>OX415240.1:29796418-32336418 GCA_948330725.1 Sherardia arvensis
TATAAAGTTTGAATTCAAGTCTTACAAATTCATTTTCTCCATGCTTGGATCGTTGAAAGATGTGGAATCCCATGATATTCCCAGCCATATCCGTCTGAAGGTAAGTCATCCTTTTATAGATCTGAATTATAAGATATTTAGTGTGAAGATCCCTTAATGAAGATCCCTTTAATGATCCCTTTAATGAAGAATGAAGATCCCTTTAATGAAGAATGAAGATCCCTTTAATCATTGTATAATTATTTTTTCAGGATGTGAAGCTCCCAACCCCGCCTTTTGTGAACAAGGAGAGGAAAGCTAAGCAGTCCACGGATGGAAATCCTGAAGGTAAAGTTTATTGTTCCTTTATGTTCCTTTATGCTCTGTTCACTATTGTCCTTTGGAAAATGTGAATAAATGTAAAGTATTGTCAGGATTATACTATTCAATAGTGTCTGTGTATAGTCTTGAGCTTAAATTTACAAGGGAAAATATTGATTAAGGGCGGTATAAGTTTCATAATTTGAAAGTGGGGTGTAACTTTTACATAATTTCTAAAAAGGGCGGTGATTTATTAGCATATATTCTCTTAATTTAATTTTTGTATGGAAGACATTTATACCCCTGTTTTGTAGTCTAAATTTTATTATAAATTTAACCCATTTTTATAGATTCTAAACTTGATTAAAAAGTAATTCAGCCCTGACTATAACTTATAATATTTGTTGAATTCCAATTTAGTTGAATTTCAATTTAGTTCACATTGAAAGAATTCAATTCAGTTTAATTTTTCTAAATTCCATGAAGTTCATTTAATTAAAATGTTGGTCAACTTAAATCAAATTGAGTGTTTCATCACAATTTTAATAATTTTGTTCAGTTTTATTAAGTTTGCAAAATTCTGATTTAAATTCACTTAAATAATATTTGAATTTTTTTAAATTGAATTCAAAAAAACTTAACGAAACTAAAATTATACAAAATAAATTTAATTTAATTTAACTTTACAAAATTCAATGTAATTGAACTGAACTGAATTTAATCTAAAATATTTAAATGTTGCTGAAAATAATCTTAATTAAATTAGAGTAAGTTAGTGAGATAAAACCAAACTGAATTGAATAGAATTAAATAAAAATGAAATAAATTATAATTTCAAAACAAGGGTAAAACTGTCTTTAATACAAGAATTAATTATATGAATGTAGGCTAATAAATTATCGCCCTTTTTAAAAATTATGTAAAAGTAACACCCCACTTTCAAATTATGAAACTTATACCGCCCTTAATCAATATTTTCCCAGTTTACAATAGGCCTGTGGGAAGTATGTTCACTCTTGTCCTTTGGAGTATACTCTTCAATAGTGTCTGTGTATTGTCTTGAGTTTAAATTGTCCTGAAAAGTGTAGGGTCTATGGGAAGTTTTTTCACTCTTGTCCTTTGAAGTATACTCTTCAATAGTGTCTGTGTATAGTCTTTAGTTTAAATTCCGTCCTGAAAAGTATACAATAGGTCTGTGGGAAGTCTGTTCACTCTTGTCCTTTGGAGTATACTCTTCAATAGTGTATGTGTATAGTCTTGAGTTTTGATTCTGTCCTGAAAAATATGAATAAAATGTGATATGTTTTTTTTATTTCCGTAGATTACACTGACACAAGTTTCGGGACTGCTAAGTTCTCTGTGGTTTTTAAGGAAGGGGGCAAGAAACTGGCAAAGAAGAATGCCAAGAAGCTGCTGGGAAAGAAGCTCTAAGAAGAATGCCCTGCGAAGAGATCTATCTAATTTAAAAATAATAAATGTCACACTTCTAATGCCGTGAAATTGATAGGTGAAACATGTTTTCAAGTTTAGGATTATAAACGAGTCGACATGAACGCGAACAAGGTATATTCAATGTTATATTTTATAAGTTTAAATCGAAGCAAATCATTTGAAGATTCGATTCGTTAGTTCAGGTTAAGTAGAGATCCTTAACATAATATAGGGAATTAGATGATAACCAAACGGTTTGTATATGGCGATATTACCATCCCATCAATAAAAAATGAGGGGCGTTATTTTTATTAGCGCTTGTTAGAATAGAAGATATTGGTTAGTGTGGGCCTAACCCATTAGCCTAGATA
This sequence comes from Sherardia arvensis, assembly GCA_948330725.1. Classification (NCBI taxonomy): domain Eukaryota; kingdom Viridiplantae; phylum Streptophyta; class Magnoliopsida; order Gentianales; family Rubiaceae; genus Sherardia; species Sherardia arvensis. Next base: position 29,798,521 of record OX415240.1, read on the forward strand.
TTTGTAGTAAAAAGTATTTGGTGAAGTTCATCTTCGGACAGTGATTGCTTCATAAATTTAATTTTCATATACTTGAAAGATAGGAGAATAAAATTAACTCGACTCGTGAGCTTACTGGTACTGGTTAGGATCAAAATCTCCATTGCAAAATGATGATTCATAGTTGTTAGGACACAATATAACAACTAAAATGATGGTAAGCTTTTGAAAATGATTAATTGTACGGATATTAATATATATAATAGACACGTGTCCAAGGTAATATTAGTAGAGTACTTATAAATGACTACCAAACACGGCCATGTGACTGATTATGAGTATCACAGCCAAAGGAGAATGGCGCCATTTTTCGTCTTCACTCCTTGGGAAGATTCATGCGATAATAAAAACCAGATGATAAGTCCATGGTTCGTATTCTGGGACCTCATTCAGTCTCGGGCCAGGACCCGAGAAGGGTCGTGAGCTCAAGTTACACGGAAGATGGTCACGGGTCCATCGGTCCAAATCTTTATAAGAAATGCGTATATTCTAAATGTATTACAAGGAATACACTTCCTCTACAATGGTAAAACAGCCATGACCAAAACACACATCTTCTATACATGATAATACAACTATTATCTCCATAAGGGTTGTATTCATACTATAATTAAACATCTTACCAATCTACGGATGGTAGCTCTATAAATACCAAAGGTTTGGTAAACCTCTCTATCCATGATCCGGGTTCGTGAGCCGGGTTCGTGATCAAGTGCAAGTTCCAGACATCCGTCAATTTGGCACGCCCGGTGGGAGCCGCGTGTCGATCTTGATCTAAACGATCTTTAAACTCATGGTTGATCCGGCTGAGAACCTTCGTGGGAGCATACGAATCCGTTTTCCGGCCCCGACAGGAGTAAAAAGCATCAACGCCAACCACCTCCATGACCACGACGAGACAAGCGCCATCGCAAGCCAGTGAGCAGGAATGAGCATCAACGGTATACATCGATCGCCAGAAGAAACCTCTCCCTGGGAATGGGAGAGCAAAAGATCTCGCCTGGATGAGACTGTAGCCTTCTAGCCGGAAGATGCAGTTCCTAATCAATTTCCCCATTCAGATCCTTTAGTGATTACTGTCACCATAAATCACAACACGATTAAAAGAGTTCTGGTGGATGGGGGAAGTGAGGTGGAGATTATGTTTCTTAGCTTTTATGAACAGTTGGGATTAAACAAAAGTAATCTTGTACCCAAAAATTTAATCTCGGGGTTTGTCGGTGATCCCGTTACCCCTTTGGGAGAGATAACCTTGCCAGTAAGAGTGGAGGACGACCCTCGAAGTACAACCCTCTGTTGTGCCTTTGCAATAATTGACTCCACGGCGCCGTACAATATCATACTCGGTTGGCCATGGATGTGCCGAGCAAAAGCCATCTGGTCCCCCTACCATTTAGCCATGAAGTTTCCCACGAATCAGGGGATAGCCACGGTGTAAGGTGACCAACAATTAGCTTGAGTTTGCACCATTCAGGCTATCAAAGGACCCGAAAAAGGAGATCTTGAACCAGTCAAGTACTCCGAGTCCGAACCAATGCAGCTCGGAGAATCAAGAGTCGTCGAGGTTGGAACCCTCCTACCCCCCGAGATAAAAGCTAAACTTTGAGATCTCCCCAACCAATACATAGACATCTTTTCGTGGGATACCAATGATTTGGTAGGAGTATCTGCCCACATGGCTTAACATTATTTATACATCGATCCAGCTCAGAAGCCCATAAAGCAAAAGCGACGCATCTTTGCATTGGACCGAGTTGATGCCATTCGAGAGGAAGTACATAAGCTACTCAAAGCTGATGTAATTGAGGAAGTGCAATACCCCAAGTGGATAGCTAACCCAGTAATGGTCAAGAAACCAGACGGGAAGTGGAGAATGTGCATCGACTTCACCAACTTGAACGATTGTTATCCCAAAGATAGTTATCCTCTACCATTCATAGACCGCCTGGTCAAAGCAATTGCTGGATATCAAGTGTTGGCTTTCTTCGACGCCTTCAAAGGATATCACCAAATTCCTATGGCAGAGAAGGACAAGGAGAAAACCTCATTTATAACTAACAGAGGGACCTTTTGCTACAAGAAGATGCCCTTTGGATTGAAGAACGCTGGAGCTACCTATTAGCGCAAACTATTCAAGTCTCAAATAGAGCGCAACTTGGAGATATATGTCAATGACATGGTGGTAAAAAGCCGCAGTAACGACGCATTCTTTGAAGACTTGAAGGAGACCTTTGATACATTACGGGCATCCAATCTAAAGCTGAACTCCGCTAAATGTACCATTTGTGTTGGGGCAGGCAAATTATTAGGATACATGGTATCCAATCGGGAATTGAGGTTAACCCCGACAAGGTAGAAGCCCTGCAAAATATGCAACTCCTGAAGACCATCAAGAATGTACATAAGCTAACAGGATCCCTCACGGGTCTTAGCCGATTTCTCTCCAAAAGAGCTGAAAAGCATCTGCCTTTCTTCAACATCCTTAAGAAGGCCAACCAGTTCGAGTGGTCTCACGAGTGTGGAGAGGCTTTCCTAGCACTTAGAGATCACCTCCGACATCTACCTACACTTTCAAAACCGGACAGGGATAACATGTAATTACATATAAATTAACATATTAATGGTCAAAAATATATCTAGTCAATTTGAAAATGGCAGTTTGTTTAGTTTGAGTTGGGACGGAGTGAATATTTTACTTTGAGATGGTCTCTTAAAAGTTCAACTTTCTTAACTTTTGAAGAAAGTCGTGCGTTATAATTTAAAGAAAGTCTAACTAGGTAGAACTTGACAATCAGCGATAGAATTGATTTGTATCTCTATGCGAATTTTCTCGACTACTAGCTTGCACATCTTACAAACTTAGTTTGCAATAGAGAATTGATATGTATTTTTATATGGATTTTCTCACTTAGAGCGTCATTTGCAATCAAGAATTGATATGTATATCTATACGAATTTTCTCATTTAGATCATGTAATAAATTATCCCTTAATATGTTGTTTGCTGATGTATTGTAATAGCATTCGGGTCATTGTAATTGTTTATTTGATCACTTATCATGGTCCGAGAAGCCAATAAACTAAAAATAAAAAATCTTACATTTAATCTAAATAGTGAATCTTTAAATTTAAAAACTATGTAATTTAAAAATAATAAATTGTTACATGATTTTCTTTACATTAAAACATGTTTCAATTTATATTTTACTTTAAAAATATTTGTATAATTAAAATTACCACCGCCCAATAACCACATGACTGATCCATCTCCGGCCACGGGCCACCCATCGCCTGCGCCACCAGCAACTCCACCTTAAGACCCTCCGCAAACAAAAACCCACCCAACCTGTACGGTCGGTCTACTCTATTTAACTCAGAGTGGCCAAGTTTTTGCTACACCTTGTACTCTTACCGTTTAGATGGAAGTTAATAACGCTTAAGCCGACAGTTGAACCAAACTCTCCCGCGCAATATCGTCAATTTGAAGAAACTTCAAAAACATGCACCGCGTGATTTCACGCTCCATCTTCTTAAGAAGATTATCATCCTCTCCCAAACTCCACAGGGCATCAGCCAAATACTCCACCTACACTAATCCCATAAGAGAGCCATCCGCCAGAAATCGACAAAATATAGTTTCTGATTCCGACATTGTAAGATGCAACATAGCCATCACGAACCACATGCGGAATGGCCAATGTGGTGTCGCGCTGCAGCTCTTCGATTCGATGACACGCAGGACTTCCGTCACCTGGAACACTATGATTTCCGGGTACTTGTCGAATGGCCGATTTGATCTTGCCCAGAAGATGTTCGATAGTATGCCTTACAGAGACAGAGTATCATGGAATGTCATGATTAGTGGGTATGTTAAGAATGGAGATCTAGGTGCTGCTAAGCGTCTGTTCGATCAAATGCCTGACAGAGATGTGGTCTCGTGGAATGCTATTTTATCTGGCTATGCACAGAATGGGTTGGTGGATGAAGCTTGGAGGGTTTTCTGCGCTATTCCAGTGAAGAATGAGATTTCATGGAATGGGATTTTGTCAGCTTATGTGCAGAATGGGAGGATGGAGGAGGCTGGCAGATTGTTTGAGTCGAAAGGGAGCTGGGCGGTGGTTTCTTGGAACTGTTTGATGGGAGGGTATTTGAAGAAGAGGAGGTTTGGAGAGGCAAGGGGTGTTTTTGATAGGATGCCCAAGAGGGATAAAGTTTCATGGAATACTATGATTTCTTGTTATGCCCAGAATGGCGAAATGGACATGGCGAGGAAGTTGTTTGATGAATCGCCTGTTCGGGACGTGTTTACATGGACTGCCATGGTATCGGGGTATGTGCAGAATGGTATGCTGGATGAGGCTCGAGGGATTTTTGATGAGATGCCTGAGAAGAATGCTGTCTCATGGAATGCAATAATTGCAGGTTATGTCCAGTCAAAGAACGTAGATTTGGCATGGGAATTATTTGAGAAAATGCCTTGTCGTAATATCAGTTCATGGAATACTATGATCACTTGCTTTGCACGAAATGGTGATACTGCACGTGCCAGGAGCTTATTTGACAGGATGCCTCATCGTGATTGCATCTCTTGGTCAGCTATTATTGGAGGCTATGTTCAGAATGGCGAAAGTGAGGAAGCATTACTTATGTATGGAAAGATGATGAGGCAAGGGGAGAGGATGAACAGTTCTAGTTTTACCTGTATTCTAAGCATGTGTGCTGATATTGCAGCCCTGGAGTTGGGTAAGCAAATACACGGGCAGGTTTTCAAGGCAGGGTTTGAATCGGGGTGCTTTGTTGGGAATGCAGTTCTTGCCATGTACTGTAAATGCGGATCTATTGAAGAGGCTTACGATGTTTTCCAGGTCATTTCAGACAAGGACATTGTTTCATGGAACACAATCATTAATGGTTATGCAAGGCATGGATTTGGTAGTGAGGCTCTTAAACTTTTCGAGGCAATGCAGAAAGCAGGAACTGAACCTGATGAAGTTACCATGGTAAATTACCTCTTAATTCTGCATTTACTCAAGTTATTAAGATGCATGTGAATACAGTTTTCATGTTTTCAGTCTGGTGTTTTATATAGGTAGGTGTTTTGTCCGCCTGTAGTCACACCGGCTTGATAGATACTGGCAGATCCTACTTTGATTCCATGACTCGAGATTACGGCATAATCCCCAACTCTAAGCACTATACCTGCATGATCGATCTTCTTGGGCGGGCTGGTCGATTGGATGATGCTCAGAAACTGATGAAAGAAATGCCTTTTGAAGCAGATGCAGCAACCTGGGGTGCTCTTCTTGGGGCAAGCAGGCTTCATGGGGATGCAGAATTGGGAGAAAAGGCTGCAGAAATTATTTTTTCAATGGAGCCTTGGAATGCTGGAATGTATGTCCTTCTCTCAAACCTCTACGCTTCTTCAGGAAGGTGGTCTGAGGTGAGGAAAATGAGACTGAGAATGAGGGATTCTGGTGTGAGGAAAGTGCCTGGTTATAGTTGGGTTGAAGTGCAGAATAATATTCACATATTCTCAGTTGGCGACTCCACTCATCCAAAGAGCCAGAGAATATACGCCTTTTTAGAAGAGTTGGATCTCAAATTGAAGCATGAGGGTTTCATCTCCTCCCCAAAGCTGGTCTTGCATGATGTGGAAGATGAGGAAAAGGAGCTGATGCTCAGATACCACAGTGAAAAGCTAGCAGTGGCTTTTGCAATATTGACAATACCAGCTGGCAGGCCTATTCGTGTTATAAAGAATTTGAGGGTCTGTGAAGATTGCCATACTGCTATCAAGCTAATCTCCAAAATTGTCAGAAGAGTGATAATCGTTAGAGATTCAAACCGTTTTCATCACTTCAGGGATGGTGTGTGCTCTTGTGGAGACTATTGGTAAGATCAAGAAATTGTAGTATAGAATAATAGTAAGCCAACGAGGTACTGATAGTTAGAAATAAGTTATTACATGACCATGTTCTTTACCCTAATTCTTAACATTGCATACTCAAACATCTATTGTTCATCAACCATTTTGCACAAAATGATAATAGAAAGTAAATAACAGGAGAAACTACGGGCAGATGCTCGTACTACTTCTTGGTCTGTCTCCAGCATTTGAGGTTCATGGATTTCCTTCTGCCCTCCTTTTCATCCCGCTCACTTTCTCGAATACTGAACTGTACATCCTTTCCTTAGATTTGATTACTGGGTGCAGAGTTGCTGAATCAAAAACTGAAGAACATAGAAATATGTGAGTTCGAAAGAGGAGCATATTATGATAGAATTTGTGCATATGTAAATAGAGTTAAAAATGGTATGCTTTACCAAAGAGGGATTGAACAGCTTCCTTTGCAGCAAGCTGCTCTGCCACTTTCTTGCTTGCAGCCACAGCGGTGAAAGTCATGCCACGAATGGTGACGGAGGATATGAAACTAGGCTTTGCTGAACTCCCTCCTTCAGGCAGTGTTTGATACGTAGGAGTTTCGAGGTTCTTCTTGACACAGTATTCATACAGGATTGACTTCGTAAATAGTGGCTCCTTGAACAAGAAAAGTTAAGTTTTGAATAAGTTAGCATAGCTTTCAGATAGGTTTCTTCCTAGACTAGCTATAAAAATTTCATATCAGAATTATTCTCCTTATTATCTTTTGAGCCATGTCTAACAAGAAATTCATATTATCTCAGTATTTAGATTATCACTTCAAGTATATAATGATTATGGAAGACTTTACTTCATGAGGCAAAAAAAATTACCTGGTGAATAGAGGTCTCAACTTGAACGAGGTTACTCTTCTGCACAGCCTCGTATGCGACCCTCGCTGCATCCTGCTCAGCCGACTTAAGATCCCTGAAGGTTGCTCGTGATATGTATCGTTTTTTCCCAATAACAACGCAAGCCCTAAATTTGGGCTCGTGAGGTGACCCCTCGTTCTTGCTCTGGTACAGGGGAAGTTTAACCCCTGCTTTCTGGAGAAGTTCTTGCAGCAAATTTTTGAAACTGGGAACAGTATCTAGCAACAAAAAAATGAATAGGTTATGCTTCGAAAATCTAAACTCATAAGTGTTGAAAAGAAAGTGAATAGGTTATGCTTCAAAAAACTAAACTTTAAGTGTTGAAAAGAAAGTGAATAGGTTATGCTTCAAAAATCTAAACTTTAAGTGTTGAAAAGAAATGAGGATTGAAGTGAAGTGCTTACTGTTATCCATTGCTAGCTACTTTCTTGAAGTTATGCAGAGATGTTTGGTTTGAATAATGATGTCTCAGCTATTTATAATGATCATGCAGGAATATTTCTGGAGAATAAAGGGTCATGCATTTGGTACACTTAACTGGTACTGGCTTGTCTTTTAGAAAGTTTTTAGGCAAAAAATGTACAGCTAACACTCATTGAATACTTTCGATTTCTTTGCAATTAGATGAAATAAGTTAAAGAGGATGAAAAAGTAAAAAAAAAAAAAAAAAAGTACAAGTGAAAGTTATCACGTTGCTACTCTATTCAACAAAAACAAGTCATCTTTCATACCTACATTAAACATAAAACCAAAAGAAAGCTAGTAGTTAAAATGAGATAGTACATGTACTGCAGAAACTCCTCCTACTCTCCTAACCGACTGTACCATGAGGAACTGGAAAACAAAACGCTCCCATTTTGAATGAACACTGTAACCTCGTTGAACAATTTAACCGAGGGAGATCGAAGCAGATGGATGTATTACCAGAAATTTATGCATAAATTTAAGTAAAATTTATGATTATCAGAAAGGCATAACCCACTATAACCGACATTATGTTTCTTTTTATCATGTAAGGAAGTTCAAAGAGTAAAAAGGGTAGTGAAACTAAAACCTTAAGTATCAGATGAAGAAAGTGAAAGAGAAAAGGAGAAGGCAAAAGGAGTACAACTAAAACTAATTGGTACTTGACAGTTTCTTTTTTATCAGATGAAATACCAAAGTTAAAAGAAAAAATGAGAAGGTAAGGTAAAGTACAAATGAAAGTTACTGGAATGCTTTTGCTACCAGAAAAAGCATTCATAAGAACAAACATGAAAAACTAATTGCATTCTAGATGTGTAGTTTTGTTATAAATAAATTACCTGTTCTTATTTACCCAAACATTTTCTTTATAAAGAACTTACAGGAGCGTAGTTCAGTAGAGTATATTATAATACAGGCACATGTCTGTCTTTCCTAATAGTCGATAATATCATCACATGCCAACCTATAGCTAGCCTATACCTAGAATTCAAGAATCTTCAATGAAGATTGGCATTAAAATACTGGTCATCCGGGCGAACATACCACCAAAAAATCCACATTTTATAAAAATATAATTCTGGGACGTGGTGAATCATGGACGAAGAGCAGCAACTTTCTCTGCCATCTCTTCAACAATTTCATCCTGCTCCAAGATTGCGTCTGCCTGTTGTAAAAAATTTGAATCAAAGTTATTATAAATTGAATAAATACTCCTAATCTTCAGCTTCATCGTTCAGAAAGAGATTGAAGTAAAAAGTAAGAAACTCTGGATCACCTCTAAGTCTTTCTTTTTAACTTCAATACATTTAGAAGCACTGATGCTGTTACTCTTAAACAAGCTCTTGCCAGTGCTTGGTCCATTTTGCGCAGTCCCCTGTGGCTTTTCTGAACCTTCCGGGGGGCTCTCAAGAGTTGAGGCAACAGAAGCTGCTGTTCTCTTTTCATTTTCCTCTGACTTTTCTTCTTTGGCAGTTGGAACACGCTCTCTGACAAGACAAAACCATAAGATATATAGTTGAGCAACAAAACTGAGATACCATGACTCTTTATGTATCATTGATTTAAAAGCAGTTCTTTAGACCACGCAAACCAACCATTCTGATCATTCACACGTTTTTGGTTTCTTATTAACTTTATTCTGTGAATATGTTGTGCTTTTTTACTTTATTGTGCTTCAGTATAGTTATAGTCACATTATTACTAAACATTGAGCACCCCACTTCCAAAACTTCCATTGTTGCTCCAACTTATGTTTAAGTTGCCATAGATAACCTAACAGCAGCAACGTGAGTTGGACAAATTTTATTATATAACCCTCCAGAGTCCAGAATATGATAGCTATGGGTGTCAGAGTGTGCACAAGAGTCGAAAATCAGCCTAAGGCAAAACAATTTTAAAAAAGAGGGTAGATACAAACGAGGAAAATGTAAAAGGGGATAATCTAAGCATAAAAGTGACAAGTTTCTGGAACTAAGAAGTTCATAATGATAACCCTAAGGAGATCATACAGAGTCATCAAAGTCGTGAAATAAGCAAACCTAGGATTTACCAATATGGTATGTTAACATAAGTGGGAGTAATGAGGTACTTTCGTCATGGATTCACAACCCCAACACCCTATCCAAATGACAGAAATATGGTATGTAAATTCATGCACTACATACCTAGGCAGAGAAGCATGTTGCCGTTGGAGTGGTGGAGTGCCCTTTTCACCTTTACCATAGTGCTCCTCAAGATGGGCAAACTGTCTCTTAAACCGATCAACACCACTGAATTAACAGTAAACAGAAGCGGCTTTTCAGTAAATTTGCATATAGGAAGTAAATTAAAAAATATATCACTGCTTTTAAAACCTTTCATGACATTTTCATTATAATATAGAAAAATGACCACGTATGGCAAAAACATAGTTAAAGAGGAAGATCCATAACCTTGGATACATAAAGCCGCTTGTCTGCTCACCACCTCGGAGATACTCTTCGAGCATTTGGGGATGATACTCCAAAATCTGTTCATTCAAGACATAGATATAACATATTAGCAATTCCAATAAGTGCAACTTCATACTACAATATTCAGTTGACAAGGCTAACCTCTCTATAAATTAACTCCCTAACGTCATCCTTGGCAAGTTTCCTCCTCTCAAACTCAAATTCAAGCTTAGAAATTGGTTGCGTACAAGGTTCACGGTCAACATTTCCTAATCCCGCAAAATATGGATCAGCCAAGGCCTGCAAACATAAAAAAATCTCATCTTCAGAGTTTTTTTCCCCAAAAACTTTCTCAAAGGTACTGAAATCCGTTTTGTATTTCCTCCCCCTTCCCTCTTATGATAAGTGAAAAGCTTCACATTATTACCTCTTCAGCTGTTGGTCGATCTTTAGGGTCAAAGGCAAGTAAGCGTTCTAATAAGCGCAGAGCCAAAGCATCAGCATGTGGAAACTTGTGCGCAAATGGAACTGGTTGCTTTTTACGCATACTGCTTAGATATCTTCTAGCTTTTTCGTTTCTGATCTGCGGTTCCATGGAAACAAACAAAAACAACATCAATTGATGACCACATAAACCATATATAGTGGGAAAAGGGGAAAAAATTAAAATGAGGTTGACAACATTTCGAGCAAGGAAAAAAAAGGAGAATAGTAGGAAGAAGTGAAAAAACTAACCCTTGCAATTGATTCAGGGGGAGGAGTACCGAGCAAATCTGTCATTAAATCTAACTGATGAACAACATTCTTCCCAGGAAACAGCGGCTTTCCATTAAGCATTTCCGCAAATATACATCCAATGCTCCAAGTATCAATTGCAGGGGTATACTGCAAAACTAGAAGTCTCAGATATTGTATACGTCAAATCTCGTATCTATAACTATAAACTAAGATAAAATTTCCAATAACAAAACAATAAAGAAAAAACCCTGCTATACTCAAAACTCCCTATGAAGAGACATTCCTGGAACATATCCAAACTAATGTGATCAAAGCATATTCCTCTTTGTTCACTGATAAAAGCTACTCAAGAGACATTTTAACAATCACACATGTGTCTAGAAGAAAGGTGAGTAGCATTTTAATACTTGAGGGTATTGCTAAACTGTTAGAAATATAATATTTAGGTCTTCAAGTATTCCACCCATTTAAACAGAGGGCACACCACACAAGTTCAGATCAATTAATTAGAAAGAAATCCAATTAACTACAAATTTGCAACTCGAATAGATGAGCAGGTGATTCGCACAACCAGAAGATATGGTTTACATGTAAGAAATTTAATAACCCCTAAGTTAAATATCCCATTGCATTTCCAACAGAATAATTACATGAGGAACATCAAAACCTCAACTATTTTTAATATGTCACTGAACAAGCTTCAAGCCACATAACTATCAAATCAGGAAAAGTATAACGACATAATCCATCAGATGCATACTTGGCAGACCTATGAAAACGCACGGGAGGAAAGACACAGGAAGCAGTGACATATGACCAGATAGAGTCCCATCAAACTTATTATTATGGAATCATTTTATCACGCGTCCCATCCGATTAAGTACAGTATACTCCATCAACAAAGCAACAGATATTAAGAAAGAAACAGTTGACTTACTTTTGAAAAGAAGGAGCCACATAACTCAGGAGCTCTATACCATCGAGTTGCAACATAATCCTATCAGAATAAAAAATGCTTGTTAGAGAAATTAGAATTTTGGACTAGAAAGGGGGAAAAAACATGCACGGATTTCTCTTGGACTCAGAACATACCGTCCAGAAGATAGCAGATGGAGCATCATTGAATGATACACGGGCAAGGCCAAAGTCGCAAATTTTCAATTTACAGTCAGCATTAGCAAGAATATTTTTCGGCTTTAAATCTCGGTGGAACACATTAGCTGAAAGCATAAATTGTGGTAAGCAAAGAATATAGAAAACCATAACAAACAAGAGAAGATTATTGTATAGTAGCCAACCAGAATGAATATACTTCAACCCGCGAAGAAGCTGGTACAAGAAAAATTGGTGATGTTCAGGTGTAAGATCGTCATTAGCCTTAATCACTTGGTGAAGATCAGATTCCATCAGCTCAAAAACAACATAAATGTCTCTAAATTCTCTTCGAGAGGGAGGTAGCATGATGTGCTTTATTTCTACAATATCTGGATGACGCAGCAGTCGAAGGAGCTTTATTTCTCTTAAAATCCTAGTAGCATCTGAGACATGCTCAAATACATCGTTGATCTTCTTTATTGCAACTCTATCACCAGTATGGCTATCAACAGCAGATCCCACAACACCATAACTACCTTTCCCAACAACCTCTTGAACTTGGTATCTGTTTGCTTCACCATATTCTGTAAAAAAATCCATTTCCAGATTCTGAAAGATCAAAGGAACAAAGCTGTTATACTCTCACAATAATTTTTCAAGTTCCGAAACTACAATGAAAGACTATAAGTTGCATCTACAACCAACATTTTTTATCAATCCTCTTTGTGCTTTACTCAGTAAGAATGGTCATATATACACTATCAACACAGTCTAGTAATTCAAACTCCCAGATTGCACACAATAAACAAAGGCGGCAATTTGCATCTGCAGAGTATACCAGATAATATGTGCTTTACTACTAGTAACTTCAGTAAGAATCACCACACAATTTGCGAAAAGGAACATCTTTTTAACAGTATAAGGGAAATATGCAATAAAAAAACATAAATTTCATTGAACTACTCAAACAACAATGAACCAAAAACAAAGCCATCAATGAAGAAGCAGAGCCCACAAGTTTAGGAAGATCAAAACCAATAAGCAGATCTACCCTTTTTACCTTCTTGTGGGGATCCATGGAGGATGAGGAAGAAGAGGAAAAGGGGAAATCAATGCGCTTGGGGACCTTGATGAACTTGAGGCCAGATAAATCAATATCCTCCTCGATCTTAAACGTCTGTATCCTCTGAATTCTTGGTGGCTGAAGAGGGGTCAAATACTGATCAGGAGCATCACTAGCAGATGATGTTTGGGTGCCTTTTTTCTGGAACCACCTTCTTACACCCTCCACGAATGCGTTTCCCCCCATAAACTCCCTATTTCGATTCTCCGCCAATCCCTCTCAGCATTTCGCGCCTGCAGAAGCTCGGTTTGGAGTACAAATGTCTGGGGCGGTTTCTTGGGACCTCGTTTTTGGTCGTTTGGTCTGCTTTTTTGGTTCTATGCTTTGGTTTTTATTGTAAGAGAGGGAAAGAAAAGTATGGGCAATTAATTAGGTATCTAATCCTTGACTTTGCATGCATTATTATGGTATGGTTATTATGATTACTATGTCATATGCGCTGTTGTTGAACATATCATCATCACAATCTTAATTTGACATTTTTAGCACACTGTGACATGTCTGTTAATTTTCTTCTTTTGCTTGGTTAATTAGGTATGTTGTATACGGTTCACAGTATCTTTGTTAAATTGAACTGAACTAAACTGAACGGGATTGAAGTATACCAAACTTAATTGAAGTTAAAAAGATGAATGTATTAAAAATAATAACAGTGTAGCTAAATTGAGCTGAAGTTTATTGAATTATATTTGACCGAAACTTAGTTGAACTAAAAATATTGAACTAAAAAAACTGAACTAAGATAAAGTTGACAAATATTCCAATAAGTTGTGAACACAACCTTATGGTATATTCTCCGGCTCCGCCCACCCTATTTGTTGAACTGAAAAAAACGAATAGATTCAAAAATCTAAAAATTAGTTTAGTTAATTTCAGTTCTAGTTCATCGATAATATAATTTAGTGAGATTAAGATAGATTAGATTTAGTTATATTGATTTTATTTTCTAATATTTATTTAATGTAATTTAATTCAATTCAATTTAATTCGATTTATTAAAATAATGTGACCTACAAATAATATGTCCAGCTCTAGCTTAAAGCAAAGTAAAAAATAACTTGCGCATTGGGGATTCAATATGTCGAGGTTATAGCAAAGTAAATATGTCAAGCTTATGAATAAGCATACATGTACTTTTATGAATAAGCATACAGTTTGATGGGTTGGAATTACGATGAACCACATATAACATCATTAACGTGTGACGTATTGAATTCGAATTATTATATTACTAGTATAATATTCGTGCCGATGCACGAATATTTATTTCAAAATATCTTATGCATATATTAATTAATAATAATAATTTAATTAATGAAAAATTACATACGAATGTGCATGACATTTTAATTCCTCACTAATGATATCTTCAAATATACCAAATATATTACCTACCATGTCATTATATTAAATTGATTGAATTCTTCCAATATAGGTCTAAATGTTCAAAATGTGAGAATGTTAATACAAACAAAATTGATAATTAATATATTTTACTGGATGAAAGACAATTATAACTATTTATGGTGATGAATACGATTAGTTATGTGATTTGTCGTAATAAATATAATAAAAAGACAATTATGGTGATTTATGGTGATAATGAAAGAAAAAACAGCTAATCTTTTTTAATTGAAAAATAAATTGAGGTAAGCTTAATCAACTTGAATTGAAATGACTTGTTAAAATATCTGTAATAATTGATGCTTAGTAACTGAAGCAGCAAAGCTGTGTCGTTCGTAGAACATAAATTGGAAAAATATGAAAATTGAGAAGCAAAAAGGTAAAAGAATTCCAGAAAAATGTAACATGCCTTTTAAACTGTTAACTAATTTTAAACATAACACAATTTCGTTCGTAGTTTTAAAAAACCACAACCACTGTAAACAGAAAAACCAATAGCTAATATGGAACAAATCATTACAATGAAAAAGAGAAGAAGGAATAACTAAACATGCAAAGTAAATGATAAAAACTCGTAAAAGAAATAATAAGGAGACTCCGTCCTCATTTTGAAGATATTTTTTTATCAATAATATTGATACATATGGATCATGCAGAAACATATGGATCACATTTTGGAGATAAAGATCTTTTCAGTATTTTGAGATATTTTGTAAATCATTCACATACTAAACAACAAACACACTAATTTAAGCAAGACATACATACCTGAGGGATGTTTTATCGGAATTTAGAAAACATAATTTATAGAGAGGGACTAATGAAAAAGGTGTAGAGAATTTGGAAAGGTTTGTTGTGAAAACATATGAGTCCATAAATGTAGCAGCTTTATTAAAATGTAATTGAAGTATATGGAATTTAATATATAGATGTTTCACTTTATTCTGGAGAAATTTTGTGAAAGAGGAGCAGAAAACGATTTAGAGCAGATTTATTAAGGAGTAATTGGAGTAATTAGAGCATATTTGTTATGGAGCAGTTTATTAAAAAAATAATGTATCAGTTTTTCACGTTATGAGTGGAGAAATTTTAAGAAAAAGTGGAATAAAAAGTTTTAAAAAATTCAAAAAGAGTTGACACATGTCAAATTGTAGTTGATTGTAAAAAATACTCAAAATGTTTAGAAAATGACACGTCAGATTTTATCATATTACTTTAAAGAGTACTATAGATTCAAATTTTCAAAAAAAAAAAAAAAGTACTGTAGATCCAAAAAATTGTAAAAAGACACATCATCAATTTTTCTTTTGTTTTGAAGAGTACTATACTATACTACATAGATAATGACTATTTAAATAGATGTTTAATATGGTGAATTAAGCCACTTTTAATTCTTTCAACCATTTCTTATTTATAAATAAACGTTTTTAAAAAATTAATGCATGATCATTAAGTGGAAGTTAAAGGTAGTATTATTAGTCTAACTAAAAGTAAATAATAATATTTGTAAAAGGGAAAATAAGATGCTGATGTGTCAATTCCTCATTAATCCTAAAAATAATTCAAAATTCTTAGAAAATTCTAATTCATTCTCTTTTAAAGTATAGTATAGATATAGATGTTGAGAAACAATTAGATAAGGCGGCCTTATCATAAGTCACCGGTCATAACAAATCCAATTCTAATTAGTTTTGGGGCCAAATATTAATTAATTTATTCTCGGTGTCAAATTGTAAGTTTCTCACAAGTGCAGGGACTATATCACAAATTGTGAAATATCACCACATAAATCCCCAAACCCAGTTCTTCCTCGCCATTTTCTCTGTAAATCATAATGTTCTCTCTGTAAATCATCATCATCGCTACTGTCGCCGCCGCGCTTCACCGGAAGCCAGTAGGAGAACCTCTACAGATTCGCCTCCGATCAGCTTCAAAGTCGACCTCATGTGCGCAGCCGGAATCCGCCTGTTGGTGTCGACTTCCGCTATGACAGGAACGATGCTTTGGGATAATTGATTTTGCAGCGGCGGATATATCGAGACTGAGACATATCAAGGCATCGTCGGCGTGATACGACGACGTTTTCAGACGGCAAGGATGGTGTGGAGAGACGGCTGCGATGTCGAGGTAGAGACGATGGAGGCATTTCAATCAACTCTGAATTGGTTGCGGGCAGAGATTAATTGAATTTCCAGCTACTGGTGATGATGATTTTTGTGGTGGTGATGATGATAATTTTTGGTTTTGATGATGATGATTTTGGTGTTGATTTATGAAGGTTATTTACTGCGTTGATGATCATGATTTCTGGTTTGATGATGATGACGACAACTTGATGATTGATGATTTTCTGATTTGATGTTTAAATATTAGTGATGATGACGGGTAAATGATTGATGTTGGTTGTAATGATTTGATGAATTGATGTTGATGATTAGTTTCGGTAATGATAATTTAATGATTGATGATTTTATATTGATTATTGACACTTTTTGGTTGATAATTTATGTTTAAGGCCGATAGATCAATTAATGATTGATGATTGTTTATTGATACTTGATGTCGATTATGTGCGATGATTTGATTATTGATACTTTTTGGTTGATGATTGGTATTTCTCAACGTTTCATGATAATAAATTTTGGTTTATGATGTATTTACGATAATTTGATGATTTTTGGTTGATATTTGATATTATTTATGATCAGTTGATGATTGTTGATGAATTGATGATGATATAGACGATTTTCTTGATTACGAGGCAAATATAGGCAAGGAAGGATCACAATTTGGGAAGGAACATATAAAATATTAATTATTGCAAAATGATCCCTGCATTTTATGAAAGTTTTTGTTAAGGCACCAAAAATAAAATAATTATGTTGCAGTCCCTAAAATTATTTTGCTTGGTCCTGGCAGGCCCTGCCTTACCATAAGGCTGCCTTATCAGAGAGTTTCTCATAAATGTTTAATATGGTGAATTAAACCACTTTTAATTCTTTCAACCATTTTTTCTTTAGAAAAAAATGTTTTTTAAAAATCAATGCATGATCATTGAGTGGAAGTTAAAGGTAGGATTATTAGTCTAACTAAAAGTAAATAATAATATTTGTAAAAGGGAAAATAAGATGCTGATGTGTCAATTCCTCATTAATCCTAAAAATAATTCAAAATTCTTAGCAAATTCTAATTCATCCTCTTTTAAAGTATAGTATAGATGTTTAATATGGTGAATTAAGCCACTTTTAATTCTTTCAACCATTTCTTCTTTATAAAAAAACGTTTTAAAAAAAATCAATGCATTATCATTAAGTGGAAGTTAAAGGTAGGATTATTAGTCTTGTTAGAGGGATAAACCTCGATGCTGAGGTGTGTTTCATATTCACAATTATATAGACAGTACATGGGTAGAAACCCTAGTTAAACCCTAGGCTGATACACATCGGGCTCTAGGCCCATAATACTATCTAACACCCCCCCTTAAGCTAAGCGTCGGGTTAACCGAGACGCAAAGCTTGGATCTAAAGAACTCAAACAAAGACTTTGGAAGACCCTTAGTGAAGATGTCCAATAACTGCAATGAAGTGGGAACATGACTAACACGGACCTTAGTTGAAGCAACTAACTCCCGAACAAAGTGATAGTCGATGTCGATGTGCTTGGCCCGCTTATGAGCCACTGGATTCTCAGCTAAGAAAATGGCGTTGTTATTGTCACATAACAACAATGGCGGCCCTTCAAGAGGAAACTGTAAGTCTCGAAGAAGATGACAGAGCCAGACAACCTCTGCCGCTGTATTGGCAAGTGCACGGTACTCGGACTCTGAACTCGAACGAGATACTGTAGGCTGTTTCTTGGCACTCCAAGATACCAGATTACCGCCTAAAAACACCGCATAGCCGTAGGTCGATCGTTGAGTTTCCAAACAACGAGCCCAATCAGCGTCTAAGTAAGCACAAATATCAGCACAAAGAGTAGACGAACCTCTGGAGCGAAATGTGAGACCATGATGAGGCGTGCCAGCCACGTAACGTAGAATCCTGGTAACTGCAGCAAAGTGATCCTCGCGAGGGTCCTGGAGATATTGACTAACAGAATTCACCGCAAATGACAGATCAGGACGAGTAATGGTCAAATACTGAAGTGCACCAACCAAAGACCGGTAGAGAGTCGGATTGTTGAACGGTGCACTAGTGCTACTGTGAAGCTGCGAAAGTGGTACAAATGGAGTGGTTACCGGAGAAGCATCTGTCATACCCGCCCGACTAAGAATATCTCTGGCATACTTGGCCTGTCCAAGAAAGAGGCCAGATGGTGTAGAAGAGACCTCAAGGCCAAGAATGTAATTCAAGTACCCCAAATCCTTGATCGAAAACTCTCGATCAGTCCGTGCGATGAACTGGCGAATGGCTCCAGCATCGTTACCAGTAAGAATGATATCATCCACGTACACCAACAAGTATAGTAAAGTAAAACCTCGTGAGAAGACAAACAACGACGTGTCAGAAGAACTACACCGAAATCCAAGTTGTCGGAGATAAGAGCTGAACCGATCAAACCAGGCACGAGGAGCTTGTTTGAGTCCATAAATGGCCTTCTGGAGTCGACAAACATAGTCAGGCCGAGATGGATCCTTATAGCCAACAGGCTGAGCCATATAAACCGGAGTGTCAAGAACATCATTGAGAAAAGCATTCTTGACATCAAGCTGGTGTAGAGGCCACTGTCTCAAAGTAGCAATGGCAATCACTGTACGCACCGTTGCAGCTTTGACCACTGGACTGAAAGTGTTGTCAAAGTCAAAACCAGGAATCTGAGAATATCTCTCAGCAACCAGTCGAGCCTTGTAGCGTTCAATGCTACCATCAGCTTGATACTTCAGCCGAAATACCCATTTGGAGCCAACTATGTTTGCATGCGTTGGTCGAGGCACCAACTCCCAAGTTTTCTGATGTCGAAGAGCATCCATTTCTTCATCCATAGTACGAACCCATTTCGGGTCTTTAAGGGCTGCACAATAATCCCGAGGCTCAAAATGGTCCATAACCTGAGCAAGAAAACCAGTAGTAACAAAGTCTGGGCGAGATATCACACGACGAGTACCATCCTGGTTCCTGGTAACCATATGATGTCTGTGGTGAGTTGGAGAATCTGAATCAGTGGTGGAGTCGGAATCAGATCCAGAAGAAGTCCGAGAGCCTGATAGAGATGACGGAGATGGTGGAGATAGAGGAGATGGTGGTGGTGATAAAGTAGCGGGCATCATCGGTGAAGGAGCAGTCAGAACAGCTGGAGATGAGGAATGATCATCTGAAGGACAGATAGAGCAAGGCCTGGAAGACGACGGTGCGGGCGACGGTATCTCAACCGGTGTAGTCAACAAAGGTTCAGCTGGTACAAATGGCGAACGGTCGACTAGTGCACCTGCTGGCTCAAAAAATGATGAGACTTCCAAATCTGAAACAGGTATTTCCCTAGAAGTTGAGACATAGGGAAAACATGTTTCATCAAACTGGACATGGCGAGAGAAATAGACACGTCCACTAGTAGGGTCGAGGCACTGAAAACCCTTGTAACTGGGGTTATAACCAATAAACACACATGGTATAGAACGAGGTGCAAACTTATTCTCAGCAACCGCACGCAAACACGGGTACACACGACAACCAAAAGGATGAAAGACTGTGTAGTCCGGAGTAGTCCCATAGACAGTCTCAAAGGGTGATCTGCCACCAAGAACGGAGCTGGGGAGACGATTGATTATGTAAACAGCCGAAGAGAATGCTTCCACTCAGTAAGAATGCGGCACAGATGAGTGATATAACATAGCAAGGCTAGTCTCTGTAATTTGACGGTGTTTACGCTCAGCTCGGCCATTCTGAGCAGGTGTATAGGGACATGACATCTGATGATGAATGCCACAAGAAACAAAGTGAGCCTGCAAACGATGATTAGTGAACTCCGTACCACCATCACTCTGAAAAACCTTGACCTTCGCAGAAAATTGGGTCTCAAAAAATTTCTGAAAGCGAAGAAAAGTGTCGTAAAAATCCGACTTATGCCGTAATGGATAAAACCATGTGAATCTTGAAAAATCATCAATGAATACAGCATAATATGAAAAACCATGTGCGGATGCAGCATATGCTGGAGCTGGTCCCCATAAGTCACAATGCACCTTCTCTAACAAACCCGTTGCCCTCTTATCACTAACAGAAAACGGTAACCGACTGCTCTTGACCATCTGACAAGGGGAGCAACTAACAGGTGCAGGTAAAGGTGAAGGGGCAGAAATGTGGCCCTTCTTATTCAGCAACTGAACGTTGTCATAGGACACGTGCCCAAGACGAGAATGCCATAGCTCAAACGGGGCTCGGAGCTTTCCAGAGCGCAGCTCGCTCAAAAAACAAGAATCACCAGTATCCAAATAATAAAGACCCGCAATATGACGACCTTTACCAACTATCTGTCCTGTCTGTTTATGCTGAATAGAAAAGACATCGTCAACAAATGTGATACTCACTGGCAAGTCAAGAGTGAGTTTGCTAACAGACAACAAACTCTTAGTAATCTGAGGAACCACAAGTACATCGCGAGTGGATAAACCAGAGATATTACACTCCCCAATGTGAGATGCCGGTATAGGTTGACCATTACCAACATAAACAGGTGGACCAAAGTAAGGAATTACATTCCCAAGACAACGAGAACTATCAGTCATATGAGCTGTAGCACCAGAATCAACAATCCATTGGTTCGAAAAACGACTACAATCAGAACTATTCAAATGATTCACCTTATCTGCAATCCAGTTATTGGAGCGATCCGCCCGTGATAATAAAGCCAAATTCACCATCATAAAATCTGAGATAACCTCAACACAACGTGCATATACCAAAATCAAACAAATGCAAATACTACTCCGATTCCGCAGTGCTCAAATAAACCATTTAAACTCCAATCTCATAAAGTCATAAACAAATTACTCCAGACAGCAGCTTGAAGAGAAAAAATTAAAAATGATTTCAGAGAGTACCTAGCAGACGCGCAAGGCGCGGAACAAGATTCTGCTGAGCGCGTGTAACCACGCGCCGGTATGACACGTGAGGAGCTTCTGTCAGGCGCGTGAAGATACGCGCCAACTGGATGCAATGGTGGCTGCTGTCGAGCGCGTGTACCGCACGCGCTGTATCCGGGCGCGTGAATCTGGACGAGATAACCTCCAGGCACCTCCAGGAACCGTGACAATCAGATCTCCCGCCGATGGTCTGGAACGAATCACTGCAGCAGGACGCTCAGGAATACGCGAACGGAGTTCTGAACGCGGACACGTGTGACACCAAATAAACGGCAAGCGGAGGATCGGTGACGGCGGCCGGCGAATTGCGGGTGGAGTCGAATTCGTCAGAGAGGAATGCGGGGAAGATGGGGTCGGAGGAGAAGGTGTCCAGCGGAGAAGGAAGGGGAGAGCGGTAAGGTGGTGGCGGTAGTGCGCGGAGTGGCTGCGGCGGAGGGCCCAATCAGACGGCGGCCGGCGTTGCAAACGAAAAAAAAATAAAAAAATAAAATTTAGGGTTCAGGATCGAATGCGACTGATACCATGTTAGAGGGATAAACCTCGATGCTGAGGTGTGTTTCATATTCACAATTATATAGACAGTACATGGGTAGAAATCCTAGTTAAACCCTAGGCTGATACACATTGGGCTCTAGGCCCATAATACTATCTAACAAGTCTAAGTAAAAGTAAATAATAATATTTGTAAAAGGGAAAATAAGATACTGATGTGTTAATTCCTCATTAATCCTAAAAATAATTCAAAATTTTTAGAAAATTCTAATTCATCCTCTTTTAAAGTATAATATAGATAGATTATATGAGTGCAGTTGAATTTATTTCATCATATTTCAAACCACATCATCAATTTTCAACTCATATAAATACTTCAACATCTTTCACCACAAGATCATCACTCTTCAAGATTACATAACACCAACTAGCACAACACGGTACTGATCAGCACAATACGACACTCATCACCACATCACAGCCCCATAAAACTCAACTTGACAGGACCTACCTCATTATATTTTTCAATATAGAAAATTGTATATACGTTTAATAATTTTAGTTAAATATATTATCAATAAATGTATGAAATTGCACTATTACTACAAATCATGTTTGTACAACTGTTGCTAGACGTAATGTAAGCTAATTTTAAAAATGGGGTGATGATTTTCTAATAACATTATGAATGCTAATTTAATTAATGATTAGTTTACATGTGAGACAAGGTACATGTAACTCTAATAAAATCTAGATATATTAACAATATGACCTAAAGTTAAAAAAGAAAATACACAAGGATGCCATGTCAAGGCATGAACAAATTTCAAAAAAATTATTTGTTCAACACGACATGATCAATCATTTAATCCACATTCATTAGTCGGTGCACGTGATGTTTCTCCTCGAAATTACGGTGAAATGTTAATATAGATATTATATTTAGATTAACATGGGAATTTAAAAAAGTAGCATTGTTAATATACATTCACGTGTTTATTTATACAATCGAAGTGTCATTAATATGCTCAATATTTATTCAAAAGTAAATGTGGCCACATAAATAAAGGTATGTCAGGCACTTTACTACAAATACGGACTGCGAAAGTAATGTTGAATAAAACTATCAATTATCCATAAAAATGGTTCACATTGTAAAGTACCTGGTTGGACTTGAACACTTTTTTTTGAGTGTGTTATAATTCAAGTTGTACACTGTTCTTTTGTGGTAATACTTTTTCATTTTCTTTTATTCATTTTATTTATTATTTTTTAAAATACCATCTAAACCTATTTTATAATTCTCGATTCAAGTTTCATTTTCTTTCTCTAAATTTTCACGAGTACTTTATTCACTAAAATACACAGAATATCACATTTAAAAAAATGATGGTATCTTGAACATCCAACTTTAATTTCTTAACGCTTCAAAAACGTTTTTACACATTTTAATTTGAACATTGTGCCATTTAATTTAAATTTTTTATTTTGTAACTTAAATTTTATACAATATTTTTGCATTTTTACGTTGAAATATATTTTACTTTATATTTGATAAGTCCATGGTTCGTATACGGGCCTCATTCATACTCGGACCAGGGCCCGAGAAGGGTCGTGGGCTCGAGATACGCGGAGGATGGGTCCACGGGTCCATCAATCCTAATCCTTATAAGAAATGCGTATATTATGAATGTTCTACAAGGAATATACATCTTCTCAAAGATGGTAATACAGCTATCCTAAACATGGTAACACAACCATGTCCGAAATACACTTCTATTATATATGGTAATACAACCTCTATTCCCATAAGAGTTGTATTCCATAAATACATACCTTGATGATTTATGGATTGTAGCCATATAAATACCCTAAGAGCTTTGGTAGACCTCTCATCTAATCTTATACTTTATACTTTACGCCTTAAGCAAATATACTGACTTGAGCGTCGGAGTGTCTATCCCCGGGACACCCGGGGCCTTTGTCTTGCAGATCAGTTCGAGAGCTTGGTTCGTCGTCGAAGTGTTGGTGTCCGGCATACATCAATTTGGCACACCCGGTGGGACCTCTCACACTCATTGACGACGTTGCCCAACCTTGTCTCCGATCTGGTCTAGTGCATCTGAAGAAACAACTTCCCCAACAACATGTCTGAAGCCGAGCGACCCAGACAAATCGCCTATGTGCTAGGGCAAAATCTGGAGGAGAATCCAGAAGCAGAACAGCCCCCCAAGGACGAGGACGAGGACGAGGACGCGGTCGCACACGCTCCACCTCTGAATCACCATCAGGCTCTACCGTGGGGGCAGGAAACTCCAACGTTCCAAACTCTTTCAGTCCAAATCCTATTGTATCAAGAATGCCACTTTCTGGATCGAATCCTGTTGGATCTGAAGCACCAAACTCTAACATGGGTACCGGAAACTCCAACGTTCCGATATCTCTCAACCCAAATCATATTGGGATAACACCACCAATGTCTGGTCCAAATCCTGGTGTGTTCAGAGCACCTCTTGGATCAAATCACATCGTATCTAGGATACCAGCATCCGGCTCCAATCCTGCTGCATCCAGAACCCCACCTCCTGAAACAAACCCTGTTGAATCTGAAGTACCAAATTCAGGTCAAAGGATTTTCACCCATAACGATGTAAATTACAGCATGAACGTCAACAATTCAAATGGCCTGAACCAAGAGAATAGGTTGGGGTATACTGGTCCCGATTTGATCTTCTCTCCAGAAGAACGAACACAAAAGGATCGGCAAATCTTTGCAGAAAGACAGCAGGAGGACATTAGACAGAGCCATCTCAGGGAAACCTTGAACCAAACCATACAACACAGCCCGCGAGGCTCCGTATCACTCCAAATTGACCTTTTCTCGGACACTCCCCCGAGGGAAAATATGTCGGGGTATAGTAGGTCCAACTCGATCTTCTCTTCGGAAGGAAGAGCACAAAGAGATCGACAAATTCTTGAAGATAGACAACAAGAAGAAGAATCTGTGATAGAACACTATTATAGATACATGAATCTCGCCACGAGACGCTATGATCAAGATGAAATCCTCTTAGTAAACCTGTACCGGATGATGGTAGGTAATAACACTCCGAGGAAGAAAAAGAAGAAGAAAGATAGCTCCCACAACAATAACAACCATGGTGGCGGAAACAACAATCCTCAAGATCCTCCCCCACCACCATCAAATGGAGCCAACCGAGTCATCAACAACATTAATGGCTATACTGGAGAAGCAATTTCCCTAACTAAGCTGAAGGATAGTGTACGGACCCTACCACATACCAAACTGGTCAACAAGAGTCTCCATTTCGAAGAAGCTATTACTTTCTCGGACAAGGATGATATACCAAATCAGATGCTTCATTATGATTCTCTCATCATTTCAGCAACCATACAAGATTCTTTGGTAACAAGAGTCTTCATAGACAATGGGAGTGGAGTCGAAGTAATGTCTCAAGATTGCTTCCAGAAGTTAGGATTTACCAAGAGAGACCTCAAACCTACAGGTCCGATCTCGGGGTTTACCGGAAATCCCGTAACACCTCTTGGAAAAATCACACTCCCGGTCACAGTAGCAGATGGGATGAGGAGCCTGACCCTCTACCGAACATTTGTGATAGTCAACACCATCACACCGTTCAACATTATCATTGGCAGACCTTGGATGTGCCAAGCTAAAGCCATATGGTCTCCCTACCATATGATGATGAAGTTTTCAACACCACAAGGAGTAGTTTCAATCAAAGGATACCAAGGAGTGACGCATTCCTGTGTAATCACGGCTATACACGACACCAGAAAAATGAGTTACATCTCGGCCAACAACACCATCTTAAGAGATTTAGTTCCCAACCCTGATCTCGAATAATCTATGGTGTTTTACTCCGAGAAAGATGAAATTTATGTGTCAAGAGATCCTCCAACTCCGGGGGAAGAAGTGCTAAATTTTTTACTAACCAGCCCTGAGGAAAAGGACCATCTTTATGTTTCTCATTTCAATTTCCAAGCCACCAACAATGAAGCAGAATGTGAAGCCATCATCACCGGATTAAAATTGGCTAAAGACCTGGAAGTCAAAAACCTTGAGGTCTTCAATGACCCACAGATTACAATTCAGCAGGTCAAAGGTGAATTCAAAAATCGAGAGTACAATCTTCAGAAATACCTCGAGATGGTTAAATCTCTCCTAAATCAACTCCGACATTATGAGCTGAATAATATCCCCCGAGAAGAATCGCTAATGGAAATCCTGGCGAAGAGAAATTGCAAAGAAGATGGATTATGGCTACTGGCATCTCGGACACAGGGATGAACTCATACATTGAATACGTTCAAATGGGTACCCTTCCTGAGGACAAGCACCTGGCATGTAAGGTCTAAGGAACATATGAAGGAATCTACGGTAGCTATCAAGATCCACGTACCATTATTCGAAAAGCTCCTACAGAAGAGTTATATTTGGCCTATGATGCTACAAGGCGCCAAAAAATATATCGATTCTTGCCACCAGAGCCAGAGATCTGCTAAGATGATCCACATGCCACAGGAGAATATGATTACCATCCAAGAATCCTGGCCATTTGTCCGTCGGGGCATAGATCTTGTAGGGCCTTTTCCTACGGCCCCTATTATCAACTTCTGCTGGAAAAATATTGTGGGTCGCTATAGCATCCCGAGATACATAGTGACCGATAATGGAGCACAATTTGATTATGATCCCTTCAAGAAAGGGTACAAGGATTATAGAATACACCAGCAGCTCGCCTCAGTGTATAATCCAAAAGCTAGCGGCCAAGAAGAAGCTACGAACCGAGCCTTGATACGCGGCATCAAAAAGCGCCTCGAAGGAGTTAAAGGAAACTGGATCAAAGAATTACCAAATACGATCTGGACCCATAGAACCACACCAGCTGCAACAACAGGAGAGACTCCTTGTAGCTTAGACTATGGGTCCGAAGCGATCATCCCCAGAGAGATTGGGGTCCCCTCTGTCCGTACCTCTCAGCCAGACGATGAAAATGGCAAGGCCAACGAAGAAAACCTTTGTCTTGACCTTGACATCCTAGAGGAGAAGAGAGCAAATGCTACTATCTACGAGGCCAAGGTGAAGAAAAGATTCAAGCGCTACCATGATACGAACCGGGAAGGTCCGTATCGAGTCCTAGATTCCCATCCAGGGGGAAACTACCTCTTGGAAACCATGATGGGGGAACCTATACCACGAAGATGGAATGTGGCTAACTTACGAAAGTATCACAGAGGATTCAAAACCCGAGGGAGAGCCTCACAAAGGTTCGAGAATATCAAGAATGTCCGAGAAGTCTCATCAAGGTTCGAGACAAGTATGCTCTAGCACAAACGGGTACTCAAACTTAAACCCACTATTTACTTTGCTTCTATTCTTAAAGTTATAAACTTAGATTGAAGTCATGATATTTTTATACCTATCCTTATAATAAGCAATCTTTAAATTCCTTTTCTAAAAAGAGGATTGTTGTCTTAAGTATAACATTGATTGTTGTTCAAAAAAATATACTTTATAAAGTATATGATTGCTCAACTTATAAGTTGTTTGGATCCAATATTCAAATACCAATCCTTTTGAATAAAAGAGATAGGTTCGAGATAAAGTACTTCAAAAAAAGTGCTTGATTGAGGTCTATAGACCAAAAGGGCAGACGTGCTCGAGAATCAATCATCTCAACATAAAGAGGAGAAACCTCAAAAACAAAAGTTGAAATTCATGTCAAAGGTGTTATTAACATCAGAATATGATACTTCTAAAAAAGACCCTCAAAAGGGCACACACATAGAGGAAAAACCTTGAACCAAAGTAGTTCATATCAAAGGTGTTATTACATCAGAATATGATACTTCTAAAAAAGTCCCTCAAAAGGGCATACATAGAGGAAAAACCTCGAACACAGATAGTTCATATCAAAGGTGTTATTACATCAGAATATGATACTTCTAAACAAGACCCTCAGAAGGGCACATAAGAGGCTAAACCTCGAACCTAAAAAGGACATATCAAAGGTGTCACTACATCAGAATATGGTACTTTTAAATATACCCAATAGGGTTTCCTAGGACTTCACCAGAAGTGAGACTTGAGAGATGGGCTATTATCAACTTTTCTGCACGCTGTGACATTAAAGGACTTGGCAAAAGATGCCCGAGGAAGAAGCCCAACAACATCAAGTACGTAGAGTGTTCATCATGGACAACTGCGAGGACCTGATCCCAGAGTATCTCAGCTTAGCAGGAGCTCTTTTCCAGTAAATCATGAGACCGAGGTTCATGTGCAAAGGATCTCAGGCTTTAAAGTTCATGAGGAGGTGCCGAGGCTAATCCACCTTATTAATGGAAGAACTAGAAATCACCTCTTCAAGAGAAGGTAATTCAGGATACTTAGCTTTAATAAGCCTAAGTAAATCTCCTGATGTTACTATCTTCTCGGAGGGATCCAATGCATCCAAAAACTCGGTCCCAGGGAACCAGCGTTTTGCAGTCAAAGCAGCGAGTTTATCAGCAGCATCAGGATGAGAGAAGATTTCCTTCATCTTCTCCCCCTCCTTATCGGATTGACATAGATGCAAGACGCCACCCAAGATCCCATGTAGTTCAGAGAAATGGAATAAATCTCCATACTCCTCCCTGTGGTTCTGAAGCTCGGGACTACAAGCAAGGAAAGCACTCCAAAGATTTAGAAGTCGTTTAGGCTCCTCAGAATCCTTCTCCTCGGGTTGATTTTGAGACAGCTCCTCGACAATATCTCTATAAGTCCCCAGCTCTTTCTCTTGAGACTTTTTCGCCAACAGCAGGTCCTTATTCTTGGCCTCTAGCTGCCTCACCCTGGCTTCTAGTTGAGTCACATCCAATGGAGCTTGAACGGGTGGATCAGAAGCAACAGACTTAGTTCTCATAGTCAAGAGGGAAGCTTTCATCTCCTCCTTCTTTGCTTTGAAGGACTGACACTTGACATGTAATTCCATCATGGAATCAGACAAGTAACGGATCACATCATTGGCTAGAGGCCCCGCCGTGGACAGATCCGCCATCAGCTACAAAATCAATGAAGTATTAAAACCTGGCATTCAAAACATCTATGTAGTATAATAATAGAGATAAATACCTCAGCGACGAAGGGATACTTCTTAGAAGACCTCCGGGAAGCCTGACCATCCTCTTCCTCTGGACAGCTCAGATAGTACTTCAGTTTCTTCAGAGAAGCATCTGCGGAGATCACCAGCTCAAGGTAAGATTCATCACCATCATCGGAGGACCCTTCAACCTCAGTTTCCTTCTCCTCGAACTCCTCTGTTTTCTCATCTATGACATGGAGATGGGTCTTCCCCTTCTTGATGTTTTTCTTCGGAGGAGATGCTGTACATATACAAAGATAAACCTCAGCATATGACACAAGAAAGACATAGTATATGACAACAGTATATGACTTGAAGAGTTACCTGAAGAAGACCGACTAGGAGAAGATTCACCATGATTCCGAGGAGACTTTCTCGGACCCCCTTTCCTGGCCTTCTTTTTTCTTCCCTGGATTTTATCAGGGAGGGCCCAATTCCGATCAGGTTTCAAAAATATGGAGGTAGATTTCGACCGAGGAACATCCAACAGGTACGAGTAAGTGATACTAGGCCACTGCCACGCAGAGCCATGTGAGCCAAAAACAAAATCCTTTCTTTGAAGGGTAATGTCCTCCTTTAGGAGCTCCTCGATGATGCCCTTCAAGTGATCAGGGATGATGAAACCTCTGTCACGAGCTATAGCGTCCTTTGGATGGGGATGCAAATCAGGGACCTCGTACTTGCGTCGGTCGAAAGTGAAACGGTCTGCCTCCCACACACCACTGTTATCAGGAAACGTGATGGGTTTTCTCTTCCTCGGAGTCAGGGTAATATACTCGTAAGTCTCAAAAGAGAATAACGTATACAGACTCCTGAATAAATCCAGGCTTGGATCGTAGTTTTTCCTAGCGCACCAGGAAATCACTACCATGATCAACACTACCACATTGGAATGTATTTGGCTCGGATGCAGTTGATGATGCTGCAGGAATTCATGGAATAAAGGGGGAAAGGGAAAACTTATCCCTTGCTGCAAAAACCTCCCATAAAGTACCCCTCGAATGGGGCTCACCAAATCTTTAATGGGAACTTCTCCATCCTCAAGCTTCAAACCAGCCTCAAGAGGATATGACAGCCTGCAGGACTGCAGATACTTTAGCGTCCTTTCGTCAACCACTTGGGTGACATCATTCACATCATCAGTGGTCGGAACCCGTTTATTAACTTGGGGCTCAGCCTTAGGATCCATCTCTGACCCAGAGGCACCATCATCTGCCACTACAGTTACCACCTGCAGCGGTGAAGCAACAGTAACTTCCATCAGCTCCCCAGACTCGACTTCCAGGAACAAGGTGCTCAAGTCTCGATTAGCTGGGGCTCTGTGTTCAAAGACATTCTCCACATTACCAGGGGGAACGCTGGAATTTGTTGAAGACATAACAATATAGAGAATGGGGGGAAGAGAATATATGAGGAAAAGAAGACAATTTTGAAGAAACTTTCTTTGGAATTTTGAATTGCAGAGATGAAGATTGATGATAAACACAAGGAAAATTACTTGGTTATATAATCAGTAATTAGCATGCATTTAAGTGGAGTAATTACCTCGACTCGCGAAACGATACAGGCAATTGGAAGGTTGGTCCTCCTCACCGCTAGAAGGTACAATGAACCAAGACCACGTGCAATCTCCTCAGAATTCAAGAAGGATTTAGATCCAACCCTCCACGTGTCCTGACGGAATACGAAAGAACTTGAAACTAGATATTCAGAAGGGTAAGCCTGAGATAAGAGTCCCCGAAGGACACCTCTAGCTTAACACCCCGAGTTAATCTCCCTCAAGTTATTGGTCTTCCCTCGAGAAGCAAGCCTCTCCTCCAACCTTCGAGATGGAGCACTCTATATTCTGAAGATCTACCTTGGGGCTACTGATAAGTCCATGGTTCATATTCGGGTCTCATTCATACTCAGACCAGGACCCGAGAAAGGTCGTGGGCTCGAGATACGCGGAGGATGGGTCAACGGGTCCATCAATGCTAATCCTTATAAGGAATGCGTATATTATGAATGTTCTACAAGGAATATACATCTTCTCAAAGATGGTAATACAGCTATCCTAAACATGGTAACACAACCATGTCCTAAATACACTTCTATTATATATGGTAATACAACCTCTATTCCCATAAGAGTTGTATTCATACCATAAATACATATCTTGGTGATCTACGGATTGTAGCCATATAAATACCCTAAGAGGTTTGGTAGACCTCTCATCTAATCTCATACTTTATACTTTACGCATTAAGCAAATATACTGACTTGAGCGACGGAGTGTCTATCCCCGGGACACCCGGGGCCTTTGTCTTGCAGACCAGTTCGAGAGTCTGGTTCGTCGTCGAAGTGTTGGTGTCCGGCATACATCAATATTTACTACATAATTAATAATATTTAAATAAACTATAGCATTAAATGGTAATTTCATAATATTTTGAAAATCGGAGTACTTTCTCTTTTATCGATCCTATCATCTGCTCCTCAAAACCCTTCTCAATTGATCATTGTGTAAATATATCTCATGTTTTCACCGGCTATCTTGTTAATTTACCGAAAATTTCATGAAGTTGGTTCGACTAGATATATGACTCTAATTGTTTGTATTTGATTTTAAATTTTGGTTTGTTGTACAATATTTAGTTAAGGGTTACACTCTCCATTTATTATCCTTTGCCAGATTTTGAATTTTGTTTTTGTTCAAATTTAATTTGCCATTTACATGAGTATTAAGAGTTCCATAAATTTTAGTCACCAATATTTACTTTTCCAAGTAGGGTATTTTCCTTACCACTCCTAGTCTGCCTTAGATCAGGAATATTATGATCAGGCAGTTCAGGAATTTTCCTCGGGCCCGGGAGCTCAGTCAGTTCAGGAATTGCGTACCATGGTACGCTTGAAATCACTTTCTATTATCTTTTTGTGTGAAACAAAGTGTTTAGATAGAGATTTAGAAAAAATAAAAAATATGTTAGGTTTCTTTGGTGTTTGTGTGGCGTCGCAAGGCCAATCTGGTGGTCTAGCACTGTTATGGCGCAAAGATATTTTAGTTAATTTCAAAGCGTTTTGTTCTCGTTACATTGATGTCCATGTTAATTTGAATGGACAAGAAATAACAGTTACTGGAATTTATGGGGAGCCTAATGTATCACGAAGAAGGCAATGATGGGAAACCTTTAAGGAGAGCCTACACAACGGTTCAGACATGCCATGGATATGTTTGGGAGATTTCAATGAGGTGCTGGCGCAGGATGAAGCGATTGGTGCTGGGTTTAGAGCTGAACGGCAAATGGTCAACTTCAGAGATGCTTTGGATCACTGCGGTTTATTTGACATGGGATACACTGGGCCCAAATTTACTTGGAATCGTTGTGCGAAGAGACCTGATACGAAGAGGAGTAGACTGGACAGAGCTACATGGAATCAAGAGCTTCATGACCTTTTCCCTTGGTCGAGTGTTACTACCATCCCTATGGTGCACTCGGACCATTTGTGTATTTTTGCACAGCTCAGAGTCCGTGATCCGGGAAGACACAGGAAGAGGAGAGGATTCAGATTTGAGGCCAAGTGGATCAAATCGGTTGAATGTGAGAAGATGATCAAAGAAAGTTGGGACATGCAGGAGGCCTCTCTCATTGAGAAACTGGAAAACTGCGCGATAGGTTTGATGCGGTGGAGCAAGGCAGCGTTCCCCGTTATACATACCCGAATGAAGGAGATCCGGAAGGAGCTGCATCAAGTGCAGAGTGGGGATATTGATGACACTGTGCAGGAGAGGATAAAGCAGCTGAAACAGGAGTACGATTTTCTTCAAGAAGCGGATGCTATACAGTGGAAACAGCGAGCTAAACAGCACTGGCATAAGGAGGGTGATAAAAATACTCAGTTCTTTCATAAATGGGCTTCGAAGAGGAGACAAGCGAACCAGATTCAGAGCTTGCGGGATTCAAATCAGGAGCTGAAAGAGGATGAGGAAAGCATATAAAGGATAGTACTGGATTACTTCGGAGGCCTTTTCTCCTCGTCCAACCCGTCTACTGAGGTGATGGAGACAGTACTTAGTAGATTGTAGCCGAAGGTCACTCATGACATGGCAAACAGCATCACAAGGAGATACACGGCGGTGGAGGTAGAGAGAGCAGTGAAGAGTATGCATCCGTACAAGTCTCCAGGTCCAGATGGTATGAGCCCAGTGTTTTTCCAGAAATTTTGGAAGGTGGTCCGCAAAGATGTCACAAAAGCTGTTCTTGGATTCCTGAATGAAGGTATTTTCGAGCCAAAAACGAATTATACACACATTGTGCTTCTTCCGAAGACAGAAAAACCAGAGTTGATCACGCAGTTTCGACCTATTAGCCTCTGCAACGTGGTGTACAGGATTGCATCCAAGGTCATGTCAGACAGGCTCAGACCGATCATACCAAAGATCATCTCAGAATCCCAGTCTGCTTTTATTCCGGGTAGGCTTATCACTGATAATGTTTTAGTGGCTCATGAGTTCCACCATGCTATGAAGGGGAGGACGACGGGAAACAGGGGACATATGAGTATCAAGTTGGACATGAGTAAAGCTTTTGACAGGGTGGAATGGAGCTTTGTATTGGCAGTACTTTGGAAGATGGGGTTCCCTCCATCATTTATACAGCTCATCCAACGCTGTTTGACTACAGTATCTTTCTCGTTTATACTGAATGGGAATGAAATAGGTCACCTCCAGCCGCAGAGAGGAATCAGGAAAGGAGACCCTCTTTCTCCATATCTCTTCATTATTTGCTCCGAAGTATTCTCTATGTTGTTGAGTGACTTACAAGCTGTTGGTAAGATACATGGCATGGGAGCATCGAGATTTGGACCGAAGATTAGTCATCTCTTCTTCGCGGATGACACGTTACTGTTTGGAGAGGTCACGGAAGAGGAAGCAAGTGGTACATGCAATGGGCCATATCCCTGTTCGAAGAAGTCTCGGGGCAGAGGATCAATACAGACAAGTCAGGAGTTCTGTTCAGTCCCAACACATGGGAAGCAGATAGAAGAAGGATATGCGAAGTGCTGAAAATACCAGAAGTGGAATCACATGGCAAGTACCTGGGTCTACCATCAGAGATAGGCCAAAAGAAGAAGCACATCTTCCAGTACTTAAAAGAATGAATCCGGTCCAGGTTGGATGGCTGAAGTGAAAGGCATCTGTCCAAAGCAGGAAAGGAGATCGTGATTAAATCAGTATTGCAAGCCATTCCGAGCTATGCAATGAGTTGTTTTGAGTTACCTGCAATGTTACTTGAGGAGATAAGAGTGATGATCTGCAAGTTCTGGTGGGGAGGAGAGTAGAATTCGAGGGGAAAGATACAATGGATTTCATGGCCTAAGCTCACTCGAGCAAAGAATAGGGGAGGACTCGGATTCAGGGACTTGAGGGCAACTAACATGGCGCTGCTCAGTAAACAAGCATGGAGGATGTTAACTAATCCAACGATGTTGATATCACGAGTCTTCAAGGACAGATATTTCTCCAACGACACAATCATGGATAGAGCTGGCAAAATATTACCGAACCCGAAAACCCGACCGATTATACCGAACCCGAACCCGAAATAAGATCCGAATAGTGATACCTGTTTGATGACCCGAACCTGAATTACACCCGATACACCCAAACCCGAACTAAAAGTTTCAGACCCGATAGAACCCGTACCCGAACAGAACCCAAACCCGAATCAGACCCGAACCCGAACCCGAAAAACACCCAAAATCCAAAAACACCCGAACTTGGTCTGAACCCAAACCTGAAAAATACCCAAACCTGAATAACACCCGATCCAAAAGGTACCTAAATTGATCTTTGCCCAATAATTTGGACTTAAATCAAACGATACCCAAATATTATTATTATATTTAATTCTTAACTTTTTATTACTATTCTACTAATATAGTTTTTTATACTAATTAATAATTAGTGTAGCTACTAGCTACCATTCACCAAATAAACTGAAGTGAACTAAACTATATTGAATTGAAATGGTCTACGAATAGGTTGAAGAGAAAAATAATGGCTTATTCATTATTTCAATTTAATCAAGTTTCAATTCAGTTTGATTAATAAAATAATGTTTACTTTTTTTTGTCATATCATTTTATATAATTTAATTCAACTCTAAATCTCTCTATTGATTAAAAGTAACTAAATTTGACACGAATTAAAAGTCAACTAATCTTGGTTGTGTAAGATAAACTTGCAAATACATATATAGTAACAACATTACCTATAAAGATAACCTAAGAGTTAAAAAAATACTAAAACTATAATTGACCTAATAACTATTATATATTTAAATTAATAAATTTATTTTAATGATATGCTTATTACAATGTTATATGTTATTACTTATTAGTCTCTGTGGATATAAGTTCTCATTATATATCTTGAAACATTAGATAAAAAAACTTTTGGGCACAAACTAAATTCTACTATATAATATACATTTATCAAATGTTTAAGATGAATAATTTTTTTATGGTCATTATAAGTTTATACTTCAAAATAAAATAAATTTTAATTAAATGTGTTTTAACGTGATCTTGACCGAGTATATTTGAATCAAACTCGACTCAAAAGAGATTGTATCCGAATTGTATCTGAAATTGAACAAACTAAAACCAAATCTAATCCAAACCCGAAAGGAAAAATACAAATCCGAATCAAACCCGATATTTTTTTCAAAACAACTGACGAGACCCAAAACCGAAACAATGAAATCCAAACCCGAACCGAAACCGATAATTTTTCAAAAGACCCGATGGGACCCGAACCCGAAAAAACCCGATCAAGACCCAAACCCGAATAAAAGCCATATACCCGAACTATACCCGAACCCGTTGGGTGTCACCCAAACCCGACCGATAGACCCGTTTTGCCAGGTCTAATCATGGAGGCCGTCCAGGGGTCTCGGCCGTCCGCTGCTTGGCGAGGAATTTCAAAGGGCATCGAGGTGTTGAAGCTAGGGAGCCGGAAGCACATCAGAAGTGGGAGGAATACCAGCATCACGCAGGACCCATGGCTACCGTCAACCAGCAACTTCAGAATCAGAGATCCGGATCATGTGCTAGGACACCTACACCATGTCTCCGACCTGATCGACCAGGTCACGGGAGGTTGGAATATCCCGCTTGTTTGAAATAGTTTTACTGCGGAGGACGCGAACAATATACTCTCAATCCAGCTAAGGGGGCAAGAAGGGAGAGTTGTCTGAGTTTGGAATAATGGTTCTAATGGTAAGTTCACTGTGAAATCCATGTACCATACACTGAAAGAGAACCAGGGATCGGCTTATTATCACAACAACGGTGGTCCGGCGATAGTGGCTGATGATTTCTGGCCGAAACTATGGAGAATGCGCATACCATCAAGAACAAAACACTGTGTGTGGAGGTTATGCATGGACTCTTTGCCAACATTGGAGAACCTCAGGTATAGAAAGGTACAAGTCCCGTTAAAGTGTCCGAGGATGAGACGACAAGGCACTTGTTCTTTGAATGTGAATATGCAAAAAGAGTATGGCGAGCTCTAGGTCTGCAGCATAAAATACCGGGGAGTGAAAGAGCAAGAGGTGATGGATGGTTTAGACAGTTGCTGATCGACAATGATGATATGACGAGAGAGCTAATGGCAATGTTCTGCGATGGGGTGTGGTTCCAGAGAAATACGAAGTTGTTTCAAGACAAGAGCATCGATTCGAGTTTAATGGCTGCATCAATTCGTTCAACCTTGATATCCTTTGCTGATGCAAATGCTTGGCCTGAGAGAGTTTCAGAAGTCCTTTCTACAGTTAACTTATTAAGACTGCCAGAGGTGGGAAGAAGGATTCCGTCTGATGCTGGTATAGCAAGGGACTGTGCAGGATTGGGGGTAGTGGCAGTGGATGTGGATGGGTCTTTTGTTCGGGCTGTGAGTAGAAAGATAATGGATGTACGAGACCCCATGTTTGCGGAAGCAGAAGCTTTGAGAGAAGCAATGAGAATGGCGGCATATCTCCAATAGACCGACGTTGCTATTATGGGAGACTCATTGAGTCTAATGCAGATCATACATGGAGACCTGGATGCCCCTGAGTTATGCCACTCAATCACTGAGGAGATTCGAGCAGAATTTGTGCAACAAGGCCTTAATTTGCCATGTTAGATACCAAGAACTGAAAATACGGATGCCCATCTGGTAGCTAGTATAGGGAAAAATAATAGCTCAGATTATGTAGAGTGGAATTACACTCCACAGTTCCTCTTGTCAAACGTTGTTGGACGTTTCCCAGCACCTTGAGTATGATATTCAAATTTCCTTTCAAAAAAAAATTTACTTTTCCATTCTTGATAATGACGCAGAAGTCAGTAATACTACGATCTCAGCCAATAACCGGGAAAGGCATAAATATTTCTTCCTTTTGAAATATTTTCTCCTGGTGGATTAAAATATAATCTTAATAAAGGGAAGTAGAAGAGTTATTGCTCCGGTCAATAAATAAATTAATAAAAAATATTAAAAAGATGAAATTATGTGGTTTTAACTAAAGCCGCCACACGCAAGTTCACCATATTCGGTGCCTTCCATTTTTATATATTCCTTATTTTGTTTCTTTTAATTTTATTATTTTATTCTTCATCGATGATGATACAATAGCTTTCACCTTCTATTTTTATAAATACAACTCATTCCACCTATAAAATTCTAATTTACACGCTAATTTATACGTAATTTCAGTCCATCATGCTAATTAACACGTCTGCGAAAGGAAAACATGAATGTGCGATATATGAAATATGCATGGAAATATTCTGTATTACTACAAGATCACCATATTCCGGTGCCTATAATTTTCATATATTACTTTTTGGTTTCTTTTTAGCATTAGTACGTATGATCAATTTAGAAGTTACACACCTCAGCATTTTTTACTTTATGCGTACTTATAAAATATTTATCTATTAATTAATATTAACTAAATTTCTTACATTTTGATCTTAATATATATATTATTTTATAATAATTACCTTTGATGAATAACCTGACAATTACGATATATATTAACAATTTCATAATCTTTTGAAATTTGTCACTATAATTTTGTTAATTATCTCAAAGAGTTTTTTCTTTAAAAACAATTCATCCTCATCTCCATAAGTTTGTTCATAATATTTACATAAAAAATATTAAATATATCGTGCAACACACGATGATATTTAGCTAGTTTTAGTTATTGTAATTATTATTGAATCAAATACTTACATCTTTTAATGTTTAGGGTTTAGAGTTTAGGCCGCCTCCGAATGTTATCAATTAATCAGTTTAGTTAATATAAGAGAAAGTCTCTGAGGAGACCGTCTATATTATGGACAGGGACTACATAGCAAAACCAGAAACTAGGGGACTGAAACGCAATAACCATAAATTACATATATTTTCGCGGGTCGACCCGCGAAATAACCCATTTTTGCCCGGGTATATAAGGCATGAAACCTGATCAAAATCAAACTGGAACGGGACAGATTCAACCCCACTTTTGCACCACCGATTCAACCCCAATTTTGCACCGATTTAACCCCAAATTTGCAACGATCCAAGGTGAATCTCACACCTTCTTCCCCAAAATTGCACCAATCTGAGGTGAAACTCACAGTTTCTTCCCCAATTTTGCAACGATCCAAGGTGAAACTCACACCTTCTTCCGGATCGGAGGTCGGTTTTCATTTTTCTCGTCTGCAAATCATATTTCGATCATTTTGAATCTTCAATTCCATTGATTTGAAGCTTCAATTCAATCGAGATTTGAGCGGATCGAAGGCAACGAGTTTAAGGCCAAAAACATCAAGTTTTGGATCAGAAATTGTTATCAATGGAGATTGAACCACTCGTGAGTGTTTTGTGTTGATTTGTAGGATGTTGTATAGGATTTTGGTAGGTTGATTCATATTGATTGGTTTTTTTGACCAGAATGAGAGAAGGGTGGAAGAAGAAGGAGAATCAAGCTCATTAACGGTGATATCAGGTATATCTAAACCTTATTCAGTTAAACAATGAGGTTTCATGTGAAACTGCCTTTGTTTACGTTTTTATGTGGTGATGCCGATGTTTGTGGCTATAATATGCAATATCTGTGATAAAAGTCCGATGTTCTGTTGTGTTTGAGTCATCAATGCCAAGTCTGTGAGGTTTGTGTGCTGAAACTGGCTAGGGTAGTTTTTTTATGATGTGATGCCGATGTTTGTGGCTATAATATGGAATATATGTGAAAAAATCTCGATGTTCTGTTGTGTTTGTGGGGTGAAACTGGCTAGGGTAGTTTTTTTATGATGTGATGTTGATGTTTGTGGCTATAATATGGAACTTCTGTGATAAAATCCCGATGTTCTGTTGTGTTTGAGGCATGGGTGCCAAGGCTATGAGGTTTGTGTGCTGAAACTTGCTAGGGTAGTTTTTTTATGATGTCATGCTCATGTTTGTGTATATAATATGGAACATTTGTGCTAAAATCCCGATGTTCTGTTGTGTTGGAGGCATGAATGCCAAGGCTATGAGGTTTGTGTGCTGAAACTTGCTAGGGTAGTTTTTTTATGATGTCATGCTCATGTTTGTGGATATAATATGGAATATTTGTGCTTAAAGTCCGATGTTGTGTTGTGTTGGAGGCATGGGTGCCAAGTCTGTGAGGTCTGTGTGCTGAAAATGGCTAGGATTGTTTTTTATGATGTGATGCCGATGTTTGTGGCTATAATATGGAATATTTGTGCTTAAAGTCCGATGTTCTGTTGTGTTGGAGGCATGGGTGCCAAGTCTGTGAGGTTTGTGTGCTGAAAATGGCTAGGGTAGTTTTTTTAGATGTTCATGCTCATGTTTGTGGTTATAATACGTAATATTTGTGCTAAAAGTCTGATGTTCTGGTCTTTCTGAAAATATTGCAGATTGTGGCGGGCTACCTGATTTGGCTGAAATTGATTTCACATCTTGTTTTGAAGACATCAAAGCAAGAACAATACCTGAGCTAGAAAACCTCTATAGACTGCAATCCAATGCACTTGGATTTTCGTATAGAAAATCAACTCAACGGAGAGAAAGTAATGGGAGTGTCTATGAAAAGTATTTCACTTGTTCATGTGCTAGAAAGCCTAACTTAACCACCCCTCCAACCCCTATTCCTGTTAGTCCAACCCCTCAAAAGAAAAAGAGAAAGAGAAAAGAATATGCCATAACCAAAACTGAATGTCGAGCAGCAATGCGAGTGAAGTCGGAGGATGGTCTATTTGTTGTGAAGGAGCACATTGTGAACCACAACCACCCCCTGACCAGAACAGCATGGCAGATGTTCCAGCGAAGTGAAAGGAAAATCACGGCAGAAAAGGGAAGAGAAATTGAAGGGATGGAAGCTGCAGGTTTAAAACCCTCGGTTGGATATAGATATTCCACTAATCTATCAGGAGGTGATCATGTTGTTGGTTGTGAGATGCGTGATGTAATAAACTATGTCGGGAGGCTTAGGATGAAACAAATCGAAGGTGGTGATGCAAATACAATTGTCCGGCTACTTGAGGAACGAAGTAATAATCAAGAAGACTTCTTTTTCAGAGCTTTGAGGAATGATGACAAGGACAAGACACTGGCAGCTCTATTTTGGAGGGATTTAATGATGAAGGAGGACTTCAACCTGTTTGGAGATGTACTTGTGTTTGACACAACATCCAGAATGAACAGATATGACCTTATCTGTGCGTTCTTAGTTGTTGAAAAAAACCATGGAAGTAACTCGATGTTTGCAAATGAACAAGCCGAAACTTTTGTCTGGCTTCTAAAGAAATTTAGGAAGAGTATGGGAAACAAGGCACCACAAACAATTTTCACTGATCAGGATCAAGCAATGGCAACACCGATTGAAGAGGTAAAATCTGGACTTTTTTGTCAATATTTTAAAACTATGATGTTTAGTGTCAAAATACATATGTATGGGTTTAAAATGTCCATGTTTGGTGACAGGTTTTTCCTAAATCAAACCACAGACTTTGTTTGTGGCATTTGAAACAGAATGCAATTAGCCATTATGGTGAGTTGAAAAAGGATGGGCCTTTCAAGACAACATTTGATAACTGCTTGACAGGTAACCACAGGTTGTAAATATTATGTTCATAACTTGATGATTAAAACTTTCATGTTTAGGTTCAAAGTAGCTACCTTGGAGTTTAAACATATTACCTTCTGAATCACAGGTTGTAGTGATGGGGATGAATTTGAAGAGAATTGGAGATCCATGATAAAAACTTACAAGCTAGAAGAGGGTCATCCATGGTTCACAAGGTTATATAATTTGCATCATAAGTGGAGCCCAACATTTGGAAATGATTTTTTTTTCAGCCGGAATGCTTTCATCACAAAGAAGTGAAAGCACAAATAGTGCCATTAAATCAAGAGCAACTAAGTCAACTTCATTGACACAGTTCTTGACAATTTTTGAGGATACAGTACACACATGGCGGAAGAATGAGCAAAGAGATGAGCATAATTCATTAATGTACATTCCAAGGAGTGCCGATGCTGGTCTTCTAAAGCATGCAGCAGAGGTTAGTTTTGGATTATTTCTTAGGTTGTATAATATAATATCAACCTTTAGATTTAAAATGCCTTTGTTCTGTACCGTGAATATAAATTCAAAGGCTTTTCGTTCTTTACATCTGCAAACAGGTTTATACGAAAGATATTTATGAGGAATTCAGGAAACAATTCAGGCGTCGAATGACGACATTGATAACTGAAATGGAATGCAACCATGGAGGCTACATTAGATCTTTCAAAGTGGCAAAGTAGAGTGATCCGGAGAAACCTGAAACAGTCGTATTAACTACTGAGGCAACAACAAAATCAATTGAAGTATTTTGCTCATGCAGGCTGTTTGAAGAAGCAGGTTTGTTATGCTCCCATTGCATAAGGGTGTTACACATGCTATCCATATCAAAAATACCCGGGCAGTATATACTGTATCGCTGGACCGAACACATCAAGAGGGACGTCTGGACAAAGTACCTTGAACAGCAGCCTAATTTAAGAATTGAAGATTTCACACCTTGGCGCCATGATACGAGCAGAAGATTCTACAATCTTCTACTCAAAAGTGAAGGAAATGAGCAGGCTCGAAAGCTTCTGGAGGATACAATGATAAGAGATGAAGTAGCAGTACAACAGTTCTTAGCCACTAAAGCGCCTCAGATAGCAGAAAGTGATGGACCAGAGCCATCCGAGCCATCAGGTTCGGGTACAGATGATGAAATGCACTTTGGCAATCCGGAGAGAGTAATGGGCAAAGGAAGGCCTGATGGAAAAAGAATCAAGTCAGGGATTGAAAATAAGAAAAAGAAACTAAAGAAACAATCTCAGACTGAGTTTGGATCATACACACCAAAACCGACATTATTTTAAATTTATTAGGAATGTAAGTCTAAACATCAGTGTTATTAGCAACATGATAGGGGTTTTATATTTGATGCTTTTGTAAGGTTCTGGTTTTATCAACATTTGTATTATTGATCAAAACATTGAAAGTTTATAATTGAAACTTGTGTTTCCTATATCAAAATGCAAAGCTTGTTAAAAGCATTGTTTTTTACTGTGTTTATGTTTGAGTATATAAAGTAGACCTTTGGAACTAAAATGCATTTGTTCTGCAAAATCAAATGCATGAATGTATGTTTAGGTTTGTGTGTATAATGCAGACCTTTGGAATTAAAATGCCTATAATATGGGATCACATTATGGAGACCTTTGGAATCATATTTTTAGATGTGATGCTCATGTTTGTGCCTATCAAATGGGACCTGTGTCCTAAAAGTCCAATGTTCTGGTGTTTTTGAGACATTGTCCTTTAATATATGTTTGTGTGCTGAAACTGGCTAGGGTAGCATTTTTATGTGGTGATGCTCTTGTTTATGTTTAGGTTTGAGTATAAAATGGATACCTTTGGAATTAAAATGCCTTTGTTCTGCAAAATTAAATGCATAACAATATATGTAAGGTTTGAATATATAATGTGGACCTTTGTATTTAAAATACGTTTGTTTTGATGTGAAGTTAATAGGAACTTAAGTTATTCCCTTTTAGTATGAAATAAATAAATTCGACTTGATAGCATCATGCTTTTGTATTAAAACTTTGAGGTTTAGGGTTAAAAATTGTAATTTATTACATAAACTCTAAAATTACTACTTTGTAAATATTGCCAACTTTTAATACTCTATAAAATATATAAAATCCAAACATTGATATTATACCACTAAACATAAATGTTTTAGCACAAAAGATGTTTCCCCTACACACATAGTCTAAAATATTAAACATAACAGATTGACAAGTTCACATCTACAAGCCCTCGTCACTTGAGGAGTCAATGTGCAAGTCAAAAAAGTTGAAACTAGTCTCGGCCTTCTTCCGCGCATGATTGTAGACGTCGTCCAGCATCTTATGGAAATTTGGATCACACCAAAATTCTTGGCTTCCCCACACCTCCTCCTCACTATCTGGACCAGCATTCACTTGTCTTTTTTCAGCTTGAGCTCGATTAAAGCAGTCCATAAGCCTTGAAGTAGCAACAACGAGATCTCTTTTGAAGAAATCCAGACCTTCTTCAGCAGTCTAAAAACATCAAAAGACCATGGTGTAAGTAAAAAAGGATAGGAAAATGATAAAAAAGAACAATAGCAAAGAAAACTCACCTTCAGACCAAGGCTTTTAATTTCATCGTCAGTTTTGATATCACCACCGAGTGGGATGGTAAAACCACCAACATTAAGATTGTCCTTGACCTCTTGTTTGTTGGAATCATCCTCAACAGAAGCATGCTTCAACAGCTTCCCACGTCGGGTTAGAGGATACAAATCACTTGTAAGAGGTGCGCGTTGATACTTCCGGGCTTTGATCTCTTGGCACCTCTGATTCACCTTCTCTTGAGGCCAATGCTGCAATAGCGGAAGAGCTACTGGATTTGATTTCCCCAGAACCAGAGCACGCTGCAAGAACTGGACAACGAGAACAAACACACACCCACTGATTGCTGTGTACTTGGTTGTGTAATACCTTTGCACTCCCTTGGACAACTTTGAATAGACAAACTCGCACCAATCCAAATTTTTTATCTCTGATACATTCTCCACAGCCTTCAAAACTTGCATATCAACATCCTTGGATGACACTGGAGATAAGAAACATGTCACAGCATACAACACGAAGTATCTGGTGAAGTCTTCACCACCTTCGGGACAATTCTCCATCGCTTCCCAAAGCATGCTCAAAGAGATTCCCTTATCACCTTCAATCTGGAATTTGGTCTTCCACGCTTGCCTTCTCTCGGCTATCGCCTTATCATTCTTAGCAACTCCAGAGCTCGACAAAACCTCCAAAGGTACACATTCACCACCAGTGGCCAGCCTCAAAACATCATGGACATCATCAACAGTAATTACATACTGGGCATTACCAACACGCTGGGTGCAATGTCCACCATCAAAATTCTCCAGGAGGAAGGGAAGAATACCTAACGGAAAATTCTTAAGTTGCAGCTTCAGAAGTGACCCAAACCCAATAGCTTCAATGTCCTTCTTCTGAGCATCAGCCAAATTACTAATCAACTCAACAAGGACTTCAGGTTGATGAGCCACAGTGAGCTGTTTCTGATACCTACAAAATCAAGTAGCAGTTCAGTTAAAAATGTGAACCTATAGCATTAAAAAACACATCTTATGCTGTAAAACCTTAACCTTTGCATCATGACAGACAGCAGAAAAAT
Source organism: Sherardia arvensis (assembly GCA_948330725.1). Taxonomy (NCBI): domain Eukaryota; kingdom Viridiplantae; phylum Streptophyta; class Magnoliopsida; order Gentianales; family Rubiaceae; genus Sherardia; species Sherardia arvensis. Next base: position 29,843,144 of record OX415240.1, read on the forward strand.
AAGTTAAAAGTATAGGTTTCTAAACCCTAAACTCTAAAGTATAAGTTTCTAAACCCTAAACCCTAAACCCAAATGAATCCTAAACCCTACACACAGGGTACTAATTCATTACAAACCTTCAGATATTAAACAATAACCTTTTGATATAAAATATATATGTTTCTAACATGTAAAAACAAAGTATTTTTTTATTCAAAACCTTTTGATATTAAACCTTAACCTTTTGATATAAAAAATATATCATTTGTTCCATGCAAAAAAATTTTAAAAAAGTTAAAACAGATAAAACACTTACTCTGTGCCATCTTTGTTGACATATTTCACAACCTGTGAAACAGCCCTCTTTCTTTTTTTCTCGGCGGGCTCAACAATGTCAGCTCCCGCCAGAGGCTTCCCTTTCCTTTTTCTGTTTTCAGCATCACGAACAGGCGAAGGGGGTGAATTCTGAGTTTGAGGGGGTGATTGGGGGGGGGTGAATTTTAAATTTGAGGGGGTGAATTATGGAGGTGATCGGGGGGGGGGGGGGGTGAATTCTGAGGTTGAGGGGGTGAGTGAGGGAGTGAATTCTGAGCAGGGGGTGATTTTTGAGCAAGGGGTGATTGGGGGGGTGTTTGAAAATCATCATCTTCATTCTGATTAATAGGATGTTCATGAGCTTTGTTCTTCTTGGCAACAAACTTTGGGCCGTTCTTTTTCTTCTGATGAACAGGGCAAGGCCCCTTGTGGTCAGAAGGAGGACATGTAGGGCATTTCTTCTTATGATTTCGCTTCCGCTTCCGGTTATCTGTATGAAATTGTCATTAAACACATAAGAAACTGAGAACAACGAGTTCACAAAAAAAAGTGAAATACAATTAAAAAACAACCTTCAACATCTGGATTTTGCTTCTCGACGGCAATTCTCTTTGCCTCCTTCTCGGCAGCAAGTTTCTTCGCCTTCTCCTCAGCAGCGTCTTTAATCGCCTTCGGCTAGGCGTCCTTCTTCGCCTTTTCATCAGCTCAGCATCCTTTTTCGCCTTCTCCTCGGCAGTAATTTTCTTCGCCTCCTTCTCGGCAGCAATTTTCTTCGCCTCCTTCTCAGCAGCAAGTTTCTTCGCCTTCTCCTCGGCAGTAATTTTCTTCGCCTCCTTCTCAGCAGCGATTTTCTTCGCCTTCTCCTCAGCAGCGTCTTTAATTGCCTTCAGCTCGACGTCCTTCTTCGCCTTCTCCTCAGCAGCGTCCTTCTTCGCCTTCTCAGCAGCAGCTTTCTTCGCCTTCTCAGCAGCGGCTTTCTTCGCTTTCTTCTCAGCAGCTTCTTTCTTCGCCTTCTCAGCAGCTTCTTTCTTCAAATTCTTCTGGGTAGCAACTTTCTTCGCCTTCTCCTCAGCGTCTTGCTTCGCCTTCTCCTCAGCGTCTTTCTTAGCCTTCACAACAACTTCTTTCTTCAAATTCTTCTGGGTAGCAACTTTCTTCGCCTTCTCCTCAGCGCCTTTCTTAGCCTTCTCAGCAGCATCTTTCTTCGCCTTCTCCTCAGCGTCTTTCTTAGCCTTTTCCTCAGCGTCTTTCTTGGCCTTCTCAGCTGCTAGTCTTTTCTTTTCAGCACTACTAACAGCTTTTAGATAACAACAAGATGGTTAGAATTCTAAACATCTATAAAAAAACCAAAACAAAAAATAAAATAAAAACAACACCTGCAGTTCCAATTTGCGGGTCAGACTCAGGTTTCTCCAATAGAGATGTGGTCGCTATACCATCAACCGAACCTTCATTATTTTTAGTTAAACAACCATCAGGTTCAAGGTCATTAGATAATAAACCTTCGGCCGACATAGCTTTTATAACATCAGAACAAACAAAATTAGCAAATTCTTGACTATCAAGATTTAGCATATCAACTGATTCTTGGGTACCATTAGCATTAGCGCCACCAGTGTCTTCAAACATGACACGAACAGGGACAACTCCCGTTGATCCTATTTACATGCAAAAATAAAAACCAAACCATAGTAAGTATAACTTTGATGTTTACATATACAAATTAATTCAGAACCTTCAATAATAAAATCACAATAGCATGTTAAACAGTGATGTTTACATATATAACCAAAATCAAAACATTGGACAACAGCATGTTAAAACTAAATCATAACAAAGATGTTTACAGATGCAAAACTAAATCATAACAAAGATGTTTACAGATGCAAAACTAAATCATAACATTCAACAATAAAAATCCAACCAAAGCATGAAAAACATGGATGTTTACACAAATAAATAAAATCAAACCTTTGACAGCAAAAAAACAACCATAGCATATAAAACAGAGATGATTACACATTAAAACCAAAACCTATAACCTTCTAAAAGGTAAGGTATACTTCTAACAACTTAACCTTCATTACTTAAATACCTACTTTTACAAGTAAAACATCAATGATTATAAAGAGAGAAAAATGGCGGGAGACCAATACAAGAAATTCAAAACAAAAATTATACAAGTTCGCAAATATAACATGCACCTTCCAATACTAAAATCAAAGCTTCTAGAAAATAAATCCAAACCAGACAACACACATGTAAACAATGGCAAATCACAGAACACACAGAGAAGCACAAAATAACGGCACAAACATTGCCCAACCAATACTCAACTCAAAACAAGAGTTCAAATACACATATATAAGCACAACCGCCGGAAACCGCCGGAAAACACAAAAACCGCCGGAAAACACAACCGCCGGAGCACAGAAGCACAGATCCGCCGATCAAAGCACATTATCAATCAAAAAATCGAAACAATTGCACGAGTTTATCGGTTTTTACCTTCAATAGAGCCTGGAACGTTTTGATTTCCTCTTGTCAACACCATTGTACTCCGATCTAAACCACAGAACAGAAATTTTTTTAAAAACAAACACAAATCCGCATCAAATCGTAGATGAAGATGAAAAACAAACAAATCGAGAAACTTACTTGCTATTGCGCACGGTAGAACACGGTGGATCGATGCCTGAATCGGAAAACCGACGGTGAATTAGGTTTTTGAATTTGGGGGAGGAATTGGTTACGACGGTTCAGGAGGTTCTGCAAAAATGAAAATAGGAATTATGAATGGAAATTTGATATTTATATGAATTGAAGTTTAGACTAATTGTGAAAAAACCCTCGCGTATTAGCTGTTTTTGCAACAAGTCCCCCGCCCAGTTTTATTCTTTATTTTCAGTCCCGTCTATAATCTGGACGGTCTCTTTCGAGACTTTCTATTAATATAATTAAATAAAATAAAAATAAATAAATAAAATTTAGATAAATTTAAGAGAAAGTCTCTAGAGAGACCGTCTATATTATAGACCAAGGACTATATAATAATAGTGTTGTAAAATAAAAAACAAGGAGGTCCTTAATTGCAATTTACTTAAAATAGTTTATATTCACGCGCACTATTCACTGATCCGTAACTATTCACTGGGCTACACTATTCACTGATCTGTCACTATTCACTGGGCTGCACTATTCACTAGGCGACCCGCGTCATGATCTCTGCATTTGTTTCTACAAGAAAATGAGTATTTTAGCACATAAGGTCCACATTATAGTCCCAAACATGAACATGAACATCTAAACATGCTACGCTAGCCAATTTTCACAAACCAAACCTCACATCTGGCCATTCATGCCTCAAATAGACCATAATATGGGGATTTTAACACATAAGGTCCACATTATAGGCAGAAACATGAACATGAACATCTAAACATGATACCCTAGCCAATTTTTCACAAACCAAACCTCACATCTGGCCAGTCATGCCTCAAACAGATCAGAACATGGGGTTTTAAGCACATAAGGTCCATATTATAGTCCCAAACATGAACACGAACATCTAAACATGCTACCCTAACCAAGTTTTCACACACCAAACCTCACATCTAGTCATTCATGCCTCAAACAGATCAGAACACGGGGTTTTAAGCACATAAGGTCCACATTATAGTCCCAAACAGGAACACGAACATCTAAACATGCTACTCTAGCCAATTTTCATACATCAAACCTCACATCTGGCTATTCATGCCTCAAACAGATCAGAACATGGGGTTTTAAGCACGTAAGGTCCACATTATAGTCCCGAACATGAACATCTAAACATGCTACCCTAGCCAATTTTCACACACCAAACCTCACAGCTAGCCATTCATGTCTCAAACAGACCAGAACATGTGGTTTAAAGTACATAAGGTCCACATTATAGTCCCAAACATGAACACGAACATCTAAACAAATCAAATCATCTAAACATCTAAACAAGAACACGAACACCATGACGCTCAGATCTACAACACAGAATACTAACAAATCAAAAACAAAAAACAAAATCCGCGAACAAATCGACAAAGAAGACCAAATTAAAGAGATCAGGAACCCTACTTGCTATTCTGCATGCTTGAATTAACATATGAATCGGAAAACCGCCATAGATGGAAGAGATTAGGTTTTGGATTTGGGGGAGAGGAATGGGGAGCTGGGTTCTGGAGAAATCAAAAAGTGGGGAGAGAGAATGAAAATTTCTTATTTATATCAATCACATTTCACAAAATTGCAAAAAGACCCCGCGTATTAAGTTTCTTTTCAACCAAGCCCTCGCACATTTGTTTCCTTTTTCTTCAGTCCCGTCTATAATTTGGACGGTCTCTTTTGAGAATTTCTATAAATTTAATCATATTATTTTATTTTTCAATAAATTAATTTATACTCTAGTTCAATTCAATTTTCATCAATTTAGTTTATTTCAACAAGAATTAAACTTGAACCCCTTAATTTGCAATATATTAAGCCGTAATAAAATTGGGAGGGGTTCCATTGACTCTCTTATTTTTACTTAAATGTTTACTCATTATCCTAACCTTTGATAAAGTTCTAATCTAACGGTTAAAAATTAATAAGATCTTTTTACTATTTTAATCACTCATGATTTATTGATTCCCTTTTGCTTTGCAAGAGCCCCGGCGAGGCAGTACTTATGGTGCTGCCGTTCAGCCTGTGATTATTTTTAATTTCATTTTTTTGATTTGGGGAAGAAGGGGAAGGGTTAAATTAGGTAAAGAATGAAGAAAAAGGGAAACAATAAATGATGAGTGATTAAATTAGTAAAAAAATCTTATTAATTTATAACAATTAGATTAAAACTTGATCAAAGGCTAGGATAATGAGTAAATATTTTAGTAAAAATAAGAGAGTGAACGGAACCCCTCCCAATAAAATTAGGTGTTGCTCAGATTAAGCTGCAGGCACTACTACAAAATTGTGGCATTTAAGGCGGTTGGTCCTTCACGTTTCAAGGCAAAAGACAAATGTCTTCTCTGGTATTGTCTTAAAATCTAAAATAGGTTTAAGGCGGTTCCTCTTCCGCCTTAAAGGTTTTCTGTTTTAAGGCGTTTCTTCCGCCTTAAAAGTAGAAGCCTTACGCCTTAAACGCGTCTTGAGGACAAACACCATTGCATCTTACGTTGCATCTTGAGGAGCACAAACACCGTCATTCAGCCGAGTCCAGCACAAGCTCATGTCATTTAGTACTACTGCATTTTCAAGATCCAAATCAGCTGCCTATAATTCAAATAGGTGGAGGTGCTGATTACAATTAGGTTAAAGATCCACAATGTTCAAAGAAAAAACTCCAACTAAAACTACAAAAAATTACCTTTGCTCACTGAACATGCTTGCAAATTGTTAGCCATGCTAAGGAGGAGCCTAATATACCCTAGTTTCCGGTCTCTTATATCACATTATCCAAGGCCCGCAACAGCCAAAAAAATGAAGAAATAAAAAACCTTTGATGTTAAAAAAGGGAGTTTATAAGAACACACCAGCAAAAGATCTAAAAGTATCCTCGACGGGTGGGCAATTTCTTGTAACTGTTATATTTTACCAAGAATATAGCACTTCAGTACAGTTTCTCTGTTAAGATAGAAAAGAAAAGACAACATAGTTTCGTGCACAAAACTAAGAAGTTCATATTTTTATCTTCTCCATGAGCAAAGCCCTCACTTTTAACAAAATCCCACAAAAAGTGAAGTCAACATCGCCAATTTAACCTTAAAAATCCATCAAATTCTATATAAAAACAAAGACCGAGAATCCAAAAAAGGGCAAAGGTGCTTACTATGTTATTGTACTGCCTAGGATTTGCATTCATTTGAGAAGTTGGCGAATTAATGTTGTGAAACCAAAAAATTGAAACACTGCTAAGCATTGTTCTTGGCCAGGCTCAGGATCGTACGAGTTTAACAGTTTGCTTCGAGAAGAACTGAAATAGAACTGTGCTTCAATTGAGATCGATTCTTCAAGAGGAGACCAAAATAAATCTGTTTTCTATGTTAGGTTTTCCCTCCAAAAAGCCTACATCTCAAATGGGTGGAGATGCTGATTACAATAAGTTAAAGATCCACAATGTTCAAAGAAAAAACTCCAACTAAAGCTACAAAACATTACCTTTGTTAACTAAACATGCTTGCAAATTGTTAGCCATGCTAAGGAGGAGCCTAATACCCTGGTTCCTGGCCTCTGCTATCACATTATCCAAGCCCTGCAACAGCCAAAATATATGCACTGTACAATACTTTAGATTACTAATGTCAAATTACAGAAACTGAGAACAAGCAGAACAATCTAAAACAATTGAATTATGCAATGCAAAAAAAAAAAACACAATTGCTAAGACTAACATCCCACAAATAGAACCAGTGCAAACCAATGGCACACTAACAAACTAGACATTAACAATCAACAATGGCACAGTAATGCTACGAATAGAAACTGCACAGACCAAGGTTAACTGGATACAAAAACTGGTCATGTTACACAAGTGTTGATGTAGAAAAAGTGGAACTAATTAAATGTTTACGAGCATGGAAGACTCTTTCTAAGTCGAGTCTCTACCATTTAGTCTCCGTCCAACTCTTAAAAAATACTAGTTCATTTTAAAAGATCAGCTCCCACAATCACTTTATGAAAAGTAGTCATTTAAACAAATGTTGAGCGAAACTGTAAAATGATTGAGGCGGTTATGAGTAGCATGAGAGTTAGCGTTGTGCTTTTCGAACAATGTAAGTGAATTGCACTTATGTAGAAAGTGGTGACAACACCAGTAGAGTCATTTGGTGTGAGCTTGAACAGCCCCGATTCATATTTCACCTTAGAACCAAATGGAGTGAGCAAAATGTTTCATAAATAGATTGAGAAAAGTGTCTTGATCTACTTCTATCCTAGTTCATTTACTCAGTGAGGTTGCAAAAGTGTTATTTTCTAGAGTCAGAATATCCAGTGTCCATAAAGGCAGTGTTTTTTCTACTCTCTAATATATAACACTTAACAGGAAAACACATAGACAACTCAAGTTGCGGTGCTGAATTGCGGCCGATTGTCGGTGTGGGTCGGCTGATGATGCCGTCAAGGGATGAATTTGGGCGGCAGAAACATTGGGGTTTGAGGTTGTTGAGACTACTCGAGGCGGAGGCGGCTAGTCCAGAGGATCGGAGAAGGTAGTGGTGATGGGGGTGGAGATGACGATGAATGAGTTCTTTGTTGTGTGTACATGGGCAAGTCTGATATGCTTGGCTTTTGATGTCTTCTCTCTTCATTTTATCTGCAAATTCTTCGTCGTCTTCACCATCAGAACCATCAACATGCATGGATCTCTAATAATCGATAAGATCAGTTTCCGTCCGAACTCCGGAAACTGTACGTGACCTGCTGAACGGGTTCATTTGTTCATCTTGTTTTCCTTGCTTCTCTTAGCGGAGCCTAAGAGTTGTATTGTTCTTAATTTTTGTTTTTTGTTAGTGAAACTTTTCTGCATCTTTTCATTTTCATAAGTTTGCAGATTTGTTCATATACTGTGTATGCGTGTTCCTTTCCAATATTACATTTCACATTTATGAATAAAAGGTGTCTATATATCATGCTTAATTATAAGAGAATATATATAGAGAGATTAATATTATGTTTGTGTTAAATTTTAAATAAACTAGTTCTTTATTGGAGGGTGTAGAATTGGTTTAAAAGGAAGGAACTGAGACCTGGTTGCAAATTAATTTTCTCCCCAGATCGTAAGAATAACATATTCTGGTACCGGAATAATAACTTTTTTCTTATGGTTGGTTGACAACAGAAATACACTCTTTATTTTTTAAAATAAAAGGAATACTAGCCATATATTTTTAAAACTTAAGGTTAGATAAAGAACGAAGAAGTATAATAATAATAATTTCACTAAATTAAGCTAATCATATTGCAGTGAAGTGAAAAACACGGTAGGGCCAGATAATGAAGGATATATGGGAGGGTCGTAATGATAACTCTTGTTGGATGGAGAACAAAAGTGAGAATGATCATGATACATATTTTAAGATCGAATAATAAATTATGATAATGCTCCAATTATGTAGAGTTGTGTGTAACCACTCCATTATGAATTATATAGAGCAAAGTAGTATATTATTAGGGATTAATTATACATACTTAACGACTTATTGTTGGACATGTGTATGAATACGTACTAATGAGAATAGATGTGACAAAGTAATAAAGTAGATCTCTATAGAGATTTGGCCTGATCTGTTCAAAACTACATCTGCAATTATTTTATGTATTTCATACTTACTGTACATCATAATAGTTATAAAATAATAAGCGTTTGCGTGTTTATGTCTTTCATGTTGAAAATAAAACATTATATGTATTATTAAATAAGAAAAAAAGTTATTACAACTTCAAGTTTTTACACGAACGTGCTTAACCTGAATTTTTACTCTAAAAACTTTATAAAGTTGAATGTAAGAATAAATACTTAAAATGATTCTAGTGTTTTGAATGAGATTCCCAAACTATCAAAGTGGCAACAGATCTTCATTCTACATGTAGTTGCAAAAAATGTTATGAATCTGTCTGAACCCAGATCAGGAATTAGGTGTCCTTGTAGAAACTGCATGAATGATGCTAATTTAGGTGCATCAGATGTTAGGGGTCACTTGATTATGCATGATTTTGATAAGAGTTATAAAATTTTGGCATTGCATGGTGAGTCAAAGGTTGATGGTGACAATGATAATGGTATCATAAACGTAGAGCAACAAAATTTTGAGATAGGAGGGCAAACTATTGAATGGACTGTGATAAGCATTTGAATGATTTAACCGACGATGTGGCTACACATTTTGTTGGGAAACCAAAATCTTTAGAAGTCATGTACATGAATAAGAAAACTCCTTTGTACAAGGGGTTGGGTCACCCGGTATTGAGTGCGACTTTGATAGTTATGAATTTGAAAGCTACACATGGTCTTTAGGACAATGCAATGACGAAATTGCTTGCTTTGATGACAAAACTACTCCCTTTTGGCAACCTGATGCCAAATCGTAGTTATGCGGCGAAAAGAGTGTTTAGTCCCATGGGAATGGAACTTGAGAAGATTCATGCATGTCTTAATGAATGCATGTTGTATTGAGGGGAAAACAATGAAAAACTGGATAGGTGTCTAGTTTGCAATGAGCTACGGTACACAACAAAAAAGGAGATGTTAGAGGTTGGGGCAGAGGTCGTGAATAGAGGGAAGAAACAAACGCATGTTAAAGTTGTTTGGTATCTACCTATTATTCCTAGGTTGGAACGTATTTTTTCTAACAAATGCGATGATGTGATAAGACATATATACTTCTGATAGTGACCGGTTTAAGAAAATAGATGAGTTATATCCTCCATTTAGTAAGGAATATTGGAATTTGAGGCTAGACTTGTCTACCGATGGAATGAACCCTTAAGGGAACATGAATAGCACACATACTTCTTGGCCCGTCATGGTCGTAATATACAATTTTCCATCATGGTTAACAATGAAAAGAAAGCAAGTTTTGTTGCCATTGATAATTTCGGGTCCTAAACAACCAGGAAATGATATTGATATTTATTTGGCGCCACTAATTAATGATTTGAAGAAGTTGTGGTATGGAGGGAACTGGACATATGATGGCTATCGCAATGAATAATATAAGTTGAACGTGGTTTGCTATTCACAATCAATGACTATCCTATATTGAGCAATCTCACTGGTTACTCAGTTAAAGGTCATTAAATTGAACTTTTTTTAAAAAACTAAGTCCACATTAAAATTACACACAACTTGATTGGCCGAAATGTATCATATGAATTTGATTTCAAGTGGTTTAGAGATGAAGTTGAAATTACCTAAGGTAAAATAGAGATGAAGCTAAAACTAATGAAGGAAAGATGATTTTATTGACTAGGACGAGGTGAAATGAAACAAGATATATAGACTGAAATGAAAATAAACGAAGGTGTTTACTATATGCAGGTCCGTTTACTTCTGCATGTCCAATAAAAGTGGAAAAATACCATAATTATCCTTCATTCGTTTATTAGTTTATACAAATATATTTCTAAAACCCTAACCTTGAATGCATAAACCCGTCTATGTAATGATTTAACGCGTGTCCAAATTATAAATTATTTTTTTGTGAATTATAATACATATTTAAGAGGGACATTATTGTCATTTCAAATTTAATTTGGACCTGCAGAAGTAAAGTGGACCTGCATTTAGAACCACCCTAAACGAAACATCTAAACTAAAGATGTGATTATGAATATATAATGATGATTCCATAGTAAGTTTTGTAATAAGTGGCATGTGCATGTTTTTAAGATTTTTAATATGTATTTTAACCCGAATTGATTTTAGTGGATTTTTGCTAAACAGAACTAAAATGAAAAAAATATATTACACAACTCAAACTGAAATAAGTATAAATTTATTTAATTGAAATGAACAAAGCTTAATTAAATGATATAAATTTATTTAAATGAGCTAAATTAATTTTAACTTTTGATATTTCATGGTATCATTTATTAGAAATATAACAAATTTTAGTGAAAAATAAAATTTACTGAATTAATTTGAACCGAATGGAGGTGAACTAAATTAAAATACATTTATGTGAACTGAATTAAACTAGAAAATTAAGATATGCGAAACTAAAATGAGAGTTATTTTTTTAATTTAACTGAACTAGCACATAGAAAATCTCAAGAGTACCTACATGGCAAACTCTCTAGAAAGTCCAACTTTCCTAAATGTTATGAAACTACCACTTTATATTTAAACTCGAATGATACATTTTTGTTTTAAAACATTGATCGTTTTAAAGTAAATATATGTTAAAACATGTTTTATTGTAAAAGTTCAAGAAATTTCATTAAAAATTAAATTATTTTAAGTTATAAAATTTACAGTACAATTTACAAGGTGCATGATATAAGTTAAAACCTACAAATGCTTTCATGGAAAGGTCAGGAAAGTCGAGAGTTCCAAACACTTTCTCCTGCATTTACTTCTAGAAAACATTGACTTGTAAAGTCAAATTTTGCTGATTTTACCTTATCCAATTAATAGACAGGATCAAAATTTATGACATGCGCTTTTCATTGTCTGAAATATTTTGTAATCAAAGCAAGATCAAACCAAACCCTGAAATTTAGAGAAGACCAAAGCCTTGCTCTTACATACCCTGTATACACATCCGATACGGTCAGTTCATGTAATAGATATACCACGACTAGTTTAATTTTTTCCCTTACCATTTTATTCATTTCTCAAATCGTTGAGTTTTTCGGTGAAATTGGGTTACTTTTTTGTGTTAATTCTGGTGATTTTTCTGGATTAATCTATGATTTTTCATGTTCATCTGATTTATTATTTTGTTTTGTCAGGGTTGTTGAGGTTGCCGTCTGTTTGAAAGAGATTGCAACCTCTGAGGTGTGTAGATCGAAAGATTGTGATCGTGGCCAATCTAGAGACTTTTTTACTTTTCCAATTCCGTTTGGGCTATTTGGAATTTCAACTTGTGTGCGTTTTATGTTTTCAGGAGAAGAGCTTTCTGAAGAGATGCTGAATAGAGGCAAGTTGTCAAAACTATCAATTATATTATAAGCAAACTCTAAATCCAGATGATAAATGAAAGATCTATACTGAATAAATGGATAAATCTGAAGCGCGTAGATAACATTTTGTCCCTTCATAGAAAACGACCTGTAGAGTGTAGACTGTAGACCGGCAATCGATCTGTTTATTTAACCTCTCTCTGCAATGCATCAGATGCTCTCAAAAAGACAGAAGGATATTATTTATGCACATTGACATTGTTTATAGAAGTTTTGTATACATCGAGAAAAGGAAAACACAAACCCAAAGAAACTTGTGTTAGGTTTCTTTGTATGACTTTGATTGTATGCAGGGAGGAATGGATTGCGCCACAGTTCTGAAGGAGAGGATTCTCAGAGGAGTAGAAGAGCTCCCATGTGTACTGATGATGTCTGTTCAGAAGTAGGGAGCACCGACGATGTCTGTTCTGAATTTGGGAGCACCGGTGATGTCTGTTTTGAAGTTGGGAGCACCGACGGTGGAGGCCGAACTGGTAGAAAGAGTATTTTGATGATCCCAGGCCGTCCTTTAAGTAGCAGATATAAGCCAAAACCTGGTAAGAATGCATCGATAAACTATGGATTTGGACACTTGGATAGCACGTAATATATATGTATGTAATATGTGTAGGAATCCCTAAGATGCGGTTTGATCCTCCGTCTTGGCCTGGGAATCGCACTACTGGACAAATGGAACGTTCTAGTTGGGAAGATGACACAATTGATGATGGAAGCGGAGGTGGTAGAAGGAGTCCGATCCGCCACCTTAGCCGTGGCAGAGCTTTCCCAGAAGCAGGTGAAAAATTATTATTGTCTATATATGTTCACACTCACATGAGTTTGACATGTTTCAGTTAATAATCCCTAGAAAATGTGTGTGCTTGTTTTGTTGACTTGGAAATATATATACGCAGGAACGAGGTTTGATCATCCACCTCAGCCTGGAAATTGTAGTATGGGAGGTGATCCCTGGCAAAAGGGAAGAGCCCCTCTCTCTAGTTCAAAAGGCAAGAGCACTGATGATGGCGGCAGAGTCGGTGGAAGGACAGTTTTAATGATCCCACCCCGCCCTATCAGTAGTATATATAAGCCAAAACCAGGTAAGAACCACATTGATAAACTTTGGTTTTGGACACTCTTATTCACGCTTATATTTTGATATAGGCAGAATCTGGTAATATGTTTCAGTTAGATCCCTAGATAACATGTATTGTTGTATTACTTGGAAATATATGTAGGAGCCTCTAAAAAGTGGTTTGATCCTCCAACTTGGCCTGAGAATAACACTACTGGTTGGGCGTATGGTGGTGGACGAATGGGAAGAGATGGGCCAATATCTGGTAAGAATTTTCAGTATATTATCTCAACATTATGCTTCGGAAGGAATCTATGGGTAATTTTACACGTCATTGCAGTTTGCATGCATGGGGTTCATCTGTAGATTCACGTCCATGTTATAGAGAATATATGCTAAAGAGAGAGATTATTAAATGTTTCTTTTAATTTTTATCTGCTCAGCTCATTTCTTTTTTATTCAACTATGATCTAAGAGCTCGACTACGATAAATATGAGCTCAATGCATGCTGCTGCACTCAAATTAAGCTCTCGACTGAGTTTTTATATTGATTTTTAAATTATTGATTATGGAATAGATTTTCCATTCGGTTTTGATGCTGGTCATTTGTTGCGACTTAGCTTTCGCTTTTCATGTTGAAATGTGAAATCCACTATGATGGTTGTCTATAATTATTCAGACTTTTGTGTTAGACAATATTCGAATTTAATTGAGGAGGGATAATCTGGGTAGGAGCCATTAGTTTTGCTCTAGACGCTAAAAAATATCTTGACAATATCACCAACCATTATTCTTACACCAGAAATTTTGCCAGGGTTTCTTTGCTCTGTCTATTCTTACTCTCGTCTATCCTTATTCTCCTTCATAAAGTAATGAATTTTGGCATTTCCATTTGATCACTGTGTAATGGGTTTTGTTTGGAATATATGCAGGTGCGCTAAAGATAGGAGAAAATGGAAGGGTTGATTCTGTGACGTCTCAGCCTGGATATCATTGTGGTGATGGTGGATTTTCTTCAGCAACATTGCACCCTACACACGAGTTGCGAACCAGTTCATCAGAAGAAGACAGCGATATTGAAGACGCCAGCGGATCATCATGAAAGCAGTTCAGAAGAAGAAATGTAATAATCAACCTGAAACTCTTATGCAACTTCAGACATATGGCAGAATTTTGTGTACTGAATGTTGTTTTTTTCCCTTTTTTTAAAACTATGATTCTGTAATAACTTGGTGGTGAAGACATAACAGATGTGTAGAATGCACTTTTCATTGTTTTCTTGAGAAATCTGAGGTAAAACACAAAGTAAAAGGGTTTTAATCATGACTTTACCAAACGTTTCAGAAAGATTTTTTCAGAAAAGAATTAACAGTAGTCGTCATTCACAGTTTTTATAATTAAATTCATAAGAATTTTTTGAACATGTCTGAAAAACAATTCAATTCAATCAACAATCTTCTTAAAAAATTTACAATTAGTGATCAAGCAGAAACATGATTAACGAACTAGCTAGGCTAGCCCCATCAAAAATCGATCATCGATCCAATATTAATTGATCATGGAACCAATAAACAAAAAATCAGATGAATTTTAATTAGGCGCATCCAAAAAGCAGTTAACCTCTGCTAAATCCTATGGCGCCACTGACGAGAATGAGTTGGATATGATTGGCTTCTATCTTCTTTTTTGTCTTTTAGGAATGCGAAGTTATAATGGGCATAAATGTACGTAATAAATCGAAAATAAATACATGCATAAAATATTATTTATTAATTTGAAAAATTAAAATTACAATATATTACAATAATTTGCATGCATAATATAAATCAAACAAGAAAACAAGTACATCCTTATAAGAGAATATTTTGTATGTTATTAATTTTTTTTTTATTGAAACCACATAAGTGGGGTGAAATTTATTAGGCTCACCAGACCATAAAAGAAACCAAGAATGTTTGTACAATGAAAAATGAGTAAAAAAAACTATTACAAATCAATCTTGATGTCATATATGTCAAAGGGAAACCTTATCTAGACCTATGTCTACTTTTGCAAGCATGTTAGGCATCGCTAAGCGAAGACCAAATCTGCCGACAAAAGGACTCGATACTCGCAAGCATTTTAGGGATCGCTATGCGAAGCCCAACTGTGCCGACGAGTACGAGGTGTCGAAAAGGTTCCTAAAAGCTGTGAACTTGTGCACTGATCAGCTCAATGATTTTGCTTGTGGTCTGTTTCAGAGAAACTCCATGTTGCTGTCCATATAGATTGACTGCTACGTTGCTGTCCATATGATGATTCTGTCCAGGCCTTGCGCCTGCAATGTACAAAAAAGAGATATCAGCAGTAACTGAAAGGAGAATTAAGTTCTTATGTATGGAACTTGTCTGCTATCAAGCTAAACTAGTCCCCTTATATTTCTGGGCAAAGAGAGGTGAGTAAAAGTTTGAGTGTTCCTTTCTTTACTAGCCATTGTTGCCAAAGAATCAGCCACAGAGTTGGCTTCCCTATAAACATGAGTAAAAGAAAGGTTAGCAAACTCACTTTCTAGTAACCATATAGCTCTGATGTAAGGCTCCAGTTTCCAAGGAATTTTGAAATCTTTTCTGATCATTCTGAGCAGAATAAATGAATCAATCTCCACTAAAGTGTCAATCTCCTCCATGTAGGCTAGGTTCAGCCCTTCCAATAATGCTAAAGTCTCAGCCTCAAGGCTATTTTTCTGATTCAAATAGAGTGATCTGGCAATAATGACTTGACCAGTAGCTGATCTGATAACCATATATACCTGCTCCTGCTTGTCCAGGGTTACCCAATGATGAACCATCAGTGTTCAGTTTAAATGGAGCTGTAGGAAGCTTCCACTGAACTAACTGAATATGTTTTCTCATAAAAGGTGCCACTGGAGCAAGGTGCAGAAGCTCAGTATATACATGATTTGCCTCATCTGATTTCCATTGTAACCTGTGGACTTTCATCACACTTTGTAGAAGCATTAGTATTCTTTTTCTCATGAATAGAAGCCTTGGATTAATATTGTTATGGTGATAAGCATTTCTGCTACACCATATAACCCAAGTTATAAAACATGGCAATAATCTCACTAAAGTTCTGTGAAGCTTATATTTAATATTGACATTCCAATAATGGAAGCATCTATCCCATAAGCAAACAAAGTTCACAGGTGTCAAATCAAAGATTATGTGAAATTCACTCCATAGAGCAGTAATAAAAGGACAATCATGGAATATATGTTGCATATCTTCAGAGTCATTTTTACAAAAGCAACAGATAGATGTAATATATATTTTATTCTCCTATAAAATGTCTCCAACTGGTATTAATCTATTCAATAGTCTCCAGTTAAAAACTGAGAGCTTATTTGGGACATATTTCCACCATAAGAATTTGTAAGATTGCACTTGTAGTCTTTTATGTCAAGAACCCCAAAAGAATTTGGCAAAAAGAACATGCAATCTTTGAATTATACCATTAGTAGGTTTTATGACAATTAAAATGTGTAATGGTATAGCTAAGAGTACATGTTTAACCAATATTAATCTTTCTGCTTGGTTGAGCCATTTATTTTGCCAAGATATCAATTTTGAGGCTATGGTATCAAACAGTGATTGGAAATAAGAATGTTTTTTCTTCCCCATAAAGATAGGGCAACCCAGATATCTAAATGGAAAAGTACCAGCAGTTATTCCTGTTATATCTGAGATCAATCTTTGGTATGCAACAGGAGCATGTAGATTTGTCAATATTAATTTTCTGTCCTGACACTAACTCATATTTTCCCAGAAATGTCATTAGATTTTCAAGACTGTGCCTATTTGCCTTAAGGAAAACCATAGTGTCATCTGCAAAACTTAAACTGGTTATTTGTGTAACTGTATGTGGCAGCTTGTACTTATCAATTTTAGATTCATTAAACAGGAAACCTAGGTTTCTTGTGAAGATCTCAGTAAGTATTATAAATAAAAAGGGGGACAATGGATCTCCCTGTTTTATACCTCTTGAGACTTTAAGAAAACCATATAGTTTCCCATTTACCAAAACAGAGAAGTTTGCTGCGTAAAAGAAAAACATCACTTATAGTTATAATTATAGAAAGAAAGTTATTAAGAATAAATGTATCATTTCGTAACTATTTTCTTTGTAAAAAGAAAAAGAATTAAAATAACAAATTTTGATTGGAACTGACCAAAAATAATTTACTAGAATTAACTAACTTGACTAAGGATTACTCGAAAAAGTTCAGGGCATCAACCTTTGTTATTACTCGAAAAAGTGAGATGATTATATCTAGAATTTATATAATTCTAGATAGGTTTCAATATCAGGAACATCGAATTTCTGATTTATTTCGAAAATATTAAATTAAAATCTTGAAAACAACAATCAGCTAAACTAGTTTGATCATTGAGTTGGACAAATTATAGCATAGACTCGGTTGATGTTGTATACGGTGGCCCTCTGTGTCAGGGCATCGGCGGGTTCAAAGGCTCGCTCAGTTGATGTTATATACGGTAGCCCTCCATGTCAGGGCATCAACGGGTTCAACCGGTTCAGGAAAATTAAAAAGGACATCAGCGGGTTCAACCGGTTCAGGAAAATAAAAAACCCTTTATGATCTCGGTTGACGTTGTATATGGTGGCCCTTCATGTCAGGGCATAAACGAGTTCAACCGGTTTAATAATAACAAACAACTCTTTATCTCGGTTGATGTATATATGCGGTGGCCCTTCATCATGTTAGTCAGGGCATCAACAAGTTTAACCGGTTCAGGAACATCAAAAATATGATTGTGGAATTCAGCTCAAATAACAACAGTAAGTACTGTTTTATCATACCTCAATTTGTTATGGCCTGAAAATAAAATTCATAAAAATGTATCAGTTAATTAATCACATTAATTCAAAAAAGCAAATATAATCAAATGACTACATACTTGCTAGATGTTCCTCGAACAAACTTGTGTGTGAAGTTTGGAACCTACACAGATAATTTAATCATCAAGATTGAATAACCAAATAAATAGTATCATAAAATAAAAGTTAACAATAACTACCAGTGGTTTTCCTTGAGAGCCACCATGTCCGCTTCAACACCCTCTCGAAATCTTCATACAAACCGTCGTTTGAAATTCATCTTCTGCAAGTCTTTTTCCCTCGATCTATTACGAACATCGTTCTACGTACGTTACCGAAAACCCCAGTGATATTTTCCTCCAAATCGATTATAAATTTTTGGAATGCCCTGAATCAAAAATATATATGGAGGGCTGATTGAAGTCTTATCTATCTAAATAAGATATTGTATCAAAGTAGGAATGTAACCAATCAATCAACAAATCACGGGATCGTATGAGTGAATATTCCTTGATTACTGTTATACTGATTGATCCACTGATTGATGATAACAAATTACGGAATCCGATCGGCTACCTTAACAAATATAACAAGTAATTTGGTAGAGAAAAATATATACCAATGTACCTTTAACAAATAGCTGTAAATGTTTTCCAGGTACCTTTAACAAATATCTGTAAATGTTTTCAAATATGGACTAAACCCCTGTTTAGTTCAACTTATTTGATGATATGCTCTGCTGATCTTGTGCTGAATAGTGGTGAAAGTATTGAAATGTGTTAATTTGAGTTGAAGAAAAAGCACAATGTTTATTACTTACGAACTAAAAAGTTTACTTAAATAATATTATTTTTACAAAACATAAAAATAGTACCCATTTAGAGTTTAAATGCGTTGAGCTGATGAGTGTTGTACTGTGCTGATAAGTGTTGTGTTGTGCTGACTAGTGCTGTGGTGAAATGTGCGATGAGTGTTGTACTGTGCTGATGAGTGTTGTGTTGTGCTGACTAGTGCTGTGGTGAAATGTGCTGCAATAAGTTGAACTAGACAAAGCCTAATATAATTATTTGATTCAGTATTAATTGGGGAGATATGTGAGTGAATATTTAGTCTTGCACGTTCATAAATTAGTGGTACTGTATTATCACTTTCTTTTTTGAAATGATTTATGATTAAAATAGAGATCAACCAAATCAGATTATTTTCAAAAAGATCATTTCCATTTTTGAAATATATACGGATTAGTGAGATAAAGATAAGATCCACTTAGCATTATGATATGTAACGATCTTATCATCAGATTATATCCGGATAAAACTATATATGGATCGAAGATTGTTGTTTGTTTAAATTCCAAAATTAGTGATAATGTGATTAATTAGTTACAGGTTGTACACATGTCTGTTCAAATTAGCAAATATTGTCCTGATTGATGAATTTACTAAGTAATGATGAATGTTAATTTTTTTTAAAGTTTTGAATATATGTACTTCTATCCACATCGTAAAATGTAAGGCTACGTTTCTAAAATATATGGCGCCATGCATATATCATCACTCCCATTTTAGATCTTTTTTATGTTCAAAATAGAGACAAAGACGCTACATTTATTTTTGTTCATCTATCCATCTATAATTTATAAAATTTATAGAATGATACTTGTTTACGAACACGTTTTTATAACTTGTCTTAAAATTTTCTTTAACACTTGATTATATTTCAAAACATTTTGCTAAACTGAAATACATATAAATTTACTGAATTAGATTTTAGAAAATGAGAAAGTCTCTGAGGAGGCCGTCTATATTATGGACAGGGACTACATAGCAAAACCAGAAACTAGAGGACTGAAACGCAATAATCAGAAACTATATAGATTTTCGCGGGTCGACCCGCGAAATAACCCGTTTTTGCCCGGGTATAAAAGGAATGAAACCTGATCAAAATCAAACAGAAACGGGACAGAATTTGCTTCCCCAATTTTGCACCGATTCAACCCCAATTTTGCACCGATTCAACCCCAAATTTGCAACGATCCAAGAGAATCTCACACCTTCATCCCCAAAATTGCACCGATCAGAGGTGAAACTCACACTTTCTTCCCCAATTTTGCAACGATCCAAGGTGAAACTCACACCTTTTTCCGGATCGGAGGTCGGTTTTCGTTGTTCTCGTCTGCAAATCATATTTCGATCGTTTTGAATCTTCAATTCCATTGATTTGAAGCTTCAATTAAATCGAGATTTGAGTGGATCGAAGGCAACGGGTTTTAGGCGGAAAACATCAAGTTATGGATCAGAAAGTGTTATTAATGGAGATTGAACCACTGGTGAGTGTTTTGTGTTGATTTGTAGGATGTTGTATAGGATTTTGGTTGGATGATTCATATTGATTGGTTTTTTTTTACCAGAATGAGAGAAGGGTGGAAGAAGAAGGAGAATCAAGCTCATTAACGGTGATATCAGATATATCTAAATCTTATTCAGTTAAACAATGAGGTTTCATGTGAATCTGCCTTTGTTTACGTTTTTATGTGGTGATGCCGATGTTTGTGGCTATAATATGGAATATCTGTGATAAAAGTCCGATGTTCTGTTGTGTTTGAGTCATGAATGCCAAGGCTGTGAGGTTTGTGCGCTGAAACTGGCTAGGGTAGCGTTTTTATGTGGTGATGCTGATGTTTGTGGCTATAATATGGAATATCTGTGCTAAAATACCGATGTTCTGTTGTGTTTGAGGCTTCAATGCCAGGGCTGTGAGGTTTGTGGGGTGAAACTGGCTAGGGTAGCGTTTTTATGATGTGATGCTGATGTTTGTGGCTATAATATGGAATATATGTGCTAAAATCCCGATGTTCTGTTGTGTTTGAGGCTTCAATGCCAGGGCTGTGAGGTTTGTGGGGTGAAATTGGCTAGGTTAGCATTTTTGTGTGGTGATGCCGATGTTTGTGGCTATAATATGGAATATCTGTGCTAAAATCCCGATGTTCTGTTGTGTTTGTGGCTTCAATGCCAGGGCTGTGAGGTTTGTGGGGTGAAACTGGCTAGGGTAGCGTTTTTATGATGTGATGCTGATGTTTGTGGCTATAATATGGAATCTTTGTGCTAAAATCCCGATGTTCTGTTGTGTTTGAGTCATGAATGCCAAGGCTGTGAGGTTTGTGTGCTGAAACTGGCTAGGTTAGCGTTTTTATGTGGTGATGCTGATGTTTGTGGCTATAATATGGAATCTTTGTGCTAAAATCCCGATGTTCTGTTGTGTTTGAGTCATGAATGCCAAGGCTGTGAGGTTTGTGGGCTGAAATTGGCTAGGGTAGTTTTTTTAGATGTTCATGTTCATGTTTGTGGTTATAATATGGATTATTTGTGCTAAATGTTTGTTGTTCTGGTCTTTTTGAAACAAATGCAGATTGTGGCGGGCTACTTGATTTGGCTGAAATTGATTTCACATCTTGTTTTGAAGACATCAAAGCAAGAACAATACCTGAGCTAGAAAACCTCTATAGACTGCAATCCAATGCACTTGGATTTTCGTATAGAAAATCAACTCAACGGAGAGACAGTAATGGGAGTGTCTATGAAAAGTATTTCACTTGTTCATGTGCTGGAAAGCCTAACTTAACCACCCCTATTCCTGTTAGTCCAACCCCTCAAAAGAAAAAGAGAAAGAGAAAAGAATATGCCATAACCAAAACTGAATGTCGAGCAGCAATGCGAGTGAAGTCGGAGGATGGTCTGTTTGTTGTGAAGGAGCACATTGTGAACCACAACCACCCCCTGACCAGAACAGCATGGCAGATGTTCCAGTGAAGTGAAAGGAAAATCACGGCAGAAAAGGGAAGAGTAATTGAAGGGATGGAAGCTGCAGGTTTAAAATCCTCGGTTGGATATAGATATTCCACATATCTATCAGGAGGTGATCATGCTGTTGGTTATGAGATGCGTGATGTAATAAACTATGTCGGGAGGCTTAGGATGAAACAAATCGAAGGTGGTGATGCAAATACAATTGTCCGGCTACTTGAGGAACGAAGTAATAATCAAGAAGACTTCTTTTTCAGAGCTTTGAGGAATGATGACAAGGACAAGACACTGGTAGCTCTATTTTGGAGGGATTCAATGATGAAGGAGGACTTCAACCTATTTGGAGATGTACTTGTGTTTGACACAACATCCAGAACGAATAGATATGACCTTATCTGTGCGTTCTTAGTTGGTGAAAACAACCATGGAAGTAGCTCGATGTTTGCTTGCGCATTCATTGCAAATGAACAAGCCGAAACTTTTGTCTGGCTTCTAAAGACATTTAGGAAGAGTATGGGAAACAAGGCACCACAAACAATTTTCACTGATCAGGATCAAGCAATGCCGACAACAATTGAAGAGGTAAAATCTGGACCTTTTTGTCAATATTTTAAAAACATGATGTTTAGTGTCAAAATACCTATGTATGGGTTTAAAATGTCCATGTTTGGTGACATGTTTTTCCTGAATCAAACCACAGACTTTGTTTGTGGCATTTGAAACAGAATGCAATTAGCCATTATGGTGAGTTGAAAAAGGATGGGCCTTTCAAGACAACATTTGATAACTGCTTGACAGGTAACCTTAGGTTGTAAATATTATGTTCATAACTTGATGATTAAAACTTTCATGTTTAGGTTCAAAGTAGCTACCTTGGAGTTTAAACATATTATCTTCTGAATCACAGGTTGTAGTGATGAGGATGAATTTGAAGAGAATTGGAAATCCATGATAAAAACTTACAAGCTAGAAGAGGGTCATCCATGGTTCACAAGGTTGTATAATTTGCGTCATAATTGAAGCCCAGCATTTGGAAAGGATTTTTTTTTCAGCCGGAATACTTTCGTCACAAAGAAGTGAAAGCACAAATAGTGCCATTAAATCAAGAGCAACTAAGTCAACTTCATTGAAACAGTTCTTGACAATTTTTGAGGATACAGTACACACATGGAGGAAGAATGATCAAAGAGATGAGCATAATTCATTAATGTACATTCCAAGGAGTGCCGATGCTGGTCTTCTAAAGCATCCAACAGAGGTTAGTTTTGGATTATTTCTAAGGTTGTATAATATGATATCAACCTTTAGATTTAAAATGCCTTTGTTCTGTACTGTGAATTTAAATTCAAAACCTTTTTGTTCTTTCCATCTGCAAACAGGTTTATACGAAAGATATTTATGAGGAATTCAGGAAACAATTCAGGCGTGGAATGGCGACATCGATAACTGAAATGGAATGAAACCATGGAGGCTATATTACATATTTCAAAGTGGCAAAGGAGAGTGATCCGGAGAAACCTGAAACAGTCGTCTTAACTACTGAGGCAACAACAAAATCAAGTGAAGTATTTTGCTCATGCAGGTTGTTTGATGAGGCTGGTTTGTTATGCTCCCATTGAATAAGCGTGTTGCACATGCTATCCATATCAAAAGTACCCGGGCTATATATACTGGATCGCTGGACCAAACACATCAAGAGGGACGTCTGGACAAAGTACCTTGAACAACAGCCTAATTTAAGACTTGAAGATTTCACACCTTGGCGCCATGATATGAGTAGAAGATTCTACAATCTTCTACTCAAAAGTGAAGGAAATGAGCAGGCTCGAAAGCTTCTGGAGGATACAATGATAAGAGATGAAGTAGCAGTACAACAGTTCTTAGCCACTAAAGCGCTTCAGATAGCAGAAAGTGATGGACCGGAGCCATCCGAGCCGTCAGGTTCGGGTACAGATGATGAAATGCATTTGGAAATCCGGAGAGAGTAAAGGGCAAAGGAAGGCCTGATGGAAAAAGAATCAAGTCTGGGATTGAAAATAAGATAAAGAAACTGAAGAAACAATCTCAGACTGAGTTTGGATCATACACACCAAAACCGACATTATTTTTAATTGATTAGGAATGTAAGTCTAAACATCAGTGTTATTAGCAACATGATAGGGGTTTTATATTAGATGCTTTTGTAAGGTTCTGGTTTTATCAACATTGGTATTATTGATCAAAACATTGAAAGTTTATAATTGAAGCTTGTGTTTCCTATATCAAAATGCAAAGCTTGTTAAAAGCATTGTTTTTTACTGTGTTTATGTTTGAGTATATAAAGTAGACCTTTGGAATTAAAATGCCTTTGTTCTGAAAAATCAAATGCATGAATTGTATGTTTAGGTTTGTGTGTATAATGCAGACCTTTGGAATTAAAATGCCTATAATATGGGATCACATTATGGAGACCTTTGGAATCATATTATTAGATGTGATGCTCATGTTTGTGCCTATCAAATGGGACCTGTGTCCTAAAATTCCAATGTTCTGGTGTTTTTGAGACATTGGCCTTTAATATATGTTCGTGTGCTGAAACTGGCTAGGGTAGCATTTTTATGTGGTGATGTTCTTGTTTATGTTCAGGTTTGAGTATATAATGGATACCTTTGGAATTAAAATGCCTTTGTTCTGCAAAATTAAATGCATAACAATGCATGTAAGGTTTGAATATATAATGTGGACCTTTGTATTTAAAATACGTTTGTTTTGATGTGAAGTTAATAGGAACTTAAGTTATTCCCTTTTAGTATGAAATAAATAAATTCGACTTGATAGCATCATGCTTTTGTATTAAAAATTTGAGGTTTAGGTTTAAAAAAGGTAATTTGTAACATAAACTCTAAAATTACTACTTTGTAAATATTGTCAACTTTTAATACTCTATAAAATATATAAACTCCAAACATTGATATTATACCACTAAACATAAATGTTTTAGCACAAAAGATGTTTCACCTACACATATAGTCTAAAATGTTAAACATAACAGATTGACAAGTTTACATCTACAATTCCTCGTCACTTGAGGAGTCAATGCGCAAGTCAAAAAAGTTGAAACTAGTCTCGGCCTTCTTCCGCGCATGATTGTAGACGTTGTCCAGCATCTTATGGAAATTTGGATCACACATAAATTCCTGGCTTCCCCACACCTCCTTCTCACTATCTCGACCAGCATTCACTTGTCTTTTTTCAGCTTGAGCTCGATTAAAGCAGTCCATAAGCCTTGAGTAGCAACAACGAGATCTCTTTTGAAGAACTCCAGACCTTCTTCAGCAGTCTAAAAACAACATCAAAAGACCATGTGTAAGTAAAAAAGGATAGGAAAATGATAATAAAGAACAATAGCAAAGAAAACTAACCTTCAGACCAAGGCTTTTAATTTCATCGTCAGTTTTGATATCACCACCGAGTGGGATGGTAAAACCACCAACATTAAGATTCTCCTTGACGTCTTGTTTGCTGCAATCATCCTCAACAGAAGCATGCTTCAACAGCTTCCCACGTCGGGTCAGAGGATAAAAATCAATTGTAAGAGGCGCGCGTTCATACTTCCGAGCTTTGATCTCCTGGCACCTCTGATTCACCTTCTCTTGAGGCCAATGCTGCAACAGCGGAAGAGCTACTGGATTTGATATCCCCAGAACTAGAGCACGCTGCAAGAACTGGACAACGAGAACAAACACACACCCACTGATTGCTGTGTACTTGGTTGTGTAATACCTTTGCACTCCCTTTGACAGCTTCGAATAGACACACTTGCACCAATCCAAATTTTTTATCTCAGATACATTCTCCACAGCCTTCAAAACTTGCATATCAACATCCTTGGATGACACTGGAGATAAGAAACAGGTCACAACATACAACACGAAGTATCTGGTGAAGTCTTCACCACCTTCGGGACAATTCTCATCGCTTCCCAAAGCATGCTCAAAGAGATTCCCTTATCACCTTCAATCTGGAATTTGGTCTTCCACGCTTGCCTTCTCTCGGCTATCGCCTTATCATTCTTAGCAACTCCAGAGCTCGACAAAACCTCCAAAGGTACACATTCACCACCAGTGGGCAGCCCCAGAACATCATGGACATCATCAACAATAATTACATACTGGGCATTACCAACACGCTGGGTGCAATATCCACCATCAAATTTCTCCAGGAGCAAGGGAAGAATACCTAATGGAAACTTCTTAAGCTGCAGCTTCAGAAGTGACCCAAACCCAATAGCTTCAATGTCCTTCTTCTGAGCATCAGTCAAATTACTAATCAACTCAACAAGGACTCCAGGTTGATGAGCCACAGTGAGCTGTTTCTGACACCTACAAAATCAAGTAGCAGTTCAGTTTAAAATGTGAACATATAGCATTAAAAAACACATCTTATGCTGTAAAACCTTAACCTTTGCATCATGAGAGACAACAGAAAAATAAGTTATAAGTATAAGTTTCTAAACCCTAAACCCTAAATGAACCCTAAACCCTAAAACCTAAATGAACCCTAAAACCTACACACAGGGTACTAATTCATTACAAACCTTAAGATATTAAACAATAACCTTTTGATATAAAATATATATGTTTCTAAAATGAAAAAACAAAGTATATTTTTATTCAAAAGTTTTTGATATTAAACCTTAACCTTTTTATATAAAAAAATATACCTTTTGTTCAATGAAAAAAAAATTAAAAAAGATTTAAAACAGATAGAACACTTACTCGGTGCCATCTTTGTTGACATATTTCACAACCTGTGAAACAGCCCTCTTTCTTTTTTTCTCGGCAGGCTCAACAATGTCAGCTCCCGCCAGAGCCTTCCCTTTCCTTTTTCTGTTTTCAACATCACGAATAGGCGAAGGGGGTGAATTCTGAGTTTGAGGGGGTGATTGGGGGGGTGAATTTTGATTTGAGGGGGTGAAAGAGGGGGTGATCGGGGGGATGAATTCTGAGTTTGAGGAGGTGAGTGAGGGGGTGAATTCTGAGCAGGGGGTGATTGAGGGGGTGAATTATGAGCAAGGGGTGATTGAGGGGGTGTTTGCTGAGAATCATCATTGCTCATAAACACAGGCTGTCTCCCAACCATGACAGTAAGTTTTGGAACCTGAAGGAAGAAAAAACATATCATATTTTTTAGCCAAATCGCATCTGTAATATAAGTCAACAGACTCAGATGAAACTTTTCATTAAAAAAATACCTTTTTCCCATTCTTCGGCTCGGGAGTTTGAAAATCATCATCTTCATTCTGATTAATAGGATGTTCAGAAGTATGAGCTTTGTTCTTCTCGTCAACAAACTTTGGGCCATTCTTCTTCTTCTGATGAACAGGACAAGGCCCCTTGTGGTCAGAAGGAGGACATGTAGGGCATTTCTTCTTCTGATTTCGCTTCCACTTCCGGATCTTTATGAAATTGTCATTAAAATCAAAACACATAAGAAACTGAGAACAACGATTTCACAAAAAAAAAGT
The DNA here is from genome assembly GCA_948330725.1 of Sherardia arvensis. Classification (NCBI taxonomy): domain Eukaryota; kingdom Viridiplantae; phylum Streptophyta; class Magnoliopsida; order Gentianales; family Rubiaceae; genus Sherardia; species Sherardia arvensis. The sequence goes on from OX415240.1 coordinate 29,870,374, forward strand.
GAAAAACAATTAAAAAACAACCTTCAACATCTGGATTTTGCTTCTCTGGAACATCTTTATTCGCATTGGCAGTAGCTAGTTTTTTCTTCTCGGCGGCAATTTTCTTCGCCTCCTTCTCGGCAGCAAGTTTCTTCGCCTTCTCCTCAGCAGCATCTTTAATCGCCTTCAGCTCGGCGTCCTTCTTCGCCTTCTCCTCAGCAGCGTCTTTAATCGCCTTCAGCTCAGCGTCCTTCTTCGCCTTCTCCTCAGCAGCAAGTTTCTTCGCCTCCTTCTCGGCAGCAAGTTTCTTCGCCTTCTCAGCAGCAGCTTTCTTCGCCTCCTCAGCAGCAGCTTTCTTCGCCTCCTCAGCAGCAGCTTTCTTCGCCTCCTTCTCGGCAGCAACTTTCTTCGCCTTCTCAGCAGTAGCTTTCTTCGCATTCTTTTCAGCAGGGATTTTCTTCTCCGTCTCAGCAGCTTCTTTCTTCAACTTCTTCTGGTTAGCAACTTTCTTTGCCTTCTCCTCAACGTCTTTCTTGGCCTTCTCCTCAGCGTCTTTCTTGGCCTTCTCCTCAGCGCTTTCTTGGCTTTTTCCTCAGCGTCTTTCTTCTCCTTCTCAGCTGCTAGTCTTTTCTTTTCAGCGCTACCATTATTATCATTCCCAACAACTTTCAGATAACAAAAAGATGGTTAGAATTCTAAAAATCTATTAAGAAACCAAAACAAAAAATAAAATAAAAACAACACCCGCAGTTTTAATTTGCTGGTCAGATTCAAGATTCTCCTGTAGAGATGTGGTCGCTATACCATCAGGTTCAGGGTCATTAGATAATAAACCTTCAGCCGACATAGCGTTTATAACATCAGAACAAACAAAATTAGCAAATCCTTGACCATCCAAATTTAGAATATCAACTGGGTCTTGTGTACCAATAGCATTATCGCCACCAGTGCCTTCAAACATGACATGAACAGGGACATCTCCTGTTGATCTTGTTTACATGCCAAAATAAAACCCAAACCATAGTAAGTATAATTTTGATGTTTACATATACAAATTAATTCAGATGCTTCAATAATAAAATAATAACCATAGCATGTTAAACATTCATGTTTACATATATAACCAAAATCAAAACCTTGGACAACATCATGTTAAAAACAAAGATGTTTACAGATGCAAAACTAAATCATAACATTCAACACTAAAAATCCAACCAAAGCATGGAAAACATGGATGTTTACACAAATAAATAAAATTAAACCTTTGACAGTAAAATAACAACCATAGCATGTAAAACAGATATTATTACACATTAAAACCAAAACCTATAACCTTCTAAAAGGTAAGGTATACTTCTGACAACTTAACCTTCATTACTAAAATACAAACCTTTACAAGTAAAAAAATCAATGATTATAAAAAGAGAAAAAAGGCGGGAGAGCAAGACAATAAATTCAAAACAACAATTATACAGGTTCCCAAATATAACATGCATCATTCAATACTAAAATCGGACCTTCTGGAAAATAAATCCAAACCAGACAAAACACATGCAAAACATTGAAAAATCACAAAACACACAGAGAAACATAAAAATAACGGCACAAACATTGCCCAATCAAAACTCAACACAAAACAAGAGTTCAAATACACATATATAAGCATGTAAACACGAAACCGCCGGAAAACACAACCGCTGGAGATCAGAAGCACAGATCCGCCGATCAAAGAACATTATCAATCAAAAAATCTAAACAATAGCACGAGTTTATCGGTTTTTACCTTCAGTAGAGCCTGGAACGTTTTGATTTGCTCTTGTCAACACCATTGTACTACGATCTAAAGCACATAACAGAAAAAAAATCAAAAACAAACACAAATCTGCATCAAATCGTATATAAAGATGAAAACAAACAAATCGAGAAACTTACTTGCTATTGCGCACGGTAGAACACGGTGGATCGATGCCTGAATCGGAAAACCGACGGTTAATTAGGTTTTTGAATTTGGGGGAGGAATTGGTTCCGACGGTTCGGGGGGTTCTGCAAAAATTGAAATGGGAATTATGAAAGGAAAGTTGATATTTATATGAATTATAGTTTAGCATAATTGTAAAAAGGCCCTCGCATTTTAGATGTTTTTGCAAAAAGGCCCCCGCCCAGTTTTACTCTTTTTTTTCAGTCCCTTCTATAATCTGGACGGTCTCTTTCGAGACTTTCTATTAAAAAATATAAATATATCTTTAACTAATCGAATTGAATTATTAAACTGCAAAAATAAGTATAGTAAACTAAAATAGTTTTAAACTCCTCAAATCGTAACAAATCTTTATTTTCAATACAAATAGTATTGAAAATATTTAATTATGTAAAGTGAATAAATGTTTGTATTATAGAAAGGCAAAAAAATATCTATACCAAAAGAACTAAATTACAACAGGTAAAGTGTTGCCTCTAGTTCCCTATTTTTGACTTCTTGTTTATTCGGAGTCGACTTCAGTGCCTTCTTGTATTTGAGTATATATAAGTTCAGATGTAGTGTTATTTTGTTTCTTCGCCCGTAGTTGTACTATTCGAACGTCGTCTTCATTATGCAGAAGTAAGGGTGCCATAGTATTCATCTCTTCCAAATAAACCATTATGTACATAATATAGATTTCTCCATGTATTATTGGAGCTTGGAGGTACACAATGTATTTTTTTACTTTTAACAACATTCTTTTTTTCTTCTAGAAAATCCTGTTTTTACAACAAAAAATAGTATAGGCTCTACGAAAATATATAGTAAGGAGATTTATAAGTCCACGTTAAAAATGAATTGATTTTTGTGAATACATGTGTCATGTCGTCCATTGCTTCCTAGCTTTATCAAATTTAAGCCTCGTATAATTTTTGCATGTGTACCCAGAGGTAGATTGGATTGTCCCAGTGTCGTCTTATAAATTTGGGTAGACTATGCACCTGAATATTTTGGAAAATTATTATGAAATGCTAGAAAAAAAAATTACGAAAATTATGTATATATATATTTGCATAATCATCTAAAAAACAATCACATTATCTTTGTGTTGCAATCTAATATTGTTGTTTTCAATTGTTGGATATGAATTGAAAGCAATAACATGCATTTGTTAATGACGTGCAAGATTCACATGCCTTGTAATAACAGGGAATATTTGTAAAAATATATACTGACCTTTGTAACTGCATGCATATGTGAAAGGACGCGTGCTTGTATAACTATTTCAAAGTATATAAATTGAAAATAATATGATACTTTATGCTATTCAATAGAAGCGTTTATAAATAATATGGTGTGTGCACAAAGTAATTTTAATTTGCTGAAGAGATTATACTTTTACAGTTAATTTTATTTATTAATCATCGTACCATTTTATTAAAATTATAATTCATTGCAGTGTGTTTGGATTTGAATTTGATATTTTTAATTTTGGATTTTGTGAAGAAATCAATTTTGGATTTTCCTTTACATGTGAAGAATGGATACTTTATGGCTCTATTGGGATATTTAAATTTTTGTTTAGTTTTATTTTTCTTCTAAATGCATTATTGTATATTCATATATACCATCTCAATTCAAAGAAAAATTATAACTTTTTAGATGTGTATAATTTCACACAAATGTTGAAAGTACTTTAATAATTTTTCTATGCAGAAGATGTGACCAATATTGGGATTACCTTAATCTTGGTAAATCCCTACCAAAATAAACAAATAAAAATCTCATGATGAACAAATTGTGATAATATCATTTTACCTTAACTCACAAAAATTATTACAAAAATAAACAAACTGACAAAATTTGTCCATCGTGGTGAGAAAGTGAGACAACGAAGGACAACTTTACCTTGATCTATCTAAAATCATTTTAAAAATACTCAAACAGTCATGGCAATGTAATATTATTCCAGTACTTAAATACGATGAATAGTTTTGCGACAAGTAAGTACTAAGATAAGATGGTATACATCATAATAAATAATAAAATATATTAATACTACGAATATACAATAAAATATAAAAAATATAGATAACAGTACAACATCATTATCTATGAAGAATAAAATATATTAATACTATGGCCCCGTTTGGTAGCTAGAGTTTTCAAGAGGTTTGGAGGAGAGTTTTGATTTTTTTTTGTCAAAAATAGATTTTTGACTAGTCAAACAACTTCTTATACTGTTTGGTGAAAAAAAAATTTCATCTATCTGTTTGATCCAAACCTCTCAAAATGAAAACGCTTGAAAAAGTTGCGTTTCCAATTTATTAATCCAATTAATATTACAACTTTTCTTTTTTATCCCTTGTTACCCTTTATGTACGCAGAATAAACTTGCGCACGGCAAACGGGCAGAGAGGCCTCTTCTTTGAAAACCTTAATTTTTTTCTGGGCACTTCGATGGATTGAACCAGGTTAGTTTTTTTTTAAAAATCTCTATGGTGAATCAATGTTTAGAACTAATTGTTCTCAGTGTTAGTATAAATTTATGTTTTTCATGATTTTTTTGGCCTGAAAACCTTATGCCCACAAGGTGTTTGACAGTATGTTTCACTCAAATTACTCATACAACTTTCTTGAGTTGTATCGATTCTGTCAAGCATTAAGGAATCATAGCAACAAAGATAAAATTACTATAGGGAAACCTTGCATAATTTAATGTATATATTAGCCTAACTACAGTTAAAATGCATGTATCTTAATACCCAGGAAAAAGATTCAAGAGGGTTGTGTAATTGTTTATGCATCTTAAAATATTTATGCCTCATTATATGACTAGCCTTTTGCTCTCACTACATGGCATTAGGTGTTATTGCAAATATCCTTAAGGATGAATGTAGCAACTAAGTAAATAGTAGTACTAGGTTTCCATCTGTCCTTTAAGTAAATAGACATCCTTAGGCATTCTCATTCTCATTTCATATGTATTTTTTTGCAGCTGGTCCATTCTATTGGATACGCTTCCTCTTTCATATGTAAGTATAACCATTTACATAAATACTTGATTGATCCAAGGATATCTACATAACCGCTGATTGTGGATACTTACGTGATATCATTCTTGCTTTGAATGATACAGATTAAGTGGATTTTCCTTTCTGCTCCGCAGCGACCAATCTTCTTGTTTGGAAGTTTTCCTTCAACTGCTTGTAAGTGCTACTGGATTTCCTTCAATCTTCTTGCTTTCTTGAGTTGTATCGATTCTGTCAAGCATTAAGGAATCATAGCAACAAAGATAAAATTATTATAGGGAAACCTTGCATAATTTAATGTATATATTAGCCTAACATCAGTTAAAATGCATGTATCTTAATACCCAGGAAAAAGGTTCAAGAGGTTTGTGTAATTGTTTATGCAGCTTAAAATATTTATGCCTCATTATATGACTAGCCTTTTGCTCTCACTACATGGCATCTATCTATACTATTAAAACAGCAACTTTTGAAAAAGTCAAACCCCTCCTCCTTGCGCCACGTCAGCTTTTAGAGCTCTCCTAAAAAAAAGCCACTAGCTTTTAGGGCCTCCTAAAAAAGACACGTATTTCTTATTTAATTTTCTTCTTTAATTTGTTTTACCAGACGTCTTTTGCAATTCCACTTTTCCATTTTTACTTTATCATTAATTCATCAATTACTGGGCTGCCTTCTTGGAATAGCTAACTTTCTCGAAGAAATCAATCTGACTTAATATTTCCGCTCAGATTTTAATCTTCACTCTTCCCGTCCCTTCCCGTCCCTTTTCGAGTCTTCTTCCTCTTCAAAAGAAATTCTGTAAATAAACCCTCTAACAGCAACTCTTAATTACGCCCTCTGGAGAAGATCAATGGTGGAGAACTAGGATGGGATACTCAGGTTTTCAGGTTAATCAAATTTTCTATTTTGATCAGGTTTTCGGGTTAATTAAATTACAAATTGAGCTTTCTAATACCTTTTGTAAAAGTCAGCTTTGAACAAAGTAACACTGGACATGTGTAGTTATAGGATGGTTTCAAAATAAATTCTATGGTAATTTCTGTATATACATATAGTACGTAGTTTTCTTGAAATGCATAATACAAGGTCGGTTATCTACATTTATTCTTAATTTGTGAGCCAAGTTTTGCTATTCTTGAACCACCAGGCTTCATTTAGCAATTAGTGAGCTAATTAAAACCCCTTCAGCCAAGAAACATATCATATTTTTTGTGTGTAATGGGTTGTTAATCCTTTTTTGAGTTTTCTAAATCTCTTAGAACTTCAGTTTAATATAGTTAGAAAGTAGAACTGTGTAGATGATCAACAATATAACAAAACTTAGCTAGGTAAGAATTTGATTATGATCTCTCTTTTCCCTGAAATTTCAAATTTAAGGTTTATGGATCAGCTATCTCCAACAGAAATGGCCTCACCCGACAGCTATTCGACGGAGCTTCTGATTGTAGAAAATTCCTCATCAGACCACACCAGGGGACCAAACCCATCTCCAAACCGTCACTGAATGAGCAGTTTTGACCGCTCTGTCACCAAGTGGTAATGAATTATTTCCCCCAAAATATCTCAACTTTTTCAAAACCATGTTTTGTGTAATTTGACTCTATTTTGTGTATGAGTTTTCAGTTTCTTTTACACACGCTGCTACATTTCAATTAACTGATCTTTTAAAAGTTCTGATTTTATGGAACCTCGGTGTATCATTGTTGATTTAAGACTTTAGCAAGAGATACTTGATCATTTTGATTCTATATCAGTAATATAACATGTTGCATTTCGAACTTTGTGAACTGCTATGTTCTCCTAACCAGCATGTTTAATTTGTTGATTTATATGTTTCTACCATTTTCAAAAGTACAGTTATCAATTATTTTTTGAGGCATAATCTGTTACAGTCCTGGATATTAAAGGTTAGCATTTGATGATTTATTGTGCTGGGAATTACACTTCTTTTTCTTTGTGAAGAATCATGATTTAACAAATAGCTCTTGCATTTAATGATTTTGAATGCTGTAATTTATAATTAAAATCATAGGCTGATTGCATTATAGCTTTGATTCAATTATTGATGGTTTTGTTAAAGTAGCTCAAGAATTTGGTATCCTCCAAATCTGGATAACTCAAGAATTTGATGGAGCCTCGAGCTCAGGAGTTTGAACTTCAGGTATTGAGTTTGTAGTTTGGGAAATTTGACCATTCTAAAGTTAATAAGTTTGTAGTTTTAGTTTCCAGATCGCTTTCTCTATATGTCTGCAGTAGCTAAACTGTAATTATGTTCTACATTCACATAGGTTTTTTTTTTACTTTAATTAGGTTTTTAAGTATGATCCTAACTCTTATAATCTTTTTGTTCTTTTGGATTTTTAGGACTCAGGGGAATTATTGCAAAGGGTGCTCGAGAAAAAGTAAATCTTCTGCACGGGTTGGTAAACTATATTGTTTCTCATTTTTTTGTAAGTCTTTCTAAGCACTATTTTAGTTGTTTAATGCTCTGATTGGTGGTGAATCTTAGAAATTTTACGTTTAACATCTTAGAAATTCTAACATTTCTCTTCTACTTCAGAAATCTGATGGTTTTTGTTTGTAATGTTTTGTTTCATTACGTTCCCAGGTTTATTCAGATAAAACACTGTGCTCAATCCCATGGCTGATGTATGTTATTTTTTTGATGCACATGCTTACATAGATTTACTGGATGTTGAGCTGATTTGTCAACCACAAAACCAATCTTTGCTTGCACATGTTTTTTTCTGGCTTTGCCTTTTCTCTGAAATGTGATTATTTTCATTTATTGTGGCCCAATGTTTTGTGCATGTCTTAAGAGTTTCTTAGGTCTGGGTAATGCTTAGCTCTTTACCGATTATGAGCTTAGACTTTTGAATGTTTGAAGTTAATTACCTATCCAAGTAGCATGGTTGCTTCATGTAAATTCTGTTTATGACCAGGTTTGATATTTTGGAAGTTATATTTTTAAAGAGTGTCGTTACCTTATGTTGATGGTGGAAAACTGAAGGGACTTTATATTATACTGTGTTGTTTGTGTGGTCTGATATCTATCTTTGTTTTTTCAGTTACTAATTGGAAATTGTAGAGTGATTAGTTTGAATGTTCAAGAATTTGTCAGTGTTCTGGATTCTGATTTAGTTGTGTATGTTGTTGAAATTGCAGGAAGATGATTATGGTGAAGATTTCTTGGTTCAGCCAGTTGGGCAGGTGGAACTTGATGATGGAGTTATAGAGTGCCAGTTAACGTGGATGTTGATGCAGAGCTGGGGAAAAAGACTGAAGAGGAAGATCTGGATGATGCAGAAGAGCTGGATGACGATATTGGTGGCCATAAGATACAGCTCATTTGAGTTTCAAAGCTCCATGGCTGCAGGTAAATGTACCTGTGTACTCTTCAAGTGGAAAGGGTCCTTAAGAAAGTAAACATCAATCGGGTAGAAGATATTAGATCGCTGAAAAAACAAATTACCATCTCACCTGCTGTAATTTCTAAGCATTTTTTGGTATTCACCACTCTGATGGTAATGCTCATCTTTACATGCCAAAAGATCAGTGTTAAACTTAAGACATTACATTAGCATGATTCTAACATCATCAAATGGTAAATGACACATCAAGTGTCATTTCCACTCACGGAATGTTCTAAATATGCACAAAAGCATAAATTTTTGTGTGTATATGTTTAGTTAGTGAGATTTTTATTGCTCAATTTTATATGATTTTTGTAAGATGGGATTGAGAGGGGGTTTAAAGTTTCAACACTTGTGTTTGACTATAAGTTATTAGTCCCATAATCTTTGTACTTAACTTTCTGTTCTGACTTCTACTTTATTAATATTCTTATGTACTAGGCTCCCGCTTTGATTAGTGTGGTATAATTTTTTGCTAAATTCTTTAATATTTTTCTCTAATAGTAATTTACATAATACTATTAATTTTTCTATATCAGGATATTATATGATAAAAATTAAAAAGATTTGCATAGAAAAAATATTGGTAATATTAGTATTTAAATCATGACCGTGCAAAAGCACATGTATCTTCTATAAACCTTAAGTCTAAATATATTTTACATGTATCTTTGTCAATCAAATTTAATATGATATGATAAATAATAAACAAATCTGTGCATGCGCACGGGTATCATCTAGTTAGGTGTTATTGCAAATATCCTTAGGGATGAATGTAGCAACTAAGTAAATAGTAGTACTAGGTTTCCATCTGTCCTTTAAGTAAATAGACATCCTTAGGCATTCTCATTCTCATTTCATATGTATTTTTTTGCAGCTGGTCCACTCTATTGGATATGCTTCCTCTTTCATATGTAAGTATAACCATTTACATAAATACTTGATTGATCCAAGGATATCTACATAACCGCTGATTGTGGATACTTACGTGATATCATTCTTGCTTTGAATGATACAGATTAAGTGGATTTTTTGCTTTCTGCTCCGCAGCGACCAATCTTCTTGTTTGGAAGTTTTCCTTCAACTGCTTGTAAGTGCTACTGGTTTTTCTTCATGTTCGTTGATTGTGATGGCTTTTAATTTTATGTACGTATAAGCCTTACATTAGTTAAAGTCTAGTTCTTTTTTTATTCTGATCTGGTCTGGTTTAAAGTCTGGTTTTTTTTAATTCTGGTCTGGTCTGGATAGTCTGGTTTATAAGCCTATCTAGATTAATTAAATATCTAAGTAATAATAGGTGGTTGTGGTAGCGTTTATAACGTAATGCTCTTTTCAAATTTATTTTTGCTTCACCTGGGGTATGTTACTCAAGGTGTTAAGAAGTTACAAATTTTAAGCTATATTTTAGAATGTTTTAATGAAAGCTTGGTCTTGTATTGACATTTTCCCCACTTAGATGGCCTCAACTAAAAAAGTTAAGGTTCAAGAAGGTGAAGGTGGAAGAAGTCGGGCTAATTGGATTACAGAAAATACATATAAATTTTTTTATTTTTGTATCGAACATATTCAAAAGAGTAAGGGAAGAAGTGGTGCACTCACCTCTCAAAGTATGCCATTGAAGTTGTTGGAACCAGAGTTTATGGGATTGGATGAAGAAAAGATGGAGTCTTTATAGAAGCTTGAAGGGACAGGAAACAGGATTAGGATGGGATCATGAACTGGGGACCATTAGTGCTAGTGAAGAGTAGTGGAAAAATAAAATTGAGGTTAGAACTTCACCTTCTTATGTGTATTATATATATATATATATATATACATACATACATACATAAATATTAATATGATAAATTTCTTATGTTTTAAGGAAAATATAGCTTACAAACAATTTCAAGAGGAAGGGATCGAACCAGAACTTGAATCTAGGATGGAGCAGCTATTTAATCATTCGGTTGCTCAAGGGACGCATAAATTTACTCCACTTAAACGTGATAACAAAAGTGATCACATCCCTTCACCCTTCGTAGACATTGATGTTGGTAATTCATCATTTGTTGTTATTGATGATGAGATCAATGGGGATAGTGCTTTCAATAGCACTCAAACGGAGCAAGAATGGAAGGACATTTGGAGTGATGATGATGCATCTCCTATCAATTCTCCTCTTTCCCAGTTTACTCAACCTAGTGTTACCAGGAACAAAGGTAAAAGAGTTGATGAGCATGATGTTTCAAGCACTCTTAAGAAGCAGAAGTATGAAACCTCGAAAAAGAAAGGATCTGGAATGATAGTTGAGAAAATAGACTCTCTGTTGAATGTGGTTACTGAAAGAAATAAGAAGGAGATGGACTTGATGGACCTCGAAACACGTGCACTTGGTGATTCGTCTATCTCAATTGCTGATTCTTTGGCCAAATTAGTTTCTCTTGATGGTTACTACCTGGTAGTCCGGAATTTTGTTTCGCTTGCACCTTCATCGAGGATCCCAACAAGAGAATAATTTTAGATGGTATACCGGGCGATAATTCAAGGCTGAAGTGGATAAATTATATGTTCCAAAAGAGTGAGAATAAGTAGTGAACATGAAATGATCATGTTTGAGAAAATGACAGTTTCTGGTTTTAATAATTGCCACAAAGGATTTTGTGTTAGTGCGCTTGTTAATTTTTATATTAGCTGCAACCAATGTTTGACAATATTTTGATACACATCTTACTTGTGTGTACATTCTTGTACTCATGTGAATTTTTATTTTGGATAGATAATGGATTTGCAGGCTAGAAGTCATGCAATTCGAAAGAGAAGACGTAGTAGTGCTTTGTTTTGGGATTCTGTGGCATGTGCAGTAGCTTACATTTCTCTTTATTATGTCAAGTTTGTACATAAGGAGCCCTGTTTTATATCATACATGACAGGGGAAAGGTGGATGTGTGAACTGTTGAATGGCCATGAAAAGCGATGCTTCAACATGTTTCGTATGACACCAACCACACTTCAACAATTAGTCATGGAATTAGAACGTAAGTATGGCTTGAATCGTTCTGAGAGTGTATCCTCTTTGGAGAAAGTAGGTGTATTTCTCTATATTCTTAGTATGGGAGCTTCAAATAGGAATACTCAAGAGCGGTTCCAACGTTCAGGTGAAACCATAAGTAGAGTTTTTAAAGAAGTTCTATGTGCAATGGATGGTTTATCAGCTGATCTTCTAAGACCAAGAGATCCAGACTTCAAAGAAATTCCTTCTCAGCTTGTCAACGATTCTCGCTATATGCCCCATTTTAAGGTGGTCGTTAAGTATGTTTTTCTTTTCATAGGTTGAGATAGAAATTTAAGTTAAATTTTTGCAGGTAATATAGTATATATATTATTATGCACATGTCTTTTTGTTATGTTGGAAAAAAATTGAAAATGACTATCGATCAGTTTCACAGTGTTCTTAACTAATCTTTTTACTCTAGCAACTATGTTTAAACATGAGACAGAGTTTAAACACTGAAAGTAAGAACACAAGAATTGGTTACGCAGTTCGGTGCTAAAACATCTACGTCTGCGAGGCCTTGCCCATTCTGAAAATCATCCACTAGATAATCAAGATACGTTACAAAGTTTCACACAACAATTAACTATCTATAACTTATCTCTCGTGTGGATCGGTGAGTTCCCCTCACAGCCAGTCAATGTCAAGCTCCTCACTTGACTAGGTCGAGCTCCTCACTCAACTTTCTATGACCACTTCCCAGAAGTATTGTGGCTTGCCGATTTCAGACTCTTGGCGATGGCGAAGGCCTAGTTGATTCCTCGAATCAAACACTGGTCCAAAGGTAAAGCTATTCTGCCCTCCAGAATACTTTCACACAAGTTGGATACTTCTTGTCGCAGCTTCTTTCTCTATTTATAGCTCGATGCTGTGATGCCGTCTTGATCTTGTCGATCCTTCCATTTCGGCAATCCTGATCTGCTCGTCCAGATTAATCACAGCTACAAGTAGTCTCCTAGCTATACTCTACTTCTGTAGCTAATCTGAGGAAATATAATCTTTCCTTATTTGAGACTAATCCTGACTAAGTTACAACTCAAGAATATATTTTCTATCTAATCAAATCAGCATCAAATCAATCTTCGAATATCTTCTTTGATCGCACAAGATTTGTACTTCAACACAATGACAGTGGCTCGGTTTGCAGTCTTCGATTCACACAAATATTCGAAACTCTGAAGGACTATGTTTAAACATGCTTCGCTGTTTACCCATAATAACACCCGAATATTCTTCTTCCATATTTACCAAATCATTCACTCCTCAAACTTCATGATTGGACGACTGCATTCAACCTTCATGGGATATTCCACATCAAATATGGTATTGCTAATTCACATATTCAGCACATATAAAGCAAGATCTTGTCTTTCCAAAAGACCACGCTTTGCCTTCCATATTCTGATATTCTTTTCCAACTATATCAATTCACCCCAAAATTACTTTCTCGTAATTTCTGAATTGATCTTGGAATATAACCACATTCATCCCATGATAATATTTCATTTCTTAAGATAACTGATCTTCAAATACTGTCCAACTTCACAACTTTCCAGCACAGTTGTGAATGTCCACAAAACTGACAACAAACAAAGTTGAGGACTTTACAATCTCCCCCTTTGTCATTTTGTGGACCCATCATCATTTGGACACAGCAATGAATAAACCGTTAGAACATGAATAAGAGTAACTCCCCCTGAGTCTTAGAATACTTAAATCATTAGGACATGTATAAGAACAACTCCTCATTGTATCATGTTATAACGTAACAATCATGATGTGCTACAGCCACTTTCCAAATATCCCCCCCTTGGGACCATAAATATGGCAAAGGCTTGCTCGAACAAACTGCCGCTCAATTTCTGATTCCGCTGGAGCAAGTGTTTAAACATCTCAAAGACTGTCGCTCAGTTTCTGATTTCGCTGGAGCAAGTGTTTAAACATCCAGTGTGTTTAAACATAGTGGCTTCTACAAAATAGCCAACTACATCATCCCGAAACTTCTGAACTCTTCATCTCCCCCTTTGGCAATTTGTGGAACCACACACTATTTTCATGCAGAGAAATTCATAGCTCCCCCTCAGGTTCAGAACTCCATAATATAAGCATCAAATGTAATCAGAAATAGCATGTATGTATATTCAGTAAGCACCCCCTACTCAGCAGAAGTAGATAACCACAGTCATTCATGCTAAATGGCCAAAACAATGTTCCAAAATGGACACAATTGATCCCAACAAGCTACCAAACTAAATGGCCTTCCGTCATCCATATTCATCAACATATTCTCCCATTTTGGACAATAAAATGTGCCAAAGAAACACCAAAATATCCCAGAAACAACAAACTCCCAAAATATCAGAGCATATCTGAAAATAGAGTTCGATAGGGAGTAAAGAATGGATCTGACCTCGCCTTAGCAGCCTCCTCTGTCCGTACCAAACTATGTTTCCTATGATACACCATCACAATCTTGGGAACCTCATAAATCTGACTTCAACTCTCATAAAGATCATCCCATCTAATTCAGCCCAGCAAGATCGTACCCATTTCGGTGTACAATCAGACTTCCAGTCCTTGCGTACAATGCTCTTGTTAGAAGTATCTGCAAAGATCACTCCTTCTACTCATACATATACCTAGCCATTTCCCGTCAAGTTCCATCCTTTGACTCTAAATAGGGCTTAGTAGTAGCATCTGAATCAACCAATCCATCAACCAAAGACACAGTCTCAGGCAACACTAATTATCTCTGTAATATTCAAGAACACACTTCTGGTCAATATGATGTTATAACATGGTCTGGTTCGGATGTTATAACATGATCAGCAACATCTTGGAGCATCAAATTCAACACCCAAAATCAGAATTTGCTCCCCCTGTCCTAGACATCTCTTAATCTCTGTAGAGCACAGTTTAAACTTTACCCTGCTGCAATTTCATAAATCTGGAGGCTCGGAGGCTCATCATCCATACTATCTGAAACCCTTTCAGTAAGTGGTTCCTCCATAGTTTGGATATTCTCAACAACTCTCTCCATTACTGGTTGCTCAAACTCCACGGGCTTCTCCTTCTCAACAGTAGGCAGAGTCACATCAGCAGATTTGAAGACACCTTGTCCAGCAACTACTTCTCCATCTCTCTGAATCTTCTTCTTTCTCCTCTGGTAAAACTTGGAAATCACAGGTGCTGATTCATCCCTTTCTGGTTCCATAGTCTCCTTAGACACTTCAAGTTCAGAGCTTCAAACTCAATATCCATCCTAACAACTGGAGTACCATCAGGAGCCACAGATTCTGGTGTGGCTCTAGGTGGATTGGAATTTGTTGAGAACACCCAGATTTAGATCAAGATTGACTGTGGGTAGAACGTTAGGGGTAGGGTTGGTCATCGAGGAGCACTCCATAGTTGTTTAGGCAGATGTATATGTTCAAACACTGAACTATACTAACAACAAATCTCCAGAAACTCAAACATCGAAACCCAAAGTGCGGCAAGCACTCTAACTGCTAGAATCTCAACAAGAATACAATCTTGAGACAGGGACAAGCCAAATACCTTTTGCATGCACCGGTAGAAAACTGGATAGCACAAATCAGACAAAGATTGGAGCCTTCTTGCTGTAGAGGTTCTGATCGGACAATGTGGAGTGCAGGTCAGCCGGTTCCAGCGTCGGAAAGTGATCGGAGAGATTCTTGCTGATAAAATTCGGCAACAACAGTTCAGGAGAGTTCATCGGAATTGGGAACGCCAGGGCCTGAGATTTTTGCTGAAATTCAAATCCAACCCCGAATTGGAAAATAAATCCATAATTTGCACATCAGTCCACAACTTCCAGAAATTTCTGATTGCCCCCTCATAAAATACATATGAGTCCAAAACTTCTGACCCATAATAATTCAGTTCAATCGGATTTTTCAGCCCAATAAGAGTTGACTCATCTGACCCAATAGCCTCTTCTCTTCATTTTCTGTCTAACTCCCATGTGTTTAACACACTCATCCTCAGTGTTTAAACATCTTCTTTCACACAGCTATCTTCTTTTTGTATTTTTCATTTTCAAGAATAAAATACATAAAGCAGTAAACACTAATTTACAACAAGTCGAGGTGATCAGAGGTACCTCAAATCCGACAAACACCTAAGTGTTGCCTTAGTGTCTGCAACTGTTCAGCACTAGAAACAGGTTCAATGGTCAGAGTTCGGTCTACTCCCCCTCGTCGAAAGCCTTTCTGCAAAAGAAATTGGGTGAGACGCTCACACCAAACATTGGGTGCACGCGTAAGACCATATAACGCCTTTTTGAATCTTGCAACAGGAGCACACATTGTATCAAAGTCAACATCTTCCCGTTCTTTAGTCCTGAGGTTGTACACACTAGCTGGAGGAGTATTATCAGTAGGTGCTGGTGCAAGCATATTAGATGTTGTAACGTCAGAGACTGTTGTAACATCCTGAACTGTTGTAACATCAGATGATGCTGTAACATCTGGCATAGTAGGACTAACGTCTGAACTGATTTGAAGGTCAGGTTCATCATCAAGTTGTATGCCAATGCTGTCATCCAGAATATAGTAGTTATCTGAAGATCTAGTGCCAATAAGAACACCTTGTTCATCCTTTCTAACTGTACACACTTTATCATCAAATAAAACAGTTAGCTTGCTGTCACAAAGATGACTTATGCTGAGAAGATTGGCCTTTAGTCCCTCCACAAGGAGTACGTCTTGAAATACTGGAAAGTTCTTGACTTGTAACTCCCCCTTTCCAGTTATTTTACATTTCTTTTAATCTCCAAATCTGACTGTTCCATTCCAAGGAACAATATTGCTCAACAATTCAGAAGAACCTGTCATGTGTCTAGAACAACAACTATCGAAATACCACGAGTCTCTGACATATGAGCTATAACATGTATGAACAGCATAGCAGTAGTTGGTTTTAGGAACCCATACCTTTTTTGATTGCTGAACCCTTTCTGGTTGCACCATGTTGTAACCTGCTTGCATGTTGTAACATGCTCCATTTGTTTGCCCATGCATCAAGTCTCTTAGAAGTTGAAAACAACGTCTTTTGTAATGACCTGGTCGTTGACAATAATTGCACGTTGCCTCCCATCGTGGTTGAGATCTGTTTCTCTGTTGAGGATAGGTAGATCTATATCCCAATCCATACCTTGGAGTCTTCATGACGTTGCTTTGAACTTTGACTGGTTGCTCTTGTTTGACTTGATCATGGTTAGACCGGTTCACCACAACTTTCTTTTCTACCTGCTTGAGTGATTTCATCTTTGTTGTTGCACCATATCCCAGTCCTTGCCTGTCACAGAAGCTTTCCCCATTCCAAGAATATCATCCAATGTTGCAGTTCCTTTGTTTAGCTTGGAGATAGTTCCTTCAGCAACTTCTGCCCAAGTAAGAGCTATCTTCAGTTCTTTTCTCATGGCTTCAAGAGTAATTTGCAGTTGCTCAACTTCTTCAATCAAGTTGTGATTGTCTTTCTTTAGGCTTTTGATCCGTTCAGATGCCTTGATCCAAAGCTTGTGAAGTTTTTCATATGACTCATGAATGTCATCTCAATCTGAGTCCATTTTTAAACTCTCATTATCCGACACTGTAGTAGCACCAAATGCTATATAGGTCTCTTCTTCATCTTCACTTTGTATGGTAGTTGTTCCAAAAGCTACATGATTGCTGACATGCTCATCTTCAGATTCATCTCCATCACTCTAGGTGGCATTGTAGGCTTTTCCCATTTTGCTGGATGATCCACTTAGACATTGTGCTTGAACATGCCCGTACCCTTCACACTCATGACACTGTATTTTTCCAGCATGTTTAAACACAGACTTGGATTCTGATTCATCATTGCTTGATCGTCTGTTTCCATTGGAACCTTGCTCTCTATCTTCATTCCTTCGTGCTGCAGTCTTTCTCAATACCTTATCAAAGATCCTTGATATTTGAGCAAGTTCACCCTCGTCAGTATCTTCATAATTGCTCCTGGTCGTGTGTTTAGACACAGAACTGTGTTTAGACACAGGTTTTCGTTCAGCTGCTTTTCGTGCAGTTGCAGTGAATGCCAGATCATTCTACCTTAATGTAGCTGACTCCTTCATTTCAAAGGCTGCAAGTGCTCCCATGACCTCATTAATGGTCATTTCAGATGTATCGTGTAGCTCCTCCATTGCAATAGTCTTTCCTTTGAATCTTGGTGGTAGAGACCTCAATATCTTCTGCACAACATCATCTTCAACGAACGGTTTCCCCAAATGATGAGCTGTGTTGACCAGATCTCTGCTCTTTGAATTATAGTCAGCAATGGTCTTATTATCATGCATAACCATAGTGTCAAATGTTGTCTTTACTGTATGCATTTTTTGTCGTTTCATTTTTGCATCCCCTTCATAGCTGGCTTTCAATTTCTCCATGCATCCTTAGCAGTACAACACGTTGAAATTAAGCGAAAAGCTTCTTGATCAACACAAGAGTTGATGCAGTTGAGTGTTTTGCTGTTAAGTCGCTTGTCCTTCCTCTCTTGAGTGGTCAGATCCTCTTTGTTTTTCAATACACCTTCGGTTGCGCCTGCTACAGGTGGTTGTTTGGCTGGTTGCCACTCGTTCTCAACCCAGTACCATGCTTCTTCATCTAGAGCATCAATGTAATGCCTCATCCTTGCCTTCCAGTAACCGTAGTTGTTCTTATCCAGCATGGGTGCGCGTGTATACAACGAACCATCCTTCTCCTGGTTCGACATGATCGATTGGGATCTCCACTGACCTTGTTAAAGGTATAACTCAGTGGACTAGCTCTGATACCAAATGAAAATGACTATCGATCACAGTGTTCTTAACTAATCTTTTTACTCTAGCAAGTATGTTTAAACATGAGACAGAGTTTAAACACTGAAAGTAAGAACACAAGAATTGGTTACGCAGTTCGGTGCTAAAACACCTACGTCTGCGGGGCCTTGCCCGGTCTGAAAATCATCCACTAGATAATCAAGATACGTTACAAAGTTTCACACAACAATTAACTATCTATAACTTATCTCTCATGTGGATCGGTGAGTTCCCCTCACAGCCAGTCAATGTCAAGTTCCTCACTTGACTAGGTCGAGCTCCTCACTCAACTTTCTATGACCACTTCCCAGAAGTATTGTGGCTTGCCGATTTCAGACTCTTGGCGATGGCGAAGGCCTAGTTGATTCCTCGAATCAAACACTGGTCCAAAGGTAAAGCTATTCTGCCCTCCAGAATACTTTCACACAAGTTGGATACTTCTTGTCGCAGCTTCTTTCTCTATTTAAAGCTTGATGCTGTGATGCCGTCTTGATATTCTCGATCCTTCCATTTTGGCAATCCTGATCTGCTCGTCCAGATTAATCACAGCTACAAGTAGTCTCCTAGCTATACTCTACTTCTGTAGCTAATCTGAGGAAATATAATCTTTTCTTATTTGAGACTAATTCTGACTAAGTTACAACTCAAGAATATATTTTCTATCTAATCAAATCAGCATCAAATCAATCTTCGAATATCTTCTTTGATCGCACAAGAGTTGTACTTCAACATAATGACAGTGGCTCGGTTTCAGTCTTCGATTCACACAAATATTCGAAACTCTGTAGGACTATGTTTAAACATGCTTCGCTGTTTACCCATAATAACACCCGAATATTCTTCTTGCATATTTACCAAATCATTCACTCCTCAAACTTCATGATTGGACGACAGCATTCAACCTTCATGGGATATTCCACATCAAATATGGTATTGCTAATTCACATATTCAGCACATATAAAGCAAGATCTTGTCTTTCCAAAAGACCACACTTTGCCTTCCATATTCTGATATTCTTTTCCAACTATATCAATTCACCCCAAAATTCCTTTCTCGTAATTACTGAATTGATCTTGGATTATGACCACATTCATCCCATGATAATATTTCATTGCTTAAGATAACTGATCTTCAAATACTGTCCAACTTAACAACTTTCCAGCACAGTTGTGAATGTCCACAAAACTGACAACAAACAAAGTCGAGGACTTTAAAAAAATTACTATCTAATGTTCTTTGGTGTTAATACGTACAAATTAGGATTGCATTGGAGCTATAGACGGAACACATATTGATGTTATCTTTTGCGAGGAGGATCAATTGCGATATAGAGGACGAAAAGGGACTCCCACCATTAATATTCTTGCAGTATGTGATTTTGATTTACTCTTTACGTACGTGCTCTGTGGTTGGGAAGGTTCGGCTCATGATTCTCGAATTTTTCTCGATGCAATTGGCAATCCAAGACTAAATTTTCCAAAACCTCCTTCTAATAATTTCTTAACTTTATTACAATTTTAATATGCTTGTATATCTTTATCATGACATAACATTCATTACATATTTTTGGTTGTTGTTATGTTTAGGCAAATATTACTTAGCTGATAAAGGTTATCCTGAGAGAGAAGGGTACTTGACGCCATACAAAAAGACAAGGTATCATCAATCAGAATTTCGATGTGCAAATCCAAGAGGGTCTCGAGAAATATTTAACCGGGCTCATTCATCTTTGAGGAGTTGTATTGAGAGAGAATTTTGAATTCTAAAGGCACGTTGGAAGATACTGAAAACGGTACCTAAATATTCGCCAGAAAATCAAAACCGAATTATTTGTGCAACATTTGCATTGCATAACTACATCAGATTGAGCAACTCCGGGTTTTTCCATCATTGATAGAGATGAAAATTTTATTCCTCTGGAAGCACCAGGGATGAACACTGATGGCACCACTTCAATACGAGAAGCTGATGGTTCGACTTCTACTGTTATGTCTAGAGTTCGTAATGAAATATCCACAAGTTTGATGGCAGTTAGACGACCAAGACAAAGAAATCATGTGTAATAACTAGATCTCTTGCAATTTAGTACATGAAGTTTGATTGAAAATTCTATAAAAATTTGGAATCTTAAATAATTATTTTAAAATTTCAGCGTACATTATTTTCATGTTGAACTTGAAGTATTACTTAAAATCTAAAATCAAGATGGTTGGGTGATAGTAAATGTCTAATGCACTCAAGCATAATTAAAAATATATAAATTTTTATGTATGTTAATGAATAACATCTCATTAAATAAAAGACAAGCATTAGAAATATTTTTCCATGCTTTATAATAAGAAATCATACACAATTATATTAGTGTCCTTTTCAGTCATTTAACATAACAAACAGCTATCAGTTATTCATTATTTACCAAACACTCATTTACAAACAGCTGATCAAAACAGCTAGTCAAACAGTAACTACGATCCGCTAACAGTTAACAACCAGTACAATCCGCTAACAGCTTACAGCTAGTTCCCAAATGACTGTAGAGTCAAATAAAATATTTAAAGTCATTGAAAATATTTTACTTTAAATACAGTTAGCATTTAAAATATCAGTACGAATATTATATTTTCATCATAATGAGATTAAAGATTTAATGTAAGAAACTTAATTGATAATATAAATATAAAAAATGTCAATGTTTTAATCTCAGAAGTTTTTATATGCACGGCGTTCATATATATTCATGTTAGGTAATTACAACTGCAAAATCATGATAATTAGTTCATATTATTTCAGGTCAGAGACATTGGCAAGGTCAGATGCTAATTGGATGGTTTGTTCAATCTATTGATCCATCTCTTCGGAATTCTTCGGTTACTTACCCCGATTCAGTGTGTGGGGAGGAACTTCATCAAAGGTTCACTGTTTGTAATGGTCCTCGCATTATGCAATTGAGGTCTGATTTGGCGAACTGCCGCCAAGGTAGTCAACTTGATGATGTTTATTTTGCTCTTTGAAGAAAATTTGGGATGAGCTTGTACCTGTGGTCACTGTACTTGCTCTGTCACAAAGAAAATCCGGATCAGTTTCTGCTTGGATTGGATGAACCTTTTGCTCCTCTACGTTCTAGTATCACGGGGCACATAAACTTCTGCTATCTCTCAATCGAGCTTATACTCTTGTCATTCAAGAGGATCATCACCATCATCTCATGAAAGAGCGCGAGTCTAAGCCTGATGCAATGGCTTTGGCGGTTTAATCCAAGCCATATACTCGCTCCAATTCAGAATCTGGTTCTCTTCTGCCCGGACCGATTCGTTATTCGGAGAAAATCTACTGATGCTGTCAGCACAAAACCATATAATACTGGAGATCTCTATACTACTGCCATGTTTATATACCCTAAACCCTAAACTCGAAGCGCCTCGTTATGAGAATCTAGCTTGTCCCCTTGTCCATAGAGACCCTCAACCGAAACGACTCCCGCTAGATAGCCACCCCTTTCTCTCTATTTTTATAGCCTCTGGACGGACGAAAGAAAGGAAGTTACAGAATGGGCTGTGAAGACTCGCGAAGTAGACAGCAAGCAACAGCAGTTCCAAGAGAAAACTAGGAGAAGATCAACAATGGCAGGCTCCAAAATAAGTCCACCATTAGTTTGGTCGGATCAGAAGCCACCTAGATATCACACTAATTAAGCTTAATGCATAATCCCACCCGTGTACACCTACAGTAAAGCAAAACAAACTTCAACAAATCACACTGGGGTGAAATAATGTATCTTTTGTTTCACACTGGCTGGCTGCGAAACAAACCCTAATATTCACCACATTATAGCTTCTTCCTTTATCTCGACAAAACTCTGATGCCAGTTCCCAGCCAGCCAAAGTATACACGGGATCAACTTATCCTTTTATCACATTCCCGAACCTGACAAAAATCACAAAATCAAGGATTTATAGGTTTTTGTAAGAGAGATTTTGAATCAGAGATTTCTTGTGTCTCTCTTCAAATTCTCTCTCTATTTACATACGCCGACTTCTATTCTTGCCACGGCCTGGGATTCATGCCAATTTAGTTCTGGGCGAGTTGATTCAACACAAACCCTGGCCTATTTACATGTATATAGGTAATAGTAAATTAATATATTTGATTTGATTTGATTTGATTTGATTAATATAAATTCAGGGTAATAGTATATTGGTAATTATAAATTTATGGTAATAGTTTCTTGAAAATAAACGATAGACGTTTATTAACATATAAAAATCTTTGTAAATGGAAATCGGTCGCCATTATATTTTGGTAATAAACGACAGACGTTAATTAACATATATTAATTTTTTATATGGAAAATGGCTATCAAATCAAATATATAAAAATATGGAGATATATTAAAATCATATATATGGAAAGATAAGCATACAAAGTCATATAATGGAATGGAATTAGTGCATATGGAATTATTCATCACATATGGAATTAGTCATATAAACCATAGTGATACTACCAGCTTCCAGTCCCGGTTCGGATACAAGGATGGTCTCCGGTCCGGATGAGGCTTTGTCCGTGCTCCGCGCGCTGTCACCTATTAGACCTGCAAAACAACGCCCCGGAGTATCCCGAGGATAGCTACTCCGGCGTGATGATGAAAGGGGGGCCTTTGAATAGGAGAGAGAATTAGGATATATTGAGAGAGTTTAATCTGATGGAACATACCTTTCTCCACAAGTCCAAAGCTGTATTTATAGGTATGGGTGGTCAGCCTCCAGCCCAAAGGTAGTGGTCCTGCCTGTTTGTCCTTACCCGGGGACAGGTCATATTCATGTCCCCTTTGTCCCCGGATAACGCCATTCTAGCTGGCGTCATATGGACCAAACCGCTCTCTAGGCCGGGGCTTAGATATGGGCCAGAGCCCATATCACCACTAGCCCCCCGAGACATGGGATCCATTCGGAGGTAACCGATCTGGAGGAGGGGTGCCGTGTCTCATCACGTTTATTTTCTTGTTGGATCCGTTCGGAGGCATGCGATCCGACCCGGAAGCTCGTTCCTGGGCTGTATACCCAGATGCGTCTGGGCACGCGCTGGGCGCTTAATCTTCCCCCGTGCGTGTTTGCAAGCGCATTTATGAAGCGTGTCGCTGCGTCATAAATGTGTTGTCAACTCAAAAAATTCTGTTTTCCTTTTTCAAAATAAATTCTACTTTCTTTTCAAGCGAGCAATCATGTCGCCTTGGGACTCGCTCTCTTTTACGCCAGCCTTATCTCTATAAATAGTGACTCTTTTCAATCACTTTCACCTTTCATTCTTTTGCTTTCTTCTTCTGTTTTCCTCGTCTGTCTTCTTCTTCCTCAGTTCTTCATATTCTCTTTCTTCTTCAAACTTTCTCGCCTCTTTTTGAACATCATGGCTGCAAACGATGTTGACGATGTCAGGATAGGGCTGAACCCCGTCCCCGAGGAGAATGACCTGAAGGAGGGGGATACGGTGAATATTGACACTACTGTGAAAGAACTGGTCCGGGCCATGGTGGTCCCACTCTCCATCGATTCCGGACTGATGCCGTTTGATGGGGATCATACTACCGTAGCGGCTATTCCTCGAAGCCATTTCTTCTATGGAATCACTTTTCCACTTCCCCAACTTTTTCTGGACATCTTCGCCCATTTTAGCATTTCTCCTGCCCAACTGCAGCCCAACTGTATCGCCGTCATTCGAGCGTTTCTGTTGAACTGCTATCGCTGCGAGGTGACTCCGTCCCTTGGCCTTTTCCGAGCTTTCTATCATCTGGATAACACCAAGGATGAAGGAATCTTCACTTTTCAGAAACGGAAAGGGATGAAGGATTGTTGTCGGGGCCGTCGTGACTATTATGCGAACTGGCAGAAGCACTACTTTAGCTTTAACACGGAGAAGTATCCGTGCCCCGCATGGAATTGTAAAACTGAGAAGGAAAACAAGTCGATGCTCCGTCCGGAGGGTGTGGAAGAGGCAGATATAGACAAGCTGAGCTATAACCAGCTTGATCTGGGCAAGTTTTGGAGCAGCGGGAAGTTCGTCTTCCCTTTAATGCCGTACGAGGAGGAATTGTTCATCCAATGTCGCTTCTACGTCCCCCGGGACGATGCTCGTAAGTCTTCTCCTTCCATCTCCTATTGTGTTTCTGTCATGCTCGTGTTTTATTCATTCCGTGTGCCTGCAATGTTTCCTCAAATCGAGGCGGGTCTGAATCCGCCCTCCAGTGGCAATCCGCCATCCGGATCTGCCAAGAATAAGAACACGGAGAGTGGTAATCCTCCATCCGGATCAACAAAGAATAAGAACACGGAGAAGCTAACAACCGGTTCGGGGACCGGCATGAACACCCCGCAAGCTGATGCAGAGAAGGAGAAGGAGAAAGAGAAGGAGAAGAAACGGAAGCGCGAGTTAGCGCGTCTTGCAGGAGAGAGCCAAGGAGGAAGCTTTGAAGAAGATAGGTGCGACATCTAGCAAGCAGCCCATGACGGATAGCGAAGGTGCTGCGGCCAACAATCGGGCGGCAGCTATTACTCTTGCCAATCCCCCATCTTCTGACGACGAGGGTGACCATGCACTCAAGAAGCGTAAGGTGAGGATTCCTAAGGTGCTACGGAGGGCGGAACCGGGCCAGCATTCCTCCGTGAACCAAGGGGATGGAAGAAAGATCACTCCGAATATCCCCTCGGACAAGGAGACTACTCAGAGCAGTAGTCATAATACTAGCAAGGTAAGCCATGATGGTATTTTTTTTCTTTTTTTTTTGTACTTTGGGCGCATTGTCTTCATTTTTCTGACCCAATTGTTTGCAGGACTTTGCCGCTTACCTGCTTTCTTCTTCGGGCGTTTCCGAGACTATCAACAAGGCGTATCATGCCCAACATACACTGTTGTCTCAGAAGCTCAATGGGCTGGAGCGGAGCAAGGGAAATCTGACCCACGACCTTGCTGCGGCGGAGGCCCGGGCAGCTGAGGCTGAGGCCCGGGTTAAGGAGTTTTTCTCTTGTCTCCGTCCGCGCAGCGGGACCTATGCGTAGCGTTTATGGATAAGGTGCTCCGTAGTAAAGCCTTTGAGGAGAGTTTGAACAACTTGTGCCTTGAATCCAACAAGCTCGCCGCTGATCAGGTCTACCGGAAGATGAGAGGTTGGGTTCCGGAGACCCAACGAGGAGCGTTTGCCTACTGCTACTATCATCCGGACGCCGAGGCTCAGTACAATTATGACCTTGATCAGTTTTACCGCGGCGGAGTCGAGGAGATGCAGCCTTCAGTGCTGACGCTGTTTGAGATTCATCCGGAGGAAGAGCCGATCCCTTTGTCGGCTGAGACAGTCCGTGCCTTCAACGAGGGATTGGTGGATCTTCAAGTGGAAGTGCCTCCTCCCCAGAAAAGGACTGCTCCGGAGTCACCAGCCAAGGCCAAGTACTTGGAGGTTTTCAAGATATATGGCTCTCCGGACGTCAATGATGACGACGATGATGTCGGACCCGGAGATGGCGCTGGTGGCGGCGATCGTGATGGCGACCGCAACAACGAGGACACCGATGTAGAGCAGACTCCTTAGTTTTTATTTTTCAATCTTTTGTTGTTGCTTCCGTCCCGCTAGATCTGATCTTCTTTTGCTTAGTGTAGGAAGGACGGTAGCAACGGCTCGGATGGGGATGACAACCCTCCGGATAATGTAATCTTTTTTTTTTATAAAACGAATCTTTCCCTCATCCGTCTTGTGTTGTTGTTTTCAATCATAATTTTGCTGTATTATGTTTGTAGCCCGGAGGTATGGGCCCTGTTCTCCGGACCGGAGGTGTAGGGGAGTGTCCTTCACCTGCTAGCTCCCATTCGACGAGCCCTCCGTGCCCCAGATGCGTTGAGCTGGAGGCGGAGCTGTCCGGGTGGACAATGGAAGGGGAACAGACACGCAAGCTTTTCGTCCGTTCCGGAATGGAGCTTCTTATGGAAGAGTTCCCTGACATTCTGTCCTTGGCTGCCTGTCTCAGGGAGATATCCGAAGAGTTTGGTACCTTGTCTCAGTGCCAAGAGTTTGCTCACAAATGGATCAGCGCGACCCTTGACGCGGATGAGACGATCTCCATGTTGTAGGCTGAACACGAAGATTTTAAAGCTAAGCTGAAAACCGAGCTGGATCTGGTGTGGTCCGTGCTGCCCTTCTATAGCGAGAAGTTGAAGTGGTTGGCTAGCCAGACGGACTTCAAGCGAGACTATCTGAGGTTGGAGGAGGAGAATCGCGAGCTGGCCGGCCGGGTAATGGTTCTAAGGGATAATCTGATGACTTTGCAACCATCATACCATTTAACTGGATTACGGCTCGGTCTTGTAACTCCGACTCTATACCACGACTTTCCTCATGATGTAAGTGCGTTGATCTTCCAGATGTTTAAGTTGGGATGGAACGACCGGGAATCTCGCTATCGTCCGGCGTTCAAGGAGGCTGTCGAATGGTGGAAACGGATGTACGCCGGCAACCCTCTCCCGCCTTCACTTACGCTCATTCCGAGTCAAGTGGCAGTGGACTTTAATTTCGAGAGGTATGCTGGCATCCAGGTATCCATTGATCCGAAAGAGTCCGCTCGTCTCGTAGAGTGGCTTCGGCAAGACGCTTCTATCATCCGTCCCTTTATCATTAGGGAGTTAGCCGAATTGGCGAGGCGGCGGCAGGCTCGTATCCGGGGTCGGGGTCTTGGCAGGGGAGGAGGGGAATCCAAAGGGATCTTCAAGATGCCCGTCGCGGGAATAGTCGGAACCTCAATTGTCTACTCAAGAGAATGGCGAGAGGAAGAGGTACTCAACAAGCGCGTCGTCCCCAGGTCCCTGTCCGGATTCGCTCTCCTTCGCGGTATCCGAGCCGGAACCCGTTCCACCAGTCGAGGGCCGGGACCTCGATTAGAGGCAAAGGAAAAGCTAAAGTCACGAAGGAAGCGGTGCAATTCTCTGACTCTGACTCCGATGGTATATTCGGATCCTATCCGGATGCAGCAAGTCCATCAGAACTTCCGCCAATTCCTCCATTTCCGTACCGGGGCCAGGTGGGTCAGACCAGCGGTGCTGTGGTCCAAGATCTTGATCATGACACTCCGGAACAGATTTCTATCGTCAGAAGCCAAGGTGTCGTCCCTCAAGATTTGAAACCTCTTTCTCCGGAAAATGGTGCCATGATACCTTCCCCGGAGCCTCAGATTCCAGAGCCTACGTCTCCCCCTACTGATTGGGACATAGATTGGCCCAAGCAGTGATAGGTTCTTTTATTTGTCTGTATATTAGTCCGTCCGGACTTAATAAACTGTTCCGTTGTATTCGCTGTATCTGTATGCTAGTCCGTCCGGGCCTAGTATGTACATTTAGTCTGTTCGGACCGTCACGTATTTCATTTATTCAAATGTGTGTTCTTTCTTTTTGAGATTTAGCTTATTCAAGCGCTTCATCTCGTCGTTTGATCAAACTATTTAGTTTTTATCTTTGCTCACCCCCGTTAGTTTATTCAGACGATACGGGGGAATTTTAATCTTGTTTTCATCTTTGCTCGCCCCCGTCAGTTTATTCAAACAATTCGGAGGAATATAATCGTGCGGAATTTGAAAATAAACAAGTATAAAATCTGCAAGCTCTTCATTCATTGAACCAAGTGGACTTCGGCCTGACATACCCTTTGCCTCTGGGGGGCCGAAGTCAGATACATGGTGGATAGAACAAAACGGGGACCTAGGCTCAACCCTAACCAGAGGACCCGGAGCTACATACTCTATCAAAAAGCAAGCTAAAAGAAACTCTATCGGAAAGCATACCTACTCAGAATGCTCCGTAAAACCTCCGAAGGTTGGTGATGTTCCACCTTCTGGGGATAGCCCGTCCGGACTGGTCTGCCAGTTCATAGATCCCGCCCGGAAATGAAGCTGTGACTTGGTATGGCCCTTCCCAGTTTGGTGCAAGCTTGCCGGTGGCCTCCTGCAAACTTTTATCGTTCCTCCGCATCACCTAATCTCCGGGGACGAATGACTCCTTCCGGATGCGTTTGTCGTGATAACGCTTCATCTGTTCCTTCACCTTGGCCTCGTGCAGCACTGCTTGCTCTCGCTTTTCCTCCAAAAGATCCAAGTCCAACAGCCTGCTCGATCCGAGTGGAGAGCTCCGTCCGGCTTGATCTTCATCCCAAGTGAGGGTTCGGAGTCTGGGAACTCCCACTTCAGCTGGTATGACTGCCTCCGCTCCATATACCATGCTATAGGGTGATTCGCCCATGGCAGATCCTTCGGTCATCCTGTATGCCCAAAGGACACTTGGCAGTTCATTCACCCAATTCCCTCGCGCTCCCTGCAGACGGGTCTTCAATTCGTTCACCACTGTCCAGTTTGTAACTTCAACTTGACCGTTGGCCTGCGGATGGTAGACGGAGGTGAGCCGCTGCGTAATTCCATACTCTTTGCACCAGGACCGAAACGGGTCGTTTTCAAACTGAGCTCCATTATCCGTGACAATATATTTGGGAATTCCGTAACGGCAGATGATGTTCTTCCAACAAAACTTGACGCAAGTGTTGCCATGGATGTTTGTGAGGGGTTCCGCCTCCACCCATTTGCTGAAGTAATCGATCGCCACTATCAAGTACTTGTATCCTCCCGGAGCGGAGGGGAAAGTGCCTACCAAATCAATGCCCCATCGGTCAAAAGGCCATGAACCAGTAATCCCGACCCTTTCCTCTTGAGGTACTTGGATGAGCGGAGAAAACCTCTGGCACTGCACGCAGGAGCGGACATATTTTGTGCATCTTCAAACAGGGTCGGCCAGTAATAACCCGTACACATTATCTTCCTCGTGATGGTCCGAACTCCATGGTGACTGTAGTTTGGTCCCTCATGCATCTCCTTCACAATCCGATCCGTCTCGTCCGAGTCCATGCACCTTAACCATGGTTGGAGGTATCCCCGTCTGAGCAAGGTTCCGTCCACAACGATGTATCGTGGTGCCTTCTGTCGGATTCTCCGCGCCAATGCCTTATCCTCCGGAAGCTTTCCGTGTTGCAAGTACTCAAACAAGGGCATCATCCATGATTCTTTCGACACTTCCACTGCTGCCACCTGAGGGGTATCGTAGCTCCGGGCGGACAGGGTCTCCATCATCAAGTTGTTCTCCAGATCTGGCCTGATTTCCAAGGAAGCAAGCTTGCTCAGAGCATCCGCCTTGCCATTATCGTCACGGGGCATCTGCGTCACGGTAATGCTACGGAACTTGGCCAATAATGGCTTGACCGCTTTGAGGTACCTCTGCAAGCTCCACTCCTTCGCTTCATATTCTCCGTTTACTTGCTGAACCACTATCTGAGAATCGCTGTATACTTCAACGTCCGTGACCCCTACCTCCAACACCAGTCGGAGTCCGGCTAAGAGCGCTTCATACTCCGCCTTGTTATTTGTCGCACGGAAGCTGAACTGAATGGAATATCTGTGTTCCGTTCCTTGTGGACAGGTGAGCAACACCCCTGCCCTACCTCCACTTGCATGGGACGATCCGTCCACATGCAGCTTCCATCTGTCGGAGGGTGGTTCCGATCCGGATGGATCTCCCGAGGGCTCAGTCATTTCTACCAAGAAATCCTCCAAGACTTGTCCTTTGATGGCCTTCCGGTGTTGATACTTGATCTCGTGTTCTCCAAACTTCACTACCTATTTCATCATCCTACCCGAGCCTTCTGGCTTCAACATGATCATCCTCAACGGGTGGTTTGTCAGAACCGTGATTGGATGTCCTTGGAAATACGGCCGGAGGTGCCGGGAGGCATGAACCAATGCCAATATCAACCTCTCTAGAGCAGTATTACTCGTTTCCGGACCTTGGAGGGCTCTGCTTACAAAGTAAACCGGACGTTGAACCTTGCCATCTTCCCGGACCAGGACAGAGCTGATAGCATGCTCCGTTGCAGCTATGTATAAAAAGAGCTCCTCTCCGGGCAGTGGTTTGGACAGGGTAGGGAGGCTTGCTAAGTGGGCCTTCAGATCCGTGAATGCCTGATCGCACGCCTCCGTCCACTCAAAGGGTTTGGCCTTACAGAGTATGTTGAAAAAGGGGAGCTGCTTCTCCGTCCCCCGAGCGAGGAATCGGCTCAGAGCGGCCAGCGATCCGGTTAGCTTCTGCACGTCCTTCACCCCTCTCGGAGGTGGCATCTCCATGAGTGCCGATATCTTTTCCGAGTTCACGTCGATTCCGCGAGCTGACACCATAAAACCGAGGAACTTCCGCACTCCGACTCCAATGGTGCTCATCCCGGGACTAAGCTTGAGGTTCATTGTCCGGAGCACGTCGAATATCTCCCGAAGGTCCGACAGAAAAGACTCATAAGTCCGGCTCTTAACCACCATGTCGTCCACGTAAACCTCCAGGTTCCATCCCATCTGGTTCCGGAAAAGCTTGTTCGCCATCCTTTGGTACGTTGCACCTGCATTTTTCAGTCCGAAAGGCATTTTCCTGTAACAAAAGGTACCAAATTCAGTGATAAAAGATGTTTTGGGACGGTCATCCTTGGCCATTGTGATCTGGTGATACCCTCGGTGTGCATCAAAGAATGCAAACACTTGGTAACCAGTAGTGGCCTCGACCAGCTGATCAATGGAGGGGAGCGGATAGCAATCCTTCGGGCAGCACTTGTTCAGATCTGTGAAGTCAATACACATTCTCCATGAGCCATCCTGCTTCTTCACCAGAACTTGGTTTGCTATCCACTCCGGGTAGGATATCTCCTCCACGATTCCGGCACTCAACAATCTTCCCACCTCCGCTCGGACTTCCTCCATGCGTTCCGGAGCGAGGGGTCTCTTCTTCTGCCATATAGGTTTCAATTCCGAAAAGACATTGAGCTTGTGAACGGCGATCTCTTCCGGAACACCCGTCAGGTCCTCCGTCTCTAGCTGCCCATTGCTAAAACCGTGGCCAGGTTCACAAACGTGTGCTTCATAGCGGAATAGCGCCGAACCAGAGCAATGGCAAAATCCCAAAAATGCCGAAGTGTACCATTTGGCAGACCCTTGAACCACGCCAGACAGTTACCTCTTAGATACGAGGGCAACATTTTACACTGCAACTCCTCCGGAATGTCCCTAGCGTACATGATGCTTGCATAAGTATGGACAAACTCTTCCGGGTCTCCTTCTCCGTTGTAGGTTGTGAGTCCGTCCGGAGCCTTGGTTCCGGATGGCCATTTGAAGCTCAACACTTCCGGAATCCAAGGTGACTGAGGTCTGATCCCATTCCGTCCGATGAGGCGGTTTACACGATCCTCGATGGAATCCGGACAAAAAGGCGTCTTAAATCCAAAACCTCCGGAAAACCCTCCTCCGGCAGGTTGCATTCCGACCATCATATGCTGTTGACCTCCGGGTGCACCCATCCCATAAGCCTGTTGAGCTTGCGCTCCCCAGTATGGTGGTGCATTTGGATTCAGGCCAGCGGTCTGCTGTTTGTTTCCGCCCGGAAATAGGTTTGGATTCGGCATTCTCTGTTGCTCCAGAGGAAGCTTATCTGCCGCAACTTGCTGAACCGCTTTCCACGCTTGGAACTGTTGATACTCTGCCACATTCGTTCTCAGGATATTGCCCCTAAGTCTAGAATTGTGGCGCCTACGCTCCTCCGTTCCGGCCTTTCGCCCTAATCGATTCCTACCTGATCGACTCTGAGCGTCATCTTCCTCCGTGCTGTAACCCTCCGGGTCGTACTCGTCCATATCATCTGAGTCGTCCTCTTCTGGATTACCTAGATCCGCCGTTCCTTCCACATGATCGGTGTCCCCTTCCGACTCCTCACGGTCTCCAAACTGCCTCTGCCTCTGCGACTCCCGCTCCGCCCGCAGTCACTCCTTGTTTTCACACTGTATCTCAGCCAGCGTCCGTTCCGGAGTCGCTTTCTTTCATTTGGCCTTCTCCGCAGCCAAGCGCTGTCGTCGATGTTCCTCAGCTGCAGCCTTTGCCTCTGCTGCTGCCTCCTTGGCTCGGAGGGCTCGTTCCTTCTCAGCCGCTAACTTTTGGGCCCTGACAGTTGCGGCTGCCCTTCTGGTCTTCGACCCTCCACCCGCTTCTTCCTCCGGCGGAGGAGGGTTCTTCCTGGGCCGTCCGCGCGGCATGGACGCAACTTATGACTAGGGATGTCAGGTCCCACTGGGCGTGCCAACTGATGCTACCAGCTTCCAGTCCCGGTCCGGATACAGGGATGGTCTCCGGTCCGGATGAGGCTTTGTCCGTGCTCCGCGCGCTCTCACCTATTAGACCTGCAAAACAATGCCCGAGGATAGCTACTCCGGCGTGATGATGAAAGGGGGCCTTTGAATAGGAGAGAGAATAAGGATATATTGAGAGAGTTTAATCTGATAGAACTTACCTTTCTCCACAAGTCCAAAACTGTATTTATAGTTATGAGTGGTCAGTCTCCAACTCAAAGGTAGTGGTCCTGCTTGTTTATCCTTACCCGGGGACAGGTCATATTCATGTCCCCTTTGTCCCCGGATAACGCCATTCTAGTTGGCGTCATATGCATCGGACCGCTCTCTGGGCCGGGGCCTGGATATGGGCCAGAGCCCATATCACCACATAGGTGGCTGAGTATATGGATTATTCATTCGACGAAGGCGGCGTGGTTTAAAACGCATGGTAAGAGGTCGTTTAATGCTTTAGTTTATATTTCCGGCAGCGGTGTTTCTTTTTTTAATTTTATTTACGCCGCCACTCTCTGCTTTCTAATATATACCTAGTAAAAAGATAAAGTCATCATAGCTGAAAAATCATGTCCGAATTTTTGATTCTTGAAGACAGGCTTCTTCTAAAACTTTTGTTTGTGTTGATAGGCAATTAACATGGAAGGTTTGATTATGGATAAATTTTTGTTTTAATATTTCATTGACCTATAAAAAGAAAGTAAAGATAACTTAATCACAGATTCACATAATAAAGCCCTGTTTGCCCGAGTTTATTTCTCGCTGAACTGAACTGAACTGAACTGAAAAAAATAAAAATAAAAACTGAACTGAACTGAAAAATATTTAAAAATACTGAACTGAACTGAAAAAAATAAAAAAAATATTGAACTGAACTGAAAAATATTTAAAAATCCTGAACTGAACTGAAAAAAATAAAAAAATACTGAACTGAAAAAAATAAAAAAATACTGAACTGAACTGAAAAATATTTAAAAATACTAAAATGAATTGAAAAAAATACTGAACTGAACTGAAAAAATATAAAAATACTGAACTGAATTGAAAAACAATAAAAAAATACTGAACTGAACTGAAAAAAATTAAAAAATGTTGAACTGAACTGAAAAACATTACAAAAGGATATTTGGCACCTTTTATGGATCCAAATGCAAGGTACTATTTACCGGATTTTCAAAGAAATAGAAATCTTAGAAGAATTTTGGAGCAATTTAACTGTCGACATTCTTCTCTACGAAACACTGTGGAAAGGTCATTTGGCAACTTGAAGAATAAATGGCGCATGCTTAAGTCGATGCCTCAAATGAAGGAGGAGTGGCAAATGGCCATAATAATAGCAACAATCACGCTTCATAACTATATGCGAATGGAAAAACTTGGGATACATGTTGTAAAGCATGACGATAATGTTCAAGGAACGGCGGATAAGGAATTGCTCAGCCCTCAAAGGAAGGAAGAAATGAATGAAGTTCGACTGAATATAGCAACAAGAATTTTGCAGTCGATGCCCTCATGATGAAGATACTGAAGTGAACTAAATGTCGTTATTTTGAATTGATTTGGCGTGGTTTGAAACTGAGTTGATTTGAATTAAAATTATATGTATGACAAAAGAGTAATATTACTTATGAATTACTTTGATCGAACAATGTTTATTAATTTAGACATACTTAAATACTAATAGTACACCTACATTAGGCTGAATAACATCAACAAATAAAAAAAACTGATTTGAATTGTTATGAAATGAACAAAAAGTAAATATAAGAAAACTAGTATGACTAAATTAAATCATATTTTGAAACAATTAATTTTCTGATCTGATCTGAATTCAACTGAATATAAACTGAACTGAATCGAAAAATAGTAGAGAGCTAAAATAAAAATATATATATATATGAAATTTAATGAAATGAAAAGAAATATAAAAATATTTATCTAAACTGAAAAAATAAAACAATATTTAACTGAACTGAAAAAAATAAAAAATACTGAACTGAACTGAAAATATTTAAAAATACTAAACTGAACTGAAAAAAATAAAAGAATATTGAACTGAACTGAAAAATATATAAAAATACTGAACTGAACTTAAAAAAATAAAAAAATACTGAACTGAACTGAATTGCTTTACAGAAAAACTCTGGGAAACAGGCCCTAATTTACTTAGTAGCTAGTTTGGCTTATTCTTTTTAAATTCTTATATAATATATCAAATTATATTATTTATTAATTATAGTTTGGCTTACTTAATGATTTATAAAGTTGAATAGCATCTCTAAAGTATTTATACTGAAAATATATAAAATGTATTTCTTATAGAAAACAATAGTATAGAGGCTTTACAGTCAAGATAATATTGTAAAACCGGTGTATGTTTCTTCTTTTTCTCTCTCTAGCTATTTTACTCTGCCTTCTCTCTAGGAAGGTATTCCCACGCGCCCCTCTTTTCAGACCACCAACGTTAATATTCGCCTGAAACGACTAATTTAACGTCTTAATTCTGACATAACCACCGCAAATATGGCGGATCCACCGCCTCCGGGCGGCGGAATCTCTTCAAATCAGCACCAAAAGCCACACACCTTCTCCTATCGTGATGCTCTGAACAACCAAACACGCCCCAAACCAACAGACAGATCCCTAAAACTTAACCCAGTCACCGAATACAAACGGGAGATCGCTGTCCTTCTTGATGACTCTGATATAGATACAATGTCGGAACAGTTCAACAGGCACCTCGTCGGAAAATTCCACGGAGGTAGACTGACGCTTACTTTCATCCGGCACCAATTCAAGAAGATAGGTTTCACTGGTGAGGCCACAATCACTGCATTGGACAGGAACCATATCTTCATTCTGTTCGACCACGACAAGGATATCCAGAGATGCTGAATCAAACGAAACTGGAATATCGGCGGCTCGAACATGAAAGTTCTTAAATGGACCAGACATTTCAATATCCATGAAGAGCCCCCATTTGCTCCAGTATGGCTAACAGTTGAGTATCCTCATGCTTTCTGTCTAGATAGTGACTATATCCCCCTGATTGCTAACGCCTTTGGTACTTTGATATTTGCTGATCCACCAACACTCAATAAATCTAGACCTTCAGCCCTTAGGTTATGTGTGGAGATGAATTTGAGAGGCCAATTTCCTGAAAGGGTGAGATTAGGCTCAAAACCTGAACACCTATGGTGTAAATTTACCTATGAAAACCATCATGTTTATTGCACTAAATGTTCAAAAATAGGCCATGTGTTGGGTGAATGTGCTATACCTAAGCAGCCTCCAAAAAATGCTGAAAATCCCAAAGTAGCTCAAGGTAACACACTCAACACACACAATACTCAAGCTAAGCACACAGACAAGCCAAAAAGCCAAAGCATACATACCCCTCAACCTACCCAAGCTCTACAAACTCACTCAAAAACCAAACACCAAGGCCTACCTCCTAAACAAACACACAACCCTGTAAACACAATCCCCAGCACCACCATAGACCCTGCTTTACTGGAAAGACAGCAAGGTAAAAGACCTGCTCTTAGGGAGGAGGAGCTTATGGATGCTCTAGACACTCTTCATAGCTCTGAACCTGAAATTCCCCTCACAGATAGAGCCACAACATCTACCTCTCACATGGTCTGGAGACCAGTCAAAAATGGCACCAAGAGAAACAACTCCAACTGGAAGTCCTCAGATGACATTTCCACTAAATTCTCACATGAAAAAGAGCTCCCAACTCCAGCACTAAACATGAATGCCCTATCTAAACAATTGAAGGAATTTAACCTAACCATCTCCTCCAAGTTTTCTCCTTTGCAGGATCTTCAAGATGGAACTGACATAGGAGCACAGGATATCTCAAATATTCCAACATAAATCATTGAAATTCAGGATATCACTGATGAAGA
Organism: Sherardia arvensis; assembly: GCA_948330725.1. Classification (NCBI taxonomy): domain Eukaryota; kingdom Viridiplantae; phylum Streptophyta; class Magnoliopsida; order Gentianales; family Rubiaceae; genus Sherardia; species Sherardia arvensis. The sequence goes on from OX415240.1 coordinate 29,906,769, forward strand.
AGAGGCCATTCAACTGAGTCAAAAAGAGATGTCATCATCGATGAAGCTGGCAATCATTCCATATGACTCAGGCCAGTCCAGAAGTCTGACAGTTCAGCCAGTATCTGAGGTACTTCCCCCCTCTCACTCTCTAATCCCTATAGTGAATCACACAGATAGTAGAGTTGACCACATTGCTGCAGTTCATGAGAATATTAGGAACTTCTTCAAAACTCCTAACTTGATTTCACCTAAACTTGTTTTCTCAAAAATTACTACTCGTTCAAAGAAAAAAAAATTTGGTTTTAATGAATCTTAATCTACTGACATGGAATGCTAGAGGAATCCAAGAGTCTCTGTGGAGGCTTAGGGATATTGTAGTCAGTCATAACATCTCAGTTCTAATACTCAATGAAACAAAGCAAAAAATAGAAAAAATGCAACATTTCCGGAGATTGCTAGGATTTCAACTTTGTTTTTCCTCTACTGATTCTAGGACTTGGATTATGTTTAAAAATGATTTTGTTGCTTCTGTAATCCAGGAACATGACCAATTCACTCAACTTCATGTCTCTCACCCTATAAGTGGAATTAATTTCATATTATATGCCATCTATGGATACCATGATAGGTCAGAAAGATTGAAAATGTATGCTATGATTTCTAATTATCTGCAAACTTGCATGCTACCAGTTATTTTAGCTGGGGATTTTAATGTCATTAGGTCTATTTCAGAGTATAGAGGGTCATCCAGTCCAGAGTTAAATAGCATCAATGAATTTGATGTTTGTGTACTCTCAAATAACTTACTGGACATTCAGACTGCTGGAAATCTTTTTACCTGGACAAATGGTAGGAAACGTAACCAAAAAGAGGCAAAACGACTTGACAGAATGGTTGGGAATAGCAACTTGTTTTCTTCATTTCCTCAATCCTCTGTTCAAGTGCTTGGGAGATTCCCATCTGACCATAGTCCCCTTTTATTGGAAATTAAATCCAGCACAAATTCATATCCCAAACCTTTTCGATTCCAGAACATGTGGGTGGTACATCTGGATTTTTCAGATGTAGTCTCTATGAATTGGAACCTACCAATTCACCAATATGGAATGAGACAGTTTACAGCTAAACTTTCCAGACTTAAAACTCACCTAAAAGACTGGAATAAAAATACATTTGGGAACATTTTTGAAAACCAAAAAAAATTAGAACTGGAAATAGTTGATCTTGAAAAGACATATGATATTACATCCAGTGCTACTGATTTTTCTAGCTTATCAAGGGAAAATGCTGAACTAGCAAGAGCAATTCACCTAGAACAACAATTTCGGCAGCAGAAATCTAGGAAGAAATGGCTAACAGAAGGTGATCAAAACACTAAATTTTTTCATAACACTGTTAGAGATAACATGCTGGACTGGGAATTTCTAAAATCTGTATTGATCAAAATCAGTGGATTACTGATCAGAACCAAATAGGTCTTGCTGCAGCATCTTTTTACCAGAAATTATTAACTGATGATAATGTGGAGTCCTCTGGAAAAGATTTATTACATTCTTTGAATAACATTCCAAGTATGGTTACAGAGGAGGAAAACATTTCTTTACTGAAACTGGTTGAATTAGATGAACTGAAGCAGGTGGTGTTCAATTTGGGAGAGCACAGTGCATCAGGTCCAAATGGTTTCAATGGTATTTTTTAAAGGAAATGCTGGGATATTATCAAGGCAGATCTATTGCAGGCAGTCAGGGAGTACCAGTGTGGAGTACCTATTCCTAGAGCCATAACAGTACATTGATCACACTGATTCCAAAGGTACAGACCCCTGTCTCTTTTTCTGAATATAGGCCAATCAGCCTGTCTAACTTCTCTAACAAAATTCTATCCAAGATAATGACAGAAAGGCTCAAACCAATAATTAGTAAATGTATATAGAAGAGCAATATGCATTTATTAAGGATAGAGAGATCTCTGATAATATATTAGTTATGCAAGAGCTGGTTAGACTATTAGATAGGCCAAATCAATGCTTAAATTCTATAATGAAGCTAGATATGTCCAAAGCATTTGATAGAGTATCATGCCCAATGTTGAATTCATTGCTGTTACAATATGGCTTCATTTTGTATTTTTAATTCTAAATAACATTAGATCAGCTTGGTTCTCAATCTTGGTAAATAGTACAGCCTATGGTTATTTTAGAGCATCTAGAGGCCTGAAGCAAGGAGATCCTTTATCTCCAATGCTTTTTGATTTTGTGACAGAATTATTTAATAGAGACCTAAAATGCATGTTCTAGTATGGATACATAGACATATTTTCTATGCCATTGGGCACTACTGCTGTGACTCACCTGTCCTATGCAGATGACACAATGATCTTTCTCAAGGCAACAAAGAAATCACTGGAAAATTTTGTAGCATTCATTCATCATTATCAGAAAGCCTCAGGTCAACTGGTCAACTTCTCCAAGAGTGCCTTCTATGTGGGAGGTAAGACAAGCTCTATTAGAACTGATATGATAGCTGCTATAACTAACATGGTTCAAGTCTAATTTCCTTTTCAATATCTTGGGGTTTCAATATATAAGGGGAAAAAAATTAAATGCATATTTCCAGCCCCTTATTGAGAAAATTAATCACAAGATATTAAACTGGAACAACAAATTCTTAAACATGGCAGGAAGGATAATATTGATGAGACATGTACTAGCTTCAATACCACAGCATACCTGGTGTGTCATGTCACCCACAAAGCACATTATATCAGAGATTGAAAAGCTATGTGCACAATTTCTATGGGGCAAGATAGAATATGGAGATAAGAGACACTGGATGTCATGGCAATCATTGTGTTTTCCTAAAGCACAGAATGGTTTTTCTCTCCAATGCATCCACACTGTGATGGACAGCTTCTCACTCAAGCTATACTGGAAACTCCAAACAGGTAACACCCTTTGGTCTAGAGTAATATGGTCAATGCCTAAATCATCTAGATCCTCAGACCCTTGGAAAAGAGTTCTTTCAGTCACAAGTATAGCTGAAAAATACACTAGAATACAGGTGGGAAAGGGTGATTGTAGCTTTTGGAATAACAATTGGACAAGAAAAGGTTTCCTAACTGATAATTGGACTGAGGATCATAAACCATTCACTGACATGACAGTTGCTGAATTCCAGTCAAATAGGATCACCATCCTGAAAACATTATCCATAGGATTGGACTTTAAAACTGTTCATATGCTATCTGTTCCTCTGACAATTTTTGACAGGGAAGACTCAATAATATGGACTCTGGAGACCACAAGTAAATTTACAATAGCTTCTGCATATAAAATGTTGCATAGCAATAGAAGAGACATGCAATCCATGGAAAAGGTATGGAATAAAATTCTGCCCCCCAAAATATCTCTTTTCTGCTGGAAGCTAATCAATTATTTTATTCCTTTTGATGATATTCTGAGAACTTGGAAAATTACTTTGGTATCAAAATGTCTTTAATGTTGATCAGAAGACTCTCTCTCACACTGTTTTTAAAAATGTACATATGCACAAGCTTTGTGGTCTGAGATTTTCCTAACACTAGGCATTGGATTTAAAGAATTTAATCATATATTCGATGCCTTGTCATGGTTCTGGTCAATCTCATCATATTCAAAGGCAAAAAATACTGCATGCCATATATTACCAAGTATCTTGGTCTGGGTGATTTGGAAACAAAGATGTGATTTTCTACATGACAATAAGCCCCTAAATGTCAATGCCATGAAAATGCAGATTCACAAAATTGCTATATCTATTTTTTCTGTGCATGTACAAATCCTTGGCTCTGATTGTAGCATTATGAAAGCTAAAGGATATTTCCATATTCAGTAGACCTGGCAAAACGGGTCTATCGGTCGGGTTTGGGTGACACCCAACGGGTTCGGGTATAGTTCGGGTATATGGCTTTTATTCGGGTTTGGGTCTTGATCGGGTTTTTTTGGGTTCGGGTCCCATCGGGTCTTTTGAAAAATTATCGGTTTCGGTTTGGGTTTGGATTTCATTGTTTCGGTTTTGGGTCTCGTCAGTTGTTTTGAAAAAAATATCGGGTTTGATTCGGATTTGTATTTTTCCTTTCGGGTTTGGATTAGATTTGGTTTTAGTTTGTTCAATTTCAGATACAATTCGGATACAATCTCTTTTGAGTCGAGTTTGATTCAAATATACTCGGTCAAGATCACGTTAAAACACATTTAATTAAAATTTATTTTATTTTGAAGTATAAACTTATAATGACCATAAAAAAATTATTCATCTTAAACATTTGATAAATGTATATTATATAGTAGAATTTAGTTTGTGCCCAAAAGTTTTTTTATCTAATGTTTCAAGATATATAATGAGAACTTATATCCACAGAGACTAATAAGTAATAACATATAACATTGTAATAAGCATATCATTAAAATAAATTTATTAATTTAAATATATAATAGTTATTAGGTCAATTATAGTTTTAGTATTTTTTTTAACTCTTAGGTTATCTTTATAGGTAATGTTGTTACTATATATGTATTTGCAAGTTTATCTTACACAACCAAGATTAGTTGACTTTTAATTCGTGTCAAATTTAGTTACTTTTAATCAATAGAGAGATTTAGAGTTGAATTAAATTATATAAAATGATATGACAAAAAAAAGTAAACATTATTTTATTAATCAAACTGAATTGAAACTTGATTAAATTGAAATAATGAATAAGCCATTATTTTTCTCTTCAACCTATTCGTAGACCATTTCAATTCAATATAGTTTAGTTCACTTCAGTTTATTTGGTGAATGGTAGCTAGTAGCTACACTAATTATTAATTAGTATAAAAAACTATATTAGTAGAATAGTAATAAAAAGTTAAGAATTAAATATAATAATAATATTTGGGTATCGTTTGATTTAAGTCCAAATTATTGGGCAAAGATCAATTTAGGTACCTTTTGGATCGGGTGTTATTCAGGTTTGGGTATTTTTCAGGTTTGGGTTCAGACCAAGTTCGGGTGTTTTTGGATTTTGGGTGTTTTTCGGGTTCGGGTTCGGGTCTGATTCGGGTTTGGGTTCTGTTCGGGTACGGGTTCTATCGGGTCTGAAACTTTTAGTTCGGGTTTGGGTGTATCGGGTGTAATTCAGGTTCGGGTCGTCAAACAGGTATCACTATTCGGATCTTATTTCGGGTTCGGGTTCGGTATAATCGGTCGGGTTTTCGGGTTCGGTAATATTTTGCCAGCTCTAATATTCAGGGTGTTCCAAAACAAAAACTGATAAAATCAATCAAATGGATGCCACCTGATCATGGATATAAATTGAACTCTGATGCTTCTTGCCCAAATTTAAACCACTCTACAGGTGGTTGCATTATCAGAAATGCAACTGGTTTAGTTCAAATGATTGAAATTTAGAAATTTAAAGGAATTGATGACCCTTTAGTTTCTGAACTAAAAACTTGTGCCAGAGGGATTGCTATATGTATAGAGCATGAATTTCTACCACTCACTGTTGATCTTGACTGTTTACAAGGTATCCAAATAATTAAAAAGGAGGTACATACACCATGGAGAGTCAAGAGATTGATGTGGGAACTATGGGATCAAACAACAGGAAAGGACATTACATTCAATCATGTATATAGAGAGGCAAATCAAGTAGCTCATCTTCTATCAAAGTTGGCCATCACACAACTGATTTCACCTTGTACTGTACTCTCAGTCCTAGCCATATTCCACCTGTGATCAAAAATGTAATCAAGGCTGATACTATGCAGCTATCAACTATCAGAATATGGCAGTAGGATCCAACACTAACAACAGAGAAGACTCACTGACTCATGCAAGAGGTTCACTATTTTTGGTTAACTGAAAACCTGGCTATCTGAATATTCTCAAGGGGATGAAGGTGTTCCAAGGGGTAGGAAACACTAGGGTTGAGAATAAACGGATAAATTGTTTTCAAAGGCAAAAATTCATGTGACCTTGTCTTTTCAAATGTTTTAGTCTTTATCAGTAAACTCTTTTGTAATAATTTTTGGCTACAGATACAATTTGGTTACAGCATGAGGATGCTAATAAATTCCTCCCACCATCTGGTGGCCTTAACTAAAAAAAAAGATAGATTGAATAGTAATCGATAAAATTATGCTATTTCGGTTTGAAATATTTTATGATATTTTTAGTACGTTTAATAATATAGAATATTTCTAGCACAATTTATGTGTTAGTTCTGTTGGAAATTGAACTCGATTTTTATATACTTAGTATATCTACTACGCCCACTTAATTTTCTAGTTTTTGTCATCATAGATGTTATTTTGAATGACTTTCATTCATGTCCTAACTTTTTTTTTAGTTTTGAAATTGAATCTTCGAATATTCCAGATATGTGACAGAAAAATTTCCGAGTGTTTACTGAATAAATATACTGATTTTGTTAAGTCCATTGTTTCTCTGCAAGTTTTTTTGACATCTGACTCCATAATGTTTTGTTGCATGGTTCATTTTTGACATATCAGAACTGATTCGACGTCCTATCAAAAGTTTATTTATTAACTTTAAATAGATACTTATTTTAATACTTATTATATTGTCATACTCATACTTATTATTTTTTTATCATACTACACATATATACTTTGAAATATTTTTAATGTCGTAATATAATTAATGATCAATATAATCGAATATTGATAATGTCTTAGAAAAATTACATGCAAATAAAAAATCAAATATTGTCTAAATTTATATATTCAATGAGAACCTTCAAAAATACATTTAAAAAATCGTGCAACGCGCGATTTGGTTAGCCTAGTAATGTTATAACAACACATATTCCAAAACAGAACATGATTAATTTGAAAATATTATAAAAATACATATTGATTTATAAAACAGATTCTATAACAAAAAAAAAACTACTAAATATTTATCATTAGACAAGTAAATAATCATGATATTTTTAAAAATATATTTATCTTATGTAAACAATATATTTTTACTATTTAACTGATTTTAATAGAATTACTCCTAATATGGTATTTATTAAGAACAAATGTATTATAATATACTAATAAAATAATTTTATCGGTTCAAATGAACGAAATTTTAATATAAGCCAATTGATGTAAAATCTAATATTAGTTAATTTTATAAATAAAAGATTTATCAAAGATAATCAAATATATTAAATTTAAATGTGAAATAAAATCTGATATTTGGTTTTAATGTTGACATAGGACTAGATTTTTGAAGAATTGTATAACAAACAGACGTTTTACTATATCTGGGCATACAAAGTCTAGATTTTCAAAATCTATCTATACCAAATACAACCTTTAACTTTGATGAAACTTAGCAATATATGCTAATTGTGAGATCATAAGAAGTACCCCTCTTGCACAATGCTATCACCATAGACCTTTGATGACGCATTCCCCACTTTTAAGTTACCTGGAAAACTAAAACTTGTATCTTCTTCACTCCCACTCCAAACTGGTAAAATTTCCACCACATACTGCTGGAACAAATTCAGTTCAACGCCCTCCTTCAATATTTCTCCAAAACCAGCCAAATCCCCTCTTAAATCAAGAAACACACTACAAAATCCTTTACCTCTGCAATAGTTAAGGATATACATCAAACTCGATTTTTCAGAAACAACATTTGAAGCAACCTCGTCACCAACAGATGGAAGACTTAATGAAGGATGTGATGGTTTTGATAACACTATGGGAAAAGGTTGATTGGCGGTGGGTTCTTGTGATGCAGGAAGTGCTAGAGCGTCAGATAACACAACTACATCATATTCCTGAAGCAACTTTGAGTAGTATCCACCCGATTCAAGCGCCTTGTCACCTAAGCGATTTATGATACGGCCATTGATTGACATGGAGTACCTTAAAATTTCAATCAATACTCTTTAAGAATGTGGGATTTAAATTATGTAAAATCACTATTTATGCACTAATCATACCTCAAAGTAACAAATGGTTTCCCTGTACGCATCTGGTGGATATAAGCCTTATTAAGCCTCTTACACAAATCCTCCTCCACGCCGACTGTCACTTCAATTCCTGCACTTCTTAATTTATCAACGCCCTTTGAAGCCACTACAGGGTTCGGATCCACCATCCCCACCACCACTTTTTTCACCCCGGCTTTGATTAAGGCCTCCGTGCATGGCGGTGTTCTCCCGAAATGATTGCAAGGCTCCAAACTCACATAAGCCGTCCCACCCCTAGCCAAATCCCCTGCATCTCTGAGTGCAAAAACCTGAAATTTCCAAAACAAATGATACAAGATTAAAATGAAATTCTCAATGAAAATATGAATGTGATGACAGCTAAATAAGATATTTATCAATTTAACATTCCATGGAAGCAAGCCCGGCCCGTCCATGAGGCAAGTGAATCCTGCGCTTCAGGCCCCCAAAAAATGGGCTAAAATAAAGCCCAATATTTTTAAAAAAAACGGACTAAAATAGGGCACCGTTTAAAAAAACTCAGATTTAGTGTACTTTTAAAAATAAACCACTTTATTTTTTAGAAATTGGCCAAATAAAGGCCCAATGTTTTAAAAAAATCCATTTTTTAAAGTAATGTTGATTATTTTTCTTTGAACCCTCTATTAGGGCCCTATAAAAAATATTATTCGGTTCAGGCCCCTAAATAGTTAGGGCCGACCCTGCATGGAAGTCAACAAAGTTGATAACACAACAAAAGGGTGTTGCTAAATCACGCCTTATATTCTTCTTACTAACGCCCTAATACGTATAAATACGTAATATATTTATCTTGAGGGTAAAATTAGTGAAATATTTACAACTGATTAATACTAAATTAATTCAACACTAATTTTTTATTAAAAGGAAAGATGATCGGATCTGGCATGCCCATTGCCGGAAAAATTGTCGGTAAAGTCACCGGAAAAGTTACAAGAAAATTTTCAACCGAAAAATTAATCAACTGAAAAAATTGATGAATGTTTTTTAGAAGTTGAAAATTTTCCTGTGACTTTTTCGGCAACGGGCATGCCAGATCCGATTCATCTTTCCTTTTAGTAAAAAATCGGAATGAGTGCTCAGAAAATCTCACCACTTTTATTATAATTAAATATGGTAAAAATTAAGAATAAGTATGGTAATAATATACTAATTAAAAGTATAAGGTAAATGTATGTATTTTTGTATAAATACAGGGCATTAGTAAGAAAAATATAGGGCGTGATTTAGCAATTCACCAACAGAACTAGAAGACCTATGGTTAAACAGACAAGAGTTTGTACGAAATTTATGTCACTCCAATCATCCTAAATTTCCAACCACTCATCTAAATAAAACTTTTGTGCGAAAGAAAAGCTCAAATATCAGAGATTCAAGAACATCACTACCTTATACAAACCATATTCCAGGCAATAAAGTAACCAAATTTCGAACCAGGAATATTCACTATCAATCCATATTGTTAATCAATATAATAATCAAATATAACAAAGTTTAAACTCCCTAAACAAGAAAACAAGAAGCAATAAGAAGAGCTAAGAGAGTTACCCCAGCATGAGGCTGGCCAGCCTTAGGATGAAATCCTTCGCCTACAATCTCTCCATCCTTCACAATAACACAACCAACCATGGGGTTAGGGCTGGTGCACCCAACTGTGGTCCTAGCCAGCTCCACACATCTTCTTATATAAAACTCATCATCACGACTAACTTCATTCCTAACATCGTGAGGCTCGAACCACATCGATGCCCAAGTGATCCATATATGCTTCTTTTTCTGGCGATCCTGCATTCACAATTGCCATTTGAAATCTACTCAGCAACATAAGCACCACAAAATGAAGGAAGAAACCATGAATTTTCAATAAATTGTATATGTTCTATACCTGGTACTTTTTCTTGAAGATCTCCACGGCCTTAGAATGAGCTAGGAGAAGGTTATGGGTGATGGTGTCCGCCTTGGCCGTGTCCTTCTCTTTGGTGGTTTCGGTGGCAAAGTGCTCGTGGACGGTCCCCGACCCCGGCAGCATGCGGACCTTATATAAGTGTGCCATCTTGGCAGAGGTGAAGGGCTCGTTTAGAGTGATCCAGTAATCCACCAAATCACCGAACTCCTTGAAGCAAACATCAGCATAGACAGCAAAATCATCCCTGAAAACAGAGGAAATAGTGAAAAATCATGTTAAATAGTCGAGTGGATCTGATCTGATCTGAACTAGAATGAAAACGTACAAATTATGGTTATGAGAAAGAGTTGAAATAGTAAAACATTATGTTAAATCGAACTTATTTGATCTGAACTAAAAATTGTACAAACTCATTGGAGTTATTAGAAAGAGGTGGGTTTCTTACACAACGCGGCGATCTAGGAAGCCGCTGTACTCCTCATTGAGAGTACAAGGGACATCCCAACGGAAGAGCGTGGCAATTGGTTCAATCCCTGTCAAAAAGAATATAGTTATTTTAGTTATTAACTAGCTTGTGACGTTTTTTTCATTTAGTAACTAGTTATAGATTAGAGAGTGTACCATTGTTTCTGAGCCTGATTATGAGTTTCTTGTAATAGTTGATCCCTTCTAGGTTTCTGGACTCGATCTTCCCAGCTGAATTTTCAACACCAAAACACAAAAGCTCTGTGAGTATTTTTAACAGTAAATAATTAAAAGTAGTAGAAATCTCTAAAGTTTATGAAGCAATAAATTAATTACTTGGCAGAATTCTTGGCCACGAGATGGAGAATCTATAAGCACCAAAGCCTGTGTTCTTCATTAGTTTCACATCCTCCTAAGAAACAATTTTTTGGGAAATTAATACTGTAATAGTATAAATAATGATAAATGATATGCATAATTATTAGTGTTGTAGAGTTAAAGATTTTGCTGAAATAATTAGTACCTCGAATAACTCATAATGACGGACATCATCTTCATGGTAAGGGTGAAACAGATCTGCAAAGAAGAAGACATTCCAAAACATTGCACACATTGAATTATACCTAAATCATGAAAAACAGACCATGAGCCTTAGCAAAGTTGTCCCAAACAGAATCTCCTCTCCTGTCCTTGTTAGCATCTGCTTCGATCTGAAAAAATCACAAAAAACAAAAATCCATTGATCTTCTAATTGAGTCACTCCGATCAAGAATCAAGTACAGATCTAATTATATAAATCCCTATTGGGTACAGCTTTAACTAAATAAATGTAGATCACACCTGATAGGCAGCACAGAAGCCGAAGTGCGATCTCCGGATGAACGCCGACGAACTGGAGGAGAAAAAGCTGTTCTCAAAATCTTCCATGCATGATTGCAGAAAAGAAAAAGAACTCTCTAAGAAAAAAGAAGAAGAAGAAGAGAGAGAGAGGTGTGATTTGTTAGGCTTGCAAGAGCCCTGTATTTATAGTGAAAATGGCAGAGTACCTAGCCACCTACTGAGGCTGTACTGCGTGAGTTATCATCTAAAACTTTCTAATTGTAGAAGTGTTTGGTAGAAATATATTAATTAGTGGTTGGTTGTTAAATGTTAAAAAATTAGATCTAATAAATATAAACTTTTTCAAACCTATCCTATATATATATGCATTTTATTATTATTAATATTTATAAATTACTAAATTATTTAAAATGATATTATTCATTATAAATTTAAAGTTAATATTATTTAAAATATTAAATATACTAACCTAGAAATTTTCCATTATTTTAATCTCCTCCTAATTATATAATACTCAACACTCAATCTTTTTGTGACTTACCATCTTTGAAAAGTAGACGCTCAGAACAAAGCAAAACCATAATTATGGTTTGACTTTACATACTTTTCTTTAGCTCTACAGTAACTGTTGGGGTAATTAAACTACAATATATAGTTCAAGTAAAAAATAAAACATGAATTGATAATACTTAATTGGAAGCAAAATACTAAATAATATAAAAGTTTGATATGTGATTGGAGAGTCAAAATAAGTCATGATAAATTAAACTGCTAAATATCTCAAAAAAATGAAAATTTCTTGATAGACCAACTTTCTTAAACGCTAATGAAACTATCACTGTGTATTTAAATTTAAATGATACGATTTTGTGTTAGAACATCAATCATTTTATAGTAAACATATAATAAAACATGTTTTAATTTAAAAAATCAAAAAAGTTTATATAAAAATTTATATTTTTTAAATAACAAAATATACAGTTCAAATTAAAAGGTCCAGTGTATAAGTTAAAACGTATAAAAACTTTCATTGAAAGAAAGGAAATTAAGTTGGGAGTTCATGAGATGTTCTCTTACAAACAATAGGGATAATGCTCGTTCCACTTCCTTGATTCGGAAGAACTCTAACCCTAAACACTGATGGATCACAAACGTTGTTGTGCAAAGCCATACAATGATACGTAAAAAACATTTGTGATACATGCTAAGAAAAGTTTAACCCCAGAAACTGTGGTTTGCTATAGTGGCGGGAAATTTGATGAAGACCCCAGTTGTATGCGCACAAGGTGACGGCTTCACTCAAATATGGAAACGGACTCTGCACCCTTTCAAGGCCTTCATGGATCAGGTCCGAACCGGCCTTACCAAATACCTTCTCTCAATCCCATTGAAGCCTTCTTGTCCTATCCCCGTCGTTGCAATATTGTCTTGATGCAATGCTGTTCAGCCCTATCTAAACATCATTGCTTACAATTCTTTTCGGTCGTTTCAATATATCTACCCAGTATTTTTCCCTTACTTGGTTACAGCTCAAGACACAGAAATTAAATGATGAAAGTATGATCAAGTTGAGAAAATTGAGGTTTAGCCCTAGAAATTAATTCATCCGTGGTTTGCTATTGGCAGGAAATGTGGAGACTGGGCCACGCATCCTTTTCTTTCGCCGCATTATAACCCACGCATCGTGCGGTGTTGTAGTTTACACCGATCAGCAGTTATCATTTTAGGGCTAATTATCAAGAAACAAATCAAGGGTTAACATGCGAGACATAAAGTTCGATGATAATTTATGACATAAATTATAATCATAAAGTTCGATGATAAACTGATTAGTAACTAGTTTGTCCTGAACTAATTAAACTGATTAGTATTTTATTGAACCTGGACTTAACTAGGGTAACACAATTTTTATTCATTATTAATTTATAGTTCATGTGATTTAAACAAACTGATTTGGCCGATTTAACAAGGATATGATGGTTGGTTGTTTGTTGGTTCTTATATTTGGCCGGTTTGACCAAAAGTTTATTTGACTTTAATTGTGCAAGTCTTTGGTAGAATTAATTAATTGATTGTTGGTTGATGGATATTACTAAATTAGATGTATTAAAATTCAATATTTTCATACTCATCCTATGAAAATGTTTAATTATCATCAATATATAATAACTTTTCGAATATAATAGTATTAATATGATAAATAATTTTTGTTCATTAAAAAATTAATTAAGATTAGAATTTGTTTAATTAGTCACTCCAAAATTCACTAATAATGTAACTTTCCTTTTAGTAAGTTCTAGATCAATGTTAATTACACAATTTACTTTTCTCTATATTCAATTTCCACCATTATTTTCATGTTATCTTAAAAATTGTGTCATTTCCATTGTACCATTTAAAGGGGATCAAAGGGAGTATTTCATTATTTGGCCAATTTAAAAAGTATTTAATGGTTGTTGGTTGTTATATTTAACCGGTTCAACCAAAAGTTTGTATTAGTATTTAACTTTTATAGTAAAAATGTTTGATAGGATTCATTGATGGTTGGTTATTAGATGTTCCAAAAGTATATCTTTGAAACTTATCATATGCATTTTTTTTTTAATTTTTTTTTAAACCACTAAGTAGTGGGGTGAAATTTATTTGGCTCACCAAACCATGAAAAACCTTATAAAAACGCAAGTTTGTACACTTTGTGGAATTATTGGTTTACAAATTAGCAAACAAACTATTTGTGATCATTTTATTTTAAACATGATTCTAGTATATACCCATGTCGACATTCTCACAAGCATGTTAGGGTGCATAAAGCGACACCCAAATCTGTCGATGAAAAGACTCATAACCCGCAAGCAATTTAGGGATCGCTACGCGAACTCCAACTCTGCCGACGGGTACGGGGTTCCCCTAGAATCAAGTATAATCAATATCAGTAGCTAGCAAGAAATGTCCAGCAGTTGCTCCCTTTGCCCTTTTTATTTCTCCATATTGATCCATGTGTGCTTCTGCATCCTCCTTCATCCTTCTCAGCTTGTAGCTTCCCTCTGTCAATATTTTTTCTTTAGCACTCTATTATTAAAACTTTATCTAATATATTGATCATATGCATTTTTTAATTGTCAATATATTAGATAAAATTTTAATAATAGAGTATTAAAATGATCCACAATTTTAATACATTATAAATTAAAGTTAATATGAATGATACACTTTGCTCTAAAACCTGCCCATACCACAATACCAAATTGGTTCATCTCAACAGACAGCTAAAGGATTGGTTCAAATACTGATTTAATTTGATATGTAGGGCTAAAACTTTAGAAAATTAAGCAATTCAGATAATTAAGCAAACAAGAGTTTAGATAAATACTGGTTCTCAATTGTCCAAACACCATCTAAGAGTTCAGAGATAAATGATTACGATGGTTCGAAATTAAGCCGTACAACATCCCAAATGAAAAGTACATATAAACCCAAATGTATTCTGAACCAAACAGATAAAACAAGACCCAGTAAGATCTCCTTTTAGACAACAGGAAGCACTGCAACTCTTCCAGCAACCTGATCAAGATCCCTCTGGCCTTTGGAGGTGATCTTTCTTCCATTGCTAGACAAATGAAGAACATGTTAGGCGAATATATATAGATAAACCACGATGTTAAGAAAACATTTATACAAATGAATAATAAAATGAAAGGTAGACACAGCCAACCATTGGGTTAGGGATGTAAAACCCATCATCACGACTAATTTCATTGTTATAAGATCGTGAGGCTTGAACCACATCGACGCCAAAGTGATCCAAATTTGCTTCTTCCTCTGGCGGTCCTGCATGTGAATTTCCGTTTAACATCAAATTGCCAACAAAATTTATCATGAAATGAAGCAAAATTTCAATAAATGTACCTGATACTTGTTTTTGAAGATCTCCGCAGCCTTAACATGAGCTAGGAGGAGGTTATGGGTGACAACGGCCTCGGCCTGGGCTTTGCCCTTGTCCACGTATGCAGAGTTTGCATGAGTTGATGGCTCGTTCAGAGTGATCCAGCGATCAACCAAATCACCAAATTCCTTGAAGCAAACATCAGCATAAACAGCGAAATCATCCCTGAAAATAGAGGAAATAGTGAAAAAGTCAAGTTAAATTGAAGACCGATCGATCAGATCCGACCTGATCTGGGTTGAAATTTAAGTGTTATAAGAAACAGTTGAAATAGTCAAAAATCATGTTAAATTGAAGATCTAGCGTATCTGATTTGATCTTAACTGAAAATTGCACAAATTTATTATAGTTATTATAAACAGGTGAGTTTCTTACGCGGCACGGCGATCTTGGAGAGCATGAGGGAGATCCGAATGGAAGAGCGTGACAAATGGTTCGATCCCTGTAAACAAGAATATAATGACTTTAGTGATCGATGCTTGTAACTGTAAAAAAGGATAACAATTTAGTGACCGATTTTTTCATTTAGTAACACCAATTGAGAGGATATACCATTGTCTCTGAGCCTGGTGATGAGTTTCTTGTAATAGTCAATCCCTCCTTGGATACGAAACCCTTAGTCAATATGTTTAATATCAAATAAAAGAAGTACGAATCTCTAAAGTTCACGAAGTACTTGGAAGAATTCTAGGCCACGAGATGGAGTATCTGCATGCATCAAACCCCATGTCCTCCATCGCTTTCACATCCTCCTGAAAAAGGACTATTTGTTTGGGGATACTAATCCTCTAACATGTGTTTGTTTTGCATAGAATTGGACCATAATATTCAGGTAATGGAATTGGGTTAATTTTGCTGTTTAGATGCATAATTATTTTAGTTTAGAATTAGTTTTTGAAAATTATGATGCCTTAAATTCCATGAGTTGAATTCTTTTGATATGGCAAAGTTTTCCAACCCCAATTCTGTGACTCTCAAAAATTCGCGGGTCTAGATCCGGGTCAAAGGCGGGTTATAACAATTAATTCGGATCTTTATATATCTGAACCATCTTCACCGTCTGCTCCGGTCATTCTCCGCAGTCACCAATCACCATCACCGCCTCGATCAATCGATCTCCAACACTACTCCTCATCCACCATCTGCTGCGACGATCGCCGGTCTAATCTTCACCACCTCTGCTCCTCACCCGTCGCCTTCGTCGATCACCATCGTCTGCGCATCGTCACCGCCGACTCTGTTTTCCGGCCGTCTCCACCACTGCCTTCGGCGAGGCCATCACCGGTGATATCACTATCTTGGTTGCGTCTGGATATCTCCACCTCTTCTCTCGGCTGGCACAAGCCTCCGTCCGCCGCCACACATCACCACCTCACCACCACCCCTATACCCAGCCCCAAATACCCAAATAGCCGCTGAGCCCGCCACCACTCTTCAGGTATTGGGGCTTTTTTCAGGTATCATCAATATAATTAGTCCATTAATGGTTTGATGCTACTTGCTACTAAGATTAGGTTAATCAATTCTTAAAACACCAGGAATTTTGCATACATTTTTGTTACTCACTCACTTCTGGATGCAACTTAATGAGCTTTGTAGGTTGCTGAATCAGTACATTTGGATTTGAGAAATTTGGTCCAGTCATCTGTGCTACAAACTGGATGAATTGTCACAAGTAATTCATGTGGTTTTCCTGGTTTTATTTCAGATTTGTGGAAATTATGACTCATGTATTCTCCCGCGAAACCTGGCAATGTGTTTGGCATATGATTCAGGTAAATCATTTGTTTTATATTTCTCCTTGAATAGTCTGATGTATCTCTATGGCTTGTGTGCTCAAACTTTGACAACAGCTTCAAGCTGATATTGAGCTTGGATTGCTGAAAAGTCATGTTGAAGAATTAGGGGTTCTGGTTTTAGAATAAGTCCTAAAGTTGTTTATTTTTCCAGTTTCATAAAGTTATCGCCTTTCGGGAAAGTTTATGATTAGACTGAGGAACGAGGAGCTACATGTTTGATTGTGGCTGCTGTGATCAGCTTCTTTTTTGCATTTTTTCATACGATCATTAAGTTGTTAAATATTTTTTCTGTGTGTACTAGCGAGTATATAAGTAAAATGTCATTGGTGGTTTCATCGTTGTTACACTGTGAGCTGAAAAGGAAGATTAATATGGAACTGTCAGTGGTTTTCATTAATATTTGAAAACTGCAATTTTGTGAGCTTGTAAGGATTTGGGACGGTCTGTGAGTGTGTTTCTGTGTATCTTTTGTTCCAGGACAATCTTAGGTCACAGTTATATAGAGGACATTAAAAGGCTTCTGAGAATGTAATGCACTTGAGATAATTAGTCTCTAAATGAAAGTACTTGGCAAATCTAAATACAAAGAGTCGTTGTGGTTTGTGCTCTTTTGGCTTTATTACTTCCTTACCTGACCTTCTTTTCTTTCATGCTTCTGCAGGGTGGATGTTGTAGTTTTCGTAATATGAGAGCTTGTTATATTAGCATTTCAGTTTTTTTCAGCCATTTCTGTGTATTTTAGACATCTGAGGCTTGCTTTGATCTTATTATGCGTCACATTGTTGTTGCTTTTGTGCACGAAAATTGCAAAGAAAATAAGATTAGCACGAAAAAAAAGGCGAAGAATGCTTCTTCCTCTATCAATGTAACGACCACCAGTTACATTGATAATGAAACTTAATTGTTGGATCATTACACTGCACTTTCAGATTCATTTTCCAGTGGCTTTTCAGGAGGCTATAAGTTTGCAGCCAGGGTGATAGAAAGGGAGTTCTTAAGGGTGAGAATTCAGGACTCTGTGCAAAATTTTGCTTGTGAGTTACCTTTCTCGATGGCCGGGTTCAGGCCGATTCCCGCGAGTTCCTGCAATGTTACTCAGGCAAAGCATCTGGTAAGCTTGTTCAATGGAGGGTACTGGATGAAGAATGAAAAGTGTGGTTTGACTTTATGCTGGAAGTCAAGGCCTTTGACCACTGCTAAATTTTGGGTGCCTGCAGTTTCAAGCAGGCTGAATTAAGTAGAGTCATGCTGGTTTTAATTGGAAGGTCAACTTATTCTTCATTGGCTAATTTCTGAGCAGTTTTCTATCCCCAGAAGCCATAGTGACCAGTTGAGAACCCACATTGAAGTATAGTTCCTGGTTTCTTGATCATAATTTGAGTTTGATCACATTGAAGTATACTTTCCTGGTTTCCTGTTCATGTTGAGTTTAATTTGATGAGTTCATAGATGAAGATGATGATGATGATGAAAGCTTGTCTTGGTGATGCACTTATAGACTCATAGTGTTAATATCCTTTTTGCACTGTAATATTTGAAGTATATTTGAATTGCTCATATTGATTGGATATGAACTACATACTCATCAAAGCTTCCAGTAAATGAAATAGAGGCTTTGATGCTGAATTTACAGTAGAAAGATTTTGCACTATTTTTTTAATAAATGAATTGAGGTTAAACTATATTAGTAGAAGGAATTTAAGATAGGTTGAGAGACTCGAGAAAAGGTTTCAAAAAAGATGTTTTAGTTGGAAAAATACGTAAAGAAAGGTTATTATTATAACATGTTAAATAAAGTAATAATAAATGACAATTCTAATTCTAATTCCATGTCAATATTTTAGTTATCCAAACATAAGAATTGGAATTACAATCTCAATTCTTAAGTAACTCTAGTGTTAGTCAAACACTAAAATTCATAAAATATTTGAACATTAATTCTCCATTTCAATTCTATGGTATTAGAATATCAATTCCAATTCCAATTCTATCAACCAAACACGCCATAATAGTTTAAATCAAAGAGTGCTGGTATTAGTACCTCGAATATATCATCAATTCATCATATCGGTTAATAGTATCATCCAGGTAAGTGTGAAACTGATCTGCAAATATTTTTCACGTATAAAGCTCATTAGCAGACATTCCAAAACATTTTAGTCGTATAATTATATATTCCAAAATCATGAAAAACAGACCATTAGCCGTGGTAAAGGTGTCCCAGATGGCATCTCCTTCGATCTAAAAAAGCAAAAAGCAAAAAAACAAAAATCCATTAATCTTGTAATCATATAACAACCCCGATCAAGAATCAGAAATTCCTAAGAGGTACAGATCTTCATAATAGATTCACATCAGATAAAGATCCCAATAAATCAATGTAGATCACCTGATAGGCAGAGGCGAAGTCGAAATACCATCTCTTGATGAGCGCCGGCTCACCGAAGGATAAATCGCTATTAGCCGAAACTTCCATGATTGCAGAACCGAAAGAAAACTATTTGAGAAAAAGAACTCTCTATGAAAGAAGAAGAAGAAGAGAGAGGTGTGATTAGGTAGGCATGCTATACCACTATATTTATAGTGAGTGAAGGACACTAAATGTCACGCAAATGGCAGGATACCTAGCCACCTACTGAAGTACTGTGTGAGTTATCATCTAAAACTCCCTAATTTATAATTGTTTGGTAGAAATATTAATTAGTGATTGATTGTTATTAATTTTTTCAAACTTATCCTATACATTTTATTATTATTATAATATTACTGATGATAATATGTGAAGTTAATATTATTTAAAATATTTAACATACATATTTTTTTTTTTTAAATAAAATCACTCAAAGAGTGAGGGAATTATATTAGGCTTCCCATGCCTGAATAGCCAAAGGCAATGTAGATTACAATGAGGAGTGATACTCCAAATCATAGAGAAGGATTGACTAAAAACTGATCTCTATTACAAGAGCTATAGTCTATCAAAACAATTCAAAGTCTATTAGCGAATTAGCAAGCTAAAACACAAGGCGACCTCAAATCAAGAGAGACTATAGCTATAGAGTAGTACAAAAGAAGGTTAGTCTACTACTGAGAAGCAGAAGTGTTCATAATTAGATAAGCATCAACTGTTGTTAAGTGAGCTTCAGCATCTGAGAGAGGGAATTTGAGCTCTGTCCATCAAGATCAGAGCCTTGGCTTTTGAGGGAAGTTGCAGCCATGTGGAGATGATGCTGCTTCCTTGTTGCAGAGCTGTCTTAGCAAGAGAGTCAGCCACCTGGTTGCCTTGTCTAAGAATATGAGAAATCTGAAATCTGATTAAACTATTAGCTTCTCTGCAGTATTGAAAAAGCTTCTAATGAGCTGTGATTGGGTTCCTTATCATGGAGATACCTCTCAGAGAATCTGATTCAATGATAAATCCTAACTGGCAGAAGGAAAAACCAAATTTGTACCCCTCTTTGATGGCTATAATCTCTGCTTCCAAAGGGGAAGAGGCAGAAGAGCAGAAGAATTGAGCTGCAATGAACTCACCTAGTTCATCTCTTGAAACCATACCAATACCACATAGGTTCTCAACCCAAGCAGCATCCACATTAAGCTTAAAGCCAAAATGTGGAGAGTTCCATTTGACTACTCTAGGTCTAGGTCTGGGTGGTTTGGACAGGGCTGGGATAAATGGCAAGGATGCAATCTCTTTATCAAACTCAGAAACAGCATAAATAGGGTTAGCCGACAGAGAATAGAAAATGAGGGATTTGATTTCAGAGATTATCTGGCCTCTCACTGGTCTGATTTCATCAAAAAGGATTCTATTCCAAACCTTCCACAGGCTCCAACAAATTATGCAAGCCATCATTTTAGTCAATTTTGCTTGAAAGCAAGACAGACCATGATGGGATGAATAATAGGAGAGCCTATTCCACAAAGTGGAGAAGTTCCTGTCAAGAATACTAATATATGCCAACATTTCACCCCAAATAGAAGAAGAAAAATGACATTTGTTGAACCAGTGTTCCATAGTACCTTCATTGGTGCAGAGAAAGCATATGGATGCAAATTGGTATCCATAGTGTCTGAAAACTTCATCAAATGGTAGAAGGGAGTTGTGTAATCTCCAATTGAAAAATATGATCTTCTTGGGGATTTTAATTCTCCATAATCTTGCCAAGGAGGGGAATGTGTTCATGTGTTCCCTGAGGATGTTGTAAGCAGATTTAAAACTGAATTTTCCAGAGAGAGAGGGAGTCCATATAAGTCTGTCTGGGACTTCATCCACGACAGAAGCTGATTGGAGAGATTGTAGAAGATCCTGGTTCAGAGCATGCTCCAAGTGAGGTAAGAAAGACTGCCTCATGGTGATAAACTGCTTGACACTACATTCTTGGGGGATTGGGGTGTTGACAGAGGGGAAATGATCTTGGATGGCTCCCATTCCTGTCCAATTGGATGTCCAGAAATTACAACTTCCATCTCCTAACAGCACTCTTGAAAAATGCTCTCCAATACAGTTCACAGCACAGATTCTCAGCCAAGTCTGAGAAGATCTTGAAGAAGATGGTATGTAGAAAATTAGTCCAGAGTGCTTCACCAGTTTGGAATTTCCACCAGAGCTTGATTGAACAAGCCTGGATAATATAGGATAAAGATCTGAAGCCCAGACCATTTTCCTCAACTGGATAGCAAAGCTTTTCCCATCTCCTCCATTTCTTGTTTGCTTTTATCTCTGTTGAACCCCATAAGAAATTAGCAAACATTTTTTCAATAATATCCAATGTGTGAGCAGTAGGAATCATGACTGAAAAAATATGTTGTGGGATGGCATATAGCACAGATTGAATCAGTGTTATTTTCCCCCCTCTTGACAGCCATTTATTCTTCCAAAAACTCAACTTTTTACTGATTTGTTCAATAAGAGGTAAAAAAATAGCAATTCTTAACTCTTCCTTCAAAAATTGGGCATCCAAGATATTTGAAGGGAAAAGAACCTTTTTTTCATTTGTAGCACATTTTTTACCTGATTAATCACAGCTAAACTTGCATTTTTACTAATGAAGAAATCACTTTTATCAAAATTAATTTTTTGATCAGTGACTTTTTCAAAAGTATCAAGGAAAGCTTTGAGCCTAATCAGAGAAGAGATGTTTGCAGCTAAGAATAAAATTGTATCATCTGCATATGATAAATGGGAAATTGGAATAGAATTTCTTGGCAGGTTATAATATGTCAATTTCCCAATCTGATAAATGTAAGCTAGACTTCTGGAAAATGTTTCTGTAAAGATATTAAACAAAAATGGAGAAAGTGGATCTCCTTGTTTAATACCTCTAGAGGCTTGAAAAAATCCTACTGGCTTTCCATTAATTAAAACAGAAAACCAAGCCTGAGATAAGTTTTTCATTATACAGTCAATAAATGATATATTAAAACCAAGTTTTGACAGTACTTTCCTCAGAAAAATCCAGCTTACTCTATCAAAAGCTTTCCTAAGGTCCAGTTTGATAATTAAATTTGGCTCTCTGGACTTTCTATTTAAGTGCCTAACCATTTCTTTCAAGTAGAGGACATTATCTGATATGTCTCTTCCTTGAAGAAAAGTTGTTTGGTTTGGGGAGATAATTTCAGGCATCAATGGTTTAATCCTTTCCATAAGAACTTTAGAGCAGATCTTATTAAGAACATTGGATAAACTGATAGGCCTAAAATCATCAAAAGAAAGGGGAGTATCTTTCTTTGGGATTACTGTAATCCATGTGGCAGCTATTCCCCTTGGTATGTTTGCACCAGATAAAAATTCATTAACTGCTATAATTAAATAAGAGGAAATGATGTCCCTGGATTTAATGTAGAACATTGAGGAGAAGCCATCTGGGCCTGGGGTGCTGTTTTTGTTTAAAGAAAAAACAACATCCTTAAGTTCCTCACAGTCTATTGGTCTAAGCAGAGTGCAATTTTGTTGGTAGGTAACTAAACTAGGAATTTGGGAGAGAAAGTGTGAAGAGAAATGATCATCACCAGTTTTGTGCTCACTAGTTAAAAGATTGGAGTAGTACTGAACAGCTTCAGTCTCTATCTCATTAATATCTTCTAACCAGATCCCAGCACTACTTCTAATTTTTGTGATACTAAGTTTGGCTCTTTTCTCTTTTAGTGAATTGTGAAAACACTTTGAATTCACATCTCCCTCCTTTGTCCATTTAATTTTGCTTTATGCTTCCAAAAATGTTTTTGTTCTTTGGTAGCTTTTTTAAGCAAAGCTTGTTTACACTTCAAGGCAATCAGACCAGAATCACTTGGATTCTGATCATAGATGATTTCCTGAAATCTTAATGATTCTTCTGCAATATTCACATTTCTGTGGACATTGCCAAATGTTTCCCTGTTCCAAACTTTTAGAGCTTTTTTCAGTCTCTGGAGCTTGAGAAAGAATCCAAGCATACCAGATTCCAAAAGAGGCTGCCTCCAATTTGATTGGATAAAAGCTTGAAATTCAGATCTCTTATACCAAGTGTTAATAAATCTGAATGATTTAGGGAAGGTTTGTATATCACTGCCTATCTTAAATAGTAAAGGGCTATCATCTGAATTTTCTCTATTAAGGACTAATATAGAAGAGTTAGGGAATTTTATGTTCCATTGATGGGTACATAAGCCCCTATCTAATCTTTCTACAGTTGGCCTAAGCCTCTTATTAGTCCAAGTAAATTCATTGCCCACAGTGTTTATATGAAGTAATGCCATTTGATCTACACATTTCTGAAAATCCCTAATACTCCCCAGTTTGGGTGTAGAGGGACCACTGTATTCAGAAGTAGACAACATTGCATTATAATCACCTATAAAAAATGTATCAGAAACAGGAAGAGCTTTCAGATTTAACCAAAGAGCTTTTCTTTCCTTTCTGGATCTTAGAACATAAACAAAAACACCAGACATTACAGTGTTTAGTTTATAGCTGTGAATTGTAGTGTGAATAAACTGATCAGTTTCAAGAGACAGTGTAATAGAAACTGAATCTTTCCACATGAGCCATATTTGTTCTGAACTAGATTGAGTACAGTAATTAAAATGCAGTCTTCTCATGTAAGTTTCAGCAGTTAATGCATCATGCTTAGGTTCAAAGATACACAGTAATTCTATATGATTATCATGCACCAGATTATAGAGTCTATCAAAAGCAGTATCCATTCCTTGTATATTCCATACAAGACAATTAATTTTAAGGGCCTTATTAATCATGGAAAATGTTTTTAAAATTTTTTGATGGTACTCTGGTAACAGGCATGATTGTGTTCAGTTGAGTAAAATAATTTTGCATTTTAGGTTTTGATACCTGAGCTTCAGATGAGGAATCCTTCTTTGCTGCTTCAGAAGGGATCTCTGCTGTTGACTTCATCTCTCCATCTTTTCCAGTATCTTGAAGTAAAGGAAGAAATCTGTTCCTATTTCTGTTTTGTGACAGAAATAGCAAATTTTTAGCCTTAAACAAAGGAGGGGATTCAGAGTTATTACCTGCTTGAATGGAGGTGTCATCTTGAGCATATTTGTTTCTCAGCCTTGCTTTGTTTGAGACCATTTGAAAAAGGTCCTCACTGGGGTTGAGACTCACTTTTACTGTCTCAGAGACTATAGAATCAGGTGTGGTATGGTTTTCAGGTTGGGGTGACTGTGGTTCAGAGTCTGAGCTAGAGATCCTCACAGATTCTTCATAGGCTTGAGGGTTGGTGAGGATATTGGTGGTGGCCACAAGAAAGGTTTTCAATGGCTGGGGAAGGGAAGACTGTTTGAGCACTGGAGGAGGTTTGATCCCTCTTGACTGAGGTTTCTTCCTCTTTGTATGTTTTTTCTTAGGCTTGAGTCTAGTTGCCAAAGTGGGATTAGAGGAGGAAGGAATAGTAGTATCTGAAGGTTTTAGGGGGGGGGGGGGGGATATCTAGTGTTTGGGTGGCTGATTTGGTAGAGCCAGATGGTTGGGAGGGAGGAGGGATTGAGTTTTGGACATCATTTTGGGAAGGGGTAGGCTGTTTAGGGTTGGTTGCATTGGTTTTGGGAGTGGGATGAAGCTCTCTTCAAATCATAGCATCATGGCCTAGCTTCTTACATTGGATGCAGTACTTAGGCAAGTTCTCAAATTCTAGCTTTACCTTAGTACTATTGACAGTAGAGCCTAATCGAATTTCAGAAGGAATAGGCTGCATTACATCTATCTCAACGCAGATCTTAATGGCCGAAGGCCTAGTGATGAGTTTAGTAGCTGCGTCAATTTTGATGAATGAGCCTATATGGTTACCTAGTTGTTCCAGAACATCCTCATTATAATAATAGATTGGAGGTTTGAAGATAGTTACCCAAACCGGCACAATTGAGGACTCTGTATCAGTACTGAATTCCGGCGTCCATCGGTGGATCCGCATCGGAAAAGAGTCCATCATCCATATGGATTTAATCCAGCAGCGTTGAAAATCCTCTTTGTCGGAGAAGCGGATGAGGATGTGGCGGTGATCAATAGCTCCGAGTTGGTAATTTCTGGTGAACGCTGCTGCTTTAAAAGCTGCTTCAATTACGGGCATCGCCGGACGGCCTCGGCCAAACTTTCCGATCAACGCATTCCGATAGGGCCTAGAGAGGATTTCGACTTGTTCTGGGGTGAAGATACATGCTAGTTCCCCTTTGAACTCCGAGATCGCCTTGATTTCCGGATTGGTCGGAAGGGCGTTGGAAGGGGGGGGCTTTTGATTGAAGGGCGTGAAGGAAGGTCTTCTGACCCCTAAATCATATCTAAGTTTGATATGTAATTGGAGGGTAAAAATAAATTAAAACATGATAAATTAAACTGAAAAAAACAGTGGGAAGAATGCTGGCATTGTTGCCCTCTTCCTTCTTTCCTGTGGAACTCTAACCCTAACCCTAAAATTGTTGGAGAAATATTACAAACATTGATGTATCAAAAACCTAGTTCATGTACAAAGTCAAACAACGATCCATGAAAAAATAAATTTGCCTGGGACTGGAAACTAAAATGGATGAGAGCTGAGAAGTATATGGTGTCATCAACAACAAAATTTGAAAGAGGGGAAGAAAATTTGCTTGGGACTGGAAACCAAAATGGATGAGAGCTGAGAAGTATATGGTGTTATCAATAACAAAAGCGCTTTGAGATGGAGCGCCCAGACCAATTCGATGAATTAGGCGGGCGTCGTGTCACCGTGCGGAGTAGAGGAATCAAAGGAAAGCCACATTGGCGGTCTTTCATTTTCGAAATCGGCACAACCGTGCACTTGTTCTGTGTCAAAGGGCTCGGTCATCGTAAGTGAACAAAGCACAGGGGACGGCAGCAAAGTTGGCGAAGAAAAGTAAAGGTAGGAAACCGGTCACCATACCTATCTGAGATATTTTGGGCGATCCTGATGCAGATGAGATTGGGCTTGATAATATGGAGCATTGGAATTGCAAGATGTAAGGCCCATTATCAATTTATTAGCAAATTGGAAAAAGTTTAACTCGTTTCCATATGGATTCTGGTTAATTTCCATATTTATAATTAGTATTCTAAATAGGATTAAGAAAATATTTACATGTATTGTAATAGAATAGAACGGATTGAAGACCCGTTTGCAAGGGGCACGAGGAAATTGGGTGAACGAACTGCCAAGTGTCCTTTGGGCATACCGGACGACTGAAGGATCCGCCACGGGCGAATCACCCTATAGCCTGGTATATAGAGCAGAGGCAGTCATACCAGCCAAAGTGGGAGTCCCCAGTCTCCGGACTCTCACTTGGGATGAAGACCAGGACGGACGGAGCTCTCCACTCGGATCAAGCAGGCTGTTGGACTTGGATCTTTTGGAAGAAAAGCGGGAACAAGCAGCGCTGCATGAGGCCAAGGTAAAGGAACAAGTGAAGCGTTATCACGCCAGACGCGTCAGGAAGGAGTCATTCATCCCCGGAGATTGGGTGATGTGGAGGAACGACAAGAGTTTGCAGGAGGCCACCGGCAAGCTGGCACCAAACTGGGAAGGGCCATATCAAGTCACAACTTCTTTTCCGGGCGGGAGTTATGAGCTGGCAGACCAGTCCGGACGGGCTATCCCAGAAGGTGGAACATCACCAACCTTCGGAGGTTTTACGGAGCTTCCTGAATAGGTATGCTTTCCGGTAGAGTTTATAGCTCCGGGTCCTTTGGCCAGGATTGAGCCTAGGGCCCCATTTTATTTTATTCACCATGTACTTGACTTCGGTTCCCAGAGGCAAAGGGTATGTCCAGCCGGAGTCCACTTGGTTTAATGAATGTAGAGCTTGCAAATTTTATACTTGTTTATTTTCAACTCCGCACGATTAAATCCCTCCGTATCGTTTGAGTAAGCTGACGGGGGTGAGCAAGGTAAAAATGAATAAATTCTTTTGTATCGTTTGAATAAACCGACGGGGGTGAGCAACGATAAAAACGAATAAACCGTTTGATCAAACAGTAAGATGAAGCGCTTGAACAAGTTAAATCTTAAAAGGAAAGAGAAAACACATTTGGATAAATGATACATTTGAATAAATGAAATACACCACGGTCCGGATGGACTAAGTGTACAGACTAGGCCCGAACGGACCGGTATACAAATGCAACAAATACAATGGTATAATCTATTAAGTCCGGACGGACTAAGATACAAACAAAGAAAAGAACCTATTAATACTTGGGCCAATCTATGTCCCAATTGATAGGAGAAGATGTAGGCTCCGGAGTAGGAGGCTCCGGAGAGGGTATCATGGCACCATTCTCCGGAGAAGGAGGTTCCAAACCTTGAAGACCTGCACCATGATTTTCGGCGGCAGGATTCCGCTCCGGAGTGTCAGGATCGAGATCGTGGACCTTGGCACCGCTGGTCTGACCCGCCTGGCCCAGGTACAGAAAGGGATGAATTGGAGGAAGCTTTGATCAACCTGCTGCATCCGGGTCAGATCCGAATATACCATCAGAGTCCGAGTCGAAGGATTGCACCGCTTCCTTAGTGACTTTAGCCTTTCCTTTGCCTTTAGCAGAGGGTCCGGCCCTCAACTGGCAGAACGGGTTCTTGCTGGGATACCGCGACGGAGAACGAATCCGGACGGGAACCTAGGAATGGCGCGCTTGTTGGGTACATCTCCCCCTCGTCATTCTATTTAGGAGACAGTTGAGGTTCAGACTATTTCCGTGACGGGCACCTTGGAGATCCCCCCGGAGTCCCCGCCTCCCTCTGTCCAGACCCCGACCCCGGATACGAGCCTGTCGGCGCCTCGTTAATTCAGCTAACTCCCTAATAATAAAGGGACGGATGATGGAAGCGTCTTGCCGAAGCCGTTCCACGCGACGAGCAGACTCTTTCGGATCAACAGATACTTGTATACCAGCATACCTCTCGAAAGTAAAGTCCAATGCCACTTGACTCGGAATGAGTACAAGTGAAGGAGGGAGAGGACTGCCGGCATGCATCTATTTCCACCATTCGACAGCTTAGTCGAACGCTGGACGGTAGCGGGATTCCCGGTCGTTCCATCCCAACTTGAACATCCGGACGATCAATGCACTTACATCACGAGGGAAGTCACGGTATATGGTCGGAGAAACAAGTCCGAGTGGTAATCCGGTGAGATGGTATGACAGCTGCAAAGTCATCAGATTGTCCCTAAGGACCATCACTCGGCCGGCCAGCGCACGATTCTCTTCCTCCAGCTTCTAATAATCTTGCTGGAAATCCGTCCGGCTAGCCAACCACTTCAGCTTCTCGCTATAAAAGGGAAGCATGGACCACACCAGATCCAACTCGGTTTTCAGCTTGGCCTTAAATTCTTCATGTTCAGCTTGTAACATGGAGATCGTCTCACGCGCGTCACGGGTCGCACCAATCCGTTCGCGAGCAAACTCTTGGCACTGAGACAAGGTACCAAACTCTTCAGATGTTTCTCTGAGGCAAGAGGCCAAAGATAGAATATCCGGAAACTCTTCCATTAGAGGCTCCATTCCGGAACGGATAAGAAGTTCGCGAGTCCGTTCCCCTTCCATGGTCCACCCGGACAGCTTTGTCTCCAGCTCCACACATCTGGGGCACGGAGGGCTCGTTGAATGAGAACTAGCCGGTGAAGGACACTCACCCGCACCTCCGGCTCGGAGCACAGGACCCTGACCTTTGGGCTACAGACACAAGACGACGAGTTATGAGACGAGACACGAGACACGAGACGAAAGATTCGTTTTATAAAAATAAGAAAGAAAAGAGTTTTACATTATCCGGAGGGTTGTCATCCCCATCCGAGTCGTCGCTACCATCCTTCCTACACTAAACAAGAGAAGATCAGATCTAGTTGGATGGAAACAACTACAAAAGATTACAACATAAAAACTAAGGAGTTTACTCTACATCGGTATCTTCGTTGTTATGGCCATCATCATGACCACCACCATCAGTATCGCCTCCGGGTCCGACATCACCCTCATCGTCATCATCATTGACATCCGAAGAGCCATATATCTTGAATACTTCCAGATACTTGGCCTTGCCAGGCGACTCCGGAGCAGTCCTCTTCTTGGGGGAGGCACTTCCACTTGAAGATTCACCAATCCCTCATTAAAGGTATGGACTGCCTCAGCCGACATCGGCATCGGATCTTCCTCCGGATGAGTCTCGAATAGCATCAGCACTGAGGGCTGCATCTCCTCGACTCCGCCACGGTAAAACTGATCAAGATCATAGTTGTACTGCTCTGCGGCATCCGAGTGATAGTAGCATTCAGTATATGCTCCTCGGCGACTTTCCGGAACCCAACCTCTCATCTTCCGGTAGACTTGATAGGCTGAGAGTTTGTTGGAAGCAAGACATAGTTTGTTCAAGTTCTGCTCAAAGGCCTTGCTACGGAGCACCTTGTCAGTGAAAGCAACGCACAGGTCCCGCTGTGCGGGCGGAGATACGAGTTCCTCTAGCTCCTTAATCCGGGCCTCCGCCTCTACGGCCCGAGCCTCCGCCTCTTCAAGGTCGCGCGTCAGATTCCCATTGCTCCGTTCCAGTGCACTGATCTTCCAGGACAACAACGTGTGCTGGGAGTGATACGCTTTATTGATGGCCTCGGAAACACCCGGAGAAGAGATCAGGTAAGCAGCAAAGTCCTGTACACAGTTAGAGAATCAAACAAACAGGCAAAGACGACGCGTCCGAGTTACAAAGAAACCACGGCTTACCCTGCCGGTCTGTTGACTACTGCTCTGGGTAGTCTCCTTGTCCGTGGGGACATTCGGATTGATTCTTCTTCTGTCCCTTTGGATATCCAAGGATTTCTGCTTATCACCGCCACCCTGATTCCCGACAGAGGAGTGCTGACTCGGATCCGCTTTCTGGAACGCCTTGGGAATCTTCACATTGTGCCTCTTAAGCGCATGAAGGTCCTCCTCGCCTTCATCTTCGGAGGACTGTGGACCTGCAATCGTAACAGTGCAGCCTGATTTTCGGCCATCCTCTTCCGTAACCAAGGGTTGTTTGTTAGACGCAGCATCTGTCTTCTTCAAAGCCTCCCCTTTGGCTTTCTCCTCTTCAAGACGCGCCAACTCGCGTTTCCTCTTTTTCTCCTTCTCTTTCTCCTTCTCAGCGTCAGTTTGCGGGGTTTTCATGCCGGTCCCCAAACCGGTTGTTGACTTCTCCGTCTTCTTTATCTTGGTTGATCCGGAGGGCGAATTGACACCGGCCTCGGTTTGAGGAAACACTGCAAATATAAGGAATGTATTAAACACGAGAAAAAACATAAATAAAAAGGAGTTGGAAGGAGAGAAAACCTACGGGATGAGTCCCGGGGGATGTAGAAGTGACACTGGGTGAACACCTCGTCCTCATACGCCCTTAAATTGAAGACGAACTTCCCGCTGCTCCAGAACTTGGACAAGTCGAGCTGGTTATAGCTCAGCTTGTCTATATCTTCCTCCTCCACCCCATCCGGATGAAGCGCCGACTTGTCCTCCTTCTCAGCTTTAGAGTTCCATGAGGGGCACGGATACTTCTTCGTATCAAAGGTAAAGTAACACTTCTACCAGTTCGCATAGTAGTCGCGCAGGCCCCTGCAGCAATCCTTCACCCCTTTCCGTTTCTGAAAAGTGAAGACTCCTTCATCCTTGGTATCATCCAGATGGTAGAAGGCTCGGAAAAGGTTAAGGGACGGAGTCACATCGCAGCGATAGCAGTTCATCAGAAACGCTCGCATAACGGCGATACAGTTGGGCTGCAGTTGGGCAGGAGAAATGTTGAAGTGTTCAAAGATATCCAGAAATAGTGGGGGAAGAGGAAAAGTAATCCCATATACGAAGTGACTTCGGGGAATAGCCGCTACGGTGGTATGATCCCCCTCAAACAGCTTCAGTCCGGAGTCGAAGGCGAGCGGAACCACCATAACCCGGACCAGCTCTTTCACGGCAGTATCAATCACCACCGTATCCCCCTCCTTCGGATCATCCTTCTCCGGAACAGGGTTCACCCCTATCTTGACATCGTCACCATCAGTTGCTATTTCTCTCTCTGAGTTATTAGCGGCCATAGTGTCGGGAAAAGGGAGAAAGTTTGAAGAAGAGAGAGAATATAAAAGAGGAGGGAGAAGAAAACAGGAGAAGAAAGCAAAAGAATGAAAGGTGAAAGTGATTGAAGGGATTCACTATTTATAGAGATAAAACTGGCGAAAAAGGGAGCGAGTCCCAAGGCGACATGATTGCTCTCTTGAAAAGAAAATAGAATTTATTTTGAAAAGAAAACAGAATTTCTTGAATTGACAACACATTTATGAAGCAGCAACACGCCTCATAAATGTGCTTGAAGACACGCGCATAGGAAGACTAAGAGTCCAGCGCGTACTCAGACGCATTTGGGCATACAACCCAGGAACGAGCTTCCGGGTCGGATCACATGCCTCCGGGCGGGTCCGGTAAACGAACATAGACGTGATGAGACACGGGATCCCTCCTCCGGATCGGTTACTTCCGGATGGATCCTATATCTCGGGGGGCTAGTGGTTATATGGGCTCTAGCCCATATCCAGGCCCCGACCCAGAGAGCGGTCCGGTCTATATGACGTCAGCTAGAATGGCGTTATCGGGGGACAAAGGGGACATGAATATGACTTGTCTCCGGGTAAGGACAAATAGGCAGGACCACTACCTTTGGACTGGAGGCTGATCATGACCACTCACACTTATAAATACAGCTTTGGATTTGTGGAGAAAGGTACGTTCTATCAGATTAAACTCTCTCAATATATCCTTATTCTCTCTCCGATTCAAAGGCCCCTCTTTCATCATCACGCCAGAGTAGCTATCCTCGGGATACTCCGGGGCGTTGTTTTGCAGGTCTATTAGGTGAGAGCGTGCGGAGCACAGACGAAGCCTCATTCGGACTGGAGACCATCCTTGTATCCGGACTGGAAGCTGGTAGCATCACTCTCAACTTTCCCTCAACTTCACTTCCCTCACGTCCGCTGACGGCTCGACGGCAATGGGTGAACTGCGTGAGGGGAAACGCAAATCGATTTGTTGTCTTGAGTCAGAAACTTAGATCGCCGGCTTGAGTCATAAACTCATCGCTATCATGGTCGAAACCCTGATCGATTTCATGAGTCGGAAACTCAGATCGCTTGTATGAGTGGGAAACCCCTCTTGCGTGAGGGGGAAACACAAAACGCATGCCTGAGGGGAAAACTCAGGCGTGAGTGCTACCACTTTAAAGAAAGTTGTAGGCGGCATCGTAAGGGGAAACTCAGAAGGCCGCTGCTTAGATGCAAGTTGTGCCGTTAATTTACTCCTGTTGATCGGAATTCTCGAAATTGAAGATAAATGTTTTATATTTATTTTTTGGGCTTTTCATGTTTGCGCCTTTATGAAATGAAAAATACTTTTAATCTTGACCTTCATTTTACTGAATAAACACTTGTCTCGGCCCTTATTTAGCTGAATTTTTTTTTTATCTGGGCCTTCATTTCACCGAATAAACACTTGTCTGAGCCTTTATTTAGCTGAAAAACACTTTTAATCTGGGCCTTCATTTCACTAAATAAAAACTTGTCTGGGCCTTTATTTAGCTGAAAAACAATTTTAAATCGGCCCTTCGTTTCACTGAATAAACACTTGTCGGGGTCTTTATATTGGCTTTAAACCCTAAATGTCTGTTATATAAACCCCCTTCTATGGGTGCTAATTGAGATCATCAACTCGAGAGTAATTCGAGATCGACTCGGTCAATATTTCACTCGATTTAACTTGACTTGAGATTGACTCGACTCGAAAGATTAATGAGTCGAGTT
Organism: Sherardia arvensis; assembly: GCA_948330725.1. Lineage (NCBI taxonomy): Eukaryota > Viridiplantae > Streptophyta > Magnoliopsida > Gentianales > Rubiaceae > Sherardia > Sherardia arvensis. The sequence continues at coordinate 29,940,016 of OX415240.1, forward strand.
TGAGCAAACCCTAACTCGACTCGAAGAACTCGCGAGTAACTCGATAATTTAATCATTTATAGTTTTATACTATCATGAGGTTGTGCTATAATTCAATTAGTTCAATTATCTAATCTAGTTTATTTTCATTTAGTACTAAATATCGAATTAAATAATTAATTGCATTGGTGTTTAAAATAATAATTTTATTATGTATATGTAAAGCTACATATATGTAATTAGAAATTTAAATACTAAAGAAATGTTTAAGTAGGTAATATGATTTTGTGTTCTACTTTTTTTTTTTTAATAAAAGCCACCCTTAGGTGAGGGAGATTTTATTAGGCATCCCAAGCCCTAAAAAATGCCATACAAATGGCTAGTGTTTACATCAACAAGGATGACAAAATGGGGACCAGAGGTCCTATAGCATAGGAATGCTATCAAAAATGGATTACAACTGTGACTAGACCTATAGCTATTATCAGCAACCAAACATTTACACTCCTGAAACCTGTTAGGGAATTGCAGTGCAAAACCCAAAGCGGTACCAAAAGAGAAATGATGGTAGAAAGACAGAACATAGTTAACACTTGTAAAGTTCACATCCTGCTCCAAAGAGAGCTTCATTTGCTGCAAGAGTCTCCTGCCTTGTGAGTGGAAACTGCATGAAACATAGATTAGTAGCACCTATTTACCACTCTCAAGGATGGCATACCAATTCTGTCCAGGTGCAAGGCACCGGAGATAGAACCAGGCAATTCTGATTGTGTAAGATCAGTTGAGAGTTTCTCAGTAAAAGCAAACTTAGAGAGTCTATCTGCTGAGGTATTGGCCTCTCTAAAAATGTGCAAAATAGGAATTTTGAAATCATTTATAGTAGATGCCAAATTGAAAAGATTCCAGGGAGCAGTGTATGGGTCATTTGAAGCTGTAACTGCATTAAGGCAGTCACATTCAATGCAAAAAGGTTGTTGTAACTCAGTCCCCATAGTAGAGGCTAACAGGATGGCCAACATTTCAGAGTGAACGGGGGAATCTGCCCTGGCAAAGACTGTTCTGATCTTAACAACATGGCCAGTACTATTTCTAGCAATGAGGCCTATCCCTGTGAAGTTAGGTTGATGCCAAGAGGCATCAACATTAATTTTTATGCCTGTACTTGGGGGGGACCATTTTAAGCATATAATTTGAGCTTGTGGTGGTCTTGTGTGCAAGGGTAAAAAACCAAGGGAGGAAAGCTCAATATCAAAGTGATTTTGTGTTCTACTTTTTTGTATATTTCTATGGTAGTATAGGCATTAATTTAATATGATTATAAAATATTAATGTCAAATATAAGGAATAAATTATTTTATATTTTTAAATAAATGATTAAAAGGGTAGTAAAATATTTTGTACTAATGGTTTGGACGAATATTTATGACTGATTTAGAATAAACTATTAACATGTGGAATAATTAGTTGATTTTTTATTTTAAAACAATTCGAGTTCGAACTCGCGAGTCGAGTCGATAATCGATAAATAATAACGAGTTCGAGTTGATCATGATATTATCAAACTCGCCATTTTTCGAGTCGAGTCGAATATAATTACGTACTTCTCGAGTCGAGTCGAGTTACGCACTTCTCGTGATCTACTCGCTCGATAAGCATCCCTCCCCCCTCTTTCCTAAACGCTACACATTACTCTTTACCTCTGCCTCCTTTTGTTCTGCCTCCACTATCAAGGTTTTTCCTTCTTTCTCTATGATTCATTGTGTAAGTTTTGAGCATTATTAATATTGTAATATTTCATTCTTTTCTTTGCATTGATGATTGTGTTTTTTTATACTGTGTTTGTACTCTTTTATCACATTTGAATCATTTGTTATTATTTTTGTGCTATAACGTTACATATTTAATATATAAGGTTGGCAGTATAGCATGGCAGATTCTATCTCTGAATTGTTGATGTAACATGAAATAATGCCCCGTTATGCATTTTATATTGTAACCACTACTCTACATATGGGCTTCCACGGCGCAACGTATGGGTTACCATGGCGCACATGGGTTTCAAAAAAACGCCTTTGTTTGATAACTTCTGATATCGAAACCTGCACTAAGCGGGTGGGTTGAAATATGAAAATGGCAGTTCAGTCAAAAATGGCAGAAGTTTTACGGAGGATGAAGTTTTACGGCGGTGTATTTACGGCAGTTCATTGAATCGTTGTGAAAGATACATGGTTCGATACCGGAATGGAGTGAATAGTATTATTATGGTCCACGTTCCGGTTGAGGAACATACTCATTTTTTGGTTATCTATCAATCTCACAACCTTATCTCTTCACTTCCCTCACATTCATCCTCATTCACTCGAAAATATCTCAACTTTCTCTCAAAATCACTTCCCTCACGCCCGCTACCGGCTCGACGGTGATGGGTGAACTACGTGAGGGGAAACGCAAATCGATTTGCTGGCTTGAGTCTGAAATTCAAATCATTGTCATGAGTCAAAACTCATATCGCTTTCATGAGTCAGAAACACAGAACGCTGGTTGAAGTGATGATTCATTCTTTTGGTTGTAGTACTGATTGTGTTAATGTTTTAATAAGGGCTGGTTGTAGGGATGATTGTGTTGATGTTTTAATAAGGGCTGGTTGTAGTGATGATTGTGTTGATGTTTTAAATGTGTAGGTAGGTTTATTAGGTCGTTTTTACTTGGTTGAATGTGTTGAATGGCAGTTAATGATCTATATTTTACATTTTGACAGATGCGCTGGGATTTTGGAAACAAATCTGGTAGAAAGAATAACAGGAATAACAGGAAGAGTGGAAAAAAGGAATAGGAAGTCCAGGTCACCCTCTCACATGTAGTGTTTGAGGTGCTCGGCGTGGTGGATTCTGGCATGATCCAGGATGTGGTGGATTCTGCTATGTTCCAGGAAGTGATCGAAGCTAGGGCTGCCCAGGTCGTGGTTGAAGCTGGGGCTGACCAGGACTCTAACTAGATGGTTTCCGGCAGAGCGGATGGACGTGGGGGCTTGTGGTGCTCAAGCCTCCACTTGCCAAATAATTAGAGCTAATTTTTTTTAAAAAATATAGTTATATTTTACCTAACATTTTAAACTAAAATTAGCACTAAATTCACTCACAAATTTATGTAAGTGTATTCTCAGCCCCCACTAAAAATATTTTTTGGATCCTCCACTGTGTCCAAATGATTTTATGTTAGTTTTAAAGTTTCGCAACTACATACACTGCTTCGGAAGTGAATGATCGAGTGCTAGGAAAAAAGAAGATCAACATCGATATACGTGTGGTCCAATACCCAAAGTGATGAAAAGGACCTATATTAGGCCCAGCATCGATGCATTCTTGATTACTGTGATTTTAGATGACAAGAAATATGTGGGAAGCTCAATGTCTAGTTTTAACCTTTTTGTCAATGATGATGAACTTTAGCTAGTATAATTGGTGTAATGATGATGGATACAATTGTTTGGTTTTTCCATGTTCAACTTCATATGGTAAATGTTTTGTTTAACGCATTGGCATTGGAATTGATAGGGTGAAAGATGTTTGTTGATACACTTATCGATTTAGAAGTTTATCATTTTGTTTGTTGTTTTTAAATATTTACCTTATAGGGTTTAAATTTGAAGTTAAAGGAGTGTGTTTTTAGATTGAAAAGGTTTTATATCAACTTTTAATGTTTAACTCTAATCCCGTGATCTTTAAAAACACCACGTGTATTTTAAAAGATGATCATTTTAACGTTTAAGGTTTTGATAGCCTTCAAAGTTTGATTGTCTATTATCTTTTAATATTTAACTATGTTTTGATCTTTAAAAGATTCGAATTGATTTAACTATGTTGTTTTAAAGCTGCTGCTCTGTTGGACTACTACTTCCCCGGCGTCTACTGATCCTTCATAATGCCGAAATCTTTGACTGCTCAAGATAAGATTCTCCAGGGCTTCCTTTGCTCGTCCTTCACCGAGGACTCCATCATGAAAATGATCGGTTGCTCGACGGCTCAATCCATGTGGGAGGCTCTGATCGCTGCTTACGACAACATCTCCGATGCTCGTGAGACGCAACTTCACGAGCTGCACACCGTAAACCGTAGCTCCTCCACGATGATGGAATATCACCATCACTTCAAGTTTATCACCGACGATCTCTATGCACTCGGCTCACCAGTCGCAAACAGGGACAAGGTCATGATTTTTTCTCCGTGGTCTCGGCTCCGGCTACGAAACATTCATCACGGTATAATCTCGCAAACTCTGATCCCGTTGTACATTGGAATTATTCCTCGGGCGTGTAATCATGAGATTCTTGTGTCCATTGGTGGCTATGGTGCAGGAACTGGGCCTGATCCGGACCCTGTCACATTTTTTGCGTCCTCCCAGCATAGTTTTGGGAACCATGCACATGCGCATTGTCACCAGGCGCCACCGGTTGGCGCGTCAACCGCCACGCGTGGTCTCTCCGGCGCTTCTGGCTCTCATGCTTATTCTAATAAAAATGGTGGTGGTGGATAGTCTTGCAGTGATCGCAATCGTCGTGGTCGCAAGAAGTGGAATCCCAAATGCCAACTCTGCGATGAGTTTGGTCACAATGCCAAATCCTACACCGATCCTAATAAAGAGTCGAATCTTGCCGATGCTTTTCAGTTCACCGTGTCCCTTGACAATTCTTCTGACTGGTATCTAGACTCTGGTGCAACCAACCACATGTCATCCACATCGTCTGGTCTTGACAATTTCACTCCCAATAACGGTAACCATTACGTCGCTCTTGTTAATAGTAGACATGTTAACATTAATCATATTAGCCAGCGTCGATTTTCTCATAATTTCTATTTAGCTGATGTGTTGGTGGTTCCGGATATTACAAAAAATATTCTCTGCATTAATAAAATGATAAGGGACTTGAAATCTGTGATATCTTTTGATGAAAATATGTTTATTATTCAAACAAAGTCCACAAGGGAAATCGTAGGCCGGGGACGATGTGAGAATGGTCTATGTGTGCTGGGACAAGGTGGTGCTGCTTTTGTTGCTTACATTCAAGCAAATAAACATAGGGTGTCGTTCGACATATGGCATGCTAGACTAGGTCATACTTCCCTATCGGTTATTTTCTTGTTAAACAAGTTGAACCTAGTAAAGGTCTTTTTTTTTCTCCGGAACCCTCTTTATATTCTTTATGTGAATGAGCAAAGAGAAAAAGGCTTTCATTATGGACAATCCCACGCGAGCTGAATCTTTACTTGCTTTGGTACACTGTGATTTGTGAGGTCCTGCTCCTGTTTTATCAGATAGTGGTATTTCATGCTATGCAATCTTTGTGGATGATCTTTCGCGTTTTACTTGGTTTTATCCGTTGAAGCGGAAATCGGACTTCTTTGAGACATTTGTTCAGTTTCAGAATTTGGTTGAAAATCAGTTTTCCTGGTCCATTAAAATATTTCAAAGCAATGGAGGCACTAAGTTTACCAATTCGCGTCTACAGGCTCACTTTTCGGCTAAAGGAATCCTTCAGTGGATTTCTTGTCCAGCTACACCCGAACAAAATGGTAGAGGCGAACGCAAACATAGGCACATTGCGGATATGTGACTTTCGATGCTAATGCATCTCATCTACAACCATCTTACTGGGATGTTGCTTTTGCCATTGCTGTCTATACCATCAATCGTCTCCAGACGCATGTTCTTCACAATGTCTCCCCTTACTTTCTGATACATGGTCGTCAACTTAATTACTCTAACTTTCGTCCTTTTGGGTGTGGATTTTATCCTTATACTTGGTCGTTTGCACCCCACAAGCTTGCTCGGCGAAGTGTTCCATGCATCTTTATTGGATACAATGCCCAATACAAGGGTTTTCGTTGTCTTGACCCCACATCCAAGAAGGTCTTCCTCGCTCGTCATTCTCAATTTGATGATACCTCTTTTCCAACAGCTACATTATCAACTTCTGTTGCTCCAACCACCTTGGTTGTTTTCGGTCTTCATAGATTTGGATGATCCTGTTTCAGTGGCAGTTCTAAATCCAGCACCGATGGTCAACACGACTCCAGCACAGTCAGATGCCTCAACCCCAGCATAGTCAGCTGTCTCGACTTTCAGCACAGTCAGCTGCCTCAACCCCAGCATAGTCAGCTGTCTCGACTTTCAGCACAGTCAGCTGCCTCAACCCCATCATCATCGGCTAGTTCAACACCGGTATCTTCTTCACCGACATCTCCAGCTCATTTCACTGCCACAATTTCTCCAACTCTTTCGGCTTCATCATCACGATCGGCCCCTCGCATGACTAATCCTTTACATACTAGCAGTCACATAGAAAATCATCGGTTTAATGATATGACATGACTGGACATCTTGCTACCTTACTAACTGAACCGCGAGGATTTCGCTCTGATGTGAAGGAACCCCGTTGAACTTCTTCCATGGATGAGTAAATGCATGCTCTTCTCCAGAATTGCACTTGGGATCTTGTTCCGCGACCTACTGATGCAAACATTGTTGGTTCCAAATGGGTTTATCGGATCAAGCACCGTCCCGATGGTTCTGTTAATAGGTACAAGACTCGTCTTGTTGCTCAAGATTTTACTCAGCTGCCTAGGTTTGATATCACTAATACTTTCAGTCCTGTTATTAAAGCCTCCACTGTCCAGATCATCCTTGTTGTTACGTATTTATGGCCTCTTCATCAGCTGGATGTGAAAAATGCATTTCTTAATGATGTTTTAGATGATCCGATCTAAATGGAACAGCCAACAGGTTTCACTGTTCCCGTTTACGCGGATTATGTCCGTCACTTTCAGAATGCCATTTATGGGCTTAAGCAGGCTTCTCGAGTTTGGTTCTAGCACTAAAGCTCTTTTCTTGTAAAGTTAGGGTTCAGGTGATGTTTGACTGACACTACGCTATTTGTGTTTTCTCGCGAGATTAGACTGTGTTGTACTTGTTGATGTATGTTGATGACATTGTCCTTACCGGGGATAACTCTGATCTCATTTAACGGTTCGTTGTTCGAGTTGATCATGAGTTTGATGTTAAGGAGAGGTGTAATTTTACAAAACTATGTAATATTCAAATATTAAAAATGATTATGGGCGTGATATCTGATAGCTTTTATCTTTTTTTCCTTAGCCTATAGGTGACTCGATTAAGGTCTATTTCAGTACAGTTATTTATGTATTACTATGAGAATCAATTACAATATAATGGGACCAAGATGTGATTACGCAAGAAAACATAAGCATAAATCCATGGTTATTAATTCTCACTAGTGGAAGGCATGCTTTCAACGGCGCCCGTTAACGGCGGTTTCTCCAGAACGCCGTTATTTTTTGGTGTTCCGATATCGGAACCATGGTTGAGTGGCGCGGGAAAATAATTAGCGGCGTTTGCCACATAAACGCCGCTTGGGTAACGGCGGATAATATTAAACGGCGCATAGGAAACGGCGGTTAGCCATGAACGCCGTAAAGTATGTGTGTTCCGATGACGGAAGTCAGGAAATTGGTGAGTTTTCGTTACTAGGTCCCACTAGTGTCATGAGAATGTTAATATACATGTAAATGAAGGCGGACATGATGATCTTCCGGTTAAGGAACATTAGTGAATATATAATGATTCGAGTTCTTAAACACACAAATGTGTTTTACAAAAGATGAAATACAATAGTTTACTTTTCAATCCTAGGTTTTGATATTTACATTTTGAAAGATTGGGAAATTCATTAGAAAGTTAGGAGTCGCATTCACCGAATAGAAAGCCAACCCCCAAAATAGATTAGATTTACCGGGTATTATTGCCAATAGTTTAGTCATCTATCAAGTTAGGAGTTTCTTAAACCTAATAGAAACTTATTATAAATGTTAAAATATCATAAAATATCAAATTTTGACTCTTAAATCTGAACTTTTTGATGGTTATGTTAATTTTATTATGTATAATATACTTTTCTTGAAAATTTACTTTGGTATTAACAAAATTAAATATATATACTTTGGAGTCATATTTCCACCATAATTGTGATCAATTTATTTCCTTACAAATGGAATTAAGTAAACTTGAGTGTTTTTGAGACATTTTAACATACAGTCAATGAAATCGTATCGATATGAATGTTCGAAGGTTCATTATCAAGCGTAAGAGTTACATTTTATAGTGAAATCACTATATTTTTACTGTTGATATTCCATTTATGGTGTACTAAAATGAAATACATGTACTAATCCTTCCTCATTAAGCTTATAATGTGTATGTTATCATTTTGGAATGAGTATAAAATTGGAGGGGAGAATTTTAAATTTATTAGGTTCTAGGTATATAAAGCAACAACTAAGTGTTGCTCTAGGTATAAAAAATCGAAAACAGTCATAAAATATCAAATTTTGACTTTTAAACTTGATTTTTTTAATGTTTATGTTAATTTAAAATGTATACGACACTTGTTGTGTAAATTTGTTCCGGTATTAGCTCGATGAAAGGTAAGTGTAGTGAGAACGTTAGTAGCAAAAACCTGGGAAGTACTACTAACACTATAACATGTAGTTAAGTATATATACTTTGAAGCCATATTGCAATCATAGTTGTGATCAATTTATTTTCATTACTAAATGAGTTAAGTATATTTAATTTTTTGAGACATTGTAACTTGCACTAAATGAAATATCACTGATAAGAAAGTTCAAATTTCATTATCAAGCGTAAACTTTACGTTTTTATATTGAACCCACTATATTTTCAATACTATAATTTATATCACTGTTGAAAACCAATAATTTGTGTTAAAATTGTATTTAATTTTAAATATTTCGTCCATCATCAAAATTATATTAAAATTTCTGAGTTAATATGTAATTATTAAAATTTGCATGTTGCAAAATAGCAACATATAATGGTTGCGGAAATTGAATTTTTAATTTAAAATTATAATGATTCACTCGAATCTGAACCGTTAAATTGGATTCTATGATTTGATCTCAACCGGACATATTTGTGGCTATAAAATAAAAAGAAGCTGAAAACACATCCTCTATCCAAATCCTAAACCGAGATTGCTCCCAATCTCCCAATCCGACGGCGACTTTTCTCGGGTGGCCGAGGAATCACCGCGGAACACATCACCGGCGAGCAACACGGTTCAGCGTCGGAGCTTTCTTGATGGCGAGCAATCCGGATTTGCGATCCTGCAGTTAACCTGAGGTTCGGTCTGGAGAAAGTAAAAGTTATTTTTTCGCCGGTGGCGCAGTCGGCGGTCGCCGTGTTTGTTATCACCGACCCTTGGATCAACTTCTTCCGTTCAGGTTAGTCTAATTTCTATATTATTGTTCAATAATTCTCCCATTGTTGAAAAAACAGGATTTGTTTTTCAATTTATATATGGTTTTGTATGAAACTTTTAATGCCCATCTGTGTGGGATTTTGCCTCACAATTTCGCATACATATCTTGCCTAGTTCAGGTTAATTAGTCTAATTGTTAAATAGTTTTAGCAACTGTTTAGTTTGAATATGCTTGTTTCAAATGTTTAGCTAAACATATTAAATGCTGACAATCCATGTGCTTAGCAGTACAAAAGAGCTGTAGGGATTATGAAGCGAATGAAGGCTGAGTTTGCATACCTGAGCGGCGACCTAGTTGTTACTTCTTTTGATTCCCTGTGTTTATTAGTTAGATTCGAGATACTTCATCCCTTTTCTTGGATTTTGATTTTTTGAATAAAAATTGCTTCTTTTGCTTTGTGTTTTGTTGTGTAGTCAGTTTGAAGAATGAATCTTTTAGCAAAGTGATTATGTGCAGTATTGATGGGGAACATGCAGTATTATGTGCAGGATTTCGAGGCACCGATGCTTGATCATACATCTGCTTATTATCCTCTGAAACTTTCCATGAGGATGATTTTGCAGGTACTAGAAAACTCATCTTGCCTGTTATACACATTGTTCGAGAGACTGCACCGAGAGGTTTTGCTCATACGCACTACTCAATTTCATGTTCTCTTCCTCTGTTGCTAACTAGTTTTTTACATATCAATTAAAGGTTGATGAAAAAAAGATTTATTCTTCAAACACACATATCAATTTAGTGTGTTTTTGATAAGCTTAAATTTATCAACTGTATGAGCATTATTGATTATATGTTTTGCTATTTTGCTGCCTCTTTTTAACTTATTTTTTTGTAAATTAGATGGGTAAGAGTTTTTGTTAATTAGATGGATAGGGTTTTGAGGTTGCAAGCTGGGCATGAGTACTGCCTGTTGGCCAGCTTTCGTTTGAAGTTGAATGGAACCACTATGATACCATCAAGGTTAGCATGCTTACTTCTCTTATGGGGATCTTAGTTAGTATTACTTTTCATTTTCTGATTTTGTTCTTCTCAGTTGGGAGTGATGTTTTTGGATTAAGGCACTTTGGTAAATGTTGTATGAATGAAGTTCTGATATAGTACTTAAGTATTATTGTGAGATCTTGTGTTGCTAAACTATAAAGTGTTTGCCCTATTTTTTGGGATAGTTTGTATTTTACTTAATTCTCTTACAGTAACTACTGAGATTAGTTGTAGAATTGCATCATATATCCCTTTTGAGGTTTGATTGATGTGAGATGTGAGGTGTGAGTCTTATAATCTCTAGAGCTAATTTGGTTGTGTTGTAGGAGTTGGAGAAGAAGAAAATAGAGAGAGCTCAGTTAGTATATGAGAGGAAGAAGCAATTAACGAAACAAGAGATGAATCTAGGAGGTTCCTTCACATTCTTACTCAAATTCAAGCATGGTTACGTTCTTATTCAAGTACAAGCATAGTTGGATTAGAATTAGTATAGAATGTTTCTGAGTTAGTGTACCATGCTAGTTGGATTAGAATTAGTGTAGAATGGTTTATGAGTTAGTTGTAGAATGATATGTAAATTAGTGTAATAACGTTGTAATGACAATTGGATCTTTAATATAATTTATAAATTTTGAATTTTTTTTATTTTTGATTTTAATTTTTATTAATTTCAGCATCAGATTTGGGGAAATTAAAATTCCATTTCGTTATCAAAATTTGTCGGTTCCGTTATCGGAAGTATGTACAAAAAAACTCATTTGTTCCGACTTCCGGTTGCGTAACCAAGATGGCTTCCACAATCGGAACGAACTCATCAACACCTCATCGTTCTACGTGTTCCGGATACGGAACAAGTATGCGCCGTTTATAAAAAAAACACAGATACGGCGGTTCAGACCGCCGTTACCTGTGTTTCTGATCAACGGCGGTTAAGACCGCCGTTTCCATCACACCCCCCACCCACGGCTCAGCCACCGACGGCGGGCAGAACCGCCGGCGTAAGGGTGGGGTGACCGCCGCCCTTTGTACCTCCGTCCAGTAGTGTCTCACTCCCAATTGGCAGAAATAAAACTGGCAGATTGCCATCTTGTCAAATGATAACCGTCCGATAAATATAATCTAACGGTTGTAATTTAATGAAATCAGGATCACCAGCATGGCTAATGGACCCAGTCCACCAATTCCCGTATAAATATATGGAATCTGTAATTTTTATTTTCAATACTCAGAGCGCCGAAACCCTAATCCCCATTTCCCCAATCCTCCCTCAAATTCCGGTACCACGAATGGAGTCAGTAAAGGGCGCCGGCGGCCGGAAGGGCGGCGAGAGGAAGAAATCGGTAAGCAAATCCATCAAGGCCGGCCTCCAGTTCCCCGTCGGCCGTATCGCCCGGTTTCTGAAGAAAGGCCGCTACGCCCAGCGTACCGGATTCGGGGCTCCGGTGTACCTGGCCGCGGTTCTCGAATACCTCGCTGCTGAGGTACGGTGTATACGCTCGTATCATATAAATCTCCATTTCCCCAAATTATAATCTTAATTAAGTATTGAATTTTTGGTTAGGTTTTGGAGTTGGCTGGAAACGCAGCGAGGGACAACAAGAAGAACAGGATACACCCTAGGCACGTTCTGTTGGCCGTGAAGAATGACGAAGAACTGGGGAAGCTGCTGCAGGGTGTCACCATTGCGAGCGGTGGCGTCCTGCCCAGCATCCACCCGCTTCTCCTGCCCAAGAAGACCGGTGAAGACTACAAGGCATCCAAGTCTCCAAACAACGATGCTGCTTAGTTTAGTAGTCTCTGTGTTCTGCTGTTTACAAATGTTTGAATTCGACGTTTTTTAATTTAATGGAATTATCAACATTCAGATTGCTTATATATGTGCATTTTCAATTGGTTTTCAAAGGCCTGATTCAGTTTAACAGAAGAGTGTATTTCAGAGAACACAATCAACTGCAGTTCAATTTATTTGCAGCTCAATTAATTAAGCACCAATTTCAATTCCAAAGTCTATACTAAGAACTCAGAAACAACAAAACAAAATCTATTCTGAATCAGATTCATGTTTTTGCACTGACATTCAATTTAATTATAGGCATGTTACATACAGAATAGGAGTGAAGTAAACATCTGATTTCTAATGAAATGTCCTGGCTTTTTTACGTCTTAAATGATTCTTAGTTCGTCATCGGTGTGTGTATATATGTGTCTGAAGGATTGGATGTCCTGAGTGTGAATTAAATGGAGCGTTTGAATAGAACTGAATGGAAAATAAGTTTAATGGAATAAGTTAAATTTAATTTAACCAACATTTAATATAGATTTTAAAAATAAAGATTATAGATGTCATTTTCCAAATAAATAATTATTAAAACAATCAGAATGCCTTCATAATATATATTAAATAGTTACGCCCTTTCTGATAATTTAGAATATTCCCACGCCCTTAAAAGAAATTTTCTCTGAAATGAATACCGGAAAATTTTGGACTCAATAGACTCATGAATGTTTAGTTTAATAAAGAATATTGCGAGCTGGAGGAGACAGCCTTTTGCTGCAGTACCAAACTCTCTCGACCCTCACCAAAACCAGATCTGATTTTTCCGGGGGGGGGGGGGGGGAGATCGCCGTTGACCTCAAAATGGCTTGATCTCCTCCCCCTCCCATACCTCTTTTAGCTCTAAACCACCCAATCCCCTTCCCTAAACCCCCTGACTAACCAGAATCGAAAAGTTACGGCAAGACCCATCACTTCGACCAAAATACCCTCTCGCCGATGAACTTACGAAGTGGTCGGAGGGGAAAGTTTTTTGCAGGTTTGCAGAAGGCCAGTCGCGACGCGCCTAGGCCATGGTGAAGCGGACGCGCTCGCTGTGGAGTCGTGGCTACAGCTCCACGATCAGCTCTGACCGGACCGGCGAAGACTGGATCAGGTAAAGTGGTGAATCGGAAACCAGGTCGGACTAGGAGGAGGCGACGGAAAAGGCAGCGACTTGCAGATCGGAGGTACGAATCAGTGGCGGCGTTTGGTTGACTTTTACATCGTTGTCCAGTCGGCGTTTTCGAAAGTGCTCCCCGATCCACGGTCAGCTCAAGGACAGCGGCTCAGCATAGATGGTGGCGGTGTTTGATGGCTTTTACCCCGCCTTCGTTCAAACCGAGCCCAACCATCAACGGCGACCAATCCACCAGTGTAAACTCTCTTTTTCTCTGTTTTGGTACTCAGTCTCAGCCGGAAAAGCTAGGTTCTTGGAGGGATTTCTTTTTATTTTTTTAGAATTTTCATGATTATTAGATTTTTTAGATTTTTGGATGTGTGCATTAATTAGGTCTTTTTGCAAAATTATATGGCTAATTTATGGAGTATTCTTGCCTATTTGTTTGTCATGTTCCTCTTTAGCCCGGATTAGCTGGAGAGAGGGAAGACCCTTTGGGCTTCGATCCGTGCAATCACAGTATAGGAGAAATCCAAGTCGTAGTAGTTTTTGACAAACTTACTTATGGCGTTGCTGTGCATAGACTCTGTAGATTTCGAGTACCCAGTGTACTGCGAAGTTAAGAGTATTATACCTGTCAGATAGTTGGATGCTCTTGAGTATTAGACCTCAGAATATTACGATGCATCCTTTTTATTTCAGTATGACGATAGAGTCATGGATATGCTGTTACAGGCATTTATTATGGTGTTACCGCCATGAGTACGGAGAAGATTTAGATAGATAGATGTTTAGAAACTTCTCCTAATCTCAACAAATGTAAGCCTATTTGGCAACTCTTGATGAAAAAGGGAGAACACTCTCAAAACCCCGTCAATGACGGTTCAATTAAAAAAAAAAAAAGACTCAATAGACTTAACTAAATTGAATTGACTCAAATAGAAACCTAAATATGTCATATCTTAGGGAAAATGAAATAAGTTGAATTTTTTAGATAAAGAAAAATTAAATGTATAGTATTAAGAAAAAACTAAACGTATAAGTCAAAGATGTGGACATAAATATATGAAGAGAAATATTATATAATTAATTTTGTAATAAATGAGAGGTGTATTTAGTTAAGATTATTTGAATATGTTTTCAAATTTCTATATTTTATATTACTTCTAAAAAACATTGACTTCAAAAGTCATATATGGCATTTTTATTAGAATATACGGTGTGCATTTACGAAAATGTTCTCACCTATTAGGATTATTGGAAAACATAATAATATTCAGGGATGATATTGTAATTTCGATGATATTTAATCTAACCCTTCAGGCTGAATTTCCCTACTCATTTGCCCCAAATCTTTCCTTCGGCCGTTGTCCCCGGAAAAATCCCCATCGATTCCACCGCAGCTCTCCTGACACTTCCTCCGCAGCTCCCTGCCATCGATTCCATTTGTCGAAGTTTCGTCTGCTCTCACCAGTAAGCCTCCCTTGACTCATTAAATTAGGTTTAATTCATGGTTTAGACTCAATATATATATATATATACATATGTATATATATACATATGTATATATATATACATATACATATGTATATATATATACATATGTATGTATATATATATATATATATATAGATAGATTAGAGAAGTAGTTCTATTATTATGCTTCTGTTTTAACCTGATCTTGTTGATGCTGACCTGAAACTCACTAACACTATGCAATAGTGAAACGAGGGAGCTGCATATAACATGTTCGGTTCAGCTTCTTTCGCAAAGTTGCTTTTTTGTTTGAGCTTTGTCTAGGTCTAGTCTGAATTATTCTATACCTTGGTGAGTGCACATATGCAGCACTAGTACCAAATGGTTTATCAGCTTAGCTTATGCTTTAGTCTATGGACATATGTATCTATACACATCATGTTGTCAGTATTCTCATTTTTTGGTGTTTGATTTTGAATTCAGAAAGCTATGGAGAGCCAGTGTCAGCAAGATGAGGACGATAGCAGGTTGCAACCACCATTGCGCTCCAGAGAGGAGCTGCTTTCTGATGAGGAGGATTCAGGGGGGGGAAAAGCTTTTATGCCTCAGAAGAAGATGAAAGCAAAGATGTTTAGAGAGAGAGTTCGGAGAAGTGAAACAGGCAAGAATGATATATATTTATCAAAACTATCAATTCTTGATCAAATAATTTGGATTATTTCCTCTAATGGTTTGGAGTTGCTTGGGAAAAACTTAAAGATTGTGTCACTTTACAATTTTACTAACTGATTTTTTTTAGATAGATGAGGCATATCTATGTTATAGAAGGCTAATGGAAAGTTGATGTGCTCCTACATTTGTGTGAAGGAAATTTTGTTGCTCGTGTGTGCAGGAACATTAAGAAGCGAGTTTCCTCTTCAGACTCGGGCCACAATTGGCAGCATTGGTGGTGGGGTGTCATCACAATTGCGCCAAAGCAACTCTGACGGTTCAGGAGGTTATGGTAGTGCTCGAAGGAGACCCCATAGTTTTCGCAGCAGTAGAGATGGTCTAAATACAGGCAAGAATCAATTAAAGCAAACTCAAAATCTTAATCAGTATTATTATAATACGTACTTCAATTCAATGATGTTCTTTATTGAGTTGGTTAATGAATAATGTACTCTTTTGATAACTGAGTTGTGATTCTGTATGGAGTGCAATATCTTTTAAAGAATGTTGGGTACAATATTATTAATTTTTTATTATTATTTCGACTTTGAGTGTATGCAGGAACTACAAAGTTTCCTCCTCAACCTTGGGCCAGAAACCGCAGCAGTGGTGGTGAGGTGTCCCCAGTATTGCAGACAAGTTCTGATGAATCTCCACCTTATTATGGTTCCAAATCTAAGAGCAGTGGCAGCAGAAGAGGTGGAAGGAGAACCCCATCCCGCCACCTTAGCAGTTTTCATGAATTCCCACTTTCTAGTTCTAATGATGGCGACAAAAGAGGTAGAGAATGACATTAATATTTTATCACGCCCCTATGAATTTGGACACCCTTATTAGGATGTTTCAATTTAATATGAGTTGTTGTAGTACCTATATAACATGAGTTGTTGTATTACTTGGAAATGCAGGAACTTCTACTAGGTTTAATCCTCCATCTCGGCCTGGGAATCGCACTATTGGACAAATTGAATGGACCCCACGTTCTAGTTGGGAAGATGACACAATTGATGATGGAAGCGGAGGTGGTAGAAGGAGTCCAATCCGCCACCTTAGCCGTGGCAGAGCTTTCCCAGAAGCAGGTGAAAAATTATTATTGTCTATATATGTTCACACTCACATGAGTTTGACATGTTTCAGTTAATAATCCCTAGAAAATGTGTGTGCTTGTTTTGTTGACTTGGAAATATATATACGCAGGAACGAGGTTTGATCATCCGCCTCAGCCTGGAAATTGTAGTATGGGAGGTGATCCCTGGCAAAAGGGAAGAGCCCCTCTCTCTAGTTCAAAAGGCAAGAGCACTGATGATGGCAGCAGAGTCGGTGGAAGGACAGTTTTAATGATCCCACCCCGCCCTATCAGTAGTATATATAAGCCAAAACCAGGTAAGAACCACATTGATAAACTAGGATTTGGACACTCTTATTCACGCTTCTATTTTGATATAGGCAGAATCTGGTAATATGTTTCAAGTAGATCCCTAGATAACATGTATTGTTGTATTACTTGGAAATATATGTAGGAGCCTCTAAAAAGTGGTTTGATCCTCCAACTTGGCCTGAGAATAACACTACTGGTTGGGCGTATGGTAATGGACGAATATCTGGTAAGAATGACATAGATAAACTCTGAATTTTTACACTTGTTTCACGCTTTCAATTGGATTTAGGCAGACTCGGTAATAGTTTGAGTTAGATCCTAATATATATCATGTGTTTTGTTGTGCTTATGGTGACATGGAAATACATGTAGGTGGTGGTGAGTATGGTGGTGGTTCAGAAACTGAGAGTGATCGGTCTTTCTGATCGTTCCAGTGTCTCGGCCTGAAAATCGTGGTGGTAATGGTGGGGCTTCTTCTGCAAGGAAACCACGCTGCCGCAAGAATGATCAGAACAAGAGTGGCTAGTAGTCAGGGATGCTAGTGTCTAGTGTAGGAGGAGAGGAAGCATGGTGCAGGGCCGTCTCTGATAGGGGTTCAAAGTGCTTCTTAGAACTGGGCTACAAAATTAATTTCATGTTTAATTAATAATGTTAAATTAAATCAATATTTCAGTATTTTACAATTTTGAACTCTTTTATATATTTTTTCTAAGCATCTTATGTCTAGTTCAGTTCTTTTCTTCCTATTACATTTACTAAAAATATTTTTTTTTATCGTATATAAAGTTTAAATAAAGTTTTTTAATTGATTACTGTAATTTAATTTTGTTAAGACCTCAATTTTATATTCATCACCAGGCCTCCAAATTTTCAGAGACGACTTTAGCACGGTGGGTAAGCGCAGGAAAAACGACGAGGAGCCCCCTGTTGTTTCACAGGCCGCCGTACTACTCATTTTTATTTTTAGAAATGTAATTGGATCCCGTAGAATACGTTAAACAGTGGTGTTGTCAGTTTTAATTCGAATTTAGTAAACTGGCCGAAACGTATGGTATCTAACCGATCCGAACCAAATTCACCTTGAGAAAAAATTATCTCAGACCGAAAATGACCAAACCGAACTCAACTTGAATATCGATCTAATCCGAGAATTTAGATCCGAATCCGACCGATAACCGAATTTCTCGCACCGAACCCGATTTGAACTGACCCAAAATCAACCGAAATCAAACCAAAATTCTTGATAGAAAGTCACTTTAGGATTGATATTTGATTAGTTAAACTCAATTTATTTGATGTTTAAAAAAATCATATAAGAGATCATCATCTATTTCAATTTAGTTAGCACCTGTTAAAAGTTAAGTAAGTTTGATAATTTTATTAGTTAAACTAAATTAAGTTAGTCTATAATATTAGTCTTGGAATAGACCGTCTATAATTTATAGACGGTCTCTTTCTGCAATTAACATTGGAGGCGGCCCCCATTTTACAAATTACTTTTGGGCAGATCCTTTTTATGCAAATTCTGAAACCTCATATATATATATATATATATATATATGGGAATAGTGATTTTCTTTTATTTTGCAACGCGTCTTTCCCCCAATTTGGGTCTTTCCCCCAATTCTCCAGAGAGCTCAGATCCGATCGGCGCTCCAACAGAGAGCACCGCCGACGTGGCGGCGAAGGTCAAGTGTCTCTGTCGCCTAATCAGCATGCGCTACTCCAACATCTACGATCTCTCCTCCAAGGTAAACCCTAACTGCTGAATTATTGCTCCTTGACGTTAATTTCTCGATAGTTATAGATCTGTGCCCTAAAATTGATAGTGATGCTGGAACTCTGTGTGGATTTGTATGTGTTCAAGCTGATGAACATTGAATTGTCGATCCTTACTTTGTTAATCTTTGATACTTTTTAGCTTGTGTTGCTTAAACTGTGTGTTTAATCTTCAGAACCGTTGTGATTGTGGAAACTTGATTCTTTAGGATGAAAACTTCACTAGTAGAAACTGACCGGAACACGGCGCCTCTACACGGCGGTTCCGCGTGAATTTAAGGGAACCGCCGTGCAAGGCATCCGGCTAAATTTACGAACTCGGAAACTTAGCCGGAACTCAATAAACGGCGGTTCCGCGCGAGTTTTTAAGAAACCGCCGTTTATTGACTTCCGGCTAAGGTTTCCGAGTTCGGAAACTTAGCCGGATGCTTGTTATCAGACACGAGTATCCTTATCTCCCCTTCATTCTCCTTATCTCCATTCATTTTTCTTATCTCCCTTCATTCATCTCAATCTCTCCCTTGTTTTTCTTCTTCTCCATTCTTCTTCTTCTTCTCCTTCATTCCTTCAATGTGTATTAGGTTTTAAGAACTTCCTAGATCCAAAAACTCCACACCTCGCTCCGCAACACCGACTTCGATCTCACCCATGAGTTCATCTTCCAGATCTGCAAAGTTATGATTCACGGCCGTTTTGGTATCTATCTAATTCACAGCTGTTTAGGTGAACTCCCATGACTTCTCTTTCATTTATATGTTGTGGACAAGCTACGAACCTAACACGGTCCATGATGGTGGTGCCATGTTTTCGGTTCGGGCACAAATGAAGGTCAAACCTGCTCATGAGTTTGATCCATGAGTTCTTCCCGATCTGCAACCTCGGATTAGCACATGTGGTTTTTGATTTAGCCGGCCAATTTGGCCGGCGTTTTTTTTGTTCTATCCGGCTAACTTTTCCGAATTCGTAAACAATAGACATCCGGGTTAGTTTCCGAACTCGGAAACGTTACTCGGCGGTTTTAACCGCCGTGTAACGGTGGCGCCAATTGCACGGCGCCACCATGGACGGCGGTCAAAACCGCCGTCCAACTGGGACGGAACCGCCGTGTTCCGTCCCATATTCTACTAGTGCTTGCTTGTTTAGGCTGAAAACTTTGGTGTTTGTGAAACTTGATTATTTATTGTGAAAACTGTGATGATTGTGAAAATTTAATTATTTAGCCTGAAAACTGATGTATTGTTTGTTTAGGCTATTTAGCCTGAAAACTTAGTTATTTAGGCTAAAAACTACAGTGATTGTAGAAATTTGATTTTTTAAACTGAAAACTGTGGTGTTTGTGAAATTTGATTGTTTAGGTTGAAAACTGTGATGATTGTGAAAACTTTATTGTTTAGACTGACAACTTTGGTGTTTGTGAAACTTGATTATTTATTGTGAAAACTGTGATGATTGTGAAAACTGTATTATTTAGGCTGAAAACTACAATGATTGTAGAAACTTGATTTTTTAGGCTGAAAACTGTGATGTTTGTGAAACTTGATTGTTTAGGTTGAAAACTGTAGCTTTTAATGTGAAATATTAGCTGATTTGAGTACATATGTTTTGCGTGAACAGTACAGGTGAACAGTGCCGTGAAAAGGGTGAAAATTGGAGTAGTCAGGAGAACGTCCGAAAAGTACCTCAAAAGGAGACTTGTTGTCAATAACCGGGGTTGGCAGCCTGTTGATGGTGAAGAAAACAGTACTAAATGCATCATCCCAGTGAGAAAGTGGCATGTGTGAGTGAAACAACATGGAGAGACCCATCTCCGTGATGTGTTTGTGCTTCCGTTCCGCTCATCCATTCTGCTCAGGTGTATATGGACACGAAACTTGATGATGAATTCCACGAGTTCCAAAGTGTGACTGCAACCTGTTGTTGATGAATTCAGCTCCACCATCACTTTGAAACACCTTGATGCGAGATGAGAATTGATTCTCTACGAGTGCCTCAAATTGAAAGTAGACGTCAACAAAATCAGACTTACGGCACAAAGGATAAAACCAAGAAAACCGCGAGTAATCATCCAAAAATAAAGCATAATAAGCATAATCATTCCCAGATACAACCGGAGAAGGTCTCCACAAATCACAATGTATCAAATCAAGAACGTGATCAGCACGTCTAGAGTTCTCAATAAAAGAAAGCTTCAGTCCCTTAGCCATTGCACACGGTTCACACAACCCAGGTTTAGGAAGTACAGAAGTAAGAGATAAACAACCAGTTATGTTTAATAAAGAAATAGTACTAGAAGACACATGTCCTAAACGATCATGCCAAGTCTCAAAAGAAGCTCGGTTTTTATTTGTCTTCGCACTTGCAATAAAAGCTGCCACACCACTGTCCAACACATACAACCCATCCTTACTGTGCCCCCTGCCCAGGATTGCCTTTCTGACAATGCTGTAGAGAATGGAAAATGGTTCTCGTCAAACCGAGCATGGCGAGTCATGTATATACGCCCTGAAACTGGATCCACACATTGAAAACCTTTATAGTGCGCACTGTAACCCAAAAAGACACAAAGCAGATTACGAGGAGCTAGTTTGTGGTCTGCTGTAGGACGGACATATGGAAAGACTCTACAACCGAAAGGGTGAAAATTGGAGTAGTCAGGAGAACGTCCGAAAAGTACCTCAAAAGGAGACTTGTTGTCAATAACCGGGGTTGGCAGCCTGTTGATGGTGAAGAAAACAGTACTAAATGCATCATCCCAGTGAGAAAGTGGCATGTGTGAGTGAAACAACATGGAGAGACCCATCTCCGTGATGTGTTTGTGCTTCCGTTCCGCTCATCCATTCTGCTCAGGTGTATATGGACACGAAACTTGATGATGAATTCCACGAGTTCCAAAGTGTGACTGCAACCTGTTGTTGATGAATTCAGCTCCACCATCACTTTGAAACACCTTGATGCGAGATGAGAATTGATTCTCTACGAGTGCCTCAAATTGAAAGTAGACGTCAACAAAATCAGACTTACGGCACAAAGGATAAAACCAAGAAAACCGCGAGTAATCATCCAAAAATAAAGCATAATAAGCATAATCATTCCCAGATACAACCGGAGAAGGTCTCCACAAATCACAATGTATCAAATCAAGAACGTGATCAGCACGTCTAGAGTTCTCAATAAAAGAAAGCTTCAGTCCCTTAGCCATTGCACACGGTTCACACAACCCAGGTTTAGGAAGTACAGAAGTAAGAGATAAACAACCAGTTATGTTTAATAAAGAAATAGTACTAGAAGACACATGTCCTAAACGATCATGCCAAGTCTCAAAAGAAGCTCGGTTTTTATTTGTCTTCGCACTTGCAATAAAAGCTGCCACACCACTGTCCAACACATACAACCCATCCTTACTGTGCCCCCTGCCCAGGATTGCCTTTCTGACAATGCTGTAGAGAATGGAAAATGGTTCTCGTCAAACCGAGCATGGCGAGTCATGTATATACGCCCTGAAACTGGATCCACACATTGAAAACCTTTATAGTGCGCACTGTAACCCAAAAAGACACAAAGCAGATTACGAGGAGCTAGTTTGTGGTCTGCTGTAGGACGGACATATGGAAAGACTCTACAACCGAAAGGGTGAAAATTGGAGTAGTCAGGAGAACGTCCGAAAAGTACCTCAAAAGGAGACTTGTTGTCAATAACCGGGGTTGGCAGCCTGTTGATGGTGAAGAAAACAGTACTAAATGCATCATCCCAGTGAGAAAGTGGCATGTGTGAGTGAAACAACATGGAGAGACCCATCTCCGTGATGTGTTTGTGCTTCCGTTCCGCTCATCCATTCTGCTCAGGTGTATATGGACACGAAACTTGATGATGAATTCCACGAGTTCCAAAGTGTGACTGCAACCTGTTGTTGATGAATTCAGCTCCACCATCACTTTGAAACACCTTGATGCGAGATGAGAATTGATTCTCTACGAGTGCCTCAAATTGAAAGTAGACGTCAACAAAATCAGACTTACGGCACAAAGGATAAAACCAAGAAAACCGCGAGTAATCATCCAAAAATAAAGCATAATAAGCATAATCATTCCCAGATACAACCGGAGAAGGTCTCCACAAATCACAATGTATCAAATCAAGAACGTGATCAGCACGTCTAGAGTTCTCAATAAAAGAAAGCTTCAGTCCCTTAGCCATTGCACACGGTTCACACAACCCAGGTTTAGGAAGTACAGAAGTAAGAGATAAACAACCAGTTATGTTTAATAAAGAAATAGTACTAGAAGACACATGTCCTAAACGATCATGCCAAGTCTCAAAAGAAGCTCGGTTTTTATTTGTCTTCGCACTTGCAATAAAAGCTGCCACACCACTGTCCAACAC
Organism: Sherardia arvensis; assembly: GCA_948330725.1. Classification (NCBI taxonomy): domain Eukaryota; kingdom Viridiplantae; phylum Streptophyta; class Magnoliopsida; order Gentianales; family Rubiaceae; genus Sherardia; species Sherardia arvensis. The sequence goes on from OX415240.1 coordinate 29,962,992, forward strand.
ATACAACCCATCCTTACTGTGCCCCCTGCCCAGGATTGCCTTTCTGACAATGCTGTAGAGAATGGAAAATGGTTCTCGTCAAACCGAGCATGGCGAGTCATGTATATACGCCCTGAAACTGGATCCACACATTGAAAACCTTTATAGTGCGCACTGTAACCCAAAAAGACACAAAGCAGATTACGAGGAGCTAGTTTGTGGTCTGCTGTAGGACGGACATATGGAAAGACTCTACAACCGAAAGGGTGAAAATTGGAGTAGTCAGGAGAACGTCCGAAAAGTACCTCAAAAGGAGACTTGTTGTCAATAACCGGGGTTGGCAGCCTGTTGATGGTGAAGAAAACAGTACTAAATGCATCATCCCAGTGAGAAAGTGGCATGTGTGAGTGAAACAACATGGAGAGACCCATCTCCGTGATGTGTTTGTGCTTCCGTTCCGCTCATCCATTCTGCTCAGGTGTATATGGACACGAAACTTGATGATGAATTCCACGAGTTCCAAAGTGTGACTGCAACCTGTTGTTGATGAATTCAGCTCCACCATCACTTTGAAACACCTTGATGCGAGATGAGAATTGATTCTCTACGAGTGCCTCAAATTGAAAGTAGACGTCAACAAAATCAGACTTACGGCACAAAGGATAAAACCAAGAAAACCGCGAGTAATCATCCAAAAATAAAGCATAATAAGCATAATCATTCCCAGATACAACCGGAGAAGGTCTCCACAAATCACAATGTATCAAATCAAGAACGTGATCAGCACGTCTAGAGTTCTCAATAAAAGAAAGCTTCAGTCCCTTAGCCATTGCACACGGTTCACACAACCCAGGTTTAGGAAGTACAGAAGTAAGAGATAAACAACCAGTTATGTTTAATAAAGAAATAGTACTAGAAGACACATGTCCTAAACGATCATGCCAAGTCTCAAAAGAAGCTCGGTTTTTATTTGTCTTCGCACTTGCAATAAAAGCTGCCACACCACTGTCCAACACATACAACCCATCCTTACTGTGCCCCCTGCCCAGGATTGCCTTTCTGACAATGCTGTAGAGAATGGAAAATGGTTCTCGTCAAACCGAGCATGGCGAGTCATGTATATACGCCCTGAAACTGGATCCACACATTGAAAACCTTTATAGTGCGCACTGTAACCCAAAAAGACACAAAGCAGATTACGAGGAGCTAGTTTGTGGTCTGCTGTAGGACGGACATATGGAAAGACTCTACAACCGAAAGGGTGAAAATTGGAGTAGTCAGGAGAACGTCCGAAAAGTACCTCAAAAGGAGACTTGTTGTCAATAACCGGGGTTGGCAGCCTGTTGATGGTGAAGAAAACAGTACTAAATGCATCATCCCAGTGAGAAAGTGGCATGTGTGAGTGAAACAACATGGAGAGACCCATCTCCGTGATGTGTTTGTGCTTCCGTTCCGCTCATCCATTCTGCTCAGGTGTATATGGACACGAAACTTGATGATGAATTCCACGAGTTCCAAAGTGTGACTGCAACCTGTTGTTGATGAATTCAGCTCCACCATCACTTTGAAACACCTTGATGCGAGATGAGAATTGATTCTCTACGAGTGCCTCAAATTGAAAGTAGACGTCAACAAAATCAGACTTACGGCACAAAGGATAAAACCAAGAAAACCGCGAGTAATCATCCAAAAATAAAGCATAATAAGCATAATCATTCCCAGATACAACCGGAGAAGGTCTCCACAAATCACAATGTATCAAATCAAGAACGTGATCAGCACGTCTAGAGTTCTCAATAAAAGAAAGCTTCAGTCCCTTAGCCATTGCACACGGTTCACACAACCCAGGTTTAGGAAGTACAGAAGTAAGAGATAAACAACCAGTTATGTTTAATAAAGAAATAGTACTAGAAGACACATGTCCTAAACGATCATGCCAAGTCTCAAAAGAAGCTCGGTTTTTATTTGTCTTCGCACTTGCAATAAAAGCTGCCACACCACTGTCCAACACATACAACCCATCCTTACTGTGCCCCCTGCCCAGGATTGCCTTTCTGACAATGCTGTAGAGAATGGAAAATGGTTCTCGTCAAACCGAGCATGGCGAGTCATGTATATACGCCCTGAAACTGGATCCACACATTGAAAACCTTTATAGTGCGCACTGTAACCCAAAAAGACACAAAGCAGATTACGAGGAGCTAGTTTGTGGTCTGCTGTAGGACGGACATATGGAAAGACTCTACAACCGAAAGGGTGAAAATTGGAGTAGTCAGGAGAACGTCCGAAAAGTACCTCAAAAGGAGACTTGTTGTCAATAACCGGGGTTGGCAGCCTGTTGATGGTGAAGAAAACAGTACTAAATGCATCATCCCAGTGAGAAAGTGGCATGTGTGAGTGAAACAACATGGAGAGACCCATCTCCGTGATGTGTTTGTGCTTCCGTTCCGCTCATCCATTCTGCTCAGGTGTATATGGACACGAAACTTGATGATGAATTCCACGAGTTCCAAAGTGTGACTGCAACCTGTTGTTGATGAATTCAGCTCCACCATCACTTTGAAACACCTTGATGCGAGATGAGAATTGATTCTCTACGAGTGCCTCAAATTGAAAGTAGACGTCAACAAAATCAGACTTACGGCACAAAGGATAAAACCAAGAAAACCGCGAGTAATCATCCAAAAATAAAGCATAATAAGCATAATCATTCCCAGATACAACCGGAGAAGGTCTCCACAAATCACAATGTATCAAATCAAGAACGTGATCAGCACGTCTAGAGTTCTCAATAAAAGAAAGCTTCAGTCCCTTAGCCATTGCACACGGTTCACACAACCCAGGTTTAGGAAGTACAGAAGTAAGAGATAAACAACCAGTTATGTTTAATAAAGAAATAGTACTAGAAGACACATGTCCTAAACGATCATGCCAAGTCTCAAAAGAAGCTCGGTTTTTATTTGTCTTCGCACTTGCAATAAAAGCTGCCACACCACTGTCCAACACATACAACCCATCCTTACTGTGCCCCCTGCCCAGGATTGCCTTGCTGAGCTTGTGCTGAATAACAAAAGACTGATCATCGAACGCAATAACAACACAAAGATCCTTAGTCAACTTGCTGATCGATAAGAGATTTATCGTGATAGCAAGCACAAGTAAAACATCAAACAAGTGTAAAGTAGGGCTAATCCTAGCATCACCAATACCAGCTATAGGAATAGAAGCCCCATTCCCAACAGAGACGAGAGTATTACCATTATAAGGAGTCACACTTGACAGATTGGATGTTGTAGAGCTCATGTGATTAGTGTTGCCAAAGTCAACATACCAAGGACGTGGATCCGAAGGAGCCTGCAAGGCTGGGTAGGTCGGAGGAGCCTGCTAGTACTGCGGAGCATACTGCTGGTACTGCGGAGCCTGCTGGTATTGTGGAGCCTGCTGGTATTGCGGAGCCTGCTGGTACTGCTGGTATTGCGGAGCCTGCTGGTACTACTGGTACTGAGGAGGAGCATACTGCTGAGACTGCTGGGAAGCATACGGCTGATATAGTTGAGCCACATTAGCCTGAGGAGAGTGCGGAAATTGGCTCGAATGAGTAGCAAGGGCTGGTTGACCATAGGGCTGAGTTGGAGCAGCTACAGAACGTGGAGCAGGTAAAGGACACTGTCGCGAAACATGCCCAAAACCCTCACATGTATAGCACTGGACATTAGGACCGGATCTGGACACACCACAACCACCGGAAGACTACCAGGAGGGTCTGCCGCCGCCGGAGCGACCGTTTCTCTTCCTGGCTTCCAGGCTCCCTCCTGGCTGCTGGGTGTTGGCCACAAATGCCACCAGTCCAGATTTTGTCTGCCCCTGCAACGATTGATTCACCACAAAAGACTCGAAACGCCTAGTCTCATCAACAACAGATAAATACGAAGGTAAAAGGTCCCTAACAGATACAAGACCACTAAACTATTGAAACTGAGGACCTAGAGCATTGAGAAACCACATTAACTTATCCCGTTCACTAGCGGGATCACTCAAAACAGCTAATTGATCAAACTCTTTAAAAAACTAAGATGTAAATCCTGAACAGTACCAGTCTGACGAAGAATACCAGCCTGCCGACGGAGGTTGAAGGCGGCTGTGACTGTGTTGTGCTGGTACGTGCTGGCGAAGGTATCCCACATGTCCTTCGTAGTCAAACACTGGGAGATAACATTCCTGGCATCCGGCGAGAGGGAGGCCAGAAGAACAGCAAAGAGTCTCTGATCCAGAGTCAGCCAGGCAAGGCAAGCAGCTTGAGTTTTCTCGTAAGCATCCAGCTCAGCCTTGGCAGCGGCGTCGGGCGGGGAAGAGGAAGAAGGTGCGTCCATAGGCGGCGGCGGAACAACGGGGCAAGGAGTGGAGCCATCAAGATGGCCAAATAAACCCTGAGCTTTGAGCATATACGTCACCTGCTGCTTCCATTGCAGGTACGTCGAAGCATCCAACTTGACCGGAAGCAAGTGGATCATGGTGGTGATGTTGAACTTGTCATCACTCAACGCCATTGCAAATCAGAAAACAAAAAAATAAAAAATAAAAATATTCGATGAAGAAGGGTTTGCGTGAGGCGGCGGAAGATTAGAGAGAGAGGCGGAAGAATTATGGGAAAAGAGAGGATTTAGGAACCTAGGCAACTGATACCATGTAAAAACTAATTTCCAACGTAATCTGTGTTGACATACTGAACATGTATTTATACTTACAGAGAGGGTCCTAACTGTTACAAATTAAACCCTACGAGCATACAAACAATATACAAAAATTACATTAATTATTTTCTAAATCTTCCAATTCTTCTATTTTCACATTAACAATATAGGTGGCATTTACTCAATGTTAAGATCATATGTACTCACCTGAACTATACTAATTATAAACCAACAACACTAAAGCCTATAAATGAAATAACCAACAATGTTACCTGAGAATTGACGTTAGAAGTACCTCGAATTACACGATAACTAGTGACAATATGACCATAATTTTCCTACACAAATCCCGATCCCGAGCCTTAAGGTACCTCGGAAAAGTTTAATGTGAAACCAACCTGTATGGAAAGCATCAAATTAATTATAAATCCTGCCGATAAAAAATATATAAATTTCGCCATTAAGAACGTTGTGATTTATCATAATTAGGCTAACCGGACAGCGCGTTGCGCGGTGTTTTGATGTATTCGATTTTTTACTTGCATGTAATTCTTCTAAGACATTATATTGATAATACGAATTACTCTATTATAAATTGATCAATAGCATCAATAGGAAAATTTTATATTGTTATTAATCATCAACAATACTATAGTAAATTATGTATGTTAAATAATATTAAATAAAATTTAAAACTTGATATGCATAGTATGATAAAGTTTACTTAATTGCAAAATACAAAAATAATGAGTGTGAGTATGACAATATAAAATATTAATTCAATACAAAAAGTATTGAAAATAAGTATCTATTTAAAGTTGATAAATAAACTTTTGGTAGGATAAATCCGTTTTCATATATCAAAAATAAATCATGCAACAAAATGAAAATGCATCCTTGTATGAAAAGGAACAAAACATTATGCATGCAGTTAGATAGAAAGCAAACAAAAAACTTTACAAAACCAGTATGTTCATTTCAATGATGTAGTTGTTTGATAATAATAATAATTAGTATGTAAATATAAAGTAAATATTTGATACAGATAGTATTATAAATAATAATTTATGTAAAATGAATGATATTTGTATTACAAAAATGTTAAAAGTAAAATAATTGAAAAGAAGTAAATTTTACTAATTAATGTAAATTGTTGACTTTAGTTCTCTGTTTTTGGTCTCTTGTTTTTGTAAATTGTAAAGAAATTAATAAAGTGCATGAATTTTCCCATTTATAAAAAAATGAGGCAAAATATATATGGAAACCAATTTCAAATAGGAATATATGCGATAAAAATAAAATGTGGTCGTGAAACAAAAATGAATTAATTAAATTAAAATATTAATAGGAGTTGGATGGTGATAATGAATTGTTAATTTGCCATCATAAATACATTATATTTCATATAAGTTATCTATAAATTATGTTTAATTGTATAAATTATCTATAATATTTAATTAGGTTGTAGCATGTTTGTTGGATGAAGTTAATTAAGGCAATAAATTATTTTCTAGCACTGTATTTTAGGTGGAACTTTATCGAGTTATGCTAAGAAAAGGGAAAAATAAGTTTTTATTTTTGGTATTAATATTTGTAATTATGGCATGTTAGTTGAAATGACTTGTATGATGATTTTAATTTAGGTAATAAGTTTGTGCGTTCTTTAATTTAGGTATTTTTTTGTTGTTATTAAAATTTCAATAAACGTTGGTTTCGAAAACTAGGAAAAGAAAATAATAGCTTTTTGTTTTTGGTAATTCGTATTTGTAATTATGGTATGTTTGTTGAATTTGTATGATGATCTTGATTTAGGTTTTTCTTTTGTTGATATAAAAAATTTCCATAAACTTTGATTTTCAGTTATGCTAGGAAAAGGAAAATATAGCTATGCATTTATGGTATTTCATATTTGTAATTATAGTATGTTTGTTGTATTGATTGTATGATTAAGTTATTTTAGGTTTAGGGTTTAGAGTTTATGTAATAATTGTATGATTTAAAAATGAAATTGTTCAATGCACTTTTTTAAGGTGTTTTTGGTTCTTATAAAAGTTGTCATGAACTTTTATATTCATATTTTTAATTTTGGTATATTTATTTTAATTGAATAGATTGACGAATTTAATAAATTATTTTAGAATCACTTGAAACACGATATTAATTTAAATCACAATATTGTATTTGTTTTGTTTTATAATTTTTGTGACAAAATGATTAACATTCTATTAATATAATAACAAAATTGAGAACATACAACGTCTTTAACTTGATTAATATTTTCAAATTGTATGTTTTATTGTATAAAATCCGTATATAAGATCGAGAACAAAACATCGAGAAATCAGATCAAGCAAATATTACATATGTGCACAACACCTTATTCAACAATAACAAAACTAACCGAGGTAGAGAATTCATATGTGACGACGACAATACTTACGGCCGATGAATTCCTCATTAATCGTCATACAGACCGACTCATCTACAAACATAAACTGCTCCTTATCGTCACCCATCTCTTCCACTGACCCCTCTTAGAAATTACAGCCCTGCGGAAATCATCTAGCACAATATCCCGAATCCCTCTATATTATATTCTATGGCTGCCTGACGCTCATGAAGAGGGATTGGATTCTTCCAATGATCTTGCTCATCTTATCTCACAGTCTCCAGTTTTTCAGCAATATCTTGAATCAGTTTATGCTTCTCATCCACGTTGATATCCTTGATCGAATCTTCATTCGCCATCTGATGATATTAGGAGCCCTATTTTAATCAAAAAATTTAGGGGTTTTTTGGTAGCCTCCAATTCACCTCGCAGTCCCTCTGATCATCCCTGCGAACCTCTCTGATCAACTCCGATAAACTCCAAATACATATAGCTCCTTCAATTCATGATGGCCTCCTGATTGGATTAATAACTGCCATAATCATCTTCGTGCTACATGCTCCATGACCTAATCAGCACAAATCCTGATATATTTATATGTAGGTAATAGTAAATAAATATATTTAATTTCATTTGATTTGATTTTTTCTAATTAATGTTTACATGGTAAGTATAACGGTTTTGGTAAATTAGTATATTTGATTTGATTTAATTTCATTTAGTTTGATTTTTAATTTGAAAATTAGTTCAACTAACTGTAATTACATGATAATTATACGTTTCTTTCCTTTTCAACTGGGTCGACTATTTTGAATAATTATAAATTTATAATAATATTGGCCGCTTATATATGGAAATTCTTTGTATATTTCATTCATACCAATATCTACAGATTTAATAAGTATCATACTCTAAAAATCATTAAAAAAACGACCGCCGATATATGGTAGTGTTTTTATGCATAGATGGAATTAAATTACCAAGAAGGCAAGAACATATATGTATATATGGAATATATGGAATCTATTGTATTAACATATGAATAACCGCGGTGGCGTTTCTACAAAATGCACCGTTTTATATTATAGCATAATAATTCTGGCGGCGGTGTTTGTTTTATATTTTTGTTTATGCCACCACTTTCTGCTTTTTAATATATATCTAATAAAAAGATAAACGTTGTAACTATCCTTACTTGGAAGCGAGGTTAGCTATGTAAACAATCATGTAATCCTGAAAAATAAGTGCACTGGGTTTCCAGCTCATTACTCCGCAACTTCCTCTTTGTTGCGGACTAATCTCGAGTTGAGTTTTTTGTGCTCGATGAGGAAACGACATTGTGAATCGGATCACCAACGATCGACAATGTTTTATATAAATTTTATGATCAAATATGTTATAAAAAAACCATCAAATACTTATGAATTATGTGCTATTAGTTCGCTTAAATACAATTAGTATCTAAGGTCAAGTAAATTTTGAAATATGATTAGTTAAACTCAATTTACTTCTCATAGAAAGTCTAAGAATTATTAAATTTATTAATTATATATAGAGAGAGATAGAGAGGGAGAATCATGTAAATATTTATCTTTGATCAGTTAATCTAGAATTAATTAGTTAGTGTTCGTAGATTAACACGCGCAGTTAAATTGAATTAGTTAGTGTCTATAGTCAAATAAATTTTGATATTTGATTAGTTCACTACTGGAGGTTGATGGCCCCAACGGCGGTAATCCGGGGTATACACGGCGGTTGTACCCGCCGTTACTGGAACCGCCGTCTATCGGCGGTCCAGTTTTGCACGGCGGAAGGACCCGCCGTGCATACTTTTCGAACTCGAAAACCAAAAATGCAGGGGTTTACGAAACGAAAACTTAAAACATGGCGTTATGGTCCCAGAGCTGAAGTAGAAACTTTCGAGTAGAAAACATACACACTCACGATTTCGAAAAAGAACATGTCATCAAATTTACGAGTCGCAAAGTTTGAGTACATAGTATAGTGTTTACGAGTAGCAAATTAAGTGTTTGTGGAGGATCAGATTTCGAAAACTATTGAATATGCCCAACTGAAGTTGACCATCATTTGCTACATATTTACGAGGTCGTAGTATTTGTCTATGATGAGCACTTTTGATTCATTCTCTAGATATCGAAAATAATGCGACATGATAATATTTTCGGTGTCTAAAATAGGTTGAAGTTAGGTTGCAAAAGTTTCATAACAGGGCTGCTAGTAGGGTGTGTAGGTTTCATTTATTTCGATTTCGAAATTCAAATTGAGAACCCCGTCAATTTTCGAGTTCGGAAGAACTTATTTTAGGGTTTTTATTGTTATGTTTCCGGTAGTGTAATAGAGTAATGAATTATACATTTTCGAGTTCTGAAGGTAGTTGACTATTTCATTTATGTTCGAGTTCGAAAAACTGGTTATTTTAATGTATGTGGTCGGTTTTATCGGGCTTAAAATAGGGGATGCCACTGGATTGGTTCTCTGGAGTGTATATTGTTTGCGAAATCGAAAACTTAGGGAAGCAGATTATTGCGAAATCGAAATGGTGGTGAATAAATTTGTTTTTCTTTTAGGGTGACTAAAATAACGATGCCGGAACCGCGCAATTTCAGAATTGGATGATGCAAAACCCAAAAATTACGTAATAAAAATGACTCATATTTAAGCAAGCCAACCATTGGCGATATCCAAAATACATAATGCACCATAGCATCTAATGATCAAAAAATGACCGTTATTGTAGCAAAAGATCGAATATTTGTAGCGCATCATGACCATGGGAAGGGAAAAATATTCAACATTACAAACAAACCACCACACAATGTACGTCACACGCCATGTTCTTACTAATGCTATTTTGAAAGTCTTGAACCCCGAACATTTAGCACGTACGACGCAAAGTTGTTGATAACGGTCTTCATGTCATCAAGTGTGTAAGGAGTCGAGTCCTTCTTAAAAAGCTAGTCAAGAAATGAAGCATAAAAATTAAGTTTAACAAACATGATCGGGCAAACAAGTATAATAATACAAGTTAGGAATAATATAGTAAGTACTCACCGATTCAAAGTTATTGTTCAACTTAGCAGAAGAGACAACTTGAAGTGCCGTCGCCATGGTGAAATAACCACATTCCCAACAACTATTTTGCTTATTGTACTAGGGAAAAAAATCACTTGTACTTAGCATTGGTAGGCATGTGCATTCTAAATCAATGAAATAAATTAGTAGCGTAAGGGAACCTTGATTTCATGAATCCCGAAAGCCGATTGACCCTTGGGATTGACAAACTCCAACGCTTGCTTTGCTATCTGAACAAAAGAAGGGATGGGTGCATGGTGGAGAGAATCAATCCAATACACTTGTTTAGTTGTCTTGTTAATGACAACCAAACGCCAATGTCCCCTAATTCAACACATTAACAACATAATTTAATAAACTAGGGAGCCTTGTATTGAAAGCAAAATGTAGACCATTTAGGTTTCACTTACTTGTGGAGTAGGGGCAACAAGAAGAGTACTTTAGTAGGATCACTTAGACCAACTTTCAAGTAGCCTAGTCGTTCTTCGCGAGAATGGACAACCTCTTGATTATGCTCGGGGCATAGAAAACCAATCCAAGGCCGACCGCGACTTTGTGCAATGTTGTGTAAGAAGCTTCATTCAACAAAATGAGCAAGGATTGTTAATTGACATTTGGGGTTTGATAAATTATAAAATAGAGCGACCGACAAACAAACATTATGAACTAGAAAACATACCATTGAAATAGAGACATAAGAGTCTCCGTTATCATGTCAAACCTCCACAAGTCTTCAAAGTCCACCCAACACAGCGTAATAAGTTTGTTAACTCCGAATATGGGTGTAGGAGAAGGGAAGTCGTACGTCCCAAGTTGGTTGTGGTCGGATATCTTCTCAAACAATAGTCTAAGGGAAGGGGGCATGTCCTCCACATTGGCCTCTATTGGTTTCTTAGTTGAATCAATAGCAAAGATGCGTTTACCCTTGACTAGTGATGGTGGACATAGATTGGTCGGCTCATCCTCCCCTAAGCCCTCTACCCTAATCAGCCTCCTAGGCCACATCAAAAGCATTCCCTTTGTTCCCTTTAGCAATCGGTTTGATGGTTCGGGAATAGGCAACAAAGCATTTTCAAAGAAGATGTCTACAATTGAAACAACACTCAAGCCCTCAGGCACGTCCTTATGGTGATGTTTTCTAATAGACTCCTCAAAAATGCCATTTGCCACTAAAAAGGGGGGTTTCGAATTTCCAAGGTCAACGTAGAGCAAGCATGCATAAGATCCCTTGAATATAACATCAAAACATTTAATACTACTTCATAAATATCTAATTATGCACTTATATGTTGTAGTGATTCAAAGAAAGTACTTAAACATAATTAGATTAAGGATAGTTTACTAACCATTGATTCACGGTTTCCTTCATGGACACTTGGGTCGATGTAGGGTTGAAAAGGAACATCGTCGAGCACATCCTCATGTTCATCTTCTATTGGAGAAGCGGGTAAAGGGTCATGATGAGATGGTTCACGAAGAAGTGAATCGGGCTCGGTCGGTTCCCAACGTGTGGTGATGTGTTCGAGGTCCTTGGGGAGTTTAGTGCCACTGCTTTTAGCAAGCATGTGAAGGGCAATGTCTCGCTTCCCTTGGCTTGCTTTGAGCTCCTTTATCTCCTCGTACAACTTTTAAATCAAGCTATCGCTAGACGGCTTCGATTTCTCACTCTTGTTAACGAGATCTTGCTTTGTGACGTAAGAGCCGCAAGTCCTAATTCTACCGGGATGCTCACCATGACCCAAACACTCACTCAAGATGTCAAACCCCTCCTTTGATGGTTCAAAGACCCCTTTATCGGCCTTATCCTTGTTTGACTCCTAGGAAAGTAATGGGCAAAACAAAATATTAGTTGTAACTATAGAAACGGTGTAGATAAAATAACAACTCCAAACTAATGCAACTAAACTTACTAGATCTCTCAAAAAAGTGGTCATCTCCGGCTTATCACCATATCCACCACCCTTCTTTTCCCTAGCTTTGAGATATAACTCGAAGTTCTTAATCTCGTCAACACACATCGGTTGGGTTGTATCCCTCGCCTCCGCCTCGGGCATCCCGGCCACAACCTTCTCTTTTATTCTTCGCTCTCTATCTTCAATCACAAATCGCTCCACCGCTAATTGCATCCCACCCCGGCTCATTCGGTGTGGCAATGTGTTGCATTTAGCATTCTCACTATTAGCGGCATGCAACCCCTGATTTGTAATGTCAACATAAATGTTGCACATGTTAGTTCCATGTCAATTTGTAGATAAACAAATATCAACTTGTAAGGGAAAAAAATTTATTCAAGTACTTACATCGTCATAATATCCTTGGGCATACTTCTTGAAGAACTCCCAACTTTGCTCCGGAATTATTGTGTATATGAGTCTAGGGTTCAAGTGCTTCTTCTCTCCAAACACATAGTCTCGAGCAAGCATCGCATGATAATCTCTTGCAATCTTCCCCAACCTTTTCATGGTCTTCTCTTGGAGAAGTTCAATGTTAGGTGCATCGATTATAAATGGACGCTGCAGCATACATAAGCATTAAGGTTATGGTGTTAGTTGTTATTTATGAACATATATAATACATGGAATTTCTTAAAATAATTTGCAGCTTACCATGCATTCGTCGACAAGCCTTTCCTTCATAGGCTTAGGTACTAGACGCCAGTCGTTGTACTTAATATCTATACGTGTTCTCGCCGTCTTTCCCACCCAACTTGCCCATTTGCTCCTCTCTCGTGAGATTGGCTCGCCAAGTTCATTGAATTGCATCGGTGTTAGAACACCTTTCTTCATCCTTCTCATTATCTCGTGGCAATAAATCCTTGGTCGCAACGTAGATCCATCTAGTGCTTCCTCCGATTCTCGAGCCGCTTGTGCCCTAGCCCTCTTCGCCGATTTTTTTTGAACCTTCTTCTTTAGGGGAGCCATTCGACACCTTAAACAAAAGTCACTACATATTAGACTAGTGCATTTGGTTTACATGATAACAATACGAACTAGTTTGCAAGATTAGAAGTAGTATACATGTATCTAGGGCACACTAACCTAACATAAATGCACAACATTAATTGAAACCTAGGGTTTTACTAGAAAATTTCATGTCATTCATGCTAGGGTTTTAATGAAATTGTTTCATATTTAATTGAAAACTAACATGTAAGGTTTATGGTTTCTAGCAATATAGAAACTCGAACATATGCATTTGATAGAGTTTGATATGTATAAAAAAAATTACCCATAACCAACTAAGCTAGCAAAACATAAAAAGTAGTGCAAAAACTTGAACCTACTTGCATTTGAACACAAGATTCATATAAATTCCATGGTACGAGCTAGTATGATATGGGAAGCACAATGAGATCTACATACACACGACATTACTTAAATCTATGAAATTTGTTCATATCTAACCCACATATAGTGTTGAACAAAATAAGATACATTAAATCTCACTCACACAATAGTTCCAAATCTGAATATGTGAGATGGTGAGGGTGTGGGTTTGGGATGAAAGATTGGTGTAGGAGAAGTAGATATGAGATGTAGTATGTGTGGAATAAAGTAGGTTTGATGAGATAAGAAATGTGAGGGAAATAACCTTCTCATTCCCGCTTGGAGACTTTTATATACACGGTGGAAAATTCAAATATCCTTAGGTTTTCGAACTCGAAAACTTACTGTATTTGACATTTCATGCTAGGTTTTCGATTTCTAAACCTTTCCTTAACAATACTTTTTATTAAAGTAAATCAATATATCCCCTACCACGTTTTCGATGAATAAAAAACTGTGCAATTACACAAACTGTGTAGTGCTTGTTTCTAAATAGAAAACCATTTCTGGCATGAGCTCTAGAACTCGAAAACAACATACATTTGATGCACAAAATTATATCTAATTAGGGCTATAACACGGGGATTGCACTGGTTGTAATTGAATCATATGCACTGGTTTTCGAAACCGAAATCCAAAGGCAATATGTTTTTAATAAATTATATATTTAAGTTCTATATTTATTGAAATTTAATGAAGAAATTTTCTCCAACCAAAGCTTCGAGTTCGCACCAAAGTTATAATTCTACTTTCGAATTCGAAAATATAATGTTGCTTCAAAGTTATTAAGTTCTCGTTCGGGTGCTAGGTCGGGGATCTCACTGGTTGGACATACACAAGATAAAACATGTTTAAGATTACCAAAACAAAATGTATATACCAGTTGCGAAATCGAAACTAGGGTAAAATCAAATATGTTCTAAATAGGGTGGATGATCGGGTATTGCTCTGTTGAAATGTTAGTGTGTTAAAATTCTCCATTTAATCTTTTAGAATTCGAAAATAGGGTAAAATCAAAAGTTTTCTCAATAGAGTGTATGATTGGGTATTGCACTGTTGACATGCGAGAGAGTGTAAAAATTATGTATGTCTTGTTGTCGAATTCGCAAACTGGTTGTTTTTGTTGGATTCGAATTCGAAAAGTGAGAGAAAATTATTTACCTGATGTTTGCGAGTTCGTAAACAAGTTCTAGTATAAATAAAAATCGGGTCGACCCAACTTGTTCTACATTCTCTCTTGCAAAAAATCCCCAAATCTCTGTCTACTGAAACCCTAACCCATCACAAAAGCAGACCGATCTGCCCATTGCTCGCGTGAAACAGGTCGTAGGGAGGCGTGCTAGTGACAGACGGGAAGAAACGGCACCGCCGCCGCCACCGCCGACGCGTCGACAGAAGCTACCTGTTCAGCACCACCCAGCTAACCGGAAAAGCTCCAAGCTTGTCATCAACGACACACCCGCACGGCCAACCACTGTAGAATCCAACGAGGAGAGCGAGGAAGACGTCGGTGCTAGCCTGTTGAAGAGGCATATGAAAACAAAGGAGATTGCAGGTAAGGGGAAGGGTAAGCAACCGGTTGTTGAGTCTGAATCTGAGGAGTCTAGTGATTCTGATGATAGAAGTGATTGTGATGATAGAAGTGAGGATGATGATGAGGATGAGAGCACGGAAAAAATTGATGAGTCTGAGGAGGATACTGACGGGGAGGCTGATTCTCAGCAGTTAGAAGAGGAAAGTGGAAATGAGG
Organism: Sherardia arvensis; assembly: GCA_948330725.1. Lineage (NCBI taxonomy): Eukaryota > Viridiplantae > Streptophyta > Magnoliopsida > Gentianales > Rubiaceae > Sherardia > Sherardia arvensis. Next base: position 29,978,220 of record OX415240.1, read on the forward strand.
AAGAGGTGGGGAAGACTGGAAAGTCAGCTAAGATGGTGGCTGAAGAGCGGAAGAAGAAGGGAAAGGCACCGTTGAGGGTCCCTGATGATGATGAGGTGATAGGGGCTACTCTGAATGCCGCAAAAATGAGGAAGAAAAAGCATAGCAAGAAAGGCGATGAGGAGGAGTGTAGCTATTTCTTCAGCCCGGAGGCAGAGGAGCGGTACATCAAGCAGATCAGAAGGCCTTTGACAGGGACCAAGGTTTTGAAGCTTCGCACCAAGATCGGTAAATCTCTTGCCTATGTGCTCGATTATTTCAAACCTTCGCATTTGGATAAGTTAATTACCCTAGATGCTCCTGTGTACCCCGATGCTGTGAGGCAGTTTTATGCTAATTTAGGGCGTAACCCGAATGAGCGTGAATATAGTAAGGTAGCTGGGATTATTATACCGGTGACAAAGTATAGCATAAATGCTGCTTTAGGAGTACCTTGGAATAGCTATCCAGCCTTGGTCGGGGAGTCTAGCGGTGTAGTTTATGATAACTACTATGATCACAAGTGGCCCGATCCCTCAGACAAGCAACCCATAGATCCTGTAGAGCTTGGTTTGGAATTCTTCCACGCAGAACCACCTAAGGGTGATGGAGCTGGGAAAGCGGTGGCATACGACATCGAGCATCTGTCTAGTGAGCATCGGATCGTGTTTGAGTGGATATGTGGAAATGTGTTGCCGACAGGTGGACATGCTTGCGAGGCAACAATAGCGACGTGCATGATTTTCTATTACATCGTTCGCGGCTTGCTAATCAACCCAGGCCATGCAGTTGCCGAGTACATGAAGAAGACGGCAAAGCACAACACCAAGCAATTTCCATATGGTTCATTGATTACTAGGCTCATGAAGACTCAAGGCTTCGTCCCAGTTGATGCACCGATCATGAATCGAGTGTACGACGATAAGTGGATCCAGCGTTGCCACTTGGAGCTTGATCTGGAAACGAACAAGTACAGGAAAAGGGCTGTTGCTAGTGGCGTGGCTGCGCGAGCTGCAAAGAGGAAGAGGGACGCCGAAGATGGTCCTGCTCCTTCACTTCCAGAACGTGAGTATCGCTATCTCAATTATTGTGAATTTGTTTTACGCTAGTTTTAACATGATGCCTAACATTTACATGTTTCTAGGGCTGAAGCTAAAGAAAATGATGGGGAAGTTGATGAGGATGTGGGACTGCTTTGATGAGCAGCTAGAGAAGCAAGAGGAGGAGCTTGACGAGGTTGTTCGTATGCAGGACAAAATCATTGAGGAATTCAAGCTTGACATAGTGCTGCCACCTGGTCCCGAGCCTGAGTTTGGTACTCTCCCGGCGTCGAGCGATGATGAGGAACCCCCGGTCAGCCAACAGAACACCGAGAAATCGGCAGAAGAAGATGGTGGCTTGACAAGAAATGAGGAGGAGGAGAGGGAGTCCGAGACTGTTGCAGGTGACGGGCACGACATGCTTTCTGGCACTGGGCAGGAAGTACCTCTACAAAGTGTTGAAACCAACCTGGAAGGGAGCTTGTCCGACAAATCATGAATTATTATATTTGTTAAAACTTTGGATTGATTTTATTTGTCACAATCAACATTATTCTGTTGTTTTAGTATTAATATTTTCAGGTATTTTTCATTCAAGATGTGTGTGAGTAAACATTCAAATACATGTGTAGTTGTGGTTGGCTCTAAATTGCCTTATCATAACATCTAGGGTACAAGTTTCGGTTTCAAAAACTTGTTGATTGTAATATGTTTTAGATGTCGTAAATAATGGTTTGTAAATTTTGGCTCTAAGCCTTCTATTTAACACTGATTTCGAAATCGTAAATTATTCCTCCTCAGATTTAAAAAGCCACTCACTAAACCCCTTAACACTAAGCCCTAAACCCAGAAGATGAAAAACCCTAAGCCCTAAGCCCTACTCAACGAATTCGAAACAAATTATATCAATCTTTATATCTGTGCAATTTTTACATTTGTTTTACATTTTATCAGTGTGTAGATTTTATCAATCTCTAATACAGTAAGTCACTTACCATACATGCGTTAGTATTATAGTTACAGTTACACGTGTGACACGCTTAGGGGTGCTAATCTATCGAATCGATCGCGAGTACTGCGTAACTCGACTCGACTAATTAAGTGACCTATTTTGATAGAGTCTGTACTATGCAAATTTCTAATTAAATATTTGTCTTTACATATACGTAATGAAATTATTATTGTAAATACCAATGTAAATATTTAGTTTGTTCAATGTTGAGTATTAAATGAAAACTAACTAGATTAGATAATTGAACTAATATAGTATAACCTTATAATATTATAAAACTATAACTAATTACACTTATCGAGTTTTTCGAGTGGAGTAGTTAGGTTTTCCTAGAACTCGACTTGTTAACCTTTCGAGTCGAGTCGATCTCGAGTCAAGCTAAATCGAGTCGAGTTGTGACCGAGTTTTGACTGAGACAATCTCGAACTACTCAAGAGTTGAGGTACGGGGTCAATTAGCACCCCTTGACGTGTCAGCTAATGTTCCATGCATAATGATAATGTATAATGTTCGGATGTCTATGTGATAGTAACTGCAACCATTCTTATATATCGCTCTTGTTGAAACCGTTGCTTAGTTAACAGCAAGCATTCGTCTATATCGAACCGTTTATACTTGTTGTTGTATTGTCATACTCAGGTAATCTATATGAATCACATAATGTGCACACCCGTTCACTAATATTTATTGCATAACGTTCATGTATGGATGGTTGGTTTGTATAAAGTTTTATTAGGCGAACATATCCTCGTTGACAGGCAAGTTGTAAAAAAAAGAAATTAAATTATCTTTATTTTTATTTTAACAAATCTTCATTGATATAGTCTGGTTGTATATTTCGAATTCGAAAATATACTGTAATCACCAAGTTTTCTAAACCTAAAGGTATTTCATCATTGTAACCCATGAGCTAAACCCTCAACCCATGTGGACCAACTTTTCGCTTTCGAAAACTAGCCTTCTTACTCTTCATTACATTTTTAGTACTCAAACAATTATGGTTTTTTTCGAGTTCGAACAAATTAGTTATTGTATACATAGTTTCAGAACTCGAAAAAGAAGTAAAAAACTTACTTCTAAAATCTGTATGTCAATTCAGGGGTGTATGTTTTCGATGTCGAAAATATCTTATAGTTTTTTCAAGGAATTTTCGAAAGAGTAAAGTACCTAGACTACACAAGTTGCAGTATTTTCGAGTTCGAAAGTAATACAGTATATATGACGAAAAAACACCCAAAACAGAAACCCCAATTCACAAAAGTCCCAATTCGTAAAACCCTAAGCCCCAAATCCCCAAATCACAAAACCCTAATCCCCATACTCACAGATCTTCGACGTCAGCAAGATGGCAACTAGCGACACCACGGCGGCGAAGGCACGGCCAAAGAATCCGTTCAAAAGGAAGCTCTTGGTTCGCAGAGGCAGAGAAGGGTATGATCCCAAACTTTTTTTTGATAAGGATTGTCATGATAGGTATGTTAAGTATTACCTAGAGGGCAAGTTGTTGGATCCATATGCTGTTGATCCTAGTAAGGTAGAAGAGCTAGGGTTTGGAGAGTTAGTTGGTCTGATGAACATCCAGCAGGTAGGGGAGCTAATGGTGAATGATGCGCCAGCTTACTTGCATGAAAGATGTCAGTTTTATGCAAATCTAACTAAGGTTGATGAGTCTTTGTATAAAACTATGGTTAATGGGCAAGAATTCCAGGTTAGCTGGTGGATTCTGAATGAGTTGGTAGGCTGCGCTTATAAGACGGCTGAGGATATAGAGAATAGCAGCGGAAATGCTCCTTTGAATGTGTACAATGCAAATGGATGGTTGGGCCCGGGATTTAGCCTGCCTGGTGGTGTAGATAGATGTGCATGTGCTTCTGCCTACTTTGGAAGACCTGTCGGTGATAAAGAGGCCGCACATGTGTACAACCTGAAATGCAAATGAAAGACACATCGAGTTTTGTATGACTTCGTTCATAGGATTCTAGTTCCTTCTCCGAAGAATGTGAGCGAGCCAACAAGCACCACTACTATCTTGTTCTACTATGTTGTTCTCGGGCGAAAAATCAACCCCGTCCATACAATAATGAAGCACATGTTGAATCAGATGGGAGTGACCAAACAGTATTGGAATATCCCTTACGGCGGCTTGATAACCAAGCTCCTCCTGAAGATGAAGCCGGACTTTAAGTTTCAGAGCCCTCCCGTTCCCTGCAGGATCTACGGGCTTCAGTACTTCCAGAACCGAGGCTATGACTTGGTGGATGGTGCTTGGATCACAAAGGTCATCCCGGTGAAGAACAAGCGTGCAAAAGGTAATGCAGGTAAGAAACTTTTTCTGAAGCCTAGTTTTCATGTGATTGAATAGTCTTGATGAGTTTATTACTAACTATTTTGTGTTTAATGTCTCGTTGCAGTGATGACCGATGCTGAACTGTACTCAATGGCTGAGCGGATGTATGCCAATGCTAAGGATAAGACTAGTCGTATAATGGCAACGAGGAAGAAGGTCTTCCATGCAAAGAAGAAGATGTCCGCCATGGAAAGGTCGTTGTCAAGTCGCGGGTTTGATCTCGACTTCCCCTGAGGTTGCCGGCTTGGTTAATTCAAGTACTGTGGGCAGTTAGTAATAGTATACAGTTTTGCATGCTTTTGTTTTTGGCCAATTGTAAACTAGTTGTAATGTCGCTAGGGCTACATCACAATCTTTTGAAACTCTTGCGATAATTGGCAAAAGTGTGCCGAAACTGTAATTCTAAATCTTTTCTTAATGTTAAGTCATTTAATAGCCAACAATGTCAAACTCTTCCATTTGTATTTTTTTTATCATATTCACACCTTGTTTCGACGTCGTAAGTTGTAATACAAATACATGTTTTCGAGTTCTAAACATATTACATCTTTATTTTCGAGTTCTAAACTTGTTAATATACAAAATTTTGCACATTTCATTGTTCGGGTTCCATATAGGGTATCCCTCTGTTCAATTGACCGTTTAACTAAACTATACAAAAACTATGTGTTCGAATTCTAAAAATATTACATCTTTATTTTCGAGTTCTAAACTTATTAATCTACAAAATTTTGCACATTTCATTGTTCGGGTTCCATATAGGGTATCCCTCTGTTCAATTGACCGTTTAACTTAAGTATTCAAAAACTATGTAGTAAGCTACTTTTCGAATTCTAAAATACCTGGTGTTTTAGTGATTTCAGTTTCTAAAACGGGTGACATATAGGGGAACCTACTGTCTGGCAAAGTACTTCAGTTACATGTATTCAGAAGTCGTAAACCTTCGGGCGATTATGGTTTCGAGTTCGGAAACGTAACTACAGTTTTACAAACTCATAAAACACTGCAAAAATCCACAATCAAACTACCAAGTAGTATTAACACCAAATTTGAGATTACTTGTGCAACTTAAATTCAGAATCAAATTAAACTTAACAAAGTTCAAAATCATTATTTTACAACATTTTTCTTCCGTTTAACCTTTACCTTTCTTCCTTTACGCGCATTTCCTTTATCATTTATCCAAACACCCTCGTCGTGATCCAACCGGCTTTGATATCTCTTCAAGTTCTTTCTAGTCTCCCGCAGGCTAAATCCCTCACAAACATCTTCTAAAGGTGTATCAGTTAAGTCAGCATTTTCTACTTCTTCTTCTGCGTCACCGACATACGTTTTCTTTCCCTTCAAAACTACCTCCAACCCGCGATTAGCTAGATCCGGGACATAAAAAACCTGATCGCCTTGCGTTGCAAGTATGAATGCATCTCCTTTTAACGCACGTCGTTTCCTGTTCACGAGGGTGATGCAAACTGAATCGTCTTTAGACACCACATCTGGATGAACCCAGTCACACTTAAAAACAACAACTTTTGTACCAACGTAATTTAACTCCCAGATTTCGGTAATGGTCCCATAGTGTCTGCTGTCCTCGTAACAGGCACTCCCTCCTTCGTCATTTTGAAGGAAAAATTCATTTGAAATTACTGAAATTCCACTATTCTGAGAAATTCCCTTGTCATCTTGTGCCTTTGTTCCAAAAGTGTAGCCGTGAACATCGTATCCTGTAAAGGAAACAACTGTTGGATTCGGCCTACTTGATAGCCACTTCACATTCTCCTCATGTTCACCTGATTGTACATGCTCTTCTAACCATTCACCAAATGTCCTCACATGTTCCTCTACAACTTCCTCCTCTTTCCAATTACCATGTCGTTCCTGAATTTCATCCATGTGTTTGGCGATATAAGGGGTCACATCAGAGTGATTGCGTAACACATACAAATGAGCGGTACACAAATCAATAGCACTTGGATTTAACAACTTGCCTCTGTTCAAACCGTGACCATCAATTCTATCATTATGCCTCCCCTGCGGAATACCAACCGTCTCTGATTCACTGATGTAAGCCATGCAGAATTCTATTGACTCCTCCGTAACATATCGCTGCACTATGCTAGCGTCTGGTCTGTACCTATTCTTCACAAAACATTTAAAGATCTTCATGTACCTTTCAAAAGGATACATCCACCTTAAAAATACAGGCCCACACAACTTAACCTCTCTTACCAAATGAACAATCAGATAGACCATAATATCGATAAAGAGGGAGGAAAATAAATCTCAAGCCTGCACAGTACGTCCAACACCATAGCTTGTAGTTTGTCCAGCTTTAAGCGGCTTACTGCCTTGCGACATATGCCTTTAAAAAAAAGACATAAGCGATTAATGCAGCTGCGCACATGCGAGGGCAAACTCCCACGGAGTGCGAGAACAATCAACTCCTGCATAAGATTATGACAATCGTGCGATTTCAAACCAGCAATTTTACAATCTTCCACACTCACACATCTGCCTATCTTAGAAGCGTATGTCGTGGGAACTTTCACATCCTTCAAAAACTCACAAAACCTTTTCTTCTCAACTTCAGACATATTGTAGCAAGCTGGTGGTAAAAACTTTCTCCCTTCTACTTCTACAGGTACAATCGACTCCCTTAATCCCATTCTGCTCAAATCCTTTCTACTCTTCAAACCATCTTTTGATTTACTTGGAATATCGAGTAAGGTGCCAATAAGACTATCACAAACATTCTTTTCAATATGCATAACATCCAGGCAATGTCGCACCCCCAAATACTCCCAATATGGCAATTCAAAAAACATACTACACTTTTTCCACGGTCCACATACCTTGGCCTTTTTATGGTTTTTGCCAAAGTCATTCTCCATGTCTCTCACTTTTTCTAGAATCTCCGGTCCAGAGATGGGAACAGGTTCATCCCGTCCTTCTACTTTTCCATCAACACATTTCTTAGCTTTTCTCAACGCATTATCCGTAGGCAAAAACCTCCTATGTCCAAGATACACTGTCTTCTTCCCATGACTTAGTTGGCAATAACAGTTGTTTTCCTCACATACCGGACAAGCCAAATGCCCTTTCACTGAGTAGCCAGCAAGATTACCCAGCGCGGGATAGTCATTGATAGTGAATAACAACACAGCGTTCAATTTGAACCATTCATTCCGATATCCGTCATATGTCCAATTCTCCCCGTACCACAACTTTTTCAAATCATCGATTAGTGGCGCCAAATATATATCAATATCATTTCCTGGTTGTTTAGGCCCTGAAATCATCAAGGACAGCAACATATACTTTCTTTTCATTGTTAACCAAGAGGGCAAATTGTATATCACCACCATGACTGGCCAAGAACTGTGCATGCTACTCATGTCCCCGTAAGGGTTCATTCCATCGGTCGACAAGCCTAACCTCAAATTCCGATCTTCCTTACTAAACGGAGGATATAACTCATCTATTTTCTTCCACTGATCACCATCAGAAGTATGTCTTATCACATCATCCTTGGGACGATTTCTTCTACGATGCCACGTCAAATTTTTTGCATCACGTCTATTTGAAAACAACCGTTCCAACCGAGGAATGATAGGTAAATACCAAACAACTTTAGCAGGTGTTGGTTTCTTCCCTCTATTCGACACCTCTGCTCCCACGTCTAACTTCTCCTTCTTTGTTGTGTACCGCGGCTCATTACAAACTGCACACCTATCCAGTTTTTCATTCTCCTCCCCTCTATACAACATGCAATCATTAGGACATGCATGAATTTTCTCAAGTTCCATTCCCATTGGACACAACACCCGTTTAGCTGCATAACTGCGATTTGGCATCTTGTTGTCAGCAGGGAGTAGTTCTGTCATGAGTCCTAGCAATTCCGTCATCGCATTATCAGAAAGACCGTGTTTAGCTTTCAAATTCATAACTTGCAGAGTCGCACTCAAGATTGTGTGACCCGAGCCCTTATACAACGGAGTTTTCTTATTCATGTACATGGCTTCTAAAGCTTCTGGTTTGCCAACAAAATGCCTAGCAACGTCGTCTGTCAAATCAGTCAACTTATCATCACATTCCATTTCACAACTTTGCCCTCCCTTCTCAGCATTATTTTGTTCTTCCCTAATGCCACCATCATGATTCTCGCCATGCCATACCCAAATTATATAGCTTTTATCAAAACCATGCATAATCAAGTGACCCTAACGCCAGCAACACCTAAATTAGCATCATTCATGCAGTTTCTACAAGGACACCTAATTCCAGAACAATTTTCACTTCTCGCATGTTCTGTTGCAACATCAATGAAATGTTCAACCAACCTCCGGTATTCAAGACTGGTACGCGCATCCTCTTCAATTATACGAGCACGATCCATATATATATATATATCTATGTGTCGAACAAGGCACAAGCAATACAACCTAAACAAAACCAAGCAATCCAGTCAAAAAATATGGTTGCACCATGCACGTAACATGCAAATAACACCTAACTAACCAGTATCCAATAACCCATTATACTACACATTCACAATCTTACAATTACAAAACAAAATCAAGGCAAGTGGCCTCGCATACACCGATGTCATCAAAGATACATACATGTCGATAATTGGGATTTGAGAGGGAATCAAAGACCAAGATTTACACACACATACCTTCACAAATCAGCTCCCAAACTTTGGGGTTGAATCTAGGACCTCCAAAGAATTTAACAAAAGTTGCTAACAGTTCAAAACATTCAGCCCGTCAGACCATTTTAGTAAATCACAAAGGGTTTTCGAATTCGAAAATCCTATGCAGTCAAAACTGTCTACCCACTTTCAGTACAACATAAACCACTCTTACTAACTTTCGAATTCGTAAACTGTACAGCCAACCCTTTACAAATCAAGCATGTGACTTTAATTATAGAAAAACTTCTTTGATTCTAATTCCTATAATTACGATTTCGTAAATATAACAATATCAAAGAAAACATCCACATCATCACAATATGGTACATTACTTTCGATCTCGAAATATTTGTTATACATTTTCTGATTCCTTAAACATCACGCCTTGAAAATGAAAGATGGTACTAGCAAGTGTCTTTCTTTTTACTAATCTTAAACTTGACCTTATTAAGTTTTCGATTTCTAAACTTCATAAGGGTACATTTCTTTCTAATCTTAAACCTTCACCTACACTTAAACACTTCAAATTGATCAACACTCTACTACAATCATCTTCATTTCGAGCTCGAACATTGTGTCAAACGGCGTTTTCAATATTTACGCCGTCTGAAATTTCTAACAACTTACCGGAGGGGTTTTCGAACTCGAAAACCTAGGTCACCGGCGTTTTGATCCGACCGCCGTGCACCGGCGACGTCTCCGGCGACATTTCCGGTAGTGCGGAACATGACCAACTCGTAGTGGTTAAACTACCTTCGATTACAATTTGTGAGTAATGTATACATGAAGTAAAGTAATGCTTGAACTTTCATTACTTGAACTATATAAAGTTGTCTTCAAAAAAGCTATATAAAGTTAACATTATTACAGAGTCGAGTAAGGTTTAATCAGTTAAACTACGAATGTTTTAGCGTCCATGAAAAGTAAAGTAATGTATGATTTTTGATTAGTTAAGCTACAAATTAAGTTAGCATTTATAAACATTTGAGTAAGGTATGACCTCTGATTAGTTAGATTAACCCGTGTTTTAGTGTCCACAAAAGTAAAGTAATGTTTTCGATTTGATCAGTTATTCTATATTAATTAATTAGTGTAATACGTAAACAAGTACGTTTGACTTTGATTAGTTAAACTTAATACAGTTACTGTCTAAGTTCAAGTAAGTTTTAATATTTGATTACTCAAACTACCTTCGATTCCAGTTCGCTAGTAATGGATTAGAAAGTAAAGTAATGTTTGATTAGTTAATCTGGATTTAGTTAGTGTTCACAGACAAACAAGTCTGACTTTGATTAGTTAAATTAATTACATTTAGCGTTTATAGAGAGTTGAGTAAGGATTGATTCTGATTAGTTAGACTACACATGTTTTAGTGTCCACGTAAAGTAAAGTTTGACATTTGATAATTTAAACTTAATAGATCAAGATAAGTGGTGGAGGGTAAAGGGAAAAAGAGAATAAAAAATTTAACGTATATAAGGAAATAAGTGTGTGTGTGTGTGTGTGTGTATATATATATAGATTTATTACATCAAAATAAAGATATCATGTATTATTAGTTTCCATATTTCTTTTGCTGCTAGTTTCCACATTCGGAAATCATTTGAAAATCCCTATTTGAATCCTTTCAAAATTCAATCGGAAGTCATTTAAAAATCCTTTTTCGGACCAAATTTCTCACTCGGAAAAATCATTAACATTTTGCGGCCTTTTTTATTTTGGTGAGCGTCGTTTCAACCACCAAAATATCTGCACACTATCACACAAATTAGTATAGTAGGAAGCAGGTCGATCCCACAAGGAACGAAGTAATTTCTATTAATTTTAACTACCGACAATTTTTGGTCTCGCAACCACGCCTTAATTTCAACTTGTTTTGTCAATAAAATAAGGAAACACACCAAATAAAAATCAAGAAAATATATAATAGAAAACAATCGGCTTAGATTAACCTCGTTAATTCATTCACTGATCATTGGCTTTAGATAAAATATTTCATGCAAATCAATTAGTTATATAGAGGCAAGTATTTGCTGAACCTCTAAAATCCCCTCTTATTACCCATCAACGAGCAAGTATTTGCTAAACTCGTTAAATTACAAAATTGAGACGAAGAGGACCTAATTTAGATAACCATTCGAGTATTCGCAAACAATGATCATCTACTCAGTTGATTACTTTCTTGTTATTACAGTCTATATCAGTTATCTGTTTTTCACAAGAAATTTGCTACTCAAATTAGCCTTAGCTTAGCATGCATTAAGGTTATCAATCTTAATTCAACAAGCATCAATTCAAACTATAATCAACGAAGAATTTGCAGAGAATATTATTTAAGCTCAATTCAACCTCACAATTACATGAATCAACTCAGTTAATCCAGCCGATTAATAACTTAGCTACTCATATATAATCCTAACACATAAACAATTAATAAATAATTAAACATAATAATAATATAAACAAGAAAATGTAGGAAATAACCACACTTTTATTATGGAGAATAATCTGGCCGAGAATACAAGAGAGAGAATATAGTATGGAATGAAGGCTTGGTGTGTCCCCCTACAGAAGGGACTTCCCTTTTTATACTAAGAAGTAGCTTTCCGTTTCACTTCACATGCACACTTGCACGTTACTTTTCTTTCCATCCATTCAAGAATAGTGAAACACCCTTTAGTTAATAAGGATTAAAGATGAACATAATAAAACACATCATAATGAATAAGGATAAAGAAACTTCATCTTCTGTAAGTTTCAACTTTCGCAAGTTTCATCTTTGCAAGTTTCAACTTCCAAATCAGTCGACTTTAGATTTCTTTCCCATTCAATTCAGTCTGTCTTTCTCTTGCTTCTTTTGGCTTAGGAATAATTCAGCCCAGTACTGCCTCATTAAAAAACCCTGTGTGGAGTGGGAAAAAGAGTGCAGTAATTATTCTTCCATGTAAAATTATTCATCAGTTTCACCTCAGTCCGGGTCATCTTCGCCGAACAATTTAGTGATCGTTACACGAAGCACAACTCTGTCAAGTGAAGGAATTCCAGAATAAGGATCAACTGGATTAGTATCCTCTTTAAGCTCTAAAACAGCTCCAAATTGCTCTAAAACAGATCCGGTTGCAATTCATTGTTCTTTATTGTCATCTCCCAGTATATATGCAAAATCTGCAATTAACAGCACCAAAAGTATCTAAGTTGATATTAATTAGCTCAAAAATATTCTTTTATAATCAATATAATATCAACCCATCAAATATTCTCACACTTGAGTCATGCTTGCCCTCAAGTATGATTAGAACCTTAAGCACATATATTAAGTTCCCACCCCCCTAAGCCTGACTTTGACTCAACAGAAAGTAAAAGTAAAACAAAGTAATCAAGCTATGACAACTAAGACTCTATTACCCGGACTTTGGTCAAAAGTTTCAGCATTTCAAGTTTTCACTTCCTCAACTAATCAACAAATTCCCTAAGCATGATATCAAGTTTCCTTTCATAAACAAAGTTAGTATCATCCCCCCTTGAACTCTCAATTCAATCCCCCTTACATCAACCATGCCTGCATATCAATTGATCAAAAATAGACAAGTAAGAACTTCCTCACGGTTTTCACTCAATGCACTCAATAAGTAAGGTAATCACTCAAATTATATCAACGTGGCAGCAACAAATTAATACATGAAAATCAGAAAGGTCTTTTTCAAGGTGGGTTGGGTTACAAGGTAGGAATATGATCCTAAGGCTCGAAGGTTCATTTATCAACAAAACAGGCACATATGCTCAAAAGCTAGCAGAAAAACTCCAGCAAGTAATGTGTTTAAAAACTAATTTTCTGGACTGACCAAGATGCTTGGTTCTGGACTTTGGACTTTTTATTGTTTTTTTTTTCTTCATCTATTTTTTTTCTTCAAAGAACATCACTCTATTTTCATTCCTTTTTTTTCCTTTTTGTTTATTTGTTTTTTTTAGTAGGATCCAAATCCCACAGATTACATGCTCATTTCATGTCTATAGTGCCATAGAAATATATAGGTTCACAGAACCATTTTTCCCAATAAATAACGAGGCACAAAAAAATGAAACATCGAATATCAAACATGAGCAGGTATTCCCGGTCCGAGAGAATACATGTTTGGGTCAAAGAAATGGTAATAGACAGAAGGGTTGGGTTTATTTATTTATTTAAGTGGGTAAACAAAGAAAAGGTTAAGGCTCAGGGGGTTCACTAAGGGATATAATTGGGTAGGCTTTATACGATGTGTGGTTAAACCTAATTTTGCCTTTCATCATTTTAACATGCATCAATTTTAAACCGCCACTCTCTCAGAAAAAAGATTGATGTAGAGACTGCTCTACTCTGGCTCAGACCTCACTTTATACTAGGCTTTGGTAATTACAAGTCTTGTTCGTCATCCCAATATCATTTACACAAGTTAAGACCGACTTCAAGGGTTTATCATTTTAAACTCTTAAGGGGATATCAAGAAACAAATGCTACTAATCAGATTCTCTCAACATGCAAGGTTCATCCATTTCAAAGCCAATTCCGCTACTTCCTATCATGCTGAAGTTTTGACCGACTCGATTCAAAAATAAAATCTTTTTGGTTTTTTTTTTTGTTTTTTTTTTGTTTTTTTGTTTTTTTTTCTGAATTTCAGACTCGAAATCACAAAGCACACAAACAAGCATATTAACAGTTAAATCTCCTCACACTTAAGCCTTGCTTGCCCTCAAGCAAGTTCAGCTCAAAGCAAGGAGGACTCCTACGAAAATTAAAAAAAATGGTAAAAGGGTGAAAACTCATTGGGAGGGCTGCTCGGCTGAGTTGCATTTCTGTTTTGCAAGGATCTTTTTGTTCTGTCAAATAGAGGATGTACAGGTCCGCCACTTCTTCCAAGTCGTGCTATTTCAAGACAATGACCTGTAATATGAAGAATCAAATTATTAGAAAATGAAAACAGCATGAAGCAATAATTAGGTTTTTTTTTAGTAAATATAAAAATAAAGGGAAAGAAAATCAGGTTGCCTCCCAATAAGCGCTTTTATTTATAGTCTTTGGCTAGACTTTCCGAGGTCATTTACTAAGGTGATGGTGGGCACAATGGAATTTCTTCCACTATTGCCACTTGAGATGCATCGTAATAGGGTTTGAGAAGATGTCCATTAACTCAGAATGACTTCCCAGTATCCAAAATTTTGATCTCAACAGCTCCGTTTGGCCAAACAGATACCACCTCAAAGGGACCAGCCCATTTGGACTTGAGCTTTCCAGGCATTAACCGAAGTTTTGATTGAAAGAGTAAGACTTTCTGACCCACTTTGAATTCCTTGGACCTCAAATTCTTGTCATGCCACATTTTGGTCCGTTCCTTGTACCACATTGCTCGATCAAAAGCTTCCAATCGAAGTTCCTCCAATTCTTGAAGCTGGAACTTCCTTTCCTCCTCACACTTGCGTGGTTGCATATTCATCTCCTTGACAGCCCAATAAGCCTTATGCTCAAGCTCGACTGGTAGATGGCACATCTTTCCAAAGACGATTCTATAAGGAGACATTCCAATAGGCGTCTTGTAAGCGGTGCGATAAGCCCAGAGAGCATCATCCAATCTTTTGCTCCAATCTTTCCTAGAAGGATTAATTGTCTTCTCCAAACCTTGCTTAATCTCTCTATTGGAAACCTCATACTGCACGCTATGAGTTTATCCAAAAATCATTGTTTACACTGATCACTCAGCCTTCAATGTAAATAATTGTCTTCTCTCTGTTGGAAACCTCCGCTTGACCATTAGAATGAGGGTGATAAGTGGTGGCGAGCCTATGGTGAACACCATACTTTTTCATAAGAGCCTCAATGGTGCGATTTTTAAAGTGTGTTCCTTGATCGCTAATGATTGCCCGTGGCACACCGAACCTGCTGAATATGTTAGTTTTCAAGAACCCTGCCACAACTTGAGAATCATTAGTGCGGGTGGCTTTAGCTTCCACCCACTTTGAAACATTGTCAACCGCGAGTAAGATATAAAGATTACCGAAAGAACTTGGAAAGGGACCCATAAAATCCATGCCCCACACATCAAATATTTCACATACAATTATGGGTATTTGGGGCATTTCATCACGTTGAGATATATTTCCCGTCCTTTGGCATTTTTCACAATTTTACAAAATATATATGCATCTCTATGAAGCGTCAACCAAAAGAAACCACTATCAAGCACCTTACGAGATGTACGTTTAGGACCAAAATGACCTCCACAAGCAAAATAGTGACAATGCAAAAGAATTGTACCTTGTTCTTCTTCGGGAATGCACCGCCGAATGATTTGGTCAGAGCCCATCTTCCAAAGGTATGGATCATCCCAAATGTAATGCTTGCATTCACTCTTCAACTTCAACTTCTGAGCCTTGCTGAGATAATCTGGCATCTCACCAGTGGTAAGGAAGTTCACAATATCGGCGTACCAAGGATCATCCATCAAATTACCATGTGGTAAAAATGTCAGAGGGCTCGATTTGGCCAATTCTAGGCCAGTGGCAGCATACATGTATTCTTCAGGAAAAGATTCTGTAATAGGAACTCCATCTTCAGGTTTCACCAACCGACTGAGATGGTCAGCAACGTGATTTTCAGCCCCCTTCTTATCCCTTATCTCCCAGTCAAACTCTTGCAATAGAAGTATCCATCGGATCAATCTTGGCTTGGACTCTTTCTTCATAAACAAGTACTTCAAGGCTGAGTGATCAGTGTAAACAATGATTTTTGATCCAAGCAAGTAGGACCTGAACTTATCAAGGGCAAACACCACTGCCAACAACTCCTTTTCAGTAGTAGTGTAATTGCATTGAGCTGGATTCAATGTCTTAGAAGCATAATAGATCACATGGCTTTCTTTCCCCAACTTTTGTCCTAGAACAGCCCCAACCGCATAATCACTTGCATCACACATCAACTCAAAAGGCAGTTCCCAATTTGGAGGTTGCATTATAGGGGCTGAGATGAGCTTCTCCTTAAGTATATCAAAGGAAAGCTTACGTTCTTCAGTCATCTCGAAAGGGACTTCATCTTGAAGAAGCTTGGTGAGAGGTTGTGATATCTTGGCAAAATCTTTGATAAACCTTCTGTAGAAACCAGCATGTCCCAAGAATCCACGTATCTCTCGCACATTTGTGGGGTAAGGAAGCTGCTCTATCGTCTCAACCTTGGCCTGTCAACTTGAATGCCCTTTTCAGAAACTACATGCCCCAAGACTATGCCTTCATTCACCATAAAATGGCATTTTTCATAGTTCAAAACCAGGTTCCTCTTCACACATCGAATCAACACTTGCTCCAAGTGACTTAAGCACAACTCAAAAGAGTTTCCATACACTGTAAAATCATCCATGAATACCTCAATGCTCGATTCGATCAAATCTGAGAAGATACTCATCATACATCTCTGGAAAGTGCCAGGAGCATTACATAATCCAAATGGCATTCGCCTATAAGCATATGTGCCAAAAGGACATGTAAATGTTGTCTTTTCTTGGTCCTCCGGGTTTACACAAATCTGAAAATACCCACTGTAGCCATCCAAGAAGCAAAAGAAATTATTACCGGCCAACCTCTCTAGCATTTGATCGATAAAGGGAAGTGGAAAGTGATCCTTGCGAGTTGCCGCATTAAACTTCCGGTAATCGATACACATCCTCCATCCCGTGACCAGCCTTGTTGGAACCAACTCGTTCTTATCATTTTTCACCACTTGAAAACCAGATTTCTTGGGCACCACATGGACTGGACTAACCCACTTGCTGTCTGAAATGGGATATATAATTCCCAAAGAAAGTAATTTGAGAACTTCCTTGAGAACTACATGCCTCATATTGGGGTTAAGTTTCCTCTGCGCATCTCTAACAGGCTTTGCACTCTCCTCCATCAAAATATGGTGCATACAAATGTCTGGGCTGATCCCCGTAATGTCAGGTAAAGTCCACCCAATTGCCTTCTTGTACCTTTTCAGCAAAGTGACCAATTTCTCCTCTTGAGACTCCTCTAACTGAGTACTCACAATTACTGGAAGTGTCTCGGCCTCCCCCAAATACACATATTTCAGATTAGGTGGCAACACTTTTAGCTCCAAGGTTGG
Source organism: Sherardia arvensis (assembly GCA_948330725.1). NCBI lineage: Eukaryota > Viridiplantae > Streptophyta > Magnoliopsida > Gentianales > Rubiaceae > Sherardia > Sherardia arvensis. Next base: position 29,995,458 of record OX415240.1, read on the forward strand.
CGGTGAAACATCCGATGGAAGAGGTTTTTCGGAGGGATTTTGTTTGGGCAAACAGATGATAGTTTTAGTGCTGAACACCTCTTCATTAGAGTAGATGGAGTACAACAGCTCACGTATATCCTCATCACTCTTTCCCTGCAAATTTAGTTCGTTGAAACTTGTGATTGATGGGATTTCCATCTCTTCCTGCGAAAATTCAGTCTCAAGAAAATCTTGGACTAAGGGGTCAATGACATCAATGGCATATATATTTTCAGCATCTATTGGTTTTTTCATTGCTTCATCAATACTGAAAGTATATTTTTCACCATAATAATCAAGACATATAGTTCCCTTTCCCACATTAATTATTGTATTAGCCGTCCTTAAGAAAGGCCGACCTAACAATACACCAGCATTACTTTTTCCATCACTGTGATTCATCTTTACCACGTAAAAATCAGCAGGGTAAACAAATTCATTGACTTTTACAAGAACATTTTCCAATAAACCCTCTGGATACACACATGATCTATCTGCCAATTGAATTATGACTCTAGTGTTCACCATTTCAGCTCCATTTAATTTTTTATAAACAGATAATGGCGTAACATTAATCGAGGCACCTAAATCACACATGGCAGAATCAATCCTAACATCTCCAATGTAGCATGGTAAAGAGAACATACCAGGATCCTTGCATTTTAGAGGCAGTTCTTTTTGGATAACCGCTGAAACTGATTCACCCATTATTACCTTGCTTGAGTCCTTTGGTTTCCCTGCAATAAAATCTTTCAAAAACTTACTAACAGGAGGAATCCTTATTGCCTGCAAGAAAGGAAGATTAATCTCCATTTTTCCAAATATTGATAGAAAATCAACAGAATCATCCTTTTTCTTGGTTAATCGACGTGGAAAAGGAGCTAGAATATTAATTGGAGGATCATTTAGAACCTTTCATTGAGTTTCCTCTTTGGTATGCTCAGAACTACCTCCTTCCTGCTTGTTGATCTCTGTCAGCACACTCTGTTTAGCAAAATCAGGCCCTGTGGACTGCTCTGACTGTTTTTTCTTGGCTTTGACTTCGGTCTTCTCAGGGGATGACTCTAACTCTTTTCCACTTCTGAGAGTGATCTGATTGGCTGTTTCCCTAGGCTTTACTTGCACTTGAGAAGGCAATCCTGGTTTTTGCATTCGAAGCTCATTCATAGAATTTGCCAGTTGAGAGATTCTCCTTGTATGCTCATTTAGTGTTGCCTCAACTTTCTTTACACCTTGTTGCTGCTCTTGGAGTATACTCAAAATCATACCAAACTTATCATTATCCGAATTTCCTTGAGGAGATGGTTGATTTTGAGGGATTGCTTGAGGGCCTCTTTGATTAGGTGGAATATAAGGTTGTTGTGCTGGATTGCCTGGATCTCTCCATCGGAGATTTGGATGATCTCTCCACCCGGGATTGTAGGTGGATGAATATGGATCCCTCTTAGGTTGCCTGTCATTCCAATTCCCTATTGCCTTTGCTTGAACAATCTGCTCATCCATCGCGAAGTTGCATTGCAAGGTGACATGGCTATATGTTCCACAAATTTCGCATGGAATATCCTGAGGGCCAGAAGTGGTGCTTGCAACGGTGACTTTTTCCACAATCTTTGATAGAACCTTTTCCATCCTATCCATTCTTTCATTGAAATGAGCTTCACTCGAGGATCCTGTGTTTGCAACTTTCTTCAAAATCCTCACTTCTCCAGCATCATATTCCTTTTTAGAGTCGATCAACTTCTTGACAATATCCCTAGCTTCATTCACTCGAAGATGAGAAAATCCTCCACTGCTCGCTGAATTCATCAAGTCCTTGTTTGCAGCGGTCAACCCCTGGTAGAAGTATTGAAGCAGTTTCCCCTCTGAGAAACGGTGATTAGGGCAACTATCCACCAATCTCCTGAATCGTAACCAAAATGTACTTAATGGCTCATCAATTTCTTGTTGGATGCTTGATATCTCCTTCTTTAATGTTTCGGTCCGTGTAGATGGGAAATAAACTCCAAAAATTGTTTCTTGAGACCATTCCATGTAGTAATGGAATTTGGCGGCAAGCTGGAAAACCATTGGTTCGCGGCTCCTGTAAGACTGAAAGGAAATGCAACCAGTTTAAATTGCTCCTCAGTGACATTCTCAGGCCTCTTTTGCACCTTGCATATTTTAATGAACTCATTCAGGAAATTATAGGGATCTTCGGTGCTTCTTCCATGGAACTTTGGAAGCACGTTTAAAAGCCCTAACTTGATTTCAATGGGACTCGCCGTCTGTGGCAATTGGATAGGGTTAGGCGGATCCTCCTCACTATGACCAGTGAGTTCCCACATATAGGGATTATCAGCATTAGGATCGGGTAGCGCCATCTCAATACCAGTTGAAGTAGATTCGGAATCCGACTCAGGTTCTGCCTCCAAATGAGCCTCTGTTTGGGCAAACTGAGGTTCTACGGCAGCTTTCAACTTTTTCTCCCTTGCGATCTTCCAATTTTTCTTGGCTGTTTTTTCAATTTCAGAATCAAATAGTAGGTCTTGCTTCTCAGACCTGGTCATATACCAAGAAACTAACACACAAATCAGTAGAAAAAAATAGAAATCAACAAACCGTTCCCCGGCAGCGGCGCCAATTTGGTGAGCGTCGTTTCAATCACCAAAATATCTGCACACTATCACACAAATTAGTATAGTAGGAAGCAGGTCGATCCCACAATGAACGGAGTAATTTCTATTAATTTTAACTACCGACAATTTTTGGTCTCGCAACCACGCCTTAATTTCAACTTGTTTTGTCTATAAACTAAGGAAACACACCAAATAAAAATCAAGAAAATATATAATAGAAAACAATCGGCTTAGATTAACCTCGTTAATTCATTCACTGATCATTGGCTTTAGATAAAATATTTCATGCAAATCAATTAGTTATATAGAGGCAAGTATTTGCCGAACCTCTAAAATCCCCTCTTATTACCAATCAACGAGCAAGTATTTGCTAAACTCGTTAAATTACAAAATTGAGACGAAGAGGACCTAATTTAGATAACCATTCGAGTATTCGCAAACAATGATCATCTACTCAGTTGATTACTTTCTTGTTATTACAGTCTATATCAGTTATCTGTTTTTCACAAGAAATTTGCTACTCAAATTAGCCTTAGCTTAGCATGCATTAAAGTGATCAATCTTAATTCAACAAGCATCAATTCAAACTATAATCAACGAAGAATTTGCAGGGAATATTATTTAAGCTCAATTCAACCTCACAATTACATGAATCAACTTAGTTAATCCAGCCGATTAATAACTTAGCTACTCATATATAATCCTAACACATAAACAATTAATAAATAATTAAACATAATAATAATATAAACAAGAAAATGTAGGAAATAACCACACTTTTATTATGGAGAATAATCTGGCCGAGAATACAAGAGAGAGAATATAGTATGGAATGAAGGCTTGGTGTGTCCCCCTACAGAAGGGACTTCCCTTTTTATACTAAGAAGTAGCTTTCCGTTTCACTTCACATGCACACTTGCACGTTACTTTTCTTTCCATCCATTCAAGAATAGTGAAACATCCTTTAGTTAATAAGGATTAAAGATGAACATAATAAAACACATCCTAATGAATAAGGATAAAGAAACTTCATCTTCTGTAAGTTTCAACTTTCGCAAGTTTCATCTTTGCAAGTTTCAACTTCCAAATCAGTCGACTTAAGATTTCTTTCCCATTCAATTCAGTCTGTCTTTCTCTTGCTTCTTTTGGCTTAGGAATAATTCAGCCTAGTACTGCCTCATTAAAAAACCCTGTGTGGAGTGGGAAAAAGAGTGCAGTATTCTTCCATGTAAAATTATTCATCAGTTTCACCTCAGTCCGGGTAATCTTCACCGAACAATTTAGTGATCGTTACACGAAACACAACTCTGTCAAGTGAAGGAATTCCAGAATAAGGATCAACTGGATTAGTATCCTCTTTAAGCTCTAAAACAGCTCCAAATTTCTCTAAAACAGATCCGGTTGCAATTCATTGTTCTTTATTGTCATCTCCCAGTATATATGCAAAATCTGCAATTAACAGCACCAAAAGTATCTAAGTTGATATTAATTAGCTCAAAAATATTCTTTTATAATCAATATAATATCAACCCATCAATATATACATATATAGATTTATTACATCAAAATAAAGATATCATGTATTATTAGTTTCCATATTTCTTTTGCTGCTAGTTTCCACATTCGAAAATCACTTGAAAATCCCTATTTGAATCCTTTCAAAATTCAATCGGAAGTCATTTAAAAATCCTTTTCCGGACCAAATTTCTCACTCGGAAAAAATCATTAACATTTTGCGGACTTTTTTATCCATCAAAAATTATTTGGAATTCATTTTCCGGATCAATTTTCTCATTCAGAAATAATTTTAAAAATGGCAAACATTTTGTGGCATGTTTCCTCCATTGAAAATCATTTGAAAATCCTTTTTAAGATCATTTTTCTTCATTCTGAATATTTCTAAAATCATAAACAAAATTAGGCATGTTTCCTCCATCGGATTTTTTCGGAAATCTTTTTCCGTATTAGTTTCCTCGTTTGGAAATTATTTCCAAAATGATAAATACTATGTGGCATGTTTCCTCACTCGAAAATCATATAGTTCAGATCAGTTTCCTCATTCAAAAATCATTACCAGAATCTTAAACATTTTGTTGTCTGTTTTCTCAATCGATAACCATTTGAAAATTCTTTTTCGAATATTAATAAAAATCGGAAATCAATTTCGAGTTCATAATTTCCAATATATGGTAGTTTTCAAAAATCCACCGTGCTTATCAATCCAAGGCGTTCATGTGATGAATTCCGTTGCATTTCTGACTTCGGGAAATCCAAAAAATAGTGGGAGATGAATATTTTTGATTCTCCGCCGTCCTTCTGCGCTACATATCCCATGATATCACCTAATTCCAAAATCTAAAGTGACTTCAAACATGACAGAATATTATGTACTAAACGGTCTTTTTCCTTTTTCTTAAACTGTGATGTATTCTAAGGAGATGATACCTTTGTACAGAAGGCATGAGAAATACCTTTTTACTGAACGTAAAAACTCATGCACTTTGCATTATTTTCATTGAGAATTTGATTGAAAACAACTATTTATCAAAGCGTTCGTTCAGAGAGAGAGAGTTTCAAAAAAGAATTAGTAGTAAAAATCAAATTAGACCCTGTTTTGTGGAGCTTATTAATATAACACAGTTCGATTTAATTTAGTTCAGCGAAATTACAGTTTGATCAAATTCAAGTAAATTTATGCATATATTGATCTTATTTTCAATACATTAATTTTCACTTCAGTTTAGTTCGGTTCAATTCAGTTAAATAAGAAATAAGTTCATGCAAAAAGGTTCTCAAAGGTATGAATTTATTTACTTATATCTTATCCTGATCTATTATGTTTGGTCATTATTAACTTAAGCACATCTATTCATGAAGTGACTTTCAAATGAAATTTTATTTGTAATTTTTAAGTGATAACATATACTTAATATTAACAATGCTATTGAAATCATCTAGTGACAGTTGTAGCTCGTCAGGATGCTCCATGTCGCATAAAATTAACATTAAAAATTGGTTTAGAACAAAATCTTTATACACACGAAACATTGGGAATGCTCCCATGGAACCCTATAAAACATCTAATACATTAAAAATCTTTCCTGAAAATCTACAATCCACCATGTACGCTAAATGGAGCTATCTATTATCAATATATAAATAAATAAATAAATATAACTATCTTCCCAAAATTCTTCCTGAAATCTTTATACAAATCTTTAAATTATATTTATGCCAATATTTTCTAACTATTCAATGTTAATTAGAATGTAAAGATATATAAATATTATCCAACGGATCTATATAAAAACACATCCAAAAAAGAATAGGACAATAGAGATATCTGTCGAAAAATGAGTAGACTACATCTTCTTGAACTCCCTTTGCAATTAGGGCTAGAGCATTTTTCGACTACATTGTCTCGAACTTCACACCATTTGCAATTAGGGTGGACATTTCAGCACGAAACACATGTATTCCCTATTTGGATATGCCTATAAATATAACAAGCAAATTATAAAAGATTATAATTGTTTTCAAAGTCACAAATTAATCTAAATGTATCTTTAAAGTCATTAAGAAAAATCTAGCCTTTCTTTAAGGGGTACACTAAATTAGTAAAATTCTAGGATATCTTGAAGTCGAGCATACTTTTGATTTGGCCGATGAGTAATTCCACGAAGTTCCATCTCCCGAAATCTTTGATGTCAAGTCTGATGGAAAGTGCAAATGATGATGGTTCTGAGGAGGATTCCGAAAAGTTTCAACGATAGTTATGATAGTTCTAAGGAGGATTCTTCCTTATGTTATGGAGATGATGTGATTGTTTCTAGAGGATGTCTTGCCGTGAGGCCATCTTCAGAAGAAATACCAGTAATGGAGTTGAAGGTGTTTTGATGTAGATACAAGATAACCTAGTAAAGTGATAAATTATAAGTAAACAAAAAATATTTCATTTAATCACCCTTATTCACAAAAATAACACCTACGGTAAGATAAGGTTGGTAAAAATAATTCCAAACCACCTACGTATATCAATTCAAACGCAATCAAAACAGGAAGTGCATTCAAATAATGTGAATTCATATGAGAAAAGGCACCTGGATATGAAGCTCCGGTCGAGCAACAACCGTCAACGCCGTTTCGTTAAACCGCAACCCGGCAAACGACCTGAAAACAAGATTCGCAAAAATGTATCATTTAGGATAACCAAATATGGTAATTCAAAAACAGTAAAAATAATCAAATGACTACGTACTTGTTAGAAGTTCCTCAAACCACACTATCTTCTTCAATACCATCTCGAAATCATTGTACAAACCGTCGTTTAAATTCAGCTTTTGTTTTTTCCCTCGATCGATTACGAACTTCGTTCTACGGTACCGAAAACCCTCTTCGAAAATCGATTATAACTTTTTGGAAGACTTAGAGTCGAAATATATAGAGGGTTAACTGGTATCTTCACTTTCTAAATAGACACATTGTGTCAAGGTAGGAATGTAACTGCTCAATCAACAAATCACGAGATTACGTACATCTAATTCCTTGATAACGGTTGAACTAATAATTGATGATGATAAGTTTGATTTTAAAAATAACAAATCACGGAATATGATCTGCTATCTTAACAAAAATAACAAGTAATTTGGTAGGATAAAATATTTTGTTACCAAATATATTTGTAAATGCTTTCAAGTATGGAATATAATTATTTGAGTTTGTGTTAATTGGGGAGATGCCTGTGAATAAGTATTTAAACTTGCACTTCTGAAATAATATAGATTCAAAATAGAGATCAACCAAATCAGATAAAGATAAGATCCACTTGTAATTATCTGTATGATTCTGGCCCTGTATGATTCTTTGAAATAAAATTCCTTTAGCTGTAATTATCTAATAGATCGGAGATTATAGCTGGATGATTCTTTTAGTTAAATACGTTAGTAATACAATCTGGTAATATACTAATTAACGCTTAGAATTTAATAACATCAAGCTGGCTATGAAATATTAGAATTAATGTGGGGAGGAGTTCAATTCACGAAATGATAAATTATACTATACATTCGGGTCATGTATTTCTAATATTTTTATGCATTTTAATATTGAAATATGTATATTTTAATGTGTATGATCGTGCATTATAATTGTTTAAATTTGTCTTCAAACTTGTGTTTCAAACTTCACTGCATTTTTGTTAAAATTTTCTGCTGTGAAAAATTAATCCCGCTCCACCCAGAATCGAATTAATCTCAGAAACGAAATCAAAGAACTACTTTTTCAATGAATACAAGGAAACTGTAATAATATATATTATGCAAGCGGTTTTATTCCTCAGACATATTGTGTGCACACATTCAACTTGCGTTTATGTTTCTGTTTGAGGCTTCAGTTTCTGCCCAATGAATCTAATTTGTGTTTCGTGAATACACCAATTATCAATAAATTCTGACCAGACTAAAATAGATGAAGCAAAAACTAAAACCAAGCCTGTCGCAGTGACACAAAAAAAAGTTGACAGGAAGAAAATTTGAATTAGAAAAAAAGTTGCAGTGAAGGATGAAAGATAAGTGATTATTACTATTAATGAGGTATGGGTTTTGATTCTGGGACTAGAGAGTACAAGGTTGTTATAGTTTATTTGCATGAAAAATGTTGTAGAGTTCTCACATTGGGAACTAACTATGCTAATCACATTGGGAACTATTATTGTGTTTAGGGTATAAACATAGGGTTTGAAAGCTATTTCTTTTTTCTCTTTTTTTTTTAATTGAAACCACACATGGTGGGGTGAAATTTATTAGGTTCACCAAGCCTTAGAGCAAGACCAACAGTTACTCTAAAACAATCTCCATAATAGAGTACCAAATTGTAAAAATTTCATAATTATTTTGTCCATATCCAACAGTTGCTCTATTTTACCATTCCATGAATTTATTGTCACTAGCTTTCGGGGGCTAGTGGTGATACCAGACCCAGGCCCAACTACCCGGCAGTAGTATGGGCTCGGCCCATAATGAGGTAAACTAATGTAGCAGCATCCGGGACAGTACAACTCGGATAAGTACGGGTACACTAGAAGCCACCCAAAGCATGGACAACATGGAGAGCATGGGTCACTATATAAATGGACCATTTTCTCTCCCGAGATCCATCTTTCATCATCACACCGGAGGGTCTACCCTCGGGTACCTCCCGGGGCTCTATCTTGCAAGGCCAGGTCATTGGATCAGAGGAAGGGGACCATCCGGACCGACCAGGCGGGCAGCATCAACATGCAGACTACATATATATTACTTTGTAAATAAAAATTATATTGTGATACCTTTGTAAAGAATTCAATTCAGTTTAACTTTGCTAAATTCCTTGAAATAAATTTAAATAAAATGTTGGTTAACTTATATCAGATTTTGTGTTTCATCCCAATTTTAATAATTCAGTTCAATTTTGTTAACTTTGTTTATTTTTAAAATAAATTTACTTAAATAATATTTTAATTTTTATAATTGAATTTGAAAAAACTTAATGAAACTAAACTAAACTAAAATAAATATAATTTATGTCAACTTCATAAAATTTATTGGTGATACCAGGCCCAGGCCCAACTACTCGGCAGTAGTATGGGCTTGGCCCGTTACGAGGAAAACCTAGTTTGGCAGTATCCGGGTTCGTACAACTCGGATAGGGACAGATGCACTAGAGGACACTCGGAGCATGGACCACATGGAGAGCATGGGTTACTGTATAAATAGTGCTCCTCAGCACTATTCCAAGTAAGTATCTTCTCATTATTCCAGTGATTACCCCTTTTCTCTCCCGGGATCCATCTTTCATCATCACGCCGGAGGGTATACCCTCGGGTACCTCCCGGGGCTCTGTCTTGCAGGGCTAGGTAGTGGATCGGGGGCAAGGGGACCATCCGGACTGACCAGGCGGGCAGCATCAAGTTGGCACGCCCAGTGGGACCGAACTCGGTGGAGGAAAGATTGGACAGGCTGATAGGCTGGAATGGAGGTAGGCCCACCTCTCCATGGATATGCTACATCAGCACCTTCCCTTGGCCAGTTGGAATGAAGGTGTGCCGACCTACAACGGAGAGACGGACCCGGAGGAGTTCGTCAGGACATATCACAATGTCATGGGGACACGCGACATCCGGGAGGAACTCATGTGCAAGCTAGTGAGCTCATATCTGAGGGGTAGTTGCCTCTCATGGTTTGAGTCCCAGTCCCCGGAGAGCTTTAGAAAATATTATGATTTCTCAAGGGTTTTGATGCACAGATATGAAACCAAAAGGAAGAAGTACCTGCCTCTGGCCGAGGTAGCTCACAGCCGGCAGGTAGCGAAGGAGAATGTCAGAGAATTCCACAGGAGGTACATGGACGATTCCATGAAGGTGGTGGATAGAGAGGCTCAGGTGAAGGCCCTGATCGCAGGATTCATTGCAGGGTTGAGAGACGAGGTGTTGTGGGCGGAGTTTATGGAGAACATCCCAACTACTTTTCATCAGTTGGATCTTGAGGTGGAGATGTATTGTTCATTGCTGGAAGGGAGCAAGAAGAGGAAGGAGGAGGGGTATTTTGAGGAAAGGGGGATTGGAAAGGGTGATAAGACTCGGGCTGCGGATCCTGGCAGGAGGGATACAGCTCCGGTGCCGGCCAAGCCGAGGGTTGACCCCTCTGACCAAGACCCGGTCGGAGATCCTAACCATTCACCGGAACTTGTTTCAAGATCCGGCCCCCATACCGGGAAACGCGACACCAGCAAACGCGACCAAGTATTGTGCGATCCATAAGTCTAATGGACACACAACCTAGGGTTGCCGGAGCCTGAGGGTGGAGATTGAGAAGCTGATTGAGAGGGGACAGTTGAGAGACTGCGAGACGCAGGAGCATCAGCGTCCGGCTGCAGGGCAACAGGCCGGAGCAGGAAGAAAGAGGAATTGGAGGAATAGGCCGCGGAATGACAACCGAGGGGCCCCGGCACCGGCTATCCAACCTGGAACGGCAGCCCTGGTCATGGCCCCGGAGCCTGTCAATCAGGCTCCTCCCCGGATGATACATGTCATACATGGAGAGGTGGGTGATGGGCCCCAGTCCCACGCAGCGGCCAAGGCCCGGAGTCGGTATGTGCCGGCTAGAGAAGATAGAGAGAAGAGGCTGCGTCCTACGGAATTCATCACCTTTTCGGATGAGGACCCGATGCCCAGTTTGACGCCCCATACGGATCCGGTGGTGATCACGGCAGAGATGGAAGGGTTTACAGTCAAGAGAGTGTTCATTGATGACGGGAGCAGTGTGGAAATCATGTTTGCTTCTTGCTTCGACCAGCTGGGGATAGGACGCCACAACCTTCGCCCGAGCACCTCTCCACTGTCAGGTTTCACGGGCAGAACAGAGCATCCCTTGGGAGTTGTGTCTTTGACAGTGACGGTAGTAGATGATCCTGACAGGAGCAAGAAGACCTCAGTCCGATGCAGTTTTGCGGTCATAGACGCTCCGTCCCCTTATAACATCATCATCGGCCGCCCGTGGATGGCTCAAGCCAGGGCCATATGCTCGACGTACCATTTGACCATGAAGTTCCCAACCGAGCAGGGGGTGGCAACGGTCCGAGGGAGCCAGTCTACGGCCCGAAGTTGTATGCTCACAGCCCTTCAGGATGCCAGGAAGGCCCCGGTTGGTGCAGTACAGGGAGAAGTTGGACCGGGAGATGTGGAAGACATGTAGGTCGGGAGTAGAGGCACGATCAAGGTCGGGAAGAAGATGCCAGCCGATATAAAGGGGCAGTTACGATCCCTGCTTTCGAGATATGAAGATGTGTTCGCATGGGAAGAGAAAGATTTCACAGGCTTGCCTCCGGAGTTGGCTCTCCACAAGCTGAACGTGTACCCGGAGTTGAAGCCCATCCCTCAGAAGAAAAGGGCCCTGGTAGGAGATAGGGCCGAGGTGGTGAAGTAGGAGGTGCTGAAGTTGCTGGAGGCCGGAGTAGTGGAGGAAATCATATACCCAGAATGGCTAGCTAACCCGGTGTTGGTGAAAAAGCAGAATGGGTCCTGGAGGATGTGTATCGACTTCACCGATCTGAACAAGTGTTGTCCGAAAGACAGTTACCCCCTTCCCCCGGTCGACCGGTTAGTAGAAGCCATCACCGGGTATGAGGCCCTGGCCTTCTTCGACGCATACCGGGGGTATCATCAGATCCAGATGTCAGGAGAGGACAAGCCGAAGACAGCCTTCATCATAGAGTTTGGGACCTATTGTTACAGGCGGATGCCATTCAGCTTGAAAAACACAGAGGCGACGTACCAGCGCATGGCGGATGCTATATTTCGGGATCAGTTAGGCCGAAGCATGGAACTATACGTCGACGACATGGTGGTGAAGAGCAGAAGCTACCCAGGTTTCTTAGAAGACTTGGAGGAAATGTTTGGCATTTTGAGAAGAGTTAACCTGAAGTTGAACCCGGAGAAAAGTGTGGTAGGAGTTAGTGCTGGGAAGTTTCTCGGCTACATGGTTTCTAGTCGGGGAATCAACGTCAATCCGGAGAAGGTGGAGGCTATAAGCCGGATGCAGTCGCCGAGGAATGTTGAGGAAGTGCAGAAGTTGATGGGTTCTCTGGCAGCTTTGAGTCGCTTTCTGTCAAAAGGCGCGGAGAGACAACTCCTTTTTTTCAACATCCTGAGAAAGGCAAAGAAGTTTGAGTGGACCGAGGAGTGTGAGCGAGCGTTCGAAGATCTGAAGAAAAATTTGAGCCGACTCCCGACCCTCTCAAAGCCGAAGGAGGGTGGATTTTCTTTTGTATCTGTCCGCGTCCGCATCGGCTGTGAGTGCGGTGCTGGTCCGAGAGAAGGACGGGAAGCAGTGCTCTGTCTATTTTGTTAGCCGGGCATTACAAGGCCCGGAGACCTGGTATACAAGCCTGGAACAGCTGGTACTGGCGCTGGTCTATGCCTCAAAATGGTTGCGCCCGTATTTCCAGGCCCCTCCGATCGTGGTCCTGACCAACCACCCCCTGAAGCAGGTGATGCTTAAACCCGAGGCATCGGGACGTTTGATGAAGTGGGCCATAGAGTTGGGAGAACATGAGATAACCTACCAGCCGAGGAAAGCCATTAAGGGCCAGGCGATGGCGGACTTTCTGACAGAGATGGTTGGGCCGGACGTGCCTGTCGAGGATCTCTCCAGCCCGGGCTGGACATTGCATGTGGACGGGTCAGCCCATGCAGGAGGCAGTGGAGCCGGGGTGCTGTTGACATCCCCAGAAAGAGAGGAGTATCACTATGCGCTGCATTTTAACTTCAAGACTACAAACAATAAGGCAGAGTATGAGGCGTTGGTGGCAGGACTCAAGCTTGCCCGAGAGTTAAAGATAGGAACGATCCAGACCTTCAGTGACTCGCAGATTGTAGTACAGCAGGTGAACGGGGAATATGAAGCAAAGGAACGAAGCTTGCAGAGGTACCTGGAGCTGGTCCAGCCCATGATCCGGCAGTTTGACAGTTTCAATCTGGAGCAGGTACCAAGAGAGCAGAATGAAAAGGCCGATGCTTTGAGCAAGTTGGCATCCTCGAAGTTGAGGCTAGGACAGAAAGCACCTCTCAGAAGAGAAACACTGGAGATGAGGAGTTACGAGCAGTGTGATGAGATCCTGACAGTAGAAGCAGTGCAGGAAGACTCCTGGATGGCCCCGATCCGGGCATATCTTCTTACGGGGGAGGTCCCGGCCGACCGAGTGGTGGCCAGAAAGATCCGGGTCAAGGCGCCGAAATATACACTACAGGAGGGCATCCTGTACAAAAGAGGTTATCTCCAGCCGTTGCTGAAGTGTGTAGAATGACAAGAAGGCAAGTACCTGGTCAGGGAAGTACATGAAGGTCCAAACGGTAGTCACCAGGGAGCCAGAACATTGGCCAGGAAAATCTTACGGATGGGGTATTATTGGCCTACCATGTTCGAGGATTCGCAGGACAGGGTTCGCTCGTGCCTTCAATGCCAGAAGTTCGCGCCACTTGTGCACATACCCAGGGAAGAGATGATGGGGATAACAGGGGCCTGGCCTTTTAGTAGATGGGGACTGGATCTGGTCGGACCTTTTCCCACTGTTCCTGGCAGCTTGAAGTACCTGATCGTGGCTATCGACTACTTTACTAAGTGGGTGGAAGCCGAACCTTTGACCAACATCCGGGGGGCTACCAACATCTGCTGGAGGAACATAGTTTGCCGGTTCAGAGTGCCGAGGGCTATAGTAACTGACAATGGAGCGCAGTTTGAAAATGATCCTTTCAAGTCCTGGTGCGCGAAGTATGGGATAAGCCAGAAGCTCACGTCAGTGTATCATCCGCAGGCTAACGGTCAGGTGGAGGTGTCGAACCGGACGATCGTGAGTGGGATTAAGGCCCGGCTCCAGGGGCAAAAGGGAACTGGGTACACGAGCTCCCAAGCATTCTATGGGCTCATCGGATGACTGAAAGCTCAGAAACCGAAGAATCTCCCTATAGTCTGACATATGGATCGGAGGCAGTTATCCCGGCTGAGATCGGCGTTCCCAGTCTCCGGACAGCCGAGCCTGTGGCCGAGAACAAGAATGAGGAAGAATGCAGGACAAACCTTGACCTGCTGGAAGAAAGGAGGGAGAAGGCGGCCTTGCATGAGGCTAAAGTCAAAGAAAAGGTGAAGAAGTACCACGACAGGAGAGTGAGAAAGGAGCAGTTCAAAGTCGGAGACAGGGTGATGAGGCGAAACGACAAGAGTCGCCAGGAGCAGGAGGGTAAGCTGGCACCTAATTGGGAAGGACCGTACCAGGTGACAGAAGCCCACCCGGGCGGAAGTTATGTGCTAGAGGATTCAGCGGGGAAGGGAGTCCCCCGAAGGTGGAACATAGCAAACCTCAGACGGTTCTATGGATAGTCTCTGGCACTAGATGCCCAGATAGAATAGCCCCTGGTACTTGATGCCTAGGTAGAATAGCCTCTAGCACTAGATGCCTAGGTAGGATAGGCCCCGGGCGTCGGATGCCGGGGATAGAAGCCCTGAGGCCGGATGGCCGAGGGGTAGGTAGAAGGACCCTCTGGTGCTGGACACCTAGGGAATTTTTGTAACATGGGCATGCCTTTTGGTCGATTTTAATGAAAAGAATGAATGCGCGTATTACGAGTTTGAAATTTAAAGATAGTTGTTATAAAATGAAAATTATTATACATGACTTAATCTTGAATAAAACGAAATGTGATATACGACAGGAAGCTCTATTCTATCTACGGGCCCCTGAAGTAGAGGCCTCGCCGGGAGGAATTCCCCGGGTTTCATGCCTACTTCTTCGGACAGCTTGCTCCTCGTCCTGGTCTAGAGGAAGGTCTGGGTTATCGCTTCGATCACTCTCCGGCTCAACTGCCGGCTCGGGTGTAAGGACTGAAACCCTGCTAGAAGCTCATGGACCCCCTATTCGGACTGGAGGTTGCCTTGCTCGTGGCCTGGACGAATTATTCCCGGTTTCAGTGGCTTTCTGTTTCCCCTTTCCGTCATTGCGGGCGGGGCATGAACCAGCAGTTGAGGAAGAGCCAGGTCTCTGACCAACGGTGGAAGTAGCCTCCTGAGCAGGGAATCGGGCGCGGAACCTGGCAGCAACAGCTCGAAACCTGGCCAGGCGCCGTTCAGAAGCTTCAAGGTCCAGAAGTTCGGGAGCATGTTCGTAACGCTCATAGGCCAGATCGACATCTTCAAGCGGAGGTATCTGGGACATAGAGGGGGGAACTACGATCCGATTCAGAATGTTTTTCCTCCAGTCCACAGCCGCTTGATAGGCTGCTGCCCAGACGCCGGATGTCTTCTCGGAACTCTCCATCCAGGCGATAAGTTGAACAACATTCATGCATAAGAATTCAAGTTCATCAGATGATAATCAAAACCCAAAGTTTAAGCATAAAGAACCCTCAAAGTTTCAAGGGGAAAGTTAGTTCAAATGCTCCCAAGGATCAAACTAAGCTAGACTAAAGTTCATGGAATCAAACTACTAATCTAATGGAAATAAAAGAAAGAAAATGTAAAGAAGAAGAGGAAAATATGAGTTCTACATCATGTTGGCCGTCCCCTAAATGGGAGAGATAAGGGGGTATTTATAGCCCCAGAAATTCAGCTCAAGGAGGCAAGTGGGCTGCTGGTTTAGCGACAATTTTTAGCAACGCTTTCTTCTGTCACCATTTCGGTGACACTTCTGGGCAGCAGCGACACTTCCTTCATCTTCAGTGACACTTTCTTCAAACTCGAGCGATGCTTTTCTGGGCACGAGCGGCACTTGTCTGGGCAACTTCTACCACCTAAGGAACGGTGGCCTTCACACCACTTCTATGATCAATTCATCAATTTCTTAGAATCGAATGTTCGACTCTTTGGTATGATCATAGAAGGTCTTCAAGTACTTTCATCCAAGTATTTCTTACAAGTGCAAATCAAGGTTAAAATGCACACATTCATTCCTAAACCACTATGGATGATTTAGCTCTAAAGCTCTAGACTTTGGCACAAAATATTACCCAAACTAGTTCTCAAATGCTATAAAACAAGAGTATATTTAGGGCTCATCAAACTCCCCCACACTTAAACCTTTCTCGTCCTCGAGAAAGAACGATTAAAGTCTAAGTGCATACTCTAAACAATTTTGCAACATGACATTTGAGAACTTCACAAAATGCAAACTTTCCCTAAGATGAAAACACAAGAATCATGTCTCGTGTTCTAATCCAAATGAAAGTTCTACCCAACTCCAACATCATCATAAAGTAAAGAGTGTGCCAAGCTACAAGTACAATGCACAATAATTTCCATGGCACAACCCTACCCCAAAGAGATCACAACATATACCATAAAGAGACACAAAATGAGACCATCGGAACATGAGCAAGTTTACCTCTCCTTTTGCCTATGCGCCTTTCGGTTTTCACATAGCCACTCTTTTTCTTTTCTTTTTCTTACTCTCCTTTTTCCTAGGTTATACCTAGCCTCTCATTTTTCGCACACTCTCCTTTTGCCTAGGTCATACCTACCTTCTCTTTTACGCACTCTCATTTTGCCTAGATTATACCTAGCCTCTCATTTTTCCGCACAAGTCTCTCACTTTTGCCTAGGCCTTTTTTATGTTTTGACCTATCCGGGCTTTTCACTCTTTTTCTTTTCCAAACAAATTCTTCAAAAGAAGTGCAATTTTTACAATAGGAGCGAAGCAAAACGTGAATACTAAACCCTCCCTCACACTTAAACGGAACATTGTCCTCAATGTTTTTAGAACAACAGCAGCACCCGGGGAAGGGAGAAGTGGCAAAGTAAGCAACACGAAAGAACCAGGGAAATACTACCCGCACCAAAAAGAACACTAAGCAAATAGCCACTAAAAGATCAATTTCAGCACAATGACTATAAACTAGTGGCGGCAAGCCCATGGTAAGCATCTAAAACTCAGTACACAACCTCACATAACATAGAGCAGCAACAACTCATCACAGAAAGCATAAGGAGGTGTAGAATGTGATACCGGAACTGTGAATCACCAACGATACTGGTGGACGAGTGGTGGTGCTGAGGTGGCATTGATCAGAGATGGCTTATGGGCGCCGGCGTTCAGAGAGAGGACCGGCGGTCGGGTTCAGGCGAGCAGATCGGCGGTTGTCGGAGACGACGGGCGGGATGGAGTCGTGTTAATGGTGATTACCTCGGGTTGGAGCCTCGGTAGATGGTGGTGATGTCAGAGTGGTGGAGACGCGGTGAGGTGAGGGTGGCTGGCGGTGGTGATTGGTTGAGGTTGGTGGTGGCCGTTGATGGGATAGGCTCAGAGGTGGTGGATCTGATTGGTGATGGTGTGGGTAGGATGTTGGTGGTCGGAGATGATGCCCGATGGTGCTGTTCGGATGGGACTGTGGTGGATTCACCGTGGAGATGAGTACGCCGGTGATGGTGGGTGGAGGCAGCTAGCAGTGGCGTGCAGCGGTGATGACGCCCGATCGGAGATGGTGGTTGTCGGCCGGTGAGGGGATGGTGGTTGTCGGGGATGGGGATGATGGAGGTGGTGAAGTGGTGGTTACGGGCGGAGATGGGTAATACAGGTGGGAGAGAAGAGAGAATAAAAGTGGGGAAAGGGAAAAGAAGTGGGCCGCTGGTTTAGCGACACTTTTTAGCAACGCTTTCTTCTGTCACCATTTTGGTGACACTTCTGGGCAGCAGTGACACTTCCTTCATTTTCAGTGACACTTTCTTCAAACTCGAGCGACGCTTTTCTGGGCACGAGCGACACTTGTCTGGGCAACTTCTACCACCTAAGGAACGGTGGCCTTCACACCACTTTTATGATCAATTCATCAATTTCTTAGAATCGAATGTTCGACTCTTTGGTATGATCATAGAAGGTCTTCAAGTACTTTCATCCAAGTATTTCTTACAAGTGCAAATCAAGGTTAAAATGCACACATTCATTCCTAAACCACTATGGATGATTTAGCTCTAAAACTCTAGACTTTGGCACAAAATATTACCCAAACTAGTTCTCAAATGCTATAAAACAAGAGTATATTTAGGGCTCATCAATCGTCAACTGCTCGGGGAACATTGGTTAGCAGGGGAATGTCGACTGCCCCCTGGCGCAGCCCCAGCAGATGATAGGATAGATGAACCAGTACCAGTTGCTGCTGCAGGGTCCGGTTTCTATTTGCCAACTTCTCATTTTCTACTTCGAGTTCGGTGGCATATTTTTGGAGCTCGGTTTGATTCTGCATCCGCATGCACTTGTTATAGTATAGCCAAACGTCATGCCACACCTCGTCCAACTCCTTTTGGATTCGGAGTTGAAAGTTGCGGTGTTGAGCCTCCTGCTCGGATAGGACTTGGTCGAACTCGAGGACCTGGTCGATGCTCTCAAAGGCAAGCCTGTAGCACTTTGGCAGGGATCCAAAATCTTCCTGGATTTGGAGCAGACAAGTGATCAGGCAGTCGGCATCAGGAAACTCAGAGATAAGTGGGTCGAGCCCCCCCTCGGATAAAAAATCAGTTAGGCTCGGGCAGACGGTTCCAGCTGGTACCGGGGAAGGAACCGGGGGGTTAAGGGCCTGAGATGGCTCCTGGTCACGGAAGAATCAAGTTAGGATGAAAGTTTAAAGATAAAAATACTTGAAGTAAAGAAACGAAGAGGAAAATGGAGCAGGAGCAGTGGTGAAAGCAAGTGCAGCAAAAGAGTCCTTTATTGATAAAATCGAGGTCTTGGTAGCAGGATACAAAAAAGACGAAAACAAAAAGAGAAAAATCTAACTAACATTCTGGAGGGCTCCTCCTTGACCATCCCCGCCGCCGCTGCTGTCGCTGTCCGAGTCATCCCCGGAACCCTCAAATACTAGAGCAGGAGAGAGAGGGGTCTCAGCAGTCCAGGGGGTCTCGGGGCCGACCTTCGGAGACGAAGAGGACTCGACTTCCAAATCTTTCGGATTGAACAAGCCTCTGTAGTACCCGTACATGGTACAGTACTAGGTAAAATTCTCGTCCTCGGCCAAGTCAGATCCGGAGACGGGAGCAGGAGGAAGAGGACCCTGCAGCCGAACCACATCAGTCGACCAGCTTCGGACTTCTTCTGTCGACATTTTTTTCTCCCGCAGAGCCTCCCACAACTTGGGAGATAAGCCCTTCATACCACCCTTCTGAAGAGTGTTCACCAGGTGCAGCTGTTGGTCCTCGGCATTCGGGTTAAACCATTGCTTCTTGAATGAAGCCCTGATTGCGGGAGGAAACCAACCCCGGACTTGCATACAGGTGTTGTGGCATTGATGGGCGCTAGCGGCAAAGTTAAGATCGGTCAGACGGAGCGACGGGGTTTGACTGGCCAGGACCTTGTCGACGACAGCTTCGGCGAACTCCAGACGCTCTTTGTAGTTCGCCCCACGAGCAGCCTCCAGCTCCTTCTCCGGATCGCTCACCTTTGCTCGAAGTTGAGCCGATGCTTCTCTCTCGGCCCGGAGTTCTTCCTCCTTCTCGGCCCGAAGCTCTTCTTCTTTTCCCTCTAAGTGGCGACCAAGAAAGGAAGAGAGGGCGGCTTGGAAGTCAGGGGAATTAGCGAACTCGGAACTGAGGAACCGAACCTGTAAAAAGATGATTAAAAAAACAATGAAGTAGAAACAGGGCAGAAACTGGAAGTTACCTGCGGATTGGAAGATGAGACAGGAGGGGTATCCGCGCGGGAAGAAGATGGGGTACGGGAATCGCCGATCCGAGGTTTTTTCCCGCCCTGCTCGGAATTCTCTCCCTTCCGCTTGGTCGAGTATAAAGGAGACGGGGGAGGAATCTCAGGGGCAGATATGGTGGTGTATCTCGATGCCGGGGATCTCCCATCCCTGGTCGGAGACCACATAGGCATTCCACGACCGAGCGATAACCCCAGACGATTAGCATCCGGAGTGAGTATCAAAGTGACAGAAGGTTGGAGCGGGTTAAAAGCAGTGTTGGCACCAGTAGGATTCCGAACGGTCTCCTGCTGAACCACTACTTCGGGGATAAACCCCTCCTGATCCTTCTGCGCAGCCTCGGGCTCAGAATTGACACCCACAATCGAAATGGGACCGAGATTGGGAGTCCCTGAGCTAAGAGGAGGGTTCTGAACGGGATCCTTAGTCTTGTCCTTATCCTGTTGACGCTCCTGCTGTGAGTTGGGATTGCCCAGCTGGTTCTGAGCGGTCCCTTCACTGTTCTTATCATGCTGGCGCTCCTGCTTCGGGTTAGGATCGTCCAGCAGGTTTTGTTGCTGCTGGAGGTCAGGGATTCTCTTATCATGTTGGTTCCCCTACTGTTGATTCTGGGCAGACCTTCTCCTCCTGTCCATTTTGCCTGCCTCAAAGTCGGTCCCGGCCCCAGTTGCAATGGCCTTCTTGACCTTCTTCTTCGGGATCGGGACCTTAGGGTCGTTATCCACAGTGGGAGCTACAGGGAAAGGACAGTTAAACAAAGCTTTTGAAAAGAGGAAATAAGGACACTAAAGTATGAGAGAAAGAGGGTGCATACCTAGAACCGGCCAGGTAACAACCCAGCGGCTGTCCAGAAAGGCGGCAGTCGGGTATATTGCCCGAGGGAAGAGGTAGAGAGAGTTGCCGGCCAGCCAGTACTAATCCAGGTTAAGGGAATCGGAGGACAGAGTAGTGTGGTTGGCCAGTTGAGTGTCGGGAAGGAAGGCCTCTCGGGCGTCAACAACCACATTGTCATTCCAGCCGGGAACCCCGTATCGCTCGGGGTTGAGCTTAACATAGCCTTTCGCTTGCCAGTTCTTTGTTGAGTCCTTCTTGCCGAGGATAAAATCCTGAACTCCGGGGTGTATATCATCTCCTTGCCCGGGCACCTAATGAGCATATAGAAAGACCTCAACAGGTTGAAGGCGGGGTCAATCCCGCACCGAGGCTCCTCACCAGGAATCCCATCATCACAGCAATAACATTCGGATTCATCTGGGCCGGCGAAATGTTATAGAACTCCAGGAATCGGGAGT
This sequence comes from Sherardia arvensis, assembly GCA_948330725.1. NCBI lineage: Eukaryota > Viridiplantae > Streptophyta > Magnoliopsida > Gentianales > Rubiaceae > Sherardia > Sherardia arvensis. The sequence continues at coordinate 30,016,598 of OX415240.1, forward strand.
ATAATGGAGGGAAGGGAAGGCTTAGGCCCCACATAAAATGGATCCGGGGGATACACCGGACTGCCATCACAGATTCTCCAGCCGAGACAGAGGCCATCTGGGCGTCCAAAGGCATAGGGACTCCAATACAGCTGAGACACTTTGCAGTCCAGACATCGGCTTGAAGTTTAGGAGCCCGGACAGAATTTATTTCCCTTTGTTCCCTGTTCTTGGAGCGCTTGAATCTCGGAGCAGAGGGGTTACATTGCTGCAAAGGTGGATTGGCTTATAAGACGCCGATGAACCAACAGAGATCAAAGCAGGTGGAGCAGTAGTGCTCTGTAGAGAGTAGGTGACGCTAGCCGAGGACTGGGCGTTGGACTGAACATTATTGTTAGCCATAAAAATGAAGAGGAGAGAGAATATGAAGGTTTGAAGAGAGGGCAGAGAAATTTTGAGATTTGAAAGAGATTAGTGAAAATGACCGATAGAAGACCCTATTTATAGAAGACGGAAAAAACAAGTTGAAAAGGCAATGATTAAGTGAGCTGGGGAAACGAGAAAGTTAGTAATATCAGTTGTTAATTGTCCTCGAACGAAGCGCACTTGTCTCATCATTGTCGGGGAGGGGAGGAATGTAGAATGCCAATCCTTCCGCCCTCGGATCAGGAGAGGTCTCACCCTCGGCCGAAAGAACCGGCTTCCGGGGGGCTAGTGGTGATACCAGGCCCAGGCCCAACTACTCGGCAGTAGCATGGGCTTGGCCCGTTACGAGGAAAAGCTAGTTTGCCAGTATCCGAGTTCGTACAACTCGGATAGGGACAGATGCACTAGAGGACACTCGGAGCATGGACCACATGGAGAGCATGGGTTACTGTATAAATAGTGCTCCTCGGCACTATTCCAAGTAAGTATCTTCTCATTATTCCAGTGATTACCCCTTTTCTCTCCCGGGATCCATCTTTCATCATCACGCCGGAGGGTATACCCTCGGGTACCTCCCGGGGCTCTGTCTTGCAGGGCTAGGTAGTGGATCAGAGGCAAGGGGACCACCCGGACTGACCAGGCGGGCAGCATCATTTATTGAAATTGAACTGAATTGAATTTAATCTAAAATATGTAGATGGTGCTGAAAATAATCTTAATTAGTTAAATTAGAGTAAGTTAGTGAGCTCAAATCAAACTGAATTGAATAGAAATAAATAAAAAAATAAATGAATTATAATTACACCTACACTTTTAAATTATGAAATTTATACCGCCATTAATCAAAAAATTTCCAAAAATTAATAAGTAATACTCCTTAATAAAAAAAGTGTTCATGAATAGGTCTCATATTGAAGATGCCCTCGTAAGTATTTTTTGGATCGGTGAAGACTATACAACTTTTATTTTATTGAATGGTACCGAGAGCCAATAATTTGTTTTGAATTTTCCAAGCAGAGTTGGTGCATCGATCGGTTGCATACCCATAGCCATGAGCCACAAATCACAAATCACATATATGTAATCCACTATATAAATGGAAAATAAAAGAGGAATCATATTCATCAAAAAAGAAGATGTATATATAGACAACGAAAACCCCACATCACATAGAGATAAGAAACTAATTATCTCATGCGTGTAGCTAGAAAAAGAGGTACTGTACATATATGACTAGGCATAAATTATATTGAAAAAATTAAAGCGATAATACTAAAAATTCCTCCTTCCACCACTTCAAAGCATCACCCGTTAAAAGAAACTGCAGCCAACTCCACTTCCTCTTCGGATTATGCTATCGACCAGTCTTGGTACACACCGAGATCCCTAAGATGATCTAGTTCAGAAAGATTCAACTCGACCTGGTGTTTCCTCCTCGCGATCTTAACTACTTGATCATCAAACCTTCCGAGAAGACTCTCCACCAATATATTCAGCCGAATCACATGCTCCATGAGAGTCTTTTCGAGTTGATGCTCCAATCGCTGCCAAATCAATACTCTTAACACGACTAACAGTCTACCATTGACAGTAATATACTTCCTTAAGTAAGCAATTTAAGCCTCATTTTCCAGATGCGTCCATGCCTTAGAAACACATATTATGAAGTCATTGATATTGTAGTACTGATATAATATAGCACAACATGATCATCAGCAATGTTAAAAGTTTAAGCAAACGGTGCAGCACGCAACAAAGCTTAATAAAATATGGGTCCCATATACTATTTTAAATTACCCCTAATTCAAAACATAATTTTGTATTACCCACACTTTCACGCTGTCTTAGTAGCGAAGAAATCAACAAACGAAATCAACAGTTCAAAGAGATTTCATGATCTCTTTTCATAGCACTCCACCATTTGTTGTTCACTTTTGTGGCATTCTTACCATAGCTTTATCCTTGTAAATCATCCTTTTATTTGATGTTTAAGAAGAAGCCTCGTGGTAAATTTCATGTACAGGAGCACTGGAATTAGTAGCTTAGGCGATAATCGACCACTAACCTTCAGGACCACACTGCGGAAGAATATTTTTTATAGGATTTGCTTAATTCACTATCAGAAAAAATGCGTCTGTTTCAATGATTTTTTTGCGTATATCGACGGTTGTTGACCAGTCAACAACCGTCGAAACGTTTCGGTGATATCTCATGTTTTCATATTTTCTGTTGAAACGTTTTTGGTGGACCACGCATTCCACGTTTGCATCCACGTTTCATCTGAGTAGACATTCCACTTGACCGAATATTTCAACATTTAAGAAATCGTTGAAACTTATATTATTAAAAATAAAAAAAATATTGGTGAAAATGGAATTTTGATTTCCCCAAATTTGGTCCTGAAATTATAATAAAATAGAATATCAGAATTAAAATTTTCTATTAAAATTTCAAATTATTACATAACACATGTTACACTATTTCAATTACAATTCTACACTAATAATTAGGATTGAACTTGAAAAGCTAGTTTCTACTTGAACATATAGTTTCTATTCATATGCTATAGCCTTGACGTTAATACAAAAGCAAGTATCACCATCGATCTCCAAATTCCAAAGCAATATACTGCACAACTCCTTAGAGATATTCTTGAATTTTCCCAATTCCTCAGCACTCTCATCACTATAAACATAACTCTCATCACGGGAGTCTGAATAGTTGTATCATATTTCTGCAATTAAAACAGGTGCAAACACATGAAATAAGAACCAAACACTTCTCCCAGCCCATTTAACCAACCACATCCTATTCCACAAGCATCCTTGATACATGGCTCCCGCACCTGGTAACTTCTCGATTCAATGATCAGATCATCGCTTATGCTTCGAATGTTAGGATCTGTTGTTTTTAGTTGTTGATCGATTCTGTGATCTCCATGTATGCTTTGATTGCTGTGATTTCATATCATGATTCAAAGTCTTGTTGAATTTTTATGTAGTGATGCTGGAACTCTGTGTGTATTTGTATGTGTTCAAACTGATGAATATTGAATTGTCGATCCTTTCTTCGTTAATCTTCGATACTTTTTAGCTCGTGATGCTGGAACTGTGTGTTTAATTTTCGGAACTGATGTGATTGTGGAAACTTGATTGTTTAGGGTGGAAACTTGATTTTTTAGGGTGAAAACTTTGGTGTTTGTGAAACATGATTATTTATTGTGAAAATTACTGTGATGATTGTGAAAACTTAATTTTTAGCCTGAAAACTTGGTTATTTAGACTGAAAACTACATTGATTGTAGAAACTTAATTTTTAGGCTGAAAACTGTGGTGTTTGTGAAACTTGATAGTTCAGCTTGAAAACTGTGATGATTGTGAAAACTTGATTGTTTAGGATGAAAACTTTGGTGTTTGTGAAACTTTATTATTTATTGTGAAAACTGTGATGATTGTGAAAACTTAATTATTTAGTCTGAAAACTGTTGTCATTGTTTGTTTAGGTTATTTAGCCTGAAAACTTGGTTATTTAGGCTGAAAACTACAGTGATTGTAGAAACTTGATTTTTTAGGCTGAAAACTGTGGTGTTTGTGAAACTTGATTGTTTAGGTTGAAAATTGTAGCTTTTAATGTGAAATATTAACTGATTTGAGTACATATTCTTTGCGTGAACAGTGCAGGTGAATCGTGTGTGAACAGTGCCCGTGAACAATACTTTTCCAAATTTTACAAATAATGACCTCATTCCTTCCATATTCTAATCTAGTCCTTGGTCTATATTATAGTTATAATTTAGACGGTCACTCCTCCAGAGACCAACTCATATAAATATTACCCAGTGGATCTATACAAAAACACTTCCAAAAAAAGAACATGACAATAGAGATATCCGTCAAAAAATGAGTTGGCTATATCTTCTTGAACTCCCTTTGCAATTAGGGCTAGAGCATTTTCAGCACGAAACACATGCATTCACTATTTGGATGTACCTATAAATATAACAAGCAAATTATAAAATGATTCTAATTATTTTCAAATTCACAAATCTAATTGTATCTTTAAAGTCGTTAAGAAAAATCCAACCTTTCTTTAACTGGTACACTAAATCGCTAAAATTCTAGGATATCTTGAAGTTGAGCATACTTTTGATTTGGCAATGAGGAATTCCATGAAGTTTCATCTCACAAAATCTTTGATGTCAAGTCTGATGTAAAGTGCAAATGATGATGGTTCTGATGATAGTTCTGAGGAGGATTCCGAAAAGTTCCAATGATAGTTTTGTTAGTTTTAAGGAGGATTCTTCCTTATGTTCTGCAGATGATGTGATTGTTTCTGGAAAATGTCTTGCCGTGAGGTCATCTTCAGAAGAAATATCAGTAATGGAGTTGAAGGTGTTTTGATGTAGATACAAGATAACCTAGTAAAGTGATAAATTATAAGTAAACAAAAAATATTCCATTTAATCACACTTATTCACAAAAATCACACATGCTATATAAGGTTGGTAAAAGCTAATTCCAAACCACCTACGTATATCATTTCAAACGCAATCAAAACAGGAAGTACATTCAAATAATGTGAATTCATATGAAAAAAGGCACCTGGATGAGAGGCTTCGCTCGAGTAACAACAACAGTCAACACCGTTTCGTTAAACCGCAACCCGGCAAACGGCCTGAAAACAAAAATCGCAAAAATGTATCATTTAGGATAACCAAACATGGTAATTTAAAAACAGTAAAAATAATCAAATGACTACGTACTTACTAGAAGTTCCTCAAACCACCATGTCTTCTTCAATACCATCTCGAAATCTTTGTACAAACCGTCGTTGAAATTCAGCTTTTGTTTTTTCCCTCGATCGATTAAGAACATCGTTCTACAGTAACGAAAACCCTCTTTGAAAATTGATTATAACTTTTTGGAAAACTTGAGTCGAAATATATAGAGGGTTAACTAATATTTTCACTTTCTAAATAGAGACACTGTGTCAGGGTAGGAATGTAACAGCTCAATCAACAAATCACGAGATTACGTACATCTAATTTTTTGATTACGGTTGAACTAGTAATTGATGATGATAAGTTTGATTTTAAAGATAACAAATCACAGATTATGTGATCTGCTAACATTAACGAAAATAAAACTAATTTGGCAGGATAAAATATTCTGTTACCAAATATTTGTAAATGCTTTTAAATATGGAATATAATTGTTTGATTTTGTGTTAATTGGGGAGATGTATATATACGTGTGAATAAGTATTTAAACTTGCACTTTTGAAATAATTTAGATTCAAAATAGAGATCAACCAAATCAGATAAAGATAAGATCCACTTGTAATTATCTTATGGATAATAGTTGTAGTCTCAAATTATTTAGCCAGCCTAGTACCATCTGTATGATTCTGGTTGTATGATTCTTTTACATAAAATTCCTTTAGTTGTAATTATTGTTGGGAATTGAATTGAATCTTAATCCTAGTCGGTTTTGGATTTATTAATATGGTAAATCTAATTCTGTTCCGGAAGGGATTGGGTAGTCCCGTTCCACATCTGTTTAGGATTCTGTATGGGTATTATATATACCATACGCTGCCAATGTGATCTGTGTGCGAGATTGACGTCTCCCACCATCTGTATCTGTTCTGTGTGTGAGGTTGGCATCTCTCACTATCTGTAATATATCTGTAATATGTGGTGCATTCAAGAAGATGTCTGAGAAGTCGTTGGTGACGTGATTCAAGAAGATATATGAGAATTAGCATATCTATTTCTGTCTGTGGAGCGGTTCAGGAAGGCGTCTGAGAGTTCATCTGACTTAAGACTACGTCTGAGAATAGTTCGTCTGTTATCTGTCTGTAATTGTAAACTGTATCTGATTGCTTGATTAGAATAACGCAGAAGCATGCCTATATATAGTTACATACAAGGGCCTAAAGTTAAATACTGAAGCTAGCTAAACCCTAGGCACATAAGTGCAATATACAAAGTACATACATAATTAATAAATCAGTCCTCCAATTCTTCTTGTATTGTCACACCCCCCTTCAAGCGAAGCGTCGGATTGACTGAGACGCGAAGTTTGGACCGAAATAAGTCAAACAACGCACGATTGAGCCCCTTGGTGAAGATATCCGCAACTTGTAAGGATGTCGGAACATGACCAACTCGTAGTTTGCCAGCACTAACTAGCTCCCTCACAAAGTGATAGTCGATGTCGATGTGCTTAGCTCTCTTGTGAGCAACTGGATTCTCCGCAAGAAAGATAGCACTATAATTGTCACAAAGAAGCACCGGAGATCCCTGAAGTGGGAAGCGCAGATCCCGAAGAATATGTAACAGCCATACTACCTCCGAAGCAGTGTTCGCAAGAGCTCTGTACTCCGATTCAGAGCTTGACCGAGAGACTGTAGGTTGCTTCTTTGCACTCCATGAGACCAAGTTGCCACCAAGGAAAACTGCATATCCATGAGTAGAGCGACGTGTCTCCAAGAAGCGCGCCCAATCAGCATCAGAGTAGGCTAGTATCTCTGAAACACCATCGGCAGTGAAGGTCAATCTACAATGTTGCGTGCCTCGAACATATCTGAGAATACAAGTAACTGCAGCAAAATGATCATCCCGTGGATCCTGAAGGTATTGACTCACAGAGTTGACAGCAAAGGATAGGTCAGGACGAGTGATGGTGAGGTACTGAAATGCACCTACAAGAGAACGATACAACTTCGGATTGTGAAATGGTCCACTGGTACTGCTGTGTAATTGAGACAACGGAAGAAACGGTGTAGAGACCGGTGTAGCATCCAACATCCCAGCTCTCTGAAGAATATCCCCAGCATACTTAGCTTGACCCAAGAACTACCCGGTAGAGGTGGGTGTAACCTCCAAGCCAAGGAAGTAGCTGAGGTATCCGAGGTCCTTGAAAGAGAACTCCCGATCAGCCCGAGCTATGAAACTCTGAATAGCAACCTTATCATTCCCGGTAAGAATGATATCATCGACATAGATGAGAATGTAAAGGATGACTGAGCCACGGGTAAACACGAACAGAGACGGATCCGACAGACTGCCAACAAAGCCAAGACCTTTAACAAAGGCACTGAAGCGATCAAACCATGCCCTAGGAGCTTGCTTAAGACCATAGATGGCTTTCCTCAAAAGACATACATGATTAGGACGTGCAGGATCCTGATATCCAGCTGGTTGCGCCATGTAAACTGGACCGTCAAGAACACCATTCAGAAAAGCATTCTTGACATCGAGCTGATGAAGCGGCCATTTCCTCATAGTAGCAATAGCAATCACTGTGCGGACAATAGCAGCCTTGATAACTGGACTGAAGGTATGATCAAAATCAAACCCCGGAACCTGTGAGAATCCTTGAGCTACCAGACGTGCTTTGTACCTCTCAATAGAGCCATCCTGTTTGTACTTCAATCGATAGACCCACTTGGAACCAACCACATTAACATGTGGAGGGCAAGGCACCAACTGCCATGTCTGTTGCCGCTGAAGTGCATCAATCTCCTCATCCATAGCAGTAACCCATCGGGAGTCCTTGACTGCAGCCTTGAAGTTTCTCGGTTCCTTCTGTACCAGTAACTCAGCAACTAAACCCGTAGCCACAAAATCAGGTCCAAGACTGCGAGCTACTCTTGTTCCATCCTGATGACGAGTGACCATCGAGTGAGCTCTAGGAGCAGGTGGGGCTGCTGGAACCTGTAGAGCTGTGGAAGCAGGAGGAGTCAAAGTACCACTTCCAGAAGAGACTGAATCACCAGGTGAATCGGAAGAACTCGAGAATACTGGAGAAGGCTCTAGAGTGGCTGGTTCAGGTTCATCGGTGATTACTGCTGGTGCAGTCGAAGAAGGCTCATGACATACCGTACAGGGCTGCTGTGGTGGAATGATCTCGACAGAAGATGTCTCTACATCAGGATCAGTGGGGTCAACAAAGGAAGAGACGTCCAAAGAGGAGAAATGAGCCTCTGTGGATACTCTCGAGAATGGAAAGTGACCCTCATCGAAGCGAGCGTGACGAGACATATAAATGCGACCAGAGGCAGGATCCAATCACTTAAATCCTTTGTAGTGTGCACTGTAGCCCAAAAAGACACATGGCAGACTACGAGGGGCTAATTTATGTTCAGATGTAGGCCGAACATAGGGAAACACACGGCAACCAAATGGATGAAAGTTTGAGTAGTCAGGCAAACGTCCAAAGAGTACTTCAAATGGAGACTTGTTATCAATCACTGGTGTTGGCAACCGGTTGATAGTGAAGACAGCAGCACTAAATGCATCATCCGAGTGAGACAGCGGCAGGTGTGAATGAAACAACATGGAGAGGCCCATCTCCGTGATGTGTCTGTGCTTGCGTTCTGCTCTACCATTCTGCTCTACCATTCTGCTCAGGTGTATATGGGCATGAGACTTGATGATGAATGCCACGAGTTCCAAAGTGAGACTGCAACCTGTTGTTGATGAATTCAGTCCCTCCATCACTCTGGAAAACTTTGATGCGAGATGAGAATTGGTTCTCTACGAATGCTTCAAACTGGAAGTAGACATCGACGAAATAGGAGAAACTATATCCCGAAACAACCGGAGATGGCCCCCACAAATCACAATGAATCAAATCCAAAACATTCTTAGCCCGTCTGGGGTTCTCAACAAAAGACAGTTTGTGGCCTTTAGCCATAGCACACGGTTCACAAATACCAGGTTTTGGAAGTACAGAAGTAAAAGACAAAAATCCATGTTTGTTCAACAAAGAAAGAATAGCAGAGGACACATGTCCTAATCGAGCATGCCACACTTCAAAAGATGCTCTATTATTGTTCTTCTTCACCACTGAAAGAAGTGTTGTCTCACCACGGTAGCACATACAGCCCATGCTCATTGTGTCCCTGCCCCATGATTGCCCTGCTGAGCTTGTACTGAATAGTAAAAGACTTGTCATCGAAAGAAATAACAGCACATACCTCCTTGGTAAGCTTACTAATTGACAACAGGTTTTTAGTAATAGCAGGCACAACCAAGACATCAGATATATGTATAGAAGGGCTAACTCTAGCATCACCAACAGCAGTAATAGGAAGAGAAGCACCATTACCAACAGAAACAGAGATATTACCATTATATGGAGCCAGAGCAGTCAAGTTCGAAGGAGTGGCACTCATATGGTTGGTAGCCCCTGAATCAAGATACCAGTCTGAAGTTGTAGGAGCAGTAGCGGGCTGAGTCTGAGGAGCCTGGTAGGGCACATACTGCGGTGCATACACAGGTGGCTGAGGAGCCACTGCCGCAGGAGCAACAGGAGCAGCATAGGTATGAGCAACAAGAGCCTGAGGAGCCGATGGAGGTTGTGCCGGCTGAGGAACATAAGTCTGGTACTGCTGCTGGCCATAAGGCTGTGGTGATGGAGTCACATAACTCGGCGTAGAGTTTCCACAAAACCTAGAGATGTGCCCGAAGCCTCCACACGTCTAACACTGAATCTGAGCACCCAAAACACCAGATCTGGACACACCAGGACCTCCAGGAGCTGCCCAGGGACGACGACCGCCGAACCGGCCACCGCCGGCCGCGCGTGGGCCTCACGCGCCGCCGCCACGCGCCGCCTGTCCAGGCGCGTGAGCCCACGCGCCACCGTCTGGATGCTGGGCGGCCGGGGCAGTTTGCTGGGCGGTCGCAGCAAAGGCTACCGGTCCCACCGGAGCCTGTACCTGCACATTCGTTTTCTCCAAATTTTCCAAAAAAGCCTCATAGCCGGCTTGATCCACAACAGTTATATACGGGGGCAAGGGATCAAGAACAGCAACAGGTGCACTAAAATTTTTATATTCTTGACCAAGGGCAGTGAGAAACCACATAAGTTTGTCGCGGTTATCCGCAGGTTGGCCCATAATGCTTAATTGATCAAAAACTTTAACCAGAGACAGATGAAGATCATGAATCGTACCAGTCTTGCGAAGGATATTAGCCTGTTGTCGGAGGCTGAAAACGCTAATCGAGGTGCTGTGTTGATAGGTGCTGGCAAAAGTATCCCACATCTCCTTAGCGGTGGTACACCCAGTGATCTCATTCAACGCATCAGCAGTGCATGAGGAGAGGAGCACACTACAAAGTCTCTGATCATCCACGATCCAGGATTTGTAGGCAGCAAGGGCAGTGTCGTAGACGGCCTGCTCCTTCTGAAGAACGGCAGAGTCCGGTGGTGAGGAGGAGGAAGAGGCGGCCGTTGGCGGCACGGGAACGGGAGGGCGAGGAGTAGAGCCATCCAGATGGCCAAACAATCCTTGAGGCATGAACACATACTCTACCTGCTTCTTCCACCGCAGGTATGTCGAAGCTTCCAACTTGGTATTGAGAAGATGAACCATCGTGTTGATTGTAAGAGAATCATCCCTGGTAGCAGCCATCATCGTGTGAACAACAAAAAAGAGGGCAGAAAATTTTTGAACTGAGAGGGGAGGGCAGAAAATTTTTGCGTGCGTGTGTGAGAGAAGAAGAGGCGGCGGCGGCCAGAGAAGGAGAAAAGGGGGAGAGGGTTTAAGAACCCTAGGGTTTAAGGAAAGAGAAGGAGATCGTCAGGCGACTGATACCATGTAAACTGTATCTGATTGCTTGATTAGAATAAGGCAGAAGCATGCCTATATATAGTTACATACAAGGGTCTAAAGTTAAATACTGAAGCTAGCTAAACCCTAGGCACATAAGTGCAATATACAAAGTACATACATAATTAATAAATCAGTCCTCCAATTCTTCTTGCATTGTCACAGTAATCTATAATCTGTTCTGATATTAATGATGTTTGTGTTTCTGTCGTGGATGTAGCCAGTTTGGTGAACCACGTTAAATGTCTGTGTTCTGTGTTTTCTTCTTTGTTATATTGAGCTGCGCAATGGGATTGATTTCCCATATATCGGAGATCATAGCTGTATGATTCTTTTAGTTAAATCCGTTAGTAATACAATCTTGTAATGTATTAACGCTTAGAATTTAATAACATCAAGTTGGCTATAAAATATTAGAATTAATTATATTATACATTCGGATCACGTATTTCTAATATAGTGGATGGAGTGGATTAATTTTGATTGGAAGAAAATTTGAACTAGAAAAGAAGTTGTTGTGGTGGATGAGATAAGTGATTATTATTATGGGTATGGGTTTTGATTCTGGAATAATAGAGTTATCTGTCGAAAAACGTGTTTTATTTGCATGAAAAATGTTATAGAGTTCTCACATTGAGAACTAAGAACAAGCCCAACAATTACTTTATAACAGAGTTTTTAGTCAAATATACCCTATTTATCTATATTATGGCTTTCAACAGCTACTCTATCCCATACTCTAAACTCTATCCCATACTCTAAAATAGAGATATGGTAAAATTGGAAGATTGAAAAGGCATATAGACATACTTCTTTCATACTCTAAAATTTAATGTCATCATTGATTCTTATCTTTTCTTTCCTTTTTTTTTATTCTATATTTTCTAAATCATTCATATCTTTACACACATAAATATATTAAAATCATAAATTTGCACATAAAATTAATACTTTGTTTGCCGAATCTTATAAATAGAGAATTTAGTTTATTCAATTCAGTGCAATTTAGTTTAATTCAGTTCAGTAAAATATAATTTTATCGAATTCAAGTAAATTTGATCATAAATAATTTGATTATTTCTGATGCTAATTTTCAAAACATGAATTTCACTTCAGTTCAGTTCAATTTAGATTGGTAAGAAATAAACTCAGACAAACAGACCCTAATTGTGTAATATAGCTGTTATTATTTATGGCAATAAATTCATGGAATTGTAAAATAGAGCAACTGTTGGATGAGGACAAAATAATTATAAAGTTTTTAGGATTTGGTACTCTATTATAGAGATTGCTTTAGAGTAATTGTTGGGCTTGCTCTAACTACGCTAATCACATTGGGAACTAAAATTGTGTTTTGGGTATAAAATTAGGGTTTGAAAGCTATCTCAAAGAGGTATTAACGGTCTGATACGCATGAACTGAATTGAACTGAAAATTATTGAATTGAACTGAAAATTACTGAACTAAACTGAAAAGTACTGAACTGAATTGAAAAATACTGAACTGAACTGAAATAAAATTCATTTGATTTTTTTTATAAAATAAATTTATGTTCAAAATTATGATTACAAAACAAGCCATTGAAAATATATTGAATTGAATCTAACTGAACAAAACATTTTAGAAGAAACAAATCACTGCATTGATAGAACTATATTAGCTACAGTTTATCAAATTATAATTCCCCAGTACCGAACTTAATAAAATGATCCTAGATATTTAACAAAATTGAGCTGAAGTATACTGAACTGAACTTTATTGAACTGAATTGATGAAAAAATCAATGTATTGATATAACCAAATTATGCTATATTTTATCAAATCATATTTTATCAGCACCAAACTTTATAAATTCAACCTAGATTGATAAACTGAAAAGAACTGAAACAGAGTGAATTGAACTAAACCAAACGTAATTAAGCTGAACTTAGAAAAGTATACGATGTAATAAAATTAACAAAATTTTATCAAATCATATTGCGTCAATTATGAACTAAACAAACTGGACCTAACTTATTAAACTAAATTGAACTGAATCACATTGAACTAAATCACACTGAAGTGAACTTAATTGAACTGAAATATATTAAACTGAACTTAATTAATTGAACAAAAATAAATTGAAGAAACAAATCAATGCATTGTTTGAAATCGAATGAATAATGCAACCAAATCAAATGGATATAGCAACAACAATTTGGTGAATCTACCTAATGGTAGAGGAAATTGATAGAAAATAGAACTAGATTGAACTACAGTATACTGAAATAAACTGAATTGAACTACACTTAACTGAAATGAACTAAATTTTCAACATAAACTTAAATTCATTAAATTATATCTTCACTGAACTGAAGTAAATTATATTATATTTTCTCTGAATTGAACTGAATATTTAACATATAATTTGTTTTAAAAATAAAATGTATAATGCACTTAACTGAACTGAACAAAAAAATACTGAACTAGACTAGGCTGAACTGAAAAATACTGAACTGAACTGAATTGAACTGAACATACTAAACTGAAAAATACTAAACTGAACTGAAAAATATTCCACTAAGTTGTACTAAACTGACCCTAACTACTCTCAATTTAACAGACATTTAGGACCTGTTTAATACGCCTGAACTAAACTGAACTGATCTGAACTGAACTGAACTGAAAAATACTGAACTAAACTGAACTGAACTGGAAAATACTGAACTGAACTGAAAAATACTGAACTGAACTGAAAAAATACATTTGATACTTTTATATAACATATATGTATATTCAAATTCTTATTAAAAAATAAGCCATTGAAGTATATTGAATTGAACTTAATTGAACAAAACTGAACTGAAGAAACAAATCACTACATCGACATTAGTTAAATTTCATCAACTTTATATTTCATCATTATCCTAGAAGTTAAACATAATTGAACTAAAATATACTGAACTGAACTTTATTGAACTGAAGTATACTGAACTGAACTTTATTGAACTGAATTTACATAGCCAAATTGTGCTATATTTTATCAAGTCAAATTTTATTAGCACCAAACTTAATTAAGTTCAACTTACAAAAGTATGCATTGATACAGTTTAATTAGAAAATTGTTTATCAAATCATATTTCATCAATTCTAAACTGACTTGAACTGAATTGATCTGAATCATACTGAACTAAACTTAATTGGACCAATTCAATTAAACTTAATTGAACTGAATCATACTGAGCTAAACTTAACTGAACTGATTTGAAGAAAACGATCAATGCATTGATATATCTAAATGAGGTTGTATTTTATCAAGAATATAAAACAGAATTGAATTGAACTACATTGAACTGAATTGGACTACACTTAACTGAAATGAACCGAGTTGAACCACACTTAACTAAAATGAACTGAATTGAACTACACTTAACTGAACTGAACTGGATTTTCCATATAAACTTAAAATATATAAATTATATTTTCATTGAACTGAATTGAAGAAAACGATCAATGCATTGATATAACTAAATGAGGTTGTATTTTATCAAGATAAGAAATAGAACTGAATTGAACTACACTGAACTGAGTTGAACTGAATTGAACCAACTGAACTGAATTGGACTACACTTAACTTAAATGAACCGAGTTGAACCATACTTAACTAAAATGAACTGAATTGAACTACACATAACTGAAATGAACTGGATTTTCAATATGAACTTAAAATCATTAAATTATATTTTCTTTGAACTGAATTGAAATAAATTATATTTTCTCTAAACTGGATTGAATTGTGTTGAATTATTAACATTTAATTTGTTTAATTTTCTTAAAAGTACAACGCACTGAACTGAAAAATACTGAACTGAACTGAACTGAAAAATATTCAGATAAGTTGTACTAAACAGGCCCTTAGAACACAGATTGCATGGGTATCAAATAAAATGGTTTGGATTGCATGGGTATCAAATAAAATTGTTTGGATTATAAAGTCTTGTCAAGTTCAGCTTATTTTTCAGCTTAACTGCGCGGAAGTTATCTGAAATTTGCTGAAACAAGCTGCAAACAGTTGAAGCACGCTGCAGTTAGCTGAAACAAGTTGCAAACAGTTGAAGCACGTTGCAGTTAGCTGAAACCAGCTGCAATCAGCTGAAGGTAGATGAAGCAAGTTGCAGTTCGGTGAAAACATACTGCAATTAGCTGAAGCACGATGCAATTCGGTGAAATAAGCTAAAAAATATTTAATTTTAAATCTTATAGCTTTTAGCACATAAATAAAAGATCATAACTTTTTAAATTTTCCTCCTTCCTTTGTTTAAATGCACTAAACATTTTTTTAGAACTTTTTAATCTTTCTCTTCCACTTTTTAAATCTCAAAATTTATCTATTTTCCCTCTAATAAGATTTATTCGGCACACAACATAATATATTCTCTTTTAACCACACTTTTTAATTAATTTTATTTTTCCTCTTCAAAATCCACAATGTCGTTTGTATTGTTCAATTTACGTAGGAAAATATTATTTGGTTGATTCTGGGTACCCATACACTCTTAGGTATATGGCTCCATTTTCCGGTACAAGGACAAGAAAACATGTACTAGAATTTAGACATGCACCACCTAGAGGTAAGGCGGAACATTTTAACAAACGACATTCTTCATTGAGAATGAAAATTGAAGGTGTAATTAGACAGTTGAAAAGTACTTAGACGGTGCTGAAAAGAATGTCTCAAATTGAAGATTGTCATCAAATAGCAATTATTGGTGTATGTTTCACGCTTCATAGCTTTATTCGAATGCAAGAGATTGACATTCCTTATTTTAGGGCATAAGCATACACAAGAAACTAGTGAATTCACTATGTTTGATGAAAATCAAGAAAGGGTTATGACAGAAGTCTGTGAAGGTATAACTGAACATATTTGGAATTTGGTAGAATTGAACCATCAGATGATAGCAATTAGTATTGGATGCTACTGATTTGCATTTTGGGAGTATAGATTAATTTGATCTATTCTCGATTACTAAACTAATTTGAACTATCACAGGTGTATGTACACCCACCTATTGATAAAAATTTACATATAATATTTATAAAAACTATAGGTAAATGATTTACAATGCATAATTACACACATAAAAATGTACATATATAAATTTTAGAATGCATATGGGGATACATACCCCAGATATATACCCCGGATATATCGTATAATGTGTGAAGAGCCTGCCATTTATTTTATTTTTATTTATTTTACGTGGTGCCATATAATCACTTCCATTTTTGAAATGTTTTAGCTTCAAAATAGAGATCAGCAAAATCGGATTGTTATTGAAATTATTTTATTTAAGAAAAACCATTTTTAAGTGTATTAGGTGAGAACTCTCTCCTAGGCTCCTAGGTTTTGTTTTTCTTGTGGATCGGAGGTTATGTATAGTTGTTCCGATTGATTCTCGGTGTTAGAGAGTAGTATTGGGCCTTGAGCCCACCTTGTATTAGCTAGGATTTATCTAGGATTTGTACTGCTTATATATTGATGACTAACACACCGCCTCTATTATCGAGATTTCCCCTCTATCATGATATCAGTTTCCTCTGGATGGTTCCCCATTGTTGTTATGTGACAACAACAGTGCTATCTTCTTAGCTCAGAATCCAGTGGCTCACAAGCGCGCCAAGCACATTGACATCGACTACCACTTTGTTCGTGAGTTGGTTGCCTCAACTAAAATCCGTGTTAGTCATGTTCCTACTTCGTTGCAGTTGGCGGACATTTTCACTAAGGGTCTTCCTAAGCCCTTATTTGAGTTTTTTAGATCCAACCTTTGCGTCTCAGTCAATCCGACGCTTAGCTTGAGGGGGATGTTAGAAAGTAGTATTGGGCCTTGAGCCCACCTTGTATTAGTTAGGGTTTATCTAGGGTTTGTACTGCTTATATATTAATGAATAACACACCGCCTCTATTATCGAAGTTTCCCCTCGATATTGATGCATAGGGTTTGTTTTTCTTGTGGATCGGAGGTTATGTAAAGTTGTTCCGATTGATTCTCGGCAACGATAGCCTTACCGTTCTAAATGAGAACAAAACCATCATTCTTTTAGATGAATCTGTTAACAACACCTCGTAATACAATCAGTTAATATTACGGAATTCTTCGTAATACAATCAGTTAATATTATGAAATTCCTCGTAATACAATCAGTAATATATTATGAAATTCCTCAGTACTTTGATTGGAATTAATAAAATCACACTTATTAATTTATTTAGTTCAAATTTTATCCACTTGATTGAGGACATATTAGTCCATCTGCAAATAATAGAGTCGGTAAATATATAGCACGCCTAATATTAACGCCTAGGGTTAACTAGAGATCTTTGTCATCATATTTCTTGCAACCTTCTTGTGGTGTTATTCTTGTTGGAAAATTTATAAAGAAATGTAAGACAATAAAAAAATGATGATTCAAGAAAAACATGCTATGAGTATTCATAAGATAGCATCAACAGAAAAGTATACATTCAAAAAGTAGTACAGACAAATCTGTGAAAATCTTTATACACGTGAAACGGAACCCTAAAAATCATCTGATACATTAAAAATTCTTCCAAACATACATCCGGCACGTTGGAAATCTGCAATCAACCCTCCAAGCTATCCAGCAATTTTCCCAAAACTCTTCTTGAAATCTTCATACAAACCGCGCGATCCTCGTTATTATTGCCATGAAAATTCCTGAAGCATGCTCCCTTCTAAGTTGGAAAATATAAAGTTTAAGCACTAATTTTAGAGAGAACATTGAGCTATGTATATAGAGAGAAACTGTATTACCTTTATTGCAGGAATCATGTCTACTGTTGCTATATCATAGACATTGAGCTTTAGTGGTTGATGGTCGAAAATGCTATGAGTTCGCTCCAAACCAGGCATCAGAAGGGGAAATAAATTACCATTTCTGTTGCGAAACATATGTCTGCTCGTTTGTGACGGGTGGCAGATCACTTATCAGTCTCCTATGCACAGCCTATCTCGTAGCCGAGATGCCTTTTTCTTCAATACCCACAAAACACCGTTGAAACTCCACGGGAGGATTTACGGATTTACGGATATTGCTGCGAATTGGAATCGGGGCCTCTTGAAATCTTTGTACAAACCGACGTTGAAATTTCCACCTATTCAATCAAACATAATATTGCAAGTTATTATCAGCACAACATGAAACGGAACGGAACAGAAATAAGAACACGTGAAATATACCTTCTTCCCTCCCTCTATCGGAATATTATGCTACGTACAATTACTAAAATTATAAATATTTGTAAATGCTTTCGAGTTTGGAATATAATTATTTGATTTTGTGTTAATTGGGGAGATATGTGAGTTTGCATTCAAATATTACGTGGTGCTGTTTATCACTTTATAAATATTGCAGAGAAAAGATTACTTCAAATGTTGATTTTTCATTAACTCAAAACTCCTATTTATATACAAGGATGTCCTAATAGTAATACAAAAGGAATTCCCATAATACAGGGAAATCAAATATTCTATGACTAAAACAAAATATACTACAACTCATATACAATTAATAGTAACCAATAATGATCAATCTAAATATTCTCTAATACCCTCCCGCAAGCTCATGTTCGGGCACGAACAAGAAGCTTGGAACGCAAGTCTTTGAATCTAGACGTCCCAACGGCTTTAGTAAAAACATCAGCAACTTGATCATTTGAGCTAACATGTCGAACCACAAGGGAACCGTCACAGACTTGTTCACGAACAAAGTGAAAATCTAGTTTGATGTGCTTCGAACGGTGATGAAGAACATGATTAGCTGTGAGAAAAGTTGCACTTAGATTATCACAAAGAACTGTCGGAGGGCCAGAAAGAGCAATGTTCATTTCCTTGAGAACCTGTTGCAACCAGATTAATTCAGCAGCAACAAACGCAATGGCACGATATTCGGCTTCAGTACTGGAGCGAGCAACAGTACCTTGTTTCTTAGATGCCCAACTCACCAAGTTGCCACCGTAATACAAGCAAAACCCATGCCGAGAACGACAATCATCGGGATCTGAAATCCATCCAGCATCAGTATAGCAAACAAGGCGAGAATCCGAAATCGGACGGAAATAAAGTCCAGCATTAATAGTGCCTTTGAGATAGCGAAGAATGCATTTGACAGCAAGCCAGTGTTCAGTTGTTGGTTTGTGACTGAACTGACAGACACGGTTCACAGCATAAGAGATTTCAGGACGAGTGATGGTAGCATACTGAAGAGCTCCAACAATGCTGCGATAAAGATGCTGATCTGGATAAGGATCACCGGAAGTCTGGAGCCGCGAGCCAGGAGTAGCTGGAGAAGAAATTGGCTTAGCACCAGTCATGTTGCTCTCACTGATCCTTGGGTGATGGATTCTGGAGCCACTCACCATGTTACAGCGAACCTCGATGCTCTCAATCTTCAATCTCCCTACACTGGCACTGACAACTTAGTTGTTGGCAATGGTAAGTCCCTTCCTATTACTCATATCGGTACTCGTAATCTTTCTTTGTTGCATGTTGCCAATAAACCTCTTTCTCTTAATGAAGTTTTAGTTGTACCCAAGGTTTCAAAAAATCTCATCAGTGTTTCAAAATTATGTAGAGATAATAATGTATCGATTGAATTAACTGTGGATCATTGTTTTGTTAAGGATCCTCAGGGTCAAAAACTTCTCAAGGGAATCGTTGAGAATGGTCTGTATTGTCTGAATTCCCCATCATCTCCCAGCCCTAGAGTTTTTGTTGGTGAACGTGCTTCTGTTGCTTGCTGGCACCATCGGTTTGCTCATCCTCACGAGTCTGTTCTGCGTCGTCAACTGTATGCTTTTAATCTACCAGTTTCTGCGAATAAAACTTTACCTCTTTGTAGTGCTTGTCAATTAGGCAAGAGTCATAGATTGCATTTACCTTCTTCTCATGTGTCATCAAGTGAACCTTTTGATTTAATATATTCAGATGTTTGGGGTCCTGCTTATGTTCCTTCGTTAAATGGAAATCGCTATTTTGTTTTATTCATTGATGATTGCACTAAATTTGTGTGGATTTATTTTCTCCAAACTAAATCTCAGGTTTTCTCTACCTTTCAACTTTTCAAAACTATGGTCGAAACTCAGTTTTCTGCGAAAATAAAGGCTTTCCAATCTGATTGGGGTGGTGAGTATCGTAATTTATCAACTTTTCATTAACTCAAGACTTCTATTTATATACAAGGATGTCCTAATAGTAATACAAAAGGAATTCTCATAATATAGGGAAATCAAATATTCTATGACTAAAACAAAATATACTACAACTCATATACAATTAATAGTAACCAATAATAAACAATCTAAATATTCTCTAATATACTTCCATTTTTGAAATGATTTTTGGTTCGAAATAGAGATCAACCAAATCGGATTGTTTTTTAGCTTTTTTTATTCAAAAAGATCACTTCCTTTTTTGAAGCGTGAGATATGAGATGAAAGACGGTGATGGACGTGATGAAACACGATCTCATTTTAATTTCAAGATTTGAGATATAAATCAAGATTCTCAATATTCAAAACACCATATTCTAGTCTATAAATTGTAAGGAAAAATGGTCGTAATTTTCCCTTAACGGCAGTATTACAGAACAGAATATACCTCCAACTGAGCTCTTGCTCAATGATGCAACTTGTTAGAGGAATAAACCTCGATACAGAGGTGTGTTTCATATTCACAATTATATAGACAGTACATAGGTAGAAACCCTAGTTAAACCCTAGGCTGATACACATTGGGCTCTGGGCCCATAATACTATCTAACACCCCCCCTCAAGCTAAGCGTCGGGTTAACCGAGACGCAAAGCTTGGATCTAAAGAACTCAAACAAAGACTTTGGAAGACCCTTAGTGAAGATGTCCGCTAACTGCAACGAAGTGGGCACATGACTAACACGGACCTTAGTTGAAGCAACTAACTCCCGAACAAAGTGATAGTCGATGTCGATGTGCTTGGCCCGCTTATGAGCCACTGGATTCTCAGCTAGGAAAATGGCGCTGTTATTGTCACATAACAACAATGGCGGCCCTTCAAGAGGAAACTGTAAGTCTCGAAGAAGATGACAGAGCCAGACAACCTCTGCCGCTGTATTGGCAAGTGCACGGTACTCGAACTCTGAACTCGAACGAGATACTGTAAGCTGTTTCTTGGCACTCCAAGATACCAGATTACCGCCTAAAAACACCGCATAGCCGTAGGTCGATCGTCGAGTTTCCAAACAACGAGCCCAATCAGCGTCTGAGTAAGCACAAATATCAGCACAAAGAGTAGACGAACCTCCGGAGCGAAATGTGAGACCATGATGAGGCGTGCCAGCCACGTAACGTAGAATCCTGGTAACTGCAGCAAAGTGATCCTCGCGAGGGTCCTGGAGATATTGACTAACAGAATTCACCGCAAATGACAGATCAGGACGAGTAATGGTCAAATACTGAAGTGCACCAACCAAAGACCGGTAGAGAGTCGGATTGCTGAACGGTGCACTAGTGCTACTATGAAGCTGCGAAAGTGGTACGAATGGAGTGGTTACCGGAGAAGCATCTGTCATACCCGCCCGACTAAGAATATCTCTGGCATACTTGGCCTGTCCAAGAAAGAGGCCAGATGGTGTAGAAGAGACCTCAAGGCCAAGAAAGTAATTCAAGTACCCCAAATCCTTGATCGAAAACTCTCGATCAGTCCGTGCGATGAACTGGCGAATGGCTCCAGCATCGTTACCAGTAAGAATGATATCATCCACGTACACCAACAAGTATAGTAAAGTAGAACCTCGTGAGAAGACAAACAACGACGTGTCAGAAGAACTACACCGAAATCCAAGTTGTCGGAGATAAGAGCTGAACCGATCAAACCAGGCACGAGGAGCTTGTTTGAGTCCATAAATGGCCTTCTGGAGTCGACAAACATAGTCAGGCCGAGATGGATCCTTATAGCCAACAGGCTGAGCCATATAAACCGGAGTGTCAAGAACACCATTGAGAAAAGCATTCTTGACATCAAGCTGGTGGAGAGGCCACTGTCTCAAAGTAGCAATGGCAATCACTGTACGCACCGTTGCAGCTTTGACCACTGGACTGAAAGTGTGGTCAAAGTCAAAATCAGGAATCTGAGAATATCCCTGAGCAACCAGTCGAGCCTTGTAGCGTTCAATGCTACCATCAGCTCGATACTTCAGCCGAAATACCCATTTGGAGCCAATTATGTTTGCATGCGTTGGTCGAGGCACCAACTCCCAAGTTTTCTGATGTCGAAGAGCATCCATTTCTTCATCCATAGCACGAACCCATTTCGGGTCTTTAAGGGCTGCACGATAATCCCGAGGCTCAGAATGGTCCATAACCTGAGCAAGAAAACCTGTAGTAACAAAGTCTGGGCGAGATATCACACGACGAGTACCATCCTGGTTCCTGGTAACCATATGATGTCTGTGGTGAGATGGAGAATCTGAATCAGTGGTAGGGTCGGAATCAGATCCAGAAGAAGTCCGAGAGCCTGATGGAGATGGCGGGGATGGTGAAGATAGAGGAGATAGTGGTGGTGATAAAGTAGCGGGCATCCTCGGTGAAGGAGCAGTCAGAACAGCTGGAGATGAGGAATGATCATCTGAAGGACAGATAGAGCAAGACCTGGAAGACGACGGTGCGGGCGACGGCATCTCAACCGGTGTAGCCAACACAGGATCAACTGGTACAGTTGGCGAACGTTCGACTGGTGCACCTGCTGGTTCAAAAAATGATGAGACTTCCAAATCCGCAACAGGGCTTTCCCTAGAAGATGAGACATAGGGAAAACATGTTTCGTCAAACTGGACATGGCGAGAGAAATAGACACGACCGCTAGTAGGGTCGAGGCACTGATAACCCTTGTAACTGGGGTTATAACCAATAAACACACATGGTATAGAACGAGGTGCAAACTTATTCTCAGCAACCGCACGCAAACACGGGTACACTCGACAACCAAAAGGATGAAAGACTGTGTAGTCCGGAGTAGTCCCATAGACAGTCTCAAAGGGTGATCTTCCATCAAGAACTGAGCTGGGGAGACGATTGATTATGTAAACAGCCGAAGAGAATGCTTCCACCCAATAAGAATGCGGCACAGATGAGTGATATAACATAGCAAGGCCGGTCTCTGTAATTTGACGATGTTTTACGCTCAGCTCGGCCATTCTGAGCAGGTGTATAGGGACATGACATCTGATGATGAATGCCACAAGAAACAAAGTGAGCCTGCAAACGATGATTAGTGAACTCCGTACCACCATCAGTCTGAAAAACCTTGACCTTCGCAGAAAACTGGGTCTCAACAAATTTCTGAAAGCGAAGAAAGGTGTCGTAAAAATCCGACTTATGCCGTAATGGATAAAACCATGTGAATCTTGAAAAATCATCAATGAATACAGCATAATATGAAAAACCATGTGCGGATGCAGCATATGCTGGAGCTGGTCCCCATAAGTCACAATGCACCTTCTCTAACAAACCTGTTGCCCTCTTATCACTAACAGAAAACGGTAACCGACTGCTCTTGACCATCTGACAAGGGGAGCAACTAACAGGTGCAGGTAAAGGTGAAGTGGCAGAAATGTGGCCCTTCTTATTCAGCAACTGAACTGTGTCATAGGACACGTGACCAAGACGAGAATGCCATAGCTCAAAAGGGGCCCGGAGTTTTCCAGAGCGCAACTCACTCAAAAAACAAGAATCACCAGTATCCAAATAATAGAGACCCGCAATATGGCGGCCTTTACCAACTATCTGTCCTGTCTGTTTATGCTTGATAGAAAAGACATCGTCAACAAATGTGATACTCACTGGCAAGTCAAGAGTGAGTTTACTAACAGACAACAAGCTCTTAGTAATCTGAGGAACCACAAGTACATTGCGAATGGATAAACCAGAGATATTACACTCCCCAATGTGAGATGCCGGTATAGGCTGACCATTACCAACATAAACAGGTGGACCAAAGTAAGGAATTACATTCCCAAGACAACGAGAACTATCAGTCATATGAGCTGTAGCACCAGAATCAACAATCCATTGGTTCGAAAAACGACTACAATCAGAATTATTCAAATAATTCACCTTATCTGCTATCCAGCTATTGGAGCGATCCGCCCGTGATAATAAAGCCAAATTCACCATAATAAAATCCGAAATAAGCTCAACACAACGTGCATACACCACAAATCAATATATCCCAAAAAATACCAAATGCAAATACTACTCAAATCCGATGATGCGCATATAAAATCTCTCAACTCCAATCCCGTGGGGTTTAAATAAAATATTCCAGCTCAAATCTCATAAATTCTTCAAAAAGAATTACTCAATCCGTACGAAAATGCTTCAACTTGATGAAAAGAAAATAACATCAAAAGTTCCGAGAAATACCAAGAAGATGGGCCAAGGCACGCAAACACACGAAACGGCGAGAAGACTCTGGGATCAAGCACACAACGCGCAGGAGGAAGAGCGCGTGATGACACGCAGGACCGCGCAAGGCGCAAACAGCAGAGGGGCGCGTGATGACACGCAGGGCCGCGCAAGGCGCGAACAGGAGAGCAAGCGCGTGATGACACGCGCGGCCGCGCAAGGCGCGAAGAGTGAAGGTAGCGCGCGTGAAACGCACGCGCGTCAGAGGCGCATGAATCTCGTCAGCAGCAGCAGAGACAGCAGACCAGGTCTGGAACGTCGACGGCAAATCGGTGAATCGGGCCTGGAACTCTTGACAACGTCGGTGACTTTCTGATTGCAAGCACTGGTTGCCCGGAAACAACGGCGACAAGTTGCAATCAAACTCTATCTTGATGACTCTAATAACAAACAACGGCGACAGGTTGCCCGGAATTTAAGAACATCAATCGGAAAGAAAACTCCAAAGAAACGGGAGGGGATGAAATCGTGGCTGAAAAATAAATCTAGGTTTTGATCATGAGGATCGTGTAGGCGACTGATACCATGTTAGAGGAATAAACCTCGATACAGAGGTGTGTTTCATATTCACAATTATATAGACAGTACATAGGTAGAAACCCTAGTTAAACCCTAGGCTGATACACATTGGCCTCTGGGCCCATAATACTATCTAACACAACTGATGGATCCTATAAATAAAATGAGTCTGGCATCTCTCCTTCCCCTAGTTCTTCCTCCAAATTCCTGAAATCTGAGCAACCCCCCTTTCCGGGCGCCAATAAATCCAAATCTCCTTCAAAAGCATCATCAAAATCCAAAAAGTAATCTGGAATAGTTTCATCAGTCAAATCTATGAGATCCATTAAATTGCAGGCATCGGGATTTGAACCTTCAGCGAGATGTAAATCTGAACATGTGGTGTTAACTAGCTCCTCTGATTTCTGGCTACAAGCTACTAATTTTCCATGTAGATTAGTGCTACATGCAAGATCTGTAACCCGAGTCTCTAGAGTGGGGTCCTCTTTAATTTCTTCTTCCTTGAAGGTAACTCCTGTTTGATTAAGGTTATCAGCTCTGCTGGATACCTTGACTTCTGCTCTCTTGGGAATGGCATCTTTTACAACTACAAAATTGTAGCTGTGTGAAGGAAGGAATACATGGATAACCGGGTACTCTACAATAGTCAGATTGGCTAATTGTTGGCGCAATGGTTCCATTATGTTCAGCTCGCGATACGCTGATTTGCAGCCCTGCAAAACAAGAAAAACTAGATAGCTGAAAATAAACAGCCAAAATCGTGTAAAGTTCTCACTACGGTCCAGAAGCTCGTCACAAATTAGTTTGATTGTAAAAAATGGACATTGAACATGTCAAAAGGGTCAAACAAAGAAACATGAAAATGAACAAAGGAAGCTCTCACTGCCAAACCAAGTAACATCATAATGGCCTGTTTATTTGTACTCTGGTAACTAGCTCGACTCAAATCATAAGAAAGAAATTAATTCGAAAAACTATTTGGTTCATCACTTTTTTGCGATAATTCCATATTATACTCCAAAATGCTCATACTACTGTCCAGAAGCTTGTCAAATTAGTGTAAAAGATGGACTGCAAACAGGTCAAACAAAGAAAGATGTAAAAGAACAAAGGAAGCTCTCACTGCCAAACCAAAACACACACCATAACGACCTGCTTTTTTGTATCAAAACCTCCAGAACATAGCAGGAGAAAGCTATTTTCTAAAACTCAAATCACAATAAAGAACATTGTTTAGAAAAGTAATTTGGTTTATCTCTTTTTGCAATTGATTCCATACTTAACCCCAACCTTTAGCCAGCAACTTAATGAACCAGCACACTGAGCCAACAACAGCACCAAGATTCTGGGATAGGGCATGTGCCGAGAAAGTTCAGATTACCCCATCCTTTAATTGGCAAAAACTGGAAACAAGATAACCTAGATATGGACTAAGATGTACCTAATCATACAGTGATCAGCAGTTTATCCCACCCACACAGGGAGCATTTACGCAAATTCAACAGTAAAAGTTCAACTGCCCTGTAGAAAATGACAGTAGAAAATGATACCTGTGGATTCTTGCAAATTAAAAATTTCAGCAAGTCTAGTGATTCCTCGCAGAATTGCCTCAGCTCATGCTTCCATGGACTGTGTTCAAGATGATTCTCAACAACAGACAAGAGACTGCTATTGTCAGGGATGCTACACAAACAAAAAATAGAACAAAAGATGTTATAGAAGGCAACAATCTGCAAGTTATCATAGTTCATTTGATAGTTTTGTTAAAGTGATAAATTACCCGTGGTCATGTAATACAACATTAGTCTTATGAAACCTCCATTCGATGGTCCAAGATATACACTTCTTCCTGGAAAAGAAATCAAAACACACAACAATCATTTGTTGATCAAACATATGTATTATGTAAACTAGTTAGACTGAGATATCCTCAACATTTAGCTTAGAAGCTTCCCAACTCGTAGTCATCAAATAAGCATGATTTTACATTAAATCGTATTTTTGCAGAATTATAGATAGAAATTTCACAGTTCAAGCACAGGAGACACCAAACAGAAAAGAAAAAGATATATAAAAAGTTGATTAATAATTCAGAAAAAAAAAAAAAAAAAGTGTCAAAGATCAATTATTTATTCAAACATGGGTATGAACACAAAGTTTTATAAGTCCACAAAGGGTACAAGAATGCTAAAACTGGAAATTTGAGCCTGTGACAGATTATCAGCTCTTGAGAAATCCAAGTACAGGCTCTATAAAATTCAACTTCAATGTTTTTCACAATAATGCATGCTCCAAAATGTCTAGTCCCCAGCAACAACCATCAACATAAAGCATCTAAGAAAACCTAGTAGCAGTTAACCATGTAGGAATGAGTAATACGAGTACAGTACTCTCTCCAGGTATCTCTAAATTTATACTTGCATCTTTTCTGCCTTATTTTACAATCTGCTCCACTCAAACTAAACATGCTGAATTTCGCATCAGAAATCTGCTTTGACAGAGCTTAATAACGCAACAACCACATGCTCATCTTTCAGTTGCGAAGTCGATACAAAAAGCCAAATAATGAATACCTACTGTATAGAATCAAGATAAAGATATTTCCGATGAAAATATAGCATAAACATATGAGTCAAAAGTTGAACAAATTCTGGAACAAACACTTATCATGAAACATCTAAGAAAACCTAGTAGCAGTTGACCACGTAGAATGAACTATACCAGCATCTGCATTCCACACTTATAATCCTAATTCTACTCTCTCACCAGGGATGTCTCACTATTCAGGACTTCATACTTATTCTACCATATTATACACTAGCTCCCCCACTCATACTAACTAGGTACCAGGGTGTGGGAGAGAACGATTCCGAATTTATCAAAAAAAAAAAAAAAAAAAAGCTTTCACAAAGCTCCAAACCATATATTCATCTTTCACCATAAAATCGATACAAACTTTGCATAATAAAATCTTCTAACAAAAAAAAGATGATGCATACCAATGCATAGCATCTAAATGTAGACCTTATTTCCACATAACAAATATTGTATGAGAGTAATAATCTGGAGTAAAAATTCGGTATCACAAACTACCTGTTGTTGTAATAACTCTGATTTTTCTCCCTCTTAGACATTCCAGGATAGAAAAAGAGGAGTTGAGTCCTGCGACAGTTAGCCGCTCTTCTAAGGCTCTTAAGAGGGAAAGGAAGCTGAAAACTATTATTGCCACACATCTTCAACCTCATTCTACGACCAGAATCAGCAGCTCTCTTCACATCCTCAAGCATGTTGTAGTCTAGCCTCAAAAAACACCAAATTTACCAATTAACAGAAGGAAAAAACAATAAAAGTTAAAACTTTACAAAACCCAGAAGAATGAGTACCTGATAGGAGGAGGTTGTCGTCAAACTTTGAGAGGGGGACAACGCCGGTGTACTGCTTCTTGCCGGAGCAGGAGGTGCGGAGTTTGTGAGCTTTGACGCAGGGGAGGCTGCAGGAGCGAATTGAGCAACCTGGGCATTTGTATTTTGATCCCTTTATTTTGCACTCTTGGCAAATAGGGACGGCTGATTTTCCAGATTCCTCTTCCATGATGAGCATTTGAGGAGGAAGAGTGAGAGCGGGGAGGCTGTGGCAAAGTGGGGTGAAGGGGTTTTTAGGGGTTATGCCTTGCTTTATATACCCAATTGGTGAGTACGAGGGAGCTGCTGTGTCCGATAGGAGGCGCCCGGTGAGTACAAGGGAGGCCCGATTGGGAGGCGCCGGTGAATACGAAGGAGGCGCGTGCGGTGATATGTGATTGGGATTATAAGCGGTGATATATCTATTTATACTGCTAAAACACCAAAAAAAATTGCCGGGTTGCTGGCGGTGCGACAGAGGAAATCCGACCGGCCCTCTTCTACGCCGACCAGATCGTCGCCGTCGCCGACATACTCCTTGCTGGAGACAATCTCATCGGCGATTACCTTCCCGACTTGTACGCTGTGCTCCAGGTGCCGCCGCCGCCGCTTGAGACTGTGGACCATGCGGTGGTTCTGAAGAGCTTCAGATGGCTGTCAGCCCTTTTGGACCCTCGCAAGAATGATTTTCCTTTCTCTACACCTGCTTCTAGAGTCCTCCATGATCTTCCTTTTTAACACGACGTTGTTTTACAGGTTTGTTTTGAAACCTCTCTCAATCTATTTCTTCCTGATTTCCTATATCAATTTTTGTTTTTAAAGAATAGTTGTGATTTAATTTGTGATGATGGCTTTGTAGAATAAGTTTAAGAATTTGGTCTTGAGAGTTCAGAAGCTTACAGGTATTCTTAAACCCTCTATCTTTATGTCAATAACATTGTTATCATTTGGAAATCTATATATGTGATTGCGATTCTGTCATTTAAATTGCATTTGTCTGACATGGTACTACTATTCTCCAAGGTTCTGTTGTGTTGTGCATGTTAAAGTATGCCATATTTGTACTGTTCAACAATAAATTTCTGCAGACAATTACAATTGATTCAAACTAACATCAATATGGTCCAATCTCCACTCAGGTGTAGATTCCTACAAAATTAAGGACTGTTGTGAAAGAGTTAGTTCAGAAGCGCGATGATTTGAGGTATGTAAGTTCTTTTTCATTTTATTTCTAAAACAATACTTCTCATGAAATCATTATATTTGGACTCACTTAAATCACAACTGCTCTTAATAGTTGCTGGGTCTTATAAAGATGTGATCTTGCTTTGATTGGCATAATCTGAAATACTATTTTGTGAATTAGTTAATTTAAAAGCCATGCAGAAGGATACTGGTTCTGGTGGTGTTGGTGGTGGCGCCGAGGCTCAAATGAGGTGACATTCTCCAGCTTTGAATAAGTCTTGATGTGATTGTGTCTTATGTATCTGTTCCGTTTGTTGTTTTTTTTTCCTTTTTCTTTGGGATTTTGTGAAATTTGGTGTCAAAGTTAAATTTTTTTACTTTCATAGATTGGATATGTTAGAAAGAAAAACGAAGTAGAAGTTGTGTAAATAGAGGGAAAAAATTGGACTTGGAATCATTGAAACAAACTAACTGGTAGGGAAGATCTAAAAAGACTTGGAAACAGGCTTCAATATGCTATGTTTAATTATAAAATGAAGCACTATGTTGGAATAAGGCTTGATGGCAGGATATGATCTTCGTAGCCAACTTCACATGGTGGGATGAAGGCTTAATATTTGTTATTGTCTTAGTTAAATTGGTTATATCTAATAAGTTTTTGGTAAATAATCTTGTGATGGAAGACAACTTGAAATGAGCGCAGACAAGCTTTCTTAGCTGATTTTTTATAGGTTTTCTAGAACAATTGGATTTTTTGTTTATATTTTATTAGGTACATGAGCATTTGATGTATGAAGCTTTAAACGAGCCTAATAATCTGTCAGAGGGTCTATGACAGGTTTTTGTCGAGCCTTAAGGTTTGTTTTGATGTTTTTCAAAATTTCTCGATCTCTTTCTTGCGGGTTCGTTGGATTTTTTGTATAACAATAGTTTTGATTATTGCAGGTTTTTGTCGAATGACCTGTTGCACATGGATCTGGAATTTAGTGACATCTAAATTTCTAGCTGTTTTTCTATAGCATTCTCAAAACTTACAATTCTAAACAATTTCTGAATTCTGTGGCTAAATCTGGAAAAAGATTAAGTATTTTTGTAATCGATCAAGAATGAGAGATGCATGACTGATTCTGTCTACTCAACATGCGCTCTTTATGTTGTATTTTGTTTTTGGTAGTAATCTGTATGTTTCAATGCTTATCTGATAAGGGCGACCTAATGCTAATGTACACGTTCTTTTTCAGTGGCAAATGTTCGGTCTTTAATTACATATAGTATATGCCTTTTGACTATGTTTTTCTGCTAAATTTCTTGAAAGGTCGATAGAATGAGAATCGCAAGAAGAGCCTGCTCATCTTTTCCATCTCCAGGTTTGCATTATGCTCAAATCAAGCTTCTTTATTTTTTGTACCTCCAAAATCTATCGATAACCGGCTTACAATAGAATTGTTTTGACAATAGCTCTTAAGAACAGGTTCTAGAGGCGCACTTTTTCTATTTGGATTTTTATCAAACTTGAAAGAAATACATGGAAAATATCAAAATAGTAAAAACAGTTAGCAACCACTGCTCCTGACCAAGTAGAGACTGGACTTGAGGTAATTATGCAGAACCTCTTCAAATTCTTGGCTTTAAGCTTAATTGTACTATCCAAGACTACAAATTTGTAAGCTTCTGATTTGTTCAGCGGGTGTTTGTTTCCAGCACCACCTTACCCCCGCTTCACCATTGTTGAGAAATGCATTTGCTGGACAGAAAGTTGTGACAGATCAAGGTACAACTAAAATTTGCTTTAGTAGTTATGCTTACATAGAGCCTCCATAGAGCTTGAATTTTAACAAGTTGCTGAATTGACATTGATGGTTTATAATTTGTGTGTGACTACTAGGTCATCCATATCTTTTAACTGTAAATTGACAAATTATATAATCAGATCTCATGTATCTCCAATATAATGTTTCATGTCAGGTGGAAGATTATTTTTAATGTAGATAAAGAGAAGTTGTTGATACTTGGGTTTTAATCTCAAAAACGTAGATGCTAAACTCTGTCTTACCAACATTCCAATTAGCGATATCTTACTTTTGTGGTTCTACTTCATTGCTTTCTGACCAGGTGTTCTTGAAGTCTTTGAGGAGAAGTTTCACGCACTGAATATGTTTACTGCTGAAAGGATTAGTATGATATATGTGATGATGAAGAAATGAGCCTGCAACACATATACCAGCCAATCTTCAACCATATCATTGATTAGTCAGCTCTTTAGGTTGAGAAACTCATTTTGCTATATATGTATTATAATGTACATACTTTTTTTTAATGAGCCCTAACTACTCTATGTGAAGTTATGAACAACACAAATTGGATTCAATTGAAATCTATGCAAGTATTCTTTTTTTTTTTCAATGCAACTTTTTCATTTAGTTTATCTATAAATTAATACTATCAATACAAATAATTCTAAAACATAGAGATACTTCTAAAATGAAAATCAAGTGCTATTAAATATATATCTACATCTTCTACACTAACTATAAGGGCGGATAGCCTCACAACTCTCCGGTTAAGGTACGGTGACAGGTTTCTGCTGCTTTCTCGCGTTCCTTTTCTTCGCCGATTTCCGTTCCCCTCGTGTCTCCTTGCGCTGTCGTGACCGGCCCCCCTCGCACAGTGCAGGTACTCGGTGCGCCGCTTTTGGGGACCGAGACTGCCACGTGCCCTCCGTCGTGATTCCTCTGCCCAGGATGTTGACGCGTGCCAGCCTGAGTCATCGCCTTGGTGTGGGTACCCCGCCCAGTTGCTGCTCTTATTCATCTCGCCAAACACTTCCCGCTTCTGATTCATTCCGGGCTCTTTCAGGCAAGTTTTGTTTCTCCTGTTTCAGCCTGAATTTTTGCCCCTCAACTGTTTGATAAAATGCCACTTCAATTTGTTTGGTAAACAGTTTAATTCTTCCCGCAAATCCTGCACTTTTGCCTCCTCTCATCATATCATGATCTTCTCCCACTGATATAAATATAACAGCTCCCTCTGTTTTATCTCCAAGTGCCACCCCTCTAGGCTGATTGCTGTTGTCTGTCTCGGTCGTTTTTTGCCTTCTGGGAATTTGCATATGCTTTAGGTCATGATCCCCGTGTAGAAGAATTTTACCTGATTTGATAGGGATATCTTAGCTGTATTTTCTCAACCTTTCCATAAAGGCGGGGATCTGAATTAACTTTACTTAAATTGCTTACTTTGGAAGGGACTTGGGATCTTTTACTCTTTTTTTTTGGTTTATGGGATGATCATGAATTAGTAGTTTTAGCTTATCTGCTGGTCTGTGTTGATTCTTTTCCGTATTTTTTATGGTTTTCAATGGGATTTTTATTTTCATTTAGGATGGTAGAAGCTTACTATAGCATTTGGTTTACGGGATGTAAGTAACTATTAGCTTTAGATCATCTATCGGTGCCCGTGAGCTGTGAATCTTGAACTTATGCTCTTTGTTTGAATAGCTGACGTTGATACCAACTTTATTCTGGAATATTATCATCGTTCAATTTTTTTTTCAAGCTCTTCTGGTGCTCTATGGTTTGAGCTGTGTTGCTTCTCAGTCTTGCTTGAGATGTCACAACTTGATAGTCTGCTTTATAATTCCTGCATGTGGAACGGCATGCATATATATATATGTCTTGCATTCAAAGTTTGATTGTTATACCTTTTCCAGAGCTCGTGTAGTTTGATTATAGGCCTTTATAGGTTGAAGCACGGGAGTATATGTAAGAAGTCTTGTGGGGTTCATAATGAATTATACAGCCTACTTTTAAGTGTTCTGATTGTGACATCAAGATGTATATAATGAATTATTTTCTCTCTTCCACTAAGATGTAGGCCATTGCATAACCATTCTGGGAAACTGATGTTTTAGTACTGTGTTTTATTCTGCTTTCACTGTGCTCCTTGTGGCAAGTTCCTACTTTCATATCGACAGTTATGAATTTATTGTGTTAGACATGAGGTCTGGAGTTGAGTCTCAGAAAAATAGTTAAATATGTGTTCTTTACATACTAGAGTCTCGTTTTAAATGAGTTCAATCAAATTACCTATTGTGTTCTTTTAGTATACATGTTGAAAATTGTATCTGCGTGTGTTTTTGTTTATTACTTTTATTGACCGGATTCTTTTGTTACAGTTGGTCACCGAAGCTCTCGAGACTCAAGTGAAGAGTAAAGTGACAATCAAGGTATAATTTATGCTTTTTTGTTTTTTATTTTTTTGGTTAGGCTTACAGGATGATATCTTTCTTTGTGTTTGATGTGTTGATTAGTAATTCTTGTGTAGATTAACTGCACATACTTCCTTTTATGTTTATTTTGAGATGGACGGATTTTAGGTTTTCTTATTCCGATTGGTTGTCTTGAACCCTTTAGTTTTCATTCTTTATCCAAATCCGTAAGGTTAGGCTGCAACTAAATGAATCAATAACCAGGTAGTTCTGATCTAAGAAGGAAATAAACAGAAAAATGAAGAGAGTTCATGATAGTTTGAGAATGATTGTATCCTTTCGCATTTTTCAGTTTTTATTAAAACAGCACCGATGTACCTAGCTGTATGTTTAGGTTGGATCTTGGGTTGGATGGCTCAGCTAAAGTTTGTTCCCATGCTATGTTACATACGATGGCTGTCTTTTTGTGCTGAATTAAAGTTTGTCTTTTTGTCCTTCTGAGTTAGAGGGATATACCTGGTTCTGCTGCCTCCAACTGAAACACCACCGTTTTCTTTTTTGAGAGTTGGATCACTTCAGCAGCATCATTTTCATATCCGTGCTCCTAAATTGATTGGTTAACCTGTTTTCAAGTTGATTATACTTATTCTTACAATCAAGTTATTAGTTGCATTCTCTGGGAAACAACATTTCTGAAAGAAAAGAAAATCCTCTTGTTACTTATACCTGCTTTCAGGTTGTGACTGAATATGTTTGCAATGTTCTGTTGCAGACTGTTGTTTATTCTGTTTACTGGCCCCAGCTGCTGAACAAAATTATTTAGTGGTGTGACTATTTTTTGTTTCCCTTTTTCTTGTAGGACTCTGGCCATACAGTTGCCATGCTTGCCTCTGTGCCGCAGCCGCACAGGTATTTTCTTAGTTTGTTTATAGTTATTTCCCCCGGGTGTGTGTGGGATTCAACTTTGGTGTTTGCTGCATGTGGGGGTTTTTGCTCTGTACCTTTGGGGATCTTCGTCCCTTCTACCTGTTTATGATTATTCTTTTGGAATTCCTGTTCCTCTTCTTTATTTGATTAGTTTTGTAGGGTTTTTTCCCCAGCTGCATGACTGTGTGTTGCGTTGTTGCTGTTTAGTTGTGTTTGATGACCTTTTTGAGGCTGAATATGTTGACTCTGTGTTTAATTGGAAGAGGCAATATGTGGATTATAGCTTCCGTGTATATTTTGTTGCAACAGATAAACTAAAAGCCTGCTGCTGGCCCGCGTTTTCATCGTCTTATGCTTTTTAAGTGTCTTGTTGTTGTATTTTCTGGCAATTTCGTGTTTTTCGGGTGCAGATTCATGTCAGGGACTTTGAATGTTTTGTGACATATGTAACCATTTCGTTTCTGTGCATAAAAATAGACCATGTTTACCGTTAGTGTTTATGGTTCTTATTCTAAAAACACATGAACATCCAAAAATCTGCAGTTCCCTTTTACAGACGCAGACATTTTTGTCTTAGAACTTGAACTGAGCCTTGTTGCAGCTTCGTTTCGTGTTTATTGTCGGTGATTTCCATTCTTAATCAACATGGTTATAGGCAAAGCTTCTCTGTACAAGTAAAAACAGCTCACTTTGTGTGTATTCTTAGTATCTTATCCAGCCTGACAAGGACTGCTGAACTTTAGCATGGCCGATAGATTTAGGGGCATGTTTCCCTAATTTATCATAATTTTTTCAGTTTGTTAAGTCCATATTTGTGATTTTTTTTTATGATTTACCTTAATTTAAATATACTATTAAATATTTTGTCCCCGACATATATATTCTGATCCTGGCAGTACCATACTTTACTTATCTCAGGTCGATCAAGGACAAGTGCATACCAATTGCAGCTCTAGAGCCCACCATTAGGAGTTGGTTCATTAATGTATTTGTAGCTGAAAAAACTCCTATACGTATGACCAGGTGGCATAAGCGTCGGCAAATGGTTGTCCTGACAGATGCACAGGTGATGTTTTGCATTTTATTCCCATGCTTGTTTATTATATTATTTGTTGCTGCTACCTGACATTCCCTATTACTTTGTAGAATCGAGCCATCCATTGCGTTATTAATGAACCAGATGATGAGTCACTCGATAAATTTATCAAGCCGTACCATGTGTACGTTGTTGGCAATGCTAAGGTCAATACCCCAAGCGTTCCAGCATTGACAGATTCAGACTACCATATTGTTCTGACTAGAAGTTCTTACATAAGAGCTGCAGAGCACAACGAGGAACTCTTCCCAGTTCAAAGGATGTATGCGCTGGCCCCATTTTCCCGATGCTCAAAACTGACAGAGGATGCACACGCGCGCATAAGTAAGATTCCATTTCCTTTGCAAGTTCCCCCAACCAGCTGTTCGTTTTATATGACACTTATTTTGCTGCAGATTTGTTGTGTGGTGTTATACATGTTTTCCCTCCGCGCACGGTCAGGAAAAACAACAGGCGAATCCAAGAATTTGTTGTTGTGAACCAGGAGTAAGATACTTGCAGTCTTCCATAATTTCGGCCTGTCGCTTTTCTACCATCACCTTAATGCCTCTGTAATTTTGGATCGAATGCAGACGCAGGCCAATGATTTTAAGCTTGTGGGAAGAATTTCTGCAGACTGAGGCTCCTTTCTTGACTGACCATGTCAATGAGATGCCTGTGGTACTGGGGATGCGTCTAGCAATTAGTACTTTTCATGGTATTCTCTGCGATCTTGCCTCATCACCCGTATTTTTTTAGCACGTCCCCTTTATATACTATATCCACGACGGTATTGACAACATATATTCTTTCCGTAGGCATTGGACTTGCAAGTATGCCTAACAGTACGATCTTGTTCGACCCTCCAATGGCAGAGGCTCAGGCTTTACAACTGTGGTACGAGCTGCTGCTTCGTGTTGCAACTATTATTGCCCTCTGTAAGTTTGTTCCTCTATATTTAATTTCATATGTCCCCATGCTTTGCAGGCTGACTTCAAACCACGAGTACGTTGAGAATGTTGTCTCCCAAAAGCTTTATGAGAAACAGCACCAGGTCCCGCCCCAGCCTCTTCATAGCCAACTTCGGAGAATAAGTCAAATCACAAGTTCAGCTCATATGGTATTTTCCGCGGGAAAAATCTCTTAACATTCGTCCTGCAGTTGACAATTACTTATTTCTCACTAGGTTGTCCTTTTTCAGGTTAGGTCTTTTTGGGTGAAAGCTAGATTGTTGATCAACCACGCCTGGCACGCAGATGAGCCCATGTACTTCTTAATTTGTCCGACCTGCTCAAACACGTGTGGATCGATTCCTGGAAATCCATTCAACTGCTTCCACTGCGGCGGTGACTTCCCGTTACCAACGGCCCTGTAAGTTACAATTTTGCGTATCGTCCTCCTACAGCTACTGTTACTTGAAGGTTAAACAAAGTCTGGTGCTTTCCCTCTAAAATTTTTATGTATTTTACTCTACCCTAGATTCGGACTGAAGGTCGATTTGTTTGATTCGACTGGGAAATTGGAAGTTCATGTCGGAGACAGAGAGGCCAGGCAACTGCTGCAACTAGAACCTCAGGATATAATTGACATGGAAGAAACAGTACGTGATGTCCATCTCTTGATATAGCTTTATGTTGACAGTTTTGCTGTGTTCTGCACTTGACATTTTGTGTCTTCAAACACTAGGAAGAGGGAGTTGATATTGATGTTCTGAACGACAATCTGAAAGAGAGGCACATGTTCTGCCATGTTCGGGCATCTGCCTCTGATTCACAGGGAAAGCCCTGTGGCCGATACACTCTTATAGAATTCCTTCCCATGACTGACTTCCCTGCAGCAACATCTTCATCAGGCGGCCACTCCTCATCATCAGCAGCAGCACAACTCCACGACTCTGATATGCTGATGCCCGAGTTTGATGGCGCTGCATCGACAACTGGCAGCGAACTTAGGAAAACTCCCGCTCCATCTCCACAGCTGCTAACCGGTAAAAGGCCTATGGAACTAACTACTACCTCTACCGTTAAAGGTGCAAAGCACGCTAAACAGGATTAGGCTTCGTCAGCATAGTTACCTACTGCATAATTTTTGCTATTCGGGCGCAGCATTTTGCCATGTTCATAGGTACAGTGTGCTCGTCCCGGATATAATATCTTTTGCTGGCTCATGCAACATACAACCTATAACTAAGTGTGTACAATGAGCCTGAGAATGTAACATACATGCATAATAGGTGTGTTTACGTTTGCTTTTGATCTGTAAATAGTTTGCGTAATAAAGCGAGGCTTGCTTTTGACCTGAAAAATATGTCAGTTCGCCTGAACGATGATCAATTTCAGCAGCCTGAGTATTTAAGGTTAGAATCTGTGAAAATTGTTGACTGGGACACAGAGAATTATCCCCTTCTGAGTCTTCAGAAACTTGTCTTCTCGAGCTGCATTCAGCTCCGTCAGGTCCCCTCTGGCTTCTCTACAGAAAGTTTAGTAGCACTAGGTACTTCCCTCAGGTTAGAAAAGGTTATATTTCCATGTTTCAGGTCTGACATGTTTTGTGTTTTTTATTGTCAGGCTCACTTCTTTTGGAAAAAAAGATCGTTAATTGGGAGATTGATGACGCAAGGTCTTTGTTTTCAGTTCTTAAGCTTCCATGGACACATTCTCTTGCAACACTTGAAATCCATCCTCCATGGAAGGCAAAATGCCTCTCTATGCAAGTAAGTTCTATCATAGGCATTCCAGACACGGAAAATTACGTTGATGTCCTTGACTTGAGTCTTTCTGAGAATGCAGAAGAGGTTAGATTTGAGGCTGTTGTATCTATGCCACTGATTCTGTTGTGGTCTGGGTTCAGCTTGCTGACACATATGTTCAAGAACCCAGAGTAGGTACGAAATTGCTCTGCTCATTTGAAATTTTAAATCTTATTATAATTGCTCTGCTCATTTGAATTTTTCGGGCCATTGTTTCTAGAGTCCAGTGACCTCATTAAGAAACCTATTCCGCCGTCCCTTGGTTTTATGCCCTGTCTTTATGGTTCTTCTGTTGGTGTCAGTACACATTGTGAAAGTCATTGCAGACTTTACTTGTACCAAGGGGGCTGAAGAGAGAAGTCTGGTGTGGATAATTTGTTGTGAGGGTTTAGGTGCTCACACTGTCAGAGTGGACCTGAGCTGAAAGAAGGGGTTTACCGAGCCATTGTGCACCCCCATGGCTATAGTAGCTTCGAACTACCCTCTGATGGTGATTATCACTGCTTACAGCCTTTATTTTTCAACCTGCTTTATGGTGAATAATTGGTTGGTGTCCGGGTGGCCTGTGTGTGGATTAGTCCAAGAATCTCACACCATGCACCATCTGACGTGCTGCTAAACTTTGTCTAGATAACAAGCAAAAAAAACTTGTCATGTTGAGCCGAGATGTATATATATATATATATATGTGTTTTGCTGCTAAAAACAAAACAAAATAATATCTTTTGTTTTATACTTGTCACGTCCTGCTAAAAGTACACATTTATAATTACAGGTTTACAATATGTTTCTCTTTTTCAAATATAAAACAAATTCCAGTTTATAACTTCAATTATAATATCTCGAAAAAATCCCAAAAAATAAAACTAAATTACAATTCAAGGCTGGGTTAAATCTGAGTTGAATTACACAAAGTGTAATCTCCATTCCCTAGTTTATGGTAAAACCCATATAATAAAGATAAGAAAATGTGTTGTATACTTATTTTTTCTTTTAGTATATATTGAAAATGACCTCTTATTATTTTTCAAAATATAATTATACTCCTTCACTAGGTTCTATTTTATAAGCACTTATAAATACTCATTTACTTGGTTCTATTTTACAAGCGCTTATCTATATTCTTAAATAGCTTATATTTATAAAATTTATGTCTAAAATATGTGTATTAAAATTAATTTGGCAATCTAATTTTTTATGTTTTTTTATATTTTCATTTTACACAGTAAATCTTCTTTAGTAAAGTTTATTGATGTATTTATTTATACTTAAATTTTGAAAGTTAAAGAGTGAATACTTTTTATAAACATACAAAAAATATATAATAAATTTATAATTCATGGGCATCGGCCCGGGTATTCTCGCTTTGATTAGTGTGTATAATTTTTTGCTAAATTCTTTAATATTTTTCTCTAACGGTAATTTACATAATACTATTAATTTTTCTATATCAATTAAAATATTCTATGATAAAAAAAAATTGCATAGAAAGAACATTGGTAATAACAGTATTAAAATCATGACCGTGCAAAAGTACGGGTATCTTCTATAAAATATAAGTAAAAAATATATTTACACGTGTATCTTTGTTAATCAAATTTAATATGTATGATAAATAATAAACAGATCTGTGCATGTGCACGGGTATCATCTGGTTAATCTATAAATGGAACCCTTTACCATCTTGGGTCATAGTAGTTTAGGATGTGTTTGGTTGGAGAGCATTTGGAGAATATGGATTTTGTTTGGTGATTTTGAGAGTCTGAGATTTTGCTTGAGATTTTGTAGAAATCTTGTTTGGTTAACTTGGAATTTTGTAAGTGTGAAATAAAAATGATACTAGCCATAAGGGATCAAAATGATACTCTACTTACTGATAGTGAGCATATTAATACTGAAGCAGTCAATTTCTTTACAGCTCTATTATCAGAGGATAACCAGGATGTTTCTAATAGTGACTCAGATAAATTGTTGGAAAATATACCAAATATTATTACTGAAGTGCAGAATCAGAGTCTTACAAAAATGACAGATATTGAGGAACTGAAACGTACAGTGTTTGCAATGGATGGAGATTCAACAGCTGGTCCAGATGGTTTTACAGGTAAGTTCTTCACATCTTGCTGGGATATTGTATGTGATGACTTGCTTGATGTTGTAAATGAGTTTTTGCATGGGATTCCCATTTCTAGATCCATAGCATCCTCATACATTACATTAATTTCCAAAAAGCCAGTAGTGAATTACTTCTCAGATTTTAGACCTATTAGTCTCTATAATTATTTAAATAAAATATTTTCAAAGATAAATGTAGAGAGATTTAAGCCCATGATGTCTAGTCTCATTTCCCCTGAACAGTCAGCTTTTGTTCAGGGTAGAGAACTAGCAGACAATGTGTTACTAATGCAAAAACTTACAAGTTTTTTAAATAATAAAAAGGGTGGTTCCAATATTATTTTTAAACTTGACATGGTTAAGGCTTTTGATAGGATATCCTGGACTTTTCTGAGAAGATTTCTACTCAAAATGGGTTTTTCAAATTTATTTGTTAGTAACATCATGGGCAATATAGAAGCAGCGAGATTTTCAATCTTAGTGAATGGCCAGCCAAAAGATTTTTTTAGCACCTCCAGAGGCATTATATAGGGAGACTCACTGTCCCCTTTTTTGTTTATTCTACTCACTAAGGTGTTTTCAAAAAATACTGGCTTGCTATTTTAAAATACTTTGATTGATAACTACATACTGCCACATTCATCTAAGAAAATCACACACTTAAACTTGCAGATGATACAGTTGTGTTTCTTAGAGCCAATAGAACCAATCTAAACAATCTGAGGTCATTTTTAATTAGTTATGAGAATGCAACAGGGCAGAAAATTAACTTTGAAAAATCTGCATTCTATATAACTAAGTTTGCCACAGCTGCTACTAGGGATTTGGTATGTCAATTATCAGGTATTAGTGAAGGTTCTTTCCCATTTACCTACCTGGGATGTCCAATATATATTGGCAAGACCAAGCACTCTTATTTCCAATCTATGTGTGATAAGATAACTGCCAGGTTATCTGTCTGGCAGCACAAATGTCTTACACAAGCAGGCAGATTAATATTAATAAAACATGTTTTGTCTGCTATACCCTTGCATATTTTGACAGTTATTAAACCTACAAGAGGGGTGATTGACAAATTGCATGTTTTATTTTCAAAATTCTTGTGGGGAAGTACTTAATGGGGTCAAAAAAGAATTTGGAGATGTTGGAAAAAACTGTTCTTTCCTATAATTGAAAATGGGATAGGAGTTAAAGATCTACATGTTATCTTACAGAGTTTTTCCATAAAACTCTGGTAGAAACTCCAAGTTAACACTAGTTTATGGGAAAATTTTATGTGGTCTCTCCCTGATTATTTAAAAAGATCTAGAACATGGCGTAGAATCAAAAAGATGGAACATATTGCTCTGGAAAATATAGTTGTGCAGGTGGGCAAAGGGGATGTGTCATTCTGGAACTCCAGATGGCTTGGAGAAATTATACTGAACGATGAATGGAATGAGGAGTATGATATTCCATATAGTGATCTTGTTGTGTCTGAATATTGTGCTAACCAGATTGATTATATGAATCACATGCAGATTGGATTCTCAGAAACTATTTTTCGGTTGATATCAAAGGAATTCCCTTTATTTGAGGAATTGGAGGATAAAATAATATGGATGCCTAATTTTTCTGGCAAATTTACTCTGCCATCAGCTTATGAGGTTATTAGACCTAAGAAATTGCCTGTGAAGTCATTTAAGCATATGTGGTCTGTTTTTATTCCAGGGAAGATGTCTTTTTTCAGTTGGAAATTAGTCAACAGACTAATACCTAATTAATGCTGACATTCTTGAGGATATCCATATCCATCAACCATCAATATGTGCTTTTTGAAGGAACTTCTGGGATGATCTACATCATGGTTTTAACAGTTGTGCTGTTATCAGAATAGTTTGGCAGGCTGTAAACAGAGCCTTTGATATTATTGATTTTTAAACTGATTCATTACGGAATCTTTTATATTACTATTGGCATCTGCAGGACAAATCTCTACACACAACCAATGTAGCAAGGAAAATACTTGTAGTTACATTATGGTTCATATGGTGTGCCAGGAATCAATATATATGAAAATGTGGTGCCAAATGCTTCTTTGATTGGCAGGCAAATACAAGATATGATACTTGCTATCATAAGAGTACACCAGAAACACTGGTCAAAATTTTCAGTTTCAAGGATCAAATACAAATCCAATCATGTTTTAACATGGAAGCTACCAGTAAGTGGTACCTTGAAACTTAATTGTGATGGATCCTTTGTGAGCCCAAATAAGGGATGGGCTGGAATAGTACTGAGAAATGATGTTGGACAAGTGATCTTTGCAAAATCTCAATTTTTTGAGGCTCATGACAGCTTAGAGGTAGAAACCATTGCTCTATCTCTGGCTCTGGAAGCTGTTTACTTTGATGATTTACATGATGTGCAGGTGGAGGTTAATTCCCAGGTATTTAAGAAGATAGTAACAAAGGAGCAGCACTGTCCATGGAAACTAACTAATGTTCTTAGGAATATATGGTCCTTACAAGGTGATATTTCTATATCCATCTCACAAGTTTATAGAGAAATCAATTCTGTAGCTGATGCTTTAGCAAA
The DNA here is from genome assembly GCA_948330725.1 of Sherardia arvensis. Taxonomy (NCBI): domain Eukaryota; kingdom Viridiplantae; phylum Streptophyta; class Magnoliopsida; order Gentianales; family Rubiaceae; genus Sherardia; species Sherardia arvensis. The sequence goes on from OX415240.1 coordinate 30,059,879, forward strand.
ATTAGCTACAGAATTAAATAAAACTACAAAAAAAAAAAACTTTTATATATTATTAGTGATTTGGCTTAAAAACACTATGTGTCCCCTTGAAATTCCTTCCGGTGATTTGGCTTAGTGAGCAGATCTGCCCGGCGCGATGTCGAAGAAGGGTGGACGGGGATTCATGAGGTCAGGGAAGAGTGGTTTTGAGACGGAGAGTGTAAAGAGCAAACAGAAACTGCTGCGGGCGATTCAAGAGGAGCAGGATGAGGTCGACCAATTGAAGGTTGCTGCAAGTGGAGTTTTTGATGAGAACTTCGATTCGGCACCAATCACGCCAAGTGAGCAGATTATGGGTAGAATGGGGAGCAATACAATTGGGAGCCACTTTGCAGCTAAACCCAGTAGAATTGGGCGAAAGGGGATAGAGCTTACCTCTACCAGGGGTTTAAGCTGGGGAGAGGAGTCTGAAGAGAGTGAGGAGGCGAAACCGCAAGGGTGGAAGAAACTAGTCGATGACGAGGAGGTGATGCAGTTCTATCCACCAGAGGAGATGGATGGGGTAAAGGTTGCTGTGTTGCCCAAGGAGGAGATCGAGTTGAATATGAAGGAATGGGAGATGGTAGCTGTTTGCAAAGTTCTGGGTGGAAGGCCCCCATTTCCAATGATGGAGGCATTCCTTAAACGAACGTGGCAACAATACTCTCTCAGGCAAATCTGGTTGCTCAGTCCAGGTATTTTTCTTGCAAAGTTTGGATGTATTGCTGATAGAAACGCAGTGGTAGACAGAGGAGTGATGCTGTTTGACAATAAACCAGTGATAATGCATAGATGGTCCAAGAACCTTGATTTAACTGTTCCTACATCAGTTCCAGTGTGGATTAGATTATATGGTCTAAATGTGCTATACTGGTCCAGCAGTTTGCTAAGTAGGATTACAAGTGCTATTGGTAAACCAATCAGAATGGATAAGGAGACTAAACACCTAGAGAGAGTGGGATATGCTAGGGTGTTGGTGGATGTGAAGATAGGTGGTGATTTACCAGAAAGGGTGACATTCTTGAATGAGGAAGATGTTCTTACTCATCAAGAAGTGTTCTATGAATGGCTCCCAGTTCAATGTGCTGAGTGTAAGATGTATGGGCATAAGGTGGAGAATTGCAGGAAGAGAGCAAGGGTGAGAAAAGCTCAGCCATTAAAGAAGGTTTACTTACCTAAGCCTGCAGTTGGGGTGAAACCAGTGGAGAAGCAGGCTGTTGTGGATCCAGGGAATACTCAGCAAGCTGTAGCAAGTAAGACACTGAAGCTCTCTAAACAAAAAGAAGTGATGGTTGAAGAGGGGGCAGTTGTTAGAGACAAGAGGCAGACCACAGATACAGGAGAAACTGAGAAAGATTTTACAGAGGTGAAGAGAGGAAGTAAAAGCAGTGGTGGCACTAATATTGGACAGTATGCTTCAGGAGAGGGGGTTGTAGGTAGTACCAGTTACTACTCAGTACTATTAGAACCACCTGATGGGGAGTAAGATGGCAGTCTGGAATGTGAGAGGTGTAAATAGAGAGGGGAGGCAGAAGCAGATCAGGGATTTCTGTAATGTAAATAGGGTGGGTTTTCTTGGTTTGGTTGAAACAAAAATCAAAAACCAAAAAATAGAGGAAGTGTGGAAGAAAATTGGATTGAAGTGGGAACTTATTACCAACAGCTTAATGGCAGACAAAGCAAGGGTCTGGATTGGTTGGAGGCCTGACTATTTTGATGTTAAATTGGTAAGCATGGGAGATCAATGGGTGGATGTTGAGTGTGTGATCAAAGAACTTAACACAAGGTGTGTTGTCACAGTGGTGTATGGTTTCAATCAAAGGGAGCAGAGAGAGTCACTATGGGAAAGCTTGAGAAGGGCTAATCATCAAAATCTGCCATGGCTAATTATTGGGGATTTTAACTCTCCTCTACAGTTGCATGACAGAGAAGGTGGGAACCCAGTCTCACTTGATGAAATAGAGGATTTTGGGGATGTTGTAGATTTTTTGGAGCTACAGGAGATGAAAACTTATGGTCCTACCTACACATGGAGTAACAGAAGGGTTGGAGGTGATAGAGTGAGTAGCAGAATTGACAGGGCTCTAGTTAATGGAAAATGGATATCCCAGATGGTTAATTCTAAGTGCTTGGTAAAGGTGCATGCAACATCTGATCACTTACCATTGTTGGTGTTGTTGGAAAAGAGTAAAGTTGCTGGACATAGGCCCTTCAAATTCTATAACATGTGGTGCAGTTCCCCACAGTTCAATCCTGTAATTCAGCAAAGTTGGAGGCAGGGTCAAATCCTTACTTTGAAAGACTTTTATGAGGATCTTCAGAGGCTGCACAGCCCCCTCAAAGAGCTCAACAAACGTGAGTTTGATCATATTCAGGAATCAGTGATAAAAGCCAGGGAGGAATGGGAGGTTACACAAAATGCACTATTTGGGGATCCCTTGAATATCAGTCTACAGGAGCTGGAGGGACAACACAGAAGAAGGTTAGTGGAACTGGAGGATGCTGAAATGCTCTTTTTACAGCAAAAAACTAAATTGTCATGGCTGAATGAGGGAAACAAGCCCACTAAGTTATTCTATGCTGTCATGAAGAGTAGGCAGTACCACAATCATATAGTTAGCCTCATCTCTGATTCAAAAATGATATTTGGCAGGGAGGAATTAGAACAGCACTTGGTGGAGCATTTCCAAAATCAATTTGGAGTTAGTATGCAAACTGAGCTCCCAATTAATCCTGAGGTTACAAAGCAAGGAAATGTGCTCACCATAGAGCAACAACTGAGGCTTGTGAAGCCAATTACAGAGGAGGAAATCAAGAATGCACTGAATGGGATCCATAATGATAAGAGTCCAGGGGCAGATGGTTACTCAAGCAAGTTTTTTAAGAAGAGTTGGGAGATAGTTGGGGCTGACTTTTTAAGAGCAATCAACAATTTTTTTGAAGGAGGAGAGCTACCAGATGATTTCAATAGAGCTGTTATAACTTTAATACCAAAGGTTAGTCACCCTCAAACTGCATCTGATTACAGACCAATTTCATGTTGTTCTGTGCTGTATAAAGTGGTTACTAAAGTGATGTGTGCTAGATTGAGTGGAGTATTGCCAGAATTGGTGCAAAATAATCAGAGTGCTTTCATTAAGGGGAGACTGATTGCACACAATATATTACTGGCTCAGGAGCTACTTCATAAATATAATCAGAAGCAGATGACTCCTAGTTGTGTTCTTCAGGTTGATGTTCAGAAGGCATTTGACACAGTGAATTGGGAGTTTCTGTTGGGATGGTTGGCAGCTTTACATTTTCCAAGTACATTTATTTGGTGGATCAAAAGATGTCTAACAAATTCTATATTCTGTCTTGCACTTAATGGTAGCCATACTAAGAGTTTCTCTGGACAGAGAGGGGTTAAACAGGGGGATCCTCTTTCCCCTTTACTCTTTGTAATATGTATGGAGTACTTTACTAGGCAGATGAAGCTTGAATTTGCAGAAAAAAGGATAGGTTATCATCAGAGATGTATGAGGGCTGGTATACACTGCTTGTTATTTGCAGATGATTTGCTGGTATTTTGTAAAGCAGATGAGCATTCTATGAGGGGAGTAAGGGAAGTACTGCACAAGTTTCAGCAAACAACAGGATTGGGGATCAATGCAAAAAAATCCAAGGTAGTGTTTTCTAACATGGATATGGCCACTAAGGTACTGCTTGCTGACATACTTCAGGTTACAATGGGATCTCTCCCTTTGAAGTACTTGGGGATGCCTATTACAGGGGTTAGATGGAATAGAGCAGTATGCAATGCTTTGCTTGAGAAATTAACAGCCAGGCTTAGGACATGGAGCTCTAGGAATCTGTCCTATGCTGGAAGAGTGCAGCTTGTGAATACAGTGCTTTTAAGCATCACAAGTTACTGGGGATCTGTTTTTCAGCTCCCTCAAGGCATTCATGAAGACATAAAAAGATTGTGCAGGAACTATATCTGGGGGAAAGCTGAGGGGAAGAAGGGCTTTTATCCAGTTTCATGGTCAACAATGACTAGAGACAAAGATCAAGGAGGTTGGGGTTTAAGAGATACTTCTGTTTGGAATGTTGCATTATTATGTAAGCATATATGGGATGTAAAATGCAAAAAAGATGTACTTTGGATAAGGTGGGTGCATGAATATTATCTCAAGGGTAAGGATTTCTACACTACTCCTGCTGTAGTGGGTCAGAGTTGGTGTTGGAGGAGGATTCAGAAGGTAAAGGAGAGAGTATGGAAGCTATTGCCTCAGTGCTTGGATAAGGTTGGTAGGTTTAAAGCCAAACTGGTCTATACATTGCTGAAATGGACCTCTGTAGATAGCTGGGCACCACTGATATGGGATTCAGCTATGCAACCAAAGCATTGCATCTTCTTATGGATGTTGTTGAAAGGAAAACTTCCTGTTGCTGCCAGATTGCAAGAGCTAGGGGTTCTAAGGAATCCAAGTCTGCTATGTAGCTTGTGTGGAGAGCAAGGGGAGACTATAGCACATTTGTTTACTACATGTGCTTACACTAAGAATCTCTATGAATTGTTGCAGTTAAGGGGGATCACTTCTATAAGGGAATTGAGAAGAAGATTACAAAAATGGAGGGCCAGGAGGTATGGGAGCATAAAGATGAAGATGGTGGCTGCTGTCTACTTAATCTGGTTGGAGAGAAATCAAAGGCTATTTCAAGGCAGAAACAAAGGGGTACTATATTTGAAGAAAAGAATTGAAGAGGAGTGCCAAGGAAGGAAAAAGCATGTAGTTTCATAGCTTGCTAATTGAGAGTGATGTTGCATAATTTTTGCAAATAGACAAGTACAGTAGCTGGAGAGAAAGCTGCTAAAAGTGTAAAACTATTGTTTTGGTTGTTTTAATATGAAAATCGTTTGTCAAAAAAAAAAAATTAGCTACAGAATCAAGGACCTCTGTCACATACACACAAAACACAATGCCCAGAAAGATTAAACGTTTATAACCTAGACAGAAACTGAAACACCTTATCTACGTGTTAGATAGGTTGGAAGAAATAGGATGCTGCTCTTTTGTTATTTTGTGCAGGATAGAAGGAAGCAATAGAAGAGGCTGCTGAACTAATGGAAACAGCTGGAGAGAAGGAACAAGACAGCTGGAGAGAAGGAACATGACAGCTGGATATGGAGCTCAACATTAGCAACAAATGGAAGGATGCTCCACAACAGAGTAACATATAGTCTTTATTGAAACCTCGTACTTGTTGGCAGAATTAGGCTTCACATAGCGATCCCTCACTTGCTTGCGAGTAATGAGTCGTTTAGTCGACAGAATTGGTTTTCGATGTGAGGTGCCTAACTTGCTTGCTAAAGTTGACATAGGCGTAGATAAAGACTATCAAGAGATTAAAACTCAACTATGTTTTAGTATCGACATTGTTTTTTACTCATTTTTCAATGTAATGGATACTACTTGGTTGATATTTCAGGCTTGGTGAACCTAATAAACATCACCCCACTTATTGGTAATTTATTTAAAAAAAGTAAGTGTGAAATAAAATCCTTGTTTGGTTCGTTGGGATTTTGCAAGTTTAAAACAAAAATCGTGTTTGGTTTGATTGAGATCTTGTAAGTAAAAAATCAAAAATTTGTTTGAACTAAAGTCTGGATTTGGAAGAACAAAACCAGACTTAGAAAGGGCAAGATCTGAACTTTCTAAAATTACACGAACCAAACATAAACTTTCAAACCTAGACTTTGGAAATCCAATTTAAAAAAAAAATTGGTAAACCAAACACAGTCTTATATATTTCCAATCTTCTTTTCTTTTCCATTATCACATGCGTCAACTCATTCTCTCTCCCATATTTAGCGCCTTCCACGCGTCTCTTCCATCTCTTTATCAGGATTCACGAGCATTCTCCTTCCTTGTTTTTTTCCCGTTAAATCCCTCTCTCTTTAATCATCTATGTTTCTCCTATAATCGAATCTAATTTCTAGCAATCTCAGTCCATCGCCTTTTTGTAGCTGAAATTTGGAATTCGGTATTAAAGACGGTAGTCTCGTATCCCGAATGAACCGACATCGGTGAATTTGTGTACAGAAAACAACATCCCAACTCGCATAACGGTTGTTGGGAGGTTTAATTTCTTGTACCCACAAATTAATATTGATTGGTGATTGCGGCAAGAAGCGTCGGCGGCTTAGTACAACCCTCTGGACGAGTTGAGCCCGATGGGGATGCGCCTGCGGAAAAGCTCGTCGTTTTTGGAATTGATTCAAATGAGACTTTCGCAGAGGAGTTCGCCGAAGAAGGAGTAATAATAGGGGGTCTTCGTCGGGGACGGAGAAGCTTAAGGCCTCGAATTTTTCGGTGACTACCTGAGAGACATTCTGATTTGTAATTTGATCTGTGATGGATGTCTGGAACACACGCTTGATCACGAACCCAGCTCACGAACCGATCTGCAAGACAAAGCCCTGGGGTAGGTAGACATTCCGATGCTTAAATCAGTGACAGTTAGAGAAGTTTATAAGCGTAAGGCGTAGTGTATGTAAGATAATAGATTGAGAGGTCTACCACACCTTTGGTATTTATAGGGCTACAATTTGTAGATTGGTAAGATATGTAGTTATGGTAAGAATACAACTCTTATGGAGATAACAGTTGTATTACCATGTTTAGAAGAAGTGCATTCCTTGTAGGACATTCAGAATATACACATTACTTATAAGGAATTGGGCCGATTGATCCGTGGATCCATCTCCCGTGATCCTTCTCGGGGCTTGATCCGAGACTGAACGAGACCCTAGAGTGCGAACTATGGACTTATTAGTAGCCCAAGGTAGATTTTCAGAATTTCGAGGTCTCCTCTCGAGGGCATGATGCGAGACTTATTATTCGGGGGTAAGGCTATTATCTCGAGGGAGATAACTCAGAGTATTAGCTTGGGGCATATTCTCAAATTGACCACTCGGGCTGACTCTTCTGAATATATATCTTTAAGTCGTTTCGCATTCCATCTGAACACGTGGACGGCTGAGTTCAAATCCAATTTTAATCTGAGGTGGGTGACACGTGTCATTTACTCGTTGAGTAATCTTGACGGTGCAAGACCACCCTTCCAATTACCTGAATCATTCCGCGAGTCGATGTAATTACTCGCTTAAATGCGTTTCAATTACGGGTTATATATGCTTATCTTCATCTCTTCATTCTGATTTGTATCTTCTTTTCTTCTCCAAAATTTCTTCATCTTCCACATCATATTTTCCCCCCATTCTCCGTGCGACCATGTCTCAACCAAGTTCTGGTGCTCCCCATGGCAGCAAGGAGAATACCATGCATGTGGATGAGCCAGAGGTTGTGGTTATTGAAGAGAAAACTCCGATTGTCGATGGTGTTCCGGTCGAAAATCGGCCAGTTGCCGATGATTTAAAGACTCCATTTTTGGAATCTGATTCCTGGAAATTTATGGAGGTGACCATTGTTGTTCCCCTGCAAGCTGTTTCAGTGCAGCATGGTGAGGGTTCATCCCAATCAGGTGTGGACCCTAATATGGAGCCCCAAGTTGATAAACGGGTTCCTGATACTGGTGGCGCGAGTGAGGTTACCAAGGTGGTCGACGAAAGGACGTTGAAGTTCCTGAAGTCGTGCAGACTGTCATATCCCATCGAGGATGGTCAGAGGGTTGAGGACGACTCGATCGATACCAAGGAACTGGTGGTCCACCCGAGGGGTAATATATGGGAGGTTCCTGCAGCAGGGAGTGAGTTTCCCTTTCCCCCATTGTTTGTTGAGTTCCTGAGACTACATAAGCTACATTCATGTTAGATACACTCCAATTCGGCGATGTCCATCATGGCTGTGATATCCTGGTGTGCCAGAAAGGGGTATGAACCGAGTTTGGATTTGTTTCGGAGCTTGTACCGGCTGTATGCAGTGAAGAATCAAGTTCATCTGACCCTAACCCCTCGGGAAGCGAAACCATTTGTGTTTCCCAAAAACAGTGGCAAGTGGCATGCCACCCGTCTGACTTTTGATCGGAGTAAGTATGATATGCCCAACTAGAATCCCAAGCCGAAGAGAGTTGTGGCCCGAGATAAGGAGTTCGAGATCCCGGACCGAGTGAAGGGTATCGTCAAGGAGCTCTTGGATGCTAACATAATCTTCCAGGGGGAATGGATAGAAGGAGCTCATGACTCGATGTGTTGGTGGCCTGCTATTACTTACTCATATCTGAAGAAGGTCCCCCATCGGTCATCATCCAACAGAGCTTCTTGAAGCCGGGGCTCTCCTGGACTTCCCCCGATGAGTTGGCAGCTCTTGGCTTGGCAGCAGAAGAGGGTAAAGGGAAATCTAAGAAGTCGGGTAAGCGGAAGTCTCCCAGGGGCCGAGATAAGGCTACCTCGAACCAGTCCTCCAAAGGTATGTACTTCTTGTTCTTGTAAATTTTACCACATACTCGGCGGCCTTTAAGTGTTGACATCTTTTCTTATATTGGGACATATCCTCCCCCTAAGAAACGAGCCAGGAAGGAGAGGGAAATCTCTGAGGTAGATGAGAAGGAGTCCGAAGAAGAGGGGTCCGAGAAGGGTGACTTCAACTCTGAGCAGGTGACGCTTGATAGTGGTCCTTTGAAGGAGCTCGAGTTCTATCTGACAGAGCCTGAGGGAAAGAAGAGGTGCGGACATCTCGGGGGTCTTACAAGAGATATCCTCTAGTGTCTAAGGTAATTTCTCTCTCTTATTTACAAAGTTGTTTTGTGTCTCCATGGTAGGAAATACTCAAAGAGTGTTTGTATGTAGTTGCTGACAGGTCTGGCCAAGATAGGTGATTGGGCCAGTGCCAAACTGACACGATGTATTCCTCCACTTGCGAGTTGCACGCTTGGTGTAAGGCTCTTGAAGCTGTGGTAAAGGAGAGGGATAACCTTCAAGATTAGGTCAGTGCCCTTCAGGCTCAGTTGGCAGCACCTCCTGTACCCACTACTGCTTCAGTGGTGGTGAGTTAGCGGGAGACCAAGGTGAAGCAGCTCGAGAGCAAGGTGAAGGGCATGAAGCAAAAGAGAGAGCTGAGGGAGAAGGAGTTGAAGTATTCAAAAGATCTGATCGAAGAGTTGACTCGAGAATGGGCCTTAGAGAATGATCCTTCAGAGCAGCGGCGGTTGCTTACGATTTGGAGCATGTTTATCGCATATAGGCCCGAGATGAGGAGTCATAGGGAGGAGTATGGATAATTATTCCTCCACTCTACGTTGCACATGATCTTGGATTCCGTACTTAAGTTGTGCAGGTTCGATGAAGAGAAGAAGGTGATGATTGCTTTCTTTTCTCGTCCTGGCGCTTTACAGAAGTTGGAAGCTCTGTCCAATCCTCGTTAACGCTGGACTCGTGGGGCTGAACTCTTGGATCTATTGGATACCACCAAGAAAGTACTAACATCAGGGGATTTGTTAAGTCTTATTAAAGCCAAATATCCTGATTTGTCTTTTCTTGATGATGATTCCTTGACTTCATCTCCTAATAAGGCAAGTGAGTCTTGACAAGCTCCGACTTCTCGCCTACTAGTATCTCGTGCTTCCTCTTCATGCCTCTCTGGAACCTTCCGCGTGTGCGAGTAGGAAATAGTTTGACGAGCTCATCAGTGGACATGCCAAGCAGAGAGTCGAGATCCACGCCCTTGAACATGGACTTTGCTTTTTTCGGCTCCCATAGTCGGGGATATATTTACTGGAAAGAGACTCGGCCTCTATACAACTGTTATAGGCTAGCCATAAGTTAGGCTTCACCAAGTTTAGCCAGATGCATTTTGTGTTTATATGGGGCTTCCCCTCGGGCGCCATTGTCGTAGCAATTAGCACTAAGTTATTCTTTGGAAAGAGTGTGTTTCTCTTATGTATTTGAGGTTTTTCCTCTATGTACCATCTCGGGTTTGTCTAGAAGTATCATATTCTGATGTAATAACACCTTTGATATGACTTCTAGCTTTGGTTCAAGGTTTTTCCTCTATGTACCCTCTCGGGCTTGTTTAGAAGTATCATATTCTGATGTAATGACACCTTCGATATGACTTCTAGTTTTATTGTAGGCTTTTCCTTATATTGCTTCAAGATGATTGGTATTTGAGCACGTCTGCCCAATTTGTTAGTCCGTAGACCTCAATCAAATACTTTCTCAAGTATTTTATCTCGAGTATGATCCCCTTTATTTGACTCAAAACGATTGGCATTCGAACTTTTCATTCAAACAACTTATTTTGATAAGTGTGCCAATCGTATACTTTTTGAAGCACATTGTTTTGAGTAGCAATCATATTTATGCTTAGGATAATATTGCTCTTATTAGAAAAGGAATCATGTCTACTAAAATAAAAATAAAGATAGACGCAAATAGGATGTATTCAATTCAAGCTCGTGGTTCTTAAGAATAAAATACAGAATAGTTCAAGTTTTGTACCCGTGCTTTATAAAATGTGGTTGCCTCGAGCCCTCATGGGGTTCTTACTCGGGCTTGATCTTTTGTGGTACTTTCGTAAGTTAACCACGTTCCATTTTCGTGGTATGTGTTCGCTCTTCATTGTTTCCAAGAGGTAGCTTCCCCCTGGATGGGATTCTAGGACTCTATAAGGGCCTTCCCAATTCGGGGCTAGTTTCCCTTCCACCTTTTTTCTTGCTTTTCTCATTCTGCCTCATGACGAGGTCTCCTTTAGCAAATGTGGCCAATCGAACTCTTCTGTCGTGGTAGCGCTTGACTCTTTCTTTGACCTTGGCCTCATGGATAGTAGCATTGGCTCATTTTTCCTCGAGGAGGTCAAGGCCGAGACGAAGGTTTTCTTCATTTGCATTGCCATCTTCATCTTCTGGTTGAGAGGTACGAGCGGAGGGGATGCCAATTTTCATGGGGATGACCGCCTCAGACCAATATACCAGGCTATAGGGAGTTTCCCCAGTTGCAGTAGCTGGTGTGTTCTGTGAGCCCACATCACACTCGGGAGTTCGTGGATCCAGTTTCCTTTAGCTCTTTGTAGGCGCTTCTTGATGCCATTTACCAGGGTTCAATTCGTGACTTCTACCTGACCATTGGCTTCTGGATGGTACACCGAGGTGAGCTTTTGCTGTATGTTGTAATCCTCACACCATTTCTTGTTGTTGGCGAATTGCGATCAGTTGTCTGTCACTATGTATCTTGGGATTCCATAGCGACATGCAATGTTTTTCCAGCAGAAGTTGATGAATGTCTTGCCGGATATATTCGTCAGGGCTTTAGCGTCCACCCACTTTGTAAAATAGTACTCTATGGCCACAATGAGGTACTTGAAATTTTCGGAGACCATGGGGAAAGGTCTGACAAGATATATGCCCCATCGGACAAACGGCCAAGACTCTTGAATTGTTATCATGTTCTCTTATGGTACATGAATCATTTTGGCATATCTCTAGCACTGGTGGCAGGCTTCAATGTACTTTCAGGAGTCTTCTAGCATGGTGGGCCAGTAATACCCTATTTGTATGAGTTTGCGGGGGACGGTTTGCGGACCTTGATGACTGCCACAAACGCATTCATGTGCTTCCTGTACCAAGTGCTCTACGTCGGAGGGTCCGACGCATTTGAGTAATGGCTGAAGGTATCCTTTTGGGGCCTTTACTCGGACCTTGCGTGCCAAGTCTATCTCTTCCGGGAGGGTTCCCGTTTGCAGATACTCTATGTAGGGGCTCATCCAAGTGTCCGAGGCGCCCACGACCATGATGTTTTTTTCTTCGTAACTTCTCTTCGCTAATGTTTCCATCAGCAACTCTTGAGAGGAACGGATATTAAGGTCCGAGGAGGCAAGCTTGCTTAATGCATCAGCTTTATGGTTGCCTACTCGGGGGATGTGGTTCAACTCGTAGTATTGGAATTGGCTTCGAAGAGGCCTGACTATCTCAAGATATTTCTGGAGGCTGTATTCTCGAGGCTCGTAGTCAGCTTTAACTTGATTTACCACGATTTGCGAGCTACTGAAGATCTCGAGGTCTTTAACATCGAGGTCCTTTGCTAGCTTCAACCCCGTTATGAGGGCTTCATACTCAGCTTCATTGTTCGTGGCTCGAAGTCGAAGTGGAGAACGTATGGATGGTCATTTCCCTCGGGGCTGGTTAGTAGGAGTCCGGCGCCACTTCTCCCCCCCCCCCCCCTCTCCCCCCGGAGTTGGAGGATCCATCTACGTAGAGGCACCATTTTCCCGTGTCTGTAGTTGGCTCTGGTTGGTTGATCTCCACTAGTTCAACTGATTCCATCATGAAATCATATAAAGCTTGGTCCTTGATGGTCGTCCGAGACTTGTATTGTTTGTCGTGCTCTCCCAACTCAATGGCCCACTTCATCATCCGGCACGAGGCGTCGAGTTTTTGTAAGATCTGCCGGATCGGGTAGTTGGTCAAGAGCACTATGATATGTGCATGAAAGTAGTGTCGCAGCCGCCAAATTAAAACACAATTCAAATAGCACTAGTACATCTACGATTACCAACCATGAAGGTAAGTCAAATACGACGATAATAGGATTTGTAAATGAGGAGCAATCTGTTTAAAATGATTTTAAATACCTATTATATACTTCATTTACTAATGTGAAACTAATCGGATGATTACTTCCGTCAAAATTACGTATCCTATTCAATATTTTAATTTGAAATTAATTGGAATGGTTTGATTTTTAAAAAATTTTAATTAGTCTCTTGAGCATCCGACATTCAATGAAACTGCGGGATCAAAATATTAATACAGAAACTTTGATGATTTAAAGCCATACAACTGGGTCATAAGGCGACCCAGTAAATATCCGCACGCCCCTAATTTTTGAGATTCGGCATGGGAAAGCAAGAGAAATTGTATAATCCATCTTCTTTACCGGAAAGAGGACAGAGTAGTAGGGTGGCGATTTTGTCAATTCCGTTGTCTCCAAAATAGATTTGGGGGAGGGCGTTATTCTTTTGGCAATTGCATGTTTGTAAAAGTAAATTGTAAGTGGTCTTGAATTCAACTTTTAATTCATCTCCTTATTGCGAAAATTCTAGCATTGACTAATTGAATGTTTCTTCAAATTATGTTTCATTTTTAAACTCGTTCAAATGTTTGTATTTGTATCAATCTCTTCGTCTAGATTGAAACTGAAAATTTGAAGTTAGAATTATGGATTCCCTCTGGATGGATCATATCATCGTCAGCTGAATCAGAATCATTATAACATGTTCTATATCTTCATATTCACTTACAATTAAGGATGATCATGGGGTGGGTCTGGGTCTAATTTACCTATATCCTGCCCCGATCCGTTAAAAAAATGTCGGATCCAAATCCGGCCCATATCCGCAGGGTCTAAAATTTCAAAATCCGTATCCATATCCGCAGGGTCTTACGGGTCTAAGGGTCTAAAACGGGTCATAAATGGGTCTACTAAGAAATCGACAAATTCTTTAAATAGATGTTTGACATTTTATAGTGAATACAAATATGCTCAAATTTGTTTATTTTTATTACCATAAGCACAAACGTTATCATATATATGAATCATCAATCCACAAACACGTCAAAATGCATCAATTCATTAAGATCAAAATTGTAATTTAGTACAAGAATGTAGTAGGTGCAACAAAAAACTATAGCTTTAATGGTCTAAGAAGTTAACATGCCAGAACGCAGAAGGGTAGAGCGCACGGAAGTATGGAATTAGAGTTTGTGCGATAAGGTGTTTCAGTATAAGGTGCGATATTGTATCAGTATCAGGAATTTGAAATAATAATAATTATTATTAGAGAGAAGATGAATTAGGACTAGAAATTAAACATATTTATCACATAATAATAATATATTATTAATTATATATTATAATGGTTTAATGGGTCTGGATATGGATATGGATCCGGGTCTGGATCTTAATACCATATATCCGTATCCATACCCGTTTATTAAAACTTAGATCCAGACCCGATCCATATCCGATGGGTCTAAAAAATTTAGATCCAAACCCGACCCACATGATCTAAATCCGCAGGATCTGGAGCGGGTCCGAGACCCGTGATCATCCCTACTTACAATTTGAAGTGATCACATAAAGCAACCATAATTAATTGATAAAAATAAATCAAATACATAAATAGCAATAAGATGTACATGAAAATTCCAACTTTCATATCATAAGATTAATGAAGCTCCAACAAACTTTTAAAAATAGGATTGATCCTCCTTTATATAAAAAATAATTAAAAATATTTTTTATGAACAAGTAGTGATAACGTGATAAACAAATACAGCCATGTTAGTTTATTATACTCTTTATGTAGTATTTTGTATATATTCACCAAACTGCTGAACAGTAAGCGCCAGAATACGCTAACGTTAAACATGATAAGTTGAACTAGTACTTTCCTTAAAAAATGTTGAATCTTACAATTTATTCTATTTATTTTACCTTTTATGTTTAAAGAACTTTGGTTGGTAAGAGGAAACACAAATATAAAAGTTCACAACTCTTACATATTTTATGCTCTTAAAAGGTGTTACACAAAAAAATGGAACATAACATATTACTAAGATAATGGACCAAGTGAAGATATTGCTATTAAATAATACAAAGGAAGAATGATACTCAAATGATTTTTCATATATCTCAGTTGTATCTAATTTTTTTCAAATGAAATTAAAATTTAAAACAGATTATAGTGTTTCAACAAATTCTCATATGGGAATTTTATATTATGGAAAACTATCGAATCTTGAATTCGTTAAGGTAGAGTAGCTGAAATTATCAATTCTGAAGTGTTGCCTCTTGCCTAAGGTACTTGCAACAGAATTAGCTTTATGCAAATATACTCTTCACAGTTGTGTTGATAGTATCTTCTTGATAATTTAGATTAATCATGATAATCAATTTTTAAAGACGCCATTATACAAAATACGAGCATGTACCAAGGAGGCGATGAAATATTTGATCCTAAATTTTTGTTTTTATTCTCATAAGCTAACAACAATGTATTCAAATCATTCTATTTCAAAACCATGATTGTATTTTCTTATAACTATTTAAAATTATAAATAAATAACAGAAATCAGCTACAATTAGATAGGTTAGTAAAAAGCTATGGCATATACTCCTCATAGTGTTTTTTAATTAATTTTCACCTAAACTATTTTTCATATATTTTTAATAAAGAATTAACAACCATTTTAGAGATTAGTCCAAATCACCCTTTGTATTTAATTTTAATTAGATTAGTCTAACAATTTACACTCGATCTTTATATTTACTCTCAATTAAATTTAGACTAATTTAGACTCGAGTAATTATATTACATGATAAAGCAAGCAAGGATTCAACCACATAAACAAATAAATACATCGTAATAGATAATATATATCAATCAAAATTAGGTGTATGAGTCAAAAAGTACGGTGAGTGCTCTCATTTATTGTGTTGTTTTTCTTAATATATCACTTAAACGACATATATTTTTAATAAAGAATTAACAACCATTTCAGAAATTTCAACCATTTTTATTACTTTTTGATTAAATTTATTAAACTATTCACATTTAGATGATCTTATTGGAAATAGATAACATTATATAAAATAAAATAGTTCAGCCAAAATTAGGTGAATTAGTCAATAAATTACGGCAAGTGCTGTTTTTTTCCTTTAATCCTCACCTAAACTACATAATTTTCATAATATTTTTTTATTAAGAAGATCATTAATAACCATTTTAGAAATTTCAACCCTTTATATTACTCCTGGCTAAATTGATCTAAACTATTTAGATTTGACTAAACCACATAAAATACAAATTACTCTATAATAATAAATAAAAAGCATATTTCAACTAAAATTAGGTACGCGTTAGTGAAAAAATATGGTACAACTCATCTTATTCTTATCATCTCATCCGTCAACGAACATTATAAAGTAGATACGGTACAAAACGCTCGTCTTAAGTATGCGTTAGTGAAAAAGATATGGTACAGCTCATCTTATTCTCATCATCTTAGCAGTCAAATAGCATTATAAATTACATATGGTACAAATTTCTTATCACATAAACCGTCCAATATCATTATAACGTAGATACAATACAAAACGCTCATCCAATCCTATCCTCTCATCCGTCAACGAGCATTATAATAAACAAAATCTTTTTCATCCGTTTTTGTTTTAATCTCAAGCATATAAACAAAAAGTAAAACATAAAAAACAAATCCGAATTTATGTTAGGAGATTGAGTCTTTTTTGAAAATCGTAAATGAAAATTATTGAGCGTTTACCAGTGAGGTGTGAAACCATGGACTCTATCACAATTACCTCGCCCATAGTGAGCGTTACGCCTAAATAAACAAAAAAGAAAAAAAAAAAAAAGGTAATAACGCCACAAATCTGAGGTGGCCAAACCTACCCCCTGCAACCTTATCATCACGCTCAATTCCAATTTCCAACAGCGCATAAAAAAATACCCCTATATATATTTATTTTTATTTTTTCTCCGCTCCCCCCGTCGTCTTCACTATCTCCCACCAAACGCACAGATAATTCACTGGTATTTCCTCCCCTCCGATTTTTATTTCTTTTTCCAATAAACCCTTTGTGTATTATAGCCTTCGTCTGTCCTTCCTTTCAATTTTATTTTACTAATTTTAATAATTTTCGAATAATCCCAATTAGTAGAATGCAGTATATGGACCCACTCCACCACCCAGCTCAGCCGCAGCACCACCCTGCTCCGCCACCGAATCCAGCTCCGGTGACCGTCTCTCAGGCTGTTCCAGTGATCCCGCAGCCCCAGCCGGTGCTGATGGCTCAAGGACCAGTTCCGGCGATTCAGCCGCTGCTGCAGGCGAATCCGGCGTTGGTTCCGGTGGCGAACCACCCGCCTTACGCTCAGGTATGTAAAAAGCTGAATCCTTTTGAGTTTGAATTGAAAACCCTTCCTTGTTGATTCCGCCCGGATCTCAAGATGGGAATTAATTAATTTTAAATTTCTTGGGTGGGGCCCGTGATTTTGCAGATGATAACCGAGGCGATTGTAACCCTGAACGAGCGTGAAGGGTCGAGCAAGAGGGCGATTGGGCGGTATATCGAGCAGCGCTACGCCTCTGCCAATCTCCCCCAGGGGACTCACCAGGTTCTTCTCACCACTCATATCAAGAAGCTCAAGGAGCAGGGGATTATCGTCATGGTGAAGCACTCCTACACTCTGCCGGACATGCTTAACAGATCTGAACCCGCTGCGCCGGCTCCGACCTCCAATGGCTCAGTCAAACGCCGCGGCCGTCCCCCGAAGCCAAAGACCCCTGCTGCTCCTCCTACTACCGCCGCCGCTGCTCAGCCCGCTCCAATTGACCCGGCGCCGCCCCAAGTCATCCCTCCAACCGCTACTCAGAACGAGGTGTTTGCTTCGCTTGGACTCTCTGATGGCCCCGTCAACGTTCCCGTGGCGGTGGAGGCAACGGCGACTGCAACTGGAACCTCAGTCTCTGGAGTGAAGCGTGGACGTGGCCGTCCACCCAAGAATGCGGTGGCCGGAGCTCCGGCGGCGCTGCAGGCGACAAGGGTTATTGGGAAGAAGTCTCCAGGGCGTCCGAGGAAGGTAGCAGCGAAGAATGCGATCAATTCTGGTGCTGCGGCTGTGGCTGGGCCGGTTGCTGGGCAGCCCAAGTTGAAGCTCGATGGGACTCCGGCGAAGCCGCGTGGCAGGCCACCAAGGAAGGTTCAGGATGCTGCTGCTCCTGCTGTGACTGGTGGTTTTCTGGCTCCTGCTGTTTACGTTGGAGAAGGGGCGATGGATCCTGCTGCTGCCTCCGCCTCCCTGCCTAAGCGTAGGGGAAGGCCTTCACTCAAGCCTCAGAATGGAACTGCTATTCAGAGCGCCAAGACCCCTAGGAAGCTGTCTGGCAAGCCACTTGGAAGGCCTAGAAAGGTACACCTCTTACCTGAGCGTCAAGTTTGGATTTTTAACTGATGTTTGAAATTTAATCCAGGGTTTAATCGTGTTTTGCATGGTAATTCACGTGGTTTGGACTTTCAGTGGTGGTTAATTTTAGGGTTTTGATGTTGCATGGTTTGTAGTATGTGATGAAAACATATCTGAACGTGGGGAGATTTTTGTGGAGGTGTGTGTGGGAGAATTTTGTGGACGTGTGTGTGCATGTGTTTTTTTTAACCCTAATTTTTTTTACAAAAAAAACCTTTTTATTTTCTCAGGTCTTTGATTAATTCCAGTGACAAATTTTGTAACTAATACCCAATTTTTTTTTGTGATGTTGTTCTTCCATTCTATTGAGCCAATGGTGTTTTTACTTCTTCTCTGCAATTTGCTTTTTCACTCTTGAACTCTTTTGATTTGTTACTGGTCCCCTAAAGGCATTAAAAGTTTGAGGAGATTTGTCCCTACTGATTGTGTTATTGTTTCCCCCTGCATGCTTGCTACTCTGTCCCTCGTGAATAAACCTGTTTCTAACCCAATTTAGCTGTTAAAATCAGTCTCTTCGTCTAGCCTTGTTTTTATGTTTCTGTATTTTAGTTTTACAAACTATGTGGGATTAACTTTTTGGGTGTTGTATGCTTTGTGAGGATTTTGCATAACTTGAAATTGTTTTGATTAACAATTTAAGTTCTGGTGTGTTAGAATTAAGAACTGAATTTGTGCAAGAAACTGTTTGGTTATTAAGATTTAAATACAGGCTTTACTCAAAAAACAATTTTCTATGGTTACCATGATAATATTCTTTTGGATTAAATCTTAAATTATTATTTGATAGGCAAATGCATCAAGTTTGGTTGTGACTTTCATATTGATTTTGGCCTGAATCTAACTTGGTGTATTACAGTATTTCAAAAATGTTTTTAACTTTTGAAGTGTTCCTTCAAAAAAATGTTTAAGTGTGGATTAAGTTTGATTATTATGGCGTAACTTAGGATTTTACTTATACCTTTCAGTCTCAAATTTCACATTTTTTTTTTATCAATTTCAGACTTTTGCTCAAAACTCGATTCAAGATTAGTTTCAAGGAAAGTAAAGCCAAAATTATCATTCTAAGGGCACCTTTAAAATTTGTGAATTATTCCCCCCAGGTCCCATATATTAACCTCCTTGCCTTGAGACATATTATAATTTACAAAGCCATCTAGTACAAACAATATAATCTCTGGCAGCCTTTTCAAAAATTTACTTATTACCAACAATTGATTCATATCATCTCTTTACTAAAAATTTATTCATATTTACCAATTAATTCGTATTTGTTTTTTGTCCTATGTAAAATGAATTGAGGATGCTTTGAGGAAAGAAAACTTAAAATATTTTGTTGATAACATTTTATTTGGAGTACAATATCTGTGTTATAAGTATGGATGTTAGTATTTGTTTGTTTTTTTAGGATTTTTTAAAAATGTTTTGTTGGAAAGAAAATTGATTACACTATAGCTGGCAGTACCAATTCTTTGAACTTACTTATGTGGTTCAGTTTTTATGTTTTAATAATACCTGAAGCCATGTTTCACAAAATACTTCTGATGAGAGCTTGAATTACGTCTAGGTTGAACTGTGATAAGACATGACTTTTGCAGCCTAGTTTTATTTTGTTACAACTATTTGTTTTTATAAAATGTCAACTTTGCACTTATATCATCTCTTATTTCTTATTTCTTATTTCTTATTTATTGTTTTTAAAAAATATTCTTATTTGTCATTCTTATGTAGATTGCCAAATTACAGTGTGCCTTATTCTGTTAAGAAAATGTGGCTTTTCAATTTCACAAATGTTGATGGTGTTTTTATCTGTTGATATAGTACTAAAATTTGCCATGAAGGTATTAATTTAGACACTCAGCTTTCTCTAAGCAGGTGTTTTATAAATATAGGGGTGGCATGAAGCGTCTATAATTTTTTAAACTCTTTTCCAGCATAGGAGCTGATATTGATAATTTGATATTATATTAGGCTAAGCAAATATTTGTTTATTGAGATACTGTTTATGTTTCTTTGTTGTACTATTTGAAAGTATTTTCCATTTTTTAAAATTCTTTGGTACTGACTGTTCTCTCTTGTTTCTTGGTTATCTGGTATTACAGATTGGTTCACCTGCTGCTGTTCAAGGACAAACTGGCCAGCTGAGCTATGAACAGCTTAGGAGTCGGTTTGACCTGCTCGTAAGTTATACATCTTTTGTCATATCCAAGTTAAGTTGTAGATTTTTTTCTCTTCTGGTTTTTACTGACTTTTCCTATTATTTTGGCAGCAATCTAAGGTGAGGGAGTCGGTGACTGCCCTCAGGCCCTGTCTGGAGGGCAATGCAGATGCATCTCAGGCATTGCAGGCTCTGGAGGATGTGGCGGGTGGAGTTGTTCCAGTGCAGCAGCCTCCCCAACAGAGTTAGGTCAGCTGTACCTGCCGAGGCTGTAGGTTTGACATGTTGGATAGGTTGTAGAGGGTCGGCGTTGGTCATTGTGCGAGAACTTATTAATTGGACCCGTAAAATGGATAGGAATGTTCGGATGTATTGGATATTTATCATTGCCAGTCCTTGTTGTAGGATTAGTGGGAACTAGTATTTTGTCCAGGTGTAGAATATGTTTTGTTTTGAATAATTTAAGCCTTAAAACGTGTGTTGTTCTGAAATCATTATGTTGTGTTTCTGATATTCTGTGTTGTTTTGAATTTTGATGCCTGCAAATGTGTTTTTTGTTTCTGTTTGATTGTTTGCTTATAACTTTGAAGTTGGACAGTAGTGTAGTTTTGCTGTATTGGCACATATAATAGACCAATTTCCAACTTCTGAATTGGCATTTGTGAATTGTGATGAATTCACCAGGCTAATTGCTTATGCTGTGATTCATAAAGTGCTTTACTTTTTGCAATCCACGTTTATATAAAATATGAATTCTAACAAGTAAATCTTATAATGTAATGAAATATTGTTTTTTTTGGAGAGTTTATAACTGCTTTACTGAAATTCATCGAAAAATTAACAAGCTTTTATCATAAAATATAACGTCATTCACATTAAAATATATTATCGTCAACCGCACTAAAATACATGCTCACTACCTAAACCTCCACATTGATTTCATCAATGATCAAACAACTTGAAAAATAATATTTTAAACAAAATGAACCGCCATTTCGGCTATAAACAGATTGATAATGTTATAAAATATGATTATCGTACAATAATTGTGCATTCATATATTTCATTATAGCTATCAAGACGAACCACTATTCCCTTCGATTTTTGATACATATACTACTAGAAGACTTTTCCATGATAGCCCATATTTTAATCAACCATAAATTGAAGACTTCGGAGTATTATTTTCAATTTTCATTTACCTGAGTCGGATCGAGAAAGAAAATATTTATGATGGAAAGGTTTTGGTGTTACAAATTTGAATATACATACCAGTTCATATAAAATATATTGAGAATGATCTAGTATACACGTTTTAAATTTAAACAACAAGTATGTTTGATTATCATATATTTATATGTTTAACAATACCTCAATAATGATGTCTAATGAAAAATCTATAACTGATATAGTTATCTTTTTAATACAACAACTACAACATCTGAAATATGCATTTGAAAATCGTGCATAACAATATGGTACTGTTAGGGATATCTTTTAATCCAAAATTGTTAAAGTGCTTCATTGAGCTTCATGCACACCCTACTCCGCGATAGAGTACAGAGATAAAATTTCATTATATTATTGTTATATTTTAATACTTTAAATTTTACTATATTTTAATCTCAATATAGAATTTTTTACTGTTATCACACTAAAGATATATGAGGTTTTTAATAAACCTTGTTGTTCTGTTAAACCGTCAACATTCAACTTTACGATAATATTGAATATTAGATTAGTTTATAAAGTCCCATTAAATTTTAGGTGAGTTATTATAATTGAAATCAACAAAGTTCAACAATTACTGTGGGCATTATTCTGTAATAAATGTTATAAATGTTTTAAGCATATTTAAAATAGTCCCATCAAAATGAGACAATGTTAATACAAAAAAATAAAATAATATGGAATGTATGATCTCTTATGTGACTTGAAGATGTTATATTACTCTTATTTAGTTTATATTTGTAACATTTTGTTTTTGATAACAAAATAAAATAAAAGGAGATGATATTCAATAATTTGTGCATAAAAATAAAAAATAAAAGAAGGACTAAAACACGACCGTTCAAATGGATGGTGCATTTTAAAGCATTCGAAAGGAGAAAATCAGTGGAATAGAATCGTGGAAATTTTGAAGGGACAGACATTTTTAGATTTAAATTAAATATTTGGTGATGAAATCAAACCCAACTCTAATATTTAACAAATAAGGTCCTTTTCATGGTCTACTTTACCTGTTACGTTAGCGTCACAAAGCCAAAGGAAAGGATTTTTGTTGCAATTTGCAAAACACCCATTAGTTTTTTAATAATTATTATTATTTCTATGGGGATCTTCTATTATTTTTTGTGTGAAATATATGGGTATTTCTATTAAGCACTTTCTTCTTCCTTGGGTTTCTTTTCTTTGGGGTTTTTCGTTATATTATTATTTATTGAAAGGACTTTAATTTTGAAAGTGACGTCTTGAAAATAATATGTTGACTTTGTAAGGCATTATTCTATTTTTTTATCACCAAATCATTTCTTATTCTATTAGTAATACCATCTTTGGTGTACAAGTGAAGCTTGTAGGTAAGCAGTGACTGACATTGTGGTTTAGAAACGATTTGACATTAGTTATATCAGTAGTGGTGTTTAATACATTTTTGAAATGTCTTTGGAAAGTAATGCTAATTATCAAATATTCAACTATAGAAATCAAAATTTATAGTTAAATAACTAGAAACAAATGGTATTAATTTTGATTATTATGTATCTATTCATTATTTTATAGTTAAATAATCATTTCCTGTTAGTTCGATTAAAGATTTTTGAAATAATGAAAAAAGATATTCTGAATCGATCTTCTTATTCATAAAAGTTCTTAATTTCTTTGAGTCCACAATGAGTCACCCTTCATATTAATCAGCTCAACTTTATTTATCTCATTCGTTGCCGGCAAATTCTTGAAAATCACATTTCCCCTCGATCATAGTATGAAGCTTTGATCAAATAGGACAAACATGATGTTCTCTAAACACGGCCTGAACATTCAAATTCGGAGGCAAATCTATGTATAAGATTGGTATGACTTTACCCAAAAATTGACGGAATACTTTTTTTTAAATCAAAACCCACCTTTTGTGTGGGGGGAATTCATTGGCACCTCATGCCTAGAAAGGGACATAAAAG
Organism: Sherardia arvensis; assembly: GCA_948330725.1. Lineage (NCBI taxonomy): Eukaryota > Viridiplantae > Streptophyta > Magnoliopsida > Gentianales > Rubiaceae > Sherardia > Sherardia arvensis. Next base: position 30,083,215 of record OX415240.1, read on the forward strand.
TTATTTACAAGAGTGAGCATATCAGCTCAGCCACTGTGATAATGGCTCAAAAATGGGTAGAGTTTGCTATCAAAATAAGTAAAACTAAAGCTCCAAAAACCCCTGATCCACCCAGAACTCCGAGCATGTAAGTGAATTGTTAAACAAAACACAGATCTGCCAAGAGTATGGGTGGATGGGGGTGAGCTGTCCCAAAAATTCTGGTTTTTTCATGAAGATTGCTTCTGAGTAGTTGATGATGCTTGAAAAGGTTGCTGCAGCTTGATTGTACCCATTGGACTCCTTCCAATGGGTCTTGTAGTTCCTGCATAATGTGTATATCAGTAGCATCTGCTCTGAGCATTTTAAACAACTAAACAGTTCTAATATTACTAACTCCTGATCTGTCCAGAATAATCAAACTTCTAATTAAAGCAGGTGCTTCCTGTACAAGCATAGAAATTGTGAAATCCTGTTGGCAACTCATTTTGACTAGGCAATCAGCTATAGAATTACCCTCCCTGTGTATGTGTGTGATAATGACACCACTGGATCTCATATGTAGACGGTGACACTGACTGAAGTAATTCCAGCTACCTAGATATGGATTAGAAATACATTTTATTGCCTGCATACAGTCAGATTCAATAGTAATAGGACCTGTGAAGAGATTCCCAATCTGTAAGCCAAAATCTATGGCCATAATCTCTGCACCAAGTGGTGATGTGCTAGTCACAGACTTCAGTTCCATGCCTAGCACATTTCCTGAGATATCTCCAACAACCAGACCAAGTCCTACGCTATCTGGGAGATTAAAAGAAGTATCAACATTTATTTTTATTCCTATATCAGAAGGAATCCATTTGATTGATCTAGCAACTTTTAATTTTTTGACTCTTAAAAAAGGAAGCAGTCATGTACACAGTAGGTCCCTATACTTAACAGAATTACCTTGCAGGGGTAAAACTGTAAAAATATTTGAGACTTTTTTGGCAATCTGAACCAGCAAAGCATATTTGAAGTGGATAGACCCTCAAATATTATTTTGTTTCTTTTACACCACATAGACCGATAAGCAGTAATTACAGTGGTTAGAATAACCTGAGTATGCACTTTAGAGGGTCCTTTGAATTCTAAGTAGTATTTCAATCTATGCTTATAGGATAGGAAGGTGGGGACTGGCACTTGCAGCACTGCATGTATAAAATTGAAAATTGTTGTGTTCTGATCACAGTCATTGAAAAAATGGTTAATAGTATCACTATAGTTACAGAGAGGGCACTTTGATGGTAAATGAATTCCAAATCTTAGCAGTACATCATCAAAGGGTATGATACTATTAACAAGTCTCCATATAAGTACTGAGAATTGAACAGGGATAAATGTATTCCAAACCTTTTTTAATGCTGTGTGTGTCCTCCCCTTGTGCTCTCAGAAGCTTGAATGCTGACCTGACTGTGAATTTTCCTGTTGCCTCAGGTCTCCAAATGAGTCTGTCTTGGTGTTGAAAATTGAACTCTGCCACCTGCAATTTAGTACATATACTGGTAGCCAAATGAGGCTCCACAGATGTTAAAACCTGCTGTTTATGTGCACAGAAATTTGCAACTGTTAGCTTTTTGAAAGGGAGAGGCACACCCCCAGGCCAGCAGTAGATCAAGGCACCATCACCTAGCCAATTTGAGTCCCAGAAAGGTGCTTCTCCTTTACCAATTATAACATGTGAGTGCTGGTTTGCAAATTCTGTAACTGAGCAAATCCTTTTTCAAGTGTGTGATTTTCTGTATGTTCCAGGCAGTGACCATAGGAAATTTGCCCACTGAGTATTATTTTCCTGTATTTTCCACCAAAGCTTTACTGAGAATGATTGTATAATGGCAGTTATATCCCTGAATCCAAGCCCATTTTCCTTCTTTGGCACTGCCATTCTGCTCCATTTTCTCCAGACCTTCCTTTGCCCTAGCTCACTTTCCCCCCCAAAAAATCTAGCTCCAATTGTCTCCATCTTTTTAATGACTGTCTGAGGAGGGTGAAGCACACTGAAGGTGTGTATTGGGATAGAGAGATAGACATGGTTCAGTAGAATCATCCTACCAGCATAAGTGAGCCACCTGTTTTTCCAACTAACTACTGTTTTCTCCATTCTTTCCAATAATGTCTGGTAGTAGCAAACCTTGTTTCTACCCTTAAAAATCTGGACTCCTAGATACAACAATGGTAGAGCCCCCTGTCTCATACCAGTTATCCTCTTTATCACCCTGAGCCTTGTCACTGAGTTATCACCTTGTACATAGAATCTGACTTGTCAAAGTTAACCTTCTGGCCTGATCTGATCTCATAAGCATGCAAAAACCTCATTATTCTCTTTAGGTTCTTTTTGGTAGCTGATGTAAAGATTGCAGTGTCATCTGCATACATTAAATGTGAGACCATACTTACACCCTTTGGCAATTCAAATCCTTTAATATACTGAACCTCCATAAGCTTTTTAAGACTTATGGAAAAGGCCTCAGTAACAATATTATAGAGAAAATGGGATAAAGGATCACCCTGCTTAATCCCTCTGCTAGAAGAGAAAAAGCCTGTGGCAACACCATTTATGAGGACTGAGAAATGTGAAGCCTGTATGTTCTGCATGATGATCTTCACAATATTATCATGGAAGCCAAAAGACTGCAATACTGAGCTCAGAAAATGCCAAGAAACCCTATCAAAAGCCTTTTGCATATCAAGCTTCATTATAATATTTTTGCCTTTTTTCCCTAACAGTCTGACCATCTCCTGCATCTGTATAATATTATCTGTGATGTCCCTTCCACTCAGAAATGCTGTCTGCTCAATTGAGGTTAATCTTCCCATTAATGGCTTTATCCTCTCCACGAGGATCTTTGTAAAAACCTTGTTTACAAAGTTTGAGAGGTTTATTGGCCTAAACTGGGAGAAGGAGGATGGGTTTTGGATCTTAGGGATTAGGGTAAGCCAAGTTGAGGCCATGGCTGTTGGTATTGGGCTTCCCTGTATGAAATCATTTGCTGCCAGCAGTAGATCTTGCTTCATTAGATCCTAGCAGAATGTGTAAAAATGACCACTGTAGCCATCTGAGCCTGGAGCAATATTTTTATTGAGTTCAAACACAGCATTTTTGAGTTCCTCCATTTACACTGCTCTGAGAAGCAAGTCATTGTCCTCTGATGTTAAGAGCTTAGGTATTGCATCCATAAAGCTCCTGAAATGCCTTCCTTCCTTGTTTGGATTTTCCTCCTTGAGTAGACTCTCAAAATAGGCAACACCTTCATCATTTATTTTTCCAGGATCAGAGATCCAAATTCCTTCAGCATCCTTTATCTTGGTGATTTTACCTTTAGCCCTTTTCTCTTTTACCACCTGGTGAAAATATTTGGTATTTGCATCCCCATCTCTGATCCATTTAATATTAGCCTTCTGCTTCCAGAATGTTGCTAGCTCCTTCTGTGATCTAATAAGGATGGACATTCTTCTACTAAGCTCCATTTTTATTCAAGTCCTCCATTATTTCAGCTTCAGAAACCTCTTTTTCAGCAATTTCTAAATTCTGATTAACATCTCCAAAATGTTGCCAGTTTCAAGTTTTCAGTGAGGCCTTCAGCCTTTTTAGTTTGGCAACCATTCTTCTCATACCTTGCTCATGAAACACTTGATTCCAGTTGTCTGTTGCTAGTTCTAGGAAGCTGGTTCTATGGGTCCACATCTCCTGAAACCTAAAGGGCATTGGAAACTGAATTTCAGCAGTCTGGATGGATAGAATTAGGGGAAAATTTCTAGAAAGGGCGTGATAAGGGTTGAAATTCCTAGTTAGGGCTTAAAATTTTTAATATTCCTATTAAGGGCATTCAGTTATTTTTAAGACAAATTTACCCCTTTTATTCTTTTTCTTAACTTAATTTTACTTAATTTTATCATGTAAATTATCATGTATAAAAATTTTATCATGGACTTCTCTCCATGTATTAAGTTTTATCTCTCGTCTCCATATCCTTATAATTGGTTAATTCAATATATAAACTTGCAGAGACTTGATCTTAATTTATTGGGGATTTAGAGTATATTAGGCAAAATTTAATTAATATATAATGTAAATTTACATGATAATGTTATATTTTTATATTATTGTTAGCTGTAAAATTCTTATTCTTGATATTTTACATGATAAAATTTCCATGATAATTCTTATTCTTGATAATTCTTGCTAATTTACATAATAGAATTTCCATGATAAAATTTTTATACATGAATAATTGCATGATAAAATTATGTAAAAGCAAATTTAGAAAAAGAATAAAAGGGGTAAATTTGTCTTAAAAGTAATTGAATGCCTTTAGTAGGAATATTAAAAGTTTTACGCCCTAAGTAGGGATTTCAACTCTTATTACGCCCTTTGTGGGAATTTTCCCTAGAATTAGGGGATTATGGTCTGAGGTTGTTCTACTCCTAACTTGGATGGAACTATGGGGAAATAGATCATTCCAGTCTGAGGTACACAACCCTCTATCTAATCTCTGAAGCAGTAGATCCTCTTTTGTTCTGTTGTTTGTCTAGGTAAAGGGGTTCCCTACAGTTTTAACCTCCATCAAATCCATATCTGAAATCATAGCATTGAAATCTCTTATACTTCTTGCTGGTGGGGGGTGCCTCCCTCTCCTCTCAGTTGCAGCAGCCACTGTATTAAAATCACCAATAAACAAGGTGGGGGCTTTTGGCAAGCTTTTAATATCCTCCCAGAGTGCCTCCCTCAAGATTCTGGTAACTTTTGCATAAACAAAACAACAATTCCAGACAATATTGGTAGATAATATATTTACAGACACCAGGATGAACTGATCAGACTGATGCAGAATATTAACAGAAATATTATTTTTCCAAAAAATCCAAATTTTGGCATTTAGTGCAGGCATGGCATTTTGGAATTGTATCAAATTACAATTGAGTTATGTTTGTGCTGATGTGCATAGGCTCTATTATACATGCAATATCTATCTTATGTGCTCTAATCAGGGATTGAAGCCTTGTTACAGACTTTTTATACCCTCTAATGTTCCAGACCAATGCATTTCCTATTATGTTGTGTTTGATCATTAACTGGACTTTTTTGACTTAAGTGATGATCTTAGCCATTGTTCTACTGTTTTACCTTCCTCTGGCATACCTCTTTTACTCCTTTTTTTACAGGAATTGTAGAGATATTACCTTGAACTGAGCCAGTGTCTTCATTGCTGTTGTTTTCCTTCCCTTGTCCTGAGTCCAAGTCACTTGTTGCCTCCTCAAAAGCATCAAAGCTGCTCTCATCCTCATAGTATTGTAATGCCTGAAATGTGTTAGAAGTTTGGACCTCCCTTGGAGGGTTATAGGGAACTAGAGCCAGGTCATTGGTTCTGAGATCCTTTCTTTTAGGTTTGGCAATACAGAGATCATCATAAGATTAAAATGGTGGCTGGGTGGTTCTGTTGGTGAGCTGTAGTATATTTGTTGTAGGAGTGAAAGTGTGTGGTGCTTTGGTTAGTGCATTACTGGGGGTTCCTGTGTGAGTGTCAGTGGATGTTTGGCTCTTTGGGGGGTTGATGTTATGTGGCTGGCTTTCTAATTCTGAGGTTTATAGTATAGGATTAGTGCTGTGGCTGGTACCACCCCGTGGAGTCTGCAATTGGGGGGCTAAAACTAGTTGGTTGCTTCCAGTCTCCTTTTGCTCTTGGAGCACTTGGTTTTTCTGCACTCTTGACAATCCAGATTCCTGAGCATTATCTATTGGCTTCCATCCCTGCTCAAACAGGCTTCCTAACAGCATTCTTCTTATTTTTCCTTAACTCAGGGTGTAAAACTCCACAATTGTTATCATCATGGCCTATGCGTTTGCAGTAAGTGCAGTACAATGGGACATTTTCATACTCAATATCACACTCAACATATTTTGTTGGGGTACCTATAATGATTGACGAAGGGAGAGGTTGGAGCAAATCTACCTCAACGCAGATTTTGATTGCTGATGGGCGGGTAAGAGATGCAGTTGCTGCATCCATCTTCACAAACACTCCGATCTAATTCACAATATCTTGGATGGAAGTGGTGTTGTAGTATAGAATTGGCGGTTTATGAATGGTTGCCCACACCGAAACGATGGATGATTCGGTGTCTGTTGAAAACTCCAGCGACCACTTTAGGATTTTCATCGGTTTTCCTCCAATGCTGCAAACGGCACGCATCCAGAAATGATGGTAATCCTGCTTGTCTTCAACTTGGATGAGTATGTGTCGAAAGTCGAGTGACCCAATTTGATATTTTCCGGCGAACCCCATAGCCTGAAAAGCTTTGTGGATCTGTTCCGTTGAAGGCTTGCCGCTGGTAAATTTACCGATGAGGGCATTTGTGTAGTGACTGGCAAAGGTCTCAATAGCTTCTGGTGTATATATGCAGGCAATTTTCCCATTAACTCTGTGTGAGATGGGTTTAATCTCCGGATTGGAAGGAAGGGCAGTGGATAGTGGTTGGCTTTTGGGGGCAACGACGCCGCAGAATGTTTTTCCGGCGAGATCGCCGCCTTCCCAAGGCGGAGGAGCCGCGATGGGCTAGCCGTTAAACGACCGTTTTTTTGTGTCAGTTTGCAGATAACGACTAAAATAATTACTGTTTGGACTGGGTTTTCAGTGACCGGATTTAGATTTTAAGAGAGAAGTGAGAGCATTTGGATTCTAGAGAGAGAAAGCTACTTTTGACGGAATAGTTAATAATGATTGAGATGTAAATTTTTTTAACTATTTAATTTATTAATCTTTCATTAAACAATAATAAAAATTGACTTATTAGGTAAAAACTACTGAGATGTAAATTTGTTTTAACTATTTAACCTTATTAATCCTCAATCATCACTGCTTTTAGTTCTATTCTGTCATACCTAATTTTTTTTCTATATCCGCCATTGCTCACATTCGAAGAATAAATGGGAAGTAGATTTATTATCTTCCTGATACACCGTACACTCTAAGAGCACATCAAAAGTTGTGGCTTGTAAGTTCACACGCGTTGATAATAAGTTAGTCGTAAACCTCCAGACAAAGTACATTTCTCTTTGAAGAACCCAAACGACCAAAACCTGCTCAAGAACACCTTATCATGGTCATCATGATTCGACTGGATTTGTAGTGAAATTCGGGACTCAATGACAAGCCAATTTTACCTGAATACTTTCCTAAGGCTAAGCAGTGACATGTCCAATGATTAAGGCCTGCTAAGTCACATAACTGTATCGACAAATTTTCTCTAAACCTGTTTTATGAAAATGTCGGTTTAAAAATTTCAAGTTTCACCACCTTGTATCGGGATCAATTGAATATACTCTCCACGTGAGCTTATCTAGAACGTTTACATTTTAATATTCCAACGAGGGTATTCAGGGATCGTAGCAAACTCTGTTCGCTTGGCATGACCGTATATGCTTCCTAAATTCCAATACCAGCAACTTATATTGTACACTTTGATTTAGGTATGATGAGATTGTATATAAGTGTATATGATATATTCAACTAATAATTTTCATATTTTTCAATGTCCGTTGATTTTGAAGGTTCACAAATTCATTCTTAGATAATACTGTATTAATAGATTAAAAATAAAATGACAAGAATCAATTCACCACATTCAACTAGTATAGGATCATGTCTACAGTGCCACAGAAGAGTCGGCGGAGCTGCCCCTTTCTTAAACCCTAGCAGAGCCGCATCCAAGTCTCCCTTTCACTAAAGGTCACCAGTGCTTTCACCGGCTAGCGGTCTTCCACCACATCCCATAGATAGAAATCGATACCGCCCCTCTCTTAATCTTCAACTCCAAAATTCTTGATATTGCCGTCGACAATCTACAATCCCCTAGACTTAAAAACTCGAATCGCAACCGTTACAAAAAATTTGGAATCTCGCAATGGATCGCTACCGCCGCCGAGACACCACCAGAAGGGTCGCCACCGACTGGTTTCCACCATCATCACTGCTACAATGAAGATTCCGGCAGCCCTACAGTCGATCACTAGCCGTCGCGAAGATACCATCGGAGTCTGTAAGCAGATCTCAAATTTGATTTCATCAACACCATGGTCGCTTGATTAGAGCAGCCGCTGCAATCTCTTTCGAGGAGGCACCATGGTTTCGCCCAGCCTTGGATCGGGTTGGGTTCACCGTGCTGTGAGTCGTGCCGATCGGGATGCTCATCATCGGATTTCCTAGGTGGGCTAATGGGCCTAAGTCTTTTTGGCCAACGCCAGAAAATTCAAGGGATTGGCCTAACTAGACGGTCAGTGGATCACCATATTGGTGTTCGTTTTCTTTTTATTATTTTCTGCTAAATATTGGGTTTGCACTAAATTGAGGTTTGATTAAATGTTGTTCTGTAGTTTTATCTACCAACACTAGTTTTTCCTGTCTGGGTTAAACTGTATTTGGTTTCAAATTTGATTCTTAGCGGTATGTGAGTATAGGAGAAATCCAAGTTAGAGTGACAATTACTTACTCCTGGCGATTCTGTACTAGCTCGTGCCTATGCGGCAAGGAGAAATCCGAGTCAGAATTGTTTAAATACTTACTTCTAACGGGTCCGTACATTAGATTTGTAGACCGAGGAGGCTAGTTGATCATTGCTTATATGTGAAAGCAACCTGGAAAATCTCTTACTGCCTCCGAGGGGAGAAGCAAATAACGTCTAATCAGATTGACTGAGAAGTGATCATAGATTAGTACTTGATTAGTTAGCTTGTGTCGTGTTAGATGAACTTTAATAATGCTTTGATACTGTAAAAATGATCTGGTAAATCTCTTATTGCCTCCGAGGGGAAATTCAAATAACGTTTAATGAGATGACCTGGTGAGTGATTACAAAATTAGAGCGTTAGAGACCAATATTTAGCAGATGAATTAACTCATTAGTGGTTATTATCTCTGATTTCACCCTCTATTTTTTATAATCCCATTATCTTAAATTACTGTATATTTCTCTTAAAAGTGGACGACCAAAGTTTAGCGGATTACTGTCAGATTCTATTTACGACTGTGATTAATCCCTAAATTATAGTAATTTTTCAGTTTATCATTCTTATTTTAGCTTTACCGTAGTAAAACAATTTACATGGTGAGTAAACTCCTAAATTATAGTATGTAATAACTATATATTTTTTTCTTTTTTAGTTTCTCACCGCAGTAATAATAATAATAACCTACATAATAGTAATTGTTTTTAGTTTTACTATTATATTAACTCCTAAATTATAGTAATTATTTTTGTTATCCCGGTCTTTTTAGTTAGTAACTATGTTTTGTGTTTTTTTTTCTTCAGTTTATCATACTCATTTTAGTTCTAACCGTTGTAATTAAACTCCTAAATATGTTGTGATTAAACTCCTAGATTATAGTAATTATATTTTTTATTTCCCTTTCTTTTAATTTCTCACCGTAGTAATAACTTATAAAATAGTATTAGAATAATTTTCTTTTTAATTTTACCATTATATTAACCCCTAAACTAGAGTAACTATCTTTTTTGTTATTCCTATCTTTTTTTTTTGACAAACAAGTCCTTTCATTAATTTGAGCATAACATTTTACAAAGATTTGTGGCTCTAATATGCTCCCGATCTACCTGGTTCCTAACTACTTTTATAGCTTTTACAATAGCAAAGTTTTATTTATTAAGACTCTAAAATCCTGCATAAGAGAGGCTAGCTGCCATTGGTGGCTTGGTCTTGGGAACATTGATCAGTGTGACAAGATTCACACTGTCAGTAGCTAATATAATATTTTCACCCTCCATTCTTGGGCAAGCCTTGACTTGTCGTAGTGCAGAATAAGAGCCCATCATCTCCGCATGAAACGGTGATAACGCCCTAAATCCTTGTTCACCCCTATTCCTATCTTTTAGTTCATCCTAAATAATAGCACTGTCTTTTTTGTTTTCCCTATATTTCAGTTTCTCATCACAAATTTTTTTATTTTATTTTTCTTTTTATATTTATTTTACTGAGTTTTATAAAATGTTTACACATCTACGCATGAACGCTTCTTCTTTAACTCCACATTATCACATAATTCTCGGCAACTACTTAACTACAATTTTCTTCTTCCGGTTAACTTCCACATCTCACATTCCATGTTCATTCGACTATCAATTTCTCCACTTTTGCACCCACCAAACTTCTCTCTCCCCAATTCACTCTTTTGATTTTGATTTCATCTTTATTTTTTAAACGTGTGAAATTCTTAGGAATCAGTGTTAATCGATTTCAAATTTCTTAATATATATTTGACACTAATGCTGATGCAATTTGCTAGATATTGAAATTTATGAAAAGTATCCTTGTTTAAGTGCTCATAGTAGGTGTAATCTTTTTGGGTTGTAGTGAGTAAATTTAAAATTAATGAAATTTAAATTAATAATTTGAAAATCACTTTATTTTAAATTTTGAGCGGTATGATGATATCGCCTTATACAATAAATTATTTCATTACCACTAATTTAATAAATATTTAAATTAGAAGAATAATGCCGTACATCGTACGGCGGAAATTAGAACTAGTTTAGTTTAAACCGCTATTTAATACAACCATACATGGAAATGCATTGCAATGTTATATAGATATAAACCCTGTAATATTACACAAATTGTCTTCTAATTAGGAGCATTGAGATTCATGATTTATCTTCTAATTATTTTCGGTTGGGATCGACGAGTCATGAATAATCATCTCTTAAAAAAAACTAGCATAGGATTATTTGTAAATGAACGGATTCTAGAAAAAGAAGAGGAAAATGAAAAATACCAAACTAATTCAACACAAATAAATGTATTTTATTTATTTATCCGTACAACAGAAAAATTGATAAACTAGAAAACACGAACATCATTATTATCTTGATAATGCACCGAGCACAGATCATGGGTGTGTTTGGTTGGGCAAGTTTTTGCAAAACTTGGATTATCCAAGTCCAGTTTTGTAAAATCTTGTTTGGTTCACCAAATTTCTCAAAATCCAGACTTGCAAAATTCTAAAAACCAATCAAAGATTTTGTTTCATACTCACAAAATCCAACCCAACCAAACAAGGATTTTGCAAAACCAGACTTTCAAAATCCCAAACAAAAACCAGACTTTCAAAAACCAAAAACAAAAATCAGACTTTCAAAAACCTGATAAACCAAACACACCCAGAGGCTTTGGCCATACGCTGTCCCCAAAACTCCGAATTGCCAAAACAATATTTTTCTTTGTTCTTTATTTCTGGTTCTACTCAGTCATGATATCGTAATCGAAAATTAATGTACATTATTAAAATTAAAAATTGTGGATGCAAATAATGCATTAGTTATTTAGTTTATCCTGGAAAGCCAGCTTAGGAAATACAGTAGGAACGTAGTTGGTGTGGTGAGCATAGCATGGGTTCTTCTGATTCACCAATTTCCTGAGAAATTGCAGACTTTATACTTTATGGTGTAAGCTTGTGAAAGGGACAAGGAATTGTTCTGTGACCACGTTATTCAAGAAATGTTCCCATTATGTTGTTAATCTCACCCAAGCCCCATCCTAACACACACTTTTTTGCCAAATGGTTATGATAACATGGTGATATTGATTATTTTGTTAATTTTTTGTAAACTTTTGTCATGAATTAATAAATGGAAATATCCCAATAATTTTGTGAGGAAAGATTTTCACATCCCAATAATAATTGACTATTTCATCAATTTTTTATATGACTACTAACATGTATAGATCTGTATTTGTATTCAACCTCGTCAATTGTCACTATCAGACTCTTAATCTACTATTTATATTATCTTAGTCTCAAACACGAGCATCACTATATTTACAACAGACAATTGTGATCAAATCTGTCCAAACATTCAATAGTTCATGTTTTTATCCAATCGACAGTTAAATATATACTTTTGATATTAACCAGTAATAAAGTCTAATGTTAAATCTACATAGGAAAGTAGTATTTCTCTTTTGCCTTCAATAAAAATATTATCTTTTGGAGATTTTTAATAACGTCACACTCTTTAATATTTAACTTAAATTAATTGAGGATGCGGCTGATACTATCGATCTAATAATAGGTATGTTATGCATTAGATTCAGAACTATAGAAGCTAAGTTAAATTGAAATGGAACAAGAATTTTTACAATGAATTGATATAGTTATTGAATTGCAGTTGTATAAAACAAGGTTCTTCTTATCTCACAGTAAAATTGAGTTACAGTTACAAAATAGGGAAGTTCTGCTAATCTTCATTATTATAGTTACTTAAAATAGGCACTACACTAATTTCCAACTCATTCCATTTTTTGAACTTGCCAAATTCCCTAATGAATTTTCAGTGACTTGAACCCACCAATCACAAGTCACCATTCTCTCTACTATCACCTCATTTTGCACAACCAGTACCTTTTCTTGATCAAGAAATTTTTGTTTTTTCACCTTTTTGTGTGTGGAAAAATACCCCATCCTCCTCACTGGAACACTGCAAGTGGGTACTATGCATCTTTAATTTCTTGGTTGATGTCTTACTCCCCACTTGTTCCTCTCAATTCTGCATTCTAGCTCTACTTTTCCTCCCAATCATCAATTTGAACTGCTCGTTTTACCTTTTCGGTATCTGTGTTTTCAGCTAATTAGGTGGGGTGATGTTGATGCATGCATAGGAATAGGGCTAAGTTTGTTTGCTTCTGGAGTTGTTCATTGTCAAGATTGGATTTTTTCTGGTTTTGAGGAAGTTGGGTGATTGATTTGATTCATCATTTGCATTAGCTGGGTATCTGGGAAATGATATAAAGAGGCAAGCTTTTATGTTGATGGATTTTGATAGGGGTTTTTGGAGTTTTTGTGGATGTTGACCTCAAGGGCCATATTGGGATAGCGCCTAAAATGTGCACTTATTGTTCCTGAATCGTCCCTTTTGGTGCCAAAGAATCCATGTTTGGAGAGAGACAATGGAGAGGTTCAAGGCCAGAAATTTTTGTGTTTTTTACTTGCTCTAGTCATTGATATAAACATGAAAAATTTCCTGAAAAAACTTCATATTGGGTCTAATCAGTCCGAGGATTCTGAAGGTTCTGGTTCATCTTCAAAAGGGCACAAGTTAAGTGATGTCCCATCCCCGGAGGGGTCTTCCCGCTCTAGGTCACCTCATCACCCGGAGAACAAGCCCTTTTCGGCTATATCTGGATGGTTGAATTCAGTTACGAACAGGAAGAGTCCCAGCCCCCCTTCATCTTCCAATGTGAAAAGGGGAGATAGAATGGAAGTACTTTCTGATTCTGTGGGAAATAGTGGTGGATTGGATTCTGCTTTGGATGCTGCGAGGCATGATTCTGAGTCGAGTAATTCTAGGGATCCTGATATTGAGGAGGAGTATCAGATACAAATGGCTTTAGAGTTGAGTGCAAGGGAGGATCCTGAGGCTGTTCAGATTGAAGCTGTAAAGGATATCAGTTTAGGCTCCCTGCCTCCTGATAATACCCCTGCAGAAGTTATAGCTTATAGATATTGGGTAAGAATTCCTTATCTTCTTATCATTTTTTTCTTCCAGTCATTTTCTGAATTTTTGTTGTGCGTGTTTTCTGCTAATTATACTTCTTTATGCTTCCATATACACTTAAGGATTAAAGTAATGAGATAAAATGGCATTCAAATCATACTTGGATTACTCATGAACTATGTCGTCTTCTAGGTAGGTGATATGAACACACATTTTTAACTGAAACTTCCGCTTCAATATGGTTCTCTTATTGAGCTACCTCTGAAACACACATTTGCATTTTAAGCTTTTAGATTGTAGACCAGAGAGATGTAGCATGAATTCAGTGATAATGGGGCACTATGGTTAAAGTTATGTAGATTGTAGCTTAAAATTTATTAGTATTTAAGCTTGTAAATTCTAGCTTCTTGTATATTCTAGTATACAGAAATACAATAGTGCACAATGGGTGTGTTTGCTTGTTTTCCACTCTTGGAAATGCACTATTAAGGTAATAGCTTGATAAAGTGTGCATTGCTTTAGTCTAGTGCATATCAATATGTTCAGGATTAGATAGTAGATTGACATGATGAACTTTGTATCCGTTAAAATGCTATGTTTAGTTCATCAAAATAAAAAATAAAAAATGCAATGCTTCCCTGTCTCAATTCTTGATATTTGGTGCATAAAAAACAACTTCTGGAGGTGCCAAAATATCTGCAGCATAAAAAAAATAGTTGCAGATACTGGTGAGATATACCTTGGAATTCATGTGCCTGATTTTGTTTAGTTACATACCGAGTCCATTAAAAGTGGTCATAAACATTATACATTGTAAATAAGATCCCTAAGCTACTAATTATTATCTGCAGCTAAATTTGCCTTTTTCTTTTTTGAAAAATACTAGTTTTTTTAATTCTTGAAGTGTTGTTTTGCTCTTTACTCTGTCAAGTGTATTTAATTCTTGTGCATTTATTTTTGATTATCAATCAGAGATTGTTTGAAGCAAGATTTAGCATTGTAAATCTTAAGGTTTCCAAAATCCTAAGCAGTAGAACACCATGTTATCTTGCTGCTTGCATCATTTTACCTTGGCATGTATTTTCCTCCGAGTTTTCTAATCCTTACACTAGTCTTGCAATCAATGGTATTTATTTTTTGTTTAGCCCAGGGAAGAACAGAGTCCTCTATACTTTGTACTGTCAAAATTCTTAGGATTTTTCTATTTACAGCCAAGGAATCTCAACTGTTTAGATGTTACTCCCTCTCTAGATTGAGTGTCGTGTCTGATCCGATCTTGAGTCATATCGTGTCTGATCCAATCTTGAGTCGTATCGTGATCCGATCGAGGCATGTCAGAGTAAACAGGTTTATAGTGTTGGTTGGCTAAGTATGAACATGAACTTGAGATGGAATGATTTCAGTGAAACTAGGTGCTACTTACTTCAGAGAATGATTCCCCAGTAGCACATGTGAATGAGAGAGAACCTCTAAAAAAGAGAGAGTATTGAGGACAGTTGGAATAAGATGGAGGTTTAGTTACCCTCAATAAAATGGAGGTATAGTTAGCCCGAATCGACCAGTGTAGGCTCTTATAGTATGTATTTTTTTCAACTTGGCACTGTCTTCTATGCAAATCTTTGATCTATTAGTATTATATTCTACCTTTCTAACATGTCTCATATTATAGATTTATCCATGCTTCACAGAATTATAATGCTCTCAGCTATGAAGACAAAATCCTGGATGGCTTTTATGATCTTTATGGCATCTTGTCGGAACCTACTTCGTCAAAAATGCCTTCTCTCATTGAGTTGCAAGGAACCCCGGTTTCTGATGATGTCTCCTGGGAAGCCATTTTCGTAAATAAGGCTGATAAAAAATTGCTGAAACTTGAACAAGAAGCATTACAAATGGCAATCAAGTCAAGGTTGGAAAATGTCGATAGTATAAGCCTTGAGCTGGTTCGGAAACTTGCTATCTTGGTTTCTGATTACATGGGGGGACCTGTTGAAGACCAGGAGAAGATGTTGATAGCTTGGAGAAATCTCAGTCACGAGCTAAAGGCAACTCATGGAAGCATGGTTTTGCCTCTTGCTTCTTTGACCACTGGACTGGCTCGTCATCGTGCATTGTTGTTTAAGGTATTAAAAGTTGTTGAAGATTGATAAAGAATGATGTTAATCCATCCATCGTCTAGATTCTTATTCAGACACGTTGTATAGCAAAATGAGTAGAGTTTAGAGTCCTGCACAATATATAATGTTTGTTGAATGAACAGGGTTTGTTACTACTCTTTGGCATTGTTATCTAAATCAAAAATTCTTGGAGTCAACTGTTAAAACAGATTTTTCTGCTTTCTGACTAATTGTGGGAAGGATAAGCCAGTTTTAACAGTATTGGGCCACGACTGAATAACAGAAAAGTGTACCTGACGGTTTTATTCCTCATTGCATTCTCTGTATACTAATGGATTTAAGAATCGTAGCAGCCAATTAATTTCAAATGACTAATAATAGCCCATTTAGCGTATGAGACCACGACCTTTGCTTAATCCTCATTCTTATAATTGCTAAGTGTATGAATGTGAGTCTGGGTGAAGTCCATCCGTGTATTCATAGATTAATCACTGTTATGATCTAGGCAGTCTGTCTTGAGGTTTCGCTTAGGACACTGGATTGGTGATGTCGTGTGTCCAATCTATACTTTGTTTTAATTCTACCTCCATCATATTTTGATTATTGTACTGTTATAGTCATTTGATTTTCTACACCTGAACGTCTTTATATCTGTACATGTGGTCCTGTAGGTTTTGGCAGATGGCGTGGGAATCCCTTGTCGTCTAGTGAAAGGACACCAGTTTACTGGTAGCTCTGATGCAGCAATAAACTTTGTAAAAACTAACAATGGAAGGTTACTAAAATTACACTTTCATGTATTTCTAAGATTTATATGTTGCAATGTTTGACTGCACATTACTCTTCTTTTTTGCATGCTAGAAGTTACCTGTTTCTAAATTTTCCTTTCCTTCTCAATGAGATTATCCATGTTCAACTGGTTCATAGCCCATTAATTGCGTAATTTCTGAGGTTTTCCACAGCACTAAGGTCCATATTTAGAAATAAAAGCAACTCAAACTTTACTTTACTTTTTTTCCTTGTCAGAATCTTCATTCCATGCATGCAAAGTAATAAATTTGAGGTGATGCTCAAAGCGATTGATTGAAAATATCCTTTTTTATAATGCTGGTATTTTTCGCAGTTTGATAATTAGAGAATCTTGGCTTTACAGGGAATACATTGTTGACTTAATGGCCGATCCAGGCACCCTTATTCCATCTGACATAGCAGCAGGAAATGCAGAACACGAAGAACCTTTTCTACCAGGCGATGATTTGCCTAAAAATGTCAACGAGCCTCAGTTTGTCTCCTCCAAGAGACCACCACCTTGTAAAATTGAAGATGATTTTGAGGCTAGGTCATTCAATGAGAGTCCCACAGCTGCAGAAGGCAGTGTTGCACTTGTTGAACCTAGAAATGAAGGTGACTGTGTGGCTGCTAAAGAATTTCAGCCTCAAATCAAAGTTGACGAAGGATCTTCCAAGCCTGCTAAAGAGCTCATGAGACCCTTTGGTGTAAGGAAGCTGCCTTCAGAGAATCCTAGCAGGTTCAGTGGTTCTTATTCTCATGCAAGGTCTCCTTCTTGGACTGAAGGCATAAGTTCACCTGCAGTGCAGAGAATGAAAGTGAAGGATGTATCACAATATATGATTGATGTAGCCAAGGGAAATCCACAGTTTGCTCAAAAGCTTCACGATGTCTTGCTTGAGAGTGGTGTAGTGGCGCCTGCAAACTTGTTTGCTGACTACTCAGATCAGTTTAATGCTGTGCAACTAGATTCCAAGTTGGGTACAGAAAACAAGGAATGTAGAAAGGATGATATGAAGAAAATTGCAAGTCCTAATAACAGCAATCAAGCTCGCTTCTTACCACCTCTTCCTAGTCCTGGTTTACGCTCCAGAGGCAATGCAAATGTACCAGTAGAACATCAGTTTGATCAGAGAGACGTGACAGGACAACGTGTCTCATCACAGCCTGATGTTGCCCCTATCAGATACCAAAAACAAGTTCCAGTTGCTGCGGCCGCTGCAGCAGCAGCAGCTGTTGTTGCATCTTCAATGGTAGTTGCTGCAGCAAAAACTGCATCTGAAGTAAGAATTGACCTCCCTGTAACTGCTGCTGCCACGGCAACAGCTGCTGCTGTTGTTGCAACGACTGCAGCAGTTACCAAGCAGTATGAGAACTTGGAGATTGGTGCTTATTCACCTGACGGTATTGGTGCTTTCTTTAACCCATTTGAGTGTGCGAAAGGTGGGGCTGGTTTCGATCCACTTGAGCAACGAGAAGGAAATGCTGAGGGTGATAGGTCATCAGATAGGTCTACAGGCAATGAAAGTTCAAAATCAGATGCACTACTTGATGATGTGGCTGACTGTGAGATTCCGTGGGAAGATATGGTCTTGGGTGAGCGTATTGGACTAGGTATTGACCTGTTTACACTCGATGAATGGATGCTCATTTTCCATTTATGACTATTTGATTGAGATTTGAGAAATTCTCATGATCTTTAGCTCTCTTGAACAGGATCTTATGGGGAAGTTTATCGTGCGGAGTGGCATGGAACTGTAAGTTTCTCGACTCTTTGTTCACATAAAAGGTCCATTGTATCTCTTTATCGTGATTTTCTCTCTCGACCTTTTGCACATAATTGATCTCTCTAGTTAGACCGACGACAAGTATTAATCATTAACTGTAGTATTTTGTGAAAAATAATGTTAAAGTGCTCTTCAAGCAGTATAAGTTTTTAAGCCTTCTTACCTTAAGTTGTTTGCTGTCTTGTTATAAGATAGAATATCTTATGTATGCTATGACTTCATTTAGTCTTTTTTTTTTTTTTTTTTTTTTTTTTTTTTGTGTGTGTATATGATGCACTTTGATTGTGATTGCATAATTAGCTACCAATATCTTTGGGCAGGATATCTGATATTGTTCTGAACTCTATATTTTAGGAAGTTGCTGTAAAGAAGTTCCTCGACCAAGATCTAGCAGGTGAATCCCTTGAAGAATTCAGAAGTGAGGTACTATACTCCTCTCTCCTCAAGTAGGTTTCTTATTATTATTTATTCTGTGTAAAGCGTATTGAATTAGGCTGGGAGCTTATTTCTGGCCTCACTTTCAATTGTTCTTTGAATTGGCAAATGAATGAATATAAGATAAAACATATAGGCAAATGAATGTCTTATGTTTGTTCTTTTAATGGGAGAAACTATCAGTGTACCGGCAAGAGTACTTCATAAATCATTCCACTTGTCTTGAGGAGCAAACAATTATCATTGTCATAGTCATTTCAGCCTGGAATCATGTGATTTGTCTTGTTGTTCGAGCATTTGAGTCTAGTCATTTCAGCCTGGAATCATGTGATTTGTCTTGTTGTTCGAGCATTTGAGACTCAAGACTCAATGAAACTCATCAAAATTTTTAAAGATTGTGTATCTCTTTTTGTCACATCTAATAACACATGTTACTTGTTTTTCACTCAAGGTTCACATCATGAAAAGACTCAGGCATCCAAATGTTGTCCTTTTCATGGGAGCTGTTACCCGTCCTCCACATCTTTCAATTGTTACTGAATTTCTTCCTAGGTACGTGATGTTTACAATAGCATCTAGACCTGTCTGCCTCACTAATAATTTTCAGTTCTAGTCATTTGATATAAACTGTAACTTCTTCTTAGTTAATTTTTCCTTATTACTGAACCATTTCTGATTTCCCGCATATTACCATTGAAAGGATATCCTAACAACACTTGTGCTTTACATTATCTACATTCCAACACTTTGCTATTATTTTGGGATGTACATGTTTTTTGTGGGCTTTATATTTCTCATTTGTTGCATTTTCTTCTGATGTAATTTTTTTCTTTATATTCCATGCCAATGGTTATATTTCGAGTAGACTGATATTACTTGTAAATGTATTATCAAATTTTGCATTGAAATAGAGGCTCTCATGCTTTCATGCTGTAAATCAGTCTACTTTTTGGTATTTTCTTTGGTTATATGCGTCAAATTGTCAGGACAACTTGAGCTTATCCCTAGAAATTTATTATGCTAACTTGGGAATCCAAACTTGGCTTTTGTTGTATGCAGAGGTAGTCTGTACAGATTACTACATCGTCCCAACAATCAGTTAGACGAGCGTAGAAGGTTGAAGATGGCCCTTGATACTGTATGCTCTATATTTTCATTTTTTTGTGACCTTCTCTGTTGAATTTCTGGTTATTTGGTGGGTTTCACTCTTGAGCATTTTATCTGTTGAACTCTAATGGCAGGCGCGAGGGATGAATTATCTACATAACTGCACACCTGTAATAGTCCATCGTGATTTAAAGTCTCCAAATCTTCTTGTAGACAAGAATTGGGTTGTGAAGGTAGCTTATTGACCAATGTGAGCTTTCTGCTGAGCCCAATATATTTTTAGTAACTGACTGAATTGCAATGTCTTAAATCTTTGGGCTAGGTATGCGATTTTGGCTTATCAAGAATGAAGAATAGCACATTTCTTTCTTCCAGGTCAACGGCTGGGACGGTAAGCTTGATGTCTGCATAATTTTCACTACCTAAAGAATAAATTAGCATGGATCCATCAGTCTTAAGTGCTGTCATGGTGATATTACCTTCTTTGAGATATTGTTTTCCACTCTCCTGTCAAGATGAGTGTTTCTTGTGCACATGTTCTTACTAAATTTCAACTATTTGTTCACTGAAACTTTTAACTGTTATGTTGCATAGAAACCTAACACTTAAGAGTTATACTGTGCTGCATCCGTTTGATGTCAACCCTTTCTGGCCCTAGTTCTTAATATATTTGTTCGATGCAGTAAGTCTTTTGAAAATGTTCAGCTAATAAGTTGTTGCGTTATTTTTTCACCAGCCCTTTTGTAGAAGATAGCTCACTGCTGTTCGCTATTATACTCTCAAAGTCTTGGAGACTTTTGCTTGCCTCGTTTCTCACAAAAAAAGGTGGTTACTATGATCTAGAGATCACAATGGCTAATTAAGTCTATGTTACCGTAATCAGATTAGGTATAGCTTAATGATTGGTGTACGTCTCAATGTGTGAAGTTGAAGCTGATTGAATGATATACTGAAGTAGTTTTTGTTGGTAACGGTCATGTTTCGATTGAGTGTACTAATGGTTAATGTGTTCCCTCGTGTTATATGATATTTAAATGGAAAAGCCTAAATTGTTGATTTACATGGAAACAGTCTGCTGCAGACATGTTTATTTCCCTCTATTTATACATCTCCATTTCTGATATTTCTGGGTGGGTAAAAATGCGCTAGCATTGTGGCATGTTAACATTGATGAGAGTAAAGCTTCATGCTGAAATGTTTAGGAACCTTAGCTGATCAGACAAATTGTTTTATGTTGCAATTTCATGTGATTTTTTGTGCACTGAATGTTCTCCTTCTGTTCATTTTTCGCTAGATATGAATTTCCATTTCCGGTGTTTCTGGGCGGGCAAACAAATGTTTTTGTATTTCACAATTTCATGTGCTAAAATTAGCATTTATAGAGAGCATTAAACTGAAGTTTTTAGAACCAGGAGCAGAAAAAATATCTTTGCAATGCAGTCCAATATGGTTTTGTGCATATATGCTATCCCTCTGTTTGATTGGATTAACAATTGTTGTCTTATGCACATTGTTAAACCATACTAGCAAGTAAGAATCTAATTTTTTAATGTTCTCAGGCGGAGTGGATGGCGCCAGAAGTGCTGAGAAATGAGCCATCAGATGAGAAGTATGTCTTATTCTCTCCTAGTTTTACTTTCGAAGGTTAAAAAGAGTGATGGAGTACTGAAACTTGGAATTATGGTCAATAAAGGACAAATAGTTGCATGGATTGGTTTTGTTTTCGAGGATATATTTAAAGGACTCTTTCTGCCCAGTTGATATGGTCACTTATATTATTGCCTATTGTTGCTAAGCAGGTGTGATGTATTTAGCTATGGCGTTATTTTGTGGGAGCTTTGCACTATGCAGCAACCATGGGGAGGAATGAACCCGATGCAAGTTGTTGGCGCAGTTGGTTTTCAGCACCGTCGTCTTGAGATACCTGAGGATGTCCATCCAGCTGTTGCAGACATCATCCTCAAATGCTGGCAAACGTGAGTAACCACCCAAGACTTGAATTTGATTCTACCTTTTCCTTGTTATTCCTCTGATTTCTTCGTCGGTGCTTCCACAATTTCATGTTAGGGATCCAAAATTGCGGCCTTCATTTGCTGAGATCATGGCTGCTTTAAAACCTCTACAGAAGCCTGTCAACAGTCCACAGGCACCTAGACCTGGTGGTGTGCCAGTAAACCGAGTAAAAGGGACAGGACAGCCATGAACCATTGTGAATTAGCGGGTGAAAAGAGCCTGCGACCGGGATTTTGCTGGAAACTGTAAAGCTTCACAATGCAGGCAAGCAAGCCTAGAGCAGTCAAGAACAATCATATTCAATTTAGATTTTGCAGATCAATACACGCTGCTTAGACATTGGTAGCAAACTGTGAATATTGCCTGCTTTTGTGCCATAATTTTTGGCAGTCATTCATGCCACAATCCTTGTACGTAGTACTAGTCTGTAAATTCGTATTGTACATTCCAAGTTTGCAATTTTGTGTTTCTTTTGCCTCAAATTGTGTGAAAGAAAGAACCAAGCAGATTTCAGTTATTCTTCTCTTGTCAGTAACTTGCCAATTTGGTCCCCTTGTGCACGAATGTAAGCTATTTTTCTTTTGATTATTATGTTCTTACCCGATTTGGAAATAAAAATCAGAATTGGCTTGTAAAAGGACCAAGCTCATTGGACCATAAAAACCATTGATTTTGCAATAGAAATGAAAACCAATACTAGTAGGGATAAGGTAGGGACCAAATAACCATATACTTCTTCTTCTTCTTGCAAAATGTCTATCTTGAATAACTTGTAAACTAAACAATGGCAACATTCTTTGGATCCCCACCATTTGTATCTCACCCAGTTACCAGAACAAACCACCTGTTCTCATCAGTGCAGCCTCCTCCTCAGCCAAACAATCATCCTCAGAATTCCAGTGATCTATCTCCACAAAAAAGCTCGAAGTCAGCAGATGAGCCACCATTGGTGCCAGCCACAGCAAAAGTGCAGGAGCAAAGGACTAGCAAGCCTGCAGAATCAACAGATTGGATAGCCTCCTCACTGACGAGGCGATTCGGGCTCGGTGCCGGCCTTGCATGGGTTGGTTTCCTAGCCATTGGTGTCTTGTCCGAGCAAATCAAGACCCGCTTGGAAGTCTCTCAAGAAGAAGCCAACACCAGGTAAATCGGCTCTACCAATCATATATCATTTCTCGCCATCGTGTTTATCTGTTCTTTGCAGCTTATCTCTCAGAAAAGTTCTGGATTAATTGATGTTATATTGTTTAGATTTGATCTTAGCCATGTTTCTTCTGACCTTGTTTCATGTTGAATTGAAGTGAAAACTAATGCACCGGAAATAGAATCAGCATGACTAAACTTACATGAATATATTCAAATTGTATTTTGTACTGATAAATGATCATTCAAGAGAAAAAGGCCTAAGACCATATCCTCCTATGCTGAATTCATTAAATTGTACTTTTGCTGAACTAAATTAATCGATCTGATGTATGTGTAAGCTCAAAGAGAATAAGGTCTTAATACTTACATGTATACTTGTACAGTAACAACTGAGCCATAACTTGATTTCCCTTGTTGTAGAGATGTTGAGAAGCAAGAGGAGGTGATTCTGCCAAACGGAATAAGATACTACGAGCTGAGAGTTGGTGGCGGGGCAACGCCGAGGCCGGGCGACCTGGTGGTGATTGACGTGACAGCGAAGCTAGAGGGCGGCGATGAGGTGCTCATCGACACATTTGGGCGCGGCAAACGGCCTCTGGCCCTGGTGATGGGATCGAGGCCTTACAACAAGGGAATTTGCGACGGGGTCGAGAATGTGCTGAGGACAATGAAGGCTGGTGGAAAGAGAAGAGTTATCATTCCTCCGAATCTGTGCTTTGGTGAGAAAGGTGCTGATTTAGGCTCCGGTCTGCAAATCCCGCCTTCCGCCACCCTCGAGTATGTCATTGAGGTTGACAAAGTGTCAATAGCACCAGCCTGAGAGTGCAAGGTGTATATGTATGTATAATGAGTAAATTATTAAAGGGGAATACTAGATACAGTTACATTTTGCTTATTTGCCGTCCAAAAAAATGCGTTTTCGATATATATGCTACTGGCTATATTTATTTATATCAGACATATGCATCACATATATTACTTCTATTATATATAATTGCAAATCAGTTATATATCAAAATTATTGTATATTTGATCATATAACAAAAACACGAACTGCAAATAAGTAAAATACGGACTGCGTCTAGTTATTAAATCCATCTTTTGTTCTATTCTTCATCTATTCAGGATGATAAACATTATTTCAAAATGTACTATAACAAAAAGTAATTAAGCAAACCAATCAATCACCAAACTCTAGAATGTTAAGGTGCTTGGCATTTACATATGCCATTCAAATTTTCAACTTTTCAACTTTTCAATGCAAGACTATGTTATGTTCAAAGTTTACTCTCTCTCTCTTTCAGTGTTCACGACAACTTAACCTTATTTGAAGTCCAAACGGATACCTTTCAATTACAGAATGTAAAACATTACTCTTATTTCCAAGCATTGTATCGGTTTCATATATTTCATAAACAAGACTTTGTATAATTCCAAACACCTTATTATATTTGCTGGTAAATTATATGGTGTTCATATGACATGAACTCCACATTTCCAGGAAAAGTATTTTAAACAATTAATTTGTGCAAAGTATTATGCATTATTTTAATTTAACTATGATTTACTGTACAAATGTTGTGATACATAAATAGTAATATTAAAGACACATCTTCATCCATGGCAGCCCATTTGATACCTAATGTGATATTCAAACAATAGTTAGTTTTCGTAAACTTGCCCAGTTTTTTATCCTACTTTCAGAACTTAAACTTAAAAT
Source organism: Sherardia arvensis (assembly GCA_948330725.1). Lineage (NCBI taxonomy): Eukaryota > Viridiplantae > Streptophyta > Magnoliopsida > Gentianales > Rubiaceae > Sherardia > Sherardia arvensis. The sequence continues at coordinate 30,107,856 of OX415240.1, forward strand.
AGACAACACTTATATATCACATTATCACATTATAATTATCAATATCAAGTCTACAAATACCTTCTTAGTCTACCTCTATATAAATTGCATACTTACATTTTTTCATTCAAAGTTCTAAAACTTTGACTATACCCTTCTGGCATGGCATTCTAAATTGTTATGTAGCAAGATATGCACTGGTAAAACACGCGTTATTATTACGAGTTATATAACACAGCTATACAAGCCTACACAAGTTAGTGGTAACATGTACTTTCTCAGGTAACTATTATACCTAGCAAAAGATATTAACTATCACATATGTATGTTAGAGACTGAAAAAAATCCTTTCAATTTAATCCTGACCGAGGAAGTATGTATATCATACTCTAACAATTCATGCCAAACCAAAATCAGCAGACATCCATAATTTATTGACGACACCTTTGAAGTTCTAAATCGTTATGTAGCAAGATATGCCAAAAATAGCTGATAAAACATACAAGCTAGCGCAATTTAGTGGTACTGAGGCCGGGATTATATGTAGCAAAAGATACTAACAATCAAATATGTGTGCTAGGGACCTTGAACATTTCTTGCAATTAGTCTGGACCTAGGAAGTAATTATACTGTAACGTTTGATACCAAACCAAAATCAGCAGACATCCACAATTTTTTAACGACACCATTTGGCGTTGTAAATTGTTATGTAGCAAGATATCCAGAAGAATATAGCTGGTAAAACACGAGTTATATGATACAAGCCTACGCAGACATCAAGTCAGGCATGAACAGATGCATGCATCATCAGACAAAAGTTGGTAATTCAGTATACATGCAAAACAACAAGAATTTAGATCTCGATGTAGATAACATCTCCAGTCTCAAACTGCAAAGAAGAAACAAGCCGAAAAAAAAAACTCAAAACTTCCACCACATCACATCATTACCACAAAATACACAAAAATTGTGGGGAGAAATTTGTGCCTAAATCATACGTACCTCATTATCTTTCCAGCTAGTATTTTCATCGATGAAGTCCAACCAGTCCGTTGCATGCGGGTTATGCTCATGATCAATCACCTTAGACACGAATAAGGAGTTAAGTTTAGAAAAGACAATCTGAACAGAATTTTCACACATAGCAGTGAGACAGAATATCCACACCAACAACTAAATTATTTACTTCTTACTTCTATAATTATATAATATTTAAGAACGGAAAAAAGGGTAAAAGATGTCACCTTCATTAAGTCAATGTTACCATCAGTACCAGCCAACTCTTTCAGCTTGTTAAGTGCATCCTTAGGGCAGTGCGATTTTTTCACAAGTAAATGTCCAAGGTAACTGAAAAATAATAAAGTAACAAAGATCAGCTTGAAGATTAAATAGATTGGTAGAGTTGTGAGTCAAGGACATGATGTTAATACTGAAACTGGTAATTTTTACTGCTGCAATGTATAGTGTGTAGAGGGGAAGAAACATTAAATTATTTCAGCAAAGAGAGGGAAACTGTGAGCTGAAGACCATAATTCTCAAAGAATGCTAATGGGGAATGTAGGGGATGAATGTCAGGTGGCAGCAGCTTGCTTTGTAAGGGGATTTTAGTTGTTTTGGTGGTCAGTTTTTATTACTGAGAGCTATTAGTAAGGTAGTATACTGAGTGTACACTTTTTTACTTTTAATTTTATAACTGAGTGTGTACTTTTTTTGTTTTTTATATGAAATGAAAATTGGTTCCTTTTTAAAAAAACATCAGCTTGAAATCGAAAAGGCATGGCCTAAACATAATATAATTTCAAGAAAAAAAACTAGAGAGTACCTTGCATCATCCTTGTGAAGGTAATGCAACATTACAAACAGAAGAATATGCTCGTGAAATTGAGGTAAAGGCATAAGCAGCCCCATCTGTACACAAATTAAATGAATATGTATATTATAAAAGAAAATTTACACATTAAATGAATATATATACATATGTATATATATATATATATATGTGTGTGTGTGTGTGAATGTGTGTGTGTAGATAATTACCTGATTCAAATCCATTTCTAAAAACAATGTGAAAGGATTTGTTCCATGATTCAAATCTCTCAATCACCAACCTAAAACATAGCAAAAGATAACCATTATATAACTTCAATACGAAAAATTATTTGAATTCCAATTGAAACAAAGAATTTAGGTGCTTACACTTTTTCCTCTTCATCGGGCATTAGTGGCATATGGTAAACATAATCTGGCTTATCCGACCATCGCCAGAATCTCTGAAATTCCATGGGTATATTGAAACGGTCCAAAACACATTCTTGCATTTGAGTTGCACTATCATCATTTGTAAAAGTTCAAGATGTGACAAAACTAAATAAACGTACTAAGAAGAAAGGGGACCTTGACAATTTTGAAAGGTTGTCGGTTGTGAAAAGTGAAAGAGTGGACCTTATCATAATCCACTAGGGTCGACAAGGTAGGCGTAGTATCAATTTTGTTCAACTGTTGACGCAGATCACCATCACGTGCAACCTACAAGGAGGAAACATTTAGGTAGTGTTGCAGTATATTTTTTTAGAGTGATTTCGATTTCTGATCACCATTCTTTTCCAAAATATTACTTTTAGTCACCATACTTTAATATTCTAAATTTTAGTCACCATTCTTTGAAAATATTAAATTTTTGATCACTTTTATACCATACTCCATTAAATCCATCACCTCCTCAGTTATGCTACGTCCTGACAAGGGTATATTCGGTATTTTATTGAAATCTCACACATCCAAAAGAAAAAGAAGGATCATATCGTATGAGTTTCTCTTCTCAACTCATCTCTTTCATGGTATTTTTTAAAAAAAAGACTGAAATTTTTCGGTTAATCCACTTATTGGGCTATGGGTGATGAAGAAAATGTTAGTTCGACACGGCACTGGTGAAGTCATGAAGAGTATTTTGATCCTCACACAGCATATGGTAAGTTGAATTAATACACATATAAAAATGCAGTCTTTTTGGGTGAACTTTGTTTATTGGATGAATTTTGTCTCGGTGTATGTTGAATATAGCAATTTTGGTGAAGGGTTTTTGTTTTTGATGAAGATTTGAGGCTTTATTTAGATATTTGATTTGGATGTTGACTGCGTGAAGATTTTAGTTGATGTGGATGCTTTTCATGTTTGATTATAAACCATAAGAGCTTTGATTTACAACAAAAAGAAAGGAATTTGATTTTGAGTTTGTTTGGACTGCTTCTAATTCATTAATCTATGACTTTTAGTTTGATAATGTGTTCTTATCCCATTTTTTCTATCCCAGATTCTTGTTCATCTACTATCCCTAAACTTGTTCAACCCAATATTCATCCCTTTCTGCATTCATTTGGTCTTTTTTCTTATTTGTCAATGCTTGATATCATATTTAATTGTGTGAGTTTAGCTAATGATAATTTTTGGCCAATTTTTTTTTCAAATCTTGTCAAATATGGTTAACCACTTACTCATTTTGTAATCATGTTGACTCCTGGGATTGTCAAAACTTGTTTTCTATCATGACTTATAAAGCAGATACCATCATAATGTATTGTTTCTTTGTCATGATGGGAAATTGATTTTGAATAGGGCCGGAATATTTAATTTTGGTTTAGAAATTTGACAACAATTTGTTGTGTGATAGTGTGTATTTTTTATATTGATATGTGAACACCTGTTTTAGATAATGGTGCGATAACACAGACAAATAATGTTGAAGAAGCAAGTAATCACGTGGAAGCAACAAGGGTCCCTTCTAGTGCTTTTGAGTTGTTTATTGATAATGATACATATGAGGCCCTTGTAGGAGATATTATGGCAGGAGCTCCTCACTTAAATGTGCAATCTGAGAACGTTAATGCAGGAAACACAGAACCATGTGAAGATGGGACATCAAGTAGAGAAGAAAAAACCTTGGGGTTTAACCATGGGATGCAAAATATAGAGGAAAACATCATAGACAGCGATACAGATATTGGACTTGATAAAGAAAATGTTTATGCTGGCCTTCATAATCATCCATGTTCAGATGATGAGGAAGAACTTGATAGCCTCTTATACCCCGAGTTCCACCTTCTGACGGGATTAGAGGTACCAATTTTTGAGTTGTCAATGAAGTGATAAGTCCATGGTTCGTATTCTGGACCTCATTCAGTCTCGGACCAGGGCCCGAGAAGGGTCATGGGCTCGAGTTGTGCAGATGATGGATTTACGGATCCATCAATCCTAATCCTTATTAGGAAAGTGTATATTATGAATGTTCTACAAGGAATATACATCCTCCTAAACATGGTAATACAACCATGACCGAAATACTCTTCTTCTATACATGGTAATACAACTATTATCTCCATAATACTTGTATTCCTACCATAATTACATATCTTGGTGATCTACGGATTGTAGCCATATAAATACCGAAGATTTGGTAAACCTCTCTATCTATTATCTTACATACAATACGCCTTACGCATCATACTAATTTGAGCGTCGGAGTGTCTATCCTCGGGACACCCGAGGCTTTGTCTTGCAGATCAGTTCGTGATCAAGCGCTGGTCGTAGACATCCATCAATTTGGCATGCCCGGCGGGACCCGCTTGCTAATCTTGATCTATACAACCTTCAAACTCATGGCTGATCCGGCGAAAAACCTTCGTGGGAGCACACGAATCCATTTTTCGGCCCTGACAGGAGTAAGAAGCATCGATGCCAACCATGACGATGACGAGATAAGCCACACCGCCAACCAGGGAGCAGGAAGAAGCATAAACGGTGTACACAGATCGCCCGAAGAAGCCTCTCCCTGGTAGTGGGAGAGCAAAACATCTCACCTGGACGGAACCGTTACTTTTTCACCCAAGGATGCGGTTCCTAATCAATTCCCTCATTCAGATCCCTTAGTAATCACGGTTAATATAAACCATAACTTGATCAAAAGAGTCATGGTAGATGGGGAAAGTGAAGTAGAAGTCATGTTTCTCAGCTGTTATGAACAGCTGGGATTGGACAAAATTAATCTCGTTTCCACAAATCCCATCTCGGGATTTGCGGGTGATCCCGTTACCCCTTTAGGAGAGATTACTTTTCCAGTGAGGGTAGAAGATGGTCCTCGGAGTATAACCCTCCGTTCCACCTTCGCGGTCATCAACTCAAGAGCGCCATACAACATAATCCTCGGACGACCTTGGATGTGCCAGGCAAAGGCCATCTGGTCCCCATACCACTTGGCAATGAAATTCCCCACGAACCAAGGGATAACCACGGTCCGAGGCGACTAACAACTAGCTCGAGTATGTACAATTCAAGATATCCTGAAAAGGAGGATCTCGAACCAGCCAAATACTCTGAGTCCGAGCCGATGCAACTTGGAGAATCAGGAACCGTCGAGGTTGGAACTCTCCTACCACCCGAGATAAAGACCGAACTTCGAGATCTCCTCAATCAGTATATAGATGTCTTTTCCTGGGATACCAATGACTTGGTAGGAGTATCCCCTCATTTAGCGGAACATTACCTGAATATCAATCCCTCACAGAAGCCCATAAAGCAGAAACGACGTATCTTTGCACTAGATCGAGTTGAAGCCATTGGAGAAGAAGTAGACAAGTTACTCAAAGCCCGTATAATCGAAGAAGTGCAGTACCCAGAATGGATAGCTAACCCATTAATGGTCAAGAAGCCAGACGGGAAGTAAAGAATATGCATCGACTTCGCCAACTTGAACAATTGTTGTCCTAAAGACAACTATCATTTTCCCTCGATCGACCGACTAGTTGAAGCAATCGCTGGATACCAAGTACTAGCCTTTTTTGATGTCTTTAAGGGATATCATCAGATCCCCATGACCGAGCAAGATAAGAAGAAAACCTCCTTCATAACCGACAGGGGGACCTTCTGTTACAAGATGATGCCCTTCGGATTGAAGAATGCCGGAGCTACTTACCAGCGGCTGGTGGATAAATTATTCAAATCCCATATAGCCGCAGTTATGACGCCTTCTTTGAAGACTTAAAGGAAACCTTTGACACCTTACGGGCATCGAACCTAAAGCTGAACCCCGTTAAGTGTACCATAGGTGTTGGAGCGGGAAAATTCCTAGGATACATGGTATCTAATCGGGGAATTGAAGTAAACCCCAAGAAGATGAAGGCCTTGCAAAACACGCAACCTCCAAAGACTTTCAAAGACGTACAAAAGCTAACACGATCCCTCGCAGCCCTCAGCTGATTTCTCTCTAAAGGAGCAGAAAAGCACCTGCCCTTTTTCAACATCCTTAAGAAGGCGAATCAATTTGAGTGGTCCCATGAATGCGAAGAAGTTTTCCAAGCACTTAAAAACCATCTCCGACAACTTCCGACGCTGTCAAAACCGGACAAAAGGGAGACTCTATATTTATATATATCTGCGTCCCAGCTAGCCATTAGCGCAGTGTTGGTCAAAGAGAATGAAGGATCGCAACACCCCATATACTATGTAAGCAGGGCCTTACAGGGGCTCGAGACCAGATATACCCCCCTCGAGCACCTAATATTGGCCCTTGTGCATGCCTCTCAACGCTTGCGGCCATATTTTCAAGCGCATACAATAGTCCTCCTAACCAACTACCCGATTAGGCAAATCCTCCAGAAACCAGATGCCTCGGGACGGATGATGAAGTGGGCCATCGAGTTAGGAGAACATGATATACAGTACAAGCCTCGGACACCCATCAAGGGCCAGGCCTTATCTGATTTCATAATGGAGTCTGTCGAACCAGTGGAGATCAACCAACAAGACCTATCTCCGGACATAGGAAAATGGCGGTTATATGTAGATGGATCCTCCAACTCGAGGGGAAGTGGTGCTGGAGTCTTACTCACCAGCCCTGAGGGAAAGGATCATCCCAACGTTCTCCATTTTGATTTTCGGGCCACTAACAATGAAGCAGAATATGAAGCACTCATTACAGGGTTAAAGCTGGCAAAGGACCTCGATGTTAGGGACCTCGAGATCTTTAGTGACTCACAGATCGTGGTACAGCAGGTCAAAGGTGAATACGAGACCCGAGAGTACAGCCTCCAGAACTACCTTGAGATAGTTAAGCCTCTCCTTAATCAATTCCGACATTGTGAATTGAATCATATCCCTCGAGAAGGTAACCATAAAGCAGATGCATTGAGGAAACTCGCCTCCTCGGACCTCAACATAAGATCTTCTCAAGAGTTACTAATGGAAACATTGGCCAAGAGAAGTGATGAGGAATGAGAAGTGACTATTTTTAGATTATATGAATAATCTGAAAATAGTCACTTCTCATTCCTCATCATTCCGTCCTGCATCAAGAAGTTATGAAGAAAGCATCATCATGGTTGTTGACATCTCGGAGACATGGATGAACCCCTACATTGAGTACCTTCAAACAGGAACACTCCCCGAGGACAAGCAATTGGCACGGAAGGTCCGATTTAAGGCTCCAAAATATGTCATCCACGAAGGCACCTTATACAGAAAGGGATATCTTCAGCCTTTACTCAAATGTGTTGGACCCTCCGATGCAGAGCACTTGGTACAAGAAGCACATGAAGGAGTTTGTGGTAGCCATCAGGGTCCACGCACTGTTACTCGAAAACTCCTACAGATGGGTTATTTCTTGCCTATGATGCTAGAAGACTCCAAGAGATATATTGATTCTTGTCACCAATGTCAAAGATATTCCAAGATGATCCATGTGCCTCAAGAAAATATGATTACCATCCAAGAATCTTGGCCATTCGTCCGGTGGGGTATCGACCTCGTTGGACCTTTCCCCACAGCCCCTGGTAACTTCAATTACCTTATTGTGGCCATTGATTATTTCTCAAAGTGGGTGGAAGCTGAAGCCTTGACAAACATAACGGGTAAAATAGTTATAAACTTTTGCTGGAAAACATTGTGTGTCGTTATGGCATCCCGAGATACATAGTGACTGATAACGGAGCCCAATTCGCCAACAACCCCTTCAAGAAATGGTTTGAGGATTACGACATACATCAAAAGCTCACCTCGGTGTACCATCCAGAAGCTAATGGCCAAGTGGAAGTTACGAACATGACTTTGGTGAATGGCATCAAAAAGCGCCTAGAAGGAGCTAAGGAAACTGGATCAAAGAACTTCCAACTGTGATATGGGCCCATAGAACCACACCAGCCACAGCAACCGGAGACACTCCTTACAGCTTAGTCTATGGGTCTGAGGCGGTCATCCCCATGGAAATTGGAGTCCCCTCTGCCCGAACTTCTCAGCCAGAAGATGATGCATTGCTAATGAAGAAAATATTCATCTCGACCTTGACCTCTAAGAAGAGAAAAGAGCCAATGCTACGATCCACGAGGCCAAGGTAAAGGAAAGAGTTGCGATATCACGATAGAAGGGTTCTCTTAGCCACCTTCGTCAAAGGAGACCTTGTCATGAGGTTAAATGAAAAAAGTAAGAAAGAAGTGGAAGGGAAGCTAGCCCCGAACTGGGAAGGTCCATATCGAGTACTAGAATCCCATCCAGGGGGAAGCTACCTCTTGGAAACCATGAAGGGCAAGCCCATACCAAGAAGATGGAACGTGATTAACTTACGAAAGTATCACGGAAGATAAAACTCAAGGAAGGGCCTCACAAAGGTTCGAGAATATCAAGAATGTCCGAGAGCCTCATCAAGGTCCGAGACAATTATGCTCTAACACAAACGGGTACTCAAAATCAAACCCACTATTTATTTTACTTCTATTCTTAAAGTTATAAACTTAGATTGAAGTCATGATTATTTTTACACCTATCTTCATAATGATCAATCTTAAATTCCTTTTATAACAAAAGGATTGTTATCCTAAGTATGACATTGATTGCTATTCAAAACAATATTCTTTATAAAGTGTATGATTGGTCAGCTTATATAAAATAAGTTATTTGAATCCAAAATTCAAACTACCAATTGTTTTGAATAAAGGAGATATGTTCGAGATAAGGTACTTCACAGAAGTGCTTGATTGAGGTCCATAGACTAAAAAGGGCAGACGTGCTCTAATATCAATCATCTCAAGAAATAAAGAGGTAAAACCTCAAAAAACAGAAGTTAATATTCATATCAAAAGGTGTTATTACATCAGAATATGATACTTCTAAAAACTTCCAAGAGGATAAGAAAGAGGAAAAACCTCAAAATTTGATATAAAGGTCATGAAGAAGATGTTATTACATCAGAATATGATACTTCTAAAAAAAACCCCAAAGGGATACATAGAGGAAACACCTTTAAATTTGATATAAATGTCATGAAGAAGATGTAATTACATCAGAATATGATACTTCTAAATACGCCCAATAGGGTCATCTAGGACTTCACCAGGAGTGGCACATGAGAGATGGGCTATTGTCAACTTTTCTATACGCTGTGACATAAAAGGCCTTGCCAGAAAAGGACCAAAGAAGAAGCCCAACAACATCAAGCAGTATGTTCGCAGAGTGTTCATCATGGACAACTGCGAAGACCTGATCCCCGAGTATCTCAGCTTCGTCAATAGAGCAGGAGCTCCTTTCCAGTAAACCATGAGACCGGGGTTCATGTGCAAAGGAGTAAATCCAGAGCCCCAAAGCTGATGAGGAGATGCCAGCAAGCCAGCCGAGGCTAATTTTCCTTGCTATCTGAAGGAATGGAGAGCATCTCACCGAGAAAGGACAACTCAGGATATCTTGCTACAATGAGCTTTAATAAGTCTCCTGATGTCATTATCTTCTCGGAGGGACCTAATGCATTCAAAAACTCGGCCCCAGGAACCCAACCATTAGCAGTCAAGGCAGAGAGCTTATTAGCAGCATCCGGATGAGAGAAGATAATTTTCATTACATCTATCTTCTTTTCGGATTGACACAACCGCAAGATTTCGTTTAAAGTCTTGTGCTGCTCGGAGTCATGGAATAAGTCCCCATACTCCTCCCGGTGACTCTTAAACTCGGGGCTACAAGCAATGAAGGCGCCCCAAAGCCTAAGAACCCTTTCAGCTCCTCCGAGTCCTTCTCTGAAGCCAGTGTCTGCGCTAACTCGGTCACGGTGTCCCAATAAACCCCCAGCTCATTCTCCTGAGACTTCCTCGCCAGCAGTAACTCCTCCTTCTCGGCCTCAAGCTGTTTCACCCTATCCTCCAGTTGAGTCAAATCCAATGGAGCTGGGATAGATGAGGGAGGCACCACCGACTCAGTCGTTAAAGTTGAGATAATAGACCTCGTCTCTTTCTTCTCGGCCTTAAGAGTCCAACACCTGGCATGTAACTCATTCACAGAGTTATACAAATGCTTGATCTCACCCTTAGCCCGGCCTCCCAGCGTAGATAGATCTATCATCAGCTGTAAAACAGAATATATATATAAGGACCTGCTACTTGACACTTGGGAATTCATATAATATGGCAAGGGAATTCACTACCTCGGAGACAAAGGGATACTTCTTGAAAGACCTCCGAGAAACCTGACCATCATCTTCCTTCGGATGACTCAGATAATACTTCAATTTCTTCAGAGGAGCATCTTCAGGGATTACCAGCTCAAGGTCAGATTCATCATCATCCGAAGACTCCCCAACCTCCAGTTCCACCTCCTCGGACTCCTCCGCCTCCTCCTCTACGACCTCGAAGGCTGCCTTTCCCTTCTTGATATTCTTCTTTGGGGGAGATGCTATACACACGGAAAAATAAAGGAACATTAACATATTATGGATACAACCCATAACTACGGTATGTCAAGTCTAGTAAATTACCTGACGAAGACCGACTTGAGGAAGATTCACCATGGTTCTTGGGAGACTTCCTCGAACCTCGCTTCCCGATCTCCTTCTTGTCTCCCTGGATTTTATCAGGGAGGGTCCAATCCCGATCCGGCTTCATGAAGCTGGACGTGGACTTCGACTGAGGAAAATCTAGGAGGTACGAGTAAGTGATAGAGGGCCACCGCCACACTGAACCATGAGACCCCCGTACAAATCCTCCCTCTTGGAAGACAATTTTCTCCTTCAAGAGCTCCTTAACAATACCCTTTAGATGGGCAGGAGTATCAAAAACCCCATCAAGGGGTACGGCATCCTTTGGCTTTGAGTTCCAGTCAGGGACCTCATACTTAGTCCGATCAAAGGTCAGCCGAATATCTTCCCAGTTTCCGCTGTTATCAGGAAAAGTAAACACCTTTCCCTCTCGAGGCGTGAGAGTGATGTGTTCGCGCCTCTCGAACGAAAACAGCTTGAACAAGCTCCTGAATAAATCCAGGCTTGGTTCATACGCCTTCCTAGCACACCAGGATATCAATGCCATCATGGATACCACCACATTGGAGTGGATTTGGCAGGGATGCAGCTGATGATGTCGCAGAAACTGCGAGAACAAAGGAGGAAAGGGGAAACTTAATCCCTGTTGCAGAAATCTCCCATATATCACCCCTCGAGTGGGGCTCACCAGATCCTTGACCGGAGTGGTCTTATCCTCGAGCCTCAAGTCAGCCTCGATAGGGTATGACAACCTGCATGATTTCAGAAATTGCAGGGTCTTTTCGTCGACCACCTTGGTGACATCATTTGCATCACCGGCAATCGGAACCCGTTTGTTAACTTGGGGCTCCATATTCGGGTCCACACCTGACCCAGACGCACCATCATCTACCACCGCAGTCACAGCTTGCAGCGGCGTAGCGATGGTCACTCCATCAACTCACCAGACTCAACCTCCAATAATAGAGTATTTAAGTCACGAGTAGCTGGGGCTCTTTTTTCAGCAGCATTCTCTACATTGCCAGGGGGAACGCTGGATTATGTTGATGACATGGGCAATACAGAGGATGGGGGGAAAAGATTATGAAGAAGAAGAGTTTTTGAAGAGAAATTTTTATAGAGATTGGAAAAGCAAAATTACTTGGATGAAGATTGATGATAAACACAAGGAAAAATTACTTGGTTGTATAGCCAGTAATTAACCGCATTTAAGTGAAGTAATTACCTCGACTCGTGAAACGATGCAGGTAATTGGAAGGTTGGTCTTCCTCACCGCCAGAGAATACAATGAACGAATGCCACGTGTCAGTTCCCTCAAAATTCTTGAAGGCAGATCCAGATCTGGCCGTCCACGTGTCTTGATGGAATACGAAAGAACTTTAAGCTAGATATTCAGAAGGTTTAGCCCGAGAGGTTAGTCTCACGAAGTCATCCCAGAGCTTAACACCCCGAGATATTCTCCCTCGAGTTATTGGTCTTCCCTCGAGAAGCAAGCCTCTCTTTTCAACCTTCGAGATGGAGCTCTGTGAATTCTGAAGATCTACCTTGGGGCTACTGATAAGTCCATGGTTCGAATTCTGGACCTCATTCAGTCTCGGACCAGGGCCCGAGAAGGGTCATGGGCTCGAGTTGCGCGGAGGATGGATTCACGGATCCATTAATCCTAATCCTTATAAGGAAAACGTATATTATGAATGTTCTACAAGGAATATACATCCTCCTAAACATGGTAATGCAGCCATGACCGAAATGCACTTCTTCTATACATGGTAATACAACTATTATCTCCATAATAGTTGTATTTCCACCATAATTACATATCTTGGTGATCTATGGATTGTAACCATATAAATACCGAAGGTTTGGTAAACCTCTCTATCTATTATCTTACATACAATACGCCTTACGCATCATACTAACTTGAGCGTCAGAGTGTCTATCCTCGGGACACCCGAGACTTTGTTTTGCAGATCAGTTCGTGAGCCGGGTTCGTGATCAAGCGCGGGTCGAAGACATCCATCATGAAGTTTCAGAGTAAGAAAGAATTTAGGGAGGCTATGAAAACAATTAAGATTCTTACAGGGCACCCTTTGAAAGTCACACACAATGATAATCGAAGGTTGAGGGCTAAGTGTCAGAATCCTAATTGTCCATGGTTTTTACATGCAAAGAGCCTATCAGGAATGGGGAGTCCAGACTTTCTACTCACAACAATGAACTTGGAGCATGGTTTGATGTGTGAAGAGTCATGGGAGAAGATCAAAATTCCTGCAAAATGGCTGTCAGTTAAATTCCTGGAGAAGTTCAGAGGAAACACAAGCATGCCCTTGAAACAAATTAGACATGAAGTTGATTCAACCTTCAAGTGTGAAATAAGTAAAGGAAAAGCATACCTTTCCAGGAAATATGCAGTGGATAGAATTCAAGGATGTGCAGACCTTCAGTACAAACAAATTTGGAACTATATCGAGTAGTTAAAAAGAACATACCCAGGCTCCACTTTTGAGGTGATGTTTGAACCATTTAGGGAAGAAGGGAGACCAATAAGTTTATGAGGTTTTATAATTGTTTCCATGCTTTGAATGAAGGGTTTCTGAAGTGCTGCGGGCCAATTATTTTCTTAGATGGATGCTTCCTAACAGGTTTATATAAGGGACAGCTATTGACAGCCATTGGGGTTGATGGTAACGATGGCTACTGGCCTTTTGCTTGGGCAGTTGTCGAGAAGGAATCTCGATCCCAATGGTATGTTTAAGCTTTTTTTTTAATTTCTTATTTTTATCTAGGATTCATGTTTTATTATTATATAAGAATGTCAATATATCTCACTTGTATGTAGGGTTTGGTTCATCAAATTGTTGGTGGATGATCTGGGAATTGCCCGTGAAAGTGCAGAGTATACTATTATGTCTGATCAACAAAAGGTAAGTTTTAATTTTGTGTAGCAATATATCTGCTACATGTATTCGATTCCTAACTTGAAATAACTTCATTGTATTGTTTTCAGGGTCTTGGGAGTGCTATTGCCGAAGTTCTGCCCAGGGCAAACCGTCGATTTTGTGTGCATCATATCTACAGTAATTTTAAGAAAAAGCATTCTGGGACGGAGCTTAAGGATCATCTATGGAGGATTGCTAATTCAAGCACTGAAGAACTTTTCACGGCAAATCTAGAGGCTCTCAAGGTACATGATTTGGCTGCTTATAACACCCTTTAATTTAAAGGCTCCCCCAAAAAAGAGTTAGATTAAAGCTTACTTTCCCACTCATATGAAATGTGACACCCTTGTGAATAACATGTGTGAGAGTTTTAACTCCAAAATAGTGAAAGTTAGGGAGAAACCGATAATCACCTTGCAAGAAGAGATTAGAAAGTATTTGATGGAGAGAACTAAAATTAGGGGTGAACTTATGAGTAAGTATGGTGGTTCAATTTGTTCTGTTGTGAAAAATATAATTAAAGTAAAGAAGTGATGGTTCTAAGGGGTGGACTGCTATTTCAAATGGCACTGGAGGTTATGAGGTCCAACATGCAACCAAGGGTCAATTTGTTGTCGAGGTTAGCAAGAGAACATGCTCTTGCAATCTGTGGCAACTTAGTGGCATTCCATGTGTGCATGCAATATCTTGCATTAGAAGGAATTCGGGTAATCCTATTGATTTTATTGATGGATACTACACTAAGAGTAAGTTCATGGAACTTTACACACATGTTCTGATGCCCATTAATGGACATGAACTTTGGCCAAGATCGAACGTGTTTGAGATGGACGCTCCTCGTTATGTACCTCAAACTGGTAGGCCAAAGAAATCTAGATTCGAGGGTACGGAGATATTCACAACAGAGGATGGTACTCAAAGGATGAAGCGGCATTCAGTGATTCATTGCAGGATTTCTAATGGAGTAGGTCACAACAATGCAACTTGTCAAGTTGAAAAAGATGAGAATGACACATGTGCTGATCATGATGCCACATGGAATGAATTCTGGAATGGTCAATTGTTGGATGATGTGCAGCAACGGCGAGATGGTGCAATGGCTCAGCAATCAGAGTCGCAATCACAACAAAAACAGTTGTACAGTAATCAGAATATGATTGGTTCCGAGGTAATGTTGAAAAATACCATCCATGCTTTGTATTGTGCTCATTAATGGCTCAAGAAAATATTTCAATGATTTACTTGTTTGTGTGCTGCAGGATTATGAAAACTGTAAGAGAAAAAGGGGCAGGCCTAAAGGTTTGAAAAACAAGCCAAAGTATCCCGCCTCTTTGCTGATAGCTTCTGTCCTTCCAACTCGAGCTTCCAGTGCTGCTGCCACATCTACTTTCCCAGCAACAAAGTTGACAACTTTGCACCCCAACATAACACCACCATCTGATGCCCTTGCAACTCAAGCTACAATCGCAACTCAAGCTCCAACAACTTCTACTTCGTCTGTTGGCCAACAAGTTTCAACTACATCTGCAACTCACGCTACCAATGCCACTCCAGTACTTGTGCAGAAGGCCCCAAAGTCTATAACTGACAAGATAAAAATCCATGAAAATTATGAATATTTGGGTAAGAGGCCTCCGTACAAGGTTGGTCGATGGGCTGCGCCTAATCCGAGGGCAAGAGTGTAGTTTGATTTGTACTCGGTGTAAGGCTAAGTTATCTCTTTTGCTGCTAGCACTCAGTTTGATGTTTTGCCATATTTCTCTTCTTGAGATAGTTGGAATTAGATAGGGACTTTTATTTTGTTAAACCCTGTATAAGTTGTTCCACATGTCAAAACTAATTGTGCTAATTTTGAACAATGAAATGCACCCAATTGTGCTTACTTTAGTTCTAATTTATTTTGGATCAATGCTAAATTTATTTATTAGCTGTTTGTTTAAATTTATTATTTATGTGTGGAACCAAAAAGTGGCGCTTTGGAAGGTTATAGGCAATTTAGTGTCTCATGAAGTTAACCTTCATTGGTGGGCCCACTAGTTTTAGTACAGTAAAATACCAAAAATACCCTTGCCAGAATGTAGCATAACAGGGGAGGTGATGGATTTAAAGGAGTATGGTATACAAGTGATCAAAAATTTAATGTTTTCAAAGAATGGTGACTAAAAGTAATATTTTGGAAAAGAATGGTGATCAAAAATCGAAATCACTCTTTTTTTAATAACCAAAATGGAAAAGTACCAATTTTGACAATCGTATAGTAGTGCTTCTCGTTTCTCTTGTTATCTTCTTCAACTGCTTTCTGCAATACTCTATGGTAACAAAAGTAGTTGTTATCATAGAAGAAACTAATAAAAAACTAACCTGAGATATCAGAGATATGGATGTACCTAGAGAGGCTCTGCAATTAGGGTCGGGCCTGGTGCAGTGCGGGCTGTGCTCCCGAAATTTTAAGGGGCCCAAAAAATATTTAGAGGTATTATTTATGTATATTTTTTAATGTTTACAAATAAAATAATTATAATTATTTTTTGAAGTAGAAATTCTCAAAGGAAACCGTTTATAATTTAGACTATACTATATTTAACAAGAAAAATTTAAAAGTTCTTACTTACAAAACACGGAGGGACTTAATTGCAATTTTTAAAATTTTACTCCTCCCTCCTTAAATCACGCCCGCGTAATTAAGTGGGACCCACCACTTTTATTTTCAAATTTTGTTCATTTCTTGCAAAAATGTTGCCAATGAAACTTGAACTCATGACGATAGACATGAAACGACCTTACCACTGCACCAATCAATATTTGATGATTAATTTTGTCAAGATATATATAAGTTACATCAAATAAGACCTTATATTTCAACCTTAAAACTTTTGTGTTATTAACATTAAAATATTTCTACTTTTAAACCGAAACTTCCATATTTAAAATTTAAATATTCGATTTTAAATTAAAAACATCCGTATTTTAATCTACAACCAATTAAAAACAAACATTGTACTTTTAATTAAAAAGTTTCATATTTTAATCTACAACCAGTTAAAAATAAACAATATATTTTAAATTAAAAACCTCGTATTTTAACTACAATTATTAAAAATCAAACATTTTTCTTTTAATGAAAAACCCCAGTATTTTAATGTAAAACACATTAAAAATCAAACATTATACTTTTAATCAACAATTTCCATGTTTTAATCTACAATCTATTAAAAATAAAACATTATACTTTTAATTAAAAACCTCTATGTTTTAATGTAAATCATTTTAAAAATATCAACCATTATAGTTTTAATTAAAAAATCTGACTGTTTTAATGTACAATGTATTAAATAATACTGAGTAATGAATAGGATTGACCGTGAATAACATTGGATCACGAATAGTGCGCGCGTGAATACAACTGGACCGTGAATAGGACGCGTGTAAATAGTAATTTTTTAAATTACAATTAGGGACCTCTTTATTATAATTCAACCATACTTTTACTATTTAGTCCCCGGTGTATAATATAGACGGTGTCTCACAAGACTATCTCCTATTATAATTGGTAAAAGGCGTGTCTCTCCCAATCACTACAAATTCACATTAAAATAAAAACAAATTCAATACTACTAATAACAATTTCATTATTTTAATGGATAGTAACAATTTCTTTTAGATGGGTGATTAGTGATAAAAATAAAAATAAAGCAATAGATGTGATTAAAAGCTGGACCGAAATGAACGTTCTTGATTGATGAAGGTCCCACCAACAGAATGGAGTTGACAAAAGGCAGCTGAAGAAGATGCTGCTATAATCTATAAATTGGTCACAACTCTGCCTTCCTGCATCTTTCCTCCTTTTTTATTCTCAAAAAACAAACAAGCACTACTAATTCTTTCATCCACCTCAGTGGAGCAGCACCATATTCTTGAATCTGGTGAGTTCATTTCCTGTTTTCCTGTTCAATCCCAGTTTCATTCTGCAAGTTCACTGTTTTTTGTTTGCTAGTTTTTGGTGATTAAGGTGTGTGAAAAGATTGGATTTTTATTTTTTATGCTTGTTGATTAGCATGTTAAACGGGTTTAGGACATGTATTTTAGGTTGGGAGTTGGATGAAGATGATGTTTTGTAGAAATTCAGTGGTCGGCTGGACTTTTTTGGTTGCTGTTGATTTAGTCTTGAATGTTAGCAACACGTTGACCATTTCTAATTGTTGATATATCCTTCGTATTTAATTTCGGGTGGTACATGAGGTTAAAATGTTAATAATGGATGGAGATAAAAGATGAAGTTCACTGAGATCTTATATTGATTCACACTGATCTGTTTAGAGTTTTTAGTGCTGATAAATTGTACTTGATTGTGTTATTTCATGACTTGTTAGACAGTCTTGATTTTAGCTATTATGGATTTGATAGTCTTTTGGCTGTTTTGGTATGCATTTCTGTAGTTTTGATGTTCTTGGTTTTTCTGTGTTGAAATTCAGCTAGAATTGGTCAGTTTCCGCTACAAGTATGTCTAAGATGGATCCTGACGAGATTTCGAGTGCAAATGCCTGGTCGAATGGACAGCAACCCTTTATTGATTTCAGCAGGCAGCAGCAAAATCAGGGAGGTGCTGCTTTTCTGAACTGTGGAGCAGGGATTGAGTCACAGCTCTCTGAACTTAGTCGCTCAGCTGATATTTTATCATCCATTGCTGGTGAGCCTAATGGCCAAACTAAGGTGGAAGAAATATTCAAGTCTTATGGTGGTGGCCGGGAATGGGATCCTAATGGTATGCTCAATAACCTCTCTTTCCTAGAGCAGAAAATTCATCAGCTCCAGGAGATGGTCCATTTGATAATTGCTCGCAGAAGCCAAGCTGTGAGCCATCCGAATGAAATTCTATTTCAGCAACAGCAGCTCATCACCGCTGATCTTACTTCCATAATTGTTCAGCTGATATCTACTGCTGGAAATCTTCTTCCATCCGTGAAGCATTCACTGCCTGCTGTTACTCCTCAGCTGAGTAAATCTATCGTTCCTCCTGTTGCTAATGTGGAAAAGGTGGCAGTGGCAGTGGCAGATCAATCCCATGAAATGGACTTCGCTATGAATAACACCCCTGTGCAAAACTCTGCTGTTAATGAGCATGAAGGCAAGGATGACGAAGATGGCGATGAAGGAGAAAGTCTACCTCCTGGCTCGTATGAAATTCTGCAGCTGGAGAAAGAGGAGATTCTCGCTCCCCACACTCATTTCTGCCCTATCTGTGGCAAGGGATTCAAAAGGGATGCGAATCTAAGGATGCACATGAGAGGTCATGGGGACGAGTACAAAACAACAGCAGCTCTTGCAAAACCAAGTAAGGACTTGTCCACAGAGCCTACACTGATTAAGAGGTATTCCTGCCCTTTTCTTGGATGCAAGCGTAATAAGGATCATAAGAAATTCCAGCCTCTGAAAACCATACTGTGCGTGAAGAATCACTACAAGAGAACCCATTGTGACAAGAGCTTCATCTGCAGCCGTTGCCACGTGAAGAGGTTTTCAGTCATTGCAGATCTCAAAACACACGAGAAGCACTGTGGCAAAGATCGATGGCTCTGCTCGTGTGGGACAACCTTTTCCAGGAAAGATAAGCTCTTTGGACACATTAGCCTTTTCCAAGGTCACTTTCCTGCAATTCCCTTGGATGATCATCCCAAAGGATCAGCCGGGCCATCACAGTCAAGTGTTTCTGGTAGGGATGGGTTTCAAATTCCCACCTCTTCCCCTCCTTCTTGCCTCTCACCGCTAAGTTTTGGCGGGTGTCCTGACTTCCCCAGATCACAATTCGAGGACTCGGATTGTAACTTTTCTTTTCCGGATAGCTTTATCTAAAAATCAGTGGAAGGTCTGGTTGCAACCATCCAGATTTGCATCAAGTGTTAGTTAGCTGTAGTGCTAATCCTATACATCTTCACCTGCAACTTTAAATAATATGGTTTATTTCTTTTATTGGTTTAAGAGGCTGCGTATTTGATATCATCGGGGCAGTTGGAAATGGAAGTTGTCGTAGCGCAATTCTGGAGGGCTTTATTCAGTTATTGCAGTAATTGCAGAGTTTGTAAGCTTTCCTCCTAATCTGTGTTGGTGCTTATTTAGGCTTAGAAGTTACAACTCAAATCTCTCCTGCCACCTTTGAGTATGATGATGTATAAGTAGCAAAGAAGCCTGACTTTTCAGTTGTTCTTGTTCGATTTTGTAAAATGAAAACCCAAAATCGAATTGAGAACAATGAAATTTCAGGCTTTTGGTTAGTTTTTCAGTTTTATTGTCAAATACATTACAAATCAGTTTATTGTCACAATTTTGCTCTGTTTTGTTTTTTTTTTAAAGCAAACCACTATAAAGTGGGGGAAATTTTATTGGGCATCCCATACCACAAAAAATAGTAACAATGGTACAATTAGTGCCCCGGTAACAGGCAAGAATTGCACGGAGATAAACTCCAAAAGCATTGGAAATGCTTTTCAAAAGAGATTAGGCTCTATAAGCCCTGTACTAAAATCATGTAGTCAAAAATTAACTGGAAACCTATTATAGAATTGCTAGGCGAAACTAAAGGCGGTACCCAGAAAATTGAAAGTACATATAACTTCAAGAAAAAAAAGTGCCTAAAATCTCTGTATGAAGAGGCCTTTGAGATTGGGATCTAGGCAAATGTGTCTCAGCTAAGCAGATTGTCCAGATAAGTATTTATGAGTCTGAGTTCGGCATCCTGATTGTAACTTTGGGCATCCGGATTGTAACTTTGAGCTCTGTCTGTCTTCCTCTTCTCAATTTTCATTTACATGTACACAGACAAAAATATAATGAGAGTAGTATCAATTCAAGGGGTATTTGTGTGCAGAATGAAAATGGGAGTTATCTTTTACCAAAACTTAATAAATCATTCTTATGGGAATAAATCTCATCCTTTGCCCCTAAGGAAAAGTTACATACCTTTCTTGCATTTCTGGGGATCCCCAAGTTGACTTAAAGAAACAAACTTTGCCATGTTCTATCATCAAGAACAGATACTTTTGGTTGTAAAATATAGGCAAAATCAATTCTCATTATATATACACACATCTATAATAAATGTTATATACAAAATATGCATTTTTTAAAATTTACATATTAATACTATATCAGAGTCAAAACTATTAGAATGGAAATTTCCAATTGAGACAGAGGGAATAAGTTTGGCCCAAAAATAACAAAAGAAAACTTATAGAGAAATGGAAAAGTATACATAAAACACAAGGTCCCTGTTGAGACAGCAGGCCTTAATTTGGAGCCTTTCATCTGATCGTGTGAACCTCAGAAGGGTCAACATAGACTCTAAATTTGTTGACTGTGATCATCTTTATATTCCTACTCAACCCGCCAAATTGGATTAGTATTATATTTCTGCAAAATCTGCCTTCCGGGTTCTGTACTTTGCCATGGGAACCGTTTTAGACTCCCATCTCCTGGCTCTTACCGCCATTGTTACTGTACGAAGATTCAAACCCTTTTTTTCTCATTTCTTTTTTTAGAGCAAGAATTTACAGTTGCGTTGCTGATTCTGTTGATTTGCGTTGGTTTTCGCAGGTGGGGTATCAGCTCTTCTTCTTTGTAATCACGGCCCTCTTGAAATTCGATAAAGTTACTGACTTTGCTGGTATGTGTTGCTCATTTACTTCTTTTATGAAAGTGTGTGTGTGTGTGTTTGTGCGTGTGTCTGTGTGTCTGTGTCTGTGTGTGTGTGTCTGTGTTGTTTGTTTGGAATTCATGTTTCCATGTTTGTGGTTCTTTCGTATCACGTCAGAAAGATGCTTCCTAAGTTGTGTTGCATCAGAAAATGAGTGAATTCATGCTTTCAGTTTTAATGGTTTTGGGACTTGTTAACGACTGGTCTGGGCTCTGGAGAAATTAGAGGTTCTTTTGGCCACTAGAAGGTCTATTAATTGCATTCGCTTTTTACAGGGAGCACAAATTTTGTCATACTTGCTATACTTACTTTGGTGGTAAAAGGATCATGGCATTATCGACAGGTAGTCCAATCTTCTTCTTCTTTTTACCTATAAAAACTGCTTTTCGTTAAAATTTTGTTCTTGATATCGTTCGTGTTATTTTCATGCATTGAAAACATTATTTTCATTATCTCCAAAGTGCATTCAGGTGTTTCAATTTCAATATACTATACAGAATACTCTTTGATGCAGTCTATTCACTAGTTAATAATAGTAGATTAGCATGTCAGCTATCTCGTGATTCCTAATGCATGATGAAGGGTTTTTAAGTTCTTAGCATAGTCTTGTATTACTGATTCCCTAATTAAAATTGTTCATTTCCTTTTAGGTGGTTTTGTCTGCACTTGTAGTTGTATGGGGCCTTCGGCTTGGGCTCTTCTTGCTAATGAGGTATTGTTGGAAAAGAGTGTCTTTAAATTGGTTGAAGAAACTTTAAGGAGTGATATCATCATCTAAATATCCTCACTCTTGTACATAGTGCATCTTAGGCACATGCAGAATAATTCTATTCACAATCTGTTAATGCTGATAGTCACTGTTTCGGTTAACTTTGCTGTGAACATCTGCAGTTTGTTGCTCTCTTTTATTGCTTTGTTTCGTGATATCAGTGTGTTTGTGTTTTGAAATCAGTATGTATTTTTGGCTCCAAAAAAAATCTCTTCTTTAAAAATTAGAATTGGATTCTTAAATCTGGCCTGGCAGATAGTGAGAAGGTTCCTTGTTCTGGATCCTTTATTAATCAATAGGTTTAGACATTACTCCCGTGTTTCTTGATCCTTTTAAATCAGTAGCAGTATACCCCTTCTTTTTATTTGTTATATATAGTATAAAAATGCTAGATGTTGCTTTACATATGTCCTCGTGCATTCATATATGTTTTTTCTTCTTCAAATGAAGAACTATGAAGTAGTCTTTTATTTAATGCTTTCATCTTCTCACTTTATTTCCCTTTCTATTAATGTAATGAATCAGGATATTGCAATGGGGGGAAGATCGCCGCTTTGATGAAATGCGTAGTAACCTGAGAAAATTGGCGGTTTTCTGGATGTTTCAGGTACTGCAGTTACCTGTTTATGCTTTCAGAACTCAATAAGTTTGTGTGGCTGATAGATGATTTTTTCTTCATTTGACAGGCTGTATGGGTCTGGACTGTCAGTTTGCCTGTGACAGTTTCCAATGCAAGTAACAAAAATCCGTCTCTTAAAGCTGCAGACGTTGTTGGAGGGATGATGTGGGCCATAGGACTCTTAATTGAAACAACAGCCGACCAACAGAAACTTAATTTCAAGAATAATCCCGAAAACCGGGGGAAATGGTGCAACGTGGGAGTTTGGAAGTGGACACGTCATCCAAATTACTTTGGCGAGGTTCAGTTTACTTATCTATCAATCTGTACTGAAATACCTATGTCTACTTGGATATTATTTGTGATCTCAAATTTGTCCTCGTCTTTATTCAGATTCTTCTGTGGTGGGGGATTTTTGTAGCTTCTACGCCTGTTTTGAAGGGTGCTGAGTGGCTTGTTGTCTTTGGACCAATCTTCCTTACTCTATTACTTCTCTTTCTCAGTGGCATTCCATTATTAGAGGTTGGTTTTGCATTCCTTTTCTCTCTTTGGATAATTTTTCACCAGAAATTGCATTCATCTGTGTTTTCATATGCAGGAGTCTGCAGATAAGAAACATGGCAATGTAGCAGCATATAGGCACTACAAGAAAACCACAAGGTTTGTCCATCTTCCTTTTGACTGTTTTCTTAACTTGTGTAAGGAGAGCAAACAACTGATGGAAGTTTCAATTTCAGCCCTCTCATTCCGCTTCCCCCTGTATTGTACGCAAATTTACCTCTATGGGTGAAAGCAACATTTCTGTTCGAGTTTCCCATGTACAGCCGTGGTCTTCCTACACAAGATCTGAACTGGTAAACCTACATTTTCACCTGACTAGTTACGCCCTCCTTGCTACTTTTAGCTTGAGTTCCAAATGTCTTGTCCTCTTCTTTCAGTTCTCTCGTCTAGTGGTGCTTACTCCTGGTACGCTTCATGATCATATAAGAATTTTTCTTGTCTGTGCAAGGAATAGAGCAAACAGTGAGGGAAGAGGCGGTGACAAAATGGATTGATCTGTTTGTGCCATTCATAGATTTGCTGGAGTGCCTGTGAATGGCTAATTCAAGCTTCTCAAAAATGTATTGATTTGGATTCGAGTTTCTTTCCAGAGCTTAAACTGGTGGTGTTTAGTCATTTTCTACATTTATTTTAGTTGACAACTGTACAAAACAGTGTATATTTTGCACTAATCTGATTATTGTATGAAAGAAGAGAAGATTTGAGGTTATCAATTGTACTTTGTACCATTTAAGTTTCATTCAAGAGGTTCATCTCTAAAATGGATATGATCTGACTTAAACATACATACACTAAATAACTATCGTTAAATAGCTCGTATCATATGTACTTGGGCCTACATTATTCGTAAACAAAATTCATCAAATTGAAAAAGCAGACTAGGACCCTCCTGTGCTATTATTGATATTCTGCAATGAAACAACTGCACCGGAAGTGGATTCATCAGGCACTGGAGAGTGTGACATGACACGTATGACCCATAAATGAAGGAGCACTAGGTAAATCATAACATAAAATCTCGCTCTCCAGTTTCTTTTGAGAAACACGGCTCCTGCGCAATAGATGGAATCTAATTGACGAATTAAGGATCCGAAATGTTGCCTGCCCTCTCTGAACTTCGAGTTAGGGATCTCCCACATGCCAGATTCTAAGTCAACCCTTGACATGGTACCACTGCCGAAATCAGACGAATCCAACATCGCTTTATTCTCATCCAGAGACCTTGAAGCAGCCTAAAGAAAATGGCAAGAGCACTCAGAAAAAGATTTTCTATCAAACATTTGCCTTTGTTTAAGCAGTGCATTTGAGTTACTTACCTCAATCTTGAAGAGAAGCAAAGCCTTCTCCGAAGAGAGTGATTCCACCTGGCAATCACATAAAATACAGATGTTTCAACAATTGCTAACCAGAGTCAAGATTAAACTTAAGCACATTGGATAGATAATCAGTATTGTCGAATGCCAATATATATCATCAAGTTTCTTATTTAAAACCCCATCGCCCCATGCATTAGCAGCTTAATTTACTTTCAAATACAAAATCTTTCACATCAAGGGCGAAAAAAATCTCAGCTAAAACCATAAAGAATTATTCATGTTTTTTATTACAAAATACATGCATGTATCAACACATGTACTACGATTTCGCAAACCAACCTGGGCTTGTTTCTGAATTAAATGATCAGTCAACTGACCAAGCCTTCGCTTGAGTTCCATTTCCACTTCTGTTGGATGCTCCAGGTCTCTTTTTGTGGCATTAATACTCATTTCCAGTGTTTTTGCCTATACCAAAAATGAAATTAGTTCAAGCAAGATTCTTAGGTACAACTCAAATTTTAAATTTGTTTACCCTGTCTTGCAATCGTCCCACTTTATCACTGGAAAATGAATACTCAGCCTCAAGAATATCCCTTTCGAACTCAACTCCTTTTGAAACGACCACCTGCACATTCCATGATGGAATCATGGTTACCAAGCTGATAAAGAGTAAGGTAACACAGAAAAGTTACAAGAAACACAATACTCACATTGTTACTGTGACTACTTGAAATTTTCCTCCGGAATTCTACAGGAGAATAATGGACCCAATTAGTAACATGACCAAATGATGACCAAAGGAAAAGTAGATTTATTGCATTAGAAAATGTTCTACTCGCAACATTCAGCTGTAAATTTAATTAAAAAATAAATACAATAAATGAAATTGAATTACGTCTGATTGGAATCAATGGATTATAATATAAGCATTAAAAAAAGGATTAAAGCATACCTTCAAGGTCAGCCTCTTTTAATTCTACCTGTCGGCGCAGGTCTGTAATCCTATTGATCTATCCAAGAAAATAGAGAAAATAGAGCTTAAACACAAACACAAAATTTCTGTAATGTAAACGGCCAAGGAATGGCACAGAAATATATATAAAGCAAAACTCAGACCCAGCATATCTCTCTTACCTCCAGTACAAGAGTCTTTTGCACTGAAGCAAGAGACCTTGCCAGATCGGCATTCATAGTCTGCAAAACAAAACAAGAGAACAGCATTAGCACCAACAATCTCCAACTAAGACCAGGTCTCAATATAACTTAAGGGGCCGGAAAAAATAATAATATACAGAACTATTATAACTTTATTGCTGAAATAAACGTACTTCTAGCTCCGCTAAACGAGCTAGGGCTTCCATTCTAGTGTTCTTATGTTTTTGCTTCTCCACTTCAACAGCATCCATAGTTTCCATCATGGTTGTTTGCAATTCGGATGCCTGAACATTAAAAAAAATGTTACAAGTTAATCTAGGAACTTTTATACGGTATGAAGATAGATGAAATAAAAGAAAGAAAGAAAACAATTATTTCTTTGGATTCAATAATTACAGTGGCTGATATCAGACTAAGGAAAATGAGTTAGTTCAGCGTCACAAATATGACTGGCCATTTAGCTCTGTATTTATTTTTCTACTTTACAGTCATTTTGGACAAGTGCTTACATCAATCCACTTATCCACATTAGGAATAACTAACTAAACAATTAGCTTTGTAAATACATGATGCGACAATCCCAAGTAAAATGAGAAATCCGAGGTAGATATGTCCAGAACAAGAAGCAAACACTAAGAATTATATACCTCAAGCACATGTTGTTTCGCCTGTTCTTCAAGTATCTTCTCCAAACTCTGTTTCTCACCCTCCAGTTTAGCAACATTGTTTTCACGCTCTTTAATCGCTTCAATGGCTTTTGCAGCAGCTTTCTCCGCCAAAATCTGTTGCCTTCTCTTTCTCCTCTCTTCCCTCTCACCCTCACTCTCAAAGCCAGATGAAGAACTCGAGCCTGACTCCGAATCAGACCCTTCATTGCTCGGTGTCACCGATGATAAAGGATTCCTCTTTATGGAACCAGATACTTTAGAACTGAATACGGCTCCATCAACCGATGTAGTTCCTTTCAAAGACCTCCCATCATCACCAAACCTCATTTTCACATCCTGTTTTACATCAGCACTAATCAATTGGTCCTGTGATTGTTTAAAACCCTCACTTCCACTCACTGAACTAACATCAACATTGCTGACCTCACTCCTTGATTCCCCACTGGAACTCGATGTTCTTGATATATCTCCAACCTCACCCCGTCTACCATCCAAACTTCCCCTACCCCCTCTAATGTCATCTGAAACAGACTTCTTATCACTCCTCACAGCCCTAGGTTTAACACCCTTCTGAGCTCTCTTAACATCCACTGGCACCGCATTCTGCCTCTTCCCATCCCTCTTGATACTCCGAGCTCCAGCAACCCCATTACTACCCTTACTCGGAGGTGAACCCTCAGGCTTACTCGGCACACTCAACAGCTCAGTCCAATCACTGTCAGTCAAATTCGACTTAGAATTCGAACTACCTAGCACCTGCGCTGGACTCTCCTTCTCCCTACTACCAGCATTAGAATTACTAACAGCACCAGCATTCTGGATAGCAACATTTGAATTAAAACTATAATCACTCTTAGATTTCGCAATCAATTCATGATCTTTCTGCACCGATTTCTTTTTCAGCTGGTCCTTCAGCAATGGCTTCGATTCACTCACTGGTATTTCAGTGCTGAGCGGTGATTCCTCATCAGATCTTTGCTTTTCGTTCTTCTTCAGGGAATCCGCAGCTTGCTGGTCGATCTGGACCATCCAAATTCGAATTAAACACAAAAATCACGGAATTGAAAACAGAAACCACCTGAGAAATTGAATGGATTACCTGATGGAGGAGGTTCTCCGCGACTTTGAGCTTGGATGAGATCCAGGACATGGCCGCTTGATTCGATACCGAGTGTTGATCAGAATTTGATCATGCCCCGCGCATTTTAGCACAATCCCTCGATTGGTTTCAAAACAGTATTACAGGAAACACAACCGAGGAAGCCTCTCCGATAAAAGAATCAAAACGGAGCCGTTAAATGACGGTTAAGTTAACGACGTCTTTTCCAGTCGGTATAGTGATATTTTAACTTTTCTTTTTTTAGAGGTCGTTTGGTTCATGTGGGAGTTAAATTCTTATATGAATTCTTATTTCCCATGATTTTGTTTACTCCGTTAAAATATCAAGATTTTTACAAAACTTGTTTGGTTAGCGACGTGTGAAGTTAGAATTCCTAGGATTTATTTTACGTAATATTGTTTGGTTGAAAGTATCTAATTCCTGGGAATTTTATTATATAATTAATTCTTTAAATAGAAATTCTCAAAAGAGACCATCCAAATTATAAACTAGACTCAATGTAAAGAAAAAAAATGCGCGGGGCTATGTTGAAAAGACATGAAATACGCGGGGACTTCTTTTGCAATTTCATAAAATAGTATAGTATAAATATAAAAATCCTCTTTCTCTCTCCCCCATTTTTCATCTTCTCCAGAGCTCTTGTTTTCCCCCAAAATTCTTCGCTCTCATTTTTCCCCAAATCCAAACCCTAAATTTCTTCCCAATTTGATGCAATTTTTCGATTCCAATAGCAATGGGGATGTGCGCGCTATCAAGTAAAGTTCCAGATCTCTTTAATTTCGTCTACTTTGTCGATTTGTTCGCGGATTTTTTGTTTTGTTTTTGATTTGTTAGTGTTCTGTGTTGTAGATCGGAGCGTCATGGTGTTCGTGTTCATGTTTAGATGTTTAGATGATTTGATTTGTTCAGATGTTCGTGTTCATGTTTGAGACTATAATGTTGACCTTATGTGCTTAAAACCTCATGTTCTGATCTGTTTGAGGCATGAATGGCCAGATGTGAGGAACTGAGGATTGGTGTGTGAAAATTGGGTAGGGTAGCATGTGCAGATGTTCGTATTCATGTTTGTGCCTATAATGTGTACCTTCTGTGGTAAAATCCCCTTGTTCCGGTCTGTTTGAGGCATGAATGACCAGATGTGAGGTTTGGTGTGTGAAAATTGGTTAGGGTAGCATGTTTAGATGTCCGTGTTCATGTTCGGAACTATAATGCGGACCTTATATGCTTAAAACTCCATGTTCTGATCTGTTTGAGTCTTGAATGACCATATGTGAGATTTGGTGTGTGAAAATTTGGTTAGGGTAGCATGTTTAGATGTTCGTGTTCATGTTTGGGACTATAATGTGGACCTTATATGCTTAAAACCCCATGTTCTGGTATGTTTGAGGCATGTATGGCCAGATGTGAGGTTTGGTGTGTGAAAATTGGCTAGGGTAGCATGTTTAGATGTTCATTTTCACGTTTCTGCCTATAATGTGGACCTTATGTGTTAAAATCCCCATGTTCTGGTCTGTTTGAGGCATGTGTGGCCATATGTGAGGTTTGGTGTGTGAAAATTGGTTAGGGTAGCATGTTTAGATTTCCGTGTTCATGTTTCTGCCTATAATGTGGACCTTTTGTATTAAAATCCCCATGTTTTGGTCTGTTTGAGGCATGAATAGGCAGATGTGAGATTTGGTGTTTGAAAATTGGCTAGGGTAGCATGTTTAGATGTTCATGTTCATGTTTCCGCCTATAATGTGTACCTTATGTGTTAAAATCCCCACATTCTGATCTTTTTTAGGCATGTATGGCCAGATGTGAGATTTGGTGCAGTCCAATGAACAGTGCAGCCCAATAAACAGTGTCGTCCAATGAACAGTGCAACCCAGTGAATAGTGACTGATCAGTGAATAGTGCAGTTCAGTGAATAGTAACGGACCAATGAATAGTGCGCGTGAATAGTAACTATTTTAAGTATATTGCAATTAAGGACCTCCTTGTTTTATTTTACCATACCATTACTATATGAGGTAGTCTTGTGAGAGACCGTCTATATTATAGACCGGGGACTAAATAGTAAAAGTATGTTTGAATAAAAATAAGGAGGTCTTTAATTGCAATTTTTAGAAATTACTATTCACATGCACTATTCATAACCCAGTACTATTCACACGCGCACTATTAATGCCCGGTACTGTTCACGGCCCAGAACTATTTACAAAACAGAACATTGGGTTTTAAGCACATAAAGTCTACATTATAGTCTCAAACATTAACATGAACATCTAAACATATTAGCCTAACCAATTTTCACACACCAAACCTCACATCTGACCATTCATGCCTCAAACAGCCCACAACATTAGAATTTTAACACATAAGATCCACATTTTAACACGAACATCTAAAAAAGCTACCCTAACCAATTTTCACACACAAAAACTCACATATGGCCATTCATACCTCAAACAGTCCAGAACATGGGGTTTTAAACACATACGGTCCACATTATAGTCCCAAACATGAACACGGACATCTAAACACACTACTCTAGCCAATTTTCACACACCAAACATCACATCTGACCATTTATGCCTCAAACAGATCAGAATATTGGAATTTTAACACATAAGGTCCATATTATAGGCAGAAACATGAACATAAACATCTAAACATGCTACCCTAACCAATTTTCACAGACCAAACCTCACATATGGTCATTCATGTCTCAAACAGACCAGAACATTGGGTTTTAAGCATATAAGGTCCACATTATAATTCCAAACATGAACATGAACATCTAAACACACTACCCTAACCAATTTTCACATAGCAAACCTCACATCTGGCCATTCATGCCTCAAACAGACCATAACATTAAAATTTTATCACATAAGGTCCACATTATAGGCAGAAACATGAACATGAACATCTTAACATGCTACCCTAACCAATTTTCACACCAAACCTCACATATGGTCATTCATGCCTCAAACAGACCAGAATATTGGGTTTTAAGCACATAAGGTCCACATTATAGTACCAAACATGAACACGAACATCTAAACACACTACCCTAACCAATTTTCACACACCAAACCTCACATCTGGCCATTCATGCCTCAAACAGACCATAACATTGAGATTTTATCACATAAGGTCCACATTATAGGCAGAAACATGAACATGAACATCTAAACATGCTATTTTAGCCAATTTTCACACGAAACCTCAGATTTGACCATTCATGCCTCAAACAGACCAGAATATTGGGTTTAAACTCATAAGGTCCACATTATAGTCCCAAACATGAACACGAACATCTAAACATACTACCCTAACCAATTTTCACACACCAAACCTCACATTTGGCCATTCATGTCTCAAACAGCCCAGGACATTGGGATTTTAACACATAAAATCCACATTATAGGCAGAAACATGAACACGAACATCTAAAAATGCTACACTAGCCAATTTTCACACACCAAACCTCACATCTAGCCATTCATACCTCAAACAGCCCAGGACATAGGGGTTTAAGCACATAAGGTCCACATTATAGGCAAAAACATGAACACGAATATGACCACAAATAAATAAAATCAAACCTCCAGCAGTAAAATCAAACCAAACCAGACAATGCCCAATTGGATGCAAATCGGATGCAAAACACAAGCAAAACAATGCCCAATCACAGCAGCACAGAGCCGCCAATCAAAATCACATTATCAATCAATGAAAGCAACAAATCAACACAATATATAAGCACAACCGCCGGAAACCGCCGGAAAACACAAAAACCGCCGGAAAACACAACCGCCGGAGCACAGAAGCACAGATCCGCTGATCGAAGCACATTATAAATCAAAAAATCGAAACAATTGCACGAGTTTATCGGTTTTTACCTTCAGTAGAGCCTGAAACGTTTTGATTTCCTCTTGTCAACACCATTGTACTCCGATCTAAAGCACAGAACAGAAAAAATATCAAAAACAAACACAAATCCGCATCAAATCGTATATAAAGATGAAAACAAACAAATCGAGAAACTTACTTGCTATTGCGCACGGTAGAACACGGTGGATCGATGCCTGAATCGGAAAACCGACGATTAATTAGGTTTTTGAATTTGGGGGAGAAATTGGTTGCGACGGTTCGGGAGGTTCTGCAAAAATTGAAATGGGAATTATGAAAGGAAAGTTGATATTTATATGAATTCTAGTTTAGCATATTTGTGAAAAGGCCCTCGCATTTTAGATGCTTTTGCAAAAAGGCCCCCGCCCAGTTTTACTCTTTTTTTTCAGTCCCGTCTATAATCTGGACGGTCTCTTTCGAGACTTTCTATTACTATATAGTCCTAGGTTTATAATATGGACGATCTCTCCAGAGACTTTCTCTTTTTTAAAATAACTTACCGTATAACGTTAACAAAATAAATCATATAAGAAATTAACCAATAAAAAAATAAAACAATTCGAATAAATTTATTTCGACTCCATTCTAATTAAATAACTAATAAGCATTCACACAAATCATACTCTAAAGCAAACGATATATAATAAAAAATATAATTTCGTTTTCTTGTAAACATACTTTATAAATTATTCATTCTTAATTAAAATCGTCATATTTACTAATGATAAAATCTATAACAGACCTCAATATTTTGCACCAGTATTGATAGATCTGCAACTACGACGGAGCTAATAGAGGGAAGTGAAAACATTGCGCGCGTTATTATGGAGGAAAATAAAAATTCGCCCTATATATGGGATAAATTGGTAAAACGATGGAATTGTAAACTATTTAGGTGCGACTCTTTAAGAAAAATCCTGCGTTCTGTGGGAAGTGGAAATTCCGCGTATTTTTATATTCCTCCACATCTATCAAATTACGCAGACCAAACAATCTGAAGTCATCTAAAATCATGGGATTTTGAAATTCCACCGTTTAGGGGCACTTGAAACTTCATAGTTTCAAAAATGAATAATTGAAATAAAACTAGAAAATAAGGGTATAAGTATGGGAAATTTTTGATTAAGAGCGGTATAAATTTCATAATTTGAAAGTGGAGTGCTAACTTTCACATAATTTCTATAAAGGGCGGTAATTTGTTAGTCTATATTTATATAACTTAATTGTTGTATTAAAGACATTTATACCCTTGTTTTGTAGTCTAAATTTTATTATAAAATTAGTTTAGTTTTTTTTGTGGACTCTAAACTTGATTAAAAATTAATTCAATTTAGTTTAATTTTTCTAAATTTTATGAAGTTCATTTAATTGAAATTTTGGTTAACTTAAATTAAATTTTATGTTTCATCCCAATTTTAATAACTGAGTTTGGTTTTATTAAGTTTGCAAATTCTGATTTAAATTCAGTAAAAAAATATTTGAATTTTTTAATTTAATTTTTAAAAACCTTAATGAAACTAAATGAAACTAAAATTATACATTATAAATTTAATTTATTTTAACTTCATTAAATTTAATGAAATTAAACTGAACTGAATTTAATCTGAAATATTTAGATGTTGCTGCAAATAATCTTAATTGAATTAGAGTGAGCTCAAACCAAACTGAATATAATAGAATTAAATAAAAATGAAATGAATTATGACTACAAAACAGGGGTATAGATGTCTTTAATACAGGAATTAAATTACATGAATATATACTAATAAATTACCACCCTTTTTGAAAATTATATAAAAGTTACACCACAGTTTCAAATTATGAAACTTATACCGCTTTTAATCAAAATTTTATCTATAGTTCATTGAGTATTATTATATAAATATATGTTATTGTATTTCTTTTTAATTATGTAAAACTTACATCACATTTCAAATTATGAAAGTTCCACCATTTCTAAACCAAAGTTTTCTTTTTATAAAGATACTGACTTATTTATTTAATTATTTCAGAATATAAATTATTGGGATGCTTGATGATACATCAACATTGAGATCTAACTCCGTATTGTAATAGAATTATCAATTCACGTAGAATAAGGTGAGTCTCTCATGATAATCCTATCTGATCAACGACCAAAGGTTATATTGGCATTTCACTACACGAGTCGTTTTGATGATCATATTCCATACACAGTATTGACACTATTACTTCACATGTCTCAATTCTTGTTCATTGGTGTTATGTCACCGTTTTAATGAAGCAACACGAAACTACATTGTAGTTGGTTTGTGTAATACAATGCTACCCGACTTTTACAATGAATTAACACACTGAATTACATAGTCAAGTTTATTTTATGAAAAACATTTTGAAACTTCTTTTCTTTTGATTAAAAAAAAGTAATATATAATATGGTGTAACACAAATTAACATTTTTATTTAAAATTTCTTCTAGAGATTAGATTCAAAATTTAAAGAAATTTTTTAAAAAATTAGACTACAAAACTTTATCCTTTAATTTAATTTTGAATTTAAATATACAAAAACTTTGTGCTAGTTAAATGAAGGTTGTTTAATATTTTGTAGAGGTCAAAAGTTCAATATTTGTTGCTGTAATAATTTGTTCAGGGCCAATGATGCATTGGTGGTCAGGTGCCTGTTGGTCTAGGAAGTGGAGGTGGTCATGGTTAAACTGCTAGTGGGCGAGGTGCAACAAAGGATGGTGGTATCGAGATGGGCACTAGTGCATTGAACCTATTTGATTTGATGTTTTTGCTTACCTAGGAGGTATAAGGGCTATTTTGGCCGCTGACCACCTCTACCCAAATTTATACTTATTTTTTAGGGTAATTCTAATTAGTGGTGGTTCATTTGGTCAAATGTTTGAAATTATACAAAATATTTGACGTGTTCACACATGTGGTGAAAGTGGTTGGGGAGTCACATGATATAATATAAGAGAGGTGAGGTGTCTAGCGCTTTTTTGTTTTACGTCCTTGATGTCGATTTTACTATACTTTTGTAAGAAATTTTCCATTTGTTTTCTTCAATTTGTTGTTGTTGAGTTTGTCTTCTAAATGTTCAACTTTCATTAATATTATGAGAAGTTTAATAATCTTTCTGTTTAAACATTACACATTTATAATTAAACTATGTATTTCAACTTAAACATTATACGTATATATGGGAGGGATTCCATTAACTCACTTATATTTACTCAAATTTCTAGCCTTTGGATTAGTCTAATCCAACGCTCACAATTTTTCCTCTTTTTTCTCTCATATTTTCCCATTATACCCTCTCTTCCTTCTTCTCCCTTCACAATTATATGTATGAGAGAAAAAAGAGGAAAAATTGTGAGCGTTGGATTGGATTTTATCCAAATGTAGAAATTTAAGTAAAAATTTGAGTAAATATAAGTGAGTTAATGGAACCACTCCCATATACATGTTTTACTCAAAATCTTAACCCTTCATTGAGATCTAATCTAATGGCTCTTCTTTATTCACATATAATTAATTTTTCACTTTAAACCAAAATACAATTTTCCTTCTTTGCTACAAAACCTAATTAATCATCACCGCCGCTAACTATTCGATCTATCAACGAATAGAAAAATAACATTGTCACCTACAGATCAAAACTGTTAACATATAAATTTGGTTTCTTTTTTCCATTTCGCGTAAATCCAATAATTTTGTTTGTTTTTCTCCTTGGATTTTGTGAATCCCACCTTTTCCCCTTTGGATTAAGATTCAAATTATTAACTTAGGTTTGGTTTTCAACAGATATTAATCAAGGATTGTGATATCTTGCATATGAAATTAAAAGACATGTTCAATTGAAAGTCACGGCGGCGATCAGCTTCACCTCCATCGGGAGCACGTTTCTAGTCTTCGTCGGAGTGTCTTCATCTTCATCGTACCGAAATCTAAACCATTTGCGCTTTGGGGATTCCGGCTGGGTTGTGGTTGGGGTCTCCATGTATCACTAAATTTATGAAATTTCGTAACTATGTATTCATTACGAAGGGCTGTATATATATACGTGAATTGAGAGGAAGGTTAGCAGTTTCGGTCCTTGATATTTAGGTCATGTTTAATTTGGGTCACTCACACTTTGGTTTCGACAAAAGTATCCTCTAAATTATTTTTCGATGTTACCATTAATTCCGACCAATTGTTATCTACTATTTTGATGGCTGAGTTAAAAGGGGAAAATTAATTATTAGTGAATAAAGAAGAGCCGTTAGATTAGACGTCGATGAAGGGTTAAGATTTTGAGTAAAAATATGAGTAAAAAATAAGTGAGTTAATGGAACCACTCCCTATATAAAAAAAATCCTAGATTAAAAGTAAAATAATAAAATCGGGTAAAACAATGAAGAAAAAGGAAAATAATAAATAAAGAGTCATTAAATTAATTTAAAAATAATTATTTGTAACCATTAGATTAAAAATAGATTAAAAGCTAGGATTTTGAGTAAATATTTGAGTTAAAATAAGTGAGTGCATTGAACCCCTCAAATTCAAACATATTACATTACAATCTTTTATTTGATAATTATAATAATATATATTCTAAAATGTACCGTGAAATTTTAAACCCCCTGCCCCCTCTAATTTCTTCCAACTCAGTCTTTCCATTTTTACTCTCTCCGTTCGGCTAAAATTGTCTTAGTTGACCGTTTTGACATTTTGTTTGACCGTTGATAATTTTAGTTACATGCATTAGGTGATGGTAAAAATTTTATATTTTGAATATACATGTTATGGAGAATCCAAAACTATATCACTTGTTTATATTTATCATCTATCCACACTTTTTGTGACTGTGGTGGTGGTGGGTGGAGGGGTGCACTCTACCCTTGACATTTAGAAAATTCTTGTATTTGATACAAATTTTTTGGCGAAAGAAGGAAAATCTACATCAACTCTAAGGCAAGTTTGGATTTCAATTCAAGCTGATAAAATTTTCCATTATCAGTCACTCATGAGCATTGCTAGAGTCTTGTGTAGTGGCGGAGCCAGGATTCAACAAGGATTGGGTCAATTTAGCCCTAATTTTATTTCCTGCACATCAACCATTTAAACGAACATGAAGAATTCGATATTCAGATTTGGGTATTTTTCCTATTTTAAGCTATGAATTTATTGAAATTTATTACAAATTTATAGGTACCTTTATTAATTTATAAAAGTATCAGAGAAAAAGTTGTAATTTTAAATTTTAACTCATAAAATTTTTTTAAAAAAAACATTCCAGGATGGCAGTTGCCACCCTTTGTCCCTGAATGCCTCTGCCACTAGTCTTGTGCCATATGCATTGATGATGGAAGTCATGCGTCAATTCCAATTTCTCCGCCAGTGATTTTTTAAACCTATTTACATGATAGTCTTGTGGAGGTAGGACTGCGAAATTTTATTCCGCACCCTTATATGTGTACTAATTTTTCATTATAAAAATAGATGCAGAAGACTGATTCAAATAGTCTAAATAAAAGAGGGGCACATCAAATAAAATTCTAAATTCTTCAAGACTCTTAAAAATAATAAAATTTTATAAAAGCATACTATGTAATACCATTTAATAATTATTTTTGCCCCTTAATTGAGTTGAACCCTGATTTACCGCACTACTACACTAAACTAGAGCCAGCCTGCGTGGAGTGTGTTTAATCCATCTCCCATCCTTTTTATCCAACTTTCCTATTATTTTAATTGATGGTTTTCTCTAGGCATATTTTCATTCTTTGGGTCTTTTTGGTCTATATATTTGGTTTGTTTATTTCATGTCCTATATTTACTTTTGTATTCGTAATTTATTATTATATAGCGGAAATTATACTTTTAGTATCATTGAGATATAAAAGGGAAAAAACCAAAATTAGCGAGGTCCGTGAAATAACAACCACCAAATACAGGCTATAATATCAATATAGATGTCTCATTCATTTGCATAGATTGAGCTCGCACTGAAGTAGTCAATAGAAACTGTAGGGGTAACATTATTGCAATGATAATAAAATATGTCTCAGCCCTTTCCCCTCTTCACTCAAAACTACTAGTTATTGATTTTGGAATTCAGGTAGGAAAATTTAGGAACACTAGAGACTGATTGCCTTAATGGTAAAAGGAATTTAAAATCATTTTTCCGTTGACTGGAATCTTACAGTTTGTGTCATAATTTGAGTCAATCAGATCCAAAAAATTGTCAGTACACATGTCTCAGAGAGGGTAATAAGGTGGCCAACTTTTTTTTTTTTTTTTTTGGCTATTTCAAGTGCCAATCTATTTCAATTTGGGAGCACATTAACATTGCTTAGGCTCCACCTAAATTGAGAGGACTTATTACTCTTGAAGAATTGGGACTTTCTAGTTTAAGGATTGTTTAAGAACATATAATGCCTGATTTGGTGTGATTGAAGGGTAGAAGCAGATGCATGCCAAGCAGAATCAACATCAACAACCATGGACCGGAGGATTACAAGTAAAGAAGGAACAATCTTTTGATGTCAATGTTCTATGTACACTGTTCTTTACACTCATTTGACAGTTTTGTGTTTTTCGTTTCACGATCACTAAATGTGGTGAGTTGAGTAGAGGATTGTGATACATTTCACACCTTGGCTATCCATTGCAGAAGCATTAAGGAGCTTCATGCACTTGTATAATTATGTTGTAATTTTTCATTTTGCTAGTTTGTAGCTTCACACTCTCATACAATTATAATGTAAATATAATATATATCACAATCGCATCATGCCCTAAAACTACCAAATACCATAATAAAACAATTATCTTATCTCCAAAAACTCTGTACTCATAACCATTTCAATCCAATCAGAAATCAATTAGAACAACAAATGCTAGTTTGTTTAGTTGCAGAAACCTCATCATGATCGACAAACAAGATCTGTTTGGTCCCATTTATGCCCGGCACAGGGGACTCGTTCTTCTTAGCATCCAAACTCTTCTGACTCGAAATCTCATGAATTTTTGTGATCATCTGAATAAACGCAGCGTCAACGTTCACATTTTCCTTAGCAGATGTTTCTAAAAACAGCAAGCCTTCAAGCTGCGCCAGGCTCTGCCCGTCCTCTGTTTCGACCAGCCGGGAAGTCGATAAATCGCACTTGTTTCCGACCAGAACTATCACCATGTCCGAGCTACCGAACTGCCGGAGCTCCCGTAACCAGTTCTTGAGGTTCTCGAACGTTTCTTTCCTCGTTACATCGTACACAAGCATTGCCCCTAGCGCCCCTCTGTAGTATGAACTTGTGATCGCTCTAAATCTGGCAAAGAACAAATCAGAAATATTTTTAGTTTCCATTAGAATATTGCATACATAAATATTCAGATACATAATTTGTTTATTTTCCTGCTTGTCGTGTGATACTTCACACGGTGCGTCATCCCTTTTGACCATGTTGACATTAATGTTGTGACCGTCTGATTTTATTGGTGGAAATCAGAGTCAACACAAGTATTGTTATAACTTACGCCGTGTTTATCCAAATTGTGATATGGTCGAATTAAATTGAACAAAATAAAATATGAAAACTACTAATAACAAGATCAAAACTAAATTAAGACTTTGTTTTTATCAACTACGGAGCTAAATTGAAGTGGTATTGAATATTAGAATGGCTAAACTACCTAAAATTCCATATATAATACTAAATTAAACTGAATGAAATTAATATATAGATATATATACAAATATGTGCTGGAGTCTAGATGATCAAGGCTTAAATTGCATCAATCAATATTTTTACTTAACTTAAACTAAACGTTAAGCTAGTGACATTCCATTCATGAAAAATATAGTTCGATAAATTTCAACCTTTCATTTCTATTTTTAAGTTCAATTTAATTTAACAAACAAGTTAAAGAAAATCATTT
The DNA here is from genome assembly GCA_948330725.1 of Sherardia arvensis. Lineage (NCBI taxonomy): Eukaryota > Viridiplantae > Streptophyta > Magnoliopsida > Gentianales > Rubiaceae > Sherardia > Sherardia arvensis. The sequence goes on from OX415240.1 coordinate 30,147,256, forward strand.
GAAAATTTTATTCCCACACCACAAGGGATTTCGTCTAAAAAACATAGAAATGGATCGATATTCAATTGAATTTTTATAAAAAAAAATACATACTTTCTAAAATAAAAAGGGATAGAATTTCAGTTTATATTAGACTTGGTCAAGAATTAGACTATTAATCCTTAACCGTATGAAACTCAACTTCTTCTTGAAGTGTTCATACAAAACAAAAGATGACAACAACAACGTGGACAATAACAAACTGCATAAAAATCAATCATTCTTTAAGGGATTGAACCCAGAAATATGATGAACAAAGTTATAAAATGATCAAGAACGCACCTCTCTTGGCCAGCAGTGTCCCAAATTTGAGCCTTGATGATCTTATCACCGACTCGAACACATCTGAGAGCAAACTCGACACCGATCGTAGGCTTAGAATCCAGATGAAACTCATCTTTAGCAAACCTTGACAGCAGATTGGACTTTCCAACTGCAGAGTCTCCGATCAGCACCGCCTTGAAAAGATAGTCGCACTCTTCATCAGCAGAATCAGCCAGATCCATGATAATACGTACAACAGAATATAACAGCAGCAAGAAGAAAAGCTTTTTAATTTGCAGGATTTTGGTTACAGGGATGATCAAGCATGGCTGATGGCCATAATTGCGCGGAAAAAAGGAGTCTTGGGACTAAAGACAGCATGTGAAAGTATTAAGAGAAAGCATGATGATGGCGGTTGTTTGTTCTTTCTAGCGTCACGACCGCCTGTTCTTTGTTTCTTGTTTGTATGTCTTTTCTTAATCTTGATAAAAAAACAAAGATATTAAAAGTCCATTTTAAATCACCTCTTCAAGCCAAGACTATATTCTTTATAAAATAGAAGAATACATATTTGAATCTTTGCTCTAAATAGTACATGCACCCGCGAGGTAAGTAAAATTGTAAATAGTAAGCTTATTCTCATTTATAACCCTCGATTTGGTAATCAAACATTTGTTTTCAAAAGGGATAATCAAACATTTATTTGTGGCACTAGTACTCAACTATTCAATGGAAAAGCAACTATTGTATTGAATATTGAAGTTCGAAATTAATTTTAATTTTAATATATTCATATTCAAGACATTTTGTTTATGAGATCATTCTTTCATTTAAAGGAAAAGTCCGTGGTGACAGTATTACGGTAGTGTTTATTATATGTGATATCGTCTTATGCGTGAATATATAAATATTTTAGTGGTGATTTTCATAAAAGAAATGTTATTCTATGTATTTTATATTACTTAGGGTATGTTCCCCTAGTTTCTTATTTTTGTGATTAATTGAAATTCATCTTAATCTAGCTATACAATATAATTGTCAAAACATTTTATTTTTCTTTCAGTTCAATTTATTAAAATTATCCTTTCAAATTATATTTTGTGCATGCTCAAAGAACTCAAGTCATATGATTTCTGCGTCATCGGAGATGCTCTCCAAACGGTGCAAGTGGCTAGAGCCAATGCGGATTGGCCGACCAACTGCAAAAATAATGCTTGGAAGAGTTGAATATTCCTCTCTGGCGACTGTGACGATTCCGATCTAAACCCTAACCTTTCTGTTTATTCTCCGGCGCCGCCTCTATGGCGGAGCCTCAACCTTGAATCCGGCCCCGCCTGTGGTTTCCTATGCACATGCGGCGGAGAAAAACACTATTACAGTGAATAGGAACTCGATCCCCATCGGAGCCGCCTTCAATCCAAAGCCGAGAGTTGACCATCTCGGGGAACCAGGCCTTCACTTTTCCGATGAGGAATGTGATCGACTGGAGGAGCCTTTGAAACACACTCTTGTTGGGAGGTTTCTGAGGGCCAGACCCAGATTGGATAAGCTCCGGTAGATTAGAGATCTATTTACTAGACAACAAACAGGTTCTAATCCACTTTGATCTTTCAGAGGATTACTACAGATGCTGGATGCACAAGGTTTGGAGCTTCGGATCATACTCAATTAGGATCACGAAATGGAGCTCCGACTTCGACCCGAATGCTCATTCCCCAATTGTGCCAGTATGGATTGCATTATATGGTTTAAAAAGACAATTTTTTGATGAGCATGCTATCATGTCTATAGGAAATCTGATAGGTTTACCAGTTAAGATTGATCAAGCCACATTGAATAAAACCAGACCTCATGTAGCTAAAGTATGTGTAGAACTGGATATAACCAAGCCCTTGATTGATAGAATTTGGCTCAGCTTTAGGAATATGGGGTATTGGCAAAAAATTGAATATGAAAGCCTTCCCTTTTATTGCCAAAAGTGTCTGAAACTTGGTCATCATAGTGATACTTGTCAAAGTGAACATAGACCTAGGCACACTAATCCTTAGAAGCCTACTTTGATAGAAAATTATGATAACAATGCTTCTTCATCTGGATTATCTCACAAAGAAAAAAATAAAACTCCAACTGATTTGGCTATTGATGCACCAATTGTTAAGAATATCTCCTTGGAAAAGAGAGGTCTTGTGGATGCAGGTACATGTACACTTGTCTGGAGAGAAAAAAAGCAATGACAAACAGGGATAAACAACACTCTGAGTTACAAGTGACACAGATCACTGTACCTTCTACAAATAACTCAGAATCCAATATTGATAAGGCTGGAAAACAAAAGATACTTACTCAAAAAACTGATGTAAACACAGACTTTATAGCTGATGATCAAGTCTATGAAACAGATAATAATAATCTGTTAGTGAAGGATGCCAGTGATTCAAACACTGGCCCCTCAGATGCTAATGTTTTAATTGAGATTACCTCAGGTGAAGAAGCAAGTATAAAAGTTATAGAACAACAGCAACAAAATAATGAAACTCTGAATTCCGAGGGCTTGGAAATGCAAGTTTCAACTGGAGGTACCCAACAAGCTACTAGCAACAGAATGGAGGACTATCAGGACAATCAAGGTCCAAATTTGGAACTGGTAGAGCAAAGGTCATAAGCTGAGATATCAACTCAGATGGTAAGTACATGTATGATCTCTTCTCTATCTTTAGAAGAGCAAGCTATGATAAATAGTATGCCTGCATTACCAAATTATAATGGTTACAAGAAAAAAGAGCTAAAGATTCTGAAGGGGATTTTCTTTTAGAACCTTTTTTAGAAGATAAAAATAGATTTGACAAGTTACTATCTTTTACATTATCTGATATGAGTCATCTGCCTGATCAAACACTCAAGAAAAAAAGAGTTGAGAAAGATTACTCTAGTACACAGAAGACAGTGACTACTAGGTCCAAAATTGATTCAAATACATTAGTTTAATTGTGAAAAGTATCAATTTATGTGTGTGGAATGTTAGAGGTATTAGAAACTTTAGAACACAAGCTAGGGTCTTAAATATAAAAAGGAAAAATAAAATTGGATTATTTGTAATTCTTGAGCCTTTTTTGGACAACAATCATCTTCCCTCAGTTGCATATAGTCTAGGGTACAATAAATTTTATGCATATTCTAGGAATAAAATTTGGATCTTATGGGATGATGATTTCAGTATCACAATTGCTGCTACTCATGATCAATGTGTAAGAACAGATATTAGGCATACATCATTAGATACTTTGTGGCATGCTTGTTTTATTTATGCTAGGCATAATACAGTTAATAGAAGAGAACTGTGGGATGAATTACAAGCAAATAATACTTTACCAACTTTATTTGCGGGTAACTTTAATACTGTGAGATATGCAAGTGAATATATAAGCCAATCTTCACCAAATCTTGATTCAATGTTGGAATTCAATGAGTTCATAAATGATAATAATTTGATTGAAATCCCAACATATGGTAATTTGTTCACTTGGACTGGAAATAGAAGAATGAGATCAGGAAATATATGTACTGTTTGGGAGAGGTTAGACAGAGGCTTAATATCTCAATCTTTTAAGAGTCTCTTCCCAAATAGTAGTATAAGAGTCAAGTCTAGACTGAACTCAGATCACTCCCCTCTTTTAATTAAACTAGAGAATCATGGTATACAAAATATCCCAAAGGCTTTTAAATTTCAAAACTGTTGGATATCTCATGATACTTTTCTAGATGTGGTAAGAAGTGACTGGGTAGAGAATACAGGAATATATGGGATGATGAACTTCTCTGTTAAACTCAGAGACTAAAGACTAGGTTAAGAAAATGGAATAAAGAGGTCTTTGGTAATATTCAGGATAATGTGAGAATGGTTGAAGATAAGGTTTTACAGAAAGAATTGAATCATCAGAGAGAAAACACAGGAAATAGTAGTACTGAACTCCACTTAGCTCAGGCTGAAATGACCATAGCACTATTAAGAGAAGAAACTTTCTGGAAACAGAAAGCTAGATAAAATGGTTGGCAGGAGATTTAAACACCAAGTTTTTTCATTCTACTGTTAAAGCTAGGCATGCCTGACAGAGAATAGCCTTGATCAAAAACTCTAATAATGAATGGATTTCTAATCCAGATGATATTGGATTTGAGGCTGTTAATTTCTATCAAGATTTATTATCTAATGATGTCTTGAGTGTTGATGAAAATATTTTAGATGAGTTATTGCAACACATACCAGAACTGATCAATGAGGACATGAACAAGGATATGATGAAGCAAGTGGAATCACAGGAGTTGAAGAAGCTGGATTTCTCAATGGATGGGGACTCTGCACCAGGACCTGATGGATTCTCAAGTATCTTTTATAAGCACTGCTGGCAGTTCGGATCCTCTATACCACCTTTCCTATACCACCTTCCATATTTACTTCGTCCAGCTTTCTACCCAGCGAAAGTTCTACGCCTTCCTTTTGATCATTCGAGCCGGGCCGAACCGTTTGTGGTCTATTTTTTTCTCAAAAAATTCTCCATACGAAACCCCTCCTCTCGCCGCCTTTCCTCTCGCCAATAAACATACGTCGTACGTAGAACTCATTATCCTACTTCCAGTAAATCAGGCCGAGGAATTCTTACGGTGTCGACTGCCCTTTTGGAATATCATCGTTGTCCTCCATTGTTGTTCGAATTTCTTGTTCTCTACGAGCTTGATCAAGTGCACAAGGTTTGTTTTTTCCCTCCGTCCAGAAAAGTTGTTGTAAATCATCTTTCTTCTTGTCATATAAGAAAAGCTAGGGTTTTCGGTTTTCGGTTTCGGAAAAGATAGGGTTTAATGAAGACGAAACCTAATATTCAAGCTTCATTTTTTTTTGCTCCTTTGAGGGTCACAGTAATGATGCTTCTGATATAAATCAACTCGCAGCACTCCTTATGATATTGAATATACAGTAGGCATAAACATGTATAGTACTGGGCAAGGTATATAGTTTCAAACTTGTTCTGTTGTTTCCATGAAGCTACGAACCTGAGAATCAAATATTAATATAGTTGTACGTAATATTGTCGACTTTCCAGTTGGTTTGCTCTTTGGTTTTCTAGGTTTTTAATCCCTTTTTAGTTTTTGCTTTTGCTTTGGTATTTAGGTAAAGGCATACCTACTGGAGTTTGCTTAATTATTAGTTTTTTGCTTTGTTTTACTGGTTTTTAGCATAAAGTCATTATATATATTAACACTTTGAATGATTTATTTGTTTCCGTTTTGTAACATTACTGGTTTTTGCTTTGATTAAGCTATACAAGTAACCAAAATAATGAATTATTTGATCTTTACCTTATTGAGTAGTATTTCATTGGTAAAAACTTTGGTTAAGGTCACGTAAATATTGTTTTCACTTTGTAATTTGTTGAGCAATAGCATTTTGCATCCGATGATTCTGGTTATTTAACATTTTCAATTTCATTACAATTGAAGGTTATATGTACGAAGAAATAATGGCAAATTTGAACTCCCGTCGGAAAATAAATTTTGATGAAGTTGCCATTGATGACGGTGAAGAACATGAGCAGATAGATGATTGTGATGTCGAGAGTTTAGTCGACCTAAATGATGTTGACCTGAATGAAAAAGATGAACATGAGCAGACAAATGTTGAAAGCATTGAAGTTGATAATTTCAAAGGTAATTCTTCAGTATCTGATGAATTTGTTCCGAAGTTGGGTATGAATTTTAACAATGAGAAAGATGCATATGATTTTTATTTAAAGTACAACAAAGAATTTGGATTTGGAATAAGATGGGGCAAGTCCCACAAAAATAAAACAACGAAGAAGCTTGCAGATAGAATATTTTATTGTAGTGCTGAAGGACAGAAGGGAAAAGACAAGAGAAATGTAAACGTGAAAACTCCCCGGGCTGAAACAAGATTTGGTTGTAAAGCTGAAATGAAAGTCAAAGTGCAGGGGGATGGAAGTTGCAGTGTGATCAGGTTCATAAAGGAGCATAACCACTGTCTATCAAGTCCGAACAAAGTGCATCTCTTCAGAGCTCACCGTCAGATAAGTGAAGTTGAAGCAGCACACATTGAAAATGCAAACAGTGTTGGAATAAAAAACAAGCCATCTTTTGATCTCATGGCTAAGGTGGCTGGTGGTCGAGAGCATCTAGGATTTATTCCAGTTGATTATGAAAATTACTTGCGGTCTAAAAGAACAAGAGCTGCAGAAGTAGGGGATACTGGAGGGGTCTTGGAGTATTTGCAGAAAAAACAATTTGAGGATCCTAATTTCTTCTATGCTATTCAAGTAGATGAAGATGATCTAATGACAAATATTTTTTGGGCGGATGCAAAGATGAGAGCTGATTACTCTAAATTTGGAGATGCTGTTAGTTTTGATACTACTTATCGAAAAAATAATGAAGGCCGGCCAATAGCAATATTTGTTGGTGTTAATCATCACAAGCAGACGGTGGTTTTTGGTGTAGCACTTTTATATGATGAGACATCTCTTACTTTTGAGGGGTTGTTTGATACTTTTGCTAAAGCTATGCGGGACAAAAAACCTACAACCATTCTTACTGACCAAGATCCGGCAATGGCAAAAGCTTTAAAGTTGACATGGCGTGACACAAATCACCGCTTGTGCATTTGGCATATTTTTAAGAATGCTGCTGAACACTTGAGTAGTGTCTTCTCTGAGTTCAAAGATTTCTCCAAGGATTTTAGCTCATGCATATACAATTTTGAAGAGGAGGAAGATTTTTTTAATGCATGGAATGAGATGTTGACGAAGTATGGTCTCGAAGAGGATGAATGGCTGGAACGCTTGTTTGAGAAAAAGGAAAAATGGGCTCTAGTGTACGGATGTCAAATGTTTTGTGCGGATTTAACAACAACTCAAAGAAGTGAGAGTTTGAACAGTCTTGTGAAAAGGTATGTCTCATATCAGCATAAATTCTTAGATTTCTTTAGTCATTTTGAAAGACTACTTGAAGATCGTAGATATGAAGAGTTAAAGGCTGATTTTAAGATGAAGACAAGTATTCCAGCTTTACCTTCTCCGCTAGATATACTTAAACATGCTGCCCGTGTTTATACTCCAGAAGTGTTCGATTGCTTTCTGAAAGAGTGGCACAAGTCTCATAGTTGTACTATCAACACCCTTGAGGATATTGGATCATTTAAAACGTATGAGGTTACTCCATACAAGAGAAGCTTCCATCACACGGTAACATATAATTCATCATCTGAGCAAACCAATCGCAGTTGTAGAAAATTTGAGTTTGCTGGAATTCTGTGCTCTCATATTTTGAAAGTTTTTTCACTGACAAATGTTATGAAGCTTCCAAGTCAGTACTTGCTGAAAAGATGGACACGTGAAGCAAAGCATGGATACTTAGTTGGTGAAACTGCTGCGGTTAGCAGTGAGAATCTTGATCCTAAAGTATGTCAAAATAGAAGGTACAAGAATTTGTGCAGCCTTTATATTCAGTTGGTTACAAAAGCTGCTGAAAGTGAAGACACTTACAATATTGCGAAGGAAGGGGTTTTAAATATGTTGACTGAAATTGATGGTAAAATGGAAGATAATAAATCTAAAGGGTTGCACTCCAAAGGCAAACCACCAGTTGAGGAGATAAGTCAACCTTCGCATGTTAGTGAAGTGGAAATCGGGGGCAGTGTTGAGAACACTTCAAAAGTAAAAGGAATCAAAAGAAAGGAAAAACCTATTTCAGGTAAGAGATACATGAGTGGATTGGAAGAAGCTATTAGAAAAAAGAGGAAGTCATCCAAAAAAGGTCAAAAGAAGAAAAAAGACACCAGTGCTTCCCCAATGTTACCGTTACTTCCTGAGGTTTCATTATTATTTTCACAAATTGTTGCTCACGAGTTCTATATCCCTATTTTCCACTATAATCATGGTAATGTTGTATGTTTATCAACCAGGACCGAATGGAACAAAATCAAGCTTCATCGATTCCGTTTCGCATTTCAGGTCAAGAAACAAGTCAAGCTCAGGTTTGTCACTGTGAACATATAGCTACTGATCATTTTTATATTAAGCTGAAGATAAGTATTTTCTTTTTGCAGTTTACAAATTTCATAGGGCAAGTTTCTAATTCTGCTGGTAATTCTCATATGGTTCACTCTCGGCAGCCATACTATTTTCCAAAAAATAATTATCAGGTGCAGTTCTTTTTCATTCGGAGAATGTTTTGACACATTGACAAAGTAACATGTTTCATTTTTGTTGATTTACCAGTCCACTTCAAACAATTTTAGTGAAAGAAGTTTCTTTGGAAGCACTCCAAATCTGATGAGCATGAGAGATTCTAATTCGGTACTTTACTTTCTCAATTTCATATTCTTATTATTATTGATATCTACTCTCGAAAGTGTAGCTTATTTTGTTCAGAGATTGTTTTGAAAAGATGATGAAGTAACTTGTTTCGTTTATATGAATATATTGTAGGTTGTTTTTGGCAGTTTTAATGAACAAAGTTTCATTAATAGCACACAACAGAGTTCTGCGTTCAGCTCTCAAATAAGCAACCCACAACAGAGTTCTGCGCTCAACTCTCAAATAAGTAACTCACAACATAGTGCTGCATTCAACCCTCTAATAAGCACACATGCAGTTTTACAGATGTGTCAGTGTCCATTTCCATGCCCGGGAGGCATGCTCTGTAGAAGTAGAAAATAGACATGCATCTTGATTTTTTGCGGAATCCTGCAATTGTATTGTGATTTTTCTAGTTGACCTCACCTTTTTTATGGATAGTACCATATGATGAAATGACTATTCGATCATTTGTGATTTAATGTTAAGAATTTCTTTAAAAGTAAATTACAAGCCCTTTCAATCTTGAACAAAATCATAATAGAGTTGCAGATACAATTTTTTTTTACAGTGAATCATGAAAGAAATCAGATATAACATTTGATTAAGAGGAAAATAAAGGAAAATATTAGGATACATAAAGTAATTCATTCTTTAACCGCACTGAAAACGTATTCGGTACAAAGTTTAATGCTAAATATATAACCAAAGAATAATTAGCTAATTAGCACTGAACGTGTAAATGTAGAAAAACATCGTATTGTTTCCTTTATCTGAACCGAATTGTGCACTTGAATTTCCAGTGAACACCTAAACAACTTCATCTGGATCAGTATTATCTTCAATTTCTACTAGTAGCTTACTACTTCAATCTGCCAACACCGTCAAGTCTGCCAGGAGCTACCATAATCGCTGCAACCCATGTGCAGCCTGCCTTATAAACCAACATATATTTTCAATGCAATTTACATTTTGCAAGACCGAAGTTTGTGCATTAAAATTAAAATCAAATACAGTAATACTAAATCCAAGTAAGAGATAATGCATAGGATTGCTACAACATGTGGTAATTTTACATTGTTCCCTGTACAGAATTATCTATTGGACTCATTCACAGCACAATGCACATCCTACTTCAGCTCAGATTATTTAGTCGAAACTGAAGTTTCCCTTCAACACATATGTCCTTAGACAAAATTAAGCATCATCCAGACTTACAACGACCAAGCATAAGCGGAAGACACGCTAACATCTAATTGTAATTAAAACTCGACTATATCATAACAAGAATGAATGCAACGAGAACAATAGTAGCAGTTCATATACTTAAGCAAACTCCAGTAAAACGTTAAAAACCAGTAAAACAAAGCAAAAAACTAATAATTAAGCAAACTCCAGTAGGTATGCCTTTACCTAAATACCAAAGCAAAAGCAAAAACTAAAAAGGGATTAAAAACCTAGAAAACCAAAGAGCAAACCAACTGGAAAGTCGACAATATTACGTACAACTATATTAATATTTGATTCTCAGGTTCGTAGCTTCATGGAAACAACAGAACAAGTTTGAAACTATATACCTTGCCCAGTACTATACATGTTTATGCCTACTGTATATTCAATATCATAAGGAGTGCTGCGAGTTGATTTATATCAGAAGCATCATTACTGTGACCCTCAAAGGAGCAAAAAAAAAATGAAGCTTGAATATTAGGTTTCGTCTTCATTAAACCCTATCTTTTCCGAAACCGAAAACCGAAAACCCTAGCTTTTCTTATATGACAAGAAGAAAGATGATTTACAACAACTTTTCTGGACGGAGGGAAAAAACAAACCTTGTGCACTTGATCAAGCTCGTAGAGAACAAGAAATTCGAACAACAATGGAGGACAACGATGATATTCCGAAAGGGCAGTCGACACCGTAAGAATTCCTCGGCCTGATTTACTGGAAGTAGGATAATGAGTTCTACGTACGACGTACGTTTATTGGCGAGAGGAAAGGCGGCGAGAGGAGGGGTTTCGTATGGAGAATTTTTTGAGAAAAAAATAGACCACAAACGGTTCGGCTCGGCTCGAATGATCAAAAGGAAGGCGTAGAACTTTCGCTGGGAAGAAAGCTGGACGAAGTAAATATGGAAGGTGGTATAGGATCGGTATAGGAAAGGTGGTATAGAGGATCCGAACTGCACTGCTGGGATATAATAGAAACTGATCTGGTTAATGCAGTAAATGAGTTCCTATTAGGGGTACCAATTCCTAGGGCAATATCTGCTACTTTTATTACCCTAATACCAAAGAGACAAGTCAATACCGCATTTTCTTATTTCAGACCTATAAGCTTGTCAAACATCATCAATAAATTTTTTTCCAGAGTCTATACTGATAGAATGAAGCCCATAATGCCTTTACTCACCTCTCCTGAACAATCTGCATTTGTTAAGGGAAGATAATTGGCAGATAATATACTTCTCATGCATGAATTAACTGATTATCTCAATAATAAAACAGGGGGTTTTAATATATTTTTAAAACTTGACATGTTTAAAGCATTTGATAGAGTCTCATGGAGTTTCTTAACTAAATTGCTTCTAAAATTGAGATTTAATACACACTTAGTTTCAAACATTATGGGCAATATAAAAGCAGCAACATTTTCGATTTTAGTAAATGGAAAACCTTATGGATTTTTTAAAGCATCAAGGGGGATAAAACAGGGAGACCCATTGTCTCCATATCTGTTTATAATCCTCACAGAAGCTTTCACAAGATCCCTTGGCTTTCTATATCACACTGCTAAAATTGACTTTTATAAGCTGCCACATACATATAGGAAAATAACAAGTTTGAGTTTTGCTGATGATACCATGATTTTTCTTAGAGCTAATAAACATAGTCTAGAAACTCTAATGGATTTCTTAAGTAAATATGAAATAGTGTCTGGGCAGAAAATAAATATTGACAAATCCTCTTATTTTCTATCCAATAAAGCACCACAGGCTTATCATAGACTTGTTTATGATGTAACTGGTATACCCAAAGGTTTTTTTCCATTTAAATACCTAGGGTGTCCCATTTATACAGGAAGAAAGAAACATTCCTATTTTAAGCGGTTGTTCTTAACAGCGATGACTATTCATTTAAGTCTTCGGGTAGCACCACTAGATCTTAAACAAGGTGGAAATTCTCGTATTCCGTATGAACATGTTCCTGCGGCTCGGATGAGTATTCTTGTTTATATCGCAACGGCTATAAACACTTTATTGTTCCTATTACATGTAAACGGAGACCCTTCTAAGGTTCCAACGATCCTATCCCACCAAGGTCAAGGTGTTCAGATCAATGCCATCTAGGGTTCGATCAGTGGTAGCTTGGGGTCATCTTACCTTACGTGAAGCAGATCGGTTTCGTGTCTTAAACCGATTAAAAAGTAAAGGATTCAATAGCAGTCTTTAGGGACTAAGGTACATACCGAATCGACTATAATAGGGAATAGCCAGACATGCTCTTGAAATTATATAATAATGGAAACACATTCTTCGATTACTGATTAACTCTTATCAGCTCACCCACTCTTACAGAGGGCCATAGGTTCGAATCCTGTCACCTTGATTACTACGGGAAGTGGATAGCCGGAGAGCATCTCTCTTAGGCCTTCTGTTCATCCATGGCGAGTCGTATCGTATAATAAGAGAAGAGATCATGCAGCTGTTCATCTAACTAGAAATTGAATAAGAGAAGAATTGGCAAGTCAAGTAGTACGCTTGGTTCACCAGGTTCTACCACTGCAGGGCTACGAAGGCGCATGCAAGAGAAAAGAGGGCATGTGAACTTCTACTTCTTAGTAAAAGGGCCTACTCCTAGGATTGACTGGGTGAGGTTCCCCCACCGTAGCAGCTCTTATCCTATCTGCTCTTGGCATAGAAGCTTTCTTCCTTTCCGCTCATGGTCAATCCCTTCATCGGAAGGAAAGAGAACTACCCGTTGAACGAGGTGAAAATCAGAGTAAAAGTGCAGCTACGTATGCTTGCAAAGGATTGGGCGCAGGACCTCTTCACAGTTCAACGTATTCATGGATGATTCTAATAGTGTCTTCTTTCGAGTAAGAAAAAGCAACGCCTATAGATAGGAATGAAAGAAAAGCATAGGGCGGCTGACTTGTGATCACAGTAGATCTCAGTGGGATCTTCCCCAAATTTTTGACACTATTTTATCAAAACTGTTTTCTTAGCAAAATAAATGTTTTAATCAAGCTGGTAGACTCATATTAGCAAAGCATGTTTTGTCTGCTATCCCATTGCATATTCTGACTGTTATTAAACCAACTAAAGGGGCAGTGGATAGATTGCACGTTCTATTGGCAAAGTTTTTTTGGGGAAGTTCTGAACATGGTCAATATAAAGTCTGGAAGTCTTGGAAAAATATGTGCTATCCATAATTAGAAAATGGACTTGGAATTAGGAATTTGCATGTTCTAGTTGATACATTCTCATTAAAAATCTGGTGGAAACTGCAAAAAGAAGGATCCCTGGTCTTCTTTTATGTGGTCACTACCGGAAAGTAAAATGAAATCTAAGACATGGCAAAGAGGCAAAGAAATTGATAATATTGCACAACAAAACACTTTTATTCAAATTGGTGCAGGAGAAGTCTCTTTTTGGGAAGCCAACTGGCTACAAGTTGGTAATCTTATCAATTTCTGAAATGAAGATCTAATGATCATTTATCCAGATTTAACTGTGAAAGATTTATTTTTTAACCAACAACAACTGCTCACAGAAATGGTACATGGATTCCCTCAAACTATTATTGATTTATTAGCAAAGGATTTTGCTATATATGAGGATTATAGGGATAAAATGATGTGGAAACTGATGGTGAATTCACTACATCATCTGCTTATGAATTACTTAGACCAAAGAGAATGATCATGAGTTCTTACAAATACATGTGCTGGAAGTATGTGCCTAAAAAAATATTTGTTTTTAGCTGGAAGCTGCTAAACAGATTGCTACCAGTTTCTGATATTTTGCAGGAACAACATATATATATATATATAATATCTATTTGTTGTTTCTGTAAGAACTCATCTGATGAATTGGATCTTGTGTTTCATGATTGCCCAGTGATACAAGGTTTATGAAAATACTTTTATGTTCAGTTAGACCTAACCCCTGAGACTTTTAATAGTCTATGGGATAGATGTCTACATTACTGGACTTACATGTGAAATATGAGCTCCACAGAATACTTGTTAGAATTTTGCCTTTTATTATTAATTGGGTGATATGGTGCAATAGAACTGCTTATTCCTATGATAATGTGATTCCAAGTGTACAGAGGATGAAACAAAAAGTGCTATTTCTGTTATAAAGCATCATCAGGATCAACAAACTGAAGTGGAAGCACTCAGAAGCAAGCAATATACACTCTAAAATGATCCAGCTAGCACCAGTGGCTCCCATGGTGTACAAACAGATTCAGTTAGTGAGATGGAGGCTACCTACATCTCTATTCAAACTGAATATTGATGGATCATCATTGGGGAATCTAGGACATGCTGGAGTTGGCATGGTGATTAGATCAGACACAGGACAAGTACTCAAAGCAAATCAATCTATTTGCAACAGAGGAACAGTTTGGAAGCAGCTAGAAGGACTTCAGATGGCATATTTTGAAGGACTAGAGCATCTTCAAGTGGAGATAGATTCTCAAGTGCTACTTAGAATCATAAGAAAGGGCTTCAAAATACCTTGGAAGATTGAACCACACATCAGAGCAATTCTAGCAATAACAAGTGAGTTTTCCTCCTTATCTTTTATGCACATATATAGGGAAGCCAATTCAGTTGCTGATGCATTAGCTAACATGGCTAGTAAGGAAAGAAGGAATACAATATTTACAAATATGACATTGCCTAGTAACATTAAGGGTCTTGTAGCCTTAGACAGTAGAGAGGTGCGCTATATAAGGGCTTGAGTTTCCAAATTCCAGTTTTTGCTGATATCTTGTTGTGTTTATTGCAGGCGCCAGGCCTGAGCAAGGTTACAACAATGCAACAAAGGAGCTTCAAAGTCGATGAAGATTGAGCAAACTGAGCAGCCAATTCCCACCAGGAGTTGTCTAGGACATAATAATGCTGTAATGTTGTAATCAAGTAGCTAACTGTATGCAGATATAAATAGAACAACATAGAAAATAAGTTATTGATCCCCGTGCTTGTCGACAGATTTGGTCTTCGCATAGCGATCCCTAACATGTTTGCAAGTAGTGAGTCCTCCCATCGGCAGAGTTGAGCATTGCGTAGCAATCTACAAATTGCTTGTGGGAGTTAGACATGGGTATATATAATTTATTTTGCATATTCTGAATTGATACATTGCAATGTAACAATTTTGTATTAAACTTTTCCCTATGGGGTTTTTTAGGCTTGGTGAACCTAATAAATTTCACCCCACCTTGTGTGATTTCAATTAAAAAAAAATGCTTGGAAGAGTTAAATTTATGCTAAATAGAAACCTTATAACGAGATCGTTCTGGAGATCAGTACTTTGCGAAGACGAGTCCTTATTTGTTAACATTTGAGATACTCTTCTAATATTCTTTTCATTTGAATGTGGACGAATTTTGAACTATAAAATTAAAGTTAACTGACTAAAAAACAATTACATCAACTAACCCTTAAATACCCTACTTATTATTGCTACCATACATAACCATCTTGTTACAACATGTCATTACTCTTGATGAGGGGTACTAATATAGATTCCATGAGCCCCTTCCAAATCCTCTTCCGCTTTTCAAGTGAACTCTTCTTCCTTTATCGTCTCATTCCTATTTTTCCATGAAATTGCCTTGGCGCTCATCCTGCTTGTCAACAAGAGATTTACTTTCATCTTAATGGACCAGGTGAGGGAGGTGAAGATCCTTGCTTGCATCTCTATTGCTTCCTTCTTGTTGTATATTCAGTTGGTACCTTTAAAAAATTCTCTCTAATTATAATTGTATTAAAAGAGCATAAACAAAACAAAGAACAGATGAACACAAATGAAAAGAGTATATGCAGATTTAACCCCTTAAAATCTAACCTAACAATAATTATGTGCCAAACATGAAAACTAAATATATTCGCAAAGGGTAAAACCCCAGACACAATGTGAAAACAAGATGAAATCGTGGACATCTACAAGGGTTAGGAAAACTCTTACAATGAGATAACATGAACAAAGGGTCAAAAAATGATGAATCAACCTTCAAGAGATTGTATTCATCGTCTTCATCACCCTTCAACAGACTTGCAACTCTGGCATGCTTCTTCTCTGGTATGAAAGCTGACTTTTTGGTGACCTTCTTCACTACCTTCCTATCGTTGATGAATGCCACAACCGCAACCCTCTTAAAACAGTAAGAAGCCCCATATTCTGCAGGATGACAGTCTTGTCTGCATACCGAGAAACCATCCAATGTCTAGCTGACCCTTCACGATAAAGTAAGCCCTCACTGAGCCCACTTGGTGCCTTCCTTTCAGATACTATCCCAACCAGAGGCGGAGCTAGAAGTTTAATGTTGAGTTGCAAATATTAGCAAATTATTATGGGTACTAGTACTAATTTCAAAAAAGTGGGTTGCAAATTATAAATTTTAAAAAATTTGTATGGAAAAAAAGAAGAAAATAAGGAAAAATATTTTTGGCTCCGCCTCTGATCCCCGACCATTAGAGTCCTATAAATTTCAGTCCATCTTGTTTTGTGATTTTTATATATTTTAAGTATTGAACGTGGTTTAACATTATTTGAATCTTGTGGGTTGAGATGATGTTGCAGGAGGATGCATTAAACGTGGTTCCAAAGATGAAGGTCTCGTTTCTTCATTGTATTCACTCTCAGAATTTGCTCTATGTCCTGTTAGACCTGACTTTTTTTAAGAGGATCTAACGGAGGATATTTGTTTTCAATTTTATAAATATTCTTACAACCCAACCCAAATTTACCTATACATGTTTAATAGCACTAATCATATCTTTCACTTGTTTACCTATCACATATATGACACTATTACACCAAGTAGACAAGTGATATGTAAACAAGTGAAAGATATGATTAGTGCTATTAAACATGTTTATGGAAAAGCTTGGTCTAAAACCAAGATGCCTATTATGACTCTGATGCACCAATAAGGGTTGTTAACTGGACCTTACCTGAGACTGGAACTATTAAAATCAATACTGATGGATCTTTTCTAAGAAATGGCAATAGTGGTGATGGTATTGTTTGCAAGGATTCTACAGGGAATGTGATATATGCCAGAGCAGATACACTACAAGTGCAGGACTGTCTGGCAGCTAGTGCCTTAGCTCTGGGAATGGAGATAGCTTACTTCTAAGGCTATCAAAGGATCAAGGTGGAGAAAGATTCTTTAGTTCTGCTCAAAATAATTCGCAAGAAGTACAAAATTTCATGGGAATTGCTGAACACCATCAGAATTATATTAGTTTTAGCAGGTGATCTTTCAGTCTCCTTTTCTTACATGTTAAGGGAAGTTAATGCAGTTGCTGACTCTTTATCAAATCTAACTAGTGATTCAAATGATAATCTGATATATAATCACATGAACTTACCTGCAAACATTAAAGGGATAGTAGCAAAGGATAGAAGGGAAATCACTTACCTATTGCTTAGATAATCTGTTATTGGGCACTTGGATGCTGCTATTGTTTGTTTACTGTGCAGAAGGAAGTAGACTGGAGCATCAAACTAGCTGATGGAGGCAAGGAGCTGAGAATGGAGATCACTGGATGCATGAAGCTGACTGGAGCATGAAACTAGCTGATGGAGGCAAGCAGCTGGGAATGGAGCTAGCTGGATGCATGAAGGTGACTGGAGGAAGCATAAAGCCAGAAATAGTAGTTGATTGGGAAGCATACAACAACACAACAGATTGGATAACAAAAATTATTCGTGCTACTCAAACCTTATGGTGCACATTCCCTATCTATACCCCGTACTCGTCGGTATAGTTGGGTATTGCGTTACAAAACCTAAGATGCTTGCGAGTAGCGAATCTTTTCATCGGCAAAATTGGATATAAGCTTTGGCGTGACCTAACATGCTTGTGAAAATTGACATGGATATAGATAAGGGATAAAGGTCCTTTTTTTAATCCTTGTGCTTGTCGGCAGAGTTGGGTATCGCATAACGAATCCTAATATGCTTGCAAGTAATGAGTCTATTCATCGGCAGAACTGGATATCTCTTTGGCGTGACCTAACATGCTTGTGAAAATAGACATGGGTAGAAATTAGGTCCTCTAATAGATTCTTGTACTTCAATCATTGTATTGTATAGCGCTTTTGCCTTTTAGTCTTTCTAAGGTGTGATGAGCCTAATAGATATCACTCCACTATTTTAGTGGTTTAAATAATAATGATAAATTTAATTCATAAGAAATATTATATAAGAACCTATCTACCATGAAGGGATTGTGGATGATTGATAGCTAATACATTTTCTCCTATATAGTTTAGTCACACAATCTCTTATCTAATCTAGTTAGATGATTCTCATCTCTTCATTTAGATACTCATTTTCGTGAATGGACTATTCACTTATCTCATGATAATATTTCATAACACATTCAACCAAACATTTTTTCTTCTTTAATTGGCAATTTAACCGATAGAAAACGCAACATAGAAAAATCACTTAAAGCGCAACTATCAAACATCCCTAATTCTATTCATTGTATGATGATGTTAGTATAGACTAGAGCCAGTTATTTTCTTGATTAATCTAGATTGGAGCCAATTGAATGAATTTTGTCAGTTTGATTTAATTTAATTCAATTTTAAAATATATAATTCAAAATTGATGGAGTATTATTTAATGAAATTCATCTATTTGATATATAATGAAATAGAATTGCGACATCCGTTATGGGTGTGAAAGAGTAGTTCATTTCGGTGTCACTTTCCCCATGGCTAAACTGTTCAATCACCAAAACTTTATCTCCCGTCTAATTATGTAAGGCACTTCCAAATCGAGTGAATCTTTGTTGTTTCAGTAATCTTGGATTGAAAATATTGGATGCGATTTGTTCATCAAAGAAATGAATTGCTAACTTTAGGATAAAGGAAGAACACAAATGATTGAGATTGTGGTGATTAGAGAGGTGACTTGGGTCGTTATCAGTATTAGTATTACTTACTCAACTCAGTTGGCTAGCTAATCATTTCTCCCACCAATAAAATTGGAAAACTTGTTAAGATTAATGTTAAAACAGCAAATAATGAATTTAGGGTTTGAATAAATTTTCACTAGAATAAGGTATGGCGTAGAATAAGAACCGAAAACATGGATGCTCACTTACTAGTTAGTTTCATCTAATCTAAGTAGGACCGGCTCTGAAATTTCCGAAGACAAGTGTGAAAAATAAATTGTGGTCCTAAATTATTTATATTATTAAATTTTAATTTTATAATTATATATTTTTATTGGTGATAAAATACTTTAATTTCAACACTTTTATTAAAGTGAGAGAATATTTAAAATAATATTTTACACTTGTAGAAAAAAAAATTAGTGGCACAGAATATTACACAATATTCATTTTTTTTTTAATTTTAAGGAGATTAGAATAATAATATGTTAATTTCTACCAAAAAATGAAGAAAAATATTAAAATTGACAATTGTTAATTCCTGCATCCATATATAACATATAACTCTTTCCAAACTAATTTCCTAAAATAAATGTTTTTCTTTCGTTATCCACCTCACCGTTATCTGCAATCCAAATTTCATTAATATCATATCATTTTCTGTAATCTTCTATGTATTTAATCACATACACTTTGTTTATTTCTAAATTATTAATTTTATTACATTATTAATTAGTGAAAAATTAATATTTGAGGCCCTGGAAAATTTGAAACCCTGTGCAACCGCACCGATCTCACACCCAGGACCGGTAATGAATCTAAGTATTCTATTAGCATAGAGTGAAACTTTCAATCCATAATTCGTTTTGTCAAATATTAATGAACATTTTTCAGTAGTTTAAGATCATACATTGTATATATTAGATTAGGGGTGATTGTAGATGCACATCGCTCTTTATTTTCTTCAGAATTTTTGAGAAGATAAATCAACTCGACTTCAGTAAATCGGATCGAGGCAATAATAACACACCATCTAAGTTCCGAGTTTATAACCATGGCGGGATGATGATTATTAAGCAATCTCCATTTGTTATTTCGTACTAATGAATTGACATTTTTTTAAGTTAAAATTTAATAACTTTTAAAAATATTATAATATTGTGTAACATTTTATACATTTAAACACTTTACAATCCTAGTTTTAAAGTTTATAACTTATAAATAATGATGACAACTGATGTTACAAAGCAAATGTTATCTACTAGAGTGATATCTTCCCGATTTATTTTATTTTATTTAATTAAACTTTTATTGTTCTCAGAAGTTTGTTTATTTCACATAATTACGGAACATACTCATAGCCCTTAGACCTTTTTTCCAATATGATTAGATCAAATCACTTCAATTTAGTTTAATTTTCTTCAGTTCAGTTCAAATTGGTAAAAAATAAATTTAGACAAACAAGCCCTTAGACATATTTATGATTTTTTTAAAAATATTAATTTTATTTCAGTTCAGTTTAATGCAATTCAGCAAAAAATAAATTCAGGTCCTTAATTTTTTGTTATTTTAATATTTCATAAGTAAAAAGTATTAAAGTAGAGAAGTATCAAAAGGCATAAAATTGGAGGTTCAATAGTGCAAATGTGCAATGGTCTGAAGTTAAGTGGGGATAAAATAGAAGAAGAAGGCAAAACAGAAGAAATCGTGGGCCGGAAAACGATCTGTAGCAGCACCACTACTCCGGTGAATGTGACAGCGATGCACCGACATTTCTAACACTCAAATGCTAGCGCTCCTTTCCTCTAATAATAATAAGGTATGAACCTGCCCGCTCTACCGTAGCTATGATATTCAAATGGTTTAGGATCAACAAGAGCAGTCAAAAATCAATAAGAAAGGCTGTTAGTGTTAGATGTTAATAGCTTTCATGTGAACTGGTGGAAACCTGCATTTTGATTTGCTTTGGATTCAGTCATTCAGATAGTAGGTGTTCAGGTACACATTTTACTTTTAGCTCTAAGTATGTTTTTTTGAAGGCAGCTCTAAGTATGTTGAAATTATATAAAGGTGGCTATATAAAATTTGTTCCTCTATGATTCAAGTGCTGTAGAGTTTAATCTCTAGGGAATGATGGAACTTGATTGTATAGATTTTGTTTGTGGGTTTCTGAAGTGTTATCAATGGTAGTCAAGGCCAATTTTAATTATGTTCTTGCTTGATCGTCTGAACTAGATATATATGATGGCCGACAGGCCGAGTTTCTGCTAAGATCACCTCTTTGGTACTTAATATTGTATATAAAGGAATGAAGAGGATCCGCTGAATGCATCAGCGTCTTTTTTCTTGGATGTTGCTCTATCAATCTGTTTTTGCATTGATTGAAAATTGAACTTCTTGCAATGACTTTATTCTTGTTTGTTGTGATTCATTTTTCATTTTCATATTACAGCTATGAAAGTCATCTCTTGTCGAGGCGGCTTATCTTTCTCAATTGCACAATGACTGAAGTTATGTTTTGGTGCATGCTTTTTAAAAGATGAAAGCAATGTCAACAGGATGTCTCAAACAGAAAAAGGGCCTCAGCATGTGCCCAAATCGATCATCATATCACTCTATTATGACAATTTCTCAAGACACCTAAGCATTGGAGGGTATGATTCAATATATTCAAGATGATAAAGCTTCACATCATATGAAAGCGTATGTGTTAGATCAGCATATAAATACGGTATAGTTTCTTAGTATCACTGAACTGCCGAGTAGAAAATTTCAGTATTTTTTTGTGTAGTTTGTTCGCGTTACAAAGTGAACAGTCATGATGGTGGTGGAACAAATGAAGTTGTGCATACCGAATAGCCAGATGGAGAAAAACCTCTTCTCTAGGACCAACTTATCTCTCTCCTGGATTCTGAAACTTTTTATAGAATGGTAAGCCATTTATTACAACTCGTGAATTGATATTTTATGTTGAAAGTGGCGGCTTAATATTTTCAGTTTTGGTCATTGTGATATTGTATTTTAGGGGGTTTCAGTTTAATTGTTTTGAAGGATAATCACATCATCTTGCACTATGAGGGCAATTTTCTGGTTACTGATAACTAAATAAAGACCTTGACTTTAATCACGGGCTCTTATACTTTGCTTAAATTTGTTTTTCTAACTTAAGATTGTGAGTTTTAGGTTGCCTGATTGTTGCATCACAGATATCTGCATGTGAATTACTTTTGTCTAAATTTTTTTCTCTTTTTCATTGTCATTATTAATGCTCAGCGGTTAATCCACCTGTTGTATCTGTTTCATTAAATGTTTTCTATAATGATAGGAATCTGCACCAGCATGTGCACAAGCTATTCTAGAGTCCATTGACAAGAATGAGTCACTTGTTGGCAATTTTGGAGGTATATTGCACTGTAGTTCCAATATTTTATTGCTGATAGAGGATACTGTTCTCTCTTAATTTCTTTTCAAATTTAGTTGACATGATGTGAACTTAAGAAGATCTACTTATGCTATTTCCTGGCTTTAATATAAAGCAGAAAATAAGGAATCAGTACTATGAATTTATCATTATGCTGGAAATTGATTTTAAGGTTTCTTATCATGGTAAAATTGAAGGTATCACATCGTATAAAAATGCATTAGGGAATGTTAAAACTAGAAGTCTTAAGATTTCAATCAGATTTCTTAACCTTCCCAGTTCCATCTGCCTAGGAAAACTCAGAAAAAATATCTTATTTAAGCCCCATTGTCTTGTGTTGCAGATCACATGCCATTGCAAATTACATTTTGAATCTAATTTCAGTTACTCTAGTTACTTAATTGCTTAAGTTTAACGCTGAGTAGTCAATTTGCCTGGAGCTAATTAGTAACAGTTGTTGGCATTATATGAAATAGGCGTTCATCTTTTGAAGTTTGATTTTAATATTATATAAATTAGACGTTCAACTTCCAAGCAATATAAATTGCGAGTTGTAGGAATAAATTACTTCCGAAAAAGCTGCTTGTTCACAATTTATAATTTTGCTTTGTTAATTTGGTTCAGTTTCAAGCAACTATGTGTCTCTGTGTTTTGTCTCAAGCAAACTATGTATCTATGTGTCTCACTGTATGTTTTGAGTGTTCTGTTTTCATGTAATATAAGGAATTTTCTTGTCGACACTTGCAGACACCTATTCCTGGCAGTGAAGGGTAGGTGACTCGTTAGTTGTTACCATGCTACAAATCCTTTATCTATACCAAGAGATGTGCTACTTTGTGCTTCTTCAGGTTAGACCCACATTCCCTCTCACTCCCAAATATAGAGAAGAACACTAGCTAAATTTTTCGAGGAGTTATGTTCATAGAAAGAATACCAGTTTACTGTTCTAGGTTGGAGGTAATGGTTAGCATAATTCAGGCCCTCTTGCAGAATGCCGTGGCACGGTGGCAGCAACCACTGTTGTATTTATTGTAGTTTGACATGGTATGTAAAAGACTGTTTGGGTAGGTAATACAACAGCCAAGTGTAATCTTCTTGGGGTAATCCCATTCATGAAATATGTATTTTGTCATGATTTACTCAAAAGAGGTTTAGACGTCACTAATTCGAGAGAATAAATACCAGCTGTGTAGTATCAAATATGAATTGTAAAATCAAAGTGAAAAGTCAATTCTTCAATGACCTCTTTTTCTTTTTCTTTTATTTTTGTTGAAGGGACCTTTCTCTGAATACCAGTCCTAATTGAATACCAAATTTCTAAATAGAGGGCTCAGATCAGGACAATATCCCTGTGCAAGTGGGCTACTCCAATTCACCTGCTAGCCTGTGATTATTGCCTTTTTGCAAGTAGTAAAGATAGATTGCAACTTGCAATTGTAAATGCAGTGTACTAGAATGAACTAAATTGAAATCAAGCAAATTGAAAAGGTTGTGTATAATGACAATTTGGCAAATTCAATGATTAGTAACTTAAGTAGAGGGCATTGGTATGGCACAGGTCAAGAATATTTTTAATAGTTTTTGAGGGATTGGACTGGTCCACTTGCCTGGGATTATTTTAAGGTTCATACTACCTCTAATACTTAAAAATTTATTTGTCTCATGCAATAAATGTTACAGTTGAGAGGATTTTGAAATTGGTCTGAGTGCTTTTCTTACAGTCAGAGGTTGGCTCGCAAATTTTAAGCTCCACAATCTTCAAAAAAGAGGGGGGTGGGTGGAAGAGTTTGTTTGATGACCTTTCAGACTCTGCATTAGTTGGCCGATCTTGGCAACATTAGTCGATGATGTTCATCTGAATGAGCCCTCATTAATCTTGAGTAGTATTTTTAACAGCCTGTATTGTTTGATCTCATTAAAAAAAAAAACTTATGCTTCTTTTAATTGTTCATAGATCCATTCTGCATTGAGCATGGATGCCATTTTTGTCATACAACTGAAATCTTGTCTCCAGCCCTGACTCGTAAAAGCTGATTCCTAGGATAAGTTATCTTAAGATGGATCCTCGTGTATGCACTGTACAATTTTAAAAAAGGTTTTGTATATTGATAATTATTGTGGGTTGGATGATGAATGTCTATGTTGCCTATATCTCTTCGCTAAAGCTGCATTAAATTGCTATATTTTTTTAATTCACAGTGTATTATCTCAGCACTGTGGTGCTAGCCCTGAATACAAATGAGTGGGTATTACTAGCTCTACTCTTCCATGGATAAAGCTTATATGCTAGAAGAGTAACTATGTTTATAGCTATGTGGGGAGTGATTTTGACATTTCTCTCTATGGAATTCAATGTTGCATAGATATTTGATAGACAATGCTTTTGCTTTGTAGTTTATAAATATAAATAAAAAGTTCAATATTCTTTTTTTTTATAAACCACAAAGCATTATGTTTATCAGTTTAAATTCCGTCAAGCTGGTTAGATGGGAAATATGTACTGTTTATTGCTGTCCTTGCTGACTTTTAATATGATATCTGCTTTCTTGTCGTAGTAAGAGTTTGGCAGTGCTCGAAGCTGGTTCGAATTTTGCTTTGTAATCTAATGCAGTTAGTAGGGGATACGTTTCCTCTCAGTTCCTTTTCTCAGAGGTTGTCCAATTTGCCATTCTCTGTTTGTCCCATAAATCAATAGTTACATCCCTATAACGTCTGAAAATAGGTGAAAAAGGTTCTGATAAGTTTTATCTATCTAATTTAGAAAGTCCAGGGTTTACATGATATGAAATAGTTAGTAACTTAAGAAACCAAATCCTCCTCTTTTCCCATATTACACAGGTATTCTCTAATTTTATAATTTTTAACTAACTTCGTGATGATGTTAGTATATAATAACTACAGTACCAATAATTCTTCTTGGTATTTGACCTTTGAGGATCTTTCATATCTTCCAGTGGGATATCTTGGTGAAATGATTGGCCTACTACAAATATAATGAGTTGGAAATTCATTTATCGTATTTCGATTGATCTTGATGACCCTTCCACAGCCTTGGATTTTTTGGGTGAATACAAAAAAGATGGAGTAGTATGTCCATGAGAAACATTGAATTTGTTGACTATTCAATTGTCGTGTAATCATTTGTTTTCTGTTTTGCTATGTTTAGTTTATAAGTTGGATGACACATGTGGATCTATTTATTCAAGCATAGTTGAAATGCCTTTTATTTTTTTTATTACTTTTTTGTTTTTGTTTCAGTTAGCTCTATTCAAATGTGGTTTTTACTTTGCTGTCTTTTCTTCAGATTTCGTTTAACCACATATCTTGGGATTTGCAGTTATTTGGTCCCTCGTTCCTTTTTAGTGCCTAGCAAGCTCATTTTACTCTAACGCTAAACTTTTACAGTAGGCGATCTCCTTTTGTAATATATATCCTTGTGGTTAACAGGTGGTTGAGTACCCCACCTGTATAAACTTTTTTTGCAATAATTTATAGTTCTGTACAAATTTACTTATTTGGGGTAATGAGGAGATTACATATTGTTTTGGTATTGAACTCTGAAAAGATTACTTGTACATAAAACAGTCAACATCACTCCATGTAATTCAACTTTTTTTTTTGAAAACTAATTCAACTGTTTTTTTCATGGAAATAACTTTCATTTAAGGTGGTTGGACATTGACATAGTTATGGGTTGCCAGCCACCTTTCTTTTTGCTGGTAAAAAATCCTGAAATTATTGTTTCTGTTTGTTTAAATTTCATGCAAGTTAATTTAATTTTTTGCTCAACTTGCTGCTCCTGCAATCAGGCAACAATTATGTTTTCATTTGAAAATCATACTGCACAGACTTCTGGGATTGTTGTGTCCGTCCAGTCTGCTGCTCGTGCCTACAAGCTTGATTTTTTTTTTCAATACATTTTTTTGTAACACAATCTTGAACTTTATAACTGGACTGGTGCAGTTGGTTGGTTGCAAGTATGCACGAGGCAGCATTGATTGAAGGTAGCTGTGTTTTAGCATGTTTATGTGATAGCTGCGTTTTAGCCCTTTATGTCCACTCGTGGGAATTCTCACTGCATGATAAGTGCTGGTTTTAATTGTTGAGTGGTATGAATGCTCCTCCCTGTCAATTGTAAGCTATGTATGTTTGTAGCTGTACATTACTATGCACTTAATACAAGTCGTACATATTTTATTCATCATGGTGCAAATTTGCATGTACTACAGAATACAAGTAACAACGGTTCCTGTGACAAATGGCTCATAAATGCCTTAAATTCTTGCTTGTAAAATCGTAAATTATCTGGCTTGTTGCGGTTCAGTCAGAAAGGTAGCTAGAGACATTTCATCATAGAAAGGCCATAGCTTGCTTTTCATAACTACATCTTTTATGTAAAGCAGCACCGAATTGTGGGTAATTAGATAATAATTTTGTCGAATTCATATGTGGATTAAGAGAGTTTATCCATATAAGAAGATAATCGGGAGGTGCACGGTCTAGCTTCTTTAAATTCCTTAAGCTTGTTCTGTTACCACGGCTTCTTAAAAATGTGACTGACTAGTATCAGATGGGAGGTGTGGAAGCTAAAGAAAAGTAACACTTACTCCCATGTAGAAAATTTTGGTTGACCGGAACATATGGTAGAAAGAGAGTACTTATCTTACATGGTTCTTGTTCTATATGGAACCAGAAAATTGTCTACCCTTGTTTTCTTTCTGCATTATGGATAAGGTTGCCTCGGCAGGGAAGCCTTAGACCTAGAAGATTGGCAGTAAGGCACATTGAGCATTATCCTCATTGTATTGATAAGCTAGCATTTCTGCTGCATTGATATCATTCACGAAGCTGTTTTTCTAAGATGCAGGTTTGACTCCGCTCAACTCTTTCTATGATGGATACATTTCTTGGATTATGCTTGCTTTATCTTTCCGTTAGTCAATTATTCATCATTCACGTGCTTTGTTGAAAATGGTGGTTGTGTACAATTGATTTTTTCAGTAAAGAAGTTATATGGAGTTTACCAATTTGGGCTGGTTGCTTGATTTTTGTATTTTGGTTTTTAGGCTTAATTGATTGCTTTTGTGCTCCTTGTATTTTCACATTCAGATTATGCATGTTTCTGTAGCAGTTGGTTAGGCTTCTATTCACTGCATATTCATTTTAATATTAAATACGCAAGCAAGTTGCCTCCAAAAAAGTTGCTTGTTAACAATGTTATAATTTTGAGTTGTTTGGTTTGGTTCAGTGAATCTCTAGCAAACTATGTGTTACTATATATTTTGAGCATCATGTTTTCATGTATAGTAAGGGATTTTCTTGTTGTACCCTCACACACCTATTCTTTCATAGTGAAGAGTAAATAGGCGGACTCGTTCCAGTACTGCTACAACATCCTTCTTCAGGTTTGGCCCTCTTTTCCTCGCTCTCCCGAATACAGAAAAGAACACTATGCTGTTCATTGGAACTATACCATTACTTGATCTTCTTGTGGATGCAGGTTGTTTTTGGGTCTCAATTTACTGTTCCGGGTTAGAGGTAACGGTCAGCATAATTCAGGTCTCTTGCAAGAGTGTCACTGTCAGGGAGGCAATGTAAAAAAAGCGTAAACCTGTTCTAGGAGTAAAAGTATGACAAATTTCATGAATTCGTCAAGATTTACTGCGAATGAATGATAATAATTATAGAAGTCATTTGTAATTCTAGAACATTTTACCAGCTCCAAAGTGGTAATACTATGAAGTGAAAAGTCTATTCTCCTCAGACCTTTCCTTGTATTCGTTCTTCTTCTATATTCCATTGATATTCTTCTTTGACTTGTATTATCTCTTCTACTATAAATATTCCTCTAATTCAACACCTAATTCGAATGTCTAAATAGCTGGCTTGGATCATGACAATGTCCTTGGGCTAGTGGACTAGTCCAATTCAGCTGTTAGCCTGTGACTATTGCCTGTGCAAGTTGATGTTTAGTAATAAAGATAGACTGCAACTTGCAATTGCAAATAGTACTACATTTCAACGACAATTTGCAATAAATGAGATCGATTGAACTAAATTTGGTGATACCAGGGCCGAGCCCAAATACTCCTTGGCAGTGTGGGCTTGGCCCGTTACAAGGAAAAGCTAGTTTGACAGTATCCGGGTTCGTACAACTCGGATAGTGACATGCGCTAGAGGACACTCGGAACATGGACCACATGGAGAGTACGGGTTACTGTATAAATAGTGCTCCTCAGCACTATCCCAAGTAAGTATCTTCTCATTATTCTAGTGATTACCCCCTTTTCTCTCCCGGGATCCATCTTTCATCATCACGCCGGAGGGTCTACCCTCGGGTACCTCCCGGGGCTCTGTCTTGCAGGGTCAGGTATTGGATCAGGGACAAGGGGACCATCCAGACCGACCAGGCAAGCAGCATCAAGTTGGCACGCCCAGTGGGACCCGATCTTTGTTCACAAAACGCATTAAGATGCCGCCTCGAGTTCGGCCGCCACGAAGAGGTATAGGAGGGAGAAGGCCTGAAGTGGCTGAGGAGGATCTCACTTTACGCCAGATGAGGGATCGAGCGCGTAAGGGGAAGGCTCCGGCGCATTCGGATCCAGAAGCCTCTGAAGGGGAGTCAGAGCCGCAGGAGGAAAGGGAGCCGGGAATGACGCAGGACGACCGTGACAGAAGGGAGTTTGCTGCTACTCAAGAAGAGGAGTATCGTCGCTGGCTGGCGGCAAAGCAAGGATCGGGATCGGGAACAAAATCGATTGGGGAAGGACAGTCGAACCCCCCGGGGACCGAGGACCGGGTACCTCCGGTTCAGCCAGGGTCAGGACCTAATCCGACCCGGTTGGTGCCTCCTACGGGGTTACCTCCTTTGGCTGCGGAGGTGGTCAGCCGAGGACCTCCTGCCGTTCCTAGGCAGGAAAACCCTCGGCCTCCAGTGGTGATAGATCTGGGAAGGCATGCTGGGAGTATAGGGCAACCAGCTGGTATAGGGCCGGAATATGGTCAAGGCGGGGGCCATCCCGGATACGGAGCTCCAGGATACGGGACGTCTCAACCCGGGTATCAGGGGTACCCCCGGCACCCGGAGGGTATTATGCCCAACCCACTGGAGCCTCGGGGGGCTGGGCTCCCGGGATCAAGGACCGGTGTGGATGCAGAACCAAGTACTGATGGCGGGGTATGCCATGGCCCAACCGGCCCCGGTCGTAGGAACCTATGGTATGTACCCGGTGGTTGTGGACCGGGCTCCGGCGGCTATAAACTCGGTGGAGGAGAGATTGGACCGGTTGATAGGAAGGAACGGAGGAAGGCCTACCTCCCCATGGATAAGTTATATCAGCACTTTCCCCTGGCCGGTGGGAATGAGGGTCCCGGAGGGGGTGCCGACCTACAGCCGGGAGACAGATCCGGAGGAATTCGTCAGGACGTACCATAATGTCATGGGAACACGTGACATCCGGGAGGAGCTTATATGCAAGCTGGTGAGCTCGTACCTGAGGGGAAGTTGTTTGTCGTGGGTTCGAAGCCCAACCCCCGGAAAGTTTCAGAAATTACTACGATTTCTCAAGGGTTTTGATGCACAGATATGAGACCAAATGAAAGAAGTACCTTCCTTTGGCCGAAGTGGCTCACAGTCGACAGGCGGCAAAGGAGGATGTCCGGGGTTTCCACAGGAGATACATGGACGATTCCATGAAGGTGATTGATGGAGACGCTCAAGTGAAGGCCCTGATCGCAGGGTTCATTGCAGGGTTAAGGGATGAGGTGTTATGGGCGAAGCTTATGGAGAATATCCCGACCACCTTCCATCAGCTGGATCTTGAGGTGGAGATGTATTTTTCGCTTCTGGAAGGGAGCAAGAAGAGGAAGGAGGAAGGGTATTTCGAGGACAAGGGGATTGGAAAGGGTGACAAGGCTCGGGTCGCTGATCCTGGCAGGAGGGATGCAGTCCAGGCCCCAGTAAAACCGAGGGTTGACCCCCCTCGGGCCGAAACGTTCACTCCTCTGACCAAGACCCGGTCGGAGATCCTAACAATTCATCGGAACCTGTTTCAGGACCCGGCCCCCATACCGGGAAATCTGACTCCAGCAAATGCTGCCAAATATTGTGCGTTCCACAAGTCTAATGGACACACAACAGAAGGCTGCCGAAACTTGAGGGTGGAGATTGAGAAATTGATCGAGAGAGAACAGTTGAGAGACTGTGTGAGTCAGGAGAACCAGCGTCCGGCAGCCGGGCAGCAGGCAGGAGTTGGGAGGAAAAGGAATTGGAGGAACAGACCGCAGAATGATAACCAGCGAGGGGCTCCCGCTCCGGCTGCCCAGCCGGGAGCAGCAGCTTTAGTTATGGCCCCAGAGCCGGTTAATCAGGTCCCTCCCCGGATGATAAATGTCATACACGGTGAAGTAGGTGATGGGCCCCAGTCCCATGCAGTTGCAAAAGCCCGGAGCCGGTATGTGCCGGCTGGTGAGGACAGAGAGAAGAGACTACGCCCGACGGAGGTCATCACCTTCTCGGACGAGGATCGGGTGCCCAGCCTAACGCCCCATACAGATCCAATGGTGATTACAGCGGAGATAGAAGGATTTACAGTCAAGCGAGTGTTCATTGATGATGGAAGCAGTGTAGAAATCATGTTTGCTTCTTGCTTCGACCAGCTGGGGATAGGGCGCCACAACCTTCGCCCGAGCACCTCTCCGTTGTCAGGGTTCACAGGCCGGACAGAACATCCTTTGGGGGTTGTGTCTTTAGCAGTGACAGTGGTAGATGACCTTGACAGGAACAAGAAGACCTCGGTCCGGTGCAATTTCGCTGTCATAGATGCCCCGTTTCCCTACAACATCATCATAGGGCGACCGTGGATGGCTCAAGCCAGGGCCATTTGCTCGACGTACCATTTGACCATGAAGTTCCCAACCAGTCAGGGGGTGGCGACGGTTCGAGGAAGTCAGTCTACGGCCAGAAGTTGCATGCTCACGGCCCTTCAGGAAGCCAGGAAGGCCCCGGTCGGGGCGGTGCAGGGAGAAGTAGGTCCGGGAGATGTGGAGGACATGCAGGTCGGAAGCCGAGGCACAATTAAGGTTGGGAAAAAGATGCCGGTCAGTGTGAAGGAACAGTTACGATCCTTGCTTTCAAAGTATGAGGATGTGTTCGCATGGGAGGAGAAGGACTTCACCGGCGTACCCCCGGAGTTTGCTCTCCACAAGCTGAACGTATACCCGGAGCTGAAGTCAATTCGGCAAAAGAAGAGGGCCCTGGCAGGAGATAGGGCCGAGGTGGTGAAACAGGAGGTGCTGAAGTTGCTGGAGGCCGGGGTAGTGGAGGAAATCATATACCCAGAATGGCTGGCTAACCCGGTGCTAGTAAAAAAGCAAAACGGGTCCTGGAGAATGTGTATCGACTTCACCGACCTAAACAAGTGCTGCCCGAAAGACAGTTACCCCTTTCCCCCAGTCGACCGGTTGGTGGAGGCCATCACCGGGTATGAGGCCCTGGCTTTCTTCGATGCATACCGGGGTTATCACCGGATTCAAATGTCAGGAGAGGATAAGCCGAAAACAGCTTTCCTCACGGAGTTCGGGACCTATTGCTACAGACGGATGCCATTCGGCTTGAAGAACGCGGGGGCAACGTACCAGCGGATGGCAGATGCTATATTTCGGGATCAGCTGGGCCGAAGCATGGAACTATATGTTGATGATATGGTGGTGAAGAGCCGGAGCTACCCAGGTTTCTTAGAAGACTTGGAGGAGATGTTCGGCATTTTGAGAAAAGTTAACCTGAAGCTGAATCCCGAGAAGAGTGTGGTAGGAGTAGCGGCCGGGAAGTTCCTCGGCTACATGGTATCTAGTCGAGGAATAGACGTCAATTCGGAGAAGGTGGAGGCGATAAGTCGGATGCAGTCGCCGAAGAATGTGAAGGAGGTGTAGAAGCTAATGGGTTCCCTGGCAGCCTTGAGCCGCTTTCTGTCAAAAGGTGCGTAGAGACAACTTCCCTTTTTCAACATACTAAGGAAGGCGAAGAAGTTCGAATGGACGGAGGAGTGCGAGAAAGCGTTCGAAAATCTGAAGGAACACCTGAGCCGACTTCCGACCCTCTCGAAACCGAAGGAGGGGGAGGATTTGCT
The DNA here is from genome assembly GCA_948330725.1 of Sherardia arvensis. Classification (NCBI taxonomy): domain Eukaryota; kingdom Viridiplantae; phylum Streptophyta; class Magnoliopsida; order Gentianales; family Rubiaceae; genus Sherardia; species Sherardia arvensis. Next base: position 30,179,618 of record OX415240.1, read on the forward strand.
TTTATACTTGTCTGCGTCCACGTCGGCTGTCAGCGCGGTGTTGGTCCGAGAGGAAAACGGACGGCAGTGTCCGGTGTATTTCGTCAGCCGGGCGTTACAAGGTCCGGAGACTCGGTATATAAGCTTGGAACAGCTGGTATTGGCGCTGGTTTATGCTTCGAAACGATTGCGTCCGTATTTCCAGGCCCATCCGATTGTGGTCCTAACCAACCACCTCCTGAAGTAGGTGATGCTTAAGCCCGAGGCGTCGGGGCGTTTGATGAAGTGGGCCATAGAGTTGGGGGAGCATGAGATAACATATCAGCCGAGAAAAGCCATTAAGGGCCAGGCAATGGCGGATTTCTTGACAGAGATGGTCGGGCCGGACACGTCTGCCGAGGAATACCCAAGCCCGAGGTGGACATTGCATGTGGACGGGTCAGCCCATGCAGGAGGCAGCGGAGCCGGGGTATTGCTGACATCCCCGGAAGGAGAGGAGTACCACTATGCACTGCACTTGGACTTTAAAACTACAAATAACGAGGCAGAGTATGAGGCGTTGGTGGCAGGACTCAAACTTGCCCGGGAATTGAAGATAGGAAAGATCCAGGCCTTCAGTGACTCGCAGATTGTAGTTCAGCAGGTGATCGGAGAGTATGAAGCAAAGGAGCGAAGTTTGCAGAGGTACTTGGAGCTGGTCCAACCCATGATCCGGCAGTTCGACAGTTTCAGTCCGGAGCAGGTGCCAAGAGAGCAGAACGAAAAGGCCGATGCGTTAAGCAAGTTGGCATCTTCGAAGTTGAGGCCAGGAACCTCTCATAAGGGAGACATTGGAGAGGAGGAGTTACGAGCAGAGTGATGAGATTCTGGCAGTAGAAGCAGCGCAGGAAGACTCCTGGATGGCACCGGTCCGGGCGTACCTTCTGACGGGAGAGGTCCCGGCCGACCGGGTGGCGGCCAGAAAAATCCGGGTCAAGGCGCCGAAGTATACACTACAGGAGGGGGTCCTGTATAAAAGAGGCTATCTCCAGCCGTTGCTGAAGTGCGTGGAACAACAGGAGGGCAAGTACCTTGTCCGGGAAGTTCATGAAGGTCTGAATGGTAGTCACCAGGGAGCCAGAACGGTGGCCAGGAAAATCTTACGGATGGGGTACTATTGGCCTACCATGTTTGAAGACTCGCAGGACAGGGTTCGCTCATGCCTTCAATGCCAAAAGTTCGCGCCGCTAGTGCACATACCCCGCGAAGAGATGATGGGGATAACAGGAGCCTGACCTTTTAGCAGATGGGGACTGGACCTGGTCGGACCTTTTCCCACCGCTCCTGGCAGTTTGAAATACCTGATTGTGGCTATCGATTACTTCACCAAGTGGGTGGAAGCCAAGCCCCTGACCAACATCCGGGGAGCTACCTGTGTGAAGTTTTGCTGGAGGAACATTGTTTGCCGGTTTGGAGTGCCGAGGGCCATAGTAACCGACAACGGAGCGCAGTTTGAAAATGATTCTTTCAAATCCTGGTGCGTAAAGTATGGAATAAGCCAGAAACTCACGTCAGTTTATCATCCGCAAACTAACGGTCAGGTGGAGGTAACGAACCGGACGATAGTGAGCGGGATTAAGGCCCGGCTCCAGGGAGCGAAGGAAAATTGGGTACACGAGCTACCGAGTGTTCTATGGGCTCATCGGACCACGGAAAGCTCGGCGACTGGGGAGTCCCCCTACAGCCTGACGTATGGGTCGAAGACAGTGATTCCGGCTGAGATCGGCGTTCCCAGTCTTCGGACGGTCAAGCCGGTGCCCGAGGAGAAGAATGATGAAGAGAGCAGAACGAATCTAGACCTGCTGGAAGAAAGAAGAGAGAGAGCGGCCTTGCATGAGGCTAAGGTAAAGGAGAAAGTTGAGAAGTATTATGACAAGAGGGTGAGGAAGGAGCAATTCAATGTAGGCGACAGAGTAATGAGACGAAACGACAAGAGTCACCAGGAGCCGGAGGGTAAGCTGGCACCCAATTGGGAGGGATCGTACCGGGTGACAGAAGCCCACCCGGGCGGGAGTTATGTGCTGGAGGATCCAGCGGGGAAGGGAGTCCCCCGAAGATGGAACATAGCAAATCTTAGACAGTTCTATGGATAGTCTCTGGCACTTTTTGCCTAGATAGAGTAGTCTCTGGCACTTGATGCCTAGGTAGAATAGTCTCTGGCACTAGATGCCTAGGTAGGATAGGTCCTCGGCGGCGGGCGCCCGGGACAGGAACCTAGAGGTCGGATGGCCGAAGGGTAGGTAGGAAAACATCCTGGAAACAGGGATTTTTGTAACAAGGGCATGTCCCTTCCATCCGATGTTAATTAAAAGAATGAATGCGCGCATTATGATTTGAAAATCGAAAGATGTGTCATAAACTGAAAATTATTACACATGTCTAGAATAAAATGAAAGGTTATAACATGGCACGAAGCTCTATCCTATCTACGGGCCCCCGACGTAGAGGCTTCGCCGGGAGGAACTCCCCGGGCCTCGCGCCTGCTTCTTTGAACAGCTTGCTCCAACATGCGCTGCTCCTCGTCTTGATCCCGCGGGAGGTCCGGATTCTCGCTTCGATCACCCTCCAGCTCGACAGCTGATCCGGAGGTAGGGACAGGAACACTGCTAGGAGTGCCTCGACCCCTTATTCGGACTGAAGGTTGCCTTGCTCGCGGCCCGGCTGAGTTACTCACAGTTAAGGTAGCTTTCTGTTTTCCCTTTCGGTCGTTTCAAGCCGGGCGGGAACCAGAGGCAGAAGAAGGACCAGGAGGGTGATCAGCAGTCGGAGTACTCCCTTGAGCAGGAAACTGAGCGCGGAATCTGGCAGCAATGGTCCGAAGCCTGGCTAAGCGTCGTTCAGAAGCCTCAAGATCCAGGAGCTCAGGAGTATGCTCGTAACGCTCATAGGCCAGATCGACATCTTCAAGTGGAGGTATTTGGGACACAGAAGGAGGAACTATGATCCGGTTCAGAATGTTCTTCCTCCAATCCACAGCTGCTTGATAGGCCGCAGCCCAGACGCCAGAGGTCCTCTCGGAACTCTCCATCCAGGCGATCAAATAGTCAACTGCCCGGGGAACATCGGTCAGCAGGGGAATGTCGACCGCCCCCTGACGCAGTCTTAGTAGATGGTATGACAGATGAACCAACACTAGCTGCTGTTGTAGGGTCCGGTTCCTAGTCGCCAGCTTCTCGTTTTCCACTTCAAGTTTGGTGGCGTGTTTCCGGAGCTCAGTTGTATTCTGCATCCTCATACACTTGCTATAGTACAGCCGAACGTCGTGCCATACCTCATCCAACTCCTTTTGGATCCGGAGTTGGAAATTGCGGTGCTGGGCTTCTTGCTCTGACAGGACTAGGTCGAACTCGAGGACCTTGTCGATGCTCTCAAAAGCAAGTCTGTAACACTTCGACAGGGAACCAAAGTTTTCTTGGATTTGGAGCAGGCAAGTGATCAGGCAGTCGGCGTCGGGAAACTCGGAGATCAGGGGAACGAGCCCCCCTCGGATAAAAGGTCAGTCAGGCTCGGACAGCCGGCTCCTAATGTAGCCGGGGTAGGAACCGGGGGTCTAAGGACTCTAGAAGGCTCCTGGTAACAATAGGACCGAGTCAGGGCACATATATATATAAAAAAAGGAAGTATAGACGAAGAAGCAGAGGCAGTGTTGATAGCAATTGCGAGCAAAGGAAATTTTATTGATAGAATGAAGGTCCGGGTAACAGATTACAAAATTAAGAAAACGAAAAGGGAAAAAATCTAACTAACATGCTGGAGGACTCCTTCTCCTTGGTCATCCCCGCCATCGCTGTTGTCGCTATCCGAGTCATCATCGGAAAATACTGGAACAGGAGAAAGAGGGGTCTCGGCAGTCCCCGGGTTCTCCAGACCAGCCTCCGGGGATGAAGAGGTCTCAGCTTCAAGATCCTTCGGATTGAACAAGCCCCTGTAATGCCCGTATATGGTGTAGTATTGGGTAAAATTCTCGTCTTCGGGCAAATCAGATCCGGAGATTGGAGCAGGAGGAAGGGGGTCAGGAAGCCGAACCACATCAGTCGACCAGTTTCGGACATCCTCAGTCGACATCTGCTTCTCCCGTAGAGCATCCCACAGCTTGGGAGAGAGGCCCTTCATACCACCCTTCTGAAGAGTGTTCACCAGATGCAGTTGTTGGTCCTCGGCATTCGGGTTGTACCATTGCTTCTTGAATGAAGCCCTGATCGAAGGAGGGAACCAACCCCGGACCTGCATGTAAGTATTGTGGCATTGATGGGCGTTGGCGGCGAGGTTCAACTTAGTCAGGCGGAGGGACAGGGTTTGGCTCGCCAGGACTTTATCGACGACAGTTTCGGCGAATTCCAGACGCTCTTTATAATTCGCCGCTCGAGCAGCCTCCAGTTCCTTCTCCAGGGTGCTCACCTTAGCTCGAAATTGAGCTGAGACTTCCCTCTCGGCCCGGAGCTCATTCTCCTTCTCGGCCCTGAGCTCTTCTTCCTTCCCCTCAAAGTGGCGCCCGAGAAAGGAAGAGAGGGCGGCTTGGAAGGCAGGGGAGTTGGCGAACTCAGAGCTGAGAAGTTGGACCTATAGAAAAAATGGGTCAAAAAAAATATAAAAAAAATAATAAAAGAGAGAGCAGGAAGGGGAGACTACCTGCGGGTTAGAAGAAGAAACAAGAGGGGTATCGGCGCGGGAGGATGAAGGAGTCTGAGAGCCACCTGTCCGATGTTTCTTCCCGCCATGATCGGAACTTTCCCCCTTACGCTTGCCCGAAACGAAAGGGGGTGGGGGAGGGATCTCAGGGGCAGAAATGGTGGTATACCTCGACACCGGGGATCTACCATCCCTAGCCGGGGGCCACAAAGGCAACCCTCGACCAAGTGGTGGCCCAGGAGTGAGCCCGGGAGTGAGCACGGGAGCGACAGAGGGTTCGGGCGGGGCAAAATCAGTGATGGCCTCGACAGGATTTTGAATGGACTCCTGCTGAAACTCTGCTTCGGCCACGCACCCCTCCTGATCCTCCTGTTCGACCTCGTGCTCGGAAGTGACATCGACGATTGTAATAGGACCGAGATTGAGAGGCCCCGAGCCAAGAGGAGGATTCTGAGCGGGATCGTTAGTCTTGTTCTTATCCTGATGACGCCCCTGCTGCGAGTCCAGATTGCCCTGCTGGTTCTGAACGGTCTCCTTTGTCTTGTCCTCGTTTTGCTGACTCTCCTGCTGCGGATTAGCTTCGGCCGGAGGATTCTGAGCTTTGTTGTCAGGTGGCGGCACCTGCCTCTGCGGGCCATTCCTTTTCTTCTTTTCAACTTTGGCCGCCTCGGACTCGGTCCCGGTCCCTGCGGTGACTACTTTCCGGCCCTTCTTCTTGGGGAGTGGCACCTCAGGGTTGTTGTCCACAGTAGGGGCTGAAAGGAGGAAGGCAGTCAGCCAGAATTTGAGTTAATAAAAAACAAGAGAAGGGTAGGAATCAAGAGGTCTACCTAAAACCGGCCAGATAACGACCCAACGGCTGTCCCGGAAAGCACTGGCCGGGTATATAGCGCGGGGGAAGAGATAAAGCGAATTGCCAGCCAGCCAATACTGGTCCAGGTTGAGAGTGTTGGAGGCTAGGGTGGTGTGATGCGCAAGCTGCGTGTCAGGAAGGAAGGCTTCCCGGGCGTCGAGCACAACACTGTTGTTCCAGCTGGGGACCTTGTTGAGCTTGGGGTTGACCTTCACGTAACCCTTTGCTTGCCAGTTCTTGGCCGAGTCCTTTTTGCCAAGGATGAAGTCCTGAACGCCGGGTCGCGCTTGAACAATGTAGATCATCTCCTTACCCGGGCACTTGATAAGCATATAGAAGGACCTCCACAGATTGAAAGAAGGGTCAATCTTACATCGGAGGCTCCTGACCAGAAAACCCATCATCACAGCAATCACGTTCGGATGCATCTGACACGGCAAGATCTTGTAAAACTCTAAGAACCGGGAGTATAGCGGGGGGAAGGGAAGACTTAACCCCCACATGAAGTGAATACGGGGGATGCATCGGACAGACGTCACGGACTCCTCGGCCGAAACAGAGGCCATCTGAGCGTTCAAAGGTACAGGAACCCCCATGCCACTGAGACATTTGGCGGTCCAGACATCGGCTTGAAGAGAGCGAGCCCGTTCGGTGTCAATCTCTCTCTGAGCCCGGTTCTTGGAACGCTTGAATGTCGGGACGGAAGGAGACACGTTGCTACAAAGATGAACCGACGAGCCAACAGAAGCCGAGGCAGAAGGAACAGTACTCTGAAGAGAGTAGGTGACAACGACATCGGACTGAGCATCGTTTGAGGCCATAGTGGAGGAGAGGAGAGAGAATATGAAGATTTGAACAGAGGGAATGACAGTAGAACTTTGAAAGTTGAAAGCAATTAGTGAAAGCGATTGGAAGGAAGGCTTATTTATAGAGAACGAGAAAAGGAAGGCGGAAAAGCAACAATTAAATGGGTTTGGGAAGCGATAAAACAATGATGGCAATTATTAATTGTCCTCGAGAAAGGCGCGTCCGTCCCATCATTGTCGGGCCGGGAGCGAATACGGAAAGCCAATCCTCCCGCCCTCGGATCAGAAGAGTTTACACCTTCGGACGGAAGAACCGGCTTCCGGGGGGCTAGTGGTGATACCAGGCCCGAGCCCAAATACTCCTTGGCAGTGTGGGCTTAGCCGGTTACAAGGAAAAGCTAGTTTGGCAGTATCCGGGTTCGTACAACTCGGATAGTGACATGCGCTAGAGGACACTCGGAACATGGACCACATGGAGAGCACAGGTTACTGTATAAATAGTGCTCCTCAGCACCATCCCAAGTAAGTATCTTCTCATTATTCTAGTGATTACCCCCTTTTCTCTCCCGGGATCCATCTTTCATCATCACGCCGGAGGGTCTACCCTCGGGTACCTCTCGGGGCTCTGTCTTGCAGGGCCAGGTATTGGATCAGGGACAAGGGGACCATCCGGACCGACCAGACAGGCAGCATCAAAATTCAAATCAAGAAAACTATAGTAGTAGTAATAACTTAAACTATGATGAATCATATGTTTCTCATGTTGTAATATTAATGTTATAAAACTTGCTCCAGCATTTTAACGAGTCGATCTCAAATTTCTCATCAATTGCTCTGTTCAATCAGGTTAAACTTGCTTGACTTGCATTTGGAACCAGTCAAATTTAAGTTGCTCTTCAGAACGTTCTGTTTAATAAACATAAATCTGCTTCACTCACATTTAAAAGGAGTCAAATTTAAGTTGTTTGTAAGATGCTTCATTCAATTGCACAAATTTGATCGACTCACATTTGAAACGAGCAAATTCAAATAGATGCCGGCACTCTATTCAATAAGCATAAATTTGGTCAACTCGCATTTTCTAAGGTAGGGATTAATAAGCATAAATTAGTTGACATTCAAGTTAACTATGTTAGCGTGAGGTGTTAAATTTAATAACAAATTTGCTTGACTAGTATTTGAAATGAGTAAAACTCAAATTACTTGTGAAGCGGGTTATGTGAGAACTTGGACTTTCCTCGAGTCTTTTTAATGCAAAGGTAATTGGCTCTTGATCTGGACAAATATGTAATGCATGCAACTATTTAATATTAATAAAATGTGTTTTTTACGAAAAAAAAAAAGAGAGCAAAGGTTTCTTGATTTTGAAATCCTTGTCAAATTTGTGACATACGAAACTAATTTTTTTAGCATCCATGAGTTGAAGTCTAACTTTAGGTTAGGAATCTAATGTCATGGTGTGAAAGAAACCGCTGGGATGGCCAATTATTGAAAGCATGAATGCTAGAACATGCCACACTTGGGTGTGAAAGAGATGTATTCCGATTGACAAAACGCAGAAATTAGTATTTCTAAATGGAGAAGAACCTCCCAATGTGCCTCATCAAAACGACAATCAAATCCACCGTTTAGCACCCAAAATTAATTAGAAAGTCAAAAGGTGTAGACACTTCCAATTTCCAAATTCAAATTCAACGATTTCATAAACACCAACTATTCACGTGGTTACCATTATGCGAAATTATTGCTTCATTCATCTTAATACATTTAAGCTACTATACTTAAATTAAATTAAAAACGCCTAGCACAAACCAGAAACAGCGGTTAGGCTGGAGTAACAATCCCCTGTAGCGCGTCCGCACGGGAGCCTGGATGCACTTCCTCCCCCCCAAATTATCCCCAATTTGCAGAAATCAAATCAGGGCTGCGATTCCGCCTTCTTGCTGTTGGTCATCATGGTCTTGAACTCCTCGAAATTGACCCGGCCGTCCTTGTCTGCGTCGACGGACTGGATCATAACGCCGCAGTCCTCGAGGGAGCAGCGCTCGCCGAGGCGGGTGAGGATCTGGTGGAGCTCGGCGACGGTGATGAATCCGTCGTGGTCCTGGTCGTAGAGGTCGAAGGCGTCGCGGATCTCGCCGGAGCCGCACTCGGTGGTGCCGTAGAAGGAGGCGAATTCGTCGAGGCTGATCACGCCGTCCTTGTCGGTGTCCACCTCCTCCATCGTCCTGGCGATCTCCTCCGCCGTCGTCTCAGACCCTCCCAGCGCCTTCATAACTCCGGCCAGCTCCGACGACGAGATCTTCTCGTCGCCGTTCGCGTCGAACCGCGCGAACACCTTCTTCACCTCCTCCAATTCCGACGCGCTCAGCGAAGATGATGATTTGGGATTCTCCTCGCCCATTCTTTTTGAATTTTGATTTTACTCTGTGTTTTTTTGCGTGTTTATAACTGGCTTTTAGTAATGAGAACGAGCGGGATCTCTGGTACTTATAGGCGGGGAGGAGTGATGGAGATGGATAGGATGCCCGTGTGGGGACAGATTTGTCATTCTCCACGCGTATTAACGGTTCCAGAGTGATTTTCTCTTTAATTATTTTTCTCATCTACTCTTATTATTTCCGTAATCCCCTCTTGAAAAAATAGAGAAAATTGCTTAAATAGATAAAAATAGTGCACATGTAACCCTCTGTTCTGGTTAGTGTGATTATAATTACATATCTAATTAAACTGAAATTCTCATAATTATTAATTTAAAATTCGTAAAAATATAAAAATGACCTCATTTAAAAATAAATATAAAAATCTAAATCAATGGGATAATGTAACAAAAATAATCTCGTCATAAAATTTTTAAAAACATCACATTATTCTAAATATTTTCTTTTGTTTTTCATGAATTTGTTGGGCACCTACTCCACGTCGCCGACATCCATAATCTGCCTACGTGCACTCAATTTTCCAATCATCTGTCGACAGGCCACGTAGCCACGCTTCAAGATTTATAGGGGAGGCGATATACGCACTGGTGACACTGGTGACTGATGAGGTGAGGTCGGGGAGTGGGTCAGCACCAAGCACCCATCTCCAAATAAGTTATGGTCCGTCGACAGTAGTATTTAATTTGAAATTTTATTTTGAGTAGAAATCAAATGATATTTGTGACATGTTACATGAATTATTAACCGAAATTAAATTATTAAGTATGTTCAGAGTGACATGTGCAAAGGTTTGCCCAATCGAAAGTTATAATCACACTAAATAAGAACTGAACGTTATAAATATACAATTACCAAAACTGATGGTCATATAAGCCTTATAGTATAAAAAATATTCTTATTATAAAAGCACACCTATATATATCATCAAATGAAATGGTTGTTACACAATGTAATTCATTTGTATATCAAATATGAAAATGGTTGTTACACAAATTGCATATTACACTCCTCTAATTATTTTCTAACGAACTTTGAAATGAAACTTATATTAAATATGCAAATGAAATGGTTGTTACACAAATTATCCTACCACGCATCCGATAAACCACATGCAGAACATGAAATACATCTTGGAGATGAACCAAATACAAATATGGAAGTTTGATTATAATTTGAATTGAATTAAACTGAAACATTAAAAAGTTCAAATACAAATAAAACCAATCTAAAAAATTTCAAATGGCTTGATTATTACTTTATGTAATTTTAAATTATCATTATCTCTGTTTAAATACTATTTACTTACAAACTTTATATCATTGATTATAGAAGAAAGCATGTTTGATTTTGATCATCAAACTTACATCGATACCAATTACAATGCATATATCACATCAACAAGAACTTGCAAAGCAGGAGTAAGGAGAATCGTATTCTCTGTGTTGATAGCAAGTTTCTTGATTGTCCTTTTCAATTGATTCTTTAAGTTTTGGTTTGAATGAACATAGTACTCCTTCATCTTTTCCACACTCCCTCCCCGATTCTGTCTAATTGATACAGTACTTTGTCTTAAATTTGATCATCAATTTTTAATATTTTATTTAAATAATTTTATCATCATGTAATATATTTTTTTATTAAAATATTTCGATCAAGAGGGTTGAGAAATGTCTAATACAAATGTTTTTGACAAGGAATGGTACACCTTTTTCCCTTGAAGAATGCCCAATATTGATACTAATTAGTTTCCATGCTATTAACCACGCAATGGCCTGATCACTTCTATAACTCACTTCCAAGCCATAAACTCCTTTATCATTTTACAAGAAATTCCGAAACTTATCTGCACAAGGTGGAGGTTCTGCCTCTCGAAAAATGCATTTTGCTGCTGCCAAGTGCTCAAATAATCAAGACTGTAGTCCTTCAATTCAAACCCGTCCCCATATAATTTTGAACGAGCACCTCCCATTGCACACGGTCCTTCTCTTTTAGGATTTTTTGACACATGTCTGCTGCTTTCCCAAAATTTCTGTGAACTCATAAGTTGGAAGCCCTTGTCTGGTCTCCCAAAATAATTCTCACCAATGCCCGGATCATAGCACTTAATAGCCTCAACGGGTCTACTAGAGTCTCCTACCTCTCTTAAGTGCACACAATCAGGTAGCAAAGAAGCTAACTTCTGATGGATGTCTGGAACCGCACTTGATCACAATCCAAGCTCACAAACTGATCTGCAAGACAAACCTCTGGGGTGGTCGGGGGTAGACATGCACTCCGATACTTAAATCAGTGACAGTTTTGAAAAACTTATAAGCGTAAGGTGTAGTATGTGTAAGATCATGAATAGAGAGATCTACCAAACCTTTGTATTTATAGAGTTCCAATTAGTAGATCGGCAGGGTTTGTAATTAGAGTAAGATTACAACTCTTATGGTGATAACAGTTGTATTCCCTAATTAGAGGAAGTGTATTTCTTGTAGGACATTCAGAATAAACATTCCTTATAAGGATTTGGACCGATGGACCCGTGAGTCCATCTCCCACGTATCTCGAGCCCCTGGCCCTTCTTAGACCCTCATCTGAGCCTGAACGAAGCCTCAGAGTGTGAACCATGGACTCATCAGTAGCCCCAAGGCAGATGTTTAGAATCTCGAGGTCTCCTCTCGAAGGTATGGTGCGAGGCTTGTTACTCGAGGGTAAGGCCAATAACTCGAGGGAGGTATCTTAGAGCATTAGCTCGAGACATCCACTCGGGCTGACTCTTCTGAATATCTATTTTCAAGTTGTTTCGCATTCGATCTGGACACATGAACGGCTGAGTTTAATTCCTTTTCCTATCCAAAAGCAGAATACACGTATTGTATATTTATTCGGTGGCGCTGGCGGTTTGTTCCACCATCTCTCCACTTGCTTGCATCGGAACACAGATCAAGGTAATTACCCTCTTAAATGCTGTTTAATTTTGGATTATATCTCTCAAATATTTTTTTGTCTTCCTCACTATAACCTTTTCATCCAAGTGTAGGGGACACTCTTCATCTAAATTTCCGAAACCCCAATTTCTTGTTCAACTTCAATCAGTAAGTTTTCGAATCTTTAATTTCGATCACTGTCTGTAATTTTCATTCCTTCATTCCCTTGCATTTCCCCCCATTCCCTCTATAATCATGTCGAGTAGTAGCGAAATGAATTCCATCCCCCCAACATGATGATAGAGTGGATGTTAATGCAACAACAGAGGAGATTGGCTCCAATGATCGTCGCCGGGCTGAGATAGCCAATAGGAAATGACCCGTAGAGCCAAAGAAACATACAGGTTTAGGAAAAAATTGGCATGTGTTGATGGCGGTGCTACAGCCCCAGATTGAGATGGATGCTACTCGGATGTTGCATCCACCAGGTGGTTAATATCCGTCGCCAATTGAGAAAGGCTGCAGCTAAGTGTCGATGAAAGACAAGAGAGCTCGAGAAGCTACCCAGAAATTTGTCGCTGACTGCTGGTACTCCATCCAGTCGGACTGTGATCTCATGTACCCAGAGGATGGTGTATGCGTCCCTGATCCGGTTACTCCAAGCCGAGGAGTAATTTTTGGGAGGTTCATAGAACATGGCCTAACTTTTCCATTTCCCCCTTTGTTACCAGGTTTCTGGATCATTATCAAGTGCATCCAGGCCAGCTACACTCCAATGTAATAGTGGTAGTCATGGCGCTAATCACTTGGTGTATCGGAGAGGATATACTCCCAAGCTTTGATTTGTTTCGAAGCTTGTATAAGGTAGTGGTCACCAAGAGTTTAGTAACCTTAACACCTTAGGATGGAAGGCCCTTTGAGCTCCCTTCTAAGAGCGAAGTTAAGTTAACCTTTGATCAGACCAAGTCAACCTTTAATCAGACCAAGTTAACCTTTGATCGGACCAAGTATCCCGTGCATAACTATAGAATTCAAGTGTCAAGAGTGAGTCGAAGAATGACTTCAGGGTTCTTACGTCTGACCCGTGTCGTGTTGAAACTCCTTAGAGAAGGTATAAAGCTCAAAGGTTGTAAGTGGGTGCCGGGGAATCATCGAACAGGTTAGATATGGCCGATTGAAACCTTTAGATTGTTAATCTGATTTCGGGGTGAACCCTTGAGAATAGTAGTTATCTGAAGAGTGAATACTTTGACCAACCCAAGAACGGGTTTAAAATCGAATGGTATGAGTCTACTCTGTTGGATATGGAGGATCCCGAAGCAGCTCGTAGAGCCTCTCAGGCCATGAGGGTCACGGAGGAACGGGATGCTCGAGAGAAGGACCGCTCTGTCTCCAAGGGGTCCCAGGAGGCCTCGAAGAAGAAAGGGCTTGTGTTTATGGCGAATGCTCAACATGCCTTCAGGAGGTTACAACGAGGTCCGAGAGAGTTTGCTCCCGTTGTCGAGCCAATAGCCCTAGATCCTTCTGACGAAGAGGAGAAAGAGGAAGTTTTAGTGAGGGCTACAAGAAGGAAGAATGATATGCCTACTTCTCCACTTCCAGATCCCATGGGGGAGTATATTACGGTGATGTTTGGGGAAGAAGATGAAACCCATGTCGTTTCTTCCCCTAATGAAGAGATCCTGACAGAGGGTAGCCCTTCTTTATATGCATATATCTGTGACTTGTGTTTCTGCTTCTGACTATTGACCTTCTTGTTGTGCAGTGACTTCCCTCAGTGTTCAAAAGAGTGATACTGCCCAAACTCTTGCCGAGCTATCACGAGTACAGTGTAAAGAGGAGAAAGAGAGAGGAGGAGGAGGAGGAGGCTTGAAAGAAACATCAGCTCGAAGCTTCTTCGGAGGGAACAGGGTCCCAGGGTGCAGGGAATGTGAACCCCAAAAGGCAGAAGATCCAGCTCAATCCTTTGGGAAGGTTCGAGGAGTATGTTTCCCAGCATGCTGGGACCAATATGATTTGTCCTGGATCTGAGAAGTTTCAAGAGTTCCCAGAAATTACCTAGGTGTGTAAACCCAAACTTGTTAGTCATCTTTTTTTCCTACAAGCATAGTTCGATTCTGATAACTTGTGGTTACTATTGGTGTTAGCTAACTCCCATGGTGGAGCTATAGCAGCAGTGGACCGACTGATGCGTATGTATGAATCATTCAAGGTGTTTCACGCCCGATGTAAGTCTCTCGAAGGCAATGCCACTGAGAGGGACTCGTTGTTGGCTGAGGTTGATAAGCTGAAGGCCTATGTGGCGGAGCAGTCCGGCAGGTCGCCAGTGTTGGTCGAGCAACTACGCATCGAGGTTGCACAAGAGAGGTGAGAAAATGAAGCCATTCTTCAGAGTAAGAAGCCGTTGATGCTGAACTACGGACCTAGAAGACCACCATTCTAGAGATGGGCCGCAAGATTGGTGGTCTTGAGGGAAAAAGGGGTCTGTATTCTGACCCTACGAGGCAGAGGCATCTCCTCGGAGTATGGTCCGAGTTTTGTGCCAATAGCTCCGAGATGGTGGAGCTCAGGTATTCTTACAACACCCTTTATCATCGAGCTCAGCTCCATGGGATGTGGTAGCATATTTCGGCGTTCCTTGATATTGAGAAGGATAGGAAGGATATGGCACCAGTTTATAACTGACCGTACACTGGCCGGGAGCTGAGAGAACTAGGGGCATGGCTAGATGAGAGGTTTCCAGGTGGACCTGATGAGGAACCTGAATTTGGCGGACAGGATGGTGACCTTGGATGCCCTCCAGGAAATTATCATCACCCTGCATCCCTACTTATCTTATATTGGGGAGGCGCCTAAAGTTAGCGTGTCGCCGGAAAACCAGGACCAGAATCAGCACCTTAACAATGTAATTCTCTAGAGCCTTACCTCATAGGAAGTTTTTATTGTTGATAGCCTTTTCTAGGCATTTTTTGTAACTCAAGACATTGTCCTCCTTCAATATATTGACAATTTCACTTTTATTTTCAGTGTCGTACTTTGGATTGTATTTACCCCTCTTCCACCAATCCCTTCCTCCTAAAGTTGCACCTTTGTCATGACGAGGTCAATCGCAACTCTGGGGAACTGGCTAATAGAGCAATAGGTGGGAGCAAGACTCTATCTGCTGGCAATACCAGTACAAGGCTCTTTCTTTTAGGTAAAATGATCTTGAAGAGGATACCGACGACTTGACAGGGGTCATTCACGTATTCCGGGATGATAGGATGTCGCATCGTCAACAAGTTCAATTATATAAGGACAAAAGGAATGAGCTTAGAAGCCAGTTGGGTGAACTCCAGGATAGGTATAATAATTTGGAGGCTGATCACAAGGAGGTATATCAGCACTTCCATACTGGTCCGAGATTGCTTGAGAGAGGCTTTGAAGAGTAGAGACCTTCAAGCGGTAAATGAAAAGTTACGAGAGGCCAATGAGGCCCTTTCTCGGAGCCTAGATAATGTCATTGCTGACTATAAAGAAGCCAACGTTGAGAGCCATATGAGAGGTGTGCGGATAAGTCAACTCCAAGATCAAGGAATACGAACCACTCACAGGCTAACTCTGGTTTCGGAGGATCTTGAGCGTTATAAGGAGCAATGTGCCGCCTACTCTATCCAATTCCAGGAGTTGAATGCTCGAGGAGTATTTTATGTACCCCTGTGGCAAGTTCTTCCTCGAGATTATTACCGGGAGGGGAGAGAAATGAATCTTCCTCAGCTCCGAACTCGAGGCAGATAGTAGAGTACGGTGCTCGGGGTTATTAGCCCCGAGGTGTTCCAGATTCCACCCCAAAGTCATCATCCGAAGGGGAAAGAAGCGAGTCTTCCATAGCCTCGGGCTTGAGGCATATGGTAGAGTATAGTACTCAGGGTCATGGTCTCCAAAGTGTTCGAGGGCGTGCCTCCTCTTCTTCCCCCCGAGGTCGAGGACGTAGTTCGAGATTCGGGGACCTTTATAATAGGTAGGAAGAATATTTTGATGTATTAACATCTTGTAGTACGGTGTAGTAACACCTTTCAGTCTTTTAAAGACTTTTATGTATTATCCTTGAGAAGATTGACATTCAAACGTTTAGAGTTTGAATTTACTTATTTTAGATAAGTATCAATCGTATACTTTGTCAAGTACATTACTTCGGGATTTGTTTTTGGTGCTCAAAAAGATTGATATTCGGACTGTTAGAGTCCGAGCAGCCTATTTTAGATAGGCATCAATCATATAATTATTAGAAGCATATTATCTTGAATAATTTTATTTTTTCCTAAGGCGATTGACATTCAAACGCGTAGTTCCGAGTAGCCAATTTTAGATAGGCATCAATCATACACTTTTTAGGTAGCAATCGTGCTTATGCTTTATAAGGCATAATATCTCTTTTGTTAGATTAATAGCGACTGCTCAAAAATAAGACAAGATTGTTGTAGAATAAGAAAATGATTATTCGAGCTCGTGGCTCAGTAAAGTTGAAAACATAGAATATCCCTGAGCTCAAATCTCAGATAAAAATAAAAGGGAATTTAGCCCTTGAGCTTTATTGAAGTAGATTCTTCTTATGTGAAGAAAACATACTTGGTTATTTAAACTCCGAGGTACCTGCAAAGGTATAGCGCCATCATCACTGTGTGTAGATGTTCCCCTTTGCGAGTTTGTAAGAAGTAGAATCCCCCTGGAAGGGCTCTGAAGATATGATAAGGACCCTTAGGTTTCGTCTCCAGGGCTCCTTCTAGATGCTCTTTACACCACGGGCCTACTGGTATCACCAAATCTCCTTCCTTCAAGGTTTGCTGACGTTTTTGTCCAAGCCGCGTCATCTCGTCAATCATCTCTGGGTTGACATAGAAGACAGGGGCTTCCTCGAGCTGTGGTTCTTGGTGTAGAATTACTGGGCTCGCATTGATGATGAATTTCCAGGCTCTGGGTTTAGTTCAGTTCAGTTCAGTATTTCTCAGTTCAGTTGAGTTTAGTTCATTATTTTTCAGTTCAGTACATTATACTTTTTTTTAAAAGTTAAACAAATTATATGTTAGTAATTCAGTCTAGTTCATCCAATTCATCGAAAATGTAATTTATTTCAATTCAACTCCCCGAAAATATAATTTGATGATTTTAAGTTTATATTGAAAATTCAGTTCATTTCAGTTAAGTGTGGTTCAATTCAGTTAAGTGTAATTCAATTCAGTTCTATTTTTTTATTCAGTTAAGTGTATTTTTTATTCTTAAGTGTAGTTAAGAGATTTCCATTTGATTTGGTTGCATTATCCATTCGATTTAGAATAATACATTGATTTTTTCTTCAATTTCTTTTTGTTCAATTAAGTGAGTTCAATATATTTTAGTTCAATTAAGTTTATTAAGTTCGGTTTTGGTGATTTATGATTTGATAATATATATAGTTTCATTTAGTTATATCAACCTATTGATTGTTTTCTTCAGTTCAGTTCAATTAAGTTTAGTTCAGTATTATTCAATTCAATAAGTTAGGTCCAATCATTTATGTTTAGAATCGATGAATTATGATTTGATAAAATTTTGCTAATTTAATTGTATCAATGCATAATTTTGTAAGTTCAACTTAATTAAATTCGGTATAGTTTAATTCATTATTTTTCAATTCATTTCTGTTTATCAAGCTAGGCTCGAATGATTAAGTTTGGTGCTGATATAATTTGATTTGATAAAATATAGCCCAATTTGGTTACATCAATTCAGTTCAATAAAATTCAGTTCAGTTCTGTTTAACTTCTAGGATCATTTTATCAAGTTCGGTTCTGATGAAGTATAATTTGATAAAATTTAGCTAATTTAGTTATATCAATTAGGGGTGATCATAGGGCGGGTCTGGGGTCTGGGTTTAATTTAGTTATATCTGGACCCAATCCGTAAAAATAATGTCTGATCCAAATCCGACCCATATCCACAGAGTCTAAAACTTCAAAGTCCGTACCCATATCTGCAGGGTCTTACGGGTCTAAAGGTTTTAAACAGGTCATAAATGTATCTAATAAGAAATCAAAAAATTCTTTAAATTGATGTTTGAGATTTTCATAGTGAATACATATGCCCAAATTTGTTCTTTTTTTTACCATAAGCAAAAATTTTAGTATATATATACATTAGCAATCCATAATACACATCAAAATGTATCAATTCATTAAGATCGAAATTGTAATTTAGTACAAGAACGTAGTAAGTGCAACAAAAAACGATATCTTCTATGGTAGAAGAAGTCTAGCACTCAAAGGACGCATTGTGCAACCCCATCAACACCACACCACATCATCTCTAATCTGAATCATTGTCAATATCATCATCAAGATCCTACAAAGAGAAGAACAGAAGCAAAACGATATGGTACCTCAGTTTGGTGCGCTTGAGGTTATGTTTGACAAATGATTTCTTCACAAACGCATTGTCTGAAAAAGTTAACCGTCCAGATAAGTAGAGCGCACGGAACTAGAGTTTGTGAGATAAGGTGATTCAGAATATGATTTGAGAATAAAGAAAAGGTTTTTTTTGCCTTTTCCTATATTGTATCAATTATCAGAAATTTGAGATAATAATAATGAGTTGGTCTCTTGAGTGACGGTCACTATATAGTGACGAAGGACTATATTGGAATATGGAAGGAAGGAGGTCCTTATTTGCAATTTTGACAAAAATGCACTATTCACTCACGCGCACTGTTCACTCAGTCTAAAAAACAAGCATTTTAGTCTAAAAATAGACGTTAGCAAACATATCCACACAGTCTAAAAAACAAGTATTTTATTCTAAAAAACAACCCGTTAAGCGTGAAATACAAGCATGTTCCAAAAAACTACCTGTTTGGTCTAAAAATCAAACATTCAAGGGTGAAATTCAAGCATGCTCTATAAAACCATCTTTTTTTGCTTCAAAATACATCAACTCTAAAAAGCAACCTGTTAACTGTGAAATGCAAGCATTCTCTACAAACAACCTGTTAAGTGTGAAATGCAAGTATGTTCTAAAAAACAACCAGTTTGGTCTAAAAAACAAGCATTCAAGTGTGAAATGCAAGTATGCTGAATGCAATTTACATAAACTGCAAAAAAAAACCCCGCGTGTGAATGCAATTCGCATAAATTGCTGAAAAACCCCCGTCCCAAACTTCTTTGCATATAAACCCCGTTACTATATGGTGACCGTCACTTCCAAGACTAATTAAATAATAATAATTTTAGAGAAGAAGAAGAGAAGAAAAATTAGGTTTAGAAATTATATATTATATGTATCTCATAGTAATAATATTATTATTAATTATGTATTACAATAGGTTAACGAGTCTGGATGTGGATATGGATCCGGATCTGGATCTTAATATTATATATCCGTATCCAAACCCGTTTATTAAAAACCTAGATCCAAACCCGACCCACATGGTCTAAATCCGCAGGATATGGAGTGGGTCTCAGAGCCGTATCATCCCTAACATCAATGCAATGATTTGTTTTTTCAATTCAGTTTTGTTCAGTTAAGTTCAATTCAATGACTTTAATTAGTTCAGTATTGTTCAGTTCAGTTCAGGCGTATTAAACAGACCCTAATTATGAAACAAACACACCTTAAGTATTTGGTATTGGTATATGGTATATATACAGGTCTTGGACTATAAGTCCAACTGATTGTAGTTGCGATAGAACATCCCAATCCCAAATTGAACAGATATAGTGTATAACAAGCCCAACTGAATACTCGTAGTGTGGAACAGTTGAACGGTCATAATGTACAATAAGCCCAACTGAATGCTCGTAGTAGAGAGCAGTTAGATCCAACTCAGTACGTGGTCTAGTGGAGTAAGGCATGATGCCACGAACTGGGAACTCCACGACCCACAAATGCCGGACACGTTCTCAACATTCTACCTCTATAAATAGAGGAGATGTGAGAAGAGAAAAGTAAGTTCTCTAGTCTGAAAATATATTAAACATTCATAATCTCTACTGACTTGATCGTCGGAGTTTCTATCCCTGGAAACCTCCGGGGACTTTTCTTGTAGGAAGCGTTCGACATCGGAACTTGGGAGACATCCGTAGTCAAAGAGCAGGGAGATCCCACTTCAGTATACATCCTCTTCTACTCTTAAATTTTTAATGTGTGGACTACGATTTTGTTTGTATAATTGAACAATACCAGTAGATAAGCATGTTTCGTGATTATAATACTAAAGGGAACTAGAAGAGTTATTGCCCCGGTCAATAAATTAATTAACAAAAAATATTAAAAGGATGAAACTACGTAGTTTTGACTAAAACCACCGCATGTTCACCCTATTCCGGCGCCTACTATTTTTATAAATTCCTTTTATTTGTTTCTTTTTTTCCACGCATGATATTCTGGGGTATTTTTTCCTTACTACAGATAATAAACATATCACCGGATATTACTCTTTTCTTTTCTTTTCTCTGTATGGTATTTAGATATAACACAGCTCGCATATGCCTATTTTTCGTTTCGTTCATATATTTTGATATATATGTATGGTATTAATATATTTTTGTGTCCTAAACGTGTGTTATTTATATATAACTTTTTCAAAATTCCACACTCCGTGCAGAATATTAAATATTTGTACTGCATAATTTTTCATGTCGCAACGTTGCTGCTACTGACGGCGTCGGGGTTGGAAAAGGGGGTGATCGAGGAGGCGATTGCTACGTTGGCGAAGGTTAAGGGGGTGGTGCCTACGGCGGGGACGTGACGGAGACGGTGCTGTATTTATCCGGTGACGATTCCACACTGGTGAGGGGAATGAACCTTGTGGTGGACGGTGGATCCAGCACCACCAATCAAGGACGACGGAATGGAGGATATACCCTCCCGGTGGAAGTTTACCGGACAGCTCCCCATTGCGGTGATAAATAGACGATTCAGAATTGCCGATCAGGGCTCTTTAAGAAGATGTACGAGCTCCACACGCTATGCGGTGCGGAGATCGGAATCATCATTTTCTCGTAGGGAAATAAGGTGTTTTCCTACAGACACCCCTGCATCTACACCTTGATCGACCGGTACCTCAACGGAAAGGCGGCGGTGCCGAGCTCCGGCAGCCAGCAGGTGGTGGAGGCTCACCGGAGCACGAGCATCCAGGAGCTAAATTCGCAGCCGAGGGAGATTGTGAACACGCCGGAGATTGAGCGGAAGAATGGTGAGGAGATGACGAGTATGAAGGCGAGCCAGGGGCGGTGCTGGTGGGAGGCACCGCTGGGCCAGATGGGGGTGGCGGAGCTGGAGCAGCTCATTATGTTTTTCGCAATTTCATGCTTATGTTAGGGTTTAATAGTGTAGATTAATTTATCGTAGTTCTAGGAGCAATATGATTCGATTCAGTGACTTAGATGCTTAGCTCAATTAGCTTGCTGATTGGTATGGTAGCTATGGCCTATTGGTGATTGGTATGGTAGCTATGGCCTATTGGCTATTGAAATGGATAGCCAGTTTAGGACGTACTTAGAGAGTGTAATTAGAATTGTTGTTTGTGATTTCGTTTATCTGGTGCATTTTAGGTCACGGCATGAAGTGGCTTTGGAGACCATTAACTCCCTTTTATTTTGCATGTAAATATACGGATAAGATAGACAGTACAAACTAAAACTGAAAGGATATATACAACTAAACTAAAACAGATATACTAAAATGGAAATGACATATATGTTTTTGATCATTTGCCAATTAGTATTGTTATTAAATCTGTTATTTTGATGTTTCAATTATTACATCAAAACGATATTAGTGCATTTTTGAGTATCAGATTTATGATACGGAACAAGAAAGAAATTATAACCATTCCTTAATTTTTAGTGAAAAACTTTTATAAAATATTTTGTGTAAGATATTTTTAAAATATGAGTTTAGATATTTGGAAGTTAAATATCTTTTTATTTCAAATTTTATAATTTATTTGATGGGGATTTTGGAATATTTTAACATATATAAAGTTTAATAAATATACTTAAAACTTTGGAATATATTTGATAGAAATATCAGAATATTTTGATATATATAATGTTTTAACAAATTTATAATATAATAAAAAATTATAATCAATTTCACCATTCTACCTTTTTGTGACAATTATATCTTCTTTTTTGAAAAATGTGATAATTTATATCTAATTGTGTAAAGAGTAATATTTAAAAAAATTGTTTAAAGAATAAATATCTACAAAAAAATGAGATACACGTATGTCGGGAGGTTTAATGATACGGCAATGGGCTTACTTTTCATATTTTTGGAGGTTTCAGTTTTCTAATTAGAAATAAAAATTCTATATAAAATCATTTATTATTAGTACAAATTTTCAGTATAATTTAAATTACATTATTATCAAAATTATTATGAAATATTATTGTTAATAATTATAATAATAATATAAATTTCAATTTGTTTTGTTAATTATATCATCAATATTTCACCTTAAAGTTAGTTCATCACATCTTCATAAAGTTGTTTAATAAGTGATCAAATATACCGTGCAACGCACGGTAACATCACGCTAGTTATCTTAAAGGGAATTAGAAGAGTTATTGCTCCGGTCAAAAATAAATTAATAAAAAACATTAATAAGGATGAAACTACGTAGTATTGATTAAAACCGCCACACAACCACCGCAAATTCACCATATTCCGGTGCCTATCATTTTTATATATTCCTTTTTTTGTTTCTTTTAATTTGAGAAACTTATACCTTCTATTTTTTCAAATACAACTCATTCTACCTATAAAATCCTAATTTACACGGTAATTTCAGTCCATCATGCTAATTAACACGTCTGCGAAAGGAAAACATGAATGTGCGATATATGAAATATGCATGGAAATATTCGATCTGTATTACTACAAGATCACCATAAATTATATAAATATGTTAGACTATAAATATAGATTGCAGTGTTCCTATGTTAATTGTGCATGGATCGCTAGCATTTTTTCCTTAAAATGTGTACTTATGAAAATATTTATCTATTAACTTAATATTAAATAAATTTCTTACATATATTTTATTTTATAATAATTAACTTTAATGAATAACCTGACAATTACGATATATATTGGCAATTTCATAATCTTTTGAAATTTGCCACTATAATTTTGTTAATTATCTTAATTAAAGAGTTTTTCTTTAAACACACTTCATCCTCATCTTCATAAGTTTGTACATAATAATTACATAAAAAAGATTAAATATATCGTGCAACGCACGATGATATTTAGCTAGTTATGTATAAAAGTTATTATGAGAATGTTATTCTCCGTGACTGCTTTTGTAAAGGATTTATACGTGAATTTATAGCTAATTTCCTAATCTAAACTAGATTAGGTATAAATATCTAACCTAAAAATTTGGAGATAATATTTATTTGGACTAGTATTTCATCAGAAATTAGGAAAATTTAAAATATGAAAGATACAGTTTAATATTATGCCTAGATGGAAAAACAAATTAAAAAACAAAATGTATTGCAAGATGAAAGATGATAAAGGAACGATAAAAATTTAGAAAAAAGAACATTTGTTTTTACCGTGACCTAAATATAATTTCTTATATATTTTTGTATTATTATATTTGATTTGAATGAGACATGGAATTTGATGGCTAAAAAAATAACCTAAAAATGCCTAAAGAGTTCTTATGGGAAAAAAAAAAATTTAAGAAAAGGACTAGCCGCGTAGAATGGAGTATCAAGTCGACGAAAACGTGTGGGATCAACCGTGTGGATTAAAAGCGTGGACCGTGGCATGGCCGGGTGGATTGATATTTTCGTTTTATTTTTTATTACAAAAACATATATAACTTTATTTTATTTTTCTTGCGCGCTCAAAATTCAAAATTGAAACTCTTGCATGAATTTTCCTGCGCAATTTATATATAACATACTTTTTTTTTTTCATTCTAGCAAACAACTATAAAGTGGGGGAAATTGTATTCGACTTCTCAAAGCTCAAAAAGACAATAATACAAGCAAAACCCCGAGAACAGGCAAGTTTGTACGGAGATAAACTCCAAAAGCATTGGTAATACTTTTCAAAGGAATAGGCTAAGATAAAGGGATGTACAAAATAATGTAGTTATGTTTTTGTAGGACCTATTAGAGAATTGCTAGTTAAAACTCAATGAACCACTCTGTATTGGTCTGACTTTCAGATTTTGGATCCAGTGTCAATTCTGTAGAGAAATCCAATAGCTTCTACCTTGTGTATCTCTATAAGTTCCAGTAGTGTGGTATCATGAGTATGAATGGGGACATTTACAACTTCTGTATTTGGATTTATCTGCAATTTCACTCAAACAGAAGAAATGAGGGCAGTATCAATTCAAAGGGGATGCAACCTTAAAGAATGTGTACCCTCCTTGTCAAGTATGTATAGACCCCTAACAATTTTGATAGTTGTTCTATAAGGTTAAACATAGATGATTGTTTAGAATTTATGGCATGTTTTGCGAATGCATCAGCAACAGTATTACCCTCTCTAAAAGTATGCAGTATCTCAGTATCAGGAATAGCATGGCAAATCTCATCAACTAAAGTATAGAGTTTCCACGGAGCAAGATGAGGATTTTTGACCAGTTTAGTTGTCTGCATACAATCAGATTCATACAGATAGGTTAAGTTCATATCAGTGCTTATATTAATTCCCAGTCCTATTTCTAATAATTTTACATGCAGTGGGGAATCTGACTGAGTATAAACACTTGTAGCAGCAACTAGTGTCCCATATGAGTCTCTAATGATCACTCCCAGCCCAGTATCATGAGAAATCAGGCATGAGGCATCCGTATTTACTTTTAATTTTGCAGTAGGTCTGGTCCAAATGACTTTAGCAATAGTAGGCTTTGGAGGTTTTTGCCATTTGGGAAAGTATCCGTTAGCAGCCAAATCAAGATCATGTGAAGAGTGAATATAGAAAGGCTTAGCAGCAAAGGAGTCATAGATCATAACTTTTATTTCATGAAGATTCTAGGGACAGCTGGAGTAGAATTATCATAAATAAATCTGTTGCTAGCCTTCCAGAGAAGCCAATATGAAAAAAAACTATAATAATCATTAAGGTCTGAATAGCTGTGATGCCTAGTTTAGATAAGTAATGGGATATTCTGTTCCATATGGTTGAGAATTCAGGTGTCCTAATACCAATAAATTTATTGACCCCTTCCCAAATCTGGACAGCTAGTTGACACTTATTAAAAAAAAGGTCCAAATTAAGAGTCTAAATTATTGCAGGAGCAGCATTTAGAGACAACATTGAAGTAGAATTTAAGCACATTGTCAAATGGGAGGAGTGAATTCAAATTCTTCCACATGAAAATATAATACTTTTTTGAAATTCTGGCATTCCACAACTTAGAGAGAGATGCAGAGGTACCTCTCTTTGGTCTAATCTGGTTGTAAGCTGATCTGAATGTGAATGTTTCAGTATGTTCAGGTTTCCAGATTAACTTCTCTTTTCTATCCTCATTTATTACAGCTCCTTGCAAGTAAACATATTATGCAACATCAGTGAAAGGAGAAGTATATGGAATAAATTCCTGCTTATTATTTATGAATTCTGCCACAGTACAGTTACTAGGAATATTTATGAGCTGGGAATCCAGAATATCAATTATAGGTCCTCTATCTGTCCAATTGGAATTCCAGAAGCTACTTGAGCCATGTCCATGAATAACTTTAGAGTTCAGTTCACAAAATCTATTAACTTCGCATATTCTTTTCCAAGTATGTGATGTCTGAGCAGATTTAGGAAGTGAAGCTATGAACACTGTCCAGGGGGCAGCGGCTAACTAAAATTTCCACCATAGTTTTACTGAAAAGGAGGTAACTATAGATTTCAAGTTTCTGAACCCCAATCCATTTTCAGCAACTGGATAGCACAAGTCATTCCAATTTCTCCATGTTTTTTTGGGTTTATCATCTACTGAACCCCAGAAGAATGTAGAGATTTTTCTTATGATCAGTTTCATGACATGAACAGTTGGTTTCATCACAGTCCAATAGTGTTGTGGCGGAGAATATATACTGGAATTTATAAGAACTAATTTGGTACCATTTGACAACCATCTATTTTTCAAGTTTAACAGTCTGCTATCTATCATCTCAATAAGTGGTTGGAAAAAAATATTTTTAATTTTACCAGAGAAAATAGGAACACCTAAATATTTAAAAGGAAAGCATCCTTTTTTTCATGCCAAGTACTGTATTCATATCTCTAATAGTAGTCAGTGAAGCATATTTACTGATGTAATAATCACTTTTGTCATAATTGATTTTCTATCCAGCGACAGTTTAAACATCAAGATATGATTTCATCTTAGTGAAGTTAGCCTTATTAGCTTGCATAAATATCACAGTATCATCGGCAAAAGATAAATGTGAGATTAGGGAGGCAGATCTGGGCAAGTTAAAATATTGGAGGCTTCCAATCTCAAAAATATAAGCTAGACTTCTTGTAAAAGTCTCTGAAAGAATATTAAATAGGAAAGAAGAGAGAGGATCACCTTGTTTGATGCCTCTAGTGACTTGAAAGAATCCAACCGGACCACCATTAACTAAAACAGAAAACCATGCTTGGGAAAGGTTTTTGATGATGCAATATAATGACCATGGTAACCAAATTTGATGAGTATACTAGTGAGAAATCTCGAACACATTCTATCAAATGATTTCCTTAGATCAAATTTCAAAATACAATTAGTATTTCTCCCTTTTTTGTCAATGAATATGACTATCTCCTTAAGATAGCGAACATTATCACTAATGTCTCTGTTTTTTAGAAATGCAATCTGTTGAGGGGAAATAATTATGTGCATGTGGTTTCGAGTCTTTCCATTAAAATTTTTGGGAAAATCTTATTTATAACATTTGAAAGACCGATGGGTCTAAAATCACTGAAAGATGAAGGTGTTTGAATTTTTGGAAAAATGGCTATCTAGGTGCTGGCAATCCCTTTTGGGATTTCAGTACTGGAGAAAAATTAATTAGAGCATTTAAAAGATCAATATGTATAATATCCCAACCTTTAATGTAGAATTGAGCAGTGAATCCATCTGGTCTAGGACTACCTTGTTTATTGAGGGAGAAAACAAAATCCTTCAATTCCTGCAATGTAACAGGTTTAGATAGCTCAACATTATCATCTGCACTAATTAAAGTGGGGATCTGGGACAAGAAATGAGAATAGAAAATTCTCTGATCTGTATTATTTTAAGTTGTAAGCAACTCTGAGTAATATGAGATTGCTTCAGTTTCAATTGCTGAAAAATCATCAATACTTTGACCAGATGAATTTTTTATTTTTGTGATAGTCGTTCTTCCCTTCCTTTCCCTAACCGAGTTATGAAAGAATTTAGTGTTATCATCTTCTTCTCTGATCCATTTAACCTTCGATTTATATTTTCAGAAATGATTTTGTTCTTTAATGGCTCTGGTAAGGAGTGATTTTTTCCTCTTTGAGACTGTCCAAAAGTATTTCATTTTGATCAGAGTCATATGCAATTTCAATCAGTCTGAGTTTTTCTTCAGCTTCTACAACATTGACATGTAAATTCCCAAAAACTTCTCTATTCCAAAATTCAAACATTTTTTAAGCCTGAGAAATTTTAAGTAAAATCCTAGCATGCCAGTGTTGCCTGTGCTAGGCTCCCAGTTATCCTTGATCACATCTAAAAAATTCTCTTTTAAACCGTGTGTTCAGGAATATGAATGGCCTAGGGGCTGATTTGATTGCACTGCCTACACTTAAGAATAAGGGATAGTGATCACTTGTTAATTTACTCATTACTAGGATGGAAGAATTAGGGAATTTAGAATTCCTTTGTGTAGTGCACAATCCCCTGTCAAGTCTCGATTTGGTGGGGGTTTATTCCTACCACTGTCGCTGAGATCAAGGGAAAATTGGTGTCTACCATTTGTCCAACTGAATGAGTTCCCAACAGTGTTAATGTGCTCCAAAACTATATCATCAATGAATTTAGAGAAATCCCTGATGCTATGAAGGCTTGGAGTTGAAGGACCTTTGTACTCAGAGATTGACATAATTGCATTCAAATTTTCAATAAAAATAGTCTCAGGGTGTTTAATCTTCTGTAAATCAATCCATAGATCTTCTCTTCCTTTCCTTTTTCTCAGTCCATACACAAAAACAACTTCTATTGAAGTATTAAGTTTTTGGTTATGGACTGAGACATGTAGAAATTGGCGGTTATCTAAAATTAAATGCAGTTGGATATCATTTCTCCAGAAGACCCAAATTCTTTCATTCTGAGCAAAAAGGCAGTTTTGAAAATCTAGAACTGTCATGTAGTGATTGCATCTAGTATTCTCATGCACAGATTCAATTAAGCAGATAATATCAAAGCTATGAGTGGCTATTAGTTCATGTAGTCTTTCCAGTGAAGTTTCCATCCCTCTTACATTCTATACAAGGAATTTATTATTCAGGTTTGTACTATTCATTTGAATATTCTACCAGGACTATTTGTTGCTCAACCATATATGATCTGATTTAGTTGAGTAAAATAAGTTTGGAGTTTGATCACATGTGTGTTCTTGGCAAGTAATCTATATGATTTTCTCACCTGAACTGTGCTTACCTGCTCCCTTTATTCCTGAGTCAGATCTTTGTGTTGATCAACTGTTGTTGGTTCTTGAGTTACTTTTTGAACCTGCAAGTCATTTTCTCCTTCAGTGTCCTGCAAATTGTTCTCTTCTTCTACTATCATGCAGAGGTAAGAATCAGTTCTTCCTATTATTTTCCTGTAAAAAAAGGGAACTTTGTTAGTAATACCAGGTGATGATTTGATAGAGAATTGTTTGTCTGATGGCATTGAAGAATCATCCTTGGCATAAGCTTTTGGTCTTTGATTCTTCATAAGCCATGCCTCCTCCTCTGGTCTGATCTTAGTGTTCTCAGTGCTTGAGAAAACTTCATCCAGTGAAGATGGATTGCATAATGTGTCAGAACTTGAGTTGCTGATGCTAACAATATCTTCTGGAGGGGAGCTTTGGGTGTAAACATCCTCCTCATCATTGATCAAAATCATTTTCTCCCTGCCCTTGTCTAGCTTAGAAGCTTTTTGTTGTTCTGGTTGTTGCATTTTCCTCACATATACCATCTGACCTTGGGACTTAGGCAACTTCTCTTTTTAAGTTATGGTCAAACCAGAGACACCTTCCTTTGCTGGTTTGAGGGAAAGGCTGGTTTTGGTTTGAGTATTAGGTATGCTAGGCCTACTGTCATCTTTCATAGGGTTTTTGGTTCTAGTAAGGTTTCCGAGCTCAGGGTGGGCAAGTTTGCAGTACTCCATGCAATGACCTAGCTTCTTACAATGAGGGTAGTAGGGTGATAACTGCTCATATATGATTTCTAAATATGGTAGTGGTAACTACTCCATGTAAATCAGTTAACCAACCATTTTAGGCCCATATGGAGTTTTCTTCACTACGTTCTTCAATCTCCAGGCTCTCCTGCACTTGGAGTTTATTTCATTCTCTATCACTTTTAACAATTTTCCAGAATGAAAAAGGTAACATAAATAAAACACAAAGTGTTGCGTGAAACTATCCTACAATAATTTTCTGGTAGGGCGTATGATTTCTCGTATGTTTTTAGTTTAATTTGCATGTTTATAACTTTTGTCTGTCGTTCTAACTCAATTAATTCATTTATAATATTTGAATATATTAAAAAACTAAGAAAACGGAAAAAATACAATAAAATTAAACTAATGACAGAAACACTTGAACTAACTATATAATCAGATTTACAACATTTGAATGAATTCTTTATCGAAATAAATAAGTAAAAGTATCATATTAAGTATATATCTAATAATTCAAACACAACTTATATCATATACATGTGAAATAAAAAACGATCATATAATAAGTTTATGATAAGACCACCCTACCCAACTCTAAATAAAATAACTAAAGTGCTATAAACAGTCCTATATTTATTCAACATAGTCTAAAATTGAAATGACACTACCGCCCCTTGTAAGTTGGCCAATTTCTCAAAAATCAAATAAGTTGAGGTCATTCTCGTATTTTTACACCATATTTTGGATTATAAGAGTAAAATGTTGGATTGATTATAACAACAACCTACAACTCAAAAGTCACGTCCAATAAAATAAACATATCATGTACTGTCCCGGTTGAAGTTTCATTCAACATTTATGTACGTACTAACTGGTACCCTTCTCCTTCCATGCTAATAGCTCCATGAGTCTGTTCATTTCACCATGGAAGGACTTTATATACACATTCTTGTGTAAGTGCAACAGTTGGGGGTAAAACCGTACCACAAAATGCATGCATTCAAACATTTAAAAAAATGTGTACCAAAGGGCGACAACCTTGCCTAATGGGTCACCCACAAACAAATTGGGCCAATCTCGTCAAATACTGTAATTCTTATGATAAAATTGAAATAGTGTGTAAAAGAAGTTTTATAAATTATGATTTTTTGTTTAAATTTTACAATTTATCTTTAGCTCATATAGTATGTATTTGAATTTATTGATGATAACAAAAACATTTTAACAAAATGTTGAAAAAATCAAACTTTTTATACAGTATTTAGTTACGAAGTAGTAAATTATTAAATAAAAAGAATGAAATATGGTTATTAAACTTATTTTTACAGGGTCTAATCACTCTCAAAAGTTAATATGTAAAAATACACAGTTCATGATCTCATGACGTCCAAAATGTATACTTTATAATTCAAAACATGTGGAGTATTGTTATATGCATTCCATTATTTACTTATGCAGTCTGTATGTATTCATAAAATGTCATTAATATTCTTATTATTTATTCAAAAGTAAACGTGGTTATTATAAATAAGGGCATATCAGGTATTTTAAATACAAATACGGATTGCGAAAATAATGTTGGACTGCACCTATCAATTCCCTAAATACTCTATACTGAAAACGTTTAAATTATAAACTCTTGTTCACTACAACTTATTTATATATTTTTCAGTTCGGTTTAATATTTTTCATTTCAATTCAATGTTTGTAGTTTCGTTATGAAAAAATGTGATTCGATGAAATTAAGATTATTATAAATATACTGTTAATCTTTTTAATTTTTTTGTTAAGTTAATTTAATTCAATATTTATCAGTTCAGTTCAATTCTACAGAAATTAATCGTAGTAAACACGTCCTAATAGCCATGAAACAACACTTTGAACTTCTTAAAATGACAAACTATACACTTTTTATGTAAAAACCATAAAGAAAAGAATTAGATACCATGAAGGCATAAAAAAACACTTTATTTATAAATTAAATATTGAGTTTTTTCACAACAATTTATGGAACATGACAGTTTCTTACAATTTATGGATCGGAGCCGGACTGCCCCACGGTTCTGAAAAGCCAGTACCATGTATAGTCACAGTTTGACAGTATTGGGAGTAGGACAAAGTGGCGTTTTAAATTCCTGCATTAAAGACAAACGCGACCTAATGCATTCACGCAGTACACCGAACCAAACGTGTACAGTAACTCGCACCTAGTTCATATGTATATCATTCCATCATAATGACCATTGCAGAAACCCAGTAGAGATCTTCGATCTATAAAATTCAGACATGGACTGGCATTCGTAATTATTCAAACGGTTGTTTTTTACAGCAGAAAAAGAAAGAAAAGAAAAGTGCAGCAGTTTCTGCAGATTTAGGCACAATCGTTTTTCTTCAGAAACATCTTACGATGGACACTTATGATCCACATTTTTAAAGAGAATATTTGCATAATAATTCTCCGATTAGAAGAGAACGAACAGATTCAGAAGAAAATAATTTGCAAATTTATAACGTACAATGCCCGGGTGTACATACCCACAACCCATATTTATAAATAAAAATAATTTTAGTGGTACTCGGTAATTTTCGTTCGTTTTAACATTAGTGACATGTAATGTACATACACTAAATTTGGAATGCACAATCACGTATTTTTTAATGCACGTGTATTTTTTTAATAATATATCCAGTAAACAGCGGGAGATGCTACTTAATTAATTATGCACCTTTTGATCTATATATAATGCACATACAATAGATTTGAAATGCACAACCATACACCCGTAATACCAATTACTATTTATAAAAAGTTCAACTTATTACAAATGGACAGTTCGTGGTACGTACACCCGTGATACCATTTACAAATTCTTATATGGTACACTGTGTACCATTTATAGAATAAAAATGTCGGGAATTATATGTGCAGCTCTACTTTATTAATGCAGGTCTAATTTTGACTGGAAATGTCATTGATTTTGCAAATGAGGTCTAAATTATAATGAAATAATGAAGGGTAGTTTTATCTTTTTCAGACCCATAATTAGTGATTGGACCTGCACGTATCATCCCTAAACAAATATGCACAATATTCATTGTCAACATAGTTTTTGTACAATACTACATACTCACATAAAAATTAAATAATAATGCACATTTCTTAGTAAAATATCGCACGTTACTTCTTGAAATATATACATATCCGATGTATGTCATGTAATTGATCACTAGTTTTAATGTCCGCCGTGCATTGCACGGCAACCATCTTTTAGAAGAAATAACATTCCAAATTATATGATCTTAGCATGAATTAGAAAATATATTTGAAACATACTTGAACACCCTTTTTGGTGATAAAGAAATTATGAATATCATCATAATAATAAGTACTTGTCATCAAATATATAAAAAAGAATACGTGCTACTAATCACATTCAGAGACTAAAGTGAAAATCTCACTGAATACTACATTGATAGTCTTACAATCAGATTTTGTTTCTCCCAAAGTTGATGGCATGATGAGAACTCTTACACACTGCTTTGTTCTTGCTCTCGACAATGCAACATATAACTGTCCGTGCGAAAATACAGGTTCCTTCAAGTAAATTCCAACAAAATCCAGTGTTTGTCCTTGGGCCTTATTTATTGTCATCGCAAAGCACAACCTGACTGGAAATTGAGTGCGGATGAAAGGTATCCCGTTTATGTCACTACTTGAGCTCTGAAGTGGTATCTTCGGTATGAACACTTGTTTTCCTATGTGCTGTCCTGTTGCGATTTCTGCAAAGATGGCAAAGGAAGTAAGCTTCTTGCAAATCAGACGTGTTCCATTGCATAAACCATCAGCTGGATTTAAATTCCTTAGAAGAATGATTGGACAGTTGTTCTTCAACTTGAGTTTATGTGGTGGAAGATTCTTGTGATTCATGGAGTTAAGAAAATCCTCATAGTCACCCTGATGTCGCTGATCAACGGTCGCATCATTGCTTGTATACTCAAAAGTCTCTCCCGGAAACCTGCTTATCATGATTTGATTGATGTCATCAACAAAGCTATTTTTGGGACAAAGAATGCACCTATTTATCATCTCCTGTGCATTATATGTGTACTCATTCAAATCCGGGAATACACTTGTGATCAATCTGCAAGAGACGGAAAGAAAAGAACAAAAATTCATGTTAAACAGTCTCATTGTCATTTTAAAAGTAACTTATATATAGGTGTTCTCTATAGAGTGCACCAAACAGAATTTTGACCACTACTATAGGCAAATGTAGCATTTTATATTTATTTTTTTAAATCTAGATTCATATCTCAACTAATGAGTTACATGTTAAAAGACAGTAAACATGCCACATGATTATCCTAGGTATATTTCTAGCATCCATATAAAATAAAATAAAAATTCAGAATCCAACTGCATCCGTTAGCTAAAGTCATCAAACATAATTTGAATTGTATAACATATAAAAATGTTATAAAAAGGGTAAAAATAGCAATCACAAACAAAGACTGACCTTTCAAGAGATGATTCAATATTGGTATATGGAATAACTATTTCTTCTGGCAAAACTACGTTGCCGAAGTTGTCACTTGGCTCTAGTCCTTCTCCAATCCTGAGCAAATACTCTGAGAATGTAGGATCTAGTAGTGCACGCATATTCTCTGTGAGTCTTAACACTTTCATTGACTTCCACAGGCTTGAATTAACAATGCTTTCGGTTACTTGATTATCCCGAGTACCCTTGCTTATTACAGGCAATGTTTGTCTAAAATCACCACCAAAGACAACAGTTTTACCACCAAATGGCTCTTCATTGTCCATCAAATCCCTTAGCAAGGCTTCAAAAGCTTCGATCGTTTCTCTCTTTGCCATGAAAGCTTCATCCCAAATGATGAGTTTAGAATTAGCTATGAGGTATGCAGTTGGGCTTTGCTTGCTAACCTGTCATATGCCGGTGATTATTAATAAGCAATATATGCATACACAATCCATATTATGCGATAATGTGGCTGTGTAGAGGAAAATTACAGCTTGTATGCATTAGTAGTTTATACAACTTTGTTCAAGCTCGATACGATGCAAGAATCCAAACAATACAGTATATTTAGGGGGTGAGAAACGACAATAATGTAAAATACTCTGAATGATATTATGTTGACTTTTTTACTATGTCTGACTGATATTTTTAGTTTCTGTAAACAATACTGAATTTTTATGAGTGCATGGCGATGTTTGAATAGTTTTACTATGGTATGGTAAATCAGAAGGATCAGATTTTGATTTTACTCTAACACACAATGTTGGGCTAATCACAAATTTGCAAAAACATATCACAACGTTGAAACCAAGAGATACATCAATTATATATCTATATTATGATATTTTAGATGCAAACAACTGCAGCAGACTCTATAAAACATGATTTGGCCTTAGAATATTTTTCATGTAAATCGAACATCATCACAGTCTAGTTAGCCTTTTTATCCCCACATTTTTTTCCATGCCTAAGAATTAATGAAAATAAGGAAGCAGTTGGGATCCTGAATCAAAATGAAATTCGAGTAATCAGTTTTTTGTTTTTATCTGAAATCCGAGTAGAAACCAGAAATAATGCAAAGTAGGATCAAAACTATGCAACATCTAAAGTATGCATCACATGCTCAAAAGGATTTTCGAAAAATATTTGTGTAAATAAATTTCTGGTTAAGGTATAACATCCAGATTCATAAGTTTATTTGCCTAAAAACTTTAAACAGGAAAGATAGCATGGTTTCTTTAGACACGAACCCTGCTTGCATGAAATATTTCCAGCTTACGATTTTATAACAGTTAACATGGTTAACCAAATCACCCCAACAGATGAGACATATCCCGCATAAGGAAATAAACAAAAATATTTATTTTCTTACATCATCTATAAATCAGATCAACTTATTCGTTGGCTATTTCCTAATGATTTTCTACAGTTTTTATACATTCAGTGATTCTATTAAGATAGGCATCAATGATTTTATTCCGAGATTTTTCAATTCATGATCAAATGCCAATATGCTTCTTTCTTACATTAAACCCCTTATCTTTTGCCCTTTAATCTAAGCATATAAAAAAGAAGTTATACTGTGAAGGCAAGTCCAAATTCTCAGTCATAATAAGATCATAATAAGCTCTTTTCAGCAATATGATGGACCTTTTGTTTCATAAAGCTTGTAAGATAAAACTCATCTCATAATAGGAGCTTTCAGTGACCAATAATGATCAACTTAATTACATAATATAGCATTCTATCTGAACCATAATTGTTAAAGCACAACTGTTTTTTTTACAGATTACTAAGAAATGTTACAAAGGGTTTTCAAATCTTATGGATCAAAATTCAGAGAGTTTTCCTCAAAATTAAAAACTCCTAACAGGATCTTCCCTAGGACCCTCTAGAGTAGCAACAACCCTCTTCCGAAATCTAATTCAGTTTAAGTTTAAGCTGAAAACAAGTCCACATAAACATCACTGATCAAACTATTAAATATTTCAAAGAAGGGGAATATGCCATGATCAAACTATCACTCTATAAAACATGATTTGGCCTTAGAATATTTTGTTCCACCTTTTTAACCCTTCTTCATCAAACACACAGTAACTACAGAATTTTGCCAGTGTGGTTTGTACTTCATAATAAAAATACCATTCTAATCGCAGTATGAATGCATCTAATTGTCCTAATAATTTATAAAGCAAATGGCATTTTAATGAGATGGTTTTTTGTTTCTAACGTTTGTTTGAACATCAAAATTTTGGTTATATATTAGTATCAAAAAAATAAATAGGTAAGAAGACTAAGTTGCTAACCTGACATGTAAGCCCGGTTGTTGATTCAACTGGAATTTTGAATCTCGAGTGTGCTGTTGTTCCTCCCGGCAATATTGCAGCTGCAACGCCTGATGTGGCTACAGCAATTGCGAGGCCACCTTCATTCCGGATTCTTGCCAATAGACTACGATATAGAAAAGTTTTACCGGTTCCTCCAGGGCCATCTATGAAGTAAACTTGTCCATTTCCAGAATGTACAGAGGACAAAATTTCATTAAAAGCTACTTTCTGATTGGCATTCAAGTTGTTGATTGATTCCAGATCCTGTTCAGAAGGTGGAACGTACATGTCATCCTGAGTTGTGTTCAAATCTGTGAAGGCTGCATCAGAGATTATATGATAGTCTGTAATATGCTTCCCCATCTGCTCTAGCATCCTATTAATATCTGAAAGGACAGCTCCTCTAATTCTCTCGCGATTAAGGGCAGAAAATCCATGCGACCTCTCAAAGTCAGTGCTGAAGTGTGGCTCAAACCTCTCATATAATTTCTTTGGATCATTTGGTGAACAGTAAACAAGAAGGGTAGCAAAAAATGACCTTAGAGCTGCAGGAAACTGGAAGTTCGATGCTTCATCAAGACTGTCTTCTATATACGTGTCTGAGTTTGGAAGTCCGTATCTTAAAGCTGCATCTCGGTATGTTGGACATTGAAAACCATTGACAGTTAAGAGATCATCAAAAGACTTGGGACAACGAATATGATTTAATAAAAGGCGTAAATAGTAGCGCTCACCATCTTTAGGGGATACACTGACAAGTCTGGCCATAACTTTTCCCACGCCTCTTTTCCTCTTAGACCAACACTTGTTCTTAGAATTCCAAACAAAATGCTGAGGAAATTCTTTGTACAACAAGTTTTGATTCTGAGCCACTGAATCTAATCGATTCATGGCAAAAAATTCTGTAAGCATTGTTCTTGTAAAATCTGAATCACCAATCAAACTGCTAAGGTCAGTGTCCTTCGGAAAAGAAACCATCTGATGGCCATCTAAATGTACCTGGAGAGTGTAAACAGCGGGAGACATCCTATTCAGCAAGAAACCATAAATCCTCCACATGGCTTCTGATGGGCCAACCCAACGAGCACTTTGGAAGTCCTTTATCTCATCGATTTCCTGGTCATCACTAACTTCTCCAATTTTGAAGCTGACACGATCATGACCTTTGTATATGTACTTATACATGTATTTGACCAGCTTCACAGTTGAGCAAATTTCTACATTCATGTGACAGTCAAATAGAGCTAGGAGATAAGGATTGTGTGGTATGACCCAACGGTTATCCAAAACATGGTTTCTCACCATAACAACACGACCATTCTGGAGTCTCCGATACCAAGGATAACCATCTTCAGCATGAGAAGTCTAAGCTTGAAATGGTTTGGGATAGTGATTCTTACACATACCTTTGTTCATACAAGGATTTGTTGGATTCATAACTCCGCAAGGGCCGTGCATCATATGCTTCACAACCAAACTGTGCAAATAAGGATTCAACTCGGGATCGGGTAGCTCAGCAGAGACTATATTGTCATAGGATGCAGGGTGTAATGGCTTGCTACCAGGCTTGAGAATGAGAAGCACATGTGCATGAGGCATTCCTCTCTTTTGGAATTCAATGACATGCACACATGCATCAACTTCACCAAACAATTTCTTCTTCACCACCTCGTCTCTAAACATATCAAATTTTGCTTTAAAAACACGTGACACAAGGTCGGGTCTATCAAAAGCAGTCTCACCGTACTTCAGGTTTTCCTGAATTTCCTTCCAGTTCGGATTACACGTCATCGTCAAGAAAACATCAGGTTTTCCATACCTCTGCACCAAAGCCATAGCATCCAAATATCTGTTCCTCATATCTCGTGGTCCACCAACAAAAGAAGCAGGAAGTACAATTCTACGTCCAACATTAGCTCCCTGATACTGACCGATAGAAACACTATCCCGTATTCCTTGTAAAATTTCAGACCGTACCTCTTTTTGATGCCTCCTATGAAACTCTAGTCGAGCAGACTCTATTTTCACATACATGTCAACCACAAATTGTTGTAACAACCGTGTAGTGTGTAAGAGCATTGTGTTATCCGAATCTCTCATCTGAAACTTGTAGCAGTAATACTCTCTGGCTGTCACATAACTTTTCCTTTTCCTTCCTGCTTCTAAAACTGCAGCACAATTCAAAGTATAAAATTAGTAGAGCCTGTATCAAATAAGATGACGTCAAGATTTCAAAAGGCATTCGTTGAATAGTAACCCGTGTTAAGATGACTGGAAGTGTAGTAGTCTTTATTTAATTAGAGCATGTATAAAAGGCATTCGCTTGGAAACAAATTTTATTATAGGCAAGTACAAGTTGTATATAGTAAGACCTGTAGTTATAGTCATCACAGGAAATCATAATATATGGGCAGAATATGCCAATATAATAATACTTAGGGACTTTTATTAAAAAAGTGATATGAGAGTGAAAGCTTGCCTTGTTCTTCCAAATCCACCAATTCAGTTGCTGAATTAATGAGCCAGGGATCATAAGCATTGTCATGGTTAACATCAGGATGGATGGACTGTTCAACATCTCTCTCTCTTCTATCTATGGTGGGGTGCCATCCGGATTCTCCTCGAGGAAACAATAAAGGATATGACAGGCTATCATAACATGCATAATAATGCTTGATGTGGAAAACAATGTCTGTCGATGTATACACTTGAATGTCTGCTGATCTAGGTGTACTTTCATCAACAAATTCATTTTCACGGAAAACTGCACCAACCTGGCTCACACTTGGCAAATTATAGCGACGCTGATCTAGTTCCGGGGAGCCATTCAAAATCACTCTGCGGTTATCAAGGTCTGGAACATCACGAAGACTTTTTAGGAATTTGCAGTAGGGATTCTCTCTCAGAACAGTTGTCAAATATCGAACAAGAGTTTCATCCAATTTGTCAGATAAAAGTAACCTCTTCTTGACTTCCTCTTCAGTGTCATGGAAATATAAATGTATTCCAGGCTCCTCTGCAGTAGATCTCACGTTGGTTATTTTATGATAAACCACCCCCTGAACTCTGAAAGTGTACATGCCTCTATGATTCTTTGTCATTTCTGTATCATATCTAGCTCCCAGAGAAGTGAAGGAAAGCTTATTGTTGTACGTGCGTACATTTCTTCTGAAATCCCTGGATGCTGCATCGGTGGATGTAAATAAGTGGGCCAAACTAAATGGCATGGGTGGCAAGACAACAGAGACCGACCCATCTGAGCAGCAGAAGTGTTTAGACTCCCCTGGAAATCTTTTGGCATCACAATGATGACGATTTGGGGCATCGGGCAGCTGAAGTGGTCTTTCAGGAATTGGTTTGTTTCTAGGACCTGAATAGCACAGAATAACATGTAAGGAGCTTATAATAATTGATATCATAATGCTGAAACCCTTTACACAAACATGAAGTATATAAAATGCTTAAAACTGAATTAGAGTAAGATTAACCTGAAGTTGCATTCGTTTG
This sequence comes from Sherardia arvensis, assembly GCA_948330725.1. Classification (NCBI taxonomy): domain Eukaryota; kingdom Viridiplantae; phylum Streptophyta; class Magnoliopsida; order Gentianales; family Rubiaceae; genus Sherardia; species Sherardia arvensis. The sequence continues at coordinate 30,219,026 of OX415240.1, forward strand.
CCTGGACGGAAGATTCTCATGCACGGAGATATCTGGTATTGTGCTACTTGAAGCACCTGAAATTAATAGATGAACTAAATATCACTATTAACATTACTGGGCATGGAAATAAACATAAAGCTAAAGAATATAAAATGCTCTAAAATTAATATGAATAGGAATTACCTGAATTTGCATTTTGTTGTCCAAATTGAGCATTCTCATTTACGGGTATATGTACTGTGCTATTTGAAGTGCCTGAAAGTTACGGAAAATATAATGTCAGCATCAATTTAATGCTTATATAAAATATAAAGATGATTTTGCTTAAAATGTTGTAGCTTGATATAAGTAACATTAACCTGCAGATGCATTTGTTTGCCGCGAATCTATTATAGGGGTATTAGGAACTTTTCTTCTGGAAGTACCTGAATATAGCAAATAAACTCATCCTCTTAAATGTGATATATGTATGTAATAACTTTGGTGAAAGTACCTGAAACATATTTAGAATCTGGAACTTTTGAAAATTGAACTATGGTAACTATTAACCTGGAGTCTTTAACGAAGCTTTTCGTTTGTGATAATACTCCCTTTTGCGACGAAGTTTTTCTTCTCTGTCTTCGCTGGGCATAACCTGCTTGTGGTTCGGCTGGTTTCCAGATTTAACCATCTATACACACCTTAAATTTAGCTACAGTATTGTTGCAGGCAAGTTTAACTGCCAAAAAGAGACCTGAAAGACCATGCAGTTACTGTGATAAAGAATACTGTGGGGCGAATCTGATTAGACTAATTGGAATTTGTATAGCAAGAAAAAAATTCCAGCGCTCAAGATAACAAAGCACTCACAGAAAAAGGATTACATGTTGATTCTGGACACATACAGTGCCAGTCATGATATAAAATAGGAATACTCACTGTTTGGGGAATGGATAACAAAATGGTATTTTTAAAATTGGATAATGGTTTGAAGTGTTTGTTTTTTTGGAGTACATGCGTTTAAAAAAAAGGTGGTTATTGAGAAAGTGGGTGCAGGTTTGACAGTTTTAAATTCAAATGGTGATTTTTAGGTCTGACTAATTACAGTAGTTAGAGATAAGGATTTACAGATTATATCTTCATAAATATTTTAATTGATATTATTACCTTTGGCAGGTTACACAAATTTTTTAAAATTTGTGTAATAAAATAGGCTTTCCATTGTTAACCCCAGATTAATGTATGTTACACCATCCTGGCATCTTTTATTAAACCAAAAAAAAGTGATCCTACAAAATGTGTTTATGCATTACCCAGGAACATAGGTAAACCTTGCAATGATATGAAGCTCATACAATAACATAGTTTTGGTCAGGACAATTTTGTATGATCACCTTTTTTGCATGACAGACGAACTGTGTGAGACTAAGGGAAAATGCTGGGGCTTTTATGCTTTTGAAATTCAATGTCAGGCAAGAGAACTGCATAAGAACACAAATGTTATACTAAGATCATTGTATCATGTCAGGCAAAATTAAGGGAGACACAGCAAAATTATATGTCAGGCAAGAGAACACAAATTCTCGAATCTGTATTTTCTTTTAAACTGGAAAACTAAACATTTCTAGACAAAATGCAAGTAAAAATGATCAGAACCTGGGGCAAAATTTTGGACATAGTCCTATAGAAAATTGAATGTTCATCCGATTTCTAGGCGTTGTTGTTCAATTTTGGCCTTGGGTATATATGGCTTCTTTATATATAATTGCAAACAGACGTGCATATTCAAAAATAAATAGTTGCAAATGAAAATTGATTGATGAGTATTTTCTTACTTGTGCTGTTGTTTAATCCATGTAATGAGGTGGTAAAATACTGACGACTGATTTATCATTCCAGCAGAGTTCTTGGTCTAAAAGAGCCGTTGAAGTTGACAGTCCCCGACCAATGTCTCCATATGAAGGTTCAGCAGACCCTGCTGACAGTACTTGTGCGCTGGTTATTCATTCTAAGCCAGAAGTGGACAGCATTAGCTGGGTGCCAACAAACGCCACAAAAAAGTGTCAAAAACAAAACAACTTATCTGGTTAGATTTCTTTCGTGAATAAGCAGTTGAACTTTTCATTTCATTGTTGTCAGTTGCCATTTTTTGAATGAGCATATATGCTGATGCAGACAATATGGCAATGGGCAAAGATTTGACGATTGGAGTCCCTAGAGATACAGATTTGCAGAAGAAAGGCCCCAGCAATGAAGTATTAGCTAATGCTACACATATTGAGAAGGGCAACTGTGTTAATGCAGATCTGGAGAAAGTCAAAGATAAACTTAGAAGTTTAGAATACCACAATGACACAAAAAAGGACAAGTTTCTGGGCAAAGACTGTGATCTAATGGGTGCTAATACAGATATGGCTCGTGGAGGGAGTGCAGGAAGTGAAGTACCGAACGACTCATCCAAGAGTACTACCAACCTCAAAGACATGGCCCCTGGCAACACAAAAGAGCTACCATCAGTTATGGCTAGTCTGAAAAGACCAAGAGAAAGCAATGCTGGAACCACTACCCAAGAACGTAACGTCCTGAGGCACTCAGATAATTCGGCATTCTCCAGGTATGAGTGCTATATTGCAAGAGCTATACTGAACTTGAATATTCACCTCTATCTGGCAAAACTGATTCTATTTTTTTCTGGCCAGGTACAATACTGTATCTACTGCAAATCAGGCCACAACTGCAGTTGTGGGGAGAGGTAGGGCAGGAAGAAGGGAAGGCCAGATGATGATTAGTTAAAAAGGGATTCACCGATCTGGCGGCATGACTTAAGAACACCGACATGTTTCCAAGCTTCTAGTTTATAATTAAACACCTTATGTGTTTATTGCTTTCCTAGCAATAGCAATCAATGTATTGATGAAAACTAATGCAAGAACAGAAATGCACTTCTAATGAAAGCTTTTCTGACTCCTAATGAGGTGATGAAAATAATGGAAGAACTGAGTTATTCAAACAAAGCATCTACATCCCTGTCAAGTTTATAATTGATCAATCATTCAATCTGTTAATGAAATAGCACCTAATAACACTAAAGTTTTACCTTCTGTACTGAAGAGGTCAGTCTGGTAATAGTGCAGAGCTTAGTCTGGTCTGCGGGAAGCCTGCACCAATAATTAATAATTTTATCATCAAGCTAATATTAAAATCATTCTGCAGTGGTGTGTGTAGCAAATGTTACTGAGCTGAAAAAGGCGGTTGCCATACCAGATCCAGGTTGATAATAGAGACAACAAAGGCCTATCAAACGACAAGTATGAACAAAGGTTTGTTTTCATCAGGAAAAATCTGTAGAATACATAATAACAGAAGTAATATATGAACCTAAATGTAATCTGAAATAAGGCAATGAGTTTGAAGTAAATGCTTAAAACAGAGTTGAAGGATGATTGTATCAATATAAAAAAAAACTGAAATGTACAGAGTTATGAAGAAAGATGAAATAGTTTAAAAGCCCCTAAAATGCTGAAACATGAAATCCTAAAACAGAAGTAGTTTTAACTACAAAGCAAAGCTAGAGAAGAAACTTGCTGCATATGAATTCGTCGATCAGTTCCTTTTGTTCCTTAATTTCTTTGTCGTCTCTGATGTAGCATCCCTCTTCATATCACCCGAAGCTTGAGTGCCTTCAGCTGCCGCCCTTTTGGAAGACCTCGTTACAAGTGAATCATCTATAAGATAAACACACACATGTTACATGAGGCACTATAAATATAACTGTTGTTACGAAAGCACAACAGTATATACTTAAAGTAGGTAATAAAATGGTTTCCTAACCTTCAGCAGTAACCTCGTCGAATTTTTCATGGAGATTAATTGTTGTTCCCTCAATCTCAACACTATCAGAATTTGCATCAGAATAAAACGAAATAATGTAGTGCTGCTTCGAGTTAGGACGCATCATCTTTGCTGCCTTTATCTTGACAAGTAACATCTTATCATCAAATTCATCTTGCAATGAAGCTAGATGACTCTCAAGTGCCTAAAAGTAAGTGAAGTGAGAACAAGATATAGGTTTTAAAACTTATCACACAAAAAAATATTTCAACATTACCTCGGTTGTGGAGTTCATAACATCAACTGGCTTCATCTTCAATGCTTTTTCTGCAACATCTCCAAACAACATAGCCGGAACTATATCAGTGTCATCGATCAAATCAGTGTCAAGGCGGCACCTACAAAGAAGAAAATCCACATTACTTTGTTGATAGCCTACCTAAAGAAGTAGCATGTACATGATTAGGTTAGTATGGATAAGAATACCTAGGATGAGCCTTTTGATCTGCCCCACATGCATTGCAGTTGAATTCATCTTCATAAAGAGCTTCCGTGGCAGAATGACAATTTGAACATGCCATGTACCAATACTTTTGTGGGAGACTTTTAAAACTAAACATAACTTTCACCCAGGTACCCTAAAAGAAGGTGAGGGTGTAAGTTATAAACAATCACTTGTAGAATCTGAATTGATGATGTGAACTTATGGAGAACTTATACACCAGATTACCATGTACTAACATATTAAAATTAATTAAGTGTAGAAGACAATTGCCAAAGGGCCATGGATGCCAAAGATTGCCATGCATTAATATATTTACTTGATCAGAAAAATACACTTGTCAAAAAAAAGGTTGTTAAGGTCACAAGAAAAAGGTAGGGGATAACAAAAATCTTTGTAAGAAAAATGCCACGTCTAAGACCATCTGTATGTGTATTCCTAATACATTTGATTCTGCCATAAACTGATTGGATGCAAATGACAGCATCTACTGATTCTTTATATTACCATCAAGTATAAATACAACAAGCACTTTACAGCAAGTATTAATTTTTTTTCCAGCATTCTTAGTTTCAGCACCATTTTTCGACAGAGCTATCAAATACAGTAAACCTGGAACCAATGTGATCATGCGAGACATAGAAATATGCAGGCAAAGTTATGATAACATGAGAAACTGTGCTTATGGTCTAATTTTTTAATAATTATCATCAAGAACTAAACGCAATGGCCCAATTTCAGAGGCAAAGCAAAAATGTGAAAGCACGCATCAAGTATAAATGTCAAAAATGAGTTAAAACAAAGTATCTGTTCTATTGACTCTTTCATTCAGCAGGTAACCAAAGCAAAAAAAATCTCAGAAACTCTTTCATTCATCTTGGAATTTATCACATTGGAATTTCAGATCAATAAACTCTGCTGATTGCCATGCTACTGTATAATTTCAAATTCTCATTTTTTATTCCAGCATTCGTAGTTTCAGCATGAACACAATTATGCTAAAAAATAATTTTGTTCAAGCCTATAAAATAACTGCACAAAAAATTCAGTAACTGAACCAGTGAAGACATATTTTGTGAAATCAGTAATTGTACTACATATTCTGTGAAAAAATAAAGACATTTTATAACTATGAAACAAACATATCAATATGACAAACAAAAAAACAGGTGCTTCTAGGTAAAAAATAATGCATCTAGCACTCCAATTTGTCATAGCAAAACGCTTCTGTAAGTGTCCAAACATGCAAGGGAGAGAATTACATCACACGATTCAGGTCCCCAACAAAACAACAGTAGAACCTCATAACACAGACACACCTATGAAAAACATAAACCGCACTAAAACCAGAAAAGACAGATTTTTAATAATTGGAAGTCAAAGACTGAACGGTAAAAAGGATATTTACACACACGTGTTATAGGCGTGCATTATTTAGCTAACATGTTAAAGATTAAGATCGATACCATATCTGAAGAGTCCACATTGGACAGAGGAGTGATGTTCAGAGGAGCTTTAATTTTCAAATCGACTTTGCCAGCTTGGTGTCCTTTGTTTCTCACCAAATCCCTAATTGCTCCTGAATTGTTGTGAATCCTGCCAGGGTTTAAAATGGCGACCAAATTAGGGAGATATAATATGTGTGTATTACATGAAGTACGGGAATAAAGTATGACCAACCAAGTTTTCAATTCAGATGCCTCTTTCACTTCAGGATTCACAAAAACATGGGTATCAAAGTTTGTCTTCACAGTTAGTCCTGAGGCATAGGAAGTGGTTTTAAATAACGAATTAGATAACAACACAAAATGGGCACTAAAATTATGTATGTTTTCTCACCATCAAAATAGGAGACATAGACACGGCGACATAAAACAACTGGGAAATTCTTCAAGTCATCCACAATATGTTGACCTTCATTTTGTGCGAATGAATCCCACAAAGACAAGCGGATTGTCTTCATGCTGAAATGTACATGTTCAATCATTAAAATATGCTCCAAAATATATGATGAAATGTTATACTAATAAAATATGCTCCAAATTAGCCAACTTACTCTTTCTGAAGAAGATGTATGGACCGGACTGGTACGCGGCGGCCATTTCTGAACAAAGACTTGACTGGCTCTGCTTCTATTGCAACAGCTAATATGTCTAGGAGGCAAACAAAAAAGCAAATATTATCTACCATATGCAGAAGGATAGCTGAAACTTAGGGAAGATTAACAAACTTACCAACAGGGTTATCCTTGTCATCCATGAACTGTGTGAGATCATCAAATGCAACATACTTGTAGCCAGTAGTATCCATTTTAACCTCTCCCTGAATTTCGAGAATCGGAGTTCTGGAGGACAGCGTCCATTGTATGGTCAGTCCTCTCTTTTGATACTCTGTACAATTGCTCACCTTCGCGTTGGATATCTTATACTTTTTGAACAACTGCAACTTATTGGCCAGAATCTCAATATCAGCGTTGTAAACTATTCCTTCCACTATAGCTCCCTGACACTCAGATTATAAAGAAACCTCAGATCAATAAACTCTGCTGGTTGACTTAAAAAAATATAAGAGTGCATATTAATACCTTTGCATCCACGAATACATATTTCTGGTATCGAGTAGGGCTGCCCAACGATTGGCCTGGTTGATGTTTTTCCATGACAGTTATGATCGAAGACCAAACTCTTGCTCCTACCTTGACATCTTCAATGTCAAGTAATTGAGCCATGGCAGTTTGTATCCTGCAATAATGGTAACTAATCAGAACTTTCATGTAATTGTAAAACATATTTAATATGCAAAATGTTACTGAAAACTGCAGAACTAAAATCCAGCTGTTGGTTTAGGCAGTAAACCCCTGTCAAAGTGACAGGTTTTTTTTATCAGCCCTTGGAAAACAAGAATTTGGAAAATATGTTACTGAAGTCTGTTTCACTCAGCAATAATGCAAGCAACTTAGGCCAGCCAATTACAGCTGATCAACCAGAAATAAAAAAGAAAACAAAGTTGTGCCAGTGTTCTCAATGCAATGGAGATCTAGAAAGTCTTGCCTACCTAAGAACCCTGTATGATACTATTAAAGCAGGATAACAGTGAATCAGGCAGTCTAATTCAGTGTAGTTTTTGAGGGCTCTAGGACACAGACATTAGGACTGCTAAATGAAGACATCAAATCTAATTATTTCCTGAGATGCATAAGGTGTTACCAATGTATGTATCGCTGCTAACCTTCATCCTACTGTATAATTTCAAAACCTCAGTTTTCGACATTCTTAATGAAATTTAGCCAAACCCATGAGAAAGAACTTGCAATTACCAGTTTGCAAAAACATATCACAACGTTGAAACCAAGCTATGAATTTTGGTCATGTGTTTATCTAACTGTTGGTATTTATGAATTTTGGTCATGTGTTTATCTAATACTATTCAAGCTATGAATTTTCCTTGGCAACTCATGTAAATCTAAAAAGTGCAGAATTTTGGAAATTCATGCAAAGCAGAAATTTATTTGAAAACCAATATGAAATTATGCTGAAAGCAGACTTAAACTTCATGTTAAGTAGTTAAAGAATAATTTTTTATACGATTAGGCAGGAAGTGGGTTTTAAAGGATATTTACTGGGGCCATTTACAATAAAAACAAACATAGCAACTATAAGCAGTGTACCTTTTGTTTCTTCTTGTACTCTTCCCAAGTTAAAGTGTGAGATTTATTGAGACTCGCCAATCTAGCAGCATGCCATTCTGGTGAATGAAAAGAACCATCCACCTGCGACAGTCCTCATCAGAATATGCACACTCAAAAATGCCTACTCTACTCGAGCTTACCATATACAGTAAGCATATGGTCACAGAGTTCATCAGAATATACACATGCAAGCAGATACACAAAGAGAATGAGATTTTTGTGAATCAGGCAGTCTAATTCAGTGTAGTTTTTGAGGGCTCTAGGACACAGACATTAGGACTGCTAAATGAGTTACTTCAAATCTAATTATTTCCTGTGATGCATAAGGTGTTACCAATGTATGTATCGCTGCTAACCTTCATCCTACTGTATAATTTCAAAACCTCAGTTTTCGACAGTCTTAATGAAATTTAGCCAAACCCATGAGAAAGAACTTGCAATTACCAGTTTGCAAAAACATATCACAACGTTGAAACCAAGAGATACATCAATTATATATCTATATTATGATATTTTAGATGCAAACAACTGCAGCAGACTCTATAAAACATGATTTGGCCTTAGAATATTTTGTTCCACCTTTTAACTCTTCTTCATCAAACACACAGTAACTACAGAATTTTGCCAGTGTGGTTTGTACTTCATAATAAAAATACCATGTGAAAATTAACAATAAACTTTCAATATAGGACTGACTTTAAATCTGCGGAAATTGTTCCTACAATTGTAGAAAAACAACAGATTTTCAGCCTCATTTGTATGTACAATTGAATAAAAGTAGACTTGAAATATACACAGCTGCAAAGAAAATTAGTAAAGTTGAGAGGTAATAAGTAGCAATTTTCCTCCAGCTTTACATCTAGATTTGATGATAAGACTTTCTTTAAGGCTCTTATGGAAGCACATCCATAGAAGAAGACACTTATCAATATATGACACCATAGAAGACACTCTTAACAGTTGCAACAACATGGTTCCCATCAGGTCTACCTACGGACAAGTAAAGAAGATGACAAGGAGTGGCAGTGAAAATGCTAAAAGATGAATCAATAGCTAATGGTAGAGATTTCATCAATGAATTTTCAACTCTGGGAAACAATCATCATGCCAATGTGGTTCGATTAACAGGATTTAGTGCTGATACAATAAAGAATGCTTCAATCCCATAGAATGCCCAATAGTTTACAAGATAAGTACATATTCTCAGTATTCAGACTCAATAACTTGGAGCAAAACATATGAAACATCAAACCGCATAACATACTTTTGTTCTCAAACTTGGTACCCAAAAACTGAACAGTTTTTGCACAAGAGAAGCACGAAATAAAACAATAGAATGATTCCGGCCGATTGAAGCACCTAATACAATTGATCAATAAATACCCCAAAATAAGAGCCTACAATCACACAATTGGTGTTCAGTTATCCTATAACTGCGCCCCGTTATAGGATCAGATTTTGATTTTACTCTAACACACAATGTTGGGCTAATCACAAATTTGCAAAAACAAATCACAATAGTTTCAGCACCATTTTTCGAACACCAATTAAGAACATTAAATCAACACCGAACACCAATTAAGAACATGCCCAGAAGAAAAGAGAATAAATTACCTTTTCGTGACTGAAATTCCTCAATCCATAGGAAAAATTGGGAAGTTGGAGCGGGTTGATGAAAACTGTCCTGACATTCGAATTTTAAGAGTGGGATCGTGGGTGGAAGTTTGAAGCAGGGTTTGGACAGGTGTGGTGAATGGAAGGAGTGATCTCGGCGACAGGGGCGACAGGGGATTTTCAGACTGAGAACCTAAATAAAATGGAAAATAGTTAGATAATTTTCTTTTTTAGCAAAATAACTATAATTAGAAAATATGGGAAAAAGTCAAGGAATTTCTATTTATGGGGTGGGATATTCTGTAAAAAATTGCAGCCGTTGGATTAGATCCAACGACTGACATGGATTTGGCTGGAACATGCTAAGGGGCTTAATATAGTAAGTTAGATAAGCGAGGGTGAAAATTGTAAATGATATAATTAGCAACTGCAAAACATTTTTCACATAAATAAAATTGCATAACACCTTCCCTTTGGCATAGTTGGATATAGTTGGAGTTGGGGAGCCACGGTAAAATTGATCATATGAAGGAGAAAATTCTGGCTAGGCTACATTGTTTCCATGATGCATGCCATGATATGTCATTCTACATAGTTGTCTTTTTAGTTTATTATATCTTTATCGACAAATCATTTTTTAAGTTTATTTAATTAGAGATTTGTCAATGTAAATGAATCATATATATATAGAGTAATAAAGGAGTTCATATATAGTAAAATTAGGAACACGTTTGTGGAACCTTTTTTTCTTTATCTAAATAAAGATACTTCATTATCATTTTCATAAGTGACTTCTTGTGATTTTAAATAAGGATTGGAGAAGTGTGCATCATTCATATTTACCTTATTTTGATGGTTCAAGAGTGGAAGTTACAGCTGGGATGATACATGCATGATTACATCAACGCCAATCCAATTAAATACCATCAAGCAATGTTATCTATCCCACATTCAACATTTGGAACAGTAAGTGCAGATGTGGGCTTTGTGATTGATTGACCACACGATTTAGTTGGCATGAACAAAAAACAAAGAAAAATTGATGCTGCCCGCCTGGTCGGTCCGAAGAGTCCCCTTCCTCTGATCCAATATCCTGACCCTGCAAGACAGAGCCCTGGGGGTACCCGAGGGTAGACCCTCCGGCGTGATGATGAAAGACGGATCTTGGGAGAGAATAAAGGGTATTCACTAGAACAATAGTGAGAAGATACTTACCTGGAATAGTGCTAGGCTGCACTATTTATACAGTGACCCATGCTCTCCATGTGGTCTATCTTTTAGGTGGCTCCCAGTGTACATGTCCTTATCCGAGTGGTACTATCCCGGATGCTGTCATATTAGCTTAAATCATCATGGGACGAGTCCATACTACTGCTGGTTAGTTGGGTTCGGGCCTGGTATCACCACTAGCCCCCGGAAGCCGGTTCTTCGGCCCGAGGGTAACGACTCTCCTGACCCAAGGGGGAAGGACTGGCTTTCTGAATTCCGTCCCCTGTCCGACAAAGGTGGCACATGGCCGCCCATTTTTCGAGCACCATTAATTATTGCTTTTATTCCTTTCTCGTTTCTCGAGTCTACTTAATCATTGTCTTTATTCGTTTCTCTCTCCTTCTTTCTATAAATACTCACATATTCTGCCCATCACTATCAAAACTCCTAATTTTCTCGTTTCTTCCACTTTCAAAATTTCTCGACCTTTTTTCTCTTCATCGCAAATGGCTTCAACTGATGCCAACACTAAGTCCCAGTCCGGAGAGCAGATGACCTATTCACACAGTAGCACATCACGCAAGGCCTCTCTTCCCCCTCCCAGCGGGTCAGGGACCTCCGTTGCCTCCTAAGCCAATCCATCTTTCTCGATCTGTGACCCCATCTGGTCCCAGATTCAGGCGCTCCAAGAACCGAGAGCAGAGGCTTTTAGATGATGCTCAGGCATCCTCGATGGCGGCCGATGCTTGGACGAAGAAGTGCCTTGGCGGCATGGGGGTTCCGGTCCAAGTGGACGCTCGGCTGGTGGCCGTCTCTTCTGACGAGTCGGTCAAGGCCGTCTGATGCATTCCCCAGATACATTTCATGTGGGGTCTGAGCCTTCATTTCCCCCCTCTGTACTCTAGATTCCTGACGTATTACAAGGTCTCTCCGGCTCAGGTCCATCCCAATGTGGTTGCAGTCATGATGGGCTTCTTGGTGCAGTGTGCGCGGTGCGATATCGACCCCTCCTTCAACCTTTGGAGGTCTTTCTATATGCTGATCCAGTGCCCCGGTAAGAAGGAGATCTGCACCGTCCAGGCAAGACCGGGTGTCCAAGACTTCATCTTGGGCAAGAAACATTCGGCCAAGAACTAACAACTAAAGGGGTACACCAAGGTGAACCCTGATCAGTACGAGGTCCCCGGGTGGAACGACAAGATTGTCCCGGACGCCCGGGAGGCGTATCTCCTGGATGTTCACCCAAAGAACCACACCACCCTGTCCACTCAGCTCCTTAACCTGGACCAGTACTGGCTAGCCAACAACTCCATTTACCTCTTTCCCCGAGAAAATATACCCGGCCGAGGTCTTCCTGGTTAGCCGTTGGGTGATGACCTGGCCTCTGCAACGTTCAATACTTGCTTTCTTTCTTTTTCGCTTGCCCTGCTTTCCTTCTTTGATTTATTCTAACACTTTGTTTTGTTTCTGTGTCCTCTTTTCAGCTCCTGCTATCGCCAACGATCCCCTAGTCCTTGTTCCGGAGAATAAAAAGGCCAAGAAGGCCGGGGCTGGTGTGGCCGAGTCTACGACCAGCAAGCCGAGTGAGAAGAAGCCGAGGAAGACTCAGAAGTCGAGCACTCCCCTCAAGACCCCCGATGCCATTGAGACCTCTGTCCCGTCCACCACGAACGCCCCTCCCCCTGTTAATAAGGAGGTCAGTAACAGAATCCGGTTACCATTGAGGTGATCGAGGTTGACTCTCTCATCGCCGAGGAGGTCCGTAGGGCTGGCAAACAGGTCGGGTTGGCGGGTTGGCGGGTTGGAGGGTTCGTGTCGGCTGGTTGGCGGGTTTGAAATGCTAAACCCAAACCTAACCCAATAATATTTCGGGTCACAAAATATTGACCCAAACCCGACCAATTAAAAATCCGGGTTACCCAAACCCAACCCGCGAAACCTATTTATTAATAATGGGACTGAATATTTGACTAAATTTTAAAATTTATACTGCTCAAATGATAATTTCATATGGAAACTAAATCAAGAATTACAAAATTAACTCTCAATTTCATCATAAATTATTTGGATAATCTCCATGATGTAGGCATTTGAGCATTTGTTTGTATTTATAAAGGCAATTTCAATAATTTGCATAATTACACCGTAAATATATGGATCAAACGGGTTACCCATTTAACCCACGGGTTTGACCTTAACCTAACCCATTTATTTTCCGGTCACTTGTGTCTAACCCAATATAGACCCATGCCGTGTTTCGTGTCAACCCAAACCTACTAAATTCGTGTTCGGTTCAGGTCGGGTTTTCGAGTCGTGTTCCATATTGCCAGCCCTAGAGGTCCGGGAGGAAGATCCAGCCGTTCCTGAAGAGCCAGCTCAGCAGGAGACCATCCGAGATCCTGTCATCCCAAAGACTGTGCTGGAGCCTCTTCAGGATCTTCGTTCATCCGAGGTCGTGCAGAAGCCGATCCAGCAGGAGGGTCCCCCTTACCCGGTCCTTGGGCGGGGTAAGTTCTTTTTCCGGCACTCCTCGTCCGGGGATGGCATGTCCCCGGGTGCCCCGCACACTACTATTTCTGCCCCCGCCATTCCTCTACCTCCTACCTTCTCGTCGTCCAAGCGTAAGTCGGGGGACAACAACTTGAAGGATAAGAAGAAGCCGAGGACCAGCGGGTCTCTAACCCCGCCTCGATCCATTGCCAGCGTCCCCCCTGTCACCTCCTCAGACCAGAAGGTATCTTACCTGTTTTTTATTTTATTTTTTAGCTATCTGGTCTGTCTGGATTGTGTTTAACCACCTTTTATTCAGGTCCAACTCCTGAGTTCCGAGTTTGCGAACTCTTCTGACTATCAGGCCATCCTATCATCCTTCCTTTCCCGTCAGCTGGAGGGACTCAATGAAGAGTTTCGGTCCGAGAGGGCAGCGTCAGCTCAGCTTCGGGAGAGACTGAGTCGTGTGGAAAAGGAGCTGGACGACGCCCGTTCCTCGGACCCCATGGATCGTCTGGACTTCGCCGAGGCCGTCGTCGACAAGGTTTTAGCCAGTCAGACCCTGGCCCGTCGCTTGACCGACCTTAACCTTTCCGCCAGTGCTCATCAATGCCATAACACCTACATGGAGGTCTGGGGCTGGTTTCCTCCTGCTGTCTGAGCCTCGTTTAAGCAGCAGTGGTTTTACCCTTACTCCGAGGCTCAACAAAAGCATCTATTGCAGACTCTACAGAAGAGAGGCATGAAAGGCTTGTCTCCTAAGCTTTGGGAGCCCCTGCAAGAGCGTGGCCTATCCACAGAAGAAGTCCGAAGCTAGTCGACCAACGTGGTTCGACTGCCTGGGCCTCTCCCTCCAGATCCCTTGTCAGGATCCCATTTTCCGGAGGATGAAGATTTTGTTCCCTACTGCACCATGTACGATTATTACCGGGGTCTATTCGACCCAAAGGACATTGAGGCCGGGGGTTCTTCTTCTCCTGACCCTGACATTGGTGCATCCGGAGCTGCTGATCAGGTTAACTCCCCCGCCCTTGACTTTGGCGAGAGTTCTGAGGAAGAGTCTGAGGACGAAAGCAGCGATGGGGACGGCGACGGAGGGAAGGAAGCCTCCAATAATGTTCGTTAGGCTTTTCTCTTATGTTTTTTTAACTTTCCTTTGTATCTTGCCATCCGGATTTCCGGCCATTAATAAAAATTTCATTTTCTTGTTACACTCGTCTCATGCCTCGCTCTTGCTCTTCTTTCTTTTTTCTTTTCATATTATGTTTTGCGTCTGTCTTTGTCTTAATTCTACTTTCGTCATGATCAGGGGCAACCTCGGAACCCCGTTCCCCTAGCACCTGCCCCGGGACCAGTTGGTAACAATTGTCCGGGCCTGATGGAACTGCTATCCGAGGGAGGACTTGGTCCCCTGATCTCGGAGTTCCCTGACACTGACTCCCTGCTCACTTGCCTTCTCCAGATCCAGGAAGACTTCCGATCTCTATCCCAGTGCTACAAGCTCGCCTTTGAAAATATTGATAAAGTCCTGGAATTTGACCAAGTCCTGAGCGAGCCGGAAGCTCATCATCATAACTTCCAAGTCTGGATCCAAAAAGAGCTGGACGAGGTCTGGCATGATCTCCGAATGTACTACAACAAGTGCATGCGCATGCAGAACCAGACCAAGCTCCAGAAGTGAGTCACCAGACTCGAGAAGGAGAACGAGAGGTTAGCTTTCAGGAACCGAACTCTGCCGGAGCTTCTCATAATAGTGCATCTCTCCTACCACCCGCTGGGGCTTCGCCAGGGGGAAGTCGACATCCCCATTTTAACTGATGTTCCCCATGCCGTAGATGAACTAATATCCTGGATGGAGGGCTCTGATCGGATATCCGGGAGCTGGGCAGCCGCTTATCAGGCGGCTATGGAATGGAAGCAAAACATCTGGAGCCGAAACATCCTTCCATCCTCTCTGTCTCACAATCCACCCCGCGTGGACGTTGACTTGGCGTATGAGCGTTATGACCATGCTCCCCAGCTTTTGGATTTGGAGGCTTCCGAGCGACGGTTGGCTCATCTTCAGGGCAGCCGCGACCTTCCGTGCCCAGTATCCTACTCGGATCAGAACCCCTTCTACTCGTAGGTGCCGAGCCCCTCCTGCACCGTCTAACTCTACTCCGACGATGGATGGCCAGCCCCCCGATAACCGAAAGGGAAAATAGTAGGCCCTTGAATCCTGGGAGGTTCCGGCCAGGCGAAGAGTTTCTTTGAGGCAGCTCCCTGTCCGGACTGGGTCTCCGGCTGCCGTTGTTAATGGATCTCCTGATCGGACGCCGGAGCAGACAATCGATCCAGAGGGTGCGCAACATTCCCATCCGGATGCCCCCCAGAATCAGGACGAGGAGCAGCTCATGTTGGAGAAAGCCATTCGACAGAGCCGACATGAGACCAGAAGGATCCCTCCTGGTGAAGCCTCCACCTCTGGAGTCCAGAAATAGAATAGGGCCTTCCTTTCCTGCTTTTTAGATTGTACTTGTCTTTTGTATGAAGATTCCAGTGTCTGTATAAAAATTTTCATTTTACAATAACAATCACTCTTTGGTTCATGCTTAATTTCTTTTCATTAAATCAGCCATAAGGCACGCTCTTCTGTTACAAAAATTCCCTAGGCGTCCGGCGCCAGAGGGTGATCCTACCTACCCCTCTGTCATCTGACCTCAGGGTTCCTCGCCAAGGCATCTGGTGCCAGAGGCTAATCCTACCTAGGCATTTGGTGCCAGGGCTATTATTCCTGGGCACCTAGTGCCAGAGGCTATTCTACCTAGGCATCTAGTGCCAGAGGTTATCCGTAGAACCGCCGAAGGTTCAATACGTTCCATCTTCTGGGGATTCCCTTTCCCTGTGAGTTTTCCAGCACATAACTTCCGCCCAGATGGTCTTCTACCACCCGGTACGGTCCTTCCCAGTTGGGTGCCAGCTTCCCTTCCTGTTCCTGACGACTCTTGTCGTTGCGTCTCATCACTTTGTCTCCCATCTTGAATTGCTCCTTCCTTACTCTCATGTCATGATACTTCTTCACCTTCTCTTTGACTTTAGCCTCGTGCAGAGCCGCCTTCTCCCTCTTTTCTTCTAGCAGGTCTAGGTCTGTTCTGCGCTGTTCCTCATTCTTGTCTTTGGGAGCGGGATCGGCTGTCCGAAGACTTGGGATGCCAATCTCAGCCAGGATCACCGCCTACGAGCCGTAGGTTAAGCTGTAAGGGGACTCTCCGGTCTCAGAACTCTCTGTGGTCCGGTGAGCCCATAGCACACTCGGCAGCTCGTGTACCCAGTTCCCTTTTGCTCCCTGGAGCCCGTTCACTATTGTCCGGTTGGTCACCTCTACCTGCCCATTAACCTGCGGGTGGTACACCGATGTGAGCTTCTGACTTATCCCATACTTCACACACCAAGACTTGAAAGGGTCATTCTCGAACTGTGCTTCATTGTCGGTTATTATAGCCCTCGGCACCCCAAACCGACAAAGAATATTCCTCCAACAGAACTTCACACAGGTAGCCCCTCAGAAAATTTTCAGGGGCTCTGCTTCCACCCACTTGGTAAAGTAATCAATAGCGACAATCAAGTACTTCAAACCGCCGGGGCTGTGGGGAAGGGTCCTGCTTGCTGCCCCTGCCCTGCCGCCGAACGCTAATTCTCCTGTGTCACGCAGTCCATCAACTGCCCTCTCTCAATCAACTTCTCGATTTCCACTCTCAAACTCCGGCAACCTTCCGTTGTGTGTCCATTAGACTTGTGAAACACACAATATTTACTAGCATTGGCCGGCGTCGGGTTTCCAGCTATCGGGGCCGGATCCTGGAAGAGGTTCCTGTGAATGGTCAGGATCTCTGCCCGAGTCTTGGTCAGGGGAGTAAAAGTTTCTGCCCGAGGGGGGTCAGCCCTCGGCCTGACCGGTGCCTGGACTGCCTCTCTTCTACCGAGCTCGGCCGCCCGGGTCTTGTCCCCCTTTCTAATCCCTCTGTCATCAAAATACCCTTCCTCATTTCTCTTCTTGCTCCCATCCAACAATGAGCAGTACATCTCCACTTCCAAATCCAACTGATGGAAAGTGGTCGAAATGTTCTCCATAAACTTCGCCCAGAGCACCTCATCCCTCAGCCCTGCTATGAACCCTGCAATTAGGGCCTTCACCTGAGATTCTCTATCCACCACCTTCATGGAATCGCCCATATACTTCCTGTGGAATCCCCTCACATCCTCTTTCGCCCCCTGCCGGCTGTAGGCCACCTCCGCCAGAGGCAAGTACTTCTTCCGCTTAGCCTGATATCTGTGCATCAGAGCCCTTGAGAAATCATAGTAATTCCTAAAGCTTTCCGGAGGCTGAGATTCAAACCAAGACAGACATCTACCCCTCAGATATAAGCTAACCAGGTTGCATTGAAGTTCCTCTCTGATGTTACGTGTCCCCATAACATTCTGGTAGGTCCGGATAAATTCCTCCAGGTCTGTTTCCCCGTGATAGGTCGGCAACCCCTTTGGAACCCTCGTCCCTAAAGGACAGGGGTAAGTGCTGATGTATCCTATCCACGGCGAGGTGGGCTAGCCTCTATTCTTTCTAATCAGCCTATCCAACCTCTCTTCGACCGAATCCGGTGCCGCCGGGGGCCGATCCACCACCACCGGATACATCCCATAAGTTCCGGTGGCCGGAGCAGGATTGGCCATGGTATACCCTACTGTCGGCATCTGGTTTTCCATCCAAACGGGTCCTTGGATTCCTCCGACCGGAGCCCAGCCCGCCTGACCCACAGAGGGGTGGGCATAGTACCCACCCGGTGTCGCTTCAATATATTCGGTTGCTGAGGCCTGGGGATAGGCAGGATATCCCTGGTAACCGGCCTGTGACATCCCAAGATGAGGTCCATAGCCAGGTGCCCCGACCATTCCCCTCCAACCATCATTTTGGTAGCCCCATCCTGGGCCGTACCCGGGGCCACCAAGAGTTTGTTGACCCATTCTTCCTGCGAATCGCTCCATGTTTATCACCTCCTGGGGAGGACGGATGTTTCCTTGCCCCAGAGTCACCGGTTGTCCTCGGTTCCCTGTCCTGGGTGGGAACCCGGGGACTGACGCTGCCGAGGTCGGTGGAGGGTCTGTTCTCGTCTGATCCGGAGGTGCTTGGCCTTCGGCCGCCAAGGGATTGGATGGTACTTCCCCGGACGGCTGTCCATCCAGAACTGCTCCGTGTTTAGCTGCCAACCATCGGCGATATTCCCCTTCCTGCATCGCCGCGAACTCCCTCTTGTTTTGCTCATCCTGAGTTACCTTCGGCTCCCTTCTGCTCCCCGGGACTTCCTCCTCCTCAGAGGTCTCCGGGTCCGGGTGCACTAGACCCTTCCCCTTACGTGTCCGGTCTCTCATCTGTCGTAGGGTGAGATCGTCCTCGACTGCCTCAGCCCTCCTCCCTGCAGACCGTGTTGTGACGGGAGAGGACGCTCCCTTACCTCTTCGCGGCGGCCGACCTCGGGGTTGCATCTCAGTATATTTTCAGAACAAAGATCGTGTCCCAGTGGGCGTGTCAACTTGATGCTGCCCGCCTGGTCAGTCCGAAGAGTCCCTTCCTCTGATCCAATATCCTGACACTGCAAGACAGAGCCCCGGGGGTACCCGAGGGTAGACCCTCCGGCGTGATGATGAAAGACGGATCTTGGGAGAGAAAAATGGGTATTCACTAGAACAATAGTGAGAAGATACTTACCTGGAATAGTGCAAGGCTACACTATTTATACAGTGACCCATACTCTTCATGTGGTCCATCTTTTAGGTGGCTCCCAGTGTACATGTCCTTATCCGAGTAGTACTATCCCGGATGCTGCCATATTAGCTTACCTCATCATGGGCCGAGCCCATGCTACTGCTGGGTAGTTGGGCCTGGGCCTGGTATCACCAAAAATGAAGACAAAAATGATCTGAAACAAAAGGGTAATGGTCTAGTTGGGAGTGAGGATGACAACAACCATCATTTGATTGAGATTGAGGATGACAAGGTGAATAATTAAGGCCTAACTTTAAACATCTCTTACATTTAATTTTTATTTCATATCTCATGAATTTAACTTACTTGAAATGTCTTTAGTTTAGTCAGTAACAACTGTGATATGCAGGCGGTTTTTAAGTAAAGGCACATTTTTTACTTCATCCAAACTTCAGTATTAGCATTAAATAGATTATTCTGGCTAATTGCTCCTTTTATTTTAGATTGTGAATCATAAATTTTTAAACAATGGTCCGGAAAGACAGTTTGTTGACGAGTTGCTTGAAATATCAAAGGAAATTGGTTGTGAAGGAAAATTGTACATGCTTGATTTTCCTCCAGAGTTATTTGATATTTCCATCCACATGGGCTATGCAGATATTAATTATCTTGCAGGTTTTGCTGAGAAAATTCCTCACCCACTAAGAATGGAGTGACTTAATATGCAATTGGACATGAGGAGTGGGTAAGAATTTTATTTGTACATTATGTGTTAGCCTTGCTGATTACCAAATTGAAATCCTTCTTTCTTTGGAAAGTTTCTGGATAAACCTTTCATCCCACAGATTAAAATACCTTCTTTCAAGTTTCTTGATAACCATTTTCCGAATTTTTGAGGAAAATGGGCCTTTCAATCCTTCTTTCTTTGGCCAGTTTCTGGATAACAAATTTCTGGGTAATGGGCTTTCATTCACCTTGGCTTACTTGGCCTCACTTTTGTAGTTGTTCTTAAACCCTAACTGTAGTCTATATAATCCCCTCCCACGTCTCCCTCACTCCTAAACCCTAGAGTCGTCATCAAGTTCAAGAGCCATCCATCAAGTTCAAGAGCAATGGCTAAGAACCAGGTAATTTTTGGATCATTCTTTAGTTTAAGATAGTTCTATTACCAGATGTTAATGTTTTGTTTTTTGTTTAGTTCTCCATGCTTGATTCGTTGAAAGATGTGGAATCCCCTGATGTTCCAAGCCATGTCCGTAGCAACGTAATTCTTCCTTTTATAGATATGAATCCTAAGATATTTAATGTGAAGATCCCTTTAATGAAGATCCCGTTAAGGAAGAATGAAGATCCCTTTAATCATTTGTATAATTTTTTTTTCAGGATGTCAAGCTTAACCCTGCCTTCTGTGAAAAAAGGAGAAGAAAGCTAAGAAGTCCACGGATGGAAATCCTGAAGGTAAAGTTTATTGTTCCTTTAGGCTCTGTTCAGTATTGTCCTTTAGAAAATGTGAATATAAAGTAAAGTATTGTCATGCTTGATTTTCCTCCAGAGTTATTTGGTATTTCCATCTACATGGGCTATGCAGATATTAATTATCTTGCAGTTTTGCTGAGAAAATTTCTCACCCACGAAGATTGAGGATGACATCAACGCCAATCCAGTTAAACACCATCAAACAATATTGTCTATCCCACATTCAACATTTGAACAGTAAGTGCAGATGTGGGTTCTGTGATTGGTTGACCACACGATTTAGTTGGCATGAACAAAAAACAAAGAAAAATGAAGACAAAAATGATCTTAAATAAAGGGTAACGGTGTAGTTGGGAGTGAGGATGACTTAATGAAAAATAGCATGCATCCTAAACTAAAATGGGGCACATTTCAATATGATCTTACACGCATTTTAAATTATGACTGTGAACCTTACTAATAGAATATTAATTATGTTTGGTGCAATTTGAATAATGATAAGATGTCTTTCGATTTGTATGTAGTTATTTTTTTGTTAGATGAAAGATGTGCATGTTAAAATATATAGTTGTGCATTCCAAATGAACTGGATGTGCATTGCA
This sequence comes from Sherardia arvensis, assembly GCA_948330725.1. Lineage (NCBI taxonomy): Eukaryota > Viridiplantae > Streptophyta > Magnoliopsida > Gentianales > Rubiaceae > Sherardia > Sherardia arvensis. Next base: position 30,240,136 of record OX415240.1, read on the forward strand.
TGTTGATGGAATGTGCATAACTGATTAAGTCCCACTTCATCCCTCTTGCTAGATGTGTTATTGAAAAATAATGTGAATCCTTAAACAAAGTGGGGTGTATTCAAATATGTTTATACGTGCATTTTTAAAGTATTGATTACCCACTTCACACTTCTTGCTACATAAAGTATGGTGCATTTCAATCTGATTGTATATATGTGTATTCTAAATTACGTTAGTGTGCATTACGAATTAAATATTAATCATGTTTGGTGCATCCCAATATTTTGTTTTGTGCATTATAAATCATGTATTGTGCATTAAAGATGAATTGTATTATTTTGTATTTTGAACAAGGATGCACTTGAGTTTTATATTCAAATGTAAAATCATTCATACACATCCTATATCATCCTCTCCCAATTCAAGCCTGCACAGTATAATATTTATTCAACATATATCAGATACGAAACAAAAAATGCAATTATTTGCACCCAAGCACGTATAGCAGAAGATTAAGGATGAATATGTACATCATGTATAAATGTTGGAGTTTGATCACAACAAAACTTATGATTTGATTGGCTGGTAAGATGAAATTAAAACAAAAGTATATCTTCTACCATAATATTACCAGATGAAAGGAGTGGTATTGAGTGGTGGGTGAGTCATCGACACGTCTCTGACATTCATGGGTCTCGTGAATTTGTGATCACCGTATTTGCAGAGTTTTTAATTTACAATAAGATAAATATTAGGGTTAACGAATAGATAAATTCGTGAAGAAGTGGGTAGTTAATTCCAAACGTAAGTTTAACTCTAGTAGAAGAATCGAACGAACATGATTTTACTGAGTACCATAAATTAACCGAGTACCAATAAATTTATTTTTATTTGTACATATAATTTGCGGGATACGTACATCCGATGTATCATATAAATTTTGTGGTGCTATAGGACTAGCGTTGCAATTATATTTAGAGAATGCAGCGTTAACATATATAAGATGCCACAACATAAATAAAATAAACAAATCCAACTATATCATGTGTTCGGAATTTAAGAATTGATATTTGATAGAATAGGCATGACTGAGTATTATTGAGTGTCGAGAAATCATAATATTTTATTGCAATCACTCATTTACTTTATGTTATGTCAAGTGTTAGAGTTAAGGCCCGAAATTTCTTTTACCAATCAATGTTGAAATATTTCCACAACCTAAAATAAGATATATATTTTTAAAATATAATTAAAATTTTCTTAAATACTTATTTATTATAAGTTGAACCATAAGTGTAAAGCTACCAAAGGTCACGACCGCCACGTTTGCCTAAATTTATTAGATCATCTTCAGTGGTAAGCAATATGATGGTGTGTACCTTGAGGTGCCATGTCATTTTTTGAAGCTAGTAGCTTGACAAACTACTTGTTACTTTAATGGTAAGCTACAACACACATGTAGCTTGATTGGGCCCACGTGTATTTAAATTTTGAATAAAAATTTCATTTTAAAAATGAATCATATTCAATTGAAATAATTATATAATAAAATGTAATAATATACTAATAAAATAAATTAAACAATAAAATTTAGTAAAAACTAATCGAATGAATATCATAAATTTTATTTTTATTTTTTTCTGATGTTGACTATGCTTCGTACCAGCTGCTAATTCTAAACAGATAGATTAAGATAGTACAAAAGAATAATAAAAATGCATATGAGATAAGTTTTTAATTATAAAGAAAAAGATAACTCTTTCGAATTGAATATGAATCGAAGTTGATTTAATCATAATTAAAATCAATATTTTCCATTTATATTATCAATAATGATGATTACTCAAACATATAAATTCCTTTTGCATAATTAATTATATGTAATTTTGATATGTAATTTATATATATCCTATATATAATAATGATAATTATTTACAAGTAAAACATAATTCGAAGTTGAATATAATTTTCTATAAAAATATGTTCATTAAAATATGTAGCATGTGGATTGAACAACACGTTCAAATTATATAACATGTGATATATACTCTCTGTAATGAAACATTTAATGGACTTTAATGCGTACGATCTCAAGCAGGCCTGCTCCCGCAAGCAACAGCTTGTTTCAAGCAGCGTATGTGAACGCAAAAACAATGGTAAGCAGTACTGGTATATTTTTTTAAAATTTGCCAAGCAAGTCCAAAACACCACCATTGGAGATGCTCTTAGTATCCCTTTTCTAGTCATATCATAAGCTTTGAATTTTCAAAATCAAACTGAAATAGTTTGAGCATGAATATTTTTCACTTAAATATACAGAAAGTATTTAGAAAATTATTATTAAAAATACATGTTATAATAAATGTGATAATATATTATATAATAAAAGATTTTATATATTATAATAACTAATAAAATTTAATGGTCAAAGTCATTTTCGTTTGAATTTGAAAAGTCAAATAAAACTCTTTAGTTAGGACGGTGGGGGTGTCCGTTTAACTAATTAGTTCAGTTAATTAAGTGATTATATAAATCTAAATATACATATATTTAGATTATATTCAAGTTAACTAAGTGATGTTATTTATTACAGTTGAATGTATTTATGTTGTAATCAATTTGAAAAGCATAAATGCATGCTAACAAAAAAAAAATGTAAAGTAAATTTCAGTGATCAGCTCCACCAACACCATAAAATTCCTTGATTTTTGTCTTTCTTGGAAAATATTTCGCAGCAAAATAGATTTAGAAGATATGAGATGGCTGCAATAATGTTCGTAGTCAGTCAACCTCATGCCCTGTCTCTTTCTTTCTCTCATTCTGTCTCTCCATACTTTTCCAAAACCTACTAACCATATTTCCCTATTTCCCATCTCACTCTCAATCTTACTTCTACCCAAAGAATTCCCCTTTCTTCATCATTAGGCCACTTCAAACCCTCCTCTTCTGATCTCCACCAGAGAAATACACAGAGAATATGTGGATGATGGGCTACACCGACGGCGCCGGAGACCCCTTCTCCGGCCGAAAACTCCGAACCATCATCCCCCGCCCCACCCTAGGCCGCATTCACAGCTCCGATCTCCTCTCCTTCAATCACCACCTCGGTATGTGTTATTATGCATATATTCATACATTCATATATACATACAGAAACACTTTTTATTGATGATTCTGTTGGTTGTGAATTTCAGCTGCGATGGCGGAGCAAAACAGGAGGACTGATTTCGGTGCGCACCAAGTGGTGGTGAGCTCGCGGTGGAATCCGACGCCGGAGCAGCTGGACGCGCTGGAGGAGCTTTACCGGCGAGGAACTCGGACGCCGTCGTCGGAGGAAATCCAGCACATAACAGCGCAGCTGAGGAGGTTCGGGAAGATCGAAGGGAAGAACGTGTTCTACTGGTTTCAGAATCACAAGGCGAGGGAGAGACAGAAGCGCCGCCGTCAGCTCGAATCTAACGGCAACAACAACAACAACAACAATAACTCCGATCACGAGCCGCCTGCTGCCGCGGCCGCTGTGGAAAACGCTGAAACCAAAGAAGAAGAATCGGGTAAGATGATGAGTGATCGAATTACACGTCACCTTGTTTTTCTTGTCCTTACTCTTCATGAAGTGTCAATTACTTCACATGAGCATGCAAAAACAAATTCAAAATACATTATTACATCCTTGCTATTTTTAGAATGCAAAACAAGACTAGCTATAGCTAATTCATTCCAGATGCTATCTATACTTGTCTTCTACCTGCTACCTTCTTTTTTTATCCTTTTTTCTTGGAAAATGTTAACTATATATTCATCAAATACATAATATATATATATATATATATATATATTTATATATATGTTTATATGTTTGTTAACTATATATTCAAATTCTTGATTAATTTGAATATATATCTGCATGGTACCAAAAAACAGGGGGAAATAATGGGACAGCTTTGGAAGTTGAAGGAAGCAAGAACTGGGCACCATCTACAAACTGCAGTAGTCTAGCAGAGGTGCGCTTCTTTTCTTTTACTTGTGTCATCATTTTTTAGCCTAAATGGTTTACCTTTTCATTTACTGTGAAAAAAGAGGGGATGATTAGAGAGTCAACTAATTTTTTGATGAGAATAAGGTTATGATTACCTGATGACAATCCAATGATATTGTTATAATTGTGTGTGGTTTTTTTTTATGGGAAAAAGATTTGTGTATATTGGGAAATGAAAAGTCTTAAAAGCTGCTGCATTCCTTCCTATCTGTCGGGTCTGCTAACATATACTGCTGCTCTTTCTGTTGTCAAAACGTAACTAGGGTTTTGTGCTTTTTCATGCCTTGACCGTGACATTTCATTCCGACTCCTCCCCATTTTACCCACCGCGTGATTTCAATGCCTTCAATTCTACTCTTTCATAAACCATCCCTTTATAGTGAAATAAGAACTGTTTAATTAGGTCATTATATCTCCTAAAAATAATACATGGCCTAAATATGCACTAATGTGATATGCGTTTTAGGTTCGTGGGTTGACTTCGATGTGAATGTAAAATGTTTTATAGATCGGTTCTTCTAAGAATATTATATATATATTATATAGAATTCAGTTTAGTTCAATTTAGATCTAACTAATTGTACTAGTTGTGCGTTCAATTTGTTTTGATAATACGTAGCACTAATGTGCTATACAATTTTGACTCTTGGTTTGACGTAGATGTGCATTTTTTTATAATATAAAGTGGTATTTCAGTCTTCTTGCTCGCAATTACATAAATTCTATTTTAGGTTAATAGGAAATATATAAATAAATGAAATTCAATTCAGTTTAGTTGTGTACTAATTTCATTTTTCCACACGTAAACTCGAATTTTAACTCAATTCAGTACAGAAAGAAAGAAATAAACTTTTAAGAACATGATAGACTATGATGATATACAGGAGAGTACCAATTTCATTTCTACTTGTAATGTAACCACTAATGTAGTCATTTGAGAATCTAAATGGTAGATTTGTACCGTGAATTCAAATGCATTGCACTTTTACACTGCCTCGATCTCATGTGTTGTGGTAGCTGTGACCATAAATTTTGACAGGTCCATTTTTCATTCATGGCAATAAATGGTTTGTTTTAATGGATGGTTTATCTGTTATCATGTGCAGAAAACTAGTGTTTCAGCAGCTGAATCATGTAGGGCTGCAGATGGATGGACACATTTCGATGAACAAGAAGAAGGATTCCGACAAAGAAAGAGCCTAGATCATCAACAGGAACCGAATGCCACGTGGCACCTGATGAGGCCCCCATTCTCTTCCTCCTCCTCCTCTTCTTCACCGCCCCCCACCTGCAACTCCACTGTCAACTCCACCGTCCTAAGCACACCCATTTCTACACAAGGTACACTGCTGATCAGAGGCACCCCTCAGTACAATTTCTTCGCCGACAACAACGATCACCATCTTCTCCATCAAGAATCTCAGGAAGAAGAAGACCAAACCCTGCAACTTTTCCCTCTGAGAAATGACGAGGAGATCTGCGGCGGGAAGGAATCGGAGAGATCAGTTCTTGATCAGGCCATGGAATCCAACACAATGATGAGCACTTCTTCTTCTACTCCTTACCAGTATTTTGAGTTCCTTCCCTTGAAGAATAACTGACATGCAATAATGTCTCTCTTCTAATATTTACCTAGCTATCTACAGTGATCAAAATAATGATCTGTCATGTGTTAACGTTTTCTTTTTTCGTTTACCTAAAACTGGGTTGTGTGACGCTCATGTTTGTTGAGCAATTCTAGCAAAACAAACATACTACTATCCTAATATATAGCTAGCTACCTATAATTTGTAGCCTTTGCTTTTAATATTGTGGTTGTCAACTGTCAAGGCACTAATTAAATCTCTCTCGATTGACATTTAAAAAACACAGTCACACAGTTGAGAATGGGAGATTCAGATTCATTGATATTGAGTACTGCCCAATGAGAAAGAGTGAGATGTATTAGAAAGGTTTTGAAAACCGAGAATTCTGCTGAAATGACTCGGAAATATGTATTACATTGGTTAGAGTGACATTCTGAACCAATATTTGTAGAAAAATAAAAAAAAGGTTTTTCTACATTCTCTTGGTGAATGGGAAGGACCAAAGCCTGAAATGGAACCATCATTTTTGTACACATGTGATGTAGTATATGTTGACTAGTCGATAATCACGTTATACTAGCTGGTAAAAGTTAAAAGTAAGAAATATTCATAGTCATCTAACAATTGAAATAATTACCACCAACCGTCTCTCTTTACATAGTCTTCCATATTTCTACCACCAATCCACTGTAATTGGCCAAAAGTGGAATAAGATCCTAGAAGCAAAGCAATGCTTCACAAAACTAAGTAGACCTATTAGGCTATATTCTATAAACCATCAAAATATATAAACTAAACTCTTGTCACGGAGTTTCTGCTCTAAAGTTTACTCCGTCTTCTCTTTAAAATTATTCCCAATTCACTATTTTGCTCCGACCAATATAACCGTTGCAACGGTCACCGATCTTGTCAGTACCGCCGCAAACGGTCACCAAAACCCGACTCCACCTCCCCGCCACCATGGTGGGCCCTCCGCCGATCAGTGGCCAAAATTCTTTCCTCTCATGCACTTCAAGCCAAAGCCCCCGCCCCCCGCTGTGCTTCTGACCAACCCAGAAATCAGGACAATCTCGGATACAAGGGAGAACTTGCCTGCATCTTTACGCCAGAGCAGATTGAAATCCTTTCTCGCCCTTAAAGGAACGCACTCGTGGGTAAATTCAGGAAAGGTCACCCGATAATGCCGGTGATCGAGGCTGCGTTCAAGGCGGCGGAATTCACGGGAGGATATCAACTCTGAGCTATTGATCACCGACACATTCTGATCATGTCTGCCAATAAAGAGGATTTCCAGCGCTGCTGGATGAAGGCCAACTGGATGCTTGACGGATTTCTGATGCGCGTTCTGAGATGGTCGCCGGAGTTCTTTACTGAGTCAGAATCCTCCATCGTCCCGGTTTGAGTAACAGTCTTTAAACCACCAGTTTATTACTATAATGAATCGATTCTTGAACATGGGAAACACAATTGGTTCCTTCATAAAGATTGATGCCGCTACTCAGCTCATAACTAGGCCTTCAATAATTAAAATTTGTGTTGAGTTAGACTTGCTGCAACCAATACCATATGATATTAGGATTGGATCGACTGAAAACTATCCTAAAGTTAGGCTAGAGTATGAGAATTTTCCCGGGTATTGCTCTCATTACAGGAAGCTTGGACATGATCATAACATCTGCAGAGATCTCAAGCCTGAAGCCACCACAAAACCTACCATTCCTCCACAACAAACACAGCCATCAGACCTCCATCCTACATCAAAGCCAAGTCTTCCCTCAACATCAAATGCCATTCCATCCCTTCCCAAAAATGCAATCCCTGCCACATCCAAAAAATCAGACACCAGTGTACCATCCACTAAACAAGCAACCTCTTCTGCTCTAGCAATTCACACAAGCAATTCAAAATCTCTAGGAAATCCAAGAGAAAACTGAATATCCTGTTGGATTTCCTAGAGATCAGTTTATAAGTTCTACTTGCTTGAGTTAAAATTTCCCTGAGCTTATTACTTGTTGAACTGAATTAAACTGAATTGAATTGGACTGAAGTGTAAATTAATGTATTGAAATAGAATAAATATGTCTAAATTTACTTGAATTTGTTCAAAATTATATTTTCACTAAAATGATCTACTAATAAGGTCCACATAACTAGGACTAAATCGTTCAATGTACTGTATCCAATTTAAATAAAGCAGAAGTAATTTTTTTATTGAATCAAATTAATCTAATAGTAATCCAGCTGAACTGAGATTAATTTAACTTAATTGAGATTCTCTAGTTGAAATGATGTTAATTTAATTGAACTGAGATTAAATTATTTCAGATGATCTGAGATTAAATGAACTGAATTGAGATTCAATTAATTGATATTATTTTAATGTCAAATACAGGTGCTTGACAAGATGATTTGAGAGACGAATCAACGGTTTCCAGAATCAAATTCAGAGTTGCTTGAAGGTATTGCTTGTCTTGATCCAAGAGATTCATTTTCTCAATTCAATATTGGTAAGTGTCCCAAACTTGAAATTTTTTATCCTGATGCCTTCTCAATGCCGATATTGTCATGCTTAAGCAAGAAGTTCAAAATTCATTGTTAATGTTCGGGCTGATGGGGAATTTTTACTGATTGAGAACTTGGGATGTCTTGCTAAGAAGATGGTTAAAACGGGTAGAGACTCGGTTTCCAATTGACATATCAGTTAATTGAGTTAGCATTGGCATGACCTGTTCAGTTGAAAGAGTTTTCTTAGCAATGAAAAATATCAAGACTGATTTGCGCAACAAAATGGGAGATGAATAGTTGAATGGTAGCATGGTGGTTTACATTGAGAAAGAGGTGTTTGTTGGAATAGAAAATGAGAAGATCTTGCAAACTTATCAAAAGTTGGAGACGCGTAGGATACAACTCTCTCCATATGATTCTCGTGCCATAAATTAGTTACTTTGAGAACTTTTTAGTTCAAGAACAACTTTTATATCAAACCATCACTTTTAGTTAATAATTCGTTTTTTGAAAAACACCTGTGAAGGTGGGGGGAATATATTGTGGCTCCCCTAACCAAAGCCAAAAATGACAAATGTTTTACATCTCTCCTATGTAGGCTAAAGGACTCTAAGTCCTTTGAAACATGATAATGCTCCTCAAAAGAATAAAATAATAGACACCTTCCATGAGAGTCTCAAGTAACCTAAAGCATATTAGTGAATTGTCGAGACAAAACACAATGCGGGTAAGTTAGAGACTCTAGGAAGGAAAAAATGAACTATAATACTATAACACCCAATACATGCATATGTTGGTGTAGTGTCTGTTCCAGCTACTTGTAAAAGATTGATCAATGTTTCTCAATAACAAGAAGTTGTTGCTCAATGCTGCTGGAAATCTGATGCAGTTGATCATCTCAGATTCAGGTTGATTAATGATTTCTTGGTAAAGCTTTGTTGTAGTGTGCTAATACTTTATGAAAGAGAGTATTTTAGTCTGATAAAACATACCTATTACTGTTGGTCACTCCTCTATTTATAATGGTGAGGATCAGAGAGGGCTTAGGCTAAGTGGTCCTCTTCTTGCCGCAACCCCGGGTGCGTCCAAGATAGCTGATGTCATGGGAGGACCACTGGTGGGCTTGACCCTCTTTTCTCCTTTACCAATATGTCCGCTGGGCCAGGATATGGGCTGAGACCCATATCACCACTAGCCCCCCGAGACCCTGGCTTCCGGGGCTTGGCCCGGTAAGCTGGGTCTCTAAAGGGAACCCAGCGGGTCGTAGCTTGTATAGGGCCGTATCACCACGCGCCAAGCGTGTGTTTTCAACATGCGCGCCTCCTTGACGTCCGCGCACTAATCAATGCTCATTATTGTTTTTTCTCTAATGTTGAGTTTACTTTTCCCAACTTCGAGAAATTCCTTGTATCCTTCCCTATAAATACCTCATCAAAAATTTCACTTTCATTTTTCATCAACCGAGCGCTGTCACTTTCTCCCTTTTCATCCTTTTCTGCTTTCGTTTACCACCCTCTCTTCTCCTCTACCTTTCTGATATGAGTAGCAAGATTCCTACCCCGGTAGACGATCATTCCTTGGAAGTTGACGACCTTCCCATCCCTCATCCATCAGGCGGAAAAGGGCTGATGACGTCCAAAGCGAAAGTGGCTTATGGCGCCCCGGAACCCGTCGACCCGAAAGATCCCGGGATGACCCCGGTAAGCGAAGCGGTTGAGGAGCTGGTGAAGAAGATGTATGTACCGTTGTCATATGACGCGGGACTTGAGCCATTCTCCGGCGACATGCAGACCCAGGTTTGCATCCCCCGGTACCATTTTCTGCACGGGCTCACCTTTCCTCTTCCTCCGCTATACTCCGTCTTTTTGAAGTACTACAACATCTCCCCGGCCCAGGTGCATCCGAACGCCGTTAGTGTTATGATTGCTTTCCTCTTGTCTTGCAACCGGGCCAGGGTAACCGGGACTGTGGAGATATTCTGAAGCTTCAATTACTTGGCCGCAACCTCTGTCCCGGGTGTGTTTAATGCCCTGCGCCGGAACAAGACGACGGCCATCTGCTCCGGGAGGCTTGAATCTGTAAAGACGAGCGACTGGATAAACAGCTACTTCACCTTTAATGAGGAGAAGTATCCAGTCCCGGCATGGAATCAGCAGAGGATTGCTGAAACGAAGGCGGCACTTCCCCTGGCCCAGTTTCGGCAAGTATCCGAGAGTTATGATCGAATTGCTAAATTCTTTGTTAACTTGAAGGATTACCAGAGGGCGGGGGGTTACGAATTCCCCCGGGAGGCGTATCCTGCAGAGGTGTTCACCTGCCGCCGCCTGTATGCCAAACGGAGCCTCGGTAATCTTCATTAATCTTATTACTTGTGTTTTTTATTCTGAATTCTTTTTGGCTAACTTTGTTGGTTTTCCTGTTTTAGCCATATCTCCCCGGCCAGCGATTGCCCCAGTAGGGTCGAAGTCCGGCGATGGGGAGGATAAGAGCGCTTCTGAGAGGCCGAAGAAAAGCAAAGCTGAGACCGAGAAAGCGGTCAAAGAAACAAAGAAGAGGAAATCTGGGGAGGGGAGGTCAGAGGAGAAAGGACCCGGGGCGTCCAATGTTATCGGCTCTGCGGGGGTCCCTCCGGTCGGCAATCGTCGGCTGGCGTTTGCCATTCCTCCTTCCGGGGGTCTCCCCCACAAGAAGAAGAAAACCGAGCCTCACTCCGAAGGTTCATCCCGGATTCCCCGGAAGGAGGAGAATTCTACTGCTGACAGCACCCTCCAACTTGTAAAAGAGAATCCGGACGGCTCCTCTTCCCAGCCCATTTTGCTGGATGGCTCACAGGTATGTGTCTCCCCACTCTTAATATTTTAATTCTTTGTATGTTATTTTCATTCTAAGTGTTTATACTTTCGTGGGACAATGCCTCCAAGCTATTAGAGTTCCCCGGGTTGCGAGAACTGGTCAACCATGCGTGCAACTCCTTGTCCGAAAATCTGTCCCGGGAGGTCGACCAGTTGAGGTCGCAAAATGCCTCTCTCTACAAGGAGCTATCCAAAGCTCACAAGGAGTTATCCCGGGTGAAAAAAGACAGCAAGCGCGGCATGGCCCCTGCACAAGAGGCTCTTTGCCGGGCTTTCACCAACCGGGTTTTCAAAAGCCGTTCCTTTGAGGAGAAGATGATATCCCTTTGTGATATCTCCAACGAAGCCGCCCTGCATGCCGCCTATTCAGCCATCCGGGAGTACATCCCCCGGGAGAACCGGGCAGCCTTCAGGGAGACCTGGTATCGCCCGAAGGCGGACGATCGTTTCCACTATGCGGCGGACAGGCTGATGAAAGAAGGCATCGACGGGATAGTTCCCGGGGTGCTCGAGGTTTTTGAGGGGGCTCGAAGTGTCGATCCCCAGGATATCCTTGCTTATGCCGGCGATGCCGCCAAACTTGCTGAGGATAGGGCGGATCCCGGACCGGACGACATGGCCAATCTTGCTGCCATCGAAACCCCGGTGACCTCGGAAGAAGAGGATGGGAACTCTGATGAGGAGAATGACAAGTCCCCCGTCCAGGAGCGAGAGTTCCAGCCGGTGCAGGCGGAGGAGGAGGGAGAGGGAGAAGAGCAGCTGGCTCCGGAGAAAGGCAAGGCTCATCAGGAAGAGCAGTCTCCCCGGAATGAAGATGACGAGGACACTGATGTTGAAGTATAACTTAGATACTTAGTCCTCTTATTTTGTTTTTATCTCTTAATTCTGTTTTGAATCTTTATCTCCCCCGGGCTCCTTCCCTGAACCGTTCTCTTTTGTAATTAAGGGAGGAGAAAAGAGCTCCGGGGATGAGAGTGATGACTCCAACGATGTAAGAGTCTCTCTCATTTATTTCATAATCATAACATTTGTTCTGGGTTTATCATTTTGTCATGACTGATTCAATTTTATGCCTTATTTTAATTTCGAGTGTAAATCTTTTTACTCGTGTAGCCCTGGGATGATCCTCCAGGTACTGTTCCATCCGGGGCGGCCTCGGATAATGAAAAGTCGTGCCCCCGGTGTGAAGAGTTAGAAGAACAATTGAGTCGCTGGCAATTGGACGGCATTCAGACCCGCTATCTTCTTGTTCAATCCGGGATTAGGTCGGTGATTGATGAGTTCCCGGATGTCACTTCATTAGTAACAAAACTTAGGGAAATATCAAATCAATTCGGATCCCTTTCCCGGTGTAAATCCCTGGCTCGAGATCGGGTGAACGCCGTTTTGGATGCAGACAAGACCATTTCGATGCTGCAAGCCGAACACGACGCCTTTAAGTCCCGTCTCAAGGAGGAGTTTGACTTGGTATGGTCCGAACTTCCATTTTATTGCGACAAGCTCAAATGGTTTGAGATAAGGGGCGATCCCCTCAGGAGGAATCTAATGCTGGAAAGGGAGAACCGGGAGCTGGCGGCCCGGAACCTCATCCTCCGGGAGAATTTGGTCACCCTGCAACTTACTTATCATTTGACCGGGTTGCGTCTGGGTCGAGTTTCTCCCCCCCCCCCTTTACACCAACTTCCCTCGTGAGGTCGGGGCGCTGTTAGTACGTATGTTTCGCATGGGCTGGAATGATCCCGAGTCTCGATATTGGCCTGCTTTCGAGGAAACTGCCGCTTGGTGGCAGCGTCAAAGAGAGGGGCAATATCTCCCCCCGTCCTTGGTACTCATTCCAAGTCGAATTTCTCTTGATTTTACTGTTGAAAGGTATCTCGGATTCCGTGTTTCGGTTGATCCGGGCTTTTATTGCTTCCGAAGACGCCGCTAAAGAACAAAGGCGTTTGGCCCGGGAAAGAGGCAAAGAGAAGAGTAAAGTTGTTGCCACAAAGAAGAAAAAGTCTCCTCATGTTCAAGGACCCGTTATTATCGGAGCTCCCCGTAGGACATCATCTCCTGAGGTTTCATCCTCAGACGACGATTTCGATCCATATGCCGAAGCTGGTCCTTCGGGGGCTGGTCCGTCTGGTTCCCATCCGGCTGAGAAGCCTAATGTCCCGGGGGATACTGCTACTGACAATCAACCAAGCCCTCCTGCTGCTAACAATCAGCCAAATCATCCTGGGACTCAAGACGACCCGGGATCTCCTATTAGTTGGGATGGTCCTCCTTCCCTTTGTTAGTTTAGTTTATATTATGCAAGTTCTAAAGTTGTAGATTTTGTAACCATCAATCATAAGTTAATGATATGTGTATTATATTATTCCCCGACACTTGTTCAAGTATTTGTTTCAACTGTTTTCCCGGGTCGCTTATTCAAGCGTGTATGGGTTGTCTTCCGGGTGCTTGTTCAAGCGTTCCCGCTATTCTTGCACTAGCCCCCCGGGCGCTTGTCCAAGCGGCCGGGGATCCACTATACTTATGAAAAATATAAACTCGCAAAACAATCTTCATAAGCAAAATAATAGAATGCAAATGCGGGCCACGGGACAACCTAGGCTCAACCCTGGCCAGAGGTTCCCGTGCCGCTCTCATGCTACCATCCTAGGCATAATCCTTGCCAGAGGGGTAAATACCGAAAATAAGCTAGGCATAGTACCTACGTAAATTTGCAATGTTCCAGCGCCTCGGGACCTTCTTCCCAGCCTTGTCTTGCAATTCATAGCTTCCACCGGGGTGGGCTGCTATCACCTTGTAAGGCCCCTCCCAGTTGGGAGCTAACTTCCCGCTTGCAACCTGCTGGCTTTTGTCGTTCCGGCGCATCACCCACTCCCCCGGGATGAACTGTTCCTTGCGCACCCTCCTGTCGTGATATTTCTTGACCCGTTCCTTTACCCGGGCCTCGTGCAGGGCTGCTTTTTCTCTCTTCTCTTCCAGTAAGTCTAGATCCAGCAGCCGGTCATTCTAGTTTGCCTGCTCGTCCGGGAACTTCGATCGGAGACTGGGAACTCCAACTTCAGCCGGGATGACCGCCTCCGCCCCATAAACCAGACTATAGGGGGACTCGCCGGTGGCAGAGCTCTCTGTCGTTCTGCTTGCCCATAAAACACTCGGGAGTTCGTCAACCTAGTTTCCTCTTGCTCCTTGGAGACGTGTCTTGATCCCGTTAACGAGGGTCCTGTTGGTTACTTCAACCTGTCCGTTGGCTTGGGGGTGGTAGACCGAGGTCAGTTTCTGTTCAATCCCGTACTCCTTGCACCAGGATTTGAAAGGATCATTCTCAAACTGTGCCCCGTTATCTATCACTATGAACCGGGGGATTCCGTAGCGGCAAATAATGTTCTTCCAGCAGAATTTTACACAAGTACTTCCCCTAATGTTGGTCAGGGGAGCATCTTCTACCCATTTGCTGAAATAGTCAACCGCCACTATCAGATACTTGAAGCCTCCGGGAGCAGTCGGGAAGGGGCCTACCAGGTCCAGACCCCAACGGATAAAAGGCCAAGTTCCAGATATCCCGATCATCTCCCCCTGCGGCACATGAATCAAGGGTGCGAATTTCTGGCACTGTTCGCAGGAGCGGACTGCTTTTTGGGCATCCTCAAACAGCGTAGGCCAATCGTACCCCGTGCACATGATCTTCCGAGCCACAGTCCGGGCCCCTTGGTGACATCCGTTGGGACCCTCATGCACCTCTTTCAAAAGGTGGCGTGCTTCTTCCCCATCCACACACTTCAGCCAAGGTTGAAGATATCCCCTCCGGATTAACTCCCCGTCCAAGACGGCATACCGAGGTGCTTTGACCCGGATTTTCCGGGCTTTTACCTTGTCATCCGGCAGCGTTCCATTCTCCAAGTACTCCAGAAGGGGTGTGATCCAGGACTCAGTTTATCGCACTGCTGTAACTCGGCTGGGTTGCTCATATCCCCGGGTGGTTATCATCTCCATGTACAGATTCCGGTCTTGGCTCGACTTGAGCTCCGAAGAGGCCAGCTTACTTAACGCATCCGCCTTACAGTTTTCCTCCCGGGGACCTGTGTTAGTGTCACCCGTTTTAAACTCAAACTGCAGCGCATACCGATACTCCTTACCACCGGGACTAACCAACACGACCCCGGCCCCGCTTCCCCCGGCATGGGAGGAGCCATCCACGTGCAACTTCCACTCCGGCTCACCTTCCCCCAGGTCTTCGACGGCATTGTCCGCCATCTCAACTAGGAAATCAGCCAAAGCCTGCCCTTTGATAGACTTCCTCGCCTGATAAGTGATCTCGTGCTCTCCCAACTCGATCGCCCACTTCATCATCCGGCCAGAAGCTTCTGGTTTCATCATGACTTGCCGAAGCGGGTGATTTGTGAGGACTGTAATAGGGTGGCCTTGAAAGTATGGACGAAGTCTCCGGGACGCGTGCACTAGTGCCAGCAGCAAACAATCTAGTGAAGAGTAACGTGTCTCCGGTCCTTGAAGAGCCCTGCTCACAAAATACACCGGGCTCTGCGACCTTCCGGACCCTCGAACCAAAGCCGCACTTATTGCTTGATCCGTGGCTGCCAGATACAAGAACAACTCCTCCCCCGGAACTGGCTTGGACAAGGTCGGGAGTTTCCCTAAGTGCTCCTTCAATTCCTTGAACGCTTGCTCGCACTCGGGAGTCCATTCAAACTTCTTTGCTCGCCTCAAAATGTTGAAAAAAGGCAGCTGCTTCTCCGCTCACCGTGACAGGAATCTGCTCAACGCCGCCAAGGACTCGGTTAAGCGATGCACATCTTTTACCTTGCTCGGGGAGGGCATACTCAGGATTGCTTCAACTTTTTCCGGGTTCACATCAATCCCCCGGTTTGACACCATATACCCCAAAAACTTGCCTGCCGCCACTCCGATGGTGCTCTTCTCCGGGCTCAACTTCAGGTTTACCTCTCTTAGCACAACGAAAAGCTCCCGGAGGTCATCTAAGAAGGCGTCATGTGTCCTGCTCTTGATCACCATATCATCCACATAGACCTCCATGATTCTCCCCAGCTGGTTCTTGAACACCCGATCCACCATGCGCTGATATGTTGCTCCTGCATTTTTAAGACCGAATGGCATTTTCCTGTAACAAAAAGTGCCAAAGTCAGTGATAAAAGAGGTTTTCGGCCGATCATCCAGGGCCATGACGATCTGGTGGTATCCCCGGTGTGCGTCGAAGAAGGCTAGGAGCTGATAGCCCGTTATAGCTTCCACCAGCTGATCAATGGAGGGCAACGGGTAACTGTCTTTAGGACAACACTTGTTCAAGTCCGTAAAATCGATACACATCCTCCAGGATCCGTTATGTTTTTTCACCAGGACCGGGTTGGCAATCCACTCTGGGTAAGTGATCTCTTCTACCATTCCCGCGTCCAGCATCCTCTTCACTTCCGCCCGGACGAATTCTACCCGATCTGCTGCCAAGGCTCTTTTCTTTTGCCTTATAGGCTTCAGATCCGGGTAGACATTCAACCGGTGTATGGCGAATTCTTCTGGTATCCCCATCAAGTCTTCCGTTCCCCACGAGAATACATCCTCGTACTCCTTAAGTAACTACCGGAGCTCCTCCTTCACATCCACCGGGAGATGCTTCCTGACACTTACCTTCCCCCGGGATCCTACCTCCATATCCTCTACTTCAAAAGAAGCCGGGTCACCATGTACGGCTCCTACTGTGTTATCCTTCCCGGAACACTCCCCGGGCTCCGATGTGTTTGTTCTTTCTGATCCTCCGTTCTTGGCCTCCTTTATCGCAGTGAGCATGCAGCTGCGGGCGGTCGTTTGAATGCCAATAACCGAAGCAATTCCTTGGTCTGTCGGGAACTTCATGGTTAAATGGTAGGGTGAACATATCGCCCGAGCCTGCGTCAACCAGGGACGTCCTATGATCATGTTGTACGGGGAGGAAGCATTTATGACTGCAAAGTTACACAGGACAGTGCACCTCTTGTTAATATCCAAATGATCAACAAGGGTCACACGTAGTGCTATAACACCCAGCGGGTGGACTGTGCGACCCGTAAAGCCTGATAGCGGGGACAGGCATGGCTTCAAGTTCTGTCGACCAATCTGCAATTGATCGAAACAATCAGCGAACATAATCTCTACGCTGCTCCCATCATCCACAAAAACTCGCTCTATCACCACACCTTCTACCTCGGCGGAGATCACCATCGGGTCAGAGTGAGGCACTTGGGCCGGGACCGCATCCTTCTCTGAAAAAGTGATCGTCTCATCATGTTTAAACCTCTTTCCCTGAATCTCCCCCGGGGGAACATACCTACTCTTGGCCTTCACCGCCGACAGTCTCTGCGTTCCATCTCCCACTATACCGTTGATCAAGTTTATCATCCGGGGTGCTCCAGGCCCCGGAGCTCCCGGTCTAGGAGCTTGCGGGGCGGGGTTAGGAGCAATGTTGGCTTCCGCCGGGCGATTGCCACCTTGGCCTCGGTTGTTTCTCCAGTTCCGTTTCCTTCCCTACCCTGCCGGAGCAGCTGCCGGATGTGCCTCCCCCGCCACACAGTCCCGGAGCTGACCCCGCTCCACCAACTTCTGAATATTCGTGCGCAAGACGTTGCATCCTTCTGTAGTGTGACCATAAGACTTATGAAACTCACACCATTTTTGAGCATTGGCCGGGGCCGGGATCCCTTGTATAACCGGGGGATCTGTGAAGAGACCCCGGTGAATGGCCAGAATCTCCGTTTTCGTCTTGGAGAGTGGGGTATACGTTGGTCTCACCACCAACGTCTGCCCCCCCGGCGCAGGTGCCGCCCCCTGAACCGGGGGGACGTCTAGCCGGCTCCTGTCGAGCCCCGTGATGAGGAGTCGCCCGGAGCGTAGTTGTTTGGGTAGCCGTGGTCGTAATCACCCGCTGCTCAAAGAAGCCAACCGTATTCATCCGGGTGTGGTTAGCCTCATGCACCGTACAATGCATTTCAACTGTCAACTGGAGGTGGTAAAAGGTTCCTGGCATGTTCTTCATTAACTCGATGTAGAACATCTCGTCTCTCAAACCGTTCACAAAGTTGCCTATCAGGGCCTTCTCGTGTAAGTGCCTATCCTGGACCTTCATGGACTCAGCAATATACCGGACATAATATTGCCAAGTAGATTCCGTCTCCAACTGTCGCATAGCTAGGACCGTTGCCAAGTTAACAAAGTTGGTCTTTATCGCTGCATATCGGTGTACCAGGACTGTAGCAAAATCCCAGAAAGTCTTCAGTGAGCCATGTGGAAGACTTTTGAACCAACTCAAGCAGTTCCCCCGGAGATAGGAAGGCAACAACTTGCACTGCAACAGCTCATCAATGTCCCGGGCACCCATATCACTGAGATAGGTGTGAACAAACTATTCCAGGTCCCCGTCACCATTGTACGTCGGAACTCCATCAGGCGCTTTGGTGCCTACCGGCCATTTATAGTTTAGCACCTCTGGAACCCACGGGGAATGAGGAACCATCCCCCGCCTACCAATCAGCCTGGTCAACCGGTCTTCAATGGACCCGTTGTTAAACGGGGTGTTGTATCCACCATAAAATGGTTGGGCTTGCGGGTTTAAACTGCCTGGAAACTGCTGATCCGGATACTGCTGCTGTCCCGGAAGAATCTGGTGACCAGGAGCCATCTGCTGACCTGGAGGCATCTGCTGACCTGGAGGCATCTGCTGACCCGGGGGCATCTGCTGACCCGGGGGCATCTGATGACCCGGGGGTATTGGCTGATATCCAGGTCCTCCTCTTCCATCCTTCTCCAAATCCACTACTTCGGGTACCTTGTTATCGGTTGCGGCCTTGGCCGCTTTCCATGCTCGAAATTCTCCGAATTCCTCCGCGTTAGTATGAATCGTTTCTGGGTCTCCGCGCTCCGGGGCCTCTTCCCCGGAATCAAAATACTCCGGTTCGGATTCTCCCCCTTCTCTGAACGCCTCCTGGTCCTGCCTATCATTTTCCTGCAGGGCCCTCTCCCTCTGTTCCTTCTGCATCTCCCTGAGGGTACGTTCCGGCACTTTTTTCTCTCCTTGGCGCTTCTCGGCGGCCACACGGGCAGTCTCCTTGCGCGCCCGCTCCTTCTCCTCGGCCGCCTTCAGCGCCGGCTGGGTAGCCGCGGCCCTCTTTGTCTTAGGACCACCTTCTGCCAGATTAGCTTTGGCGGGGGGCTCTTCCCCTGTCTTTTTAGGTCTGCCGCGGGGCATGACGAAGCAAGATCCTACTAGGCGTGCCAACTGATGCTACCAGTAAGCTCCGGGATACCAGCTCCAGTACAGGGTAATCCGGGAAGAGCTGGAATCCTAACCCGCGGCCAATCTCTCACCTAGATCCTGCAAAACAAAGCCCCCGGGGTCACCCGAGGGTAGACGCTCCGGCGTGATGATGAAGATAGGGCTTTTTGCAGAGGAGAGAGAATATGAAGAAATACAGAGAGTATTTTAGTCTGATAAAACATATCTATTACTGTTGGTCACTCATCTATTTATAATGGTGAGGATCAGAGAGGGCTTAGGCTAAGTGGTCCTCTTCTTGCCGCAACCCCGGGTGCGTCCAAGATAGCTGATGTCATGGGAGGACCACTGGTGGGAGGACCACTGGTGGGCTTGACCCTCTTTCTCCTTTACCAATATGTCCGCTGGGCCAGGATATGGGCTGAGACCCATATCACCACTAGCCCCCCAAGACCCTGGCTTCCGGGGCTTGGCCCGGTAGGCTGGGTCTCTAAAGGGAACCCAGCGGGTCGTAGCTTGTATAGGGCCGTATCACCACGCGCCAAGCGTGTGTTTTCAACATGCGCGCCTCCTTGACGTCCGCGCACTAATCCATGCTCATTATTGTTTTTTCTCGAATGTTGAGTTTACTTTTCCCAACTTCGAGAAATTCCTTGTATCCTTCCCTATAAATACCTCATCAAAAATTTCACTTTCATTTTTCATCAACCGAGCGCTGTCACTTTCTCCCTTTTCATCCTTTTCTGCTTTAGTTTACCACCCGCTCTTCTCCACTACCTTTCTGATATGAGTAGCAAGATTCCGACCCCGGTAGACGATCATTCCTTGGACGTTGACGACCTTCCCGTCCCTCATCCATCAGGCGGAAAAGGGCTGATGACGTCCAAAGCGAAAGTGGCTTATGGCGCCCCGGAACCCGTCGACCCGAAAGATCCCGGGATGACCCCGGTAAGCGAAGCGGTTGAGGAGCTGGTGAAGAAGATGTATGTACCGTTGTCATATGACGCGGGACTTGAGCCATTCTCCGGCGACATGCAGACCCAGGTTTGCATCCTCCGGTACCATTTTCTGCACGGGCTCACCTTTCCTCTTCCTCCGCTATACTCCGTCTTTTTGAAGTACTACAACATCTCCCCGGCCCAGGTGCATCCGAACGCCGTTAGTGTTATGATTGCTTTCCTCTTGTCTTGCAACCGGGCCGGGGTCACCCGAGGGTAGACGCTCCGGCGTGATGATGAAGATAGGGCTTTTTGCAGAGGAGAGAGAATATGAAAGAGAGTATTTTAGTCTGATGAAACATACCTATTACTGTTGGTCACTCCTCTATTTATAATGGTGAGGATCAGAGAAGGCTTAGGCTATGTGGTCCTCTTCTTGCCGCAACCCCGGGTGCGTCCAAGATAGCTGATGTCATGGGAGGACCACTGGTGGGCTTGACCCTCTCTTCTCTTTTACCAATATGTCCGCTGGGCCAGGATATGGGCTGAGGCTCATATCACCAGAAGTTATAAGTGTAAAAAACGAACAATGTAGAGTATTTCTATTGAGATATGAATTGGTTGTCAATATAAACATTTATGTACTACTACTGCATTCTCTATGCAGTCACAATAAGCTCATTAATACAGCCAATATATTAGTTCAACATTAATACTATTAGTTAAGCTGTACGTACCTCAATTCAGTTCATCGCAGTCCAAGTCAAGAATCGCCTAAGTATATAATATTTCTAGGCTATGTCTATAGCTGTATCTTAATTCTACGTAGAGCATTTGTCGATACATATGCATTCTAAATAATCCCAATATCCGAATGTTTTAACTAACTATTAAATCAACCAACATCGTAAGAAATAATTTTTTCATCAAAATTTAGATTCATCAACATGGCTACACGCTGAACGATTCTCAGAACGTGGGTTGTGGATTTAGGGTTTACCGTTCTTTGTAATGGCTCAAGGGTTTAGGGCTAAGGATTTAGTGTTTCGGGTAGAACATAGAGATTTAATGGTATAACTTTGACCGTCTCTTGAATGAGATATATTCTAATTGTGCAACAAATATTTCTCGACGACCAGAATTTAAGAATCATGATCTACAGTCTTATTTTAAATGTAATCAAAGTAATTTTTCAAAGTCGCGGTGCATAACAATTGAGATTTTCGTGTATTTTAAACATTCACATTCAAAATGCAAATGTATCCTTCTTTTAGGATTAGGTATTATGAAGTCGAACAAAAAGATAGTTGGGATAAATATATCATCAAATACTATTATTAGGTAAGAACAAATATTTTATTATCATAAACAGCAATGTTATATTTAGGATTGTTTGATCACTGAAAGTTACACAATTTTATTAAAATATGAAGTGTCAAAAACTGATCAACTTCAAATATATTGTAGTTGGTAATTTTTTCCAAACATCTTTCAAAATTATGTAATTTAATATATTAAATTGATAATACAAAAATCTCATTTTCGAGAAATTGATACCCATTTCTCTTAATGTCAATTTTATGTCAATAGTGAATGTCAGTACAATAAATTATTTTAAAATTAAAATAATGTAAAACAACGTTGGTGTCGATATGGGGTGTAAACTGCAATTTGGCTGATATTTTGGGGCATAATAAGCAATATGGTATCTGCGTGGATGAGTTTGTAATAAAAAGCAACTAATTAGATGGATTCATAATTTAACCCCAGCTTTTAAATCATATCTATTGTTTCGAAAAAGTCCAAGTCCCAGTTTATCCCTCTTTTCCATCTAGTTACAGTTACTCCGGAGAAACCACAATCCATACTCGCAGAACATGCCGAGCAGTGGAATGAGTGGATATCAAAGCTACTCCACCAACGCCGGTCACGTACACCACTTCACCTGTGACAACAGCGACGCGGATGGAGGACCCGATTGGCCGGAGTGTCTTCTCGATTCTGCAAACAGCGCGGATGTGGCCTCTCCCACCGAATTAATCGAAGATTCGTTTATAGGTAATGATTCCACCGTTGTTGTTTTAATGTATTTAAGCAAATAAATGTCGCTTGTGGATCCTGAGAATTATAAACATGTTTAATATTTAGCGGTTCTGTTTGTCTGGCTTTGTTGTTGCTGGCTGGGGCATTTTGGGGTTGTCGATTTTTTTCGGTTCTATATACATGTTAAATGTCACAGATTGAATTGAAACCTCATTCCCTGTAACTGATGCCAGGTACGGGAGGGAGAACAACCCCAACATGGGCTTCCGAAATGAACCAGGACAATATGAAGGACGAAGATGATGTCATATGGTTTCCGTTGGAGCGGCCCTACCAGGGCGACCGTGAATTGGAGAATATCTTCGATTGTGTAAGTTTGGATTCAATCCATCTGGCTCTTCTTCAATGATTTGCTTCAAATTAATTTAATTAGTATTGAATCGTTAATAGTACATTGTCAACAAAATTTATCCTCCAACGCTCTCTCTTGCTCAACTGATGAAATTAAAATGTTAAGATGATGTTTAAGGAAACATTTATTTGTCTACAATAAGAACCAGGGTTCCTATATAGAAAATCACTCACAGTTATTCACATACACTTTATAAACATAATGATTCAACCCTGGTTTATTGAATTGTTTGTGGCTGAACATGTATTCCTTCTGTCTTGGGTATAGGACGACGAGAAGGCAGTCATCCTCCTTGCCCGTGATCTACAGGTGGTGTTGAGTTCTCATCTCCTGCGAATGACTGGACAGAAGCTGAGGTCAATAAACACTCATGTGTCGTTTAATCGTCTGGGGCCGTCATTTTCATTAACAAATGGGCTAACTGAGGTGATAAATAAACTGATCTCCGTCAGGCAAGCTGTCAACTCCCTTCTAGATGGCGGTGATGATATCGCTGTCAAGAGTAGTGTCGACGGACCCAATCCAGCTCGTGAAACCCTGCTGAATCTGGTTGGCAAGAATTACAAGGGTCAGTTTCTAAGAAAATTACTGTGTAGGTACAACTCCAGCACTCAGTGTCTCCCCCGCTCTTACGCTGACGTTGCTGATTACTGCATTTCGAAGAATGCTAACTTGGCCGACAGGTCAGTGCTCTGATTTTTCATTAGTAAGATTAATCATTTTCAACCATTCAAGCAACCCTAACTGCGAATGAATTTGTACTTTTGGCTTTGAATCATTTCAGCGAGTCCATATACGAGGATGTTCAGGGTTTAGTTGTGTTCAGAAAAGATATGCAAACCCTAGATATCGGTCTTCCCGTTGCCCCTTCAGTGATTAACGCTTGGGGAAGATCCCTGATGCAGACTTCTACCACACTTGGGACACCGGAGAAACTGTATCTTGACGTTGTTGTAAAGGTTAGTTATACAACATGACATCTAGAACTTTCTATTTAATTAGTCACAAATATTATGTGTTGATTACTGTTGCATTTGTAAATGTCCGTAACAGTAGGTAGCTACAGTGCAAGACCTTACTATCTTAGAACTATGTCAGATGCATACATCTTCAATGTTTATTTTCAAAAAACTTAACAACTACATCCAACCTGATTGGCTAAACAAGATAACAATCAGTCTGAGGATGAGCAGATTGACCACTGGTTTTCATGGATTGCAGCAAGCAACAACAGACACCAAATTCAGAAACCAGAAATGGTAACTCCTTGCACATGCGATCGAATCAGCCCTTGTTATGATATTATCAATTTCCTTATACATCTGACAATTGTTGTGTGGTCCCTAGATTTTCATTCCGGTTTTGATAGGATCTCATTACACCGTCATGATCGTAGACTTCCTCAATCATAAAATTGTTTGCATCGACACAGTGTATAGGGCCTCCCGTTCTACCTGGGAAATCATGGAATCAAAGCTAGTAAGCGCATGCATATACATTATTTACCGTGTTCATTCCTTTTTTTTACAGTAAATGAGAGATTAATGTCTTGGTCCAAAATCTTCATTCGTAGTTGGTGTATTTGTGGAAAGTCCTGGATAGACTGGGGGATGACAGGAAACAGCAGCTCACCATGTTTACCATGCAGCTCAGTTACCCACCTTGGAGCCTCTCAATTCATGATCACGACAGTGGTGTGACGGTGATGCATATGATGGAGTGCTACAGTCCCGCTTCACCATTCTCGTCTCCCACACTCTACCTGAATGAGGTACTTCAAATGTGGTTTCAATCTTAATCTATATGCTGACTAGAAATTCAGCATACTATGGCCCCAATATGCTTACGTAATTTTAATGAAAAAATGTTGGATTTCAGGAACACATTCGGGTGAGGAAGCGTGTTTATTTCTGCGCCTTCATTGCTTCTACAACCATAAACTTGCAGCGGGTCAAAGTCATTGAAGCGGCTAACAGATTAGTGGAACTAAAATGCAACAATCTTATCTTCCCGAGCGAGGATGTGAAACGGTACAGAAGCCAGCTCCAATGGACACCGATGATCTGATCTGATCAGACCATGTGTCAAGCATGACATTCGGTCTTAATTACAAGAATTCCTGCGATGTGTTGTTCCATCTTCATCATTTCCAGTCTCTTCAATATGAAGAATTCATTCGAACTTTGTTTGACAATGTCGGTATTGTATCTATGTTTGTAACTGATTTTTATTCATATTATTCGCTCGTTCATATAGTTAGCGTGAATCCAAAAAACAAGTAGCGGAATGAGATAGCGAAATTTCATCTGTGCTGAAATGTAGACATTACTGTGAGCTCAAAATTGCAGTGAGGTAGCAAACTACATAACATTTAAGGCTAGCAGAAACTCACATGAGCCGGAATTATAATTAAATGCTGAATTTGATACAAAATAAGTGTGTACCAATCACTGGCACCAAATTCCGAATACCACAGCTGTTAAATGGACTGATGCTTATAAATAAAAAAATATAATTATGTGGACATTGGATTTAAATCCATCATAATTAGCATGACACAAGCCAACAATTCAGCAAAAATTCAAATAAATTCTGGACTGCCTGAATTATTCAAAATAAATTAAGCTTCCCACACTTCCTGAATATTCAGCCCAATATAACTTTGGGCTGATACAACAACCAACAATGGGCTCAGAGTGAGACTTTAACTATTTGTTGTCTTTCAAAATAAACTACAATTAATATTTTAAACATCAAATAAACATGTCTAGTCTTTGCCATGCATAGAAAAAGAACTAAGAAAACAGCCTATCAGTCCTACAACAAATCTGATAAGATGAAATTGTATTCTGGTGCATCATATCAAGATTTTCATCGGGTTTGGGTGAAGGGATTAGCTGCCACTGGAATTTTGGCGCTTCCCGTTACCGTCACACCAGGCTTCCATCCAGCCAAACCTGTAGGCTGCCATTGTCGGCAAAAAACACTCTGCCAAAAGTGCAAATGATCAGATGAAGATATTGCAATTCCTAATCAATAGTGACATTGTCCATGTAAATTACCTCGACATGTTTTAGAGGCGTGTTCGGATTACTTGCATTTGTTTCTTTACCAGCTCCCATCTTCCGGTTGCGCCAGTCCTTTTTTCTTCTCTGCAAAGGACAACTTCCTCTTTGCAGCCCCGCGTCCCATCCCTCGCTTGTCAATAGGATCCTTCACCTGCGGGAGTGATGGCTCAACATCCACCGGCCGCTCCTTATCCAGATCTTGGGCTTCCCTTGCTTTCGTTGCTGCCCTATACCTAGATCCAACACTACCTACCCCAAAGGATGCGTCGCCCTCGACATTAGCCATGCTCTGTTTCAATTCTGAATGGATAACATTTAGTTTCTCCAGCGTCTCACGGTGTCTTACCTCGTCATACATCACAATTGCAGAAATGCTCTCGGAAACCTTCTGCATTTCATTGTACCGTTTCACCTCAGAGCTAACAGGAGGTCTTATAGATTCCATTGGATAAGACATACTTTCGTATTCTCTCACAACATCTTTCCTCCACCGCTCACAAATGTACGCCACAGGAACAGTGCCAATGTCCTCTTCCCAAAACACACGCAGCATGTGACAACAAATAATACCAGTGAACTCAAACAACTGACATTCACACTTTACATACACAGTACTACGATCAATTACCACCCTGAAATACTTTCGCTTCGTCCATCCTTCCCTGAAAGTTTTAACCACAACTTTATACTCAACATTGGTATCATCTGTCACTTTCTCTACCGTGGCAGCGTTGTGTCTCATATATGTCATCTGCTCCTGCATTTTCAAGAACTGGTTCCGAGAAGACATTTTCTCAAAGGCATCTTCAAATGGATGATTGCTAGTCTTACGCGAAGACCGATCCTTTCCAATCTTCGAACACCGTACCTCCTCAAACACTCTTTTACTGACAGCCTTGCCATACTCTTCCACAAACTTTCCAAGACTTGTGTTAACATTAACGAAGAATTTCAGATACCTGTTCATCCCTTCACTCATCTGAGTACTAGACATTCCAGCCCAAAATATGGATTTGAAGTAAACAGGCACCCACCTTTCCCGGTCTGCATACGCCCTCTGAACCCAGCCGTTGCCACCAACTCCAAACTCGTTTACCCAAGCTTTCCATTCACTCAAACTCCTCCACAGAAAATGAATCATGCAAAATATCCTGTAGTTTATCGGATATTTCCCCCCACTGAGGCAACATTCTGAGGTGCTTCCTAGCATTCTGCTTCACATGCCACAAACACCATCTGTGTCTAATTCCTGGAAATTCTGACTGTATCGCATTACCTGAGATTCAGCAACAAGTCCCGACAATGTAACAGTCAATTGTGAGCATCAATACGAAACACAATGGTGGCATCGTGTGAAGTAACTTTGGTCTACCAGGAATTGAAATTACTTTCATACTACCAGATTAACCGTTTACCTCTCTGTCCGTACCTAACGTATGTCTACAGTGGCATTTCCACAGAGCTGACAAATAAATTTTAAGTAAAGCTACCTCGCTATTATTTATCTTTTCATTCGGCAAATCTAGGTTTAAGTTGGAAATGACACCAACAAAATTATATTTGTTGCACTTAGAAAATTATTTTTATTCATATATATTTCAAAAACGCTTCTGAATTGTTCTAATTTTTTCCCATTCAACTTTATTTAATTTCTGGTCCATAAATTATCCAACCCTTTGATAAAGGGCTGTTTCAAATATTATTATATCAAAAGTGCATGTATTTTTTCACCTATTTTTTTCCCAGATTACCTAAGACTGTATTGCAACACTCTTCTAACATCCATCATGATTAGTACATTAAACAGATTCATAAAGCACTTAGATAAAATCACATGAATATATTTTCTACTGTCAACTGTCTTTTATGTTTACAACATTTACTGTTTATCAAACCTGTATTAACTTTAAAATGAATCAGTCCCACATGACTATGTAAATCTGAACATAGATTTGAAGATTAGAATTTCCTTCTTAATGATTAATTGAACTATATTGTTACTTTTTTAGCTACCAATTTTTATGTTGTCATATCCTTTCTTAAGGTTCACTAATTAAATTAGGCCTTTACATGTCCAAATTATTACCATGACAACTGCAACACACAATATCTGTTACTCACACATACTTCACGGACATATTAATTAGTCATCACAAGCCGACATCAGAAACTTAACTTTACTATTGAATTTTGCGTCCTTCCCAAATGTTGAGCAGACTATACAATGTTCATTCAGCTTAGCCAATCATTTTTTAAACATGTCAATTCAGCAATTCTTCATCACGGTTAATAACAATATTTTACAACGCGATACTATGTCCAACAATTACGTGAGACACAATAAATAAAAACACTAGCTAGAAAATATGAGAAACATATTTACTTACCGATTTTAACATCTTGATCTGTGAGAATGTTATCTGGTTGCTTCCCCATGCATTTTTTAAAGGTTCGGAATAGCCAGGCAAAGCTGGCTTCATGCTCTGTCGACAGCAACGCACATCCTAACAAAATGGTGTTTCCATTATGATCAGCTCCAGAAACTGGGGCAAATGGGTACTTATACCGGTTACACAAAAATGTTGTGTCAAAAGATACGGTGTCGCCAACAACCTTGAAAGCTGCACGGCATCTAGCGTCTACCCAGAACACGCTCTTCAACTGGTTCTGATCATCAGTCTCAAATTCGTAAAAAAAACCAGGACACTCGAGGCTCATCTTCTTGAAGTATGTCTCCATTTTAACAAAATCACTTCCCTTCAATCTTTCCCCAGCAGAGAAGTTGAGAAAGTTCCTCAGGTCCCGCTCCAAGAATGGTACTTTGTCAATCCCATCATACCTACTGACAAATAGACCATAAATCTTACAAATCCCAATGCCACCTCGGTGCAGTTCCAGAGCTTTGGTCTGATCTCCCACTAACATCCTTCGGTACTTACACAACAGCCTACTCAGTTTTGGGTCCAACTCGTGATTGTGCTCATCGTTCAGCATCGTGATCTTCCAACTTGTTCCACTACTAGGCGACCTACAAGCGTTTACCTTCCACGGACACATGGTCTTTCTGGAAGTTGTACTTTTATTTGGATCAGAATTCCGGGATTTGGGGACACCTGCCTTGCTGCATTGTAGTCTAAGCTTGCGGTGATTCTTGTACTTTCTGACAAGGTCGAAAGTCAACAGGTCATCAACATCCTGAGCAGGCCCATTGAATACCATATCTTTCTTGTCTTTTACTGGCTCCTTAATAGTAATTGTGAAACCGGATGAGTACGCATAGATGTTCATTTGCTTTAAGAAATCGCCACCGGAGCTGAACCTCTGAAATTTCACTGGTCTCACTAACGGTGGCGGTATCACTTCATTCTCTTCTTTCTCTTCTCTTCCTTCTCCATCCTGCTCCGGGAGATACCTAAGTATCATTTCCCCTTCTTCATTGAATTCCTCCACTACACAAACGTTATTATCGTCATCAGTACCTGTACCAGAACTATTACAATGCATTAAACCCACATCCTCCACCTGTGACTCATCACCAGGTTCACAAGTGTCAGATTCATCATGACCAACATCTTCAATCTCAACCACATCAACGCCATCACCATTAATGTTTCTGACATAACGATGATGGATGCCATTTATTATCTCAACAAAGCTCCCATCCCCATCATTCTCTGCATACTGCACATTTGAATCCATCACCTGCACCCGATCAAATCATAACCATATTTCAGTTTAGGCCAGGTAGTAGCTTTGAAGTTGGTTTTTAGTTTTGAACACCAAGTAAAATTTCAGTAAAGCAAAGAGAAATTTTTGTACCGTTAAAAAGAACCTCTAAACAGTTAGGAGTTGGCTCCTCTAAAAAGCCCCTTCATTAGGAGAATTTATGTTCATCTAATACCCTGAAAATAAAAACCATGTATTTTACATTACATCAAATAAGATAATACATGTATTCAATACTCAAGTAAGATAATACAATGTCTAGGAACAAGTTTCGATTTTGATTCGCCCAGACAAGCACAAACAAACAGACTACACATTTACACAAGTACATACATCTCATATGTGACAACTCAGACTGAAAATTTAATCTACTCAGCTTGACTGATGAGTTTCTCCAATGAAGGAAAAGCACCTCAAGAGATGAGGTACAAAGCTGATACATTTTATGGACAATGTTCAGGGAATGCTTGGAACTTTTTGTATATAATTCATTCCTTGAAGCGGGAGCTGCAACGGTGAATACGAAAGAGTAGACACTGGTAATGTACTCTGCATACAGTTGAAGGAGGCATACATTCAGGTAAACCAACCATTTCCATTTAGAATTTATACCAGATAAATTAAACTAAAAACACTTTCTTGCACTTGGTTAATCGTATAAATTTCTATCACATACATGCAGTTGTTTCTTGTAGTGGATTCAATTCATATGTGAAGGTGGCCCAAGTTGGGTATAACATCCATGAACTGAATATTTGACCTACACAGGCAACTATCACTTAGGCAAATCTACAGTTTTTATGTCCATATTTTCGATAAACACTCTAGCTCATCTTGACACAACAATCACATCATGGTAGACGAATACAAGATGCTTAAACTGAATTCCAATTTTCATAAATCATACAAAAACAAGCAAGAAACAAATTATCTCTTCCAAATTGCCTTCTTTCAACTTCGATAAAAGCTTCAACGGGATCCCAATCGGCAAACTTTAATGGGCTAGCCGCTGGGCAAACTTTTGACCGGCAGGATGCTTCAAATTTTGACCGGCAAACTTTGACCGGCGCCCTTTGACCGGCAAACTTTGATCGACAAACAGATTCAGCAAAAAGATGATCCTAACCGGCTGACGTCTATCACATTCACAACCATGTCTTTGTTCGGAGAAAAAATTTCGGTGTCGTAATACAGTTTGTATAAGAGTTAGATCGGAGAAAAAATGCCGGTGCCAGTGTCGGAGTATTTCTCAACTTTGACTAATGTTTTTCAAAACAAATATTAGGAAGAGTTACATATTTCAGTAACTTGGTAAATTTCAATTAATCTGACCCACATGGGTCCTATTGGGCCAACATTAAAATTAAACAAAATGAAATTATAGTTATTGTCCAACCGAAACACGCCACGTGGACAGGAGGGTGTCACCCTTGGAGGGTGACCTATCAGCTATGCTGAATGTCTTCAACATGTAGCTCTCTGCAACCAGTAGCAAGTTGGATTCTTGTTCCAACTTGCCGTTTCTCTTGTTGTTTTGGATGCAAGTTTCTTCATGAAACTGTTTTGCATCTTTCTAGGACTTAGGCGTTGTAAGCTTGTTTTTGTCATTTTTCTGGGTTCGTTTTTATTGAACTCCTTTTTGTTGGTTTTTTTTGAGTCTGTCAGCAGCATTATCTCTGTTGTTGCTGCTGTTTAGACATAAAAAACAAGAAGAAAGACAGCTACCAGATGACTGGTTCGTGTCGCGGCATAGTATATTAAACAAGAAGAAAGACAGTTACCAGATGACTGGTTCGTGTCGTGGCATAGTATATCCAAAAACACTTCTCATTGCATTCATGAACTTGTAAATTCTGGGACTACAAGCATCACCCTCAAGGTCGTCTTGCGTACTCTAGCGAGCAGCCTGACCTCTGTTGGGGGTTCTTCCATTCATTAGGCTTCCCTCAAGATCATCTTGCGAACTCTATTGAGTTTCCTGACCTCTGTTGGGATCCTTTACTGCATCAAAAAGAAAGAAAACAAGGAGAGACAATCATAAGGGGTATGAGTAGGTTAGGTCAGCATGGTGTATTACGTGTAGTACTTGCGGAGGTTGTTCACGTGCCAAGTTCTTGGCGCAATTTTTCCATCCACATGCTCCAACACGGTCAGGGGTCTTTCCAGTTGGCATCCAACTTGAGTTGGTCTTCTGCTCTTGAAGCTTCATTCTTCCGCAAGGCCAAGTTTCCAACTTGCAAGTTGCATATGTGCAACTTTTTGTTGTATTCCTAATCTATCCACGACTTGTATGTTGTTTCTTTGAGTGACGCCTTCACCAGCTCATACTCCAGCTCTTCAAGATTCTACCATAGGCTCTCGTTATTCTTGGCTGCAGGTAGCGGGTCGTCAACTCGCAAAGTCGGGATGAGCACTTCTGGTGGTGTGATTGCTTCCGTTCCGAAATACAACCTGTAGGGTGACTCCCTTGTACTTGTTCAAGGTGTCACCCTGTAGGACCACAAAACATTATGCAAACAAGGAAACAACAATAGCACTTCCAACCGTATATGGTTAGTTTAGCCATTTAGAACAATCATGTTCATTTATTTCTACTTTAATGGGTGATAATAGCATGTTTATACAATACTCTTGATATAGTTATGTCTATTCAACACCCACTTTCACAAAATATTCTAATTTAGTGTTTCATGCAACTTTCTTGTCTTCCTTAGTGACTAGCCTTATGTCACAAAGGTTTTTTTTTCTCTAGTATTGTCATATATTTATTAGTTCTATATGCAATACCCTAAAAAGAAAAATGAACAAGACCAATTCGAGCATGCGACTTGTTAGTATGTGTGTGGAATTCTTACTAACCTGGAGAAGTCAAGCGGTTGGTATGCTCGATGCAATATGCACTCGGGGTGTCTCTGAGACTTGTTGATGATACCGATTTGTTGAAGATGCCGGCTTGTTGCCGGCCTTCTTCTTGTTGCCGAATATCAACTGGTCCCCGACTTTTACTCGACGCTGATTTCTTCTTGTCACCGACTTCTACTCGTCGCCGACTTTCTTCTTATCGCTGACTTCTTCTTGTCGCCGACTTCTACTCGTCGCCGACTTTCTTCTTGTCGCCGACTTCATCTTATTGCCGACTTCATCTTGTCGCCGACTTCATCTTGTCACCGACTTCATCTCGTCGCCGACTTCTTCCCGTCGCTGACTTTCTACTCGTCGCCGACTTTCTTCTTTTTGCCGACTTCATCTTGTTGCCGACTTCATCTTGTCACCGACTTCATCTCGTCGCCGACTTCTTCTTGTCGCCGACTTCATCTTGTCGCCGACTTCTTCTCGTCGCCGACTTCATCTCGTCGCCGACTTCATCTTGTCGCCGACTTTCTTCTCGTCACCGACTTCTTCTTGTCGCCGACTTCTTCTCGTCGCCGACTTCATCTTGTCGCCGAATTCATCTTGTCACCGACTTTATCTCGTCGCCGACTTTCTTCTCATCGCCGACTTCTTCTTGTCGCTGACTTCTTCTCGTCGCCGACTTCATCTTGTCGCCGACTTTATACTCGTCGCCGACTTTCTTCTTGTCGCCAACTTCATCTTGTGGCCGACTTCATCTTGTCGACGACTTTCTTCTTGTCGCCGACTTCATCTCGTGGCCGACTTTCTACTCGTGGCCGACTTTCTTCTTGTCGCCGACTTCATCTTGTCGCCGACTTCATCTTGTCGCCGAATTCATCTCGTCGCTGACTTTCTTCTGGTCGCCGACTTCATCTTGTCGCCCTTTGACATGTTGACGTCCTTTGGCATATTGACGTCCTTCGGCACGTTGACGTCCTCCGACATGTTGACGTCCTGCGACATATTGACGTCCTTCGACATGTTGACATCCTTCGACATGTTGACGTCCTTCGACATGTTGACGTCCTTCGACATGTTGACGTCCTTCGACATGTTGACGTCCTTCGACATGTAGACGTCCTTTGACATGTTGAAGACCCTGGACAAGTTCACGACCTTCGACTTGTTGAAGACCCTCGACTTGTTGAAGACCTTCGACTTGTTGAAGACCCTCGACTTGTTGAAGACCTTCGACTTGTTGAAGACCCTCAACTTGTGAGCTCGTGCAGCGTCATCTTCTGCACCAGAATCTTCCGCACTTTGACACCGAAACCTGCAAATTCCGGCGAGTTCACCTCCAAATCTTGATCTCAGGTTATAGAATGAATCAGCCATCGCAATTTAATGGGTTTTGACGCCCATGAGGACGGGAACAAGAAAATTGCCTCCAATTGCATCGAATCGCTAACAAGAGAGCCGAAGAAGCTTGGAATTTCCGGCGAGTTTGCCGGATTTTGGTTTCCGGCGAGTTCACCGGTCAATTCTTAGTGGGCTTTGATGCAAATTTTCCAGGGAGCAAGAAAGTGAGGCCCTTTATCATCGATTCGCCTGTGAGGGAGTTGCAGAAGCTCTGAATTTTCTGGCGAACTTTAAACCACGAATGAACAGTGATGGGTTCCTTAGAAGTGCTGATTCGAGGCTAGTGCTGTAGTGGGTTTTGTTGAGGACATTGAGAGGAGCAGGAATCTCCGGAAAACAGCTCTGGCGGCCAAGAGTTGACTTTTTGGCCGGAATTTGATCTGCTCGATCGGAGGCTAATTTCAATAGATTTTGATGATATTTTCATGAATTCTAGGATTGTTGGGGATGATCTTTCAGATTCCCAACTACCCATAACGTGAATTGAAGCGGACGATATATATCATAATTTCTCCGGCGTTATGGGATCTTGATCGATATTCCGGTCAGCGGACAAGCTGCGTGAGCAATCAAAATTGCGTCCCCACAGACGGCGCCAATGATATGGTCTTGTTTTTCTGGTGTAATTCGGGTTATCGGCGAGGTGACGTGCATCTCCTCGTACCTGCATAAAGAGCAGAGTCAGCTCAGGCGGGCGGCGTTTAGCCCTCGCCCGCTCCGACGCCCAATTCAGTTTTGGGGTGTTTTAGAGAGAGGAAATCTAAGTGACAGGTTGAGAGAATCTGAGGAAAGAGAGAGGAAGCTCTCCTTCCTTTATACCTGTTGGGAGCCTCATCCGATGTGAGCGTCTCCATGGATTATGTTGTGTTCCTCCATGCGTTCTGCACGTGTTGAGCACGGGGTCTCACGTGTGCGTACTTTGTGTGAGCTGTCAAGCAAGGTGGGGGTCCTCATCTTGTGTGGACTACTTGACCTTGTATGGGCTTTATGACCCATACCGTATCAGATCCTTTAGTGATTATTGTCACCATAAATCACAACATGAATAAAAGGGTTCTGGTGGATGGGGGAAGTGAGGTGGAGATTATGTTTCTCAACTATTATGAGCAGTTGGGATTAAACAGAAGTAATCTCATACCTACAAACTCAATCTCAGGGTTTGCCGGAGATCCCATTATTCCTTTGGGACAGATTACCTTGCTAGTATGAGTGGAGGACGGCCCTCGGAGTATAACCCTATGTTGTACTTTTGCAATAATTGACTCCATGGTGCCATACAACATCATACTTGGCCGACCATCGATGTGCTGATCGAGCAAGAGCCATCTGGTCCCCTACTATCTGACCATGAAATTTCCCACAAATCAAGGGATAGCCACGGTGCGTGGTGACCAACAGTTAGCTCGAGTTTGCACCATTCAAACTATCAAAGAACCTGAAAAGGAAGATCTTGAACCAGCCAAGTACTCCAAGTCCGAGCCAATGTAACTCGGAGAACCAGGAACCGTACTCTCCTACCCCCCGAGATAAAGGCCAAGCTCCGAGATCTCCTCAATCAATATATACATAACTTCTCGTGGGATACCAATGAATTGGTAGGAGTATCTGCTCGCTTGATGGAACATTATCTAAACATCAATCCAGCTAAGAAGCCTATAAAGTAGAAGCGATGCATCTTCGCATTGGACCGAGTTGAGGCCATCAGAGAGGAAGTCGACAAGCTACTCAAAGCCCATATAATCGAGGAAGTGCAGTACCCCGAGTGGATAGCTAACCTTGTAATGGTCAAGAAACCAGACAGGAAGTGGAGAATGTAAATCGACTTTACCAACCTAAACGATTGCTGCCCCAAAGATAGTTATCCCCTACCCTTGATAAACCGCCTGGTCGAAGCAATCGCTGGATATCAGGTGCCAGCTTTCTTCGACGCCTTTAAGGGATACCACCAAATTCCCATGGCTGAGAAGGATAAGGAGAAAACCTCCTTCATAACTGACAGAGGGACCTTTTGTTAAAAGATGATACCCTTTGCATTGAAGAATGCTGGAGCCACTTACCAACGACTAGTAGACAAGCTATTCAAATCTCAAATAGGACGCGACCTAGAGACATATGTCGATGACATGGTGGTGAAAAGCCGCAGCTACGACGCATTCTTCGAAGATTTAAAGGAAACCTTTGATACATTACAGGCATCCAATCTAAAGCTGAACTACGCTAAATGTACCATAGGTGTTGGGGCAGGAAAATTCTTAGGATACATGATATCCAATCGGGGAATCGAGGTTAACCCCGAGAAGATAGAAGCCCTACAAAATATACAACCCCCAAAGACCGTCAAGGACGTATAGAAGTTAACGGGATCCCTCGCGGCCCTTAGCCGATTTCTCTCCAAAGGGGCTGAAAAACATCTGCCTTTCTTCAACATCCTTAAGAAGGCCAACCAATTTGAGTGGTCACACGAGTGTGGAGAGGCCTTCCAAGCACTCAAAGATCACCTCCGACATCTGCCAACACTTTCAAAACCAGACAGGGGAGCCTCTCTACTTATACATATCCGCCTCCCAGCTGGCCATCAGCGCTGTATTGGTTGAGGAAAAGAAAGGGTCACAGCACCCCATATACTATGTTAGCAAAGCCCTACAACGGCCCGAGAATAGATATACCCCTCCCGAGCGCCTGATATTGGCTCTCATACATGTCTCTCGACGACTGCGGCCGTACTTTCAAGCACATACAATAGTGCTTCTAACCAACTATCCGATCAAACAGATCCTTCAGAAACCCGACGCCTCAGGACGGATGATGAAGTGGGCCATCGAGTTGGGGGAGCATGACATACAGTACAAACCTCGGACGGCCATCAAAGGCCAAACTTTATCTGATTTCATGATGGAGTCAGTCGAACCGGTGAAGATCGACCAGCAAGAGCCAGACCCGACACTGGAAAATGGCGTCTATATGTGGATGGATCCTCCAACTCAGGGGGAAGTGGTGCTAGAGTCCTACTCACCAGCCCTGAGGGAAAGGACCATCCCTATGTTCTTCACTTCGACTTCCGAGCTACCAATAACGAAGCCGAGTATGAAGCCCTCATAAAAGGATTGAAGTTGGCAAAGGATCTCGAAGTCAAAGACCTCGAGATATTTAGTGACTCACATCATGTGGTGCAACAGGTCAAAGGTTAGGGCTGGCAATTTGGAACACGACACAAAAACCTGACCTGAACCGAACACGAATTTAGTGGGTTTGGGTTAACACGAAACACGGCATGGATCTATATTGGGTTAGATATGAGTGACCCGAAAATAAATGGGTTAGGTTCAGGTCAAACCCGAGGGTTAAATGGGTAACCTGTTTGACCCATATATTTACGATGTAATTATGCAAATGATTGAAAGTGTCTTTACAAATACAAACAAATGCTCAAATGCCAACATCATGGAGATTATCCAACTAATTTATGATAAATTGAGAGTTAATTTTGTAATTTTTGATTTAGTT
This sequence comes from Sherardia arvensis, assembly GCA_948330725.1. Taxonomy (NCBI): domain Eukaryota; kingdom Viridiplantae; phylum Streptophyta; class Magnoliopsida; order Gentianales; family Rubiaceae; genus Sherardia; species Sherardia arvensis. The sequence goes on from OX415240.1 coordinate 30,277,311, forward strand.
TCCATATGAAATTATCATTTTAGCAGCATAAATTTTAAAATTTAGTCAAATATTCAGTCTCGTTATTAATATATAGGTTTCGCGAGTTGGGCTTGGGTAACCCGGATTTTTAATGGGTCGGGTTTGGGTCAATGTCTTATGACCCGAAATATTATTGGGTTGGGTTTAGGTTAAGCATTTCAAATCCGCCAATCCGCCGATACGAACCCACCAACCCGACCCGTTTGCCAGCCCTATCAAAGGTGACTATGAGACCCGGGAGTACAGTCTCCAGAAGTATCTTGAGATAGTTAGGCCTCTCCTAAATCAATTCCGGCACTATGAAATAAACCACATTCCTCGAGAAGGAAACCATAAAGCTGATGCACTAAGCAAGCTCGCCTCCTCCGACCTCAACATACGTTCCTCTCAGGAGTTGCTGATGGAAACCATGGCAAGGAGGAGTTATGAAGAAAGCAGCATCATGACTATAGGCACCTCGGACACCTGGATGAGCCCCTACATCGAATACCTACAAGCGGGAACCCTCCCGGAGGAAAAATATTTGTCGCGCAAGCAGGGCCATGCCAGCGTGTTTTGAGGCCTTGTGCGAAAATGTAATTCTAGGCCCCTTTATAATAAAAAATTTAATAATGCTATTAATTGATTAAGAATAATATATATTGGGAATTGGAACCTAATGATTGAGATCAACTGAAATCATACATTCATGTATTTTTTAAAAGAAAAAGCTTCATTGTTTTTCAAAACGGATAAAATATTATAGCTTTAACAAATATATTGTAAATACATGACTTCTCCCAAAGGAAATTTTTTAAAATTGATGGTTCATCATTATTAATTCATAATCACAATCAAACAAAAAAAGAAACTTTGAAACAGTAAAAAAAATCGGAGATTTATGAAGAAAATCAAGAAATTAGAATTTCGTATTTCTTACCAATTTAAAGAATCGGAGACACCCAACATTGAACTGATTAAATTAAATTGAGAATAGAAAGGAACTTGAATTGAAATTTCGAATGAAGATGAATAGTAGGGGAGATTAACTGGCCGACTGGGAAGAGAATATAGAAAGAAAAAACTAAGAAAAGTAGGGGGAAGGGTTCTATTTATGGAAAATATAAATGATATTTACCTTTTCAAATTCCAATCAGTCACGTGACCTTTTAAATGTTGATTTGATTTGATTCACGTGGCTGTTTAAATGCTTATTGAATTGATTCAATGTGGTCTTTAGAATGCAGATTTGATTTGGTTAAATATTTTAAATTTTAGAAGGCCCAAATTCAAAGAAAAAAAAAAGGCCTTTAAAAAAAATTAATAGGCCTAAATTTAAAAAGAAAAAGTCCCTTCAGAAATTAACTATAATCATTTTTTTTACAATAAAAAAATACTCATGTATAATAACCCTAAAATTTTTTCCGGACCCCTTAAAATTTCGGGAGCACAACCAGCACTACATCAGGCCCGGCCTTGCGCGCAAGGTCCGAGTTAAGGCCCCTAAATATGTCATGCACGAAGGCATCTTATATAAGAAAGGATACCTTCATCCCTTACTCAAATGTGCCGGGCCCTCCGATGCGGAGCACTTGGTACAGGAAGCACACGAAGACGTTTGTGGTAGTCATCAAGGTCCACACACCATTGCCCGCAAACTCCTACAAATTGGTTATTATTGGCCTACCATGCCGTAAGATTCCTGGAAATATACTAGCACTTGCCACCAATGTCAAAGATTTGCCAAGATGATTCTTGTGCCCCAAGAGAACATGATTACAATTCAAGAACTCTAGGTCCGATGGGGCATTGACCTTGTCGGACCTTTCCCTTAGCACCCGGAAAGTTTAAGTACCGCCATTGTGGCCATTGACTATTTCTCGAAGTGGGTGGAAGCTGAAGCCTTGACGAACATAACGGGCAAAACATTCATTAATTTCTGTTGAAAAATATTGTGTGTCGCTACGGCATCCCAAGATACACAATTTGCCAACAACCCCTTCAAAAAATGGTGTGAGGACTACGGCATACATCAAAAGCTCACCTCGGTGTACCATCCAGAAGCCAACGGCCAGGTAGAGGTTACAAACTGAATCCTGGTCAACGGCATCAAAAAGCACCTAGAAGGAGTTAAAGGAAACTGGATCTGAGAACTTCCGAGTGTGATCTTGGCCCAAAGAACAACACCAGCTACGGCAACTGGAGAAACTCCTTACAGCTTTGTTTATGGGTCCGAGGCGGTCATCCCAATGGAAATTGGAGTCCCCTCTGCTCGTACCTCACAGCCAGAAGATGAAGATGGCACAACCAATGAAAGAAACCTTCATCTCGACCTCGACCTCCTCGAAGAAAAAATAGCCAACGCCACTATCCACGAGGCTAAGGTAAAAGAGAGAGTCAAACGCCTACCACGACAGAAGGGTTTACTTGGCTACATTCGTTAAAGGAGACCTCGTCATGAGGTTAAACGAAAAAAGCAAGAAAGAGGCGGAAGGGAAGCTAGCCCCGAATTGGGAAGGTCCATATCGAGTCCCAGAATCCCATCCAGGGGGAAGCTACCTCTTGGAAACCATGAAGGGCGAACCCATACCACGAAGAGGGAACGTGATTAACTTACGAAAGTATCACGGAAGATGAAGCTCGAGAAATAACCTCACGAGGGTCCGAAACAACTATGCTCTAGCATTACGGGTACAAAACTCGAACTATTACCTCCTTTATTTTGTTCTTAAAGCTACGAGCTTAAATTGAACTTATTCTTTTTACAACTACATCTATCTTTATTTTGGCAATCACAAATTCCTTTTCTAATAAAGGGAATGTTATCCTAAGTATGACTCTGATTGCCACTCAAAACAATATGTTTTACTAAGCATAGGATTGGCACGCTTATCTAAAATAAATTGTTTGGATGAAGAATTCAAAGACCAATCGTTTTGAGTAAAATAAAATGGATGAACTCGAGATAAATACTTAAAAATATTTTTTGATTGAAGTCTACGAACTAATAGAACAGGCAGACGTGCTTGAATCAATCATCTCGAAATACAAAAGAGGAAAAACATCGAATAGAAGTCGAAATTCATATAAAAGGTGTTATTACATCAGAATATGATACTTCTAAACAAATCCCAAGTGGATACATAGGTCATATAAAATCCTCGAATTCAATAGAAAGGACATATAAAAAGTGTCACTATATAAGAATATGATACTTCTAAACAAAGTTGAAAGGATTATCAGGGACTTTACCAAATATAAACCTTGCAAGATTGAGAAGTGAGCCACTGTTAACTTTTCTGCACGCTGTGACATAAAAGGGCCCTATCAGCGGCAAAATCCCAAATCCATAAACTTAGCGCTAATTGCTACGACAATCAAGCCGAGGAAGAAGCCTAACAACACCAAGATGTACGTTCGCGGAGTCTTCATCATGGATAACTGCGAAGAACTCATCCCAGAGTACCTCAGCTTCGTCAAGGGTATTGGCTCATACTGAAGCATACTCCCTTCGACCTCTTCGACACAAGGAATAAGCCCGGAGTCTATGATTAGACCCCAACCCCATCAACTATTACAGTTGTATAGAGGCAGGGCTCCTTTCCAGTAAACCATGAGACCAAGGGTCTCTAGCCATGATACAGATCCGAGCTGAGCAGGAAGACCAAGGAAGGGTGCCAGCAAGTAAGGTAGCAAACCTGTCGAGGCTAATCTGCCTTGCTGGAGGAAGGACTGGAGAGCACGTCACCAAGGAAAGAAAAGTCAGGGTATTTAGCTTCAATAAGCCTCAAAGAATTTCCTGATGTCATTACCTCCTCACAGTGACCCAATGCATCCAATAACTCTGTCCCGGGAATCCAGCGACTAGTGGTCAAGGCTGCTAACTTATCAGAAGCATCAGGATGAGAAAAGAAGGTAGTCATTAACTTCCTTTCCCCGTCAGACCGACACAAGTTCAAGATGGCATCCAAGCTCTTATGCAGTTCAGAGTTGAGGAATAACTTCCCATACTCCTTCCTGTGACTCTTCAACTCGGGGCTGCAAGCAATAAAGGCGCCCCAAAACTTAAGTAGTCGTTGCTGGTCTGAGGCCTACCTACGAGTCATCTCATCCGCCAGATCTTTGAAAACCTCCAGCTCGGTCTTCTGGAAGTCCCTCTCCTTCGTGAGGATCCCAACCTCGCTCTCAAGCTGCTTCATTGTGTCCTCTAAATGAGTCACCTCCACTAGTGCAGAAACAGGCGTAGGAGGCATCGCCAGCTGAGCCTCCAAAGCCCTAATCCGACCATCCTTCTCCTTGGCCATGGCCTCAAGAGACTGACACCTGGCATGCAGCTCACGAACGGAGTGATAAAGGCACTTGATCTTGGCAGTAGCCCGACCTCTTATCTTGGATAAACCTATCAGCAACTGCAAACAAAACTTACTCCCTCCGTCCCAACCAAAGTGTCCGCGGGGACGGAGGCTCAATTTTTAAGAAAAATGATGTGGAAGTAGGACACATGGCCAAAAGAATGGTAAAAGACTATTTTAACCCCCATAAGTATGTGATTCAAAAAATGTATAGAGATTCATTAAGGGTAAAATGGACAATATACTCTATTTTTTTTGCCAAATGAGGAAATATTGAAAGTAAGACTCTTTGGTTGGGACGGAGGGAGTATATAAGAGTTTGACACCGGAGATTCCAAGAAATCACATGATGAGAGCTGAAGATTACTACCTTGGAAGCAAAAGGATACATCCTAAATGACTTCTGAGACGTCTCTGCTTTCTCTTCTCTGCTCCTTCAAAAGGCTATCATCAGGAGTCACCTGTTCAAACTCGGAATCATTATTTGAGGACCCCTTAGCCTCGGACTCCTCCACGCCTTCCTCTACCGCCTCGAGGATGGCCTTCCCCTTCCTGGCCTTCTTTCTCGGAGGAGACCCTGTTTATGTGACGAAAAGCATCAGCATCTATGAAATATTTAGCATGTTACAATATGACATTTAAGAATGTACCTGAAGAAGATTGGCTCGAAGTGGATTCACCTCGACTCCTAGGAGATTTCCGTGCGCCCCGCTTCCAGGTCTTATCCTTGTTCCCTTCACCTGGATTTTATTAGGGAGGGTCCAAACTCGCACTGGCTTCAAGAAGCTAGTGGTAGACTTCGACCGAGTAACCTTCTGCAAATAGGAGTAGGTGATAAAAGGCCACTGCCACATGGAGCCATGAGCTCCCCGCACGAATTTCCCTTCCTGGAAGACGATCATCTCATCCAAGAGCTTCTTAACGATGCCCTCCAGGTGGTCTGGAATCCTGAAGACCCTATCAAGGACCACGGCGTCCTTCGGCTTGGAGTTCCAGTCCAGAACCTCGTATTTAGTCCGGTCAAATGCCAGCCGGACAACCTTTCAATCGCCGCTATTGTCAGGGAACACGAAGGGCTTGGCCCCCCGAGGCGTGAGGGTGATACGCTGGTACTTCTCCTAAGCATATAACTTGTACACGCTCCTAAAAAGATCCAGGCTCGGCTCATATCCTTTCCGAGCACACCAAGATATCAAGGCCATAATCGACACCTCCGCGTTGGAGTGGATTTGGCACGGATACAGCTAGTGAAACTGCAAGAACTCCAGCAACAGAGGGGGAAAGGAAAGCTCACCCCCTACTGCAAGAACCTCCCATATATAACCCCTTGGGTGGGGCTCAATAAATCCTGTACTGGGATGGACTCATCCCCGAGCCTCAGATCAGTCTCGATGGGGTACGACAGCCTGCATGACTTCAGAAATTGCAGCGTCTTTTTGTCGACCTCCTTGGTGACGCCATTCGCATCACCAGTAAACTGGAGCCCGTTTATCAACTTTGGGCTCCATATTCGGGTCCAAATCCGACTCGGATGCACCTTCATCAGGCACCGGTGTTACAACTTGCAGAGGAGTGGCGATAGTCACTTCCATTAACTCCTCAGAATCCGCTTCCAGGAACAAAGTTTCTAGGTAACTGGCGGCCGAAGCTCCTTCTCAACATTTATCTCCTCTAGCTCTTCAGGGGTACAACATTCTCTGTATTGCCAGGGGGAATACTGGAGTTTGAAGTCGACATGACAATATAGGGAATGGGGGAAGAAATTATATAAAGAAGAACAAGAAATTTTGAGAATAAGAAGACTTTTTCTGAAGATTGGGAACACAAATGAGAATGAAGAATGATGATAAGCACAAAGGAAAATTACTTGGGATATGTAACCAGTAATTAACACGCATTTAAGCGAGTAATTACCTCGACTTGCGAAACGATGCACGCAATTGGAAGGTTGGTCTTTCTCACCGCCAGAAGATACAGTGAATAGACGCCACGTGTCAACTACCTCGGAATGATAAAGGATGGGTTTAAATTTGACCGTCCACGTGTCCTGATGGAATACGAAACAACTTGAAGATAGATATCTAGAAGGGTCAGTCCGAGAGGTTAGTCCTAGAAGGACGCCCCGAGCTTAATGCCCCTAGTTACTCTCCCTCGAGTTCTGGCCTTCCCTTGAGAAGCAAGCCTCTCATCCATCCTTCGAGATGGAGCCCTCAAAATTCTGAAGATCTATCTTGGGTCTACTGATAAGTCCATAGTTCGTATTCTAGACCTCAATCAGTCTCAATCTCGACGTACGCGGAGGATGGATCCAATGGTCCATCAATCCCAACCAATATAAGGAATGCGTATATTTTGAATGTCCTACAAGGAATACACTTTCTCTAAACATGATAATATAACCATGACCTAAATACATTTCTTCTATACATGGTAATACAACTATTATATCCATAAGAGTTGTATTCATACCATAATTACATATCTTACCAATCTACGGATGGTAGCTCTATAAATACCGAAGGTTTGGTAAACCTCTCTATCTATCATCTTACATACAATAAACCTTACGCACATACTAAATTGAGCGCTGGAGTGTCTTCCCCTGGGACACCCGGGCCTTGTCTTGCAGATCAGTTAGCTTAACTTAACTGCAAGGTGCAAAAAATAAGCTGAACTTGACAGGGCCTATGTTGCCGAAATAGTTAAATAGTGGTATCGTACAACTTTACAAGAATTTAAGGTTATATTAATACATGATGGTCATGCTGATGCACGAATATTTATTTTAAAATTATTATATGTATATATTAATTAATAATAATAATTTTATTCACAAAAAATTACACATGACTATGTATGACATTTTAATTTCTCGCCAATGATGTATCTTCAATTTACTAAAATTTACCTAACATGTCATTAAATTTATTGCATTCGGCCGATATAGGACTACATGTTCAATATGTTAACAATATAAGAACATTATAAAAAAAAAGACTGCCTTTGTAATCTCAATATAAAAGAATTGCTTAAGATTATACATGAAGAAACACCATCATAGAATATGTTACCTAACCAGCATTGTCAAGTTCTTTGTGCCTTCAACTATGTTAATTATGTTTTGGGTGAGCCAACTTACATAATTTGAATGTAAAGCAGATTCTTAAAAAGAGAAAAGCAAGGTGTTGGTATATGTCTTAAATACCATAATAGCCGCTACTTAGCACAATGGTCTCGCTGAAAGTGCGTTTTCGATCCCAATACCCAGGGTTTAGTGAAAGAGCCTCTATATGACTCTTTTCACTTGCCGCAACCTAGATCATATTGTATTCTGGGTATTAGACGATAGGAACATTGTAATCTGGGTACCTATCTAATACAATATGTCTCCTTCCCGTGGATGTAGCCAATCATTGGTGAACCACGTAAATCCTTGTGTTCTTGTTTTACCACTTTATGTTTATTTGCTGTTTTCTCATATTCCGCACAACACAAGAAACACATCAAAACTAACACCTTACACAATCAGCATCTAAACTAATTGCAAAATAAAATTCAAGCCTTATGAAGCTCAATTACATCTTTCACATGAGCACAAACATGTTGAAAATATAATAGTAGGACAAAACTAAGCTAAACTGTGACTGAACTAATTGCACGGAGATGCAGATAAGGTGAAATGAACATGACCTAGAAAGCTACATGCTTTATCAAGTTATCTAGACCTTGAAAAGACATGATTGCATCAACATAAAAAAAACACAATCTCTTCCCAATTTCCACGGCAGCTTCTCATAGCCTTATCGTACCATATCACAATCGCTTCGCAATTTCTTCAAAAACCTTCTTTGTGAAAAAAATCAAAACTTGTGAAATCAAATTCTTTACTCCGTGATCCAAAAACTACGTATAATAAAGTGCAATACAAAGGCAAAGAATTAAGATTGTACGCAGTGAATAATGTCAAGAAAGATAAATGTTATTTTTCCAAGAATGCATTTTGTGGAGACATATAATAAGAGTATTACCATCTACGATATTAATTAAGAATTTAGTATAAAAAATCTCAAATATTCAAAAAGGCTTACTTAGAAAAATCATCATCAAATAAGTACTATAACTCCCATTATATCAGATTCACCGACTGAATGTTAATTCAAAACTGTAAATATCAAGAAAGAGACTAAGAGCATCTTCAACGGTAAGCTACAATGTAGCTTGCATTAATTCAAGCTAATTAGTTAGCAAACTACAAGTATCTCCAATGGTTATTAATATTATAAATTAGCTTGTATGATCCCACATAGGCCCTGTCCAGTTCAGCTTCTTGCAAGCAGCTCCAAGCAGCTAGTAGTTTCAAGTAGCTCCAAGCAGCTCCAGCAGCTCAAGCAGTATTTAACATCAAACCTCATCCAACTCGTATTTTTTTAAAAAAAAAAATGTTTTGAAATTTAGGTACGAAAAAAATTTATTTTAGTTGTTATCAATGAAATATTGTTATTTTTTTAGGTATATGATGTTTAACATTTCAAATTAACTGTTTTCGTTTTGTTCATAGAGAATTTGATAAAATTCATCCACACTCGAATATAATTGTATGTCTCTTAGTGGTATATAATTCAGCGAAATATATATTGAATGCAATAAGTATCGTTTTCCAAAAAAGAATCAAAACGAAAATTGAACTCTTAACTTGTCTAATTAAACTTAAACCACATACGAATATTCATCAATGATAAATAACCTTATACATACATATGAGTGATAAATAAACTTATACATACATACAATACCTGCTACTTAATCACTTTCATCTGATAGTTCAATTTCATAGCATTACCACCTACTGAGTTCCAAATCTGTTATACTATACTTTCACGCACTTGTGCCATAGCCTCTTTCCGATGCTCATCAAATATTGTCACGTCACTAACTCCTTGTGTACGCTCGTGTTTTATATTTCATTTGTATAAGTTATTTTAAACTTTAGTAAAGCTATTCGGAAAATTATAAACATTTATGAATTTGTTGGTATCATATTTCAACTGAAATATTATAATTAAAATAATTTCAGTCCAATGCAGTTAACTTTCAGTTAACAGTAGTTCCAAGCAGCTCCAAACAGTTCCAAGCAGCTCCAAGCAGTTTTAGCAGCTAGCAACCAGCTCCCATCAACTCAACGGGACAGGGCCATAATTCTAATATACATCTAAGCTAGTTGCTTGCCAATGCTAATAGTTTGTGAAGCTGGTGCTTGTAAAGGGTAAAACAATGATAAGCTAGTGCTAAATATTTTATTAAAATTGCCAAGCAAGTCCAAAAAGGTAACCATTGGAAAAGTACACAAAAACACATAATGGAGAGGCTAAAAATGGAACTTACACGCCAGATCGCGGGTACATCACGTGAGACGCCGACAGCTCATCGGGGCCAAGAATCTTCACTGCCAACAATCGGGGATTCGGGTTAGAACTCAAAGGTAATATGTATACGTGTAATAGAAGAGGTCAAAAGGCACTCAACAATTATATATTTAATTTAACAATAACAACACAAGGATAAAAAACTGAAGCGGGAGAATAGAAGAAGAATAATGACGTGAAACGGAAATAGAAGAAGATGAGGTGCTGAAAATTTATATCTTTAATTAGAGTATTGGTAAGAGCATGCCCAACAGTTGCTCTATAATAGAGTTTTTAGCTAAATTTACCCTTTTTAGCTATATTATGGCTTCCAACAGCTACTCTATACCATGCTCTAAAATAGAGAAATGGTAAAATTGGAAAATTGAAAAGGCATATGGAGTAGACTTCTTTCATACTCTAAAATTTAATGTTATCATTGATTCTTATCTTTTCTTTCCTTTTTTTTATCATATTCTTTCTTAATCATTCACATCTTCACACACATAAAAATATTAAAATCATAAAATTGCAAATAAAATTAAGGCCATGTTTGATGGAGCTTATAAATAGAGCAGTTCAGTCTAATTCAATTCAGTTCAATTCAATTCAATTCAGTAAAAAATAATTTGATCAAATTCAAGTAAATTTGATCCAAAATAATTTTATTATTTCTGATTCTAATTTTCAAAACATAAATGTCACTTTAATTCAGTACAGTTCAGTTCAGTAAGAAATAAGCTCAGACGAACATACCCTAATTGTGTGCTCTTGGAAGTATCGAATAGAATTAAATATAGCTATTATTATTTATGGCAATAAATTCATGGAATTGTAAAATAGAGCAACTGTTGAATTGAGCCAAAATAATTATGGAGTTTTTGGAATTTGACACTCTATTATAGAGAATGTTTTAGAGTAGTTGTTGGGCTTGCTCTAATGGTGTGAAAGAAACAGAGAAGAGATTAATGAAATCAAGAGATTAACCGAAGAATGAACTATGGTAAAAGATTTTAAAAAGAGTTTAATTAGCCTTGAAAAGAGGGAGAGGGAGAGGGAGAGGGAGAGCGAGAGGGAGAGGGAGAGAAGGAAACAGAAATTATTGGATTTAGAAACAATGAACTTAGACGGTTTATAGAACTGGCAAGGCAATGAATATAATTAATATTAACTAACTAATAAGGCAATCAATTCCGAAATCTTATATCATTTAATTTGAATTAATCAATCTATGCTAAAGAAAGAGAATCACTTAAAACTTAATTATTTTCAATCGATTAACCTTTCGGATTCAAAACTTAAAAAGAAAAAAACCTTTCGTATTCAAAGCATTTTCAATTGAACATTTTGTAATTAAAATTACTAAACTAAGAAGATAACATATGAAAAATGATTCCAATGCATTTCATGCCTTTGAATACTAATGATTCCAAATGCTATGAATACGGGATGGGATCATTTGTTTTCATTTTATGCCTACCAAGTACCAAGTACCAAATGTTAGGTTTATAAATTATATATTTGCAGATCCAATCGGATTAAAGTCCAAACAAATCGATCTATGGATTGGCCTAATGGGTAGTATTGAAATTTGGAAATTCATTGGCCATGGAAATGCGTACACAAGCCTTGGCTGAATGAATCAGAAATCAGAATCAACAGAAAGGATTCCCTCGGCTTGAGATGCATGTGAACTTAGTACCGACTTTTTCTTCGTGTCCGAACATCTTCAACCACTCACTCTCTGACACCCCCCTCGTTTCCTGACCTCAATTTTGTCATCATCCCAATCCCATCCCCATTCCCTCCTTTTTTGTTTATTCCCGTTATGGAGTTCTGGGCTTGTCTCAAAGAAACTTTGAATTCTTCAATTTCTTTTCACAAAATCATTTCATTTCCACTTAATTTAATCAGCAAAGCGTTGAAAAGATCTCCAACAGTGAAACACCCCTCCTTTATTTCCCCCCTCTATAAAACCACCCAATCACTTTACCCATACTTGAACACTCCTCAGTTCTCACCTGAGCTCTCAAAATGGCAATGCTGAGATCTCTTCTTGCTCTGCTTCTTGCATCCCTCACACTGCTTCAAATCCCAGGTACCATTCTCATTCTTGATGAATACATTCTACTCCGTGTGATCTTTGTTTCTATCTGTTAGTCATTTGTTAGTGTTAAGAGTTTGAATTAGTTGTATAAAGATGCCAGCTTTGTTGCTGAAATGCCTGATCTGCTTTCATTTTCTTGAAAAAAGGTGACAACTTTACTCTAATCTTGAAGATGGTTTATCAAAGAGAATAATTAGCATTGAACCTAGTGAAGTTTGAACAATATGCTTCTGTTTTTATTCTCTGTGCTGTTTTTATTTGAACAGTCTGAAGTTTGAAACACATACTTATGTTTTACAGATGAGGTTTCTGGGACAACTATGATGTTCATCAACAAGTGCGAGCACACGGTGTGGCCGGGTGTCCAGCCGGGTGCGGGTCAGCCCATTTTGGCTCGGGGCGGGTTCAAGCTCCCGCCGGGAAAGTCATTCTCCCTCCGCCTTCCGCCGGCGTGGTCCGGCCGCGTGTGGGGACGACACGGCTGCGTGTTTGACGCCGCCGGGCGTGGCCGCTGCGCCACAGGAGACTGCGGCGGCGCTCTGTTCTGCAATGGCATGGGTGGGACCCCTCCGGCGACCTTGGCCGAGATTACTCTGACCAAGGAGCAGGATTTCTATGATGTTAGCCTTGTTGATGGGTACAATCTTGCAATCTCCATCATGCCATTTCGTGGATCAGGTGAGAACGCAAATTCCTTTGTTTATGTTTTTGTGTCCTTGGTACTTTAATCCATTTTAATCTGAGAGTGAGATCTTTGTTTGTTTGTGTTAAGAGTTTAAAATGACTGGTCACCTGATTTTAGTTATTTTAAGCACCAGTGTATGTTTTAGCTAAAGATGACAACTTTGTTACTGGATCTCCATCTTCATCTCAATTGGAGAAAAATATAAAATGCCTGGTCTGCTGTCATTTTCTTGAAGAAAAGGTGACAACTTTATTGTAATCTTGAAGTTTCTTTATGAAAGAGAAAATTAACATTGAACCTGGAGGATCACTATCATTGTAGTGTCTTCAATCAATAGGACAGCATTTGATTTCATTAGTATCTTGAAGTTAATTCATACTTTGTTAGGGTCATTTCTGTGTATAGAACACCAATCCATGCTTGATCTGCTTCATTTTCTTGAAGAAAAGTGGTACTCTAGCTCATTCTTTGTGTTCTCTTCTACTTGGACTGATAGCAGCATCATTTGATCCACCAAAAACTGATTAGATACGTTCTTGGTCGATCTGATAACACGTTCTCGATGCTTTGGATGTCGATTAGGTAAATGCAGCTATGCGGGATGTGTGAGTGACCTGAACACCATTTGCCCAGTAGGGCTTCAAGTGAGGAGTCATGACAACAGAATAGTGGCTTGCCAAAGTGCTTGCTCTGCATTCAAATCTCCAAGGTTCTGCTGCACAGGAAGCTTTGGGAACCCTCAAACTTGCAAGCCAACAGCATATTCCAAGATCTTCAAGTCAGCTTGTCCAAAGGCCTACTCTTATGCTTATGATGATCCCACTAGCATCTCCACTTGCACTGGTGCAAACTACATGGTCACCTACTGCCCCCACCATTAGAACTCCCATCACATTAGGAGTAAGTATTAGTACCTCTCCTCTACTATAATAGGCAGCATTTTGGGTGTAATTCTGAATTTTGGTTTAAGAACTGCCATTTCATTTTATGATGTGGTTGAGATTTATTGTTTAACTTATGAACATTTATTTGGGTCCTTTCTCTTCAATATACTGTTGTGTGCCCAAAAAATAATTCACTCAAAAAAAAAAAAAAAAACTTTTGATATTCATTGTTTTGAATATATTTTAATAACGTTTGTTCAGTAGTAGACGATCCCTATTATTTACAGAAACGTATTTTTGCATTCAAGTACTAGACATCTTGTTACCCCAAAATATTCCCAATTACTGCATGCTTTATATTAAGATCAACTTTGAGCATACAATGACTTAATTAGGCTAAGTCTAGAGTAATTTTCATTGGTGTTTCGGTCCAAATATTGGCCAAACTATTTGAACAATTATGCAACAAATAAATGGAACACTGATGAATGTTTGAATTTCATTTTATTAAGGCACCATTTAAATAAAATATATGTTTACTAATTATTAATAGTGATTTTTATTTGAGATCACTAACCTTTTAAAATTCTGGATATAAGGTCACTAATCATTCATAATATTGTACTCGAATTAAAAAGTCAATATTTTTAGATCACTCTGTTAAAAAGGAGAGTACTACAGTTCTGTTGTTAGTTTTTAACTGGATGTTCAGTCACTCTATTTATAAATTGTTGATTTACTTGCTTTTCAATCTGGTTCATTGAATCAATTCACTTTATTTCAATTACTTGCAACCGATTTAGCCAATAATTTAACGTTGTTACTACGGGTGTAAATGAGTTGAGCCGCTCGTGAGCAAATCTCGAGAAATTCGATCAAAACTCGTGTTCAAACTTGAGTTGACCAAGCCGAACTCGATCTCGAACTCGTTTGATTGTGTAATGAGTCGAATACGAGTTTATAAATTTTATGTCGATAGATTTGACGATTTTATCGAGATAATGTGTACACTAAAACATATTATTAATATTATGAATTTTTTAGGAATAAAACAAGTTTAGCCCGGCCTAACCAAAATTTATTTTTTAGTTTTTTAGATTGGTGGTAAATATATATTTTTATTAAAATTTATTAAGTTAATTAAGTTAACTTGGTTTGATATATAAGTTTTTGAGTTTGAAGAGCTCATTTAACTCAAGTTGGAGCTCGAATTCATTGAGCGCGTGAGTCGGTCTCGAACTCATAAAAATATTTTCAAGTTGATTTTGAGCTCAATTTTTAATGATCGAAATAATTCGAGCTCGAGGTCGATCTTGTAAAATAATTAACGAGTCAAATTTGAGCACAGTATTATTCCGACTCAATTTAACTCATTTACACTCCTATTCGTTACTCTATTTACTTCTCCGTTATTTAATCTATTCAATAAATAATATAGATAGGTAATTAATTGTGAAACGTTTAACAAATTTGTTCAGGATAATTTTGTCCTTTTTGCTTTTATAAGAAACCAAAAATATCGTAATTTTCAAAAGAAAAATCAGAAAATTCAACTGTTTAATCTCTTCAATTAATTTTTCTTAACAAAATTTTCAACTCACAAAATATTTAATACCAATAAATATGCATCTTATAAATTTAGACAATTTTTATTATGTCTATATTTATATTTAAACTATTATAATATGATTCATAATCCACTCATAATTAGGAAAATGTTAATTAAATTTTACAGGTTCCAATAAGTATGAGATGGGCACAATGGTTTTTTAATCATCAATTGAAGAGTTGGACTACTATAGCAGATTAAGGTCCTTTTTGTTCTCCATTATATTTACTTGGATAGTTGATTTTGTGGTAATTTATAATTAATTAACAAGTTCAATTGTGCATGAAATGTGGATCACTTGTTAAGTGACATCATTTCATGAGCCCATTAGATTTGTTATGATTCTACTTATTGTTATCAATTTTGGACGATTCTCAAAATTTTGAATGAATACTAAACAATCATTTCAAATGGAGTTTTCATTAGATGAAACATAATTGACATATCATTATCGCACACTTTCTATCTTTCTCGTCTTCATTCACTCTATAGTCTAGAGTCCATTAAAGTTTCAAGCATCAATTTTTTCTTCCAAAAAACATGCAATACCGATAAAGAGTGAGGAAGAGAGAAAGAAAATGAATAATGAGGGAGGCGGAAGCGAAAAAGCTATAAGAGTCCAATCTCCTTTTCTCTTTCAAAATCCTTGCAAAACTTCGTGCTTACTCCGTGAACCCTACCCACTCCAATGAAGAAGAGAGCGACGAAAACTCGAAAAGTCAAATTAAAATGACACATCATTACAAAGAGATGGATATCTTTGAGCATGTGTAACTATTTAGAAGAGTTGTGTATCCTTTGAGGAACTTGGCAAATAGGGTTAATGCATCCCCTGAAGCAAGGGATTGGGTAACTGAAGATGTTGAAGGGGTAATCTTACATTCGCCAAACCAATGCTTCAATCACAAGCACGAGGCTTCTAAATTAATTATTTAAACCTACTTCGTCAAAAACCACCTTCCAAATGAATAAGGTAGAGACGAGTATGTTTTTTATTTGGCTCGTAAGAGTGGACTCAGTGGAGGGTGAAAGGCATTTGCAGTTGACCTTGACCTAGTAGATGGCGATGCACTTTTTTTTCAGCTAACTCACCCAACCACATTCAAGGTTTACATTATACGAAAGAGTGATTTTGAAGTGGTGAACTCAGCCTAAGAAGAATGTGTCATCATTTTTCTGAAATTGTGGATGTAGAATGCTTATGATGATGAGCATCATTCTCTAGAATATTATTTTATGTTTGGCGCAAAAATTTTAGAGGGATTCATGCTTGTCTCTGCTGGTTATTAGTTAGACATTGTCATTTTGCATTAGAGTTTGGTTTGTTTTGTGACTCGATTAAGTACACTCTGATCATTTTGATAAAAAAGTAATTATAAACTTTCAGTTTCAAATTAAATTCCAAATGGGAATCATTCAAATAGACTTCAATCTTATATGTGCAAAATTTTAGATGAGAGTTATAAATCCACCATCCATATTGTTGTGTTTAGAAGAAAATAAAGATTGCATTTTCATTAATTAACAAAGTGAGATGCATAGTTGGGATGTTATCTCAATGAGAAACTTGTTCTCGATAACTCTTAACACATTCTAGTGGCTTTAGCATATATGAGCAAGCCAAAAATAAGTTAACCAAATGATAAAAACTTATTTTTTACTTTATATAGTAAACCAGGCATTAAAAGCTTTTACAAATTTAATAAGTTATGATTTTTTTTAAGTATGGAATTCTTTTTAAAATGGTAGAGTATTAGTTAGAGATTTTATCATTAAATTAAAAATATTTTATCAAATAAGAACACCCTCTATGTCCCGACTAAATTTGCACAATCTAAGAACTATAAAAAAGATTTCATACATTTTAATTTTAGTTGGGACAGACAGATTAGTTAAAATCACTAGATAAATGGGGAAAATACTAAGCTCATTCAAGAACAAGTGAACATTCACGTTAAAATGAAATTACAAAAAAGCGTGAAACTTCCACATAATACATCATCCTAAAGGCCCCAAACGTTATGGATTGACATTTATCTCGTAATTAAATGGGAAAATTTGTAACGTTTGAGGAGTTACTAAGATTTAGACTAAATTGATTTTTACAGCCTCTTAATTTTGCTGAAATGAAAATTTGTGACGCTAACATTATTTTGATGTATTTTGTAATTCTTAATTTATAGAAAAATGATTTATGGTTCTTGTGACGGAATCGTTTAGTCAAACGTTAGTCAACTCCACGTGGCAGGGTGTATTTTTGCTCATTTCAAGATTTTATTTGCCCCTTTATTTGAAAAGGCCATTCTATTCATATTAGATAAATTTTCAAAATCTTATTGTATTTTATGTCCTAACAATATTTAAAAGGTAGTTTTGAGACCCTTACCATGTTAAGAGTGGTTTACGGAAGTACCTCATCCAGCATTCAAGGCGCAAATCCAAACGCTCCAGTCGAGGAATGCTACGTGGTTGGAGACATGGAGCTCGTATGGATATGGAAGTGAGCGGATGCGATTATGAACATCATTACTGATACGACTTTTCAAACAGCCCGGGGCGAAGGAGTGCAACTTGGTGTGCAGGTGGAGCTCACAACAATCTTCTCTACAAGGAAACGCTCGAGTTGGAGAAATCTCAAACACATCTCCGTTATAACGGATTGCGACAATGCACCACGTTATATTCAGATGTACCCACAATGCACTACGTTGTTTTATACGGTCTCGTGAAATAATCCCAGTAACGTTTTTTTTAATATAGTGAGGGAATTATTAATGAGAATGATTATCACGGCCAAAACTGACTAGATATAACATAGTAAGGAGTTCAAAATTTGATAAAAAAAAGGAGTTCAAAATTACATTTCGAACATTGTTTAATTAGGACCATAACATAATAAAATTGTGGAAGTTTACAAGAAATGACTAAAATACCCTTTTTAAATATGGGGAAACTGTTAAGATTACGAAATGACCATAATACCATTATCATTATGTATTGACTAACGTTTAACCAAACAATTTCGTTACAAGGATTTTAAGATTTATAAGACACAAAATAATATTAATCCATTAAATCTTCATTTCAAGTAAGGATTATAAATATTATTTTCGGCTAAACATCCGTACCACATGCTCTTCATTTCTAACAGTGACACATCCCCTCTCATATAAAATACGTGGATTTTAGGTGCATGGACATTTTGATTTTGCAGGTCTAATAATGACTTGAAATACCCCTGATTTGCTGATGCAGGTCTAGGTAATAGTGTAAAAATGAGGGTAATTTTGTCTTTTTCACACCTGCAAAATCAAACTGTCCCTGCACCTAACAATGGCCTATAAAATATCACATTGATAGAAACAATAGAAGGAAAAATCCATTTTTTTCCCATTTTATTCAAAATTTACAGTTACGTTCCATTTTTTTATAATTAAATTTGAGGGGAGTACTACAGTCCCGTTTCTCTTTTTTGACTGGAGGTTCAGTCGCTTTGTTTACAGCCTTTAATTTATTTACTTCCTATCTGGGCCGTTGAATTATAAAAATAATTTTTTTGTCAAAAAATAATTATAAAAATAATTTTATCAATCCAATTACTTGCAACCGGTTTAGCCAATAATTTTCACTTTGTTACTCTGTTTGCTGCTCCGTTACTCTGCTCCATCAACCCGCCGGAATCTTGTCCAGAAGATTTCCGCCGGCGATCCTAGCAACGATGTACAAGATTCCCGCAGGCGATCCAACCCGCTATATACGTTACATCATTTCTCGAATGACACCTAGGCTCACTGCATCTCAGATTTAATATTCAGTCGGGGCCTTTGCTGGAGACGGATGAAACGACGGGGAAACAACGGGGCCTTTGCTGGAGAGAAGAAAACAACAAGTGGAAGAATGCGAGGACTTGGACCTTCAAGTAAAAGGCAGAAGATCGATATTGGGGAAAAAGTGCACAATCCAGGTAACATTTATAGATGTATTTGATTACCAGTAAATGCTGCAATTTAAAGGTTTGCAGCTTAATTTCCATTAGAAACAGTTTTAATTTTTTTCCAAAATGGTTGCTTTCGTGGCTTATTGAAAGAAACCCCTATGTTAGTGTTTTTGTTTCACCTTTGTTTTGTTGAATACTGGATTCAAATTCCAGTTTCACTGTTTGCCTCATCACTTTTCAGACTTGAGATGAACTTTTGTGCTAGCTAGTCTTGTCTCTGAAGTTTGAGATCTTCTGTAAATAGTATCAATCCTCTTTGTGTTGAATGGTTTGAAATCTTCAGCTAATGATATTTCATTTGTAAAACTTTAGGCTCAACAACGAGGAGGCTGATAGGTTGCGTGAGAAAGATCTGTAGCACCTGCTTAGCCGGAAAAAGCTTAACCTGGTTCTTGATTTAGATCACACCCTACTCAATCCGGCGTTGCTCATTCACCTGAATGAAGAAGAAAAGGAATTCATAGGTATGTCTATCTTGAAGACGGTGCAATTCTGGAGAATACTTGTCGTCGATGGCAGATTTTCAATGCTGGTGATTAAATATCAACCTCAAGTATGAAGTAGTGGTGATAAAAATATTTTGTTAGATTTTTCTGTTTAGTTCCCAGTTTACTTAATGACACGTTTGTTGCTTCTCTTTTTATTCGGATTTGAGTTTCTATCTCCTGTTAATATCAGGTTGTCTATGATTCTGGCACACTTAATTTTTAAATCCTAAATTTTGTGTTTTTATGGAACTGCTTATTCAGCCTCTCTACTTCCTGAAGTTGTTTGACAGTGTGCTCCAAAGAACAGTGTTTTTATACATTTTGTTCTCTATTTGTGATGTTGATTCTAGAGTTTTTAGTATTAACAAGTTGTTCATCGTACCATGTAAACAGATGCCCCTTTAGTCACTGCCTCAACTTCCCTTTCTTTTACTTATAGGAAACCTGCAAGTTAAATCATCAGGCTCACAACTGAAGCCTTACGTATTTGAAATCAAACTCGAGGTTTTAAAAGTGTTTATCATTTAAAATCACAGGTTTTTAAAGTGCTTGAATTTTTCCACGTTTCTTTTCTCAGACATTTGTTACACATTTAGTACTTTTGTGAGGGATAGAGATTTTTAACGCTATCAGGATATGTGAGAAAAGATAGATACAAATGTTACCTTTGATACATATAGTGCTATTTCTTGATTTAATAAGCTTCTGAATATTGTGTGATCGTGTGTTACAGTTTCGTCAAGACTGTTTTACGATTTTTTTTTTGTAACTGTTGATTAGTGTTTACCTGTATGCAGGGAGCTTCAATATGGTTATGAATCTATAAATTTAGTGCTGCGTGTATCTCTCTAGGATCAACACTTTAGACACATTGTTGAAGTGAAGTGATATAGTTTAATTATATATTTTAAGGTTTCAATCTCTAAATTGGTAGTCCTTTTATAGTGTTAATTTAAGCATTCTCTGGTGCATTTTCTTCTGTGTTTGCGTGTTTGAATGGGAGCATTTACAGCAGCATTTTATAGCGATATTTTACTGCATTGTTGGTATGAATCTTGTGGGTTTTCTGGTCTGAATGTGAGTACTTACTGCTGCCTTTTCTTGTCTAATTTGCTGCGTCTTCTGGTGCAAAATATGATGCATTTTCTGTTCTACATGTGAGAATTTTTTGCTGTATTTTCTGCTATGTATATGCTGCATTTTCATGGGCGAATCTGCTGCATTTTCTGGAAGACTTATCAGAACTCTTCTCTATTTCTTTTTCATGGATTATTTGAGTGGTAAGGTGTCCTCTGTGCTGATTTAAGTGTTAATGTAAAATGTTTCTTTAGATTTGAGTGTATAAGTTAATAATGCTCAGCATTTGCGGACCTAAGAAAATTGTGTGTTGAGAAGGTATTGCCCACCTCATTTTGAACTTCTACAAATTCTCAATAATAAATAAATTAAGAGCTTTTGATTCTTCTTTTTTCAGTGCGTAAATCCATGGATAGAAGTAGATGGTGGCGTTACTCCTAAACATGCATACAAGGTGAGAGCTTTAATGTGTCAAGTTTTGTTGGTCAAGTGTGTTTGAACTAGAGCAATCTCATATTGCTTTACTGTTGTTGCTTAATGGTTCTAGTTATATTTTATAAATTTTAATCCAGACTCCACCATTTTTACGACATTCGTGAAACAATTTACCAAAATTTAATGAGGTGCATCTGCTGCAGCATGTACATGTGCTTATGTACATGTATAAACATTAGATGGTAATTGAAATCTAGCCACTGTATCCTAAAATTCTGAGATTTTATTCTTGATTGCCAGGTTATCGAGGCTAGAGCCAATGCTTTAGTTGCTGGTTCAGCTGTCTTTGGCGCGCCAGAATACGCAGAAGGCAAGAACCAAGATAATTTATGATTTGACTTTGCTCCTAAGAAAAATAACCTTGGATGAATATCTGTTCTAAGATGTACTGTGTTATATCTGCAGCTATAAAGGGAATTAAAAGCAGTAAAAGGCCAGTAGCAGTTGCCGTATGATGCTCTTCTACTCTTTACATGTGATATAAGCCAGTTCGTGAATCTCAAGTTCTGCACCCCATCGTAAGTACCTGCTACTTTTCCTTG
The DNA here is from genome assembly GCA_948330725.1 of Sherardia arvensis. Lineage (NCBI taxonomy): Eukaryota > Viridiplantae > Streptophyta > Magnoliopsida > Gentianales > Rubiaceae > Sherardia > Sherardia arvensis. The sequence goes on from OX415240.1 coordinate 30,298,949, forward strand.
TCTCAGATTTTTTTCAGCCTTCCGTGTTTTAGAATATATTTCTCAGAAAAATGAAAAATAGGAGGAGGTTCTTTAGAGTAAACTATGGATTAGCTAAAAGGGTCGAGGCAAGATATGCCCTGCTATTAAGTTCTTGATTTATGACCGTGGCCGTTTTTACTTGCAGATGATGAGAGCACAAGGACCAGATAGAGCGGCGAATCTACAGTTCTGTTTCCTTTTCCATCTGTATATTCTGTTCTCGAAAGATCATTCTGGCTCCAAATGTGAAAAATAGCTAGATATATATTAGGAAAGCACAATAACTTCTTCACAACTAATGAAAAGGGGTTTAGCCAAGTATTGAATTCAACAATAAAAACAATGCACTGAAATTTTGTTGGATCATTATTACATCTTTGTACAATGTGCAGTTCCTTTCATTAAAGACTTGCTTCAAGAGTATTTCATAGTCAACAAGTCTAGTATGGTCATTTGGCGGCACCGTTATCAGTAAATGTATAGAGTAGCTGGTCCTTATGAAGACTTTGCTGTGCCTTAATGGATTCATCGAATTGTTCTTCAAATTCAGTCGATTTCTCGAACTTGATAGAATAACTGAATAGGCAGAGAATGCTGTTTCAAGTACTAGAACAATGAATGTACTAAAACCAGTTTTGAGTCTGACTCAAAGATAAATACCAATCTATTGAAGCATTAGACCTCGGATAATAAACAAAATTCAACATTTTTTAAAGGAACTGCAGTTTTCCTAGTCAATCTATATTGCTAGGGAGATTTTTGGTGTAGAAACTCATTTTGTCCAGAGAACTGTTTCAATTTCATCCCTTGTAGCCTTATACAACTCTAACTTCTTCGAACATTGCTGCCTCCTCTCGAATAATTCAGGATCTTCATCCAGTAGATAGGTTACCTGGCGTCCCTGCAAGATTCACCGCTCATTAAGATCTTTAGCAATCAACCTAGGTGAATGATACAGTAAATAAACAACATAAGAAACATGGTTCTTACCTCCTTTTTGCCATACTCAAGTGGTGGTGGCATGCGATTTATTCTTCTCTTCCATCCTGTGAAAATGAAAGATATTAGTTATTAGTGAAGGTGTTGGTGCACCGGAAACATCACATTATAAAAGATAACTTTACTAAAGCTTACGTGTGCCTTAGTACTTGTATGACTACTGTTATTGGTACCCTCAGATGTAGTAGGTCGAGAAATATGCGAATCACGCATGCCAGCTGTATTAGATCCCTGCGACACATGAAACGTAGTTGTTTGGTGATAAAATTCTCCATCAACGGTGCCATCCACTGTTGCTGGTTGTGGGAGAGGGCTATTAGCGTTGCTGCACTCGCTTGCAAAGTCATTCGCACCACCACGCCCTGCTCGAACTTTCTTACATGTTGTTTTATTGTGGCCAATGAAACAACAAACATTTATTTACAAAGTTGGTAAGTGTATTAAATTAGAAATGTACCACAACATATAATAAGTTCACAAGCACAACTATGAAGCATAGTAGCATGCGAAAACTTACCCGCAATTTGAGCAATGATGAGGCGCAGCCTTTTTACCAACACCTTGGTCATGACAGCCTTTTGTCTTCGTCCATACAGGATCAAGCACATCGAGACATTACTTCTTTGATGGGGGAGAAGAAGACAAGTTATCAGGCCTAGAAGAAGTATTCTTCTTTGAAATGTCTTTCATCTTATCGGTTAGCCGTGTAACAGCTTCCGTTAATTTCTAGTATCCTTCATCAGAGAGAGATCCGTAGTGACACATTTGCTTACATTTACTAGACAAGACACCATATCGGGTATTGTGGGTTACACTTTCTGAAATCCCACCCGCACTGCCAATTGCGCTGTTTTCCTTCGCATCTCTCATCCACCTAGAATTGATACAGTGTGGAGGAAAGTTCTGTATCCTCTCCTTTTTCATCACTGAGAACATATGTGCACACGGCCAGCCACATGTCTCAAAAGTTTGACACGAACATTGAAATTTCAAAAGGTCAGAATTAAAAGCAACTTTCCATGCAAATGGCTTCACGTATGAGGTTACCGTATACTGCTTGTTGCCCTGATCGTCACTCTCAGAGAGTTCACATAGTAGCACTGTCTTAGCCTTCAGCTGCTCACGGATTTTGAAAAAAATAGTCCGAGTACAGAGAGCATTTATTTGGTCCTCGAAATTCCTCAAATGAGTTGAAGGCACCGGGTCACCATTACGTGTATCCGTGTCCTTGCTCGACTCGTTATTCCTCAACCATTCAAGTGCCAAATCAAAAAATCTAACAAATTCGTATAACCTCATCTTGCTTTTCAAAAACCTCTTCACAAATGAATTCATACCTTCGCAGCGCTGTGTGGAACTCATATTTGCCCAAAAATGTCCACGTAAGTATGCTTCTGCCCATTTGGAGCGCTTCTCGTAAACTTCTTTCACCCACGGTAAATGCCCAACATTGCACTCCGATACTAGTTTCGCCCACTTCTCCTCGAACCTGTGTATAGTGTAGTTCCCTTGCACAAGTCTATTGAAACCTGTGGTAAAATCGGAACATTTCATATTGGTTGCTACATTGTTAGAAAGATGCCAACCACATAATCTGTGGCGTGCTTCAGGAAACACCTTCTCAATTGCATTTTTCATTGCAATATCACCATCCATCACTATCGAAATCGGTTTCTTTCCTCCCATTGCTTGCAGAAAATTTTCAAGCAACCAAATGTATGACGGTTCTTGCTCATCAGACAATAGAGCACATGCAAAAATAGTGGTCTGGTAGTGATTATTCACCCCACATAAAATCACTAACACCTTCCCATAAACATTAGTCCGGTATGTAGCATCAAGCACTAGAACGTCGCCAAAAACTGTGTAGTCCATCTTGGAACTTGAATCACACCACAACAATCTACAAAGCCTGCGCTCTTCATCTACATCAGTTTTGAAATACATTCCAGGGTCGGCACCCTGTTTTGCGCTCAAATAGGCCAGTGCGCCTACCGCATCTCCATCCTTGACCTCTTTTCTTCTTCCAGCTTCTACAAAATTATACAGATCTTTCAGAGTGAACCCAACTTTATTGTAGCCTCCTGCTTCCTGAGCGAAGAACTTCAAAATATCACTAGTACGCCAGCCCACCCCTATCATTGAGCGAGTGTGAGCTACATTAGCCTCCGTAATTGACCGATGGGACCGTAGAAAAGGTACATTTGTGGCAGCAACATATCGTGATTATGCTCCTTGTGGAAATCTGTGACGACAAAGTTCTGCTTCTGTTGGTCAAACTTCACTCGAAATAGTGCCGAACAATCTGTTCTTGTCAGTGGTCTTGTCTCTCGCTGTTTATCTTCATTTGCAATCCACTTGTCGTTTCGTTTTCCCTCCTTAGCACACACCCACAACCGCATACTAATGAAACCGGTGGGCTTGTCTTTGCGTACATCTTGTTTCTGTATACCGAAACCTTTGCATTTTGAATACGCTGTATAAAATGCCTGTGCTTCATCCATAGTCTGAAATGTCATCTTCATTACATCTTCTTTACTCACATCGTCGTGCCATGGTTCTGATACAAAATCGCTATCTTCAGTCGAGTCAGCCTGGTCATCAACTCCCAACTGAACTGCCTCGGTACTCCTTTCATCCATTCTGAAATAGCTCAATCTCTTTCAAAAACAATCCAGACCGGGGTGTATTCCGGTAGCATCAACGGCACCTAAAGAAACAAAGAAACATCATTAACGAAAGCGTATCGCGTTCATCAAATTGGCACAATATTTTGGTACCGTATACTTCAAAACAAACACACATGTCAAACAAGTATCAGCAAATAAAGAACTCAAAAATGCAACTCAGGTAATTAAATTCGTAATGAAACACAAAAATTCAAATGGGTTTTGTCAAAATAAAGTTATGCTTAACCATATCAGATATTGTATACATCATCACGATTCTTCCTGTGATCTACATCTACTCATTATATAAAAAGATTAGAAAGTTTAATCAAACACGACCCTGACAGTTCCGATTTCTTACCAATCTTGAAATTATGAATTTTGTAGCCGGTTTGTTTTTTTTTCCTGAAGTATGTCGGCTACATTTAGCTTTGCGTCACATGGGTATCCAATTCGTAAGCTAAAACGTGAATTTCTGTAAAAGAAAAGGCACAGAGTTAGTAGTAGTCCAGGAGTCAACAACAAAATTACCAAAATTAATATTATAATTATTTTTTTACTAGTTTAATTGTGTTTGATGAGTAATTAATTTAGCTATCGGATTCATCCTTCCATCTCTGCAGGACCTCGGAGGTTGTCTGTGAAAAGTGGAGTTATATTCCGGCCATGTATTGACATACACAAGGTATGTAATCTCAGGATAACAGGGGAAAATTCGCGATATGGAACACCAACTAATCCGAAATACCCCTCTCATGTGCCTGGGGGATCATCTAGTGGGTCAGCTGTGGCTGTGGCTGCACAACTTGTCGATTTTGCAATTGGTATTCATTGAAATAAATTCTAATCATGTGCGTTTTTGCCTGCTGGTGAATCTATTCTAATTACGCTTGTTTCCCCCTCTATAATGATTCAGGTATTGATACTGTTGGCTGCATAAGAATGCCTGCAGCTTTTTGTGGTATCCTTGGGTTTAGGCCATCGCACGGGCTTATAAAATCAGTAGGTGTATTACCAAGTTCTCAAAGTTTAGACACTATTGGTGTGTAATACAAGACATTACTTCTTTATTGTGTACTGAAGAGCCTTGGTGGTGGTTTATTAATTCTTATGTGATATCCTGTTCTTATTGGGTGGTTTGCTCGTGATCCTGCTATTTTGCATCACGTACATTTAAATATATTCAACAGATAAAAACATACACATACATTTACATTTATCGAGGGTAGAGAAAATAAATATATCCAACGACAATCATCTTACACACCTCTGAATTCAACCATACTCTAGGTTTCAATGTTTGAATGGATGAACGATTGATGTGTTCGTAGCGAATTTCGGCCATTACATCGTTCCTATAAGAGTTAATATGGTAAGAAAAACACATAGAACATATATAAAATTAACGAAATCGAACATAAACGTACACATAAGTAAAAAAAAACCCACCTGCATCTCCTTCCTTGCTTATTTAGGTAGTTGAGAAGTAGTTGCTTGTTATTGGGAGTCTTCTGAGATATCTACACATCGTAATAACACAATATTAGGCAATACCAAACTGCTGAATTAATTTTTTTAAAAAATATTGATTAAAACTATAAAAAAAATCTTTTTTAAAAAAAAACATTGATTAAACTACAAGAAAAAATCATCTTACCGATTGCCTGGATTTTCGAGTTGTATAGTGCATGGGGACGTATGGCTTCACAGGTGATGCATACTGTTTGGCAGCCTTCTCCTTCACAGGTGACACATTCTTCACAGGTGATACATGCGGTTTGGCAGGTGGTGACACATTCTTCACAGGTGATACATGCGGTTTGGCAGACGCAGGAGGCACTTGCTGTTTGGCAGGTGGCTTTATAGGTGGCTTTTTAGGTGTGTTGGTTCGTGACAGCTTATCATGAATTTTTCCAACAACAAATACACTGCCGTCACTTTCCCCTTTCACCTCCTCCTCAACAAGTTTCACCACATTCCCAACCTTTCCTCCATGCTCAACTTCCACAACCTCCACCTTCTCATCGACATCGACAGTCCCTCCATCACCCGACTCTATCTTCTCGGATTCAATACCCCTCGTATTTTTTAAATATTCAAAAATTACTTTCATCATACCTTCGAGGTTGTCTAACCTGTTCATGATTGTAGTTTCATTAACTACCCGAGCTTTCATGTATACTTTCAATTCGTCGACCATGAAGCGCTCGATACTCCTCAATTTGTCCAACACCCCGACCTCTATATTCCCCGTGGTTGATGAACATGGCTGATGAAATAATATGTTATAGTAACACAATGATCGAACTCATCAAATATGAATCAGATTATGGAGTGAGAGTGATTACCTGGTTGTTCTTTGTCATTATGAAACCGCTCAAACACAATGAAGATGAAGATGAAGATGATGACTTCAATGTGATTAAAGTAATTCGCCCACACCTAGCTCCCTTTTCTATGCTAATATATTCAGATTATTTATTATTTAGTTCGTGTGAGACTCGACTACCTATAATAGGTTGTTTGGATACTTGAATTTGAATCCTTCTGCTATGCTAGTATATTCGGATTATTTAGTTCATGTGAGACTCTGACTACTATCATAGGCTGTTTGGATACTTGAATCCGAATCCTTCTGCTATGCTAATATATTCGGATTATAATAGGTTGTTTGGATACTTGAATTCGAATCCTTCTGCTATGCTAATATATTCGGATTATTTAGTTCGTGTGAGACTCTGACTACTATAATAGGTTGTTTGGACTTGAATTTGAATCTGAATGAGTTGTTTGATACTTAAATTTGAATTTATCTTCTTCTTATTATCAGCTTGTTTGGATTTGAATTTGTACTAGTGAAGACATATTCTGAAGACGTATACTTGTTTGGAAAAGAAACATCACTGGTACATTACCAAAAGATATGGCAACGAATTCTCAAGAAAATTAGGCTGTGTTTGGTATACTTGGTTTTTGCGAATCTGGGATTTTGGGAGTCCTGATTTGCAAAAACGTGTTTGGTTCACTTTTATTTTGCAAAACTGACTTTCACCCCATAAGTTCTGGTTTTTGTACTGCTCAAGTCCAGATTTTGTACTCAAAACCAGACTGAAAACCAGACTTCCCCAACTTTCTCGTCCCCAAACCGCAACCCTCCCACTCGTCGGGCCCCGTGGTCGCCGTCCCGGTGCCGACGAGTACCTGCTCACCATACCGGCGCCGCCGCTGCATTCCTCGGCCGCCTCCCGCTGTCGGAGATCTGTCCAGCCCCGCCACCAGACGCTCCCGTCGCCGGAGATCCGTACCGGGCCGCCACCAGACCGCCCCGCCGCCGGGGATCCAGACCATCCCGACTCCCAGTTTCCCAGATCGGAGTTTTTCCTGTTTTCCAGTTTCCCAGGCCGGACTGCAGCAGACAACATGAACTTCTGATTTTTGAAGACCTATAACCAGTAAACCATCACTCCCTACTAATCTTTTTAGCTTCTACTCACTGATTTAATCATATGTTGATTATCATTACCTTCAAAGTTCTCTGATTACCTGAAAATCATGTTTTTTTGGATGATTGAGTAATATTAGTACAAGGCACCAAAAATACATAGTCGATTGTTGGATTAATCATTCAGACTATACGAGCATGGTGCAATAATGATGCTTGTTTCTTTATAAAATCGCCAGGTTTCTTGTTCATAGTCCCCTGGTGAATCTAATTATCTTTTGAAGAAATACATAATGAAATAGTGTTATTATATGAGTATTGAATACTGATGTTCTAATGAGTGATGATGATTAAATGACTGGGTTTGATTATATAATGAAGTACTGAGAATTATAGCCTCATTTTCAATAGATTTGAACATAATTTTGAGAATTATATCCTGTTTTTTGATGGATTTGAACATGAGCTTATACTAATGCTGCTACATATTGACCTTAACTGTTACTTTGAAGAAATTTAGACTGTTTGAAGCAAGCCTATGCTGTAGAAGTAAATAATCAAGTTTAAATTCCCTCAACAATATCAACCTAACACTTTGAACTTGCTTATTTGTTTGATAAAAGTAAAGAGTGATGTTTTTGTTTGTGAAAGCATTAGTAACAGTAATTTTTAATCGAAAACTATAGAATGATTTTGATATCATTTGATAATAATTGTGAAAGCCAGATAATCCGAGTATCTCGTATAAAACTCTTATCAGTATTCTCACTTCAGAGTTCACTCGCCCAAAAACGTTAACAAAATCCGTCGTCTCTGGGTGCCTTAGAAGACTTCTGGGACGGAGTTGTGTGATTGGATTTTCTGAAGCTTCATAAACTATAAGACCTCCTCTTCTGCGAAGTCAGATTTCTCCCTTTCTTTTTCTTTCGTTTTTTGTCAATTCAATGAGTATGCAATTATTAGAAAATGCTGAATTGATTACTAGAAAATTATACCAATTTTGATTTTGAATTTTCTGGAGCATTGTGTAGGGTGGTTTCTTCCTCGGCATTATGCAATGTGATGGTAGTTGCATTAGACTTGTAGTTTTGCTGCTCTTGATATTCTTTTCTGATGTTTTGTAGCTTTCTTGAATCTTGATACTGTTATATGAAAAGTGGATTTGGTAACTGTCTTGATACTCTTTATCTGCAGAAATACAATGAAAACAATGTAATTTTTGGTATCTTTTCTGAGGACATATATCTAAGAAAGATAGCATAGCTTGCTCTCAGTATGTTTCACGCATGTTTTCTCTGTATCTCGTTCCAAATTTCCAATGTTGACTGCATTTGCTCTGAGTTCGTATATCTAAGGAGATTTAGTATGTCTTTCATAATCTGACTGTGCTTCTTGTGTAATAGTTTTCACCTTTTCTGTATATACCTGTGTTGATTTTCATGAATGGGATTATGAAGTAGAATGCTTTGGTGAATTTTTATGCAGGAGATCGAAGTAGGTGTATGTATTGAAGGGGAGATAAGCGAGATAAAACGATAGGCCTAACTAAACAGACTCGCATTCATCAGTCTGTTCAGTGTTTAGTAGTCTGTATCCCGCTATCTGCTGAAACTCGGGCCTTCTCGCGGGCCATTGTAACACGGCTGTCCAGATCAGTTGAACGGAGGATGGCCGGCTGAATGTAGGTAATTTGTTTTCAGGAGATGATGAGTACAGAAGCCGGTAACCACGTTTCTTTCCATGATCTTCTTCTGATGTTGAATAACCGCCGCGGGTTTTAATCTCTGGTAGTCTTAGGAAGAGTTCCATCTGTTGTGATGCCTTAGCTTAATTTAGATTCTTTGTATTTATCATAAAACCATGGCTTCTGCCTCTGTGAATTTAAATGAGAAATTGCTTAGCCTTTGTCATATATCTTCTTCTACCCTTTATTGTCTCTGTTTTAGAGAACTAAAAGCTTTAGCAAAACATGTTCTTCGTGTTCAATTGTTGTTGAACAAAAAATGTTGATTTCATAGCTTGTATGTATTTTGAATCATACATAATGAATATGCAACGCACATTCGAAGGGTGATAATGAACGTCAAAGTCATCGAAATTTTGCGCAAAAAAATACATTGTTTTTTATTCAAATTGTCGTTATGATTAATAATTTACAAATTAAATTTCGAAACAAAATCGAAATTCACGCAAACCAAACAAGTTTTAAATTTTATAATTATAAAATTATCTAATCAAATATGGTTTTTGTTTTGGACTTGCAAAGTCCTGACGAACCAAACAAGGTTTTTGGAAAACCAGACTCACAAAAACCCAAACAAAAACCCAACTCCCAAAAACCAAAAACAAAAACCAGACTCTCAAAAACCTGACGAACCAAACACACCTTTAGTTCTCATTACCCAAATATACATTACCAAGATGTTACAAATTTGAGGAATCTTGAAACACAAACACGGTTTCATCAATAAACGATGAAATCCATCAGAAATTGTTGCAAACATAACATCCAATATTCTTTTTATATAAAAGTAAATCATGATTTGTACAGCCTTAATAATCCATAGTTCTGTAGTTCAATGCTCAAATACCTTCAAACATGAAAGAATTATGAGAATTTGTATACTCATCAGTCAAAAATGTGTAGAATTGGTAGTGGTAACTGCATTTTACAGCAGAAACATTACAAGTCAATTTGATATTGGTTCTTCAACCATATTAACCAATTTTAGAGCTTAAAACATTCTTCAATGTTTCAGAATCACAGCTACACAAAAATTATCCAAAACGGAGTTCAGGTTAGCACGATACACTGATTCTAAGTTCAGTTCACTAGAAAGGTTAATCTGCAGTGACCTAGGCGCAACAGACTTAGAAATCGATTTTCTAACTCACTGTTGAGTTTTTTTTGGCTCTACAAAGTTCTTAACCGTAGTCCACAATGCAAGAGTTATTTCAGCATAAAAATTATTGAAAACCTGGTTACAGTTCAGGAAATATGAGGGTTTAAAGCTTGGTGCACAGAAAACCGATAAACTAGACATTGTAGCAGTTTCAAACTGAAATTTATATCACATTCTTTGCAAATCTTTGTTCTTGAATATGTTCTGTAGTTCGAAGCAAAAAGGATTATAAAGGTAGTACATCCAACTAAATTTAAACCACATTTTATTGCTTATAGGATTTGAAAAGTAATATTTACAACTAAACCTAAACACTAAGCAAAGAACATCAATCCCCAATTTTCTGACTTGATCCTTAAAAGAATTAGTTGATACTTGATCACAATTAGTAGGCTTAGTCCCCAAGGTGTTTTTCTTTTTCCAGAAACATAATTTACATATCATTGAATTGTACAGTTTGAAACACAGATGTTCATGACAAAACAGCAATGGTAACCAAGTTACTGGAAACTTTTTACAACAAATTCCCCTGATTAATAATCAATCAGCTTTTCTTTTCCAGATTGGACAGTATTTCACCAGTTTTTAAAAATACACTGCAGATGTTCTTTTCACCAGAACAGCCTAGTTTCAAGTCTTAAGGTACCACTTGCGTAACGCGTCCATTCTTTGGTTGCAATCAATCAAAGAAAACTATTTCAGCACAACTCAAAATCCATATATGGGAAAACCAAGGATAAACAAAATGAGCGACACAAGTTCCTACCCGTCTCCACAGCTTCAACCTCATTTGATTTCCAGTTCTTTGCAATGTTCTCAGAGAGAGGATCATTGGGGTTTGGAGCACTCAGAAGTGCTTGAATGCTGGAAAATCAAAAAAGTAAAAAAGAAGAAGTGCAAGCTAGTATACATCATAGTAGTTTAACAAAAAAAATATGGCACGAACCGAAGGGTTTTGTTTGTCAATATCAAAGCTGTTTATGGCGCAGGCTTCAGCCAGCAGCTCCATTGGTGCTAAATCTAAACAAAAAACAAATTCAGTGATCAGAAGCATTTTAATAGCCATCATAGGACATAATATTATTAACATGCAATAGTAGCATTTCCAAGCACAGCCTTAATTTCTGCCAGAAAACAGGATACAACCTCACAATCAGCATGATCCTGCAGTGTACTCCGGATGTAAGTGTATACCAGGGTTTTGAGAGCCTCTTTAAGATCTCTCTGTGGCAATGACTCAAGAAGATAGATTGCTGGAGTCCATTGGTGCTAAATCTAAACAAAAATGGAAAATGAGCACTATAAATCCAGAATACCGGCTGCAGCGTGGCAGATGGAAAGCCATCCAGAACACCTCGAGGAAGTGTTGCCTCTTGATAGTTGATAGACACGAAACCTCTTACGTATTGTCTCAATGTTATCATCTTCTCTCCCCTAAGCTTCCATTCAAACAATCATATGTATAAATGAACTGGTCTGGGAAGAATTCCAAAGTAGAAATGACAATTTCTTACCTGATTCCTGGACAGAAGACGCCTTATCATTTCCTCTTCTGAACAATCCAGAAACAGGACGAAATCTGGTTCAGCCTTTGCCTGCAAAACAGAAATTCAGGTGATGAACTTTGCAGCTTGCTAGTGTGAGAGAATGACTCGAACTGCTAAAAATGACAGTTGAGAACTGAGATAATATGCTTACAACATCACAGAATGTTGTCAGGTTCTCTTCATTTCTAGGGAATCCATCGATGAGGAACTTATCATTATCAATTTCTTGCATCGCTTTTAGGATCAGCGTAACTATTATATCAGAAGGGACAAGTTTTCCATCTCTCCTGAGATTCTGGATCATGCTTCTGAATAAATCAACACATAAAGGTTACAAGAACTTCACAACATAAAACTGAAACTACCCTTGTAATGCAATAAAAATATGTATCTGTGATTTACCTAAGGCTACATGGAAAAAGAAACCATGAAACTGAAATAATTCATACAGAAAACACCTTATCAGTAAGATGTTCGTGAAAAAACAAGAGTTGTACCTGTACATATTGGAATCAAGGGGTTGGAAATCTTGCAAGGTCCTGGTATTCAAGATTGATTTTACTCCTACAGGATCATTGAGAAAGTCACTAATATGCAATTCCTTGCTGCCCTTTCCGCCCTTCTTATAACTCGGTACCAAGATTCCTTCTTTCTTTCCAGCAGAAAATTTCGCTCTTCTCGCATTTGGCTCAGATAATTTTGCTTGGACAGGACTCAAACCTTTACTTCTCCTGCCCAGAAAAAACATCCCTTTGATTAAGAGAACAGATAGTTTCAAGCAAAATTAAATGAGAATCTATAATCAATCTACCAATGCTCTGCTACCTTCCTTTACTTCATAATAAGTTAGCACTACCTTTTTCAATTTCTCAAAACTACGTTTAAACATTCGAACACAGACAATAATCTACTAAGGTAACAACAAAAAAAGAATACAGTTACTCGACAAAAGTTCACGAAGTAAAACAAAATATGGTTGCAAACAACTGAAAAACAGATTCACTGGAATATCATACCAAGCAAAGATCACATTACATACACACAAACACAGAATTCAGTTAAAATTTATGAATTCAAGTATACCATTTGACAGGTGAAGAACCATTCAAGGCATTTTAATTCTCATTCAAATGAGAATCTTGAAACATCTTAAACTAAACTCTCATATTCCAAAATAAAACAACGGCAATACTTGATGCACGATTCATCAAAACTCCAAAAACAAACATACATACTTTTCCTTAGTGGCAAGGAAACCAGGCATTCTTATAAACTAAAGGTAGATTCTTAAATCATGAATAGAGAAACAAGCAATTAATTGAATAATCATATTCAAACAGAAGAATAAAGCATCATCTAAGAACGAAATAATCAATTCAGAACTCGATCTTATCTAGCTCCTTATCCATAGCTCTATGATATAGTACAAATAAAAGGACACAACTAGTTGGGTGTGCAAATGACAGTAACCTGGAAGAAGTGGTTGGCAGGAATCAGGCAATTCAGAAATCGAAGTAATACTTCAACCCTGCAACGGTGTTGACCACGCATACTTCCTTGTCGGAGATATTGCTCAAGACCGCCTATATATGAAGGTCGTCGATCTCTCTCCTGGAAAGCGCCACCGGCCGCTCGCTCTTCTCATTCTCCGGCGACGGCAAGGAGCCCATCGCTCCTCAATCTCGAACCACAAATTAGTTTGGCCGCTTCAGATTTCACAGGTGTTGAACTTCCGATGCCGCTACCGGTGACATACCCGTTGGTCACCGTCGCACTTCTCGTCCACAAGTCCCACGGTGGCGATCACGGTGGCGATCCCGTCGCCATCATTCTCGAGCCCTCACGGTGGCGATCCCATCATGAGCCCTCACGGTGGCGATCCCGTCGCCATCATTCTCGAGCGCCCGCCATGATGCTGCTGTTGCAGCGACGGTAGCAGGGCATGATTTGACGGCACCGTTAACTGATCAAACCTTTACCTTCTAGAATTAAAAGTACAAAACTGAAACCGCCTACAACCGGTAACAGTGAATAATATAAAATTTTAATTCTAAATTCTCTCTACTACGTGTCAAAGCTCTATTGGTTCAGTCAAAAAATAGGAACGGGACTGTAGAGATGAATCTGGCTTTAGAAAAACAGTTACACTATAGTATAAGAATTGATCTTTAAAATTAGGATATACACATGTAATAGGTAGTTTCTTTATAAACTTTCCTAAGTTCAAAAATAGAAATTAATCTTTGAAATCAAACAGCTTGTGCACTCCCAGACTCCCGGTCACTCCTCATCTTCCCTACTAAAATCCAAATGAAAACTTGGCAATGGCAAATTCCTCTCTACATGATCCCTGCATCAAATGCCAGATTCTCCCGCTCATTCATCCGCCATTTCCACGGTCCCATTCTCCAGGACCACCATAAAATCGATGTCCTAAGCGTAGCCGATCAGAACCACTGGACTAAGCGCATTCACAAACTATGCTCCGTCGATCGAGACGTCGACGCAGCTCTGCACCTTCTCAACAACATATGCCTCCATGGATACCGCCTCAACGCACTCAACGTCGGCAGCATCATCCACGCCCTCTGCGACGCCGGCCGCTTCCCGGAGGCCCACAGCCAGTTATCTCTGTTCGTGAGCTCCCGCGCCAGCATCCTTGATGAACGCACTTGCAACGTGCTCGTTGCCCGATTGCTCCATTCGGGTTCTCCGAGCTCCACTTTGCAGGTGATTCGCTGCTTGATTGGTGATAATCCTAATTTCGTTCCTTCTTTGATCAATTACAACCGTTTGGTACATCAAATTTGCGATCATTCGTCGCCACGTGATGCCCATTGTGTGTTTTTTGATATGAGGAAGAGAGGGCATCGGCCTAATGTGGTTTCTTTCACTAGTTTGATCTCGGGCTATTGCAAACTTGGGGACTTGGGGAATGCATGTAGGGTGCTTGATGAAATGCTTGAGTGTGGAGTCAGGCCTAGTGCGATTACTTACAGTGTTTTGATTGGTGGTGCGTTGCGTAAGCATGATGTGGAAATGTGGAAAGGTTATATGGAGAAGCTGTGGGTGGCTATGTCAGGCGAAGAAGAGGCTGATAGCAAGCATGCTGCTTTCAGGAATGTGGTTGATTGTTTTTGCAAGGAAGGGTTGTTTCATGAAGTGTTCAAGATAGCGGAGGATATGCCTCAGGGTAAAAATGTCATTGAGGAGTTTGCATATGGTGAAATGATTGATTCTCTGTGTAAATATGGGAGGCATAATGGTGCTGCTAGGGTCGTTTACATGATGAGGAACAGGGGCTTTACTCCAGGACAACTCTCATATAATACAATCATACATGGCCTTTGCTTGGACGGTGATTGTTATAGGGCTTATCTGTTGTTGGAAGAAGGGCTGAGATTTGGTTACAGGCTCACTGAGTTCACTTATAATCGTTTGATTGAGGGTCTTTGTCGGGAATGCGATCTCACTAAAGCCAAGGAAGTAGTGAGTATCATGTTGAGAAATGTCAAAGGGGAGGGTAAAACTAGGATTTACAATATATATTTGAGGGGTCTTTGTCTCATGGATAATCCAACTGAGCTATTGAATGTTCTTGTTTGTATGCTTCAAGAAAACTGCCAGCCTGATGTCATTACGCTTAATACAGTTGTCAAAGGTTTGTGTCGGATGGGGAGGATTCCAGACGCATCAAAGGTGCTTAGAGATATGATGGTGGGAAGGTTTTGCAGTCCAGATGTGGTAACTTTTACCACAATTATCTCTGGCCAACTAGAGTCAGGGAATATTGAAGAAGCCCTTGATTTCCTTAAAAATGTGATGCCTGCAAATGCCATTAAACCTTCTGTTGTGACATATAATGTGCTGATTCAGGGATTATTCAATTTGGGTCGGATAGATGAAGCAATGCAAACATTCCGTAGCATGTCAACAGTAGGAGTTTGTGCTGATTGTAGAACGTATACAGTCATCATTGATGGGCTTTGTCGTTCTGGGCGTATGGATGGGGCAAAGAGGTTTTGGGATGATGTTATATGGCCTTCAAAAGTTGTTGACAATTTTTTATATTCAGCTTTACTCAAGGGGCTTTGCAACATGGGGAGCTTTGATGAAGCTTGTGATTTCCTGTATGAGCTGGTTGATTGTGGGGCTAATCTAAATCAGGTGAACTACAATATTGTGATCGATTACGCTTGCCGATTAGGGCTGAAGAGAGAAGCTTATCAGATTCTGGGGGAGATGAAGAAGAATGGGGTGTTTCCAGATTCTGTCACATGGAGACTTCTTGATAGATTGCACGGCATGGCAGTGATGAAAAAAGATCATTCTGGTGATGTTTCGTGTGCGGAAAACAACACAAGGTGATTCTGTTTGCTGAATGTTTTCTGGCTCAGATGTAAGAGTGTTACATTAATTTCTTCTGCAAGGAGAAAACAACCATGTTTCTTGTGCATAGTTCAACCAATTTTTAGTTCGTTAATAGGAGTGGAGCCATTGTCAATTGTGTGACTTAGTATTTGTTCTCATTACAAACAAATCAGAGTACTAAAAAGAAAGGAACTTGATTATAATTTTTTAAAAAAAATCAGAGTATTAGTCCAATTCATTCTGTGAAGTTTTTTATTTCTCTCTTTTTTTGGAAAGAAAAATATTTGCATTCTTTATGTGTAAAGTATCACTCTTTTTTGTTACCCTTTTGGTGTTTTGTTAGACAGATTGAAAGGAAAAAACTGGTATATTTTTGGTAGGTGGATGGAACGATCCTGTATTCAATAATGAAGTTTGAATTTATTTGATTGCTATGTTGAAATTTTTTTGATTCCTTTCTTTTTTACTTGTTTGAATTGAGCAGGAGAAGATATTGTAGTAGTTGCTGCAAATGATCGAAAAGAGTATATTTACCCAGCTTTAAACATTAGGGCTGAAGAGAGAAGCTTATCAGATTCTGGGGGAGATGAAGAAGAATGGGGTATTTCCAGATTCTGTCACTTGGAGACTTCTTGATAGATTGCATGGCATGGCAGTGACGAAAAAGATCATCTGGCGAAGCTTCTCATATGGAAAACAAGACAATTGTTGGGTGTTTTTTGGTTCGTGTGTGAGCATTGTGGACAATTTGATTCAGTTGCTATTGCACATAATGGAAAATGTGCATAACCGGGTGCTTGCATCATCAGGTTAACCGTCGATTGCAAGACCAATGAGAGGCTGGAGCTCAGTTCTATTTGGGCTCTTCTTGCACCTTTTGATGATTCTTTGCCAGTTCCTGCTCTGTAACATCCCTTCCTTTCGATGGAGCTTTTGTCAAAGGAGTCGAATTCATCTCGTGAATAGTTTACAACTTAAAGAGTATTGTTTTCTCTCATGGCAAGGAGACTCATCGTTGGATTCTGAGCACAGCAGCCTTTGGAAAGAAGACTAAGTTCCACAAGAAAGCATCTTAACTGCTACAGCTGAGATGAGTGTGCGTTAGGACTTCCTAGAAGCTCCAGAAACTATTTACACTCGATTGAAGGGCATGCATATGCGGTGATATGTTGTTGGGGTGTAGCATGGAAGCTGCAGCTTTAAGTGGCATGGCTCTTGCTAATCATATTGCAGATTATTTTCACGATGGTTGGATGGACCAGATGAGTTTGCTGTTGGTTTAGGCAAGGAATTCCAGCCACTTAAAGGACACGATGTTGGACAATTCCCTGGATTGCAGTCCGAAGAACAAGAAAACAATGCAGAGACTGCTCAGCTAAGCGCATGGTTCTACTGGAAGGTTTTGCAAGCTTGCAGCAGGCCTGAGAGGTGTAAGTTGTGGAGATTCAGAAATGAAGGTCCATGTTCCTTCAATTGGTTCAGTTTTTTGGGTGATTATTGAACAAGGTGCCTAGGAACTTCTGCTGTTCAACTTTCTTCTATGCTGAATGCTGCCTCTGTGAGTATATCTACTCTTGATCTGCAGAACCAGGATGAATACGACTTGGGATGGAGATCTTTCTTTAACTTGCTGGTTCAGGCTCTGAAGACTAAACTCAGTAACCAATCCGACTCGGTAATATGCCGCATTCAGTTAGCACCAATATACATAGTAGGTGTTTTTTGCATTTCTACTCTTTAATACTCTTTACAAGTTTGCAACATTTGTCACAAAATTGTAAAGTTCATTTGGTGGACACCTGAATTTTGACAACAAGATTATGTATTTTATTTGTATTTTTGAAGGATTTGAAATGGACCAGCGATTACACTTCATTTTACCAAAGCTCGTCCAAATTTAGGCTGCATTTCAACAGATGTCTAACTGAGATCTCAATCGCCTCTAATTTCTTACCCGGTAAACGTAATTAAGTGATATATATAACCAATGATAAAATTTTAGAGCACGGCCAAATATTTAACCAACTAAAACCAATTAGTTCGCTAAATCCAGCTAATTACATACAAGTAGATCTCAACTGAGCTCGAAGTTGTGAAAATCAGACCATCAAAATAAACAAATGTTCAACTCCCATGAATCAAACCTTGCATGTATAAATACATATTCTCATGCAAACACCTAATCGCTCAAAACCAAATCTCCTCTAAACCCCGAACAATTCTAAACCACAAACATGATTTTTCAAACCATGATTGTCATCACAATTTCCACTCTTCTCATTTCTTTCTCCAACTATGGAGCCTATGGCGACCCTGAAATGAACGCGATCGACAAATGCTGGAAGTCTAACCCTAATTGGAGGAGCTTCCGACACCAGCTAGCCAGGTGCTCTGTTGGCTATGCAGGGAAGATGACCAACAACATAGGCAAGGGTGTTATAAACTAGAAAGTGACTGATCCATCTAATGATGCAATGAAACCTAAGCCCGGAATCCTAAGGTAAGCCATGACACACGTTAAGGGGAAAGTTTGGATCACATTTAAAAGGGACATGACAATCAGGCTTCAAAAATCCCTCCTAGTCAAGAGCTTCTCCATCATTGATGGTAGAGGAGTCCATATTCACATTTCCGGTGGTGCTTGGCTACTCTTACAAAGGGTAATTTAATCCACCAATATTCACATTTCACAAATAATAAATGTCTTAACATTCTAACAAATAACCATGTTTCTTTAACTGGTGACCAACGTGATTATACACAGTTTGAGGATCCACGATTGTCAGCCTCAATCAGCCGGACCTGCACTAGGCGCGGATGGACAAGTTGTGCAATTAGGGCCCATTGACGGAGATGCTGTCAGAATGGTGACGAGCTCCAAGACTTGGATTGATCACAACACCCTCTACGACTGCACCGATAGGCTAATCGACGTGACACGTGGCTCCACAAACGTCACCATTTCCAACAACTGGTTCAGATCACAAGACAAGGTGATGCTTTTAGGCCACGACGACGGTTTCTTGTGCGACAAGGAAATGAAGGTCACCGTAGCATTCAACCATTTCGGGCCCAAATGCCATCAGAGAATGCCTAGGGTTCGGTTCGGCTACGCCCATGTTGTCAACAATCTGTACCTCGGATGGGGGGCTATATGCGATCGGAGGAAGCATGGATCCGACGATCAAGAGTCAGTCGAACCTCTTTATTGTGTCGGAAGAAAGGAACAAGGAGGTGACGTGGAGGCAGAACAATGATTCAAGCACGACGTGGAATTTATTGTCGGTGGAAGATGTACTGGAAAATGGGGCTTCTTTAATTCAATCAAGAGGAACTAATCATAAGGGGGTTTGCCTGAAACCTAACTACAATTCCGACCAGCGTTTTTCGGTGGAGGATGCCGGGAAAGTTAGAGCGCTGACTAGCTCCACCGGAGCTTTGAAGTGCTCAAGAACATTGGCATGCTGATTTTGGATGTATAATTTTAATTTACCCCATGTCTTTGGATCATTTTTTTCTTAATTAAAGATGCATCAATTTCGCCGGTAGCCACCATTCGCACGGTTCTCACGCGCTTCAAGCACCACAATATCCGTGCCTATTGATGGGATATTTGCATGTGTCGCAAGTCCCACGTGGTATGAGAAAAGAGATATTTTCTCCACATTGTTAAAAAGTCAGTTAGTCATTCCTGCATTTAGCATCAGTCTAGAAAAATCTCTTCAGTTGTCGATCTTCACAGATATCAACAGCACGAAAGAATTTCAAATAATTGAGCATGCAGAATCTATCAATGGTAATTGGAATCCACGCCTGAAACTTTCAAATAGCAAAATTTTAAACATTGTTAATACGTGTCAATACAATTTCTTATAATCGTCAACTGTGCACCGAAAAAGTTCACAAACAATGTGCAGTTTATGACCTACTCACTGAAGTTTATTTTTATTGAACTAAACTAAACTAAAGAACATGGAATTAAACTGAACTGAAATGAAAAATAAATAGATAAGATGTAATATTGACATATATAAATTCCTTTAATTCAAGAAATTGATTAATTATTTTAATTATGTTCTTAAGTGGTTTCATTAAACTTCGAACTATATAACGAAGATCAATTCTATATCATTTAAGAAGGTAGTTTTGAAAATATTCCATATATTCTTAAAATGATAAAATTAGAAAATCCATTTGATAAACTAATTATATGCGTGCATATTTCAAAAATGGCCATATCGTGCATGTGTAAATATGCAAACTGCGTGCCTACGTGGTTAAAACTCACCAAATCATATGGCTGTCAACCGACAAAGCCGATTATTAACTCCTAGAGCCTGCAAAGATTTACCATAAGAAGTTTAATCTCTTCATTCAGAAAGCATCGGCATGCATCGATGTTTACAGAACCCTCTCCAGATGTTACGGAAAAAATCCGAATATAGCACTGGATGATTTGGCCACAAAAGCCTCACAACTATAGAGGAATAGATCAATTTTTCAAAAAGAAGCCTCTGCTAAGGACCTGATCATATCTTGGGGGCCAATTCATACAACGCCAGCTTGAAGGTTTGGAGATGGGTGAGACTTCTGAAGATGACACCATCATTGAGAACCTTCCTGTTCTACTTGTCATAAGTGATGCATCTGAGAATGCAGGTCCTTCATCATCCACACGAAGGAGGCTGAAGCGAGCCAAGAGTGAGTTTGACATTCCTGAGGGTTATTCACCGATAGAGTACTATAAAAAGCTCAGCAATGAGATCAATGAGTTAGAAATGAGAAAAATTGCTTTAATATTTTGAACATAATCATTTAACATGATAACTACATAGCGTAGTTAGCATATTGAGTAACATATTTAAAATATATATCTCTAAATTTCTTTGTTAGTTTAGAAAACGATTGTTGTTATTACTAATATGGATAGTACGGAACAAAACATGTCACCACGCCGGTAGTCAGCATTCGCACGGGTCTCACGCGTTTCACGCATCACAATATCTGTGCACGTTGTGTTGCACGCACCATGTACTATGAGAAATATGATATTTTCTCCACACTGTTAAAAAGTAAGTTAGTCATACCTGCATTTAGCATCAGCATAAAAAATCTCTCCAGTTGACGATCTTCCCAAATATCAACCGCATGAAAGAATTTCAAATAATTGAGTGTGCAGAATCTATCAATGGTAATTGGAATCCAAGCCTAAATAATTAAATAGAAGAATTTTAAACATTGTTAATACGTGTCAGTAAAATTTCTAATAATGGTCAACTATGCACCGAAAAAGTTCACAAACAATGTGCAGTTTAAGACCTACTCACTAAGATTTATTTTTATTGAACTAAACTAAACTAAAGAACATGGAATTAAACTGAACTGAAATGAAAAATAAATAGATAAGATGTATATTGACATATATAATATCCTTCAATTCAAGAAATAGATTAATGATTTTAAGTTTATTCTTACGCGGTTTCATTAAACTTCGAACTGTATGTTGAAGATCAATTATGCATCATTTAAGAAGGTAGTTTTGAAAATATTCCATATATTCTGAAAATGAATAAAATTAGAAAAACCATTTGAAAAACTAGTTATATGCGTGCATATTTATAAAATGGCCACATTGTGCATGTGCAAACTGCGTGCCTACGTGATGAAAACTCACCAATTCATATGGCTATCAACCGACGAAGCCGATTATTAACTCTTACAGCCTGCAAAGCTTTAAGAAGTTTAATCTCTTCATTCAGAAAGCATCGGCATGCATCGATGTTTACAGAACCCTCTCAAGATGTTACTGAAGAAATCCGAAAATAGCACTGGATGATTTGGTCACAAAAGCCTCTCAACTATTGAGGAATAGATCAAGTTTTCAAGAAGAAGCCTCTACTAAGGACCTGATCATATCGTGGGGCCAATTCATACAATGCTAGCTTGAAGGTTTCGAGATGGGTGAGACTTCTGAAGATGACACCATCATTGAGAACCTTCTTGTTCTACTTGCCATAAGGGATGCATCTGAGAATGCATGTCCTTCATCATCCACACGAAGGAGGCTGAAGCGGGCCAAGGGTGAGTTTGACATTCCTGAGGGTTATCCATCTACAGAGTACTATAAAAAGCTCAGCAATTAGATAAATTGCTTTAATATTTTGACTATAATCATTTAACATGATAACTACATAGCGAAGTTAGCATCTTGAGTAATATATTTCAAATATATCTCTAAATTTATTTAGTAGTTTAGAAAACGATTGTTATTATTACTAATTTGGATCGTACGGATCAAAACGTGTCAACACGCCTGTAGCCACCATTCGCACAGGTCGCACACGCTTCACGCACCACAAATCTGTCCTCGTTGTGTTGCACGCCCCACGTGCTATGAGAAATGGGATATTTTCACCACACTGTTACAAAGTCACTTAGTCATACCTGCACATCAGCCTAGAATAATCTCTCCAGTTGCCGATCTTCACAGATATCAACCGCACTAAATTCAAATAATTGAACGTGCAGAATCTATCAATGGTAATTGGAATCCACGCCTAAACATTTTTTATAGCATAATTTTAAACATTGTTAATACGTATCAATACAATTTCTAGTAATGGTTAACTATGCATCGAAAAAGTTCACAAACTCACTAAAGTTTATTTTTATTGAACTAAACTAAACTAAATAACATGGAATTAAAATGAACAGAAATGAAAAATAAATAGATAAGATGTAATATTGACATACATAAATTCCATTATTTCATGAAATTGATTAATTATTTTAATTATGTTCTTACGTGGTTTCATTAAACTTCGAACTATATAACGAAGATCAATTTCATATCATTTAAGAAGGTAGTTTTGAAAATATTCCATATACTCTGAAAATGAATAACATTAGAAAAACCATTTGATAAACTAGTTATATGCGTGCATATTTTAAAAATGGCCATATCGTGCATATGTATATGTGCAAACTGCGTGCCCACGTGATGAAAAATCACGAATCATATGGTTGTCAATTGACGAAGCCGATTATTAACTCCTACAGCCTTCAAAGCTTTACCAGAAGAAGTTTAATCTCTTCATTTAGAAAGCATCGGCATGCATCGATATTTACAGAACCCTCTCCAGATGTTACAAAAGAAATCCGAATATAGCACTGGATGATTTGGCCACAAAATCCTCACCACTATTGAGGAATAGATCATGTTTTCAAGAAGAAGCCTCTGCTAAGGACCTGATCATATCGTGGGGCCAATTCATACAACGCCAGCTTGAGGGTTTGGAGATGTGTGAGACTTCTGAAGATGACACCATCTTTGAGAACCTTCCTGTTTTGCTTGCCATAAGGGATGCATCTGAGAATGCAGGTCCTTCATCATTCACATGAAGGAGGCTGAAGCGAGCCAAGGGTGAGTTTGACATTCCTGAGGGTTATCCACCGACAGAGTACTATAAAAAGCTCAGGATTGAGATCAATAAGTTAGAAATGAGATCAACTGCTTGAATATTTTGACTTTAACCATTTAACATGATAACTACATAGCGTAGATAGCATCTTGAGTAATATATTTCAAATATATCTCTAAATTTCTTTAGTAGTTTAGAAAACGATTGTTATTATTACTAATTTGGATAGTACGGATAAAAACGTGTCACCACGCCTGTAGCCACCATTCGCACGGGTCGCACACGCTTCACGCACCACAAATCCGTGCACGTTGTGTTCACGCCCCACGTGCTATGAGAAATTAGATATTTTCTCCATACTATTAAATAGTCTGTTAGTCATACCTTCATGATGGCGAATGAGAAGTGACTATTTTTAGATTATTCATATAATCTAAAAATTGTAACCATGATTCTAGAAGGTTTATTTTAAGTATGTTTTATTTATTTCCTTTTAGATATAGGACATGATTATTATAGGAAAATAGAGGAAACCTTAATCCTCTTTAGATTTACGTTTCTTAGGTAATATATAATGTAATCTCTTATGGAGAATTATTGAGACAATTGATTTATAAATATTCTTTGCGAAAAAATCATAAATCTTCAAGTGCGAGAGACTCAAACTTACCCGACAGATGCGACGTTTGACGGACCCTGAAGCGTGACGTGAAGTACAATATCGTTACTTTTAAGTTTCCAGGCGATTATACATCTTTTCTACATCCATCAACTACCACTTAACCAGTTATTCACCACGTTCGAACCCTAGGATCCGTTACGTAAAACCCGCGCTATCCGTCGTGCATCATTTCATTTAGCATCAGTCTAGAAAAATCTCTCCAGTTGCCGATCTTCACAAATATCAACCGCACGAAAGAATTTCAAATAATTGAGCGTGCAGAATCTATCAATGGTAATTGGAATCCATACCTAAAAAATTTAAATAATAACATTGTTAATACGTGTCAGTAATATTTCTAACATTGGTCAACTATGCACCCAAAAAGTTCACAAATAATGTGCAGTTTATGACCTACTCAGTAAGAGTTATTTTTATTAAACTAAACTAAACTAAATAACATGGAATGAAACTGAACAGAAACGAAAAAATTAATAGATAAGACGTGATATTGACATATATAAATTCCTTTAATTCAAGAAATTGATTAATTATTTTAATTTTGTTCTTATGTGGTTTCATTAAACATCGAACTATATGTTGAAGATCAATTCTATATCATTTAAGAAGATAGTTTTGACAATATTCCATATATTCTTAAAATGAATAAAATCAGAAAAACCATTTGATAAACTAGTTATATGCGTGCATATTTTAAAAAATGGCCATATCGTGCATATGTAAATGTGCAAACTGCGTGCCCACGTGATGAAAACTCACAAATCATATGGCTGTCAACTGACGAAACCGATTATTAACTCCTACAGCCTGCAAAGCTTTACCAGAAGAAGTTTAATCTCTTCATTCAGAAAGCATCGGCATGCATTGATGTTTTCAGAACCCTCTCAAGATGTTACGGAAGAAATCTGAATATAGCACTGGAAAATTTGGCCACAAAAGCCTCACAACTATTGAGGAATAGATCAAGTTTTCAAGACGAAGCCTCTGCTAAGGACCTGATCATATCGTGGGGCCAATTCATACAACGCAAGCTTGAAGGTTTGAGATGGGTGAGACTTCAGAAGATGACACCATCATTGAGAACCTTCCTATTCTACTTGCCATAAGGGATGCATCTGAGAATGCATGTCCTTCATCATCCACACGAAGGTGGCTGAAGCGGGCCAAGGGTGAGTTTGACATTCCTGAGGGTTATCCACCGACATAGTACTATAAAAATCTCAACAATGAGATCAATGAATTAGAAATGAGATCAATTGCTTTAATATTTTGACTATAATCATTTAACATGATAACTACATAGCGTAGTTAGCATCTTGAGTAACATATTTAAAAATTATATCTCTAAATTTCTTTGCTAGTTTAGAAAACGATTGTTGTTATTACTAATATGGATAGTACGGAACAAAATGTGTCATCACGCCGGTAGTCACCATTCGCACGGGTCTCACGCGCTCACTATTACAAAATCAGCCCATTTAAGGCGGTTCCTCCTTCATGTACTAAGGCAGAAAATAAATGCCTTGGGTGGTTGTGACTTAGATGAGAAAAATCATCTAAGGCGGTTCCTCTTCCACCTTAGGTTTTTTAGGGTATAAGGCGTTTATTTCCGCCTTATATCATTGTGTATACGCCTTGATAATTACCTGCGAAATCGCAAGTATAAATGTCAGCTTGATATGCTTTTTATACTTACGACATCGTAAGTATGTCACGCTAATACCAAACACATGAATACTTTTGCAGTTACGACACAAGCTGACGAATCGCTAGTTCAAAACCTTGCGAAACCGCTAGTGCTGTAAGCCTAGATTGTAAAATATTAGGGACTGATGGATGTCTTCGACCCGCACTTGATCACGAACCCAACTCACGAACTGATCTGCAAAACAAAGCCCCGGGTGTCCCGAGGGTAGACACTCCGACGCTCAAGTCAGTATATTGCTTAAGGCGTAAAGTATAAAGTATTAGATTAGATGGAGAGGTCTACCAAACCTTTAGGGTATTTATATGGCTACAATCCGTAGATCACCAAGATATGTATTTATGGTATGAATACAACTTTTATCGATTAGTAGTTGTATTACCATGTATAGTAGAAGTATATTTCGGACATGGTTGCGTCACCATGTTTAGGATGGCTGTATTACCATCTTTGAGAGGATGTATATTCCTTGTAGAACATTCATAATATACGCATTCCTTATAAGGATTAGGATTGATGGACCTGTGGATCCACCCTCCGCGTATCTCGAGCCACGACCCTTCTCGGGCCCTGGTCCGAGTATGAATGAGGCCCAAATATGAACCATGGACTTATCAGGGACCGAGACTGCTTGCGACAAAAGTCATGCAAATCGTTAGAAAGTAGTCACGATAGCGCAGGTCAGGCAAGCATCTCATTTCTTAAGCTTATGACGATACTTCTTACGACAGTAGGTAGCGACTCGTTGGGTAAAACATTGCGAACTCGCTATCTGGCCAAGCCAGCATTTCTGGTTGGCTTGAACGAGACTAGTGACGACAGTGCCGTGCTAGTCGCTAGTAAATTGTGGCGATAGCGCAACCCGACCAGCCTATTGATTTAAAATTGTAGGTACTCGAGGCCTGGCGAAATCGTAAGACAATCGCCTATAGTTGAACTAGTGAACTCGCTAGTAATGTCATCTATATAAGACGACGTCGTTTGTGAATTTGGTTGGCGAGAAAAAAAATGTAGTTGAGAGAGAGCTACTGAATAAGCTAGCTGTCTGGGTGCAGCGTTACGATGTCGATAGGTCTCAGATTGGAGAGGCAGAGAAGAACGAGCGATTGGGTAGCGATGGCGCAAAAACAGAAGCTAAGAAATATGATTTCATGCGAGGGTAGTTGCGAATGCACTAGATAATCGCCTTAATTTAAGGTCACAGGCGAGGACGCTTACGAATTCACCGGTTATTTGTTAGTATCACTAAATTGTAGTATATGAGCCATTTCCACCCAAATCAAAAGTATTAGGGTTTCATTATGTTCAACTAAGATGACAATAGCAAGATACGTGGTCTCTTAGAACAAAACATGAACGTCAAACACTAGCAAGCCACACTTTATAAACTTAGTGAAGTAATGGCACTCAAAGGTAGAGGCTATCCAACCATAAACAAAATAAACTAGCTTTTATCAGGTACGTGAGGTCTAGAGATGTACCGAGATCTAATAAGGACCAAGTGTCTAGCAAATGCATCTCTACCATCCTCCAACTCCTTTTTGGTGTATGGCGCATGAATTTCACCGAGAATATACGAACATGAAATGTTTTTTAATACTAGTAAAGGCAATGTAGATAGTATTAGGTACACAAAGTAAGTTGTTAGGATGCTTACGCGATTTAATTCCGAATTATCCTCAACAAGGCCAGCGACGCACTCGCTGGCATACAACATCATGTAGTAACCGCACTCCCAATTTGACAATTGCTTTCGGTACTGAAAGTGAAGAAGTATAACAAGTGATTTGAAATGAAAGCTTAGTGGAAATAAATGAGAATGGGATTTGAAATGTCACTTGAATCTGTATAAGGTTGAATGGAAGTAGTGTGTCGTCATGTGCACTATGCATAACAACCTCTAATAAATCAACAAATTTTGTAGATGGACCAAAGTATAGCGGGTCCATCCAATACACTCGCTTCAACGATGGTATCATAGCTACAAAAATCCAATGGCCACTACATATTTTAAGAAATGAAAAAATGTAACAACCCGGCTCGAAGATTTGAAAGTTTACAAAATGCAAATATCCAATTGTAAAAAAGAAAACTAAACTCTCTAGATATGGGCCTATGTAAACTGTCTTGGTCTTGTCACTAAGGATCTTTGAAAGATAAGCAAGTCGTGATTGATTACTTTCATTCATTTCTTGCAAGCATATTGGGTGCAAAAAACCAATGAAAGTCTTTGTGTTAATTAGAGCAGGGTATTGCATGTACCTAAATAAACCATAGAGCGGAGATGAACGTATATTAGTGCATAAGTATATGAACATTTGTAAGTTGCAATACGCACGAAAAGATGAGAACAAGTAGCTTACATTTGATGTAGTATAAGGATTGTTTCGGGAAGGGTTTGATAGTGCCAGAAAAGGGCAAAGTCTTCCCATGGAACGACTAATTCCCTCGAATGCTTGTTTATTGGAGTAGAAATAGTAAACGGATTCGCGACTATGGTGGCCCACCATATCATAAAACGTGCGAACGAATCCCGGGAGGGTTTTGATGAATCAAACTTCTCCCGCCGACATCGGGTGCTTAGCTACCGGGAAGTTGAGTGGGTCTAAGATGGGTGATGGTTTCTTTCTATTAGTTGGTATAGAATTCGAATTTACATCAACGACCAACCATTTGGGCTACACAAAGAAATGTCCCAAACCTTTACCCACTGTCGTGCACTCTTTATCCGCGACCGGTACCAAGGCATCCTCGACTAACACATGTAGTATAGAAACCCTAATGAAACCAATAAGGACTGTGGCCTGATGATGTATTGTCATGTAAGGATATGAATTTCCCATTGCAACGTGGCATAGTTTAGAATTCGTCCCACATTCAACGTACAACTTGCAAGAAGGGGAATTCTAAGATACAAAAAAGGCATGTTTAATTAGGTAGAATTAGATATATGTAGAAACTAAGAGTATTTTTACAAAATAGCAAGAATAATTAGTTGTGTAGAATTATTCATTTGATTGTGGTGCAAGTAAATGAACGTACCTTTGGTTTGGGATCGGATGGTTGTATGTGCACTTGCTCTTGGATAGGGGCCAAAGGTGTGAATATCTCCTTGTTGGGTTCAACAATAGGTTGGTCAATAATAGGTTGGTCTAAAATAGGTTGGTCTACAATAGGTTGTTGAAAAATAGGTTAGTCAATAATAGGTTGGTCTACAATAGGTTGGTCTACAATAGGTTGTTCAAAAATAGGTTGGTCAACCTCATGTTGTGGCGGGGAAGGATGTGATCCTCTAGATGAGGGTCCATTGATTGGATTAGCGTCGCAAAAATCAGATGAAAGAGGATAATTACAAAAAGAACAAACATTGGCCAAAATTGTTTTCAATTTCTTGACCTCTTAGTCGGATTTTTTCGCTTGGTTCAATGCTATTTTGGAGTTTGGATGGTTTAGGCTCTTTACCACTACGTTTGATACCGAACGCCTCTATTTGAGTAACATAACCACCAATTCCCTTAGCTCTTCCCGGATGCTCGGCCTTCCCAAGTGCCCTTCGTAGCACATCGTGTTTACCGACCGGGATGAACAAACCTTCTTCAACTTCACGCTCGACCTCGTCCTAAAAAGTAGTTTTATAAATTAAAATTTATTATTTTCATCAATTGTTGTGTTTGATGGTGTGATTGTAGATACTAAAATGGAACACGGTATGGCGTAGTAGGTAAAGCGTACCACTGGATTAGCCACCCGTTTTGCCTCATCACTTGAGAAAGTCCCGTCTTTTTTAATTCTACCAAAGAAGAATAATTGTTGTCTATTATATATTGTTAGGTCTTCGGCAATGATAAGGTTTTTCGCCTCCTCCGCGTCCATGCCCCCATCCACAAGCTCTTTCACCTTGTTTTTTTTTGAGGTCTTCTTCCCCACACCCAAGTACCCCGCCCTACCACCGGTGTAAGGCATAACATTTTCGATAGTGGCTTTGCGCTTCCTATCCCCCACACCCTTATAAAAATTGTATGTTCTTTTAAGAATAAAGCACTAAGGGAAACAATTATATTTGACAAATTCACATGAAACTATTATTGCAAAATGTAGTTGACTAACCTATGCGTCATTTTCTAACCATCGCTTCTTGAATGCCTCCCAAGTAAAGGGTACAATGTGATTGTAACGCGTACTTGGATCTTGCCCAAACCTCTTGCCTTTTGGTTTGATATAATCCTTGGCAAGGGTATATTTGTGTTCTCGATGAGCCTTTGATGAAATTTGAAGAGCCTTCTTCTTCACTTGATCATAGTATTTTGCCTCGATAATGAAGGGTCGCTACAAATGTGATCATATAAATAGTCACATGTAAAAATGTCTATTGCAATTAAATATAACAAGTGCAAAACTAACCTTGCATTCCTTCCATATATCCTTTTTGATGTCGATGCTTAGTAGCCTCCAATCCTTTGTGTCTAATGGCACACGTATCCTACCCGTCTTAGCACACCAACTCGACCATCGTGCGACATCATCGTCGGGTGAAATAGCAACACCAATGTCATTAAACTTGACATGAGTTAGTATTTTGTTATCTATCCTAATTTCTAATTCGCGACAATGTGTGAGTAATTGTGTTTCCTTTGATGCGCGACTCATTTCTCGTTGTCTTTTAACCTCACTTGAACCGCCAACAACATCCCCCCCTCCCCCCTCCCACTTGAGTTGGAGTCACCAGAGTTTGAAGGGCTATCCACACTACTAGAATATCAAGCCATTTAAGGCAGTTCATCCTTCATGTGTTAAGGCAGAAAACAAATGCCTTCCCTGGTTGTGACTTGAATGAGAAAAATCATCTAAGGCGGTTCCTCTTCCGCCTTAGATGTTTTTGGGTTTAAGGCATTTGTTTCCGCCTTCGATGAAGGCTTATACGCCTTGGTAAAAGCTTACGAACTCGCTAGCGTGAAAGTCTGTATGATATGAATTGGCTCCTTGCGATACCATAACTAGCAAACGCTAGTCCCAAACAAATGGTTGATTGTTATGTTACGACAGCAGCTTACGAATCGCCAGATGAAATACTAACGAGTTCGCTACATTAAAAAGCCTAGACTGTTATGAATGTGTACGAGACTAATTACGACTTCCACCGTGCGGATCGCTAATAGTGGTTACGATCTCGTAAGTGAACATAGTTTGTCATATATTTATCTGCTGACGAGACTGGTTACGACAAATAGAGGCGAATCTCTCGGTCATAAGTAGCGAACTCGTTACAAGCCAAATTAATTAAAACGAGCCAGGTTACGACAGCCACTAGCTACTCGCTAGTAACACCGTAGCGAGGTCGCAACCGAACAATTGTTTTTCATAAAAATTGTAAAAATATAAAAATTGTAAAAATGATATTATAAAAATATGATAAAAGTTGTTGGTTCGAGAGAGTTAACGATATCGTAAGAAAATCGCTTATGTGTATAGTAACGAATTCGCTACTGATCTCGCTAACATTAAACGACGTCGTTTTGGCACTGGGTGAGCGAGAAAAAAATGACGTTACGAGTAAGCTAGACATTCGCCTGGCTTTGGTGTGTATGGTTACGAGCTCGACAGAGATCAGATCGGAGAGGCAGAGAAGAACGAGCGATTGGGTAGCGAGGGCGCAAAAACTAAGCACAGAAATATAATTCGGGCGAGAGAAGTAGCGATAGTACAAGATAATCGCAACTATTTTAATATTACGGGCGAGAGAAGTAACGATCTCGCAGGGAATTCATAAGTATCACAAAATTATAGAATTTGAGCCATTTCCACCCATTTCCACTAAAATTGGGTTTCATTTTAATTGTCTAAGCTGTGAATTGCAAGATGCATGGTATCTAAGCACAAAACATGAACATGAAACACTATCAAGCCACACTTTATAAACTAATGGAAGTTATGGAACTCAAAAGTATATGCATCCATTTGACAAAAGATGAAACTAGCTTTTATTGGGAATGTGAGGCCTAGAGATGTACCGAGATCTAATAAGGACCAAGTGTCTAGCCAATGCATCTCTACCATCCTCCAACTCCTTCTTGGTGTACGGTGTATGATTTTCCTCGATAATCTAAGAATAAGAAATGTATTTTTAATACTATTAAATGCAACGTAGATAGTAATAGGTACAATAAGTAGGTTATAAGAATGCTTACGCGATGTAATTCCAAATTATCTTGAACAAGGCCAGCTACACACTCGCTTGCGTACAACATCATATAGTAACCGCACTCCCAATTTGACAATTGCTTTCGGTGCTGAAAGTGAAGAAGTATAACAAATGATTTGAAATGAAATCATAGTGGAAATAAATGAGCATTGGATTTGTAATGTCACCTGAATCTGTATAAGGTTGAAGGGAAGTAGTGTGTCGTCATGTGCACTATGCATAGCAACCTCTAACAAATCTGCAAATTTTGTAGATGGACCAAAGTGTAGCGGGTCCATCCAATACACTCGCTTCAACGATGGTATCATAGCTACAAAACTCCAATGGCCGCTACAGATTTTAAGAAATGAAAATGTAAGAACCCGTCTCGGAGATTATAATGTTTACGAAGTGCAAATATCCAATTGTAACAAAGAAAACTAACCCCTCTAGATATGGGCCTATGTAAATTGTCTTGGTCTTGTCACTAAGGATCTTAGAGAGATAAGTAAGGCGTGATTGATTACTTTCATTCATTTCTTGCAAGCATATTGGGTGCAAAAACCCAATGAAAGTCTTTGTGTTTAGAGCAAGGCATTGCATGTACCTAAATAAACAATAGATGGGATATGAACGTATAATAGTGCACAAGTACATGAAAATTCGTAACTTGCATTACGATAGAAGAGATGAGATCAAGTAGCTTACATTTGATGTAGTATAAGGATTGTTTCGGGAAGGGATTTATAGTGCCAGAAAAGGGCAAAGTCTTCCCATGGAACGACTAATTCCCTCGCTTCGCCGAACACCTGTTTATTGGAGTAGAAATAGTAAACAGAATCCCGACTATGGTGGCCCACCAGATTATAAAACGTGCGAAGGAATCCCCGGAGTAATTTTATGAATCCAACTTCTCCCACCGACATCGGTTTCTTAGCTACCGGAAAATGTAGCGGGTCTACGATGGGTGAAGGTGTGTTTCTATTAATTGGGCTAGAATTAGAATTCACATCAATGACCAACCATTTGGGCCACACAAAAAAAACGGCCCAAACCTTTACCCACTGTCGTGCACTCTTGATCCGCGATCGGTACCAACGCATCCTCGACTAACACATGTAGTATAGAAACCCTAACGAAACCAATAGGGACTTTGGCTTCATGATGTAGTGCCATGTCTGGATATGAATTTCCCATTGCAACGTGGCGGGGTTGAGAATTCATCCCACATTCAGCGTACAACTTGCAAGAAGGGGAGTTCTAATATACAAATAAGGCATGTTTAATTAGGTCGAATTAGACATATGTAGGAAGAGTATATTTGAAAAATATCAATAATCATGAGTTGTGTAGAATTATTCATTTGATTGAGGTGCAAGTAATTAAACGTACCTTTGGTTTGGGATCGGATGGTTGTATGTGAACTTGCTCTTTGATAGGGGCCGAAAGTGTGCATATTTCCTTGTTGGGTTCAACAATAG
The DNA here is from genome assembly GCA_948330725.1 of Sherardia arvensis. Lineage (NCBI taxonomy): Eukaryota > Viridiplantae > Streptophyta > Magnoliopsida > Gentianales > Rubiaceae > Sherardia > Sherardia arvensis. The sequence continues at coordinate 30,332,368 of OX415240.1, forward strand.
GTTCGTCAAAAATAGGTTGGTCAAAAATAGGTTGGTCAACCTCATGTTGTGGTGGGGAAGGATGTGAACCTCTAGACGAGGGTCCATTGATTGGATCGGTGTCACAAAAATCGGATGGAAGCGGATACTTTATAAAAGAACATATATTGGCCAACATTGTTTTCAATTTCTTGACCTCTTGGTCGTATTTTTTGGCTTGGTTCAATGCTATTTTGAGTTTGGATGGTTTAGAGTCTTTCCTACTACGTTTGATACCAAACGCCTCTATTTGAGTAACATAACCACCAATTCCCTTAGCTCTTCCCGGATGCTCGGCCTTCCCAAGTTCCCTACGTAGCACATCGTGTTTACCGACAGGGATGAACAAGCCTTCTTCAACTTCACGCTCGACCTCGTCCTAAAAAGGTAGTATAGTAAATGAAAAGTTATTATCGTCATCAATTGTTGTGTTTGATGGTGTGATTGTAGATACTTAAATGGAACATGGTATGGCGTAGTAGGTAAAGCGTACCACTCGATTAGCCACCCTTTTTGCCTCATCACTTGAGAAAGTCCCGTCTTTTTTAATTCTACCCAAGACGAATAATTGTTGTCTACTATATATTGTAGGGTCTTCGGCAATGACTAGCTTGTTCGCCTCTTCCGCGTCCATGCCCCCATCCACAAGCTCTTTCACCTCGGTTTCATGTTTTTTTTTGAGGTCTTCTTCCCCACACCCAAGTACCCCGCCCTACCCCCGGTGTAAGGCATAACATTATCAGCAGTGGCTTTGCGCTTCCTATCCCCCAAACCCTTTTAATAATTCTATGTTATTTTAGGAATAAAGCACTAACCGAAACAAAAATATTTGGCTAATTCGCATGAAACTATTATTGCAAGATGTAGTAAGTAAACTAACCTTTGCGTCATTTTCTAACCATCGTTTCTTGAATGCCTCCCAAGTAAGGGTTACAATGTGATTGTAACGCGTACTTGGATCTTGCCCAAACCTCGTGCCCTTCGGTTTGATATAATCCTTAACAAGGGTATATTTGTGTTCTCGATGAGCTTTTGATGCGATTTGAAGAGCCTTCTTCTTCACTTGATCATAGGATGTTGTCTCGATAATAAAGGGGCGCTACAAATGTGATCATAAAAATAGTCACACTAACAATTTTCAATTGAAATTAAAAATAACAAGTACCACACTAACCTTGCATTCCTTCCATAGCAACACCAATGTCATTAAACTTGACATGTGTTAGTATTTTGTTATCAATCCTAATCTCTAATTCGCGACAATGTGTGAGGAGTTGAGCTTCTTTCGATGCGCGAGTCACTTCTCGTTGTCTTCTAACCTCACTTGAACCGCCAACAACATTTCCCCCCCCCCCCCCCCCCCCCACTTGAGTCGGAATTAATAGAACTTGAAGGGCTCTCCATTAAGCTTTCCTTTGTATATTGAAATTAGTTAATGACTAACACAATACTAATAAATCAAAGTTGTACTTTGTAGTAAAAACATTATATTTCATAATCCTAAAATTTAGGGCTAAGCAAGCTATGGAGAATTATAAAAGAAAATCTTGATTTTCGTTCAGGACATGCTTCTGACATGATATTTAGTAATAACATGATAAATGGAGGAACTATGTACAAGAAAATCAAATTTTTAGCAAATAAGAATGAAAAAAAATCGTACCTTTGGTATATGACAAAGTTGTGTCGGTAGAATTGATTGTTTTGGTTGGGGATGGTCTACCTTGTTTGTCCCTCTCCTACCCATAACAAAGGATGTTACCAAATTGAACAAGAACAAATAAAGATTGACATCAATTGCAAAAACTATAGACAAAAATGTGGTTGAGAATTTATTGCAAAACTTACCAATCTTTTGCATGCAATTAGTGGCTAGTTCCACTTTGTTTTGACACAATTTATGTGTGCAACATGTATGGGATGAGTAATGGAGATTTGATGTGAAGAAAGTTGAGGAGATTTGAGAAGATGTGCAAAAGTTTGAACTTTTGGAGATGAAACCCATAAGAAGTGATGGATAAGATGCCAAAAGTGTAGTGTTTTTCTGTTCTATAACGTGTTTACTTTATTCTAGCTTACCTTGTTCCGAAATCGAAACTCTCTCGTTACACCTGACGTGGCTATTTACGAAGTCGTTACGTGCTCATGTGATTGCCTTTTATGCTCTACTTTATCTTTCTAGCGACATTGTAACTGAAAAGCTGACATAAAGTATGTTACTAGGATGTTGCGATTTCGCTACGGATGCTCACTAGAACCCTACTTAAGATGTATTTATTTTAAATGCACTCATACATTTTTAAATCACGATTAAAACGGTTTAAACAAAATGATGGTATAAGACACTAATCATTTTATTTTAAGAATAATTTTCATTTGATCCGTCGTATGCTCATGTAGAACGGGATAGGGATTTGGTCACTTAATCTGCAATTACATAATTTGAAAGAGTTTTAAGAAACTTAGTCTTTAATTGTAAGACAATAAGAAACTCTACACATCATGTGTACGCTTGAAAACGCTATCCATCGCTTACCTTTAGAGACAACAGCATAGTAGAGCTTCACACATGAACTACATATATATATATATATATGCGCAGTTCACGTGCATTTCATTAGAGATACTTAGTTTATTACAACTCATTTATGTGATTACAAGAACGATTCTTGAATTAAACAAAGTATCACGCACACGTTCACTCACCAACTGTCATCACTCATCATACTACCGAGTATCGCTTAATAACATTGCATGCTGATGTACTAAGATGTACTCTTCTTGACATAATGTGATGTTCGATATTTTCCAAATTGAGTATTATACTGTTTATATAAAAAATGTACATATTTAAGAATACGATAATGCGCTTAAAATTTAAACCGAATTATTGATGTTTTACATAGAGTTATGTCATACTGCTTATGTACAAAGATGTACTCTACCTGAGTTAATATCATGATGGATATTTAACAAATAGAGTATTATACTGCATCTATATAAAATATATATATGTTAGAATGTGAAAATTGCTAATAAAAAATTAAAAAGTTTTATTTTTTAGTTACAATCTAATTAGCTTGTGTAGTAGCGAAATCGCTAGTATAAACGTTACCACAGTTAAACCCTAAACCCTAAACCCACAAACCCGCAAACCCACAAACCCACATAACCCAGAAAACCAGTATGAAGGAGTTGCGATAGCGCTAGTTAGTAGTTCTAATAAAAAAAAGGCTTTTTGGGTTACGACCTCGCTACTAATTAGAATGATTCTTCTTTAGCGAGTTCGCTACTCGAACGCTTGCCTGGCGAGGCTTTTTAAGACTCGCTACTAGAAACTCAGGCTTGAGCGAGATATTAACGACTTCGCAACATACAGATGCGTGTGTGCTAGCGAGCTCGCAACATGTAGAAGCGTAACAACTAGCGATATCGCAAGTAACAGTACTATAAAAAAAAAGGGGATCGGGCTAAAATTAACTTGCCCCAATTTGAAAACCCTACTGAAATCGTGCGAACCGGCGACGATGCTGTAACTTCTCCGACAAAATGCGGCCAAAGACCAGAGGAGCAGTGCGGGGACGCGGTGGTAGAGGCTCAGACAGTGGAGGGGGACGTGGTCCGGCGGTGGGAAATAAACGGCCTCGGACTGAGGAGCCTGCGGTTCAGGCAGAGGTTCCAGTCGCCGGGCAAGTTCTAGAGGTGCGGGGACGCGGTGGTAGAGGCTCAGACAGTGGAGGGGGACGTGGTCCGGCGGTGGGAAGTAAACGGCCTCGGACTGAGGAGCCTGCGGTTCAGGCAGAGGTTCCAGTCGCCCCGCAAGTTCCAGTCGTCCCTGCCGCCGCCGCTGCTGCCGGAAATGATGGTGGGGAAGGGCCCAGCAGTTCCAGTGAGGAGGACACTCCTGAGTTCTTCAACGACGCCGCCATAGCTAGGTATGAGCGTTGTTCCTCTCGGAAAATTGTAAATAATAATGTGTTTGATAGTAGTGTGGTGCCTTCGCTGCAACTAGATTACGTGCTAGACCATTTTAGGGCACAACATCTAGATAAATTGCTTATGTTGCCTGAGCCTGTTTACCATGAAGAGGTTCTCCAATTTTATGCGAACCTAGGTTTAGAGGAAGGGGTGGAGGAAATAACTACAATGGTGCGGAGTGTTAAGTTCACGGTCGATAAGTTTAGCATCAATGAAGTTCTGAAATGTCCTTATCTGTCTCGTAACGACTTGAGGCCTACCAAAAAGGATGGTCCGTACGAGGTACATTACGAGCAGAGTTTCCTTCTGTTGCCCCAAGCAACCGTTGAAGGCCGGTGAGATGGGTCAGAAGTGGTTTAAAAGGACTTCTAATAGGCCGGGTACAGCTAGGTTTTACCCGATCCACAGGCTTACCGAGGAGCAGAGATTAGTTTTTGAGCTAATCTGCGGTAATGTGGTCCCGTCCCTAGGGCATGCATGTGAGCCCACAGTTTGCAGTCTCATGGTGTTCTACTCTATCATGGAGAAGCTTCCAATCAACCCTGGCTTCACAATTCTGACTCAAATGATGATGATGGCCAGACACAAGAACGCCGCGCTTCTGTATGGCAATTTAGTGATAGCTCTGATCAGGAAAGTGGGTATTTTTCCAAGAGGCCGTCCCATGCCGCTCGACAAATATGACAAGGATTGGCTCAAGCATAAGAGGTTAGAGTTGAAGGCCGATGGGAAGTACGCGAGAAAGAAAGAAGCAGAAGAGGCAGCCAGAAGGGCAAGGGGTAGGCTGGGAGTATCAGGTATGATTCTAGCTTGTTATTAACTGTAGCTTGTTCAAGTTGTTTCATTTGTCATGTTTTTGTTCTTATCAACCTTGATGTGTTTGTGTAGATGCTGTTTTTGATGCCAGTGGTAGGCTTGTGGTGTCTATGGGCCAGTTATTGAATGAGATTGAAATGGCCGAGAAAAGGGCATGTGCTAACAACTAACGGCTCGGAGAACTGATATCCAGCGGGGTAGTGGAGTGCGATATGAGCGATGAGGAGGAGATACCTGATTTCCGCACCATATTTCCCAAGCAAAAAGACACCGCGGGTACTAGCCAAGATTTGCCTACAGCCAGCGAGAAGGAGCCATCTGAAGGGAAGCTTGTTGCTGATCATGTAAGGGATGCAGATGCGGAAAGTGATGATGGTGATGATGGTGATCATCATGACAGCGACTCTGATGCAGAAGATGAGCCGGAGAGGTATGAGATGATTAGGAAAGAGAGGCTGATCGGAGAACCTGACGAGGATGTTGAACCGGGACAAGGCAAAGAAGAGAACACCTGCATCGAGATTGAAGCTCAACCAGCAGGCCAGAACGAGCAAGACAAGCAAAACAATGAAGGCAGTTCGGGGGAGAAGGCCGAAGGCAACGACAAGATGTGTGTTGATGACTTGCATGATATTTTAGTCTCCGGACTGTGATTTCGTAGTTTAGTTTGGTTTAAACATTTACTTTTTTGAATATTAACTAGTTTTTGGATTATGATCACTTGTGTACGCGTCACCAAAGATGCCGTTTTGGTTTCAAGAATGTGGTCAATAAATTTTACAATTTTTTGATGTAGACTGTTCAATTTTTTATAGAGTTGTTGTTACTTCAGTTCAACAAAATCAAGTACTTTTGGTATAGTGCGTGCTCCTAGCGATGTCGCTTGGTCCTTGCTCCCGTTTACGTGTAACTTGCGAGTTCGATACGTGTCGTACTCACTCAACAGAGCCAAGTTGGCGCCTTACTAGCGAACTCGCTACCTATTTAACTTATAGTAGCGAGATCGCAACAAGTCGTATTCAGTCAACAGAGCCAAGTTGGCACCTCACTAGCGAACTCGCTACCTGTGTAACTTATAGTAGCGACCTCGCAACAAGTCGTATTCAGTCAACAGAGCCTAGTTTGAGATTTTCTAGCGAGTTCGTAACAACAAAGCTTGACACACCTGACAAACAATTGTCAGGCTTGGAGAGTAGCGATATCGCTACAGTCTAGGAACCCATCAGTAAAAACCTTTGAAATTCCATCAGTAATTATTTTGTTTGGGGTGTGAATGTGGTCAATGAAAAGGTGTGAATGCTTTTACATTTTTCTTCTTTTAATACAGCAATTACTAATTTTAGTCTCGGAACTCTCATATTTTTTTGACAAATGTAGAACCTCACCCCTATAAATATCAGCCCCTTCTCCCTTTAGAGCCCCATCAGAGCCTTCATTCCCATATTCCCTTCTCCCTTCTCCTATTCTTTGCCTTCTTCTTCCCATGGATTTGACATTTTTCAGCGCCCTCCCAGATGACATGATTCATCTCATAATGATTCGTGTTATGTTCAAACACGTTCTTCGTCGGTATGTGAGCTTTAGAGCGACCGATTGGGCTCGACAGTGGCTCACCGAGGCTTCTGCAATAGGTCATAGAGAGTCGGCCTATGCCTTGGCTATATTTGCAATCTGTGAAGGTGATGCTCAGAGAGGCATGAATGTCATCACCACCATGAATAGAACCGACAAGAAAGGCCTCAAGGAAGTTCGGGTACGCGTCATAGCCGAATTGGCTTACGCCTGGGGCAATGCGCACTACTTTGGGTACCTCGATGTAGTAGTGCCTAGGCCTAGATGCTGTCAGGAACATGCTGACCTCAATCGCGGCTTCAGGTACCGTCACTACACGAGGGTTGATCCAGCGGACATCGAATGTGATGCATGCACTTGCGAGCAGGAAGTGCTTCACATCCTTCTAACCCCTCCTTGAGTTGAAATGTAGTAGTTTCTTTCTTATTTTATTCTGTTGTTTTTTATGTAAAATTTGTTAGGATTGTAATAAGTTTTTGTCTGCCATTTTGGCACATTTAATTATTGAATAGCTTTTCTTGTTTTGATACCTTGTCCCTTACATTTTACTTTTCCATCGTAACGTTTATTTTTTCAGCAAAATCGCTAGCTAAATCACTAGCTTCATCGTAAGTGTTACTTTTTCTGCAAAATCATTTACTGTTGGTATAGTGCGTGTTCCTAGCGATATCGTCAGTGTCACGTTTATTAGTAGAATCAGCACAAGCGAACTCGTCACATACTCCCTTATATGTTACGTGGTCCTAACGATATCGCAACATGTCGTATTCAGTCAACAGAGCCTAGCTGGCGATTCCCTAGCGATATCGCAACGAGATAAGGGCTTTTGGTAGTATATTGGGTTGTAGTAGTAGTAATAGTATAAGTATTGGGCTTTGTCTGACCTGTGACATCAGTAACAACCTTTGAAATTCCATCAGTAATTAATTTATTTTGGGGGTTTGCATGGGGTGTCCATGGAAAGGTGAGAATGCCTTTACATTTTCCTTCCATTAATACCATAATGAGTGATTTTTGTCTAGGGACTCTGACATATTTTTGAATAATGGAGCACCTCAGCCCTTTAAATATCAACCCCTTCTCCATTTAGAACCTCATTAGAGCCTTCATTACCACATTCCCTTCTGCCTTCTCATATTCCTTGCCTTCTGCTTCCCATGGATGTGTCTCTATTCAACGCCCTCCCAGATGACATGATAAATCTGGTATTTATTTGTGTTATGTTCGACTGGGTTCTTCGTCGCTACGTGAGCGGAAGAGCGACCGAGTGGGCTCGACAGTGGCTCACCGAAGCTTCTGCAGTAGGTCACACACCGTCGACCTATGTGTTGGCTGTTTTTGCAATCTGCGAAGGTGACATTCAAAGAGGCATGAATGTGATCACAACCATGAAGAGAACTGACAAACAGGGCCTCCGTCTAGCTCGGGAACGCGTCAAAAGAGGTCTGAGATACGCTTGGGGTTGGAGACACTACCTCAGGTACTTCTCAGAAGCAGCAGTTAGGCCTAGGCCGATCTGCTGCAATCTGCATGCTGGCCTCAATAAGTTTGTGAGGTACGATCCCTGGGCACCCCTTGATCCGGCGGACATCACCTGTGATGCATGCACTTGCGATCAGGAACTGCTTCATGTCCTCGGTGAACGAACGATCTACTAGTATTAGTTGTTTGTTCTTCATTATGTATTTTTTTATCACCAGTTTGTTTCGATTCTAATGAACTTGTGTTTTCCATTTTGGCACATTTAATTTCATGATGATTTATTAGTAACAGAACACCAAGCGAACTCGCAACTAACTAGCGCCTATGTACGTGGTCCTAACGATATCGCAACAAGTCGTATTCAGTCAACAGAGCCTAGGTAGAGAATCTGTAGCAACCTCGCAGAGTAGTTTGTCTACCCTTACGAATTCGTTACAACAAAGATTGATCACAAAGAACAACAAAACGTATGACTGGAATAGTAGCGACCTCGCTAGGTTAATATGAATAAAATTAGTTGCGAGTTCGCTAGTAGTACTGCTGAGAATTAATTTAGGGGGCTGATAGGTGCAGGTCCATAATTATTATGCAGGTCTGAAAAAGTCCCAATTGCCCTTAGGGCACAGATGTGATTTTCGAAGGACTTATCGGCAATTTATTGCCGAGGACTGAGCTGCAAATCTCAAAAAGAGAGAAGATTGAAACCAGGACCCCAGGTTGAAAATATTAAAATTCTTCCCTCTTCTTATGAGAAATCCGCCCCCACTCTTCCTAAATCCCTCACTGTTTAAATCGAAGACCCAAACACGAATCCCCCGCAATGGGCTATAGGCGGATTGAACCCATTCGAGAAAGATTGGATGCAAAGACGAGAAATAAAAACCTTGAAAGATTGGATGCAAAGATTGGTATTTCTGAAGTTCTATCAATGGATTGAAGGTACGGTGAACTCGAAAGTGCCGTCCTTGAACGTCGTGATCACGACCGCCATCGGGCTTGAATTTCTGGGTCCGAGTGTGGAGGTCCCCGTAGAAGGCCATCAGATTCAGATAGTGTTACCCCAGCGCGGGGTCCACCGGAGGCGCCGCCGGCGGAGACGGTTAGCCGAATGGTGGTCAGCACCGGCCGGCGAGTCAGGATCTCTTTCAGGGAAGTGATGGATGGATGACTTCCATGGAGGCGGTGGATCCGAGGGCCCCGTTAGGGCCTGCTCGTCGGGGTTCTGGTAGGAGAGGTGGCGGCGCGGTGGTGGTCTCCGGCAGCAGCTAGCGAGCACCGCCCAGGAATAGGTGGTGGAATCTACAGGCTCTGCTGCTATGCTCTGGCCTTTGGAGCCTGTCAATATCTAAATATTTTGTTTATCATGGGATTGCTGACCCCATCTCACACATCATCGCCAAGTCAGCGCCATATCAACAGAGCACATGCTTTTGATTTGTTGGCTGCCCAACTTGCATATCATTTGTCCCATATAATATGTGCATGTTCTATATTACCCTCGAATTATTTCTTCCTAATTCCATCCCATTGCTATACTCTTTTGCCCTTCAATTCTTCCACATTCCATCTAACCTTCCGATATTTAAAAAAATCAGTTTTAAGTTTTTATTATAAAAAATTACTTTTCTAAAATATATTATTTTTAAGTTTATTTATGAATGTAAAATTTTGAGTTTCCTATTATTATCTTATTCTGATATTTGAATCTCTCATTTCCAACTTATTTTTGTAAATTCAATTAAACTAAATTAAATTAAAAGATAATTATTAGACTAAATTAAAATGAATGTTAGTTATCAAATTATATATAATTAAAAGTGAATTTAATTAAACTCAATTTGAAAAACATCACGTACAACTGACAAGTTTAACCCCTCTTTTTTGTAATCATTATTCTTTTGTATTAATCCAACTACCGCGACTAGTTTTTCAGTTTTCAATTGTTTCATCCATCAATTATACATTAATATTTAGCCTTAACAAGTCATACGTCAAATCTTCCTCTTTGTATCTTCAATAATGAAATTAATAAATTAAACTAATCAAATGACTATACTTGACTTTCTATAAAATGCAATCAAAGTAAAATATAATGACAACTATTATATGACTTTCTTACCAACACTACTAACTACAGCTAATGAATAAGATATAAAATCCTATCTAACTCTTTATGCAAAGTTACTGAATCCACTCTTAACCAATAAACATCGATCCTTACTCTTTATATAAATATTCCCAAATGAAAGTGATCAGTTTAACTAATCAAATGACTATACTCGACTTTCTATGTTATGTAACTAAATTAAAATGCAATGACAACTATTATACGACTTTCTTATTTACACTTCTAAATACAGCTAATGCATAACATATCAAATCCTATCCGATATCCACTCTTAACCAATCAAGCATCAATCCCTACTCTTTATATAATCACTAGTGAACTGATCAGATTAACTAATCGAATGACCATACTTGACTTTTTATAAAATGTAATGAGAACTATTATACGAATTTGTTACTAACACCACTAAATACAACTAATGAATAAGATATCAAATCTTATCCGACTGTTTATACAAAGTTACCGATTCCAATCTTAACCAATAAAATGTCGATCCTTACTATCTATATATTCACTAATGAAATTGATCAGTTTAACTAATCAAATGACCATACTTGACTTTCTGTAAAATGTAATGAGAATTATTATACGACCTTCTTAACAACACTACTAAATACAGCTAATGAATAAGATATCAAATCCTATCCGACTCTTTATACAAAGTTACTGAATCCACTCTTAACCAATTGATGAGATGTATTTATACATCTAATTAATATGGTTGTATACGTTTATTTTCCCACTTTATATGCTCGAAAGTGTGTTATTTTGTAATAAATCATAGAAAATATGGAGGAGGAGATTAATGAAGTTTTGCTAGAAAGCGAGCAATTTGATTTTGTTTTGAAGACGAAGGGGAGCTATACACTACACTCTTTTTTTCATACTGAATTTTAATGAGGTAGTGTGCTCCAACGGAGATAATAGATTGTCGTTATTCTATTATCCCGGCACTGTAGAGGTGAAGAGCAAGAAGCAATGAGATGAGAGCAAATTCTAGTACTAACTACTACCACTGTCTCACATGAATCAGCACAGTTGACTTTTCACACTATCCAACACACATATTTGACCAACCGTATCTTTATTTACTTATATTATCGAAAAATAAAATTTTGATATTTGAATACTCTATGTAACGATTACTCTAATGATGCCTAATATGATAATATTCATGATTATATATCTATTTAAATAAGCGGTCAAAGTTTAAAAGCAAATGGTGTCAAAAAGTCAGTGCACATTAGGCTGAGATGGAGGGAGTACTAATTTATCTACGGGCGGCTAAGTTGTGTTTCGCGGATCGATCACTAATCAGCTATACGTTTTGGAAAATTAATAGCGGGCTATATTTGCTACGGGCTGAATTAGTATTTAAGCAAGCTAACAGCTCAAGGCCCAGGAAAATTACAGTGAATAATATGTACTGCCAGGAGTATGATGTCATGAACGTAAAGGAGAGCAGGGGCAAAGTGGGAAATTTGTATGGGTTTCTTGTGTAATTGTATTCCTATTTTGACATGGTATTATAGACGGATTAGCAGAGAAGAATGATATGCAGATATTTTATCCTAATTACAATTATTTCCCTTTTATCTCTCAATATTTAAGTTTAATTACTATTTGACCCCAAGTATATTTGGGCCACCGTCACATCTGGTATCAGAGCAGGTTTCGGCGGCGACATGGTGGACGGAACTCGAGCCAAGGTTATGGAGGAGCAGTTGAGGAGGCACGAGTCAAGGCTGGAAGAAATGGCCGGTGAACAGCATCGACAACACGGAGTTATCGAGGCTCGGATGAGATCGATTGAAGAGAGGTTTCAGTCCCAATCGGCAAACCAGATAGCTTCGCACGCCGATTTGGAAGCTAGACTGAACGCTCGATTTGATGTGCAAGAGAGGGCCACGGCGGATCTGAACGGAAAGCTGGACGAACTACTCCATCGAAGCGTACCCTTGGCAGCGCCGCCCTCTTCAACCATTCCGGCAGTAGCGCACGTCACGAACGCGGTGCTTCCGCCCTCTTCCACCATTCCAGCAAGGGCGCGCGTCACGAGCGCGGTGGTAGAAGGGTTGACAGTCGAAACTCCACAAGGGTTTGTCTCTTTTTCGGGCCGGCACCGTCAATTAAGTGAACCCTTGCAGATTCCGTCGAGGCAGATTCCGGTGACCGCGGGGCAATTTCGTCAGGTTCCAGTGACTGTATTACAAAACCAACATCTCCCATTGGGGGAGCAGCATTTTCAGGTTTCAACAGACGAGCAACTTCGCCATAATTTGTTGATGGCAGAACAGTATGCAGAAAACATGAGAGAGCAGCAATTTTGGGGTTCTTTTGAGGAGCATAGAGCGGCAGCAACGGGGAGAGATAGATATGTACCGTTTTGGAATGGGGAGCAGAGTTTTGCAACACCAACTGTTCCAGTTCCTCCTGGATTTGCAGCAAGAAATGTCCCGGAAAATGAAGTGATGTCTGGTTTTCGGGAAAGAGGTAGACTTCCCTATGCTCCCTCTGGTTTACCTAAGATCGAGTTGAATATGTTTGACGGTAAAGAACCTAGGATGTGGGTTAGGAAATGTGAGAAATACTTTAATGTATGCTTGATCCCGGACTGGCAGAGAGTGGATTTTGCAGAGTTGTATATGGACGGTAAATGTGATCCGTGGTTTCAAGGTTTGAAAAGAACAAAAGGGAGAATGTCTTGGGGTGAATTCTGTGTTGAGTTGATATACAGATTTGAGGAAAAGGGCAAGAAAAAGGTTGTAGAGGAGTTTAATAAACTAGCTCAATCTAGTTCTGTAGCCGATTATCAGGAGAAGTTTGAGCTTTTGATGTCTCAAATGTTGCTCAAGAATCCACACCTGGATGACGAGTATTTTCTAGACAGCTTTTTGAGTGGCTTGAAGGCGGAGTTGCAACCAATGGTTAAGGGCTTGAAACCTCAGACCTTATTACAAGCTTTTGAGGTGGCTGAATTCCAGGAACAAACCTGGGATAATATGTGCAAGCGAACAAGAACTTTTTCAACCCCGGGGAACAAGAGTGGAGGTATCCCGAATAGGAGCTCAATTTACCAGCCGCCGACGCTAAATGCCCCAAAAAGAAACCATAGTACTGCCGATAACTGGAAGAGAATCTCCCCTCGTGAATTTCAGGAATACAAATAAAAGGGCTTATGCTACCGTTGCGGAGAAAAATTCGGAGTGGGGCATGTTTGCAAGCAGAAGCACCTAAATTTGTTACTACGGGAAGATGATGACACTGGTTTTGAAGACGCGGTGGAGGAATTGGAGGAAGAAAGTGAGCATGAGCTGGTGGTGGATAACGAGTTGAACGCATTTTCGACAGATTTTGCGAGGCAACTCATCATTCTAGAAGGGAAAATGCAAGGGCTTACTGTGAGAGTATTGTTAGATACTGGAAGCTCCGATAGTTATGTGCATGAGAAGATAGCTACCACTTTGAGGTTGGAAAAACGCACTACCACCCCAGCCAAGGTGATGTTGGCTGATGGTACAATTCTTTCTAGCAAAGTTAAATGCCCACAGGTTCATTGGGAGCTACAGAAGTATGGGTTCAGCTTTGACTTGAGGTGCATGAACATTGGCCAGTGGGACATGATTCTAGGGGTGAATTGGATGCGCAGACATAGTCCCATTACATTTGATTTCGAGCAAATGATGATCAAGGCTCGATACAAAGGGTCAAAAATCAAGTTGTGGGGAATTGTAGACAATCCAACTTTTGGCTTGGTTCGAGGTAAAGCGATCAGGCCATTTGTAGTTGATTTCAAAAAGAGGGAGGCGAGGTTAAACAATGTTGAGCACGCGGGGAAGGAGAGCCGGAGCAGGGAGGAAGTTCAACCCTTGTTAGAGGAGTTCAAAGATGTTTTTGCTACTCCGAAGGGACTGCCCCCCCACAGATCACTCGACCATGAAATACCCCTGAAGGATGGCTCTAAACCATTCAAGTTGAGACCTTACCGATACCCTTACTATCAGAAGGCTGAATTGGAGAAGCAGGTTAAAGAAATGCTTGAGATGGGGACGATTCGGCATAGCAACAGCCCTTTCGCATCACCAGTGCTACTAGTACGGAAAAAGGATAATTCCTGGAGGTTTTGTGTAGATTATCGGCGCCTAAATGAGTTGACGGTGAAGGATAGGTACCCTATACCTAACATTGATGAGCTGTTGGATGAACTACACGGAGCAAAGTATTTTACCAAAATTGACTTGCGAGCAGGATATCACCAGATTCGCGTCAAGCTGATGGACACCCCAAAGACAGCTTTCCAGACACACCAGGGGCATTACGAGTTCCTAGTTATGCCTTTTGGGCTAACTAACGCTCCAGCGACTTTCCAGTCTCTCATGAACCAGGTTTTTCTACCTTATTTAAGGGTCTTTGTCTTGGTATTTTTCGATGACATTCTGATTTATAGCTCGGATTTGGAGAAGCATAAAGAACACTTGAAGGTGGTGTTACAAATATTGAAGGAAAATCAGTTGTACGCCAAGCTCTCGAAATGTTCGTTTGCACAGCAGTCCATTGAGTATCTGGGACATGTGATAGATGAGCAAGGCGTGAGAATGGATGAGGATAAGGTAAAGAGCATTAAGGAGTGGCCGGTTCCTAAAGACATTACTGCGTTGAGGGGATTCTTGGGGTTAACAGGGTACTACAGACGTTTTGTTAGAGATTACGGGTTGATATGCAAACCTCTTACTGACCTTTTGAGGAAGAATTGTTTCGGGTGGAATGAAGCAGCTCAGTTGGCATTTGAGCAGCTCAAGGCATCAATGTGTAGTGCGCCAGTGCTAGCAGCTCCAGATTTTAAACAGGATTTTGTGGTGGAAACGGACGCCAGTGCAAAAGGGCTTGGAGCTGTACTCATGCAAAATGGGCGACCAATCGCTTACTTGAGTAAGGCGTTCAGCCCTAGAAATATGGGGTTGTCAATTTATGAAAAAGAACTGTTGGCGGTGATACATGCAGTAACTAAGTGGAGGCATTATTTGCTCGGTCACCATTTTGTCATTAAAACAGACCACAGAGCCCTCAAGTTCCTTTTAGAGCAGAAGTTGAACACTCCTTTACAGCACAAGGGGCTAACAAAATTATTGGGGTTTGACTATAGCATCCAGTATAAGCAAGGGGCGCAGAACAAGGCAGCAGATGGCCTATCAAGGATGGATTTTGAAGAGTTGAATGTGTGTGCAGTAACTCAGGTTAAGCCAGAATGGATGACACAAGTGGAGCTGAGCTATGATGGAGATAAACAGGTGGAGGAGATCATTGCTAAGTTGTTGCTCACTCCTCAGGCTCACACCGAATTTGAATACGAAAGGGGGATACTGAAGAAAGGGGGAAAGATGTACATTGGTGCTGCTCACGACCTGAGAACCAGTCTGATAAAACAGATGCACTCTACACCATTAGGAGGGCATTCAGGTCAGTATGCTTGCTATATGAGATTGAAGTCCTTGTTTATTTGGCCGGGTATGAAGGCTGATGTGATTGAATTTATCCGAAAATGTGAGGTGTGTCAGAGAATGAAATCTGAACATGTAGCTTATCCGGGGTTACTACAACCTTTGGAGATACCTCAGCAATCATGGTCTCACATTACCATGGACTTTGTTGAAAAATTACCGGAATCTGAAGGGTACAACACCATTTTGGTAGTGGTGGATAGATTGACAAAATTCAGCCACTTTATCGCCCTAAAACCCCCAGTCACAGCACTTAAAGTGGCTAAGGAGTTCCTGAATGTTGTGTACAGGCTGCATGGACTTCCAGAATCGATTGTCACGGATCGCGATAAATTGTTTACTAGCTATTTCTGGACAGCTTTGTTTAGCATGCTCGGGGTTGCTCTCAACATGAGCTCGGCCTATCACCCTCAATCGGATGGCCAGACAGAGAGAGTGAATCAATGTCTGGAAACCTATCTCAGGTGTTTTGCAGGAGATAAGCCGTCATCTTGGGTCACTTGGTTACCACTGGCGGAGTATTGGTACAACACAGCTCATCACACCAGTATCAACATGACTCCGTTTGAAGCCCTTTATGGCCGGAAGCCGACTCCTCTGCCGCTAGGACCTTGGAGCGATTGTATTATTCCGGCAGCAGAGGATTTACTACAACAGAGAACCGATGTCACTAGAATTTTGAAGGAACATTTGATTAAAGCCAGAGATCGGATGAAAAGGTTTGCAGATGTCCACCGAACAGAGCGCCATTTCGTAGTTGGTGATTGGGTTTACTTGAAGATTCAGCCATACCGACAGCAAACAATTGCAATTAGAGCTTGCTTAAAGCTGAGTGCAAAATACTACGGGCCATATAAGATACTGGAAAGAATCGGTCAAGTGGCATACAAGTTACTGTTGCCTCCAGGGGCTAAAATACACCCTGTATTTCATGTTGCCTTGTTGAAAAAGCATGTTGGTGCATCACCTGTTAATACAGCCCCCTTGCCAGAATATGATCAAGATGATGTGTGTCCTTTAGCTCCTCAAACGGTTTTACAGCGCCGACAAATCATTAGACAAGGAAGAGCAGTGGTTCAATGGTTGATAAAATGGAAGGATCTGTCAGAGGAGGAAGCTTCATGGAAGGATCAGTTGTTCATCAAGAGGCAATTTCCAGCTTTTAAGACTTGAGGACAAGTCTATATTCAAAGGGGAACGTATGTCATGAACGTAAAGGAGAGCAGGGGCAAAGTGGGAAATTTGTATGGGTTTCTTGTGTAATTGTATTCCTATTTTGACATGGTATTATAGACGGATTAGCAGAGAAGAATGATATGCAGATATTTTATCCTAATTACAATTATTTCCCTTTTATCTCTCAATATTTAAGTTTAATTACTATTTGACCCCAAGTATATTTGGGCCACCGTCACATATGATTGCATTGAAGAAATAGGCCCATGATTTTTTTGAGGAAAAACAGGCCCATGATTATGAATTCATGCGTGTGTGAAGTTCTGCTTGATTTTGGCCTTTTTGTCCTTAGCTAGTATTAATAAGGCATGTTTGTTTTCAAAAAATAAAAAATAAGGCATGTTTTACCACATATATTAATTTGTTTTAGGGAATATTATATAGAGCCTTTTGTATTATTATTTGGGAGATCTCTCTCGGCCACGCACGCAGGCCACATTGTTTTTCTTGATTTATACTTGATTTTCTATAAATACAACTGAATTAAAATGTAATGAGAACTGTTATACGACTTTCTTACTAACACTACAAAATACACCTAGTGAATAAGATAACAAATCATAATTGACTCTTTATACAAAGTTATTGATTCATTCTTAACCAATCAAACATCAACCCCCGCTCTTTATATATTCACTAACAAAACTGATCAGTTTAACTAATCGAATGACCATACTTGAATTCTATAAAATGTAACTATATTAAAATGTAATGATAACTGCTATACGACTTTCTTACTAACACTACTAAATACATCTAATGAATAAGATATCAAATCCCACCGACTCTTTATACAAAGTTACTGAATCCACTCTTAACCAATCAAACATCAATCTTTACTCTTTATATATTCACTAATGAAATTGATCAGATTAACTAATCGAATGATCATACTTGACTGTCTTTAAATACATCTGAATTAAAATGTAATGAGAACTGTTATACGACTTTCTTACTAACACTACTACATACAACTAATGAATAAGATATCAAATCAAAATTGACTTTTTATACAAAGTTACTGATTCATTCTTAACCAATCAAACATCAATCCCTGCTCTTTATATATTCACTAACAAAACTGATCAGTTTAACTAATCGAATGACCATACTTGAATTCTATAAAATGTAACTATATTAAAATGTAATGATAACTGCTATATGACTTTCTTACTAACACTACTAAATACATCTAATGAATAAGATATCAAATCCCACCGACTCTTTATACAAAGTTACTGAATCCACTCTTAACCAATCAAACATCAATATTTACTCTTTATATATTCACTAATGAAATTGATCAGATTAACTAATCGAATGATCATACTTGACTGTCTTTAAATACATCTGAATTAATATGTAATGAGAACTGTTATACGACTTACTCACTAACTCTATTAAATACATCTAATGAAAAAGATATCAAATCTTATCAGACTTTTTATACAAAGTTACTGATTCATTCTTAACCAATCAAACATCAATCCCTGCTCTTTATATATTCACTAACGAAACTGATCAGTTTAACTAATCGAATGACCATACTTGAATTCTATAAAATGTAACTATATTAAAATAAAATGATAACTGTTATACGACTTTCTTACTAACACTACTAAATACATCTAATGAATAAGATATCAAATCCCACCGACTCTTTATACAAAGTTACTGAATCCACTCTTAACCAATCAAACATCAATCTTTACTCTTTATATGTTCACTAATGAAATTGATCAGATTAACTAATCGAATGATCATACTTGACTGTCTATAAATATAACTGGATTAATATGTAATGAGAACTGTTATACGACTTCCTCACTAACACTATTAAATATAGCTAATGAAAAAGATATCAAATCTTATCAGACTCTTTATACAAAGTTAATGATTCCAATATTAACCAGTAAAATGTCAATCCTTACTCTCTATATATCACTGATGAAACTAATCAGTTTAACTAGGTCACCGAATCCCTTTAACTAATCGAATGACCATACTTGACTTTCTATAAAATGTAATGAGAACTATTATACGACTTTCTAACTAACACTACTAGATGCAGCTAATGAATAAGATATCAAATCAGATCCGACTATTTATATAGAGGTATTGAATATACTCTTAACCAATAAAATGTCAAACCTTACTCTTAATATATTTACTAATGAAACTGATCAGTTTAACTAATCGAATGACTTTATACTCAATTTTCTATAAAATATTACTAAATTAAAATGTAATGACAGCTGTTATACGACTTTCTTACTAACACTACTAAATACAACTAATGAATAAAAGATATCAAATCCAATATGGCTCTTTATATAAAGTTACTGAATCCACCTCTAAGGATTGAACACGTCAATCCTTAATCTTAATATATTCACTGATTAAACTGATTAGTTCAACTAAACTAATGACATCCCTTCAAAAATAAAACTAAGGACAAATCTTACTTGATTTTCTATAAATTGTAACTAAATCGATGCTCATAGGCTCTGTTTGATAACCCAATTAAGTGGTTAACTTAATGATTAAGTACTTAATTAAAATTTTGGTTGTTTGATAATGCTAAAAATAGAATTTGAATGTAAAAGTGGATCTGAATTACCTAGTACAAATGAACCCTCTCAAATAAGTGATTTGGTTTTCACTTATTCACTTAATACATGAAATGTTACTATTTTTAGAAAATTTAGTTTATTTCTCTCATTCAGACTTTACATTCAGAAATATGAATTTAATATTTTTAGTTTTTCAATATTCAACACTTATTCGTTCAAACTTCAGATTTCAGATTTCAGATTTCAGTTTTATCAAACGGAGATTAAGTTCTTATATAACTTTTGTTAAACACTAAACAAACTGTGTTTAACTTATAAAAGGTCAATCCTTGTTTCACATCTTGTAGACACTAATCATAGTTAGTTAAGTAATCGAAAGTTAAACTTTGCCTCTACATGTATAAACGCTGACGAAATTGCCTAAGCCTTTCTTAACTATCCACATACACTAAATCTTGTTTATTTAATAAAATTTCAAACTGTACTAAAAAAAAAAAAAATTCAAACCTCACTAGATTTTAGTTACACATTAACTAAGTACTAATCAAATAGCATGCCTTCCATGTATTTGCATATATTTAATAATTAGGATTGATATAGTTTGATCTAAATATTTTCAGTTTAATTCATTTAATGTCAATTTAATATGTTTTAGTATTTTCAATTTAATTTTAATGAATTCAGCTTAAATTAGTTATATTATTATTTCAATTTAATTCGAAGAAAATGTGTAACCAAAATATTATTTTGGAGGGATAGTAAATTAGGCCGTAAATCCAAGATGATAATTTGAATGAAAAGAATACAAAAACTTGAAAACTAATAGGCGCCAACCTGAACTTTTCATTGGCGCCAAAGTAGACATCTTATTTTCATTCAGGCGCCACATATTTTGGAGACCCACTTTTATCATCCCCTCTAAATATCTTTTTTCTCATCCATCCATCTTCCATTCTTCCTGTCTAAATATCTTAGCTGGCGACCAATTTACAGCACCGGAGAAGTATAAAAAACAAGGGATCGATTTACTTTTCATCACAGCCTTGGTATAAACTAAACCCACTCTATAAAAGATGGTCATGCATCTGATTTTAATTTCTCTATTTTGATATTTTGTATGTTTTAGGGAATCTCTGGGCCGAGGAAGACTGAAGACACTGGGTTCTTCACAATCAAGTTAAGCTTGTGAAATCTCTGAAGAAAGAGCCTAAATAGGTTTGATGGTTGCTTGCTCTTGAATGCCCAGACAAAGTTTGAATAAGTAATTACTTTCGGTGAGTATTCTGAACAGCCACTTAGGGTACCCATTTAGCTCAGAATGAACAACAGAGAGTTGCTATTATTGAACTTAAATTGTGAAACAGATTAAAAAACTTGAAGTTCAAACATTGAATTACCTCTAGACCCTCCTTTAGGAACTTCTCTACCACGACAGTTGCCTCTGTTGGAAGTAACGGTGGACTGAAGCAGCTTGTTAATGGCGGGCCTCATGCGCAGAAATTAGTCGGATTGTGGCTCTTTGGTTCTGCGGCTTGGGTGTTTAGTATGGTTGTGCTAGGTGGCATGACACGGTTAACCAGATCAGGACTTTCAATGACTGACTGGAAGTTCATTGGCGGCCTTCCTCCTCTATCAGATCAAGACTAGTTGGTCGAGTTTGAAAAATATAAACAATCACCTGAATACAAACGGTATGTTCAGGAATTTTTAATGCTTTATATTGTTCATATATCTTATCAGCAGGCTGGTTTTTATAAGTGACGTTATGATGTTTGTGGTTTCATAGGATGAATAAAGGTATGAGTGTTGAAGACTTCAAGTTCATATACTGGATGGAGTATGCACATCGAATGTGGGGAAGGGCACTAGGTGTCCTGTTTGCCCTTCCATTTTCAATTTTTCTTCGTAAAGGTTATATCTTGGAGTCAGACTATCTGGATTATTTGCTCTTGGTGCTGGAAAGGGACTTATAGGTCGGTGGATGGTTAAGAGTGGCTTAGAGGTATAAAAGTACTTGTATTTCTGATGCACTTTGGGGAAAAAGGCGCGTACTTTATCTGAAATTCTTATTTCTTTCATAGGAGCCCCCATCCGAACATGCTGAACCAAGAGTTAGCCCCTAGCCCCCTACCACCTTGCTGCCCATCTTACTTTTGGACTGCTTTTTCTGTTGTCATGCCTGAACCTCCTGCCGAATCTCTCACCTGGGTTGAAGGCGCTGCAAAAGTTAAGCGAATAACGCTTCCTGTGAGCATCCTTGTTGGGATCACTGCTTTCTCAGGAGCATTTGTTGCTGGAAATGATGCTGTGAGTTTCATATGCTGCGAACAGCCATAATTAAGATTTGTTCAATGTACTCAGAATTTTAAATTTTGATTTGCATGAAAATTCATATGCTGCGAACAACCATAATTAAGATTTGTTCAATGTACTCAGAATTTTAAATTTTGATTTGCATGAAAATTTTCAGGGTCGTGCTTTTAACACTTTTCCTAAGATGGGTGATTACTGGATTCCAGAAGATATTCCTAGCATGAAACCGCTTTTCAGGAACTTTTTCGAAAATACAGCAACTGTGCAGGTAACTGACCACTACCCCATCTTTTTATAGCTCATTTTCTTAATTGAGCTGATTTTTCTTATCATATGTTAGGATGTTAGTGCTATTATTGGAAATGTAACCATTTTAGCGAATCACTCTGAAGAGGTGGATTTCACACATCCATTTGCGGAGTCAGGGTTGTCTATGATAGTGAAAGTGAAACAGGATATGCACAAGGCTTGGATGTTTTTGAAGCCTTTCACCAAAAACATGTGGCTTGCAACGTTTTCGATCATGTTCTACTCCATGTTTGTTGTTTGATTCGTGGAGCACCAATCCAACCTTGACTTCAAGGGACCTTGGAAAGACCAGTTTGGAACTACAATGTGGCTCGCCTTCTCCTCTCTCTTCTTTGCTCACAGTAAGTATTTCACAATTTTGTATCACTGCACAGAATTGAGTTCATTGTATTCATCAGAAATGCTTTTTTCCTTGTCAACAGGAGAGGACATACAAAGCAATTACAGTAAAGCAGTGCTGGTGGTGTGGCTATTTCTGGCATTTACACTTACCTCGTTTTTGTACATTTGCAAGAATGAGTTGATACTATTGTTGAGGACAGGTGTGCTTGTCATGTGCGGGGATATTTTGACGAAAGAAACTCTTGGCGATTGGACACATCCATTATGTAGTTCCTGCAGATCACTGCTCAAAACAACTCAACAAATAATCGAATATGTTTGTTATATAAGCCATTCAAAATCAACTGTAATCTTCACCCGAGAATGAGCAAAGGATACTATATATCTCAATAATCTGTTCAGTATAAAAGTTCATCAATACACCGTAAAAAATTTAGTTAAGGAATAAAGTGTGCATGAACTTTGATCTGATAAACACATACGAAATGAAACAAAAGGGACATCAATCATAAGTCATAACTGCGAAGGCTTCCCATTTCCCAGTAATCCAAAGCAAATAATAATGTCGAAATTGCTGAAACAAATTCCAAGATAGAGCATTTCTCTGTAATTATTTCCTAGTGAAAAGCCAAATCTATCATTCACCACGTGTTCTGCATTTTGATGCAATTCATACCTGGAAATATTACAAGTCCTAGTCTTTACCAAATCACAATATTCACTGATGTCTGAATCCTAAACACCATGTGTACTAAGTGAATATTGAAACTAAAAAGAGGGCAACTTCAGATCAAAAGAAATCAATTTAGCAGAAGCAATTGTGGATGTTTCTTGTTCATCTAAGAGGAAAGAGAAACACATTTCTATGACTTAATTGCTTCGCTAAAAATAATAATTTCCTTTTCAAAGCTGGCACAAATCAGCATTTTCCGATTATCATTCTGACAGTGACGAGTGTGAACAAACCAAAGACGATCCTCATTCTGGTGGAAGATGCCAAATTGCCAATATTACCGATTTACCAGATATTAAGCCGGTAAAGGTTTGGTAAGGAGATTGATGAAAAGAGAAGAATTTAAAGTAATGAGTCAAGGGTATTTTAGAACATTGCTTATTCAGTGGAATGCCAACAAGTCAGTAGGCTCGTGCCTTGCTGAGCCAACGTGGAGATGACGTGGAGGCCGAGGTCAACATCCAATGGTCAAATTTGACAGCCTCCGTTGGAAGAGATGAGGTGGCAGATTCTGATTAGCCCTACCACGTATTACCCACCATTTTCGCCAAAGAACATAAAAAATCCAATATAATTGTGATTTGTGTCTATCAATCAACTGCCCAGACTGCGGCGTGGCGGGGTAGCACCACCACACCCAGAAATTCTTCCTCCTCGGCGCCACCTCAAGCTGCATCTTCCTCATCCTCTCGCTCTGCCTCATCCCCTCGCTGCGCCTCATCCCCTCGCTGCCCAGGTTCATGCTCATCTCCTCCACGTCCTCACCATCGCCGACGCCGTCTCCGGCTGCAGCGCCGCTGCCGGAGGGTCCAACAAGTGGCACATGATCGCCACCGTCCTCACTGCAATCTTCCATGGCTCTGTCTCTGTGCTCATCTTCACCACCACCGATAAATTACTCGGCACGCTGAAATCGTACGTGTGGGAGGACGACGCCGTGGGTTGTTGGTGGCGATCTTCTGCCTCGAGTGGGTGGTTCTGGTGATGGTGGCGATCTCGACAATTGCGATGAGACATTTGGGCATCGATCGGGATGATGCCGACGTCGCTAGCTTTCCGGGCAGAATATTCCGGCAAGATCTCATGCTTTCCGACGGGCTTGGCGCTCATAAGATTGTAGAGGGCCAAATTCTACAATTCTAAGTTTTAGTTTTATTGTAATGAGGACCGATACACAATTACGGATATATGTTGGGTTACTTTGCAAATTGGTGTTTCAAAACTAAGGTAATGGTATTCCAGATTTTTTCCCTCTGATTTGGACCTGCATAATAATTTTGGACCTGCATATAAAATGCCCCTTAATTTAATATGAATTTCATTAGTTACGATATCGCTGAGAATTAAACCCTAGCAGCATGTTACACGGCGTCGTTTACTTTTGTGCGTGGAAACTAACGACGTTGCAACCAACTAGAATATAAGCTGTCTTGGTAGTTACGATATCGCAAGACATTAACCTATAAATATCAAATTTGGGGATCTTCTGATGTCAAACACCGATCAAACGTCTCAGAGCTTAGAAAAAAAAAACCAACCAAAATCTCACATACCCATCCGACAAGAGTAATGGCAAGGACGAAGAATTTGGCACCCAATCCGTTTGTGCAGGGTGCCCGACGTGATGAAGGTCAGGCTTCGGGATCTCAGCCACGGGCGACGGCGGGAACAAGTTCAACCAAATATGATAAGCAAAAATTTGTATGTTTGGATGCATCCCAGGCCTAATCTAATTACATGGAGCATAGTCAATTGCTAGATTGTTATGTTGTTGATTTTAATCAGATAGAAGAACTAGGTTTGGGGAATGTGTTAAAGATTTTTCAATTCATGAGTTGGGTGACTTGTTAGGTTTGAATTATCCGGCACATAAGGATGAGACGTGCCAATTCTATGCTAATTTTCACCAGTTGATTGAGGAATAAAAGGAGACGGGTAGGTGGTTCACCAGGGTTAATAAGAAGGACTACGAGATTGGGGAGGAGTTTTTTAACAAGGCATTGAACGTGTCCTATGCTGTTAACGAGGACTATAGCAACCAACCCCCTCCGGGGTTTTACATTAGAGAACAATGGCCTGAGTGTGGGGTTTTGGATCGAGCCCAAGTTGTAGAGTATGCGAAAAAGTACTTTGATAGAGATGCTGACGATTTAGGGGTGCCTAGATCTTATAAGTTGGATAAACTTAGTGGTGAGGAGAGGAATGTTTATGAGATGGTCGCTAGGAGTGTCGTGCCTAAGGGTGGTTGGATCACCGAGATGAACTATACTACTGTGAGCATATTTTACTGCGTCCTGGAGGAGATACAGTTGAACCCGGGCCATGTCATTTTCGAGCACATGAGACAAAGTGTGGTCGAAAATAATAGGACAGTCAAGAAGTTCCCTTACGGTAATTTCATAACCATGTTTCTTACCTCACTGCATCCCAAGATAAAATTATCTCCAATAGCCCAGGAGTGTTGCTTCTATACGATGTCATATTTTGAGAGGAAAGGTAAGTTTGAGTTGATTTATGGTGTGTGGCAGAAAGTAGCGGATGGACCTAAGAAACCGCTACAGTTTAATCATGAAGAAGTCAGAGAGAACGTCGAAGGTTAGCCACACTGAACCCCTACAGTTTAATTTTTGTTTTATACAATTTATTTGCTATACTCACCCTTTTTTTGTTTCACTTAAATGAACAGGTGTACCCTCAGAGGCATACTACAAGGGTGTAGAAGACACGGTCGACCTTTTCACGGATAAGATGGCCAAAATCAATCACGCAAATTGGTTAACGGAGAAGGTGATACGTGGCATTGAAAGGGCTAGTGCGAGGAAAAAATCGAAGGGGGATCCACCAGCACCATCACAGACACCACCTCCTAGCAATGATGATTAGATTTGCATTCGTTCATGTTGGCTAGTAGTTGTACTAAAATCCAAACAATTTCATTTTCAATTAGTTTTTGTCAGTTTCTCTAACAACATTGCAAAGAATATTTGAATTTGAATGTCATCTATTTTATTATGTATATTTGATTATTTAAACTTCCATTATTTATTTAGTGTGGCTAAATTTTCAAAATATAACACCACTTTACTAAGGAGTTAAAATTAAATTTTTGGTATGTGGCTTTATACTAGCGAGCTCGCCAGTATCAAGTTACCACCTGGCGAGCTACTACCGAGTTCGCTAGTATCAAGTTAATCAAATTTATACAAATTTTTTCCCATCAAGCAAGATCGTAACCTGTCAGACTCAAGAGACAGAAGCTCATTTGCGAATTTCAGCCTTTTGTTGCGAAAGCGTAACCGGTTCGCCAATGTTACGAACTCGCAACGCAACAAGTTAACATGCATTGGTTTCTAGCGTGTTTAGTTACGGTATCGCCACGTCTACAGCCGTGTACAAATTTTAAAGAATTAGAAGATTTAGTGTACTAAAATTAATTAAATCAAAATTTAACTACATGAACCATGAAATACAGCATAATATTCAAAAACAATGGTTATCAAATAGCTACTTTTGTTTTTTACTCTTTTTAGTCTTGTTCTTCTTTGGTTGCCTCCCCTTCCTCTTTGTAGTTTTCCCCGCAGGATTAATCCACATGCCTTCCTCATGATCCATTCTGCACACCGACGCACAAACAATATCATCATCGTACACCGAGGGCGGAATGGTGTCGGTAGAAACAGTGGAGTCATCGTCGAACAAGCCGTCACCATAGATGATTGTTTTCTTACCATCAACAACGATCTCCCATCGAGCATCAGTTGGATCTTCCACATAGAATACCTGATGAGCTTGAGCCGCCATGATGAATGGATCATCCCTAGACCCGAGAATTCCTCTATTAACTAGAGTCATGCCTAAATCCTCTGTGCGCACTCCTTCACCTTGATCTACCCATTCACATTTAAACAATGCGATTCGGACATGAACAAAGTCCATTTCCCATATATCAGTAATGGTAACAAAAAAACCATTATCACCCTCTCCAGGTACTGATACGCCACTATTTTGGGTTGCAGATCTATCATCACTCCACTTAGTACCAAACGTGTATCCATTGATGTCATACCCGCTAAACGACATAATTGTGCCTAGGGGTCTCTTGGCAACCCATTTTACAACGTCGGGGTGTTCACCGCCATTCTGCACATGTATTTTGAGCCAACTAGTAAAGTCTCTGCAATGAGCTTCTAGGCCTCTAGGTTCCGACCAGCTCGGGTGTGCTGACCTAATATCATTAAGGTGAACATCAACATAAGGACTCACTGAATGATGGTTGCGCAGAATGTACAGATGTGCTGTAGATATTTCATCGGAAGAAGGACTAAATTTAGAATTATGGCGTAGTCCGACACCATCCAATCTACCATCGTGTCTGGAGACTGGCAGTCCTATAGTAGGTACATCCTGTAAATAGTTGGTACAAAATTCTATTACCTCTTCCGCGACATATCGCTGCACTATACTGGCATCTGGTCGATAACGATTCTTAACAAAATGCTTGAAAATGCTCATGTACCTCTCAAATGGGTACATCCATCTCAAGTACACCGGTCCACACAGCTTCACCTCCCGCACCAAATGAACTATCAAATGAATCATTATGTCAAAAAATGAAGGGGGAAAATACATCTCTAGCCTGCACAGTACTTCAACTACCATATCCTGCAATTCATCCAACTTACGACGGCTTACTCTCTTGCGGCATATTTGTTTAAAAAAAATAACAAAGCCTTGAAACTGCGTCTCCAACGTGAGAAGGCAAGCAACCTCTTAGAGCAATGACATTCAAATCCTGCATCAGGTTGTGGCAATCGTGCGACTTCATTCCCACTAATTTCAACTCGGCGGTAGATACACAACTACTAATGTTCGAACCATATTTAGAAGGCACCTTTACTGATTTTAGAGTTCTACAAAAACTCTCATTCTCCTCAGATGACAAGGAATAACAAGCAGGTGGTAAGTATGTCGTAACTGCTTCTTCTTTCCCGGGAGCAAGTGAAGTCTTTATGCCAAGATTGACTAAATCCTTTCTACTTTTCAATCCATCCTTACTCTTGCCATATGTATTCAATAGCGTCCCAACCAAAGCTTCGCATACATTCTTCTCTATGTGCATGACATCTAGACAGTGGCGCACATCCAAGTGCTCCCAATAATCGAGCTTGAAAAATATCGAACATTTCTTCCAAATCGTAGTTTGAGCGCTTTTCTTTTTTCCCTTTCCCAACACAAACTCCATGCCCGCTACCTTTTCCAATATTTCAGTACCTGATAGTGGGACTGGGGCAAAACCATGCTCTTCCTGACCGTTAAACCACTTCTTTGCACTCCTCCACGGATGACTTCTAGGTAGAAATCGTCTATGACCTAGATAAACAGGCTTACCACCGTGCTTTAATTGACAATGACTAGTATGGCTCTCACAAACGGGACATGCAAAATGCCCTTTCACAGAACACCCTCCATGGTTACCCAAAGCAGGGAAATCATTGATGCTCCACATCAACATGGCTTTAAGTTTGAATTTCGCGCCCCCTCGACTTCCGTCAGGAATATGAATCCCATGCTTAAACAAGGATTCCAACTCCTCAACAAGAGGTGCTAGATATACATCAATGTCATTGCCAGGTTGCTTAGGCCCCGAGATCATAGTGTTCAAAAGCACATACTTTCGTTTCATCATCAACCATGAAGGTAGATTATAAATAACAAGCATCACTGGCCATGAACTGTGGGTGCTGGACATGTTCCCGAAAGGGTTCATTCCGTCAGTAGATAGTCCTAAGCGCACGTGTCTAGATTCGTCAGCAAATTCTGGGTACATAGCATCTATCTTCTTCCACTGATCACCATCTGAAGCGTGAGATATAATATCATCATCTTCCTCTCGAACCCTATCGGCATGCCATGTTAACAATTTTGCATCAACTGGATTGGCATACAAACGCGTCAATCTCGGTTTCAAGGGCATGTACCACATCACCTTAGCAGGACCTTGCTTTGTCGATGTTGTCACTGTTTCTCCACATACCTCGACCTTTCCCTCCTTCTTTTTCCATCTAGACTCACCGCATACCTTACAATCATCCCTCAAGGAATCAACAATCCCCCTATACAACATACAATCATTCGGGCATGCGTGAATCTTAGTAAACTCCATGCTCATAGGACACAATATCTTCCGCGCAGCATAAACCCTGTCAGGACATAAGTTGTCCTGAGGAAGTAACTCTTTAACCAACTCTAGCAATTCCGTCATTCCTTTATCAGAAATACCATGCCTTGCCTTTAGGTTCATTAACAACAATGTTGCTCCCAGTCTAGAATGCTTAGCCCCAACATATAAGCTTGTCTTTTTATCGTCATACATTGCCTCCAGCATACTTTTCTTCCCAACAAACTCCATAACAACATCGTCGCACATTTCTGAAAGATGTTCATTATACTGCAGGATTTCCTCGGCGCTTCCCTCATCCATCTCCACCTGGTCACTTCCATAATGGCCTTCCCCATGCCAAACCCATTCTGTGTAGGATTTGTCAAAACCTTTACAAATTAAATGTTCACGCACGACATCAATATCTTCAAATATGGCGTTGTTTCTACACTTGTTGCATGGACATCTAACCCCTCCTATACTGTTCTGTCTACAATGTCGCAACCCAACATCTAAGAAATGTTCAACCAAATCTAAGTACTCCTTCGATAATCGAGCATTCTCCTTCATTATTCTTTCGCGGTCCATAATTCACAAATCAGACAAACATCTACACAATACTACTAACCCACTGAATTTAGATGATCAACACATAAACTACACACTGCATTAACAAAACAACCAAGATAAACAAAAATGCAACCAAAAATTATGCATAAAATCAACCAAAATCAAGAGACAAGCCAGTACATTACGCAAGTTAAACCTTACCTACACCAACACGGGAACAATGAGACCTCCGAGAACACTTCAACTGATCACCCTTCAATACCCACCTGTTTAGACCCTTTTAAAGTTTTTGTTTTTGGAGTTAGAACGACCAGTTCAGCTTAAATCTGTGACCCATACAGACGCGCTTGCAAAGTCGCTAATACGTCGCTAACACCTTTGAATAGCCAGCGAACTCGTAACATTTCAATCACCCTCACATGCACTGTACATTGAACAATGACAAATTTGACGTGCACAGAAGCGATACCGTAACATCAAACGCAATATACTAGCGTCCCAGTTACGACATCTCCCATATCCTCGCCTGCTAAAATTAGGGTTTAGCAAAGCTTACGATATCGCAACGCACAAACCTACGACTAACGAGCTAATCTACGAAATCATTATGGACACGTTTATAATACTACAACGGTTACGAGATCGCAACAACCAATTCAATTTAAGGCGGATACATTTTTTCCGCCTTGGTCAAGTATTTTTTAACGTCAAAACCCATTTCCGCCTTTAACTGCTTCTTTCCGTCTTGAATGTAATTTTTTTTGCTAGCTTGACATTGTAGCGAGCTCGCTACTTTCAATCAAGGCGTAAAAAAACGCGCCAGGCTTAAACGCCATAAATATGTGTCTTGCATCTACCCCTTTGTAGTAGTGCCATTAAACTATCCTGTTTACTAAAATATGTTAATGTCTAATACAATATTAACGAGAACAAACTAAAATGGTATAGTAATAAGAAGATAAAGGTAAATCCTTCAATTGTGGCTAATTAAGCTTGGAAGTCAAAATACTTAAATATAGCCTCGATTCTTGCTATACATAGGCTTCTGACATGATTATTAGTAATAGCATGATAAATGGAAGGGGCATGTTCAACTAAAACCATTTTTTATCTAACAAGCATGAAAAAAATCATACCTTTATAAATTACACAGCTTTGTGACGAGACTTGATCGTTTTGATGGGGGATGATGTACCTTCTTTGTCCCTCTCCTACCCACAACAAAGGATGTTATCAAAATGAACAAGAAAAAGTTAAGACTAACATTAATTGAAAAATTGCAAGAGAAAAAAGTGGGTGAGAATTTATTGCTAAACTTACCAATTGATGCATGCAATTAGTGCCAAATATAGTTAGAAGTTTAGTGAAACCCCGTAAGAATAAACTTTTAATAATTTATAAATTTCTTGAAAAAAAGGAAGTTATATATGTCAATATTACATAAATTATGAAGGAATAAAATATATTCAACAATATATACCTCATGGATCGACAGGACGACTAGGAAGAGTAAAAGAAATGAACATGATATAAAGAACTCCATCCGACTTGATTAAACACTCAGCACATCTTATCTAATTATTTTTCATTTCAGTTCAGTTTATTTTCATCTTTTCTAGTTCGGTTTAGTTCCATAAAAATAAACCGTAGTGAATAGTTCCTAAAATGCACATCGTTTGTGAATTTTTTCGGTGCATAGTTGACCATTAACAATTTAATTGACCTGCAATGTTTTAAATTTTACTATTTATAATGTCTAGGCCTGGATTCTAATTACTATTGATAGATTCTGCACGCTCAATTATTTGAAATTAGTGCGGTTGATATCTGTGAAGGTCGGCAATTGAAGAGTTTTTTTTAGGCTTATGCTAAATTCGGTTATGACTACTTGGCTTCTTAACTGTGTGGAGAAAATATCACATTTCTCACATCGCTCTTGGCGTGCGACACATGTGAATATCCCATGAATGTGCACGGATAGATACCCTTCTCAATCAACGGAGTGTTTAATAATCATAACTTTGAATTGGCCCCACGAAATGATCAAGTCCTTAGAAGAGACTTCTTCTTGAAAATTTGATCTATTCCTCAATAGTTGGGAGCCATTTGTGAACAATCATCGAGTTCAATATTCGGATTTCATCCGTAACATCTTGAGAGGGTTCTGTAAACATCAATGCATGCCGATGCTTTCTGAATGAAGCGATTAAACTGCTTCTGGTAAAGTTTTGCAGGATGTAGGAGTTCATAATCGGCTTCGTCGGTTGACACCCATATGATTGGTGATTTTTCGTCATGCAGGCATGCAGTTTGTACATTTACACATGCACGACGTGGCCATATTTTTAAATTTGCACGCACATTACTAGTTTATCCAAGGGTTTTTCTATTTTTAAATTGTTTCGGAATACATGGAATATATTCAAAACTACCTTTTGAAATTGTATAGATTTGACCTTCGACATATAGTTAGAAGTTTAGTGAAACCCCGTAAGAATTAACTTTAAATGATTTATAAATTTCTTGAAATAAAGGATGTTATATATGTCAATATTACATAAATTATGAAGGAATAAAATATATTCAACAATGAAGATATTGTTTTAGGCTGATGCTAAATTTGGATATGACTACTTGGCTTTTAAACTGTGTGGAGAAAATATCACATTTCTCATAGCACTTTGGGTGTGCGACACATGCGAATATCCCATGAATGTGCACGGATAGATACCCTTCTCAATCAACGGAGTGTTTAATAATCATAACTTTGAATTGGCCCCACGAAATGATGAAGTCCTTAGAAGAGACTTTTTCTTGAAAACTTGATCTATTCCTCAACAGTTGGGAGCCATTTGTGACCAATCATCGAGTGCTATATTCGGATTTCATCCGTAACATCTTGAGAGGGTAATGTAAACACCAATGCATGCTGATGCTTTCTGAATGAAGCAATTAAACTGCTTCTGGTAAACTTTTGCAGGATGTAGGAGTTCATAATCAGCTTCGTTGGTTGACAGCCATATGATAGGTGATTTTTCGCAGTGGATCGACTGGACTACTAGGAAGAGTAAAAGAAATGAACGTGATATAAAGAACTCCATCCAACTTGATTAAACACTTAGCACATTTTATCTAATTATTTGTAATTTCAGTTCAGTTTATTTTCATGTTATTTAGTTCAGTTTAGTTCAATAAAAATAAACGGTAGTGAATAGTTCCTAAAATGCACATCGTTTGTGAATTTTTCGGTGCATAGTTGACCATTAACATTTTTATTGACATGTAATGTTTTAAATTTTACTATTTGTAATGTTTAGGCCTGGATTCTAATTACTATTGATAGATTATGCACGCTCAATTATTTGAAATTCGTGCAGTTGGTATTTGTGTAGGTCGGCAACTGAAGAGATTTTTTTAGGCTGATGCTAAATTTGGGTATGACTACCTGACTTTTTAACTATGTGGAGAAAATTTCACATTTCTCATAGCACTCTGGGCGTGCGACACATGCGAATATCCCACGAATGTGCACGGATAGATAACCTTCTCAATCAACGGAGTGTTTAATATCATAACTTTGAATTGGCCCCACGAAATGATCAAGTCCTTAGCAGAGAGTTCTTCTTGAAAACTTGATCTATTTTTTAACAATTGGGAGCCATTTGTGACCAATCATCGAGTGCTATATTCGGATTTCATCTGTAACATCTTGAGAGGGTTCTATAAACATCAATGCATGCCGATGCTTTTTTAATGAAGATATTAATCTGCTTCTGGTAAAGTTTTATAGGATGTAGGAGTTCATAATCGGCTTTTTCCGTTGACAGCCATATGATTGGTGATTTTTCTTCATTCAGGCATGCAGTTTGTACATTTAAACAGGCACGACATGGCCATATTTTTAAGTTTGCACGCACGTAATTAGTTTATCCAAGGGTTTTTCTATTTTTATTCTGTTTCGGAGTATATAGAATATTTTCAAAACAACCTTATAAAATGGTATATAATTGAATTTAAACATATAGTTAGAACTTTAATGAAACCCCGTAAAAATAAACTTAAAATAATTTATAAATTTCTTGAAATAAAGGAATTTGTATATGTCAATATTACATAAATTATGTAGGAATATAATATATTCAACAATATATACCTCATGGATCGACTGGACAACTAGGAAGAGTAAAAGTAATGAACCTAATATAAAGTACTCCATCCATCTTGATTAAACACTCAGTACATCTTATCTAATTATTTTTCGTTTCAGTTCAGTTTATTTTCATCATTTTTAGTTCAGTTTAGTTCAATAGAAATAAACCGTAGTGAATATTTCCTAAAATGCACATCGTTTGTTAATTTTTTCGGTGCATAGTTGACCATTATCAATTTTATTGACATGTAATGTTTTAAATTTTACTATTTATAATTTCTAGGCCTGGATTCTAATTAATATTGATATATTATGCACGCTCAATTATTTTAAATTCGTGCGGTTGATATCTGTGAAGATCGGCAACTGAAGAGATTTTTTTAGGCTAATGCTAAATTCAGGTATGACTGCCTGGCTTTTTAACTGTGTGGAGAAAATATCACATTTATCATAGCACTCTGGGTGTGCGACACATGCGAATATCCCATGAATGTGCACGGATAGATACCCTTCTCAACCTACGAAATGGCCCCACGAAATGACTTTGAATTGGCCCCACGAAATGATCAAGTCCATAGCAGAGACTTCTTCTTGAAAACTTGATCTATTCCTCAATAGTTGGGAGTCATTTGTGACCAATCATCGAGTGCTATATTCGGATTTCCTCCGTAACATCTTGAGTGGGTTCTGTAAACATCAATGCATGCCGATGCTTTCTGAATGAAGCGATTAAACTGCTTCTGGTAAATTTTTGCAGGATGTAGGAGTTCATAATCGGCTTCGTCGGTTGACATCCATATGATTTGATCCTACCAACTTCCAGTCCCGACCCGGAGTACAGCAGGTGTCACCGCTCGGATGAGGCTTCACCCGTGGTCCGCGTGCTCTCACCTAATAGGCCTGCAAAACAACGCCCCGGAGTATCCCAAGGATAGCTACTCTAGCGTGATGATGAAAGAGGGGCTTTTGAATAGGAGAGAGAATAAGGATATATTGAGATAGTTTTAGTTTGATAAAACATACCTATCTCCACAAGTCCAAATCTGTATTTATAGGTGTGAGGTGGTGAGTATCTAGCCCAGAATTAGTGGTCCTGCTTGCTTGTCATTATCCGGGGACAGGTCATATTCATGTCCTTTGTGTCCCCAAATAGCGCCATTCTAGCTGACGTCATATGGACCGGACCACTGTCTGGGCCGGAGCCAAGATATGGACCAAAGCCCATATCAGCACTAGCCCCCCGAGACATAGGACCTGTCCGGAGGTGTCTGATCCGGAGGAGGGGTCCCGTGTCTCACTTTCAAGTCGATGCTCTTCTGTCAAGAATGTAACTTTCGAACACGTCTAGTTTTGTTAATGGGATCCGCTTAGAGGCATGCAATCCGACCCGGAAGCACGTTCTTGGGCCATCCTCTTGGGTGTGAGTCCGTTCACGCGCTGGGCGTTCAGTCTTCCTTTACACGAGGCGCGTATTTGCAAGCGCATTTATGAAGCGTGTAATAGCCTCATAAATATGGTGTTGTCAATTAAGAAATTCTGTTTTCTTTTCAAAATAAATTATGTTCTCTTTTCAAGAGCAATCATGTCACCTTGGGACTCGGCCCCTCTCTGCCCATAGGATTTCTATAAATAGGGGTCCTAGTCAATCACTTTCGATTTTCATTCTCTTGTTTTCTTCTCCCGTTTTCTACTACTTCCTCCCTCATACTCTCTCTCATCTTCGTACTTATCCATTCCCAGCAACTATGGCTACCCATAATACTGAGAAAGAACTTGAGGTTCTTGTCCACCAGGATCTCGAGAATGAGCAAAAGGAAGAGTCATCCGACGATGAGGGCGGTGCAGCTCCATCGGATATGGAGGTGAAGGTTGGGGTGAACCCTTTTCCGGAAAAGGAGGATCTAGCCGATGGTGATACTGTAGACATTGATCCCGCCGTGATGGAACTGGTCCAGATAATGGTAGTTCCGGTTTCCATTGACTCCGGGTTGAGCTTGTTCGAGAGAGATCCGACTACAGTAGCGGCCATTCCCCGGAGTCACTTCTTGTATGGCCTTACCTTCCCTCTTCCTCGCCTCTTTCTGTCCATCTTTAAGCATTTTCAGATCTCTCCGGCCCAGCTGCAACCTAACTGCATTGCTGTTATCCGGACGTTCCTTCTTAACTGCTATCATTGCGAAGTGAAGCCCTCTCTCAAATTTTTCCGGGCCTTCTACCATCTAGAGGGTAATAAGGACGAGGGGATCTTCACCTTCCAGAAGCGGATAAAGGTGAAGGACTGCTGCAGGGGTCAGCGCAATAGTTACGCCAACTGGCAAAAGTACTACTTCACTTTTGATACGGAGAAATATCTGTGTCCCAAGTGAAACTATGATGCCAAGAAGGAGGAGAAAGCGGTGTACCGTCCAGACGGACTGGAGGCGAGCATAGCCAAGGTGAGTTACAATCAGCTTGACTTAACCAATTACTGAATGTGAAGTATATCATCCCCCTGATGGCATACGAGATGGAGGTGTTCACCAAGTGTCGTTTCTACGTCAATCAAGATCCGTCCCGTAAGTGTTCTTTTTGTTTTTTTTGCATTATACGTGCTTCTGTGTCTGATCCGTTCTGGGTACTCGCAGAGTTCCCTCTAATTGAAGCTGGCGTCAATCGCCCTCCTAGTCGGGCAGGACAGGGAGGAAGGAGAAGCAAAGATCCGGTTTTGGGACCGGCATGAAAACCCCACAAGAAAAGGATGCGGAGAAGGAGAAGAAAAGAAATCGCGAGCTGGCCCTGCAAGAGCAAGAGAAGGCCAAGAAGGAGGCCTTGGCTAAAACGGATGCGACCTGCAGCAGGCAGCTTCCGGTT
Source organism: Sherardia arvensis (assembly GCA_948330725.1). NCBI lineage: Eukaryota > Viridiplantae > Streptophyta > Magnoliopsida > Gentianales > Rubiaceae > Sherardia > Sherardia arvensis. The sequence continues at coordinate 30,369,096 of OX415240.1, forward strand.
AAGGAGAAGGTGGATGAGGCTTCGGCGGCGGAAAATAACCGGGCGGCTGCTCTCATGGTCAAGGGTCCTCAGTCGTCCGAGAATGAGGAAGATAGTGAGCCTCTCAAGAGGCGGATGGTCAACTTTCCCTCGTCATCCCGGAAGCCCACCCACAGTCAGCAATCCGAGGTGGGAACTCAGAAGGATGGGAAGAAGTCAATTCTGAACCCCCATGGGGAAGGGAAGAAGATAATTCCGTCCGAGTAGAAGGAGGGGAGAGAGACCACTCAAAGTAGCGGTCGTCAGTCCAGCCGGGTAACAGATCTTTACTCTTGTCAGTTTGTCTTTGTTTCGTGCTAGCCTCTAATCTTACATTCTTCTCAGAACTTTGCTGCTTATCTGCTTAGCTCTCCGGGTGTTGCGGAGTCAATCAACAAGGCTTATCACGTCCAAAACACAGCACTGGCTCAGAGAGTTAGTGCACTGGAAAGGTCGAACCGGAATCTAACCCGTAGTCTGTCCACGACGGAGACACGTGCTACCGAGGCGGAGGCCTAGATGAAAGAGTTGGAGGGTGCGGCCTCTCCTTCCGCACAGAAGGATATGTGCGTTGCTTTTGCTGACAAGGTTCTCCGGAGTCTTGCCTTTGAGCGGGACTTGACCGACATTTGCCTCACCTCCAACAGAATCGCAATGAATCAGGTCTACCAGAAGATGAGGGGTTGGGTTCCGGAGAGCTGTCGGGGCGAGTACAGCGAGCAATTCTATCATCCGGTCGCCGCGGAGGGGTATGACTACATTGTGGACCAGTTCTACCGCGGCGGTGTCGAGAAGATGGGACCATCAGTGCTGAAGGTGTTCGAGGGTGGTAACGAAGCAGAGGTCCAGAAACCCGTATCCGCTGTGGCCGTCCATGCATTCAGCCGCGGGTTGGTGAATCGGACCAAGGAGGTTGCTCCTCCTCCGAAGCGTGAAGCCCCGGAATCTCCTGCCAAGGCTAAGTACATGGAGGTCCTGAAGATGTACTCTCCGGGCGCCGAGGATGAGCATTTGGAAGACGAAGAGCGCCAGGTTGATAACGATGGCATTGGCGGAGGTCGAGACGATGGCCACGATAGTGAAGAAATTGGTCTAGATGACACTCCTTAGTTTCTTTTGCTCAGTGTTATTTTTGCAATCGCTTCTGTCTGGTTAGATTTAATGTTCTTCCGTTTAGTGTAGGAAGGGCAGAAGCGATAACTCGTATGGGGATGACAACCCTCTGGATAATGTAATTCTCTTCCTTTTTCCGTGAAATGAATTTTATTTTTTAATCTTTTTGTGTCCATTCCTTCGTTTTCATTATGCCTTATCATTTTCTCATTTGTCCCTAGCCCGGAGGCCAATGTCCTGTGCTCTGGTCCGGAGATGGAGGAATGTGTCCTTCTCCGGCTAGTTCTCATTCAACGAGCCCTCCGTGCCATAGGTGTTTGGAACTAGAGGTGGAGTTATCCTGATGGAAAATGGACGGGGAAAGGACTCGAGAGCTGTTTGTCCGGTCCGGAATGGAACCTCTCATGGAAGAGTTTCCGGATATTCCATCCTTGGCGGCTTGCCTTCGGGAGATATCCGATGAGTTTGGGACTTCGTCCCAACACCAGGCCTTCACACGAGAACGGATCAATGCAACCATGGATGTGGATGCCACGATCTCCGTGCTTCAAGCCGAACATGAGGACTACAAGTCCAAGTTGAAAACGGAGCTGGATCTGGTGTGGTCCGAGCTTCCATTCTACTTCGATAAGTTGAAATGGTTTGAAAAGAGGACAGACTACTTGCGAGATTACTTAAAGCTGGAGGAAGAGAATCGCGAGTTGACCGGTCGGGTCATGATTCTTAACAAAAACCTGATGACCCTGCAGTTGTCCTACCATCTTACCGGACTCCGACTCGGATTAGTATCTCCGCCAGTGTACCGCAACTTTCCCCGTGACGTGAGTGCACTGATCGTCCGAATGTTTAAGTTGGGCTGGAACGATCGAGAGTTTTTTTTATCATCCGGTGTTTGAGGAAGCGGTCGAGTGGTAGAAACGGATGCATGCTGGTACTCGTTTTCCTCCTTCACTCATTCTCATTCCAAGCCAGGTTTTGCTAGACTTCACCTTCGAGAGGTATACTAGCATTCAAGTGTCCGTCGATCCGGAGGAGTCGCTCGTCTCCGAGAGGATGCTGCCATTATCCGTCCCTTCATCACTATGGAGTTGGCAGAATTGGCAAGGCGTCGACTGGCTCGTATTCGAGGCAGGGGCAGAGGCAGGGGCAGTCGAGGTTTCCGGGGAACCCGCCGCAGAAATAGTCATCACGGAAGTGGTCGCTGTGGAGGTGCTCGACAGGCGCGCCCTCAAATCCCTGTCCAGATTGGTTCTCCATCTCGAAATCCTCGCAGGGCCGCTTTCTCATTGCGAGGTGGAGGTCTTTCTGTCAAGGGTAAGGGTAAGGTGAAAGTTTCCGGAGAGGAGATTCAAACCTCTGACTCTGATTCCAATGGAATCTTTGGATCCGGCTCGAAGGTACCCAGGCCCTCTTCAGAACTTCCTGAAATCCCACATTGTCCATACTTGGGCCAAGTGGGTCAGTCCAGCGGGATGAAGGTTTACGACCTCGATCCCGAGACTTCGGAACAGGGTCCTGTCATGGAGGGGATTCCCGAGACCAGTGCGGGCCCTCAAGATCCAGATCCTCCTACTCCGGAGAACGGCGCGATGATACCTTCTCTGGAGCCCCCTACTCCGGAACCCTCGTCTCCTCTTATTGACTGGAATAGCATAAATTGGCTCAAGTAGATAGTTCCTTTGTGTATGTTTGTATATAAGTCCGTCCGAACTGATTTGTATTTTATGTTCCTTTGTATATTAGTCGTTATTGACACACTCGTATTCCTATTACTTGTGTTTGTATACCAGTCCATCTGGACCGTCGTGTATTTCATTTATTCAAATGTATGATTTATCCAAATGTATCTTTCTAAGATTTTGCTTGTTTAAGCGTTCCATCTTGTTTTTTTGATCAAACTATGTCCGTTCCTTTGTTCCCTCACCTCCGTTAGATTGTTCAAACGAAACAGAGGGAACCAATGCACAAAATAAAAAATAAATCAAGTATAAGAATTGCAAGCTCTTCATTCATTAAACCAAGTGGGCTCCGCCCGGACATACTCTTTGTCTCTAGGGGTCAGAGCCAAGTACATGGTAAATAAAACAAAATGGGGTCCTAGGCATAACCCTTGCCAGAGGACCCGGAGCTACATAATCTACCGGATTGTATACCTACTCAGGAAGCCCCGTAAAACCTTCGAAGATTGGTGATGTTCCACCTTCTGGGAATGGCCCGTCCGGACTGGTCCGCCAGCTCGTAACTTCCGCACGGGAATGAAGATGTGACTTGATACGGTCCTTCCCAGTTTGGTGCTAGCTTGCATGTGGACTCCTGCAAACTCTTGTCGTTCCTCCGCATCACCCAATCTCCGGGGCAAATGACTCCTTCCTTACACGTCTGTCATGGTAGCGTTTCACTCGTTCCATTACCTTAGCTTCATGCAGCGCTGCTTCTTCCCGTTTTTCCTCCAAGAGGTCTAAGTCTAGCAGCCTGCTTGATCCCAGAGGGGAGCTCCGTCCGGCCTGATCTTCATCCCAGGTAAGGGTCCGGAGACTGGGGATTCCCACTTCAGTTAGTATCACTGCTTCCGCCCCATACACCAGGCTATATGGGGATTCTCCTGTAGTGGATCCTTCGGTTGTCCGATACGCCCAAAGGACACTTGGCAACTCGTTCACCCAGTTTCCCCGTGCTCCTTGTAGCCGAGTCTTCAATCCATTCACTACTATGCGGTTAGTTACCTCAACTTGACCGTTGACCTGCGGATGATAAACGGACGTGAGCCGTTGTGTGATACCATATTCTTTGCACCAGGATCGAAACGGGTCGTTTTCAAACTGTGCTCTGTTATCCGTGACAATTTACTTAGGGATTCCGTACCGGCATATGATGTTCTTCCAACAAAATTTAACACAAGTGCTGCCGCGAATATTGGTGAGAGGTTCTGCTTCCACCCACTTGCTGAAGTAATCGATTGCTACTATCAGGTACTTGAATCCCCCTGGAGCGGAGGGGAATGGTCTGACCAAGTCGATGATGCCCCATCGGTCAAAGGGCCACGAACCAGTGATCCCTACCCTTTCTTCCTGTGGCACGTGGATGAGTCGGGTGAACCTTTGGCAGTGCACGCAAGATCGGACATATTTATGTGCATCTTCAAACAGAGTCGGCCAGTAGTAACCCGTACACATTATCTTCCTGGCGATGGTTCGTGCACCCTGATGGCTGCCATTCTTCATGCATTTCTCTTATCAACCGTTCTGTCTCGTCTGAATCCACACACTTCAACCAAGGTTGGAGGTATCCCCGTCTGAGCAAGGATCTGACCAAAATGGTGTATCGTGGTGCCTTCTACCGAATCCTCCGCGCCAATGCCTTGTCCTCCGGGAGCTTGCTGTCTTGTAAGTACTCATTTAAGGGCGTCATCCATGACTCCTTTGCTGCTTCTACCGCTACAACTTGCGGGATGTCGTAGATCCGCGCGGACAAAGTCTCCATCATCAAGTTGCTCTCCGGATCGGATTTGATTATCGATGAAGCGAGTTTGCTTAAGGCATCCGCTTTACCATTATCTTCAGGGGGGATCTGTGTCACGTTATGTCACGGAATCTCGTCAGCAACGGCTTGACCACCTCCAAGTATCTCTGAAGGCTCCGTTCCTTTGCCTCATACTCCCCATTCACTTGTTGAACCACTATCTGAGAATCGCTGTAAACTTCTACGTCCGTGACTCCTACCTCCAACGCCAGTCTGAGTCCGGCCAAGAGAGCCTCATACTCTGCCTCGTTATTAGTGAATCTAAAGTTGAACTGGATAGCGTATCTGTGCTCCGTACCTTTGGGACAATTGAGCAACACTCCTGCCCCGCCGCCATTTGCGTGTGATGATCCATCCACGTGCAACTTCCATCTATCAGAGGGTGGCTCCGACCCGGACGGGTCTCCTGACGGCTCGGTCATCTCCACAAAGAAATCAGCAAACACTTGTCCCTTGATGGCCTTCTGGGGCTGGTACTTGATCTCATACTCCCCGAGCTCCACTGCCCACTTCATCATTCTGCCTGAAGCTTCAGGTTTGAGCATGATCTGCCTTAACGGATGGTTTGTCAGGACCGTGATCGGGTGTCCTTGAAAATACGGCCGGAGACGCCGGGAGGCGTGAACCAAGGCCAATATCAGTCTTTCCAAGGCGGTGTACCTTGTCTCCGGGCCTTGGAGCGCCCTGCTTACGAAGTATACCAGACGTTGAATCTTACCGTTCTCCCGGACCAGCGCGGAACTGATGGCATGCTCGGTTGCAGCAATGACAGGAAGAGTTCTTCTCTAGGCACCGGTTTGGATAACTTTGAATTGGCCCCTCGAAATGACCAGGTCCTTAGCCGAGACTTGTTCTTGAAAACTTGATCTATTCCTCAATAGTTGGGAGGCATTTGTGACCAATCATCGAGTGCTATATTCGGATTTCAGCCATAACATCTTGAGAGGATTCTGTAAACATCGATGCATGCCGATGCTTTCTGAATGAAGAGATTAAACTGCTTCTGTAAAGTTTTGTAGGATGTAGGAGTTCATAATCGGTTTCGTCGGTTGACAGTCATATGATTGGTGATCTTTCATCATGTAGGCATGCTGTTTGCACATGTACACATGCACGATGTGGCTATAATTTTAAATTTGCACGCAAATAACTAGTTTATCAAAGGGTTTTTCTATTTTTATTCTGTATCAGAATATATGGAATATTTTCAAAACTACCTTCTTAAACTGTATAGAATTGATCTTCAACATATAATTAGAAGTTTAACGAAACCCCGTAAGAAAAAACTTAAAATAATTAATAAATTTCTTGAACTAAAGGAATTTATATATGTCAATATTGCATAAATTATGAAAGAATAAAATATATTCAACAATATATACAGCATGGATTGATTGGACGACTAGGAAGAGTCAAAGAAATGAACCTAGTATAAAGTTCTACATCCATCTTGATTAAACACTGAGTACATCTAATCTGATTATTTTTCATTTAAGTTCAGTTTGATTCCAAATTTTTTAGTTTAGTTTAGTTCAATAAAAACAAACCGTAGTGAATAGGTCCTACCTAAACTGCACATTGTTTGTGAACTTTTTCGGTGCATAGTTGACCAACAACAATTTTATTGACACTTATTTACAATGTTTAAATTTTACTATTTAAATTTTTTAGGCGTGGATTCCAATTACTACTGATAGATTCCGCACCCTCAATTATTTGAAATTCTTTCTTGCGGTTGATATCTGTGAAGATCAGCAACTGAAGAGATTTTTCTAGGTTGATGTTAAATGCAGGTATAACTACCTGACTTTTAGTGATGTGGTGTCTCTCGATACCACTACATTCCTCTTGTTGTTTTCGGTAAGGTCAATCAGAACTAACGATTTTCGCTGCTAGGATGTGATTTGGTATTTGATGAAATGGAAGATACGTACTCTTGGGTGATGAGGAAGTGGTTAATATATATGGGCGGTTAAGCTACCAAAACTATAGTAATTGATCAAGGCGTAGTCATGAAATCTCATCTTCCCATTACTTCTTTCTTTGGCAAATCGTAGAAAAAGTAAGTGAAACTGTAAACAAGTTAAAGAGATTCCTTGCGAAATTTGAAAATTGTACATACAAGTAGTGAAATGAATATGATCTTGAGAAAAGGTTGTCAAAATTGGTTGAAAGGTTTGAGCTCAAAGAAAATGAGTTGATGCAGTCCTTACACAAGGATCGTGCTAAATGAGTACCTTTGTATATTGGTGATGATAATTCCTTTTTATGGAATGCCCTCTACTAACCGTTCTGAGTGTCGGACTATTACTCAACAATTTTCTGCAAAAGAAACCTAGTGTTCAAGAGTGTGTTTGGAGAAAATATCCCATTTCTCATAGCACATGGGGTGTGCGACACATGCAAATATCCCATCAATGTGCACATATATTGTGGTGCGTGAAGCGTATGAGACCCGTGTGAATGGTGGCTACTAGTATGGTGACACGTCTTGTTCCGAACTATCCAAATTAGTAACAACAACAATCATTCTCTAAACTAGAAAATAAATTAAGTGATACATTTGAAAGATATTACTCAAGATGCTGACTACGCTATGTAGTTATTATGTTAAATGATTATATATTCAAGGAATTAATACATTCCCAGCTATTATTAATTCATGAACCTTATCAAGTTTTGTAAGTATATATCCCTTCTCCAATTCCATTGATTGAGCCTCAAACCAAACAATTTAAAGAAAGTTCATTCCTTAATTTTTATTTTGCTCTGAGAGTGGGACTAGTTATCTTGACAAGTTTTAATTTCAAACATAAAAGTTATCTTGACAAGTTTTTGCACAAGAACAATAGTGTTCAAGAGTTGATCAGATAGTATGTGGTGATAGTTACGATGTAGAAATGACGAAAAAGGAAAGGGAAATTCTTATATGAAGAACAAGACACCTGCCCTCAAGTTCTCATCCCTGTTTGTAATGCAAGTAGCCAACATCTACACAAAAGCTGTACTCAAGAGATTTCAAGCTGACATCTTGGGAGTTGTTGCTTGTATTACAAAGAGGGAGAGGCAAGATTAAGAAATGACCATAACTTTCGGAGTTGAAGATTTTGAATAAGAACAATCAAGACTTTTTTGTTACTGTGAATGAGTTGAACACAGAAATATCCTTCACGTGTCATTTGTTTGAGCACGAAGGTTACTTTTGTAGACTTGCAATGATAGTTTTTCAAGCCTTTGTAATTTCTACCACTCCAGCAAAGTATATATTGAGATAATGGTCAAGAAATTCCAAGAATATCAGGTACTCGGAGTTGATTATTCCGAGGAACTGCAATATTCAAGGGTGGAAAGTTACAATTGAGCTTTATCAGCGTGCTATGAATTGGGGAAAGAGGGATTTTTATCTCAAGAGATCTATGAATTTGCACGCACTGCACTTAGTGTCACATTCAAGAATGGCCCCAGTCTTAACAAGAATCCCACTGAGGACATAACATCAACCATTTACGTTGAAGATGATGAAGAAGCATGGGGAATAAGAGTGCAAATAAAACTGACTTAGCCAGGAAAAGAAAGGTCAGTATGCAGGCACGCAGTTTGAACATTCACATGCATGATGTGCCCATTTTTTAAACATGCACGCATGTGACTAGTTTATGTTCAAAACTTCCTTTTTAACTGAAATAGGATTTATCTTTGACAGATATTTAAAGAAGCATGGGGAATAAGAGTGCAAAGAAAACTAACTCAACCACGAAAAGAAAGGTTTTACCGTTACTACTAAACTTTAAGGTAGAATACATCAAAGCTCACATTAAAATTTCATAAAATTAACTACATAACCTGAATCATTGTATGATATGAAAACTTACAAGTTTTGCCTGTTCGAATGGAAACCAATTACCATGGATGACCTCAAATGAATCCTCCATTTTCGTATCCGACCTAAAGTCACTCGATTGCTGTACTGAGAGACACTTGAAGAGCCTATTCCATTATCAATTTCCATTGGAAGGAGCTTCTATGATAATTCCTAAACAGCCGATTTGAAGATTTTTGGGTGGTTTTACAGGAAGAATCTCTCGAGGAACAAACCTCCCATCCTTCACACAGGCCGGTCCAATCCATTTTGTGGCCCTGTGCAAAATTTAAATTTGGGCATCTATTTATGTTTAAAATAAATGTTATCATTAAACATATGCTTACTATAATAATAATTTTAATTTTAGATGAGTGATTAAAATAAAAAGGGTCATTCAAGAAACTACAATATCCAAATTCACAAAAAAGCACTTCAAAATAAAATAAAATTATTAAATAAAAATTTTAAAAAATATATATGCATATATATATACACATATAATACAGCTTAAAAATAAATTTTTGGACCTCTCTAATTTTTGGGCCCTTTGCGGTTGCACACTTTGCACCATGCTTGGTCCGGCCTGGGGATTCGTTAAAGAAAATTATGAGTTGAATCTTGCATTCTCATAAAGTTGTTTTTTTATTTCACAAACATATTTCTATTGTCTTTGTTCATTTGAGGAAAAACATTTCATGTTATGAGAATTCGCTTCACGAAATATATAGGAACACTCGACTTCGAAATGGTTTGAAATGCTCAGCTCCAATTAATTATTGTGGAGAGCCTTGAAAAATCAAATTCTGGTCAATAAATTAAATACAAGTGTTTTGTGGTTTGTTATGATTAATTTTATGCGAGATTATGGATTATTTTTGAAATTGCAGAGAGATATGATTAATTTCCAACTAATTTTTTTTTATCACAAAACAAACCCTTTATTCAATATAATTTAATAAAATATATTTAGCTATCTAATCCGCTAGCTTGACCTCATCTCTACCAACCTTACGTATTACACTAAAATGAAAGTTTGACAATAAACTCCTAATATCATCAGTGATACTAGCCACCTCAACATTAGACATTACTTTTCCTCTTACTGCTTTAACTAGACCAACATTGTGTGAGTGAATGCGAATCATATCAGCTCCCAATCCCAATTTCCGACTAATTAAATTCCCCTTTGTATGTATAAAGTTTGCGTGTGTGTGTTTGAAGGTCTCCTATCTCCTTTGAAAATAAAAGATAAAATCTAAAAAAACCACGATGTAGGAACAAGATCAATCAAAAGCCACCATTTTTTTATTTTTTTTAAGTTAAAATCATCCAAGTGGACGGGAGGATTATTCACGACTCCTCAACCCTAATAGAAACAATAAAATTACATGATCAGGTTTGAAACCCAATATAACACATGAAACCCTTTTGGGGTAATTGTGGCAATTTGTTGCCCGAACGCTATGTTCCGATCTAATATCGGGAGCAAAGAGAGATATCAGAGATGTGTCTAAAAATAGTACAAGAAAACTAAGTCATCTCTGTATCAATACCGGTCACAGCATAGCTAAAAACCAGACTTCCCTCCTTCTGCCACGTATAGACATCACCAAGTACAGCATTCTAGACCTCGTTAGAATTCACCCTCCCACTTTCTCACAGACAAAACAGAAAACTCGGTTCTATTATAACAAATACTCTCTACCTGAACCTCAACCGACTACCCATTGAGCCCGGTGGCCTATGGACCACCGGAAGATAGCAAGTCTTCGCAAGGTTGGACAGCAGAGTAGTATGTAAAGTATACCGAGTTATTCTATCTACCCATGATACTAATAGAAAAGTTTCATCAAGAGCCTAACTAGAGATTGCTATAAAGATTTCTCTTATAAGGCGATATTCCATAGCGCAACATTAAGAAGAAAATCACAAAAGTCTAAAAAAAGGATATATATAAATTAATATCGGTACTAAAGCAATCCCAACCAATCCTGGTCTGATTGGCTGGTGGCTAAATATAGGATAGAGCAAATGTAATCTAACTCGATATAAACTTAAAGCCTAATCGGTCTACAAATCTAGTATCAGTATCGCCATCAATAGTGTTTCAAAACTATTGCGACTTGGATTTCTCCTAACTGTACTAACTAGATCGGAAGCTAATCAAAGTTTAACTGAGCAAAAGGACCCGTCAGAAAAACTATGATTAGCAGATCACATTCAATCCAATATCTAAGTACAAACATCAATAAATTTATACCCGAAAAAAAACTGAAAATATATTTTAAAAAAAGGGAAAAAGAAGTAAAACCACCTTCTCAGTCTAACTGTGCCAGTTCCAGTATAACCTGTCCAAAACTGCCCGGCCCGACCGAGCCGAGCCGACCCGACCGAGCCGATCCGACCCGACTGAGCCGACCCGAGCCGACCGAGCCGACCCGAGCCGACCGAGCCGGATCGAGCCGACCAAAGCTGTTGACCTGCGAGTCTCCCTGGATGTCGATCGAACAGCCCCGATCTGCTCTGCATCTCCGGTCGCGGCCTCTTTTGCGGTATGCGCCTAGCCGATCCAGATCTGGCATCGCGCTTGCGGCGTCCTGATCGCTGCTTGTCCTGTCGGTGGTCGGCGTCCTGGGTCTGTGACTGGAGAGCTTAAAGCTCTGACCTTGGGCTTCTAGCGTCGGGCGGCGGACCCGCTCCCCTCGACGAGTTACCGGCCCGGATCTATTCCGTTGGGTGGGCCGTGCGAAAAACTCCGGCCGGCTGGAGAGGTCGTTGACCAAGCAGATCTCAAGTCTGAAACTGTAGTTTGTCGAGAGAGAAAGATGGTTTCGGGTATAAGAAAGGAAGGGGAGGTTTGAAACGGAAAGGAAAGGTGCGGGGAGAGGCCGCCGGCCGATGAAAGCTCCGGCGGCCTCCGACGAAGTAGATCTGGGTTGTCTAGTTTTTGGAGAGAGGTTTTTTCTCCAAAAGCCACCATTAACAAAATAAATTACATCTTTGATGAAGTACTCTAAAGTTTAGTCAAGCATAAGTTATAGTATATTATTATAAAAGACGGTCGTTTGTGCTGATAAAATACATACATAATCGAATAAATTACATTTCAACCCTGTTTGCTGAAGGTTATAAATAGAGCAGTGTGGTTCAGTTCAGTTTAATTCAAACAATATATAATTTGATCAAATTCAGGTAAATTTAGGCATGATGATTCTAGTTTTCAATATATCAATTTTAGTTCAGCTGAATCAGTTTAGATGAGTAAGAAATAAACTCAGGCAAACAAGCCCTTCGTTTTTGTCTAGCATTATCACATATATAAACATCCCAGAAACAGCATCTTACAAAATTGCAGCCCCGGACGGCAATCGCTCCAAATGGCCTATTCTGATAAAATTAACTTGGCCGGCCATCCAAATAACTAATCTGAATCTCTCCACTATAAATGTACCCGGTTTGGGAACCATATATTATTCTGATCAATTAATTAAGCAAGAAAAATATATAATGCGTGAGATTCTTCACATTCAAGGTGGACAATGCGGGAACCAAATCGGTTCAAAGTTCTGGGAAACGGTTTGCGATGAGCACGGAATTGATCCAACTGGCCGTTACGAAGGCACATCTGCTCTGCAGTTGGAGAGGGTTAATGTTTACTTTAACGAAGCCAGCGGTGGCCGGTTCGTTCCCAGGGCGGTTCTGATGGACCTTGAGCCGGGGACAATGGACAGCATCAAGAGCGGTCCCTACGGCCAGATTTTCCGGCCAGATAACTATGTTTTTGGCCAGTCCGGCGCCGGAAATAACTGGGCTAAGGGACATTACACTGAGGGAGCCGAGCTCATCGATTCCGTTCTTGATATCGTCAGGAAGGAAGCTGAAAACTGCGACTGCTTGCAAGGTACGTAATTAAAATTCATCATTAGGATTGACGCACTCTCTTGAGCTTAAATTTCTTCCTTAAATTGAAGTAAACTTTAAGGTTTTGATAAACAAAATTAGTATAACAACACTATGCTGGATTTCATCAATTGTAAATTTGCACAACTTAGATCTGGACTGAACCAAATGGAATTAGTATGATTCACTCTATGAAGTTTAATTTTATCAAATTGTACATCTGCAAAACTTAATTCATGAACTTGACTGAACCAAATTAAAGAGTGAAAATTAATGTATTGAAAAATATGATTAGTGATCACTATATAAAGTAAAAATTTATCAAATTGTATAGTTTTCCCAAAACTGAATTTAGATGGATGGAAGTAATGAACAGGAGTGAACTAACTAAAGTGAAAACTAATGTATCGAAAAATAGATCAGTGTAATTAACTAAATTAAGTGGAATTTCATCAAATTGTAATTTTGCTTAATTAAATTGAATTGAACTGGACTTGATTAAAGTGAAAATTAGAATCAACAAGACAAAATTAAGTTGAATTTCATTATATTCTAATTTTGCAAAATTGAATTGCACTGGAATAAAGTGGAACTTAAGTTTGGGTGATAGAGTTTTTGAATGTTGAATTCAGGGTTTCAGGTATGCCACTCTCTTGGAGGTGGGACAGGTTCTGGGATGGGAACCCTGCTGATATCTAAGATGAGGGAGGAATATCCAGACAGAATGATGCTCACCTTCTCGGTTTTCCCTTCTCCCAAGGTTTCCGATACTGTTGTGGAGCCTTACAATGCCACCCTTTCTGTCCACCAGCTCGTCGAGAACGCCGATGAATGCATGGTTCTTGACAACGAAGCCCTCTATGACATATGCTTCAGGACTCTCAAACTCTCCACCCCTAGCTGTAAGTGAACTAAACTGAAATACAGTTAAAGATATTATACTCCCTTCGTCCCAGTCAAAGCGTCTAGTTGCATGTTTTAAGTTTTGGAGGTCTGATTGTTTCAGTTGGAGACCTGAACCACTTGATTTCGGGGACGATGAGCGGAGTGACATGCTGCTTGAGATTTCCCGGGCAGCTGAATTCAGACCTGAGGAAGTTGGCCGTGAACCTGATCCCATTTCCAAGGCTCCACTTTTTCATGGTGGGATTCGCTCCGCTAACAGCTAGAGGGTCACAGCAGTACCGCGCGCTCACGGTTCCCGAGCTGACGCAGCAAATGTGGGATGCCAAGAACATGATGTGCGCAGCCGATCCCCGGCACGGCCGATACCTAACCGCCTCAGCTGTTTTCCGGGGAAAAATGAGCACTAAAGAGGTGGACGAGCAGTTGATACAGATCCAGAACAAGAACTCTTCTTACTTCGTGGAGTGGATCCCGAACAACGTGAAATCTAGCGTGTGCGATATACCCCCTCGGGGGCTTTCCATGGCGTCCACGTTCGTGGGGAACTCGACCTCGATTCAGGAGATGTTCAGGCGAGTCAGCCTTCAGTTCACGGCCATGTTCAGGAGGAAGGCCTTCTTGCACTGGTACACCGGGGAGGGGATGGATGAGATGGAGTTCACTGAAGCTGAGAGCAATATGAATGATCTTGTTGCTGAGTATCAGCAGTACCAGGACGCCACCGCTGATGACGATGATGATGCTGATCAGTACGAGGATGATCAACAAGGTGGAAACTGAATTCGCTTCATTTCTTGTTTCTTCCCTTAAATCAATCAACAAGTGTGCTGGTCTTGCTTCAGTTCAAGAAATGTGAAAGATGCAAATTCATTAGCATCTTTGTATTTGGTTTTCCCTTTTTATAATTTGGATCATCTTGATTACTGTTCTCACCGCTCAGAAGTTAGAACACAAGAACAAGAGAAACAAATGGCACAAAGCATCAAAACTAGAAAAAAATGAAACAAATGAAAAAAAAGTAGCTTAATCCAAAACCAATGTAAAAAGTGGACATTCCTATGTTCCTAAACATCATCAGACACATATATTGGCCAAATTCAGAATTCGGATGTTGCAAAAATCAAAGAAGGAAGGGAGGTGGCGATGTTTGGCCGACTTTTGGAGGAAATGCTACGATCTTTTCCAGAACAGGTCCATGCTTCTTGAGCTTGTCAGCAAAATAAATTTCATTCTCGGTTCCCAAATACCCCTTCATCTCGACTACCTTAAGGCAAGGTATGCACAAAGCAATAACACTTACATCATCAATGTCTGTTTCCTTCTGATTCTATTGAAGACAAATAGAAATAGATGTTAGCATTCAAAGCTAGTTGAAGAAGTATACTATAAGAGAGAACACAACATAACATACCACCATGCGACAATGTGAAAAGCTGTCCCAAACAAGTACCAAGGTTTCCAGCTGTGGACACTTCTTAAGTAAAACCTCAAGGCTGAGAATATCTTCAATCAAGTACCCGATCTTGAGTGTCAAATAGTTGAGATTTTCGAGTGCAGATATTTCTGAGAAGGCTGTCACTGCCTCGAATAAGCCAAGATTGAGGATCCAAGAATACTGTTTTTTCTTAACAAGCTAGTAAAAGTAGAATAATCTAACGCAAAAGCCTTCTGTGGCTGAGCATCTCAAACAGGTTTAAACCACAGCAAATTAAGTAATAAGATGTAATAAAGATCATGAATATACTCAAAAGATTAGATGGAATATACAATTAGCATAATAAATAGGGACAAGGTTTCAGGCCAATCATGGTTCCATTGTCACCGCTGATAATAGTCCAAATAATAATACAAAGATATATCCTATATTATATTTAAACTGTATTATATATGGGATAAACAAAATGAAAATTGATATAGAAGATGATAAGACCAATATCAATATGGACAGATTTACTCAAAACTAAATAATCAGTCTTAAGATCACTCCAAAAACACCTTAGTAGGGCACATATATATGTATACAAATTAGCACGGATCTATGTTACGTCCTAATATACGACACGGGAACATGACATTTTCAAATAAATATAGACAAAATAGCACCAAACAGCCATATCTTGTGCACGTATCCGATACGGAGACACGGAACTATACTGCCATGTCGGAGTAACATAGGCACGGATAGTTAATTACCTCTGGAAAAATCCGTGATGGACGCTTTGATCCAAGATCATATTCATCCTACAAAAAAAACTCACGTATATTAAACTTGCAATTACATAAAAACAAAGTATTTTTCAAGAAGAATATATTTTCAAGATCACATTATGAAAAAGAAATCAAAGTACACCTGAGAAACATTGTGAATTGTTAAACACTGAACAAATCTGAAGGCGTTCAAAACATTATCCAAGCAAGCAAAATCACGCCAAGTCCAGCTTGAAAAACCGCCAATCAGTCTTTTAAGGTGAACCGTAGCTTCAACCAAACAAGTTTCATACTTTATAGTGTATGACACTTCATTGGAAAAGCTCTCAACAAAGTTGCAGTCGATCTCCACTGTTTTCAAGAGGTAGTATAGAATATGGAGCCACGAATCGACGTAAGCCCGAATATGAAGGTAATCTTTAAAGTAGAAAAGTACTTTGAATTTCTCAACAGTGAAATTAGTCAAGTGATCACAGGGTAATCGGCGGAGCGCCTGATCAACAAATTTGGCAAACCGTAATCGACCCGAGCGGTTCGATTTGCCCGGAATCTGTGTCTGGTACTGGTGCATATCGAAATCAAGGGTGCGAATGGATAGCCAGAGGTTACGTCACGCCGGAGCAACGGCGGAAAATCGGATAGCGTCGAGAGTTGGGAGGAATGAGAGTATGAGGAGAAGGAGAGGCTCAGAAAGGTCTGTGATGTTAGTTTGATGAGATTCTTCAGCCGGGGATGGCCATGGATGGTTTCTCCGGCGGTTTTTCCGTCTCAGCCGTGAGGTCTCCATGGAGTGGTGGAAGAACGACGGTGTGGGAATAGAGAAACAAAGTTTAGTCAAGTAAAGGTGTGCTAGGGTTTTTTTAACTCACATTTTCTACCGATCTTATTGTGGCACTGGTGGAGGAAAAGGGGGTTTTCAAATCTTGAAAAATTAAAAATAGTTTAGAAAATATTTGCTACATTTTGATTCAATCAAATCAGTTTTTAATTTTCTTAATAAAATATGCATGTTCCAATATTCATAATTTTCGTTTTATTCTATCTTAATTTTCAGCTTTTATGAACATTTATAGCCCTATATTATCTTCAACAAATAAGATTAAAGTCAGTGCTTTTTTACTCAATTCTTAAATGATACATCGGGCGTACTTTCCCCCAATTCTAATATGCATCACAATTATCGGATGTACATATACCATCAACATGATAAATGTGTATATATGTAGAATTAAAACAAAATTAAGGTTAAAAAGTATAATGCACAATTTTAATTATGACAATACACGTTTTTATATTTCTAAATGCACAAATTATAATTTGGGGCGCAGACACCCGATTTACTTAATAAATTGCCGTGGAGACTATAGTTTCGAGTTTATTTTTTTTATAGTAAATCAAAATGAAACTTAACTCAGATAAAAATTATAAATAACTGAATTTTAGAAAATAGTAATATTTTAACTAAATAAACATAAATTTTATCCAATTAATTTTTACTAAAAATAAGCGGGTCAAGTTTGAAGATATGGAGAATCCTCGTCGTGTATCAATTCCTTTTCCAATTAATCGTTCCGCATAGCCGTTCAAACATATCTCCCACGATTTCCTCAATATATACCTAATCAAATGATATATATATGGGAGGGATCCGGTGAGACACCCTTTTAAAGTGTGGCAGCCTGTTTAAAGTGTGGCAACTTTTGAACCGTCTAATTTGTTGATCTAATGGCCATATTTATTGGAGCATTTAGTTACTAATTAAAAGAAAAGCGCGAATTTTTTTCTCGGGTCTTTTCGGATCATAACAAGATCCGCGAAATTTAACATACTACTAGATTATTTCTTTGTTTTTTAGTTTCTTGTCTTCACATGAATTTTGTGTGAGGTCTGAGATTACTATGTGACCCACAAAGTCAACTCTTATAAGTTGGAGTAATTAACCGATTGAAATATAAGCATCTTGATTTTTTTAAATTTATTTTCTTTTAATTTCACATACATTAAGGTGTAATAAAACATATTAATAAGTGTTTTAAATTATATTTGCATGTGCTTCAAGTATAATGTTAAAATACTTTAAAATATACATATAAGTGCTTTAAATTATACGTGTAGGTCACTACTACAAAGGGGTGGATGCAAGGCACATATTTAAGACGTTTGATGGGGGCGCGTTTTTTTACGCCTTGATTGTGCTTTGCTAGTTGTAGGTATGCTGGCATGAAATCTAAGGTGCTCACATTGATTGGCGTTAGGAAGGATGCTTACGAGGCAAGGAAGGAGTTGAGAGCCCTCAAGCGTGCAGAAGGATTTTCCACAAGTGGGGACGCCTCGCAGGGACATGGTGGCGGTGATCATGACACCGACTATGACATGGGGCCTTGATTTAGTGTAATTTATTTTGAATTTTTAGTTAAGTATTGATTTGCCTTATCGAATAATATTACATTTTAACTGTATTTCAGTAACGTTTGAATGCTACGGATTTTGGTCAAATGTTTGTGCATTTACAATTCCTACAATTGTTTGCAGTATCAATTTTATATAACTACTGATTAGTGAGTGCGTGCTAGTTTTCGCCTAAAAATAACACTTCCGGTTACATTTACGAACTCGGAATTCTAGCCGGATCAGTCATTTTAACATTACTAAACCGGATGACAACCAGGGAACCCGTCTGGAAGTTGAATAAAAAGCCTTGCCTAACCAAAAAACTTCCGGGTAAATATTTTCCGAGCTCAGAAATCTAGCCGGACAGGCTTGTTCAAAATTTGCTTATCCGGATGGTTAGCCGGAAGTAGGTAAACCCTAATTTTACACTATCCGGGTAATGTTTCAGATACCGTATAACTACCCAGATAGGTTAAAAATTGAGATTTGTCGACTTTCTTTTATTCTATTGGATAGATCAAACAAAGGTGCAACCAAATGTTTACATGAATTAGATATTCAAACTAAGTTTGGACTAGTTGTATTATGAATAGCTGATAACACAAAAAGATCAACGACTAACGCCTCAACTTAGTCTTCGGCTTAACTTTGAAAATCAACTTCCTCTTCCGTTCGTTTCCTTTGCTGTCTATGACTATGCGTTCGGCGTGATCAGATCTTGCGCGATATATTGACATGTTTTCCTCTGTTTCCTCCATATTAATCGTGTCTTTCTTCGTTGGCACAAAAATGTGAGCAGGTCGTTTGTCATACTCCTCGAATAGCTCATCACCACACACCATTTGTTTCCCATCAAGAACAATCTCGTAGTGCCGATCAGAAGGATCTTGAACATAGTAAACTTGGTCACCTTCGCCAGCAAGTATGAACGCATCCGACTTTGATCCCACTTTCTTCCTATCAACCAATTGAAACCCTAAAGGATCGGTCTTAGTTCCTGTCTTTTGATCAACCCACTGACACTTGAATACAACCACCTTCAATGCCACATAGTTTAACTCCCAGATCTGAACAATGGTACCGAAATACCTATCAAATGAGTAGGATCCTTCTGGATTTTTCTTCCGCGACACAGCGATTGATTCGGAAAATGTAGTCACACCGCTATTCTGCGAAACACCTTTAGCATCGCTCTGTTTGGTCCCGTACGAGTAACCCTTCACATCATAGCCGCTGTAGCTGATAACCATCGTAAGCGGCCGTCTGGATAGCCATTTCACGTCCTCGGGATGGTCACCAATCTCTACCGTGTCCCTTAACCACTCACAAAAGGTTCTAATATGCTCATCATGTAGTTGGAAAGGCTT
Organism: Sherardia arvensis; assembly: GCA_948330725.1. Taxonomy (NCBI): domain Eukaryota; kingdom Viridiplantae; phylum Streptophyta; class Magnoliopsida; order Gentianales; family Rubiaceae; genus Sherardia; species Sherardia arvensis. Next base: position 30,388,380 of record OX415240.1, read on the forward strand.
TAGGGTTGGGTATAGACTTCTCAATTCCTCCATATGAATGTCAACGTAAGGGCGAACCGATTCATGGTTTCACATCACATACAGATGAGCAGCCTGCAAATCGATCGCTGGCGGGTTATGCAGCGTGCCTCTAGTTCCATGCCCGTTGAAACGAAAATCATGCCTTGAGGTGGGTAGTCCAACCGTGTCAACCTCATCTAAGTAAGGCGTACAAAATTCAATCGCCCCCTCCGCGACATATCTAGATACAATGCTTGCGTCAGGCCTGTACCTATTCTGCGAAAAGAATTTAAATATCTTCATGTATCTCTCGAAAGGATACATCCACCGGAGGAACACCGGACCACACTCCTTGATCTCCCGCACAAGATGGACAATCAAATGCACCATTATATCAAAGAAAGAAGGGGGGAAATACATCTCCAATTGGCACAATACTTCAACTACCATTGTCTGCAGCTTATCTAGCTTACGACGGCTAACTGTTTTCTGGCAAATTCCCTTAAAAAATAAGCAGAGCTTGCTGATGCACATCCTAACGTGGCTTGGAAGAGAACCACGAATGGCAATTATGTTCAAGTCTTGCATCAAAGTGTGACAATCATGTGATTTTAACCCTATCAATTTCTGCTCCTTAACATTGACACAGTTACCAATGTTTGAGGAAAAATTAGAGGGTACCTTCAAATCTTTCAGGCACTGCAAATATTTTGTCTTCTCAGCTGACGACATATTGTAGCAAGATGGAGGCAAGAAAGTGTTCCCATCCTCGATTACAGGAGCCAGTTCCTTTCTAATACCCATTATGTCCAAGTCTTTACGTGCTTGAAGTCCATCTTTGCTTTTTCCAGGAATATTCAGCAGCGTACCAAGCAAACTATCGCAGACATTCTTCTCAATGTGCATTACATCTAAACAATGTCTGACAACCAAGTGCTTCCAATATTGTAAGTCAAAGAAAATGGACCGTTTCTTCCAAGGGCCGGGGATGGGCATCTTCCTACGATTTTTCCCAAAATCATTTTCAATATCCTTGATTTTCTCAAATACCTCCTCGCCACTGATAGGAAGGGGGGCGGTGCATTCTCTTCCTTCCCATTAAACCATTTCTTAGCCTTACGGAACTCGTGACTGCATGGTAAGAAACGACGATGTCCTTGATAAACAGTTTTTCTCCCATGTTTTAATTGAGAGAAACTAGTATTCTCCTCACAAACAGGACAAGCTAGATGAACTTTGACTGAATAACCAGCTAGATTACCAAGTGCAGGGAAATCGTTCACAGTACAGAACAACATTCCTTTCAACTTAAACCATTCCTGCCGATATTCATCCCACGTCCAATTCTCTTCGAACCACAGTTTCTGAAGGTCGTCAACTAAAGGTTCTAGGAACACATCAATGTCATTACCAGGCTACTTTGGCCCTGCTATCATCAACGACAACATAACATATTTCCTCTTCATGGTCAACCACGATGGTAGATTGTAAATAACAACCATCACAGGCCAAGAACTGTGTGTACTACTCAAATCTCCATACGGATTCATACCATCAGTGGATAAACCCAACCTTACATTCCGAGTTTCCTTCCCAAAATCAGGATACAATTCATCAATTTTCTTCCACTGATCACCATCTGAACAGTGTGCAATCACATCATCATCTTCAACCTTCTCTCTATCTGCGTGCCATGTCAAGTTCTTAGCTTCTTCCTTGTTAGCAAACAACCTTTGAAGCCTAGGTATAATGGGGAGATACCACATGACCTTCGCGGGAACACGTTTGTTGGTTTCCTTAACAACATCTTCTCCCGCATCCACTTTTTGTTTCACAGCTTTGTATCGTGACTCGCCACAAACGCTACAATTTTCCAATTTCATCTCATCTTCCCCTCTAAACAACATACAATCATTAGGACAAACATGAATTTTCTCAAGTTCCATACCCATTGGACATAGTATCCTCTTGGCAGCATATGCCCTATCAGGCAATAAATTATCAATGGGAAGCTGCTGTCTAATCAACTCCAGCGCCTCTGTTAATGCCTTATCTGAAAGCCCATGCTTGGCTTTTAAATTCATCAACAATAAGGTCGCGCTTAGAATAGTGTGGATTGACCCATCATACAAAGGGGTCTGCTTATCATTATACATCGCTTCAAGCGCCTCTGGTTTTCCAAAAACATGCATGGCAACATCATCTATCAAGTCATCCAATTTATCGTCATAATTACCAGCCATTTTGTTTTCTCCTACAACCTCCATTGGTTCATTAAAAACAACAGTGCTACGTTCTTCCCCATGCCATACCCACGTGGTATAGGAATTTTGGAAACCCCTAACAATCAAATGTTCACACAAACCTTCAACTCCTAAATACACATCGTTAGTGCAATCCTTACAAGGGCACCGCATGGCCGACTGATTTTCTACTCTTGTATTATCAGAAGCAACATCAATGAAATATTCAACCAGTCCCATATACTCTGGTGAGGTCCGATGATTCTCCCTAATAATCCTACTATGTTCCATAACACTTGTGTACCTATTTTCATAAATTTTAGCAAATATTATTGAATTCATTCATCTACATCGTGCTACTTGACAACATATCAAATACAATATGGTTTTATAAACACAAATAACTAGGAATCAACACGCAAGTTCATATATTATTCAACGAAATTAGGGACACACATATATATTCATGCTTGAAATTAACAAACATCCGCCCATCAATACTAAATTTAGCGGGAGATTACCTCATCGCGGTCTAGGATTCAGCGAGCCCAAAGATTAGGAGATTCTCTGCATCCTTCAACCCAAAACAAAGATGGAATACAGTAGATAGAACAAAAGGATCCGTTTCTCGTTTTATAACTTTCTGTTTTAGCTTATCCGGGGACGTTTCCGAGTTCTGAAATATTGCCCGGCCATTTTTTCCTCTATCCGGATAAGTTTACGGTACCGTAAACTTACCCGGACGACTTTTTGACTTGACTCCACCGACATCAGAACTTTGCCCCGTCGACTTGACCGTCAAAGTCAAGCCGGTCAACGGGGAAAGTTCCGGCTAGCCATTTCCGGTGTCGGAAATGTAGGCTGGTCGGCGGTTAAATGCAACCGCCGACCAAAAATATCAGTTACACGGCGGTTGTGATGCAACCGCCGTGTAATAAGCCATCCGGCTAGAGAAACTAGATTTACGAGTTCGTAAATCTAGAAGGACGGCGGTTTCCTTATTTTCCCGCGAAACCGCCGTCCTCCGGCGCCGTTTTCCGGCCTCTTTCTACTAGTGTTAACATCCAAGTAATTTTAAAATTTAGCATTTGAAATCCAATTTCAACTAAATTCAAAATTTTATAAGCAAAATATAACTAGAATATGTTTAGAAGTCATTACTATAATTTAGAAGCCGTTACTATAATTTTATTTAGAATAAATTGAAAATTATGTTCAAGTGGCATATATATAAAAAGTGAAATTTATACTAACCATGTTTTATGAGATAAAGTATATTAGGTTTTTGAATAATTTATATTTGGATGAATTCATAAGAAAAGGAAAGTTTTTGATAATTAATGTCAAATTTAATATAAGACAACGTTAAGTTGAGTGTCAAGAAGTAGAAGTTCTCATTGAGATTGTCTGTTGAAAATTTTAATACCTAGGATTGACTATATTAAATGAGGAGTGTATTGGAGACATGATTTTGTATAGAAAGTCTATCATAATAACGTGTCAATCAAAATTTATTAAATTGACAATCACATTGAAAATGCTCTAAAGGCAAAGTCGATTTGAAAGAAGAACAAGAAAAGCAAAAGTCTTATCAGTATTACACTCAAATTAGGTAATTTTGATGAATTATTTCTATATTAATTATAAGCATAACTAATATTCTGCATACTATTTTTTATTATCTTTATACATTTATATTATTCGATTTGATAGTGAAAAAGTTACATTAACCAGCTACATAAACAACATATTATATTAATAAATATATTGGTCTTAAATAAAATAATTTTCCTAATATTATATTCGATTGCCAATTTTCAAATTTACTTCTAAAGTTGAATTCGAATTGAATGTTATTTTAGATGGATTTTATTTAAATAAGAATTCTAAAACCTCTAAACTCTTTATCAAATGAGATGATATCTTGAACTCCCACCTTTTAAAAATTATTCAAAAAGAACCTTAAACATACCGTGCAACGCGCGGTCCAGTCATGCTAGTTAGAATAATGATTATTATTATTCCAAATTCCTGATTCCGATACAATTTAGGAAAAGGCAAAAATCTTTTATTTATTCTCAAACGCTATTCCAAAACTCCTTACATTGAAGATCAACTTCATCAAATATTTCATAGTCTTTGATGAAGTTGAGGCAGTGATTGGAATATGTTATGGTTCTCGTGGATGATTTGCTATATGTAAGACCTAATCTGTGAAAGAAATAAGAAGTCTACCATGGGGATCTGTGTATTCATTTATGTCCAGACTCAATTGCAAGATCTCTGTTCTATATATATTTATTATGGTTGCAATAATTCTGATATATTTTCCCATTGATTTGATCATTGCATAATAAAACCTATACATAGTTCCAGTGATTCAGTCAAAGAAGATGATTATAGTTAACTGAATGAACTCGTCATTCAGTTGTTTTCATTATACAACAAGTTTTCGTTTGATCTGCATTGTTGAGACTATAAACTGGTAATAATTAATTTGTTCTTTTTAATTGTTTTAAAGGAAACTAATCAAATCTTACATGGTTTCGGATAACTTCCAATTTTGTTTAGGAAACGGAATCCCATATGCTTTAGGAAACTCGACCCTTGAGCTATATAAATAATTCTCAGGTGTCATTGGAATTGAACCTTAAGAAATTAAGAATGGAAGAATTAGGGCAAGAAAAGACGGTAGACTTCTCTATGCTCGTCTCCCGAGCCGCTCAAGAGTCTTACCTGGCCTTGAAAGAACTGGTGGAGAAGAATCATAACACTGATATTTCAGATTCAGATAAGAAAAACGGCATTCTCAAATATGTTGTTGATACTCAGCAGCTTATGCTACGTCTCAACGTCCTCGCGAACTGGTGCAAGCAGATTCCTATAGTCCAGCACTGTGAAAAACTTGAATCAGCATTATCAAGTCATGATTCTTGCTTGAGTCAAACTGCAGATTCACTCTTTTTTATGCATAGTGATCTGCAGCAAACCCGTGCTCCGATGTACAATGTTGCATCTGCTGTTGAGGTTCTACTCGCCGGAAAATACAACCGTCTTCCAAGATGTATCGACGATTTGGGGATGACTAAAGGAAATGATGATCAGCAGCAGAAATCAGGTTTGAGAAAGCTAGACTCAATGGTTAGGTCTAAACTACTTGAAGCCTCAATCCCTAGAGAGATATCTCAAGTTAAGGTTACAGATGGCACTGCTTTGATTCGCGTGAATGGGGAGTTTAAGGTTCTTGTCACGCTTGGTTATCGGGGGAATTTCTCGCTGTGGAGGATTCTACACTTGGATCTGCTTGTTGGTGAGAGTACTACTGGGAATGTTAAGCTTGAGGAAATGCGTCGGCGTTATCTTGTTGATGATTTAGAACGGAGAATGGCTGTTTCAGAAGATCCTTTTGTTACGCTATATTCTGTTCTTCACCAATTCTGTGCTGCACTCATCATGGATATAGTGGTAAGACAAGTGGAAGGCCTAATTAGACAAGTGAGATGGAAAGATGCAGTTAGGTTTGAGTTGCTTGACCACATTTCTGATGTTAGTGATGGACAATTTGATTTGAAAACTCAAAGGTTGAAGATTTCGTACTGGTTAGATTCTGATAAACCTGGCTCAGAACCATTTATTAGAATTGAACCTGGACTGGATCGACAAATCAAATGCCTTCATAGCTCATTTGTGATTGATCCTTTGACTGAAAATGAGGCAGAGTTTATTCTTGATCAGAGTTGCATTGATGTTGAGAAACTGCTGGCTCGAGCTATGTCTTGCAACAGATATACGCATTTGCTTGAAATTTTCAAAGACATTGAGAAGATGATGAGTCCAGGAGATGTTCATCTTGAGTCGTCTAAGGATGCTTTGCTGGTTCGTGCCTATGGTTCGTCTTTTTTCAGACTTGGAATAAATATAAATGGTCGGTTTCTTGTTCGGTCATCCAACAATATTGTGTCACAGTCAGAATTGTGTGAATGTGAAGATGCTCTGAACCAGAGAAGCATGACAGCTGCTAAAGCTTTCGCTAGCTTGCGAATGAAGAGCATTCTTCACTTGTTTGCCCTTACTGGAAAATTCTTGGGGCTGGAGGTTGATGGAAATGGTGATCCAGCTAAGGTGAAGCTACCCAAGAATATTTCAGATGGATTGCTTATGGGGTTCCCTAATTGTGGGGGCTCATACTATCTGTTAGTGCAACTCGATGACAATTTGAAGCCTCTATTCAAGTTACTTGAGACTCAGCCAGATCCTTCTGGGAACTCGAAGAATGCTATTCGCGTGAAAAATGTCGATATTGGTCAGATGATGATGCTTGAAGATGATATCAGTTTAAGCCTTCTTGACTGTGAAAAATTGCCTCAAGACCATACAGTCCGTGGACTAGAAGAAGTTTCGCAAAAGCGTTCACTGGAAATTCTTCCAAGCTGTCTTGAATATAAAGGTGGATCTAATAACAAGAAAAGAAGAATACTGGATTTGAAGTCAGATGCATCAGAAGTTGATCTTGTAGCTGAAGCAAATAAGGGAAACTTTCCATCATCCATATACTCATGTTCACTCCTTCATGCTGTCAGGCACTGTTCAATAAGTATCAAACATGCCAGACTAACCAATCAAATGGATGAACTCGATATTCCATCAAGTTTTAAGACAGCATCCACCAACCTATTGTTCCGTCTTCCATCGTGGCAGCGTATAAGTTTACGGTTAGGGAGGCTAGGAAGCATGCATTGGGATGTGAAAATTTGTGATCAGTACTTTGCAGACTTATGTGAACCCAAGAAAGGTTCAAGTATGGATGCACATATTAGTTATGATTCACAAGGTGTTGTGGTGAGTTACCACTCAGTTGAGGCTGATAGTATCAAGAAGATGGTAGCTGATATTCAGAGGCTTTCTAATGCTAGATCATTTGCTCTAGAAATGCAAAACTTTCTAAAAGCTGAAGAATACAGTGAATCTGAGCTGAAGAGTTCGTTCAAAATTGAAGCAGTAGGGCTGATGAGTTTGTGGTTCAGTTTTGGATCTTTCGCTCGCTATTTTGTTGAATGGGAGGGCGGCAAAGAGGGGTGCACGGTGCGTGTATCACCCGACCAGCGCTTGCCTCGCGCAGAGTTCTTGGAAGAGTTGATCAATGGAGCTCAAGTAGCATCACTTTTGGATTGTATAAGGCTTGCTGCAGGACCCCTTGCAGGCATGAAAGCAAATTGCAATGGCAATAGCAAATAACATCGATTGTGATGGCATACATACATTCAAATAAAATAATACAAAATGTATATATGTAAGATGAAATCATTCAAACACTCTTTAATTTCTAAGAACCGTAACATAACACAAATTTGTAAAACTTCAATCAACTCTTTAATTTGAACTTGAAATTTAAGGGTGTGTATGGTTCGCAAGATTTTTGAGAGTCTGGATTTTATTTTGGGTTTTTGAGAGTTTGGGTTTTTGTTTGGGATTTTGAGAGTCTAGTTTTGCAAAATCCTTGTTTGGTTGGGTTGAGTTTGTGAGTATAGAACAAAATGTTTGATTGGTTTTTAAGATTTTGCAAGTCTGGATTTTAGAAAACTTGGTGAACCAAACAAGATTTTACAAAATTGGACTTGGATAGTCCAAGTTTTGCAAAAATTTGTCCAACCAAGCACACCCTAAGATTCTGACCAAGTAACAGTTTGGGTTCAGATTTTGAAAAAGTTTACAATTTTAGCCCTAAACATACTTATTAACTATCTGGGAGAATGGCCGCGGTCAATAGAACTTCTCTCCTCCACCATTTCTTAAGATCCCCATCTCTGAATCTCCTCTTCTATTTTGTTGAAGATTTTTATTGTTTTTATGTAAACCAATTTTCACTACCTAGCTAGATCAATATTCTTTCCTCATATACATTAATGATTTTAAATTGTTTTTGAAAGTTTAGTAAACGTAATAAACTATTTAATTTGCATACTCTATAAATAGAGATTATTTTTCCCATAATTGGTGCATATTGTTTAAGCATATTGTTTTATCTATAATTATATTGGATTTTTTGAATATGTTTTTAATTAACTAGTATAAATGAACCGTGCGCTGCATGGTTTGTTCGGGGCATAGCAGGTGGAGTATAATATTAGAACCTTTTGTTTTATATTTAAATTTTAAAAGATAAGATGATTTTCTATTAAATTAATTTACTTCCATTCTTAATTTGAAAGATCAAAAATAATTATGCACTAAATTGTTAATTAAAATTTACTTCTTCGTACTCAAATTTTGATAGAAAACATAATTTTAAATTAAAATTTGCCCGATTATTATAGTTTTTTTTACTAAAGTATAATAATTAGTCTTGGAAGTGACGGTCACTATATAGTGACGGGTTTATATGCAAAGAAGTTTGGGACGGGGGTCTTTCTGCAATTTATACAAATTGCATTTAGCATGCTTGAATTTCACACTTGAATGCTTGTTTTTTAGACCAAACAGGTTGTTTTTAGAACATGCTTGCATTTCACACTTAACAGGTTGTTTTTTAGAGAATGCTTGCATTTCACACTCAACATGTTGTTTTTTAGAGAATGCTTGCATTTCATAGTTAACAGGTTGCTTTTTAGAGTTCATGTATTTTGAAGCAAAAAAAGATGGTTTTATAGAGTATGCTTGAATTTCACCCTTGAATGCTTGTTTTTTAGACCAAACAGGTAGTTTTTTAGAACATGCTTGTATTTCACGCTTAACGGGTTGTTTTTTAGAATAAAATGCTTGTTTTTTAGACTGTGTGGACATGTTTGCTAACGTCTATTTTTAGACTAACATGCTTGTTTTTTAGACTGAGTGAACAGTGCGCGTGAGTGAATAGTGCATTTTTGTCAAAATTGCAAATAAGGATCTCCTTCCTTCCATATTCCAATATAGTCATTCGTCACTATATAGTAACCGTCACTCAAAAGACCAACTCAAAGTATAATCTATTTTAGCAATCAAAAGTAGAATTTGGTTTCAATATAAGTGCTTAATTATTTATTTTATTGTAAGCACCAAACAAAACTATAAACATTGATAAGTACTAAAAAAACATTTATGTAATGTAAATAATTGATTTTGGGTGATATATTTTACATCAAATAAGAGCATTTATATTTAGAAACAAAATATTATACATCTATGTAAATAATATGAGAAACTCTTGTGTAAGGCGGCCTTACGGTAAGGCAAGGGGTATTAAATTTAGGGGCAAAATACCTTTGGGGCTGTAATATAAATTATTTAATTTTCGGTGCAGTACTTATATTGTTAATAAAACTCAGGGACCATTTTGCAATAAGAATATATAACACATTTAATCTCCTTATTCATCATTACCATCATCAATCATCAATGTTAAATCATCAAATCATCGTCGCTCATCATCAATTCATCGACAATCATAACAAATTATCGACGTTCATCATCAAATCATCGTTGTTCATCAAATTATCACCGTTCATCATCAAATCATCATCGTTCATCATCAAATCATTGTCGTTCATCATCAAATCTTTGTTGTTCATCATCAAATACTCAAATATTCGTCGTTCATCGTCAAATCATCGTTGTTAATCATCAAATCATTGTTGTTAATCATCAAATCATCGTCGTTCATCATCAAATCATCATTGTTCATCATCAAATACTCAAATATTCGTCGTTCATCGTCAAATCATCGTTGTTAATCATCAAATCATCGTTGTTAATCATCAAATCATCGTCGTTCATCATCAAATCATCATTGCTCATCATCAAATCATCGTCGTTCATCGTCAAATTATCGTCGTTAATCATCAAATCATCGTCGTTCATCATCAAATCTTTGTTGTTCATCATCAAATACTCAAACATTCGTCGTTCATCGTCAAATCATCGTTGTTAATCATCAAATCATCGTCATTCATCATCAAATCATCGTCGTTCATCATCAAATCATCAAATCATCTTTGTTCATCATCAAATCATCAAATCATCAAATCTTCGTCGTTCATCATCAAATTATCATCGTTAATCATCAAATCATTGTCGTTCATCATCAAATCTTTGTTGTTCATCATCAAATACTCAAATATTCGTCGTTCTTGTCACATCATCGTTGTTAATCATCAAATCATCGCCGTTCATCATCAAATCATCGTCGTTCATCATCAAATCATCGTCGTTCATCATCAAATCATCGTCGTTCATCATCAAATCATCGTCGTTCATCATCAAATCATCATTGTTCATCATCAAATCATCAAATCTCCATTATTTCAACCTCGACCTCTCGATTCCGGAATCGAGAGGTCGAGGTCGAATTTCTATGTGATCGCCTGGTTTGAGATCATTCAGACAGTCTGACACGTGAAGGTCGTATGGAGGCGTAGAGACCGGATGCTCTCACCCTATTCCATCCGATGTTGTCCTCGATTGTTCGCCGACCATTTACAGAGTACCTGAGCCAAACTCAACGCAATAATTTAATAGCCCGAATCATCAGAAAGAAGCCGAGAGATGAGATTGCTTGCTAATAGTAAATTACCTAGCAGCTAAGGTGTCCGCGGCCGAATCATAGTTGAGTTCAACATCATAGCAAAAGAGAATGAATCCAACATGCCCATTCTGCATCTTAAAAGCAGGTTTCGTCATCAGCATCATTATTCATGACCTCAAAAAAGAATAAAAATAAATCTGAATCAAGCGAATTACCTCGCGGTTTAAAACCTGAGCAGGAAACCAGAAGTAGCCATTTTCGATCGCAAGGTATCTAGCCATCACTGAATCCTGCGGTGATGGTGATGAGGCCTCATTCTGTTTTCCTGATCGATGGCGGAATCAAGATTCCGGAATCGAGGTCGGCGATTCGACCTCGACCTCTCGATTCCGGCGCATTTCAAGTGTCCTGTGTCGCTCGGTTTGATGAAGGATCCGGTGACATTGTCGACAGGGATCACGTACGACCGCGACTGCATCGAGAGATAAATCGACGCCGGCAACAAAACATGCCCGGTGACGAACCAGGTGCTCACCTCCTTCTACCCGATCCCCAACCACTCGATCAGGAAGATGATCCAAGACTGGTGCGAGGAGAATCAGTCGTTCGGAGTCGAGCGGATTCCGACCCCACGAATTCTGCTATTGTCTATGAGGTGGCGGAGATCTCCAAGAAGGTCAAATCCGCCGCCGGCCGCCGAGAGTCGAAGAGGTGCCTCGAATTGCTTGCCCAGATCAGAACGGAATCGGCGTCGGCGTCGCTCTGGCCTCGTCCTTTGAATCGTTAGCCGGTGAAGAAGAGATTCAATCGACAGAGAGCTTATCCTCGAGTGATTTGGGGATCAAATTTTAGATATTTCAATATAGTCCCTGCACTTATCCACATTTTACACTATGGCGCCGAGAACAATGTATTTATATTAATGCCCCAAAACTTATTAAAGTGGGGTTTGCCAGACCCTTTGCCTTATCATAAGGCTGCCTTACGTAATTGTTTGTCTAGTTTATAGATATATTATTATACATCTAAATATTAAATTTCAACCATTATCAATTGATTTCACATATCAAATTGGAAACTAAATAACCTTTAATGTAAGGAAAGATTACTTTTCCATCCATAAAAAATATTCACGTAGAAAATTAATCTAAAGTTGTTTGTAATCATGGAATTAAAAAGAAACTAAATTACTGAAAGATTTAAAATGGAACATAATTAATATCCCTATACAACATTTGAGCTACGTGCCTACATTTCTTTATTTTCATTCGTAGATGGGCAAAAAGGGGAAGTAAATAAATATTTTTGCTTATCCTTTGCTTTGGAGAAATAGAATCAATCTCCACAGATTTTACCCAAAAAAATTAATAATTATTAATTAAGATAGAAACAAAAATTACAATAGGCTGTAGCAACACCAATATTATTTCATTAAAAAACATCATTATTTACCCTAAATTGAACACATGCAAGCACAAAAACATAATTTATCGTTCGAGCACCTTATAAGCATATTGGATACAAGTAACAAATTGAGCACCAAAATATAATTCGCCCATGCATGCAAGCACAAAAACTGAATGCAACTACGACATTGACTCTAACTAATTAAGCCCCATGCTAGAAGCAGCACGGTGATTTTAGCCGCCGGGTTCCCACCGATAAAAACCTGCATTAAGATCCGTCGGAATATTCCTGATCACTGATATTGAAACCCCATAAACCGCATTTCGCTTCCAGACACGTCACGCACAATCTGCCACGACTCGCGAGTTGGTGAGTAGGCAGGACAAGTTAAGTTAGCTCCGAAGATTGTGGATTCCGACGACAGTTAAAGATATCAAGGAAATCGTGATAATTGGTTGATCATATAGTCAAAAGTTGAGTTAACTGAATAATAAAGAATGAGTTGATGCTTCCTTGAATAGGATTGATAAGATGATGAGGCAGGTTATGATTCCGAACATGGACACGATCATTAACCTTCACCGGCCGAACATGTCGACGAATCCCAAGTTGACAAGTGTTCCGACCAAATTGATGCCGGAGGTTATTAGGGACAGGGCTAGGGATGTCTGATTAAATGCGCCTACCTGCTGGACGATGGTGGGTTGTTTTGCTGTAGTACATGACGGTGTTGATTCCTACGAACTGGGCGCCTGGGCCACTTCGACTGTAAGAAAGCATTTAATCCTGGGCGTAGTGTCCTCGCCGGATAACGACCTTGCTCAGGTTCGTAAACACAATTGCGAAAATAAAGCATCAACATAAACTGCACCATCTTAATTTGGTACACCGGCAATTCTAAGCAAACAGAAATCCTGCACAAAACAACTAAAATCGATGTTGACAACGAACCTGATCGGTATATATACAGAAGCTTTAAGATTTGAAGATCTTGACGAATGGAATATGTGCGAAATTATTGAATCGTGAGGTTATACATTGTCTCATCATCATTCTTAATCATCCGTGGAAGTTTGGGGTTGAGTAGGTTGACTTGAATATTGTGTCAGAATGCTAGTGCAGACTATATATATACCATACACTAGTGGAAACCGATCAATAGGACAGCGGGGTTTTGGGGTTAGCACGGCAGCGTTGTTCCGCCGTTAGTTGGGCCGCCGTGCTTTTCTGTGGGAAGCACGGCGGTTTTTTTCCCGCCGTGCTTTTAATTTCCGATTTCGGATATCCTTCCGGAAGAGAAATTTCAGATGTCGTAAATCATTCTGGAAAAATCATTTCAGAACCATTTTCTCAATCGTAAATCCTCCGGAAAGAACCATTTCCTCAATCGGAATCCTTCCGGAAAAGTCATTTCAGAATCATTTCCCAATTGTAAATTGTATGGGATTGATTAAAAAAACCGGCCAAATCGGCCGGCCAAATCAAAATGAGAACAGAATCACATTCAAGCAAAATCATCATCCAATAAAGTAGATCATTGAATTGATATACTAAAGTTGAAGCAAAATATGCGACTTTACAAAATTGAAGCACTAGTCCTTTAAACTTAACTACCATCTATACATCTATAACTGTCTATACCATCTATTCAAGTGTTGAATATAATCCATCTAAATCAACTAATGTAAACATATTCAACAAAATTCATCAACACCTTGGATGCAGGAACGTTGTACTCCATCAAATATGAGCTAATGACACTGCAGAGAAGATAATATGTTGATAAATTGAGGGTTCAGCAGCCAATAGCTTTATACCAATGGCTTTATACCTTCCATGTGAACCAAAACGCCACCTATCTCGTCCAGAAGCCATAGTTCCATTCCTATCATACAAAACCAATCAAAAACACGAATCAAAACTCATAGTAAACTGGTAAATAAGCATAAAGTGTTAAGAAAGATGCAAACTTTGGGATTCCACGAATGAAGAAGAAGATAAAGCAATGTATATGTAATGTTATGTTCCTAAAACCAATAAACTTAGCCAATAACGAATCAACGAATCAATGATGCATAACGAATCAACGATGCAAAAGAAGAGCAGCAGTCCTTACCATAACCCAAGAAAGGCCTTTCCAAGCCTCATTCACACTCTTTTCCCCATATTGCCAAACCAAAATGATGCAGGACTCGTGCGTTGATTAATTGTGGTTGAAAAAGAACTCGTAACAAGATATATAATTAACCTTGGCAATCACACCTCAGAAAAATATATAAATATCCTTTGGCAATCACACCTCCGGGAAAACTGGGTTAAAACTCATACTCTAAATTTTTATAAATCTCAAAATCTCTTCTCCTCCTTTTCTCTATAAGGATTACAATATATATAGCTATGAAAGTAAAATAGGAAAATAATATATGTCCTAATTCTATTCTAAAACTAAAAAGAAAACAAATATAATCATTTCCAAACTAAAATTCACTTTTCATGAATAGTTTTGAAAAATAGTTGTTACCATTCCTCATCATTCTCCCCCTCTTGAAAAAAATTCGACTCCGACGAATTATAACAAATAATCTTTGTGGAAGAACTCTGCAAATCTGAACCAATGCTTGACTCCTTGCGTGGATGTCCTTTCCAATGAATAAGATACTTCCAACGTAAAAGACATGCTTGAATTCCAAAATCATCAAAAGATCTAACAATGAATTTATGGACTTTCAATTCTCTTTTCTTCAGAAACTGCAACATATCATCCATTCTTGGTCGAATCTTCTCGATTCATCTTCGATTAAACACCTCCATATCTTGATATTGATGGTGCTCTTGAACTTTATCTTCCAATCGTTGATGTGACTTGATCTTTAGCTGTGAATGTTGTGATGGATCATCCATTTGAAGTGAGGATGGCTTCTGTTGTTTAACCTTCACAGATGATGGTGAATTCTGCTCAACCATTGGCGTCTCTGTTGGTGAAGACTGTCGCAGCTTCAATATCGGCGTAAAATTATGCACGATAGGTTCGAAGAAAGCAATCGATGTTTTTATGGTTGCTGGTGGATTCATAGGTGATGGCGGCGACAGATTATTCGCATCCATTGCGTCAAGGCGAGGAATCAATTGTTTTAAGGAGTCCTTGATTTCAGCAATGTCCGAACCGTACTTAGCAATCATAGTATCATGTCTGCTAATGACCTCTTCCAAATCTTTCAGCGTCATTGTCGAAACCTTGCTCTGATACCAAAAATGATGCAGGACTCGTGCGTTGATTAATCGTGGTTGAAAAAGAACTCGTAACAAGATATATAATTAACCTTGGCAATCATACCTCAGAAAAATATATAAATATCCTTTGGCAATCACACCTCCGGGAAAACTGGGTTAAAACTCATACTCTGAATTTTTATAAATCTCAAAATCTCTTCTCCTCCTTTTCTCTATAAGGATTACAATATATATAGTTATGAAAGTAAAACATTAATAGGAAAATAATATATGTCCTAATTCTATTCTAAAACTAAAAAGAAAACAAATATAATCCTTTCCAAACTAAAATTCATTTTCATGAATAGTTTTGGAAAATAGTTGTTACCATTCCTCATCACAAACCCATTTCAATTATCCTGCACCACACTAAAATATTCCAACTATTCATCAAACAAAATAATAACCAAGAAATTAGACACACACATAGAGTAATAACCAAGAAACAGCAGAACAGACTACAATAAGAAAATGTAGCAAAATAGCACTAGGAAAGGGAGGTAGTATATTGAACACTTGATGAAACCATTCCTTTACAAAGTTGATCAAAATCAATAGATGATTTTTGCTGTGAATTGGCTCACTTTCTATCAAACCAGAGAAACAAGGGTGAAAAAAAAACATCCTTGCATATTCAGTCTGCCTGTGCTGCTTTGAAAGCATAGAAGTGAGCCAATTCACAACCTCTCCCTCATTGATCTCCTCCTGAATCCAGCAAGTACCGAACTCTCCTCCCCATAAGCAGCCAGTAATTCATCAAATACAACATAAAACATATGCCTAACACCCCTCTCAGTACCAACAACAGAAAACTGATTCCCCCCATGAATTCTTCAGAAAATAGTGAACCACCTTATTTTCCTTCAACCTGGACACAAATAGAGAACCACCCTATTTTTCCTTCAACCTGGGGAGGCGCAGGGGATGCGCAGGGACAATTTAGATCCCTAAATACACATAAAAGAACATCATAAAGAACTGATTGAAGAGAGACAATTTGCACTCATAATGCTCGGATAAGCAACAGATGGTGGGATGTATGGCGATGTTTCGGTGGTGATCTGCCGTCGATTGAGGAGTTCGAGGCGGTGGTCGGATCGTCGACAATTATTCTGCCCGTACCCGTCCTAAAATCCCCAAAACCGAACAGATACGGGGCTGTCGAAGTGGATCGTGAGCCGAGGATTTCCGGAACGGCACCAGGCCAAGCTGATCCCGTCACTGCTTGTCCGCCTGTCGCATTCGGGCTACTCGATGGAGGATTTTTTTTCTCATTCTTTCTGGATTGCGGGGGTAAGGTCGAATGATAATTGATTGTTATATAGTGATTAGTGAGAATATTTCATGGCTGAAATCAAATCTTAAAAAGATTAACGGTTCCGATTTAAAATGAAGTAAAAAGAAAGTAATAAATATTTGTATATTTCCTTTTTCAGAATGTATTCTTATGGTATTAAAACTTACCAAAAATAATATTTTAGTTAATATTGATTTTTCTTCTTTTTATAAGAGAAGAATTATTTTTTACAAACTTAACGACAGTATATATATTATTTATATTCATAATAAGTTAAAAATTTCTATGGAATATATTAGTTTTTAAAATTTTTAAATAAGAATTGATAACTAATTATATAAAGTTGATTTACTTATACTATTAAATAGTGTTTACAAAATCTCAATTAAAATTGTCTATTAGATAGTGGTTTTGGAAAATTTAATAAAAAATCCTTATTTATACTCAATTTTATTAGTATCTATATAGAAAGTAAAGTAATATTTGATTAGTTAATCTGCATGTGTTAGTGTTCACATAGATTCAAGTAAGATTGACTTTGCTTAGTGAAATTGGATACATCTAGTGTGTAAGGTCAATTAAGTTTTGATATATGATTAGCTAAACTACATTCGATTGCAATTTGTTGGTAAAGTATATAAAAAGTAAAGTAATATTTGATTAGTTATCAGGATTTAGTTAGTGTTCACAAAGGCGCCGTTTGGCAGCAAGAAGTTAGAACATTTGCAATGGTGCTCATTCTGTACTTGCTTGCAAATTTTTAAAACTTAGAGCAGGGTTGCTTACCATTGCAGGATGCACGTATACTGCTCTCACCTAGCGGCCCTGCTCTCTCAAGCAGGCATGCTGTAATAAATACACCACTTTTCCAATCCTGGTTGAAATCATTTACGTACCCGTTTAGCATTTATATATGTTATTTATGCTTTGTTTATATCCCATCGTATTTAAATATCAATTTACCTATATGTTTGACTTTTAACTATTTCGTTTATTCTTCAAATTTTAAATTAACATAACTGGAATTTATATACCATTTATATATTATGTTTTACAAAAAAATTATTTTCTTCCTAAACGTAACAATTTTAATTTTCCTTCAATAAACATTTCATAATTGCATTTAACTTGTTATATGTTTTTAATCTCATCGAGTATTATATATGGATTTCATTTGAATAAAATAAAATAATCAATTATTATTTAGTTTTAGTAAAATAATATAAGTACTTGATATTTAGTTTGAATAAAATCATATAAGTAATTAGTATTTAGTTTGAGTAATTAATATATAACACATTTTCGTTGTAAATTTTTATTTTAGTAATGAAATATTACTAATATTTTATTAAAATATAAAAGATATTGTGGGACCTTTGAAAAATTAATGATTGTAACTTACCATTGTGGGCGATTGTGGTTTGCCACATCATTTGCTTAAAATATGACATGTCAAGTTAAACTACACACTCGTGTAGCTATCCATTGTGAATGCTCTTACAAGAGGTTTGAATGAGAGTTTTGGTTTTTTTACTAAAAATAGATTTTTGACTAGTCAAACAACTACTTATGGTGTTTGGTGAGATAATGAATCATCTACCTGTTTGATCCAAACCTCTCAATTGGAAAACGCTTGAAAAACCTGCGTTTCCAACTTAACTCAACAATTAATATTACAATTTTCCTTTTTATCCTTTACTCTCAGCTTTCATGCGTACGAATTCTTTCAAACATTTTTCCCATTAACTAAACACAATATTTTTATTCCTTATTATCCTTTTAAAAATTGTAAATTTTTATTTTATCCTTTTATTTTTTTATTTTTTGATCAAACAACTCAAAGAGTGGAGGGATGTTAATTAGGCTCCCTTGACCTTAGATGAATAAAGCCTGAAAGGCCATAGTTAATCTGTCATTGACAGTTACAAAAAAGAGCCTCGGCTCTTGAAGCATACAGCTTCCAAAAAATGAAATAATAAGGGGGCTAGACCTCACCCTGTGTAATCCATCTGATCTCAATAAAATAGTTTCAGAGCCTATTAGAGAGTTGCAAGCAAAACTCAAGGCGGCACCAAAATATCTATGAGACACAAAATTGGAGATGTTAATGCCTTAACATAAACTTTGTACAGAGTCGAAGGTCATTCATTTTCACAGGTGCAAAAGTAGTGTTCAACCTTTGTTTAGAGCTCATGGGCTGGTTCTGGTTCTGGTTTGCTCCTTGGCATCCCACTAGTCTCCTACCAATGGGTCTTCATTTCCTGCAGTAACCAAGTCATCAGTAGTAACTGTAATTCATGCAACCCTAAGGTTTTGTAATCCCTGTTTATCCAAGAGAATTAAATTTTTCAGCAACTGTGAGGCCATGTAATTAGGCATAGATGAAATGTGGGGATTGACAGCACTAAACTTAGCCAGGAAATCTGCAATCAGGTTACCCTCTCTAAATATATGGATTATGTCATTTCCTTGTAATTATTCCTGAATGTGATGACATAAACTCATGTGTTTCCAGTTTGCCTCTTGGGGATTTTTAATACACCTAACTGCAGACAGACAGACAGTCTCTATACTGTAGGCATGGAAAGATTGTGCAACAGAAACTCCAAACTCTATGGCTAAAATTTCTGCATGCAGTGGTGATGATGCAGTGCAATGTTTGAGTGCCATTCTAATTACTCTACATTGCCTATCTCTGACTACCAGACCCAAGCCCACTGAGTTGGGAGAGTAAGATGCATCCACATTTATTTTGAACCCTAAATCAGGGGGCAACCACCTAATAGATCTTGCAATTTTAGGTTGCTTCTGTCTCAGGAGTGGAATAAGTCCAGACCTGAGAAGATCTTCATGTTTCTCAGCCTTTCCAAAAAGAGGGAAGGCAATGAAAATCAGGGAGACCTTTGCCACCTGAGTGTCTGATTACTGTCATACTTATCCTCAAAAATAATTTTGTTTCTTCTGGTCCACATAAACCAGTAGGTAGAAATGATAGTGGTGAGGCTCACTACAGTGTGTACCTTAAATAAATTTCTATAAGATAAGTAATATGCAATTCTATGCCTATAAGATAGAAATGTAGGGACTGGCATGTGAAACAGGGAATGCATAAAATCCAATAACTGCATTTTTTCTCACACATGTTAAAAAAATGATCTATTGTATCACTGTGACCACAAAGTGGGCACTTAGATGCCAAAGAGATCCCAATTTTAACAAGTATGTCATCAAAAGGGATCAAACCATTAACAATTCTCCATATAAGTATTGACATCTGAATAGGTATGTATTTATTCCATACCTTTTTAATTGAGTGTTTGTCATTTGATTGTGCTCTTAGAATCCTATATGCTGATTTAATTGAGAATGATTCATTTTGTTCTGGCCTCCAAACCAACTTGTCATCATGGTTATACTGCACCACAGCTTCCTGCAATACTGAAATAATATTGGTAGCCAAAAATGGCTCCAGAGCAGGTAAAACCTGAGATTTGTGAGCACAAAAATTAGCAACAATGAGCTTAGGAAAGGGCAGTTTTACCCCATCTAGCAATTTCTAGTACAGTGCTCCTTCCCCGGTCCAATTTGAATCTCAAAATGGAGCTAAACCTTTTCCAATTAGGACCTGTGATTGGGAGTTGCAGAACTCAGTGACAGTGCAGATTATTTTCCATGTATGAGATGCTCTATAGGTCACAGGGATGCTTCATAAAAAAGATGTCCATATAGCACTGTTATGTTGCATTATCCTTTTAAGAATATTAACTTACTAAAAACATATAAAAATCTTATATATATTAATAAAAAATACCTCAAAAAAAAATACAACAATTATTAAACAAGTGTTTCCATAATTTTAAAATAATAGATCACACCCTAATCAAACTAAAAAAAAAACCTTATAATAAATTTTAATTATTTTTATTTTCTAGAACAATAAATTTTAATTATCTCTAGTAAATCATATATTTTTAGTCAAGTGTTTCCATAGTTTCACGATTAAAAGTCAAACAATTATTGTAAATTTTCGCAATACACGGCGGGTTTTAAAACCCCGCCGTACTTATCGTTCCAAGGTGTTTATATGTTGGGTTCCATTACATTTCCGATTTCAGAAACCCAAAGGACGGCGGAGAAATGAAATTTTGATTTCCCCGATGTGCTTCTATGCCTTATATTGCATGGTTTCCACTAATGATATAACTAGTCTTATTGGAATCAAAAGTCATATATATGAATACCATAATCATACTGATTTGAGCAGTAAGTATATTTTGGTGTGAAATTTGTTGTTAATAAATAGGAAAATAATATACATCTAAATCATGTATAGGAAGCGGAAGTAGGCTTCTATATTATAGTAATTGTGGAAACAAAGAAATTATTGGGTAATATATGGAAGGCGGACGAATCATACATAGTAATTTCTAAAGAATGAAATTTAAAGAAACTAAAAAGGAATATATGAAAATTGTGGATGCCGGAATATGGTAATGTTGCGGTGGTTATGTGGTAGTTTTAGTCAAAACTATTTAGTTTCATTATTTTTAATGTTTTTTATTAATTTATTATTTATTGACCGGAGCAATAACTATTCTAATTTCCTTTAAAATAAATAATTCCTCATTAAATATACTACGAAAACATTGTTTTCTTCTTAGGGTGTGATGACGGGATAATTTTAAAATTCAAAAATCATCGTTTTAGGTTAAAAGGAGGTGAACAAAGAGTTTATATATATTTGAAATATAAAATTCATGAAAAAAAGCCCACATGGGAATTGGGATACAGTAATGAACGCGCCCGAATACTCAAACCCAGCTCGGCCTCTTATTGGTTATGGAAATTCGGGCTTTCGGGGAGTGCTCGGAAACTGTTTGATAAAATGTCTGTCAGAAATTCCTTCACTTGTAATTCCGGCTGAGAGGCATTTCCATTTGATTCCTGAGCCTGATCAATGCTCCTGAAACACTGAACACAACGCAAGGTAATTTCCTGGAACATGTGTGAGGAAGAAAATATAGACTCTGACGTTGAAAAGTCAAATGAACATATACGAAGATGTAATATTAGTCAAATGGGTCTAATCTTTAATCCCACCTGCTTTCGGAGTACTTTGTTGGGTATAGTAAATTTGTCCGATTCTGTTTAAGAAACGGATCATGCTCATGGTAAACTCTTCTATATATAGGTTAGGTGTTCGTGATCATATGGTATTAACTCCTTGTCTAGTCTAGTACTGAACTAGCTAGATGGCAACGGTGGATTTCTCCACGGTCGTCTCACGGGCCGCTGACGAATGTTACCTAGCCTTGAAGGAATTGGTGAACAAGTCGAGAAGCACAGATCTGTCCGATTCAGACAAGAAAAACGCCATTCTCAGATACGTTGTTGATACCCAGCAGCGCATGCTACGCCTGAACGTCCTCGCGAAATGGTGTCAGCAGGTTCCATTAACACAGCACTGTGAAAAGCTTGAATCAGCTTTATCAAGTCACGATTCTTGCTTCATCCAAGCTGCAGATTCACTCTTTTCTCTCCATGCCGATCTCAAACAAGCTAGTGCTCCCATGTACGATGTTCCATCCGCTGTTCAGGCTCTAATCACCGGAAAATACAACCGTCTGCCAAAATGTATCGAAGATTTGGGGATGACCAGTGGAAATGATGATCGGCAGCAGAAATCAGCTTTGAGAAAGCTAGACTCGATGGTCAGGTCCAAACTACTTGAATCCTCAACCCCTAGAGAGATATCTCAAGTTAAGGTTACAGATGGCACTGCTTTGATTCGTGTGAACGGGGAGTTTAAGGTTCTTGTGACGCTTGGATATCGGGGGCATTTCTCGCTGTGGAGGATTTTGCATTTGGAGCTGCTTGTTGGTGAGAGGAATGCAGGGAATGTTAAGCTTGAGGAAATGCGTCAGCATTATCTTGTTGATGATTTGGAGCGGAGAATGGCTGCTTCAGAGGATCCTTTTCTTACATTGTATTCCGTTCTTCACCAATTCTGTGCTCCACTCATAATCGAAATTATGATCGGACAAGTTCAAGGCATGATCAGGCAGGCGCGGTGGAAAGATGCAATTAGGTTCGAGTCTTTTGACCACATATCGGATGATGGCCTCAAAACTCCGGGGTTGAAGATTTCGTACTGGTTAGGTTCTAACAAACCTGGTCCGGATCCCTTCATTGTAATTGAGCCTGGAGTTGATGGACAAATGAAATGCCTTCATAGCTCATTTATGATTGATCCTCTGACTGGAAATGTAGCAGAGTTTTTGGTTGATCAGAGTTGCATTGATGTTGAGAAATTGCTGGCTCAAGCCATTTGCTGCAACGAATATACTCGTTTGCTTGAGATTTTTAAGGACATGGAGAAGATGATGAGTCCAGGAGATGTTCATCTTGAGTCGACTAAGGATGCTTTGCTGGTTCGTGCCCATGGCTCATCTTTTTTCAGACTTGGAATAAATATAAATGGTCGATTTATTGTTCGATCATCCAACAATATTGTGTCACGGTCAGAATTGTGTGAATGTGAAGATGCTCTGAACCAGAGAAGCATGACAGCTGCTAAAGCTTTCACTGGTTTGCGAAGGAAGAGCATTCTTCACTTGTTTGCCCTTACTGGAAAATTCCTGGGGATGGAGATTGATGAAAATGGTGGTCCAGCTAAGGTGAAGCTACCCAAGAATATTTCAGATGGATTGCTTATGGGGTTCCCTAATTGTGGGGGCTCATACTATCTGTTAGTGCAACTCGATGACGATTTGAAGCCTCTATTCAAGATTCTAGAGACTCAACCAGATCTTTCTGGGAACTCGAATAATGTTATACGCATGAATGTCGATGTTAGTCAGATTATGTTGCTTGAAGATGATATCAGTTTAAGCCTTCTTGACTGTGAAAAACTGCCATCAGTTTCATCCAGTATTTCTAGTTTCCCATCCGATTTTGCTTCCATTGTGGATCAAGCGTTTGAGCTGGAGAAAGGGTCACCTGTAAATGATGCAACTCAAAACCAAAAAGATTCGCAAAAGCGTTCACTGGAAAATGAAGGTGCATGTTACAAGAGAAGGAGAATGCAGGTATCCGAAGTTGATCTTGTAGCTGAAGCGAACAAGGGCAACTTTCCCTCTTCCATATATGCAGCTTCACTTCTTCATGTGGTCAGGCATTGTTCAATGGCCATCAAGTATTCCAGACTAACTAATCAAATGGATGAACTTGACATTCCCTATGTCGAGGAACTTGGTTTTCAGACTGCATCCTCCAACCTATTGTTCAGTCTGCCATCATGGAAGCGTGTGTGCTTACGGTTAGGGAGGCCGGGAAGCATGCATTGGGATGTGGTAATTTGTGGTCCGTACTTTACAGAATTTTGTGAACTCGAGAAAGGCTCGAGTGAAAATACTCCATGGGGTTCTGGTGTGCTCTTTGCTGCTACATCTGACTCAGATGCACATATTAGTTGTGATGCACAAGGTGTTGTGTTGAGCTACCACTCAGTTGAGGCTGATAGTATCAAGAAGATGGTAGCTGATATTGAGAGACTCTCGAATGCCAGATCATTTGCTCTAGAAATGCAAAAGCTACTAAGAGTTGAAGAAAACACTCAAACTGATGAGCTGAAGGAGGCATTTAAAATTGAAGCAGTTGGGATTATGAGTCTGTGGTTCAGTTTTGGATCTTCCGGTCGCTATGTTGTCGAATGGGAGGGAGGTAAAGAAGGGTGCACGGTGCGCGTTTCACCCAACCACCGCTTGCCTCGTGCAAGGTTCATGGAAGAGATGATCAATGGAGCTCAAGTAGCATCACTTTTGGATTGTATGAGGCTCACTGCAGGACCCTTGCAAGCAGAAAGAAGTAGCTGTGCCACTGTCATATTAAGTAAATCATGAAAGAAATGTAAATGTTGTACTCTTGAAATGCTTATCTTTGTAAATAACATACATGTGCCCCCTTTTCTTATCATCATACAATTACAAACTGTCAGATGGATAGTCAAGAGATAATATTTCTTTTTCAACTTTTTAACCTTTCTGATTTATCATTTTCAAGAAAAATAATTATTGATCTAAAATAAAATTCAGTAGATTTGATATATTTCTACGTTCTTTTAGTGTAATTTCATTTTACCATCTAAGGCCCTATTTTCAACAACTTTATTGTAAATCAATTCTGTTCATCATCAAATTTAAATTTGTTTATGCTGCTTAAACATTGCGCTCATGCTCCAAAATAGTTAGTTTTTCCATATGTTAGTATATTTAAGTTCTATTCATTTATATTCTATAAAAACAAGTTTGAACAAGTGATCGTTACTATATTCTAGTTGATGAACTAATATGGAGTTCAGTGAAGTTCAACCTACATCATGTGACACGTTTGGATCCTTTGTAAATATATTTGACTGAACTGAAAAAAAAATATAAATATATATAATTGATCTTAATCAAATTATATTTGTTCATAATTATAATGAAGTTATTATCCCCATTATGAACTAACTTCGAATTCTGAATTTGAATTTTATTCTCTCGTTCTACTTTGGAATTGATTTGATATGAGCTAGCTGAATTGAGTTAAAATTAAAGGTACAAAAATGATTAATAGTACTATTAAGATGGATATGATTTTATCATATTTTATCAAAATTTAATTGATCTGATTTGAACTAAACGGAATTAATTTGACCGAACAAGTATCTTGATTTCGAAGTAAATGTACTAATAAAATAGTAATAAACAACTACATTGGGTTGCATATCATTAATGAACTTTAAAAGCTGATTTGATATGAAGTAAATTGATCTGATTTGAACTGAACTAAAATGAAATAAAAAAAATAAAAATATATTAAAAACATTATGACTAAACTAATTTGGATATCATCAAATCCCTTTTTTTATATAAATTAAAATGAATGATCTGATTAAAATTGTACTGAATTGAAAAATTGTAGAGAAATTTATTTAAAAATATTGAGAAAAAATGTACTGAACTGGAAAAAATATTAATATATTGATCTAAATTGAACTAAATTGAAAAAAATAAAAAGATTTAGGCCCTGTCCAGTTCAACTTATTTGGTGTTGTGCTGTACTGATGAGTGTTGTGCTGTGCTGATGAGTGCTGAGCTGTGCTGATCAGTGCTGTGTTGTGCTGATCTTGTGCTGAATAATATTGAAATGTTGAATAGTGTTCATTTGAGTTGAAGAAAAAACACAATGTTTATTACTTAAGAACTAAAAAGTTCACTTAATTAATATTATTTTTACAAAACATAAAAATAGTGTCCATTTAAAGTTTAAATGTGTTGAGCTGAATAGGTGCTGTACTAACCAGTGTTGTGATGTGCTGATGAGTGTTGTGTTGTGTTGATCAGTGTTGTGCTGTGCTGAAATGTGCTGCAATAAGTTGAAATGTGCTGAAATGTGAATTGAACTAAACTGAAAAATATAAATATACTGAACTGGACTGAAAAAAAAAATATTGAACTGAACTTAAAAAATTTAAATATGCGGAACTTCAAAAAAATATAAAATATACTGAATATGAGGTTATGAATTGTGTGACTTATTTTTGTTGAACGGATGATTGAAAATATCGAACTAAGCAAATTGAAAATAAAAAATTAATATTTTGAAAATAACAATATTATTACTAAATTAATCATAATTTAGTGTTGGATCTGAATTACACCTCACTAGGCCCATTAGAGCTCTTGTTTATTTTTATAGACCCTAATCCTTATATATATACCCTTGTCTGGTCCTAAAACCTAGACGACCGCTACCCCAAAATTAAACCTCCATCGTCTCTGAACATACCGAACTACCTATGATCAGAAGGTTTTGATTTTACACCAGGTTGGAACGAGGTTTTCGTTGCTTGTCATAAGGATGGTTCCATCAGTCGGTTTTTACAAAGATTTCAGGTAATCAATCTGTATCCATCATCCCTGTCTAATTTATTGTTCTTTTTCATGAGTTTTTTTGTTGATTATTTTAAATGTTGAGTCGACGGATTCAATTTTTTTTATATATAAAAATGTAGATCTGTTACTTTTGAGATGGCCAAACCGATGTACTGTGTTGGAACTCACAGTCACAGACCTTTCAATTTGGGATGACTCATCTGCAACAGAATTCATGGTGATGTTGATCACCTTAGAAGCTGTGATAAGCTGTTTCATCCAGTTCTGATTACTGGAATTCTAAGGATTGATAGATTTAAATATCATGTCTCTGATGAGGTTGTGCTGTGTGAAAATTTTTCAGTCAGTAAACGATTTTATGAGAAGAGGAATGATTTTGTAGGATCTGATGAAGATGATGAGCACTGAATCTGACGGAGTAAAAGAAGAGGATGAGGATAGAAAATCTGATGAATATCAAGTGAAGATGATCAAGACAACCTGTGAAGAGAGTTCTTAACTGGAGTTGCATGTCATAACATGGTGTCTTATTTATTTCGGAAGCGGGTGGAGTTGCACGCACATGTTATAACATGATGCTTATTTTTGACTCTGAATCTACTTTGGCATGTTTTGACCCAAGGGGGAGATATATTTTGATGACTTTTGATCCATTTAAATTTTATTTATTCTGGATAATTGTAATAATTTTCAGGGTTGTATTTTGGATTTCTTGATTTTCGGTATTTCCATATGGTATTTTGAAAGTTATTGGTGTACTGATATTAAGGGAGAGTTGTGTAACTCTGATATTCTGATATCAAAACGAATATGGGTTCACAAAATGCAAAAGGGGGAAATTGTAAAGTCCATAATTTTAGGTAATTTTGTGAAGAACAGAAGAAGCATGTTATAACATGGTCAAGAAAATTATTTATGAATCTGGAATGTTTATACTGATCGGATTATTTTTATGGAAGACTGATTTATTTTCGGTAATTGAAGATCACGTACAGAAGATTACAAGTCATATATTCTCGTCCAATCCAAGAATGGAAGATTAAATATTACCTATGGAATTAATTATGAAAGAATTGTTTTTTTGAAATAAATTATGGAAGAATTAGTTAGGTATAGTATGAGTATTGAATGTAATGGTCTTGAATGATTGAACATATTATCCCATTTAAGCTAGTAATATTAATTGCACAGACCACAAAATGTATAAAACCTTATGTTATCATAAGAATGATAAGATACCATCGAAAGAGTGAGCTTTGTTTTGGATTATTAGTTTTTCTTTGCTTTTTATCATCGAGAATCTCTATCTACTTTCCATCCAGTACCATCCTCTAGCCAATCCACATGATCAGCCTTGCATAGCTAATCTCAACGAGTTTAAGTAAAGGTCATATGATCCATGACATAAACAAAACACCGGTCATTCATTTCCCTTCTGGATCACTACAAAATGCCCTCACTCATATTCACCCGATCTCAAACTTCTCTGTCCTAGGGTTCTCGCTCAACCCGATCTCCATCTTTTTCATCCCAAGTTCCTAGGACAGATGGTCGCGTGTAGAAGTCAGAGTCAAACCAAATTTTCACTCTCTTACAGAGTGAACTAAGTATTAATGTTTCCAAAGAACAATTCATATATGCAGTCCGTTCCCTGCCCAACATTTTGAGAGGTTTGAAACAAATAATGAAAAAGATGCCTTAAATAATTAAATGTGCTAAAAACTTTTTAAAAACAAAATGTGCTGAAATAAAATAAAATATTACATTTTCAATTCCTTAATACAATTCTACTATATTTCTTAGAAGCAAAGTCAACAATCAAACTTTTGTAATCAAGCTTCTTAACCAAAGCATGCTTCAATTGTGTTTCATAACCCTCAATTAAACTGAATTTTCGTGAGTAAAATTTGAAAACCCCGGTATGAATATGAAAGAACTCTGTCGGTCGGTCAGTCGGTCTGAGTTTTAGGGCTGCTCCTCTGTTTAGCCGTTAGGGGAAAAAGGGATGCTATCACTTTTCTTTCTAAAATTATTTTTTTTAATTATATATGTGTGTATGTACAGTGTTGGCCCAAAATGGGGCCTAAAAATTTTGGATTTTTTTGGAGCCTGAATCATTGAAGTCATGTGCTTCATAGTGCGGGCGGGCCTGTATGCAAGCAGCTAAAAATCAACCAAACAATAGTTTATCACAAAATGATAGTGTTGATAGTGAAATTGGAAACTGTATCTTCAATGTTATTGGTCCATGAGGCATGAGTACAACTTTTCTATTCTATGTTCCTATTATAAAAGTAGTTTTATATCTATTCTCATTCACGTTACTAGCTAAATATCGTCGTGCGTTGCACGATATTTATAATCTTTTTTTACATAAATATTATGAACAAACTTATGAAGATGAGGATGAAATGTGTCTAAAGAAAAACTCTTTAAGATAATTAACAAAATTATAGTGACAAATTTCAAAAGATTATGAAATTGTCAGTATATATCGTAATTGTCAGGTTATTCATCAAAGGTAATTATTATAAAATAATAATATTAAGATCAAAGTGTAAGAAATTTATTTAATATTAAGTTAATAGATAAATGTTTTTATAAGTACACATTTTAAGGAAAAAATGCTGATGTGTGTAATTTCTAAATTGATCATACGTACTCATGCTAAAAAGAAACCGAAAAGTAATATATGAAAATTATAGGCGCCGGATTACAGAATATGTCCATGCATATTCCATATATTGCACGTTCATGATTTCCTTTCGTAGACGTGTTAATTAGAATGATGGACAGAAATTACCGTGTAAATTAGGATTTTATAGGTTGAATGAGTTGTATTTGTAAAAATATAAGGTGAAAGCTATTGTATCATCATCGATGAAGAATAAAATAAAAAAATAAAAAGAAATAAAAAATATATATATGAAAATGGTAGGCATCGGAATATGGTGAACTTGCGGTGGTTTATTTGGCGGCTTTAGTCAAAACTATGTAGTTTCGTCCTTTTTAATGTTTTTTATTAATTTATTTATTGATTGGAGCAATAACTTTTCTAGTTCCCTGTATGATAAAGGAATAGAATCAAATATAATACATTAAAAATATGCTTCTCTGTCCTTACGTAACGGGTGGAAGCAAAACCTAGTAAAAATAAAAGTTTGCGATACTAAAGTTGTTCAAAATTAACACGTAATGACCATCTTATCATATAAAAATTAGTATATAATTATAATTATTAAGTTTGGCTTATCATAGAAAACTAACTTATGGTAAGGATATATTGGTTTGAAAAGGATCATCTAAACATTCAATCTTAGAAGTATATGTATATTATTGTTGACTATGATACCTAATTGATTATTTGATTGATTATGTCACTGAAGTTAAATATAGATTGATACGAAATGTTTATAATAGAAACATATCTTTTTTATTGGAAATGCAATCAATGAATGAAATAATACAATGAAAAATGTATTGCTGCTGATGTACCATATTAATTTGTTTGAATACGCCATTGAAGTTAAATATAGATTGATACAAAATGTTTATAATTGAAACAAATCTTTTTTTATTGGAAATGCAATTAATAATTGAAATAATGCTATCAAAATGTATTGCAACTGATGTACTATAACATTCGACTTGTAGAATATCTTTAAAGTTAATTAGTATATAATATAAGATAATTAGTATATAAAGTCTACAATGTAAATTTAAAATAGGCATTTTTAAAAAGAAACAAAAATAGGCAATATATGTAACACGTAATTTGTAATTTAGGTTACATTTTCGTTACGAAATTGTTACACATAAGTTGTAAATATCAGAGTTTCTAAAAGGTATATTTATATG
Organism: Sherardia arvensis; assembly: GCA_948330725.1. Taxonomy (NCBI): domain Eukaryota; kingdom Viridiplantae; phylum Streptophyta; class Magnoliopsida; order Gentianales; family Rubiaceae; genus Sherardia; species Sherardia arvensis. Next base: position 30,418,890 of record OX415240.1, read on the forward strand.
AATGATGTTTTTTGTATGCTTGGATGCTTCTTGAATATGAATTCGGCCTGATAAAAACAAATCAGTATATATGTTCAAGATATCATAAAGGGTGAAACATACATTACATAATTCGGGCATTTTCAAAACATTATTAAAAACATCATTAATTAGTGTGCTCCATTCTTCTCTTTCTAAATTTTTTTTTCTAGTCTTGGAACCAGAACAAAGCTTGGGGTTGGGCTACATTCCACAACCAATAAAATTGAATAAAACAATATGAAATTTATATGTTCAGAAGATTTGATTTTCCAACCTGAATTAAAAACAAATCTTCCAATGATTAAATTTTGCAAAATTTAACCCTAGCTAGTAAGATGACATGAATTAATATACCAGCACAAAATCAGAATCTCAACTTCACAAGGTAAAATTTTTCCCTTGCTAAGATGAGCAATTGAGAATATTACTTGATTTTTTAATTGGAGGCAAACAGCAAAACCTTTGAAGGTGAGGTCGCTGCTTCCCCAGTACTCTGGAAGCTGCTCATCTCTAATTTTTGCAAATGTCGTTGACGTGCTTACGCCGATTTTTAAGTCCTGACCATGATATTGTTTTCTATAGTGTGTTCAGAACAAAGTGTTTAAGATCCAGATTGTGTAAAGTTTCAAGACAGAACAAAAACTTCTAACAGAAGATTAGCCGCCCAGAACATTTATACCTTTTCCGGATCACCAAGAGGCTGCTAAAGAGATCATCACGCCAGCATTAAAATTATTGCTTGAAAGTTGAATTCTACCGCACAAGTCTTTAAATCATTATCTTTCATCAATTCGCAGGGATGAGCGACTCCTGAATGTGGCACAAGTCTTTTATTTTTTTCTTGATCTTTTGAACCTTGATTCCTTATCGTCCCAGATAATGTGGCAGTTGTTCTCTCAAATTTTAGTTTTTCCACTGCTCGTTATCCGGTGGAGAGGATACTGCTTATTTTGAGGGATCTGTCTCCGCCTTCCTGATACTCATACAGTACGCCGATCTCAATCACAAAAATCAACTATCAGATGAAAATATGTCGGAGGGCTGAAAACACATCTACACCGAATTTTCGACTATCAGATGGAACACGTCTGACTTGTTCAATGTAGTCGTCCGTCCGATGGATTTAACTCAAAAAAGTTATTTAATTCCTAGACGTGAAGAAAACACACGGTGAGGAGAAAATATCACATCAAATCAGTTTTAAGAAACAACAAAATCTTGTATCAAAAATCTACATGTTTTTGAAGCCTCAAAGTTAATTTTGTTAAGAATGAAGAGTGATAGATAAGTTTATATAATAATCAATTTAAATATTTCGGCAATATTCACGTATAGAATGAAGACATACTAATACCATAAATATAAGAGAAAAGATATGCATAAAAGGCAGTATCCGATGGGAAACGTGTGTGATTTTAATTATTCAGCGCAATATGTATCATATATGGTATGTTGGGATGGAAAATATATAATTAAAAGATGAAAACCGGCATATATAGAAGTTGTGTTAATAATATAGAAGACGAAGAATAAAAAAATAAAATTAAAAGAAATATATAAAATGGTAAGCGCCGGAATATGGTGAACTTGCGATGGTTATGTGGTGGCTATAGTCAAAACTACGTAGTTTCATCCTTTTTAATGTTTTTATTAATTTAATTATTGACCGGAACAATAACTCTTCTAGTTCCCTTTAGGATGAATACGAATATTTATTTCGATTCCTCATAGGATAACAATCATATTCGTGTTTCAATTAGAAATATTGTTTCTCTATTCCTACACGAAATATGTTTTACATGATGCCTATTTATGTGGATGCCTCGGACAATCTTACCCTTACCTTAACAACAACCTATTCAGCTGTTGTAGTTCAAGATCTTCACTTAAGAAAAATTTAGTGGTCGGCCAACATTTTATGGTCGGTCTTGTATGTTTAGTAGTTGACTTATTGTAAATTTAATAAGGCGGGAATGACAAGTTAGAGTTATATATACAAAGATAGCAATGTTGTGCGTTTCATATGGGGAGCTCTTTCTCATATTTGGAGCTACTGCTAGTCTCATCGGCTCTAAAGATTTACCATTATTTGCAAGAACTGTTGGTAGATTAGTTGGATGTTCTGTCGGATATGTACAAATGGCTCGTGACCAATTTGATACTATTATGCAGCAAAATCAAGCCCGCCAGGTGCATAAGGAACTTCAAGATAAAATCGCCCAATAAGAAGTTATTCGTCATGAAATTCAAACGATGAGTTTAAATCCTGATCCCTTGAATCAAAGGATTGAGAACAATATAGAACTTCCAAATTCTAGCAATGAAATCGAGTCTCGGATGACAGATACGGGGAGTGGTACAGCAGGTCCAAAATCCAAGGATGATGGTTCAGCAAACTTAGCCTCCGCGAATATCCATGACCAATCTACCTATTATGCTAAAGTGGAATCTACATCTAAGAATAATGAGGTTCTAAAGGAGTTGACTGATGAATATGGCCTTACTGTCCTTCTTGTCTCAGCTGAAAGTTCTCAACTCTTACCTAATCGAACAAATAATGCCATGGGATCAGACATAGTTTTAGAAGCAATAATAGAGGCAAAAGTTGCGCACAATGCCAAGGATTTCTTTTCACGGCCAGAAAATTTAACAGGGCATGAATAAGAAGACATTTTCTTAGCATGGTAAGTTTGAAATAGCTATAGTTTTTCTTTGTATCCATTTGGGATTAATTATTCAAAAATTTATTCTAATTCATAATAGGATAACAATAAAATTCATGTTCCAGTTAGAATCATGCATCTGAATTAGGTTTTACATGATGCCTATTTATATAGATGCTCCTGATCAATCTTCCCCCTTACATTTACAACAACCTATTCAGAGGCTATATAACTTAAAAGCTTATCTTAAGACAAATTCAAGTGGACTTCTGATTTTCGACGTACAATACTATATAGCATAATGGATTCGAAACCCAAGCATGCGGTTGTCACTAAGGTGATGGGGCGTACGGGCTCAAGAGGACAGGTAACTCAAGTTAGGATGAAGATTCTTGATGACCAAGACCGTTATATTATAAGGAATGTTATAGGACCGGTCTGTGAGGGAGATATCCTGACACTGCTCGAGTCTGAGAGAGAAGCAAGGAGACTACGTTAGTTATATTTTAGAGCATCTCCAACGTGATAATTAATTTGATAAGTATTGTTTGACACGTCACTATAATAGCCTTTCTGTTCAAAGAGAGTGAGTCATGGTTCGTATCCTAGGACCTCGTTCAATCTCGGACCAGAACTCGAGAAGGGTCGTGGGTTCGAGTTACGCAGAGGATGGATCCACGGGTCCATCATTGCAAATCCTAACATTGCATGTTAGAAAAAAAACATTGCTAACTATGTTAAAAGATTACAGTTTTAAAAGATTGTGATTATAGACTGCAAAAAAAATGTAATATATTACAGTTTTAAAACGCAGCTTAAAAGATTATGGTTATACACTAAAACATTACAGTTCATCCACACAATTTTAAACACTGTTGTTATACAATCAACTCTTTTAGTTTAAAACATTGGACATATAGAATAAAACAATTATGATTTGATCACTTTTAAAACACTAATACATTACAGTTCATCCACACAATTTAAAACAGTGTTGTTATACAATCAACTCTTTTAGTTACATTGGACATATAGAATAAAAAAATTATGATTTATCACTTTTAAAACACTAAAACATTACAGTTCATCCACACAATTTAAAACACTGTTGTTATACAATCAACTCTTTTGGTTTAAAACATTGGACATATAGAATAAAAAAATTATGATCAATCAATTCTGTTTCAACAAGGTCCATCACCTGCAATTTTACAGTTCGTGAACGAGTTAAATTTAAACAAAGATGAACCTTACAGCAATGATCGACGAAACTTACAGGATTTTGTAGTCATCATATTTTCGATCCGATCAAAAGATTTGGGGGAAAATATAATTTTGTAATCGCCCGGAACCGTGACGGGAAAGAATTGGGGGAAGAATTTCGTAGTCACGTGCATTGTACGCCCTAATATTTTCTACAATTTACACGTGCTGGCCCCAAAAGTTTCTAATATTCCTATTTCAACCCCGTAGCTCCTATTCTCTAAGAAAGTAGGACTTTCAGGAGATTTTATCAGTACTACTAATTGCTTAAATTGTATAGTTGTATACACTCTAATACAATTAATTCTTACTACAAAATTATCTTTTGTTTATAGCTGTCATGTATAGCTGTATTCACTCTAATACAATTAATTCTTACTACTTACAAAATGATCTTTTGTTTAGGAACTCTATTCTGGGCAGGAAATGGCGTATATTTTTTTTATTGAAAAGTTATTATGAATATTGATCATGAAAAAAAAAAAAAAAAAAAAAAAGCTATTTGTGGATATTTGTACGTATATCCATGCCGGTAAATTTTATTAAAAAACAAGGATGGGGAAAAATAAAAATAACTTTACTCTCCAAAAAAAACAGAAAGGTAAAGGAGCTGGAGGCGGCGCCGGAAAAGCCATCGGAACCCTAGAAAGAGAACACTGTGTTATTTCAATTATGGTATTCTTGGATCAAGTCATTTTCTCATCATGCCTGACCATTCTTGTTTGCAACATCAAATTTCTAGCACAGTTTTTTGATTAACGATTCAATCTTACTCTACTCACTTAGTGACAACTTCGAAACATTTCCAATCATACAAAAGTTGCTCTTAGCTTAATTTTCTTGTTGAACGGAGAATGGCTGCTTCAGAAGATTCTTTTGTTTCTGTGTATTCCGTTCTTCGCCGATTCATTCATCGTGGACACTGTGATAAGACAGGTCAAAGACCTAATTAGACAAAGAACCTAATTAGACTCTTTAATTGCAGCTGCCAAGGGACAGCCTCTGAATCAGCGATTTCAACAGAAACGTCTTAGAAGTAATGTTGTTCTCCTGGCCTTATTACCGAATTGAACTGAACTGTACTGAAGTTTAAAATAATATGTTGAAAATAAAATCACTTTTGACCAAATGAACCTGAATTCCTATTTTCCTCATAAGCAGAAAGCTTAATAACCTTTTAAAAACACCTGAGAGCTTCTGGTTTATCAAGTTTCCTCCTAGTCTGTCTACTTAATCCAAGACTTGGTTTGCATCTCTAAGTAACACGACGTTGCATTCCATAGATTCCTCTTGTTCCTCGACCACAGTCTACAACTCTTCTTCACCGGCCTGTTGCACCAGTCTTCTGCAACTCCAGCAAACGACTCTCATATTGACTGTTTTGGGACAGTCACACAAGCTTGTGTCTCTTTGTGGGCAGTTCCTCCACTTTTCTGTTTCTTCTTGGCGCTTCCTGCTCCTTTCATCTGTCATTGACTTGATTCTTTTCTCAATTCTGCTCTTCATAGAATCCTCAGACTTCCGCTTACCTTTATCTCCAAACTTTGCCTGTTTCGGATCCGCCACTTCCTCGTCCGAACTTATATCAATAATCTCAATCTCAATCTCCTTCTGCTGCTGCTCCACCACCTCTATTTCAACTTTGTCTTCCTCGACCTCGTTGTCCTGCAAACATTCATTCGCATCATCATGTAAATCACCTTCAATCATCTTTTCCGTTCGACCCTCCTTTATGTCTCGCTGCACCGCCTCCCGGGGAAGCTGATCCATAGCCATCTACGCAACTTCTGAATTTTACTGAAAATTAGACTTCAATTGTAAAATCAATCGATAAATGATGATTGCCTATTTGCCTTGTCATCCATATATATATTATTGATGCTTACCATAAAAAATCATTCTAACTTTTAGCAGGAGTATTTATTACGAGAAAAATAAGTGATTTGATTAGATCTAATGTTGACCAAAAGTAGCCTAAATATGACTGGGATTCTAGATTCCAAGCTTTCTACGTAATGCCTAAGGTGTAATTTCTTCAATGGCATTTTTGCATCCAATTTCAAAATACCAAAGTTTTGTTTCATTGGGTGAAATTTTTAAGTCCGGCTCAAGTCCTGCTTTTTATTTACACTTACAAATTTTTAAATAAAATATCAAAGTTTCGAAATCATTAATAATTATTTGAGGTAGTCTTGCGAAGTTCGAGGCACCAACTCTCAAGTATTCTGATGTCGAAGTGCATCCATTTCTTCATCCATAGTACGAACCCATTTCGGGTTTTTGAGATCTGCATAATATATAATCCCCGAGTCTCAGAATGGTCCATACATGAGCTAGAAAACCGGTAATAACAAAATATGGGCGAGATATTACACGGCGAGTGCCATCTTGGCTCCTGATAACCACCTAATGTTTGCGGAGAGGAGGAGAATCTGAGTCAGTGGTAGAGTCTGAATCAGAACAAGAAGAATTCGGAGAGCCCAACGGTGGGGATGGCAGAGATGGTGGTGTTGATAAAGTAACGGGCAACACAGACAAATTAGCAGCCTGAGTAGTTGGAGATGGAGAATGATCATCAAGGCCGCGAAGACGATTGTATAGCAGGCAAAGGCTCAACAGGCGCGGGCGACAAAGGCTTAGCTGGTGCAACTGGCGAATGGTCAGCTGGTGCAGCTACAGGCTATGAGGAGACCTCTAGATCCTGAAATAGGTCTTTTCCCAGAAAATGAGACGTTCTATGTCTCATCAAACTTGACATGACGAGAGCCATAGATGCATTCTTTAGTAGGGTCGAGGCACTAGAAGCCCTTGTAATTGGGACTATAACCAATAAAGACACATTTTATAGAGGGAGGTACAAACTTATTCTCAGAAACAACACACAAGCACGGGTACACACGACAACCAAAAGGATGAAAGATTGCGTAGTCTGGAGTAGTCCCAAAGACAGCCTCAAAGGGTGATTAGCCACAAGAACTGCGATGGAAAGACGATTGATTATGTAAATAGCCAAAGAGAATGCTTCAACCCTGTAAGAATGCGGCACAGAGGAGTAATATAACATAGCAAGTCATGTCTCTGTAATGTGACGATGTTTGCACTCAGCCCGTCCAATCTGAGCAGTCATATAAGGACATGACATCGGATGATGGATACCACATGATACAAAATGTGCCTACAAGAGATGATTTGTGAATTTCATGCCACCATCAGTCTATAAAACTTTAACGTTCATGGAAAATTGGGTATCGACAAAGTTTTGGAATATAAGGAAGGTATCATAAAAGTCCAACTTATGTCGTAGCGGGAAAAACCATGTAAACCGTGAAAAGTTGTCGACGTATACAACATAGTAGGAAAAGCCTAGTGGTGATGCTGCATAGGTTGGAACGGGTCCCAACAAGTCATAATGCACCTTCTCCGGTAAGGATGTAGCCTGCTTAACATTAACAGAAAATGGTAACCGACAGGTGCATGTAAAGGCGAAGTGGTAGAAACGTGGCACTTCTTGTTCAGCAATTGAATGGTGTTATAGGACACATGCCCAAGACGAGAATGCCATAGCTCAAAAGGGGCTCAGGGCTTTCTAGAGCGCAACTCGCTCAATAAACAAGAATCACCAGCATCCATATAGTAGAGACCCGCAATATGTCGGTTTTTACCAACTATCTTCCATGCAGACTTATGCTCAATAGTAAAAATGTCACCATCAAATGTTACCCGAACGGATAATTCACTAGTTAGCTTACTTATAGACTATAAACTCTACCAATACACCATGAACAGAAAAACTTAAAAGTTGACACTCGCCAATACCATACATAGGTAACGATTGACCATTCTCAACAAGACCAGCTCATCTAAAGGTGAATTTAGTGACTTATATGAAAAAAGATGATAAAAAATCACCAAATCATCGTACATAGATATTTCGAATTCGAACTTCTATATTTTGAAGTTGATAAATAATAAATTATAGCAACATACAGTCATTAGTTTAATGAGAATGGTGAAAGGGGTTATCTTTTCAAATCTATAAGAAAAGACTCTGCTCTCCGGTTGATGATGTTATTGTATTATGATTCTATATGAATATGATTTGTATTGTACTTGTACAGTTTTATGAATATATTCTTACAGCAATTCATAGCGTGCTTCACATTGCAAGCAAAACAAACAAATAAAAATCTCTTTCTTGGCTCCACCGTACTTCATGTGCTGCCATACCCGATTCGAAGAAAATATCACGTGTTTCCCCCTTTCTTATGGTTGCAATAATTTTAAGATATTTATCCATCAATCAATAATGGCACCAAAATTTAAACTTACATTCAATAATGGAGTAGTTCCATTGATTCAAGCCTAGAAGATGATTAACTGAATATGGAATGATCAACTGATCATTCATTTGTTTTACGATACACAAAGATGTATTTTCTGCAGATTCCTAAAGATTCTTCATCCTCCATAGGATTGGCAGGAATATCCTGCAATTTGAATCCTCAAGGGATCAGAAAGATCACCCATTTTACCTTAATTTCCTTATCATCTTCTTCCTTTTTGAACAAGTGTTCAGTTTTTCCTATAAAATTGTTGTCAGAAAGATCTTTACAGAATAGAAGGGTTCCAGAGACCAAGGCTCATGAGGGCTCATCAAAGGGCCCATTGAAAGCATTTAAGAACTCTGTCAAAAAAAGGAGGTCCTTTTGGAGGAATATGTTGTTTGGCTCGAAGTCCAAGAAAGTCAGGAGTATAATCTTGCTTAATGTTGTCAGTCTTGTCTATGGTGAGCTTTCTTCTGGAATTCAATCATTTTTCAATCAGATCACTGTATATTCTGAATGTGTGTGTGTGTGTGTTTTCAGCGAGCGATATTCTTGTTATAAAAGAAGCTGAGGCCTTCATGGATCCAGCAGCATTTTCTGCGGTGAGGTTCGCTATTTGTGCGATCCCATTTCTGCCCCTTGTGTTTAAAGCAAGAGATGATTCTCAGACCCGAAATGCAGGGTTAGAGTTGGGAGTTTGGATCAGTTTGGGGTACTTGATTGAGGCTCTTGGACTTCTTGATGCAGAAGCTGGACGCGCTTCATTTCTATCCCTTTTCACTGTAAGATTCTGACATTAATGTTTATTGAGAGAATGCTGATCTTAGTTATTTCCAAAAGTCTTAACTCTTAAATATTCTGTGATAAATGCCATCAAAAAAAGAAAAGTGCATGTAACACTTTATGTAAAACTACAGGTTATTGTGGTTCCATTGCTTCAAAGCTTGTTGGGAACAATAGTACCGACTCGAACCTGGTTTGGAGTTCTAATGTCGATGATGGGCTTATGTATGATAGAATTCGGTGGATCGCCTCCAAATGTAAGTATGCGGGATCCATTGAGTTGTAAAAATGTTTCAGTATGATGTAAAGTAGCTATTTTGAGGCCATAAAATTGTGTCTATTAGGTTGGAGATCTGCTGAACTTTCTGAGTGCCATATTCTTTGGTATTCACACTCTCAGGACAGAACATATATCAAAAAGTACAAAGCGAGACAAGCACTTGGCACTTCTTGGATATGAGGTAGTGAAAAACTATAGTGAATTTTCTTAACTCCTATACTCGATGATTTACAGATGAAGCATATTCATGTCAGGTTTGCGTCGTGGCTTTCCTCTCAACACTCTGGTGTATTCTCGCAGGAAGTTTTGATGGTTTGCAAGATACTAATAACATAACGTGGACACGAGCATGGGATTGGATGGTTGCATTTCCATGGATTCCAGCACTTTACACTGGTATATTTTCAACAGGGCTATGCTTATGGGCAGAGGTAACTAAACTTACATTGTCAGATCAAAGGACTAGAATTCATTGCATTCAATAGTTATCAGATCAAAAGAATGTCCTCAAGAGGTAAGGACGTTCACTTTTCATGATTAAATACACTAACTTATATAACTTTTACATAAGCATGTACCATACCAATATGTAATGTAAATAAAAATGGTGTTGCAGTCATTATTTTCTGCTTTTGGTAAGTAGAGGAGGATATGAGGCATTCAATAGTTTAAAAAAGGTTGATTTTGAACAGATTGTTGCAATGCGCGATGTATCAGCGACTGAAACAGCAATGATCTTTGGGATGGAACCGTTATGGGGTGCTGCGTTCGCTTGGTTTCTGCTTGGCGAAAGATGGGGGCCTGCGGGCTGGATAGGGGCTGCTCTGATACTAGGTCAGCTTAATATGAAACAAATATATAGACTCGATATCTAATTCTAATGCAATGCTTCCTTCAATCAGGTGGAAGCATGGTGGTGCAGATATACGAATACCTTCCCGAAGAAATGAAGAATGATCAACTGGTTGAGGACAAGAAGCGGCGCAGCAACCTTTCTGCTACCCCAGTAGTTATTAGATCCAAGGATGCCATAGATGTCCTAAACAAGTAAAAGTTTACTTTATATGATTAACTACGCTAACCGAAGCATATACACATGGTAAATAAAGCATACTTACTTCACAAGGTAAATAAAATGCTCATATTTTCTGCTTTTGGTAACCAGATGGATATGGGATTTAAAGAAACTTAGAACACACAAAAAAAACGACACTTTCATTACTGAGTTCTTGAAACCAAATCAATGTGATCACATGAACAAGTAAAAGTGTGTCGAATTAACACATATGGCTAACCATATAGAAGATATTATCCTCTAATTACATAGCTCTTTATTTAAGCAACAGCTCAGAAAATAACACTTGTCATATGAAAGACTGGTCAGTTTTTCTTGCCAATGAACAGACCCCATTTCTGCTCTCCTGATGAGGTCCTGATGAGCTTGGATTTCCACCCTCCAACTATGTCATTATAGTCCTCCTATAGGGAAAAAAGTTTGTAAAATCATACAACAAATCTCAAAAGATATGCATAAATGCGAGGATCGTGGAATACTCACTTGAGAGAAGTCCTTGATGAATGCTTCTTTCTCCTTCTCAACTGTGTCCAACTCCTTTCGAAGAACTTCCATGAACTGAAACAAATACACAGATCATCGGTACCAAAATAACAGAACAACAAGATGAGTATGAGAAACAGACCTGATCAGTTCGATCATCAGCAATGACCTCATCAAAACCAGCATCAGTGAGCATCTGAATGCAAGACGATTCACGAGTAAGGCATCTCTACATATCCACATATGTCTGAAACTGAGAAAATCTGACACAAACCTTTCCATATGCTTCAACATCATGCAAATCATACCCTCTCTGCTCAATATATTTAGCAAAGTCTTGTGAAGGATTTCCAGCACTCTTGCAGTAGTCACTAATCAGCACTCTTCCTCCTGGTTTCAGCCATTTGAAGAATGATTTGAACAGTGCAGGTTTATCCTTCATTAAGCAACAAAAATGGATCAAATCAAAGCACATTATATCAATATCCGAGTCGCGAGGCAGAAGATTACTTGAATGTGGAGAATGGTGTCACGGCTGTAGATAACATCGAATGTGGCATCAGGGTATGTGACTTTGGTGCAATCAGCAACCTCAAACTCTACAAAAGATTTGAGGCCGGCAGCGCGTTCTAGAGCAAAAGTAACCATGTTGACAGAGAGATCAATGCCAACAACATGAACGCCGTATTTGTCTGCCATGTACAAGTCACCTCCACCAATACCACAGCCTACATCAAGAACTCTTTCTCCAGCCTGAAGATCCAGCCTAGCTACAAACTCTCTGGTTGTATCTGATCATCAGCATAAAACATGATTTCAACGCTAATTCATTTCCATTCATATCATCAAAACAAAAGTCAGATATTTTTTAAAAAAATGTAAAATGATCAAATGGAGTTAGCATTAAACATACCAATCCCTCCAGTGCTAACAAATCCTTGTCCGAACACGCGCTCATATCGCAGAATACCACTGCGTTTGTACTGAACTGTGTCTAGGAAACGCTGGAATTCGTCGTCATCGACATTCGACATATCTAGTTCAAGACAAGCAGAAAAATGAACATCATTTGGTAGTGCAGAAGATTAGCTACATAAGAACATGGTAATGAATCTGATTACTCTACCTGATTTTGTTGCTTTAGTTTGATGAAAAAAGTTTGTGATGGAGTTGTTTATGAAACCAAGACTTATATAGTACTATATGCATTTATGGAACTAATATTTTCAATTCAGATGTTATACATCTATATTTTAAATGTATATTTATAATGATACACTTTTTATTGCTTATATACATAAACATTAAAAGTAAAGTTGTTAAAATAAATTTTCATAGAAGTTGACCTTTTTCGTTAATTTTAAGAGCACATTTTGATTCCATAGTTTCCCATGGTGTGATTATGATGAGCCCATATCCTATTAAATAATGTTTTACAACAAAAAAAATTCAGAAAAAGGACAAACCATATTAACTATTGCTCTTTCTGCTGCATTTCATCACTAGGATAATTAATTATAAATATAGTGCCCATCTCGAGGGAAAATATGCTATATTACTAGACTGTTATCAATTATAATATTTAAATTTTGATTATTGGATTCCTGGTGACCTTTGTTTACAGCCTTTAGGTGCATCGGAAAGGCCAATCTGCACCCTTAATGGGGAATGGACCCAATAATTACGAATAAAACAAGTTTTGGTAGCCATTGAATAGAATCTCACAAAAAGACAATCATAAACATATATGCGTAAAATTGAGTGTGATATATACTTTTTATTCTAAAAGAGAAGAAGAAAATAAAGTTGAATTATTGCTGCAGTGATGTTTCCACTATATTTGCATAATGGACTTATCATAAAAGGAGATGAATAGGATCATTTCTATTTTTCTATTTTTTCAACTATATAAACCCTCTTTTGATTTTTTTTTTTTTTTTTTTTTTTTGAAAAGATAAACCCTCTTTTGATAGTTTGATCAAATTCTAGCTAGATACATTTGATCAACAACATTATATTTTAAGATTCATCAAATCAAAATCCTTAGTTTGCACTTATACGATATTCTCTCAATCTTATCCATACATTATCAACGTTTTTAAGAATAGAATTTAAGAGAGTGATTTTAGCTGATATGTAATGGTGATCTTGAACACATTTTCTTGTAACGTAAAATCATGCAATATCTTTATATGAATATAGTATCTTATACATTACGTTCATATCAAACAATCTTTTCTCTTTCTCATCAAAAACTGTAAAATAAAATCTACAAATTTCTCTTGATGGGAAAAACTATACATCTAAACACATAAGTATATCAAATCTAGTATGATTTTACATGTGCTTTGTTTAGTTCAGGAAAAAAATGAATTAAACCCCATTTAATCTAGTTTTATACCATTCTTTTCTTTTCAATACTTTGAGAAATTCTTTAACAAGGCCGTCCTGCCATGCATGATCATGTTTTACTTCACAAAAGACAGTGGTATAGAATAAATGACTTATTAGTTCAAATCAATAACAATTAATATGAAATGAGCTCAATAGATAGAACAATCATCTTAAAAGTTCAATATGTGAATAGAACATAAACGCCAGGCACAAATCTGTCACGTTTTTAAGCAATAAAACAGTATGGCAAGCAAATCAAGCAGCTGTTACTGATCACACACAACAGAGAACTTAGATGAAACATTCGATAAAATTACACCAAACACTAGCACACCAAATCAAGCCAAGGTCTTAGCATCTCAGTACAAACTGTCTTTCAAACAACAACAGCGAAAACAACGGCAGCACAATCTTCATATTTAGACATTGGAAGATCACTTGAGATATACTTGAGATTTACTTCTTCTTGGCAATGAACAAACCCCATCTCTGCTCGCCAGAAGAGCTCCTCACCAGCTTGGATTTCCAACCTCCAACAATGTCATGGTAGTCTTCCTGTAGGTCAAATCACAACAGTACAAGTTTAGTGCCATGTGTTTGATCCTTCAAACTCTGAAAATAAGAACATGTAGATGATAAACTACTCACTTCAGAAAAGTCTTCGATGAATGCTTCCTTCTCCTTCTCCACTGTATCCAATTCTTTTTTAAGGACTTTCATGAACTGATCATAAAAGACAAATCATGGGCATTGTAATAAAGGAATTGGCATCCTACCAAGGTAAGCAACACGAAGCCAAACATATAGAAAGAACAGGGAATTTAGAAGAAGAAAGCCAACCTGATCAGTACGGTCCTCAGCAATGACCTCATCAAAACCAGCATCTTTGAGCATCTGAAAGTGTATGTACAAAATCAGAAGGAAACTACTGAGCCTAATGTGTAAAAAAGACAAGTGAGATGGTAGTCAAAAACAAACCTGGCCATATGCTTCAACATCATGTAGATCATACCCTCTCTGCTGGATATACATAGCAAACTCTTCAGAAGGAGTTCCAGCATTCCTACAGTAGTCGCTGATAAGAACTCTGCCTCCCGGCTTCAACCACTTGTAAAAGGATTTGAAAAGAGCAGGTTTGTCCTGTACAAAGTTAGACAAATCGATTAGAACCACAACAATGCAGCTGAAATGGTTATTAGTGATGGATTAGCATCAAATGAAAATGTTTACAAGTTAAGCAATGGGCACATGTAGATAAACATTAGGTATGCCTCTTTCTATCTATGAAATTCATGTAAGCTTAAATTTAAACAACTTTTGGTATAAAGTAACATTAGGTACAACATATATAAAACTCATAAACATGTGTACAAAGTAGATTAGAATATCAAATTTAAGTTCAGAATTTACTTGAATGTGGAGAATAGTATCCCGGCTGTAGATGACATCAAAGGTGCCATCAGGATATTCTTTCTTGGTGCAATCAGCAACCTCAAATTCCACTGAACAATTTAGGCCTATAGCTCGTTCCAGTGCAAAAGAAACCATGTTGACGGAGAGATCAATGCCAACAACATGAACATCATATTCTTCAGCCATAAAAAAATCACCTCCACCAATACCACAACCAACATCCAGAACCTTTTCTCCAGACTTGAGATCCAACCTAGCAACAAATTCTTTGGTTGTATCTGTTCATCACCAAAGAGCCAGCCAAATGAGAATGTCAAGTACAATTGATCTGAAATGTTATATACAAAAAGCTTTCGTACTAGCTCATTACACAAAGCTTTAAACACACACACACACAAACACACACAAAACAAAATTGAAAAAGGTCTAAGCCTTAGTTGGTGTTGTTTGGTGTCCAAAAAGACTTTAAAGGACTATCGAAAATCGACAAACATTGGACACAGCATTAAAGGACTGGAAAGTCGACAAACAGACTCACATTGAAAAGGCAGAAAAAATTAGCTGAATCTAATGCTCACAGGACAAATCCATCGGTGATATTTCAATTCAAAACAAATCCAACATAAAACATCATTTTTGTGTCCATCACGCGAATTATGCAAATAATAATGTTAAGAAGACACGGTCTAGGTATTACACAGTTTCACTGAGTTTAAGTGCATACTTCATAAAGTTGGACAGTTAATCTGAATATTTCCCTTTTATACCCATGTTTTAGTTTACTAAACATCAATCAAGTGCTTGAAGGAAATTAAGAAACGATATATACCAATTCCTCCAGTGCTAACATATCCATGTCCAAATACACGCTCGTATCTCAGTATACCACTACATTTATACTGCACTGTATCCAAGAAACGCTGAAATCCCTTGTCATCATCTGAACTTACTTTCTTCCACATCCAGCATATCTAATCCAAAACAAGCAAAAGGAAAACACGCACACATACATCAGGTTTTCCATATCAACTACAGAGAGAAGAACATAAAGAGTCCACAAAAATCTCTACCTGATTCTGGTTCTTTTTGTTTCTTACATATGCACCAATGCATTTGCAACTAACAAGAGCAAGTTCAAAAGAATTCCCAGAGCTATCGCGGAATTGACTTTCCTTGAAGATCTGAAATTGAATACAAGATAGACTACGTCAAAATCTTGAGATGCGGCCTTAACCACAGTTGGCACACAAATTCAAAACATTTATCTTCAGAGAAAGTACACTTCTAGAAAGTACATAATAGAAGTTAGGTGATAGATATCATACAGATTCGTTAAAGGTAACCTATTATTTAACATCCTAAAACTGATGTTGTCTAAAAAAGCATTGGAAGTTGGAACAACAGATGGTTAGTTAAAACCTTAGTGTAAAATCTCGGCTCACGGTAATGAGTTGGGTTGTTTTTCCTCTTGTGATCTCCAGATTGATGGAAACATGATTCGCGGAAGAAAATGTAACCACCAACTTTCAACCATTTAACCATTTTCTCAGCCAGTGCCTTGACCTACAAATCAATCCATAAAATTAAAACCTCCATAAGTTTTCTTACAGTTAAATGAATCAAAAATAATTAAAGAAGTTCAAAAAGTGTT
This sequence comes from Sherardia arvensis, assembly GCA_948330725.1. NCBI lineage: Eukaryota > Viridiplantae > Streptophyta > Magnoliopsida > Gentianales > Rubiaceae > Sherardia > Sherardia arvensis. The sequence goes on from OX415240.1 coordinate 30,435,241, forward strand.
TGCAATGATCAGACAAAATTGAGCTCAAATCAGAGTGATTCAAACATCAATTGACAGACTCAGTTGGGAAAAACTCGAAGTCTTTCCTGTTTTACTTAAAATTTGAAGAAAAATTACAAAACATAAAAGCTAAAAGTATCTATGGGAAGATAACAATCATTCTTGATCCTAAATCTAGAATACAATATAAGGTTAATGAGGAGAAAAGAGAGATCACCTCTTGATCAGAGAGATACATCAACAACCAGTTCGAGAATATCAAGTCCATGGATTCTGCTGTGATATTCAACTCAGGGGATGTCACATCAGCACAAAGGAACTTAGTGTTCTTAAAATGCCCATTAGTGCTTTCATTCTGCACAAAATCCAAATTTAAAAAGAATCAGACATAACACTCTCACACTTAAAAGCAATACAGTGACAATAACTTAACGCATCAAGATGCAAACCTTCTTAATTGCACTCTCAATGAAGTCAAGAGCAAGAACACTCCCAGCCTTTTTTGCCAAGTCGCCAGTGAATCGGCCGATTCCAGCTCCTAACTCAAGCACTGATTTCCCTTCGTATGGAGGAAGAAGAGAGAGTACCTGTTATATCCACCAAGAAAGGATTTTTACACTTCATCAGGATGAACAATCATACTACAGGTACAGACATACAGTGTCTCTATATTTCACAGTTCTATAAAACAGATTAGAACACCAAAGGGATCTTAAACTGCATATACATACACCAGGAGCATAAAACTTTACTGTTGCAATCACCAAAAAAACTCACAAATTATCTTCAACCTCATTTGCAGACACAGAACAACAATGTTTGCTAATAACAAGTACATTTCCGGTCTAACAAATATTCAAGGGTGATCATAACATAAACCCCATTTTCAAGAGATCCCGTGCATTCAGAAAGAATTGAATGAACAGAAGAGAAATGCACCTCGGGGCGCTCTTCTTTATCGAGATCAGCCGCCTTGGAATCGAGCATCATCGCCTCAACGGTGAGGTTCGCGGTATGCTCCATCCAGTAACTCTTCTGTACCTCACGCTCTTGCACTGGACCACCAACCACATTTCAGATCACCATGATCATTAAGAAAATAACGCAAAAAATCAAGAACCCAGAAAGCACACACCTTTCGAGGCAGCCATCGTAGCAGACATTCTTTCAATCACGACGATCGGACAAATGGGTTCGTTTTAATCCTCGGAATTACGATCAGAAATGCAGTGATCAGGTTTAGTTTTGTTGAAATTGGCTAGTTTTTTGTCTATGCGCCTTCAATGGCAGTACGAGATCTAGAAAAAGTCCTTGATCTACGGTCACTGGATCGACCCTTTTGCTGCATGAGCCTCAGAAATTTTTTCTAATTATAGCAACATGAGGAAATGCATATAGGAAAGTTGAAGACGATGATACAGTCGATAGAGTAGAAGTTTAGAGTGTGAGATGTGCTAGGAGGAGAGCGGTGTTAATATACAGGGCAAAAGAAAAGGAAATTGCTCATGTTACCCCAATGTTTTCATTAATAACACAATTGTACCCTGAGTTTCCTAAAAGGTATTCATACACCTTCAAATTAACTTTGACTTATGGACTGTCGCGTGACGCAATTTATATCCTACATCGGGTGTACGTACCCCGAAGTCCGTGGTTGTAAATAAAAACAAATATCTGAGTAAACTTTCATTTATTTTTAACCAAAGTTAAATTACGTTGAATATTACCGCATTACCTACCCACGTTCACGTTGAATATTAACGCTAAATGACCCACGATTAAATCTGATATTTTTCATCTTGTAAATTAAACATTCTGCGATCACAAATTCACACCCATCAATAAAAGAAATGCGTTTGTCACAAACGTGATTTAGAATGCACATGATGTTATACTGGAATGCGCCCCAATTAAGATTAGGATGCACTCTAGTTTTCAATAGCTCACATTAGCGAGTGGTACTTTATGCACATTCCATCAACATACAATGCACATACATGTGGTACTTTATGCACATTCCATCAACATACAATGCACATACAGGTGGTACTTTATGCACATTCCATCAACATACAATGCACATATAGTATATTTTAAACGCACAATCATACATTTTTATATGCATATCGTCATTCAAATAAAAGATTACTACCATCTTATATTCATTCAAACTACAATAATGAACATAATTAATATTTTATGAACATAGTATACCGACGTGATTTAGAATGCACATAATCGTACACTGGAATGCGCCCACTTAAAATTAGGATGCACACTATTTTTCAATAAAATATACAGTGCACAGTACGTAGCGATGGGTGTTTAAATAACTATGCACATTCCAGCAATATATAATGCACATCCATAAGATTTGGAATGCCCAATCACATATTTATATTTTTAAATGCACATGTTTTTTCTATTAAACATCCAAAAACACCGCAGAAAATGGTAATTAATTAATTCTGCACAGTCTATCCACATGTAATGCACCTACAGTAGATTTGGACTGCACATCCATGTTTTTTTCAATGCACGTGTATTAGGATCATATACCCATCTACCTATATACAACCACCAAACGTTACAACACCATCCGCAACCTACCTAAATCACAAAATTGCTAAGAAAAACGCCAGAAAACTAAGGCTGTGTTTGGTTGGACAACTTTTTGCAAAACTTGAACTATCCAAGTCCAGTTTTGTAAAATCTTGTTTGGTTCACCAAGTTTCCCAAAATCCAGACTTGCAAAATCCTAAAAACCAATCAAATATTTTGTTTCATACTCACAAACTCAACCCAACCAAACAAGGATTTTGCAAAACCAGACTCTCAAAATCCCAAACAAAAACCCAAACTCTCAAAAACCCAAAACAAAATCCAGACTCTCAAAAACCTTGCGAACCAAACACACCCTTATGCCGCCGGAAAGACTACACGTGTATCAGCAAAATCCTCGTCCTCCATCACTAAACTTGGTATACCTATTAACAATTTTACCTGCAATCAATAGATTTACCATTAAATCAACACGTAACGTTTTTAGTTTTGAATTAACACCGATATCTAAAACCTTACCCACAATAACAGATCATCTGCTTCATAACCCTTTTGATATATCACCTAATCCAATACCATCGTGTTTTTTATATTTAATCTGTTTGATACATCACCCAATTCAATTCAGTAACAGCGCGTACGGGTGGGTTTAGATTGGTACGTGGATGTGCACTTCAAATGATATTATCAGCAAAACGATGCGGCGGTTATGATTTAGTGGGAATGTAGGCAGTAATTTAACCTCACACGTGACGTATATTTACTATTTATGAAAATGTACACTTATTGCAATTAGGGGTCTCGGGGTACGTACACCCGTGATAGGATCTACCTACTGGTCTCGTGAATATTGATTCATGTATTTTTGGTAAAGATGGTAGTGGGTTTTAAATCCGGTCCATATTCATGGATAAAAATTTATTTTTCAAGGATATGGATGCTGAAAATTCAAATCCAATAATATAAATTTATAATTTGTAGAGTGGTTATGGATATGAATTGTAAGATATAAAATTCAGGGAAATTTTTTAAAAATGGCATGATAAGAGTTGAAATTGCTAGTTAGGGCGTAAAATTTTTATAATTCCTACTAAAGGCATTTGATTTATTATTTGACAACTTTACCCTCAATTTTAGTTTCAGTTTAATTCTAAATTTAAGTATATGCTAATTTTACTTTCATCCTCATTTTCATCGCAAATTATACCATACATCCGGAGTACGTATCCCCATGTGCATTTCAAAATTTAAATATGTACATTTTTTATGTGTCTGAATGTGCATTGTAAATAATTTTTACATATAGTTTCTACAAATAGTATATGTTGATTGTTTTTAATAGAATGCATAGATATAAAGGTAAAACACACATAATAAAGGTAGGGATACATACACCCACTGTGTGATATAAGAATTGTAAAGCAAATGTGACTATGACTGCTCATTGTTATACATCGACGCGCCGCCGTGTCCGTACTGTTAGACGGCGTAAGATAACATCCATGCCAGAACTTCATATCGAAAAACTTCGGTGTTCGGCACCAACGCACTGCTGCTACTCCATCATATTCTAAAAATCCTCATCGCTTGTGATGGCTATCAACGAATCGAGGTCCTCGTTGGGAGCTAGTATTTCAGCATGAATGATTTCCCGTCAAGGAGCATTCTCGAGTGGTAAGGATTATGTCGCACAAGGTAGAGCTATGATCGGAGACGATGATCCGCGTCTCGCCGCTGATGTAGCAGCGAGCTTTATAGTCGGGGCGGGGGACTATGTGACCGCCATAGCTACACATCAGGTAAAGCTTTCCTCTGGCGAACGGTGGCGCTGTGGCGGAGATAGGTTATCCCAAGAATCGGTGTTGCGTGAGCGTGGGAATGACACTTTCAACTCATGTGAATAAAGAATTGAGGCTCTGAATTAATTAACCAAAATGGAAGTGATAATTATTGTATGAGCAACGACGGAGCAGTGGGTTGACGGTAAGTGCCGCGGCCATGGATACTGACTGAGACCAATTGGTGATGACTGGTCAGCATCAACGAATACGACGCAGCGACGAGCGGTGAAGGTGTGGGTTGAGATTGTTGGCGGGTTTGAGGATTTAGAGAGATTTGTTTGGATTAGAGCTCAGTAGTGATCGTGGTTGTCGGTCGTCGATGATGGGCGGTGGTGTTTGGTGGCGCATGTAACGGTGATCAGGTTTAGAGGTGGTGGTATGGTGGCGAAACTGAAAAAAGGTAGCACCCTAAAAGGTGTGGGGTATAAGACGGAGTTTAAAATAATGTTAACATTTAAGTTAAAGTAAAATAGAAAATTGAAGGTAAAGTTGTCAAATAATAAATCAAATACCTTTAGTAGGAATTATAAAAGTTTTACGCTCTAATTAGGAATTTAAACTCTTACTATGCCCTTACTACGAATTTTTCCTAAAATTTATATCCAATCCATCAATCTATTTTATTGATATTAATATAATATAATATAATGGAGATTCCTTATTTTGTAGACTATCCAACATCAAATCTTAGCCATTGATATAATTCAGTCAGATGCATAGAGTTATTTAATTTGTTAAATTTGTTAAATTTTAATATTTAGACATCGCCAGTGTTAGAGGGTAAACCTCGATACTAAGGTGTATTGTATATTCAACATAATATAAATTGTACGAGGGTATAAAGGTAATGGATAAAACACTAACTAAACACTAACTAATACAGATTGGGCTCAATGACTAACACCCCCCTCAAGTTAAGCGTCGGGTTAACTGAGACGCAAAGCTTGAATCTAAAAAACTAAAGTAATGGCTTTGGAAGACCATTGGTGAAGATGTCTGCCAACTGCAATGAAGTAGGAACATGACTAACACGAAACTTAGCTGAAGCAACCAACTGGCGAACAAAATGAGGATGTCGATGTGCTTGGCCCGCTTAGGAGCCACTGGGTTCTCAGCTAAGAAAATAGCACTTTTTTTTGTCACATAACAACAATGGCGGACCTTCAAAAGGAAATTGTAAGTCTCAAATAAGATGACAGAGCCATACAACCTTCGCAACTGTATTGGCAACAACACGATATTCAAATCCCGAACTCGAGCGAGATACTGTAGGCTGTTTCTTGGCACTCCAAGAGACCAAGTTACCGCTTAGAAACACCGCATAACCGTAAGTCAATCGCCGAATATCCAGACAATGGGCCCAATCAACACAATGAGTAGAAGAATCTGCTGAGTGAAATGTGAGACCATGGTGAGGTGTGCCAACCACATAACGAAGAATTCGGGTAACTGCATCAAAGTGATCCTCACGAGGGTTCTGGAGATATTCACTAACCAAATTCACCGCAAATGACGGATCAGTGTGAGTAATTGTCAAGTACTGAAATGCCCCAACTAGGACCGATAGAGAGTCGGATTGCTAAACGGTGCACCGGTGCTAGTGTGAAGCTGCAAAAGTAGTACAAACGGAGTGGTCACTGGAGAAGCATTAATCATACCAACTCGACTAAGTATATCCCTACCATACTTGGTCTATCCAAGAAAGAGGCCAGATGGTGTAGCTGACACCTCAAGACCAAGAAAGTAATTCAAGTAACTCAAATCTTTGATCGAAAACTCTTGATTAGTCTGTGCGATCAACTGGCAAAATTGCTCCAGCATCATTACCAGTAAGAATGATATCATCCACATAGACCAGCAAGTACAGTAGAGTAGAACCCTGTGAGAAGACAAACAACAACGTGTCAGAAGAACTACACCAAAAACAAAGTTGCCAGAGATAAGAGCAGAACCGATCAAACCAAGCACGAGGGGCATGTGTGAGTCCATAGATGGCCTTTTGCACACTACAAACATAGTCAGGCCGAGCTGGATCCTTATAGCTAACATGTTGAGCCATATAAACCAGAGTGTCAAGAACACCAGCATTCTTAACATCAAGATGATGTAGAGGCAACTGTCTCAAAGTATCAATCGCAATCACTGTTCGTACCGTTGCATCTTTGACCACTGGACTGAAAGTGTGATCAAAGTCAAAACCTGAAATTTGAGAATATTCCCGAGCAACCAATCGAGCCTTGTAGAATCAACGCCCCATCTGCTCGATGCCGAAATACCCATTTGGAGCCCATTATGTTGGCATGCGAGGATCGAAGTACCAACTCCCAAGTCTTCTGATGTCGAAGTGCATTCATTTCCTCTTCCATAGCACGAACCCATTTCAGGTCTTTGAAACCGCACGATAGTCTCGAGGCTTAGAATGGTCCATAACCTGAGCAAGAAGATCAGTAGTGACAAAATCTGGGTGAGATATCACACGACGAGTACCATCCTGGTTCCTAGTAACCATATGATATTTGCGGTGAGAAGGATCAGAATCTGAGTCAGTAGTAGAGTCTGAATCAGAATCAGAAGAAGTTGAAGAGTCTGACAACAGGGATGGCGGAGATGGTGGTGATCAATTAACAGGCAACACCGGTGGAAGAGCAACTGGAGTAGCTGAAGTTGGGGAATGGTCATCTGTTGAGCAAACAAAGCAAGGCCGAGAAGACAACGATGCGGTTGATGAAGGCTCAACTGGTGCGGCCAACAAAGGCTCAACTGGTGCGGACAACAAAGGCTCAGCTGGTGAAACTGGCGAATGGTCAACTGGTGCATCTGCATGCTCAAAAAATGAGGAGACCTCCAGATCCAAAATAGGTCTTTCCCCAGAAGACAAGACATAGAGAAAACATGATTCCTCAAACTGGACATGACGTGAGACATAGACGTGTCCAGTAGTAGGGTTGAGGCAGTGGAAACCCTTGTAATTGGGGCTATAACCAATGAACACATATGGAATAGAGCGAGGTGCGAACTTATTCTCAGCAACTAGGGCTGTACAACCGGGTCAACCCGGCCCGGCCCGGCCCAGATCCGGAATGACCCGGACTCGGAATATCTAAAAATCTTGGACCGGGGCCCGGCCCGGTTGGACTATTTCTTGAACCGGATCCGGTCCGGAATTATTCCGGGTTTGACCCGGATCGGACCGGTTGACCCGGTTATAACCTCTATTACATTTTTTTTTTACAAAAAGAGTGATTTTGTTAAGAATTGAACTATAAACCTTTAAGTGAAAATCTCCTTACCACTACACCACACTTCTTTTTGTTAATAAATTGTATAATTAATAAATATATACGGATGTTAAATTTATTTTAAATACAAAACACAAAAGTAATGTTTTTGATGAGATTTGAACTATGGTTGTATACTAAAAAATGAAAAGTCATACCAATGACAAGATTAATTATGTATAACAATTTCAAATCTATGATATATAATCGGGCTCTCGGGTTGACCCGGAAAAATCCGGTTGTGACCCGGATCGGACCGGAACCCGGAATGGACAAAAATGGTGACCCGGGGCCCAGCCCGGAATGCAAAAAATCCAGGTCCGGATCACCAATTCCAGTCCCGGGCCGGGTCATTTTTCTGGGTTGACCCGCTCATGTACAGCCCTATCAGCAACAACATGTAAGTATGGATACACATGACAACCAAAAGGATGAAAGACTGTGCAATCTGGAATAGTCCCAAAGACAATCCAGGTGGCGAGTGAATCTGGCAGAGCGTTGACCTGATTGTTCGCCGGGTTGGATCGACGTTCAATGGCGGCGGCGAAGATCAACGACTGGCCGATACTGGGATTTGACTGGCCAACGGTGGCGAGGATCCAAGAAAACAAACGATTCACTAGATGGAGTCACGGTCCAAATTTCATGTAATATTACACAAATTGTCTCCTAATTAGGAGTATTGAGCTTCATGATGTATCTTCTGGTTATTTTCGGTTGGGATGAGTCATGAATAATCATCTTGTAATGAAAAAATCAGTTTATACAATCTGATAACAACTAACGTCTATTACAATCCGCTTAGCTAGTTCCCAAAATGGGCCATAACGGATACAGATGTAGATACGTTAGGATCGAGTCGATTGACATGTCTAATTTTTGGGCCCCTGTCAAGTTGGGTTGAAATTAACTGAACTGAGATTAAATTGATATAACTGGAATTTTTCTGGTTAAACTAAAATTAATTTAACTAAACTGAGATGGTTTCAGTTGAACTGAGATTAATTTAACTGAACTGAGATGGTTTCAGTTGAACTGAGATTAATTTAACTGAATTGAGATTATCATGGCTAAAATCAATTAGTTTGTACTTGGTTGAGTTACAATCTGCCCGAACTTATTTCTTGTTGAACTGAGTTGAATTAACTGAATATGACTGTATTGAAAATAGAATCAGTATGTCTAAATTTACTTGATTTTTTTTCAAAATATATTTTAACTGAATTGAATTGAATTGAAATAAATTGAATTGAACTGATTTACTGATAAGATCTATAAAACAAGGCCTAAATCGTTCAATGTATTGTATCCAATTAAAATAAAGCAAAAGTAATTGTTTTGTTGAATTAAATTAATTTACAGAGATTCACCAAACTAAGATTTTTCTATTTGAATTGAGATTAATTTAACTGAATTGATATTAAATTAACTAAAATTATTTTTCAATATCTGAGGTTGACAGAGTTTTCGAAATAATTAATATAAAAAGTTAATTTATCCATGATGCAATTTTATCATGGATGTAGAAACATTGATAACATAATTGCATTATCGATTCTATCATCTTATAAATTACTTTATAACAAAAATATATGGATCAATGATAATTGGGTGGTACCCAAGTACCATGTATATTGTTAAAGTAAATCAAGTAGCATAAGAAGCATTTTTAAAAAATTTAGGGTCCAACTGCAATTTATGAGCCCTTTCGAAAAGAAGTTTGAGGAAGCGGAGAAAATCACGCGGGGAAGGCGAGTGGGGGTTGAATCATTGGTGGTGGGCGGTGAGGTGATGATTAAAAGCCAATGGGCCAGTGCCACGTGCACGGCTACATATTCTTGGACCCACCGGATTTGGAAATGGCTTAAACGACATTGAAGGGTTGGATATCTTGTGAATCTTAGGTGAATCGTGAAATGATTCAAATGAATTATTAATATATATCCCTCCACATATTTGGATTTTTTTTAGAAAAATCAGAAATCATTTTTCCTTTGCAATAATTGAGGGCTATATATATATATGTATTCTTTATCTTTTCAAACAATCGTGGTTAAGATTTAAGGTAGTAGGCCTATGTCGGTTTTCGAGCATGCAAACTACAAAATTATAATCCCTCTATCCCAAACAAAGTGTCTTATTTTATATTTTGGAATGACTCAATTAAAGAGTGTTACTTTCAATATTTCCTCATTTGACAAAAAAAAATAAAGTATATTATTTATTTTACCCGTAACGAATCTTTATACTTTTTTGAATCACATACTTATGAGGTTAAAATAGTGTTTTACCATTCTTTTGGGCATGTGTCCTACTTCCACATTATTTTTCTTAAAAATTGAGCTTCCGTACCCGCGGACACTTTGATTGGGACGGAGGGAGTATAAATATGGACATGGTCGTCCCTAATTATTTGGAGTATAAAATTAAAGTGAGTATTAAGAAAAATTTCTGATAGAGAAGTTGGTAAAGTTGGGTTTGCCCGTGATGACACAATTCGATTTGTAAGAGAAAATTTAATATGTAAAGAAGAAAAAGAATTAGAATAAATTAAAATGATGATTTTTTTTCTAAATATTGGGCTCTTATTTTGGTTCATATTTTAAATAAATAACATTTTAAAAGAAAATTTATTTTTCAAAATATATAAAATTTAATTTCAAAAAAATTAGGGACCTATTTGACCCATTTTTTAAAGGCCTGAACTGAAATGTTCAGTTTAATCAGAGTGGGCTCGGGGCTAACTATGGTGGGGATAAAATTGAGCAAGCTAGCCACAAAATGCAAAAGATGATCATGAATCAAATGATACCAAGAAGAAAATAATAAGACAAGTTGTTATAAATGATAATTATCATGGATCACTTCTTTCTTGTTTTACCAAAAGAAATCATCCACCGTGACAAGTTGCATTTCTCTAATATCATAATTTAATTGATATAATATCGTTGAGAATATAAAAGTGGTGGCATCCATCGTCCTATGCTAATTAGTACTTTTAAGTCTAAATTAGGGTTTGTTTAATATGTCTGAACTAAAAATTACTGAACTGAACTGAAAAATACTGAACTGAACTGAACTAAAATTCAGTTGATTTTTTTCATAAAATAAATTTATGTTCAAAATTTTGATTACAAAACAAGCCATTGAAATATATTAAATTGAACTTAACTGAGCAAAACATTTTAGAAGAAACAAATCACTACATTGATATAACTATATTAGCTAAAGTTTATCAAATTATAATTCATCAGAACCGAACTTAATAAAATGATCCTAGATATTTAACAAAATTAAGTTGAAGTATACTGAACTGGATTTTATTGAACTGAATTGATAAAAACTATCAATGAATTGATATAATCAAAGTATGCTATATTTTATCAAATCCTATTTTATCAGCACCAATTTATAAATCGAACCTAGATTGATAAACTGAAAAGAACTGAAGCATGATGAATTGAATTTAATTAAGCTGAACTTACAAAAGTATGCATTGATGTAATAAAATTAACAAAATTTTATCAAATCATATTTCATCAATTATGAACTTAACAAATTGGACCTAGCTTATATATTAAACTAAATTGAACTAAATGAAAATGAAGTGAACTTAATTGAACTGAAATATATTGAACTAACTTAGTTGAACAAAAAGATATTGAAGAAACAAATCAATGCATTGTTTGAAATTCGAATGAATAATGGAACCAAATTAAATGGATAAAGCAACAAGAATTTGGCAACCTCTACCTAATGGTAGAGAAACTGATTTGATATAGAACTGAACTGAACTACGGTTAACTGAAATGAACTGAATTGAACTACACTACACTGAAATGAACTGAATTTTCAATAGAATAAACTTAGAATTATTATATTATATTTTCACTGAACTGAATTAAATTATATTATATTTTCTCTGAATTGGGCTGAATTGAACTGAATATTTAACATATAATTTGTTTAAAAAAATTAAATGTATAATGCACTTAACTGAACTGAACTGAAAAATACGGAACTGAACTGAACTGAATTGAAATATATTTAGATAAGTTGTACTCAACAGTCCCTTACAAAGTGTGAGATCTAAATTTCTATTTAACTTTCAAGAAATAACATAAATAAGTTTGGAAAAAAGCACGAATGTCATTATTATATTCTTAATCATCTAACATTTGTGTGTTTATTTTGGTATGAACTTGTAATAAGAGAGAGACTGTAGAGAGAGAAAAGAACAGTAGCTTAGGATGGGGAGAGGCAAGATTGAAATCAAGAGGATCGAGAACTCGAGCAACAGGCAGGTGACCTATTTAACGCGGAGAACTGGGATCATTAAGAAGGCCAAGGAGATAACTGTTTTGTACAATGCTAAGGTTTCCCTCGTCATCTTTGGCACTTCTGGGAAGATGCACAGAGTACATCAGCCCTCAACAAAGTAATCTCTTTTTTTGTGGGTTTATTTTCTTGGATATTTGAGCATTAATCTAGGATTTTTATTACTGTTCTTGAAGTTTGATTGATATACTGGATGCTTACCAAAGATCTACTGGGAAGAAGCTGTGGGATGCTAAGCATGGAAGAAGAGGAGTTACGTACTATATTGCTGGAAAGATGGAAAAAGAGGGAGCTTTGATGGTTAAAACAAACAGATAATACACCATTAAAACACTTTTAACTTGCCTTCTATCCGAGTACTCAAAGATATAAGGTACTGTTGGAGTTGTTGAAATAACGAGTGCTGCATGTTCCTATTACAAACATAACAATACATGTAAATAAGTAATTAGCAATTGTTCTAGCTAATCTGTAACAATTTCACTCAACCTTTTTAATCACTGCATTTGCTTAATAATAGTTACAATTTTTCCTTTTCTTCTGAACCAGCTCTAACTGCAATTACTTATAATTTGTTTCAGTGAATGAGTAGGAATAGGATTCCGGCTTTGTTCTCTTCTTCTTCTTCTTCTTCTGACAACACAAAGTACTGCAATTCTTAGATGGTATTCTTAGAAAAAGACAGTATTTTCCTACTGCAATTCTTAAAGGTATGTCATTCATCTCTTATCATTCATTCTGTATTGAGGACAGTACTTTGTGTTGTGAAATCGGTGCAGTTTAATTGTACCTCTCTCACTTTAAGGAGTGCAGTAAACTATTACCTTATTAGTAGTCAAGGTTATACCAGGAATTTGAGGTAATAGGTGCTTGGGCATCTTTGTTTTCTCAACCACGGCAACAGAGACAACATCTTGCTTGGGTATTAAAGATTATTCCGGGCTTGCTCGAGCTGCTGCATCTTGCTTCTGCACTTCCTCCGTGTTTGGATTCAAGTGGGTTTTTTTTTTATCTTTCTTTTTCTTACATATTTTATGTTTTTGTATGAATCAAAATAATTTGTCTCGAATATGTAGATGCACCAATTGCTCAAAATGGTTCATTGGCTTTCTGCCCTTCTTATAATGGGACATCATACTGCAATTCTGCGGATGATTTGTAGGGATATTTTACTCTTTTTTGATGGCAAATAGTTACTTACATGTTACTTCTCTGCTTCTCTTCTCTACATTGATTTCATCAGGTTTTCTACTCCCATTAGAGAGGTGAATTCAGTTGTTGCGGGAAAGTGAAATCTCAGCTTTTCAAAGATAGTGTTGTTCAATGGTAAAACTTAATAAGGAGATTTTAGTTTGTTCCTCAGTTTGAAAGTTTGTAACTGTATCTTATCATATACAACATACTTTTTATTCTATTATATTAAATTTGCCGTGCATAGCACGGTGTGCATTAAAACTAATTATACCTCTTAATCATCTAACATTTTGTGTGTTTATTCGGATTGCACCTTAGTATCCTCCTCCAGCAACAAGAGAAGAAGATCGGTAAAAAAGGAATTGATTAGTGCAGTTCAACATTACTTTTACAGTCCGTATTTATATTTAAAGTATCTGATATAATGTCATTTAAAGTATCTGATATAATGTCAGATCATAACTAAACACGTATACGTATAAGTGAGTCTAACAATGCCCTAAAAAAATTGAGCTATAAGGATGAATGAATGATTAGTCTCCTTGACAAATTGATCTGATTAAATTCCGCATTGCTACTTAGCACCAATACATTTAAAAATTTTCCTTTCAAGGATAAAATTAGTAGATTAATTACCATTAACTTCCCCGAAATAGTAAATTAATTAGTAGCTAGAAAATTTTCTACTTTCATAAACTTCATCGCGGATGATTTTAGTCCATAAAAATTACTTTTTGGTGAGTTTTGTAGAAAGACTTTGTTCTTAAACTATCAGATTCTTTTTATTTTACAGATGCTTGGATATTTTGGTGTTACATAAATCTCAGTTCATGCTATATAAATTACATATTAAAAAGGGCTAATTGATCAAAATAACAAAATAATGTATTGAGATGTATTTAAAGGTGTTGATAATATGATAACGGAGATATTTACAACATTATAATGTATGTTACGCGACCAAATTATAACATAAATAACATCATCAAAACCTTCAAACATTTCTACAACACTGCAAATATAGTGTCTAGCTATATATAACGCATCATAGAAATGTTAAAAGATATTGTGTACATAATTTATTTTAGAATATTACAATGTTAAAAATGATGTAAGTTCTCGCTAATAATGTTTACTCTAACTAGGGCTGGCAATTTGGAACACGACACGAGAACCCGACCCGAACACGAATTTAGTGGGTTTGGGTTGACACGAAAACCAGCATGGGTTTATATTGGGTTAGACACGAGTGACCCGAAAATAAATGGGTTAGGTTCAGATCAAACCCGTGGGTTAAATGGGTAACCCGTTTATATTTACGGTGTAATTATGCAAATGATTGAAATTGCCTTTACAAATACAAAAAAAAAGCTCAAATGCCAACATCATGGAGATTATCCAACTAATTTATGATAAAATTGAGAGTTAATTTTGTAATTCTTGATTTTAGTTTCCATATGAAATTATCATTTGAGCAGCATAAATTTTATAAATTTATTCAAATATTCAGTCACGTTATTTGAATAAATTTTTGAATAAATTTATAAAATTTATGCTGCTGAAATGATAATTTCATATGGAAACTAAAATCAAGAATTACAAAATTAATTTTCAATTTCATCATTAAAAAAAAAATATTCAGTCCCGTTATTAATAAATTCGCGGGTTGGGTTTGGGTAACCCAGATTTTTAATGGGTCGGATTTGAGCCAATGTTTTGTGACCCTAAATATTGTTGAGTTGGTTTTAGAATTTCAAACTCACCAACCCGCCGACACGAACCCGCCAACCCGACCCGTTTGCCTGCACTAACTCTTAACTCCACATCATGTGTCACTTCCTTGTACGTTGTTTGATCCTCGGGTAATAATAATTACATCTGTGTAAAACAGAGAAGAGAGTTAACCATACAAAAGTTACTATACAACACAAAGCAACAAACTTTTTAAATAGTATAAATATCAGACATTCAGAACCAATAAAAATATCTTAAGGTTTTCTTCAAAACCAATAAAAATAAGAATATAATGCCTTCTTTTTTTCGTAAAACTCTTATTAATAAAACTAACATATGTATGTCTCAACCTGCCATCCTCATCGTCATCATACTATGTATTTCCAGCCAAGAAAATATCAAACTATCCCTACAATCAAGATCACAAGATTAGCAAAAAAATTTGCAAGAAAATGCATCTATTCCAACTTATGTATAAAGAAGAAAACACAAGCAATTTTTGAGATCTTACATGGTTACGTTTTGTATAAACATTTCACGATCTAAAAAGATTAAGAAAAATTAAACTCACAATTTTGATCGTGAAATTTTTATACAAACGTAACCGTGTATCTCAGTCGGAAAATCGCCACCACATGTAAATATAATCTGGGTTAATTTGGAACGGAAAAGGAGTAAGTCGATCGATGGGGGTTTTGGGGAAAGACACAGTAGCTAATGATGTTAAGGTGCTGATTGCTATATGCCTCTATTTATAGGTATCAGTTAGGGTTTCAGAACTCACTCTTTCTATATTTAGCTTTTTGTATTTTGATTCGACTCTATTTACCTTGACCAAACAGACACCTAAACTATCACTATAATGTCGGGAAGTATCTTGACACGTTCTGGGAGCAGGAATTTAATTTTGTCTATAATTTTTATAGCAGAAATTTAAGGATAAGGATATATTTTAAACTAGGATTGGATTCACGTAAATATGTGTATATATCATGTATGGTATATAAATATTGGATAATTAGACATACGATATTTGAACGAATCAATTCCATATATTTATATTCATCTGAAAAGAAAAAGTGAAACTAATTCTGTATATTACATACACCGTATATTCGTATATATTCACGTATATAAATAAATTACTGTTCACTGTTTTTGTTCTCTCTGCCCGCTGCATAGCTTTATATGGTAAAAATTTTCAATTACAACTTTAATCAATAGCACTAAAATTCAATCAATGTTACAATGTATAATTTGATTTAAAATTTTATTCTCTATACTAAAATGCTGATATGAAAGCGATCGATAAGATCATCTCAATAATCTGATGACATTTGAGTTAAAATTGGGCCTGTTTGATTGAGTTTATTTCTTACTGATCTGAACTGAAATAAAATGAATTGCACTAAATTAAACTGAACTGGAGTAAAATTAATGTTGTGAAAATTAGACTCGGCGTGTCTAAATTTATCTGAATTTGATCAAATTATATTTTATTGATCTGGATTGAACTGAATTGAGTTGAATTGACTCAAACTGCTCTGGTTATGAGCTCAAGCAAACACGGCTGAAACCTTGTTTGCTAGAACTTATTTTTGTTGAACTGAACTGAAAAAATAAAAAATACCACAGATGAGAAAAATAAAAAATATATGGATTAAAAGAAATAAGCTTTTATATGATGAGATAAAACTCTGTACCACAGATCTGGTTGGAAAAATCACAAAATTCACTTCCCTCATTTTTACAGCTAAGCCTTTGTCTGGCAATAGGGAGAAAAATATTTTTTTGATCAGTGCTAGATTCATACCATTTATCAAACATAAGAGACCACTGAGAATTAAAATAATAAAATGGTACCCTCCAGACATCGGTTACAAAATAAATGTTGATGCTTCTTTTAAAATTAGGAAATGTGGAACTGGAATTGTTGTTAGGGATCAAAGAGGCTCAGTGCTCATTTTGAAAAATTATTTTACCCAGGCAATATCTCCACTACACTCTGAACTGATTGCAATCAAAATTGGAATTTTAACAGCCCAGGAGCTTAATCTAGATATCTTTGTTATTGAGTCTGATTGCAGACGGGCTGTTAATGGATCACATAACCCTCTGACTTGTGCCTGGGAATTTTTTTTCCCTATGTAATGAGATCAGAGACTTACTCCCACCTCATGCAAAAATCACTCACACACACAGAGAGGCAAACAGACCAACTGATTTTTTAGCTAGATCATCCCTGTCTCAGCAACAGAGTTCTACATTGGAAATAAGAAATGCTCCCCATGAGTTGAGAGGGCTACTTGCACTGGATAGGATAGGTCTGGCTAACACTAGAGCTTACTAACAAATCTCTTTGAACAGACTCACTCTTTGTTTTTTCACTTTTCAGGCATGGGAAACTCAATTCAAGCAATCAACTTAGCAAAGACCTTTATTTTCTGCTCAGGCATGGTGAAACTTCTCTGCTCAGGTCAGAAGGCACTAAGATCAAGAGCTAGCACTCACAAAGAAAAGAATGGCCATTTTTTGAACCTTTTCAGGTTTTTTTGGGCCTTTTGTAAATATACAAGCTTCTGTTGGCATGTTTTTTTTCAGACTCAAAGGGTGGTTGATTTGTGATTCGGTATTTGTTTACTCGATCACTAACAAACTCCCCTTTTTAGAGCCTGAAACATTAGGGCCTTACTTATACAGAGCTTGCTAGAAATAGTCAATTTTGGGAAGCTAACATGCTTCTGTGAGCTAAGCTCACCTGTTTGTAACAAACTTTAAAGCATTTTTTTATATGGTTTGGGGTGCCAAATAAATCCCCCCCACCTATGGTGGCTTAATTTTAAAAAAAGAAGAAAAAATAAAAAATACTGAATTAGACTGAAAAAATTAAAAAAAATACTGAACATAACTGAAAAAAAATACTGAATTGAACTGAGAAAATATAAAAATATTAAACTGAATTGAAAAAGATAAAAATACTGAACTGGACTAAATTGAACTGAAAAAATATAAAAATACTAAACTGAGCTGAAAAAATTTAAAATATATTGAACTGAACTGAACTTGTTAACTATCGACATTCTTCTCTATGAAATATTGTGGAAAGGTTTTTGGCAACTTGAAGAACAGATAGCGCATGCTTAAGGCGATGTCTCAAATGAAGGAGGAGTGGCAAATAACCATAATAGTATCAACAATCACGCTTCATAGTTATATGTGAATGGAAAAGTTTGGGAAACCTGTTGTAGAGCATGACGATAATGCTCAAGAAATGGCGAATAAGGAATTGCTTAGCCCTTAGGAAGAAAAAAATGATCAAAGTTCGACTGAATAGCAACAAGAATTTTGCAGTTTATGCCCTCATGATGAAGGTACTGAGTTGATTTGAATTAAAATTAAATGTATGACAAAAAAGTAATATTACTTCTGAATTACTTTGATCGAACAAGTTTTATTGATTTAGACATACTTAAATACTAATAGTACACCTACATTAGGTTGAATAGCATCAACGAACTTAAAAAAACCTAATTCGAATTGCTATGAAATGACAAAAGGTAAATGTACTGAAAATAGTATGACTAAATTATTTTGAATTACATCAAATCACAATCTTGAAAAAATTAATTTTCTGATCTGATCTGAATTGAACTGAATATAAACTGAACTGAATCGAAAAAACAACAGAGAGTTACAATAAAAAAAATATAGGAAATTTACTGAATTGGGAAATGTATAAAAATGTTTATTTAAACTGAAAAGTAATATCAAAATATTTATCTGAACTGAATTGAACTAAAAAAATATGAATATACTGAACTGAACTGAACTGAACTGAAAATAGAAAATACTGAATCAAACTGAAAAAAAAAAATCTAACTGAATTGATCAAAATAATAAAAAAATACTGAACTGAACTGAAATAAATAAAAAATATTGAACAGATCTGAAAAAAATAAAAATAATACTGAACTAAAATGAAATAAATAAATAAAATACTGAACTGAACTGCTTTAAGTATACCTACAGACTATAATTATGTGTCGCTTTGAAGTTGAACACAGTAGTAGTTGAAAGATTGCAAATAAGCTCATCCAAATATCTCCCAGTTAGGGATGATCATGGGGCGGGTCTGGGTCTAATTTATCTATATCCGGCCCTGATCCGTAAAAAAATGTCAGATCCAAATCCGACCCATATCCACAGGGTCTAAAATTTCAAAATCCGTACTCATATCCGCAGGGTCTTATGGATCTAAGGGTCTTAAATGGGTTATAAATGGGTCTACTAAGAAATCGACAAATTCTTTAAATACATGTTTGAGATTTTCATAGTGAATACAAATATGCCAAAACTTGTTATTTTTATCACCAGAAGCACAAACGCAAGTATATATATGAATTATCAATCCACAATACACATCAAAATGTATCAATTCATTAAGATCAAAATTGTAATTTAGTACAAGAACGTTGTAGGTGCAACAAAAAATAATATTTTCTATGGTAGAGCATAATTATCGGTATCAGAAATTTGGAATAATTATGATAATTATTATTAGAGAGAAGAAGAGAGAAGAAGAAAAGATGAATTAGGATTAGAAATTAAACTAATATTTATCATATCATATAGTAATAATATATTATTAATTATCTTTTTACTAGGTATATATTAAAAAGTAGAAAGTGGCGGCATAAGAATTGTACGCCGCTCATTGCCCGCCGCTACAAGAATTGTTTTACTACCTAATACGACAACATAACTTGCGTTTAGTTCACCGGCCGTTTATGTATTATGGTAGTTTGTGTCAGTTTTCCTTTTTAAACTACCTCATACCGAAGAATCTACCTTATTAATTCATCATATATTAATATTGTTTTTAATCCTTTTAAGCATGACGAAATATACTTATCACGTGAATATGGCATAATAATGGAACTAAACATAGTAAATCCAACTATATTTTTTCCCGTGCGTTTATATATTAAGATAATTTGCGTCATTTTTCCTTATTCAACTATGCCGTGCATGAAGAATCTACCTTAATTTATATAACATTGTTTTTAATTCCTTTTAAGCATGGAGGAATATACTTATCACATGAATATGGCATAATAATGGAATTAAACATTGTAATTCCTATTATTTTCCTTATTAAAAATCTACCTTATACCGTGCATGAAGAATCTATCTTATTAATTCATATATTAATATCATTTTTAATTCCTTTTAAGCATGGAGGAATATATTTATCACATGAATATGGCATAATTATGGAACTAAACATTGTAATTCCTACTATATAAATTCCTAAACATAAATATATTTTATTTATGACATACACCATCTTGGTTATCTACTATATAATCCTCTCACTAATAATATACACCTTCTCGGATTAGTATGATTATGGATTTTTTTATTTTTTCTTTTTTGCGGGGTTTACATGGATTAAGGTAAGTATATATTGTCACCATTATTTTTGTTTATGAATCTTTAGGGTGTATGTGAATTATCGTATAGTTGTTTTGTATGTAGATTTTTGCTGGAATTTACATGGATTAAGGTAATTGTTATGGTTTTTTGTTTTATTATATTGACGGTTTATGAATTTCACATTAGGGTGTTGACGGTTTAGCGATTCTTAATAGGGTTTATCGTTGCAGTGGATTGTTCGTGGATTTTTGTTTGTTTATGTATATTTATTGTTCACAGTTTTATTATCTTTTTTGATCTTGGGTGTTATAGGTGTAGCAGAAGTTTATTGAAACAGATTATTCATCTGAGCTCTTCTCGCCGAAATACTTTTAATTGCCATCATTGTTGCGGCTTGAAATCAGGCTATGGTGGAGAATCCATCAATTTTAATTGAATTCATCAAATTTTAATTCTTAGTGAAAGTAGACCGCGTGATCATTAAGATCTGCACATCTAATTGAGTCAGTATATATAATGAGGTGATTTCATTTCTTTGCTAATCGCTAGATTGTAGATTGAAATATTTTTGTGTAGATCGAACGTGAGATTGAACTTAGTAGAGTGGAGTGAGATCGACGGTGCTGGATAGCTTCGAATATCTTTGCCTCGCTGCCGAGATCATGACCGCCAAGAAGCGAACGAGAATTATCTTCGTCTTAATTAATTTATGGATGTTCCCTATCGATAGATAATACTCTTTTAGTACAAATATAACTTTAATTCTGGCATATTAAAGGAGTTGTTTAGTTTTTTATTCTCTAAAACATCACAATAATTTTCAATTTTTTGTAATTAAAATTACTTCAAAAGTACTTAAAATAAACCGGGCAACGACCGGTCTGGTTAGCCTAGTATCTTATAATAGGTTAATGGGTTTGGATATGGATATGAATCCGGGTCTGAATCTTAACACCATATATCCGTATCCATACCCGTTTATTAAAATCTAGATCCAAACCCAATCCATATCCGATGGGTCTAAAAAAATTGGATCCAAACCCGACCCACAGGATCTGGAGCATTAAGCAGTCAGACTTTAATTGTACATTCTTGTACAGATTGCTTCAGAAACACTCCAGCCAAGCATTGCTCATGAACTTTTTTACGTTTCCAAATTATCCGAAACGGCAACGCTATCAGTTGTTTTTCGTCAGATTCTACCTTCTCATCAAATGGAGTAGTAGATTTTACAATATGTAGAGACTCAGTTCTCCTTTTGCTACATTTCCAAGATGGCTTTATCACTTTCAAAATTCTCTTATTTTCTAGGAAGACAGTGATAATGAAAACCGACATATAAATAAGATCGAATGGTTACATTTCCATGGATTCATGCACTTTACACTGCCATATTTTCATCAGGAATATGCTTATGGCCAGAATTAGGATTCAAAAAGTGTTAGATTCTTAAATCATGCATTCAACAACTAATTCCGTCTGATTTTATGACGTGCATTATTCACTAATCAATCATACGACAGATCTCTTAATTTGAATAGCTATGCAGCAACAGACTGCAATGATCACCTTTAGGGTGCACATATGTATGAAATAAGAATCGGCTTGCTGTTGCTTTGGTTATCAAATCCAGAGGACTTTGTTAGTTGACATACAAAGAATTAGCTATACATTGGATTCTAAACCTAAAACAGCCACATACTGTTTCCGTTCTATCTGTAAAAGAAAATTCATTTACCAAGTTATGACATGCTATTGTAACCAACAATAATCTTCAATACATCACCAGTACTACGATCAACACTTGTAACCAGTATGACATGCTATTGTAACCAGTACTACGATCAACACTTGATTCTGCCATGTATTGGAATTTCTGGAGAAACTAGATGAATTCTCTTCGGCGATTTCCACTTCGGGTCAACTAATTTGATCGGGCCATTTCTTTGATATCCGTACACTCAGTGCAAAAGGGCAGAAGTGCAGAAGGGAAAAAACCCTTATCACAGATTCTGCTATATGAAAACTACACCAATAGAGACAATATGTACATGAATCTCAGTTCTTGCTATATAAATTACAAAAATAATAAAGGGGTAATTGATCAAAATAACGAAAGAATGTATTGAGATGTGTTCAAGGGTGTTGATAATGTGATAACGGAGATACTTACAACATTTTAATGTATGTTACACCACCGAAACCCAAATGACATCATCAAAACCCTCGAACATCTCTACAACATTGCATATAAAGTGTCTAGCTACCTATGCAAAATCGTTGAGTTTTTTAAGGATATTGTACATAATTTATTTTAGAATATTACAATGTTGAAGATGATGTAAGCTCTTGCTAATAATCGAGTTTCAACTCCATATCATGTGTCCTTGACTTCCTTAAATGGTGTTTGATATATCGTCGGGTAATAATCACATCTGTGTAGAATGGAGAATTAGTCAGTTGGAGGGTTAACAATAGAAAAGTTACTACACAAAACAAAGCAATAAAACTAACAATATCTTAAGTTTTTCTCCAAAAAAAACCAATAAAAATAACAATATCATGCTTTTTTTTACTTAAAACTCTTATCAATAAAACTAAAATATATATGAGTCTCAACCTCCCATCCTCATCTTCATCGCACTTTATATTTCCAGCCCAGAAAATATAAAATCATGATATTCCCTACAAATAAGAATACAAGATTAGCAAAGAAATTTTAGAAATTTTGCAAGAAAATGTATCTCTGTATAAACTGTAAGAAAGCACAAGCAATTCTTTTGAGATCTAACATGATTACGATTTGTATAAAGATTTCACGGCCTAAAAAAATAAGAATTGTCATCTGTAATTTTGATCGTGAAACCTTCATACAAACGTAACCTTGTATCTCAGTTTGAGCATAATAGATATCTGGGTTTGGAACCCTAGCTAATGATCGATGGGGTTATGGGGAAAGAAACTCTAGCTAATGATGTGAAGGTGATAACTACTAAATGCCTGTATTTATAGGTATCAACTAGGGTTTTAGAACGCACTCTTTCTATAATTAGCTTTTGGTATTTTGGTTTGATTGGCAACATGATTACACGAAAATCGCCTTACTTTTGTTATCTTGACCAAACCGATTCCTAAATTATCACTATAATATCGGGAAGTATCTTGACACAGTTTGAGAGCAGGAATATAATATTTTTTATATAATTTTTGATTTGGAAAAAGTCTTGTTGTCCTGCATGGTTATACATGAATGAGTGCAACAAAACCTAAAAAATAGTTAGGATAAGAATACATTTTAAACATTCACATAAATACGTGTATATATGGTATAGGTTAATTACAGAAAAACAATTTGAACGAATCAATTATGTATATTACACAGCATCCTAGTATGATTCATAGCTATAGCTGTGTTTGTTATCTGCCATCTGCAAAGCTTTATACGGCAAAAATTATCAATTAAAAATCTAATCAATCAATAGCACTAAAATTTAACTAAAGTGCGACATGTATTCCGCTATTTTACTCAGTTTAGTGCAAAATATTGAAATTACAATATCATCTTCTAAATATTGCTAAATTTCTCTGTGAACATAATAAATAAAAGACATTTTTGTAAATTCATACCGTATTTTGGACTATAAAAGTAAAATATTTAACTGCATACAGCAGCACCCAAATTCAATCAATGTAAAATTTTGGGAAATTGAGAAACCTGTGTACAATCTAAATAGGAGCTTTTACATATATTCAGTTGAGAGGCAACATTATCATAATAACAATTTTACATAAGCACGGGAATTGCCAAGTCATTCATTTCATATACAAGAGTTTTACACAGAATAACTTCATAAATCGAATCATTTCGCAACGAAACTAATGATAACCGTTGTTTGGTACACACAAATTCATTTCCATTGCTCAGTTTCTTGTCAAATGCATCGATTTCAATCACTTCATCACAAACCCAAACCAGCAAAAGCTTTATAGGTAGTTAGTCATTGGCTTATATTTCCCACATCGCTGGAATCCAAGGGAAATTTTCAGTTTATAAGTCTCAGACTTTGTCAACTGTTTGCTGAGCTCTGTTACGAGAGCTTGTGATCCATGTGGAGGCATTATTGTGTTGGAACAAGGCTTTAGCTTGTCTGATAGGCCCACAGGTGCTATTTCTGGCCCGCCCTCTCCAAGCGAGGAGTTGGGCTTTGTGGTTTGTGCGAAGGCACAGGCTACTGAGCCTTTAGAGTGGAGGGGACTGCGTGAGGCTGGTTTCACAGAGCAATGATAACTTCCCGCTCTTTGCAGTGCAGGGATCACGGGCTGGTGCTTTCTTTGGCCGTTATTACCAGCCAGGCCTTGCTCAATGAACCAACACTTTTTTTCGCGTTTCTGAATTATCCGAAACGATAATGCTTTCAGTCGTTTTCCATAAGATTCTAACTTACGAGCAAACTTCTCATCAAATGGAGTAATTTTTACAATATGTAGAGACTCGGTTCTCATTTTGCTACATTTCCAAGATGTAGAAGCACTTTCAAAATCCTCTTATTCTCGAGGAATATCTAACGCTGCGCAAGAAAGACAATGATAATGAAAACCAACATATAACTAGGATCAGATGGTTATTTCTATGGATTCATTCATAGATCCACTTTACACTGGCATATTTTCATTAGGAATATGCTTATGGCCACAAATAATTCAAAAAGTGTTATATTTTTAAATTATGCATTTCGTCTGGTCTTATGACGTGCATTATTTAAAATTAATCATACATGATGTTTAGGACTGATCGTTTTTTCTTGCTCTGGCGAAAAAAGATGATTTTTCAACACGTCTTGATCTGAACCTCACCGTCGATTGATCGGCACCGCCATGTTGGTGGAGCCATCATCGGGCAACCCACCGCCCCTCTTCTCATCCCCCGCAACATCTTATGCCCAAGCTCTGAACAATAAGAAATCAGATATGGTTGTTCTTTTGACAAGATCTGAAACCAAACCTCCCTTCAATCCAAAACCACAAATCGATCACCTGCGGAAACCCTGGAATCCATTTCTCGGACGAGGAATGTGATAAACTGGAGGACTGGATGCGATTTACTTTGGTCGGAAATTTTACTCGAGCGCGACCCCAACTTGATCCGCTTCGCCGTGATTTTTACACTGCCAGCTTTAAAGGCCAATTCGGTATATATTTGGTTGATAATCGCCATGTCTTTATACCCTTTCAACTTGCAGATGACTATTATCAATGTTGGATGCATAAGATTTGGGTTTCTGGTTTTTATTCAATCAAAATCACCAAATGGAGCCCGGACTTTAATCCTAACATCGATTCACCCGTGGTTCCAGTATGGGTAAGTTTATATGGTTTGCCTCATCAATGTTTTGATGAATTTGCTATGCTGTCTATTGGTAACCTAATCGGACATCCTGTTAAAACTGATCAAGCAACTTTGAATCGTACTCGCCCCCATGTTGCTAAAGTCTGTGTCGACTTAGATATTTCTAAGCCCTTGACAGAGAGGGTTTGGATGAGCTATAGATCATCTGGTTTTGGGCAGTACTTGGAGTATGATAGGGTGCCAGATTATTGTCTAAACTGCTCAAAATTGGGTCATTCAGATGCTATGTGTAAAATGGATCATGAAATTAGAAAAAGTTCAAATTTTTGGAGGCCTATGATTAGACATGAGCCTACTCACATTGTTAAAGAGGCAACTGTTAATGCTAATGAATCTGTTGAGCACTCCACCTTGGAAAAGAGTGGTCTTTTTGCAGGTACAAGAAACACATGGAAAGCCAAAAGCAAGAAGACAACAGGCAGAGAGGAGAACAAGGAGAAGAAAAAAGACTCAATCCCACGGGTTTTGTCTTCCAACTCTAATGATAATAGAGGCAAGAATGAAGTCCATACTCATAGTAGTTTTGATATATTAATAGATAATGATAAATTGGCAATGAGAAAGAGACATCAGCAGTGGTTCAGGATTTAAATAATGATTTACAACACACCGGTAGTACCACTGGTGTGCTTCTGATTACTAATGTTTTATCTCAAGACTATGTAGAGACAAGTGAGAGAGATTCAAATATCAACAAGGACGTTGGTGTTCTACAACAGGAACTGCACAAGGGTAATGATACTGAGCTAGATACAGACATCAAGGGAAGAGAAATGATGATGACTGAAGATGCTCACTCAGGTGGGGAATTCAATAGCCCCCAAGGTAAGTATTCTAATCCTATGTCACAGTCAGTGTCACAGAGTGAGCCAAGTAGTCCAAAAGAGAGATGGTCACAGGAGAGAGGGAGTAGATATGGAGACTTTATTTTGGAACCTTAGTTACAATCTCAAAAGAAGCTGAATAGACTTGTTAATCAGAGTCAAACTAAGAATAGTAATGTGGGTACTCAGAGTAAAAGGAAGTATACTAAAGATTATACTCAGTATCCTTATTATCTTTAGATGATATGCATATCAACCAATTCAAAAGGGATCTCAAGTCTTTAAATAATTCCCAAAAATGTACCATTGTACCTTACAGTTCACCCTTAGAAACTTACAATGTATTTTCTGTCTTGCAGGAGGATTATACTCTGGAAGAACATACTGATGCAGATGACAAGGAGGTGCAGAGCAGTGAACCCAGCCTATCTCTGCAAGAGCAACAGTTGGTTTCAGATATCCAGGTTATTAATAGTAAGTCAGGTAACACTCAGGAACCTGAAATGCATGTTATAAACCAAGATGCCTCTTTTCATGACTCTATGCTCTTAACTGATGCCAGTAATAATATGCATGAATATGACACACCTCACACCTCATCTGCACTAGTAGAACACAAAAAGCCATTACAAGTGGCTCACACAAGCACTCAAGGTCCACTTGCCAGAAAAAAGCAAGTCTCTGATAGTGCAAATAGGTCTCTTAGGCCTAAACAAAAAGTTAAATATACTGTATAATAATTAAACACACCATCATAGGTAATATGTTAGTGTGGAACATCAGAGGCTTTGGAACCTCACTAAATAGGCTAAAATCACTTTTAGTTATTCACAAAATATCCATTCTGTGCATCCTTGAACCAATGCATGATAACCATATCTGTGATTTATTGAGTCATGAACTTCATTTTGACCATTCCTACTCAGCTATGCATGCTAAAATCTGGCTTTTTTGGAATTCTCATTTCTGTGTTGATAGTGTCTCAGAAACAGACCAAATGATATATACTAAGATCACATATACTTCCACTAATATTGCTTGGAATGCTGCTTTTATTTATGCTAAGGTATTTAGAGCCCTGAGGGAATCACTATGGAGTGATCTCCTCTCCCTCCCATCCACTCCCATAATATATGTGGGAGATTACAATACTGTCTCTTCAATTTCCGAGCGTAGAGGCAAACACAAGCCACCCCTAAGAAGCATCAGAGAATTTAGTAACCTTATCTCCACTCTAGCCCTACAGGATCTACCTACAGTAGGCAGTCTCTTCACTTGGTCTAATAAGAGAGCTAAGGAAGACCTCCTGCTGCAGAAACTAGACAGGTCTCTAGTTAATCTTGATTGGCTCAACCTGTTCCCCCACAGTTTTATCCAAATCCTTAATAGGGCCACATCAGACCACAACCCTCTCTTAGTATCCATACAAGATGCAACAGAGCAATGCCCTAGACCCTTTAGGTTCCAAACAATATGGATAAATAGAACTGAGTTCAAGGAACTAGTTAACACAAACTGGAGCCAACCATCCAATTTCATTGGAATGCAGAACATGGTACATAAGCTGAAAAGGCTTAAGTCTGTACTGAAACTCTAGAACAAAGAGACCTTTGACAATGTGCATCAAAACCTGGTGGATGCAGAGACACAGGTTGCACAGTTAGAGCTTGTCTGTCAGACCTCACAAGAAGAGGCAGACAGAGCTGCTTTAAACAAAGCCTAGGCACTGCTCATTAGGGCTACATCTGAGCAAGTCAGTTTTTGGAAACAGAAATCCAAAAACAGTTGGCTAAAAGAGGGGGATGCAAGCACTAGTTATTTTCACAACTCAGTCAAAGAAAGGATAGGTAGATCAAGGATCAACAAGATAAGAGACAACAATGGTCAGTGGACCACTAATCCAGTAAGGATTAAGGAAGAAGGAGCCCTTTTCTTTGAAAACCTGCTCAATGAGGAGTACTCAGAAACCTCTGGTGACTACCTCTCACACTTCCTTTCAATCATCCCTAAATTAGTCACTGAACAAGAAAATGAATCCCTCCTCCAAAAAGCTAATTTAAAAGAACTGGAGACAGTGGTCTTCAGTTTAAACAGAGAAAGTGCACCAGGCTCAGATGGGTACTTTGAAGTCTTTTTTACTCATTGCTGGGAGATAATCAAAGAGGACCTTCTAAATTCAGTCAATGAATTTTTAGATGGTGCACTGATTCCAAGAGCAATAGCCAGCACTTGGCTAACCCTTATCCCCAAAAAATAAAATCCAGCCCTTTTGCTGATTCAGACCTATACGCCTCTCCAATTTTCTCAACAAAGTGTTTTCAAAATTGATAGCTGACAGGCTGCTACCTATCATGCCCAAGCTCATCTCCTCAGAGCTATCTGCATTTTTGAAAGGGAGAGATATCTCTGACAATGTTATTTAGATGCATGAAATGGCAAGATTGCTGGGTAGCAAAAATAAAAACCAAAATCTAATTGTTAAATTAGATATGTAAAAGGCATTTGATAGAGTTTCATGGAGTTTTTTAAACTCTATTTTACTTCAATTTGGTTTCCATGGGTCTATGGTTAAGATTATTGTTCAAAATATCAGTGTTGCATGGTTTTCTATGCTCATTAATGGCACTACAGCAGGTTTTTTCCACTCTACAAGGGGTATAAAACAGGGTGACCCCCTCTCCCCATATCTATACAATCTCATAAGTGAGGCATTCTCAAGAGGGCTAAGAAAATTAGTACAGATCAAGTATCTGGAAACTTTTAACATGCCCAGGGGAGTTGCAGATGTTACACATCTTATGTATGCTGATGATACAACTATCTTCACCACTTCCAGTAAGAAAAATCTCAGAAAGTTGAAAGCTTTTCTTGAAGCATATGAGCTTACTTCAGGCCAGAAGATCAACTACTCCAAATCAGATTTAGTCTGTAGCTCCCATGCAACCCCTACCAGAATAAGCATCATTAAAAGAATTCTTGGAATGATGCAAGGCCAGATGCCTTTTAAATATTTAGGGGTTCCCATCTTTAGAGGTAGGAATAAGATCATACACTACCAGCCAGTCTTAGAAAGAATGGAAAGGGCCACTCAGAACTGGAAAAACCAATGGCTCTCAAATGCAGGGAAGATAGTGCTCATTAATCATGTTCAGCTGGCAATTCCAACACATATACTGGTCATTCTCAAACCACCAAAAGAGGTGATAAGGAAGATGGAGAAAATAGCTATCAGATTCTTTTGGGGTGATACACCATCAGGGCATAAAATGATCTGGAGAAAGTGGTCTAGAGTAGCTGTTCCAACAATAGAAAATGGTTTAGGATTTAGGGACCTAAATGCTTTTATTGATGCTTTCTCTTGTAAACTGTGGTGGAAAGTGCAGGTAAACAAAACAATATGGACAGGCTTCATGTGGTCCCTCCCAACAACTTACAGATCATCACAGACA
This sequence comes from Sherardia arvensis, assembly GCA_948330725.1. NCBI lineage: Eukaryota > Viridiplantae > Streptophyta > Magnoliopsida > Gentianales > Rubiaceae > Sherardia > Sherardia arvensis. The sequence continues at coordinate 30,465,304 of OX415240.1, forward strand.
TGGAAGAGGATTTGTAATATTACTGAAATATGAAATGCTAACTCTTTTGTTTGTTATGGTGAAGGAAACATTCCTTTTTGGGATGCAAACTGGACAGGGAGGGGTGCACTTATTTATGAGTGGCCAGAACATATTGCAGTGCCTTTCCCTGATATTTCACTGGCCTCTTTTATTGCAAACAAAGCACCTGATTTGACCCAAATTGAGCCATTTTTGGCTACAGAAACCATTATTGTGAGCCATCTCTGAATCACTCTCATGCTGATAAGCTTATCTGGAAACCATCAACAAATGGGAAGTTCACTGTTAATTCAGCCTACCAGATACTAAGGAGCAAAAGTGAGAAAATAAATGCACTATCTCAGGTATGGCTAAAACCTTTGCGCGGCAAAATTTCAGTTTTAATTTGGAGAATCTGGAATAGAATTCTTCCATTTGATGACATTCTAACCAAACTTGGTTTTAGCCTCCCATCCAAATGCCCCCTGTGCTGTCATGAGGACAGCCTAGATCACTTTTTTAATGAATGCCAGGCTAATTTGTCAGTCTGGAAAAATATCCATAAGCGTCTGGCCATCAGAACTCCCCATTTCAGATCTTTAAGGGCCAAAATGAATTTTTACTTGTCATGCAATGATTTTTCTAAAATTCATACCCAAGTCATTAGAACCACCACCATGGCTGTGCTCTGGATGTTATGGATAAGAAGGAATAAATTGCTTTATGACAACCAAAAAATCACCAGTACAGATTTGATCTCTCAAATAGTCAAATATACTTTCAGCATCTTTTCTGCATTTCCTTTGCATGGTAATTTAGAGAGGAACACATTTTTAATTGACAATGGTTTACTCCCTTTCATCAAGAGGAGGAGACCTAAACCAGTTAAAATTGTTAAGTGGTTCCCCCCAGGCTCTGGTCATAAGATTAATGTAGATGTCTCTTTCAAAGATGGCAATGTAGGCATTGGAATCGTCATTAGGGACAGACTGGGTGTTGCATCTAGACTAGAAAGTAGATACATAAACTGTGCATCACCACTTCAAGCAGAGGTTATTGCTATCCATATGGGTATGCAGCTAGGTCTACAACTAAAACTCCCAAGCTTTATCATAGAATCAGACTGCCTGATAGCAGTCAAGGGGGCTTTAGATCCCAACTCCATTGATTGGAAACTCTACTCATTATGTCATGACATCAGTCTGCATGTACCCAAATACTCAGTAGTCCATACTTTGAGGGAAGGCAACATGGTGGCTGATTTTTTAGCTGCAATGGGAGCCTCCTCTCAGGTAACACAAATACATGATTTGACTCAACTGCCTGCTAAATTACAAGCCATGGTTCATCTTGAGCGATTGGGGACTCCTAATCTCAGATTCTCTCTGTAAAAACACATACTGCTGCTTCTGTTCTCCATTGCAGGTATATGGAGGCAGCACACCAAAGAAATGGCAGCAAACGATGGATTGGCAAAGTTACAGGAGGCAACTAACATCTGGCACTGGATTGGCAAGTGAAGGTCAAACAGATGGATCTGAATCTGAGGTTGCAGATGGAAGCAATTCACTCAGCTTACTTTAAACTCATTTTGTATATAGAGCTCAGTTTAAGGAAGTACTCTCTACCAGGACATGGGGTGGCAAACTTGTGCTTCATTGTTTGTTGATCTGATCACTAATCTGCTCCCCTGTGATCCCTGATAGACAGTACTAACACTCCCTTAATTGTGCTCCTTTAGAATAGGCAATCTTCTAAGATTAACTATTCTTTATTCTTTTGTGAAGCAATTTGCTTCAGGAGCTATGCTCACTTTGTAAAACTCTGGCAGCATATGCCCTAAGCTAATTTTTGGCTTATCATAGGCCTAGGGAGCCAATAAATTCCCCCCACCCATGGTGGTTTTAAATTATATATATATATAGGGGATCCGGTGAGACACCCTTTTAAAGTGTGGCAGACTCTTAAAGTGTGGCGGGATCAGGACCGTTCAATTATTTAATCCATTGGGCGTCATAATTAAAATATGCATATGGTGGATAAAATTAAAGTACGCGGGTCGAAATTGTGGGTTAGATGTCGGGTTATAAGGATGACCCGCGTGAATCTTCAAGTAGTAGTACATTAGTTGTGCGTATTGCTATTAATATTAATTAATTATTATTATTAATAATAATAACTACTACTTTTGCTTTTATTCGTTGGTTTGCTTTTTATACATGACTTTTATTCATATTCACTGGCTTGTTTTTACCCATGCTAGCTTTTAGTTTTTTTTTTTAAATAACACACGTAGCATTTTTGCTTTTTAATCAATAAATAATTTATAAATTCTTCCATCTATTCTTGTAGGTACTTAAACTCAAATTTTTGGGTCTTCAACTATAATGTAAAGCTGTTTTAAGTATAGCATAGAAGTGCTTTTAAATCGTAAGTGCTTTAAAATGTGTTTGTAGGTGTTTCAAGTATAACGCGGAAGTGCTTTAAATCGTAAGTGCTTTAAAATGTGTTTGTAGGTGCTTCAAGTATAACGCGAAAGTGCTTTAAATTATAAGTGCTTTAAAATGTGTTTGTAGGTGCTTCAAGTATAACGCGGAAATGCTTTAAATCGTAAGTGCTTTAAAATGTGTTTGTAGGTGCTTCAAGTATAACGCGGAGGTGCTTTAAATTATAAGTGCTTTAAAATGTGTTTGTAGGTGTTTCAAGTATAACACGGAAGTGCTTTAAATCGTAAGTGCTTTAAAATGTGTTTGTAGGTGCTTCAAGTATAACGCGGAAGTGCTTTAAATCGTAAGTGGTTTAAAATGTGTTTGTAGAGCTTTAAGTATAACGTGGAAGTAACTAAATTGTAAGTGTTTTAAAATGTGTGTGTCACGTACTTTGTTAACACTTGAGAATATCTTGGATGTAGTGGTGACTATCTTAGGAGTCTGAGTGTGTGTATATAGTCTTTGTTATATAGGTCATGTGTGGGAGAGATTAGATAGAGTCTTTGTTATCAAGCATTTCTAAGTCTTTTTCCAACTAGTAGAGTGAGGATTAAGTCTAGAATGCCTTCTGATCATGCACCTTTATTACTGTCACTAGAAGATAATACCCAACAGTCAGGTCCTAAGTCCTTTAAATTTCAAAATTGCTGGCTACTACATAATGATTTTCAGAGAGTTGTGATGGAAAATTGGGCTTTATAATGTGATACTTATGGAATGTTGAATTTTTTTTGAAACTAAGGAGATTAAAATTAGCATTGAAAAAGTGGAACAAATATATTTTTGGCAATGTACGTGACCAAGTTTAAAAAGTTTGAAAGACTTATTGGTCTAAAATCAGAGAACTGGTTAACAAAAGTTGGTCAGATATGGGTTTAAATCTTTCAATAGATAACTTAAGTTTCAACAGCACTTTTGGGTACCCGAAAAGTTCGGGCCCGGTACCGGGTAATGTTTAACCCTTTTACTAAATTGTTATATTTATATTTTCCACATATGTAAGTATAAACAAAATCTAAAAATTCAACCACTACATTAAATTAAGTCATACATTTTTTATAACTACAAGAAATAGTGTCTTTTTCGTTAACGATGCTTAAATGATGTAAATATAAGTCAAAATTATTCATTACATCTCTTTCCTATGTAATATGTAAATGAAAAAAATGTGTTATCGAAAATATGTAAAGTACTAAATAAGAGAATATACATTAATATTTTTTTACGGGTACTCAAAATAACAAACGTATTTGTTATCATCTTTTTTTTTAGATTATTGTTATCATCTTATTATTAGTAATATATATACTTAATCGGGTATTTCGGGTACCTGAAAACTTAATTTTAATGACCCGAACCCGAACCCTATTATAAACATAATTATCGGGCCGGGTACCCAACCCGCTTATACTTATAATTACCCGCACATTAGCATTCGGGTATTTCGGGTATCGGTCCGGGTAGTTCGGGTCGGGTAATTTTGAACAACCCTAAATTGCTAAGACATATCCCCTACTTTGTAACTCTTGGAACTCTCCTCCGAGTTTCTTGTCTTTCGTTTCTGAACGTTTTCCAGAAACCTGAATGAATGAAAGCAATTTTTTTTCCTCAAAAAAAAAAGTTGGATTCGCCAGTGATGATACCATTTGATTTGCAAGAGAAAATTTAATATGTAAAGAAGAAAAATAATTGAGATAAATTAAAATGATGATTTGTTTTTCAAAAAATTGGGCTCTTATTTTAGTCCATATTTAAATAAGGGAAAATTTCTAACTAGAACGTAGGAAGATTCAAAATTATTAAAAAGGGCGTAATTATTTAATATTTATTAGGCTTGACGTTGTGATTGTTTTAATGATTAATTATTTAGAAAATGACACATATAACCTTCATTACTTAACTATCATATGTAGGTTTTATATTTTTTTCTCCAAAAAATTTAATCTAGTTTGAACACACATTTGTAGTTTTAACACACATCTTATTTGCTGATGACTGAAATAAAATATATTAAACTAAATTGGAGCAAAATCAATGTATAGTAATAGTATGACTGAATTAAGATGAATTTTTAGATCCTATACAATTGAACTGAATTTTGAAAAATCGAATTTAGTTGATCATACCTGAACTGAAATGAACGGAAATATATTGAATCAAAATAAAAATTAGAAGCATTGATCAAATTAAAATGAATTTTATCAAAACATATTCCATCAAATGATACTGAATTAATTTGAAATAAATTAAACAGAACTAAACTTATAAAATTTCATATAAATTGAGAGAACGGACCCTTAATTTAAGGTTCTGAATTTTTAAAGCTATGTAATATAGATTATAAAAATAAAGGTTATAAATATCATTTTTTAATTAAATAGTCATTATGAAACAATCAGAATGTCCTTCATAATAAATATTAAATAGTTATATCGTTTTTGATAATTTTGAATCTCCCCACACCCTTAATAGAAATTTTCCCTTTAAATAAAGCTTTAAAAGAAAATTAATTTTTTAAAATATATAAAATTTGATTTTTTTTAAAAAACAATTAGAACCCTATTTTGACCTATTTTTGAATGATATTGAACCAACATATTCATTTTAATCAGGATTGGTGCCGGGCCTAAATAATATGGTGGTGATATAAATGAGCAAGCTAGCCACAAAATGCAAAAGATGATTATGAATGAAATGATACAAAGGAGAAAATAATAAGACAAGTTGTTATAAACGATAATTATCATAGATCACTTTTTCTTTTTACCAAAAGAAATCATCCACCGTGTTTAGCTATCTATCACAAATGAACTCAAGAAAAACTAGTCTTACAAAACTTTCTCTCTCATCACAAATGCTCTCATCCCTCTCTAACTTTTTTCCTCATTTTTCTTCCCGTTTTTACTATTACTGACCGTTATCAGTAATTAACGGTTACAATAACGGTACAATGTCGCCGGAACCGCCGCTGAACCGCGGCGGAGCCACCCAAAACTTAAGCTTTTTGCAAGCCCTGACCGCCAAACCGTCTCCGCTCTCCACCACTCTTCCTTCCAACCCCTCAATTAGCCCAATTCTTGAATACAAAGGAAAAATTGCCTGCATCTTGTCGCCGGAACAGGTCGCCGAACTCTCAGAGCATTACAGTAATGCTCTTATCGGGAAGTTTCCCAGAGCCAAACCCTCCATGGACTTTCTTAATGAAGCCTTCAAGTCGATCGGGTTCAAAGGGCGTTTCCAGCTAGGATCCATCGATTACAAGCATGTTTTGATCCGGCTCGACGATCCTGAGGATTTCCAGCGGTGTTGGATGAAATCTGTCTGGTCTTTCAAGGGCTCCCTCATGAAGGTATTCAAATGGACTCCCAACTTCTCAACTGATACTGAAACCTCTATTATGCCTATCTGGATCACCATTCATAATATCCCAATTTTTTGGTATAATTCGGCTATGTTAGAGGCTATAGGCAATAAGATTGGTAGGTTCATCAAGATGGATTCGGCCACAACCACACTTACCAGACCGTCGGCTGTAAAATTGTGTGTGGAGATTGATCTCCTAGCTAAGTTACACAATTCTGTCACTTTGACAGTTAACCTTGATGGAGAGGTTGCGGATTTCCCCATTGAATACGAGCAATTGCCCCTCTACTGTAAACACTGTAAGAAACTTGGCCATGAAATGCATGAATGCAGGTCACTACACCCTGAAATGAGGCCACTCACAATGAGGAATAACAATTCTTTCCCCTCTGCTCCTAGACAGCCTAAACCTTCCACAACTCAGACGACTGATAGACCCCTTAGACCAGCCATGATGTATGTTCAAAAACCAACCCCCAAACCAGTTATTGACCCTATCCCACCAGCTCCTTCCATCCTCACTACAGATTCAGCACATCCTATTTCTGTGAAAGGAAAGGAAAATCTCATTGAAGAGTCCACTGAAGACCTCTCCATTCAGCCTACTATCAGTTTTACCAATGATGGTGCTGCCCCTACAGTCCTACCACCTATGCCTGAGATTCACCAGATCCAATCAGACTCTGACAGAGAAGAGTCAACCAATGACAGAGAGGAGCCTAACAATGAGTGCATCATCATTCCTAGTCTGCCTTTGGCTACAGAGACAACCCTTGGTGAGGTCCCAAACAAACAAAATGAAGCCTCTACCTCTTCTGTCCACTCTTGTTTGAACCACTCTCCACATACTGATCAAGCATGGCTCACTCCCAGGAAGCCTAGATCTTATGCTTCAGATGATATTAATCTTCTATCAGGTAATGCTCTTCCCCTTGATCAGAACAATTTTACTGCTAACAAGGTTTCCTTTTACTCCCAACCAAGAAAACAGGGGAACAGATTCCTCCCTCTAATTTTGGAAGAAGCTCAACAAGAAGATTTGGATGATGGTGATGCTTTGAACCCTCAGATAGTCCCCTCTCAGGTTTCTGTCTCCTCTCAGGTTCCTGTCTCCTCTTAGGTATCTCCTCAATCCTATGCACTTGTTGTAACATCTAGCCCACCAAATGCTATCTCTGTCCCCACTAGTGTTAATTCTGAAGAGAATAAGATCCCTTCCTATTTTAATCAGATTAATAAAGTGGTCACCAGAACTGCTACTAAGAGCATCAAAACCCGTAAATGATTAGTACAACCATAGGTCTAAATATAATGGTCTGGAACATTAGAGGTATAGAAACTTCTATGATTAGACTAGCAAGATTAATTCATAACCACAAACTGGACATTTTATGCATTATTGATCCACAGCATGATAATTCTGAGTGTGATGCATATAAACTTAGACTTCAATTCCAGCACTGTATGTTCTCTCTAAACTGTAAAATTTGGATTATGTGGAATGGCCAGGTTGACATTGCCTTAATTTTAGACCATGCTCAGTTCATTCAAGTACAGGTGTCCATTCATACACTTAATCAAATCTCTGATTTAGTTTTTGTGTATGCTTCGACATCCAGGAACGAAAGACTGAACTTATGGTCCTCTCTTAAGTCTTTGAACATATCTGATGCTATTTATATTGGTGACTTTAATGCCATGGCCTCTATCACAGAGTACAAAAGGCATTCCTCTACTAGTCTTAGGAGCATTAGAGAGTTTAGTACTTTTATTGACTCCTTAGCCCTAATCACACCTCACACAGTGGGTAACCACTTCACTTGGTCAAATGGTAGAGTGAGGGATCATGGAAAATTCCTGACTGTGGAGAAATTGGATAGAGGCCTCTATACTCTTCCTTGGTTACATAAATTCCCTCAGTCATCTATCCATGTCCTAAACAAGGACACTTCTGATCATTGTCCCCTTCTACTTAGAATAGGTAGCCAGATACCCTCAGTGCCAAAGCCTTTCAGGTTTATAAACACCTGGTTTAAAAGGGAGGGTTTCATGGAGCTGATAAATCTTCACTGGAATTCTCCCTCGCAAGGTAGAGGTATGCAAAAAAAAATTCTCAAACTAAACAGTCTGAAACCCATTCTCAAAAAATGGAATAAGGAAGTGTTTGGTAATATTGATGAAAACATAAAAATTGCTGAGGAAAATTTAAGGATCCAGGAAATAAATTTTGAGTCTGATAGCTCTTCTGTGGAACTAATCAAGCTTAAAAAAGCAAAAGCTCTTCTTACTAAATCTCTGAAAGAGCAATATCATTTCTGGAAACATAAAGCTAAGGTTAAATGGCTAAAAGAAGGTGATGAAAATACAAAATTTTTTCATAACTCCGTTATGGAGAAAAGGAGTAGATTACATATCACCAAAATAAAAAGTTCTGATGGTACTTGGCTGACTGAGGCAAATCAAATTGAGAATGAGGCTGTAACCTTCTATCAGGATTTGCTCTCTGATTCACCTCATCCTGACCAAGATATTTTTAGTTCTCATTTCTTGTCTAAAATACCATCAATTATTTCTGGACCTGAGAATGATGAACTTTGCAAGCCAGTAACCTTACAAGAATTAGAGCAGATTGTCCTTACACTTAATAAAATGAGTAGTCCAGGACCAGATGGTTATACTGCTCTATTTTTTATTAAGGCTTGGAAAATTATCTACCAAGATTTACTTGAGGCATCAAATGACTTTTTATCACTGTCTCATCTCCATAGAGGAATCTCAAGTACTTGGATTACTATTATTCCAAAGAAAGAAGTTCCAGTGACTTTTGGGGACTACAGACCGATTAGCCTTTCAAATGTTACAAACAAGATTTTCTCCAAAATTCTTATGGAAAGGTTAAAACCATTGATGCCTAAATTGATTTCTCCTAACCAAACAGCATTTCTAAAAAATAGAGATATATCTGAAAATGTCATTTATCTAAAAGAAATGTTTAGGTTTCTGAATAATAAAGCTAGAGATCCTAACTGTATCATTAAGCTAGACTTAATGAAAGCCTTTGATAGGGTAAACTGGAAATTCCTAAAACAAATCCTCCTAAAGTTTGGTTTTAGAGACAGTTTTGTTCAAATCATTATTAAAAATTTGTCTGATGCTTGGTTCTCTGTCCTAATAAATGGTAAACCAGTTGGATTCTTTCCTGCTAGTAGAGGCATTAAACAAGGGGATCCCCTCTCACCATTTCTTTTCAACATCTTTTCTGAAGCTTTTACTAGGAGCCTATCTTTTGTCTTTCAGTCTGGAGCTATGAAATATTTCACCCTTCCTAGAAATGCTCTAAATACTTCCCATTTGAGTTATGCTGATGACACTGTGATTTTTCTCACAGCATCTAGGAAAAATCTTATAAGACTGAAAGCTTTTTTGGAAAAATTTGAGGAAACCACAGGTCAAAAAATAAATTATGATAAGAGTGATTTCTACCTTAGCTCCAAAGCCACAGAGAACAAGTTTAGACAAGTTAAGCAAATAATGAGTATGAAACAAGGTAAACTGCCTTTTAAATACTTAGGAGTACAAATATTTAGTGGTAGAACTCTGAATATTCACTTCCAGACTGTTTTGGAAATGATAGATAAGAGGATACTTAACTGGAAAAACAAATGGCTTTCAACAGGAGGAAAAATAACTTTAATTCAATCATGCCTTCTGTCTATGTCTCAGCACATCTGGGCTGTTATGGAGCCAACTAAATGGATCATTAAAAAGATTGAAAGGAGACTTGCAATTTTTTTCTGGGGTTCTTCTGATACAGGTCCAAAGAAATCCTGGAGGAAGTGGAACTCCATCTGCAAACCTGTGATGGAGAATGGTTTGGGGATCAGATCACTCTCTGCTACTATAAAAGCCTTTGCATGCAAGCTTTGGTGGAAGTACCAGCTAGGCACTGCTCCTTGGACTCAATTGTTGGCATCAGTCCCCCCTTCCCGCAGAAACTCCACTAATTGGAAGAGGATATGTAAAATCTCTCCATTTGTTGAAAGGCACTCCAGAGTCATTCTTGGGGATGGCCAATGCAGCTTCTGGTTTTCGAACTGGACTGATAAAGGTCCTTTGTCTGATTTCTATGAGCCTGCTTCTGCCTCACACCTTGCACTCACTGTGGGGGATTTTGTACAAAAGAAAGCACTGTTTCTGCCTCTGCTTCAATTAGTTTTCCCTCCAGCTGTGATGGATATCATATCAGCAGCTTCAATCTACCCAAGAGATGATAAATTGGTGTGGAAGCCTGACAAAAGAGGGTTGTTTTCAGTCAAATCTGCTTATGCCATGATTACAGGATCATCAGGTAACACCCCTGTATTATCCAAAATTTGGACCCCTTTTTTTCAGAAAAAACTATCTGTGTTCATGTGGCGTTTAATGAACTGCCTGGCCCCTTTTGATGATGTTCTTAAACAGTTTGGTTTCCATAATGTGTCTAAATGCTGCTTCTGCTCTAATTGTGATTCTTTGCATCATTTTTATAATGAATGCCATGTAGCAAAGTCTCTCTGGTCATATATGCATTTTCTATGTGGCTCTCTAAACTTTACTAGCTCCAATCTATGGGACAGGCTGTCCACTAATTGGTATTTCACAGGGCTATCTAGACTACATTCCAGGCTAAATCACAGTGCACCTATTTTAGTCTGCTGGATTCTTTGGAATGCTAGAAATAGGAAATTATATGACAACATCCCACCAGACATTGATGCTATGAAAAAAGAGTTGCTTAATGGCATTTACCTATCCTTTATTAAGAAGCCAATTTACTTGTGTAACTTTGTTGATAGGGAACTCTCTGAACAATGCTGCATTCCTCCTTTGTACATCCCTCCAAAACCAAACATAATGCCTATTTCTTGGCTCAAACCTAGATCAGGTTTCAAAGCCAATACTGATGCTACTTGGAAGAACAACTGGGCAGGCACTAGTGCACAAGCATAGGTTTCTCGGCACCCATTTCACGGCGTTTTGGTCAGATTTTGGCGGAACCGCCGAGTAACTGGGTTACGAACTCGTAACCTGCCGTTCGCCTAGGGCAAAAATAAAAAACACGGCGTTTCACAATTAAAACAAGGCGTTTTCCAAAGTGTATTAAAAATGTCAATACTAGGCGAACTCTGAACCGTGTTCGCTGATAGGCGAGTGGAGTGACGAATTCGCCAGCATTACCCGCCTGAAATAAGAAAAGTTGTTCGCCCATACATGCTAAGACGCGTTGTAGTTGCGAACTCGCCTTTTATTGACGCCAGCAGGCGTTACTGAAGAAGCGAGTTCGCCTGTAGTTATGACCAGAGGCGTTTCAGTTTACGAATTCGCTTGTATTAAAATGTAGTGGGCGAATTTGGGGGCGAATTCGTAACAGTGTCGTAGCTGGGTGTATAAAAGCTGATTTTTTGCGGGAATGAAAATAAAAGAAGTAGATAAAAGGACTCTCCTTTTGTTTTGTCTCAAGTTTTGCTCACATTTTCAGGCCTTGATTTTTCCCAAGTACACAAAGGTATGAGGTTTTGATTTTTTTGTTGATTGGTTGTGGAATGGGCAAACTGTTTTTGATTAGTGTGTGTGCTTGTTTATATGGATTTGTAGAGTTGTTAGGGTGATAAATTTGTGGAATGTTTGAGTGATTGTAGCAAAACCGTTGTTGATAGTATCTTGTTAAGCATGGGTCGTAGTGAAATCATGTTGGAGAATCAGCGTCTCTCACAAGGTTATACGGATTTGATTCAAGAGTTTATTGATGTTGGTTGGAAGGATTGTGTAGAAAAGAGAATGGGTGGGCTAAGATGTCCTTGCATAGATTTCCTTAACAACGCGATTTATGAGGATGTAGACGTTGTGCGCGAACATTTGGTTTGTAGAGGTTTTGATCCTACATATACAACATGGGTTTGGCATGGAGAAGGTGCAAGTCATAATGATGCAGAGTTTGATGTTAAGCTTGGGGCAGATGGATTGCGTTATGATGGTTGTCTTGATGAAATGGCGGAAGACGTGACAATGGATTGGGTAGGAAAGCCGAGCATGTTAGCGGCGATGTATAATGATAAAGAGACACCATTGTACAAGGGTTGCAAACATTCCGTTCTTGGTTCTACGTTGTTGTTGATGAATTTAAAGGCGCGCCATGGAATATCTGACAAGGGGATGACTGAATTGTTACAGTTGGTGAAAGAGTTGCTACCCACTGACAACTTGTGTCCTGATCGAGTATATGCTGCTAAGAAGATATTATGTCCTATGGGAATGGAGATGCAGAAGATTCATGCATGCCCTAACGATTGTTTGTTGTACAGGGAAGATGACAAGGATAGAGATACATGCCGAGTCTGCAATGAACCTCGGTACAAGTCAAAGGTGGGGACCGTAGAGGTATGCGGCGAGAGTGTGACGCCGTCTAGATGTAAAACGCTGGCTAAAGTAGTGTATTACCTTCCGCTGGTTCCTCGACTGAAGAGGTTGTTTGCAAATCCTGAGGATGCAAAGTTGCTAACATGGCATGCGAATAGGGCTAGGGAGGACGATGACATTATTTCACATGCCTCAGATGGAGATCAGTGGAAGAAAATGGATGAGCGGTACCCTGAATTTGCTGCTGAGCCCAGGAATGTGAGGCTAGGCTTATCCACTGATGGCATGAACCCCTTTGGTAACATGTCTAGCACCCATAGTTCTTGGCCAGTTATGGTTGTGATTTACAATCTGCCATCGTGGTTGATGATGAAACGTAAGTATGTGTTATTGTCCATGATGATATATGGTCCTAAGCAACCGGGTAACGATATTGACGTGTACCTAGCGCCTTTGATCGAAGATTTGCAGAAATTATTCGATGTGGGTGTCCGGATACCTGATGGCAGTCGAGGTGATGAGGAGCTTAAACTGCAAGGAATGTTGTTGTGGAGTATAAATGACTTTCCCGCATTAGGTAACTTGGGGGGTTATTCAGTGAAAGGTCACTTTGCATGTCCCATATGTGAGAGCAAGACTAGTTATTGTCAATTGAAACACGGTGGTAAGCCGGTGTATCTCGGGCACAGAAGATTTCTTCCGACGGGACATCCTTGGAGGCGAGCAAAGAATTGGTTCAACGGGAGAGAAGAGCATGATCCCTCCCCAATCCCTTTAACTGGAGAGGAGGTTTTAGAAAAGGTTACTGGGATGGATCATGAATTTGGTAAGGGAAAGAAGAAGAAGGCGTCGAATAGCAGTTGGAAGAAGTGTTCGATCTTCTTCAAACTAGATTACTGGAAGCATTTGGACGTACGTCACTGTCTCGATGTGATGCATATTGAGAAGAACGTATGTGAAGCACTTGTAGGTACACTGATGAATACCCCTGGAAAGACAAAGGATGGCTTAAAAGCGCGGAAAGATCTTGTACAGCTTGGTATCCGATCGTCTCTAGCCCCTGTAGAGGAAGAAGGTAAATCTTATTTACCTCCAGCTTGTTACACTATGTCGACCGAGGAGAAGAAGCGTTACTGTAATGCTTTGAAGTCTATTAAGGTTCCAACAGGTTACTCTTCGAACATCCGTAATTGTGTTAATACCAAAAAACTGAAGCTGGCGGGATTGAAGTCACACGACTGTCATAATCTTATGCAGGAGATGAATGTTATCGCTCTACGAGGATCATTGCCTCGTCACGTGAGGAAGGCGATATCGAAGCTATGTTACTTTTTTAAGTGCATATGTCGTAAGCGAGTGAGCAGGCAGAAGCTGGATGAGTTGCAGGAAATGGTGGTGGAAGTTTTGTGTAGGATGGAGATGTACTTTCCCCCGGCCTTTTTTGACATAATGATCCACGTGATTGTCCATTTGGTGAGGGAGGTAAAATTATGTGGCCCAGTTTACTTGAGATGGATGTATCCATTTGAGCGGTACATGTCAATTTTTAAGCATTTCGTGAAGAACAGATATAGGCCTGATGCTAGTATAGTTCAACGTTATGTCGCAGAAGAGGTTATTGAGTTTTGTACCAACTATATGAAAGATGTTTCCACAGTGGGGATCCCAAATGCTAGGCACGATGGTAGAGTGGACGGGCACGGGCTCAAGCATCATAGTTTGTTTAGTCCTACCGCCGCCGACATGGATGCTGTCCATTTATATATCCTCAGAAACCACGAGGCGGTGACCCCTTATGTTGACATACACATGGATCAGATTAGAGTGTCAAATGCATGGACTGTCGGTGATGTGAGGATCCTGGAAAAGCATTGTGCCAATTTCGTTCGGTGGCTGCAAGCTCACATTCAGCAAGGGGACCATCCTGATATTGTCAAGCTGTTATGTAGAAGACCCCTCGGCACTGTTTCCTCTTTTGGTGGGTACGACATAAACGGTTATACTTTTGGAACCAAATGGTCGGATGAGAGGTCAACTAACCAAAACAGTGGTGTGGTAGTACCAGGTGAGGCAGTTCATGGATGCGAAGCATACTACGGGACGATCACCGACATCTGGGAGATTGACTTTATCAGTGCCACAATTCCAGTGTTCAAGTGTGAGTGGGTGAAAGAATGTGGCGGGGTGCGGAAAGAGGATTACGGCACAACCCTGGTGAATCGCAGTGTTCTTGGCTCTGAAGGTGATTCGTTTATCATGGCGTCTCAGGCGCACCAAGTGTTTTATGTGACGGATCCACAGGATAACCGGTGGGAGATTGTGGTGAATGGTAAGCAGGCGCTTCTTCATAATGGCAATGACGAGGATCGCAGCTTTGGAACAGATATCGGGGACCTTCTGGGTTTAGAGCCTAACGAAACCTTAACTGAAGACGAGGCGAGTTTGAAAAGGTATTTTGCGCGGAACGATCACACGGAGGGCATTTGGATCATCGATGCTGGAAAACCAACGAAGCGAAAGAGGAATCAACCAAAGAATATGTAAACATTAGTATGTAATTGGAAAAACCTTAAGTTTTCAGCATATACATTTGGTATGGACTGAATTAGTATTCATGTATGCTTGAAACGTGTTTCACTCATAGTATAGGCGTAAATAAAGACGACTTCTCTTGTACAAATCGCCCGTAAGCTTTACTAGAAGCGAAATCGTATCTCTATTCGCCAACCTTGAAACTACGTCGTTTTTTTAGTTTTACTTTATGCCTTGGCATTTAGGCGGTGGCGGTTCCGTAAGCCGTCTCGCCTGTTACTGGCGAGTTCGCTTCTTGAGTTGTCTGTTAGACTCTGTTGAAACAGGCGAGATTAGAAGCGAACTCGCTTCAGTTATAACACCACAAGCGAATTTGGTTGCGAGTTCGTTTCTGACTCTACATAAATAGTATTTTGCTACTAGCAACACTATAAAAGACTATATCGACACCGGTTTAACACATGAACAATTATATGTAATTTATATCAAATTTAAACAATAAGCGCATATGAACTGTAAGCACCAAATTTTATTGAATAATGCAATCAAAACGAAAAAATCTTTAAATTGTAGCAATACAATTTGAAAAAACGTCCCTAGACTACATCCACATGTCTAGGAAGAGTTGTCTCCGCCTGTCTGGTCTTCATTGTCAGGAGTGGCCGCCGAAGGATTTTTTCGGGCATATGCTCTTAGAAAACCACGAAGTAAGTGGCTGTTCTTCCACCCCGTCTTGCGGAGATTAGCAAGCTCTATCCTCATCGCGAAGTTCGACTACTCAAGCCCCTTATAATATGCTTCCGCACTCACTAGTAAATGGAGAACATTGAAAATGTTAAATTTAGATATAGAACACAATATAATGGAACTTAAATATAATTTGTATCCCCTTACCTCCGATTTGCTCAGGTTCCGGCTCCACGGCCTTCTCTCTGTTTGGCTGCCAAGTCCCCCCAACCAATGACCACTTTTTCTTCTCAAAGTATTCCTTGGTGTAGTACTCACACGGCTTGGCGGTGTTGGAGAATTTCAACTTCGGATGCTTGGACCGGAGGAACATTGTTATGAAGTTTGCGTAGGGCAACTTCTTAGCCACCGTATTGTTCTCAACCACGCTGTCCTTCATGTGTTGAAACATGGTGTACCCGAGGTTTATCATCACTTCCGAGGCCAACAAGTAGTAAGTGACCAAAGTGGTGAAATTTGGCTCTTGGAGGTAACCCCCTTTGGGCACAATATTGGTAGCCACCATCTCATACAAGATCATTCGCTCGGGTGTAAGCTGTCTCAGCTTGTACTCCTTTGGCCTTCCAAGCGGACCTAACTGGCGGCCGAAGTGCTCCAACCCCAATTTCTGCAAATTCGCGGCTGGAAAGATCGACTCACTTGGCCAGTCACCCCTTGTGTAAAGGTCCACTGGTTCATCATCGTCCTCGTACGTGTTCTTGAGGGCTGCATTGAACAGTTCAGGACTTACTTCGAACTCCTTCTTGTTGACCTTGGTCTTCCACTTATCAGCCACCTATCAGAAATTAGCGTAGAACTGCATTGTCTCCTCTAGATAACCCGGGTCCTTCACCTTCATCAATGTGTCCGCACCCGAATAATGTAGCAATCCCCACACCCCTTTCAAGCCTAGCTCTTCAACCTTACTCTCATCCACCACAAGTAAGGTGTTCAACTGCGACTTAGCATCCTCAAAACTCCTATACTTGAGGTAAGCAGATTCACTGACAAACTTAGTTTTATCAAAAACTATAACCTCGCTCGATTGTTCAACCTTCTTCTTTCCCCTGGGAGCCATGTTTCTAATTATCCAAAGTACCTATCAAGAATACCTAACATCAATCCTATTCCTATGATTGAACCCCAGTTTCAACAAAGCAAATCAACAGAAAGCTAAAATACTGATGTTGGCATCAACTTAAAATTTTGAAAACATGGCATCCAGATTAACAATGGGTAAGATGAAACGGGTCAGGAACTTACCAGATGTATGGAATATGGCGGTGGGGGAGCAAATTTCCGGCTTGACGGTGGCTGGTCGGCGGTGGGCGAGCTGAGGATGCAGCGATTTTGCGTGAGTTTTTTTGAAATATTGGGGATCTGCTTTTTGATCGACAGGGCCCAACAGTTGACTATTTATGTTTGTGATCCCTACGCGTTCGCTTGTAACTCGCCTACAGGCGATTTAAGAGGCGAGTTCGCTTGTTTGTTATTATATCAATTTAATCTTGTTACGAATTCGCTTGTAACTCGCCTACAGGCGAGCTGGCAGGCGAGTTCGCTTCATTGTTAAAAAATATAGGCCTTTGGGCCAGGGATCTGATAGATGCACTCAACACTCTGATCACTCATCACTGTATAGTATATGTATAGTATATGTGTATATCATGCATGGTGTTTCATGGGCAGTTTGCGCGGGTCGGCGACTTATCGAACCATTTAGTTTTGGTCACATATTTAAACTGATCAATTGGACGCTACTCCACCGATGTGGGAAAAATGATGTGACGTGGAGGCGAGTTCGCTTGGCCACTCGCCACCAAGCGAATAGGATAGGCGAGTTCGCCTGTTTTAAAACAAAATAAATTCTTTAACTAATATTGAAATAGGAGTATATATGAATCTTTATGTAATTTCAAATTGTTTTTTTGTACACATTTGCGATCAACTATGAACTTGGTAGGTCGAATTCTGGATGTAGTATACCCTTTCATGTCCAATTTCTTTTAATCGCTCACGATCAATGAACATCGCTTTAATGAGTGAAGCACGAACACCAACCGACCATTCGACCTCGAGCACGGTTTGACCAAGCTAGATCTCGAGCTCGAACTCGTTCGAATATGTGGCGCAGTCGACTCTAAGCTTTTTCATTTGATTTCGTTCGGCTCAACGTGCTTATTATTCAAATAAATAATATATATATATATAATTAGGTATATATAATTCGGTATATGGTTAATATATCAATTTCTTTGGTAATAATTACAATTTTTTTTTGAAACAGGACGATCTGGAGTTCGAGCTCTCAAAATATATAACGAGTCGAGTTTGAGAATACCCGTGTTCGGTCTCGACTCGACTCATGCACACGTGATGAGTCAAATTTTGCCATCGTTTTCGGGTAGTTATAAAAAAAATTGGCCTTTGGCCGATCACACTTGGAACTCACTCATCACAACAACACGACCTCGGTCTGGACCAGTATATGCATAGTGTATGTATAGTATATGTGTATATCATGCATGGTGTTTCATGGGCAGTTTGCGTGGGTCGGCGACTTATCGAACCATTTAGTTTTGGTCACATATTTAAACTGATCAATTGGACGCTACTCCACCGATGTGGTAAAATTGATGTGACGTGGTGGCGAACTCGCCTCTGTTCAACGCCTGTGTGTCAAACGGCGTCGTATATACATGCTCTGTACTTGTGTTTTTTTAAAATTCTTCTTTCCAGAGGCGAACTCGCTTCTTTATTCGCCTCAATGCTTACGATTTCGCCTATTGTCACGCTTGCTAGGTTCTGTTCCACACGGCGGACTTGGTGGCGAGTTCGCAAGACATAAACGGTTGTAGGCGTTTGGGTAGACGGTATCTCTGCCGCGTTCGCCCCACCTTACGAGTTCGCCTCTTGGCACGCTTGTTAGCTTCTGTTCCACATGGCGGACTTGGTGGCGAGTTCGTGAGGCCTAAATGTTTATAGGCGGCAGAGTAGGCGATTTCGCTGCCTTCTAACGCCTTGTGGAAATATTTGAAGCGAGTTCGCTTCCAGGTTCGCTTGGTAATATTATGCAATATTGTTTTCATACGAATTTTCATGTTTTATCAAGGTTAGTTGTAATATTTGTCAAGATTGAAGTTAATTAACTTGAAATATATTAGATTGGCTAACAATAATAGTAGGCTCAAAAGAATGCAACTAAACGATGTAGCGAGTTTAAGTACAAAATCAACAAAACCGTAATATATAATAACAAAGGCAGAAATATGCTAAGCGTCATCACTGTCGTCCTCGTCACTATCACAGTCGTCCTGACCACCCTCCTCTTTACCCCCGTCTTCGTCATCTTCTTCTTCCGACGACTCTTGTACTTACTCTTCGGATGACTGTTGTACTTCCTCTTCCGACGACTCTTGCGCATCCTCATTATGGCTTTGTTCGTTTCTGAAGACAACCTTGAACATTTCGTCATTATCTTCGTCCGGAGAAAACGGGCCACCATCTGAACCAACGGGATATTCTCCATCCTTAGCACCTTCGGGCTCGTCAAGCTGTTCTGCTTCCTCCTCTTCTGGTTCCGCTTCACTTTCAGGGTCATCCGCCTCCGCGTCCATTGGTGGCAAAGGCTGAACGGAAAAGTCTGGCATCCCTTCCTCGTCGCTAAGCTCAGGTTCCAAGTCTAGCATCCTGCCAAACTCCAATATCATCTCCGTTTCCTTGGCTTGTTCCAACTTCACCTGTTCTATTTCCGCTGAAAGCTGTCCCATCATCAAGACCATTCGCTCACGCCACTGAAATTCCCGTCCTGCCAAAACACATCAAATCCATTAGAATATTGTATAGGCGCAAACAAATAAATATAATAAAATACCAAGTTTGGGTAGAATCGACTCACCCGGACTCAAAACACCACGCGCACTTGAACTCGAAGCACCATCATTCTTCTTCTTTTTATGACCCCATCGGCGCCGAGTGCCAATCCCTTGCTACGCAGCCATTTCTCGGTGTAGTGCATAACTGGCTCTGGCCGACTAACCGGTCTAATACCCTTCTTTTTATTATCATCGCCGTGATAAGCTGGCCATATGGGATCGTTTCATCAGATTTGTCCTTGGCACGCTTCAGCATGTACTTCACAATCGCGTACCCTGGATTGATCTTCAATCCCTCCATGATGTAATAGAACAACATCAAATTGGCAATAGTAGGCTCGCAAGGGTGACCACCCGATGGCATGACATTCGAGCATATCAACTCGAACACCAACCTCTGCTCCTGAGTGAGAACGCCAATATTGTACTTCTTCGGAGTACCTTCCAACTTGCTACGCGACTTAAAGTATTTTCTACGCATAGCAACGGGTTCTAGGGGGTTCAAACTAGACAAAGATGGGAAGTTTTGGGTGTGGTAACACTCGTAAGGACCGTTTGGATCTAACGGCCTTAAGTGGTCAACCGACACATACGGGCAACCTATCACCTCATTAATCAAATACTTATCAACCTTAAACCTTACTCCCCTAACCATTGTCTCCCCCTCTTCGGCGTCCTTTGCAAAAGTCATATTTGCATAAAACTGTAAACACTCATCCTTATGCACCGGCTCTCTCGACATCAACATCCCTTCTAGATGTGTCGCCTTAAAATAGTCTACAATTTTACCAAACCCTAACGACTCTATCCGATCTTCACCAAAAACCCTAGCATTCAACAAGAAGCGACGAGAAAATTGTTCGTACCTAGTCTCGGCCTTTGTGCTAATGAACAGAGAGGTCTCCTCATCTTCCTCAGTCGTAGGGTTACCCGCCGGATTTTCGGCTGGCCCACCAGTTTCAGGCGGGTTCCTGGTGGCGGTGTGGCGGTGTGGCGACGGACTGGTGGCGGGTTGGCGTTGATGGGAGGTTCCAGAACTATGGCCGCCGCCGCCGCCTGTAGATCCACCGGCCGGGCGATCGCGTCTCCGGCGAGGTTGAAGGTCGGCGAGTGTCTCTTCCCGCATTCCGGCCGCCTCCGCATCGGGTTGAGCAGTGGGGGTGGTCTTCTGGCGCTTGGGGGCTAGTGGGTTGAGGGTTTTACCGGCTGATTTGCTCCGGCCCATGGTGTTGCAGGGATTTTCCGATTGGGGATTTAGGGTTTTGCGGGTGGAAGTTGGGGGGGTTCTGAAATCGCCACCCGCAAAACTTGTTTTTGTATTTTTTTTTAAAATTAAAATACGCTGGCGAACTTGCCTCTTCCATTCGCCTGTAGGCGAAACGGGTTACGAAATCGTGTCAGGAACGTCGCGCGTGGATTTCACTATGAAACGAACTCGCCTGTTCATTCGCCTATAATTTCAACCAACTGGCAAACTCGCCTCAATTTTGTTTGTAGGCGAAGGTTGTAGCGATTTTGCTTCTGTACAATCATCAAACCCTTAACCCTAAACCCTGAACCCATGCCCGGCAACCCACACGATAAAAACCAAACCCATTTATCATCGAGATTGGGAATGACAACCTTCAATCAAGCGAGTAGTGCGTAACTCGTCTAGACTCGAGAACTATATTAACCATGTTCGAGTCGACTCGAGAACTAGCGAGTTAATAATACCATACTCAACTCGAACTCGTTATTATTTATCGAGTATCGACACTACTTGCGAGTTCGAACTCGAATTGTTTTTTTCTCTTTTTAAATAAAAATTTAACTAATTATATCAAAAATTAATAGTTTAGGGTAAATTATTCCTAAAAGTAATCTTCATCCAATCCATTAATACAAAATATTTTACTACTTCTATACTATGAAAATTTCTAATTATATATATGTGCGTTTAAATACCTCTTCGATATTGAAATTATTAGCATCCTTAGAAATTATTAATTTAAATACCAATGCAATTAATTAGTTTATTCAATATTGAGTAGTAAAAGAAAACTAGCTAGATTAGATGATTGAAGTGATATAGTATAACCTAATAATATTATAAACTTGCAACTGATTATACTTACCGAGTTACGCACGAGTTTTTCGAGTCGAGCTAGATCGAGTCGTGTTTAGTCCGAGTTTTGACCGAGTCGATCTCGAATTACTCGCGTGTTGACTGACTCAATTACCACCCCTATTCTCATCTAAAACTGGATACTTTTCGTTTATTAGCTCCCGAGATGTGTGATCGCGAAGTCGGCTCTTTAACGGGGTAACGACGTTGCATGTATGTATAACATCATCCAGACTATGAGTAATACCACATGCATTATAGAAGAACTAAATGTCTACACTTTCAGTCAGAAGTTGTCAAATACATGTATATTCGATGGTGATCAACACGTGGCTGATGTAGAAAGTCCTATTGCTCGTGTCTGCACTAGTGTAACATTTGGTTAACGAACTAATGGTATTAACCCGTAGTCCCATCATATACGTATCTAAACAGTTTATGCCAAATGCGTTACAATAAACATGGATATGGCTTAGAGTTAACAATTTCAGATACCTCTTCATAGAACTATATATAACATGTCACAACAATTCTCTTTCATAACAGACGTCATCGTTGCAACCAACTCAAGTAATATTATGTGCAGATAAAATCTGATTTCATTTATAAGTTTTCATATTAAATTTTAATATACATCAACTCATGAAACACACAATGTTAATATTCATTGCATAACAAAGTAGCAAATATTCAGAAAATAATTATTATGGGTTCATCAACTTGCTAGCTAGCGATACCGCAAGGGGTATTCGCCTCTAGCCGATGCAGGTTGCGGTATCGTAACATGGTTAAACAGTAACCGACCAAATATACTATTCAGGCATGTTTTGTCCAACTTTACCATACTATATATATCTTTTATCCCGGATTTTGCGAACCTCTTCACCATTTTCACCATTCATTCCCATCTACCCCTCATTCTCTCTCACCTTATCCCCCCCTCAACTTCCATCTCAAATCCTTGCATTCCAAATCCATTCTTGCCTCATTTCTTGGTGAAATATCATCAAAACCAACCACAAACTCACCCTCAAATCTAGCACATATATTTTGTGTGAAGAACTAAACCCTATAAAGCTTGTAACCGACCAAAAACCCAAAAATCTCCTTCAACTTTGGTTGAATATTACAAATCTCGCTACTTTGTGTGTCTAAGAGCAACAAACAACTAATATCTTCTTCTACAATTAAGGTATGAGACTCAAATTTGAAGTATTATTCAAAGCACATCTTATTTAGTTACTTTTTGAGATATATTGGTTGAATGGCATGCTTGAGTAGACATTATCCATGCTTAGTCCCTATCCATAACATATGTGTTTCATGACTATGTTAAAATCAAGTTTAGAAGCCATAGCTCCCTTTATTTGTTACTTTCATGTGGCATTCTAACATGTTAGCCTACCTTAGGTTCACTTTGGTTATACAATTCAACAAATCCGTTTTTTCCTTGTTTTAACTAGTCATGCTTGTGTTATTTTACTTCTACAACTCATTCAACATGGTTTTGTTGTTGTTTTACCTAGTCATAATAGTGCTAATTAGTTAAGTTACAATTTCTATCAATCCTTAGATAGCAATGGTGACCACTTCAACCACTTCAAGTGCCCAACCAAAGAAGCGAGGTAGCAACTCGAAGAAAGGCCTACAAGTCCGCTCACATTGTCGAGTTCTACAAAGAAGAATGAGAAGAGGAGAACTTACACACATAGGATTTAATGCTAAGGGTGTATGCAACTGACCAAAAAAAGAACGTTCAAAATGGTCAAGTTGGTGTGGCCGAGTTGGAAGAACGTTTATTGAGATAACGGAGGATAATTGGAGAACCGTCCCATCAAAAAAGAAGGAGGAAGTTTGGGTAGAATGCCAAGTAAGTAACATTTAACCTTTCAATGATCTATCTACTCAATATTATACCTCTTCATAATATGTAGACATAATACATCCTACATATTTTGGCGTAGCGACATTTTGAAATAGAATCTAATGACATGGAAGTGGTGAGAAAGAAGGCATTCAACATCGTCTCCAAAGCTTTTCGCGAGCACAAGCATGCTCTAAGAAAAGACTACTTGTATGAGAAGGGAAAGAGGCTAGGTCAAGATCCAAGGGACCGATACAATCATATTACAACCGATGCGTGGGAGGCTTTCAAGCAAGCATCGCTTGAAAATAAGACTTCGGTGAGTCACAAACTATAACTTTGGTGACATAACCTCCTCTTATCTAATTACATTAATGATGACATGTGATACGGTATCTTCTTGTGCAAAGGGGAAATGGGACAAGAAGGTCACATCGGCGAAATCAATAACAATGCCATACACCGGTGGTAGGTCGGGGTATTTGGGTGTATGTGAGAAGGAGGGGCTTAAGGAGAAGGAGGAACTAGTGAAGGAGTTGGTATTAGGGGGATGGACGAGGCGGAAGCTCGGTATGTCGTAGTGGAAAAGGACGCCGAGGATTATACTAGACAAAAACTCTTCGTGTTGGGTCGAATTAGAGACTCGGATGGTAAGTTCACTTCGGAGGATGCCGAAAAATGTGCAAAGAGGGTGGTTAATCTATCTATCTTACCTTATCTTACTATCTATTGTAGTCAAATTTATTTTTGTTGTTGCTTTCAAATATTCTTCACAACCACTTTCACCTAGTACAACATATTTGATAATAGGAACTTCTTGAGCGCCAAAAGGAGGAGGGTACCTTTATCCCGTGTGGGAAGAAGGATGTCTTGAATGAGGCTTTTGCTCTTGGGAAGAAAAAGGACCACCCGGGAAGAGCATTAGGTGTTGGAGGTTACGCGACACAAGAAGAGGTTTTTGGGATTAAGCAAGGTTGGGGCAATCCTAAACCATCAAAACTACAAAGAGCTTTGAGCGAGGTGGCGGCGACAAAGGCGGAAATGAAGGATTTGAGGGAGGTGATGAAAGACATAGCACAACACACCAACTATCCCCACATCGAGAGGTTAGGAGGTACACAACCACATCTTCCACCATCATCAAAGGGTTCTCAAGCATCACCTCAAATTGTGGAGGATGAAGGTGAGAATGTGGAAATGGACGAGGAACTAGTGCCTCCTACTCCACCTTCATCACCCATCAAGTTGAATGCGGCGCATTCCATTCAAGTCGATAAGGTTAGTACAAATTTTGCTAATTTAGAACATCGTTGGTTTCTAATCTCTTTCTAAAAATAGTTGGATGATGATTTGTCTTGTGCTTTCATTTATGATAGAACCCCCCTTGCAAGCTATATGTTTCGCAAGGTACCAAATCAAAACCACTCCATGTCGCCAATGGCACATGCGACCCAAGTGCGGTGAAACACAATCGTGTTGACATCCCCGCAGGATTTTTTAGTGTTCGCATTACCGATGTTTTGATAGAACAACAAATGCTACCTGTGAAGGAGTCACCGATGGTGAGAGTTGGGGAGGCTAAAGGTTTCCTTGTTCTATGGCCAAAATGGTTGGTGCTTGATGAAAAATCCACCTCCATACCCCGTAGGAAACCACAAACTACACAAAATCCACAAATACCCGTGCATGCCTTGCCTATAGCTAGACAAACATTAGACCCCATGCTCGTGGAGTTTATGAAAGCCCTTCCACCCTTCGTCCGAGTCTTTTATGATTTGATATCCTCGCACGACAAAAATGCATGCTATGCCTTTCTCGGAAATGAAAGGTGCTTTACTATGACAAAGGACATCCACGTACCATGGGGGGATTTTGAATATTTCTGGAATTTCAATGAACTTCCCGCCACCATTCTTTGCCTCAATCAAATGTAAGCCATTTGTATGTGTTTCATGAGAATACTCAATTATCAAACCATATATGATTACATCCTCGTCATGATTGTCTACTACATTCACAGGTTCTTGCATCACCATGCCTATCACCGGAGCAAGCATTTCATTGGATTTTTGCATCCAATGCATTAGCAAGCTAGTATGGAGAGCAATAGGCAAAGACTTGATTACTTGAATTCTACTCTCTCCGACAAATCAAAGAAAATATGGATCGGACCATATCTCGAGAGGTATACCTTACAATTTTCTCTATTACTCATGCTAAATATATTGTATTTGCTCTACTGCATTCTTTTTTTATGACCATTATGCTTTCATGTGATTTGTAGTGATCATTGGAGCTTTGTTGCAATAATACATACTTTAAAGCAAGTATATTGGATAGACCCACTCCACCGCCCTCCATCACGAACATTCGTCGATCTCCTTGATAATGCAATTCTTCAAGTGAACGACAAAACACTCCTCGACTTCCACCTTATAAACATTCGGGTAAGATGTTGTGCTCATGCTATCACGTCCTTTAAAAAAATCAACATTTGCGTTTAAAGTACCATAAGTATAGTAATGTTTTATGTTTTAAACACTTTTGTAGTCTAGGAAGCAATCATCGAACTATGAATGTGGCTATTACACAATGATCTTTGGTTTGATGGTGGTGGATGGTGTTCAAAAAGACATGCTAGATCTTCTAAAGGTACGCTACACGCGTCTAATCTCATTTATATTCATCGAGATTTCCTAATAAGCGTTATTTTCAACCATAGGTATTCGTGGATGATATCACTCCTTTCTCCTTGCAAGAACTTAACGACGGAAGAGACCAAATGGCTAAATATCTGGTCCACAACCGTGCGTTTACCATTGCAAGGCCACAGGTCCCTAACCTTCCCAAGGCATGAAAAAGTACTGTCTCTCTTTTTGGTAGGGGCTTGACATTGGTATCGCACTTGTGTGCTTAGGTTATGCATCTTTAGTATTAGTATAGGGGCGTTGGATTTGAATTTGAAAGGTTTATGTTGAGTCGGGTATCCCGATTCATGTTTCGAAAGAAACGGGTCAATTTTAACAAATAATTACACAATTCTGTCTTGCAAGCAAACGAATTCGCTTCCCTTATTCGCTTCAAGTCGAATCCAGAAGCTAGATCGCTACCTGGCACGCCTTCTACTACAATATAACAAGCGGTCATACACACGGCCTCGCCTATATATTCGCCCACAAAAGCGACATCGCCTGGCTACTCGCTTGCTAGACTCTGTTGCCCCTGGCGTGCCTCAAACGATTTCGCCTCCAATATTCGCCTGCATAGACGAATTTAATAGGCGAATTCGCCAGCCACATTCCCTGCAACAAATATGTGCACGACGTCGCCTAACAATCGCCTCTACTGGCGATCTCGTATCCCACCCCGCCTGTGTCCCTCTGGTCGACCAACATTTTCAGCTGGCGAGTTTGCTGTACATTTTCGCCACCCCAACAGAGCGATGTTGCTTTTCCTTTTCGACCACAAGCGACATAGTGCACGAGACCGTGAGTCCATAGCCATTTCCACATTTTTCAAATTTAATATTCCCATTTCTTCCAGCGAATACGCCAGCGGTGTCGTCTCCCTCACCCAAGCGAGTATTGTTACGAGTTCGCTTCTTCATTATTAGACATAGGCGACTGACAGAAGCGATTTCGCCTCTGGAGGCGAAAAGTGGAGGCGATTTCGTAGCACTCACATTTAAAGACACAAGCGACCTAAGGTGGCGAACTCGTAACAATAATACAGGGCGTTTTTAACAGCTGCACACGGCGTTTTAAACCACCGTGCACAGCGTTCGTTTTTAAGGCGTTTTTGAACCGCCGAGAAAAAGTTCCATTTTACGGCACAACCCGTTACGGCATTTCCAAAATACCGTAAAATGAACGACTGAACCGCCGAGAAGCGTAGGGCAGTCCACTAGTGAGGGATCTCCTATATTTTTAGGAATAATTGTGGGGAGATGGTCAAAGCTCAGACCTTTTTTATTCAATCTCCATCTCCTCTCCACTCTTAGCTATGTGCTATTAAATATGCTATACATGCTGCATCCTCTTTGCCTGGCCCGATATACATTGAGTCTGATTGTAAGCAAGCCATTACTATGATTATGAATCCTGATACTTGGCATTGGTCTTTGTATAATTTATTATATGACATTCATACAGCCATTCATGATTATTCTCTGATTCATCTTATGAGAGAAGGGAATCAGGTGGCTGACTCCCTTGCCAAATGGTCCTTAAAAGCCAAATCTGCTCAATCTTTGTCATGGGATTCTCTATCTGCTGAAATTAGGGGTCTTATCATTCTTGATGCTGCTGAGTTTCCCTCTATTAGGGTCTCTCAAACTTGATTCTGATACTGCTAATAGATTTTCCTTTTTGTTGCAGGGAAATGACTCACCATAGCTCAACAATTAGTAGCTCCTTGCTCTCTCCTTGCTCTTCCCTATCCACCTTTTTCTCTCATTTGGAGTTCACAGCAAAGCACATATCAAATCATCATTAACTGGCCTTTCTCTGAAGGAAATGCTTTGCCAGCCTTTTTGCCTCAACATTGACTCCAACAATGTTTGGATGTCAGTAATTTTTATCTTTTCCATCCTTTAAGAATCTAAGCTAATGCCGCATTGTGTTTTGTTTTAACAATTCGCTAATAGGCTTTAGTTTTTATGAATCTTATTAGGATCATAGTCTTTTTCTTTATTCTTTTTAGAGGCATTTTCATGCCTCTAGGGACTTAGAGTTCCTCTAGTCAATATAGGAGATGTAATCTTATTATCATCTTTGGCTTTTGTTTTGGGGAGCCAAATATATTTCCCCCACCTTCATAGGTGAATTATTTTTTTAAAAAAAAGTGTTTAGCTATCTATCACGATTTTATAATAATGTCGTTGAGAAAATAGAAGTGGTGGCATCCATCGTATTATACTAACTAGGCTAACCGGACCGCGCGGTGCGCGGTTTTATTATGTTTTTTTAAAATGATATTTATGAAACAATGATGTTTTACGATGTATGTCAATTCAAAGTAAATATTTGATACAATGATATTGCAAATACTATATATGTAAAATGAATAATGTTTCCAAATAAGCGAAAGAAATGGCCGCCTCGCAAGTAATAAAGATTCAAGAATATATTCATCCATAAGATTAAGTGAAACCCTCAAATATGATATACCATTTGAGTTCAAGTCCAAATTGGAGAAAACCACTCAAAATCAAGCCAGAAACTGACAAAGTATAGCAGACATCCTTTTGCTGCTTGAGTAATTAGAAAGACACATTCTGGCGCACAGAACTCCTTATGGCAGTACACAGATAATTCCTCTTTGAATCAATATCCACTAAATTTTTGCGGTCTAAATTCAAAGATGTAAATGGAATACCACATCCTTCGCAACAAACAGAAGAAGGGCAATCACAGCAAGGCATTTCAACAGCACCGAAACAGTGAACTAATAAGAAAAGCCGATAAAAGATACAGGAGATCAAATGCTGAATGAGGAATGTATAAAAATCCGGCATAACTTCATTCAGATGTGAAATCAACAATAATTCTCCAGTGTGTGCGAGAACAGAAGTCATAATTGTCAGAAAACTGAAGCAACTTCAGCAGTGGAAAAATATAAAAGAAACAGTTAAATTCAGCAATGGAGAATCACAAAACTTGAACACCAAATATTTGTAAAAGAGTAGAGATACCATTAAAGGGAGAGTGAAGGTCGGCGTTTCCATGGGCGAATGAGCAGCTCAGACGGTAGCAGCTGCCTTTCTGGAACAAAGAGCATAGCCAAAACATTTTTAGAATACCAACAAAACAAATCATTCACTATACTCCTCCTAAAATCTGAAGTTCATCTGCACCTTGATGAAAAATGTGACCAAACAAAAGGGTTTCCCAGATAAACAAACTATTCAGAAAACTGAAAATCATCAACAAAAATCTAAAAAACATGACCAAAATTCAAGTAGTATAGCTCCTGATTGCTGTAAGGTTGGGTGAAATCGAGTCCGAGAGTGAGTTCCTCAACATATCAATAAGCTCCTGATAACCCAACTACGAATTAATAACAAAGAGTGTACGGACAGATCCTGTCAAGAATCATTTACGAATCAACTGAATAGTCCCTTGTCCCTCAACTGAATCATTTCATAATCAACTGAATCTCCAATTTACCTCAAATATAGAGTGGTTTAGAGACCCAATTAGCCCAGTCACTCAGTTTGCATCCATGGCCTCATCGCATCCATTGTTACCCATAAAACATCAACCAAAATATCCATCAGTTTAGATTTAATTTAATTTATCAAAAATCCTTGTATATATTCTCAGTACATAAAAATCACGAAGCAGCAACTCAACAACCAAAAATAGAAGCATCAAAGAAGCAATTTTTAACAAAGACGATAACTACATTTTGGATGAAGAATTTTATCAAACACCTTGTTGACACTAAATAATATATGTTTACATATTTAAAGATAAAAATCAGCAACAAACAGTTGATTAGAAATATAAAGATGGGAGAACCTTACAACTTATAAAGAGAATCAAGTTATAAATTTCAAACCAACAACTGATTTATAGTAGGTTTAACAGCTGCAAGTTCCAGTAGAACTATGATGCAGAAAACTTACAACTTATATGGTTAAGTTTGCTGGATTTGCAATTGTAAAAACAGTACTTAGGAGGGCATCGATAATAATACAGGTAGCTATCCTCCATCCCAGCACAAAAGCTCTGAAAGAGACTCACTACTAGAATATCAAGTCATCTAAGGCAGTTCATCCTTCATGTGTTAAGGCAGAAAACAAATGCCTTCCCTGGTTGTGACTTAAATGAGAAAAATCATCTAAGGCGGTTACTCTTCCGCCTTAGATGTTTTTGGATTTAAGGCGTTTGTTTCCGCCTTAGATGAAGGCTTATACGCCTTAGACAGTACTTACGAACTCGCTAGCATGCACGGCTGGATGATATGAATTGACTCTTTGCGAGTTCGTAACTAGCCAACGCGAGTACCAAACAAATGGTTGATTGTTTTGTTACGACAGAAGCTTACGGATCTCCAGATGAAATACTAACGATATCGCAACATTGGAAAGCCTATACTGTTATGAATGTGTGCGAGATAAGTTGCGAATTTAACCTTGCGGATCGCTAATAGTAGTTACGACTGCGTAAGGCAGCCTAGCTTGTCATATATTCGTCTGCTGACGAGACTAGTTACGAGAAACAGGGGCGATTCGCTGGGTCTAACGTAGCGAACTCGTTACAAGGCAAAGTAAACATTTAGGGTTAAACAACACGAGCCAGGTTACGACAGCAACGTGCTACTCGCTAGTAATACCGTAGCGATATCGCAACAGAAAAATTATAAAAATATAAAATTTGTAAAAATTTAATTATAAATATATAATAAAAATTGTTGGTTCGAGAGAGGTAACGATTTCGTAAGAAAATCGCTTATGTGTATAGTTACGGCTTCGCTACTAGTCTCGCTTCACTTACACGACGTCGTTTGAGCATTGGGTGAGCGAGAAAAACAGATGACGTTACGAGTAAGCTAGATATTCGCCTGGTGTTGGCGTGAATAGTTACGAGCTTGACAGAGATCAGAATGGAGAGGCAGAGAAGAACGAGCGATTGGGTAGCGATGGCGCAAAAACTAAGCTGAGAAATATAATTTTGGCGAGTGTTGTAGCGATAGTACAAGATGGTCGCAACAATTTTAATGTAACTGGCGAGAGAAGTAACGAAGTCGCAGTGAATTCGTAAGTGTCACAAAATTATAGGATTTGTGCCATTTCCACCCATTTTCCGCTAAAATTGGGTTTTATTTTAGTTGTCTAAGCTGTCAATTGCAAGATGCATGATATCTAAGCACAAAACATGAACATGAAACATTATCAAGCCACACTTTATAAACAAATGGAAGTAATGGAACTCAAAAGTATATGCATCCATTTGACATAAAAAGAAACTAGCTTTTATTGGGAATGTGAGGCCTAGAGATGTACCGAGATCTAATAAGGACCAAGTGTCTAGCCAATGCATCTCTACCATCCTCCAACTCCTTCTTGGTGTATGGTGCATGATTTTCCTCGATAATCTAAGAATATGAAATGTTTTTTAATACTATTAAATGCAATGTAGATAATAATAGGTACAATAAGTAGGTTTTAAGAATCCTTACGCGGTGTAATTCCAAATTATCATCAACAAGGCCAGCGACGCACTCGGTGGCATACTACATCATATAGTAACCGCACTCACAATTTGACAATTGCTTTCGATGCTGAGAGCGAAGAAGTATAACAAATGATTTGTAATGAAATCATAGTGGAAATAAATGAGCATTGGATTTGTAATGTCACCTGAATCTGTATAAGGTTGAAGGGAAGTAGTGTGTCGTCATGTGCACTATGCATAGCAACCTCTAATAAATCTGCAAATTTTGTAGATGGACCAAAGTGTAGCGGGTCCATCCAATACACTCGCTTCAACGATGGTATCATAGCTACAAAACTCCAATGGCCACTACATATTTTAAGAAATGAAAATGCAAGAACGAGTCTCGAAGATTAGAATGTTTACGAAGTGCAAATATCCAATTGTAACAAAGAAAACTAACCTCTCTAGATATGGTCCTATGTAAATTGTCTTGGTCTTGTCACTAAAGATCTTAGATAGAAAAGCAAGTCGTGATTGATTACTTTCATTCATTTCTTGCAAGCATATTGGGTGCAAAAACCCAATGACAGTCTTTGCGTTTAGAGCAAGGCATTGCATGTACCTAAATAAACAATAGATGGGATATGAACGTATAATAGTGCACAAGTACATGAAAATTCGTAACTTGCAATACGATAGAAGAGATGAGATCAAGTAGCTTACATTTGATGTAGTATAAGGATTGTTTCGGGAAGGGTTTTATAGTGCCAGAAAAGGGCAAAGTCTTGGCAAGGGTATATTTGTGTTCTCGATGAGCTTTTGATGCGATTTGAAGAGCCTTCTTCTTCACTTGATCATAGGATGTTGCTTCGATAATAAAGGGGCGCTACAAATGTGATCATAAAAATAGTCACATTCACAATTTTCAAGTGAAATTAAAAATAACAAGTGCCACACTAACCTTGCATTCTTTCCATATATCCTTTTTGATGTCGATTCTTAGTAGCCTCCAATCCGTTGTGTCTAATGGTGTGCGTATCCTAGCCGTCTTAGCACACCAACTCGACCATCGAGCGGCATCATCTCAGGTGAAATAGAAACACCAATGTCATTAAACTTGACATTTGTTAGTATTTTGCTGTTGATCCTAATCTCTAATTCGCGACAATTTGTGAGGAGTTGAGATTCTTTCGATGCGCGAGTCACTTCTCGTTGTCTTCTAACCTGACTTGAACCGCCAACAACATTTTCCCCCCCACTTGAGTCGGAGTTAACGGAACTTGAAGGGCTCTCCATTAAGCTTTCCTTTGTATATTGAAATTAGTTAATGACTAACACAATACTAATAAGTCAAAGTCGTACTTTGTAGTAAAAACATTATAAAACATAATCCTAAAATTTAGGGCTAAGCAAGCAATGGACAACATTAAAAGAAAATCTTGATTTTCGTTCAGGACATGCTTCTGACATGATATATAGTAATAACATGATAAATGGAGGCACTATGTACAAGAAAATCAAATTTTTAGCAAATAAGAATGAAAAAAATCGTACCTTTGGTATATGACAAAGTTGTGTCAGTAGAATTGATTATTTTGGTTGGGGATGGTCTACCTTGTTTGTCCCTCTCCTACCCACAACAACAGAACTCGGCAAATTGAACAAGCACAACTGAATATTGACATTAATTGCAAGAATATAGGGAAAAATGTGGTTGGGAATTCATTGCAAAACTTACCAATCTTTTGCATGCAATTAGTGGCTAGTTCCACTTTGTTTTGACACAATTGATGTTTCCAACATGTATGGGATGGGATATGGAGATTTGATGTGAAGAAAGGTGAGGAGATTTGAGAAGATGTGCAAAAGTTTGAACTTTTGGAGATGAAACCCGTAAGAAGTGATGGATAAGATGCCAAAAGTGTTGTGTTTTTCTGATCTATAACGTGTTTACTTTATTCTAGCTTTCCTTCTTGCGATATCGGAACTCGCTCGTTACACTTGACGTGGCTATTTACGATATCGTTGCATGCTCATGTGATTGCCTTTTATGATCTACTTTATCCTTCCAGCGAGATCGTAACTGAAAAGCTGACATAAAGTACGTTACTAGGTTGTTGCGATTTCGCTACTCATGCTCGCCAGAACCCTACTTAAGATAATCATATTTTTTTAAAAATGCACTCAAACAATTTTAAATCACGATTTAAACGATTTAAACGAAATGATGGTATGGAATAAGACACTAATCATTCTATTGTAAGAATAATTTTCATTTGTTCTGTCGTATGCTGATGTATAACGGGATAGGCATTTGTTGACTTAATATGCAATTACACAATTTGAAAGAGTTTTAAGAAACTTAGTCTTTAATTGTAAGACCATAAGAAACTCTACACATTATGTGTACGCTTGAAAACGCTATCCATCGCTTACCTTTAGAGACAACAGCATAGTAGAGCTTCACACATGAACTACATATATATATATATATATATATATATATATATGCGCAGTTCACGTGCATTTGATTAGAGATACTTAGTTTATTACAACTCATTTATGTGATTACAAGCACGGATCTTGAATTAAACAAAGTATCATGCACACGTTCACTCACCAACTGTCATCACTCATCATACTACCGAGTATCGCTTAATAACATTGCATGCTGATGTACTAAGATGTACTCTGCTTGACATCATGTGATGATCGATATTTTCCAAATTGAGTATTATATTGTTTATATATAAAATGTACATATTTTAGAATATGATAGTGCGTTTAAAAATTTAAACCGAATTATTGATGTTTTACATAGAGTTATGTCATACTGCTTATGGACAAAGATGTACTCTACCTGAGTTAATATCATGATGGATATTTAACAAATAGAGTATTATACTGCATCTATATAATATATATATATATGTTAGAATGTGAAATTGCTAAAAAAAATTAAAAAGTTTTATTTTTTAGTTACAATCTAACTAGCTTCTGTGGTAGCGAAATCGCTAGTGTACACATTACCACAGTTAAAACCTAAACCCTAAAACCTAAACCCACAAACCCACAAACGGCGCCGCCATAGCTAGGTATGAGCTTTATTTATCAACATTAATCTAGTTGAAAATTAAATAATTTTAAAATGTATAGATAAAGTTTATCAACTCAGGATTATTATTTAGCACATGCTCTTTTTTTTCAAGATTTGTTTAAAAAAAAAAAACAAATTCAATACTTTCAATTTAGTTTAGTTTGATTTGATGAAATAACATTCAAAAAAATTCAGTAAAACCTTTCAAATTCCAGAAGGAATTTAATTATTTTTGGGGTTTGCATGAGGTGATCTAGAAAAGGTGAGAATGGTTTTAAGTTTTTACTAGGAACTCTCAAATATTTTTGAAATATGGAGCACCTCAACCCTATAAATATCAACCCCTTCTCCCTTTAGAACCCCACTAGATCCTTCATTCCCACATTCCCTTCTCCCTTCTCCTATTGTTTGCCTTTTGCTTCCCATGGATTTGTCTATATACAACGCCCTCCCAAATGACATGATAAATCTAATCATGATTCGTGTTATCTTCGACTCGGTTCTTCGTCGGTACGCGACCGGAACAGGGACAGAATGGCATCGACAGTGGCTCACCGACGCTTCTGAACTAGGTCACACAGACTCGACCTATGTCTTGGCCATATTTGCAATATGCTGCGAGGGTGATATTCAGAGAGGCATGAATGTGATCACCACCCTGAAGAGAACCGATAAGAAAGGCCTCCGGGAAGCTCGAGTACGCGTCAGAGCCGGTTTGGGTAATGCTTGGGGTTGGGCGCACAACTACAGGTTCCTCGGAGATGGAGTAGTCACGCCCAGGCCGATCTGCTGCGTGGAACATGCTGCCCTCAATCGCAGAGTGAGGTACAATCGCTGGGAGAGGCTTGATCCAGCGGACATCTCATGTGATGCATGCACCTGCGATCAGGAATTGATTTACGTCCTCGGTCCTCGTTGAGGCTAAATGTTCTAGTTTTTTTGTTGTTTGATTATGTTCTTTCTTTTTTTGCCCAAATTTGTTATGAGTGTAATAACCTTTTGTTTGCCATTTTGGCACATTTCATTATTTAATAGCTTTTTTTTATACCTTGTCCTTTACATTTTATATAAGTTTATTAATTGTTATTAATTAGTTTTTATAAACATTGCATACTTGTAGCATAAGTTGGCGCCTCACTAGCGAACTCGCTACCTGTGTAACTTATATTAGCGATCTCGCAACAAGTCGTATTCAGTCAACAGAGCCTAGCTTGAGATTCTCTAGCGAGTTCGTAAAACAAAGCTTGACACACCTAACAAACAATTGTTAGGCTTGGAGAGTAGCGAGATCGCTACAGTCTAGGAACCCATCTATAAAAACCTTTGAAATTCCATCAATAATTAATTTGTTTGGGGGTGTTAATGTGGTCAATGAAAAGGTGTGAATGCCTTTACATTTATCTTCTTTTAATACAGCAATTACTAATTTTAGTCTCGGAACTCTCACATTTTTTTGACAAATGTAGAACCTCACCCCTATAAATATCAGCCCCTTCTCCCTTTAGAGCCCCATCAGAGCCTTCATTCCCATATTCCCTTCTCCCTTCTCCTATTCTTTGCCTTCTTCTTCCCATGGATTTGACATTTTTCAGCGCTCTCCCAGATGACATGATTCATCTCATAATGATTCGTGTTATGTTCAAACACGTTCTTCGTCGGTACGTGAGCGGAAGAGCGACCGATTGGGCTCGACAGTGGCTCACCGAGGCTTCTGCAATAGGTCACAGAGAGTCGGCCTATGCCTTGGCTATGTTTGCAATCTGCGAAGGTGATGCTCAAAGAGGCATGAATGTCATCACCACCATGAAGAGAACCGACAAGAAAGGCCTGAAGGAAGTTCGGGTACGCGTCATAGCCGAATTGGCTTACGCCTGGGGTAATGCGCACTACTTCGGGTACCTCAATGTAGTAGTGCCTAGGCCTAGATGCTGCCAGGAACATGCTGACCTCAATCGCGGCTTGAGGTACCGTCACTACACGAGGGTTGATCCAGCGGACATCGAATGTGATGCATGCACTTGCGAGCAGGAAGTGCTTCACGTCCTCGGTTCTTCTTGAGTTGAAATGTTGTAGTTTCTTTCTTATTTTATTCTGTTGTTTTTTATCTAAAATTTGTTAGGATTGTAATAAGTTTTTGTCTGTCATTTTGGCACATTTAATTATTGAATAGCTTTTCTTGTTTTGATACCTTGTCCCTTACATTTTACTTTTTCATCGTAAGAGTTATTTTTTCAGCAAAATCGCTAGCTAAATCACTAGTTTCATCGTAAGAGTTACTTTTTCTGCAAAATCATTTACTGTTGGTATAGTGCGTGTTCCTAGCGATATCGTCAGTGTCACGTTTATTAGTAGAATCAGCACAAGCGAACTCGTCACATACTCCCTTATATGTTACGTGGTCCTAACGATATCGCAACATGTCGTATTCAGTCAACAGAGCCTAGCTGGCGATTCCCTAGCGATATCGCAACGAGATAAGGGCTTTTGGTAGTATATTGGGCTGTAGTAGTAGTGATAGTATAAGTATTGGGCTTTGTCTGACCTGTGACATCAGTAAAAACCTTTGAAATTCCATCAGTAATTAATTTATTTTGGGGGTTTGCATGGGGTGTCCATGGAAAGGTGAGAATGCTTTTTACATTTTCCTTCCATTAATACCATAATGACTGATTTTTGTCTAGGAACTCTGACATATTTTTGAATAATGGAGCACCTCAGCCCTTTAAATATCAACCCCTTCTCCATTTAGAACCTCATTAGAGCCTTCATTCCCACATTCCCACATTCCCATCTGCCTTCTCATATTCTTTGCCTTCTGCTTCCCATGGATGTGTCTCTATTCAACGCCCTCCCAGATGACATGATAAATCTGGTAATGATTCGTGTTATGTTCGACTGGGTTCTTCGTCGCTACGTGAGCGGAAGAGCGACCGAGTGGGCTCGACAGTGGCTCACCGAAACTTCTGCAATAGGTCACACACCGTCGACTATGTGTTGGCTGTTTTTGCAATCTGCGAAGGTGACATTCAAAGAGGCATGAATGTGATCACAACCATGAAGAGAACCGACAAGAAGGGCCTCCGTCTAGCTCGGGAATGCGTCAAAAGAGGTCTGAGATACGCTTGGGGTTGGAGACACTACCTCAGGTACTTCTCAGAAGCAGCAGTTAGGCCTAGGCCGATCTGCTGCAATCTGCATGCTGGCCTCAATAACTGGGTGAGGTACGATCCCTGGGCACCCCTTGATCCGGCGGACATCACCTGTGATGCATGCACTTGCGATCAGGAACTGCTTCATGTCCTCGGTGAACGAACGATCTACTAGTATTAGTTGTTTGTTCTTCAGTATGTATTTTTGTATCACAAGTTTGTTTCGATTCTAATGAACTTGTGTTTGCCATTTTGGCACATTTAATTACTGAATAGCTTTTCTTGTTTTGATATCTTGTCCCTTACATTTTATTTTTTTAATCCTAAGAGCCCATATCGTATCAGCAAAGTCATTTACTTTTTGTATAGTGCGTGGTCATAGCGATCTCGTCACCGTCATGTTTCATGATGATTTATTAGTAATAGAACACCAAGCGAAATTGCAACTAACTAGCGCCTGTTTACGTGGTCCTAACTATATCGCAACATGTCGTATTCGATCAACAGAGCCTAGCTAGAAAATCTGTAGCGATATCGCAGCGTACTTTCTCTACCCTTGCGAATTCGTAACAACAAAGATTGACACAATAAAAAAACACAACATTGACGTGGCTTGATGCGAGTTCGCTACATGATAAGAGTCGATCAAAAAACGGTTTTTGGGTTTGGGTATATATTGGGTGTATAAGTGTTGGGCATTAGCCTGTGTAAGTATCGGGCCTTAGACTATGTAAGTACTGGGCCTCAGCCTTGG
This sequence comes from Sherardia arvensis, assembly GCA_948330725.1. NCBI lineage: Eukaryota > Viridiplantae > Streptophyta > Magnoliopsida > Gentianales > Rubiaceae > Sherardia > Sherardia arvensis. Next base: position 30,503,818 of record OX415240.1, read on the forward strand.
TGTTTCATGTTCAGTTTGCGCTGGTCGGCGACTTATCGGACCCTTGTAAAATGTAACCGTATATAAACTGAAAAATCACCTTCTAATCAGCCGATGTGGGACAAATGTTGGCGAGCTTTATTACGTGTTCGCTACTGCACATGATCACATAGAACAACAAAATTTATGAATGGCATAGTAGCGACCTCGCTAGGTTAATATGAATAAAATTAGTTGCGATCTCGCTAGTAGAACTGTTGAGAAATAATTTAATATGAATTTAATTAGTTGCGATGTCGCTAGTATTACTGCTGAGAATTAAACCCTAGCAGCATGTTACACGGCGAAATCATTTAATTTTGAGTAGCCAGCGAACTCAATCAACCTCACATGCACTGTACATTCTCAACTCTCATATACGACCTATACAGTAGCGAAACCGCAACATCACTCGCCACATCCTAGCGACCAGGTTACGATACGTTGCATATTCTCGCCTGCTTAAATTAGGGTTTAGGCAACCTTACGAGATCGCAACGGCCAAAGTACATACTAACGAGCTAAGCTACGATTTCGCTACATAGACGTTTAACTTACCACAAATGTTACGAGTTCGTAACAATCCTCTCCATCTAAGGCGGATCCTTTCTTTCCGCCTTAAATTTGAACATTTTTACGTCAGAACTGATTTACGCCTTCAACAACGTCTATCCGTCTTAAATTTCATTTTTTCCCTAACCTACAATACTAGTGAGTTCGCAACGTTCAAGCAAGGCGGAAAAAAACGCAAACGCCTCAAACGTCTTAAATATGTGTCTTGCACCAACCCCTTTGTAGTAGTGACTTCACAAACGCAGCAACAGGAAAACGCATCAGTATTTTTCAGCAGTGAAAAAAAAACAAACAAACATAACAATACTCCAAATAGTACTTTAGACTATGTTAGTAGACTCAATCAAATCCATAAATCAAAAAAATTGCAAGCAGAAAATTATGAAACAAATTCAGAAAGGAAAACAGGAAAAAGAACAAGATAAAAATACCAGAGGCTGTGTAGCTGTAGAACTGGACATCGAGGCACATGAAGAGCAGAGAGGCAATAGAGAAGACGGCCTGTTCTAATCTCAAAGCCAAGCTCACCGTAGTCCAGGTGAACACCGTAGGATCCTTGAGACTCCACAGCCCTATCATCGCCGGCGTTGCACGGTTTAGAAACTATCCAGAAAATTGAAAATCAGCAACAAAAATCGAAAAAGCATGACCAAAATCAAGTAGTATATCAGCATGAATCAACTACTGGGGGTTTTTAAGTAACAAATAATCAAGTACCTCTTTATTATCACGTTTTTTAGCCAACTACGAATGCATGGCAGAGAATAATTACCCGGTTTTTGCATTCCTGATGACTCCATGTGATATTTATGGAGACACTGAGTGCCTGCCTTCCGAATTTGTGGTACAGATGTTTCATTTCGCAGAGAATCAGAGCACATGTGATTGACTCCATGAGACTGGGATGCATTATAAGAAATTATGTCAACATTGCAGACGTTATGGATTGTTATAACATCTAAATGATCTAATCGACAACCTTAAATGTGATGGAAGGCCGCATATTCTAGTCCAAACCATGTGAATTACCATGCATAACACAATTCAACCCTGGATTAAATTTCAAACACCAGTTAAAAATCCAAACTTGACGCTCAGGTAAGAGGTGTACCTTTCTAGGCCTTCCAAGTGGCTTGCCAGACAGCTTCCTAGGGGTCTTGGCGCTCTGAATAGCAGCAGTTCCATTCTGAGGCTTGAGTGAAGACCTTCCCCTACGCTTAGGCAGGAGGTAAGGTTTCAAAAAGATCGCGGTTACTGAGTGTGCAAAGGAAAATATACAAAATACAAAACTTGGTGAGAAATAATCATAATACCATGAATCTATAATGGGTAGGTTTAGCAAATGTTAACCCCCTAATATTTGAAAGAACTCTTACTTCATCTGTTACACCCTTAAGATTTGATAAGAAATCTTACTTCATATGGTATATATTATACCCTCTCAGCCTACAATGGGTAAACATGAGCACTCTTATCAGCCTACAATGGGTAAACATAAACAGAAACACTCACCACAGCACACCTCAAGTCCAAGTCTTTCCCCAAAGCAACAAACTGTTCAGCAATTTGAATAGCAAAGCCTACAATGGGTAAACATAAAGAGAAACACTCACCACAGCACACCTCAAGTCCATGTCTTTCCCCAAAGCATCAAATTGTTCAGCAATTTGAATAGCAAGCTCCCTGTACCAAACCAACACCCAAACATCACCATAATCATTTATCAAAAATACATTCAAAAATCCAGCCAATTCAAGCATTCACACAAAAATAAACTACCTGGTGGAAGATAAAACGCAGGCAAAGAAAACTTGAGGGGCTTCCAGCAGCGCCTGCAGTATCGGAAGAGCGAAAGCGCCTGTTTTCCCAGACCCGGTCTGAGCCAGAGCAATCACGTCCTTCCCCTCCATAGCGTGAGGAATCGACTCAATCTGAATCTTCGTCAATATCCATAATTGACGAAAACTTATGTTAAGTTTATATATTAAGTTTACCATAATTGATGGCATTCTTCGCTGCTACCTTCCTCGGGCGCCCCGGAGACTTCCCAAATCAAATCAGTTATCGACGCAATCAAATCAAATCGGAGCAAAAGAGAGCAGAATCACAACCTTTTTGGAAAAGTTTACCTAAAAATGACGCCGGCTTCCATAAGAACGACAGCCGTGAGAGGGTAGAAATAAGGAATGAATTCGGTTTCCAAATTAATTCCTCAGGCGGCGGTAATTCTTTTAAACGCAAATAGCACAGTCGTTTTATGTTTTAGTATCAACTTTCCGGGGGCGGCGCTTTATTTTTTATTTATATTTATGCCGCCAGTTTCTACTTTTATATATAATAATACCTAGTAAAAGATTAGTACTCTGCCTACATAAAAAGAAGTACTTAAAGTCTAATCTACTTATTTTAACTATCAAAATATAGAAACGGTAAAAAACATTATCGCAATTGTTGCTGTATGAAAACCACACCAATATCAGTTCATAACCCATTGTTTCTGTACATGAATCTCAGTTCTTTCGTATATAAATTATACAAAAAAATGGCTAATTGATTACAATAACGAAATAATGTATTGAGATGTGTTTAAAGGTGTTGATAATGTGACATCGGAAATACTCACAACATTATAATTTATATTACACCACCGAATTCTAACATAAATGACATCATCAAAATTCTCGAATATCTCTACGACACTGCAAATATAGTATCTAGCTACATATGCAGAATCGTTGAGCTATTTAAGAATATTGTGTACATAATTTATTTTAGAATATTACAATGTTAAAGATGATGTAAGCTCTCGCTAATAATGTGTCCTCTAACTCCACATCATGTGTCCTTGACTTCCTTATATGTTGTTGGATCCTCATGAGGTAATAATTACATCTTCTGTGTAGAATAGAGAATTAGTCAGTTGGAGAGTTAAAAATATAGAAAAAATTACTAAAACAAAGTAACAAACTTTTAAAACATTTTAAATAGTGTAAATATCACACATTCAGAAATAAAATATCCTAAGCATGTGCCAAACTTGGGGTTTTCTTCAATACCAATAAAAATTACAAGATCATGCCTTCTTTTACTTAGAACTCTTATTAATAAAACTAATATATATATATATGTATATATATATATGTATGTATATATATGTATATAGAAAATGGATCAGGTGAGACACCCTTAAAGTGTGGCAGGCTGATTAAAATATGGCACAATCTCCACCATCCATTTTGTGCCTTGAACCGCTGAGATTAAATATTCGGTTACTTTATATTTTTAATTAAATTTCGCGGATCCGGGTTAGGCTGTGCGCATGATTTTAGTTTTCCGTGCACGTGATGGATAAACGGACACCAATCACCATGCTATTTTCTATACGCGATGGAACATGTCTTGTATACTATGCATATTTAATTGCACAAGTTTTGCTTATAATTATATATGTTACACATACTTATACAAATTTTCTAAAAATTAAATGTAGAAATTTAAATATAATATATTTTCTATTTATATGTAGATTGTAGAATTCAACATGAAATTAAAAAATTATATAAAAATAATAAAAATATTTATAAGTATATTTTATACTTCAAAGCACTTACAATATAAAGCACTTTCACATTATTGTTGAAGCACCTACTAGTACATATTAAAGCACTTGAAATTTAAAACACCTCCACATTATAGATTAAGCACCTAGACGTACATTATAAAGCACCAATAATTTAAATACCCTCTACATCATAGCTTAAGCAACTTTAAGTACGTTTTAAAGTATCGACTATCTAAAGAACCACAACATTATAGTTGGAACACCTCTATTTAAAAAAAAATATCTACATTATTGAAGCACCTACGTGTACATTTTAAAACACCTACAATTTAAAACACATTCATATTATACTTGATACACTTACAAGCATTAGTCGAAGCACCTATTGGGTTAAAGCACCTACAAACATTAGTTGAAGCACCTTTCATCGCGAAGCATCTACAAGTATTAGTTGAAACACCTACTAATATAAATTGAAGTACATTTCAGTTTGAAGCACTTACAAGCATTAGTTGAAGCACCTACATTTATTAATTGAAGAACATTTTAGCTTGACGCACCTACTAATATAAAATTGAAAATCCTTTCAGTTTGAAGCACTTACATGCATTAGTTGAAACACCTTTTAGTTTGAAGCAATTACAGGCATAGTTGAAGCACCTATAAGTATTAGTTGAAGTACATATCATTTAAAGCACCTACATGTATTAATTGAAGCACCTACAAGTTTTAGTTGAAGCACATTTCAGTTTGAAGCACTTACAGGCACTAGTTGAAGCACCTATAAGTATTAGTTGAAACACCTATCATTAAAGCAGCTACTGGTATTAATTGAAGCACCTACAAGTATTAGTTGAAACACCTTTCAGTTTGAAGCACTTACAGTCAATAGTTGAAACACCTATAAGTATTAGTTGAACCACCTATCATTAAAGCATATGCATGTATTAATTGAAACACTTACAAATATTAGTTGAAGTACCTTTCAGTTTGAAGTACTTACATGCACTAGTTGAAGCACCTATCTTTTAAAACCATGCATAAAATATAAATTGAAGAACCTATCAATTAAAGTTGTATCTAATTATTAACTTAAAACAATTAATATTTATTTGTAGAAATTAAATATTAAGAAGAATTTGTTTTTCAAAAAGTCAGTATAATATGAAAATAGTCATTATAATATAAAATAATTAATTTACTTCAAAAAACCATGCATATAATACATAAAATCAGTACAATCCTTCCAGTACCACAATCACATAAGATTTACTAAAGAGCTTGTTGTATTCACGTGAACTAACATATTTGAAAAGTACAGTTCCTGAAAAACACGGATACTCTAGGTTATTTTCAAAAAACAGATACTGTAGGTTAATAAAAAGGAAGAAAGAAAGTTGTTTCGCGGGTTTCCGGGTTTCGTTATAACCCAAGAAAAGCTCCGCGTGTTTTCTTAATTAATTTATTGCTTTACTAAATATTGACCATTAGATTAACAAATTTAATTGTTCAGATGCTGCCACACTTTAAACAGGCTGCCACACTTTAAGAGGGTGTTTCACTTTAAGAGGGTGTCTCACCTATATATATATATATATATATATCAACCTGCAATCCTCATCTTCTTCCTAATCTTCATCACACTATGTATTAACAGCCCAGAAAATATCAAAATCATCCCTACAAACAAGATCAGAAGATTAGCAAAGAAATTTTAGAAATTTGTAAAAAGATGCATCTCTGTATGAACTGTTAGAAAACACAAGCAATTGGAATAGCAACTCTTTTGAGATCTGATGCTGCCGGCCTGGTCGGTCCGGATGGTCCCCTGATCCCTGATCCAATACCTAACCCTGCAAGACAGAGCCCCGGGAGGTACCCGAGGGTAGACCCTCCGGCGTGATGATGAAAGATGGATCTCGGGAGAGAAAAGGGGTAATCACTTGAATAGTGAGAAGATACTTACTTGGAATGGTGCTGAGGAGCACTATTTATACAATAACCCATGCTCTCCATGTGGTCCATGTTCCGAGTGTCCTCTAGCGTGTGTCATTGTCCGAGTTGTACGAACCCGGATACTGCCAAACTAGCTTTATCTTGTAACGGGCCAAGCCCATACTGTCAGGGGGTATTTGGGCTTGGGCCCGGTATCACCACTAGCCCCCCGAAAGCCGATTCTTCCGTCCGAGGGTGTGAACACTTCTGGTCCGAGGGCGGGAGGATTGGCTTTTTGTATTCGCTCCCGGCCCGACATTGATGAGACGGACGCGCCCTTCTCGAGGACCATTTATTGTTGTTATCATTGCTTTCTCGCTTCCCAAGCCCATTTAATTATCGCTTTTTCGCCTTCCTTTTCTCGCCCTCTATAAATAAGGCTTCCTTCCTATCGCTTTCACTTACTGCTTTCAATTTTTCAGAATTCTACTGCCATTTCCTTCCTTCAAATCTTCATACTCTCTCTCCTCTCCTTCGCAATGGCATCAAACAACGTTCAGTTCGATGTGGCTGTCACCTACTCTCTTCAGAGTACCGTTCCTCCAGCTTCAGCTTCTGCTGGCTCGTCAGCGTCTTACAAGCCGATTCACCTTTGCTGCAATGTGTCTCCTTCCGCCCCAATCTTCAAACGCTCCAAGAACCGGGCTCAAAGAGAGATTGACACCGCCCTGGCTCACTCTCTTCAAGCCGATGTCTGGACCGCCAAATGTCTCAGCGGCATGGGGGTTCCCATCCCTTTAAACGCTCGGATAGCCTCTGTGTCAGCCGAGGAGTCCGTGAAGTCTGTCCGATGCATCCCCCGTATTCACTTCATGTGGGGGTTAAGTCTTCCCTTCCCCCCGTTGTACTCTCGGTTCTTGGAGTTTTACGAGATATCCCCGTGTCAGCTGCATCCGAACGTGATTGCCGTGATGATGGGCTTTTTGGTCAGGAGTCTCCGATGCAAGATTGACCCTTCCTTCAATCTGTGGAGGTCTTTCTATATGCTTATCAAGTGTCCGGGTAAGGAGATGATCTACACCGTTCAAGCGCGGCCCGTCGTCCAAGACTTCATCCTCGGCAAAAAGGACTCGGCGAAGAACTGGCAACAAAAGGGGTATGTGAAGGTCAACCCCGAACTCTACGAGGTCCCCGGCTGGAACAACAGTGTCGTGCTCGACGCCCGGGAGGCATTCCTCCCTGACACGCAGCTTGCGCATCATACCACCCTGGCCTCCGACACTCTCAACCTTGACCAGTACTGGCTCGCCGGCAACTCGCTTTATCTCTTCCCCCGCGCTATATACCCGGCCAGTGCTTTCCAGGACAGCCGTTGGGTCGTTACCTGGCCTGTTTTGGGTAGATCTCTTGACTTCTACCCTTTTCTCACTTTTTGTTAATTCAAACTCTGGCTGACTATTTTCTTCCTTTCAGCTCCTACTGTGGAAAACAATCCTGACGTGCCCATCCCAAAAAAGAAGGGCCGGAAGGTAGTCGCAGCAGGAACTGGGGCCGATCCTGAGCCGGCCCAATTGGAGAAGAAGAAAAAGAGTGGCCCGCACAAGCCAGTGCAGCCGAATCCTCTGGTCGATGCTAACCCGCAGCAGGAGGGTCAGCAGGACGAGGATAAGAACAAGACAAAGGAGGACGATCAGGATCATCATGTTGGTCCTGAATCGCAGCAGGGGCGTCAACAAGACAAGACAAAGACGAACGAGACCGTTCAGAATCCTCCTCTCGGCTCGGGGCCCCTGAACCTTGGTCCTATTGCATTGATATCACGTCCGAGCTTGAGGTCGGCCAGGAGCATCAAGAGGTGCACGTGGCCGAAGCGACACCTCAGCAGGAGTCCGTTCGAAATCCTGCCGAAACCAATATTGTTGTTGCCCCGCCCGAACCCTTAGTTACTCCCGTGCTTACTCCCGGGCCGCCCCTTGGCCGAGGGATGCCTCTGTGGCCCCGGGCAAGAGATGGCAAGTCACCGGTGTCTAGGTACACCACCATCTCCGCCCCTGAAATTCCTCCTCCTCCCCCCTTCGTTCCGGGCAAACGGAAGGGGGAAGGTTCCGATCATGGCGGGAAGAAACATCGGATAGGTGGCTCCCCGACTCCATCATCCTCTCGCACCAATACCCCTCCTGTTTCCTCTGCCAATTCGCAGGTAGCTTCCCTTTCCTGTTCTGCCTTTCTTCTCTTTTTTTTTTGACCCATCCTTTCTACAGGTTCAGCTTCTTAGTTCTGAGTTTTCTAACTCCCCCGCTTTCCAAGCCGCCCTTTCTTCCTTCCTCGGGCGTCATCTTGAGGGAAAAGAAGAGGAGCTAAGGTCCGAAAAGGAGAATGAGCTTCGGGCCGAGAGGGAGGTTTCGGCTCAACTTCGTGCCAGAGTGAGCGCCCTGGAGAAGGAACTGGAGGCTGCTCGGGCGACGAATTATAAGGATCGCCTGGAATTCGCCGAAGCCGTCGTCGACAAGGTTCTGGCGAGCCAAACCCTGTCACTCCGTCTGACTGAGCTGAACATGGCCGCCAACGCCCATCAGTGCCATAATACTTACATGCAAGTCCGGGGCTGGTTCCCTCCTTCAATCCGGGCCTCGTTCAAAAAACAATGGTACAACCCGAATGCCGAGGACCAGCAACTGCATCTGGTGAATACCCTCCAGAAGGGTGGTATGAAGGGCCTCTCTCCTAAGCTCTGGGATAGCCTGAGGGAAAAGCAGATGTCGACTGAAGATGTCCGAAGCTGGTCGACTAATGTGGTTCGACTTCCCGGTCCCCTTCCTCCTGCTCCAGTCTCCGAATCTGATTTTCCCGAAGACGAGAACTTTACTCAGTACTGCACCATATACGGGCATTACAGGGGATTGTTCAATCCAAAAGATCTTGAGGCTGAGACCCCGGAGGCCGGGCAGGCGAACCCGGGGACGGCCGAAACTCCTCTTTCTCCTCCTCTACTCTTCTCCGATGATGGCTCGGATAATGACAACAGCGATGGCGGGGACAACCAAGGAGGAGCAGCTCAGCATGTTAGTTAGATTTTTTCCCTTTTTTGTTTTCAATTTTGTAATTTTCTACCCAGATCTCAACTCCGGTCCTTTATCAATAAAACTTCCCTTGCTCGTAATTACTGTCGACTCTGCCCTTGTTTCAGTTTTATTATTTTTTCTTAAATATCCTAACTCCATCCTGTTGCCATCAGGATCCTTCTAGAGTCCTTAGCTCCCCGGTTCCTCCCCAGGTTCCAGCTGGAGTCGGCTGTCCGAGTCTGACTGACCTTCTATCCGAGGGAGGGCTCGGGCCCCTGATCTCAGAGTTTCCCGACGCCGACTGCCTGATCACGTGCCTGCTCCAGATCCAAGAGGACTTTGGTTCCCTGCCGAAGTGTTACAGACTCGCTTTCGAGAGCATCGACAAGGTCCTCGAATTCGACCTTGTCCTGTCGGAGCAGGAGGCCCAGCACCGCAATTTCCAACTTCGGATCCAGAAGGAATTGGATGAGGTATGGCACGACGTCCGGCTGTACTATCGCAAGTGTATGAGGATGCAGAGTACAACCGATCTTCGGAAACACGCCACCAAACTTGAAGTGGAAAACGAGAAGCTTGCGACCAGGAACCGGACCCTACAACAGCAACTAGTGTTGGTTCATTTATCATACCATCTACTAGGACTGCGTCAGGGTGCGGTCACCATTCCCCTGCTGACCGATGTCCCCCGGGCAGTTGACGATCTGATCGCCTGGATGGAGAGCTCCGAGAGGACGTCCGGTGTTTGGGCAGCGGCCAACCAGGCGGCTATAGACTGGAGGAAGAATATTCTGAATCGGGTCATAGTTCCTCCTTGTATATCCCAGATACCTCCACTTGAAGACGTCGATCTAGCTTATGAACGCTACGAGCACACTCCTGAACTCCTGGACCTTGAGGCATCCGAACGGCGCTTGGCCAGACTTCAGGCCGTGGCCGCCCGATTCCGCGCTCAGTTTCCTGCTCAGGAGAGCACTCGGTCGGCTGACCAACCTCCTGGTTCTCTTTCTGCCTCTGGTTCCCGTCCGGCTCGAGACGATGGGAAGGGGAAACAGAAAGTCACCCAAGCAGGGAGTAAGTCGGCCAGGCCGCGAGCAAGGCAACCTCTCATCCGAACAGGGGGTCGGGGAACTCGCAGAGACATTCCTGTCCCTACACCCGAATTAGTTGCCGAGCCGGAGGGTAATAGGAGCGATAATCCGGACATCCCGCGGGATCAAAATGAGGAGCAGCGTATGCTGGAGCAAGCGGTCCAAAGAAGCAGACGCGAAACCCGGGGGGCTCCTCCCGGCGAAGCCTCTACATCGGGAGCCCGTAGATAGGATAGAACATATGTTGTAACTTCTCATTTTATTCTAGGCATGTATTTCATCCTGTTCTAATGTATAATAATTTTCAATTTATGACACATCTTTTCAATTTAGAAAACCGTAATGCGCGCATTCATTCTTTTAAAATCGGACCAAAGGGACCTGCCCTTGTTACACAAAATCCCTGTTTCCAGGATACCTTCCTACCTACCCTTCGGTCATCCGACCTCTAGGTTCTTGTCCCGGGCGCCTGCCGCCAGGGACCTATCCTACCTAGGCATCTAGTGCCAGAGGCTATTCTACCTAGGCAACAGGTGCCAGAGGCTACTCTATCTAGGCAACGAGTGCCAGAGACTATCCATAGAACCGCCTAAGGTTTGCTATGTTCCACCTTCGGGGGACTCCTTTCCCCGCTGGATCTTCCAGCACATAACTTCCGCCCGGGTGGGCTTCTGTCACCCGGTACGGTCCCTCCCAGTTGGGTGCCAGCTTGCCTTCCGGCTCCTGGTGACTCTTGTCGTTTCGCCTCATCACTCTGTCACCTACCTTGAACTGCTCCTTCCTCACCCTCCTGTCATGATACTTCTTAACTTTCTCCTTCACCTTAGCCTCATGCAAGGCCGCTCTCTCTCTCCTTTCCTCCAGCAGGTCCAAATTTGTTCTGGTCTCCTCTTCATTCTTTTCGTCGGGGACCGGTTCGGCCGTCCGAAGACTAGGGATGCCGATCTCAGCTGGAATCACTGCCTCCGACCCGTACGTAAGGCTGTAGGGGGACTCCCCGGTTGCCGAGCTTTCCGTGGTCCGATGAGCCCAGAGAACACTCGGGAGTTCGTGTACCCAGTTTCCTTTGGCTCCCTGGAGCCGGGCCTTGATCCCATTCACTATCGTTCGGTTTGTCACTTCAACCTGACCATTAGCTTGCGGATGATAGACTGACGTGAGCTTCTGACTTATTCCATACTTTACGCACCATGATTTGAAAGGATCATTCTCAAACTGCGCTCCGTTGTCGGTTACTATGGCTATCGGCACTCCAAACCGGCAGACTATGTTCCTCCAGCAAAACTTCACACAGGTAGCTCCCCGGATGTTAGTCAAGGGCTCGGCTTCCACCCACTTCGTAAAGTAATCGATAGCCACAATCAGAAACTTCAAACTGCCAGGAGCGGTGGGAAAGGGTCCGACCAGGTCCAATCCCCATCGGCTAAAAGGCCAGGCTCCCGTTATCCCCATCATCTCCTCGCGGGGTATGTGCACTAGCGGTGCAAACTTCTGGCACTGAAGGCATGAGCGAACCCTGTCCTGCGAGTCTTCAAACATGGTAGGCCAATAGTACCCCATCCGTAAAATTTTCCTAGCAACCGTTCTGGCCCCCTGATGACTACCACCCGGACCTTCATACACTTCCCGGACCAGATACTTGCCCTCCTGCTGTTCCACACACTTCAGCAACGGTTGGAGATATCCTCTTTTGTACAGAACCCCTTCCTGAAGTGTATAGTTCGGCGCCTTTACCCGGATTTTCCTGGCCACCACCCGGTCGGCCGGGACCTCTCCCGTCAGAAGGTATGCCCGGATCGGCGCCATCCAAGAGTCTCCCTGCACCGCTCCTACTGCCAGGATCTCATCGCTCTGCTCGTAACTTCTCCTCTCCAGTGTCTCCCTTCTGAGAGGTGCCTTCTGTCCCGGCTTCAACTTCGAGGATGCCAACTTGCTCAATGCGTCGGCCTTTTCGTTCTGCTCTCTTGGCACCTGCTCCAGACTAAAACTGTCGAACTGCCGGATCATGGGTTGGACCAGCTCCAAATACTTCTGCAAACTGCGCTCCTTTGCTTCATACTCTCCGTTCACCTGTTGAACTACAATCTGCGAGTCGCTGAAAGCCTGGATCTTTCCTATCTTCAGTTCCCGGGCCAGTTTGAGTCCTGCTACCAACGCTTCATATTCTGCCTCGTTATTCGTAGTTTTAAAGTCAAAATGCAACGCATAGTGATACTCCTCTCCTTCCGGGGACGTCAACAATACCCCGGCTCTGCTGCCTCCTGCATGGGCCGACCTGTCCGCATGCAATATCCACCTCGGGCTTTCTTCAAGCGCTTCCTCGGCGACCGTGTCCGGCCCAACCATCTCTGTCAAGAAATCCGCCATTGCCTGGCCCTTAATAGCTTTTCTCGGCTGATATGTTATCTCGTGTTCCCCCAACTCTATGGCCCACTTCATCAAACGCCCCGACGCCTCGGGCTTGAGCATCACCTGCTTCAGGGGGTGGTTGGTCAGGACCACGATTGGACGGGCTTGAAAGTACGGGCGCAAGCGCTTTGAGGCATAAACCAGCGCCAATACCAGCTGTTCTAAACTTGTGTACCGAGTTTTCGGGCCTTGTAATGCCCGGCTGACAAAATATACCGGACACTGCCTCCCGTCTTCCTCTCGGACCAACACCGCACTGACAGCCGATGCGGATGCGGACAAGTATAAGAGCAAATCCTCCCCCTCCTTCGGCTTCGAGAGGGTCGGGAGCCGGCTCAAATGTTCCTTCAGATCCTCGAACGCTTTCTCGCACTCCTCCGTCCATTCGAACTTCTTCGCCTTCCTTAATATGTTGAAGAAGGGAAGTTGTCTCTCAGCACCTTTCGACAGAAATCGGCTCAAGGCCGCTAGGGAACCCATCAGCTTCTGCACCTCCTTTACATTCTTCGGCGACTGCATCCGGCTTATCGCCTCCACCTTCTCCGGATTAACGTCTATTCCCCGGCTAGACACCATGTAGCCGAGGAACTTCCCAGCCGCTACTCCTACCACACTCTTCTCGGGGTTCAGCTTCAAGTTGACCTTCCTCAAAATGCCAAACACCTCCTCCAAGTCTTCTAAGAAACCCGGGTAGCTCCGACTCTTTACCACCATATCGTCAACATACAACTCCATGCTTCGGCCCAATTGATTCCGAAATATCGAGTCTGCCATCCGCTGGTACGTCGCCCCTGCATTCTTTAAGCCGAATGGCATCCGCCTATAGCAATAGGTACCGAACTCTGTGATGAAAGCTGTCTTCGGCTTATCTTCTCCTGACATTTGAATCTGATGATAACCCCGGTATGCATCGAAGAAAGCCAGGGCCTCGTACCCGGTGATGGCTTCCACTAATCGGTCAACTGGGGGAAGAGGGTAACTGTCTTTCGGGCAACACTTGTTCAGGTCGGTGAAGTCAATACACATTCTCCAGGACCCATTTTGCTTTTTCACTAGCATCGGGTTAGCTAGACATTCCGGGTATATGATTTCCTCCACTACCCCGGCCTCCAACAACTTCAATACCTCCTGTCTTACCACCTCGGCCCTATCTCCTGCCAGGGCCCTCTTCTTTTGCCGAATCGGCTTTAATTCCGGGTAAACATTCAGCTTGTGGAGAGCTAACTCCGGGGGTACACCTGTAAAGTCCTTCTCTTCCCATGCGAACACATCCTCATATTTTGAAAGCAGGGATCGTAGCTCTTCCTTCACATCAATCGGCATTTTTCTCCCGACCTTGATCATGCCTCGGCTCCCGACCTGCATATCTTCCACGTCTCCCGGACCTACTTCTCCCTGTACTGCCCCGACCGGGGCCTTCCTGGCTTCCTGAAGGGCCGTGAGCATGCAACTTCTAGCCGTAGATTGACTTCCTCGAACCGTCGCCACCCCCTGACTTGTTGGGAACTTCATAGTCAAATGGTATGTCGAGCAAATGGCCCTGGCTTGAGCCATCCACGGCCGTCCGATGATGATGTTATAAGGAGACGGAGCGTCTATGACCGCAAAGTTGCACCGGACCGAGGTCTTCTTGTTCCTGTCCAGGTCATCGACCACTGTTACTGTTAAGGATACCACCCCCAAAGGATGCTCTGTACGGCCGGTGAACCCAGACAAGGGAGAGGTGCTCGGGTGAAGGTTGTGGCGCCCTATCCCCAGCTGGTCGAAGCAAGAAGCGAACATGATTTCTCCACTGCTTCCATCATCAATGAAGACTCGCTTGACTGTGAATCCTTCTATCTCCGCTGTGATCACCATCGGATCCGTATGTGGCGTTAGAATGGGCACCGGATCCTCGTCCGAAAAGGTGATGACCTCCTTCGGGTGCAGTCTCTTCTCTCGATCTTCGCCAGCCGGCACATACCTACTCCGGGCTTTGGCCGCTGCGTGGGACTGAGGCTCGTCACCCACTTCTCCGTGTATGACATTGATCATCCGGGGAGGGACCTGGTTGACCGGTTCCGGGGCCATAACCAGGGCTGCGGCTCCCGGCTGGGCAGCCGGTGCAGGAGCCCCTCGCTGGTTATCATTCCGCGGCCTATTTCTCCAATTCCTCTTCCTCCCCGCTCCGGCCTGCTGCCCAACCGCCGGACGTTGGTTCTCCTGGCTAACACAGTCTCTTAACTGCCCTCTCTCAATCAACTTCTCGATCTCCACCCTCAAGCTTCGGCAGCCATCTGTTGTGTGTCCATTAGACTTATGGAAAGCACAATATTTGGCCGCGTTGGCTGGAGTCGGATTTCCCGGTATGGGAGCCGGGTCTTGAAATAGGTTCCGATGAATTGTTAAGATCTCCGACCGGGTCTTGGTCAAAGGAGTAAAAGTTTCGGCCCGAGGGGGGTCAACCCTCGGTCTAACTGGAGTCGGGCCCGCATCCCTCCTGACAGGATCAACGACCCGAGCCTTGTCACTCTTTCCAATCCCCTTGTCCTCAAAATATCCTTCCTCCTTCCTCTTCTTGCTCCCTTCCAGGAGCGAACAATACATCTCCACTTCCAGATCCAGCTGATGAAAAGTGGTCGAGATATTCTCCATAAGCTTCGCCCACAGCACCTCGTCCCTCAAGCCTGCGATGAATCCTGCGATCAGGGCCTTCACTTGAGCGTCTCTATCAATCACCTTCATGGAATCGTCCATGTACCTCCTGTGGAAACCCCGGACTTCCTCCTTTGCCGACTGCCGACTGTGAGCCACCTCGGCCAGTGGAAAGTACTTCTTTCTTCTGGTCTCATATATGTGCATCAAAACCCTTGAAAAGTCATAGTAATTTCTGAAACTTTCCGGGGGTTGGGCTTCAAACCACGACAAGCAGCTTCCCCTCAGATATGAACTCACCAGCTTGCACATAAGCTCCTCCTGGATGTCGCGCGTTCCCATGACATTATGGTACGTCCTGACGAATTCCTCCGGATCCGTCTCCCCACTGGAGGTCGGCACCCCCTCCGGGACTCTCATTCCCACCGGCCAGGGGAAAGTGCTGATGTAACCTATCCAGGGGGAGGTAGGCCTTCCTCCATTCCTGCCTATCAACCGATCCAACCTCTCCTCTACCGAGTTTAGAGCCGTCGGAGCCCGGTCTACAACCACTGGGTACGTACCATAGGTTCCTGCGACTGGGACCGGTTGAGCCATGGCATATCCATCCATCGGTGCCTGGCTCTGCATCCAAACCGGTCCTTGAATCCCGGGAGCCCAGCCCCCTCGAGGCTCCAGTGGGTTGAGCGTAATACCCTCTGGGTGCCAGGGGGTACCCCTGATACCCGTGTTGGGTCATCCCGTATCCTGGAGCTCCATATCCGGGATAGCCCCCACCTTGACCATATCCCGGTACCATACCGGCTGATTGCCCTATACTCCCAGCCTGCCTTTCCAAATCTATAACCACCGGAGGCCGAAGACTTTCCTGTCTGTGAACGGTTGGGGGTCCCCGGCTGACCACCTCCGCAGCCAACGGAGGTAACCCCGCAGGAGGCCCCATCGGGGTCGGGTTAGATCCTGACCCGGGCTGAACCGGGGGCACCCGGACCTCAGTCACCGGGGGGTTCGACTGTTCTTCAGTCGGTTTCATTCCCGATCCCGATCCTTGCTTTGCCGCCAGCCAACGACGGTACTCCTCCTCCTGAGTGGCAGCAAACTCCCTTCTGTCGCGGTCGTCCTGCGTCATTCCCGGTTCCCTTTCTCCTTCCGGCTCTGACTCTCTTTCAGAAACGTCTGGATCCGAATGCACCGGAGCCTTCCCCTTGCGCGCTCGATCCGTCATTTGACGTAAAGTAAGGTCCTCCTCTACTTCTTCCGGCCTTCTTCCTCCTCTACCTCTTCGCGGCGGCCGACCTCGAGGCGGCATCTTAATGCTTTTGTGAACAAAGATCGTGTCCCACTGGGCGTGCCAACTTGATGCTGCCGGCCTGGTCGGTCCGGATGGTCCCCTGATCCCTGATCCAATACCTAGCCCTGCAAGACAGAGCCCCGGGAGGTACCCGAGGGTAGACCCTCCGGCGTGATGATGAAAGATGGATCTCGGGAGAGAAAAGGGGTAATCTCTTGAATAGTGAGAAGATACTTACTTGGAATAGTGCTGAGGAGCACTATTTATACAATAACCCATGCTCTCCATGTGGTCCATGTTCCGAGTGTCCTCTAGCGTGTGTCATTGTCCGAGTTGTACGAACCCGGATACTGCCAAACTAGATTTATCTTGTAACGGGCCAAGCCCATACTGTCAGGGGGTATTTGGGCTTGGGCCCGGTATCACCAAGATCTTACATGGTTACGTTTTGTATAAAGATTTCACGGCCTAAAAAGACAAGAATAATTGATCTCACAATTTTGTTCATGAAATCTTTATACAGACGTAACCGTGTATCTCAGTCGTGAAATAGCCACGAGATGTAAATCTGGGTTTGGAACGGAAAAATGTAAGTCGATCGATGGGGGTTTTGGGAAAGAAATTGTCACTACTAGAAAAATAAGGACGTTTCAGCGGTTATTTCGTGTCCTTTCAGCGGTTATTCGAAATCAAAAAAACGCTGTCTATGCTCCCGGTGGAACGTAATGGTCGTATTAGCGATTTACCGACACTGGGACCCGTCAGTGTCATGTGGCACTGCTGAGTTGGATTGGGCCTAATTGAAACCCATCACATTTCAGTGATTAATAAAAACAGCTGAAACGTTTAAATATTTTAAAAATAATAAAAAATGAAATATTTGAATTTCCAAAATTCTCAATATTCTAAATTGAATAAAATATTGCAAAAATTAAAATAAAAAATATCAAAATTATATTAAAAATCAAGAATGTCAATCAAATGTCATAATACTAATTCCTATACACTAACTAAAAGAAATTTAACATTGAAGCCCTAGTGTGTTCTATCAACTACATGCTCCAATTCTAACACAATACATATGAATACCAACTTGAAGAAGCACCTGGTCACTCAAGAGAATGATGATGCTAACCAGGTTTCTCCATTGTGTTCACCGCTGTCGACATACAACCTGCAATAAGCATATCGGCTTTAAATGAAACTGCAGTTCTCAAATGAATTTACTAATATAATTTAACTGGCACAAATTACTCTAACTGGCTGATATAGAGATCAAGTGGTGGATGCTATGAAATACTTACTTTTTGGGACGTTTCATCTTAAGAAGGTGAGAAATACAAGCCACAACATGTAGTCGGTAGTTTGGAACGGCTATATTCACATATGGCCCAGAGAGATCGTCGGGCTTGATGATGCAATCCAGGGTTCTTGCTTTGTGTTACAATTATTCTGTCGAACGAGCCTTCACTGCATTCGCGGTTTGTCGACCTGCAAACGTCCAGCTCGACTCGCTTCCCTCTTCGGATCGATGAGTACAATATCCTTCCCCAACCGCCACTAAGATCTGCAACTGGTCTCTCTTCTTGATCTTCATTTTCGACAATTTCTTCATCATCAGAATTGTATGGAACCATGCCCTTTTCAGACTCCTCATTATCTTGTTCTTCTTCATCATCATCCTCTGTCTCAAATTGGTCCTCTTCCACACCAAAAACATATTTAAGGTCAATAATCAAATGGTAAAACTAAGCATCATTCAATGATGATTGCGAAATTGTGAGTATGGCGAAAGATGTGTTTATTACCGTAATCGATTTCTAAATCTTCAGGATTCCGCTTAGCATGCTGCTCCTTCAGTGTATTCAAACTTCATACCGTCAAGAGGCCATGGTTCGCTGATCACACATGCCAAAACATATAATCAGGAATGTTGCATGAATCCTCATCCAAAATACAGAACACATCAGATATTATTGGTTATATATATATATATATATATATATATATATGTGTCAAATGTTACTTGCCTTGGTCGTTGACCTCTTCTAAAAGCAACATAACTGAATTTCTCATCTTCAAAGCCACGCAGTGCCTTGCCTTTCGACCTCTACAAGAAAAATCACAAGTATAACGGGGTCAGAAAAATCGTTTTTTCCTTTTGTTTTTAAAACTTCTCTCTCTGTCCTTAAGAGTCTCTATGTTCCAAAAATATATACTGTGAGCATGAAATCAGAAACAGATGATGGATATATCCATCAATAGTTAATAGATCAAGATATGAAAATCATATAGAAGGGCAGTAAGACATCATACAAACCCTACACAATCATCACGGGCAAACACAAAAATCAGTAATAGGAAGTCCAGGGAAAACCTTGTATGCCCGTTGTGACGTTGTTCGTTGCACTCGTTGAGAAAAGTGGCAGTACTTTCCTGACTTCTCAAGCGGGCAACGTCCATCATGTGGGCACTGTAAAACAAGGAAGAAAAATCAGTCATACAAGAAAGCGGGAAAAGTAGAGAGTATTCTTTGGGGTAAAACTCACAGGAGAAACAACAAATGCGCCACTTTTTGCCGTTATCAAGCTCTTTGATTCTTTACTGGAAGCGGCTTCCATCTTGCGGATTTTCTACAGAGTTATTTATCAAAACAATATAAGTAAGACCATCGAAGCCGGAAAGTGCTTCGAGATCTCGCCGGAGAGCGGCGGTTTGAGATCGGAGAAGCGGGTTCCGGTGAGAGCTCGGCTGGGGTCTGAAGCATCAAGAGACGGCGCCACCGCCTGGCCATCGATTTGGACACCACTTGTCGGGATTTCGCTGAACCGTTTTGCTCGCCGAACCATGTTGCTGAACCGTGTTGCTCACCATCAAGAAAGCTCCGATGCTGAACCGTGTTGCTCGCCGGTGATGTGTTCGACGGTGATTCCTCGGCCACCCGAGAAAAGTCGCCATCGGATTGGGAGATTGGGATCAATCTCGATTTAGGATTTGGATAGAAGATAATGTTTTCAGTTTCTTTTTATTTTATAGTCACAAATATGTCCGATTGAGATCAAATCGTAGAATCCAATTTAACGGTTCAAATTCGAGTTAATCATTATAATTTTAAATTAAATTAAAAATTCAATTTCCGCAACATGAAAATTTGCTTTTTGCGAAAATTTGATATGTTGCTATTTTGCAACATGAAAATTTTAATAATTACATATTAACTCAGAAATTTTAATATAATTTTGATGATGGACAAAATATGTAAAATTAAATACAATTTTAACACGGATCAATGCAAATAAATAATATTAAAAAGAATTATGAATTAATATGCTTATTCTTACATATTTATGAAAATTTCCTAACAACTATCGTATACTTAATAAAATTATCATAGTCATAAAAAAACTAATATAAAAGTCAAAATTTGATTTTTTATTCAAAAACATTCATATCAGTGATATTCAGTGGAATGTATCTTATAATGTTGTAGAAGCATTCAAATATACTTAATTTCATTTAGTACATGAAACAAATTGATCACAACTATGATTGAAATATGACTCCAAAGTATATATTTAACTACATGTTATAGTCTTAATAGTTCTTCTCAGGTTCTTGCTACTAAAGTTCTCACTACATGTACCTTTCATCGAGTCAATACCAGAACAAATTTACACAAAAGTGTCTTGTACACTATAAATTAACATAATCATTAAAAAAATTTCAAGTTTCAAAGTCAAAATTTGATTTTTTTTTTTATTCAAAAACATTTATATCAGTGATGTTCCGTGGAATATATCTTATAATGTTATAGAAGCATTCAAATATACTTAATTTCATTTAGTATATGAAACAAATTGATCACAACTATGATTGAAATATGACTCCAAAGTATATATATTTAACTACATGTTATAGTCTTAGTAGTGCTTCTCAGGTTCTTGCTACTAAAGTTCTCACTACACGTACCTTTCATCGAGCCAATACCAGAACAAATTTACACAAAAAGTGTCTTGTACACTATAAATAAACATAATCATTAAAAAATTCAAGTTTAAAAGTCAAAATTTGATGTTTTATTCAAAAACATTCATATCAGTGGTACTCCGTGGAATATATCTTATAATGTTATAGAAGCACTCAATTATACTTAATTTCATTTAGTATTTGAAAGAAATCGATCACAACTATGATTGAAATATGACTCCAAAGTATATATATTTAACTACATGTTATAGTCTTAGTAGTGCTTCTCAGGTTTTTGCTGCTAAAGTTCTCAATACACGTACCTTTCATCGAGCCAATGCCAGAACAAATTTACACAAAAAGGGTCTTATACACTATAAATTAACACAATCATTAAAAAAATTCAAGTTTAAAAGTCAAAATTTGATGTTTTATGACATTTTCGAATTTTTATAACAAGAGCAGCAGTTAGTTGTTGCTATGCATACGTGGAGCAGCCATTAGTTGTTGTTATGCAAACCTAGAGCAACAGTTAATTGTTGCTATGTATACCTAGAACATAATTTTTATATGAATTTGGTCCACCAAGTCAATATTTCAAATTCATTTATTGTTAAACACGTCAAGAAACAATCGTATACATTATAAAATTATCATATTCATAAAATAATTAGTTTAAAAAACAATATTTGATGTTTTATGACAAGATTTGATGTTATGACAAGTTTTCATTACACATATCATTTATTGAACTAATAGCAACGTAAATATACATGAAAAATGTCATATGCATAATAAAATTAACAAAATCATCAAAACTTTTAGGTATATAAGTAAAAAATTGTTTGTTTTTGACATTTTTTCATTTTTATTCAACCTAACAGTCTGTCAATGCTATTTCATGGACTTTATGTAATAATGTCTAAAAAACACTTAAGTTTACTTAATTTCATTTAGTAATGGAAATAAATTGGTCACAACTATGGTGGAAATATGACTCCAAAGTATATATACTTAAGTACCAAGTAGTAGTCTTAGTATTGTTTCTCAAGTTCTTGATACTAAAATTTTCAATACACGTACCTTTCAATGAGTTAATGTCAAAGCAAATTTATACCAAAAGTGTCTCATACATACTAAGAGTATAATAATCATTAAAAAATTTGGTTTAGAAGTAATAAATTGATATTAAATGATTTGTTTTTCAAATTTTCATACGTTTCAACGCTTTGAAACAAGCGTTGAAACAAGAGAGACGTGGCTCTTCTCCTTCATGACACGTGTACACATTTTATAATTGGGCTATGGGTGAATTCGTATAGTGTTGGATATGGGCTATGGGAGAATTTGTATAGTGTTGGATATGGCCCAAGAGTAGGTTTTTTTGCCATCAAATGTTTCAACATTTGGTGGTAATACTTAAACTGCTGAAATAACATTTGGGCCATTATAAATCACGATCTATTTAATATATCTGTGAAACAGGCCCAACATAAGCCCAATAATTTGGACTATAAACTAAGCCCAATTGTCGAGTCAGCATCCGTTACAGCGCCTCCCTCACATAGCGCTGAAATATTACGGGGTCCAACCACAAATTCAACGCAAGCTCTCGGTCAATTGGCCCAGTCAGCATTCGTTTCAGCGCCTCCCTCACGTAGGGTTGAAAAAAAGCGGGGTCCATCCACAAATTCAACGACCAGGTTCCGGTCAATGCGCCCAGTCAGCTTCCCGTTCAGCGGAATGCCTGGCAACGCTGAAAGCAGATGGATCCATATCTCATGGTTTCAGCGATATTTGGGAAAACCGCTGAAAGTTGAAAGTCAACACTTAAATTCTTGATCAGACTCCGTGCCCAAAACAGTTATTTTTCACGCTGTGTGTGCAAACACCGCTGAAACGGCTCCGTATTTTTCTAATAGTGTGTAGCTAATGATGTGAAGGCTGAGGACTGCTATATGCCTGTATTTATAGGCATCAGCTAGGGTTTTAGGACTCATTCTTTCTTTAATTAGCTTTGTATATTTTGATTGGACTCTATTTACCTTTATTACCAAACAGACTCCTAAATAATCACTATAATATCGGGAAGTATCAAGACCCATTTTGGGAGCAGGAATTTAATTAACTTTAAAAATAATTTTGATAGCAGGAATTTAATCATCGGAAAAAGTCTTGTTGTGATATAAGAAAAACCTAAAATTCAGTCTTTCAAAAAAAAAAAAAAAAAACCTAAAATTCAGAGTTGGCTAAATAAGGAATTAAGGATAAGGATATATTTTAAACTAGGATTGGATTCACGTAAATATGTGTATGTATAATGTATGGTATATAAATATTGGATAATTAGACATACAATATTTGAACGAATCAATTCCGTATATTGATATTTATCTGAAACGAAAAAGTGAGACTAATTAATTCCGTATATTAATTACATACATCGTATATTCGTATTATATATGATTCACGTATATATATAATAAAACTAATGTTCACTGTTTTTGTTATCTGCCCAGCTGCATAGCTTTACTCTGTAAAAAATTTCAATTACGATCATGTGTGTTCTACAATCTTGGAGGTTTCGAATTTTGGGATTTATTCTCCAAGATCTAAGATCATGTATGTTTTGCACAAGATTTGGTTTTTGGGATTTATGAGTAAAACCCAAAACCCAACCAAGTTTTGTCACATTTTTTCTTCTATATTTTAAATATTATTATATTATATATGTTGGTATTTACTTTTGAAATAAAATTGAAATATTATAAATATTATTATAATTACCCCGGAAATTATATTTATATTTTGGAGTATTATATATAAAATTATTTAATTTTGTAATGGGCCGGGTCAAAATTACCGACTCCACTCTATTTAAAAAAAAATAAATGATTAGTTCATAATTTTTCAACCCATCCAATTATAATAAAAATTGTAAACTTGCATTGACCCAAAATGTTTTTAAAAAATTATATTTTTAATATAATTATATGAAATAATTTAATTAAACTTTTTAAAATTATATTATGATATATTTTTCACAAATCTTGAATTCATCTACTCCAAAATAACTACTCCAAAAAGAAGGATATCAATATTTTGCATATACTATTGTTTTATTAATAAATTATTACAAAACGTAAAACCAAATCTTTATACCATACAAGGTTTTACCAGATCTGGGTTCATCAAGATCTACTCTAAATCCAAGGATTTGTAAAGTGTCAAAATCCCAAGATTCAAATCTCACAAAAACCTAAAACACACATGGCCAATTTCAAACAATGTTACAATGTATAATTTGATTTACAAATTTTTGAATACTAAAATGCTGATATGAAAGCGATCGATAAGATCATCTCAATAATATGATGGCATTTGAGTTAAAATTGGGGCTTGTTTGGTTTAGCTTATTTTTTACTGATTTAAGTTAAAATGAAATGAATTATGCTGAATTAAACTGAATTGAAGTAATTAATGTATTGAAAAATAGACTCGGCATGTTTAAATTTATCTGAATTTGATCAAATTATATTTTGCTGAACTGGATTGAACTGAATTGAATCAAACTGCTCTGATTATCAGCTCAAGAGCTTATTTCTTGTTGAACTAAACTCAACTGAAGTGAAAAAATAAAAAAAATACTGAATTTAACTGAAAAAATAAAAAAATATTAAACTGAACTGAAAAAAATGAAAAAAAAAATACTGAATTGAATGAAATGCTTTAATTATATATGCCTGCGGACTATAATTTTGTGTCGCTTTAAAGTTGAACACAGTAGTAGTTGAAAGATTGCAATAAGCTCATCCAACTATATATCTTACGGCATTAAGCAGTCAGTCTTTAATTGTACATATTCTTGTACAACTGCTACAGATTGCATCAGAGACACTCCAGTCAGGCCTTGCTCATGAACCAACACTTTTTTTGCGTTTCCAAATTATCCGGAACGGCAACGCTATCAGTTGTTTTGCGTCAGATTCTACCTTCTCATCAAATGGAGTAGTAGATTTTACAATATGTAGAGACTCAGTTCTCCTTTTGCTACATTTCCAAGACATAGAAGCACTTGCAAAATTCTCTTATTCTCGAGGAATATTTAGCGTTGCGCAGGTAAGACAGTGATAATGAAAACCGACATATAACTGGGATCGAATGGTTACATTTCCATGGATTCATGCACTTTACACTGCCATATTTTCATCAGGAATAGGCTTATGGCCAGAACTAGGATTCAAAAAGTGTTAGATTCTTAAATCATGCATTGAACAACTAATTCCGTCTGATTTTATGACGTGCATTGTTCACTAATCAATCATACGACAGATCTCTTAATTTGAATAGCTATGCAGCAACAGACTGCAATGATCACCTTTAGGGTGCACATATGTATGAAATAAGAATCGGCTTGCTGTTGCTTTGGTTATCAAATCCAGAGGACTTTGTTAGTTGACATACAAAGAATTAGCTATACATTGGATTCTAAACCTAAAACAGCCACATAATAGTGGAAGTTGTGAATCTACATAACCAATGGAAGTGATGAGAGGAACTAAGGATATGAATTGAGAGAGATAAATTCAAGAGTTCAAGAGCATTAGTGTGTTCTTACAAAATCAGAGAATATATACTACATAGGATAACTAGGGAGAATGACTAAACTATCCCTAACATAATAATAATACTACTAACATCCCCCCTCAAACTCACGATGCTACAGCAAGAAGCATTGAGAGTTTGTCAGATAAGAAACGGAAGCGCGCGGGTGAATGAGCCTTCGTGAATAAATCAGCAATCTGAAGGGAAGAGGGAACAAATGGCAGTGAGATAGTACCAAGCTGCAAATGATGGCGCGTAAAGTGGCAGTCAATCTCAATGTGTTTGGTTCGCTCATGAAACACTGAATTACGTGCAATATGAATGGCACTCTGATTATCACAATGTAGCGGTGTGGGATGAGGGAATTTGACGCCAAAATCAGAGAGCAGCCAACGCAACCAAACAATCTCTGCAGTAGTCGAGGCCATGGCACGATACTCAGCCTCCGTAGAAGAGCGAGAGATAACATCCTGCTTCTTACTCTTCCAAGAATGAGTGAGTCACCAAGAAAGATGCAGAAACCAGTGGTGGACTTGCGATCCTCAGGATCACCAGCCCAATCAGCATCAGAATAAGCACGCAAGACTAACGATGATGATGAGGGAAAGAGAAGACAACGGAACTGGGTGCCTCGAAGATACCTGAGAATACGAAGAACAGCACCCCAATGAACTGATGTCGGAGCAGTGACAAACTGACTAACCACGTGAACAGCATGTGCAATATCTGGCCGAGTAACTGTAAGATACACCAAACTGCCAACCACAGTACGATACAGAGTGGGGTCAGGCAAAGGAATCCCATCTGTAGAGGAGTAGTGAGCATTAGTCTCAAGTGGAGTGTCAACCGTCTTATTATCCGTAAGACGGGCACGATCAAAAAGGTCAGCAATGTACTTGGACTGAGACAACAGATAACCCTTAGGAGAAGAGGCTACCTCAATGCCCAAAAAATAACGGAGCACCCCCAAGTCTTTCATAGCAAAACAATAAGCCAAATCATGCTTCAATGATTCAATTCCCTCACAATCATCACCGGTAATAATCATATCATCAACATACAAAGAGAGGAGAATACGACCCTTACTAGTATGCTTGATGAACAAAGCAGAATCATAGTAGCTAGGGCGAAAGCCAAGAGAGATGATCACAGTGGAGAACTTCTCAAACCAAGCTCTAGGAGCCTGTTTGAGGCCATAAAGAGATCGCCGAAGTCTACAAACATGCCCGGGCTCATGCGCAATACCGGGAGGAGGTGTCATATAAACCTCCTCAGAAAGATCACCATAAAGAAACGCATTCTTAACATCCATCTGCGAAATCTTCCACTGACAAGCTGAAGCAACTGCTATCAGAGAGCGAATGGTGGTCATCTTTGCAACTGGTACAAATGTCTCATCATAATCCATCCCATACTCCTGTGAATAACCCTTCGCAACAAGGCGAGTTTTGTATCATTCAACAGAACCATCAGACTTGGTCTTAATCTTATAAACCCAACGACAACCAATAGTGTGCTTTCCCGAAGGCAAAGGCACTAAATCCCAAGTGTGAGTCTGATGTAAAGCAGCGAGTTCCTCAGCCATAGCACGCTGCCAAAGAGGGTCACTAACAGCCTCTCTATATGATGTAGGCTCAGACAAAGAGTGAATGGACACAAGGAAAGAGGCAAATGCAGGAGAATAGGAGGAGTAAGCAAAGTCTGGCTTCTGAGTAGACTTAGAAGCCCGAATGGACCGACGGAGAGGGGGAGGATCGATCACAATCTCGGGAGATGGTAGTGGAGGCTCTATGGACAAATCAGTATCAGGAACAAGGGGCAAATCAGCAACATGAGGCTCAGCAAGGGGTGCATCTGTGTCTGGAACTAAGTCTGGTGGAACATCATCTCTAACAACATCAAAAGAATCCATGTGAATAAGATCCGACTGAGTCAACTGGTGTGAACTAGAGGGAATCGAGAAAAACGGGATATGCTCCAAAAACACAACATGTCGAGCAACATATAACTTCTGCTTAACAGGATCAAAACACCGATACCCCTTCTAACCACTACTATAACCCAAAAAGGCACACAAAGCTGACTTTGGAGACAACTTAGTACGTTCAACATGAGGTAGGAGAACAAAACAAGCGCAACCAAATACCCGCAAGGAAGAGTAATCAGGTGCATGTCCATACAATGCCTCAAAAGGTGACAAACCAGAATTATGTGAGGTCGGGATCCTATTGATGGCATGCACAGCTGTAAGAATGGCTTCCCCCCAAAATACTTTCGGAACCTCAGGCGACAGCAAGAATGAACGAGCAGTCTCAACAATGTGACGGTGTTTCCTTTCGGCAACACCATTCTGCTGAGGAGTATCAGTACAAGAGGTCTGTCGGATGGTTCCATCAGAAGCAAGCAACTGGCAAAAGGCATTAGAGGTGTATTCACCCCCCAAATCACAACGAAAACACTTAATGACTGCAGAGTGCTGTGTGCTGATAAGAGCCCTGAACTCACGATAAATATCAAGAAAATCAGATCTATGTTTCATAAGATAAACACATGTATAACGAGTAAAATCATCAATAAATGAAACATAATATCGAGAACCCCCTTTACTAGCCATAGGAGAGGGGCCCCACACATCAGAATGCACAAGATCAAAGGGAGCAAAAGATGAAGAAATGCTTCTCTGAAAAGGCAAGGCAGAAAACTTTGCTAGTTTACAACCACTGCAATCAGAGATGTCATGAGAGTGCAACTGACCTAAAGCTCCAGTGGATGCCAAATACCTCAAACGGGATGCAGATACATGACCCAAACGAGAATGCCACAAGTTAAAGTCAGAGGAAGATGAGCTCAAACGAAAGGAAGACAAGTCCACAGTAGAAGCAACAACATCTGATACTTTCAATTCATCCAAAACATAAAGTTTCCCTTGCCTACGACCAGTCCCAACCACCTTCTTAGATGTCAAATCCATAACCACACAAGATGAAGAAGAGAACCAAACACCCAAGCCAGAATCACACAATTGACCAACCGAACAAAGGTTAAGTGAGAGACTAGGAATATGATAAACATCACTCAAGGAGACATTAGGGGTGACAATAGAACCAATACCCTGTAATGGCATGTGAATCTACAGAAGTTACAGCACAAGACAAGAGTTCTATCTGTAAAATAAAATTCATTTACCATGTAACCAACAATAACCTTCAATACAGCACCTATATATACAACCAGTACTACGATCATCACTTGATTCTGCCATGTATTGGAATTTCTGGAGAAACTAGTTAAATTCTGTTTGGCGAATCCATGTCGGGTCAATTAATTTGAGGGCCATTTCTTTGATATTCGTACACTCAGTGCGGAAGGGCAGAAGTGCAGAAGGCAAAAAACCCTTATCACAGATTCTGCTATAAGAAAACCCTTATCAGTTCTTGCTATATAAATTATATAAAAAAGGGGTAATTGATCAAATTAACGAAAGAATGTATTGATATGTGTTTAAGGGTATTGATAATGTGACAATGGAGATACTTACATCATCATAATCTATATTACACCACCGACCTCTAACATAAATGACATCATCAAAACCCTCGAAAATCTCCACATATAAATCTGGGTTTGGAATGGAAAAAGAGTAAGTCGATCGATGACTGCTATATTACTGAAATGAGGATATTTTTTACATTCATACCGTATTTTAGACTATAAAAATAAAATTGCGTATATTGAAATGATTCAGATAAAATAGGGGAATTGATGATTTTATCATTTTATTGTTCTCAATCATGAACTGTATATAGTTGGGATCGGAAGCAATGGCAGCGATTTGGACAGGAGAGCTTCCAACTTCATCATTTCACTTGAGGCATATGCTCAAGGAGCTGGGCTACAAAGTCACAAGTCTTTACTTGGCTGTTGATGTTAGTCTCTTAACTTATTTGAATGTATTTTAGTTCAGTTTGATTTAGTTTATTTGATATATTTTAGTTCAATTTAATTTAATTTGATAAAATATTTTCTGAAATCGTCACTGTTCTCAGATGCTATGTTTTTTTGTTTTGCTCTTTTTTGTCGACATAATTTCTGGCGTTAATAATGTTTGTCACTTTCACAGACAATGTATGTTGTTGCCTACTTATTTGGGAAGATTATAGGCGGAACATATCTGATTTATTTGATCCTTCCAGCCAACTTTCCCTTGCAGGTTAAGGTACGATTGTTAAATCAATGAATAAGAACATTATAGCCCAATATATTTCATTGGGACACGTTTTGCTAATTCACTTATTTTCATTCAAATTCATACTCAAAATCACCAGTTATAATAAGATGTCATAAGAGTTGTGTCTAATGGTCGTTATCTTGAATATGAATTTTGAGTGAAAATAAGCGACCAGTTAACAGAATACGCCCCTATCACAATAATTAATTAAATAAAATTGAAAATTTTGCGAAATTCACATTATTTCTTTTATTTCATATAGGTGGTGGCATTGGCAATACATGCACAGAATGCTATCTGGTTTTATAAGATTGTAAGGTTGCGTATTTATAAGTACTTTCCCAAGCAAAGTAGGAATTCATCCCAAAAGATTCATATAAAGTGATCCAAGGAGATGAATAGAGAAAGCCTGAGCAGTCAATGATGGATCAGTGTTTTTAATTTTGAAATGAAATAGATCAAGTGTTGTTTGATTCCTTGAATAAATGATGAGATTTTAATATATTTATTTGGAATTAGTTAAGGAACTTTTCGTATTTTTAAGGGTATGTTCTTTGTCGCTTTTGATGAATTGAATTAATTAAGAATTTATAATCGATTATATAGTACGTAACTGCATAAATATTGTTTTACATTGTTAGCATTGGTGAATAGAGAAATATAAAATAAGAAAGGAAGATTAAGTGTTTAGTGGTTTAATTCTAAAAATTATTTATATCACATATACCATAAACTTGAATTCCATGTTTATGCTCTAATAATTAATGAAAATCAAAAACAAGAAAGATATATAGATTTGCAAGATGTTAGGATAAAACGGTTTATATCATTCCATTGTTGAGAATGTGCTTAATTTTACAATATACATCACAAAAGTATTAGCATTCTTCAAGGCCGCCGAACAAGTCATCAAAATCACTCAATTCAGACTCCGAAAATTCTCCGAAGTTATCACCATTCATCGCCCAGAGCAGCGGGCTCGACCACAACCGCCGACTTCTCCTCCAACTCCACGGTTTTCCTCCTTTTATTTATAACCGTAAACAAGAGTTTCTTTGTTCTTTGGAAGAGGAGGTTTCTCCGGAGTTTTTCTCTTCTTTGTTACTTTCCCGGTGATGCTTGATTTGGTGTCATCCATCCTAATCTTGTTGATCACCTTGTTCTTAAACTTCTCTTGTACTCCCTCCGTCCCAACCAAAGTGTCTGTGGGGACGGATGCTCAATTTTTAAGAAAAATGATGTGGAAGTAGGACACATAGCCAAAAGAATGGTAAAAGACTATTTTAACCCCCATAAGTATGTGTTATAAAAAATGTATAGAGATTCATTAAGGGTAAAATGGACAATAGACTCTATTTTTTTTTCCAAATGAAGAAATATTGAAAGTAAGACTCTTTGGTTGGGACATCCCAAAATAGAAAGTAAGACACTTTGATTGGGACGGAGGGAGTACAAACATACTTGGTAGCATCTCTACTTTAATTTTGTGGAGTTTGATAGATTTGAGGAGTCAAATTGAACCCTTTCACTAATGGTAGTTTTGTGATAGCTCCAACCTCTTGCAACCCCATTTAACCTAATCTAAAAAAGGAAAAAATATTTTTTAGAAAAAAAAAACTCTTTACATTTACATGTTCCGTTATAATTTTACATTTGGTTAAACGTGAAATTATTATGGTTCTTTTTTTGTGCTTATCCAAAAATCCTAATTACAAAATACAATTAGCAATTGTGATATTTCTGAAAATATGATTGAGTTTGTTAATCCTAAGAGCATCTCCAATGCTAAAAGGGTCATTCAACAATATAGGTTATACTTGTCAAATTTTAATTAGGCGTTGATATGACTTAAGGATTTGATGTTTTGATTGAAATTAAAAATTATACTGTGTGCTCCAATTCAAGAGTATCAATTATCACCATAATATTTAAATTTGGAGCGTTAAAATAATAAAAGAAAATCATCATTATAAATTTGCTAAGTCATAAAGTTGAAAATTTCAATATGAGCATCAATATCTACAGGGTGTAATTGAAAATGTCAATCCATGTCATATTCCACATAATATTGACCTCCTAATTAACTATAGTATTGGAGAAATGTTTTGTATTTTATCACCATCAAAGTGCATTTTACTAATTCTCCTGTCTTTCCATTAGTAATTAAAGTATATTTCAAGGACCAAAGGATAATAAATAAAATAATTGGGGTCAATTCATAATCACTTCCCCGCCAACCCGCCTGTACTTTCTCAACTGCAACAATGGAGAAACCGGGAACCGGCCTAACAGAATTTCTTGAATCAGGAATTTTCCGGTTCGAAAACCAAACCACCGTCTTCATCGACCCGGTTCGCGTCCTGAACCGGTCTTACACCCGGTCCAGAGTATCACCTTCCTCATACTACTCTCGCTTCTTCGAAACCTCCGGCGAGAAAAAACCCGGACCGGCCCGTATTCCGGAAGCGGAAACGGAAGAAGCAGAAACCGGTTCTCCCTTTCAAAGACGCGGAACAAATCGCCCAGCAAAGACATCAGGTACGACCCGACCCGAATGGAGAAATTGCCCGTTTCAATTTGGGGGAAATTTAATTTAGGGTTTGGATGTTTTGTTAGAAGGCTAGGCCGTTGTTGTTGGAATCTCACGAAGCTTTTACGAGCAACTGAGCTATTGAGAGTAGTGAGGAGTTTGAGGACTGATGAATTTGTTGAAGAGGAATGTACGAGGAAGAATGAGCTTGTTTTTGTTCAGCAGGCAAGTTTTTGGCAGTTCCCTTCGCATGAAATTCGTCTGCGTCTCTCGAAGATGGAGGTTCGTTTTGTGTAAAAGATTGAATTTTGATTGTGCATTTAGCTCTAATCCTTTTGCTATGATCTGAAAACAGATAGTTTGGACTTTGGAACCTGTATTCAACAACCTTGTTATGAATAGAAGTGATAAGGAAATTTTGAACCTTGTTACTCTTTCGTACCCTTTGTTTCCCATTCTTTGCCTTGTCTCGACATCTGACAATGTTTTCTTTGCCATCCGGTTGTTTGATTCACGACTATCTCAATCGTGCCTCCAGCAGCTGTGCCCTGAGATACATACATATGATTCAAGAAATGTAAGTGCAAAGTCTGATCAACCAATTCATAATATATCGAAACATTTTCATTTTCTTCAACCAAAAGCAAATGCATAATATAGCAAAACAGTATCCCCTCTCTTACATAAGAGTTCCATTTCAAAACCAAATGCAGATACTAGAATGGCAAGATGAAAACACCAACTTTCACTGATATATCGAAATCCCGCTGATTCACTTTCACCATGTTTAAGCATAAATATCTTCACTTGAAAAACTAAACAATGCCAAAAGTCTACCTTGACTCCATTCTCTCCCTTTCATCAGATTGAGCTGGTTTTTGATATCCAAACAACCTCAGTTCCAACTCCTCTCAGCAAACAAACAAACAATCAAAGCTGTGCCTAAAAGATCCTTCCATGAAACAAAAACAAATGCAGGAAATTAAGAGTAGCAGAAAGCCAGAGTTCGTGGGAAACTACGAGTACAAGCTTGAACTTCATGAAACAAGAAGGGCTGTCTTGAATTCAGTTACCCCTGTACATGTATATTTTACCTTTCAGTTCAGTTATGAACAAAGTTAGCATTTTTTATTAGACTAAAGTTAAGATTCCTACTGTTGCATTCAAGATTGCATTTTTATGCTGCAAAATAATTCTGGACTTGAAGACCTGCAAAATCAAGGTCATCATCCAAACATCTCGTGGTTTAGTACATTTTCTGGACTATGAACTAATTAAAATCATACTACCAAAAGCAAGCATTCATAGACTATCGGAATCCTAGCACAACATACTGTGTTGTGTAGCTTACAAGTGACCGACTCAAAATGCAAGACAAATCATCAAAGCAAGATGAAACCATCGAAGCATAATACTATGAGAATGAGATCAAGTCACAAACAAACATATATAAAAATCATGTAAAGTATCCCTAGAAGACTCATTGATCAACTATAACCACTTAGCTCATTAATTTTAGTTCCAATGTACATGTAAAACATGCTAGAATATTAGAGTTACTCGGGATTATTAGTCTCCTCAAATTTCATTTGAAGCACAGCATATTACACAAGTTTAACAGAGCCACAGCAACTACGATAAGTTATATACAAGATCAACAATTGAACACAGCCTTAGCAACTACAGTTCCAAGTATACTACTAGCATTTTGTCTCACTGCTGCCAATTTATTTTAGGACTAGAATTGTGTTACCAGATCAGGCTTTAAACGACAGCCTCGTTAGAGATTTTGTAAAAAGCCTGGACTTGGTAAGACAACTTTAGCCAAAATAATCTTCAACTGGAACTTGATTCGATTATAGGACACCTAATTGAACTGGTAAACATTGATAAAAACTTATGCTCAGAAATCGCATTATTACAAATCAAGGACTACTGTCTCAGATGTCCAGACATAATTTCAGCAATTCATCACTCCAAAACCTTTAAAAAACATGAAAAACATTAAAATCTCAGAAGCGTTCCAGAGGAACTATGCAGACATGTCAACATGGCATCATTTCAGACCGCCCGTCTGCTTATTCTCATCACAGATCAATCAAACTTCTAACCTAAACCTAAAGTTCTCTGTAAAAACACAAAAAAGTCTATCAATGAGATGAGAAGAGAGGCATCGGTCAATAAGCGGAGTTTTATTCCACATGAAAATTCAGGGCATATCGATAAGGTTCTCATCCTCTGCCTCTCTAACACATTAAAAAAAATCAGATTTTTTTCAAAACAATAACAAATCCATTCAAACAATTAGCATCAGACAGTTGAGAGATCGTTTTTTCAACACAGTAAATCAGTGTGTAGAATAAGATTTAAGAAAAATCATCACTTGCCACAAAAAAAAACACTTAAAAGATTATTGGACAATTCATTTGACACCAGAGCAAGAAATACTATGGGTTGGTAAGAAATCCATATCAGTATAAACAAGGGATGGCTGAACAAGGCAATATCGTATTCAAATAACTAATGATATTTATAGTTCAACTGCATTCCTAGTTTTAATAACTATACCTGATATCGACCACGTGCACCATAAGTGAAGACTCTGCAACCTGAAAAGAAAGAAGCAAACTGTTTGTTTCCCACTTCTTTTTAACCAAAATAAGGAAAGAATTGGAACATGTATTTCCCTTAGGGACTGATGGAAATAGCAGAGTGAACAAGAATCAAGTCTTTAAAGGTTAAAAAGCTAAACTTAGTGAAACCTTACACACACGTGAAGATGAATATGATAGTCACAAAAAATGAGCAACATGAAAGTGCTCACCAGCGTTGTAGGTAACTTTGAATGAAGCCGACAGTGTCTGTGAGGAGAAATCCCTTCCCATTTTTCATCTGAATGATAAAGATCCAGTATATATATGCTCATTAGTAAGTTATAAAAAGGAGCCAAGGAATTCGGTGTTTCATCAATGAACAGCAGTATACTAGGTTTTAGTCTCTGAGAGTAATATGAAAAAGTGCAAACTACGAAGTCAAGACCTTTCACCTGCCCACCAGCTTGTCGCTCAAGATGAGTCCACATCTTTGTGAGTCGAGCCAATTGGTATTCCATTTGTGCCGATGCAACCTGAACAGCTTAACCTGGTAAGTCTAGCAAGAAGCAGAGGCTCTTCATTTTTTAGCAGCGCCAAGAACTTACCTGCAATGCAGCTTCACAGGTAGCAGCCCATTGGCTAAATATGTCCAGAATGAGGGCAGTGCGATCACACACTGACCAAAAACCTTCTCCAGGTTCCGCAACTGCCTAAAGTAAGCATAAAAAGTTACCCTTTTTATTTTATAAACATAACACCTTAGACCAAGGTTTCTATGTAAGAAATTCGATATCTTCATACTGAGTCAAAACTCAAAAGTATAATATCAACATAAATACCAAGGTTCCAGGTCCATTCCACCATTGGAGAGAGTTGCTCAAGGAGTTGGCATACAAAGATACAAACCTCAACATTACAGTTGTATGTAAGTTAGTCTAGTTCGATTCAGATTAGTTCAGTTTAAGGTGGGGTAAAAAATGTGACCTTATAGGTGTGGTTTTCTTGCATCCTCTCAGATTTTGTTCGTAACCGCCTTCACATTTTCAAAAATGATATGTGGAACATATGTGATATTCTCTAATCATCAAGGTACTTGTCATTTCCAGTTTCGCATTTCGCGCGCGCGCACACACACACACAACTAATGAAATAGTTTCACCTTTCTTTTGCAACAGGCACTAGTTTTGGGAATGCAATTACTGAATCATTTCTGGTTTTACAAGATTGTTAGAGTGTGTATGCGCAAGTACCTGTTCAGACGAGGAAGATCATCATCCAGAAAGATTTATTCAAGCTAATAATCTATAAAATCATCGAATATGATTTGAATATATAATGTTAGAATAAGATGTATAGATTTGCAAGGTGTTAGAATAAGATGGTTTATATCA
Source organism: Sherardia arvensis (assembly GCA_948330725.1). Classification (NCBI taxonomy): domain Eukaryota; kingdom Viridiplantae; phylum Streptophyta; class Magnoliopsida; order Gentianales; family Rubiaceae; genus Sherardia; species Sherardia arvensis. The sequence goes on from OX415240.1 coordinate 30,539,707, forward strand.
TTCCATTGATGAAACCAAAAGATTAGCATACCTTAGCTCTCCAGTTCACATCCAATAGCACATTTGTGGATTTGAACTTCCTCCCACAAACTTCCTGCTGTTTCCTGTCTTCAACTTCATTGATCCCTTTCTGAAGTTGCAATAAAGAGGGGAAAATGATACCTGATCACGGAAACTCAACAAGTATTATCAAAATGTATTCAAATCTATCATTCAAAATGTGGTGCATATCTATTAAACATACTCACCATAGAATTCCTTCAAGCTAGCTTTTCTTTCATGAACAGACATGGTTGTCCTAGCATCCTCGTACGCCTGCAGAAACCACAACTAGCCAGCGTTTCAGCTCGAGATTCAATTTCCATCAATCCATAACGAAAATCAGTTTAAACTCGGCTCAAACAACCTTATGAATGAAGATACTATGTTAGCCAAGAACTCCAGCAAGGTGACAATCAGTCCACTGAACAAGAAACAGGAAACTGTGGGCACATGGACTATAAGGCAGCCTCATCTGGAGGCATGCCCCATCATACTCCCATGCACACTCAGAAGCCATGCATTTCAATTAGATCTAAATTTCTAAAAACCAAAATAAAATACCCAAAATAAAAGGGCTCACATATTAGAAATGATAAAAACTTGTGGTAAAAATCTAATCATCATCAGATAATCTCCAGACAAAAAACAATCCCAGCCTGCCCTAAAATGGTAAAAAAGCAACGTTTTTTCCAGAAAAGGCAAAATCCACCAACTGATTTCCCAGATGAATCCCACTTTCTGATTGAATTAAAATAAAAACCATCTTGGACAAAACCATGATCTCTATAAGAGGAAAGAACTCAAGAACATACAGAAATCTACTGGACAACAGAGTTTTACATTAACACATAATAAAGATCAAAAGTAGCACAAGATAGAAACGTGAACTTTCACTGATATATCAAAATCCCACTGATATTGTGACACTTAACTTTCACCATGTTTAAGCATATATATCTTCACTTTTATGTCTAGTTATATATAAAAATCGATACTTGTAAAACTAAAAGATGCCAAAAATCTACCTTGACTACATTTTCAAGCGTTTCCTGCTCCAAACTATACACCACTTCATCAGATTGAGCTGGTTTCTGATTAGTAATCCAAACAACCTCAGCAATAATGCTCCATTAACAACAAAGGACCACCTTTTCAGCAAACAAACGAACAATCAAAGCTGCGCCTAAAGGATTCTTTCATGAAACAAAAACAAATAAAGGAAATTAAGAGTACCAGAAAGCGAGAGTTCATGGGAAATTAAGAGTACGAGCTTGGACTTCATCAAACTCAAAGGTCTGTCTTGAATACAGTTACCCCTGTATATGCATATGTATATGTTCAGTTATGATATGGTGTATGGGCAAAGTTAGCATTTTTAATTGGACTGAAGTTAAGATTGCATTCAAGATTTGCATTTTTATGCTCTTTTTAGATGTTGAATGCAGCTTGTGATTCGATTATTGAACGCCAGACTATCCTTAACTTGTGCCAAATGGTTCTTATGCTCTTGCAGACAATGACTGTGTCAAGTGCAAGTGCGATGCAGCAGACAACAACTAAAGTATCGGGAAAATTTTCACAAAAGGCGTAATAAGAGTTCAAATTCCTATTTAGAGCGTAAAACTTTCAATATTCCTACTAAGGGCATTCAATTACTTTTAAAACAAATTTACCCCTTTTATTCTTTTTCTAAATTTAATTTTACTTAATTATTTTGTAAATTATCATGTATACATATTTTATCATGGACTTCTCTCCATGTATTAAATTTTATCTTTCTTCTCCATATCATTCTAATTGGTTAATTCAATATATAAACTTGTAGGATGTTACTTGGATACAATTTCATCAGAGACTTGGTCTTAATTTATAGGGGAGTTAGGGTATATTAGTCAAAGTTTAATTAATATATTATGTAAATTTACATGATAATGTTATATTTTTATATTATTGTTAGCCGTAAAATTCTTATTCTTGATAATTTACATGATAAAATTTCCATGATAAAATTCTTATTCTTGATAATTTACATGATGATATTCTATGATAATTCCTAATCTTGATAATTCTTGATAATTTACATGATAAAATTTCCATGATAAAATTTTTATACATGATAATTTACATGACAAAATTAAGTAAAACTAGATTTAGAAAAGAACAATAAAAAGGGTAAATTTGTCTTAAAAGTAATTGAATGCCCTTAGTAGGAATATTGAAAGTTTTACGTCCTAAGTAGGAATTTGAACTTTTATTACGCTCTAAGTAGGAATTTGAACTTTTATTACGCTCTAAGTAGGAATTTGAACTTTTATTACGCCCTAAGTAGAAATTTGCACTGTGTCAAGTGCAAGTGCGATGCAGCAGACAACAACTAAAGTATTCTGCAACTTCTATACTCTGTGAAGATCAAAATAAAACATAATTTCTGGTCTAATGATACTAATAAAACAGAAATCAAAACAAGAAAGATAGATTTGCAAAATGTTAGAATATCATTCCATTGATGAGAAAGTGCTTACTTTTACAATATACAGCAGAAAAGTACTAACATTCTTCAACTTCAAGGCATTCAAACAAGTCATCCCAATCGCCGTCCAATTCAGATTCCGGCAATTCTCCGAAGTAATCATCATTGCCCGGAGCAACGGGTTCAACCGGCTCGACCACAACCGCCACCTTCTCCTCCTCCAACTTCACGGCTTTCCTCCTTTTATTTGTAATCCTAGTAGAGGAGGGTTTCTTGCTTTTTGAAAGAGGAGGCTTCGCCGGAGCTTTTCTCTTGTTTGTTACTTTCCCTGCGATGCTTGATTTAGTGTCATCCCTCCGAATCCTACAGATCACTTGGTTCTGCCAGCCCTCCACCTTGCAAACCTCCGAGAGAGTCTCACCGGAGATCACGTACTTGTAAATAATCCACCGGCCCATTGTTTCCTAACGGCCGGAAAGAAAGAACTCGACGGGTTCCGTTCTCTGTACCGTCCATGGGTTTCACCACATTCGAATCTGTTCCGGCCAAGTTCCGCAGCCTGTGGTTCTATTTTTCTGAATACCACCCGACTTCTCTGTTTTTCCGATGTTCTCAAGTTTTGTGAAGAGGAACAATGTGGGTGGTTCAGCATCAATCCAAGAGTAGGGATTGAGAGGATCGCAGAACTGCTCCCATGGGCTCATCTCTCCGCCGAATATCTGAGTTTCACGAACAAGACCAGATTCCCGGTACGGCAATCGGAGGATGTGCTTTCTTAGATAGTGTAAGATCAGTTCTACCGGCGAGGGATCAAACACCCGCCCACAAAATAGAAGACTCATTTCTTCGTTGTTGAAAGAAACGAATTGATCTGTGGGTGGCGGTGTTGTGGGTGGCATTGGTTTTATCTATGGGTGGCGGTGTTGTGGGTGGCGATGGTTTGATCTGTGGGTGGCGGTGTTGTGGGTCGCGTTGGTTTGATCTGGGCTGTGGGCGGCGGGGACAGGGGATTTGGAAGACTCGTTTCTTCGTTGTTGAAAGAAACGAAATGTGACTGAGAATGGGGGGTCGGGGTTGTATTTATAGGGGTGGGAGAACCCGAAATTAAGGAGGAACGGGTTTTCCATTTTTTTAATTAGTTTTGATTTTAATCCATTTCTTGGAGACTAAGTTTAATCTTTGAGTTAGTCCATTTCATGGAGAGTAAGTTTAATCTTTGATTTAATCTATTTCATTTGTGGTTTGACTAAGTCAAAATTAAGGAAGAATGGGTTTTTTTCATTTTTTTAAATTAATTTTGATTTTAATCCATTTCTTAACTTTGAATTAGTCAAATCACAGAACCCAAAATTAATTGGGAAAAGATTTCCGTTTCTAATAGTTTTAATTTTAAACCATTTCTTAAAAGGTAAGTTTAAACTTTGACTTAGTCAAACAATTGATCAATGATTGACTTAGTCAAATTAATTTATTCCGTTTTTCTTAGTTTAGAGATTGAGAATTGACTTAGTTAAACATTGTCAGATTAATTTGTTTTTTAATGTTAATGAAATTACAGTTAGTTTAGTTCAATTCTATACAGATCAGTCCGGGAAAATAAATAAAAAACTGACCTTATTTGTGTGGAAAAACATCATCCATCGGATACATTCAAGCTAACCATGTATAATATCGTCGAATATGATTCAATGTATAATCTACAAGATGAATGGGAAAAAGAGTTAAACAGAGTTACTGTTTTTCGCTTTCTGTAAAACTTGTTTCAAAACTAATGAAATTCTACTTGACATGTATTGCTCCAGAAATGTTTCTTTTACTCTTTCATACCTTTTGTTTCCCATTCTTTGCCTTCTCTCGACATCTGAGGCGAATCTGACAATGTTCACCGCAAGAGGTGTAACGCCTTCTTTGGAAAACTGAGAAATTACCTGTGTACAATCAAGATAGGAGATTTTACATCATAAGACTATATTTAATTGAGATGCAACATTATAATAACAACATAAACTCAAGAAAATGCCATTTTATCTTCGCATATTTCCAATTTCCAAAATGTCTTTATATCAAATTGGAAGACCATGCACGTGAACCCTCACATCAAACAAAATAACACAGACGTACTAAATATTCTCCACGAAATTAGAGAAAATTATAAAATAAAATACATATCTCCTTAAAAACATCATGTGATATCCATGCTGAAAATACTGTTTTTTGAGATCCTAAAGGAAAAATCTAAGCCACTGCCACATTACACACATTCAAAATTCTAAGGGTGTGTTTGGTTAGACAAGTTTTTGCAAAACTTGGACTATCCAAGTTTAATTTTGTAAAATCTTGTTTGGTTCACCAAGTTTTCCAAAATCCAGACTTGCAAAATCCTAAAAATCAATCAAAGATTTTGTTCTATACACACAAACTCAACCCAACCAAACAAGAATTTTGCAAAACCAGACTTTCAAAATCCCAAACAAAAACCAAAACTCTCAAAAACCCAAAACAAAATCCATACTCTCAAAAACCTTGGGAACCAAACACAATCTAAAATAACCAAACCAAATGGTAAATATACACTGCGGCCCTGTCCAGTTCAACTTATTACATCACATTTCATCACAGCACATCACCGGTCAGCACAACACAACACTCATCAGCACTACACTTTTCAGCTCAACGCATTTAAGTTCTAAATGGACACTATTTTTATGTTTTGTAAGAATAATATTATTTAAGTAAACTTTTTTAGTTCGTAAGTAATAAACATTGTGCTTTTTTTTCAACTCAAATGAACACAATTCAATACTTTCACCACTATTCAGCACAAGATCATGTTGGTGTTTTATGAAACACAATCATTTAAGCATAATTGGATTTGAGTATTGGTGAGTTCGGGACGTTATAACAAGGTTGGTGGTGCGGAGTGCACACTTGTATAAACCCATCCACGAGCTCACAATTCTGGAATAATTATTTTGGTATGACTACTCCAGAATGAAGTGTTACATGGATACATGCAGAAATGTATATGTAATATGAAATCGAATTTTGTTATGTGATTTTGATTTCCAAATTGGTGGTACGTACGTACGTACGTACACAGTTATTGGATTTTGATAGGGATGCATGCATACAGTTGTCTCAGTTACTCATCGGTTATGGATTGGAGCGGTATACTGTACAGTTGCCTAGTATGTTCTGTGGTTATCTGCAGTTGCATCTTGGCATGTCTGTGGTTGCATGCAGTTGCTCTATCCTTATCTGTACGGGTGTGGTTTGAAACTGACGTTTTTCCCCTATAAATACACATGCCTTGGTGCATGTAAAGACACTGGATCACAGAACAGTACTTACAGTCCTTAACAAAATGTTCAAAGGCATTTTCTTGTTTCAGGCCTAGAAGCAAGAAGGTTCGATAGTTTTATCCTGCGAGGGAATTCGTGAAACCCAGGCTATAAGGGTCGAATTATTCTCTAACAAAAGCGAGCCTACGTGACTCTATCGAAATCCAGATACATCACAAATACCTTTTCTCTTTACCCAACAATCTTAGAGAATAATTTGTTGTCATTGTGATGATGGATTCTGTACGTGACATGACTTCTAAGTTTATGAAGTTAGAGAAGTTTGTAGGTGTGGACTTTCGCAGGTGGCAGAAAAAGATGCACTTCCTCCTAACCACTCTCAAGGTGGTGTACGTCTTGTCTACTCCGATCACCGAACCAGCAGAGGATGAACCATTGGAGGAGACACGCAAGAGAAACAAGTGGGAGAATGATGACTACATCTGTCGCGGTCACATCTTGAATGGTATGTCTGATTCACTGTTTGATATATACCAACATGTTGAATCTGCAAGGGAGTTGTGGAATTCTTTGGAGTCAAAGTACATGGATGAGGACGCTTCTAGTAAGAAGTTCCTTGTCAGTAATTTTATGAATTACAGGATGTCAGACTCCAGGCCAGTGATGGAGCAGTACAATGAACTGCTTCGGATTCTTGGGCAATTCGCACAACACAAATTGGAAATGGATGAATCTATTTCTGTGTCAAGCATAATCGACAAGCTTCCATCCACTTGGAAGGATTTCAAACACATGCTTAAGCATAAAAAGGAAGAGCTATCTCTTGTTCAACTTGGGAGCCATTTGCGCATAGAGGAAACTCTAAGGGTGCAGGAAAATGGCAAGCCCAAAGATAAAGAAACAGTGGTATCTTCTTCTATCAATGTGATGGAAGATGGTGAAAGTACTAAGAAGAAAAAGGGCAAAAAGCGTCCCTTTGTCAACAACAACAAGGAATCAAACAAAAAGCCTAAGGGTTCATGTCGTGACTGTCGTGTCGGAAAGAGCAAGAAGGGAGTGGTATCAAACCATTCTGGGCAGGGGTCTAAGGACCAAGGTCCACCAACTCAAGGTCAGTATTTTGACAATGATTTAATTTTTTATGAAAATTATGTCACACTCATTCCTGAAGCATTTTACATGCAGGATGATGAAGTTGCGTGGTGGGTAGATTCAGGTGCAACCAAACATGTTTGCAAGGACAAAAAGTGGTTCAAGTCATTCGAACCGGTTACTAATGGTGCCATTATTCATATGGGAAACGAATCTACCGCCGATATTCTTGGTCGAGGAGAAGTTGTGTTGAAATTCAGTTCTGGGAAATATCTTCATCTAAAAGATGTATTATATGTACCTAGAATTAGAAAGAACTTAGTTTCTGTTGGCATTTTAAATAAATGTGGCTATAAGCAAGTGATTGAATCTGATAAGTATGTATTGTCGAGGTATTATGTGTTTGTAGGGTTTGGATATTATTGTAATGGTATGTTTATGTTGAATTTGAGTGATAATTTTAATTCTGTAAACATGGTTTGTTCTGGTGTTGATTTACCATCTTTATGGCATGCAAGACTAGGACATGTTCATTATAATCGCATGCTTAATATGTCCAAAGAAAACTTGATTCCACCTTTTGATATAAATGTGCAAAAATGTGATACTTGCAAGTTGACTAAAATTGTCAAACAACCTATGAAAAGTATTGAAAGGACATCAAGTTTGCTTGAACTCATTCATAGTGATTTATGTGATTTGCATGCAACACCATCTTTGGGAAATAAAAAATATTTGGTAACATTTATAGATGATTATTCTAGATTTTGTTACATATATTTGTTACATTCTAAAGATGAGGCAATTGCTAAATTTAAGAATTTTCAAAAATGAAGTTGAATTGCAGCAATCTGTTTTGATTAAAAAGTTGCGCACTGATAGAGGAGGTGAATATTATGATCCTGTGTTTTTTGAATCTTGTGGCATAATTCATGAAGTTACCGCTCCTTATACACCACAATCAAATGGTGTGGCTGAAAGGAAAAACAGGGTTTTCAAGGAAATGGTAAATTCCATGCTATCCTACTCGGGCTTGAGTGACGGATTTTGGGGTGAAGCCATGTTAACGGCTTGCTATTTATTGAATAGGGTTCCAAATAAAAGGAACAAGAAAACTCCATATGAACTTTGGTGCAAAAAGAAACCAAACTTGATTTATCTTCGAGTTTGGGGTTGTCGGGCGGTCGTGAGACTTCCTGATCCCAAAAGGAAAACATTGGGGGAAAGAGCAATTGATTGCATCTTTATTGGATATGCCATGCATTCCAAGGCTTATAGATTCTATGTTATTGAACCTAATGATTTCATTTCGGTTCACACCGTAATTGAATCGGTAGATGCTATTTTTGATGAAACTCGATTCTCCTCAATGGCAAGACCAAATAATATAGTTCCAACTTCAATAAGAACTATAGAGGGAGATGAAATCTCACATGATAAGTCACTTGAACTTCGAAGAAGCAAGAGAGGAAGGATTGAAAAGTCTTTTGGTCCTGATTTCCAAATGTATTTGGTTGAGGGATCAAGAGATGAGATTGATAATGAATATTCTTATTGTTATCATGTTGATGAGGATCCTAAAACATTTAGTGAGGCAATGAAATCACGAGATGTTGCTTTCTGGAAAGAAGCGATAAATGATGAGATGGATTCCATCATGGGTAATAATACGTGGATTCTCTCTGATCTACCACGTGGTTGCAAACCATTAGGTTGCAAATGGATCTTCAAAAGAAAGATGAAAGTCGATGGTTCTATTGACAAGTTTAAAGCCAGATTGGTTATCCAAAGCTTTAGGCAAAGGGAAGGTGTTGATTACTTTGATACATATGCCCCAGTTGCCAGGATCTCCACTATTAGGTTGTTGATTGCCTTGGCTGCTATCAACAACTTAGTGATCCATCAAATGGATGTCAAAACAGCATTTTTAAATGGAGATCTAGAAGAGGAGGTTTACATGAAACAACCAGAAGGGTTTGTTATGCCAGGAAATGAGCATAAGGTTTGTAAACTGGTTAAATCATTGTATGGGTTAAAACAAGCTCCTAAGCAATGGCATCAAAAGTTTGATGAGGTGGTTTTGTCAAATGGTTATAAATTAAACCAATCTGACAAATGTGTATATAGCAAATTTGATAATTCTGGAATTGGAGTTATTATTTGTCTATATGTGGATGACATGTTGATTTTTGGTACAAACCAAAATCAGGTTGACCTTACAAAGACTTTTTTGTCTTCAAGGTTTGACATGAAAGATATGGGGGAGGCGGATGTTATTCTTGGCATTAAGATCAAACGAGAGAATAATGAAATCTCTCTGACACAATCTCACTATATTGAAAAAATACTCAAAAAATTTAATTGTGAGAATTGTTCCCCAGTTAGTACTCCAATTGATACAAGTGTGAACCTTGTACTTAATAAGGGTAAAGCAGTATCACAACTCGAGTACTCTCGAGTAATTGGATGTTTGATGTATGCCATGACAAGCACAAGGCCAGACATCGCTTTTGCGGTTGGCAAGTTGAGTAGATACACGAGTAATCTTAGCACCTTTCATTGGCAAGCTGTTAGGCGTGTGCTCAAGTATTTAAAGAAAACCAAGGATTATAGTTTGTGCTATGTGGGATTTCCTTCAGTGTTGGAAGGTTATTCGGATGCTAGTTGGAATAATAGCGGAGATGCTAATTCTTCTACTAGCGGTTGGGCATTTTTGCTTGGTGGAGGAGCCATTTCATGGTCTTCAAAGAAGCAAACTTGTCTTGCTGACTCGACATTGGAAGCTGAATTTATTGCTTTAGCCGCAGCCGGTAAAGAGGCAGAATGGTTGCATAATCTGATCTATGAAATTCCATTGTGGCCTAAGCCAATTTCGCCTATCTCAATTCATTGTGATAGTCTAAATACTTTGTCTAATGCTTATAAGGAAGTGTACAATGGAAAATCTAGACACTTGGGCATCAGGCATAGTGCGGTTCGTGAGTTATTAACTCATGGTGTGATTTCAGTTGATTTTGTAAGAACACAGAAAAATCTAGCAGACCACTTGACGAAGGGGTTAGCTAGGGACTTGGTATTTAAGTCGGTGATCGGGATGGGTTTAAAACCTATTTAAATCTTTGATGGTGGTATACCCAATTTCGCTCTAGTACGACGCTAGAGTCAAATTCAATGTGGAAGGCCCATTATTTAAGATTGAAACATATAATTTTATATCCCGAATGGTATATGTTTGGACATGCATGAAGACCAGAGGATGAAGTTTAAACTTCTTAATGGATTTTTTGAAAAAATACATATGCATGTGTATGATTAAAAAGATTCACCTATATGAAGAGCGAAGTGTAGCCGCTTCAAGAAGTTAAGGCTTGGCTTTGTATGCACCTCATGAATGGATTGAGACACATGGCTTGAATAGTGTCAGTTTAGCTTTTGAGTTGTATTTGAACTTGTGTGTGTATTATTTTCAAGTGTTCAAATGGGTTGAAGGGTTCAATCTTTTAGACACCCCGATTCTCGAGCATTTGGAATGTGTAATTCACTAAGATGAAAATTCAATCTATAAGACATTTTCATTTATGCACTTGTTTGGTTTTGATGGATTGTTGTTTTTCCAAATCAAGGATTATACTTAAATGGGGGAGGATTGTTGGTGTTTTATGAAACACAATCATTTAAGCATAATTGGATTTGAGTATTGGTGAGTTCGGGACGTTATAACAAGGTTGGTGGTGCGGAGTGCACACTTGTATAAACCCATCCACGAGCTCACAATTCTGGAATAATTATTTTGGTATGACTACTCCAGAATGAAGTGTTACATGGATACATGCAGAAATGTATATGTAATATGAAATCGAATTTTGTTATGTGATTTTGATTTCCAAATTGGTGGTACGTACGTACGTACGTACACAGTTATTGGATTTTGATAGGGATGCATGCATACAGTTGTCTCAGTTACTCATCGGTTATGGATTGGAGCGGTATACTGTACAGTTGCCTAGTATGTTCTGTGGTTATCTGCAGTTGCATCTTGGCATGTCTGTGGTTGCATGCAGTTGCTCTATCCTTATCTGTACGGGTGTGGTTTGAAACTGACGTTTTTCCCCTATAAATACACATGCCTTGGTGCATGTAAAGACACTGGATCACAGAACAGTACTTACAGTCCTTAAACAAAATGTTCAAAGGCATTTTCTTGTTTCAGACCTAGTAGCAAGAAGGTTCGATAGTTTTATCCTGCGAGGGAATTCGTGAAACCCAGGCTATAAGGGTCGAATTATTCTCTAACAAAAGCGAGCCTACGTGACTCTATCGAAATCTAGATACATCACAAATACCCTTTCTCTTTACCCAACAGATCATCATAGCACAACACTGATCAGCACAGCTTAGCATTCATCAGCACAGCACAACACTGATCAGTACAGTACAACACAACACCATATAAGTTGAACTAGACAAGGCCTACGTAGATTAAGCAGTGTAGTAAATTTTTATTTCGTTACCCCAAAGTCCCAAACAATCTCATAAATTGCTATCCTTCTTTTTATAGTGGCACTTATTATGCTGGCCTGCTAAATGCTGTTCAGTTTTTATTTAATTGCAATTCGTATTTTTGTACCATAATTATTATAACCATAGCATATATATCAAAAATATATTTTTTTATTTTGGACTATAAATAATCAAAATATGACCTGCATCTATCATGTGCTTTTACGAGAGGCGAGCATGGAAATGATTTCGCACGTCCATTTTAGCAAAGGCTTCCAATTTCTTCTTCTTTGAGAAACAGCACGCTTTGGTTGCTTTGTATAAAGCTGCAAGATAAATAAAAGGGTATCCTCTTTAGTCTTTCCTGACTTGTTTGCTCATATCTGGAATGCTCAAAGCTCAGAAAAGAGAAGCTTCATCGATCGGCTGCACTGGTATTGAATTGAAGTAAATTTTCAGTCTCATATAAAGTAATACCTAGAAATGACAAGTTTCTATTATGATTTCGACCGTTGGTATTTTTTTATTTAAAAATATTCGACTCACTTTAAAATTTTAAAACTAGTTTTTTTAATTAAAACATTAGCACAAATATTTATTAAAGTTGTCATAGAATAATTAGGGACGATATGAAACTTTTTAAAAGTAAATTTAATTCCTGATAGGTACTGGAGAATTTATAAGGCTTCAAAAATCCTAATAATTAATTAGATAGACACTTACATGATAAAGATATTGAAAGAGTGAAATTTCAACTTGTAAAGTCAGAACTATTAGGGCCTGTTTAATACGCCTGAACTGAACTGAAATGAACTGATCTGAACTGAACTGAACTGAAAAATACTGAACTGAATTGAAAATACTGAACTGAACTGAAAAATACTGAACTGAACTGAAAATACAGAACTGAACTGAAAAATACTGAACTGAACTGAACTGAAAAATACTGAACTGAACTGAAAAATAAATTTGATTCTTTTATATAACATATATTTATATTCAAAATTCTTATTAAAAACAAGCCATTTAAGTATATTGAATTGAACTTAATTGAACAACACTGAATTAAAGAAACAAATTACTACATCGACATTAGCTAAATTTCATCAAATTTATATTTCATCATAATCCTAAAAGTTAAACATAATTAAACTGAAATATACTGAATTGAACTTTATTGAACTAAAGTATACTGAACTGAACTTTATTGAATTGAATTGATATAGCCAAATTGTGCTATATTTTATCAAGTCAAATTTTATTAGCACCAAATTTAATTAAGCTGAACTTACAAAAGTGTGCATTGATACAATTAAATTAGAAAATGTTTATCAAATCACATTTCATCAATTCTAAACTGACTTGAACTGAATTGAACTGAATCATACTGAACTAAACTTAATTGGACCAATCCAATTAAACTTAATTGAACTGAATCATACTGAACTAAACTTAATTCAACTGAACTGAAGAAACCGATCAATGCATTTATATAACTAAATGAGGTTGTATTTTATCAAGAATAGAAAATAGTTGTAACATCCCAAAAAGACAAGATAACCATGAAAATGAGTCTAACCAAGATGGCCGCCTGTATCGCGACAGGTTACACAATTGCAAACAAAGTCAACAACACTAGTTTTTCTAATCTGATTTTCAATACAATTTACATGTTCTATGTAGAAATTTTATCGACTCCTAAATATAGTGCGACCCTTATTTCCAAACTTCAACTGAAACAGTTGCACATGACAGACACTTTGAATTTGCAGCAACAAGTTGTCTTGAAGAGGTATTAGCACTCCTAAACTCGCCTTGCGCTGCCATGCCACATATAATTCATATAATGAGTTTTCGCCCAGTGATGTTCTCCATAAATATAGAGTGTACATATTTAAGACATCGAGTTGACATATATCTCAAGTTCTCAACATGTAATTATTTATTTATCTTTATTTTATATATATATATATATATATATATATACTTTTTTTTTAACTATGAAACAAATAATAAAAAATTGTGCACTTCATAGAATATAAACACACTAAGCATAAAATTCCAGTACATTTAAGGTTAAAATATCACATAACTCATGTGATTCACAACTAGCTTCTAGATTTTAAGGTTTACCAACTCAACATAGAAACTCCTTTTTAGCAAGTTACTTTCAAGCAAATATTACAAATTCTTTTGTTCCAAATACAGAATTTAAAACCATACTAAATAGCATATAAAATATACCCGAGTCGTATCATGCAAGAATAAAACGGGTTTGAACATACTAGCAAAACAAAATTGCTATGAAAACCCATATAAGCATTTGGATACCCAAATTCCATTCTCAAATGAACACAACAGAGCACAATATAGATGGTCATACAAGGTTATACATAAAAACACAATAGTAATCCAATAAGCCAAATCAAGTCACACCTTAACACCAACACGGAGTAATCATGAGGCTAAGACAAGGACAGACCAAGAAAGACAAAGATTTAATTATCACATATCATCAGGAAACATTTCACGACCAGTCAAACAAGATGGTACAATCAAGTCAAGTCAAATAAGCTTATTCAAGCACGTAAGTTCAAGACTCTAGCGGTGGCTCAAGTGAGATGACTCTCACGTAGTACTTAGCTCCTAACAAAATACAACATGTCAATCACGGCAAACACGTCAAGCTGGCTTCCCGTACGTACGTAGCCCTTCATCTTTTACAATGACAATCCTCACACGGACTGTTGGCCGCAACTGACCAGATCCGTGCAAGTCCAGGTCACAATATACTCTCGACTACACCAACCTCCTGCCGTGTGAACGAGTAGTATATTGCTTGGTCCATCTCGCACGACTATTGGCCGCAACTAACCTAGCCGTGCGAGGCATGGTCACAAAATACTCTCACTTGCGCAAAAATCCAAACTCCGAGCGCAAGTAAGTGGTATTTTGCTCATGGCATCACATATATCACTTAAACATATATCACTTATACAAGTTCATACTTTTAAATCAAATATATATATAGATAGATACCAGCCAATATAGCCACTTAATTTCATATATTGCACATTCATTTAGCAGGTTCAAGACACGTCTTTTATTCACTCAAAACTCTTCAAAATATGGATGAAAACTAGTATAACATGCAAATAACACAAGTAGCACATAGGCATGACAGCCCCAAAACTTTATAGATATATTCTATAAAGTTTTGAAGAGTGAGAACACTCACCTTACAACACTAATTCCAATCCTAGTTGACGTTCCATATCTGCTTAAAAATAAATTCCAAAACATCAGTTTTTGTTGGACAAGCTTTCTTATTTCTTACTTCCTTAACTAATTTTTAATGAATCTTAATCCAAGATTTTAGGATCTCATATATGAGACGTAAACAAAAGAGAGCTAGAATATTCCAGTACATGATGTAGCAACAAAACAGATTTTCGATTAATTCATGCTAATTCTTAAACCTAGACTAATATTATCGTCCACAATATTATAAGAAGAATCAAATTTATATAAATCAAAGGCACAGTGTGAAAAATGTGTTCATCATAAAATATTTTCAATACACAGTTAAGTCACCAATGCATAATTCTTTCACCCTTTTCTCTCAATAACATTTTAATTTCCTTGATCTGTTATGTATCTATATATTCCAGAGTTTGAGGTTTACAAATGTGCAATAATTATCCAAACCCAGAGTTATAGTCACTAAGTTGAAAGCCATTTTCCACAATATTCCGGGTATAACTTATGGTTCAATTCCTCCTTATTTCATTCGTAAAATCAGTCCATATCATATTTGGAACAAGAATTCAAAGTCAAAGATCAAAAATCCGATAAACACCACATAGATCAGTAAAATATGTTAAGAACTAGGTACTTGTAACTCTGAAAACTGGATTTGCAGCTGTAACTTCACAGCCACTTTGGATACTGATTTCTCAACCGATTCAAAAATCTATTGAGATGAACATGTAGATTAGAGTTTCAAGTTCTTAAATATGCAAGAATTAACAAAATTGGAGTCACGGAAAGCAAGATATGGTTATCTTAAATTATGTTCGCTGAAATCCTGATTATACAGTAGCTTACACGCAATAACTTTAAAATCAAATATCTCACACATTACTTATTCGATTTTGATAATTTCAAGTTCTATGTTGGTTCATCTCGTAAAGATTACCGGGGTATACTACTCAATCAAATCCGAGCTATGATTTATCGAATACCTGCTTTAAAAGTTGTTGGTTTTCACTCATTCTGCTGCAATGAGAGCAGAACTTTAACTCTATTTTTCACCCTTGTTTCTCAACCAATTTAATAAACTCTTCATATCAAATTGAAGATTAAAATCCAAGGTTTTCAAATATTCTTCCCTTACCCTGAACAGAGCTATGGATTTAAAGTTACACCCTTTTAAAGTTTTGGTTTTCAGTCATTCTACTGCAGTGAGAGAGGAAAAAGGCAGAACTTTAAAACCATATTTCTCCCTCGTTTCTCAACCAATTTAGTACATTCTTGATATCAAATTGTAGCTTAAAATACAAGGTTTTCAAATATTCTTCCCTTACACTGAACGGAGCTATGGTTTTAAAGTTATACCCTTATAAAGTTCAGTACCACATATTCCTATAAAAATTCCAGATTTCATGTTTTTCTCATACAATCTTCCTTCTAACAGTTCCGCTCATCAATCAATATATATATATATATATATATATATCAATTTTAAACACATGCATGTATAGAGTACCCAATTCTCAATATTTTTCAAAACGATTAGTTGTTCCCCAATCATCTTCAGTTTCTTTACGATTCATAACTTTCCTTGATATTAACTTTAAATCAAGGTGGTTTAGTATGTTTATCTAATATGACAAATCAAAAGGGTGAAGTTAGCTTACTGGGATTTGTATACACTTCAGAACAAAGAACTGCAACCATCAACTGACATCCATGGAGAATGAATCCCGCAGCTTCAGACGCAGCTCGGCTACTCAGATTTGAAAAGGTCGTTGCAAGGAAGGGAAGGAAAGTAATATTGTGGTGAAGCAACGTTCTTACGGTGGGGATTTTATTGGGGATAGATTGAAAGATGTTACAGGTTCATCGAAGATACGAAGAAGAGGGTTGCAGAGAAATAAGGGGAATTAGTTAGAAGGTTTCTAAATTCTTATTTATCAGTGCCATATTCTAAATCAGAAATCCCTTCCTTTTTTCTAAAGGGAACTAGAAGAGTTATTGCTCCGGTCAATAAATAGATTAATTAAAAGAATTAAAAAGCATGAAACTACGTAGTTTTTGACTAAAACCGCCACATAACCGCCAAAAGTTCACCATATTCCGGCGTCTTCCATTTTTATATATTCCTTTTTGTTTCTTTCTTTTAATCTATGAACTTTTAACCGTATATATAATATGCAGTTGACTGTTTCAATATATATAATATATGGTATGCATATATTATAGCATATTTTTATATTATACTAAATAACTTCTGCAAATTAAAAAATATTTCATACTTATTAAATTAGTATCATGTAATTAATAACTTAAAGATATTGGCGTATTCTGCATAATAAATTCCTGATCAATTTGTCAATTAAAGAATATACAAATTAAAGATAATGGAATATACAAATTAAAGAATATTTCATACTTATCAATTAACAATACTTATACGTCAAACTTTTTAAAGAATATTTCATACTTATTAAATATTTTGGTCATCATTTAATTTACTTTATATTATTCAAATACAACTCATTCCACTTATAAAATCCTAATTTACACGCTAATTTACACCCTAATTTTAGTCCATCATGCTAATTAACACGTCTACGAAATGAAAACATGAATGTTACATCACACAATTGACATGAATGTCGCAATTATCCATAATTAATTAAGTATGAAAATATTACATCACACACATGCCATATTAGATCAAGCATGTTAGAATGATGATTGATATAAATCGAACCAATCTTTTAGTCAGAATTGTACACGGTGATGGCTTTGAGTGATTATTGTACACGTGGGCAGAATTGCTTTATCTCTCTTGAAAGTTTTCTCAGTTGACACTCTCAGTAATTATGCGGTACCTTCTCTTCCTCTTATGCTCCCGAATATAAACCAAAGAGCGGTGTCTTCTCTTCCTCTTATGCTCTCGACTGTCTGTTTTGCAGATTAGATAAACAGTCATTCCCCTCTGGACCGAATCAATCCTCCGTCAGAATTATTAGAATTGTTATCAGCATCTGTCACTATCCCTTCCCTTTATCTCTTTTGGAAGCTTACTCAGTTGGCTCCTCTTATAGCTGGTTTGACACTCTCATATTGGTGGAGTTCTGTTTGGCACCAAGGATATCAGGCAAAGAATGGTGCCTTCTCTTTCTCTTATGCTCCCGACTCCGTTTTGCAGATTGACCATAATTGAAGATCAACATCCTTTTAAACAAAGAAGTGAAAACCATACATCCTAAGCAACAATAGTTAACTATGCAATCAAAAGAAAAACCAGCATACAGAGGTATGTTTTTATCATTAATTTATGAAAACATTTGTTATAATTTGATAAGTGTGTTGTTTATCTCTGTAATTATTTGTGTGAATGTGTGTGAATGTGTATTTGTGTTTTTATCTACCAATAATATAATTATTTGGTAATTTCAGTTGAGACATTTTACCGATGGATATTATGATGGTTTGCAGTCCATTGATATCTGAGAGGTTTGAAATCATGGATTGTGGAAGTGAATGATTAAAACTTAATTAGGAACGAATATGTACTTTTATAAAACCTTTAAAAATCGGTGATTTTGGTTACCTGCAATGTTTTTTCAAGTCACCATCCGATATGTTGAAGAAGGTTGCTGATGGTGATGAAATTAAATTTGTGAGTTATAATAATCGACTTCTTATGTTGTTTATTATTTTATAAATAATAATATGTATTATCCGTAATGATTTCTATTTTGTTCTTTGTTCTTTGAATGCAGCATTTGCCGGTGATGTTCTCGACATTTGGTCTTTCAAATTTGAAAAAAGGTGGTAGAGTGACATATTTTACATCAAGGATATATTGTTCGATCGTGAATGCATACTATATGGACGAAAGTACAAGTTTGTTGATAGTTCATGGAGAACCTTTTACGAATTAAATGATCTCCAAAATGTTAAATTTATAATGATGAAGATCGTTTTTGAGTGAAATTTTTTTTGCGACCCCTACAGAAAAAGGTATGTATATTATTAATAATATTTATGTATATACATACATATATATATTTTTTAGTTTTTGCCTTGTGATTATTATAGGTTCAATGTGGTGCAATCCGATTGTCATAGGTAAGTTTTTAATATATATATATATATATATATATATATATATATATTAATGGAAATTATTGACATTTAATTAATCTTATATTTATTGCTTTTATTTTGTAGGCGATTCTGAAATTTGATTCGGTGATGATTCTGAAATTGGATTAAGTGATGATTAAAAATTGATTAGAAGTTTTGAAGGAGTATAAATCTTACTCCATCGATTTGTGATACAATTTTATGAGACATAAAGATTTTTGATTTCGAATTTGATATAAATAGACATGTGGTTTAGTCTTCAATTTATGCGTTGTAATTTTTTATTTCATATTATTTTCCAGTATGGAGTTTGAGTACATGGGTTACATTTTCAATTTTATAATATACAATTTGTTTATACTTTACTGAGTTATAATTTTGTTATATATATGTATTGTTATGATGATGATGAATACATTCAGTTATGTTGTTAATCATTTATATATGATAAATAATGAAATCAAATGTAAACCTTAAAATTGAATGCTAATATATTAATACCATAATTATATTATACTGCATGAAATAATATATTGTATTTGTATAAAGAAAAAGAGAATATACGATAAGTATCGTGGACATATTATAGGGGTTCGAATGAGTTGTATTTGCACTTGTAATTTGTAATAATTTGTGGTAATATAAAGGCGAAAAAAATTATGGTAAATAAATATATTAAAATATATAAAATATTACTTTTACTACAATCATACTTGCTCTTCTCTATTGTAAAAATTATATTAAAATGTACACAAACAAAATAAAGGAACGTATCAAAATAACCTACATATACAAAAATAAGGGAATGTATCAAAATTTATAAAGGACAAATTTATAAATAAATTAAAAAATAAAGTTTAGATGAGGAAGGGATAAATTTGTGTTCTACAATGTTTTTCTTCTTTTTTTTTTTAAATTAATTTTGTATACTCTTGCATGATTAGCAATGTCTTATTTGAAATTGTAACCTCTGAAAGTTTGTAATTTTGTGGATATAGTTTGATATTGTGGGAGTCATTCATGCAGGGTCAACAATAAAAAGAAGTACATCACTGACGAGGAAGAGGAGAAAAACCTAAATCAAGGATGGCGGAGTAAAAATATCTCCAATTAGATTCTACATTGAACTTGGAGATACACTATATACATTATTAATTATATAATTTATTGTAAATTATTAATCATATATGTATTAATTGACTTAATAGGTTGTCTCTGCCAACGTCAAAATCACAATTAGCGATGCTTCACAAATTTTTTACTAGATGACATGCAACAAATGCAACTACGTAACAACAGTATCGCATAGATACGAGTTCCTTTTCAACATCTGCGGTGATGAACATAAAAAAGTTCCTACACCACGGTAAATTTACTATTAGTTACTTCAATAAAATTACACCTACTATATTGAAATATTGAAAAAAAGTTAGCATCCATTTGAAAAATTCTTAAAACAAGTTCCGCCTTGATGTTTCATTGCAAGACGAGACCGGTAACATCTCAGCAACTTCATTCGGAGACATTGCAACAGAAATATTAGGCCTAACAGCCGACCAGGCATACTGGAGGAGTAACAAAGGTATACAAAAAATCCTAAGTAATTTAATTATAAGAATTTATAAAAGGTTATCATTCCTAATTTAATACATTTGTTCTATTTTACACAAATCAGGAGCAAGTTGAAATAGCAAATATTTAACTGGAAAACACGATGTACGAGGTTGATATGAAGGTTACGAAGATTAAGGACCAACATAACAAAAATAAATATGCTATAATTATTAAAGGGATAAAGTTAAACCGTTTATCTGAAATATACGATTCGATAACAATATATATAATAGGTATTTTATAAGACAATAGACTAATTAAATCATGTGGTGGTGTTTCCACAAAATTAATATACCACTTATGTATTGAGCGTATATAATATGTACATAATCATGATGTTTATTATGATATTAATATATTTTATTTGAATGTCTAATATTATCTAATTTTTCCTTATCTTTTAAACATGCCGTATATGAAGCTAATCATAGAAATATAGGAATATAATTACAATACACAGTAACATATATGTATTGCTAAAATTTTGTACTACGTATTGATATGTATTAACTAAGTAAATTTATATTGAATGATCACGTGTTCTATTTTTGTAATATAAATATTTTACCCATCACTCGGATTAATAAAATCTCTGACCAAATTCTCATCTTATTATTTCATTTAATATCTAAGGCATTATTTTTCCAATATATTTATTGCGAATCACTTTCTAATAATATGATAACAAAATTGAAAACGCATTCCATCATTTATTAGTTTTCATGCTATTAATCTCTTTAAATATATTAGGATTATGAAATACTTTCTTTCATCTTTGACGAGATTGATTATCAGGATCACGTTTCAAAAAAAATTTAATTCCAAGTCACACCATGTATATACAAGGTTTTAGGAGTTTAATTAAATTCTTTTCATATTTACCTTCTTTGATTAATTTACTTGGTATATTTATTTTTGAAAAATATGAATAATTTTTATATATTTGAAAATTCATATACTTATTCTTTAATTTTTATTTTAGAACATAATAGTACATTTTAAATATTCAACCTTCTTCTTACATACCGCGCAACGCGCGGTCCACCATGCTAGTATTTTATTAATTTATTTTATTTTAAACCTCTCCTTATTTTGTATATCTTATGACACATGCTAAGGAAAGGAATGACAAGTGTATTTTCTTGTTTTACAATAACAATAAATTTTCTTTTTTTTCTTCAATCTTGATCAATTATAAAATATTATTATTATTTATCAATAATTAATATAGTTTACTTAACTTTACAATACTCTAGATTATTTATTCCTTATAATTCTTGGACTACTTTCTCTAACCCTTCTCTGTTTTGAATCATTCTATAAGATAACACTGTCGTGTCTGATGCTACCAGCTTCCAGTCCCGGTCCGGAAGTATGGATGGTCTCCGGTCCGGAGGTATGGATGGTATCCGGTCCGGATGAGGCTTTGTCCGTGCTCCGCGCGCTCTCACCTAATAGACCTGCAAAACAACGCCCCGGAGTATCCCGAAGATAGCTACTCCGGCGTGATGATGAAAGAGGGGCCTTTGAATAGGAGAGAGAATAAGGATATATTGAGAGAGTTTAATCTGATAGAACATACTTTTCTCCACAAGTCCAAAGTTGTATTTATAGGTGTGAGTGGTCAGCCTCTAGCCCAGAGGCAGTGGTCCTGTCCTTTTGTCCTTACTCGGGGACAGGTCATATTCATGTCCCCTTTGTCCCCGGATAAAGCCATTCTAGCTGACGTCATATGGACCGGACTACTCTCTGGGCCGGAGCCTAGATATGGGCCAGAACCCATATCACCACTAGCCCCCCGAGACATGGGATCCGTCCAGAGGTCTGATCCGGAGGAGGGGTCCCGTGTCTCATCACGTCTAAGCTTGTGGTTGGGATCCGCCCGGAGGCATGCAATACGACCCGGGTCTCTGTTCCTGGGTTGTGCGTTTTGAATGCGTGTGGGCACGCGCTCGGCGCTTGGGTTTCCTGTGCGCGTGTTAGTAGGCGCATTTATGAAGTGTGCTGCGTCGTCATAAATGAGCTGTCTATTCGAGAAATTCCCTTTTATCTTTTTTCAAAATGGCAATCATGTCGCCTTGGGACTCGGTCCCCCTTTTGTTTTTTGTTTTTCTAACTTCTCTTCTATAAATACTGAACTATACCCATCACTTTCACTTTTCATTCTTCTGCTCTTCTTCTCTCGTTTTTCGTAATTTTCCTCCTCGTGCTTTCTTTCCTCATCATATCTTCTTCGTGTATCACATGGCTCACGAGAATGAAGAGAATACGCAGGTTGCTGGCCTGACCGGCGGGGAAGTTCAGGTGGGTGTTAATCCGGAGCCGGAGGTTGACGATCCCTCCGAGGGGGATGATGTGGATATCTCTCCGGCAGTAAGGGAGCTAGTTGAGGCGATGGTAGTTCCGCTCGCCATTGATGCCGGACTGAGCTCATTCGGGGGTGATGTTACCACAGTGGCAGCTATTCCTCGGAGCCACTTCCTTTATGGGATAACTTTCCCCCTTTCTCCTCTCTTTTCCTCCATCTTCCATCACTTTAGCATTTCTCCGGCCCAATTATAGCCTAACGGAGTCGCCGTGGTCCGGGCGTTCCTTCTCAACTGCTATCGATGCGGGGTGACGCCGTCCTTAGATCTGTTCCGGGCCTTCTATCACTTGGAAGGTACTAAGGATGAAAGGATTTTTACCTTTCAGAGACGGAAGGGAATAAAGGATTGTTGCAGGGGTAGGCGCGACAACTACTCCAACTGGAAGAAGTGTTATTTTACGTTCAATACTAAGAAGTATCCGCGCCCCAGCTGGAATAATGATGTCGTGAAAGAAGACAAGACGATGTTCAGTCCGGAGGGACAAGTGGAAAACATCACGAAGCTGGTCGCCAACCAGATCGACTTGGATCTCTTCTGGAAAGGGAAGTACGTCTTCCCTCTGAGGGCATACGAGCCGGAAGTGTTCACCAAGTGCCGCTTCTATGTTAGCAGGGATCCGTCTCGTAAGTCACTTCATGCCTTTTATTCCTCCTTTTCTTTTTCCTTCTTTCTTGTTTTCTTGCGTGTCTTATCCGTTTCGGATGTCGTCAGTATACCCTGTGGTAGAGGATGGCGTCGATCCGGCCGGACAGTCCGGACAGCTGAAGGTAACCAAGGCAGATAAGCTACCAACCGGTTCGGTGACCGGCATGAAAACACCGCAAGAGAAACCATCCGAGACGGAGAAGAAGAGGAAGCATTCGCATGAGGATAAAGCCAAAAAGGAGAAGGAGGCCGCGGCTAAGAAGGCGAAAGAAATCGCGGCCAAGAGGGCGGAAGAGATCGCAGCCAAGAAGGCGGAAGAGGCTGTCATCAAGGCCAACACCGCCGCGGATTCGGCCGGAAATAGGGCCGCTGCCCTTCACGTTCAGGTTCCTTCCTCTTCCGAAGAGGATGGAGGGGAGTCATCCCGCTCCCATAAGCGTATAAGGCTCAAGATACCCAAAACGCTTCGAAATCTGGACAAAAGTGAGCAGTCCCGCGCAGGTGATCATCACGAAGAGGGGAAGAGTGCTACGGACAGGCCGGTGGTCGACCCCAACAGTGAAGCGCAAAAGGAGGCTACTCATAGTAGCAGCCGGAGCCAGACTGGCAGGGTAAGTTATACTTCATTTTCCGGTTAGGTCTTATCCGTTTCGTATTTTGTTTGAATTATTTTTCTTTCCTTAGGACTTTGCTGCTTATCTGATCGCCTCTCCCGGGGTCTCCGAGTCCATCAACAAGGCCTACCACGTCCAGCAAACGAGGCTCGCTCAAAAACTGAGTTCGCTCGAGAGGAGCAATGGGAACCTCAACCGCGAGCTTGAGGCAGCCAAGATCCGGGCCGCCGAAGCGGATGCCCGGATCAAGGATCTGGAGAGTCTGGTTTCTCCGTTTGCTTAACGAGAACTATGTGTTGCCTTTACCGACAAAGTGCTCCGGAGACGGCCTTTCGAGGACAGCCTGACGGGACTCCTCCGTTCCTCCAATCAAATCTCCGCTCACCAAGTTTACCAAAGCATGAGGGGTTGGGTCCCGGAGAATAAGAGGGATCGGTTTACCAAGTGTTACTATAAACCGAAAGCCGCTGATCAGTACAATTACGACGTGGATCAGTTCTACCGAGGCGGAGTCGAGAAGATGAAACCCTCTGTGCTTGAGGTCTTCGAGGAGGACCCCGAAGAGAGTCCGAAGCTGGTGTCGGCCGAAGCCATCCGTGCTTTTAATGAGGAATTGGTGGACCTGAGCGTTGAGGTGCCCCTGTCCGAGGAGAACACTGCCCCTGAATCGCCCGTCAAAGCCAAGTATCTGGACGTGCTGAAGATGTTCCCTTCCGCGGACGCCATGGAAGATACTGATGAGGACAATGGTGGCGGGGATAGGGATGCCGATCGAGTTGGTGGCACGGACAGCGAGGAGACAGATGTAGAATAACTCCTTAGCTTTTATTTGCAGTTTATTTTTTTGTAGTTGCTTCCGTCCCACTAGGCCTGATCTTGTTCTGTTTAGTGTAGGTAGGACGGTAGCGACGACTCTGATGGGGATGAAAACCCTCCGGATGATGTAATATTCTTCTCTTTATAAGACGATCCTTTTCCTACTTCCATTACTTGCTTTTCTTTTTATTTATATGTTTCCATGTCCGCAACCCAAAGGTCCGGGTCCGGTGCTCCGAACCGGAGGCGTAGGTGATTGTTATTCCCCTACTAGTTCTCATTCAACGAGCGCTCCGTGTCCTCGATGTGTGGAGTTAGAGGCGGAGCTGTACGGATGGACAATGGAAGGGGAACAGACTCGTGAGCTTCTCGTCCGTTCCGGAATGGAGCCTTTGATGGAAGAATTCCAGGACGTTCCATCTTTGGCCGATTGCCTTAGAGAAATATCTGAAGAGTTCGGTACCCTGTCTCAATGCCAAGATTTCGCTCGAGAACGGATTCGTGCAACCCTTGACGCGGATGAGACGATCTCCATGTTACAGGCGGAACATGAAGATTTACAAGGCTAAACTGAAAACCGAGCTAGATTTGGTTTGGTCCATGCTGCCCTTTTATAGCGATAAGTTGAAGTGGCTGGCTAGCCGGACGGATTTTCAGTGAGACTATCTGAGGTTGGAGGAAGAGAATCGCGAGCTTGCCGGCCGGGTGATGGTCCTCCGAGATAATCTGATGACTCTGCAATTGTCATACCATCCAACCGAATTGCGTCTCGGACTCGTCGCTCCAACCATATGCCGCAACTTTCCTCGTGATGTGAGTGCGTTGATTGTCCGGATGTTCAAGTTGGGGTGGAACGACCGGGAGTCTCGATATCGTCCTGCCTTCGAAGAGGCTGTCGAATGGTGGAAACGGATGCATGCCGATAGCCCTCTCCCTCCTTCGCTTACACTCATTCCGAGTCAAGTGGCAGTGGATTTTACTTTCGAGAGATATGCTGGCATCCAAGTATCCGTTGATCCGGAAGAGTCCGCTCGTCGCGTGGAGCGGCTTCACCAAGATGCTACTATCATCCGTCCCTTTATCATTAGGGAGTTGGCCGAATTGGCGAGGCGGCGTCAGCCTCGTATCCGGGGTCGGGGTCTTGGC
Organism: Sherardia arvensis; assembly: GCA_948330725.1. Classification (NCBI taxonomy): domain Eukaryota; kingdom Viridiplantae; phylum Streptophyta; class Magnoliopsida; order Gentianales; family Rubiaceae; genus Sherardia; species Sherardia arvensis. The sequence goes on from OX415240.1 coordinate 30,565,700, forward strand.
AGGGGAAGGAGGGGAATCCAAAGGGAGCTTAAAGATGCCCGTTGCGGGAATGGTAGGAGCCTCAACTGTCTTCTCAATAGAATAGCAAGGGGAAGAGGTGCACAACAGGTGGCGAGGGGAAGAGGTGCTCAGCCGGCGCGTCGTCCCCAGGTTCCCGTCCGGATTCGCTCTCCTTTGCGGTATCCGAGCCAGAACTCGTTCCGTCAATTGAGGGCCGGGCTCCCGGTCAAAGGCAAAGGAAAAGCTAAAGTCACGAGGGAGTCGATGCAATCCTCCGATTCTGACTCCGATGGGATATTTGGATCTGATCCGGATGCAGCAGGTCCATCAGAGCTTCCGCCTATCCCTCCCTTTCCGTACCGGGGCTCGGTGGGTCAGACCAGTGGTGCCATAGTCCACGATCTTGATCACGATACTCCGGAGCGGACTCCTTCCACCGGAAACCGGGATGGAGCCCAAGATTCAAAACCTCCTTCTCCGGAGAATGGTGCCATGATACCCTCTCCGGAGCCTCCTACTCCGGAGCTCACCTCTCCTCATATCGATTGGAACATAGATTGGCCCAAATAGACAGGTTTTATTATTCTTTTGTATTTGAGTCCATCCGGACGTATCAGATTGTATAATTGTATCTGTTGTATTTATATACCAGTCCATTCGAACTTTATTTATTCCGATGTATCATTTATCCAAATGTGTTTTCTTTTCTTTTAAGATTTAGCTTATTCAAGCGCTTTTTCTTGCTGTTTGATCAAATTGTTTTGCTTTCTTGTTTTGCTCACCCGCGTCAGTTTATTCAAACGATCCGGAGGGTTTTGCTTGTTTTTGCCTTTGCTAACCCCGTCCGTTTGTTCAAACGATCCGGAGGATTGTACTCATGCGGAATTGAAAAATGGACAAGTATAAAATTCGAAAATTCTTCCTTCATTAAAATAGGTGGACTCCGGCCGGACATACCCTTTGTCTCATGGGGCCGGAGTCAAGTACATAGTAATTAAAACGGAACGGAGACCTAGGCTCAACCCTAACTAGAGGACCCGAAACTACATACTCTTGTTGAAAAGCAAGCTTGAAAAGACTCTATCGGAAAGCATACCTACTCAGGATGCTCCGTAAAACTTTCTGAGGTTGGCGATGTTCCACCTCCTTTGGATTGCCCGCCCGGACTGGTCCGTCAGCTCATAGCTCCCACCCGGAAATGAAGCTTTGACTTGGTATGGTCCTTCCCAGTTCGGTGCCAGCTTACCAGTGGCTTCCTGCAAACTTTTATCATTCCTCCTCATCACCCAATCTCCGGGGGCGAATGACTCCTTCCTGACGCGTTTGTCGTGATAGCACTTCATCTGTTCCTTCACCTTGGCCTCGTGCAGTGCTGCTTGCTCTCGCTTTTCCTCCAAAAGATCCAAGTCTAGCAGCCTGCTTGATCCGAGTGGAGAGCTCCGTCCAGCTTGATCCTCATCCCAAGTAAGGGTTCAGAGGCTGGGAACTCCCACTTCAGCTGGTATGACAGCCTCCGCTCCGTATACCAAACTGTATGGTGACTCGCCCGTGGCGGATCCTTCGGTTGTCCTGTACGCCCAAAGAACACTTGGCAGCTCGTTGACCCAGTTTCCTCGTGCCCCCTGCAGACGGGTCTTCAATCCGTTCACCACTGTCCCGTTCGTAACTTCCACTTGACCGTTGGCCTGCGGGTGGTAGACGGAGGTGAGCCGCTGCGTAATTCCATACTCTTTACACCAGGAACAAAACGGGTCGTTTTCAAACTGAGCTCCGTCATCCGTGACAATATACTTAGGGATTCCGTAACGGCAGATGATGTTCTTCCAACAAAACTTGACGCAAAAGTGTTGCCACGGATGTTTGTGAGGGGTTCTGCTTCCACCCATTTGCTGAAGTAATCGATCGCCACTATTAGGTACTTGAATCCTCCCGGAGCAGAAGGAAAAGGCCCCACCAGATCAATGCCCCATCGGTCAAAAGGCCATGAACCAGTGATCCCGACCCTTTCCTCTGGCGGAACATGTATGAGCGGGGCAAACCTCTGGCACTGTACGCAGGAGCGGACGTATTTTTGCGCATCTTCAAACAGGGTCGGCCAATAGTAACCCGTGCACATTATCTTTCTCGCGATGGTCCGAGCCCCCTGGTGACTGCCGTTCGGCCCCTCATGCGTCTCCTTCACAATCCGATCTGCCTCGTCCGAATCCACGCACCTTAACCACGGTTGGAGATATCCCCGTCTGAGCAAGGTTCCGTCCACTATGGTGTATCGCGGTGCTTTCTGTCGGATCCTCCGTGCCAACGCCTTATCCTCCGGGAGTTTTCCGTGCTGCAAATACTCAAACAAGGGCATCATCCATGATTCCTTCGAAGCCTCCATTGTTGCCACCTGAGGGACGTCGTAGCTCCGGGCGGATAGGGTCTCCATCATCAAGTTGCTCTCCGGATCTGGCTTGATTTCAGAGGAAGCGAGTTTACTTAGGGTGTCCGCCTTGCCGTTATCCTCGCGGGGGATCTGCGTCACGGTAACACCACGGAACTTGGCCAATAACGGCTTGACCGCTTCGAGGTACTTCTGGAAGCTCCGTTCCTTCGCCTCATATTCTTCATTCACTTGATGTACGACTATCTGAGAATCACTGTATACTTCGACGTTCGTGACCCCTACCTCCAACGCCAGTCGGAGTCCGGCTAGGAGTGCCTCATACTCTGCCTCATTGTTTGTTGCATGGAAGCCGAACTGAATGGCGTATCTGTATTCTGTTCCTTGTGGACAAGTGAGCAGCACTCCTGCCCCCCCACTTTCATGAGACGATCCGTCTACATGCAGCTTCCATCTATCGGAGGGTGGTTCTGATCCGGACGGATCTCCCGAGGGTTCGGTCATTTCTACCAAGAAATCCGCCAAGGCTTGTCCTTTGATGGCCTTCCGGGGGTGATACTTAATCTCATGCTCTCCGAACTCCACTGCCCACTTCATCATCCGACCCGAGGCTTCTGGCTTCAACATGATCTGCCTCAACGGGTGATTCGTCAAAACCGTGATCGGATGGCCTTGGAAATATGGCCGGAGGCGCCGGGAGGCATGAACTAATGCCAATATCAGCCTCTCCAAAGAATTGTACCTCGTTTCCGGACCTTGGAGGGCTCTGCTCACAAAGTAAACCGGACGTTGGACCTTACCATCCTCCCGGACCAGGGCGGAGATTATAGCATGTTCCGTCGCCGCTATGTACAGAAAGAGCTCCTCTCCGGGCAGTGGTTTGGACAAGGTTGGGAGGCTTGCTAGGTGGGCCTTGAGGTCTGTGAACGCCTGATCGCACGCCTGTCCACTCAAATGGTTTAGCTCTACGGAGTATGTTGAAAAAGGGGAGCTGCTTCTCAGCCCCCCGAGCAAGAAATCGGCTCAGAGCGGCCAGCGATCCGGTTAACTTCTGCACGTCCTTCACCCCTCTCGGAGGTGGCATCTCCATGAGGGCCGATATCTTTTCCGGATTGACATCGATTCCTCGAGCTGACACCATGAAGCCAAGGAACTTCCCTGCTCCGACTCAAATGGTACTTTTTTCGGGGCTGGGCTTGAGATTTGCCGTCCGGAGTACGTCGAACATCTCCCGGAGGTCTGACAGAAAAGACTCGTACGTCCGGCTCTTGACCACCATGTCGTCTACATAAACCTCCAGGTTCCGTCCCATCTAGTTTCGGAAAAGCTTGTCTGCCATCCTTTGGTACGTTGCACCTGCATTTTTCAGTCCGAAGGGCATTTTCTTGTAGCAAAAAGTACCAAAGTCAGTGATAAAAGATATTTTGGGACGGTCATCCTTGGCCATTGCGATCTGGTGATACCCTCGGTGCGCATCAAAGAATGCCAACACTTGGTAACCAGTAATGGCCTCGACCAGCTGATCAATGGAGTGGAGCGGATAGCTGTCTTTCGGGCAGCACTTGTTTAGATCTGTGAAGTCAATGCACATTCTCCACAAGCCATCGTGCTTCTTCACCAGAAGTGGGTTTGTTATCCACTCCGGGTAGGATATCTCCTCCACGATTCCGGCACTTAACAATCTACCCACCTCCGCCCGGATTTCCTCCACGCGTTCCGGAGCGAGGGGTCTCTTCTTTTGCCATATAGGTTTCAGTTCCGGAAAAACGTTGAGCTTATGAACGGCGATCTCTTCCGGAACGCCAGTCAAATCCTCTGTCCCCAAGAAAACACATCCTCATATTCCGCCAGCAGGCGTCGTAATTGATAGAATATCACAATTATCTTGAGAATAATTGTGATTGATTTGTATATATTTATGTACCATATTTAGACTAGTCTAGATACATTGTATTTGTACTCTTGTAATCCTATATATTTGGCATAATACAGACACACCAACTACGGTGAATTACATTCTCTCATTGTATCAGCCTATTTGATCCAATAACCTGTAAATCCGTCAAAAATCCAATTTCGACAGATAAATCCCAATCAATATCGGTGCCTCTTCGAACTTTTGATTGTGGTGCTTACGTTTTGGTGTTTCTTCCACCTTTCCGCTGCTCAGTTGGTGTGTCGACGTTCCCGTTATCCATGATCTCTTCCGTGGTCGTTTGAAAAAAAAAAAAAAGATGAATTGGTCAACATCAGCCTAGGCGCGTGTGTATCACGCGCCGCCCCCAGCTATGGCGCGTGTGAATCACGCGCCGCCTCCAGCTCTGGCGGCTTCAAACAAGGCGCGTGTGGATCACGCGCTCCATCAACACAAGGCGCGTGTGGAACACGCGCCCACCTTTCATCAACTGGCTCCCGCGGCGCGTGTGTGCCACGCGCCCACGTCTCACCAGCCAGCTTCTTTGGCGCGTGTGTACCACGCGCCTTCTCAGCTTCTTACACCTCCCTTGGCGCATGACTGTCACACGCCGGCTGCCCCTCGCACTTTTCCGGCGCGTGTGTTACACGCGCCGCCGTCTCCACCGCCGCTCCTTCCTCTTTCTGCTCGCCGGAAAAGATGGAACCCGAGGTGTCAATTTTGTGATGAGTTTGGCCATACTGCTTGGACTTGCTCTAGTCCGCCTATGTCGGCGAATGTTGCTGATGCTTTCCAGTCTTCCGCTTCTTTGAAGGACAAACCTTCCAGTTGGTATATGGATTCTGGTGCTACCAACCACATGACCTCAACATCTTCTAGCCTTGATCGTGTTGCTCCATATACTGGTAACCGTTCTGTTTCTCTTGCTAATGGTCGTAATGTTTCCATTTCACATGTTGGTCGTCATCAGTTTTCTCATAATTTACTATTGTCGGATGTGCTGGTGGTTCCCGATGTTACGAAAAACTTGCTCTCGATTAGCAAGCTCACAAAGGATTTAAAAGTTGTAGTTTCTTTTGATGATTCTTCGTTTGTGATTCAAAAACGGTCAAACAAGGAAATTTTAGGCCGGGGTAGATGTCATCATGGTCTTTATGTGCTTGAACGGAGTGGTGCTGCCTTTGTTGCTTACGTTCGATCAAATAAAAATACAGCTTCTTTTGATATTTGGCATTGCTAGACTGGGTCATACTTCTCATTCAGTCCTTTCTCTATTGAATAAACTGAATCTTGTTAAGGTTACTTCTTTGTCGCCCAAGTCTTCTCTTTGCTCAGCGTGTGAAAAAACTAAGGGAAAAAAACTTTCTTTCGTGGACAATCCGAAGCGAGCGCAGTCTATACTTGATTTAGTTCATTGTGATTTGTGGGGTCCTGCACCAGTCTTATCTGCCAGTGGCTATTCTTATTATGCCATTTTTATCGATGACTATTCGCGATTTACTTGGTATTATCCACTGAAGTGAAAATCGGATTTTGTTGAGACATTCTTGCAGTTTCAGAACTTTGTAGAGAATCAGTTCTCTCGCACTATTAAGGTGTTTCAAAGCGATGGTGGCACTGAGTTTACAAATGCATGGTTGCACTCTCACTTCGCAGCTAGGGGCATCTTTCATCAGATTTCCTGCCCGTATACTCCCGAACAGTATGGTAGAGCCGAACGGAAGCATCGTCATGTGACAGAAATGGGATTGTCTATGCTTTATCACTCTCAGATGCCAGCTTCTTATTGGGATGCCGCATTTGCCACTGCTGCCTACACCATAAATAGGCTTCCTACGCCTGTTTTGAACAATGTCTCGCCGTTTTATTTGGTTTATGGTCGTCATCCAGACTACTCCAACTTTCATCCATTTGGATGTTTGGTGTATCCCTATATTCGGCCGTTCTCTCAGCACAAGCTGGCTCCTCGCAATACACCTTGCGTCTTTCTTGGTTACAACTCTCAGTACAAGGGTTTTCGGTGCTTGGACCCGGTCATTAAGAGAGTGTATCTTACACGCCATGCTCGCTTCGATGAGACTTCATTTCCATCATTGGAACGTCAATCCTCCACGGCCCCTGAGTCTTTGGATGTCTCTACATTTCTTGATTCAGATTATGATGATGCTCTGGCTTTGACAGCCCCTGATCAGCCTTCACCAGACCAGTCTATAGAGGCATCTCCACCATCACCTGTCTCTGGATCACCACGTATGCCTGATTCTGGAGCGTCAACTAACCCTTCTCCAGAACCAACTCCAGCCCATTCTTCATCGCCACCACCACCGCCACCTCGCCATCGCATGACAACTCGTTCTCAGACAGGCAGTCTCACTGCTAAGGATTACTCTGATTATGTTGTCACTGGTTTTCTTGCGGCACTTTTGGCTGAAACTGAACCTCGGGGTTTTCGTTCTGCTCTTAAGGATCCTCGTTGGGTGGCTGCTATGGATGAAGAGATGCATGCACTGCGTCAGCAGCGTACTTGGGATCTTGTCCCTCGTCCTTCCGGAGTTAATATTGTTGGTTCCAAATGGGTTTATCGGCTCAAGCATAGACCGGATGGCACTATTGATCGTTATAAGGCTCGTTTGGTTGCTCAGGGATACTCTCAAGTTCCTGGCTTTGACTTCACTCATACGTTTAGCCCCGTCGTCAAAGCTTCCACCGTTCGAATCATTCTGTCTCTTGCCACCACTTTTGGTTGGCCTCTTCATCAGCTTGATGTTAAAGAATGCCTTTCTTAATGGCCATCTTGACTCCCCGGTTTACATGGAACAGCCGTCTGGATACACTGATCCTCGCCATCCAGATCATGTATGTTGTCTCCGGAAGGCCATCTATGGCCTTAAACAGGCTCCTCGTGCCTGGTTTCAACGTTTCAGTTCTTATCTGACTCGTTTAGGTTTTCGGTGCTGTTCGTCTGATACTTCCCTGTTCATCTTTATGCGTGGCTCAAAGGTGTTGTATCTTTTGGTCTATGTGGATGACATCATTCTCACTGGAAATGATCCTCTTCTTATTCGGAAGTTTGTCGCTCGCACTGATCATGAGTTTGCTATTAAGGATCTTGGCTCCCTTCATTACTTTCTAGGATTAGAGGTCTCTTGCTCTTCTTCGGGGTTGTTTCTTGGCCAGGCTAAGTATGCCATGGAGATTCTTCAGCGCGCTGGCATGACTGATACAGCGCCTGTCTCTACGCCTTTTGTTCCTGGTACACAACTCCTTACTTCCTCTAGTCCAGAGTTTTCAAATCCCAAGCTATATCGTTCGCTTGTTGGAGCATTGCAGTATTTGACCATTACTAGGCCTGATCTAGCCTATGCAGTCAATTCTGTTAGCCAGTTCCTTCAGTCACCTCGTGACGATCATTATCAAGCGGTCACTCGTATTCTTCGATATGTTCGTGGTACTCTTCATCATGGAATTTTCTTTCGACCGTCTTCCAGCTCACTTTCAGTGTTAGGGTGCTCAGATGCTGATTGGGCTCGCTGTGTTGAAACTCGACGTTCCACCTATTGTTATGCCATTTACCTTGGTGGTAATCTCGTCTCTTGGAGTGCTAAGAAACAGCCAACTGTTTCCCGATCGAGCTGCGAATCTGAGTATCGTGCTATGGCCAACACTGCGGCCGAGCTTGTTTGGTTGTGCAATCTGCTCAAGGAGCTTCGTGTTCCTTTGAAGTCTTCACCCTTCCTGTTTTGTGATAACAGTAGTGCTATTTTCCTTGCTCAAAATCCCGTTGCTCACAAACGGGCTAAGCAAATTGACATCGACTATCACTTTGTTCGTGAGTTGGTAGCTTCTAGCAGGCTTCGTGTTGGTCATGTCCCTACTTCCTTACAGATTGCTGACATATTCACCAAAGGTCTCCCTGGTCCTCTCTTCACACTATTTCGATCCAAGCTTTGCGTGGCTTCTCATCCGACGCTTCGCTTGAAGGGGGGTGATAGAATATCACAATTATCTTGAGAATAATTGTGATTGATTTGTATATATTTATGTACCATATTTAGACTAGTCTAGATACATTGTATTTGTACTTTTGTATTCCTATATATTTGGCATAATACAGACACACCAACTACGGTGAATTACATTCTCTCAGTAATTCTTCCTTCACATCAGCCGGCATGTTCTTCCCCACGCTGTCTACTCCCTTCTGACCGACCATCATGTTCTCCACTTCATAAGACGGTGCTTCTTCTCCATGGATGGCTCCCACCAAGTCTGCTTTGGCTTTTCCCTTGTCCGAAGCGGACAGTCTGGACTGGCCCTCCCCATACTGGGCATCATTGATGGCAGTCAGCATGCAACTTCGGGTTATTTGCTGGTGTCCCCGGACCGATGCGATACCGTTTTCAGTGGGGAACTTCATAATCAAATGGAACGGCGAGCAGATTGCCCGTGCCCGTGACAACCATGGTCTTCCAATGATCATGTTGTAAGGAGAGACTGCATCAATGACGGTGAAATTACATTTCACCGTTGCCCGCTTTGACGGGTCCTGAAAATCCGTCAAAGTGACTTTCAAAGAGATGACACCGAGCGGATGGACGGTCCGTCCGGTGAACCCTGATAAGGGGGTATGACATGTTTTTAAATTTTGTCGTCTGATCCCGAGCTGATTGAAGAATTTTGCAAACATGATCTCCACGCTACTCCCATCATCCACAAACACTCGCTTGATCAGTACTCCTTCGACATCGGCAATCACCACCATCGGATCAGAGTGAGGAACTTGGGGAGGCACCGGATCCTCATCTGAAAATGTGATAGTTTCACTTGGCTTGAACCTCTTCTCCTGTATTTCATCCGGGGGCACATATCTGCTTTTGGACTTGATCGTTGTCATGGAACAGAGCCCATCTCCAACTATACCGTTTATCACATTGATCATCCGGGGCTGAGCCGGGGGTTGTGTTGGCGCAGCTTGTCTCGGGGCCGGATTGGCCGGGTTAGCCTGGTTTCCCACTCGGGGGCGATTGTTCCTCCAATTCCTCTTCCGACCCTGCCCGGCCACGGCGGCCGGGGATTGTGCTGGTCGTCCTTCGCCTGCCACACAGTCCCTCAACTGGCCTGCTCCAATCAACCTTTCAATGTCCAAACGGAGTGCCCTACATCCCTCCGTGGTATGTCCGTGCGACTTGTGAAACTCACACCACTTGTCCGCATTTGCTGGTGCCGGTACGCCAACAATAGGTTGCGGATCCGTGAACAGACCTCGGTGGACCGCGAGGATCTCCGTACGGGTTTTGGAGAGAGGGGTATAGGTCGGTCGTGCAACTGCCGCCGGAGCTGGAGCCGCTGCTGCCGGGGCGGGCAAGCGTCTGGCCTGATCAGTTCGGGCCGGAACCCGGACAACAGTGGTCTGGGTCCCCGTCACTGTGAGAGACCTTTGCTCGAAAAAGACCACAGTGGTCATCCGGACTTGGTTGGCATCATGCACCGTACAATGCATCTCCACCACCAACTGGAGGTGATAGTATGATGTAGGCATGTTCTTCATGAGCTCGATGTGGAAAGTGTTGTCCCTCAGCCCGTTGACAAAGTTGTGGATGATAGTCTTCTCCTACAAGTGTCGGTCCACCACCTTCATTGACGCGGCTATGTACCGGGTGTAAAATTCCCAAGTGGTCTCCGTTTCTAGCTGCCTCATTGCCAAAACTGTGGCAAGGTTCACAAATGTATGCTTCATGGCGGAATAGCGTCGGACCAAAGCAATGGCAAAATCCCAGAAATGTCGAAGCGTACCATTTGGCAGACCCTTGAACCATGCCAAACAAGTTACTTCTTAGATACGAAGGCAACATCTTACACTGCAACTCCTCCGGAATGTCCTTAGCGTACATGATGCTTGCGTAAGTATGGACAAACTCTTCCGGGTCTCCTTCTTCGTTGTAGGTTGGGAGTCCGTCCGGAGCCTTGGTTCCGGATGGCCATTTGAAACTCAATACTTCCGAAACCCAAGGTGACTGAGGTCCGATCCCATTTCATCCGATGAGGTGGTTTAGACGATCTTCAATGGAATCCGGACAAAAAGGTGTCTGAAATCCGAAACCTCCGGGAAGTCCCCCTCCGGCAGGTGGCATTCCGAACATCATTTGCTGCTGACCTCCGGGTGCACCCATCTCGTAATCTTGTTGAGTTTGTGCTCCCCAATAAGGTGGTGCATTTGGATTCAAGCCAGCGGTCTGCTGTTGGTATCCGCCCGGAAATAGGTTCGGATTCGGCATTATCGGTTGCTCCGGAGGTGGCTTATCCGCTTCAACTCGCTGAGCCGCCTTCCACGCTTGGAACTGCTGGTACTCCATCATGTTCGTTCTCAGGATATTGCCCCCAAGTCTAGAATCGTGGTGCCTACGCTCCTCCATCCCGGCCTTCCGCCCTACTCGGTTCCTGGCCAATCGACTCTGAGCATCGTCTTCCGTGCTATAATCCTCCGGATCATTCTCCTCCGGGTCGTAATCTTCCGGGTTGTAATCCTCCGCGTCATCCGAGTCGGACTCCTCGGGATGACCCAATTCCGGCGTTCCTTCAATGTTGTCAGTGTCCCCTTCTGACTCCTCACGGTCCCCAAACTGGCTCTGCCTCCGTGCCTCCCGCTCGGCCCGCAGTCGTTCCCTGTTTTCACGTTGTATCTCCGCCAGAGTCCGTTCCGGAGTCGCTTTCTTTCCTTTAGCTTTCTCCGTTGCCAAGCGCTGCCGTCGACGCTCCTCAGTTGTCGCCCTTGCCTCTGCTGCCGCCTCCTTGGCTCGGAGAATCCGTTTCTTTTCAGCCGCTAACTTTTGGGCCCTAACTGTAGCGGCTCTTCTAGTCTTTGGCCCTCATCCCGCTTCCTCCTCCGTCGGGAGAGGGTTCTTCCTTGGCCGTCCGCGCGGCATGGACACAACTTATAACTGGGAATACGAGGTCCCACCGGGCGTGCCAACTGATGCTACCAGTTTCCAGTCCCGGTCCGGAGGTATGGATGGTCTCCGGTCCGAATGAGGCTTTGTCCGTGCTCCGCGCGCTCTCACCTAATAGACCTGCAAAACAACGTCCCGGAGTATCCCGAGGATAGCTACTCCGGCGTGATGATGAAAGAGGGGCCTTTGAATAGGAGAGAGAATAAGGATATATTGAGAGAGTTTAATCTGATAGAACATACCTTTCTCCACAAGTCCAAAGTTGTATTTATAGGTGTGAGTGGTCAGCCTCTAGCCCAGAGGCAGTGGTCCTGTCCTTTTGTCCTTACCGGGGACAGGTCATATTCATGTCCCCGTTGTCCCCGGATAACGTCATTCTAGCTGACGTCATATGGATCGGACTACTCTCTGGGCCGGAGCCTAGATATGGGCCAGAGCCCATATCACCACTTTATGGGCTCTGGCCCATATCTAGGCTCCGGCCCAGAGAGTAGTCCGGTCCATATGACGTCAGCTAGAATGGCGTTATCCGGAGACAAAGGGGACATGAATATGACATGTCCCCGGGTAAGGACAAAAGGACAGGACCACTGCCTCTGGGCTAGAGGCTGACCACTCACACCTATAAATACAGCTTTGGACTTGTGGAGAAAGGTATGTTCTATCAGATTAAACTCTCTCAATATATTCTTATTCTCTCTCCTATTCAAAGGCCCCTCTTTCATCATCACGCCGGAGTAGCTATCCTCGGGATACTCCGGGGCGTTGTTTTGCAGGTCTATTAGGTGAGAGCGCGCTGAGCACGAACAAAGCATCATCCGGACCGGAGACCATCCATACCTCCGGACCGGGACTGGAAGCTGGTAGCATCAGTGTCTGTCAACAAACACGGGTCTTCACAATAGTACTGAATTGAACTACACTGAACTGAATTGAACTGACGAAACGGAATTGGACTATACTTAACTGAAATGAACCGTGTTGAACCACACTCAACTAAAAATGAACTGAATTGAACTACACTTAACTGAAATGAACTGGATTTTCAATATGAACTTAAAATCATTAAATTATATTTTTATTGAACTGAACGGAAGAAAACGATCAATGCATTGATATAACTAAATGAGATTGTATTTTATCAAGAATAGAAAATAAAACTGAATTGAACTACAGTGAACTGAATTAAACTAAATTAAACTGACTGAACTGAATTGGACTACACTTAACTGAAATGAACCGAGTTGAACCACACTTAACTAAAATGAACTGAATTGAACTACACATAATTGAAATGAATTGGATTTTCAATATGAACTTAAAATCATTAAATTATATTTTCGTTGAACTGAATTGAAATAAATTATATTTTTCTCTTAACTAGATTGAATTGTGTTGAATTTGTTAACATTTAATTTGTTTAAATATTTTTAAAAGTACAATGAACTGAACTGAAAAATACTGAACTGAACTGAAATGAATTGAATTGAATTGAAAAATACTGAACTGAACTGAAAAATATTGAACTGAACTGAAAAATACTGAACTGAACTGAATTGAACTAAACTGAACTGAACTGAAAAATATTCAGATAAGTTGTACTAAACAGCCCCTTAGTTGGCATATTTTATGAACGGCTCACCAGTTCTTCAGAACTGACATTATATACTGTCTAATAGCACTCCTCAGTTGATTTTATTCACTATAAACATCACAAACTGCTAAATTGTTTTTTGTGGAGAAGCCACCTAATGTACGCGAATTTTCACAAATCATAAATGCCTAAAATCGCATAAATAAACCGAAGATTAAATAGCTGCATATATTATTTAAGCGCCAAACAGTAATGCATCACCATCGATATCTACAAGCTGTGAATTTAAAACACAACTAGTTGAAGTAAAAAAACACAAAGGACTTGGCGTCAAGCTAATCAGAAAGGTGCATTAGAAAATGTATTTGGTAACATTTCCTTTTAACTGAGCTTTAAGGTTTATTGATACAAATAGCCATCTTTAATAATCCAGTCTCAAGTAATCCCAGAACTTAAAAATTAGGGATAAACTTTTCACTAACAAAATCATCGTATTGATGAGCCAAGAACGAACCATGCTCTCCTATTATTCTAACTCAATAGAGATAATACTACAAAACTGACAGATACATGTTATATTTATCTAATGTGGTTTAGGCTTGAAACCATCCACAGCAAAGTTTCTCGTGGCAGCTGGGATTGCCAATCGAATTCCATCAATCTCTGGCTGCGCAATTATCTGGCAGCCAAGTCGGGACCTGCAATGCAAATTACTGTTTAGATTCTATACCATTGTAGCAGACATGACAATATAGTTTCATTGAATACATAAAACTCACATCTCAGTCAGCCCAAAGGCAAGATCTAGCATGTCATTTTCCTCATCAGATGGATCTTCCAGTTTATTGTAATAATCCACATCCTGCCAAACAACAGACTACATTTAACATTTAACACCATGTATCATGGAATATATGGCATACCAACAAAGAAAAGTATGAGTGAAGAACAACAAAACAATACCATCACAATAACATGGCAAGTTGAACAAGCAAGAGATGCTTCACAAGCCCCTGATGCCACAAATGCAAAAACAAGTCAATCTTTCCTACCTTCGATGCAACAAAGAGTCTAATCAAAGTTTTATGAATGAACATGATTCAACACGATTTTTTTACATAAAAGAAATTACGTTCTCAAGTTTTTACCTTCCAGGTCTATGTCATTTTCATGAGCAGCTTCCAACATTGACATTCCAACAGGAACCTTGATTTGCTGCTCCTCCCCATCCTTGTCTACGAATGTTACTGATATTCTGTGAATTCAAACATATCATAAAATAAAAGGCAGGGATTTCAGGCAGTTACCAAGGCTAAATGGGAGATTTATCAAGAATGAAAAGACAGGCAACACAGGTCAGCTTGCTGATACAATATCGCCTCATAAACTACATAGTTATGCTTAACATACTATGCGGTTGGTGAGTGACATGCTGAGTCATCTTCCTTGAGATTAACTAGAGCTAGGAGGAGTGCTAATAGAATTTAACTATCGGCCGAAGTTCTCAAAGACATCTTTATCGGATACCCTGTTGGTCTTCCATGCACCTCACAGTCCAGATAAACTATACATTTCTCCAGGATATGAAAACAAAAACTGTTCGAATTAAGTAAGGAAGGAGGAAACAAACAGCAATAAATCAAGCTTACTTTTGCTGTTCTTCATCTCTTTTCCCCAAAGCATTATCAGGTGTAGAACTAAAAAACCTTTTAAGCATCTGCATGTAATTAAATCATACCAAAAATATCAAAAGAGAATATTCACATGTATGAAAGGGGGCATACGGTTTTTCATCAGAATATTGTATGGTAACGTTATTTTATGATAAAAAAAAGCTTACAAATATAAAGAAACTACATGCCAGGGTGATCAGATACTAACCAAGGGCAGTGGAGTTCGATATTCACCTGGAAATAAATGGTATTTCGTTGGCGTAGAATTCAATGGAGCTGCAAAGAAACAAAATAAGATGACTTAGCTGATAGGAATAGAAAATGCATTAGACAAATCAACATAGTTCCGTAAATTATTCAACGCCACAGAAATAACAAGGAAAGATTTTGAAAGATCATTGGTATGAAACTCTACAAAAAGAAGGCTACCAACAACTTTTAAGCCAACGGTAAAACATTATCTCACCACCCTCACCACTACAGCTTTTCATAACTTCCTGTTTAACACACGTTACATGCACACGACACAAATGCCACCCGTAATAAAGTAACAATAGAAGTAGTTCAGTTCATAAACACTGGCAGAATTTAAGCAGTTCCCAAGAAAAAATGGCCTCTATAAGTAGTTCCCAACATACCTTTTAAAATATTCTTGACGGCACAAGCTCCCAGCTTCGAAAGTTTAGAAACAAACATGATTGAAGAACCTAAAAATTCATCCCAAAAATAAAAGTTATTCTGGATATAAGAATTCAGAATCTACACACATGATGATCAAAGAGGAGAGATTCATTTTCTTATACTGGAGATACATAATAAAGTTTCTTAAACAAACTTTTAGAGGAATTAAGCGCTTACAGCATAAGACGTGAGCATGCACAACTACACAATATAATTTAAGCAACAGCTTATGAGTTCTTGGGTATTTGCACGACCACACAGCAGAAGACAATATAATTTAAGCAACAGCTTATGAGTTTGCAGCAGAAACTTCAGCGCACTATACTTGTTTGGAAAAATCAAAAGACTATGCTTTCGAAGTATTCGCAGTTTAACGTAAACATGATACGCATCAAAGTCAGTAAAACTATCTGAAATCCGGTTTTAAAAAATCGTGGCTGGGGCAATTGCTACACTGGGTTCTACCAGCTAGGGGATTAATAAATCTGCTTGGAATTTGTAATTTTTTTTGAATAAGTGTAATAATACTTAATATACTTAATATAAGAAACTAAGAAAGAAACTAGCCTGCAACGCAATTGTAAACCTCAAGCAATCAGAAACTTCTGCAACACCCGTCTCCGTGTAACGCCCCAGCCAAAGACAGTTATTACAATATTCAAGTTTAATATTATCCTCCTCGTCTACAGCGGAAGCTAGAGATAAAACAATAACTCTCTAAATGCAAATTAATAAGTTCTTATATAAAACTAAAGATGTAGAGCCTCAGGTGCCCTTCACGAACTTTCCATCGCACTTGTATCTTATTAAGCGCTTATCCTAAAACAATAATTTTAAAACAAAGAGGTGAGCTTTCGCCCAGTGAGGGTTTCATGATTGAAAACCTTTCGTGTTGCAAGTAGGATGCAAGTATGCAGCTTTTAGAACTATTTCTTACACCTGTGATATCAATTATTTATCTATCAAATAACCCATCATGCATTCAATATTTAACCTGCAGGTTTTGAAAAAAAAAAACATACAACTCGCCACACTTATGCGCACACGGCTCCATTACAAATTTACAATCTGTACACGCACTTTAATTTGCGCCTGAATCGTGCAACCTTGTTTCCTTTCCCAAAAACATATCACAAATAAACACCCTCATTCGAAAGCAATGACTCACAGATTCACCAGTTCATAAAGCACCCAAAACTTGGAGCAGATTTGCAAACCTATACACTATAGTATTAGTGTATGCATGACTCTAAACTCATAGTTCATATTTTATTGTTCAAAAATTACAGTAGTGCAAAAGTCAGTCAAAAGGGATTTTTGCTGATCAACTACGAATTTAGATTAATATCAGGCTCATTAACATACCCTTTTCACAAAATAATGCAATACTCAGGTCAGGCCAAACATGTTCATAAATTCTCTACCCATAAACATATGTAAAAAAAATCTAAATAACACGCCCCACCCCAGTCTCTCATGTACTTTAGATTAGACACTTTTTTTGCAGGGATTAAGTAGAGGGTTAATCAAACTGAGAATATCAAGATAGTACACTTACAATTATGATAGGTACGGTCTATAGATGGGTTGCCAATTCTTTGTTCTTCGAGCCCCAAATTCCCGTTGCGGTTGGCTCTGTTCGCCGGAGAATCGAGTGAGAGCGCGAAAATTAGGAAAGGAGGGCGGCTCTGCTTAATGTTATAGATGGGTCGACAACTCGAGAGGCCCGCAATTGTTACGATTCCAGGGTTTAAAGGAAGAAATCAGAATAATGAAGGGTTTAATTGCAAATATGAGAGAGTGAACCTTTTTTTTTTTTGAAAGGAAAAGTTTAGACTAAAGTGCAAAAACTAGACCAAACATTGGTTAAACTACCCAATTTCTAAACCCAACATTCAAAGTGCTCAATTTCTAGTACCCTACATTCTAAAAATACCTAATTTCTAGATCTTGGTTAATTTCCTCATTTAGTTCAGTTAGTTTGAGGGGTATTTTAGTAATTTATATTCTAAAAAATCATATTTCCCATTTTTTCTTCGTACCCGCACGAAAATCCCCAATTCCTCTTTTGCTCTGCAACTCACTGCGCCCGACAGCTAAAAATGGTGCTCCAGTAGATAAATCACTCCAATTTCTTCTCCGTTTACCCCAACTGCTCTCCGATAATCTTCAATGCTCTCAAACTGAGCGCCCTCAAATAGAGTTTGTTTGCATGCAAAATTCAATGTGTATCTGTGTTTTTGGTTTAGTGACATTTGAACTGATCAGTGTTTGTAGAATCGGGTGACGGTGTAGAGCAAAAGAGTATGGGTGATTTTTTTGTAGATATACGAAGAAAAAATGGGAAATATGGTTTTTTTTAAAATATAAATTACTAAAATACTCTTCAAACTATCTGAACTAGCGGAGAAAATTAACCAAGGTCTAGAAATTGGGTATTTTTAGAATGTAGGGTACTAGAAATTGAGCACTTTGAATGTTGGGTCTAGAAATTGGGTATTTTGACCAATATTTGGTCTAATTTTTGCACTTTAGTCAAAAGTTTATATCATATTCAAGGTGCTGGAAAACATCCAACAACGTTTGACAAGAGAAACTGTAAAGTATGACTACATTCTATATAAACCGAGTTATCATTTTTCCCTATGCTAGGTACCAGATGGGCATCCGTATTTTCATTCCTTGGTATCCAGCATGGCAAGTTGAGGCTTTGTTGTACAAACTCTGCTCGAATCTTCTCTGTGATCGAGTGGCATAATTCTGGGACATCCAGGTCTCCATGTATGATCTTCATTAAGCTCAACGAGTCTCCCAGAATTGTTACACATTTCATTAGAGAGATACCGTCATTCTCAGTGCTTCTCTCAATGCTTCTGCTTCCACAAATATAGTGTCTCGTACATCCATTATCTTTCTGCTCACAGCCCGAACGAAGGATCCATCTGCATCCATTGCCACTACACTCAATCCTGCGGAATCCCTTGCTATTCCGGTATCAAACAGAATCCTTCTCCCAACCTCTGGCGGTCTTAATAAGCTACCTGCAAATAGGACTTCTGAAACTCTCTTAGGCCAGGCATTAGATTCAGCAAAGGATATCAAGGTTGATCGGATTGATGTAGCTAGTAAACTCGAGCCAATGTTTTTGTCTTGAAACGGCTTCGTATTTCTCTATAACCACACCCCATCACAAACCATTGCCATTAGCTCTCTCGTCTTATCATCATTGTCAATCAGCAACTGTCTAAACCATCCATCACCTCTTGCTCTTTCACTCTCCAGTATTTTTTGCTGCAGCCCTAGAGCTGGAATCGATGCTTAATTGCTTTTAGACTCATCTGTCATCGATCATTTGATTAAATTTTATTTTATATTGTATCTGTATAGATCATGGAATCACAAAGTTGGGGTGCAAGCGGCCTTTGAGACTAAAATTGCAATTTATAGAACTATAATTAGTCACACTCATTTTTCTTATAAACCAAAATTATATTATAATGAAAAAGGAAAGACAATAGTTGTTTTATAAGATTCTGCTAACGCTACTGGCCAGATTATGTTCCTGAATTAGGAAATGTGGTTGACCTTTAAGATTGCAAATTTATGCTAAGGGTATTGGTCACACTCAAATAAGTGTGAGTAAGTATTACCTACACTGACCTTGATGACACTTGGTTCAAGGTTTCTCAGACGATAAACATCTTCATATGGAGAGCAATATCAGGATGTCTGGCAAGACAGTTAACATGGGAAAGCGCAATCTCTGTAATGAAACAAGTTGTCCAAGATGTGGCCAGGACAAGGAAGATGAACTACACTTGTTCATAAAATGTAGTCACTTCAGACAAATATGGACAGTAACATAATTTCAAATTGCAGATGATATACACAAAGCTTTCAGTTCCTGATTTTACCAATGGGTAATAAACACACAACATGAAGACATACTATCTCTCTAGATATTCTTATGCTGGGAAATATGGAAACAAAGGAATAGCAAAATTTTCAAAAGTGATTGTCCTTCACTAGTATTTTGTTTGCAGGAAGCACATGCATCCATGCTCATACTGAAGAAACGCCAACAGGTTGGACCACAAGACCTCACTACTCAAGGAAATCGGAATGCAGATGAAGGAGATGACCAGCTGAGCTCTCAACAACACATACCAGTTTTCTCGGTACAAAAGGTCAGGGAAGGCAAGATACCATAGACTCTTCAGGAAGCATGTGTGATAAGTATGGATGAATCTTTCAGAAAATCAGAGAGTGTAGGAGAAGGTGGGTGGCGCATTTGGAAACTAGGCTGGCCAATAAATAAGGATGTCACAGGGTCGGATTTTTTCACAGCAGTATCTCCTCTACAAGCAGAAGCTGAAAGCTGCTGGAGGTAACTAAAAGCTGCCAGAAGAATGGGAGTAAGAAGATTAAATATAATTACTGGCTCGCAAATTCTGAGAGACTCTACTAAGGTTCCATCGTCAGCCCCTTTTGAGATCAAGGGCGTACTCGTTAGTATTATGCATATGTTGGATTCCTTCTTGGAATTCGAAATTCTAAAAGCTAGTCGTTCATCTCTTCAGAAGGAACATAGGCTGGCTAATAATTATGTCGAAATATATGTAATGCTACTCTTTACTTCGAATATAATTCATATTTTGGAAGAAAAGACTTGGTTCATGTGTGCGACCATACTTTTAGTCACACTTTTTGGACTTTTAGTCACATAAAAGATTGTGTGAATAAAAATCGTATGATTTGTAGTGACACTTGCATTTTTTACACTATAATCTCAGTTCTCATTTTGCTAGAAGAATAGAGATGACATCATACACACATTCAAAAGAACTCAAAGGGGAGCTAATTAATCCCCAAAACTTTTTTTATAGACAATTACAAGTGATCTTGATTCTATTACAATGCACGAGCAAACAACATTTCCAAAAGCGCATAATCTATGACAAGTTCTAAATGAGAAAATATGCATAGAGATACAGATTAACTCTGTATAGCAAATGCCTCTATAAGTGAGAAAATCTATATAAAAATACCAATTAATTTCCAATTTCAAATCGGCTTGTAAAACGTGCAAGCGAGTAACCTCAGAAAGTACCGGTCTAAGCATGTAGTTTATTATTTCTTTTTTGTTTTTAATTTTAAACCACCCACGGCATAAATTAATTTTGATCCCCAAGCCTATCGTAGATGCTTGACAACAAATTTTGTACAAGATCACTCATCAAAATACTGAAGAAGCCTAAGCTTACAAAATAATGAAGAATAGGGTATCTACGTATCCATATACTGGTGTAAGATTATGGTTAAGGATGAAATAGTTTCAATTCAAATTTGGCACAATTATTAGATGAGGCGCAATTTTAAACCAGATAAGTGACTGAAAACAACACAACATTCCATTATCCGAATATCATAAAATGTTCTGTTCTAAAATAGACAAACGTCAAAAAGGTTGTCATGTCTCTGTCCTCCATGCAGTGACGGTAGGAGAAAACACCTAAGATAGAAATACTGAGAATGAAAAAATTGGAGCAACATTTAAAAGTCAATTACATAATTGTAACATGATCTATTAACGGTTCACGAGTTAATACTACAAGCCCAAAATGCACTTTCTAATTCAATTCTCGCTCAACTCCAACACATCATACCAATTCCCATTTGAAAAGTTTCAATAGGGAACCTTGTTTGGGAGTATATTGATTTAGGGTGACTTTTCATTCTTTTTTCAAGTTGTGTGAATTGACTATCTTCAATAGAGGGACCATGAATATTGATCAGCCTAATCATCCGAAAATAAACAACCAACTATAAGAGGAATCAAATTTCTTCCCGATCAAAATAACGAAATAATGTATTGAGATGTGTTTAAGAGTGTTGATAATGTGATAATGTGACATCGGAGATACTCACAACATTATAATTTATGTTACACTACCGAATTCTAACATAAATGATATCATCAAAATCCTCGAAATGTCGACATCATCAAAATCCTCGAAGATCTCTACGACACTACAAATATAGTGCCTAACTACATATGCAAAATCGCTGAGATCTTTAAGGATATTGTATACACACTTTATTTTAAAATATTACAATGTTAAAAATGATGTAAGCTCTCACTAATAACTCCACATCATGTGTCCTCAACTTCCTTAAATGGTGTTTGATCCTCAAGTAATAATAATTACATTTGTGTAGAATAGAGAATTAGTCAGTTAGAGAGTTAACCATAGAAAACTTACTATACAAAACAAAACAACAAAATTTTAATTAATTTTAAAAAGTTTAAATATCACACATTCAAAAATAAAATATCCTAAGCAGTTTAAATTAAAGAAGGAGAAAGTCTTTGGAGAGACCGTCTATATTATAGACCAATGACAATATAGTATTTGGTGTTGTAAAATAAAACAAGGAAGCCCTTAATTGCAATTTACTTAAAATAGTTACTATTCACGGGCACTATTCACTGGTCCGTTACTATTCACTGTGACATACTATTCACTGATCTGTCACTATTCAGTGGGCTGCACGATTCACTGATCCGTCACTATTCACTGGGCTGCACCATTCACCGGGCAACCCGCGTTATGATCTCTGCATTTGCTTCTACAAGAAAATGAGTATTTTAGCACATAAGTCCAAATTATAGTCCCAAACATGAACACGAACATCTAAACATGTTACCCTAACCAATTTTCACAAACCAAACCTCAAATCTGGTCATTCATGCCTCAAACAGACCGGAACATGGGGATTTTAACACATAAGGTCCACATTATAGCCAGAAACATGAACATGAACATCTAAACATGCTACCCTGTCCAATTTTCGCACACCAAACCTCAAATCTGGCCATTCATGCCTCAAATAGATCGGAACATGGGGATTTTGACACATAAGGTCCACATTATAGGCAGAAACATGAACATGAACATCTAAACATGCTACCCTAGCCAATTTTCACACACCAAACCTCAAATCTGGCCATTCATGCCTCAAACAGACCAGAACATGGGGATTTTAACACATAAGGTCCACATTATAGGCAGAAACATGAACATGAACATCTAAACATGCTACCATAACCAATTTACACACACCAAACCTCACATATGGCCATTCATGCCTCAAACAGACCGGAACATGGAGATTTTAACACATAAGGTCCAAATTATAGTCCCAAACATGAACACGAACATCTAAACATGCCACCCTAGCCAAATTTCAAACACCAAACCTCACATATGGCCATTCAGGCCTCAAACAGATCAGAACATGGGGTTTTAAGCAAATAAGATCTACATTATAGTCCCAAACATGAACACGAACATCTAAATATGCTACTCTAGTCAATTTTCACACACCAAACCTCACATCTGGTCATTCACGCCTCAAACAGACCAGAACATGGGGTTTAAAGTACACAAGGTCCACATTATAGTCCCAATAATGAATATGAACATCTAAACATGCTACTCTATCCAAATTTCACACACCAAACCTTACATCTGGTCATTCATGCCTAAAACAGACCAGAAAATGGGGATTTAAGCACATAAGGTCCACATTATAGGCACAAACATGAACACGAATATCTAAACAAATCAAATCATCTAAACATCTAAACATGAACATGAACACCATGACGCTCAGATCTACAACACAGAATACTAACAAATCAAAAAATAAAATCCGCGAACAAATCGACAAAGAAGACCAAATTAAAGAGATCAGGAACCTTACTTGCTATTCCGCACGCTTGAATTAACATAAGAATGGGAAAACAGCCATAGATGGAAGAGATTAGGTTTTGGATTTGGGGGAGAGGAATGAGGAGTTGCGGTTCTGGAGAAATCAAAAAGTGGGGAGAGAGAATGAAAATTTCTTAGTTATATCAATCATATTTCACAAAATTACAAAAAGACCCCGCGTATTAAGTTTCTTTTCAACCAAGCCCTCGCACATATTTTTTTCCTTTTTCTTCAGTCCCGTCTATAATTTGAACGGTTTCTTTTGAGAATTTCTATTAAAGAAGAGCTGCATGCAAGCTGGTGCCAAACTTAATGTTTTCTTCAAAACAACCAATAAAAATAAAAATATCATGCCTTCTATTTTCTTAAAACTCTTATTACTAAATTAGGCAATTGATATATGCTGTCCAATATTACTTCCGCGGTCCGTATTTGTATTGAAACTTCCTGATATGCCCTCATTTATGGGAATCACATTTACTTTTGAATAAATACTGAGGGTATTAATGAGACTTCATAAATAAATACGGATTGAATAAATAAACATTGGACTGCATATAACAATGCCCATAAATTAACCTATATACGTCTCAACCTGCCATCCCCATCTTCATCATACTATGTATTTCCAGCCCAGAAAATATCTAACCATCCCTACAAACAAGATCACAAGTATATTAGCAAAGAAATTTTAGAAATTTTGCAAGAAAATGCATGACTGTATAAACTGTAAGATTACACAAGCAATTGGAATAACAATTCTTTTGAGATCTTACATGATTACGATTTGTATAAAGATTTCACAGACTAAAAAGATGAAAATTGACCTCGCAATTTTAATCGTGAAATCTTTATACAAACATAATCTTGTATCTCAGTTTGAGCACAACGGATATCTCGATTTGGAACCCTAATGATCGAGGGGGTTTTGGGGAAATTAGAAGGTCTAGCTGATGATGTGAAGGTGATGACTGCTATATGCCTGTATTTATAGGCACTAGCTAGGGTTTTAAAACGTACTCTTTCTATAATTAACTTTTGATATTTTGATTTGATTTGATTGGCAACATCAAAATCAGTCTTACTTTATTTATCTTGACCAAACAGACTCTTAAATTATAACTATAATGTCGGCAAGAATCTTGACACAGTCTGGGAGCATGAATATAATACTTTTCATATAATTTTGATTCGGAAAAAGTCTTTATTTTGACAAAAAAAATTGTTCATGAATGAGTGCAACAAAACCTAAAATTCAGGGTTTGCTTATTATATAAGGATAAGAATACATTTTAAAGATTCACATAAATGCGTGTATATCTGGTGTAGGATAATAATTAGAGAAAAAAATATTTGAACGAATCAATTACGTATATTACACATATCGCATCCTATTACGATTCACGTAATATTATTTAAAATTACTGAAAATCGGTTTTTTTTTTTTTTTGTTATCTGCCAGCTGCAAAGCTTTATACGGTAAAAGAATCAATCAATAGCACTAAAATTCAACCGTCCATTGAACCGTCCGGGCTTCAAATTTGGGGCTCCAAATTTTCTTTATTAATTTTTTTCAAAAAAACAAACTTTCTTTATTACTATATATTTCGTTATGCATTTGAAGTTCAATTAGAAAAAAATTTTAAATTTTGAATAGGATTATGAAAAAAAATGAATTGGAGAAAAATTGAAAATTGAAAATTCTTTATATTATGTATATTAAAATTTTTAAAAATTGTAAAAAATCAAGAGTCACGATTATTTATTTTGCACTAGATAACCAATACTACAGGGACCATGCTTTCAATAAATATAAAATTTTGGCAAATTGAGAAACCTCAATCAAAATAGGAGCTTTACATCATAAGACTATATTCAATTTGAGATGCAACATTATCATAAGAACATTTTTACATAAGCAAGAGAACTGTCAGTTTCAGATCATTCATTTCACAAATAAGAATTTACACATAATAACTCCATAAATCAAACCATTTCGCAACGAAAGTAACGATAACCGTTGTTTGCGACATACAAATTCATTTCCATTGCTCAGTTTCTTGTCAAATGCATCAATTTCAATCACTTCATCAGAAACCCAAAATAGCAAAAGCTTTATAGGTAGTTAGTTATAAGCTTATATTTCCCACATCGCTATAATACAAAGGAAATTTTCAGTTTATAAGTCTCAGACTTTGTCAACAGTTCGCCGAGCTCTGTTACGAGAGCTTGTGATCCATGTGGAGGCATTATAGTGTTGGAACAAAGCTTCGGCTTGCTTGGTAGGCCCACGAGTGCTATTTCTGGCCCGCCCGCTCCAAGCGAGGAGTTGGGCTCCTGTGGTTTGTGCGAAGGCATAGATTGCTGAGCCTCTAGAGTGGAGGGGACTGCGTGAGGCTGGTTTCACAGAGCAATGATAACTTCCCGCTCTTTGCAGTGGAGGGATCACGGGCCGGTGCTCTCTTGGACCGTCATTACCAGCCAGGTCTTGCTCAATGAACCAACACTTTTTTTGTGTTTCCGAATTATCCGAAACGACAACGCAATCAGTCGTTTTCCATCAGATTCTAACTTATGAGCAAGTTTCTCATCATTAAATGCAGTAGTTTTTACAATATGTAGTCACTCAATTCTCATTTTGCTACATTTCCAACATATAGTAATAGAAGCACTTTCAAAATTCAGATTGCTGAGCCTCTAGAGTGGAGGGGACTGCGTGAGGTTAGTTTCACAGAGCAACAATAACTTCCCGCTCTTTGCAGTGGAGGGATCACGGGCCGGTGCTCTCTTGGACCGTCATTACCAGTCAGGCCTTGCTCAATGAACCAACACTTTTTTTGCGTTTCCGAATTATCCGAAAGGACAACGCTATCAGTCATTTTCCATCAGATTCTAACTTATGAGCAAGCTTCTCATCATCAAATGTAGTAGTTTTTACAATCACTAGTGGAGGTATAACCTACCACTGCGCTGGAGCACGGCGGTTCCAGAAAACCGCCGTGTTTAAGGAGGTTCTGATATCGGAACGTTGCGAGAGTGCAAGTGAAATATTGAAATACGGCGCTACCGAACTGAAACGCCGCATAGTAAACGGCGGATAGAGATATACGGTGGATCACCAACTGCAATTATTGAAAACCGCCGTATATATAATAAGGTTCTGTTATCCTAACTTGATGGTATAAAAATTCCGAGAGCCGAAATACATTGCATAACTATTTCCGGTTGAGGAAATACGTTGTCATTAAGGTTCTCTGTTCTTAAATGTAATGTTGAATATGTTCCGCAATCCTAACCGGAACTTTATGATGGTTCATAAGAAGTTAAGTATGCATAAAACGGTTCCTATAGTATAACATGGTATGTTTATAAGTACCGCAAGCGGAACAATTTAGTGAAAGCATTAGTTAGTATGGTTATGCATACGGAACAACCGACGACAAACAAGTTTGGTGATCCAATTGTGGAACATAATTATGGTCAATGTTTGTTTTGTCTCCCATATAAAACAGTCACGGAGACCGAATTGGCGCCTGCTTCCGGAAGAACAGAGCATGCCAAATTTGCGATACACATATGACTGTTATGCTATCGGAACTTAGAAATGAAAAAATAGGAAAAAATACTGAAGAAAAGGAAAATGCGTATAAAAACATATGCACGACTCATTATTTTTCATCCTTTCCCGAAATAGTTCAAAACAAATCACAGATGCGATTTTCAAGGTTCTGGTGGATCTCGAACTGGGTTTCTTCCATCCTCTCTATTCCTCACCTTCAATTTCTCATCTCAGTCTTCAGCGTTGATCAATGTTCGCCGCCGGCGCTGCTCTCTCAAACCTAGGGTTCCTCTTCTTCACCATGGCGACTGCTTCATGTAAGCTCTCAATCTTCCAATTTGATATTAGGGATTTCGATTTCATCAAAATTGAAGTTTTGGATTTGTTTATAACTTTCTGAATTGAGATTTCTTAGCAAATATTTTTGTTTTGTAGTTGTATTATTCTTCGCCTCTATAATGTTCTATGTGATAGCTGATTATTTTTGTTGTTGTTGTAACAAATACGTCCATTGTGGAGGCATTATTTGAAGAACACGCTGGGTCTCATATTTGTGGTGGACAGCAATGACAGGGACCGTGTTTCTGAAACTAGAGATGAGCTACATAGGATGTTGAATGAGGTTTGTCCCCTTTCTTTTTGTCAGTTACATAAGAACAATGAATAGTGGTGTCCTTATTGGAATATATACAGCCTACATAGTTATAAAGAGCTGAACCATCGGGTGATGATTAGTAAGACGAATCGATGTTGTGTTTTTAATCACAAGATTACTGATCACTGCAGAAAAAAGAGACTGATGTGGATTTCGAGCTTTGCACGTAAAGTCTGTAATGAAGGAGAATATTATGAAGCGGTGATGAGCTACCTAAGAAGGAATCTTTCGGTATAAACTCTTCTTGATGGATTCTTTATTCAATACATAGTGAAATTGTGACTCATTTGCATGCATTGCGCTCTTTGTTTTTTTATAATCTGTTGTGCAAATGGGAGATTATAAAATAAAATTGATGTGTTTCTAAAATTCTGAGTATGGTGTGTTTTATAGCCTTCGAGCTGTCTTGTTGAAAGGACTGGTCTTTAGCTTATATATTTAGTCGTTTTGTGCTTATATACTGAGTCTTTATCTTATATATTTTTAGCTGCTTCGTGCTTAGCTATGCTGGTTTTTTTCCAATGTTAAACTTGTTTGAATGCCAGGTTGGTTTCAACCATAGCTGATGTTGGTCCACATGCTGATTGGGTGAAGATGAATGTTTGTGAAAATGTAAGTTTTGGATGGACATTAATGGGTTTTGAATGATTGATTCCCCTTTTTTACTTCTTTACAATTTAGTTCTTTCATTTGCAGATGGATTGCGTTGAAGTTGCCCCCGGTCTCTTATGCGAAGAGGTTGGTATCTGGTGTGATACTTCTTTAGAATTTTATTCGCTATAATGTGGTTTTAGTATGTGCTTAAGTTATCATTATAGATTGCTAACGATAAACAATTGATGCTCCACTACATGAGCTAAGTGATAAAAACATCAACTGTCAATTTGCGCACAAAAATGCATTTTATCATCATTAGATTCATATGAATGGTAGATTCATAAAATGCACATTTCTTCATCAATGTCTCTCTTACTTATTATAAAAGGTTATGTTTTTATTAGTAAGTAGTGATTGAACATCTTTCATAACTTTCTAGTATACAAATGCTTAACTTTGCTTATGTTTTATGCATGTGTATCCACTAGTGCTTGAAGTACTCTTGTTTTTTATGACTTAGAGCGAAGTGCAACATCAAAGAACGATATGTGTAGAGACTAGATAACAGTTGAAGAACGAAATGTGTAGAGAGCAAAATATGCACCCTGCTCCCAAATTTGAATTTTCCGATTTAAATCGAAAAATCCTTTTTTTAATCAAATCGACTTGTAGTTTCGATATCGGAACTATGTTCAAGTTTTTGTGTTCCGGCATAGGAATCAATTAATTGGAGGGATCGTGAAATTATAGTTCCGTCAGAGGAACCTTCATTTGGTGACCTGTGTTATGAGAGTTCCGATATCAGAACTTGGAACCTATATGGCGGTTTTCCAGAACCGCCGTGGCTGGAATCAGTATACGGCATGACCTCCAACGGCGGGCAGTAGCGCCGTGGTAGGGGTGTCGGACGCGTCGTGAAAGGCTTCTTCATCCACTAGTGAATATGTAGTCACTCAGTTCTCATTTTGCTACATTTCCAACATATAGTAATAGAAGCACTTTCAAAATTCTTTTATTCTAGAGGAATATTTAACGTTGTGCAAGA
Organism: Sherardia arvensis; assembly: GCA_948330725.1. Lineage (NCBI taxonomy): Eukaryota > Viridiplantae > Streptophyta > Magnoliopsida > Gentianales > Rubiaceae > Sherardia > Sherardia arvensis. The sequence continues at coordinate 30,594,524 of OX415240.1, forward strand.
ATGACATAAGCCCTGTTTGGGAACTAATTGTTAGCTGTTAGCGGATTGAAATAGTTGCTACCTATTAGCAGATTGTATTACTTGTTTTGACTAGTTGTTGCAAATGAATGTTTGGTAAAAAATAAATAACGGATAGCTATTTTATTGTGTTAAGTGACGGATAAGGACACCAATTAGTATAATTTATCGTTTTCATTTTTGTGTGTGATCTCTTATTTTGAAGTATAGAAAATATCTCTAATATTGTATTTTAATTTATATATTTAATTTATTCCGGGGATTCTGGGGATAATTATAATTCATTTTAAGTTTTATTGTGGTATTTTTTTCTTAATATATAACCGAATTAAGATTCTTTAGCTAATATGGTTAAAACAATAAAACAATGCTATAGAAAATGTTTGGAGGATAAGTATGAAACTTTTATTTATAATACATAAAAGAATGATGCAAATTTGCTTAAATGATAAAGATGAATCTTTTTATCTATAATCGTTAAAGGATAAAATGAATAATCCCTCAGTCCTAGCGAAACCTACGGAGAGAGAAAATGGAAGTTGAAATTTGGGTGATGAAGTGTATGGTGAAGAATGAATTTAAGAAGAAAGTGGGTGAAACGAGTGGATGAAAATGAAGTAGCATTACCATAAAAAGAAAGTGTGCACCTTTGATTGGGACACTCAAAAAGAAAAGTGTGCAGTTTCGACTGGGACGGAGGGAGTATTGTTGAGTTACAATGCTCAACTGTATAAAAAGAATATATTGTGCCTCGTTTAAATGTTTAATGGAATATACGACCGACGATTACGAAAAGGTTTGAAAGGATAAAAATGAAATTTGATGTATAAACGCTCCTCCTTTTAGCGTTTTTAAAATCAGCTTTTTCTTGAAAATAAATTATTGACAAAAGCTCCTCACCAAACACAGTTAATAATTGTTTGACTAGTCAAAATCTATTTTTGACAAAAAATACAAAACGCTCCTCCAAAACGCGGCTGCCAAACGGGACCATAACCGACATATAACTGGGATCGAATGGTTACATTTCCATGGATTCATGCACTTTACACTGCCATATTTTCATCAGGAATATGCTTATGTCCAGAGGTAATTCAAAGTCTCAGACTGTTTATTCTCTCATTTGGTGTAGCCGGATAGAGACTTGGTTATTGTCGTTGTTGTTGTAAACATGTGTTGAATTTTCTAAAAGTAAGGTCATACATCACTATCTTCAATATGAGCGTTGTGATGACCTTGCTCATCCCCATCATCCTTTTCATTTCGGGGATTTTCTTCGTCACGAGGCGGAGAGTACAAGTTGAAAACCTCCATGTACTTGGCCTTCACAGGGGACTCTGGAAGACTGGGGTCGTCCTTCCCAGAATCAGTCACTTCTTCGCTCATATCTACCATCCCTTGGTCGAAGGAACATACAATGTTAGCAGTGATCGGTTTTTGGATTCCCGCCCCGTGACCCTCGTCGAAGAGGGTTAGGATCGATGGCTTTAAGCACTCCACTCCGCCTCGGACAAACTGATCCATCGTGGAATCGTATTGACCGGCATCCTTACGATGGAATCGTAAAAACAACAACTTCATCTTCAAATTAACGTAAGGTACAAAATTGAACAATATTGAAATGTTAGGTACACGTTTTGAACACTTTGAATGTTAGGTACAAAAATAGAACAATATTGGAATGTTAGGTACAAAATCTGAACACTTTGAATGTTAGGTACAAAAATTAACATTTTGAGCAATGTTAGGTACGAAAAATGAACTTTAGTCAATTAAAAATATTGTTCTATGGATTCAAACTACAAAAAATGAAATATTAATTAAAACCACTTGACAGTAAGTGAAGTTTATTAGGCTCACTACACCATGAAAGCTTGTAAAGGCAAGTATTTAACAATTCAATAATCGAAAGAAAATGAATTATAAAAGATCCCTAGTCGCACCCATGTCTGAATTCACAAGCACGTTAGGTCACGACAGAGCGATATCCAAATCTGCCGATGAATAGGCTCATTACTTGCAAGCATTTTAGGGTTTGCTATGCAATACCCAACTCTGCCGACAAGTACGGGGCTTGAACAAAGGACCTTTCCCTTTAATCTCATCCCATGTCAATTTCACAAATATGTTAGGGCATGCCAAAGCGATTTCCAATTTTGTCAATGAAAAGACTCGTAACTCGCAAGCATATTAGGGTTCGCTAAGCATATCCAACTTTGCCGACAAGTACGGGGAAGAGTAAAAGGAAGAAAACTCTATTGCATAATTTATTACACAGAGTTGACAGTCTAAATTTGTTAAACAAACCAGATAATGTCATTTTGTCGGTTTTCAAGGTAGCATCTCCTGACATCATCCAGCTCCTTTATCTAATGCATGATTTTCCATTTCCTGGCTCCATCAGTGTTGTAGCTACTTCGTGGCCTTGCGCCTGAAATTAAGAAATACAATCAGCAGTATCTACACTCTTAAAAAGGGCACACTTCTGCTATCAAGTAGAACTAATCCCTTGACCTTACTAGGTAAGGAGCTGTGTGTGTAGGTGTGATTTTTCTTTTCCCTACTAGCTATTCTAGCTAGTGAGTCAGCTACATCATTTGATTCTCTATATATGTTTTCAAAGGAAACAGTAGAGGGTGCAAAATCACTTACAAGTTGCCATATGTTTCTGATTAGGAATTCCAGTTTCCATGGTATCTTGTACTGTCTTGTTATGATTTTCAGCAGCACCATAGAATCAATCTCCACTTGTAAATCTTGTATCCCTTCATGGTATGCTGCTTGTAACCCTTATGTTAGTGCAAGTGTCTCAGCCTCCAGACTGGTCTTTCTGTTTAAGTAAACTGCTTTTGCAAGAGTTACTTCTCCCAATGCATTTCTGATGACAACTCCAGCACCTGCAAAACCCGGGTTTCCTAGTGATGACCCATCAGTGTTAAACTTGAAGCTTCTAGGGTGCTTCCAAGTGACCTGCTTCACTAGAGCTGTTGTAGGACTAGGCAAACCAACAAAGGTTAAATTTATCAAATCATGATACAATATTCTAGTATCTGATTGTTCCAGGCCAGATTATGTGCTTTCAAAATATTTTGAAAACTTCTCAAAATATTGTTTCTCATGGTATGCAATCTTGGCTTGACTTGTTCGTATAGATAGGTATTTCTAGAGCACCATATTGACCCAGTAACAAGCAATGGCAGTAATCTAACCAATAATCTATGCAGTTCAGATTTCAAATTTAAGTTCCAGTAATAAAAGAATCGGTCCCACAAGTTATCAAATGTTTCAGGAGTAAGATCAAATATGATATGAAAACAATTCCATAAATCATGTATGACAAGACAGTCATTGAAAACATGCTGTAAATCATCACAATAGTTCCCACAATAGCAGCAAATAGTTGTCACATAAAATCATGTTTTGTTGTAACACATACCATTAGAATTAGCCTGTTCAAAAGTTTCCAATTGAAAATTGACCAATACTTGGGAACATATTTCATCCATAGGAACTTATAAGATGGTACTATTAATTTTTTCTTCCTCAAGAGCTCATAAGCTGAAGATATGGAAAAGATACCAGTTGGTTCAGGTTTCCATATAAGCTTGTGTAACCATCAAATATTGAAAAGTCTTTCTGCAAGAGTTCAATGATATCATGGGGAAGACCTGACATTAGACTTTCAGTAATATGTTGTTGATCATAAACAAATTCTTTTACTGTAAGTTCAGCAAGAGGTATATCTGTGTCAGATTTCCATATATCAATTAAAAAGCATGATCCTAGCCAATTACTTTCCCAAAAAGACACTTCACCTGAACCAACCTGTACCATAGTATTGTTCTGAGCAATTTCATCCATTTCCCAAAATCTTCTTCAAGTCCTAGACTTCATCCTGTAACCTGGTAGTGACCACATAAAAGAAGCCCACAGACTCTTTCCAATTTGTAATTTCCATCAAATTTTCAGTGAAAAACAGTCCATTAAAGTGTGAAGGTTTTCAAAGATAGCCCATTTTCTAGATAGGGATAACACAGATTTTCCCCATAGGAACTTATTAAAAATCACATGCAATCTATCCAATATCCCATTTGTAGGCTTTATTATTGCAAGAATGTGTAAAGGAATTGCTGAAAGCACATGTTTTGCTAGTACTAGTCTCCCTGCTTGATTTAACATTTTATTTTGCCAAGCTACTAATTTTGCAGTGATATTATCATATAGTGGTTAAAATAAGAGTGCTTTTTCCTTCCAATAAAAACAGGGCAGCCTAAATACTTAAAAGGAAAACTCCTTCTAGACATTCCAGTTAGCTCAGAAACCATTGTATGATAACTATTAGGAGCAAAGTTTGACAGGTAGTAAGCAGATTTTTCCACATTTATTTTTTGACATGTTACATACTCATATTTTTCCAGAAATGTCATCATATTCATGATGATGTGTCTATTTGCTCTAAGAAAAACACATGTATCATCTGCAAAACTTAGGCTTGTGATTTTCTGTGTCAAGTTTGGCAACTTGTAATAATCAATCTTAGCTTGTTCATAGAGGGATCCTAAGGTTCTTGTGAAGGCTTCAGTTAGCGGAATAAAAAGAAAAGGAGATAGGAGATCTCCCTGCTTAATACCACGTGAAGCTTCAAAAAAACCAAAGGGTTTCCCATTCACTAAGACTGAGAATCTTGTTGCTTTAATGTTACCCATGGTATTACTGATGAATAGATTTGAAAATCCCATTTTCTTTAATAGTTTAGAAGAAAGGCCCAAGACACTCTGTCAAAAGCTTTCATCATGTCCAACTTAAAGAAAATATTGAAACCTCCAGTTTTAGAATCAGAAATTCAGTTAGTTCATTCATGAGTAAGACATTGTCAGCTAACTCCCTGCCATGAACAAAGGCTGATTGTTCAGGCAATATTAAGTTAGAAACCATGGGTTTAAGCCTATCTCGACATGATTTTGTTAATAAAATTCGAGAGGCTAATAGGTCTATAGTCCGAGAAGTTAGTGTTTACCTATCTCTTAGGGATAAGAGTAATGAAGGATGCTGATATTGCAGTAGGCATAGGCACTCCCAATAAAAATTCATTCACTGCCTGCAAAAGATCGTTAGATATAATACTCCAGCAGTGAGTATAAAATCTCCCTGTGTATACATCCGGGTCTGGTGCAGATTCACCATCCATATGAAGCGCTATGTCCTTTAATTCCTCCAATGTGACCTGTTGATTGAGCTTCTGATTCATATCAGAGGTCACCATTAAAGGAATATTCTGCAGGAGTTCATTTGAAAAATCCTCATCAGAAACATTTGATTCACAAGATAGCAAATTTTTGAAAAAATTCACAGCTTCAGTACCAATTTCATCTGGATTAGAAATCCATTCATTGGCTGAGTTCTTAATTAAAGCTATCTTTTGTTTCGCGTGTTTTGATTTGACAGTAGAGTGAAAAAACTTTGTGTTGGAATCTCCTTCTTGTAACCATTTAATCCTATATTTTTGTTTCCAAAAAATCTCCTCTCTTAGTAAAGCTCTGGTTAACTCATCATGTGCTAGGTGAAGCTCAGCCCTATTAGCTCCTGTTTTATTAGCTTGGTACTCTAGCTCTCTCAATTGAACTTTATCTTCTGCTAGCTTAACAGTATCATGAAAATTGCCAAATACAGTTTTGTTCCATTCTTTGAGTTTAGCCTTTAGTCTTCTTAACTTAAGTGAAATGTTAATCATACCATAAAGACCAGTATTTTCAGCCCAGTTACTTTCAACTAACTCAGTAAAAGTTTCATGAGCCAACAGTGTTGAAATTTAAAGGATCTACCAATAGAGCACTGAGATTAATTATCTAGGTTAACTAGCATGAGAGCATGATCTGAAGCTATTCTTGATTTTACCCTAATACTAGCATTAGGAAAAATAGTATGAAAAGCATCAGACATTAACCCCCTATCCAATCTTTCCCAGACTGTTCCAACATTTCTGTTTCTAGCTCTACGATTCCCTGCCCAAGTGAAAAGGTTCCCTGATGATGGAATTTCAGTTAAAGAATTGTCCTCTATAAACTCATTAAATTCATGCGTGGAATCCAAATTAGGTGCAGATTGACCTAGATATTCAGATGAGTATCTATTCACATTAAAGTCACCCACAAATGTTGTTGCAAGACCTGTATATTTATGTAAAAAATTCCCATAGATCTCTTCTTGCAACTAAGTTATGCCTAGCATAAATGAAAATAGCAGTCCATGTTTCTGTCACAGAGTGATGTTTAATAGTAGTGCATAAACATTGATCATGAGTAGACAAGATTGATTTGTTATAATCATCATTCCAAAAGAGCCAGATTTTATCTCTAGGTGCAGCATAGTAATGAGTATAACCCAGTTTAAATGCAATGGATGCAATTTTACTACTACTTAAAAATGGTTCTATGATGACAAATAGGTATATGATACTTTATTTTAACATGTAAGACTCTAGCATGTGTTGCTTTATTTTTAATACCTCTCACATTCCACATACAAAAATTGACTCCTGGCATGATTAAACTAAATGAGATGGATCAACTTGAGACCTAATTACAACATTTTTTTGTGTACTGGTATAATCCTTATTTTTTCCCCTAGCTTTCCTTCCTGTTTTAGGAATTTGGATGGTAGAATCAATTTGCACTTCAGACTGTGACTCAGATATTAGTCTATTAAACCTATTTTGATCTACATGTTCCAATATATAGTCACCCTCTGCCTCTTTTGACTTTTTTTCCTGAGACCACTGGAAACTAGAGCTATGGGCCATATTGTTTATAAGTACATGTTCCTTAGTAGTCAGGGGGATGTTACGTGTGAGTTTACCTGTTGGACAGTTTGATCTGCTAGTATTGGATTGGCCCTTAGTAGGGTAGGTGAGGTATTTTAAGTCTCCTGTTGTTGACCTGCTGACACACTTATTTGCTGGACCTCTGTAACTTCCACTGCATCTGTGATAGGATGATTGTTGTCGGTTTGGTCATTTGTTCCTTCATTGTTGATGAGAGCTTCAAAAGTATTCCCTGTAGGTACTGCTTCGCTAGCTTTCATCACTAGCTGTGAGGTGTTGTTGTTGTCAGACACCATTTTGCCTTTACCTTTAACCTTCCAAACCCATCTTTCTCCTGCATCAAAGCCTGTATTTTCCAATGAGGCATCTTCAACAGAGTTGTTAGCAATATCAATAGGAATAGTATACTTATCTTTATTTGACAAACCAGAGTAAATTGGCCCTTGTTTTAAGGTAGAATCTGATTTGCAAACTAGCTCATCATGCCCAAGTTTAAAACACTTTTTGCAGTAATAAGGCACACCCTCATACTCAACATATTGCCAAAAACCTTTATTCCTATAGTTTATCCATATTCTCTCACATAAAGGCTTTGTTACATCAACTTCTACACACACTTTTGCTACATGAGGCCTTGTTTTATTTATTGTTGCTTTATCAACTTTTACAGGAGGGCCTATAAGATTTCCTAATGAGAGCATAGTATTTTCATCAAACAGTTGATGAGGAAGGCCACAGAAACATACCCACACGAGAACTAGTGAAGATTCTGCTTTAGGGTTAAAATCTGCGCTCCATTTGGTGATCGTTAGCGAGTAGAACCCAAAATTCCATACTTTATGCATCCAACACCTGTAGAAATCGTCAGGCAATTCAAAATGAGTAAACACATGTTTGTTATCAACCAGAAGAATCCCAAAGTGCCCCTTAAACCCTGCCGTCTGGAAGTCCTTTCTCAGTCTCTCCATCTAAGGACGAGATCTAGAGAAGCTTCCGACCAGCGTATATCTCAGTGGAGCCTCCAGTTTATCACACTCCTCGTCAGAGAAGTAAATCCCTGGTTCCCCCAAATGATCAACGCGCGGCTTTGGATTGAAGGGCACTCTAGAATCAGCGACATGCGAATGTATGATCAGGTCTGAAGTGTTAGATGGGTGGGTATTTAGAATCTGAGCGTATGACAACAAGGGTGGCGCTTGATCACCCGTCGGCGGCTCCGCCATGACGGCGGTGCCGATTAAACTGTGAGCGTGTGAATCGCCCAAATCGCCAGTCTGAAAACGGGCCGGGTCAGAGCGAGAGGAACGCCCAAATTGACGTAACGGATGGCCGTCGGATAAGGCCTGCTATTCCGGGGAATAGCTCCGGGGACGGGCACGATTCTGATGCTCCCGACTGAACTACAGCGAGACGACCTGGGTGATACATGCAAGAGAAAAGAAGGATACTCATATGAGACCAATAATATCCACTAAACTATATTATCCCGCGACGACCAGAACCCCACATTCGATTAGTATGAGAAATAATAAGAAGAATTGAGAGAATGAATACGAGCTCAAATATGAGATCACATAAAATATGACAACTCGATAACTATATAATATAACATGGTGAACGATAAATCCACTGAATGCGTTTAGCAGTATCTGATACCAGCCCTTGGGATGTGCGATCGGTGGTGCGATCGCACATGGTTTTATATTCCCCAGGGCCTCATAAATTAATTTTAAGTGTAGTTAATAATATGATAAATGGAATTTTTGGAGATTGATCTCACAATTTGATTAAATTAAATTGAGATTAGATAAGGAAGGAAAGATCACATAAGCATATATTTAGGAGATCAACTCCGATATTTTTTAGGGAATATATTTTTCTCAAAAAAACTGTATATATAAGAAGTCTAACTACATTCGATCTCCTAATTTTTAACTAAATGATTTAGGATAAAAATCGATATATACTTTCATATTATAATCTCATTTATTAATTGGTAATTATTTGATATTTTATCATTGTAATTTCCGTAAAATTAAAAATTGAAATTAATGATTACATATTCAATGTTATTTAAGGCCAAGTCTATTGAAAGTCCAACTTTCCTAAATATTATAGAACTATCACTATATATATTTAAACTCAAGTGACACAATTTTGTGTTAAAACATTGATCATTTTAAAGTGAACATATAATATAACATGTTTTAATGCGAAAGTTCAAGAAATGTTATGTAAAAATTAAAAAAATTTAATTAACATAATATACAATTTAAATTAAAATGTATACTACATAAGGTGAAACGTATAAAGATTTTCATGAAAAGTCAGAAAAGTGAGCTCAGAAGATCTTCTCGTATTTAAAATCTTACTCTCTTTTATCAGCTAATCAAAAATCCTCTAATGAAAATAAATATCTATCCCAAAATTTCTAATATTTAATAATAATGAAATAAAACTGGTTTACAACCACTAAACACGTATGATCATATAAGTTTATATATAAATTTAAATATGGAGGGTCATAATTTTATTTTCGCACAAGGCACACTACCCCTACAGCACTGTTTATTTAATTATTGTTTTTTCAAAATATACTATGTCAAATTCTATAAGCATGAAAAGGAAAACAAAACATAAATTTAAGTGCGAAAAAACGAGGATGAGCTGTAGTCAAGAATGCAGTGCTAGTGTCTCATTCCCCAAGAGAGTGAAAAGTTTAAAAATTCAGAAGAAGCAAAGCTCAAGAAGTTACCAGAAAAAAAGGTGCAATAAATATGCGCTGACCAATTTTCTCTCTGCTCTAGAGGTGACAACAGAGGCAGGCATTCATGCAAGCCTACTCCAACACCCTATTTCCATCTTTTTTCTGTTTTTTAATTCTCATTTCTATCCTTTCCCCAACCTCATGCTCCCTCCTTCCAATGGCTTCCTCCCTCAAGGCCCTGGTTGTCTTCAGAAACTACGTGTTCCAAGGTTTGTTCAACATGTTTGAAGTTTTAATCTAGTCCTTGTGGGTTTTTACTTTTTACCTGCAGAAAACTTTCTGGGGTTCGTTAAAAATGGAGTCTTGATTTGATTTTCATTTTGCATGTGGTTTTTGGCCATTCTTTTCTGATTGGTTTGTTGGATTTTTTGGCAGAGCTGATTAGAGCGGTGCATGTGTATGGGTTCAAGGGAGTTGCAGAGGAACATGCTGTGGAGAGGGAGTATTTGCTCGGTAATGTTGACCTTGGGTATCAGGAGATAGATAATCCTGGAAGGCTTTTTACCCTGGAGAAATTCGATGTTTATAAGCACTATCCTGGTCTGACTAATGGTGTTTGGGACTGCATTTTCGTGTTTCATGGAGGCCTTACGAGGGTATGGGTTCCTAGGGAATTATCATTTTCATGGTATGTCAGGGTTTTTCGTTTTGTTTTTCTTTCTTAAATTGATTCTGCATGTTGGTTTTCATGTAAAATAAAGGCATCCTAAAAGTTGATGGCATAAGAAACAGTGGCTTATGTTCAATTTTAATGTATATGTGAACAATTGACAAGAGATTTTCAAATTTGGAAGGCTGGCTATTGTTAAAATGGCTTGTTTTAGGATATGCCTCCTTAGTTTGATTCGGTATCGTTTTCGTCAGGAAACTGGTTATTGATTCTTATTTTTCTGTTTCAGCTAATATATATGAGTTTTCTTGTCTGATGATGCTACATAGGAATCCCAATGTGGCATTACTTCATAATCTGGCAAGGGATCTTGAAACCATTTACTGGTCACTTAAATGTGATGATCCTATTGACATGGATATAAAACCAAATGTGACTGAAGTAAGTGGCAACAAACAAAATGTTGATTCTGGCCAGCCTTCTCTAGGGACTCAGAGTATGCCTCTCTTGGATTTGAATTCACCGCCTTCTGAAGCCGGGGATGAAGAAACCGTTCTAATGGGTATAGGTTATATTTCAATCTCTTTTTTGAAATATACTATATGAAGTATGAAAAGTGGTTTTTTCCTTCTTCCTATATGAGCTTGTTTGATAACGCTGGTAGCCTGGAATCAAGAATAAAGTGTTTCTTAATTTACATGAGTTCCTCATTTATTGAATCTCAACATCTTGTTTTAGTAATGCTTCATACGGTTCTCACTGATGTCTGAGCCATTCAGTAAGATATATTCATACGTATATCCTTTTTTAAGTTGTCGTACTTGGAAATACACGTTAAAAAGCCCTCCCTTTTAACGCACTTTCTGACATGTGTAGTCATGAGTGTAGTAAAGCTGGTGACTTTAACTAGACAAAATCAAGCTAAGTTATGAGCATTCGTAAACTCATAAAGGCTTGTGTTTAGAGTATAGATAAAAACTAGTATCCCAGTTTAGTGTTTAGGCCATCAACAACTAATTAGTGTTTTTTCTGAGTGTTTAGGCAATTTTTTAGCTCAATGTTGCTCCGTAAGCTCTTGAGCCATTAAGATGGATAGATTAGTCGGTTTTTCAGGCTTCAAAAGTTATCTACGTTTTTAAATCCTAGGAATATCTAGCTGGACTTAGAAAGGCTCATACATGGAACTAGTTACCAATTTTTCTAAACTTCATACCCAATTAGGTAAAATATCTATGGTCTTGTGCTAGTTGTTGAAACTCATGAGCACATTTGTGGACAATCTTTATATATATGGTTGCATCAAAAGTTGTTAAGAGGTGGCATTTTTGCCTTCTTCTTCTTAGTCACTTCCTTTTTAAGGTTATAGACCTGTTTCAGTAGAGCAGATAGACCTAGAGGACCGAGCTTTGCTCTTGAGCGAAAAGGATTGCATACAAAAAATTAGTGTAACGTTCGAAAATGAGATTGTCTTCTAATATTTGTATAGAAAGTAGTGGTATTTTCAATGTTTGCTTTTGCCTGTGGCCGAAGTGGTATCTATGAGTTCTTGGTAAAGAGTATTATGCTATATGTTCTATATATTTCACTTCTAGTTTTGACATCTATCAACATTTTTTCATGTCATCAGTGTCCTGCTAAATGGGAATAATACAAACGCTAAGAAAAATTGTGAATAATGCTGTTTGAAGTCTTGAATTTTCAGTTGGTTATTGAACTTCATGCTGTTGTTACGAAAAATGCGTTTCAATAGATGAGCACAATAATGTTGTTACTCATTAAAAGAGACCTCTTGCCAAATGTGTCCTTTATTTTCACATTTTTAAATCTGTTGATGCTTTATTTTACCAGCTTTGGTAGTGTTGTAAATCTGTTTGATGCATTGGGAATAAATAACTGGCAGGTAGAGTGTATCTTTTGTGATACAATTTTGAGTTTACTGTTTGTAAATATGCATAAGCTTCTGTAGTTGTTTTTTTGTTACAATTTACTACTTAGTGAATAAGGAAGATTGTAGGTACCAAAGAGCAGAAGTGCAGGAGAGTTGCAGCTGGTGATATTTCCTTGGAAGATCTCACCAAATATTTTAATACTCCCATCGCTGAAGCTTCAAAAGCCCTGAATGTTGGCCTCACGCTACTCAAAAGAAAATGCAGACAATTTGGAATCTCTCGCTGGCCACATCGAAAGATTAAATCACTTGGTGCTCTCCAGGTCTGTTTTCTTTTCTTGATCCTTTTCAGTGCCCTGTTCTTATCGATATTCGTGTTTTTGTTTATTCAATAACACTTCTATTCCCATCTGAATTTTCCTCGTTAAATATCTGTATTTATATATACAAAGTGTGTTATCATCAATTAAAGGTTAGGAAAGCTTCTGAGGTAGACTGAGTGTATGGTCAATTAAGGGCGGGTTTGGATGTGATGTAGTGCCTGATGCTCAGCAATTTGCCACAGGCAAAGTAATTTATGATAGTTCGCATGGGGAAGTTTTCAAAAGTTGTATATTTTTTGGGATATGTATGCTACCTTGATGTTGTTTTCCTTTACAGTAGATGTAGATTTTTAGCACAATGCATTTGCTCAAGCATGGACATTATTATCTCCTAATGTTTGTATGTGCAGGTAGAAATTGAGAGGCAGCTGGAGGAGGACGAGACTGCAGCGCTGAAAGTGGCGAAAAGGTGGAAAATGATAGAAAACGAGAAGGAAAACATTGTAAAGAAACCGTCCCTCGAAATTCAGCTGGAAACCAGAAAGATCAGGCAAGAAATATATAAGCTGAAGTATAAGGCTAAAATGATGCATGAAAGACGAACACTGCCCTTGTTTTAGGCATAGAATTGGTAGCGATTACAAGGAGCTATGGGCAGGTTGCTAGCTAATCTTTAGAAATAACTAAACTTTGTCTTTTGATGTATGATACCAACTATCTTAGGATATTGTTAGCATTTAGAAATGCACAAAGAGTGCATCCTTTTTGGTACTCATCCAAGCCTACTAGCCTAGTTAGTATATCTTGGATGCCTTTTGTAACTGAACAACTGCTTTACTCACTGTCTCCATTTTTAAGGCTTGGGGGGGCCTATACATACCCTCACTTCGGCGGTTATGATTATAATGTCATCACATATTGAACTCAGCTATGGAGCTTTTCTGTCTCATGCTTCAGAAGAACGTCGTCGTCTCGTGGAATGCGCTTATTGCTGGTTGTACCCAGATTGGAGAGTCTGCAATGGATTTTGAGCTCCTCAAGGAGATGCTGATCTATAAGAAAGTGTAATCTTAGCTTGTGGTCATCTGATGAGTCCACATGCAGATTTCCTCATAAAAGAATCGATCTTGGAGAAATCGACGTTGTGCCAATGTGCCTCAAAGATCAAAGATGAGAACAGAAAACTCCATAGGAGAAACACAGATACTTCCTTCTTCTTACAAAAGTTCAGGTTACAAAACGCACTAAAACAGCCTACTTACACAAAATCTATGCTGCCGAACTACAGTCTGTCATCAAGACTACACCGCCAAGCGGTTATTAGAGAACACGTTACAAACTACGTGCACAGAAGACAACCGGTTGAAGCATGCACATATTCATAGTAAGCTACACAGATCCATCGAAAATGGTCCAAGCTATTGTGCTGAAGTTGATAATGTCCAAGTAACACATTATCAGTAGTACTCCAACCCAGAGGACTGAAACATGAAATGGACTTTGGGATTCTTCGGCCCAGGGTAGAAGCACCAATTTCCTTTTGTACCATTTTACACAATTATTACAAATGGGATGTGACTCTAGGCTAACCACTGGAAATTACAATCCTATTAGCGAAGGCACATGATGAGGAGTGTGCACTAAATCCTATGTAGATGCGGGAAAAAGTAAGGGCGCGATTAATACACTTGAACTGAGCTAAACCGATCTGAATTGAATTGAATTGGATTGATCTAAACTGAAATGAATTGAATTAAATTGAAAATTACTTGAACTCAACTCAACTCAACTGAAATTCATTTAATTTTTTTGATACAATATAATCATATTCAAAATTTTGATTACAAAACAACCCATTGACATATATTGAATTGAACTTAACTGAACAAAACTGAATTGGAGAAACAAATCATTGCGTTAATATAATCAAATTAGCTAAATTTTATTAAATTATACTTCATCAAAACCTAACTTAAATATTAAACAGAATTGAGTTTCAGTATACTGAACTGGACTTTACTGAACTGAATTGATGAAACAATTAATGTATTGATCTAACCAAATTATATTGTATTTTTATCAGCATCAAACTTAATAAATTGAACATAGTTTGATAAACTGAAATGAGCTGAAACATACTGAATTGAACTAAACTGAACTTAATTAAGTTTAACTAACAAATGTATGTGTTGATATAGTAATTAATTAGCAAAGTTTTATGATATCATATTTCATCAATTATAAATTTAATAAATTGGACATAGCTTACTAAACTAAATTGAACTGAATCATACTCAAATGAACTCAATTGAACCGAAGTGAAGGAAACAATCAATGCTTTGATATAACTAAATGAACCTGTATTTTATCAAATCATATTTCATTAGAACCGAACTTAGTAAACTGAACATGGGTCAATAAACTAAATTGAACCAAACTTAATTTTTTTTAAAAAAAATTAAAGAAACAAATCAATGCATTGTTTGAATTCAAATGGATTTTGCAACCAAATCAAATGGATATAGCAACAAGAATTTGGCAATCTCTACCTGACGTTAGAGAAACTAAAACAAAAGAATAGTAAATAGAATTGAATTGAACTACACTTAACTGAAATGAACTGACTTTTCAATATAAATTTGAAATCATTAAATTATATTTTCACTGAACTTAACTGAATTAAATTGTATTTACTCTGAATTATTAGCATATAATTAACATATAATTTGTTTTAAAAAAACTTAAAAGTATAATGCATTAAAATGAAGTGAAAAATATTATATTAGTTGTATAAAACAGACCCTAAGTATTATCTTCCATTATTTTAATTTAGATCCTGATTTAATACCCTATTCGCAATTATATGTTACTGAAATAATTAAATGATGCATGTGTGATATAAATGAAATATAAATGAATATGCATTATAATGTGTATATTTAATACGTATTTTTATTTAAAATTATAATACTATAAAGTACGAAATGTAGTAACATGTCCTTATTATTTCATTTAACATATAAACTTCTTTACACATTTACAAAAGGAAGTGACACTCTAGGCTAACCACTAAAATTTACAATTTTGTTGAGTAAAACTTTTCTCCCTTTTGATCCACATTTACATGCCCTTGTTATATGATAATGCGGTAACATTCCATTGGAATAATAGGGAAAAACTTAACCTAGCGGGCTAGCCCAATTGTCCAAAGACATCTTCTTAGAACAAGTCCAAAAACTTTTCTATAATAGCAAATTTGTTCAAATATGGAGAATTTGACCCTTTTTTGAACTCCAACAGATTCTCCATCTCATTCTCCATAATAGGAAAATTGAAGAGATAGAAGGTTTGCTTCTCCAAATTTAGAGAATGAGGAAGAAGATTTGGAGAACCAAAATTTAATGCTATCTGCATTGTTTTTTGTTATTTCACTCATTAATTGTTTATCTTCAATAATTTTAAATGATAATATCTTAAAATAATTACAATAAAATTTTATCAAAAACACATATTCTAAAAATATGCATAAAGACGATCGTAACAAGATCTCATATGACTATTTTTACATGTACATATCTATTGATATTTAATAATCAAATATAATCTATTTTCCAATATAAATTTACTAAATTTTAAGGTTATAAATATATTTATTTTGACGTTTTATATAAGTTATAACGTTTAAATTTAAATTTTTTATTAAACATTTTATTTCTTATGGTTGAAAATAATAACTTGTAACAAAAAATTGAAAAGAGATGAGTCTAATTATTCATAATACATTACAAAAATAGTTATATTGTAACTCATGATGTGTTATTTTTATAAAATGTAATTTTATCATTTTATAAGTTAGAGTAAGTAATTTTAAATATGAAATATTATTGTAATATGTATTTTAAGTTAATTATTTATTTGTTCATCATTATTTGGACTTATTGAATATATGATCAAAAAATAGAAAACAATAGGATAAGTGTATAGTAATAAATGTCAATAAATTATAGGGAATGGAAAATGGAGAAACTGTTGGAGTTGAGGTAAAAAAATATGGGGAATATGGGATTTGCTTCCCTATTATGGAGAATGTGACTAGATAATCTGTTGGACTTGCTCTTAAGAGCCTTGGCTGGAGAGGGGTCCAGGGTTCGAATCCCCCCTCCAACAAGCCCCCGTGGCTTCTCCCAATTTCCACAAAGTCTCCAATAGCATGCTCAACTCAAAACAGTTCAGAGTTACCAGAGCTACATCAACTGGCGCATGAAGTGCGAAGCGGCGAAGTGTATCAGACGGTGTAAGTGGAGTTTCACCTCACCTCACTCAAGTGAGGACCTCAGGCCACTACGACGTACGGATCAATAGGATATGATAGAGTAGGTTTAGTTAGGATCCATGTACTCGTTAGGCTCTGTTGTAATATGATAAAAAAAAAAAAAAAAAAAAAACTTATTTCACGAAGGAGACAAGTATTATCTTATCATATCTTTATCTTGTCATATCTTTATATGTTGACTAATTATCTTATCTTATCTCATTCTTAACACTGTAAATATTGATCATGAATTATCTCAACAAACTATCCAATTCACACAGAGTGTGTACAAAATTGTAGAAATGAGCTGAAACACATGGTGTGCTGATACAAATCCGCTTATAAAGATTTAAGTGAAGAGAGTAATTAAAGTCGGTGAAAATAGGTTAAAATTTTATTAATCGCCAGGCCCGCACATTGACTTGAACTCTTGAGCTACTAGTTACCGTTGACTTGAGCTTTAAACTAGTAAATACAATTTTAAATCCAAATCACCGTTTTTTGACATAATTTTAAATTATAATTTCTCCGATGAAGTATCAACAATATTCATGAAATCCATTACAATATCAAACTATGCATATATCTTTCACAGTGATGAATATTTTACTTTTCTGCATTCATCCCTACTCCTTCATGTATATTATTTATTTTAAAATAATATTACTTTTATTTTGTAATGGGTATGTTTTTCGAGTTGGTTTTTGAGTGACGGTCACTATATAGTGACGATAACTGTATTAGAATATGAAAGGAATGAGGTTTTTATTTGCAATTTTGACAAAAATATACTATTCATTGTTCACATGCGCATTGTTCACTCAGTCTAAAAAACAAGCATTTTATTCTAAAAAATGACTCGTTAAGCGTGAAATACAAGCATGTTCTAAAAAACAACATGTTTGGTCTAAAAAACAAGCATTTAAGGGTGAAATTCAACCATGCTCTATAAAACAATCTTTTTTACTTCAATATACATGAACTCCAAAAAGGAACTTGTTAACTGTGAAATGCAAACATTCTCTAAAAAACAACATGTTAAATGTGAAATGCAAGCATGTTCTAAAAAACTACCTGTTTGGACTAAAAAACAATCATTCAAGTGTGAAATTCAAGCATGCTGAACGCAATTTACATAAATTATAGAAAAACCCCTACGCGTGATGCAATTTGTATAAATTACATAAAAATCCCCGTCCCAAACTTCTTTGCATATAAACCCGTCACTATACAGTGACAAGACTAATTACTGTTTTTGTGGTAAAATTTGAGTTGGATGAAGATATTAATAAGCATGAATTGTCAGGTGGGGAAAAGGTTGTCGAGGGAAGGGCCGACCCAGCAAGATGTAATGGGAGACATCGCCTCTCACTATCATTCTCATTTTTTTGGAGTCTCAAGAAGACTCGCCATGCGATTACTGCAAACTGCTCTCCTGCCCATATTCCCCGTCTAATTCTAGCAACTACTACTACTATTATTATTAATCCATGCTACATACAAGTGCGTGCACAAGATTGTTATTTCTAATTTACTAACCAAAACTTTTTTTTTTAAATAAACTTGAGTAGAAGATGCAATAAAAATGGAAGATATGTATTATTTATTATAGCGCTTATCAGCTAATTTAAATTCAAAAATTTAACTGTAAATTTAAATATAAAAAAAAACCTTCACACTTGGACATATAACAAAAATATGAAAATCAACAATCGACATATGATATTATAACAAACAACATTCTTCATTGAAAATGAAAATCGAATGTACATTCGAACAGTTGAAAAATACTTAGAAAATGCTAAAACGAATGTCTCGAAATAAAAATTATCATCCAATGTCAATTATTTTTGCATGTTTCACGCTTCATAAGTTCATTCCAGGGCCGGCCCATATATGAGGCCAACGAGGCACTCGCCTCAGACCCGAAAATTTAAATAATATTTTAGGTCCAAATTTTTTAAAAATTGTAACTGTTTATATATAAAAAATCAGTAATTTGGGCTTATTTTTAATTTAAAATCAGAGTCATATTTGGGCTTGTTTTCAATTTAAAATCAGGACCTTATTTGGGCCCATTATAAAAGGTCAGTGTTAGGTGCAGAGACAATTTGATTTTGCAGGTCTGAAAAAGACAAAATTACCGTCATTTTTACACTATTACCTAGACCTGCATCAGTAAATCAGGGGTATTTCAAGTCAATATCAGACCTGCAAAATCAAAATGTCCCTGCACCTAAAATCCACGTTTTAAAACTAATCAGTTTTCGAAAGTCTTTTTTATAAAAAACGAATTAAATATATAAAAACAATTAAAAAGGAAAAGAAAGATTGCATACCTCCCTTTCCTGGTTCTCTTTCGTTCGACAGTTCATCTTTTGCCTTTTGGAGTCTGGATTTTCGACCATTTTATGCTCAAATTATCTTTATTTTTGTGTTCTTCCATTGAGATAAACACTCCTAAAATTTCAACTTATCTAAATTTGAAATGCAAAATTTGTGATATGCCCGGGTACAAATTTCTTGAGTTCTTCCATTGTGATTTGATGGGCAGAATCTGTGCTTTATTACTAATATATATACATTACGCATTAATATACATGATGTCTTATTTTAGAGATTAAACAATAAAAATGATAGGAGATATGCGCTATTAGATAATTTTTGAATGCTTATGCTATATTTGTTTGTCGCGCTTATTTATTTATTTATTGTCGATTTTGTTTGATGGAAAATACTTCTGCAAATTGATAAATATAAGTGTG
Source organism: Sherardia arvensis (assembly GCA_948330725.1). Classification (NCBI taxonomy): domain Eukaryota; kingdom Viridiplantae; phylum Streptophyta; class Magnoliopsida; order Gentianales; family Rubiaceae; genus Sherardia; species Sherardia arvensis. Next base: position 30,614,027 of record OX415240.1, read on the forward strand.
CTAACGGATGGTCGAAAAAGAAGAAAAAAAGGCGCACGAGAAAAATTAGTTATATTTATGAATATTAGGAGACCTATTTTGTAAAGTCGCCTCAACCCCTAACTTAGTTAGGGCCGGCACTCATATGCAAGAGTTTGTAATTTCTACTTTAAATCATGAGTTTATACAAGGAACTAGTGTTTTTACTATATATGATGAACATCGCAAAATAGCTATGACAGAAGTGAGTGTATATATACCAGAACACATTTGGAATTCGATAGGTGGTGGTGATATCAGTGAAATTGAATCATAAAATTCAATTGATATGCATTTCGGAAATAAATGAACATGTTTGTAATTGCTGCCGAATTTATTAATTTTGAGTATAAATTAATTTGATCTATTTCTCTATAACTAAATTAAAACTATTAAAAGTAATTTTATTTGATAAAAAGAATATTCTGCTGATATTTTTGAATTTCAAGACACTTTATTTTAAAATATTTTAGTGAAAATGCAAAAAACAAAAAAAGTTGAAAATAGTTGAAATTAGTTAAAGTCAGCCAAAATCATCTATATTTAAGTGAAATCAACTTAACTTAACTAAAATATGTAAAAGTTAATCTGAACTTGACAGGGTTAGGGGTATAGTATAACTAGTCATTAGGAAATTCCTAAGGTTGTGTTTGGTTCACCTAAATTTTGGAAAACTAAGATTTTGCAAGTTTAAGATTTGAAATTCTTGTTTGGTTGACGCAGATTTTGTAAATCTCAAATTCACCCCAAAAGTTCAGATTTTATTACTATTCAAGTCCAGATTTTATTACTATGCAAAATCCTGACAAAACAAACATAATTTTATTTTGGACTTGCAAAATCCAGACGAACCAAGCAAGGTTTTTGTTTCAGACTTATAAGATCATAACCCAACCAAATATGGTTTTTGGAAAACTAGATTCTCAAAATCTCAAATAAAATCCCAAACTTTCAAAATTTTAAAATAAAATTCAGACTTTCAAAATTCTCTCCAACCAAATACACACTAATGCTTCTAGTGAAAGTGGAATGTTTTGTGAAGAAAAAAGTGGAGGGATTTCTCTCCTGGGTGATGATTGCCGGAGAATAAAATAACCGAAAAGAAAGAGACGTATCATATTCAAGGGCGTGCTTATGAACAGTATATTCTGCCCAGCACCTACTCAATATTTGGAGATTCTTCTCTGAAAAACTCAACTTCAAATTAGAAATGTGGCACCAAGGAATCGACTCCATTCACCATTCTTTCAAGTGCAAAACGATAAGGACGTTACGTTACGATACCCAGGCGTTAAAGTGTATTTCGGATTTCTTATAGTATAATGGTAAAAACATGTCTAGTTTATTTTATTTTGTTGTGATAAGCATTTTATATATTAGAAAATAATTGAAATACAAATATTATTACGTATGTTTCTACTAAAAATTGTGCCCAAACTATATTCCTTCAACAAGAAAGTACGATTGACCTTAACAACCGTGAATTTCGTAATCGAATCCAGCGAACACCTGATACTCGACACAATTCATTTCACCTCGATCGGTGTAGCAGAAAGATTTTTTATAAAAGCCCGGATCACAGTGGAGTCTCATCCCTGCTTTAACCGCTCTCCAGAAAGTTTTCGCTTCAACCTGTAAAGGATTGACTGTCGTGAAGAAATCTGAGCCAAAAATATCACTATCCATTTGCCAGCCCTGTTTCAAAATTCTCCACCCTCTCGCGCCTACATATTCTGTTTTGCGAAAAGAGCCATCAAAACTGACTACATATGCAAGTTGAAGAGGCTCTGGTGCATTTCCTTCTCTGATCAGGTCCAGGGATATCCGTTGCTGAGTTATTTGGGACCCTTGATTTAGAGATTCAAATGCATCCCATTCTCATTTCATTTTTGCAGTACCTTGCTGATGTCTGAGGATTAGATTCAGTGTTGCATGGGCTTGTTGAGCACACTGTACTGGAGCTGATGTTACACCCTCAAAAAGATTGCCGGTGTGCTGTTTCTAGATTTCCCAGAGCAAGAGGATTATTTTTAACAACTCTCTTGGTTGGGTTGTGTTTAGTACTAGCTGGAAAAATCAGTTGCTGAAATTCCCAGGGTCAGTGCTGCCCAAATCAATTTCTGTTGCAATCCATACTTGTCTAGATACTACACAATTAAGAAACATGTGTAGCTCATCCTCTTGTGACTGTTGACACCTTGGACATAGACCATTTGTATCCAATTTTCTGCGGTGACTCTATTTACTCCTGTAGCTAAGCAGTCCGACACCAAACTCCAGATGAAAATTAGTTGTTTTTATGAAATGTTGAGTCTCCATATTTGCGACCAAACTTTCTGGCAATTGGACTTAGCCTTAGTTGCCTGCTATTTTCCTCAGACTCCTGCATGGCTATCTGATAGGACTAAAGAAAGCTAATGTTACTAGATCATACTGTATTTCAATAAGTCGTATTCAAACTAGCTCTTAAATGTTTATATCAGGGTAGTTTGTGATTTGTGGTTCTTTCTTTCTTTCTTTTGCGCACTATATTATATATTATATATAATCAGGAACGAAACCAGAAAGCAATATTTGAAAATGTTGAACGGTGCAAGCTAAAAAAATCAACTTAAATTCATATTGAAGAGAGGAGAGTCGCGCATGGCTAGAGTGGAGAGAGTCATGGAGATTTTTAGACGATTGGGATTTACTAATTTAGGAATAAAAATAATAAAAAATATATTTTTAAAATACTAATATGAAACAACTAAAAGTTTTTTAAAAAAATAATTGAATTTTTTCCCATCAATTACGACCTGTTGAAAATAGAAATCCACAGTATCTCTACCTTAATGCTACAGTACCCTAACCGTAATTAAAATTTTGAGAGTTGCTCGTGCCTGTTGATATTCAGATGAGAAAACGGAAAGGAATACTTTATTAGCAGCAAAGAGAAGACCATATATAGCCATTACAGATGAAACAAAATAACAACTTGCTAACCAGAAGCCTACAATCTGGGAGCTAATCTAGTTCCTGATGACCGGGACTTATTAAACTAGAGAATACTAGTTCAAAGCAAATACGCAGTCAACATTTACTGCTATCAAACAAATAACCAAAACAGTAAATTAACTAACATTCCCTCCCTTAAGCTAAAACATCAGTACTTAGCTTATATTTGAAAGATCAGTCACACTAAACAGGCCACGAAACTTTTCGAACTGCTCCAACTTGATTGGCTTCGTCGTGATATCAGCAATTTGAGATTGAGAGTTGCAAAACTTTAGCTCAATTGCTTCTTCATTCACCAAGTCCCTCAAGAAGTGAAATCTCACATCAATATGATTTCTTCTGCCATGAAAAACTGGATTTCTGGACAGTTGTATTGTGGAATGATTGTCACACATAATGTCAATCGTTGCCTCTGCAATTCCGAGTTCCATCAACACCCTTAAAAGTCAAACACACTGACAAGCACACAAAGTTGTTGCTATATACTCCGATCTGTGGTCGAAAGAGCAACTACTGGTTGTTTCTTTGAGGACCAAGAAACAGCTCCATTCCCAAGCATGAACACATAACCTGATGTACTTCTTCGATCATCAAAATCACCAGCATAGTCACTGTCAGCTAATGCCACAAGCCTCAAATGTTTTTCTCCTTTCTTATAGAAAACTCCAAGATCAGTTGTACCTTTCAAGTAATGTAAGATTTGCTTTACTGCACTCCAGTGTGACATGGTTGGATTGGACATAAAACTGCTGATCAAGCTAACACTATACATCAAATTAGGCCTGGTCACAGTCAAATACATAAGGCTCCCAACAACCTTCTTGTACAAACTCTCATTAATTCTAGTATCCTCATCATTCTTGGACAGCTTAGTGCCTTGCACTAATGGATTTCGTACATAATTAGCATTCTCCATACCAAACATTGCTAAAACATCTCTTGCATACTTTCTTTGACAGATAAAAATTCCACCTGAGCACTACTTTACTTCTACTCCAAGAAAGTACTTCATCTTCCCCAGACATATCAAATTCCAGCATCATTGAATTCTTAAACTCATCACACATATCTTTATCATCTCCAGTAAATATCAAATCATCAACATAAAGACTAACAATCAACGTTTTACCTCCCCTTGTCTTATGAAGAGTGTATGCTCGCTAGGACATCTCCGAAATCCTTCACGGATAAAATAAGCTTCAATTCTATTGAACCAAGCACGTGGTGCTTGCTTAACGCCATACAAAGCTTTCTTCAGAAAGTAGACTTTCTCCTCTTCTTCTTTCTTTATGAATCCTTCAGGCTGCTGCACAAACACTTTCTTCTGGAGCTCTCCATGAAGGAAGGCACTTTTCACATCGAGCTGAAAAACTTCCCAACCATATTCAGCAGTTGTAGCAAGTATCACACGGATTGTGTCAAGTCTAGCCACTGGAGCAAACACTTCATCATAGTCTATTCCATGTCGTTGTGCATGCCCTTTTACCACTAACCTTGACTTGAACTTCTCTACATTCCCATCTTCATTAAGCTTGGTTTTGAACACCCACTTAACTCCAATAGCTTTGACTTCTTCAGGCAGCTCCGTAAGCTCCCAAGTTTGATTCTTCTCTATAGCTTCAATCTCTGCCAATATTGCTATCTTCATTTCTTACTTTTCACCGCTTCTTCGAACGAAACTAGATCATGCTCAGTCATCATCATCATTACTGCATCCTCACTATCTTCTCCCATCCAGCCACATTCATAGTCAACCATCCATCCAGGTGGTTTTTCTTTCCCGCACATTATCCACTACTCCAACAAAAACACTACCAACAAGATTAGAGTTTGGTTGTGACTCTAAATTCGAGGTGTTGCCCATGTTGTCTGTATATGTTGCACTGATCTCGTCTTCATCATCCTCTTCATCACTTTCCCCATTCCATTCTAAGACATCACTCATGTTTTCGTTATCCGTTCTGCCCCAGTCCCAACTTTCCTTTTCTTCAAATACCACATCTTTGCTGACAATGATCTTTTTCAAAACCGGATCATACAGTCTCCATGCCTTGGACTCATCACTTACTCCTAGAAGGATGCATTTCTTTCTTTTTTCGTCCAACTTGCTCCTTCTCTAGTCAGGTACATGAACATGTGCCATACAACCAAAAATTTGAAAATACTTCACCTCAGGCTTCTCACCACTCCAAGCCTCCTCTGGAGTCTTGTCTTCCACTGCCACTGTAGGAGATCTATTTTGAACATGCACACACCATCTTATAGCTACATGCCAGAAATTTTTAGGAACATTCTTCTCCTTTAACATTGAACGAACGGAGTTCATGATCGTCCTGTTCTTTCTCTCCGCAACTCCATTCTGCTGTGGAGTATAGGCTGCCGTCAACTGTCTACTAATGCCTTGTGATTGACAAAATTCTCTAAACTCATTTGAGTTGAACTCCCCACCTCTATCAGTCCTCAAACAGGATATATGTGCATCAATCTCTTTTTTAACACAATACTTAAATTGCTTGAACACAATAAATGCTTCTGACTTCTCATGTAAGAAACAAACCCAAGTTTTACGAGTAAAGTCATCGATCAAAATTAAGATATACCTCTTATCACCGTTGGATGAAGGTTTGATCGGACCACAAATATCTGAATGCACCAGTTGCAGTCGTTTTGATGCTCTCCACAGACTCTTCCTTGGCATAGGCTTTCTTTGTTGCTTCCCAATTAAGCATGTAGTGCATACCTTCTCTGTAGATTTCAAAGAAGGTAGACCGACCACCATTCCCTTATCGGAAAGCATCCGCAGTCCTTTGTAATTCAAGTGCCCAAAACGACAATGCCATGTGTGAGCTTCTTTCTCCGCCGCAACCTCCGCTTGTAAACACATAGATCCTTCTGGTGCCATAGATGCCAATAGATAAAACATTCTATTTTTACTCATATCAGTCAGCATAATCAGCCCTCTCTTAGAGTGAAACACTTTGCAAACTCCATTGCGAATTAAAATGGCCAACCCCTTCTCCTGAAGTTGTCCCATACTTAAAAGATTATTCTTAAGCTCAGGAATATAATACACATCAGAGATCACCTGATTCATGCCATTCAAACACATCCGTATGCTTCCCTTTGCCACAACTTCCATTCGCATATCATTCCCAAGCTTGACGGTGCGTCTAAAGTCTTCCATATCTGAGAACCATTCTTTGCTCCCAGTCATATGATTGCTGCAGCCAGAGTCCAAGAACCACTTTTCCTCCGTCGCTTGTGGAACCTACACATCTGCCATCAACATAAGCTCTTTCTGTTCTTCTGCCTCAACATAATTTGCTCTCTTTTCCCAATCCGGACACTCGTACTGAAAATGACCCAAATTGTGACACTTGCAACATTCAACAAGCGCCTTGTTCAGAGGCTGTCTTTCTCGACCTCTGCCACAGCGTCCTCCTCTGAATCCACCTCGACCCCTTCCTCCACCAAACCTGTCTTCATGGGCTACTTGCAGTACTTGCTCACCCTCTGGTGTCCCTGCAGCCTTTGCTCATGAACAAGCAAACTTCCATGCAACTCATCAATGCTCAACGTATCAAGATCGTTCGATTCTTCTATCGAACGAAAAACATAATTAAACTTAGTGGTCAAAGATCTCAGTATCTTACTAACCACCATGCTTTGATCCATCGAATCACCATTTGACTTCATCTTGTTCACCACAGCTAGGGTTCGTCCCAATAAGCTATCCACCTTTTCTCCTTCTTTCATGGAAAGAAGCTCAAATTCCCTTCTCAATGCTTGCAATTGAGCCCTTTTCACCTTTGAAGAACCTTGATACTTCTGCTTCATTGAGTCCCATATCGCCTTCGACGTCCCTTTGTCGAGGATGGTTTCCAGTATCTCCCTATCAATTGTCTGAAACAAGAAATTCTTCACCTTCAGATCCTTGAGCTTGACCTCCTCCACTTTCCTCATCTCGTCGGCCGATGTTCCGGCTGTAGGGATTCCATCAGTCACCAGATTTCACATCTCCTTGCTCCTCAAGAAGTTCTCCATCGTCATTGACCAATAATCGTAGTGACCATCAAACTTTGGAATGGCCGGCTGCACGAACTTTTCTGAGTTCGACATTCTACTCACACTTTTACTCACGTACACACTGTGATCCCTTACACCACTCTGATACCAATTGTTGATATTCAGATGAGAAAACGGGAAGGAATACTTTATTAGTAGCAAAGAGAAGGCCATATATAGCCATTACAGATGAAACAAAATAACAACTTGCTAACCAGAAGCCTACAATCTAGGAGCTAATCTAGTTCCTGATGACCAGGACTTATTCAACTAGAGAATACTAGTTCAAAACAAATTCGCTATTGGGAATAAGGAAACAGATAAAGAAAAATAAATATATAGAGTTATATAGTTATATTAGGAATATATTTTGTATGCATTTATCCCACATCGGAAGATGCGAGCTTAGAGGTTCATGTGTTACCCTATAAATATAGTGTATGACCTCTTGTAATATTTGCCTTTGATAATATATTTGAAGTGCCTATTGTATATATTTTAACATGGTATCAGTCGCCTGACGATCCTCTTACCAAAAACCCTAGGGTTCTTAAACCCTCTCCTTCTTTTTTCTGCGGCCGCCGCCGCTTCTCTCCCTTCACTTTTACTTTTTCAACGCACGAACAAGGCTCTCCACAGCCGCCTCCCTCCCTTTTCATCTTCAAAAATTATTTTTCTCTGTCTTTTTTGTTCATCACTCGACGATGGCTGCACGCAAGGATGATAAGCAGCAGGTTGAGTATGTGTTCAAACCTCAGGGTTTGTTTGATCACCTGGATGGCTCCTCCCCTCGTCCCCTTCGCTCCCGTGCTGCCGACGGCCGCCTCCTCCTCCTCCTCCTCACCGCCGGATCCTGCTGCTCTCCAGAAGGAACATGAAGCCTACAACTCTGAATTGGCTGCTTACAACTCAGTTGTTGCCATAGATACCGCCGTTGTTGCCGTCATAGAGGCATAGAGGCTGCCACCGCCGTAGATGCCGCTGTGACTTTCGTTACTACCCTGGATGTTGTTACCCTAGTTTATTTATGGATCTTGCTTTTGCTGCTGGAAATGTTGCTTCTTCTTCCACTGATGATGCTGTTTAGAAGATTCAAGATTCAAGAGCTATGAAGTGGAGCTGCACTATACTCTTTTTCCCACTGGGTTTTTTAATGAGGTAGTGTAGTGTTTCTGACTGATTTTTCATGATTTTTTTCACAAGTCGGACATGCTTTGCTCATCCCGTTCCGACTTGAGGGAGGGTATTGGGAATAAGGAAAGAGATAAAGAAGAATAATTATATATAGAGTTATATAATTATATTAGGAATATATTTTGTATGCATTTATCCCCCATCAAAAGATGTAAGTTTAGAGCTTCATGTGTTACCCTATAAATATAGTGTAGGACCTCTTGTAATATTTGCATTTGATAATATATTTGAATTGCCTATTGTATATATTTTATTTATTTTAACATACACAGTCAACAATTACTGCTATCAAACAAATAATTAAAAAAGTAAATTAACTAACAACGCCGCCGTGAACATCCCTAGTCCTGTCCCTGAACACTATTATTCTTGATATGAACTTTACGTTCTATATCATTCTTACGATCAGGTTTAAATATTTATTAATCATAAAGTATTTTAAACTAAAGTTTCTTCTAATTTACTCCCTCCGTTGTTTAAAGAACTCTGCATGGACTTAAACGGGGATGTACACTAGTTATGATGAGTAATTATTTTCTTGATGATTCGTTCATTGGTTATTCTTTTTCTGAATAGGCATGCGATCGGATGTCTAGACTATGTAAATTTCACAGTTCATTATAAATATGTAGTGAAACCTTAACTTTTAACGTATATATCACATATTTTCTCACAATTCTACCGTCATCTGTAAAAAAATTTGTAATTATTGCTATCACATATTTCTATTCATGAATCTGTAGAAGAAGAAACCAGCAAAACACAGACACCTAGAAAATATTCTGATTTCTTCTCTGCATCTCTCTATTGTAGCTGCCATTAATGTTGCCCTTTAAATGAATGGACAACGGTGCATTGCAGAGATCACAGGTCTTCTTTTAATCAAGAGACGATGGAGTATTGACCAGTAGGCAAGTACATGCATTCAAGGAAGGATATTATGGAACCACGATTCTCCAATCCATCGACTTGTCAAATACTGCTTTATTTTGCCTGTGGGATTCTTGGAGGAAATGATCATTTGTGAGATAGAGAGAGATCTGCGTGCAGAATTAACGACTTTTTCCCCACACCATCCAAACGCCGATTCCCTCCTTCAAACCTTGGGGCGCAAAATCTGCCAATTCGCACAGGGAATATTGTAGACTTGATTGATCAATGTCACTTCTGCTACCAAAAAGAGTCTCTCTTTTTTTCTCCCTTTTGCTTTTCTCCTGTTATGAACTTCCTTTACTCCTGCCACCTAACATTTCGAGTATATTTAAGATGCTAAGATCTCGTATTCAAACAATTCCAATAAACTTGCAAATTATAGTACGAGCTGTTTTTTTTTTAATTAAGAATATTATATAATCTATCAAATGAAGCTGAAAACAACGGCCCTTTCCGGTTCAACTGAACCGTGACGAACTGGACGGTGCTAAAATGTAGAAAGAATAAATTGAATTTTTAGAAATTTGATAAACTAAACTGCAGGGTGCTGAAATATGATGAAAATGTTGTGAGTAAGCTAAACTAAACTAAAAAGTGTTGAAAATGCTGAGTATACCCCGAATTGGTTTGCTAGGTTAGTTTCAACTTTGCGAACTTTTGGATTTATTCGGAGTAAAGCTGAATACTCTCTCTTTACTTATGTTCGTGAGACTCTTTCGTTACATGTTCTTATTTATGTGGATGATTTGATTATTCAGGAAGTTCAAAGATTTTGTTGACCGAGTTGAAAACTTATTTCAACTCTTGATTTCATATGAGGATCCCGAGCAGTATTCGCCGTGTTTGTCGTTTCATTTTAGTTATGTTGTCCATCTTGAGCTTAGTTATGCTGTCATACCTTGGCTCAGTTTACGAAGGCTCCATATATCCCACACTGGCAGAATGCTCTTCGTGTTCTACATTACTTGAAAAGTCACCTTAGTCAGAGTTTTTTCATGTCTACAAGTAGTTCTTTTTAATGCACTGGTTAATGTAATTCAATTTGGGCGGCTTGATATTACTCGTCATGTCAGCATATTTTGTTATGCTTGGTGATTCTTCAGTTTTGGAAAACGAAGAAACAACATATGGTTACTCCTTCGTCTGCTGAAGGTTAGTTTCGAGTCAGGGATGCGGTTTGTTCTGAACTTATTTGACTCAAGTTTTTTCTACCCTCTTTAAGTTTCACATCTTGCTCTTATGAAACTTTTATGTGATAGTCAAGCAGCTAATCACATCTTGGTGAATCTGATGTTTCACGAGAGCGCAAAGCATATCGAAGTGGATCGTCACTTTGTTCTAAATCTTGTTCAATCAGGTTTGGTTGTTACGTATCATATTTGTACTTTGAACTAGCATGCTGACAATTTCACTAAAACCCTTGATAAACATCAGTTTCAATGTTTATTTGGCAAATTGGGCGTTTTTGATTTTCTCCAACTTGAGGAGGAGTATTAGAATATTCGTTATGATTTGATCTTATTTATTGTTTGTAAATTAGGAAACTATAATTGTGTGTATATTCGAGACTCACAAAGTATATCTTTGTATCAGCCTAAAATTTGTACTTAAATATGAATACAACCATCACATTCGGTGTTCATGAAAATTAGCTTCACAAGTCACCAAAGTTTTATAGAGCAATTTGATAAATTGCTGGTAATGCTGGTAATGCTTGCTACTTTACCAACGGTATGATATATTTTAAAACCAAACTTGAGATGAGAATAAAAGTTGATTGGTAGATCCACATTCATGACCAAAAAAAAGGACTTCATTTGATAAAACTAAGCTAAAGGATCGACAGCCTTTTTCATTCTAATCAAAATTAATCGTCGTACTACAAAAGCATAATGTTTGCACTTAATTAATTTGCTACAGAAGATGATCGAAACATTTAACTACAAATTAAACCCTAGCCAATTCCCTTTCTAATCAATTAGCTAATTACCACTTTCTCCTTCTTTCTTCTTCCCCATCACAGCCCCAACAAAATGTAGTATACCAGAGTTATAGGCAGCGCAATCAGCATCCCGAAAATAACCCTGCATCATTTAATAAAATATTATAATCACATTTTTTACAAAAAAATATTTGCTAAGAAAAATCATATAAAATAAAATGAATAAAAATACTCACCCAGTGCTGAGAATATCAGGGTGTACGTTGTACTCCTTGGCAAAGACAAAGGGAACAATTCCTTGGGGTAGAGCTGCCTGTTTTCAAGTAACCAAAAAACACAGAAAAACGGAAAATGGCATTTCTTAGTACAAACCTTCACGTGTGTCCATTATTCCAATATCCCTCAAACCAAATCAAAATCTCACATAAATATTGTTTGTTCATACTATTGACAACTCCAAGTACATAGTTTAATGCAAAACATACTTGGTTTCACGTGTTTAAGGACCACTTTAACTAAACAACTCAAATAAGTTATTTTTGGTTGAAATAAAATGCAATGAAATCACTTACATTTGTAGAATAGGTCAAAAAATGGTCCAAATCAAGATTGGATTTTGACACTTGGAGTGGGTAGGTGGCATGAATATTGGAGAACCCTTTTGAATCTTTTGAAAAAGGGAATGTTAAATTGGTCGTTTTTCTTGGCTCAAATTCACATTTTAGAAAGGTTGGTTTTTTACAAAGAAGAATATATTATACACAAATAGTAGGAAAACATGCAAAATCTTTCAAAGGGGCTACATAAAAAATGGTAATTTATAATTCCAGATTTGATTGTGACACCTAAAGTTGGTTGGAGGCATGAGTATAGGAGAACCCTTTTGAGATTAAAGAGAAAAAAAGGGATTTTTTTAGCTAGGTCCTTTTCTTTTCATGGATCAAATTCACATTTTATAACAAAAATCTACAAAGTAAAGAACAAAACTTTGAAAGGATTGAAAGATTATTTAACCTGAACAATGGCAATGTGGAGAAGGTCGCCGTGAAGTCCGACGGCGAAAGAAGCGGCGGCCATGACAGCAGGGCCGGCAAGGAATCTGACCGCCATTGCAAAAGAGGCAACCGAGTTCCCACATGCTATGATCCTCGGCTGCAATGCCATGAACAGACCTGTCCCACGCACACACACACAAACACACATCATCACACCAAGAACACGCACTACTTTTTCACTTTCCTTTAAGCATGCTCAAGAACATCATCACATAAAAACATAATCTTTAATAATGAAACATGATGAAGATGAAGATCAAGATGATGATGAACTCACCCAGACTAAACATGGCCATCCCAAGGCCAGCATCAGACAGGATGGAGATGGAGTGTGCTATCAGAGCAGGCATCTCAATATGCCACCTGAATATTGTTCTTGTTAGATTCTTGAAGATGATGTTAATGAATGATAAAAATCGAATCTTGAAGATAATGACCTGAATGAAACAAGTGACCAGGCGAGTCCGATCAGGCTGGAATATGTGTTTGGATTCCTGATGAGCTTTCTCCACACCATGATCAAGATCAGCCTTGTCATCACGCTAGTTGGCGGCATTGTTGTGCCTCTGTTTCCCCCCATCTTCTCCCCCTCAACATTCTGATCTTTATTCCCAAAGCTCAGCTCATCTCTCTCCAGATAATCCTCCTGCTGACGAACCTCCCCTGAAAATCACCCCACAAATCAGCAAATAAACCACATTTTTAGCCAAAATATCAAGCAAAAGACCTAATCAATTACCTTTAGCAGGGGAAACTGCAACTCTGACTTCTTTAGCTGGCTGATCCATGGCGCCGTAGTCATGAGCACCGAAGACGTCTGAAACAGGGGAATTGCTGGAGCTCCAAACGAACATATGCAGATCTTTTCCACCTTCTTCCTTGTTCTGCCCATTAGCTTTCTTGCCCGCTTTCGCAGCGGTGGTCGGAGAAAACATGCCGGGATTCGGGGCCGGATACTGGCTAGCGCCATGAAACCTCGACTTATTCTCCTCCTCGTAGTTGGACGGCCTCGGAGTCGGGCCCCTCGACGAAACATCATTAGCCCCAAAGTTGGACGTCCTGCCGCCGGCCACCATGGAGTAAAAATCAGTGTGGTTAAAGCTCGACCCTCTCGGAGTAGGATTCCGGGAAGATTGCAGAGAATAAATCTCAGCGTTTGTCAGATTCGACGGCCTCGGCGTGTTGTGCGAAGACCTCCTCGAGTAGATATCGGAACGCGACGCGTTGGACTTCCTGACGGTGATGTGCAGCTTCCCGTCCTCCTTTAACTCCGCCGCCGTCTCCAGCGGCTGACGCCCGTCCAGCGACATCACGTCGGAGTCCACGTGGATGGACACGATGGACCCTGCCATGTCGGGAAACTGCTCTGAGATCAGCAACCGAGCTCCACGGTACTCGAACAAGAAGAGCATCAATGTGTACCTAACAAAGAACATGAACTCAGTTATTTACAGAAACTGCATTTCTTCTTCTACATATACTATCGTTTTATCAGTAATCCCTTTGATTTAAATACATATATTATCATTCTTAGTATGGATTATAGATTCACAGAGCATTTGAAATAATTAACATGGGTGGTTATAGGTACTATACCAGATGATGCACTGCAAAACGACGACCTGGACCATGAGGCTGCCGGAGCTGCCGGCGTACATTCCCTTGAGCAGGGGAATCCCCATGACGAGGGTGTTGGGGAGCGTGGAGAGGGAGAAGAGCGTTATGGCCCACTCGAGGCAGCCGCGGCGGCTGAACTTTGTCCAGACGGCGAGGACGGCGAGGACGATGATCTTCTGCAGGGTGTCGGCGGCGATGAAGCGGAGGTTCATGGCGTAGGGGTTGTTGCTGGAGATGAAATGGAAGGAGAGGAGCGGCACCGCGAAGAGCGCGACGAAGCGGTTGATCCCGGAGCACTGGTCGGGGGTGAAGATCTTCCACCATTTCACGGAGCCGTAAGCGAGGACCATGGCCACGTAGAGCGGCACCACGGCGGTCATCACGTGGTAGAAGTCTGAGAGAGTGATCATCTTCTAGTATTCCGGGCAAGCACGCAGTGGAAGGTGTAGTGAGTGGGAGTTTCTAAGGAAGGAGGAGGACTGGGGGCATTAATCTGGTCTGCAAGCTGGGAATGGGGAGATTTTTTTGCGTCTGGAGTTTGTTTTCTGAGGGAGGGATTTAAATGAAAGTGATGGATGTGAGAATTAATAAGTGTGATATTCTGTAGCAGTAGAAAGAAGGGGGGTTTATTGGTGGGGGAATAATTATGATATTTATAGTGATTTTGCTTGTTGCAGCGTGCCTGCGACTGCGACTGTAGGACTGTAGTCTGTACTCTGTAGTCTGCCTTTTTTTAATCCTTTGGACGGAACTCCGAACCACCGCCTCTTTTTTGCTGAATAGTGTCGCCTTTTTCATGTTTGTTTAAAATACCTACAAACAAATGTGTGCTAGTACGTCTCCTATCAATTTTTGACAGGATTCGATCATTTCTATTGAAATTATCCAATTTTACAAGATTTATTCATTTTTATAAAATCAACATGATCTGATTCGATCTAAACTTAACCCGACACAATCAATAACTTAATAACAAGCCGCACTCGAACCAAACTTGACATGTCAGACTTACATGCTTTCAAATTTTGAAAATGAATTTTCCTCAGTAACTTCAACTTTTATACCTTTTGATCCATAATCAAGTAAGAAATGATAGTAGTAATGTTAAATTACTCATGTAAATAATATGATTATTAGTAATTATAGGACTTTAGAAAATTATTGATGGTTGTTAACTTAAAAGTTGACCAAATTATTGTTATTTCTTAAAAGTTAAGTATTAGACCGGTGGTTTTGGTTTAAATCGGTCTAGCGAAAAACACAACCAACCTTATCGTAACATGAACTTGAATCCTATATGATCTAATATTGATCTGACCGATATTATAGGAAAATAAACCTATTAAACAATAACTGGCCAATCTGAGAATCAAAATTAACCTGAAATGAATTATTATATATACATTTTTTAACTCAAACTATTTCAAAACGATCCGAATAGGACATGCTGACACTTGTTACCAATGATCTAGTGCAATTTTATTGCATACTATTACATGAAAATTTTCACTTAACTCAAAATTACAATAATTACAACCATATGTTATTTTATATATAAAAAAAGTAAGACATGTATAGTCCAATTTATTCACATTATTTTCAATATGTTATAGTGTTCAATTCAGCCGTTTTAGCTCAATAATTAGTTTACCAATTTCACTTTTTAATCTTTTAATATATTTTAATTCAATTCAACTCAACATCTTTTAATTCACAACTAAAAGATTGGACTGAATAGTCTAATTAGTTCAAAAGTAAAAATTGAATCTAAGGCTATTTCAGCTCTCATGCGGCCAAGGATTTAATCACAAACAAACCAGATAATGTTCTTTAATCATCGTTCGAACCTATTTTCTGTTCACTTGGATTTTCTTGCTCCATTTTAACCAAACAAGAATATGACATATTCAGCACGATTCTTTTCAATCATGCTCGGTGAAAATTACAGTGGTCAAAACGGTGAAAATAGATAAAGTAAAAAGTAAAAAATCATGATGCATGATAGCTTGCAAAAATCATATTCTTGACTACACCAAAAACTGTACCATGAAATGTTTTTTCCAGTCATATATCGATTGCACATCGTGGTATCTTCATTTTTCCAACTATACTTTTCAGACACTTTTTTTATTTTACTGCACTTTAATATTTCTTTTCTCCTTTTTTGAGTTGTAAAGTCTTTCAATTCTTTACATATTCTATGGCATGCAGCTGCAATTTTTCACTTTTGTTTAAGCTGTGAGGATGGTAATTTTCAGGTAATTAAGAATACTAGTTAAATGGCCATTAGGAAAGATGAAATAATGCAGAATCTGGCAGAGGCGGATCCAAAATTCTAATAACAAATAGCAAAATATTAACAAAATAATAGTGTACTAGTACTAATTACAGAAAAATGGGTTGGAAAACTATAAATAAAAAAACAAGAAACAAAATTTGGGTTGGATTTGCCACAAATTATACCATACACCTGGGGTATGTATCCCCAGGTGCATTCTGAAATTTAAATATGTGTATTTTTATGTGTATAATTGTGCATTGTAAATCTTTTTTACTTATATTTCTATAAATAGTATATATGAATTGCTATCAATGAAATGCACAATTATTAAAGTAAAACACATATTAAAGGTTGGTGTATGTGGGTGTACATACACCCGTAATATGGTATAAGAACCATGGATTTGCAACTTTTGCTAAAAACCGCCTCCACCAGTTTAATTTGGTGTCCCGAAAGCTAAATATATAGCTATACAAATAATTTCAGTATAGAAATAATACATATGGTATGATAATGATGTTGAAATTTAAATCTGTGACTTGCATATAAGAAATCACGGTATCTTTTATGGTGCGGCGTTCATCGAGTGCTAGGACTATTAATCATTATGATATGTGTAATGGCATTTTCATGTCGTTTTACGGCGTAAAGGTTATATATATAATATTTAAAAGTACAATGCATTCTATATAAAATTTTAAAATTCAAATACAATATTCAATCTTATAAATTCTAAAATATGAATTTTACATAAAAAATATTCATGAATCATCACAAATTCAGTTCACAAAAATCTTCCGAGAACAGAGAAATTTTTTTCTATTTTTCTGGGTTCTGAATCGTGGTTCAATCCCGAAATTAAAAGGTTTTATTTTTAATTCATTTATTAAAAAATGTTATTTTTAATTTAAAAATCCGACACATTTTTATTATTTGGGTCGGACTGTAAGATTTACATGGGTTTGGCGGAGTTCGGCGTCCATTCAGCGGGTTTTCGACGGGGTTTTCGATGCCTGGATGATTAGTCATCTACCGTTCGCGCCAAACCAACTTTTCGGCAAGTCGAGCTGTCATGGCGAAATTTCTAGGGCACCAGACGACTAGTCGTCGGCAACGACTTTTCAACGTCGTGACTTCCTTGCTGGGATACTTTGAATAAATATTCAGAATAAGTTGTAGATTTTTAAGGGCAATGCGGTACATAGTCCGTATTTTGCTTATTTTGCAGTCCAAAAGAGTGGTGTAAATGAGTCGAGTCGAGACCGAACAGGGGTATGCTCAAACTCGACTCGTTAAATATTTTTCGAGATCGAGCTCGAGACCGAGCTCTTTCAAACATAAAAAATTATGCTCATGAGTCGACTCATTAACTTTTTGTGAGCTCGAGTCCGACTCGCGAGCTTATCGAAATTCGAGTTTGAATTCGAGCCAAGTGAGCTCGTTTAACTCAAAAAGCTCGTTTTACTGGAATTCGCAAATGGAAGAAGAGGAAGAGTTAGAGTTGGACTTGAATATGGGGTAAAATTGAAAGTTTAGCGTGTATACAGATTATACACAAACTGTATTATAGTCATATATACCCTAATATTAATTTAGATTTTATATTTTTTAATTATTTCCAAATAAAACCCAATATTAGCTATATATCTAATTATATATATTTGCTCAATAAGCTCGTCGAGCTTATCGAAATAAAATTTAAAAGCTCAGACTCGACTCATTACATATTCGAACGAGTTCGAGCTCGAGATCGAGTTTGGTCAACCCGAGCTCGAGCTCGAGCTTTGGCCGAATTTCTCGAGATTTTCTCACGAACGACTCGACTCATTTACACCCCTAGTCCAAAATAAAAATACGTCTCCAATATATATGTTATGGTTCTCAATTATGTATATCAGACATATGCATCATATATATTACTTCTATTGACACAATTGTAAATCGGTAATATATCATAATTATTGTATATATAAATATATAATAAAAATATGAACTGCAAATAAGTAAAATACGTAACAGATTTTTAATGGATATGAAGTAGGGATTTTATGAAATAAATACTACTAGGCATAGTAATGAAATAATAAAATACAAAGGCGCTAGGTTTGAAGCAATAGTGTTGGCATAATGAAAGATGTTAAATGCTGATTGGTTAAGGCGGCTGCAGTTGAGGATGAGAGAACCAATGCAAAGCACATTGAAGATGAACATTCAAAGATATGCGCACAGTTTGTGTCCTAGAAGTGATCAAAGCATGCTTTGGAATGAATGATTAAACGGTGTGGCCTCTCTTGAAACTCCAAAACATCCAACATTGTGTTCATTTTGCACATTTTGCTATACAATCCTACCTACAATCTCTTTAACCCATTTTATACAAACTAGCACTTTTATACAAATTAATTTGTATGGAAGGATTATTTGTTCTAACAAAACTTTGTGAAATTGAGTTAATTGTTGGTTAATATTTAATGTACTTTTTCAACGTTCTTGTCATTTGTATTTGGTTGATTTTTTAGAACTTTAAAATGAAAGCTACTTTAATATCGAAGGATTGAAAATAATAATTGAGAGACTTGTATGAGACAGTCTCACAATGAAGCACATTTGTGTTTCATGGTGATGTTTCTTAATAATATATTGTAATTCATATTTTACGATTTGAGAATTAGAGAATAAGTTTGAGAATTTGATTTTACGATGGAGAATGCTAATGTGGGTGATTACACTTTCTAGTGCGTGCGTTTCTTAGCTCTTTCTTCTACTTCTAGTGATTCCGGCTTGTATCACAGGCCGATCTCTGCCACCTATGGGTAGTAAGTCAGCAAGCAAGGGCGACAAGCAAGGTAGGAAAAATGGCGTTCAAAGTTTAGATCGAGATTTCTCGGTTGCACGCGCTCCGACAAGTTTGAAGAACATGATGACTGGTTTGCAGGAGACACGTGGTAAATTGAGCAAATTTGTTGTTCAGATTGGAGTTTTGGTGATAGGGACTGGATCAACTGCAACAGCTAGGAAAGGAATCCGTCTCGGAATTGATCAACTCTTGCTAGCTCAAGCACTGAATATAGTAAGAGGATCATTCCCTGTTCATTATCTTGGACTGCCATTAACTCCATATAGATGGGAGCAAGCTGCTGGTGATCAACTGGTGGAGAAAATGGTTGGGAGGCTTAAGACATGTTGATGGTTGCCCCTCCATCTGCGCCAATCATTATCTGTACTCTTCCCCCATTGCTTCCGCAAACTCTAGCAGGTTCATGTCTTGTTCATCCTCTTTTACCTGCTTTTCCTCGTCATCAGAGGGGGTCAGCGACCTCTTCACCGCTAACCCCTTCCCCTTCCGATTCCGATCCCTCATTTGTTGCAATGTAGGGTTTTCATTAGCCGTCTTCCTTCCTCCCGACCGGGTAAAAACTGGTGAAGAAGTCCTTGCACCTCTCATCGGCGGCCTATCTCTATGCGGCATCTCAATAGATTTCAAGACTCACTACTCACAGGGGCGGCCCAATAGTGAGGCCAATGTGGCCTTTGCCTTAGACCCAAATGTTTTACTAATTTTAGAGGCCCAACTTTTAAAAAAATCATAACTAATTATTTATTAAAAAATGAGTATTTTGGGCCTATTTAAAACTAAAAATAACCATTCAAAACCCTTTTGTTATAAAAGCGAATTTAATTGTTAAAAAAATTTTTAAGGGAAAGAAAAGGGTTTTCAATCCATCCTCACGGAACTTCCCTTTATTCGACTGTCAATCCCTCCCCTTGTCGGACTTATTTATTCATCTATTGTCAATTTTGTTTGATAGAAATGATTCTGCCAAATGATAAATATAAGTATCTTTTTTTATTTGTCGGATTTAATTATATTTTTGAATATTGGGAGATTTTTTTAAAAAAATCGCCCCAGACCCTAAAATAGTTAGGGCCGGCACTGACTACTCGTGTCCCACCGGGCGTGCCAACTTGATGCTACCCGTCTGGTAACCCGAAGAGTGGATCCCCTTCCGCTCCTACCTATTCGAACCTGCAAGACAGGACCATGGTGTACTCGAGAGTAGAACCTCCGACGTGATAATAAAAGATAGGTCTTGGGGAGAAATGGAAATTGACCAGTAGAATAAATTGTGATTACTTACTTGGGATAGTGCCATGAGCCACTATTTATGCAGCTTTCCCTTTGAGCGTGGTCCATCCTCCCTATTACTCATCACTTGGTTGTTTCTCCCTCTGAGTGGTCCATCCTCGAATCTTTCCATAATAACTTACCTCATTATGGATCTGGGCCTTACGATTTCAGAAGTTGGGCTTACTATCACCAATGAATATCATAGGCAATCCAGATTTTTTGGGTGTTTATATAGAACATAAAACGGGACATTCAATCATTTTATGTTTTATATAAACTCACCTGAATTTTATAAATAGATCACCACAAACTCACAGGTAGAATTTCTTAGATTTATACTATAAGTAGTGTTGTATTAGAATAATAATGATTATGCCGCTCCCAAACGCCTTCCCTTTGAAGCTGCAACCACACGAGGCACAAACAACCCTACGTCGCGCTGGTGCCAAGAAAAGCCGCTCGATGATAACAACGTCGGCCTCCTCATCCTTCACCGCCGCCTCTCGCGGAGACAGAAGAGGTGTCTCGTTGAGGTCAATAGTAAACGTCCCAAATTTCTCCGCCATTGTAACACTACCTTAAACTGAGGTTTCTACCGCTTTTTTGGTCGGAAAATTACGATTTTTCTATGTGTGTCATAATGCAGGGAGGAATGGGCACTCAAATTCTTTTATCTAAGTTGCGGAGAACAAACTCTACTTTTAAAAGATAAGTCAAAATTATGGGAAAGTTAGACGGTGCCAAGAGATGGTAAAAATATAACTCTCTATTATTTCTATTAAAAAAGAGGAGAGTGAAAATATTAAAAGTTCATGGAAATCTAATTGATGGGGAAAAAAAGTAATATAAGTTTCATAAACATATAATTTATTTGCCTTTTGGTATGACCCATTTGATTTGATGTTTCGTACGTACCCACGCACGCGCCTGCCCGTGTGTGCATATGCACGCGCCTACTCAAGTGTGCATATACACGCGAACACCATTTAATATAATAATGATTGATGTTGTGTTAAATTTGATGCAATATTCAAGCAAATGCTTGAAATGATAATTACTAAATTTATGATGCATACCCAAAATTTTTTATATTTGAGTTGAAAAGATGCCAAAATTGTATTGATTTAAAATGGTACCATGACTTGAAATATGAGAATTTATATTTTTAACGTCAAATCTTATTAATTCTCATTTATCAGGGGAATTTTCAATTGAGCCCAAAATCTAATAATCCCATTTGTTACACCCTGCCAGTTTAATAAGCCTTATAACACTAATATTAGCTAGAAAAAAGACTAAATTTCATTTTTTGTACCTAACATTGCTCAAATATTGTTGCCATGTTGTTGCCTAAACATAGGTTTTTGTACCTAATTTACCTAAATACCATGTTGTTGTCTAAACATAGGTTCTTTGTACCTAAGTGTTTTCAAGCTGCCAGAAAATCTGTTGTAGAAAATTGTAAACTTGTGCAGAAATTACATCTGGGATAGGAAGCAGGGAGAGAGAGGCTTCACACCAGTGGAATGGGACTCTATGTGTTTTTCAAACAAATCTGAAGGATGGGGAATCAGAGACCCTTCACTATGGAATACAACTTCCATTTGTAGGCTTCTTTAGGACATATACACTAAGAAAGATGTGATATGGGTGTGTGGATGCATGCTTACTATTTCAAAGGTAAACCTCTCATATAGTGTAAAGCAACATCAGGGCATAGCTGGGGCTGGAAATTTTTGATGCAGGAAAAGGATCTGATGTTGGCTAGAGATTCTGACTGTTTGTCCAAAACATTGAAAGCTAAGCATAAGGGCTATGTATAACCTAAAGAAAGGGGAAGTGAAAAAGATCACCTAGCTCAGCTAGTTTGGCACACCATGTTGTAGCCTAAAACATACAATTTCTTGTCAGCTGGTCTTGACTGTGGAGTTTGGTGAAAAGAAGTTTGAACCATCCTTTTCTTACTTCTTTTCCTCCCACATAGCCAACTCCATGGTTTTCTGTAATGTGTCAGGCCTCAACTGCATGACTTCTAATTTCATATTCTCTCTGAGTCCACTGACAAAACTAGATATGAAGTAAGCCTCAGACATATTTAGATCCTTTTCAGCCAACAATACTCTTAACTCATCAAATTCTTCCACACAAGCCTTGAGTGAAGTTTTCTGATAGAGTTTATTAAATTCTTGCACCTCATCTCTCAAGCTTAAAGATGTAAATCTCTGTCTCAGTAGCAGTGAAAATTCCTCCCAATTTCTAATATTCTTTCCAGCCACAGCCACTTGATACCAAACCCTAGCCTTATCCACCATATATAGCTCTACTGTTGCTACTTTTTGGTGATCAGGCACTAGGTAATAGTTAAAGAAAGTTTGACATTTCCTCAACCATTCTTTAGGATCGGTTCCATTAAAACTCACTAAATCCACTCTAGCTCTCTGAGTCTCAGTATCTTTCCCAAACCTATCTCTCCAATCTACATCAGTATCCAGTCCCAAATTCCTAGCATCATTTCCCCACTTCACATCATTTCTACCCCACATATTAGTATTAGGCATGCTTCTAGGATCAAATTGACCAAAGTGTACATCAATTTGGGGATTTTTTTTATGTGCTTATTAGGTTCAGAATATGCATATCTAGGATCATTTGGCATGGCAAAGGCTCTAGGATCACAGTTCTAGGTTTGCTGATAAACTCTAGAAGGTTGAGAGCCACGCAATGAAGGATTCACAAGCTCAAATGGAGGATCAGAGACACGAATACCTTGCACCAATGGTGGCGTGATGCTGCCGGAAATTGGCCGATCGTTGCCAGTTGAAGGCTGACCTTTCTCCGAACGAATTGCCACCATCACATCCTGGAATTGATTGCGTATCATCTCTTGAAACTGCAACTGCTCAGTTTTCGCGGCTTCCTTGGCCTCAGCGATGACCTTTAGTTCGTTCTTCAGTAGCTCCTCCGTCTGATCTCTGACGACGCGTAACTGCTGTTGATTTGCTATCACAACTTTCAGCTCACCTTCCATGGCCTATTGACGCTGCGTACTAGCATCACTGAGTTCACAGAATCCTAGCTCCATACGATCGTGTAGCTCGCGGTTGTTCTGATCCACCGCTGCCACCCGTTCGCCGAACCTCCTCTCCAAATCAGCGATGCTTTGGTCCATTTTCTCCGCCCTCGTTCGGATGGGCATCACCTGGTGACGAGATCGTTGCTCTGATACCAATTATCGTGATCCCGGTGGATCCTGACGTGCAATTTCGGCAAAGATTGGGGGTAAATCACTGCCTGCCGGCAGTTTTCATTATTTCAGAAGAAAAACGATTACAAAAAAAAATACAACCTGTTAGTGATTCTCTACAACAAGAAGAAAGATTCCCAAGCTAGATCTTATGCTAATATAGCATGCCAGATGCATGAATCAGCTCCTCCGATCAGTTAGAAATCAGTTGCAATACTGAGCTAAGATGCTAGTTGCCCGACTTACCAAATTACTAAATTGCCCCTGTCACACTAAGAAATTACAATAATACCTTTCGGTAATTGCAATTTCATATTCAAATTAATGTGAGGGTAGAAAAATTGATCAGTATTGAAATGTTAGTTATACAACCTGAATACTTTGAATGTTAGATAAAAAATTAACGTTTTGACCAATTTTAGTTAAAAAAAATGAAATTTAGTCATCCTAAAATATGGTTCTCTTTTCCAAGAGCATAAATGTGTATGCCTTTGTTTAATTTAATCCCACATTTTGTCTTTCACCTAAACCTTTCGTGCAGGGTACACAGAATACTTTTTGCTTGCCAACCAAACCGCCTCTTTTGCTAATATTTGATTAGCATTTGTATGGATTTGGGGTTGAAATAATCTTGAAGGGCTCAACGTGTTGTCTTTTGGCTTGGCTCGACTGTGTTCAGAGGCCAATCAAAGTTTAATTGTCATTATTAACTGTCAAGTTTTTGGTTACACTAACATCATTATTGTCATCTTTGGCATGCTTCCAGATTTTGTTCCCTCCTTGAAAGTTCAATGTATGTAACTTTTGAGTTTTTCATGTCAAGATTTACCCCATGTGATGTTTCTCGGTAGTTTCCTCCCTCCCTAAAGGATGAGAGATAGTAGGCGATTAAGATATACGGGTGTTAAGACCCAATTTAATAAGTACAGCAGTTTAGTTTAGTTTAATTTAATTTAATTCAATCCAATTCAATTCTATTTAGTTCGGTCCAATTCAGTTTATTAAAATATAATTTAATTAAATTCAGATAAATTTAGACATACTGATACTATTTTCAATACATTACCTTTTCACTTCAGTTCAGTTCCGATAAGATCAATAAAAAATGAGTTCAAGCAAACCATACCCTAAGAAAATCGTGAAAGTTTATATACAAAAGTATATGTTGAAATTTTGTTTCACTAAACTCCGTCTTTTGACAATTCTTCTGTAAATTAATTTAGTGCAGGTTCAGTTCAATTTAATAATTTAATAAAATCCAATCAATTTAGTCATATTAATTCTATTTATCAATGCATTTTTTTAATTAAGTTAGTTTAATTCAGTTCAACAAAAATTAAGTCAAGTGAACAAGAACTAAAATTAACCAGCGAAAAAAATTGACGTAAAATTTATAGTTGAAATTTAAATTTTGATTAAAATTAAAAATGTATCTGCATAGCAAGTCCTTTTAGAAAAGTTAATCCGATGGTTGTCATGCCAGTTCATCTCAATGCTCCTCTTGTTAACGTTAAAACAAGCAAAAGCTAAAGCGATCCACCTAGTAATAATATAAGAAAGGTTTTACATGCAAAATGTCAATTCAATATTCTGATGAATGAGACATGTATCTGTAAAAGAAGAAACTCTGGTGAAGAAGCACCAGCAAAAGCAATGGAATCAAATGATCAGTTCATCCATAAAAAGAAATGGATGACAACAAAAAACACATAATGCACATACAAAGCTGATAAAATGAAGAATTTTAATGCACATATCGAAATCCATCCACGAGTTGATGATCCTCCTTGTACAAAACAGAACCACTTATCTAACAGTAACGAAATCCCCAAGTATATAATAGTAACATTGTCTAAAGTCCTCTAGAGCCAGGTATGTCGATCCATTGAAGCTGTATTTCAACCTCGCCACATTCTACATTTCTTAATCTGAGACACATATCCTGAACGATCTTGCCCCCTTTGAATATCACGCAACTCTCTTCAGAGAGGCTGTTAGTTCTTAGTGGAGGGCACCTTGTGACTATGGTACCATCTGGGAGGTCTTCCAGTTTCATTTTCACGGCTTCCACAAACGCCTTGATCTCGAATTCTGCATCTCCCATTTTGTCATCCATGCTGAACATGTCATGATCATAGACTGTCTGAAACAAAACCAGAATTTAGTAAACATAGTTTCTGCTGGATGATCACAAGAGCTATGCTAAAGTGACTTCAGTTTTCGGACTCGGCTTTCAATTAAGCAACAGAACTGCTGAATAAGGCAATGCATGCAGATGGATGGAAATGTTCTTCCAAAACAGGACGCAAGGTGAAAGGATTAAAGAAAATCTCCAGAGCTATCTCAGTTGGAACCTTGATGTTAACATGTTTGGCTAATATGGTGCTACCCTCTAAGAGAATAAACTCATCCCCAGCTCAAATTCAACTACAAGCGAATGTCTAGTTATACTAAGATGACCAAAAATTAGATCAAAATTATGAATTCTCCCAATCAACTTATTCTATAGCATAGAGTTTCTGTGAATCTTTAAAAAGTAAAATAGGGTGATCCAAGGGATACGATAACAGAATTAAACCTCTCATTTTACAATTTTCACAAACACACTCAGTTGACAGTAAAGGCGTTTAACTATATTTTAGGAATCAGGTCCCTTCCCATTCCTCATTTTCTGTACTTCAAAAGAAGTTATAACCAGAAAAAATTGTATAGCAGTTTCCCGAATTCGTAAGCCTATCAATGAATAATTGTCTCTTAATCTTAGTCAAACTTTATTAGTGAATGAAATAAGCACCTGATTTTACAATCCTCATCAATTAGATGGACAATTTTTTCTTAACAAATAAGGCTAGATATTGAGACAAAACACGTCAAAATTTTTACCTGCTATAGTATTTCACTGGACATGTTAGTGATAAACTAATCACATAATTTATGCTTCACCAATATTTACTAAAAATTTAGAAGGCTTCGCTGAGGAGCAAAAGCACTGTGATCTCAAGTGATGAGAATTGGAGTTTTTCAGATTAATTTTTCCTCTGTTGCATCCAGATGTCCAGTTTCTAATGCAGGGCTAAGCCTAAACTTTTAATGGAAACACGATTCTTCAACTGGAACAGGAGAAGTATCATTGAAAATATAATTAGCTTATTAAGTTAAAAGCATTTCCAGGGAAGTTTGAGCTTATGACTCCCAAGGACACCAGTAGCTAATTTTGCCATGTACAACACCTATTTTCTAGTTCCTTGCAAAACACTTACAAGTAAGAAACAAATCTTACCAGTTTAACTTTGTCCTTCGTGTCAGAAACTGAAAGAGTCAAGTCTTCGTTCCACTCTGGATTGACACTCTTATGTATGACACGTGTCTTCAGTTTCTGCAGCCAACACCAACACTTATACAGCATCAGGAATTGAAGAAAACAATAAACAATCATCTGATACCTAAGCATAAGCTTGCAGAGAACTTCATTCTAATTTCATTAGAAACAATGTATTTCATGCTCATCTCAAAGTAAGAAAATGAAACTATAAAGTGTCATGTGTTAAACACATCAAATTGGTCCAAAAGAGGCATAAACTATAGCATGTGTAACACAACGAGCTTAGTCGACAGCTCCAGCCAGTTAAACTATAGAATTTGATGGACAAAGTTTGGGAAGCAATCTGGACACACAGGCAATTAGATATACCAAAACAGAAACAATTCAAGGGAGAAATCAAAGCTACTTATAGCAACTATACTAACAAGATTCCAACATTTCCAACAAATCCAGCAGAAACTCAAATGAGATTCTTCTTCCCACAAATCTTAATCCAAAATCGTGTATGTTCAGCCATTAGAATCAACCAATGACACACAAATGACACCCAATCAATGCTACATGATATAGGAAGTAAAAAGCTCAGTGATTTCACCTCTTGGAAAGTATTCAATCAAACAACCAAAACACCAGAATATTAAACTATTCCTATAAAATTAGCAGCTCATCACTAAAGAATCATCCATTCATTCAAGAACACAATAAACAACTACTAAAATTTATCCCACTATCACATCATCCATAAGGCACAATCAAAATCTGGAAGAAAAAAAACACCAATAAAAATCAGACTGATGCAGACCTGTTTTCCCATCTTGAGAACAATATAGGGATCACTGGTACGGACATCTCGAACAGCAAGATTGATGCCTCTTTTCACTCGGATTCTGAGCAAGCCTAGCAGGTCATTCATACTTGCAGGCTTCTTCCTAGAACGGGCTGGGGATGATACTGGTGATTCCATTTTAATTACATATATATATGTACACAAGCCGCCTCAAATTAGTCGTCGTCCACCACTACAATAATGGTAATCATGTAATAGTCAAATTCTGTCCCTGTCATGATCCCCAACAACAACGAATCAACAAAAAGGCCATTGAATTTTAAGAACAAAATAATATACAATAAAAACTAAATCTTTGACCCCATCTAAAAATTTATGAAATTCCCATCAAGAACACGGTAAAGATCGCTGCTTTTTACCAACTTAAGCATAATGAGATGCTGAGGAAATAAGGGCCAGAAGCACCCGAGATTGAAATTTTTCTGATTAATAAAAACACCATCTTTTGTGATGACAACTATAAATGAAACCAAATCAATTAGTAATGGTGGTACTGGCCAATCCGCCATGCAACGTGACCGCCATATTCTTAATTTTCCCACAATAGATAAATAGGAAGTAGAAAAGTTCATAGTAATTTATGTTTTTCCAAAAAATAATTTATGAAATGGATTTGGTAAGACTAAAAAATGCTTTATCTTGCTAGTATCTGCTGATGACTTAAATTAAGGGTTAGATTCATTTTCTGATGAAATGAAATTTGTTTTTTATTTTATTTTAAAGGAAATGAAATGTGTTTTAGTTTGCCATAAAATCTGTTCATCAGTATCTCAAATGTGCATGAACATAGCACACAGCTAATCGTATCATCCTTGTAGTAAAATCAACACAGTTGTGTCAGTTTTGATTTGATCTTTTCTATAATTTTATTAAGATGATGAGATCCATTTGTAGCTCTAATCAGCTTCACATTATTATTGTGAAGCAAAAAACCAATCCTATTATTTATTTTTTTAGATAAAAAACCAATCCTATTAATTAACAAGGAGGTAGAATAAACAATAATCCCATATATTTGAAATTAAGGATGAAATTTTATTGAGTTCTTATCACCGGTGTTATTATTTAAAGAGGCATGTGTCATCTTAGATTTTTTTAAA
This sequence comes from Sherardia arvensis, assembly GCA_948330725.1. Taxonomy (NCBI): domain Eukaryota; kingdom Viridiplantae; phylum Streptophyta; class Magnoliopsida; order Gentianales; family Rubiaceae; genus Sherardia; species Sherardia arvensis. Next base: position 30,642,771 of record OX415240.1, read on the forward strand.
AAAATTCGCTTCACCAGAAAATGACATGTCATTTTAAAAAAAGAATTTAATCATCATGAGTTGAGGTAAAATTTATTTGACTCACCAAACCATTAAAAAATCTTTAAAGGCAATAGTGTACAAAATTGAGGATTTGAGGGTGTTCAATTAGACACAAGTACATAACTATATTGATAGCTATAGTTCATTTTAGCGTAAGCTCTAGTTGTCCCTCACAAGTAAGTTAGGAATCGCCAAACCGAAACTCAATAATACTGATAAAACAATTCACTACTTGCAAGTAATTTAAAAATCATCAAATCAAAACCCAACTCTACCGACGAGCACGGGGTTCCACTAAAATACAACTCAATTAAATCATCAGCCTGCAATGTGCTTCCATCCAATCCAGATTCCCACTACTACAAGCCATTTAAGGCGGTTGGTCCTTCATGTTTTAAGGTAGAAGACAAATGTCTTCTCTAGTTGTGTCTTAAATGAGAAAAATCATCTAAGGCAGTTCCTCTTCCGCCTAAAATGTTTTTAGTTTTAAGGCGTTTATTTCCGCCTTAAACGTAACTTGCGAGTTCGCAAGAAAGCTCGTTTGTAAAAAAAACCCTAGCAAGCTGGACAGCTTGCGATGTCTCAAGTCCATTCTATTATAGCAAGCTGGACAACTTGCGATGTCTTAAATCCATTCTCCTGGGTAAAAAAATGAGCTCAACATCACTTATTTTTTAACCATTCACTAATTCAAATGATCAAACAATTCTTGTGAACGAAACAAACTACATAACATTGAAATTCCAAGGGTCAAACTATGTTCCTTTAAAGTTCAGTACTTCTACAAAATTGAAAGTTCCTCTCTATATATAAAGCATAATTTTAGCTAAATCGATCGATTGTCCACTGTACCATACAAGCATGAAGAAGTAGGCTACATTAAGCAGTAAAGTTCATAGGATACCAGGAACCAGACGATGTGTAATATCTACAGAGTGGATCAGGATAAAGAACTTCAAGAGCAACGTTCTCTTCGCTCCTACAATAGAAAGAAAATAAGTTTGCATTAATAGATGATGAAATATAAAGGCCTTCACGAAAATTGGATGGATGCATGCTGCTAGGACAGGGCACTGAAAATAAGTTTCCATCCTGACATTGTTATATAACAACATATATAAGAAATTACACTACAGGTAGGGAAAGAGGCAGCGAAAACACATACGTTCTCTTTGTTGTAGTATTCCATTGCAGCCTCTGCTTGTCTACGACGTTCCTCAACAGTGGGTAAGGTGCAACAAAATCCATGAGCTACTGGAAGCCTTTCCTATTGCTCCTATACAGAGAGAAATAAGTTTTTGATAATTTCCCAACGAATGAATGATGCCAGGGCATATATAAAATCGAACCGACTGGGGAGGGAAAGAAACAAATAAAGATGTATCAATAAAATAATTCTTAGTCCTTAAAACTCTTAATATCTACTAGCTGCGGTGGAAAGAATTTAGCCAATGAAACACACCTGGAAGAAGATCTCTGTCGGGATTCTTAGAGTCTTCACAGTACGAAGAGCAACTTTGTCCAGAAATGTGTTGGCCTCATGGTGCTTGTTCAGATCAATCTTCACATTTGACTCATAAGTCTCCCGAGGCTGCAAGAGAAAATTCAAGCAATTAAAACAGATAATGTAACCATCTTTTTAATGAAACCAAAAAATATATAAAATCTGATCTGCAAAACTATGCAACAGAAAGACAATACGAGATACTACACAAGTAATGACAAGAATTATTCAGGAACACATGCAGTTGCTTTGTCTCAATAATTACAACCAACCACATTCGACTTAGCATATACACTGCATAAAATAGAACAATGCAGAGTTAATAACATGAACGCAATAACAAGAACGACGTAGTGTATCATATATACTCTGAAATTCACAGTTTGAGTATATTCCCCTTGCAGTTGTGAACTTAACATTAACAAACATCACTAACGCTGTTCTGAATCGGAAAAAAACTGCAAGACTAAACACAAGCCCAGCTGTAAACTAAGTTTCACATGCCCAAATCAGAGTTTTTAAAGTTTTCTTTTCACATGCAGAATTAGAGCTAAATAAGTAAACAGCTTCAAGCTAAAGCAAACTGCTCGCACGTTAAGGAGGACAAATATATCTATAATCCATACTTAGTGAATCTAGTCATAAGGTTTCCTGGATACACAATCTATAACAGGAAGTTAAGCAAGAAAAATCAGGAAACACAACATTCTGGGTTTCTTATGAAGAACAGCATCATAACCTAGGCAGCACGATTCAACAGGTTATAAACAATTTTTTCAGATATTTCAACTAAGAAAGTGCAGAATCCATGCTTAAAGAAGCAAAAGCATCAACATTTCCCGTATTATAGCCATTCAAATAACAGAATTGGATTCAGTTACACAATTTCAAAGTTTTAGACCAAGACATAACAAAAATATCATTTTGTTCTGGCTGACAAGACGCAAGAGTGAACAAATTGTGCATGTTTTTCATTACCAGAAGTGATAGAAACAACTCAAAATCACATATTTACCGAGAAAAACATGAGCTTCATGTCCATATACGGGGTTTCAGAATGAATGATCACTGACTCAAATTCAGTAGTAATAGAAGAATACATTCTGGATGCATTCAAATTAACATTTGGTTTGGATCAAATACCTCTAAATGGATGCCAAAACGCAACCATATAAACCAAAACTAAGAGAAAAGGAGAGGCTTTGAAAGGATACCTATAGGAAACAGCCCTCCAAATCCACCAATCCCCGGAGCCATCTTAGCAATTCGCCTGAGAAGCTCTGAGCCCGCATCAATGTCAACCCCGGAATCTTTATACGTGAGCTGTCAGCATCATCTTGAGCACTTCCAGCACGATTACTAGCTGCCATCGACAGAACACGCCCGCTCTTCCTGCCTAGGTTTTGATGAAGAACAGTTGTTCATAACCTGTTGAAATCGTGCTGCCTGCGGAAAACCCCATCTGCGTAGCCCTCTTGAGCGAACGGGTATGGGTTCTTTCTCGGGTCCACGAGACCCTTCATCCAGTCTACCCGGGCCCGGATTGTGAGCTGTTCGGTGGTTGAAGACGGCAGCTCGGCGATGACGTACCAATCCGGCCGCCCTTAGCGGGTGGCGACATCGAAGGCATTGGCGAAGGCGAGGAGGCGCGGTGACAGTGAGTTCGTGGAGTCGTCTTGGAAGGGTTAAGATAGGAGAAGAGATAGGAAAAGAGGATTATTCACACAGGGATAATTAGCTTAATTAAAAGATAGACACTTACGATATAACCGGTACCGTAAGGGTAATCGTGAGTTACAAAATCGTAACTTAATTTAATTTAAGACAGTTATTGTAAACGCCGTAATATTTGATGGATCCGTTTTAAATATTTTTATACCATAAGCGAATTTGAAATTGCGAGTTCACATTAAGGTGAAAAAAGACGCGGAATACTCAAATGGATTAAATATGTGTTTTGCATGACCCCTTTTATACCGTTCCAAATTCGGAGCCCTTACTCCAATTTCCTTGCTCCTTACTCTGATCTAGTGGCTGCTTCCATCCTGCATTAAAAAAGAGCATTAAAAAACCTTTTGTTGAAAAGATATTTTGAAACAAAATATGATATTAATTACATATATAAAGAGTTATTACAAGAAATAAAATTATTATAAATATTACGATCTAATTTATGCGCCATAACATGAACATCATTTAGTAAAGATTTACAATCTTATGAACTATAAACTCCGAAAAAATTATTATTATTAAATTGGAGGTTTTTATATTAATGTTATCACAATTTTTAAGTATTTGCATACATATTAGAAAACAGAAGCTAACGAAATTGAATTTCACATAAACTATAATTATTCAATTTGTATCTTTATAAAGCAACTTATCTTATTTAAACCAATTTTACCATACCTAAAATTGAATATTATAATGTATATATTTTTATATAGTAAATACAATAAAAATTTGTGCATCGGTATGAAATTATGTTTCATCAAAATTTGGATCAAATTACATTTCACCAAAATTGAATTATATTAACGTGAACAAAATTAGATTCATTTGGATTGAAAACCATAAGAATATATCATAAATCAATATTACATACATATATTTTCATTTCTTATAATATGTATGAAATTTAGATTTGTATATGACATTGATTTGTACTAATATTTTACAATACATAATAAATCTCTTATAATTTATCCTTAAATAAACATTCGCGCATCAACACGAGAAGAATACTACACACGTTGAGGTGATTCCCCTTTTCTCTCTCGCCCAAACCCCAACCTCACCGTTGCTGGCGGGGTGACCAGCGACGGCGGCGGACATCCGGCGCTCCGCCGCCGCGCTGGTCACCCCTCCCACCCCTCTACCTAGATAACGTTCTAAAGTACCCCTCCTTAACCCCCTCAACCGGAAACACATTTCTTTATCGCCAAACAACAGCCCCAAAAACCTTGTTTTCCGGCCACTTCCACTCACTCCGACCAAGGACTAACTCATGGATCGGTCGATCATCGTGTGTCGACATCATCTTCCTGTGAGTAGCGGGTCGCTACCGCAACTCGCCGATCAGATCGAGGCAGCCTACAGATCGGAGACAGGAGCCCGCATCGATGCGGGTCAGTGGTCGGCGATACGGGTAGCCGCCGTACCCGTTGACCCACTGACCCAGACGGCTCTAGCGAGCGTGGATGGCTACAGGCGGAGCCCAACCACGACGGGAAGGCAAGCGGTCCCGGAATCCATGGCCCGGGGGTCCGGGGCTAGAGATCCGCTTAGACGCCCCTGGATCCGTTTGTGTAGGACGGTTCGACTGGCCACTCGCCCGACTCAACTCGGGTCGGTCGAGTCGGACAGGTTTGGAAAGGTTTCTATTGGAACTGGCACAATTAGATTGAGAAGGTGACTTAATGTAATAAACTAATCTTAATTTCTAACGGGTCATTTTGCTCAGCAAAATTTTGATTAGTTTCCTATCTGGTTAGTACAGTTAAGAAAAATCCGAGTCACAATAGTTTTAATATTTACTGTTGGAGATACTGCTTCTATATTTGTGGACCGGTTAAGCTTTATACTTATATCGAGTTAGTTTGCATTTGTTCTGTCCAATATTTGTTAACCAGCCAGTCAGACTATGATCGGTTGGGATGACGCTAGTAATGATATTAATTTACATATATCTGTTTTTTTGGGTTTGTGATTTTCTTCTTAATTTTGTTATGTAGAATATCACCCTATTAGAGAAATATTTATAGCAATCTCTATTAGGCTCTTGATGAAGTTTTCTTATTAGTATCATGGCCAAATAGAATAACTTGTTATACTTAACATACTGCTCTATTGTACAACCTTGTAAAGACTTGCTATCTTCCGATGGTCAATAGGCCACCGGACTCAATGGGTCGCCGGTTGAGGTTCAGGTAGAGAATATTTATAATAATAGAACCGAGTTTTCTGTTTATGCTTTGAGAAAGTAGGACGGTGAATTCCTGGGAGCTCTAGAATTCTGTAAATGGTGATGTCTACACACATGAGACGGAGGAAAATCTGTTTTTAGATATGTTGTTACCGGCATTGACACATAGATGACTTAGTTATTGTAGTATATTCATACACTTCTCTAATATCTCACTTTGCTTCCGATCTAGATCAGAATATAGTCTTTGGGCAGCAAATGTAAGTCTATGGCCAATTTATGGTTTGATTATGGGTTGAGAAGTCATGAATAATCTTCCCATCCTCGGATGGTTTTAGCTTAAAAAAACACGAGAACTATACTAGGTCCTGTCAAGTTCAACTTATCTTTGCATCTTGCAGTTAAATTAAGCTAATTTCATCTAATTTTCGCTAACTGCAGTTGGGTTCAGCGGATGTAGCGTGTTTCAGCGAATTGCAGCGTGTTTCAGCTAACTGCAGCTTGATTCAGCAAATTTCAGCTGGTTTCAACAAACTTCAGCTGGCTTCAACTAACTGCATCGTGCTTCAACTAATTTCAGCTGGCTTTAATTTTTTTTCAATCACTTTTTAAAATAAAGTTACTTTTGATCAAATGCCAATGATACCCTTTTTTTTATTTATCAAATAAAGTTACTTTTTAAAATGTTTAGTTTAGTAATCGAGAACAGATCAAATTAATCTAAACTCAAAAATAACAATTTGCGCAACTATTCCCAAAATGGTGGAAAATTAAAAAAGATTTAAAAATAAATATTTTTTAGCGTATTTCAGCGAACTGCAGTGTAGTTCAACTACTTGCAGCATGATTCAACTAATACCATCTAGTTTCAGCTATTTGCAGTTTGCTTCAACTAACTGCATTTATTTTCATCTTGCTTTAGCTAACTTACGTGCAGTTCAACACAATTAAGATGAGAATAAGCTAAACTTGACACGGTCTTAGGGTCTGTTTAATACAACTTATCTGAATATTTTTAAGTTCAGTTCAGTTCAGATTAGTATTTTTCAGTTCAATTCCGTTCAGTTTAGTATTTTTCAGTTCAGTTCAGTATTTTTCAGTTAAGTTCAGTATTTTTCAGTTCAGTTCAGTATTTTTCAGTTAAGTTCAGTATTTTTCAGTTCAGTGCATTGTACTTTTAAAAAAATTAAACAAATTAAATGTTAATAATTCAACACAATTCAATCCAGTTTAGAGAAAATATAATATATTTCAATTCAATTCAACGAAAATATAATTTAATGATTTTAAGTTAAGTATGGTTCAACTCGGTTCATTTCAGTTAAGTGTAGTCCAATTCAGTTCAGTCGGTTCAATTCAGTTCAGTGTAGTTCAATTCAGTTCTGTTTCTATTCTTGATAAAATACAACCTCATTTAGTTATATCAATTCATTGATCCCTTTCTTCGATTCAGTTCAATGAGAATATAATTTATATATTTTAAGTTCATATGGAAAATCCAGTTCAGTTCAGTTAAGTGTAGTTCAATTCAGTGCATTTTAAGTATGGTTCATCTCGGTTCATTTCAGTTAAGTGTAGTCCAATTCAGTTCACTCATTCAATTCAGTTCAATTCAGTTCAGTGTAGTTCAATTCAGTTTTGTTTTATATTTTTGATAAAATACAACCTCATTTAGTTATATCAATGCATTGATCGTTTTCTTCAATTCAGTTCAATTAAGTTTAGCTCTGTATGATTCAGTTCAATAAGTTTAATTGGATTGGTCCAATTAAGTTTAGTTCAATATGGTTCAGTTCAATTCAGTTCAAGTCAGTTTAGAATTGATGAAATATGATTCGATAAATATTTTCTAATTAAATTGTATCAATGCATACTTCTGTAAGTTCAACTTATTTAATTTGGTGCTAATAAAATTTGACTTGAAAATATAGCACAATTTTGCTATATCAATTCAGCTCAATAAAATTCAGTTCAGTATATTTCAGTTCGATAAAGTTTAGTTCAGTATATTTCAGTTCAATTATGTTTAACTTCTAGGATAATGATGAAATATAAATTTGATGAAATTTAGCTAATGTCGATGTAGTGATTTGTTTCTTCAATTCAATTTTGTTCAATTAAGTTCAATTCAATATACTCCAATGGTTTGTTTTAAAATAAGAATTTTGAATATACATATATGTTATATAAAGGAATCAAATGTATTTTTCAGTTCAGTTCAATATTTTTCAATTCAGTTCCGTTCAGTATTTTTCAGTTCAGTTCAGTTCAGTATTTTTCAGTTCTGTTCAGATCAGTTCAGTTCATTTCAGACGTATTAAACAGGCCCTTAGTATTGTATAAAGATATGATTGAATCAATATATATTAAACGGATTTGCGATGAGTGGAATTCTGATTTTTTAAACACTTATCATTTGGTACCAAACGATTCTTAATTATACGCGTATATCTTCAGCTGGTATTTTTGAAGTAGATTCTTTCTGTTGTTAAGAAGATTGGATAAAGATATGATCGAATCATATTTTAAATTGATTTGCAATGAGTTAGAATTATGAATTTTAAACAACTTATGGGTTCTAATTAATAAAAAAAATGGGAAATACTACAGTCCCGTTTCTCTTTTTTGACTGGAGGTTCAGTCGCTTTGTTTACAGCCGTTGATTTATTTACTTCCTATCTGGGCCGTTGAATTATAAAAATAATTTTATCAATCCAATTACTTGCAACCGGCTTAGCCAATAATTTTCACTTCGCTACTCCGTTACTCTGCTCCATCAACCCGCCGGAATCTTGTCCAGAAGATTTCCGCCGGCGATTCTAGCAACGATGTACAAGATTCCCGCAGGCGATCCAACCCGCTATATACGTTACATCATTTCTCGAATGACACCTAGGCTCACTGCATCTCAGATTTAATATTCAGTCGGGGCCTTTGCTGGAGACGGATGAAACGACGGGGAAACGACGGGGCCTTTGCTGGAGAGAAGAAAACAACAAGTGGAAGAATGCGAGGACTTGGACCTTCAAGTAAAAGGCAGAAGATCGATATTGGGGCAAAAGTGCATAATCCAGGTAACATTTATAGATGTATTTGATTACCAGTAAATGCTGCAATTTAAAGGTTTGCAGCTTAATTTCCATTAGAAACGGTTTTAATTTTTTTCCAAAATGGTTGCTTTCGTGGCTTATTGAAAGAAACCCCTATGTTAGTGTTTTTGTTTCACCTTTGTTTTGTTGAATACTGGATTCAAATTCCAGTTTCACTGTTTGCCTCATCACTTTTCAGACTTGAGATGAACTTTTGTGCTAGCTAGTCTTGTCTCTGGAGTTTGAGATCTTCTGTAAATAGTATCAATCCTCTTTGTGTTGAATGGTTTGAAATCTTCAGCTAATGATATTTCATTTGTAAAACTTTAGGCTCAACAACGAGGAGGCTGATAGGTTGCGTGAGAAAGATCTGCAGCACCTGCTTAGCCGGAAAAAGCTTAACCTGGTTCTTGATTTAGATCACACCCTACTCAATCCGGCGTTGCTCATTCACCTGAATGAAGAAGAAAAGGAATTCATAGGTATGTCTATCTTGAAGACTGTGCAATTCTGGAGAATACTTGTAGTCGGTGGCAGATTTTCAATGCTGGTGATTAAATATCAACCTCAAGTATGAAGTAGTGGTGATAAAAATGTTTTGTTAGATTTTTCTGTTTGGTTCCCAGTTTACTTAATGACACGTTTGTTGCTTCTCTTTTTATTCGGATTTGAGTTTCTATCTCCTGTTAATATCAGGTTGTCTATGATTCTGGTACACTTAATTTTTAAATCCTAAATTTTGTGTTTTTATGGAACTGCTTATTCAGCCTCTCTACTTCCTGAAGTTGTTTGACAGTGTGCTCCAAAGAACAGTGTTTTTATACATTTTGTTCTCTATTTGTGATGTTGATTCTAGAGTTTTTAGTATTAACAAGTTGTTCATCGTACCATATAAACAGATGCCCCTTTAGTCACTGCCTCAACTTCCCTTTCTTTTACTTATAGGACACCTGCAAGTTAAATCATCAGGCTCACAACTGAAGCCTTACGTATTTGAAATCAAACTCGAGGTTTTAAAAGTGTTTATCATTTAAAATCACAGGTTTTTAAAGTGCTTGAATTTTTCCACGTTTATTTTCTCAGACATTTGTTACACATTTAGTACTTTTGTGAGGGATAGAGATTTTTAACGCTATCAGGATATGTGAGAAAAGATAGATACAAATGTTACCTTTGATGCAGATAGTGCTATTTCTTGATTTAATAAGCTTCTGAATATTGTGTGATCGTGTGTTTCAGTTTCGTCAAGACTGTTTTACGATTTTTTTCGTGTAACTGTTGATTAGTGTTTACCTGTATGCAGGGAGCTTCAATATGGTTATGAATCTATAAATTTGGTGTTGCGTGTATCTCTCTAGGATCAACACTTTAGACACATTGTTGAAGTGAAGTGATATTGTTTAATTATAGATTTTAATGTTTCAATCTCTAAATTGGTAGTCCTTTTATGGTGTTAATTTAAGCATTCTCTGGTGCATTTTCTTCTGTGTTTGCGTGTTTGAATGGGAGCATTTACAGCAGCATTTTATAGCAATATTTTACTGCATTGTTGGTATGAATCTTGTGGGTTTTCTGGTCTGAATGTGAGTACTTACTGCTGCCTTTTCTTGTCTAATTTGTTGCGTCTTCTGGTGCAAAATATGATGCGTTTTCTGGTCTACATGTGAGAATTTTTTGCTGTATTTTCTGCTATGTATATGCTGCATTTTCATGGGCGAATCTGCTGCATTTTCTGGAAGACTTATCAGAACTCTTCTCTATTTCTTTGTCATGGATTATTTGAGTGGTAAGGTGTCCTCTGTGCCGATTTAAGTGTTAATGTAAAATGTTTCTTTAGATTTGAGTGTATAAGTTAATAATGCTCAGCATTTGCGGACCTAAGAAAATTGTGTGTTGAGAAGGTATTACCCACCTCATTTTGAACTTCTACAAATTCTCAATAATAAATAAATTAAGAGCTTTTGATTCTTCTTTTTTCAGTGCGTAAATCCATGGATAGAAGTAGATGGTGGCGTTACTCCTAAACATGCATACAAGGTGAGAGCTTTAATGTGTCAAGTTTTGTTGGTTAAGTGTGTTTGAACTAGAGCAATCTCATATTGCTTTACTGTTGTTGCTTAATGGTTCTAGTTATATTTTATAAATTTTAATCCAGACTCCACCATTTTTACGACATTCGTGAAACAATTTACCAAAATTTAATGAGGTGCATCTGCTGCAGCATGTACATGTGCTTATGTACATGTATAATCATTAAATGGTAATTGAAATCTAGCCACTGTATCCTAAAATTCTGAGATTTTATTCTTGATTGCCATGTTATCGAGGCTAGAGCCAATGCTTTAGTTGCTGGTTCAGCTGTCTTTGGCGCGCCAGAATACGCAGAAGGCAAGAACCAAGATAATTTATGATTTGACTTTGCTCCTAAGAAAAATAACCTTGGATGAATATCTGTTCTAAGATGTACTGTGTTATATCTGCAGCTATAAAGGGAATTAAAAGCAGTAAAAGGCCAGTAGCAGTTGCCGTATGATGCTCTTCTACTCTTTACATGTGATATAAGCCAGTTCGTAAGTACCTGCTACTTTTCCTTGTCTCGGATTTTTTTCAGCCTTCCGTGGGAAGGTAAGTAATTAACCAACTCCTATTCCTTCACTCTGCGGCTGACTAGCTTTTAATCTATACTTTTCTGTCTTGTTGCATACAGGTCTGAAGAAGGCACGTCGACGTATTTGAACGCACGACCAATGGGTACTATCGCGCACATGGCCGCGCTGATGATACAATGAATATCGGTGGTATCAAGGTCATCCTTAATTCGGCTTCCTCAGTTGTACACTACATGTTTCTGGAAAAGTTTGTTCATTAAAGAACATCAAGTTTTTCATCGATCAACATTTCAATTTTTTGTAGGCTTCTGTGGCCTTACAAAAACTTTTCTGCAAAAAAAATTTCCAGGTGAGCTCAGTAGAGATCGAGCGCATTTGTAATGCAGTGGACAGTGATATTCTGGAGACCGCAGCTGTGGGAGTGCCACCTCCTGGTGGTGGGCCTGAGAGGTTGGCCGTTGCTGTTGTTTTTAAGGATCCTCCAGGTACTGAGATGGATACAACTGAGCTGATGAAGTCTTTCAATTCAGCACTTCAGAAGAAGCTTAATCCTCTATTCAAGGTGAGGTCACCCTACAAAATAATATTATGTAGATCATCTGAATCTTCTTGTAAATATAATAGAATGCTATGGTTAAAATATATTCTTCCTGATTTTTCGCAGGTTTACAATATTGTTCCCCTGCCGTCTCTTCCAAGAACTGCAACAAACAAGGTGATGCGAAGAGTTTTACGGCAGCAGCTCACACAAGGCGAGAATTCAAAATTCTGATGCATTTGGAGAAATGTTTCATTCATCAAACTTCACTTATTGATGTTCATTACTTCATCATTTGCTTGTGCCAAGGTTCATTTTACAGCAGTTTAAACTCCGATAATGCAATGAATAAGTATCTTGAACAAGCTGCTATAGTAAAATAGCCCAAAGAGGAGAGCTAGGGGTTTTACTTGAACTGCTGAACAAATCATACCCAGAGAGAGCCGCACAAAAGATTCTTGTATCTCTACCCAATTTATATTGTTTTGTACAACACACTTTCAATAAACTACTCGACTTTTTTTAATCTTCTTCTTTACTATGTTATTAATACTAAATAATCATTCTCTTCTTTTTCTTGTCCAAATTTTGGTTCAATTTTTTGGTTTAATGTTTCGTCTTATATTTTTAACTTTTGAGTTTAATTAATTTGGTCTCTTCTTTCTCATCTGGGGAAAATTGTAGGTTCTTTTCTTTGTTTTTGGCCTTTCATTTACTTTGTTGATGTAATATATTTCTCTGTTTTTGTTACGATCATACGAGCACTAATGCACTGGTATCTGTCATTAGTCTGATCATAACTGTTAGATTACTTGAACCTTTATCTGCCCCTATGAAGCTTGTTTATTAAGTCTAGTTTTAAAGGATTTAAGTGGTGTGTGTCAATTTTAACATCAGTACTCTTATCATTTCTGTTTGTTTTCCTTGCTAGAATGTTTCATGAGCTGGTGAAACCCTAGGTGAAGACTGAAGATTTAGGACAAACTCGAATCCTCGAAATCGCAATGGAAAGTTGTGGGATTTGTTTAGAGAAAACTCATATTCAGCATATGATTCGGTTGGTAGGTACCTTTGGTTTTAGCTGATTTTGTATTGATTGATTGACCTTAATTAGTAGATATGATACATGTTGTATTAGAACAGTGATTTTCCGGAAATCTTCATTTGTCATGTAGAAGAAGAAATGGAAATGCTGGAATTATAGTTTCGTATTGCTAGTATGTAGAAGAAGTATTGGTTAATCTCTGAAAATCTGTAATTTCTGTGAAACAAGGCGGTTTGTGGAAGAGAACATATTAGGATCTTGTTAATAAATGGATTGGCTGATTAAATGGACCTCCAATTTGTAGTGACAGTTGTATTTGTAAAAGAATTCTAGCTGAATCTGTTTAGTTCTCGATGGTTTCTCACAGTTTGATTTTTTTTGTTGCCATCAGCTCGTCACTTGTGCACCTCGCTCCTCTTGAAGCAGTTCTGTTTGATGTTGATGGAACCCTTTGTGATTCCGATCCTCTCCATCACATTGCTTTCCAGGAAATGCTTCAAGAGGTGATCTTTGTTTGACCAATTATCCTGTACTTGTCTGTAAATGCAGCTGTTTTTGTTTTGGTAGAGTTAATTGTTTGTAACTTAGTATAGCTTTCGTAGTATGAACAATGCATTTGTTTGACAGATTGGATTTCAATAGCGGTGTTCCTATCACTGAAGAATTCTTCATTGAGAATATTTCTGGGAAACACAATGATGACATTGCTGAGATTCTCTTCCCCGGTGATCGTGAGAGGGCCTTGAAGTTCTGTGATGAGAAGGAAGCTATGTTTGGGAACTTTACCGGTTTGGGAACTTTATAGCATTTCTGTGTTTAGTAGAAGAATGTTAAAATGATGGACATGATTCTTTTGAGAGGTTTATTTGCACTCTGTGTTATGGTGCATGTATTCTTGCTGAATAGTACAGAAAATCATAACATTTTGAGCTTTAGAGGCAAGAATGCCTTCAGAGTTGCTGGTTTTTTGATGGAAAAAAACTCTCTGAGGTTGTAATCACTTTGATGACTGTTCTTCAATATATCATAAAGAGTTGCTCTTTTTTTCGTGGGGAAAAACCTCTTTACTTTTGTTAGAAAATTAAAATGCGCTTGTTTTTAAGAGTATTCTGGGATTGAAGGATTTGCTTAAAGGGGTTATATTAATTACAATTAATATACACATCCATGTAATGAGTTCTAATTTTTGCCAGTCTTTTTTTCATAACAGGCGAGAGACAGAGAGCCGAGTACTTGATGTAGAGAGGAAGGGGCCAGAGTTCTGTTGGTGGTAATTGGGTCAAATTCCAAGACGGGGCAGATGCACTCTCTACTAAATTGGCAAGGTATGCACTAGCTCTAATATATTCTAAGTTTTTCTAGTCAAGGTTTTGTCTGCTTGTTATATGTGTTCTCAGACATTTAATTGACTGTTATGTGACACTGAATGTGTTTCTTTGTGAAGGTGCTGGAGGCAGTTCTGCCAATTGAGGAAAACAACCCTATAGCTTGCAATATCGTACCAGGCTTTAAATATAAATAAGAATTCTGCAACATCAAAGCCATTTGAGCAGCTTGCCCTGATGATTGAATCAGGCCAAAATCAACTATTGTAGACACTTGAGCTTGTTAAGTGAAGCACATAGCTCTTCTCCATCTTCTCTTCTTACATTTGTGATGCATAATCTTCTCAGTTTGGTCAGCTTCCCGATTTCGCCAGCCATCCCAACTACATCAACATCATCTAGTGTTTGTAGTTCAACAAGCTCTCCCATTCCATTTTGAACTTTGTTTCCGCTAAATTTCAGCTGAGACAACTGAAGATGGAGAAGCTTGCGAAGCTTTCGTATCTCCACTGGTAGTTCTGTTAAACCAGTCTCCACTAGATAAAGAAGTTGCATATTTTCAAGTTTCTGGATGGATTTAGGGACTTTGCTTATCATCTTTCCACTTATGCAAAAAACCTTGAGATGTAACGATTTGAAGATCTATTTTGGAATTTCTTCCAATTGAAGTACAAACATGTTGTATTACAACTTCGATTATACACATCGACATAACTTCATAACTTCTAGTTCTAATTACTTCTAGTACAAACATGCAATATTTTTGATGATCTGTTTGTTCATCCAATCTTTTCTTTGCTGTATCTGGAGTGCTAAGCAATGAAAACTTTTGCTTTCGGAAAAGGTTAAGGTATGCAATGCCAATTGCATGAGAATATGAGCATATGCCTTGAAATGCTGAAACCACCAACATATTAATATCAGTTCAACATGCAAAATAAAGAACAAAATCGGGCGATTTATTCGAATAAATCGAGTTGAAATTGAGTAATCTCAATCCATCAAACTTGAAATTCACAAGTTAGAGCGTCATTTGATGGAACATGCTAGATTTTAATCAGAAAATGGTGCATTCCTTATGCCCTGCTACAATATTCTCTGTTCTTACTTTCAACGCAAACAAAAATTTTCCATTCTAAGCTAAACTGTTAACTAAGTATATGCAAACAGACATCAGTTGGTGAGTTTCTTGAGTCTCTTCTCAGCCAGACTGGCAACCTTGTTTTGGGGTTCCAGAACAAGAGCGTGCTTGAAATCTGCGGCTCAGAACCACCAAAGATCAGGGGAAAAAAAACAAGAAAGATCGGGAGGGAGTAATGTAATCTAAGAGTAAGTGACGTGTGCAACTAAATGCATGATTCGTTAGATCCAGGAAAGCTTCTGTTCAGTTTGTTCCACGTAGTACTAAATATCAGACTAAACAAAGAATACTGAAAATACGAGATCAAGATTCAGATTGGTAATGATTCAGTCTTTTGTAGAGAGAAGTAAGCCATTACCTTGAAGAGCCTCTTTATACAAAAGAACCGACTCCCGAGCAGTGCCACGTCTCAAATATGCCTTAACATTTTGGAAAAAACAGAAGAAACAAGTCAATAACGTGAGCCGAAAGACCACCTTGATCCATCATCACAGTAAACATTATTGAATTGGATAATTTTCAGCTTCTATATGCAGGGTGCAGGACAAAGTTAAAGTTCACTTCAATGCTCGATTACTTGCATCTCCTTGAGACAATGCATAAAGTTAGAAAGCTAAGCTGCGCAAATGGACAATCAAAGAGTAGTAGACCACCAAGATGAATGAAGTATAAAAACCACTTAATGAGGTAGGCATCAGCATTTGTTCAAGGTATAAAAAGGTTGGCTTTAAACCCAAATAATACTTACAAACTGCTGCGCAACTCAGTAATATGTAGTGCTTGCATAGCTACTGATAAAGCCAAATTAAATACAACACTGTGTATTGATTAGATAGACATGTTATACAAAGACTCAAAGGCATTGGTTTTGATCTCACCATAGAGAAAGAGTACATTTAGTGATAAGTGGACTCTATTCATGGGAAGATTTTTTTAGTAAAGGTTTAAGCAGTTACAGAATTATTGATGATCTTGCCAAAAGAGCAGCAGTGCTTCATGAACAACCAAAACACCTTTTTCTATGCTTAAACTAAAGCACAAAAAGTTTCACATGGTGTGCGTTAAAAATAGATACTGAAAGATTGTTATAATAATATATTTTACCTTCTTATCAAGAGAGATAGCTTTAGTACAATCCTCAGCAGCTTTTGGGGAACTGCATTGAAGGAAGACAAACCATGTAAGCTCAATGTGTATTTTAATTCAAGAACAACCACAAATAAAGTCCAAAAGAAGTGATTCAAGAAAAACCAGACCATCCCAATTCCAGGTAAGCAGCAGCGCGATTGGAATAGTAAGTAGCATTTGTGTCATTCAAGATTATCGCTTCAAAGTAGAAACCCACAGCATTATTCCACTTCTTTTCCTTGAATGCATCATTTCCCTGTAACAAAACATCATTATCTTCCAGCAAAATAAATCTTTCCGATAAATAGTAAGAGTCTTTCATGATAGAATGGAGAAAAACAAAATGCACAAGGCTTAGGAACAAAACCTTTTTTTTCAAAAGCTCAGCAGCATCGATGGTACCATTTGTATCTGAAAGGGGTGGAGAATTTGTGGCTTTACTCACTTTT
The DNA here is from genome assembly GCA_948330725.1 of Sherardia arvensis. Taxonomy (NCBI): domain Eukaryota; kingdom Viridiplantae; phylum Streptophyta; class Magnoliopsida; order Gentianales; family Rubiaceae; genus Sherardia; species Sherardia arvensis. Next base: position 30,659,566 of record OX415240.1, read on the forward strand.
TGTTGAAGAGGTGAATACAAATCCAAAACAGTATCAAGCAAGAATTTGTCTGTCCCGTGGGATGCGAGTAGAGACAAAGAGATTGGATGACCATTGTCTTAACCAAATGGGATGGATACCTGGCCATTTACATGTGCAATAGAAATAAATGAGAATACCGAGGAAAGGGTGAAGTTGTAAAGAAAGAAGGCAAACTGGTTACCTGACAGCAGCCAGCCATACTTGCAATGCTCAATAGAGCAAATGTTCTATCAACAGATGCAGCTTTTTTAAAATTTAGTTTCAGTGGAGGATCTGCAACAATAGGGATCACCAATATTCCATCATCCTTCAGAAAAGAGAAACAAAAGTCCATCAGATAAAAGTTAGAAAACTCCAGGTGGAAACTAAAATCACAGTACTAATTACAATGCAGTCGTATACTAATTCTCCTCTTTACACACCGAATAATGATTAATAGGGATGGAACTAAAACCTTAAACAACAGTTCTTCCAAGCCAAGGTCCACAATCAATTTTATTTTATTTTTTACCATAAAATTTCATAAAAATGTAAATAATAATATCATCAGTTTGAAGATTACAGATTCATCATAAGGTATATTGTTACATAGTCATATGAAATTGAAATAATAAAATGTGAACTTTAATATGGGATAGAGGGAGGAGTAGTTAACAAGAAACAGGAAAAGTATACCAGAAACTTCGGGACTATTTATGTACCTTCAAAAGAGTTTGAACAACCTTGCGCATCTCAGTCCTCACTTTGTATAAATTTTTGACGTTCTCTGGATTTGTACTCAGAGCCAGAGATAGTTGTGGTCCTAATCTGGGTTTGACAGACTGACACCATTCTTCATAATTTGATTTAAATTCATGCCTGTGAATCAGTTGGAACATGAAACTCAGTCAAGGGAAGGCTTGAAAGGACATGCATGATGCATCACAGCTTGAGGTTATTCACTGAGAGGTTCAATAAAGTATTCCATCTCATTCGATACATTGCTCCAAGCCATCAACTATTCTCAAAACTAACTTTCATGAATAATTCTCGAGAACATCCTGTGTGTTTTTTGAAAATGCAAATGTAGTGCTCACTGCTCAAGCAGTGGCTGTTGCTCTACCACATTTCTTATCAAGCTCTTCCAAAGCTGCCCAGAGTTTCGGATCTTCATAATCTTTAATAAGAAAAGCAGGCTTTGCTTGCATCAACAAACTCTCTGGATTCCTAGTTGCTAAGCCGACAACAGGCATTCCAGCTGCAACCCCAGCTTTGATCCCGGAAACAGAATCCTGTCAAAACAGAAATTCGATCTCTTAACTCATTTGACAATTGTAGTACAGTCTTAGCCGATCCATAATATGAAGTTGAAAAGATGTCGAACCTCAAATACAAGATTGTGATCCTTGGATGCTCCTAGCACTTCTAGCCCCTTCAAGTAGGGATCAGGGAATGGCTTTGCGCGCTCACACTCGCCTCCAATAATGATGTCCTCAAAAAAATTAGAGAGGCCGAGTATGGAGATCATCAGCTCAGCATTAGGCCTTGGAGCATTAGTAACAGCTGCCCTTCTCAGACCACGATCTTCAATCCACTTCTTTAGTTTGTATAGCCCATCTATGGCTTTTACCTTCTCCTTCGCCAACCTGCATTCCATCCACAAGAATATGTAACTTAAGGCATCAGGAGCCGATGAAATGGAATGCGAAGTAATAACATGTTAAGACATTAACCTTCTAAACATAGCTTCCTTCTCATCACAGAACTTCAAGCCCCTCTCACGATCACCGGGGAAGAGAATCTCAGCAATGTCATCATTGTGTTTTTCCCAGAAATATTCTCAATGAAGAATTCTTCAGTGACAGCAATCTATACCTGAGCATGAACCGGTGGTGACGCCTTCAGGTTTCCCGCACCCGCTGGTGAAGATGTCGGCGCCGGGATTAACGGGAAGTCGTCGCAACCTACAACGGAGAGCGCGTTGAGTTCGGAGAATGTGTAGGTCCTGTCGATCCACGACGGCGCTGTCCGATCGGGCGTTGTAGCAGTGTCCTGCGAGTTGACCATGCATACTTCCTTGTCGCAGGTATAGCTCGAGGCCGCCTATGAAGGTCGTCGATCTCTCTCAGGGAAAGCGCCACCGATAATGTTTTCAGCTCGCGCTTCTCATTCTCCGGCGACGGCGCGGCTCCGGAATTCCCACCGCTCCTCAATCTCGGCTGCAAAATAGACGAATTGGGTTTGGCCGGCAACGTACTTCCGATGCCGCTGCCAGAAATATACCCGTCAGTCACCGTCGAGACCAAGACGGCCGAGAATCAGCCCCGCGGCAGCGATCCTATTTTTTATTTCATTCTCGAGCGGTTGCCATGGTGTTGCCGTTGCAGCGGCGCCAGCAATTCAGGCATCAATACAGATCGCCGTCATTGCAAGCCTTGATTTGACGGCACTGTTAACGACCATGGTCAAACCTTCACCTTCTGGACTTTAAAAATAGAAACTAAAACCTTCTACAGCCGATAACCGTGAATGAGATGGATCTCTATTTCAAAACAAATCTAATACGTGTCTAATTATTATTGGTTATGGAATGACTGAAGGTTCAGTCAAAAAACAGGAACGGGACTGTAGAGATTCCCTAAAAAAATATAAAGGTTTTTAAGGTTAGAGACCGTTCTTTAAAAGGGTTGTACTACAGTCCCGTTTTAGTGTTTTGACTGAATCTTCAGTCACTCATTAATAGCCATTGATTTATTTACATCTCATCTGAACCATTGAAATATATATTTGTTTAACCATTAATTTTGTGATAATGACTGGCAACCGGCGAGGCAAATAAAATCTCCGTTATTTTCGTTCCAAACTCACATCCCTCTGCGTTCTTCGATTTAATGAAATTGATAATCATCCCATCCGTACCCTGATCATCCAATGATTCTAATCCCTACCAAATTTCTTCGCATCGACTTATTGTATTATAACCTAGGGCAAAAAAACTTCTTTATCTATTTTTGAATGGAAAAGAACTTCTTTATCGGAATATATATTGAAGAACCGCGATGTTGTTGAGTCGGGGAGGTGTGATAAGGCCAAAGATTTATTCAGTGAACTGCAACATGATGTTGACACCTACTGTGTGATGTTGGGTGACCTTTGCAAGAATGGTCCCGATAACGAAGCATTGCAGCTCCTGGAAAGGTGGAAAAAGAGGGAGTGAAGGTACCAATGAAAATGTCTTCTCTAAGTCTTGATGAACTGCATAAAAGGGATTTTTTTAGCAGTGTATTTCTCAAAACAATGAGAGTAAGCATATTTTTGAAAATGCAGTTGATGAAATTGTCAGTGGACTGTGCGAACATGGTTTGTTGGAGGAGGCTAAGTGTTTTTTGTCCAAATGGAAAGTTTTGGCACACACGAATCTGTATGTGTAAGTATTGGGGACGAATCATAGAGCTAAGGATCCTTCTTTTGGTGATTCGGTCGTCAACACGAATCAGCTACTGAAAGTGCATCCATATTGGTCTTCTGTGTGTGCAAGAAAGAGCAGTAAATAAGCCAATAATGTTGGTAATCATTTCAATGCTCGAAAACGAAACCATGGATTTGCCAGCTCCAAGGGAACTCGGAGTTTAAATGGTTACAAATGAACATGACTCGAATAGCCTTATATCAGTAAATGGATTGTCCATCTCAGAATTGGAACCACAATAACAAATATGTAATGTGGAATATTTGTGGTTGAAAATTATGGAGTTGAAGGAGTGGTTAAACATTGTTGCCCATATGATCCTACGACAGTTCGAGCCTTGAAATCAGACGAATGCTTAAATATATCTGTCAATAAGCATTCTAAATCTGAAATGAACCGAGTTAAGCTTTTAATCAATTAAGATAACTGAGTTGAATTAACATAATACTACTAAACAGTGAAGATTCAACATGTACTAGTAGATTTAAACTAGACTATAAAAGGTTCATAAGATTGAAATTGGTCGAAAATAGAACTGCCTAATGTGCATGTTTGGCAACCTAAAGAACAGGCTGGTGCCCAGAACTAAGCAGATGCCAAGAGAGGTTATTTCAGTGACTCCAATACACCCACTTATCTTCATTGCTTTAGACCATCAAAAGTAATACAGCAAAAATTTCTAAGTGACAAGAAATCAAGATAATGATCCATTCACCTTAATTGACTGAAGATGAAGCATTATCATTGAACATCAAAATTAAAGGTTAGCATTAACATTACTGTTATGGCAAATTACACCGGCCAATGCTAACCTACGGTTACAATAGGCTCGTAATGTGGAGATGATGATCAGTAATGGAGTCTCAAATATGTGTGGATACTCTCAGATTTTCAGCATGAAATCAAGTTGTGTCATTAAATTTCAAATGAATGCGAGAAGAGGCAGTAAACGGCCACAATGAGATCACGTAGTAGCGTCCCATTCGGTTCTCTGACTTCTCTCTAAAACAACTCACTCTCTCTCTAGAATATTAACGTTTTTATTAACTGTTCAGACCAAAATGGTCGCTAACGGCTCTTCCCATGGAGGAACCACCGTCTCTCCACGGTGGCGCCGCCGCCGGGAAATTGTTTGCTGACATTTTGGCCCCCAAATCACAGCCTCTATCCACCACACTCCCGTACAACCCGGAAATCCGACCAATTTCTAGTCGGGTTAACGGGAAAATTGTTTGTATTTACTCAGAAGAGGGAGTAAACACTTTTGCTTCGCATTACCAAAACTCACTCATCGGAAAGTTCAGCAATGGGAAACCGTTGATGGCAGAGCTAAATGTGGAGTTTCAGTCAATGGGCTTCAAAGGTAAGTACCAGATCGGTTCAATCAATTTCCGTCATGTACTAATTAGATTTCAACTGAAAGAGGATTATCAGACCATGTGGATTCGGTCGGTCTACTCAATCCGAGGTACAACAATGAAGATCATGAAATGGACGCCTGATTTCAACACGGGTTCGGAATCGTCGATAGCGTCGGTCTGGGCAACTATTCATAGGCCACCGGTTCAGTTCTATAACCGGACATCGATCGAGGATTTTGGAAATGCAATTGGGACGTTCCTGAAGATGGATGCGGCAACAGCTGCGTTGACCAGACCGTCGGCGATCAAAATCTGTGTAGAGATCGATCTGCTGCAGGAAAGGCATAACTCCATAGTCATAGGTAAGCCTGGTTCTATGGTGGAATGTGACATAGAGTATGACTACATCCCGGAATACTGCTCTGACTGCCGGAAAAGGGGTCACAGAAAGGAAGTATGCGGTTTTGTCCATCCAGAACTGAGGGTAAGATATCAAGAAAGGAAGATAAGGGCAAGGCAAAGTGGTGTGTCAAGACAGATCAGGCAGGTGAATGTTGAGGAGCAACACTGGAGGCCAGTCACTAAAGGTCAATCATCAGGGATGACATCTGAAGCTAAGGAAATGGAAGTCATGTCACAAAACATGGCTACTAAAATGTTCACTGTCAAGAATGCCCCAATGAGAATGGACACCATTCAGGAAGCTCCCAAAGAAGTGCAACTTGCTGATGAGATGGTGGAGAATCATACTAAAGAGATTCAGGAGATTCACCAGCAACAAACAGAAAAGGGAACACAGCTTCTGCAGCCATCATCAGATATTCTCAAAGGCCTACTTAAAGCCAAACCAGTATCCTTTTATTCCCATGATGATCTTGATGTGCCCAACATCAGACAATGGAAAATAAATCAAAGAAAGAAACAAAATTTAGCAGTTATTCCTTACCATCCTCCATTGGAGGTCACTGATATCTCACCTTTACATATTAAGAATTCTTTTCAGGTATTACAAGAGGAAGATGAGAGTTCAGAGGAGTATGAAGAGGCTAACACAGAACTTGACTGGAAAAAGTAAGGAAGAAGAGGAAGGCTCAACATTACAAATTGAGGAAGATAAAAACAGTAAGGAGAAGCACAGTTCAGTTTCTTGTACTCCTTCACAGTCAAGAAGAAAAACAAATAGAAGACAACACACAGGAGGTAAAACTATAGAAAAATGGTTAAGATCCTCACGTAAAGCTAAAAATGCATGTTTAAATGATTAGACACAAAATAGTTGGAAATTTACTTGTTTGGAATATTAGGGGATATGGCACATCTATGACTAGATTAAAGTATCTCATTTTTACAAAAAAGATAGACATCCTATGCATCATTGAACCGCTGCATCATAACAGTGACATTTTAGACCTGAAATTTCAACTGAAGTTTGATAATGCTTTTCCTGCTTTATCTGCTAAAATTTGGCTTTTCTGGAATAATTCACTTACAATAGGAATTTTATCACAATCATATCAGTTTCTATCTACTTCTATTACTGACATTAATGGACAGAACATGTGGCATTGTGTTTTTGTTTATGGTAAAGTTACTAAGGAACTTAGAAGACAGCTATGGCTAGACTTGTTGGGAGTTGATAGTGAACCTACAGTATACATAGGGGATTTTAACGCCATAAGGAAAGTAGAGGAGCGTAAAGGTAGCAACCCCCCATCCATATCCAGTATGTCTGAATTTAATGAGTGGATTAATGCACTAGAACTAGTGGAGATCACCACTGTGGGGAATGAATATACTTGGTCAAATAATAGATCTTTAGAGGACCTATTATTACAGAGGTTGCATAGGGGCCTAAGTAATATTGAATGGTTTGAGAGGTTCCCCCATAGTTCAATACAGGTTCTAAATAGAACAAGGTCTGACCATACCCCTCTCATGCTAAGTGTCCAGAGTACAGATGTGCAGACACCTAGACCCTTCAGATTCCAATCTATGTGGACCCAAAGAGAGGGATTCATAGATTTAGTTAAAACAGACTGGGAACTACCATGCTCTGAAACTGGATATAGGAAGCTTGTGTGTAAGCTCAAAAGGCTGAAAACAACCCTAAAACAGTGGAATAAGGAGAAGTTTGGAGATGTTAACAGTAATCTGACTAAAGCTGAAGAGGAAGTTGACAAGGCAGAAATAGATTATCAGGAATCAGGTGGAGTTAATGATCTGATTAATCTTAACCTAAAGAGAGCCCTACTATTAAAGCAGAAAGTGAAATGCTTACCTTCTGGAAGCAAAAAGCTAATTTGAGGTGGCTCAAAGAAGGTGACTCTAACACCAAGTACTTCCACAAGGTGGTTAAGGAAAAAAGAGCTAAATCTCAAATTACAAAGATTAAAGATAGGCATGGTCTTTGGACAACTGACCCTATGGAGATCCAACAGGAGGGTATCCATTTTTACTCTCAACTCCTGAATGGCAGTGAGACTGACAGAGGGGGATCAGTGCACTATACTCAAAGATTTTTGGCAGAGATACCAAAAATAATACAAGACTCAGACAATGATCTCCTCTTGATGGAAGTAGGGTTGGAGGAGCTGAGGAGCAATGTATTTGATCTCAGCAAAGAGAGTTCTCCAGGGGCAGATGGATACTCAAAACAATTCTTTACATATTGCTGGGACATAGTCAAAGAGGACTTACTTGAGGCAGCCAAAGAGTTCCTGAATGGTGCCAGACTACCTTAAGCAATCTCTAGCACATGGTTGGTTCTAATACCAAAGGTTCCAACTCCAAGTTCTTTCTCAGAATTTAGGCCAACTAGCCTCTCCAACTTTGTTAATAAAGTATTTTCAAAGATAATAATGGAGAGAATGAAATCTCTCATGCCTAAGTTAACATCCATGGAACAGTCAGCCTTTATAAAAAGTAGAGATATTGCAGACAATATACTCTTGATGCAGGAAATGATAAGACTGACCAACAAAAACCCAACACATAAGAATATAACTGTAAAGCTTGATATGGAAAAAGCTTTTGATAGGGTAGCTTGGCCTTACCTTAGATCAGTATTACTGAGTTTTGGATTCCACCAGGACTTAGTACACATAATAATGCAGAATCTGCAGTCTGCTTCTTTCTCCTTGCTTATTAATGGAGTAGCAGTGGGCTTCTTCACAGCAAGTAGAGGAATAAAGCAAGGGTATCCTCTTTCCCCTTTTTTATACAATCTGGTCACAGAATCCTTTTCTAGAGGACTAAAGAAATTGATTCAGACTCGGTATCTGAAAAGTTTCAAAATGCCAAGGGGAGTGGAGACAGTCACACATTTAATGTATGCTGATGACACAGCAGTCTTCACTGAAGCATCAAAAAAGAATCTGAAAAGATTGACAAAGTTTCTGAGAGCTTATGAAGGAGCTTCTGGACAGAAAGTCAACTTTGCCAAATCAGAATTCTACATAAACAAAAATGCTCACTCCAGTAGATTTAGAATGATTGAAAGGATTACTGGAATGAAAAGGGGCACATTACCTTTCAAGTATTTAGGGGCACCAATCTTCACAGGCAGAAACAAGATTAGATACTACCAACCATTGATTGACAGAATGGAGGGCCTACTGAAGAATTGGAAGAACAAATGGTTATCAGCTGCAGGTAGACTTATACTAATAAACCATGTTCTGATGTCAGTGCCAATCCACACTCTCCAGGTACTCAGCCCACCAATGACTGTAATAAAAAAGATAGAAATCCTATCCTCAAAATATTTTTGGGGTGAGTCACAATATGGCCAGAGGAAGACTTGGAGAAAATGGGAGAGAATGGCACTACCCAATACAGAGAATGGACTGGGTTTTAGAAGCATAAGAGCTGTGTGTAAGGCCTTTGCTTGCAAAATGTGGTGGAAACTACAGCAAAATAGCACACTCTGGACAGCATATATCTGGTCTCTGCCACAAACATACAGAAACTCCCAAGCATGGAAGAGGATTTGTAAGTGCACAGAACTTTCTAATATGAACTCTAGAGTACTGCTGGGAGATGGCCAGTCACCTTTCTGGAACTCTAACTGGAGTGGTTTGGGAGCTTTATGATATTTATGGTCTGATAATTTAGATATCCCTTTCCAGAGTATTACAGTAGCCCAATTTTGTGCTAAAAGGTCAGTTTTCTTACAACAGATGGAGCCACAACTACCAATATAATCTCAATTTTGCAGGAGGTTCACATACAACATACTCACTCAGACAGGATCATATGGGAGCCAAATAAAAATGGAGTTTTCACAGTTAAAACAGCTTATCAGTCTCTCAGGCCTACAGACACAGATGTGCATTCAATAAAGCATGTATGGTCCAATACAATTCCTAGGCAATATTCTATTCTGGTGTGGAGAATTTGCAATAAATTATTGCCTTTTGATGATATACTGTGTAAATTTGGCATACAACTTCCATCTAAATGTCCTTTATGCAATCATGTAGACTCTTTAGAACATTTTTTCAACCCCTGTGAAAAGAATGTAGCCATCTATAACTACATGCACTGTATTTTAGACATGCCTGTGCCTACTTTCACTACAGTCAACCATAGGATCAGGTACTATTTTACCTATCTGGGGAAAACTAAACTTCACACTAGAGTTGCAGCCACAACCATGGCAGTAGTGATATGGATGTTGTGGTGTAGGAGGAATAATTTCCTCCAAAATAGCATAACAAACACTAACCAGACTGTGATGGAGAACTGTTTTAAAAAAAATTAGAAATATTTTCACTGTTTTCCCACAGGAAGGTACAATAGCTAAGCATGGTGAATTAGTTTTAGCTGTATTTATCCCTGACCTTAAAAGAAAAAGGCCTAAGTTAGTCAAGTCAGTAAAGTGGGAACCACCAGATCTGTGAGTGAAGATCAATGTGGATGCTTCCTTTATTGACCAGGAAAAGGTTGGCTTAGGCTTGGTGATTAGAGATAATATGGGGATAGTCCAGGATATGCACATGAAATTTGTTAAAGCTTCATCTCCCTTACAATCTGAAATTTTAGCAATTAAATTTGCAATATAAATAGGAAGAGAGTTGCCTAACCAATTCATCATACAATCTGATAGTAAATTAGCTATAAAAGGGATCCTCCTCCCTGAATCAGTGGACTGGAAATGCTATAATTTATGTAAGTCTGTTCAGTCTGAGTCCATTGGAATAAAATTAGAGCACATTTACAGAGAAGGTAATAGGGTGGCAGACTACTTGGCTAAAAGATGTGTTCAGTTTCATTTTTCTGGACAACTACCTTATTCACTAGCCCAAGGGATGATAATTTTGGAATTTATGGGTGTGCCTAACTTAAGAAGGTGATAACTCCTTTTATGTACAATTACTGCTTCTCTCTTTCCTTTCTCAGGTTTAAACACCCACTGGATGGGAGTGCCCAGTGGGTTCCAGAGCTCAGAAGGCTTAGGAAAGGAGATAAAAAAGGCAACTACATACAGACTAATCTTCACAGCCAGGAACTACTTTCAGCCTGCTCACTCTGGCAGGAAAACTCAGAACACAAAGGCTCTAATATGCTCTCCCTTTCCTACCATTAAGCAGCCTTGGGTTTCGATATTTGTTTACTCACTCACTAATATGCTTGATGGTTCAAAGGATTGGGGGGGGGGGGAAGAGGAGCCAATATATGTATTTTCAGTTTTAAATCTGTTTTGTACTAAACATCTATGTAACTTACTTTTATTCGGTTGGAAGGCCTGGGAAGCCAATAAAATCTCCCACTCATGTAGTGGTTTAAATTAAAAAAAAATAAAATTTCAAATGAATGCATTTTATTTAGCATTTATCAACTTGTTATGTGTTGAAAGGTATGCCATGATCTTCCCTCTTGAAACCTGAAAGTTCAAAGATGGGACTCAGTCAACACCGCGTGCTCCTCTTCTCTTCGTCCCGTTTTTCCAGATTGTCAATGAAATGTAAGCATTGTTCATACTAGCTATCTTCAGCTCAAATCCGGTAATTCAAGAAAACCAGAACGAAGATCAATTATGGCTGAAAATAGGAGAACAGAGGAAAGTGGTCTACCGGTTATTCGTTAGAACTTTACTCGCTATAATGGGTAACTGAGAATTAATATAATAAATAATTTTACAGGTGTAAATTTGTTATTGGCTGACCAGATGACTGAAGGTTCAGTCAAATTACATCCGTAGAATTCCCCTCTTTATATGAAAGTAAATTAAATTAATGTATAAATAAAGTATAACAGGGAAAGTAAATTAAGTTGAATTTTGTAAATTATATCAAACTGACCTAGAAAAGTGTTCAAATAAATTGAGGAGAAAATGTTTAGTAGAATTCTATTTTTACACGAAATAAAAATGCACATGTTACATCTTAATCACCTTTAGGTTCATTTTATTTACAAAAAACTACAATTAAATTCATACAAAAATTTCTCTAGCATATGAGATATACATCATATATTACAACATAATTAGTTATTTTAATTAATTAAAATGAATAGTTCTTCATAAAATTGTTGGTGTATTGAAATAATTATAATGTGATATCAGTCAAGACTCAAGAATAATTACAGAGATTGATTAAGATATTTAATTAATTTATCATTCAAAATAATGAAAACTAGTATAAGCTATATATGTGTAAATCAATCGAGATTAATCAAGGCAATTAAAGTCAAACATTTCCCAAGGCGGTCTAATAGGGAAATCCTGCTTAAATTAAGGAGATGCTAGAACTACTCGAAACCAAATCCCCAAAAGCTCCGCCGGGCCTTTTCAATTTCCGGCGAAACTTAAATATATATTTTCACTTTCCTACAACCTAATTTATTCTTTGGGTGGAAGAGCATGAAATTGGTACCGGTCGATTGGACTCGTCTTCCGTCGGAACTGCTTTGCGATATAGCAGGTCGCCTGAAAACAGGTGATGATTTTAAGGCGTTCAGAGGAATATGCAGGACCTGGAGAGCCTCCGCTAAGAAGAAGGTTTTCACCGGAGTAAGTAAGGTGCCTCTGCTATTGCTTTCTAAGGAAAACGACACCAGCAATGAGCACCAAGTGTATAGCTTCCCCAGCCGCAGAACGTTGATGACAGTTTCACTGGCCCAGGAAGCAGGGACTAAGATGTGCATCGGGGCTGGTTTCGGCTGGTTTCTAATTCAGACGGTTACCGATGAGGTTAGTTTGTTGAACCCTATATCTGGTGCTCGAATCCCACTTCCAAGTCTTGCTGATTTCCCCGTTTACGATGATGATGCTGGCTTTCAACCTCCTTTTGTTCTGAAATCTGTGCTATCTAGCGATCCATCTGATGATCCTTTGAATTTTGCGCTGGTGATGGATGCGAATGGCATGATGCTGTGTGGTTGGAGAGTTGGAGATGAAACATGGACTAAGTATGATATAGATGACTCTGAGAACGGATTTGCAAGTATAGTTTTTTGCCAGGGGATATGCTATATTATTGTATGGTCAGGAGATATCCTTGTTTGGGATCCGTCAAGGAAGGATGATTTCAACCCCATAATGTATGTAGACATTTCGTTAATCGAATCTAAATTGTATTTGGTTGAATCATTTGATGGGAATGTGCTATTAGTTAAGCGAAAACTTGTCTGGGGCGGAGTTGGAGATCGGTATCTGACAAATACTTTTGATGTGATTAAGATAGATGTGAAGAAAAGGAAATGGCGAAAAATCAATGATTTGGAGAACTATGCAATTTTTATTGGAGATAATCCGGGCATCTGTATTCATCGTTCTTCTACTTTTCCTGATGTGATTAAGCCTAATCACATATATTTCACTGAAGATTTAACGGCAGATGGTATGGACATGGGAGTTTATAATTTGGGAAAACGTGTTATTGGCCCGAGATTGGAACGCTTCGTGGCATCCCCTGGCTTCGTATCTTCTTCTGTATGGATAGACAGTTCCATTGTTTCAAAGAGTTAGAGCTTCTGCATTTGAAACTTTCATGTTTATGTTTTCCTTTTGTTTTCGAGTGATTCCAGGAGTAGAACTCAACGATCTTGTATTCGTTCTTTTATGCTCTGCTATGTTTGTTGAAGGCTCATGATTCTGTATGGTATGCCATACCTTGAACGGAAAAATGAGATCTTGTATGTGTGCTTTTGGGGTTCTGTTTTGTTAGGCAAAGGTTGTTATTCTGTATGGTATTACCAATAACACTATTTCTTGCACGAAAACTGTTATGATCTGTTTTCATTTCATGCTTGTTTATCTTTGGTATCTGCTCCTTAGGACTCATCTAGTAAATGTTTTTAGAAGCTTTTGCAGCCTTGGCAATAAAAAATCACTGTAGTGTGATTTCTGCCTTGGGTAAATATTATTGTCGGGGTCATTTTTCTTCACCCTGAGTCTGATGCCCCTCTTCTCTGTAGCTTATGCCTTAGGGCTTGTATGCTGAAAAAAAGATGTTGCATTTGTGCTTTTAGGATTTGTATTGCTTGTTGATGGCTGTGTTTATGTGTTAGTATGCCATTTCTTGCAAGGATAAAAGCAGGAAATGGCCTATTCATGTTGTACTCTTACATTTTTTTTTTTCTTTCTGAAGAGGTATTTGGCCAAGGAAACGTGCCTCGACCGATCTAATTTGAAATTAGAGCCTTGGTCTTATCTAAAAAATATACTTTTATGCAGCATACCTTAAGCTTTTGTCGCCAGTAATCGATGACAAAATCTACTCTTACACAGGATAATTAATCAGGTTTTTGAAAATTTTAAATAATGAGTGAATAAAGAAAGGGAAAGTTGCATTTTACAATGTTCACATATTCACAAATCACAAGCTGCATTTTAAACCTGCATTTTACATAAACTACTGCAAGGTGAAAAGTTTCTACAATGTTCACATATTCACAAATCACAAGCTTTGTACTGATGTTGAGCCAAGTGTAGTGTATCGTTTGCTTGTTGATTCGAGAAGAGTGGAAGATTTTTCAGTGGTTGATAAGCAGGGACATCCCTGAAGCGCTCCGGATTCTGGAAAATTAGCCGGTGTCTTGAACAGCCGGGGCTGGATGCATGCCACAGCTTGTAGGAGGTGCTGTTTTGGCCTACTCTACAACTCTTCAGATGGTTATGCAAGAACAGATAGAATAAACTTGTGTAGTGTTCTCTCATGTTTAGTGCTTCAGTTGTTGCAATTCAAACCGTAAACTGTCATGCTGTGTGGTTTTGAGATATTCTTGTGAAGTTTTGTCACAATTTATGCTCTCTCCACTCTCTAAGTTTTCCGATATACTACACTTATTTCCACAAACCAATCAGTTGCATTTATAGCCGTTCAGTTTTCCCGCCAACGGATAGAAAACGACCACTTTGATGGTGGCACCTATGGCGACACCACTGCCGATCCACGGCGGGAACCCCCAACACAAATCTTTCGCCCAAATCCTATCCAACCGTGCTCCCCCTCTCACCCCTACACTCCCGTCAAACCCAGAAATAACTCCGACTACCCAATCTTGTGGTGAAATTGCCTGTATACTGACTAGAGCTCAGGCGGAGACACTCGCCTCTCACTACAGCAATGCCCTCATTGGGAAGTTTGCTCGTGGCAAGCCCTCGATGGAACGCCTCCATGACGCCTTCAAATCCATTGGATTCTCCGGCAAATACCAAATCGGCTCGGTGGATTACAGGCATATTCTCATACGCTTTGATGAAGCATAGGACTACAGGCGCTGCTGGATCAAAAGTTATTGGATTCTAGGCGGTTCCAATCCCTAAGATACCTTTTTATTTCCACAACTCTACAATGATTGAGTCTATTGGCAATCAGATAGGTTCCTTTATCAAAATGGACGCTGCAACGTCGACCCTCACTAGGCCATCAGCTATTAAACTCTGTGTAGAAATAGATTTGAGGAAAAAGTTGCAAACTTCAATTAGGTTGGGCATTGATGATGGCAATATTGCTAAATACAACATAGAATATGAGGAGGTCTCAAAATACTGTAGCCATTGTAGTATGCTAGGCCATGATGACAACAACTGCCTCTCCCGACATCCTGAATTCAGGTAAAAGACTAGGCCTAATCTCCCCCGCCAAACACCCCAACCAGATACTAGCCAAAGAGCCTAAACCTCTTTCAAAGATCCCCCAACCATTACCCCTGAAACAAAAGGCTGTAATGCCTTTTGTTACACCAGATGAAGTTATCACAGTCACTGACTCTGATGAAATCATTCAAGAATGTGGTCAATCTGGTCTCACTCCAGCTACTAAAGACAGAGAAGCTGTTGCACCCCTAGTTCCTCCCTCTCCCATTTTGAAGCCCCTAAGCAACAGACACTCTCCCTCCAACACCAACAACATTTCAATTCAGAAATCCCCACTCACCAAATCTGCTACAGGAATTATGGGGGATACTGTTTCTCCCCACCTTCAGATGAAGAACTAATCAATGCAGTAACTGATGCCCATGTTCCTTCACTGAACCAAGCAGTTGATGATCTTTATGTTGGTACAGGTAAAGTTCGCTGCCCTATTGAATTTATTATTTCTCCTAACAAAAATTCTCTTTCCTATGGAAATAGTGACAAGAGGTTTTTGCCACTCATGGATGCAACAACTCAAGATGATTTGGATGATTCAGATAATGAACTGGTCTCTGAATCATCACAAGATGACAACCTTTTACCAGATTCACCATCCCCTGCCATACCTCTTGATGAGTTGACTATAGAAACTGGGCAACCTGAAATCTTAGTTCCCACTGAGAAATCAAAAACTCCCAGTTTCTTTACTCAACTCAATAAGAAGTTCACCCCACAAAAAACACAAAAATCCCAATAAGTGTTTACTAGATTACAAAGATCCAAACCCAATACCGAATGATTAGTACAACCAAAAAAATCAAAACACTTGTCTGGAACATTAAAGGCATGAAAATCTCAATGGACAGACCAATTGACCTGGTTACTCACCACAGAATTGAAATGTTATGCCTTATTGAACCATGGCATAAGATTCAAAAAATGTGAAAAAATTAGGAGGAGATTACACTTCTCACACCATTTAACAGCTTAGAGTGGAAAGATTTGGCTCATGTGGAATGAGCCAATCCAAGTAACTCTGTTGCATGATCACTTGCAACTTTTAGCTGTAAATATTTTTACTCCCTACTTGAACACTGTTATGGAGGGTATATTTATATATGCACTCAGAACAGTGCCTGTTAGAACTAAGTTGTGGGATGCTTTAGGAAACAGGAACTTGGATGACTCCTTTCTTATTGGAGATTTAGCACAATAAAATCTCCAATAGAATATAAGAGATCTTCACATCCAAGGCCTAAAACTATGGCAGATTTCAACCATTTTATTTTAACCAATGCCATGAGTGAGATCAACACTGTGGGAACCTTTTCACTTGGTCAAATAATTGGTTGCATAATCCCACAACTCAGAAATTAGATAGGGGTCTTTGCTCTCAACACTGGCTGATGAAGTTCTCATCTTCTTCAATCCAAGTGTTAAATAGAGACACATCAGATCACTTGCTTTCAATAGATAGTAACATAGCATCATCCCCCGGGCCATTTAGATTTATTAATGCTTGGTTTAATATAAATGACTTCTTGGCAGTAATTGCTGAAGATTGGAATCAACCTATTAATAGCACAAGCATGTTAGGATTTTATTTAAAACTACGCAGACTCAAATTTGCCATCAAGAGCTGGAATAAACTCTGCTTTGGTAATATTAAATCTAATGTAGTCACAGCTGCTGAAGCCCTTAGACTCCAAGAAATAGTTTTTGACAACAATGGTTCCCCAAATGAACTTATTGAACTCAAAAAATGTAGGGCTTTACATCTCAGAGCTTTAAAAGAAAAAAAAAATTCTGGAAACAATAGTCTAGAATTAAATGGCTTAACGATGGTGATGAAAACACCAATTTTTTCCATCGATCAGTGAAGGAAAAAAAGGAGTTTTCTCAACATCAATAAGATAAAAAGCTCTGATGGGATTTGGTTGGAAGATTCTGCTCAGATTGAAAGAGAAGCCATCTCTTATTATTCTGATTTATTATCTGAACCACCAAATAATTTAAATGGTGATTTCTATCACCATCTTTTAAATCAAATCCCTAAACTAATTACTGCATCAGACAATGAGCTTCTGCTCAGACCTGTTAGTATGGAGGAAATTCATGACACTGTTTTTTAACTTAAATAAAAACAGTAGTCCTGGACCAAATGGCTTTTCCTCTAAATTCTTCACCAAGGCATGTGATATAATAAAATAAGACCTCCTAAAAGCTGTTCAAGTATTTATGAGTGAATCTCATATCCCTGTGTGTATCACTGCCACCTGGATCACATTAATCCATAAAAAAAATGTGGTTTCCTCTTTTGATGATTTTAGGCCAATAAGCCTTTCTAATTTCATCAATAAGATTTTCCAAGCTTTTAATGGAAAGAATTAGGCCTCTTATGCCTAAAGTTATTTCACCACAACAATCATCATTTCTAAAAGGCAAAGACATTTATGAAATGTCATTTTCCTTAAAGAAATGACCAAATTTTTAGATAGAAAAAGTAGGAACCCTAATTGCATGATAAAATTGGATCTTAAGAAGGCTTTTGATAGAGTGAATCATGCTTTTTTAAATAGTATTTTACTTCAGTTTGGTATGCATGGTAGAATAGTTCATTGGATCATGAAAAATCTCAGTCAAGCATATTTTTCAATTTTAGTTAATGGTAAACCTTGTGGATTTTTCAAGTCTACCAGGGGTATCAAATAAGGAGATCCACTCTCCCCCTTTCTGTTTGACTTATTTTCATAATCTTTTTCTAGGAGCCTCTCCTATGTATATAGCATAGGTAGAATATATCATTTTAATATCCCCACTGGTCCAGATCATATTCTCATCTCAGCTATGCAGATGATATAATAATTTTTCTATGTGCTAGCAAAAATTCACTCTTAGTACTGAAAGCCTTTGGTCATTTTTGAACAAACAACTGGCCAAAAAATAAGTTTTGAAAAGAGTGAATATTATGTGAGTAAACATGCCACTGCTTATAAGATTAATCAGATCTCTGATACATTAGGCGTGAGAAAGGGCTCCTTTCCCTTCACTTACTTAGGAGTTCCTATCTATACTGGTAGAACCCTAGTTGCATATTTCAAGCCACTTGTTCAGAGAGTAGAAAATAGACTCACCAACTGGAAGAACAAGTGGCTCTCTACAGGTGGTAAGATCACCCTTATCAAGTCTTGTATCTACTCCATTCCTAAGCATATATGGAGTGTTATGAAATACCCTATTAGTTTTATTAAAAGATAGAGAAGTTACTGTCTCTATTTTTCTGGGGTGAGACCTCTCTCAAACCAAAGAAAGTATGGAAAAAAAAAGGCAAGACTTGTGCTACCCATATGATCAAAATGGAATTGGACTTAGGTCTATCCATGCCATTGTCATAACTTGTTCATTGAAACGGTGGTGGAAGTTCCAACAGGAGGATACCCTGTGGTCCCAATCTCTATGGTTGCTATCACCTTCTTATAGAACTTCACCTAACTGGAAAAGGATCATTGCTATAACTCCTAAAGCTGAATCCTTGACTAGAGTTATTCATGGGAATGGCCAGTGTAATTTCTGGAGTTCGAATTGATCTGGACTAGGGTCCAATTTATATAACCCAGATATAACCAACATTCCCTTGAATACCTCAGTCAAAGAGTTTATTATTAATAGAAGCCAGATGATTCCCTCTGTACTCTCATATTTTTCAGCTGAGGCAATTGACTTTCTACGGATAGCATCACTCCATGACAGACCTGACAGATTAATCTGGATGCCTAATACTCAAGTATCTTTCTCATTTAAATTTGGATATGAGGTGCTACAAAAAACCAGAGGTACTTTCCCTTCACTCAAACATATTTGGAATATCAGAGTGCAAAAGAAAGTTAGCATATTCATGTGGAAACTGGTCAACTATTTTTTGCCTTTTCCTAATGTTCTTATGAGAATGAGATTCTGTGTTCCCTCAAAATGCTTATTTTGTCAAAATACTGATTTCCTAGAGCATGCTTTCAATGATTGTCACTTGGCTAAGTCTCTGTGGTCATTTTTTATTTTATAGTTGGATCACAAGATTTCCAGTTCCAAACACTATGGGATATGCTTTCTTTCTATTGGTCTTTTCATGGTAAGACCAAACTACAAAACTCCTTGTTCCAAACAGTCCCTAGCATCATATGCTGGACACAATGGAAGGCCAGAAACACTAAATTTTTTGATAATATCTCCTGCACTGAACAATCCCTGAGAAAACTACTTACTGAGGAGATTTACCACATTTTCTGTGCCAGACCTGTGTTCTCTGCCAACTCTTTTGACATAGAACTATCCACCCTTGGCTTCTTACCTCTACACACAAGGCCCCCAACCTCAAATTCTCAGCTTAAAATGGTCCCCTCCAGTCTCTGGCATTAAGGTAAATGTTGATGCCTCATGGCATCAACCTCATTTTGCTAGTTTAGGGCTCATAGCAAGAAATAGTACTGGCCATGTAGTTAGGATCAGAACTGTATTTACCATGGCTGATTCTTCATTTCATTTTGAAATGCTAGCTATTCATCTGGCCTCTATTTTAGGAGTTGAGTTACAACAGAATTTTTGCATTGAGTCTGATTGCCTTAATACAGTTAAAGCCTCAAAAGATCCATACACTGCTCCTTGGAAATTATTCCATTTGGCATTTGTGATACATGAGTCTAGCAGCTCAATTTTACATACATATAGAGAAGCTAATACCTCTGCTGACAGACTTTCTAAGTTTGCTTTTTTAGCTAAAGTTTCTACTGATTATACACTGTCACAGCTGCCTAGTCCTACCACTGGTGCCATGCACCTTGATAGAGCTGGAACACCATCTTTAAGAGTAGTTAACAGATGATACTGACTTGTGTTACATGTGCAGTTACCACTATTCAGGAACTACCCAAATCAAAGGACCACTCTTTCAAGACCTGGAGCATTTTTTGGAGCAGGATGAGCTGCACCCATTTTTTATTAGCTATATACTCTCTGATAACTCTCAATTCTCTCTTGGTACCGCATTGGGTTTTGCACTGCAATTCCCTAATAGGTTTTAGGAGAAAAATTGCTTAGTTTACAGTAGGAGCTATAGGGTTAGTCACAGTTTTAGCCCTTTTTTTAGCATTCCTATGCTATAGGACCTCTGGTCCCCATTTTGTCATTCTTGTTGATGTAAACACTAGCCATTTATATGGCATTTTGATGGTTTGGGATGCCTAATAAAATCTCCCTCACCCTAGGGTGGCTTTAATTTTTTAAAAAAAATTTGTGAAGTTTTTTTGATCCACTGGCTTAAAAAGTGTTCTTCTCATGTTTAGAACGCTTCGTCAATTTCTCATGTTCAAGTGACTAACTCTGAGAACCCTTTCAAAAATAAAAGTGACTAACCTTAGAATCAGAATCGATATCTCATTCTTCCCTAATCTAATTTAAAAGTTATATTTTTGTAGTACTCGTGGATAACGATCCAAAAACACCGTTCACTCAACTCAAATCGTTTTGCTTTTCAACTAGTGTAACCTAGTAGTAGTTGACTTGAGAAAATGCTTTTGCAAATTCGGTTGTATACTCCACTCGTAATAACATGTTGAATTGCTATGCTGAATTGTTTGCCGTGTTGTAATCATGAATTCGAGTCATAATATAACTCTTGACTAGCAAAGAAAATTTCAATAATTATAGATTGCCATTGACTATAGATTCTAACAGTATTATTGTTTAAAAAACAAAAAAATAGTGTTCAATAATTTGGCTATGTTATTTGGACATGCTATTTCTTCTTGTACTTTTCCTCCTCCTATCGATATATGAGGTGGGGCAAAATATGGAATGATATTAAAATTAAAGGGAGGAGCTGGAAAAGAAATGAGAAGCAAGCAGTATGCTGGAATAAAAAAATTACACTGTTGAGAGTATTATTTAGTCATTTTGATAATATAACCGGAATTCTGGTCATGAAAGGTTATAATGAGACTTTCTTTCCAAAAATTCATGGTTATAAGAGAATTTGTCCAACAACTCAAAGTTACAAGTAGGATATTGTCAATAACATTCCAAAAGCAATGAGTGATTCCAAGTTTTAAATTCATTCGCCAAGATGTGTACACACATTATCTTAAATTTCAAGATGTATCCACCCGTTCATCGATAAATTGTACTTTAATCCAAGAATTAATTAAGGATTCAATATGATGTGTCAAATGACATGAATTGAAGGTTTCAAAATAGGTCCTCCATTCATTGATGTTCACACTGAGACCTTTACTTTGACAACTTTACTAAAATTAGAATTTATAAATTACTTTTTAATTATTTTAACATTCTACTGTATATTTTCAATATTTAATCATAAAAATTGTTGACAAGTGTACTAGAATTTTAATCCCCAACCCCGTTAGGATTGAAGATGCTCTTATGAGAACTTATTTTTGCAAGGCAAAATGAACAAAAAGAAGCTTGTAGAATTTTGTTTAAAAAACATTTTATTAACAATTCAGGAATTGGTTGTGAGTTACTGATTTATATTCCTGGTATCTGCATGATACTCTACTACCATAGCCAAGTTGCATAAGGTGCGACCATGGCCCAAGTCATGCATCTATCTTATTTGGAGAATGTTTTTTTTATTTGGAGAATGTTTTTTTTTTCAGTACAATTCAGTTAGTTTAATTTTGATAAAAACTAATTTGATGCAATTTAGTTTTATATAGCTTTTATTTTCAGTACATACATATTTAGTTAAATTCAGTAGTTTGTAATCATTGTAGTAGAAGGAGATTATTAGTACAAACATTTATACCTCTATACTGTACACTTTTATTTAAGATATTCATCCAAAAGGCTAATTTAATCATTTATTCATAAAATAATAAAAGAAATGAATTAATCCTTTGTGCATTTTAGATAAGCTGGGAAAATATTTATTTTATCAACTGGAAACAGGTTAGACTAGATACTAAAACTACTGATAACACCCTAAACATCATAACACGTTTTTTTGTTCCTAAAAAAAGTTTGTTTAACTTTTTAGAGTACAATATGCTTGATGGAACAAAAATAGGCATTCGGCTTATAATTACGTTCATAATCATAAATATAAAATATTAGGTTCAGTATCAATCGCGAGTCTCGTGAAAAACCGTGAAACACCCAGATGATATCTAAGATGGCCTGAACAAAGAGAACACATATCGATTTCCACTCTCATTTTCAAAATTAAAAAGTAATAACAATGAATCCATATGATCCACATATCCAGACTTGGCTCAAAGTCCCTTTGTTGTCATAATATTATAGGAAAAATTGTATCATCAAAAGTTGGAAGATTGTAAACTCGAATCTCAAGAACATTTTAGTGAGGATAGTCATCTCTTCCAACTCTTCTTTAACTATCATCCTAAGATTGAAAAAATGGATGTGTTAAAAGTTTTGTTTATCGAAACAGGTATTGAAACAAATATAAGTAAGATTTTAAATGCAAACTTGAACTTGTTCGGTTTTCGAATGGTCTAACGATAATAATACTATTGGATATTAGCATAAAGTGGAAAGCAAGTTGAGCCACATTTTCCTGCAATATTGAGCCAAAGAAGTTTCTAATCATTTACAATTCTATACCACCGAAATTTCTATGATGATGAACTGAAGTGAGTAAACAAAAAAATTATTTTAAAAAGAAACATGCGCACACATCAAGGAATTCGCAAAAACAAATTAACAGAGTCATTAATCAAAAAGGCAAAAGGATATTTTACAATCGACAGTTGTAGCCTAGAGGTTGAAATTATATCAGATGGTCGCTCACACAGTATATGCTCTTGTTCATTCTTTTATCGAATAAACCTAATGATTTATTCCACAATCTCAACACAAAAATAATATACACATGCAACACATTACCATATCGAGCCAAACCGAATCGTAGGTATGAGATTGAGCTTGGAGTATGAACCACGAACCGGTTTTTATAGGGACTAATTTCGGAAACCTTGATGTAGTCAACGGCGGGATACATGGTTGGGGAAGCAACGCGTTTATATGCTGCAAAATCTTGGTAGATAATCTGCAATTTTATAACTATGAAGAAGATGAAGAGGAAGAGTATGATGTTATCAGTAACTGACCATATATGAAACTACTGAAATAATGAGAAGAATAAACAAAATTAGTATTTTACTGTTAATTTAGGAATAAAAATGATTAATGATCAACAAAATTGAGCTGAAGAAGATGATATTAATGGTGAGAAAGAAACTTGAAGGATGAAATTAATGAAAGCAAAGATTGAATTGCATAAGAAGACGAATGAGAAGAGTTTTAGTGTGAAAATAACTAAAATGTTTTTAAACTGAAAAATGAGATAACTGTATAAGTTAATTGAAAGTAGAAAGGGGCTACCAGTTCATGAACCGGAAGAAGAATAGAAGGGTTTTAGCCTTTAATTATTAGGTGGGTCAGATAATGAGGCGGAGCCTCGACATGGCAGATGATGTGTTTTGCCATGTGTCGTCAAGGAAAGAGAGGTTTGTTAAGAGATGTTGTTTCTTTATACATAGTCAGATATATTTGAAAGAATAAAGTGTATTATATGGCCTTAAATGTTCGAAATATATGTTTTATGGCCCCAGAAAATAAAGTGTCAAATTTGTGGCCTTTTAACTTTTGAAAGTATGATTCATAGCAAAGTCTCTAGAAAGTCCAACTTTCCTAAGTGTTATGGAACTACCACTATATATTTAAGGTCAAGTGATATTATTTTGTGTTAAAACATTGATAGTATCAAAGTGAACATATAGTAAATCATGTTTTAATGCAAAAATTCATGAATTTACATTAAAACATTAATAAAATTCAAATAACAAATTTTACAGTTCAAATTAAAAGGTACACTGTATAAGTTAAAACGTATAAAGACTCTTATGGAAAGTCAGGAAAGTTGGACTCTCAGGAGACTTTCTCATGATTCATGGCCTCTTGACGGTTTGTGTTAACTGATTGCTTTTCTTAAGGGACATTTTAGTAATTTATTATTTCAAAATTTAATTTAAATTGAAGTTCTTCTTCACCTTCTCTCCTCTGCATCAAACGCCAAATAAACCGACTCCAAGGAGACTTGCGGCGGGGATTTCCACCACTTAATTTCTACACCCCAACATTAATCCCATGCCAATGGTCATAAGGTCTGGAAAGAAAAACGCAAAATGCAAAACCCCTGTAACTATCATCTTGCCGCCGAAACCCAAAAACGACGTTGCCATGCAATAGATTTGACCCACTGAGACCGGATATCTCCGTTCTTGCTGTAAAGGGCAAGGTTTGATCCCTAATAAACACATATTTTGATTCGGCCCGTCAATTTGGATTTGTCAAGATGCCGATTGGATAATGCCCGAAATTTGACGAGTCTGTGATTTGGAATTTGATTTGAATCATCGTCTAATCTTCTGACTGAGTTCATTATTGAATAGGTAATGAATGAAAAATTCGTCGCCGAAAATTGGACGGACATCGGCAGCTGAATGCTCGGACATCTAGAATAGATTGAATTTTAGACGAGGTGGCGGCAGTGGCAGTTATGCGGTGGTTCTGACCACCTCAACCAACCCTCGAAAAGCCTTTTTATAATGTTAAGATCGTAAATAGGACACGAAAGATAACCTTAACCGTTGATTCAAAGTAAAAATAATCGTCCAAAGATTTGGGCGGGGCGATTGAACTGAACCAGAGGACGATGATCTCAGCGGCCATTAGTTTTTTATTTTTAAAAATAATGAAATAAAAATTTACTAAAAGACCCCTAACAGAAATTATTAAATTTAACGGAAATGATACAGAGGCCATGAATATCACATCTTTATATTTTAGGAGCCATCAATCCTACAATTTTATATTTTAGGGGTCATAAACTTGACACTTTATTTTTAGGGGTCATAAAACATATATTTCGAACATTAAAGGGCCATATGATACACTTTATTCTATTTGAAATCAAAGATGAAAATTTGTAGATTTCTTATTAAAGAGTAAAAATTCTTCCCTAGTCTATAGCCTTGAAAAATAATATCCCCAAAAAATTCACAGGCCCTATTTGCAGATCCTCTTCCCTATTTGCAGATCCCAATTTCAATAAAATTACTAAAATACCCTCAATTAATAATAAGTTATTTAATGAATTTTGACCCACATATTTTAGTTAATTTTATTTTTACAGTCTTAGCACCACCAGTATGCCGCCTTTACACAACCAGAACACCACCACCTTCACCAATGCCGAATTAATCATGTCATAACAACGTTTTTCGGCAAATTCTTCGTTGAAGATCCACCTCTCCGTACCCAAATTATCCGCCGGAAAACCCAAACCCCGCCGCCTCCTCACCTTCGTCTCCCTCCTCATCCCCATCTTCGCCCTCCTCGTCTACACCACTGCCAGTTCGCACAAAAACTACAACGCCGGCCCCACCCCACTCCCCCCATCAAAATACCAGTATGACACCGTTTTTATCTAGAAATCCCACAATCCTCCACAAGAAGCTCGTGGATGGCTGCCAAGAGCTAGATCCGTGGAATTCGCACTGCAAATTCTTGCTGGGAATTGAATTAATTTCACCATCCAAGATGTGGATTGAATCTCTGCGGTAAAGGGGAGGCGCAATTGGTGGGAAGATCGAGGTCAGCTGTTGTACAGTTTTTGTGCGGACTGTAAGTCACGCGGTGGTGTAGACGAGGAGGTGGAAGACGCGAGCGATGAAGATGTGGAGGCGGCAGTGCTTGGATTTTCCGGCAGAGAATTGGATGCAAAAAGGGGTGATTTTCAACGGAATTTACAGGAAAAGGATGGGTCAAAATTCAATAAATAAGATATTAATAATTGAGGGCACGTTAGTAATTTTATTGAAATTGGGATCTACAAATAGGGATTACGGATCTGCAAATAGGCCCTCCCAAAATTTTCTTCGTGCCTTGCCTAGCATAAAATGTTTTTATGAGTCATTTTTAATTTTAAAATCTACCTCAATTTCCTCTTTCACACTTGATGGTTGATGGAGAACATAGTCTCACAAACATCATGTGTGGTAGAGGAAATCGGTAGGTCTTCAAACCAAAAGTTACTTAAATAAATGCACTCATCCTAATTTTCTACGTTTTCATTAATTTATATCAATATCAAATTAGACCCAATGACCCTGCTGTGGGCTGCTAAAGAAGAACCGCCGATCGATCAGCTCTTTTTTCTTGTTGAACATATCTCCACTAGTCCCGTGCGCATGAACAGATCCTTTGTAACTGTAACTGGAAACAACAACAAGATCAAGTTAAATTTTGTAATCAACAATTAAATCAACATAAACTAGAGTAGTACTTGTGAACAAGATCAAGTTAAGGTTCACAATCAACAATTAAATTAACGTCAACTAGAGTTCGGACCATTAAATCAATAGAATAAAGAAGTCAATTATATTTCACCAAGACAAGAAAATAACAAAAAAAATCATAGAAACAACAAAAGACATGAGTAGTAAACCGAAAACCAATAAATCAAAAACAGAATATCACAAACAATTACCTTCTTACTGATATCACTAACATTTAGAGCTTTTATTGCCTCGATCCAAGCCCCAAAGCTATCAAACCCTCATCAATATGTTGCCTATAAAACTAGACTCCGGCAACCACATGGCGTGGCAGTCACAAGTTCAAGTTTTGTTGAAATCTGGAAATCTTTTCGGCTTTATCGATGGCTCGAATCCACATCCATTGTTGTTGCCGATCATCGGTCGGAAAGTCACCTGAAGGTGCGTTCACTCCTCTTTCGTGGACAGCTCAAGATAAGCGTCTACAAAATATATTTTACCTGGATGCCAAAATTGTTAAACTGATTACATATCCTCTTATCTTTTCATTTTAGCAGCATTAATATACACGCGGTCAGTCTCTCTTGAATGTATGCATGGTGAGCATGGCGGTCAGAATTTGCCATATTCAAGGTTTACATATATTCTCACTATTTTAGTTAAAATTTACATGATGTTTTGGTTTCTTTTTGTTGCGAATTTTGAATCATTGTCCTATCTAGTTTCTGTAGGAATCCACGGTGGTGATATGCCTGAATAATGTCCGGGAAGCCCAACAGAGGTTGTCGTTGTTGGAAAGGAACGAGAGCAGCATGTTCTTCGACAAACAAGATTAAACACTAAATATATATATATATATAAAATAATAACAAACAAAATTATCCTAAACCTCATTACTTAAAACTTCATTACATTAAAAATTATCTATCGACATTATCCATAACAAATGTTATTGATACATGAAAAAAAATATTACACATCAATTATAAAAACACCATCAAATACGCTATGATACTACTAGAAATGGTGGATGACCATCTTCCTCCAAAACTTGCCAAACTTGCCACGCACTGTTCACAACACAGTAAAGACAGTGTTACAATTTACCAGACAACAATTTCAGGGAAAATTCATAATCAACACTAAAAAAAAGTACACAAATACCTTCAGCAGTGTTTAGAAGGCAATATGTGACGATGATGACCGGTTTCATCTCCGCATCATTGAGCATCGACACCTTGGGAGCTATGAGCATCTTGTCCAAAGCTACCTTCAAAGCACCTTGAACCTCCAAGGAACCAAGTGCACTCAAGACAGCAAACTAACAAAATAAAAGAAGATAGTATAATATAAGGTTAACATGTCATTTAAAACTAAGAAACAAAACTGCAGATCTAGATGCAAAACAGCAGGTTAAAATTTCATTTAAAAGCAAGAAATTAAACTGCAGATCTAGATGCAAAAGAGCAGGTTAACATGTCATTTATAACCAAGAAACAAAACTGCAGATCTAGATGCAAAAGAGCAAGTTTACATGTCATTTATAACCAAGAAACAAAACTGCATATCTAGATGCAAAAGAGCAGGTTTAAATGTCATTTATAACCAAGAAAAAAAACTGCAGATCTAGATGCAAAACAACAGGTTAACATGTCATTTAAAACCAAGAAACAAAACTGCAGATATAGATGCAAAACAGCAGGTTTACATGTCATTTATAATCAAGAAACAAAACTGCAGATCTAATATAAGAAAGAGATTCTTTATATACAAATGGAAGAAAAATTAAAGATTATACCTTGTTCTGATTGCCAATCAGAAAAGGAGAAGTGTATGCAGTGGCCAGGGCTGAGTTTGCTTTGGAAGAGAGATCTTCCTCGCAAATCTTCCAAACTAGAAGTGCACTGTACAAAGGGACATACAACTAACCATAAATATACTTATTAATACATGACATACAACTCTACAAATATACATGACATACAACTCATACAGGACATACTAACCATAAATATTAATATAGGACATACAACTCATGACTCAACAACTACCATACTTCAACATCATTGCCATAGGCTGAACGAAACCATCTCATCGGATTTCTACAATATTTGTTGGTGGAAACGTCAAGTTCAACATGTTTTGTAGCTGATAGGTTCAGTTGCTTATGTTGATGGCACAAAACTCTACCAATTGAACGTGAGCTTCTCTTGACTCTTCAACAGCATTTGAGAAACCAGTGTTGAATGTAAACGAAATAATAATACTTTATACACTTGTACAAATAGAACTTACAACTTTTATGTCAGTCAAATACATGTAAGAAAGTTATATGTAACACGTCGTGTCATAGAAAATAGGAAGATTTATCCCTCTAACGTAAAATATACCCTAATATAAACATATTTAATTTATTAATTATATAATGAAAATACGGACTCAACACAGTGATTACATGAATGTAATAGCAGACTAAGAGCAACTCCAACCCACTCTATATATAGCGTTGTTGTGTGCCTAACGTAGAGGGACACTATAAATTTTGATCCTCCAACACAGTCCAAAATTGACGCTATATTTGATGTAATCCACTGTAAAGCAGCAAAATTGATGATTTCCTGTACTTCTGCACTATATATAGAATAATATTATTTTATTCCATGATTTGAATATTTACTGGATTTCCTTTATCTTTACTCTACATGGACAGTAAATTTCAAGATTTGTTCACCACCTCTAGATTATGCACTGCGTAGGTTAATCTTGATATTTAGTATTTCGTTGAGTTTAATATCAGTTTTTATAATTTTAAATTTTGGCTTATTTTTTGAACAAATAACTAAGCTTTTGTTAAATCAAGATTTTTAATTGTGGAGATTTATTTATTATCAAAGATTAACATTTAGAGAATTATGTAATGCAATTGTCATTTTATTACTGGTTTATAATATTAATTATTTTTATAACTAATTAATTAAAATTGTAGAACAAACTAAAATGTTGAGAAAATATTTAAAATTACATGTAAATTTCTTGTTAAATAACATTAATTTGTTTCTATATATAAATTAATTTAAATATAAGTTATATACTTAATTTCATTAATTAAAGTTATTTGTCTCATTATATTGGACAAAACACGAGCTAAATGATAAATGTAACAATTTTAAACACAAAAGTAAAAGTAAAAAAGGTGTAATAAAATAATATATTTTAAATAGTATATAATAGAATATATTTTTTAGTGTATAATATAGTGATGTGTGTTGGAAAGAAATGGTGTAAAATTACTGTATCAACACCAAATATAGTGTAAAGTACACAAATTTGAGATCGGGCAACACCATTCTCGGCCGAACTTCCTGTCGTCGCTGACGCCACTAGCCGGAGCTTCGAGCAATTCGGCCACCGCCATCATACTCCTCGTTGCAGCAGCTTCGCAACGCACCAAAGATTCGCCACCGACGCTGCCATTCTGAGGTGATCGGAGAGTGGAATTCCGGCGACTTTTCCGGTGTGATGTTCATCAATACGCATAAAAACGTAGTTGTGATGCGGTTAATTTGGCGGTGTTCTGGTGGCGGTGTCCGGTGGCGGCGTTCTGGTGGCGGCGGCCGGTGGGCAAGATTGGTGGTGCTGCCAAGGTTTTGATGCCAGATGAAATTAAGTGGAACAAGTGGGTCAAAATTAAAGAAAATGTACTATTATTTATTGAGGGCAATTTTGTATTTTTGTTGGATTTGGTCTCTGCAAATAGAGAATGTGACTCTGCAAATAGGGTGAAAGGAAATCAAGCCAGAAATCTCAAGCACAGCAAAATGCCATGGAATCAGTTACAACAAAAATCAGTTACAGCAAAAGGGAATGAATGAAAAAACAGTACAATCTGGCCAATATATGCTAGCTAGCTTCAGTCAACAGTCAAGGTCCTTTGACCTTGACTGACTTGTGATTTGACTAAACTACCCCTCATGTTATGTATGCCAATGCTTGACAATCCCTCCCACTGAGAAAGGACTTGTCCTCAAGGACTGAAACTTCAGGCTTTGAATCCAGGAAACAACTCCTTGATAACTTCAGAATCTTCCCAAGATGCTTCCTCCATAATATGAGCCAGTGAGTAAGTTGAGTGCCTCCCACCATAGCTAATCTTCTCTGTAGGATCTTTTGAGGTTGCAGCTGGATCAGTTCCTCTTCTGTCACCATAGGAAGGTTGCTGACAGGTGGAGGGAGAGTGCCAATGTATTTTTTTAACAAGGACACATGAAAAACTGGATGAACCTTACTCTGTTGTGGCAATGTCAATTTGTAAGCAACAGCACCAATTTTCTGTTCCACCAGAAAAGGTCCACAATACCTAGCTGCCAATTTATCTAAGTAAATGTTTTGTACTGACTGTTGTCTGTGCCTGTGCCTGTGAACTCTCAGCTACACCCAATCACCCTTCTCAAATTCCCTTTCAGTTCTTTTTTGATCATCATAGAACTTCATCCTCTCTTGAGCTTTCTTCAAATGTAGCTGTAATTTCTGTTGTATCAAGTGCCTTTGTTGCAACATATTAGCAGCAGCTGGAATGAGAGAATCAGTCATTGTTCCCAAAGGCAAATGCAGTGGTTTAACTCCATATAGTGCCTCATGTGGAGACATGTTGATGCTGACATGATGACAAGTATTATACCATCTCTCTGCCGGGCTGAGCCAAGACTTCCAAGAGTTAGGGTAATCTCCACAAAAACATCTTAAATAATTTTCAAGAACTTGATTAACCCTCTCAGTTTGACCATCTGTCTGAGGATGGTAAGTTGTACTGAACTTAAGTCTAACTCCCATTTTAACAAATAATTCCTTCTTGAAACAACTAGTAAAAACCTTATCCGTGTCACTGACAATAGATTCAGGCAAACCATGAAGTCTGAATACCTCATCTAAGAAGATGGTAGCTACCTTTTGAGCAGTAAAGGGATGAATCAGTGGTAGGAAATGGGCATATTTTGTAAGCCTGTCAACAATGACTAATACAGTGTCATATTCTTGGGATTTTGGTAATTTTTCCACAAAATCCATGGAAATTTGAGACCATGGCTTGGAAGGTATGGGCAGTGGTTGCAACAAACCTAGAGGATGGCAATGTTCAACTTTATTTTTCTGACACACTTCACAGGACTGAATATAATGAAGAATATCATCCTTAATTCCAGGCCACACAAAAGTAGATAATGCTCTTCTGATGGTTGCATTCTGCCCTGAATGGCCTCCAATGGCAGAAGAATGTAGAGCAGACAAAATATCCTTTCTTACATCTAAAGCACTGCCAACATAGATCTTGTTATCTTTTTTTAGAATTCCCTGATAATAAGTCAGTTTAGCTTCATTTGATTGATCCAGCACAGCCCTTGCAATCATATCCTGTGCTTCTGTATCCCCTACATAACTAGATTCTAGTTGTTGAAGCCATGGGTAAAACTGAGCTGGTAGTAAGCTCTTTTCTGTTGCAGCTACTCATTTGTAGTTGGTGCAGAAGTGAAACCTCAGTATTCTCTAATTCCAATTCTTCTTCATCATCTGAACTAAAATCCCAGTTAATAGCTGTGTTGATGTCAGGCTCCTTGTCTTGAATAATTTCCAGTGCTTGTGGTCCTGAATTTGCTCCCAACTCCATTGGCCTTCTAGACAAAGCATCAGCCACAATATTAGTCTTTCCAGTTCTATACTGAATTTCAAATGATAAACCAAGAAGTTTGGTTAGCCACTTATGCTGAATAGTGCTATGGAGTTTTTGTTCTAACAGATACTTCAGGCTATGGTGATCTGTTCTGATAATGAACTTGTTACCAATGAGATAATGTCTCCATTTATCTACTGCCATAACCAGTGCTAATAATTCCTTTTCATAAGTTGAAAGACCTTTATTTTTCAGACAAAATGCCTTACTCAGAAAAGAAATAGGTCTTCCTTCCTGAATTAGCACAGCCCCCATGCCATCAGTGCAGGCATCAGTTTCAACTATAAAAGGTAAAGAAAAATCAGGTAACCTTAGAATAGGAGCTGAAGTAATCTTTTCATTAAGTTGATTCATGGCAGTAGTGGCTTCACTGGTCCAACAGAAAGCATCTTTCTTTAACAAATCATGCAGTGGTCTGCAAATAATGCCAAAACCTGATATGAATCTTCTATAATACCCTGCAAGGCCAAGAAATCCTCTAAGTTCCTTAATATTTGAAGGAATAGGCCACTCCATAATAGCAGTAACTTTATTCTTGTCCATTTCCACTCCAGACTGTGATATAACATGGCCAAGATATTCTACCTTATCTGTTGCAAACACACATTTGGAACCTTTAGCATATAGTTGATTTCTTCTCATAATAGACATTACCTCTCTGACATGCTTCAAATGATCCTCCATGTTTTGACTGTAAATCAAAATATCATCAAAGAATACCAAAACTGATTTTCTGAGCAGAGGTTGAAAATTTTTGTTCATGAGAGCTTGAAATGTTGCTGGAGCATTAGTGAGGCCAAAAGGCATCACTAAAAACTCAGAATGGCCACTGTGTGTTTGAAATGCAGTTTTACCAATATCTTGTTTACTCATTCTGATCTGATGATAGCCAGATCTTAAATCCAACTTGGAAAACACAGAAACATTATTCAACTCATCCAATAATTCCTCAATCACAGGTATTGGAAACTTGTCTTTCACAGTCATGTCATTAAGTTTCCTATAATCTATACACATGCGCCAAGAATTGTCTTTCTTTTTAACAAGAATTACTGGTGAGGAAAAAGGACTTGTGCTCTCTTGTATAACTTCATTCTCCACTAATTGCTGAACCTGCCTCTCAATTTCTTCCTTGTAAGCATGTGGCTGCCTGTAGGGTTTAGATTTAAAAGGTTCAAAGTTAGGTTTTAGAGGAATTTGATGGTCAATAACCCTCTCAGGAGGTAAGGTAGAAGATATTTGAAACACATCACAAAATTCAGTCAAAATTGGGATCAAACCTGAATGAACTTTGCTGATATCAAAATCAAGGATTTTCATACTCTCTTCCTCTTCAATCTCTTTGATCTCCACACTGCTAACTTGGTCTGTTGCCATGTAATTGTGCATAGCAAAGAAGTAACCATTACTGTCATCATAGGTCCTCTTCCTAACTCCATAACTGTAGCTGCCACTGTTCTGACTAGAATAACCCCCAGAATTTCCATAGCTATTATCAGAAAATCCAGACTTCATCTGTTCATAAGCAGCCCTCTTCCTTCTTAAAATAGATAACTCCTGAGCCTCCCTGTCCTTGAGAATCTGAAATTTAGTATTATCTGAATTTCCATGCAGCACATACTGATCACCCAAATGGCTGATAAACACATCATCAGATCTAAAATCAAAAGCCACAGGACTAAATTTCTCCATCCAATTCACTCCAATGATCATATTCAAGTCACTGCCAAGCTTCAAAATCCTCATGTCATAAGTGAAATGATGGTTTTGGATACTCCAGGGAACATCAATAGCATAAGTATCACCACCAATCCTCTCACCTCCAGCCACAGACACTACAAAAGGTTTGATTCTAATCTTATTCAGTCCTATCTTAGCAACCACTTGTGGATCTATAAAAGTATAGGTGCTGCCAGTGTCAACCAACATCTTAACTTTCACTCCATTTATGAGACCAGTCAACCTGATAGTGTTAGCCCTTCTTCTGCCTGTAGAGCCAATAGAATTTAGTTCAATCTCCTCTGGTCCAGAATTCTCTAACTGCTGGAATTCATCACAGTCCCATTCAGCCACCAATATCTCTCCTTCTTGAAGCTGCAACTCATTATCCTCTGAAATGTAATTAACTCTTTTAAACTTACAGACATGGCCTTGATGGAACTTGTCACCACATTTAAAGCATGGCCTATTTTCCCTCCTATGTTGGAGCTCCTGTGCACTAATTTTTCGGTAAGCATCACTTGGCCATTTCTTAGTATTTTCCACAGGAATAGTAGCAGAAGGGGAAGGTTTCCAACTAGGCTTGCTGTTACTGGAAAAGGTTGGCAACTGTTTAGCAACATTGCTCAGAAAAGAATTACCACCACCTTTAAATTTCTTTTCCATTACAATCATCACTTTCTCCCCCGTAAGTGCTAATTCTACAGCCTCTTGTAAAGAAGAAGGTCTATAGGGATCCACTAACACCCTTAACTCCTCTTTGAGACCACTTAGAAAATTTCCAACAAAGTATAACTCAGGAAGATTAGGGTAACTAGTAACCAACTGAGATTTTAAGTCCTCAAAAACTTCCTCATACTCCCTAATTGTTCCCTTCTGAGCTAACTTATTGAACTCACCAAAAAGCTCCTTCCTACCAGAATCAGAGAACCTTCTCACCAAAGCTAATGCAAAATCAGACCAGTTACTGAAAGGTTTACTAGCCTTAATTGAGTTATACCAGACTAGAGCCTTCCCTTCTAAAGTCATTTCCATTATTTCCAGCCTTTCCTTATCATCAATTTGAAAGTAAACAAAAAATTTCTCACATCTATCTACCCAATCTCTAGGATTCATTCCAGAGAAACTAGGCAGTTGAATATTGCTATACTGTTTACCCATAACATTTCTCCATCCCTGAGTGGCAACATGATCTTGCATAACATTTCTCATTCCTCTAGTAGATTCATTAGGATCACACATCATATTCTTTGCAGCTAGATATTCACTGTCATTCCAGATTACTTTGGGTGACTCACAACCTTCATGCAATACTACTCTAGGGTATTTATCACATTTATCACGTTGCAAAAACTGCTTATCAACTCCAGAATTGAATGGAGAGGCAGACAATACCTCAATAGGCTTGAGCCTATTTGGAAGTGGTTGATCGCAGCCTCCTGGCGCCATTCCAGATCGGTTAGCCGGAGTTTCAATCCGCGCCGCATTCGGTTTGCTCCCCTGTAGCATTGCATTAGATCCTCTCTGAGAACTCTCGCCGTCCGCCGGCACCGTCTCCCGCAAAGCTTCCACGAGTTGCTGAATTTGAGCCGCGGTTTTCAGCTCCGTCTCTCTCCGATCGTTTTCCATGCGCTCCAGAGCTTGCTCGATCAACGAACGGTTCTGATCGTTGAGCTCCACCATCTCCAGCTTCAAATTTTGGATTGAGGATTCCAGCAGCTCGCGCTGCTCCGCCAACTGGTTCTTGAACGATTCATCCAACTTTTTGCTCGCCATTGCTGCCAAGGAACGATGGTTCTGATACCAATTGAAAGGAAATCAAGCCAGAAATCTCAAGCATAGCAAAATGCCATGGAATCAGTTACAACAGAAATCAGTTACAGCAAAAGGGAATGAATGAAAAAACAGTACAATCTGGCCAATATATGCTAGCTAGCTTCAGTCAACAGTCAAGGTCCTTTGACTTGTGATTTGACTAAACTACCCCTCATGTTATGTATGCCAATGCTTGACATAGGGCCTGTGATTTGAGGTACTCCCTTTGGAGATGCTCTAATAAGTATAAGGGTGTATTTCAAAAACAAAGTATAGGGGTGAAAACGGAAATATCCATTAATATAAACCTATCGCCGACAATTCCAATGTCTCTTCTTCTTCTTCCTCTTCCTTTTCACTCCTGACTCCTCTATAAGCTTGTCCCCACACTTCAAAATTCTCTCTAGGTTTCCTCCTGGTTTATCACTTCAAAAAACATCTATCCTCAACCAAAAAGAAACGAAAAAATTCAATCTTAACCCCTCTTCCCTGCATACTTGAGAGTTGAAAGAGACCTCGTGTGTTGAATTTGTTTCAAGTAAATCCAAAATTCTGCCCAAACTTATCCTCTAATTACCAGAATTTCCTACCATGGCTAATGCTCCGGCGAATTTGCTGGTTTTACTGGGCCTCGGAATAGCAGGAATACTTCTGATGACCAAGAAGCTGAAGAAAGCTGTGAAGCCGGATTTTGGGGCATTTGTTCAAAGGCTGCAGCTTTTGCCGCCCCCGCCACCGCCGCCACCGAAAGCGCCGCATCCCCTCACCGGACTTACCTTCGCCGTCTCTGACGTGTAAGCTTCTTAATCTTTTATTCCAATCCGGTGGGTGATTTTGTTACAAAGATTTTGCCGCTGTATATTTGTAGCTCAATCAAGAGTTCTCCTTTTTGCCTTATGGATGCTTTATTAGAACTAGAAGCTGTTTTTCTGTTGCATTTGAAAATATAAATTTATGTGAGATGTTAGTTTATCTTTTAGTTTTCAATGGTTAGTTCATGTCTGTTCTAAGTAGATAACTTAAGAAAGAATTTTGCGTCTCTAGTAGATGTTGGGGGAAGCCCTTTGGTATCCTAGGGCTTATTAAACATTGAATTAGGAGCAAAGGGTAAAGCGGCGACCAGGCCTGGCATGTTGCATTGCATTTATTTTCTATGAAGAGCTCTATGACATCGAGTGTTTGATATCGTAGTTTTCAATATTTAATTCGTGTCTGTTCTAAGTGGATAGCTACGAAGAAAATAAATTCTTCTTCTCGAGTAGGTATTGGGTCGAAAAAGTATTCGCTTTTGGTATACTAGGTTTTCCTTTTCTCACTTTTTAAACTTTAGAGTTTGAGAGCCCAAGGCAAAGTGGAAACCAGGCCCGGAATCGTTTTGCATTTATTTACTACGAAGAGCTCTATGATATCGTATGTTTTTAATGTATGCTAGTAAAGAAATTAATTATGCACCCCCACACCAAGTGAGAAAGGCTTTGGAAAATGGTTTTAATTAGTTTGATTTGTTTGAGATGGATTTTTACCAATATTTACCTTAACTCATTTTTTATATGTTGCATTGGTAGCTCATTCTCAGCATTTTTTTTGTTGGCCTTCCATGGATGATATTTTTGTTTTAGTAATATCAATATGCTCTTAAAGTCATTTCCGGTACTTGCCACTTTCCTTCTACAGGAATCAATATATCCTCATTCTAAACAAAAGCTAGCTAATAATCACCGACCCATTTTTCCTTTTTTACACTACAGGTTTGACGTTGAAGGGTCCATAACTGGATTTGGCAATTTGGACTGGTCAAATTCACACGAAGCTGCTTCCCAGACATCTTCTATTGTTTCTTCCCTGGTTGAAGGAGGCGCCTCATGCATCGGAAAAACTGTTGTGGATGAAATGGGATTCGGGTCTGTATGATATACTAATTTGCAATTACTGTTTTTTTTTTTTTTGCTAATTGTTTTTTGAACTTTTAAGATGCATTTCACAATTTGCTTGAAAAAAGAACAAATATTTCACAAAAATGCTAAAAACCTAATACGTAGAGAGCGTGATTTGTTTAGTGGGGTCTGAATGGAGATGCCTGTGTTTGACAAATATATTTGGGCAAGTAGTAACACTTCATTGTTATAATGGGTGTTTGACAAGTACTTGATAACCAGGGAAGACCTCGTTTATGTTAGAGACTCAGTCTCACTGGAAAAAATAAAACTCTAAAATTGCTAAAGGTCCATGAGAAGAGTTGGATTTAGGAGCCTTCTTATATATAGTGTTGAGTCTTACTAGTTGGTTCCAATTTAAAATAGTAATTGTAGTAGTGTTTAGTCAGAATGATTTTACCTAATATTTAATTCCTTGAGTTTAGTGGTGATTTCTTTTTGTAATTTTGTAGTTGTGAAAGAATGATGATACTCTGTGGATAGAATTTATATTTTTGGTTGACATATGCGTGTGTATGGCATACTCCTTTGAAAGTGGCTTAAACTACATATTTATTGGGATGGTTACGGTTTGCGACCATGTCAATAACTGTGTAGTCTAAACATTTAGTTTTGAGTAAATAACATAGTTTTTGCAGATTGTAAACTGTTCGGTGTAGATTGTGACATCATGCTCTTTTGTCTATTCCAGTATCAGTGGAGAAAATAAGCATCTTGGCACACCAACTAACCCTACTGTTCCTGAGAGAATTCCGGGGGGATCCTCCAGTGGAGCTGCTGTAGCTGTTGCTGCCGGCATTGCCGATTTTGCATTGGGTGAGTTGCTTGTGGATTTAGGCTATCTGTCCTTTTGGGTTTTATATTCCTCCAGATCTATGGCATTCTCACCAGTGCTCTACTGGGTGGTTTTGGTCCGGTGACTAACTTATGATGCTTTACTAGCATTAAATAAATTGATCTTCATTATGTTCCTTCA
This sequence comes from Sherardia arvensis, assembly GCA_948330725.1. NCBI lineage: Eukaryota > Viridiplantae > Streptophyta > Magnoliopsida > Gentianales > Rubiaceae > Sherardia > Sherardia arvensis. The sequence goes on from OX415240.1 coordinate 30,698,015, forward strand.
TATTATTTCTAATTTGCAGGTCTGGACACAGTTGGTGGTGTGAGGATCCCAGCAGGACATTGTGGGATATTAGGGTTTAGACCATCCTTTGGTTTAATTCCTCAGACGGGAGTACTATCTGTTTCGTCTAGTCTTGACACTGTTGGTAAGTGTCACAAGTCTCGATTTTGAGCACTATGTTATGCTTCTCAAGTTTTATTCCTTTTCATGTTGTCTGTTTCTCAATCTTGGTATCACAGTAAACTTTCATTTTTTCATGATAGGAAAAATAATGAATTTGGCATATGATATGTTCATGTCTATTCTGTATCCAAACTTGGAAGACATAGTTTCCTATTGAAATTAGATGTACAATTATTAGACACAAAAGATACTGGTGGTTGATATCAGTTACTGGGTGGTATATTTATGATGATTGACAACTTTTGCAGGAATATTTGCAAATGATGCAAATGTATTACGCCTCGTGGGACATGTGCTTCTTCAATTTCCCTTTGCTGTTCAACGTAATCCGCGGATTTTTATAGTAGCCGATGATTGTTTTTCCTCATTGAGTTCTTCTGCTGATCGGGTAACTCAGGCTGTCGTGAAAACCATTGAGGAGAAATTTGGAAGTATGTTCCTTATTGATTTTGTTTTGTCCTTTTATTCTTTGAATAATTTCTAATAGGGTTCTCTTTCAGGACAAGTATTAAAGCATGAAAATTTTAGCGACTTCTTGAGTTCAAAAGTTCCAACATTGCGAGCATTCCAGAGGGAGAAGTCTAATGGAGAACTGAAGCCATCCTTGTTGTGGCAGCTAGCTCAAGCTATGCAGATACTGATGCGGTAAGCATGCTGTCCTGGTGTGTTGTTTGTTTTTTTGGTTGAAGGCATTTTAGTCTTTTTGTTGATGTGTTCATCTTGGGCAGATCTGAGTTTAAACAAAAGCACAAGGACTGGATCAACTCAGTGAATACTAGCCTTGATCCCGTCATTTCAGCCCAGATAGCCCAAGCATCTGATACGACAGAGGCTGATATTGAAGACTGCCATGCAATAAGAAGCGAACTTCGTGCAGCTTTGAATCTCCTTTTGAAGGTATGTTGGTATTATAATCAGACCTTACGTAGACTGCAATGCTACATAAAACCCTTCACGGATATCTTGTTTCCTCAAATTTAGTGCTTGGCTTGAACAGGACGACGGGATACTGGTCATTCCAACTACTTATGACCCACCTCCAAAAGTTGGAGCTAAGGAACTTACATCAAAGGACTACCAGATGCGAACATCTACCTTGACAAGCATCGTTAGCATGTCTGGTTGCTGTCAGGTTAGAGATGTTATGTAGGCATGGATTTTGAATTTCATTTCGTGTGATTGTCAACTTATTTATTTTGTCCCATTTCTTTGGCTATTATCTTTTTGAGAAATAGGTTGCTGTGCCCTTGGGATTGTACGAGAAGTGTCCAGTTTCAGTTTCTTTAATAGCTAAGCACGGTGGTGATCGTTTCCTACTAGATACAGTCCAGACCATGTATGGAGCGCTCCAACAGCAGGCTGGTATTGCTGCAAATTCAAAAGTGTCCAACAATACTGTTAACCGGGAAGAATCTGCTGAAATAGCAAAAGAAAAGGTCTGTATTTTTCCTAGTTTTTTTTCAGTATTTGTGGTGTTGCATTTGGTGCGATAGTAAACAAATTTGTTGTTGAGGAAGTCTTGGAGTCTCATGAGTTATTCTGTCCATGTTAACCTCATTACGTGTTGGTATGTGTGTTTGGTGCTGATATTCTTTACTGGGATACTGCTTTTAGGGTAACCAAGCTTTCAAAGAGAAACAATGGCAGAGGGCAATTGGGATGTACACAGAAGCTATCAAGCTCAACGATAAAAGTGCAACATACTTTAGCAATAGAGCTGCTGCCTATTTGGAAGTCGGAAACTTCAATAAGGCAGAAGAAGATGCTACTAAAGCCATTGACCTTGACAAGAAGGTAACCTTGCCCCTAGCAATGTCTGCTCTATGATATGACATGAATAATTTCTATGGCTGCTTATAATGATACTGTGTTCGCCATTTTTGCAGAATGTGAAGGCGTATTTAAGAAGAGGCACCGCAAGGGAAATGCTAGGCTACTATAAAGAAGCAGTGCAAGGTTAATCTATTTACATCTTGAGTTTTTTTATGAATGTCCTTGTTTCTAGAGATTGTTACTTGACATTTTCTTCCGTCTTTTTTTTTTTGTGTGTGTGTGTATGTGTGTGTGCAGATTTCCGACATGCACTTGTACTTGAGCCAAATAACAAAAGGGCAGCCCAATCTGCTGAGCGGTTAAGGACTCTATTCCAGTAGAGGATACATTATACACACACTGGGGGGAATACAAGTAAACCATGCTAGTAGTTCTTGGAGGAAGATACACAGAGTTCATTCGACTTTGTAGCGTATAAGAGCGTACAAGTAAACCGTGCTAAGCTTTTTGTTGGTATTTGGAGGAAGATACACAGGTTCATTCAACTTTGTAGCGTATAAGAACGATTTTGGTCTCCCTTAGCCAGTTATTTGGATGTTGGGATATCCAGTTTTGAAGTCTTGAGCTAGCCTTATGTACATTCTCTAATTTTTGTCTGGTGGTATATGTTTACTTTTATGCATTTTCATTTCGCTATTATGGTTTATTCAATCAACCAGACTTAATTATACACACCTTTACTTGGCAGGATTATGTTCAGCGAATCGAACATATTTTGATTAGGTTCCAATTCCAAAATGTTAGGATTGTCTACCGGAAAGGTCTATTGCATTGAATTGAATATATTGTATAACGACGATATCTTTTACTAGGTATTTATTATATATAAAAGTATATATAAAAGTAGAAAGCGACGGCGTAAATATAAAAAAAAAAAAACACCGCCTGAAATTTACAAATAACACCTAAAACGACTTCAGTTATTGCGTTTAACTTCCCCGGAGTTTTCCGCCGCCATAGGAATTAGTTTGGAAACCAAACTTCTTCCTTATTTCTACCTTACCCCGCCGTCGTTCTTATATGGAACCAAATCTGAATCTCCCTCTCTCACACACTAGCTTCGCCGGCGCCGGAATCCGTGGCCGCCGACGTCGATCGCACCCCGCTCCTCCACCACCACAACCACAACTCCACCAACGGGGCCCACTTCATCGTCACAGTCTCCGACGACCCTGCGATCCAGGTCGACAAGCACGAGGAAGCTGACAGCCCGTTTGAGTTTGTCGGGGCGGGCGAGTACGAGGTGCCCAGCCGACAACGGTGAACCCTTTTCTGAACTACACGCCGAGAGTGGAGGGGGTTTATGAGTGGCTGAAGATTCTGGTTTGCCTGCTGATTGTTCTGCTCCGGCTGGTGATGTTCGGCCTGTGCTTGCTGGTGGGCTACGTTGCTACAAAATGCGCCCTTTTTCGATGGGAGGATAGGGAGAATCCTATGCCGAGGTGGCGGTCGAGGATCATGGCGATCACTCGGTTTAGCTCCAGAGGGATTTTGTTTTCGTTCGGGTATGGTTTTCTTGCTGTAAAGTTTGCAGCTTGATGATTTTTTTCATGTTCTGAAGTCTTTGTGTGTTTCATCTTAGATTGCTTTCGCAAAGATGATCACTTCTGATTGATAGGTGTTACAAATGTGGTCTGCTTTGCTCAATTTATAGTGTCCTGATGCTAGGGTTTTGGTTTAGACCACATATGCAGTGCTCTCAGTTGACCTGAAATTATTGGGTGGACAAGAACAAGACATGGGCAGTCATGTTGAACATAACAACAAAGTTCCACATACCACATGGTAACATGCACTCATACTGCTTGCTAATGAATGAGTAACATGCATAAATTGATTGCATTTTGTCTTTCAGTTGCCTTCATATTATTGGGATGAATGGTGTTAATTAATGCTTCATTGTTTAGTCATATATATGAATAATTTAACACAAGATTACCCCCTAAAAATCCACTCAAGGACTACAACTGCAAGTTACACTGGGAGGTTTTCTACTGATAACTTATTACTACAGAAGATCCTGCTCCTCGGGAGATTGCTCCTATAGTTGTGTCGAACCACGTTTCGTAGATAGAGCCCATATTCTTCTTTTACGAATTGTTTCCCACCATTGTTGCTTCTGAGTCTCATGATTCGATGCCGTTTGTCACAATCATCAGAGCAATGCAGGTAACCTTGTAGTGTCAAATGTCAACTGTCAAGTTCTGTTTTTTCATTGCACTCGGCATTAATTGTGTTATTTTCTTATACAAAATAGGGGAAAGTGGCACCAAACGATGGTCGGTTCGGTAAGATTCTTTCTGTTCATGTTGAATTAAAACTGGAACCTTTGTACATGCTTGAATGTTGAAGATTGGATCTCGAAGGATAATTTTGATTTTCGATTTCGCCTCCTTTTTCACTCAGTAGGGCGATGACTGAGTCAAGAGCCCTCCGAGACTGCGAATGACCCGATTTAGAGCCGGGTATTCGCCGGAGATCCCCATACGGCGACTTCAATCCCTCGACGTTGAGCGGCAACTTCGCCACGCGCCGACACCGCGCCGTGTCTCTCCGGCAGTGTCGCATGGTGTATGGCTAATGGCGATTCACATGTTCCAAACTTGATGCTTTAACAGGTATGTATCACTCGAGTTCTGATTCTCTAATCTTGATATTTAGTTAGCCTTTTCTGTGTTGTGTGATTCTCAGAAGGAATGCAAGTTTTACTTTTGATTGTTCTTTATATTATTGTCTTTAATGGTTTCAGATTTCAGATTTACGCCCTGAAAATTGCTGAGAAAATAAAAGCAAATTAGAGGTTTGCAGCATACATCGTGCTCCCAATGTGGCCAGAAGGTGCTCCTACCAGTACTGCGACTCAGCGAATTCTTTATTGTTAGGTAACATAATATATCGAGTCGTGCTTTGAAGAACCTGAGAATGTGGATTGTGTTAGACATGTGAGAGCTCTGAGTGAGTTGAACTGGGCTCAATATGCAACTGATAAAATTACTGACATAAGAGGTCACCTGTTGAAGTATCCTGTGGAGGTTGATGAAATGGGAAAAGTGAAATCCCTCCCAGGAATTATGAGTATTAAAATGATAGGACATTTGAAGTATGAATAGGATAGCCTGTGGAGCAGGGGAAAGGTATACCATGCCACAAAAGAGTAGGGGAAAGTCGTCTTTTATCTATTTAAGTTTTGCTTCATCTTAAAAAAGGACTTCAACGACTACTGTTGGTATTATCTGTATGCCTGATTTCCCCTTTTAATCCTCCAAAACAAAATTGCAGCTTACGGTTGGTTTTTTATTTCAACTTCTTTTTTTTGCAACATGGAGGATCATGTTGGTTTACAAAATACATGTTATAGGTTTAATATTAAAAATATTACATCTCAATCTATTTTCTTCCCCTCCTTTGTTTAATTTGATGTTTTTTAAAGTATAGTTTTGATTCGAATAAGCTTTTACATACAATGTTGTTGTCTTTGTAGAATTTGGTCCTGAGGATTCAAATTTCATGGATACTCTCTTGGAGAAATGAAGGTTCAAAAGCGTGTTGAAACATAACAAGAATATATCACAATGTGAAAACCAGGTAATTATTCTCTGCCATGCATTCGTATTTGGCTAAAAAACGTGGTTTTTTTGTCATAAAACATCGAATGTCATAAAGTGGATCATAATCCTATATATCGAAATGCAGGTTATTCGGAATGGACTTAAGTCTGTGACTGTGGAGGAGACTAAGAAGTAAATTTGTTTGAATTAAGCAACTTTTTGGTAATGTATTGTCTTGCAATTATTAAACCATATGAAATATATTAAATATGACAATCTGCATAATTCTCCTTAATATGCTCATTCATCAGGTCCTTACTTTTCTCTTCCCATCAGTTAGTTAATATTAAGGTTTGAAATCTGAAATGTCAGGATTTTGCTGTTTGGAATCTGATGTGGCAGTTCATAACCTTTTGATTCGCGTGTGGGAGAAAGTGGGAATGCATGACACAAAGCATTTGCTTGATGGCACTGATTAGGCTGCCAGTGGTGATACCGATATGGTTCCTGGACATTATTTTCTCGTTCTTCCAACCTGTCAACTCAACTGTGGGAGCTTTTCTGGTCAGCTTCACTGTCTACATTATCCCTGCTCTTGCTCATATGCTCACTTACAAAGACACATCACTTATGACCATGAAGACGACATTCTACAGCCTAAAGAAAATGACCATAATTAACACAATCTGCATCAAACTCAGCTGGAAACTGTTTTCTTCTGCTATAAATAGCAAGACTGGATATTTTCCTGATGATATATTGCCTCCAAACGTAAATGTAAACCTCTTTTGAGGCTAATAATGCTAATGGTGGCCTGGAAATCTATAGTCATTAAATGAGGGTTTAGCTAATTATGATGATAATTCATGAAGTAGTCAGCTTCACAAAATTAATGAACCACATTTTTTGATTGGAGATTTTGGGATAGATTTTGTATATATTTGTATAAATTCACAAAAACCAATTCATACAATCATTCCTAGAAGAAAGAAAGAATGTTGTTGATAGTAAAGAGTACATTGTGTTTCTCCAAACTCCAAACTAAAAACATGCAGAAATTCATATAAGATACTTACTGGTTTATTTGCAAGAGGTCAATACAATGACACCCTTACCTCAACCTAATGAAAACGATGTTCCAATTATACAACTACCAACAAATAAAAACACAAAGACGTCTAATACTAAAATATAAGAATACACTGAAGTAGACTCTGTAGCAAACAATAGGCCAAAATAGGAAACTGGAGTCAACACTTTACCTTAATTATTGTAATTTACTTCTTTACAATTATTTTAATTTTAACATTTCTGTAATACAAACATTATTCATCTTACATAATATATTATTTATGCTACCATTTATAATAATATTATTTACTTTGTATTGACACACTCATTATTATTAAAAAACAATTACATCATTAAAACTGCGCAACGCTCGGTCCGGTTAGCCTAGTACAATATAAGGACGTTAGATATGTTATCCATAATTACATGTGGCAAATGATTTAATATGTACTCTCTACTCTAGATCCGAAATCATTCCTAATATTTTTTCGATAAAAAACATCAAGTTATATTAAACTATAAATTCAATAATATTAATAGTTTTGTGATTCTTTAACTATCAAATTTTGATATACAATTAATATATGATTTATTAAAGTGTAAAATATTACCCCTAAAAATTCAAAATGTATTGTTCGTGACCCCTAAAAGTAATGTGCATACTTTATAGCGCCTAAAAATTTATTTTGTGTGTTTTGTCCTCTAACCATATTCTGTTATAATTTAACCGTTAATAAATATCGAGTGAAATAAAATAATATATTTACCGTGATAAAATTGTAAATTCATAGAATCATTTTCTTCCTGCAAATAATACTCCTACAGATTACCAAAAAACTAACAAAATCCCGCTCCAACAGTCCATTCATGTCGGCGTTCAGCTGGTGTCGATCCCTAACCCGAGAGATTTTCTTCTGATTCGTATGGCACTATGGCCGCCGGGGATGAATGATTGGGAGAAGAAGAGGAGACTATAAATTTACAATTTTATCCCTAGAAATAGATTAATTTATTTCACTTGACAAGTATTAACATTTAAGGTATAACATGATAGGGCCACAAAATACACAAAATAAATTTTCAGGAGTTATAAAGTATGCACTTTATTTTTAGACGTCACAAACAATACATTTTAAACTTTTATTAGAGATCATATTTTACACTTTACTCTTAATATATCTAAATTATTAGCGGCAAAAGGCATTGAAAAGACAAGAAAGTATGAAGATATAAGTTTAAACCTAATATTAAAAAAAAGAAAAAAAAAGTGCTGGACTATTGCTGATTGACTAAAGAATGTTAAACCCTATCTTCTGAAACTAAAACCCTGCGAAATCTATCGTCCTCAACCACAAGAAATGTCCACCTTGCGCCTGCTAAATCTCCTTCTGGGCTCATCAATCTGTCGCACAAGTCGGCCATCACCGGCTGCAATTCTCTCTTCCACCACTCGTTTTCGGGCCTTAAAACCTCCCCCCTCATCCCCTTCTCTGCGGCTCCACCGGTGTTGTTCCTCCGCCGCTGTTCTTGAAGACAATGCCGCCGCTGTCGACAGCCTTGAATCGCAGGAAAAACCAGCCTATCATCCATGGCCGGAGTGGGTCACGTTTGTTGATAAACTGAAGGCCAGCGAGTATGTTTCTGGGGCGAAGGAGAGGCCTGGCGATGGAGCTGTTTATAATGACATAAATTTGTTGAAGGGCCCTTGTCTCCAGTTTGCCCGTGATCGTTACGATATTATCAGGTGTGCGCTCATTTGCACCTTAAATTGTATGAAATTTCCATAATACTGTTTGATTTTTCATCATTCTGAATTGCCAGAATTATCATGTTAATAGTATCACGTCCATGTTAAAAATGCCAACCTTTCATGTTGTTCGTTTAGCTAGGATAGAACTAGTGTTTTTCTTGTTTTCTTTTGTGCAGTTGATTGAAGTAGTATATAGTCATTTGTGATACTGATTATTACGGATAGGTAGTAGGTACTGATTATTATCTGCTTGTCTTATTGCATTGCAGTTCATTATGCCGGCGGGAAATGCAGACTCTTGTAGGGAAGGGCTGTCCTAATCTTTCAAGGAAGGCGGTAAACTCCGCTAAGAGGCTGCGGGCGTATTTGGGAATCGAAGAAGAAGAAGTAAGCATGTTTTAGTTTCTTGTTTAGATAAAGTTTAGTAATTTCTTTAGTTGAAGTTCAAGTTTTGTGGGATGACTTTATAAAGTGATTACCATTTACCTGCAGGTTTGCAATGCTTGTGTTTTTCGTGGGTCTTGTGATAGAGCTACTAAATTGTTAAGTGAGTCTGAATCTGTAGCAAGAACAGTTGACGTTGTCCGTCTTTTGTTGCTCTACGCCTTGGATCCTATCGCGACTGAGGAGGGAACTAAGTATGAAGATAGAGAGTTAGTTGAAGTATCTGCAAGAAATTTGCTATCTGAGATGACTGACCTATGTGAAAAAACTCCTGCACCCGAGGCTCCTGAGCCTACTGTTGTCAATCTTAAAAAGAAGTATATTAGCTTCGTAAAGGGTGCTGGTACCTCTGATGTTGAAATGAAAAGAGGAGACTGGGTTTGTTCCAAGTAAGGGCCTCTTGAACTTTCCTTTTTGTTTAGTTTCTTCTTCTGGCTTGTGCTACTGTAACCACCTATTCCGTGATCTTGATTGACTGAAGCATGAAAGAACTGTAGGATTAACAAAAGAAAATAGTCATATATTTTCCAAATTAAAGCTGAGAAAACCCATTGCTTTGATTCCTTTGTGAATTTTTGTATGATGAAACTGCAAAGTGCATGACTGCTCGTAACTTAGAATTTAGGTTTTTCTGGAGATAATCCGTTGTTAGCTAATTGCTTAAACACTCTCTCAGTTGTTTAAAAGTGACCATTGTTCCTAACCCTGAAACCGAGGATCCAGTTCTCGGCCTTTTCTGTTCTTTTGGTGGTAGTGACTTTAATGACTCTTTTTCATATAAGAAGAGTTTCAAATTTATCTAGTTTGTTCTGTGAAAATGTTCATTATTATATTATTCATGTATTATGTTGAATGATTTGTTCATGATTATGTGTTCTGTTTCAACTGGCTTATCTTTATTTTTTTTAAAGAGCATATGTTACAACTGCTATCTGCTATGTTACTGGATTCCTCTTTGCTCATAGATGATATTTTTTATGTGTATCTTTTCTTTCTCTAATCAGCAATTCATTCTATTGTTCACTTAGAGCCATAAATGATCTGACACATTGCCTTTCCACCTCAGATGCACCTTCATGAATTTTTCCAGAAATGATAAATGTCGTGAATGTGGTAATCATGGACCTACAATGATTAGTTCAGGTGATGTTGAGATGAAGAAGGGAGATTGGAATTGTCCCGAGTAAGTTCTCCTTTCGCTGTTAATGTATTGTAACCTGATCTAGCAAAGGCTTGGCTATTACCTCCCACCCTCCACACCCACACACACACACAACTTGATGTATATGTACGAAATATCAGAATATTTCTCGTCACATTATATAACATACCAAAGGTGAATTTTCTTAAGTTATGGTTGTGAGAAGTGCAATTATATGCTTGTCCGATGTAGCCTGTATTTCTTCTAATATCTGCTTTGAAATGGCGGGCAGCAGTATCACCGGTTATTTTAAAAAGGATATTGGGTTTAGAACTTGGAATTTAGAAAAGATAAGGTGTAGATTTATTACCATTGACTAGTAGAATTATGGCATATTCACACCTGATGGGGTTATATTATATATGCCAAAGAAAGTAAATCCTTTGAGAAAAGGTGTTTTAGAGTTACCCTCTACTATTCTGAAAGACCTTAACAAAGAATGACCTACTTTGAAAAACTATTCTTAAAAATAACTAACACCATACTGAAAATGAAAAACTCTTGAAAATAAGACAATTGAACTTTAGTTTAAAAGTTACGTTTCTTCCTTCTCATTCCTCATCAAATTAATGTATTTTTATGTACCTTTGTGCTAATGTGCTGCAGGTGCGACTTCATGAACTTCTCTAGAAATAGAAGTTGCAAGAAATGCAACGCAGAAGGGCCAGACAGGCCCGCGATTAGTGAGGTTGTTATGAAAAAGGGTGATTGGAACTGTCCTAAGTAAGCCCATTTCACATCTCCTTTCTGTTAATTTTGTATGGCAAGGCACAGCATAAAAATACCAACCTGGCTAAAAACTACCTATTTTCTTGGCTGGACTTGCTCTTGTAGGTGTAGTTTCATGAACTTTGCAAGCAACGTCCGATGTTTACGCTGCCGTGATGAGCGACCAAGGAGGGAAATGAATCAAATGAAGCCTGGCGATTGGGAATGCCCATCGTAAGATCCATAATCATAAATCTCCAATGCATTTTCTTTTGTGTGTTAAATTAGTCGTTGTTCTTGTACAGGTGCCTTTACTTGAACTTCAGAGGAAACATTGCTTGCAAGAAGTGCAACCAGTCTCGCAAAAAAGAATTAGAAACAGAGTATGATGATATGACATGGAAGAAACCATTCTGATGAAGTCGGAAGAAACCAATAGAAGAGATGAAAGGCTCTGTGAAGATAGTTTTGTTCTTGTATCTTTATTGCTTGATACATGCATGTACAGCACATCTGAGAAACTATAATTAGTACTGTTTGAGAAACTATAATGGCACATCTTATTCTGCTAAAACATGGTGAACTCCAATTTTAAGGATTTATCATGCCACTCAATCCAACTCCTGTCAATATGTAATTACTACTATTTTAGTGAACTCCAAATTTTAAACTTTCAGGAGGAAATTGACGAAACTCTTTATTTTCATGCACTCTCAACTTAATACTTCTACTATAAAAGTATTAATTATCACGCACACTACCATTGTCGAAGGAAAATATTGGGTGTATTAGTTTAAATCCTGCAAAAAAGCGTTTCATTGCAAATATCTTTTAAAAACTCACTCCACTCATTATTTATTCCACTCATTATTGAGCATTGTACTCTTTATTATAATGAATTAGACATATTAATACACGTACATGTAAACTATTTCAACCTCTTATATTATTATTGTTATTATGTAATATCATATATTTACTTTAAAACGAATGAATCGGTTAAAAATAGGTAATATAAAAGTTCAGTTAACTGTAACTACATTATATACTATTAGATTTATCATAACACATTTAATAGTTTAATATAAAACTTTTCGTTAATATATGGAACGAAAGATACGTATTTACTTCCGAGGGATCCCAATATTAAAACATGTGAATTGACTAATGTAATTTTTTGTGTGCGGTGTGGTCTGGAACAGAGGAATTATAAAAGTGAAAGAGTCAAAGTACTCTTTTTTAATCTTTAGTTGTAGTTCCCTTTTCTTTCTTGGTAAAACGATGAAAAGAATGAACATGACCCAAACACGGGAGATCAGCAGACTGAGCCTGTTCGTAGTTTCGGCAAAGAAATTCACTGGGATCCCTGGAATGGTGGATGAGTCTAAACAGAGCCCTGGAATCCCAGTTAATTTCTATAATAAGTTACTCTATGTGTACACTGGGTTTTGTTTTTTTGCTTCATCTTAATTGGAGGCTACCGTGGTTCGCAATCACTGAGGGAAATTAGTTTAGGGTACTAGTTCAGTTTAACCTGCAAGTTTCTCAATGATAGTGTTTTCATTGTGATTTTGCTTTTGTAATCAATTATAAAGCAAATCACCTAGTTGATGATATCTTTGCTTCTTTCGCTAGCCTAGCTTTCTATATTATTTACTGCGTATGTACTAGATTCTTTATCTATCTGAAGTAAATAAGGATGAGTTGATCCTCTATGTTTGTGTATTTCTTTCTCCCTTTACTTTTATCTTCTTGTGCTCTTCATTAGAATTCCAGTTATAACTTGCCAGTTTGAAATGTGAAACTAGTCTCTGGTGTGCCTATTTGATGCCCTTTACGAGGGTTTGCTATTTACGTGATGATGATCACCTTCTTTTACAGCGACAAAGGTTTGTAGCTTGATTTTTTTCATCTTCTTTTAGATAGCATATACAGAACAGAACATTAACTTTGTGGTGAACCTCTTGTCAGGAACTATGATGAACGAGTTTCCCAAAGTGGGGAAGGATGCCACTGTCATGATTTACATGGCCAGCTGATCTTACAGGTCCGATAGCCTGATTCCTTGTTTGTGTTTTCTTTTGCCTGATATGGTTATTAACAGCCTTTACTCAGACTTTTGTGTATTGTAAATTTCAGAAACTGGTTACTCAGAAGTGCCATTTGTTACTTTGATGAATGTGCTTGCTCACCCAGACATTCAACCTTATACACAGCTGTAAATCAATTTGTATTATAATTTTTTATAACTTGACTTTCAATCTTAGAGATTTGGAAAATCCTTTCAGGTAACTGCCCAATTCAGATGTGTGGTTAGAGTGAAAACTTGGAGGCCGGAAGACTTCCGCTGTCCACTTGGGACTTACAGGATCAGGTTGACGATTGAGGATCCAACTGCTCGATTGTATGCATACTTGTATGCAGATCATGCGGTAAATCAACAATTACATTGAGTTATTACAGTTACATAACTCTGCTTGAGGGTGTTCTTGAGCATTCTTAGCGCCCGTACAGGAAATATGCTTTGGTGGGTTATATCACACGGCTGATGTATTGTAAAGGATGCAAGACGCTTTGCATCCCTGAAAGCCATGAAGGCAAAGAAGCTGGAGTTAAAACTACCATGGATACATTCTGACAAAGCTGATCAGTGGAGAAGCAGGTGGTATAGAGTCTATGCCATGACAATGTCGGGTAATTTCAGCAAACCCGAAATCCCAGTTTAGTTAGTAAAGTCTAGTACAATGGTGTAAGGAGAAGTTTAGAATCCTTGGGTCTTTTGTAAAACCAAGAATGAAGAAACTATTGAAGTCTTCAATGCAAGAAGGAAACTTCTGTTGATATGGTGCAATTATGATCCAATATAGGTGTAAATTGTGGTTTTATTCTATAAAGTAAAGTAATAATGCATTATCTACTTTGGGATACTTGACAAATTCCACAAATAACAAAATCACAAAAAAATAAAATTTCCTCAATAGTAATTAGTTGTGAAATTCCAGAAAATGGGCTACAAAATTTATTTTCTGTTTAGTACAAAATGGTGCCCATATTTCTGCTGTTGGCTTAAATTTTTAGAAAACTTTCTGACCTTCTAATTTCTTCAGCATCCCTCTTATTAGATTAGAAGATAATTTCTACATAAAACCAAGTCAAATTAAAATTTTTGGCCACATTATATCAATGAGGTTTTCCTCATTACTCAATGCCTGTAATTGTGATAATTAATTAATCACACAGACAACTGAGAAGCGGCCTTGTTATAATGCCGGTTAATAGTTCATGTTGACAATCAGTAGCTTTTGTTGCTCAGTCAAGTGTTTTAGAGTCTCAAGCAAAGCTACAAATATTTAACTCCTTTGGGTTGAGTGGCTACATATGCACTGACATTAACAGGCTTATTTTACTGTCAAGTTCCTACGGCTACACCGCTACAGTATCTTGAGGGGTGCTTGAAAGACCTCTCTCCTGAGTCCTGAGTAAGTTTATTCCTGTAATACTGTGACGATTTGTTATTTGGGGTATTATAGACTCCTAGATTTACAACTGGCCATACTAAATATCTCATCTGTGTGCTAATTATTAAAAATATTCTTTTCTGTTAATGGATTATCACCTTTACTTCTGCTGGGTTATAGGCTTCAGTGGTAGTTGCTACATTTCTTTCATATAGATTTGGCAACTTAATACTTAGTTAATATTAATTTTGTTAATCCACTGGTGCTGAATTCTTTGCTTTGTGTGCCACACAATCTAGTATGTTATTATTTTTATTGCATATGGTAGGATTGTATGTTGAGGATTATATAGACAGAACTAGCCAAGGTGGGGCATTTTTTAATTCCCATCCCCCCCACCGCATCCCCGTGAGCCGCGTGTTGTTGCATGTTCCACTTACTCCTTCCATTCTTATTCGTTTCTCTTATTAGGTTAGCCTGTGAAAATTATAAACAGTGGGAAGTAACCATGTTGGTTTCTTGTAGAATTTTGATAATTATGTGTACTATTTCCATAAGCGCAAATGAATCTAATAACTAATAAGTGCTTGTTTAATCTGTTGTGGAGCAGTAAAAAGTGATTGTTGCATATGGTCCTTTTCTTGTGCTGCAGATGGTCCTTTTTAGATTCTCTCCCTGCAAAGAGGTCTGCGGAAAGCTGCAACCCAATCACAGGAATTCTTCAGAACTCTGCTGCGCTATTCTAGCGATGCATACATGGATGCGGATAAGCAAAATGCCATTGATGTGCAAGTCAAAATCAGTTACACTATGCAGTTATTTTGTTGTATATCTTCATAACCATGCTTACATTTTTAATGACTTGAAGGATGTGTATTTTCTGTACATGGTTTTCTAAAATTTGAATGTTAGTTATTTTGTGCTAGAAGATTGTGTTTTCCGAGCGTTCAGATTCCTTCTGTCCTCATTTCCTTTAATGACTTTTGCAGATTTTTGGGGAATTTCCACCCCGAACAGGCTAGTCTTTTAAATCGAGTGGGAATTGGCAATCACTTAGCGATGATAGCAGAAGGTACTACTAACTTAGCGTTAATTCTGTTTTTTTTCTTGGATTTTCTGAATCCTACATCAAAAGAAAAGAACAATGTACTGAGTTCTTTGATTGCCCAGTGACATGCTGATTTCAAAGTTGAATAAATTCCAGTTGCACACTGTTCTTGTGCAGGTTATATCAAAAGTTCATTATCAGATGTGAAAACCTGACTCTCACTTCTACGCCAATTATTCAAAATGAATTTTCTAATTCTGATTGATACACCTGGAGAAGGAATGATTGCTTTGTCAGAGTCAACACCAAACATGCTGACTTGTGAGAGCACTTTAACATATCCAAGGTGCTTAACCTTTTGCCCATGACTTATTGTTCTAATGATGGCAATTTGGAACCATGTCAAGAGTTCTGTGTAACACTGCCATTTTTGTTAATTTCATCATTTATAATCAAATATTACCCTGGCCCAAAATAAAACTTATGTCTCTAAAACAGGGGGGGTATTATCAAATGCATGATGACAATCTGGATATTAAGAAATATACTGTGTTTTACACTTTGTGAAGAAATTACTGTATAAATCTTAACATTCTCTTTTATTGGGTTCCTTCTGTGTGCCTAGAGATACCCATTTTAGCTTCAGAGATATGTTCTCTCTGCTCTGTATTGGTGAGATTCATGCAATTCACAAGTAATGAAAAGCACAATTTTTATGTGACCTTAGGTTTGTTGCGTTAAACCTCATCCCAGTAAACTGGGTCTAACCACTCATTTGTAGAGCTTATGCTGGTATCGTTGTGTAATTTTGTGACCGGCTATAAATAAAACATGTTTGATGGTCTGTTGTTCTGATTCTTACCATAAACTTCTTCTAAGTTCCCCTATTTTGCAATTGTAGGTCTCCAATTGGTAGAGTCTCGTTGGAGAACGCTTCAGTGATTTGTTTGGGCAATCCACTGCATTAACTACTGAGTGCAGATTTAGTGCAAAGGTTAGTGCCGTTGTGATCTATCAAAGTAAGTAATAGTAGTTTTTAAATTTTCGGGGTGATCATATATGGAATTCCAACACCCGGGGATGAAGACTTTCATCAGATTAACGAAGAATATTAGAAGGTTTATTTGAACTTGTTTGTGTGGCAAATGTGATGAATTTGAGCAATATATTAAATGGCTGATGAAATCTAAAGCCAAAGATCTTAAAAGAAAGACTGTGTTTTAAATGGCTGATGATATACTGCATGCCCTTTAAAATTTTGTTCATTCCTTAATATATCTTTCTTCATATTCAACTATTATCTAATAGATGCGTTACCATTATCACCTTATGCCGGGTAGGGGTCAAACTGGAGCTGAGTTGTGCAATGATAGCTATAATAGTGAAGTTCATGAGGAGTTTTCTGATACTTTTGCACGTTGGTTGATACTTTTAAGTAAATGTGTGTTTTAGATACATAATTAGATAAATGGGAGGCTTGAGGACTGATGTAATGTCTTCATATTTTGCATTGTTTGGTGTTGCTTGCTGTCAAATGAATGATCCAGTCTTTATTGCGTGATCAGAATACTGAGAGAGAGAGAGAGAGAGAGAGAGAGAGAGAGAGAGAGAATGAACCTATCTACATATGTACAATATAAATCAAAGATTAATCAGGAGAGTACAATATTCCAATCAAATCACACGATTGATTCAATGATATTGCTAAGATCAATTAGAAATTCTATCAGTTCTCTAGAGTTTTTCCATATTTGATGATATTCATGTTGTAATGATTCTATTTATCAAAACATAAATTTTCAGTTAGTTCAATTCAGTTTAGTTTGGCACAAAAATTAGCCCAGTTTGAAATGTGTCAAGATTGCAGTTTATTTCCGATATATTGATGAATTCAGTTCAGTTTGGCACAAAAATTAGCTCAGTTTGACATGTGTCAAGATTGCAGTTTATTTCAGATATATTGATGAATTCAGTCTGATTTTTATTTAAAACTTGATCAAGTTCAGCGTAGTTTTGGGGTATTCAGTCAAGCTTAGTTAAGCAAGAAATTTTGAATAAAAAGGTGGAATTGAGAAGCTGATGCATTTATTTACATAGATTTGATTACACCGTATATTTTAAGCAAGTAAATCCCTAATGAATAGGAACTAAAATGAGGAACCAGATTTGGAGAGAATCTGGTGGTCTTGTTATTTCTGTACGTAGTGGGGTCTATATAAATCTATCCAGATGAAGAGGCGAGTAAACACAAAATATAAGCAGCAGCAACAGACAAAGGGTTAACAAGCATCTCTAAACCCTCATCCCCATCATCATTTCTACATGGAAGCTCCACGTGGTAATCGACTCGACGTTCATTTCCTCACTGCTGCCGCCAATGGAGATATTTCAAAGCTTGCGAGTGCGTACCGTTCAAAACTTTTTAGAATGTGTTCTGAGTTTTGTGTATTATAATGATTCTTTCTTTTGCTAGGGCTTACAGAAAAGCATAAAAATGGAGAAGGGCCTGGGAAGGTTAGCTATTCCAAGCTGAAGACACCCGAGGGCCATAACGCCCTTAACCTGGCAGCTCAGCAAGGGAACACTGACCTGTGTAGATTCCTGATAGAGAATCTTAAATTCGACGTCGATGAACCGGCTGCCGAATGTCATGCTGATGGTAATTGCTTATTTGCTTTTCTATCCTCCAGTTGAAATATTATCGACATGGCTTACAACTATTTCATTTCTGATTTGCAGGGAGCACGTCATTGTTTCTATCTTGTCTGCACGCGCATCTCCGCACAACCATTTATCTGATAGAAAATGGTGCCGATGTTCGCAAACGAAATGTTCTCAGAGAAAGCCCATTGCACTTTGCTGCTACAAATGGTTTGCCTCCCTTCCAGTTATCAGATTTTGGGTTTCCTGTGTATTTAGTATTTTGTTAATTGTAATGCTATTTTTAGGGTCTAAGGAGACCATTGAGCTGCTAATTTCTAAGGGGGCTGATGTGAATGCTATGTCTGTTACGGGAACGCCACTGCATCTTGCTGTATTATCTGGAAATCATGTTGCCTTGAAGTACTTGTTGGACCGTAATGCTAATGTGAGTAAAACAACATATATTATCCTTTAAACTTATTGGTTTCCTATATTGTTTGATCTGATATCAGCTTACTTTTTGTGGTGCAGCCGAACCCTAGTACTTCATTCTATGAGCTGACTCCACTTTTTGCCGCCATTCAATCTAAAGCCAGGGAATGTGTCAAGCTGCTTCTGGAGGTTGTCTTTTTTCTGGTTTCTTGAGCTCTATTTTTGCACATTATATGCTGCCTTTTTGAGTTTGGTTTTGATGGTGACGCAGGCAGGAGCTGACCCCAACCATCCTTGTTATAATATGAGACCTGTTAAAGTGGCTTCCAGTTATTTGGATGGAGAGATTATTGAGTGCATGCTGAGAGCTGGCGCAAATCCTAACTTGCAAGACCCCGTGAGTTGCCTTATCCATCTCTCTGTCTGTGTGCCTCTGTATATCCATGCTTCCAATTGTTCAGAACCTGAGTCTATAAGTTTTGAAATTGAAATTCGTGGTAATTATTTTTTCAGGTTTTGTGCTTCATTTAAGGCAACCTGTTTCTGACTAGTTCTCTTTTTTGGTCATCAGTATAAGTGTACGAAGTCGGTGTTCGCTGGGATTGCAAAAGAAAATGCCGTAAAGGCAGTTGGGAGGGAAAGTTATGGCGATGCGCTCGCATGGTTTTACAAGGTAATTATGCTTTGCTTTGATTTTTTTTAGACGCACTTTGATATGCTCTATGTTACTTGCATATTTCTTTAGCCTATCCGTTTTGATTTTGTTTCACATTATTTTGTTTAATCTGTAGGAGGCAGATGCGGCTGGTGAAGTTAATGCTAAATTACTCTCAAATATCAGCTTCTGCCAAATGAAATTGAATTTTGGCCATCAGGCTTTGGCTCAAGCACAGAGTTGCATCAGACTTGAGCCTAGATGGGCAAAGGCTCACTACAGGGAGGGTGCAGCTTGGAATATTCTTACGGTAGGAGTATATTATGTATATATGTCACACTCCCAAAGTAGGATGTATTTTTATTTACTATGTTTCCTCGTGTGCAGGAATTTGAGAAGGCGGCACAATCATTTTCTAAGGCTTTAACTTGTGATCCTGGTAACCAGGAAATTAAAAAGGCATACATGTACGCTTTTGCATCTTTTGATTAGTAGCAGTTTCTTTTCTTTTTTCTAAGTTTCTGCTAACTTCATTTTGTTGGTTGATTGGATTTACAGGGAGGCACGGGCTCAGCATAACAAGTTTAAACACTGGAAATGATAGAGAGTGGAATTAAGAAGGGTAGTTGATGTGATCTTATTGCTGTTTTTCCCCTTCTGGCTTGTCTTGAAGGATCGAATCGGAGATTTTAGAAGGCCGTACTAATGACCAAATAGGCCTAAACATTCTTCATGTGAAGTTATCTAGGAGTTGGATTTGATCCCATTTACACATGGTTGTTTCTTAGTTCTGCAACTATGATAATGCATGTGTTCATTGAGTTCAAGATTATTATTTTTCATCACTTTCCATTCTATAGACAAAAGTTTGTTCCGGTATTTAATCTATTAAATCTTAGAAAGGGAGTTCAGAAAAACAATTATTTGATCATCTGAATGTTTTATGCTTCTGTCTAATAAGCATGTGACTACGCTTCTGGCACAATATAGTGCCATAGAAATCAATCTCTGGGATTGTTCACTCTTGAGAAAATTTATTCACCAATGTATTCAGCTCACTTTTGGCAGCTGAAGAACCAGCTTATCGGTTCCAAGCTCCATCGGTGTCTTTTCAAGAACACTCATCAAGATTCTACACATTCCACGATGTTAATACTCAAATGAATCCTTGAACTTGCCTAGGTGTGTAAACGAGTCGAGCCCTTTACAAACGGTTTGTGAACAAAGTGATCAAAATTCGAACTCGTGTTCGAGTAACATCTTAAATCTACTGTATCAACCTTCTCAAGTCAAAAAGTACAATTATATATAAAATATATTCTGTATTTTATAAAATAAAAATTAGACATTTAATCATTGTGAGCTCGAACTCGAGTTCAAACTCAAATTTGATCGAGCTTACGACCCGAGTTCGAACCAACGAAAAATCATTCAAGTCAAGTTCGAACTAAAATATTCTAACTCGTTCGAGTTTGAGCTCGATCACGAACTTACATATTTTGTTCAACTTCGAACTCGAACATGCCTTATTCGCGTTCGTCTCACCTCATTTATATCGCTAAGCTCGCCAGTAAATGATCAGACAATCAAAATAAACAGTTAAGTTAACCAGTACCCAACAGATATGACACCAGTGCATATGAGTGTGTAACTCATTTCTATCACTTTTGAACATTTCGTCTTTATCTGTAATTGATTACATTCATTGATGTGTAAAACTATCACATCCTTTTGTTATATTATTGTTACTTTTACTATGACATAATTGATTAAAGTAATATTTAAGCCTAACAATATTAGTAGTATTCCAAATTGTTGACCAAACCGTTGAAGATACTCGGATGAAGATATTCGAGCAGAGTATTTTGGGATGAATGAGCATACTAAGACACATATGGTTGGGCCTGAGTGCATGTCAAGTAGTTGGGCTAATAATTAAACCCTAACCCATAAGACTTTGTATATAAGGTCGTGTGGTGATGGAGTGGAGAAAATCATTATCTATTGGTTGAGTTTTCACAAAAATTGCCTTTGTTCTTAGATGGAAGCTGAGAGGGAGAAAAAAGAGAGAACAATGGGGCGGAAGGATGATGACTACAAATTCCTCCGCATGATTGATGCAAGTTCCGCTCTGAATCAGAGGGTCAATCTCATTGGGATCGTTTCAGAGTCCAGCCTTCCCAAACCATCCAAGGGCACCGGTAAGCGAGCTGATTCAACTTCAAACCCCATTTTGAAATGCTTTTTTTAATTTTGGAAAAAAAAATCCGTCTGCAGATTGTTTTTGTGTGGTAAAAATGGTGGACGAGTCCAAACAGAGCCCTGGAATCACGGTTCATTTCTTTGCTGAGACTATGGGCAGGCTTCCCCAGATCCAGTCTGATGGGGACATTATCATCCTATCCCGTGTTCTGGTAATGTTCATGCTTTTCATTATTCTTCCTTTTACCAACACAGATCATATTATTATGGCCTGAGCATGCCACACTGTTCATGATTTTGATTTTTTCTATATTCTTGGAATCAAATTTCAAGTCCAATAGCCTGTAGATTCTAGGTTTAAATGTTAGTTAGTTGCTTTATCTATTAGCTAGGTGTATGACTTCCAAAGTGCTTGTTTGTTTTTGCTATATATATTTAGAATTTCAATGACGCTTAGTGAAAGTGATTGATTATATATGGGGTTTTTTTTTATGTTGAAATTGGTTAGAATGTAGAAAGCTTCACTTTTTAAGTTGTCTCATCTGATTATTCTGATAAAAAACACGTGTAATTTGGGTTTCTTTAAATAATGTATAGTATGATGCTGGAATGATCTGACATGGAGTGGTTGCCTTTTGGATTTATTTTGTTCTGCTGCTTGTACAACGGTTGTATGTTGTGCATTGGATTTTTGAATTTTGCTGATAAAATCTTGCAGATGAAAAGCCATGGCTCAGAGGCATTTGGTGTGTACAACAAGAAGGTCTCTTCATTTGCTTTGTTTGATGGAAGACGTGGGTCAAGCTTCAAACCATACCAGTTTTCTTCTATGTACAAGCCTAGAGATGAAGACAAGAGATCCATAGTGAACCTACGAGAGTTTCTGCTTAAGAACCCAAACGCAACTGGTACTGTCTTTATGCTTTCTTTCCATTCCCTGACGAATGAATTGATTTTGCAATTATAATCAGTGTGAGGGTCCTGAGGGAAATTAAGATTAGTTCTGTTTTGTTTCTTAGGTGTTCTCTCATTAATGAATTTTATATAGATTAAGTGAAGTGTGCAATTGATGTTTCTGACTCTTCTTGCTGTGACTGCATTCTGCAAAGTCTGTATTTAAGCCTCATAAAGTGTCGAAGTCTAATCAGGTTGCTTGGTTCATAGAAATTCGTTGTTCGGTGTATGTGCATCTTTGTTTGTCAGAATGTTGATCTGGGTGATTTCGTGTTCTAGAAAATTTCCCTTATTTGCTCACTTACAAAGATATTTCATGTTGAGTCTTCTCTTATCGTATTTTCTTTCGAGCTAAATGAAATTAACTACCTAAAGTTACTCTTATGTGTACAGTGGGTTTTGCTTTTTTGCTTCATTTTAATTGGTTACTTGGCAGGCTCCTGTAGTTCGCAATTGCTGAGGGAAATCAGTTTAGGGGACCGCTTCACTTTGACATGCAAGGTTCTCAGCGCTAGTATTTTCTCTGTGATTTTGCTTTTGTAATCAATTATAACCCAAATAACCTAGTTGATAATATCTTTACTTCTTTCGCTTTAAATGGCAGTATAAGCTAACTTTCTATATTATTTACTGTGTATGGACTAGATTCTTCATAAATCTGAAGTAAATAAGGATGTTTTGATCCTCTATGTTTGGGATGGAACTGACACTCCATCGCTAGTCATCGAGACAAAGTGAGTTTCTTTCTTCCTTTACTTTTATCTTCTTGTGCTCTTCATCAGAATTTCCAGTATATATTTGGAATCTATATTCTTAAATAATTTGTTCCTTTGTAGGAGACTGGAGGATGAAACATCTCCACTTCCTCTACATTTAGAACCAGCTGTGCCAAGAGATCTTTTATGTACTTTTCCAGCAGTTGGGACTGTCTTACGGGTAATAATTGGCCAGGCATCCGAGAATCTTGGTCTGCACATCATTAAGTCTGGCAGATGGGTCAAATTTGCTAATTTGAAATGTGGAATTCGTGATAGTCTCTGGTGCGCCTATTTGATGCCCTTTACGAGGGTTTGCTATTTACGTGATGATAATGACCTTGTTTTACAGCGCCAAAGGTTTGTAGGTTGATGTTTTACATGTTCTTTTAGACAGCATATACAGTACAGAACATTAACTTTGTAGTGAACTTCATGTCAGGAACTATGATGAACGATTTTCGTCACAGTGGGGAAGGATGCCATTGTCATGTTTTCCATGGCCAAATAATCTTACCGGTTTGATATCCTGAATCCTTGTTTGTGTTTTCTTTTGCCTGATATGGTTATTAACAGTCTTTACTCAGACTTTTGTGTATCGTAATTTTCAGAAACTGATCACTCAGAAGTGCCATTTGTTACTTTGATGAATGTGCTTGCTCACCCAAAGGTTCACATCAGTTTGTATTCTACTTTTTTATAATTTGACTTTCAATCTGAGAGCTTTGGAAAACCCTTTTCAGGTGACTGGCAAATTCAGATGTGTAGTAAGAGTGATTGGAGTGTATCCGTGGAGGCCCGAGTTCTTCCGCAGTCCACTTGGGATTTACAGGATCAGGTTGACGCTTGAGGATCCAACTGCTCGAGTGCATGCATACCTGTATGCAGAGGATGCGGTAAAAACAACAGTTACAGTTCAGTTATTACAGTTACGTAACTCTGTTTGAGGGTGTTTTTGAGCAATTTTAGCGCCCATGTGTAACAGGAAATATTCTTTGGTGATCATCCAAAGCCTGATGTACTGGGAAGGATGCGAGACGCTTTGGTGGGCATTCCAGAGAGCCATCAAGGCAGGGAAGCTGGAGTTATGCCACCATGGGTACAGTGCTGTCTGAAATCCTATTGCACTGATGATGCTGATGGGTGGGGAAGCAGGTGTTTCAGAATCTTTGACACGAAAATGTCCGGTAATTTCAGCGACCCGAAATCCCAGTAGTCCCGAAATCCCAGTAGTTCGTAATGTCTAGTACAATGGTGCAATCTTGAATTAACGTAATTGTAGTGAGATGCACGATGATCACATTGACCTTTAAACCTCATTTCTCGAATAATTTCCTCCATTTTTATCAAATTTTAAGTTAGTTAGGATCTCAACTCGTTAGATCCATTTGTTTCCTTAACCTTTAAATACATATGATTTGATTCAGAACTTATTAAATCGAAAAGCAACAATTTTTCCCAAATTTGAACCTTTTTCTATTATTTTCGCTGATTAATGTCTCGTTCAAGAAATGGGAATAAATCTTGGTTTTATTGTCAATTTTCAAACCTTGGATTTTACACACGTGGTTGTTTTAAAGGTTCAAGCAGTTCCACTAGCCACTCAAACAAGGTGGAATTGAACTTAAAATAATTTCAGTGAGATAAACGATACTTTTTGTTTATCTATATTATTTTTTAAGATCTAACTCAGATTAGATATTTGAAAAAAGAAGGCAATTTTGTTTCCAAATACAAAAACCTAGAGAGCATAGGAACAAGTTAAGCTCCAACTTAAACTTGTTCCTATGCTCCAACTTAAGAAGTAAATTTAAACTGCAATCTACAATTAGTCACAAGCTCTACCACGTTCATACATACTACACAAGGGAGTCCATCCCAGCCAAAATGTTGAACTATTTGTCATTTGCCCACAATCATATACGCTAATCTTTCCCTGCTATGGAGTATACACTTTCCATCTTCTACTGTTTTGTATATCTGCTGTTTAACGAGGTCCGAGAATTCCCTGATCAAAGGGTTGTTCTGGAAGGACCACTTCTGCAGGTACAGCCTGCCTGCGCATCCGCTCACGCAGATAAAGAACAGTCAAAAGGCACACGAAAAGAGTCAAAATAGTTGCATTTCCTTCCTCCATGATCACGTTCTCCACCCATTCCTCCACTTTCGGGTACACATCGGGCAGTGAATCAATCAAGTCAATCTGACCACAGTTATACAACAGGTAAAAATCAAAACTCAACCCAAGAACAAGAACAACATCACAACACATAAATAACTAGAGGGGAAAAGAAACTGACCAGGAAACTATCAGCATAGTTCATCCGTAGATACAGGCTGGCACGGGCTAAAGTCACAGGCAGTCTTGCAGTAGGATCGATCTCCATAGCTTGATCATAGTAACGTTTGGCAAGGTGAAGGTCTAATGGTAGACCTTGCCCATGCTCATGCATATACCCCAGGTTGAAAACAGCTTGAGCGTTAGACTGATATTTGGCATGCAAATAGGCTTCTGCAGCACGATCATAATCACGTTCTGTACCCTGCACAAGTAGAATAGGAGAGAACAAGTGTTCAGAACCCTAATCGTCATCAAAGAACTTATAGCGAGTTTAGAGAAATGAATATATGGATCAAGGCATACCCGGCCGTAGTAATATGCATCCCCTATGAGCAAAGCAGCATGTTCATTTCCCTGTTCAGATGCTTGCCACCACAAAGCATGAGATTTCTGGTGCCTCTCTACATCCTTGCAGATTCCAGATTCTCCAATGCATATATCTTCCCCATATTTATCAAGAATCCAAGCAGCATTACTTTGAGCTACCTCATAACCTAGCTCTGCCATCCTTGAGTATAGAAGGAAGGCCCTCCCTACATCCCCTTTTAGGTATGATTCTAGCGCCCATCTAGACAAGGAACTCCACGGTCCCCGTTCGGCAACTAGTTTGTATAGAGAAGTTGCCTGAAATATGGGGACAAGCTTATAGATTATACAATCCTAATAATTTTGCTAAGAATTATCCAAGTGATCTATTCCAATTCTGTATACTATAACAAACAGGCATATCATCAAAAGAAAACACATAAGAGAATGCTTTCGATTTCTAATCACATACCATGACGAGGTTTTTCTTGAGGCCAACTCCAGTTTGGAACATCTTTGCCAACTGATAAAAAGCCTTTGGTTGACCAGCATTAGCAGCCATTATGAAGTAGTTACCAGCTAGCCTCAAATCCCTCTTCACCCCAATGCCCTTAAGGTAAATCACGCCGAGGTTGTAATATCCACCAGCTTCCTCATTGTCAGCAGCCTTCTCAAAATATTCCTTTGCCTGTGACAAGAAACTGTCAGCTAACACTCTGTAACATTATGTAAAGCAACGAAAAACAAAAACTACGAAAACCATTACAAGGCACCAAACTTATGCAGACAAATAAAAGATCATCAAAACAATCACATTTTTTTTTTAAACAATCACATTTTTTTACCATGCTATCGAGTTCATAATATCTACTTGACTGTATGCATTCATTGTGCATTAAAAATATGTACCTTGGTAAAGTTCTTCTTCTCCACCCCATAACCCTTAACATAGAGATACCCCATCCCATTGTAAGCCGAATAAAGCTGCTGCTTCGAAGCAAGAGTAAGCCACTCGAGTGCTTTAGTATAGTTCCTCTCGACTCCAGCACCCCTTGCATAGATCTCACCAAGAAGCTCCATAGACCTTGCCTCACCCTTCTCCACGGCCTTCAAGAACCACGACAACGCCTTGGCGTGGTCGCGCCTCACTCCCCTCAATCCAAAATAATAAAACACTCCAATCTTGTACATTGCTCCTGCATTCCCTTTCTGCGCCTGATACTCCAAAATCTGGAAATCCTCATCCTCCTCCCCCCGCGACTTCCTAAGCGCCTCCTTATTCTCCTCAGCACCACTATGAATCCTAACCGGCTCCAAAACGGGCGAATCTTTCGATATAAGGAAGCTATTTATCGCAGTCTCAGCCAACTCAGCATAAAGCTTCACTGCCTTCTCATACATCTACCACCAAAACACATGAACGTACTTAAGAGAGTGCATAAAAATGAAAACTTTGCATCCTAATCCTAATCAAGAACATAAGAAACACAATCTAACAATGATTCAATAGATAAAAATAGCTTACTTCTTGGCGTCGATAATTGTAAGCAAGAGCCATTTTGGACTGCATATTCCCACCTTTGGCCGCGAAATAATGCTGAAGAAGGGACTTGGCTTTACTCCTCTCCCTCATCACCCCCATTCCGTACAGAAACCCCATCGCCGACTGCGAGTGCGGGTGACCCTCCGCCGCCGAAGACTCGATCTCCGCCGCGGCCTCCGCCGCGGCACGCTCGTCCCCACGCGTTGCGGCACGTACCATCTTCTTCACCGCGAGATAGTAAATAAAATCATGATCGCTGCTGCCCTCACCGGAGGAATTGGAATTGAAGTAGGGTGCGTTGGCTCCCACGCGTGGCTCAAAAATGGGGCTCCAGGAGCCAGGGTCGAGCTCGTAGTCGGATTTGGCCTCGGGATCAATGAAGTCGTCGAAGTCGGATTCCGACGGGTCCGTTTCCGGGGCCCCTTCTGCTTGCGGGTCGACCGCGTTGAAGTCGTTCGGAGAGAGCACCAACACGATTGAGCGTGCAAGCGCAGGGAGAGCGAATACTCCGAGAAGAAGCAGCAGAACGCAGCTCAATTCCAGAAATCTCCCGTTCCGATGATTCGTCATAGTCTCCAATCACGTTTTCCTATAGGATTTCGCAGCTGATAATTCTTCCGGCGTCTTCTTCTATATCCTCATCAAAGATGGAGATGAACAACCGGAAAAGGAAGAAAGCAACAATAGGGAAGTTGGGGAGATTTTTGTAACTTCACCTGAAGCTCGATTGCCACATCTACGCTGTCGGTCTACGCCAGTTAGAAAATGCCACGTAAACGAGGTTATTGTGTACGTTTTGTAGCCAAAACTACATTTACATCCTTAAAATCTATTGTTATTCACAATCAGTCCCTGTACCACATTTGTGATAGTTATCACATGTATTGCCACATGATCCACATGAGGATTGTAGCAGAGGCTTCGTATCTAAGTGAGATAGCGTCCAACAAAGAGCGAGCACATATACGTATTACTAATGTTAAAGTAAATAGTTTTAACATTACCTATTATGCCTAGAAGAGATACACTTTTTTGGAATCTGTTATGGAAATTCAAGTTACCTGGTCGACCACTACACTTCGCGTGGCGTCACAGTTGAAAATTTTTGAAAGAAAACCATGAATGCTTCAGCGGTGTGTCCTTTATGTGGAGAAGAGGATGAATTTTCAGCACACTTGTTTTTCCGATGTTCTTATGCTCGTCAAGTATACACCACCCCAGGTCCGCAGGCTTATGGAATCAGGTGGTGGCATCAGAGAGAAATCGTGGTGAACTGTGGTTTCGTCAATTGTTAATTGATAACGATGTGGGCACCTCAGAGTTCTTACTTATGTTATGTGACGCTATTTGACATCAAAGGAACAAGGAGTTGTTTGAGCATGAGCACTTGGATGGGAGAATTCTTGCAGGAACGGTTGCAGGGACTCTACAGAGCTCTCATCGGGCAACTTCTTGGCCTGAGCGTTTGTCAGACTCACTGATGACATCCTCTCTTTTGAGGCCACCCTCGCATGCACAAATTTTGTCGACCAGTGCAGGGTTTGGTATGGTGACTCTAGATGATGGAGGTGATTTCATCAAGGCATTGGCGAGTAAGATAGATGATGTTACTAATCCACTAGTGGCAGAAGCGCTGGCAGCAAGGGAAGCAATACTTTTCGCTCAGAATCTTCCATCCCAGCCTATCTTTGTGGGGGGCTCTCTGAGCCTTATCCATATGATCCAGGGTGATGTTTCCTGCTCCATGGAGATAACCTCGATTGTTGATGATATTCGGAATTTACTACAACACTCTGGTTTTCAGATGCCTTTTTGAGTTTCTCGATGTGAAAATGTCCAGGCACACTTGATTCTTCGCATTGCTAAATATAGTGCAGTCCCTTCCACTTCTTGGGTTTCACCCCCAATGTTTCTTTTATCAAACGATTCTGGACGCTTTCCAGGAGAATGAAATGATAATATACCCCTTTTCCCCTAAAAAAAAGTTAAAGTAAATTGTTCACATGCTTCCACAATTTTAAATATAGTAATATTAATAAATATCGACAAAATATAATGTCTAACTGTTAAAGAGCATGCACACGTGTTATAGTAAAGAGTTATACCTATAACTATAATAACGTTATAATTGATACATCAAGAAAAATACAGAATTGGCGTCTAACAGTTTAAACTATTTTTGTACATATAAGTATAGTGACATGAACGATAACTAAATCATATCTTAGAGCCAAAGAAATCAGGAGTACATGTTACTAATGAAACTTATGAGCAAAATGACGATATGGGAACACCAATAAATCACATGACCAATATCTATAAGCATATCAGCAGCATAAAACACTAATAAAACTGAGAATTGGCCCTATATTCAAAAAATGTGTGCCATGTTAAAGTGTAGAGTGAAATATACAAGTGTAATGGCACTATATAATACCTATAGAGCCACATGCTTAACACCCAAAAGGCAGAGGGTGCACACGTATTAGGTGGGAGAGTGATAACTATTAATACATTGATCTTATTAGACACCAACAAAGTCACACGCTCAATATTCAGAGAGTGCGCGTATGAATCTATGGGATCAATAAACACCGATAAAAATATTAATGTAGTTTAAAAGTTATAGAGAGCATGCAATAATTTAAGATCGTATGTTCGTAATAGAGTGGTGGGATATTTGTCTTATTTTTTAAGAAAAAATTTAGTCAAAAAAGGAAATGGTTGCTTGTGTTAACTAAAGTATAGGTTTTTTTTCTTTTGAGTAAATTTTGTTTAGTAGGCAAAATTTTGAATATTTTAGTGGCATGCAATACGCTAACTACATCTTTTTTAAAAGGTAAAGAGACTAATTATGTAATTTAAGTTTTTCTTGTTGGCTCAGTAACAAACATGTTTTAATGTTAGTAACATGTGCACTTATATAAACCAGCCTCGCTCGTCATAAATATTCACGCACTTAAATAGTCTTTGAAAATCTAGTAAGATTCACTAGAAACCAAATGGAATTAAGATCTGATGCACTGGATTAATATACAAGAGCTCTTCGGTAATATAAAAACTGAAACATCACAAAGTGCATGTATGTTAATAGACTTCCTCTATCCATCCCAAAGGAAGGAATCATGTGGTCCCTCAACCTGAAGATCATTGTATCATTTCGAGCAAATCCAACTCAAACGATCGTGTTGTTTGAGATAGTGACTCTTCGTGTGGCCAACGTTATGTTGTTTCCTCTAAACTGAAAGGCAAGCTAGGCAGTAAATAACTCTTGTTTTAAATGACGCGAGACCCACTAGGATTTTTTGTTACCATAGTTTTTGCGCTACTCGTGCGCACGAGTTTCAACTACAATGATTGTGTTTGCATGGAGGGACAAATGATGATTTTACTATCTGCTTCTACGTGAAGGGGTCTTGTGAAGGCGAAGCGTTTTAGATCTAACTCTTTGAATGGTTAGTTGTTCACATTTATGGAAAAATAAGATGTCAGATCCAAAAAGTTATAAAATTATTTAAAACACATTAGTCATCAATAATTATGTCAGGGTGTGCATGGTAGTCAAGGCTTCATGAACATTTTTCTATCGAGTGTCGTAGTGTTGCAGCGCTCACCTTAAGGAGGCTGTGGCGATATGAGTATTAAAAAATATATTTATTAAATATATACTTACAATTGTTTTATTATCAAGACCGCCCAATATGTTATATTAAAATATTATATTAACTCATATAAATAGGTTTTTGTTGTGGTCGGTAATAACCCTCATCTTCTTCGTCAACTTTATTTATTTCAAAAATAAAATTTGAAATCTGACCCAAATTTATTCATTTTGAAACCCAAAGTTGAAGTCTTGCGGCAATTTAAGGCATTTTTGACACTTTTACCATATTTTCACATTAATGGGAAGATACTTTAAAAATTCGCTTATCCGCCGCAACATTGACATGTGCTTATTTGACCCTTTATGTGTTTCTACTGAAGACCGAAGTGGTTATTTGTTTGTCCATTGTGTAAGGTTGTTCGTTTATTCAACGTGCAAATTGCTGCGGTGATCTCATAAAAAATAGAAACATGTCTGATGTACAAGAACAAAAGGTCCAAAAATATTGGGGGAATTCATTGTCATTTGACCAAATCCTCCAGGGTTTAATGCGTGATTACTACTTCTTTCATGGTTTGTTGAATGTTATTATGATTTGTTGTTTGTTTTTTTGTCTCTCTTTCTCTGGTATTACTGACTATTGTGTTAGGCAAGTCAAGTCTTTAACTTTTATCAGTTTTATGTGATGCCTTTTCAGTCCCTATTATTGCACTGCCGCATTGTGCTTATATGCCTAGGCGTAGTTTAAGATCTCTGATATTTGTGAAATATTATGTGATTGGATACTAAGTTGGGAGATATTGGTTTGATAATGTGAGTCAATCACCCAAAAAAGTGAGATAGAGTTATAATTCCTTGTCACTATCCTACCGTATCATGTATATTTAGCTTTATCTTTTACATATGATATTTGTCAATTTATTGCTTGTTAGTGTCAGAGGTTTTGTTTGATTACACACTTTTCATTTTCTATTATGACAAATAATAGATTATCCTTCATTTTTGTGGTACTTGTTTGATTTAGGTTGACAATGCCTATGTCAAGTTCAGTTTATTTTCAGATTAACTGCACTGAATAACGTGGAAGTTAGTTAAAGCAAGCCACAAATAGCTGAAACTAGGGTTGTAAACGAGTCGAGCTCGAAAAAAATGTGTTTGTTCGTGATCGAGTTCGAACTCGTTAAGCCTGGATACCTTAGTTCGAACTCAGCTCAAGTTTTTATTTAGCTCGTTCGAACTCGACTCGTGAGCTCGGTTAAATTCTCGAGCTAACTCGAGCTCAGTATTAATGATAATTAACTATTTAATTATTCCTATAACAAATACTAAACATCTTATATAATTATACTCTTGGCTCGATAGCTCGACGAGCCAAACAAGCTGGCTATTTCTTGTTCGTGTTCGAACTCGTATACATACCATCGAGTTCGAGCTCAGTCAATTGAACACGAGTTCAAGTTTTGATCGAATTGTTCGCGAGCTGTTCCTGAACAACTCGGCTCATTTACACATAGTTATTATTATTATGATTATTATTATTTTTAATATGAGTTCAAATATAGTAACATACTAATAAAGAGAAACAGTTGTGCAAAACAGTCTTATGATAAGGCATAACCAAATTCTTTGATGTGAATTGTACTTCAATTTCAGTAGCTCAAAGCGAATTACAACCCTTAGTCGTAAGCTTGAAGAGAGAGAATATGGGTAAGTGAATACAAATAGATTAGATTCTTTCTATAGAATCTGACTATATCTAGCTAAGACTTTAACAACTAAGAGTAACTGCCAGTCAACAGTCAATGTTGACTTAACAATTACTAAATTGTCACTAGATCATGACATTCTTCTAGTTTTTGGCTCAAACTAATAATTAGGCTCAATTTTTAGTCCACAACAAGTCATTGTCTTATCGTAAATCCGTCTTATCTAATTGTTCTTCCAAAGAAAATTAACTTCAAATTTCACTCAAACATATAAATAAAAACCTTACATTGTGGGAAGAATTCAATATATTCATGAGAAGTATGTTTCAGTTTATTTTAATTCATCAAAAATGAAACGGGATATCAAATCTTGACAGTTAAAATAATAATAATAAAATTTTACTTTTATACAATTAATTTACTATAACATGTTATTTGACAAATAAATTCCTTCCTCTTTACTATATATTTTATAAAACAAGGGGTTTAAATATTCAAAATTCGATAGGTGCTGATGCAAGTGAAAATGAATCATCAGATGATAGTGATAGTAGTAGATGCAAATGATATACATTTTGGGAATATATTGACATGTTTGTAATGGTTGTTTTGATAAAAAGTAACATTATTTCAAAAAAAAATTGAAAATGGAAAAATTGAAGGTAAGTAGTTGAAACACGTTGCAATTAGTTAAAGCCAGCTGAAATTAGTTGAACTTAAGTATAAAAAATAAGTTGAACTTGACAGGGCAAACTTATTACTATTTTCAGGTAGAAAATGGAACAAAATGTTTTTGTCCTGCCAAAAAATCTAAGTAATATTTTTGACTAAAGTGCAAAAATTAGACCAACATTTAAAATGCTCAATTTCTAATACATTTAATTCTAAAAATGCCAAATATCTGGATCTTGGTTAATTTCCTTCTTAGTTCAGTTAGTTTGAATGGTATTTTAGTAATGTATATTTTAAAAATCTTACTTCTCATTCTTTCTCTGTATCTCTGCACGAAAATCCTCAATTCCTCTTTTGCTCTGCAACTCACCGGCGCCCGACAGCTAAAACTAGTGCTCCCGTAGATAAATCACTTCACTTTCTTCTCCGTTAACCCAAACCGCTCTCCGATAATCTTCAGTGTCTCAAATTGAAAGCCCGCTGCTGCTGCAAGTTTTGGCATACAATTTCGGGTGAAAATCCAAAATCTCGAAAGCCAACATCAACACCACCAAAGCCCTCGAGCAAAACTCCAACATCTGCGTCGTAAAGTTCCTATCTCTGAAATCCATCGACTGCTGCATCGACTCCACAGGAATTGACCGTTTTGCCCTCAACCGGATTCTCGACATGTTTTCGGAGATCCTCACCGCCAACATAGACTCCGATATCTATCTAGTTTTTAACTTCCTCCTAAACGACACTGGATTACCCTTGCACCTCTATCACCAAATACCTCAGGCCCTTAGCGTCGTCACTCGATCGCTAGCTCAAACCGGACAATTTCTGCAGAATCTCGGGGTGTCGGGTCCGGATCGGATCACGGCGAAGACCGTGCCGCTAGTTTCAAACATGGAGAACATATTGAAGTGGAAGATAGAATTCCTGATATGATTGATGATTTCTTATGAAGAAGTCAAAGGGATGATTCTTCGGTCGTCGGGGCTGCTGATGTATAATGTGGAGAAAAATTTTCGGCCGAAGTTGGAGTACTTTTTGGGAGCATGGGGAATGGGGATGGGGAATGAGTATGTTGTCACCGATGTGGAAGGTTAGTGATGGCGAGTTTGTTTGCAGGTTGATTGAATTGTAATTGTAGCGAGTGGAGAAGATGCCCTAGTAGTTATGTAGAATTCAGTGTTTATCTGTGGGTTTGGTTTAGGGACATCTGTAACGATCAGTGTTTGTAGAATCAGGCGTCGGTGAGTTGCAGACAAAAGAGGAATGGGTGATTTTCTTGTGGAGATATGGAGACAGAATGAGAAGTAGGATTTTTTAAAATAAATTACTAAAATAACCCTCAAACTAACTGATCTAATGGAAGAAATTAACCAAAATCTAGAAATTGGGCATTTTTAGAATGCAGGGTACTAGAAATTGACCACATTGAGGGCCTGTTTAATGCGCCTGAACTGAACTGAACTTATCTGAACTGAACTGAACTGAACTGAAAAATACTGAACTGAACTGAAAAATATTGAACTGGACTGAACTGAAAAATACATTTGATTCTTTTTTATAACATATATGTATATTCAAAATTCTTATTAACAAACAAGTCATTGAAATATATTGAATTGAACTTAATTGAACAAAACTGAATTGAAGAAACAAATCACTACATCGACATTAGCTAAATTTCATCAAATTTATATTTCATCATTATCCTAGAAGTTAAACATAATTGAACTGAAATATACTGAACTAAACTTTATTGAACTGAAGTATACCGAACTGAACTTTATTAAACTGAATTGATATAGCCAAATTGTACTATATTTATCAAGTCAAATTTTATTAGCACCAAACTTAATTAAGTTGAACTTACAAAAGTATGCGTTGATACAATTTAATTAGAAAATGTTTATCAAATCATATTTCATCAATTCTAAACTGACTTGAACTGAATCATACTGAATTAAACTTAATTGGATCAATCCAGTTAAACTTAATTGAACTGAATCATACTGAGCTAAACTTAATTGAACTGGATTGAAGAAAACTATCAATGCATTGATATAACTAAATGAGGTTGTATTTTATCAAGAATATAAAACAGAACTGAATTGAACTAAACTGAATTCAACTGAATTGAACTAAATTGGACTTCACTTAACTAAAATGAACCGAGTTGAACCACACTTAACTAAAATGAACTGAATTGAACTACACTTAACTGAACTGAACTGGATTTTCCATATGAACTTAAAATATATAAATTATATTTTCATTGAACTGAATTGAAGAAAACGATCAATGAATTGATATAACTAAATGAGGTTGTATTTTATCAAGAATAGAAATAGAACTGAATGGAACTACGCTGAACTGAGTTGAACTGAATTGGACTACACTTAACTGAATTGAACTACACATAACTGAAATGAACTGGATTTTCATTATGAACTTAAAATCATTAAATTATATTTTCATTGAACTAAATTGAATCTCTAAACTGTATTGAATTGTATTGAATTATTAACGTTTAATTTGTTTAATTTTTTTTAAAAGTACAATGCACTGAACTGAAAAATACTTAATTGAACTGAATAATACTGAACTGAACTGAAAATACTGAACTGAATTGAAAATTACTGAATTGAACTGAAATGAACTGAAAAATATTTAGATAAGTTGTACTAAACAGGCCCTGAATGTTGGGTCTAAAAATTGAATATTTTAACTAATATTAGGATATGCACTTTAGTCTAATATTTTCGTTTATGTTGACATGATTGCTAAAAAGTACTGCATTCAAGGTATCGCGTTAAAATTAAAAGTGGGTATGATACTAGTATAGTTTGTCTAAAAGCGAGGGTGGAAAATTGCAATTTTCGATCCTCTTTTCCAGAATTTTTCACTCCAGAAACCGCTTTGACTCCAGCAGCTATACATTTTCAGCAGTAGCGCCGGCGCGGCGAAATCATGTCGATTGAAATCAAGCTTGCCAGACAAAATCGCGTTTTCCGGCCAAATGTAAAGAAACACGCACTCACACAGTAAATACCATGCTTACAATTTTTCTATTTGCTGTGATTCTGAGTTAATGACTGATTGATAGTTTGATACCCGTGTGGTATTTTAGGAGCCTTTGGAAGGTAAAATTGTGGCGAAACTTTCATCTCCAATCTCACACCAGGGCATCCGACTCAATGTGAATGGCTCTGTTAACTTGCAGGTACTTCTCTGATTATATTCCTATTCATTTGTTAAAGGATTTTTCTATGGTGTGGTATTTTGTAGTGCTATTTTTTTTTTTGAAAATGCTCATGAACACTTGATGTTTTCTGTAAAAATCAAATTTATTTAGGTTCGCGGTGGAACCGCTGGAGTGATAGAATCGTTTTATGGTGCTGTGAAGCCTATTCCCATTGTGTAAGAACTTTCACTTTACTTGATGTTCATTAGCCATAGTGTTGCATTTGTGTGCGTTTTCGAGATGGTTTTACACAATTTGTCGCTTGCATATTGGAATTTATGATCATTTAGAGAAACAAATGTTGAATTTTGGTAGCTTTCTTGTATTTGAGTTGTTGTCTCCTGCTTATATCTCGTTTGTAATTTTTGGCTTTTTTGTTGTTTCATGTTTTAGGCAAAAAACTGTTATAATACAGCCTTCGGGAAAGATTGGCTCTGGTGTCTCAGAGGTGTGTTCTCTCATGCATAGCTCTATAAACACCTGCTAAATTTTATCTGTTTTCTTGTATGCAAGATTGGTTAGATTATAATTGGTAATGCGTGGAAGCTTCTCATTTTCTGTCCTTTTTAGATACCATTTTTAGTGGTTCTGAAAGATAAGGGAAGAAATGATATGGAAAAGTTTTATGAAACCTTTCATGGAGGCAATATCAGCATACAGGTATGGACTTGCATGATAGAGTTTTTGCACTTATTTACTGTTTTTCCATATGCCTAGTTCCTTATGTTTTGTGTTTGTGTTGCCTGCATAGTATCTGGTAACTGTAGATGTTCCTAGAGGATACCTCCATAAGTCTCTGTCTGCTACCATGGAGTTCATAATTGAAAGTGAAAAAGGTTCGACAATTGACACTAGTTTGCCTGTTTCTGTCAATCTGTTCTATCTGGTACTGAAGTAATGAAGGTGCTGTTTTCACCTTTCATTTTGCAGACTCTCTTCCTGAAAAACCTGTTTCTCCAGAAATGGTTCTCTTCTATATTACTCAGGACACCCAAAGACACACTTTGCTTCCTGAACTGAAGTCAGGTTATTCATCAGCCTTGGGTTTTCATCTTCCCTTTCACAACACGACTTAGAATATTTGTGTATCCATATATCATTTTCTGTTACCGTGGCCCATAATGACTTGAAACTGTGGATATATTATACTTCAGGTGGCTTCCGAATTACTGGTAGAGTATGTTCTCAATGTTCTGTGCTGGATCCACTTACTGGTGAGTTAACTGTTGAATCATCTGGAACTCCCATCAAGTCCATTGATATTCATCTATTTGCGATTGAGTCAATTTTGCTCGGAGACCATGTAGCCACTGAGAGTTCCAGCGTACAAGTAACTCAGGCAAGTGAGCCTTTTGTTTTCATGTTATCTGTAGCTTCTTGGTATTATTTAATATATATTTGTTTAAATCAAAACCTTGTATCAGATTGCAGATGGAGACGTAATCCATCGTTTGGCTTTGCCCATTCATGCCATTCTTCCCCGCCTTCTTACTTGTCCAACAATTTATGCTGGGTGAGTGACTTTAGTTGTATTGAAATATGCCTTTACCTTGTAGCTATCTTTTAGAACAGAAGAGAAAAATAAGTACTAATTTTT
The DNA here is from genome assembly GCA_948330725.1 of Sherardia arvensis. NCBI lineage: Eukaryota > Viridiplantae > Streptophyta > Magnoliopsida > Gentianales > Rubiaceae > Sherardia > Sherardia arvensis. Next base: position 30,735,907 of record OX415240.1, read on the forward strand.
TTTTCCGGTGCAGTCCATTTTCAATAGAATTCAAGATTAGCATTGTGATTACTTTTGTATGTGAGCAGACCAAGACAGACAAAAAGTTTGACCCAAGACATGCTAAACCATGGGTAAGCATTACATTCTGCCAATTGTTGCTTATACCTCTTTGCTGAAACTGGAGTAACTCATACTTGGAATTTAGGTGGCATTTGAAAGTGTTCCCTTAGAACTAGTGCGAACAAAGTGAGGCTTTTAAAGGTGATTTATCGATTGGCCTAGTTTTCTACTCTACTTTTTGCCTTTCTTCCTGCTTCAGATTTCATTATCAGCCCTCTGAAATTCTAGGCACTTAAATTCTCTATTAATTTGATGAAGTTTGTTCTCTGGAATCTTGCCTTTAATTTTGCAGAACTCAATATGGCCAATGCATGTCATTACGTTCTTGAAATCGATCTGGAAGACCGATTTTCATATTCAGGCCTGATAATATCTCGTATGGAGCGTTCCATGTTGATACTGAACAGAAAGCATGTGCGAATTCAAGCTGTCAAAGATGATCGCATGACATTAGATGCAGGAACTAGCACTATATTTTTAGTGTGTTTGCTATTAGACACGGGAGCTGATTATGTACTTGTTCCAGTGAAAAAAATGTCTGTTGGTAGACCAGTCATATACCTTACACATACCGACTATACATTGTAAAGAACAAATGAATCTGCCTTTTCGTTTATTGAATGCATATCACCATGTTTACACTTCCCCGCAAAATGAAGACAACCTGAATATTGAACCTCGGATTTGTCCTTACCAAATTCTAACGAAAGAAAATGTATAACAAGCTGCAGAAACCATCATTATCTTTTCTTGTCAACCATCTAAACATTCATCCAAATTCTCAAAGGAGATGCAACATTTATGACAAATGAAGTATCCTTATTCTCAGTTTCTACTTTATTTATGAAAGCATCTCTTATTCTCAGATAGAGAATCATTCTACTGAGAACTCATACAACATGCTATGTCGATACTTCTCTCCAGGGCGAACAGCAACTGAGGGGAAATTAGGCTGATTGATGGCATTTGGAAACCCCTGAGTTTCCAAACAGGCTCCAGAATGCTTTCCATACTCAGCCCCTCCTTTTCCAATAATGCCATCAACATAGTTTGCAGTGTAAAACTGCATACCAGGAGCATTCGTCCATAAGTTGAGCACCCGGGAACTACGAGGATCCTTCAGCTTCACCGCATGCTTCAACCCTAACTTCTCATCCCCACAATCGAGCACATAGTTATGGTCATAGCCTAAACCAACCTCATGGATTCGGCTGCCAATTTTCTGCTCGGTTGTGAAGTCAAATGGAGTGCCTTTAACAGGCATGATTTCACCTGTTGGGATTGTGTTTTGATCCACTGGAGTGACATGCTTTGCCCAAATCTGGATAGAGTGATCAAGAACATTTCCAGAGTCATGGCCTCCTAAGTTCCAGTAAGTATGCTGAGCTAAGCTGACAGGAGTTGGTTTGTTTTCAGGCACGGCTTCCATGTCCAGCCTCAAAGTTGTTGCAGAGGTGAGTGTGTAAGTTGCAGTCACGGATAAATCTCCAGGGTAACCTATTTCCAAGAGAAATGCAATAAATTATTCAATTCTCCTGGCGACATGACATTACAGGTATTGACAGAAAAGTGTTTACCTTCCTCTCCATCATGGCTATGGTACTTGAAAGAAATTGATGGATTTTCATCCTGCTTATGTTCTGCAACTTCCCAAACAACCTTGTCATATCCCTTGTGCCCACCTTTCAGAATCAGTATACTCCATGTCAGAACATAAGATGGGGAGTGCACAAAGTTAAAATTGAGTTGAGAACAAGTCGGGACATAAAAGATGAGAAAGCAGATGACAATAAGCAACCATGCAGTACGAAATCAGAGAGAGAAATTATACACAGTAAAACCTGTTTCCTTACAAAATATAATGGTTACAGGGGAGAGTATCATCTATGAATTTCTTTTTCAGATCGATTTATTGGAAATCATGATTTGGGTGTCATGTAACATATTACCCGGCTCTAAAAAACATTCCAAGGTAAACAAAGTAGCAGAAACAAGTAGGAATATGGGATCCAGTAGCAGCACTATGTGTGTTTTCAAAGAAAAAAAAAATAGTAGCACTATGTGGAAAACACAGTAGCTCATAATCACAAATATCTGGTAATCAAACATCATTGACTGGGTTTGATGTATACATAGTGCTATGTAGACATTAATAGAAACAAACGATCAGCTTTGACACTAGGAAGTGTCATATTCCTTTCTCAAGTGATAATACTGTATACAATTTCAAAATACAATACTACTTATATTCCTATGACACTAAATCACCCCCCTAGAACCATTTTATAAGAATTTGATATCAATTTAGACTATCTAGATAAACAAAATTAAGCCTAATTTCGCTACTCTAAACAAAAATAGGCATACATATAATGTAGTTAAAACTGGGGTATCTAACCATGAAGGCTGTTGGGAGGCTTGTTCAGTGGCAGGGCATAGGTAACACCATCAATTGAGAATTTCCCATCTTTGATTCTGTTAGCCACCCTCCCCACAATGCATCCAAAATAAGGCGCAGCCCCTTTCTGCATCATACAAAAAAAAAAAAAAATCAAACTTTATCATAGAAGTAGCAACAGAGCAACAAAAAGAAAATGGATAGGCACTCACCAGATACGGTTCGAGCGTGTCAAATCCCAGAACAACATCAGCCAATTTCCCTTCGAAATTCAATAGAAATGAGACATCAGAAAGGTTAACCTGGGGAACGAAATGAGAAGATGGAGGAATTAAGTACCGTCGCGATCAGGAACGGAAAGTGAAGTGATGGTGCAGCCAAAGTTGGAGATCTTCACTTGCATGCTGCCATTGTTGAGCTCGAAAAGCTTCGGTTCGGCCATGATTCTGATCAGTAGAAATCAACGGAGATCAAATTTGCTAGTAGGTGGCAAGTATGATTCACAAGAACTTGTAAATAAACTAGGATCTTCTCAATTATGTCATCATTTGTAATTTCCACGTATGTAGTACTTATCGAGTGCTATCTTTTGCATTCATTTTCCTATTTTCCCACATCTGATCCTAGGATTCTTTAGCATTTTTTAAGGATTTTTTTGAGGAAACGATAAAAGATGCTTGATAGTAAGAATACGGATTTAAAAATTAAAATATTACAAGATCGGATTGTGTTTGGTTGAAATTGATTTTCAAAGTTTGAACTTTGATATTTGATTTTGGGAGAATAATTCATGTTTAGATTTTTGTTTAAAATTTTGTAAATCTAAGTTATAAAAAAGAGTTGATCTCTTGAGTGACGGTCACTATATAGTGATGAATGACTATATTGGAATATAGAAGAAGGAGGTCCTTATTTGCAATTTTGATAAAAATGCACTATTCACTCACGCGCAATGTTCACTCAGTCTAAAAACAAGCATTTTAGTCTAAAAATAGACGTTAGCAAACATATCCACACAGTCTAAAAAACAAGTATTTTATTCTAAAAAACAATATGTTAAGCGTGTGTTCTAAAAACTACCTGTTTGGTCTAAAAAACAAGCATTCAAGAGTGAAATTCAAGCATGCTCTATAAAACAATCTTTTTTTGCTTCAAAATACATAAAGTCTAAAAAGCAACTTGTTAACTGTGAAATGCAAGCATTCTCTAAAAAACAACCTGTTAAGTGTGAAATGCAAGCATGTTCTAAAAAACAATCTGTTTGGTCTAAAAAACAAGCATTCAAGTGTGAAATTCAAGCATGCTGAATGCAATTTGCAAAAATTAAAGAAAAACCCCGCGTGTGAATGCAATTTTGCATAAATTGCTGAAAAACTCCGTTTCAAATTTCTTTGCATATAAACCCGTCACTATATATAGTGACCGTCACTTCCAAGACTAAGGTTATAAGGATCTCGTCTGACATTTTTCAAATTGAGACAAAAACCTTTAGGAATCAAACAATATAATAATGAGAATTCAATGAAATTGTAAAATAATAAAATTTAGCATAGTAAAAGAATTAAATTATCGTATGGTCGGTAAAAAATTTCAAATAAATACAATTAAAGGTCCATGGTTCATGGTTCTAAGATTTTGATAAATAACCATTTCAGGAGGTCAATAAAAATTTTTGAAAAAAGGAGCAACACCACAAAAGTACATTTTTGTGGTGTATTATTTATTTATAATGTTGATCATCCCTGTATATGGATACCATGGTAACTGGCAATTCCACCATTTATCTTTCTCTTTCCCTAACATAATTATTCCATTCAAAGTTCATTGTTTAGATATCTAAAATACAATTCGGGTAAATAAGCTGCTAAACAAAATCATGCTTTTCCTGCTGATCCAAAGAGATGCATCTTCTCTGTAACCACAGCTTTCATGGCTTTCTTTGCGGCACTCATGAGTTGGATCAAATCTTTTGTGGAGCCACTGCTTAGCGAGTCCATGTACGCCTTTCGCACCTCTGTGTTGACATTGAACTTCCTCACTCCCAACTTAATACATTCCTGTGATCATCATTGTGCATCAGTAAGATGATAATTTCATGTTCAACAAACCAAAACTCGATATACCTCAATGAGTTCCTTAGGTAATCCGGAAGCTCCATGAAGCACGAGATAAACACCCTTTCTTGAAGTAAGCTCATACAGGTCCTGCACAAAATACAGTGGCAAAATTTGAAGCGCTTTGCAAAATCAGTCTTTGAATTGTAAAGATGAACTGAAAGGAATTTTTGTGGAAGACCTTGAGTAAATCAAGTCGAAGCTTTGGGCCGGTTGCAGGGTATTTCCCATGGACATTTCCTATGCAGACTGCCAAAGCATCTATACCAGTCGAGTCAATGAACTCGTTTGCCTGGAATAACATTATTTAAAAAAAGACATAATAACTTGTCAGCTTTCAAAAGAAAAGAGCTTTGTGGCAGACGGGTTAGGGACAAACCTGGCTAGCATCAGTAAGTCGGGCCTCATAATCTTCTACAGTCAGATCATCCTCAGTTCCTGACAATCTTCCTAATTCAGCCTCTACCAACAGATTTCTTGAATGCGCCGACTCCGCAATGAATTTTGTGTAAGAGACATTGTCCTTAAAAGAAAGGTGTGAACCATCGACCATGACAGAATCGAGTCCCTGACAAGGTAAGTTTGTTTGAAGAAAACAGTCACTTTCACAACAAGTCATTAACTATCATAGAACAAAAGGCTTTAATAAATTGAAAGAGAGCTCACCAACTCAAGAACTTCCAAGAGCTCACGTTTTGAGTCACCGTGATCAAAATGAACAGTAATGGGTACCTGTATAGAAGTTTGCAAGGTCAAAACTAAAATGTAAAATCTTGTCTACGAATTAGACTAGAAGAGCCTATGGCCAAAACTTGGTTTTTACTTACACTTGCTTCTCTGGCTGCAGCAATGCAACAAGCTACAAGGGGAACTCCTCCTTGCTTTAAGGCACTGGGATGGATCTGAAAAATCACACAAGGAGCATTAAGCATTTTATGATTTGATTGAAGAATCTGAGTGAACACAGAGTCCAGCATGAATAATAACCACAATATGACGACAGCAGGATATTTGAACCAACAATGGGTTTCAAATTTTCAATAATTCCGGGTCATATATTGATACCACATTGAAAAGTATTTTGACGAGCAGTAATTAAATTCATATTTCTTGCAACAATTTAAACCATTATATTGTGTTAATGATTCCTCCAAACCTGTAAAATGGCAGGACTGCGAACATCTTCTGCTGCAGCCACAACTGCCTCAATTCCTTCCAAATTGTAAACATTGAAAGCTCCAACAGCATACCCGCCTCTCTCTGCATTCTATAGATGAAAGAGGTCATATTCCTGGCAAAGAAAATGGTGGCAAATTTTTGTTGCTGAGATCTCTTACAAGGAGAAGATCCTTAGTAGATGAAATTTTTGCAGGGCGAGTCCACCGGTTTACTACGTCGGCTAAAGCATTAGCATCACCAACGTTCCCTGAGAAATCATTCAGCCCCGTATTATAGACGAGAAAGAATTTTGTGAAGGCAAATTCAAGGGATAAATGTTGAAGTTACCTGGAAACACTATGTATGGAACTTCAGGGTGTTTGCTTTCGGGGCCAAGCTGCCACAAGGGAACACCAGGCAAAGCTTGGCCTACAACTTTGGCACATTTTGCACCCAAAGCTTTTGTAGCAAGATCTGAAGATGTTATTCCACCCTATGAATGTAGTTCCATAGTACCATTAGTTATTTCTTTACTTCAAATTTGGCAATATGCACAGATCTACTAACAAAATCTAAGGTGTACTTAATGAATTATGGGTCATCCCCATTTGAAATAATTCTGGTATTCTTTCTAAAATCTTGTTAGAGTAGTAGCCATTCTTTATAGGACCTGAATATAGGATTATCAAAAAAGTAGAATATTTTATGCCACTCTTGGATATAATATTATTTACATCCAAATCATACCTAAAAAGGTGAGAACTTTCAACTTGCAAGAGATCTTAAAATGCACAGAACGGCCAGTACAGCTCAATAATCTGGGGATTTCTTTCAAACATTTTTAAAAGCAAAACCAAGGATTCTTCAATTCTGAATTCCTCCTCTAAATCCAATTTTTTACAATTAAAAGGCAGAGAGGCTGAAACTGTTCAAAAGTTTGGGTAATTTATTACAAAACCAAGAATGCTTTACATTTTGAGGGCTACTAGATCCAATTTTACTGTCATTCATATTTTAGAAGCAATTGTGAACTTAAAGGATATCTGAATGATACTTTAGGATATCAGATCCTTTTATCATAACAAAGTTTGTGAAAGAATGTATTCTAGAATCTGACCAATTAACTATGAACAGTCCTGACCAATTGAACCAAAATCCTGCTATTCATGTAACAAACTCCTTAAGAATTAAAGATAGAAGCAAAGAATTAATAACACCCAGAAACAAAAGTACCTTTGCAAGAATGTAACGAGGCCTTGTTGTTATCCGCTGAACTATTTCCACTAGAGCAGAGCTTACCTTGAAGTTTATTGCCAAACTTTCACTAGGTGCTGCACAATTTCAGGGAAAATAAGAAACTTCTTTAAGTAGATGTAGATTGACAAAGGTAAGCAACTATAGCAAGGTCATGCAAAAGGTAAGGCTTTAATGTTTTTACAGAAAGTAGAGGAGGAAAGGTTTTAGAGAAATGGTACGACACTCACTTTTTCCAGTAATAAGCTCCCTGCTAGTCATAATGAGAGTATCTTTACAACTACTAAGATACACATCTGCCATCTCCACTGCTCGGCTGATTTCATCCTCCCTCTCCTCCATTGACTTCATAGCTACCTTCTCAACAGAGATCTACCATTACAGAAAAAAACAAATTCAGATAATTAAAAGAAGGAGAAAGGAGTAACATGCTGTCATTTTTCATTTTTTATGCTTGGATAGGACAAAGAATAGGGGTGTGTTTGGTTGGAGTGGATTTTGAGTGTCTGGACTTTGATTTGGGATTTGGAGAGTCTAGATTTTGTTTGAGATTTTGTAAGTCTGGATTTGCTAAAACCTTGCTTGGTTGGCTTGGGATTTTGTAAGTCTGAAACAAAAACCTTGTTTGGTTGGAGTGAATTTTGTAAGTTTATAACTAAAATCTTGTTTGGACTTTGACTTTTGCAAAACCTGGATTTTGTATGGCAAAACTTGGACTTTCCAAAAAAATGAACCAAACAAAAACTTGCAAAACTGGATTTGGATAGTCCAAATTTTGTAAAATCTTGCCCAACCAAACACACCCTAGTAGTTTATTAAATCCATAAGTAAAAAACCCAGAGTATATACTACCTCAATATTCTTTAAGAGGTGGCCACATTGTAATTTGAGTTCTTCAACCTGAAAATTGAAATACTTTGTTCATTGAGATCAAACTTTACAATGACGAGAGATTAGATATTGTAAAATCAACTTGACCTGCTTTGTTGTCTTTGGAACATAAGACCCCACAACAATGAGTCCACCAGCTCTTGACCAATTAATGCCAATATCGGTGGGTATAATAGGAGCCTTGCGGATGATCCCAACCCTTGCAGAAACAAAGCTCGCTGCAGTGCGGCATAAGAACTTTCTTCCCTTTAATTCTGCCTACAATTCAGACCCAAGTCACTAAATAAAGCCAGCTATGATTTCCTATCAATAGGTATAACAGTCTAACGTCCCAAAAAGTATGAAGGAGAATGAAAAAGACGTGGAACCTGAATCATTCCTGCTGCAAACACAGCCATGTCTCTGTCACTAGCTGCATTAACTATGCAAGTTGAACCCTGTTTCACATAAGTAGATTTTAGCATAATGGGAAAATTAAAATGGCAAAACTGTTCAACTGCACAGCTACCAGGTCATGCAAAAAGAATTACAGGGAGGTCTGACCTTGTTCAAATTGCATAGATGTTCACAAACAGCATCAGGTCCACCCTTTCTTATTAGCTGGATGGATATAGAAGCAATACCTGCAGCAGGTACACGCCCACCCGTTTTCTCCTCTACCCACTAAGACAATGAAGTTGAAGTTTACAAATGGAAACCAGAAATAAAAAACACATGCGCATTAAATACTATATTAGATGTTGTACCTCACAGAGATTAGATGACTTGTAACCAAAAGAAGCATCTTTCGCAAATTCAGTTTCTCCAGCAGGAACAAGCCTAAAAAGCAACAAATTACACACTTTTAAGCCTAATTGTTTTGGAGATGATATTTTCAACAATAATCAGATTGATGGTTCGCAATTGTGGTTCATGTCATTGTTTTTCTTGCATGTAACAGCTCAAAGTTCATTTTTGTACATGGTTTATGGTCAAACCTGTCATTGTCTGCAACATAATGCACGTTATTGATAGTATAACGGCCTCCTTCTAGGAAAAATGGCAATATTATCCATGCATCCATTTCTCCCAATACAGAAACAGCTGCATCTGCTTCCTGGACATCAAATATACATAAGGCGCCATTTCATGGATTCATAAAACACGTCTACAGTCAATAGGTGCAACATTATATTTGTTCTTGCCTCTGGAAAATGTCCTCGAAGGGTTGAATCACCCCTTAGAACTATTGTGAAGTCAGTGTTTTCGACCGACTTGGATGCAGCAGCCACATTTGAACAAATTTCTTTGATCAAACTACTAGCCTGCACAGAAGAGATCTCAGTAGTCTCAAATTTATATCCTATTCTCAAAAGAAGTGCTGAAATTTGTTTTGAAGAGTGCAAGTTATGGCCTGAAAGAGGGAGGGGTTCACACCTTCTCAGAGCTCAATGCACGGGAATTCGTCAAAATGAAAAAACATTTGGGCTGCTTCTTAAATTCCTTAATGAGTGATTCAACAGTCCTACAATGAGATTCAGCAAATGAAGTCATATATCAAAAAAAATTACCCAAGCAAAATAACAATGCAACACTATCATGCTATCAAGTTGTCTGAAGCATACAAAACTCACCATTCAGTCAAAACCTCAATATCATGAACAGTTTGAGTCCCAGTTGGGTCATCATCCAGCACTACCAAAGTATTAGAGCTCTTCTCAATTAGGTTACGTATGTCATTAATGGGGTCCACGAGCCATTCAGAAGGAAGGGACTGTAGGGTGAGTTCTTTACTAACAACAGGAGCACTGGCCTTCACCTCAACTCCAGTAAGTGCCTCGTAAACCTAAGCCCATCAAGGTCAAAACGTTATCTTTACTCTTCATATAGAACACTAGAACAGATTTTCCCTTCAATATCCATTATCTTAAGATTTTAAGATCACTTTTCAAATCTAGTAGGTCTTAACAGGTGATTGCCTTTTTTTGGGTACATTACAAAATACCACCTGAGATTTAGTTTAACAAAATAAGCCCTGTATATTATTGAGAAATTAAAACAACGCCATATTTTTCAAAAAGCTTTTTGTTTTACAGCTAATAGACATACTGCTCCATTTGACTTCACTAAAGGCGAAATTTCAGTGGACCATGTTGTCATATCATATATAAGCTAATTCACTTATCATATAGTTTATGTTCCAAAAAATAGTTATATGTATAGCTCTAGCACACTTATCAGTGAACTTAACTCTAGCAGAAAGTGAGAAAAGGTTCTTTTTAAAATTTAATGGCAGCAGAAAGTTCAGATCGGACCTTCACTACAGAAGCATCATCGAGACGACCCCATCCTGCAGCAGAACCTGGGCAGAAAAAAGAATCAGTTTCGTTGCTGATCATCAGAATGAATGTACAGAAGCAAAGTGTTTAATCATGGAAAAACTAACTATTCACAAGATAAAAATAGAATAACTCCTAGGAATTGACTTGATGAAATGTCAGCAATCTAACTAAAACTGACTTTCTTGTTATCCTGTCAAACTAAATTTTTTGAAGTCATTGTTTCAACTCCATGGCTACTAGAGTACCTGCCAAGAATAACTGATGGGCAACATTAGCAACATGTAGTGGAACACGCCGTGATGAGGACTCCCGAGAAACAATGCCCTATTTACACAGAAATATTAATCTTCTCTGATGAAAAGGAGCACAGACACGAAAGAATAATTTTTATGGAGGATATCGCTCTCACCAGATCCTTAACAAAGATATTCAGGGCAGACAATGGTGTGTAGTCATTTTGCAACATGTGAGGCGTACGATTTTCAAACATCCTGTGTCATCAAAACACAGTTTAGTGTTTATCCATTCGCAAAGTCTTTATGCACTAAAAAATGAAGGCTTTGCGTTTTAAATCTGTAAGAAATTTTTCTTATACACACCTTAACTGCTGTTTCACCATAAGGTTAAAGCTATCATTCTAGTTTTGCAAACAAGAATCTAAGCCCATTTGTAGACTTTAACATGAATTATATGACACCTACCAAGATGTTCCTTTACTGTCTGTGATGACATCAAACAGAAATTTGGTATTTAGACCCAATCGAGCCCCAAATGCCATTGCCTCAGCTGCTGCTGCGATATGCACTCCAGCAAGCAGTTGGTTTACCATCTTCACAACACTAGGAAACAAAATATATACAACCAAAGTGATCAAACTAATAGACAAGAATATAAGAACTCCAAAAACAATATAATCATGCTGAAACATTAGCATGAGTCTAAAGAGAGCTTCTGAAAGTACCTTCCGGCCCCACAACCTCCATTGATTATATACAGCTTCTCACTCAAGGCTGTACAAAAGTCATCCAAAGTGTCACATTCGAAAGTCATAATTTAGAAATGCATAACGGACTGTTTCTTGTTTGTTGCCTACCTGAAAGAACTGAACCAACATGGATAAGAGCTTCTTCTGAGCCTGATGCCATAATCTAACATAAAATGTCCCAGGTCATTTTTCCGGAACAAATTTTTACCGAGTTAACATGAACAAAATCATTTATCAGCACATGAGAGTCAGCAGAAATATATCCTCACTGTTAATGTTCCGTCAGCAGCACGCTTGACCCCACCAGATACAGGAGCATCAATTAACTTCAGATTCTTTCCTTCATCTACAAAGAATGGATAAAATGATGTACATACTGGGCTGAGAAATGGTATTACGTGATCAACTAGTACATACTTATTTTTCATGGTATCAAAAAGATAAACATGCGTGAGTTAAACAGTTTGATCCAGTGACAGAATAACTTACTGTGCAAACGCCGCTCCAGCTGACTTATAAATGCAGGGGAAACAGTGGACGAAAGAATAATAGAAGCACCCGATGGAAGAGCTACATAAACACAATATAAGAGTGTCAGTTTTGTTTACTTTAAAATCTTCAACTGAGATGAGATGCGAGAATATTGATACCTGAGACAGCTCCACTATCACCATAAAGTACGGATTCAGCTTGAGCTTCATTTGTAACCATTACTATGAGTACATCCACATCTACACATTAGTGCCAGAAACATTGTACAGAGTTATCAGCCTCAACTAGCAAAACTCTCATATCTGAACTACTCAAAGTGAACATTCTGGTCTGCCAATCCAAAGATAAATCATTTTTCCAACACCCATCAAGCTATATTTTTCTTTTATACAGCTTTAAGCCTGACTGGACTTTCTAGAGGACCAAGGATAATAATTTTGAAAAAATATAGTTACAAAAGGGAGGAAACAGAATATTCCAAGACAAATACATTGATCCAGCTATGATCATATCAAAAAAATTGCAGAAAAGCTGCTTATCTATGAGACAATCTACTCAAATTTGTCCTCATAAGATTAGCAAGAGAATCAAATTGGAAAGAATCAAAGAATGCCATGGATTGTCCTCTTGTAAGAGGAATGGAATAGAAGAGTTGAGAGCTTCAATTACCTTGTGATACTTCTTCTGGAGAGCTTCCAATCAAGCCACCTTCGTTAGCAAATCGAGATAGTGTAGGTTTGTAAACCTACAACCAAACAGGGAAAACGCAACCATGTAAGAATTACAGACTGGAAACCCTGGCTAGTCAGTAATATTTTAGTTCTGGGCTTTAGGCAAGAATAAGCTAATTAGGTGTCAGTGTAAAGTAGGGAACGTTACATCAAAGCCAGCAACAGAGAAGTTTGACTTCAGTAGGTGAGTTGCCATGCCAAATCCCATAGCTCCAAGACCAATGAAACCCACTCGCTTCACATTTTCTGACTTGGCAGAAATTTGACGGGCCATCTCTTCAGGATCATAACTTATTGCATTAACAGCCTCACTGAAAGAGACCCCATAGATCTCTTCCCACACCTGTAGAGTAACCAAGAGTAAACTTGTAGCAAAAGCAATGAGTAATTAGGTGGTATCCAGAAACAACCTTTAGTAATGTAGTGTCCTCGTTATCTTTCCTTCTTGATGAAAATCCTGCAATGAAGAGATAATATTAGTTACCTAGCTTGTTCAATGACCTTTAATTATTACAGCTCTAGATTGACTGACCTGCTATAAGCTGCTGGTAAGCTACGGTTAAAAGTGGAACTGGGAAAATAAGCGATTTCGACTTGTCTAACACTGTCCCCTGAGTGAAACACATTAATTAGAATTGCAAAAAACTAAAACCATAAACAGACAATACCGCAAAAAAAGTTAATGTTGTACCGCCTCAAAAATAAAAGAAACATTACCACGTCTTGAATAAGAGCAGTGAGAAAATTATGTTTGGTTTGATCTCCCTTCAATAGCTGGGGAAGATAATTCTTGAATGCCCTAGGTATTTAGAGATAAATTATTTAGGGTGGAAAAAGCTCGGAGAACCAGAACGCATTCACTACAGATGCATTACCATGAATTTCCAGCAGCATTTGAAATTATGTCATAAGTTATCCATGGATGAATCCCAGCTTGGGTACCAAGAGATATGGCTTCAACGGCGGCAATAGAATGAATTCCCTCGAGAAGTTCAATCACCAGTTTAGTTTTACTAAAAAGAAAGAGCAAGGACTACATGAGTTTCTAAAGTAATTTAAAACTCAATAGTGGAGTAACTTGATTATCATATAAGCAAAAGAACAATTTTGTTTTATTAAATTCTAGGCCAGATCCAGGATAACAAGGGGAATGGAAAAACAAACCTTCCTGCTCCAAGCTCACCATCAAAAGTGTACAGCCTTTCACACATAGCTGTCCATAGTAGAGAAGATCAAACAAATAAGAAATTATCCAAGCAACAAATGTTCTTTAAAAACTGAATATAGAAAAGAGAAATTTCACAGCACCAGAAAGAACTGGCTGTGCCCTGTGTATGTTCTCTGACCTTCCTGAGGATATAATCTGAACATTATGCAAATGACAAGAATTAGACATTTCTCCTGGAGAAGATAAGCAGGGAGGGATTATCAAAAGCTAGTTTCTACTCTATACCACCAATTTTCCATTCAAATTGTCTGATACAGCTCTAGAGACAGAAATGTCAACAATGGAGTGGCTGTAATATTCATCTGCAACAATGTTCAGGCCATGAAAATGAGAATGAGCATTATACAGAAACTAAATGATGCAATAGCTGATCGTGTCAATTATGGTCACTTATCAACTACATTTGAGGATTACACATTGTCTTAGTTTTCTCTTTCATACCATGATGTTTAACAGCAAAGTCGGTGCATGAATATTTATTCATGGACTTCTAAAAAAATATTTTCAGGTAATGGAAGATAAAACTATAGAAATATTACTGTGTAAATATTGAGGTAAAAATCAACAAAACATGAGCAATAACACATATATGAAGGCAACAGACAGTTGGATCAGGTTATATCTCACAGACTAAGAAGGAATACAGCCATGACTATGTTACCATAAGTTGCAAACTAACATGTACCTGAGCAAGTTCAATTAGTTAATTGCTCTGTGCTGAATATAATCTGAGGCCATATTATCAGTGCATCATGCATATTAAAGAAAATAATTTACAATGCGAATTTTCTAACTTCACACTGGCATTATGAACTAGAAAACTAGAATTTTTGACATGGTTCTCTAAACTCGTCAAACAAGCATATGCACTGATGTCTATCATCCTAGACATAAAAATGATAAGTGTTAAACGATTCCTAACAAGAAATATACCAAAAGGAGAAAATTTATACCAATCAGAATCTTCTCTGACTTCTCCATATCCACCAGCGGTTGAGCTGCATGCAAAATAATAGTTGCATTTTTCTCCAAACCTGGAATTCCACAAGAATGTTAGAACTTCACTGAATAAATAAAGAGATAACAAACTATGGTTTTTTACTGCATATGAGAAAGATTTATGATTAGGAACCTTTGAAAATTCCCTCATGTTCTAAAATACTGTCACTAATCTGATCACTATGAGAAATTAGAATGACCAAAGCTTCAAGACCTGCAATGAGTAAAAACGTGGGGGAATAATGTTAGACGAAATTAGGACCAACAGAAGAATAAAAGCCATTTATTCAATGGTTGTGAGCTCTTAGAATAATAGCAACAATGACTGAGTTTCACCTTTGCCCATCTCTGAATCATTTTCACATACTCCACCCCCAAACTTTGAAAACTCGTCCACCAAGGGACCAGCCATCTGCCAATAAATTCATTGAGACCATAATGATAATCAGAAAATGCAAAGGGATTATGTTTAAATCAGTTAACCGAGATTCTAAAGAAACACGTGTACATTTAATAGTTCAAGACGATGCACGCTCTTTTTTCTGTTTGATTACTAATCAAGAAAGCATCTTTTTCTATACACATGAAAATGTAAGTGACCGTTCAGCCAATGATCTTTTACTAATGGAATTTTCTCCTAACAGTTATGCTGCTATCAAAGATGCTAATCCTCTCCTATAATCACCATGGTGGAAATAATTTGGTCATAGTTTTCAAATCAGCAACTCACTGATTAAGATATCAAACATCTGCATGACTGCATCATGCAATTTCTCTCTGGTCATTTCAACTACAAGCCCCAACCAAGCCTTTCACTACCTCATCTTTTAGCTAAGGTCAAACTACATGAACTAAACCATGAATTCTACTTATCAAGAAGTGAAAAGTAAAGTACTTAGGCAATCAGATAGTTGGCTTTGCAAAATCATGTAATTGCATATTTGTACCAAGTAATTAGCATTCAAACTCAACCTAAAAAGATGAAGGGTCAAACCTCGAATGCCCGGACATGATAGCCGGATTTCAGAAGCGAAGCAGCTAATTCCAAACTAACTTCATCCAACCCAAGAAAACCCACTATTCCTCCATTCTCACGCACCATTGCTATTTCGATGCCCTGAAAAATATGCAGAAAACCCAATCACTTCAATTGCACTGACACCAAATACAGTAGCATGCTGATAATATAGTATAACAGAACAAAGGACAAAAAATCGGCCACGCCAACCTCTGATTCCTTGAAGCTTCTGATTTTGGATGCAAAATTACAAAGCAACAAAAACGGGGAGGATTAAGATTAAGAAAATGATGACATGAATTTTGAAGTAGGAAGTGGAGGGCTTTTTCTAAGAAGCTTCCGTCTCCATCCGTTAAGCAGCGGTGACTTGTACCACTTTGCATAAAATGTTTCACGTTAGCATAATTTAATGACGATTAGTGCGGTTGTTTGAACAACTGTAGATTGAGTTTAATTAATACTCCCTCCTTTTTTATCTTTTCTTTTTTCAATTCATGACACCATTGCGATTTATGATAAATTTTGATCTGACAATTTAAAATAATATTATATAAGCAGTAATATCGTATATTAAAAGAAATTTGAAAAAACTGTATTCAAATTTAATTATTGATAACTTGACAGCAAATAAAATTTTCAAATCACAATTCAGCAAAAAAGAAGAACCTCGCACACGTCTTTTTTGGATAAAAGTTGCAGCCCGCTATAGTATCATTTTTGCGTGGCACTGACAAGGATACCCACGGTTCGATAGGCTGCACTCACAAATATTGTAACATTCATATTCGCTACCACTTTCCTCCGTTTTGTTATAATGACTCGCTGCTATTCATCCTAACATATGTTGTAGATTTAATTAAATAATTAGAAATATTATATGAGTAATATTATTATCATTTAATATATTTTTGAAAAGTATAAAACATGTATTAAAATTTCAAAAATTAAAATTTTAAATTTAATTAATATACATAACAAAATTTATTAATGGTCAAATTTACCGTCATATTGTGTTACTTTTCGAGTTTGGCACAATAAAAAAACTGAAATGTTATACATAATTTAATATACCAATGAAATGACGTTACTGTTCCCTGTAAATTGGTCTTGTTTCTTAAAAATCATATAAATTAAGATAATTTTCATACTTTTATACCGTCTTTTGGATAATTATAAATGTAAAATATTGGATTACATATAACAACACTCTAAAAAATAATGGGAGTACTGTTTTAATGTATATTAGTCATTAAAATTCAAAATGTTACCCAACAAAAAAATATACATATTTCGTATATTTGTCCTTCAAATACTGTTATTTAAAAGCCTATCAGGAAACTTCACAACAAACATAATTTGAGCAATAGGCTCGTGATTGCGTTACACACCCAGAAATCACCATATTTTGTCTCCACTTGTTATTTTTATTGGTTCTTACTAGTAAATTCATACGGGTGCATCTAACATGAATCTAATATATTAGATTGGTTGTGCAACGCACGCGATGTGAGGCGTTTTTAGTTATGAATAATAGATGGTAGCATGTATCACATATTTTAAGAAGTTTAATTAATTATATGTTATATAGATGTTATAATAGTATGCGATTTGATTTGTATCATAGTTTAATTTGCATGAAAGTTGACGAAGGTCAATATTTTAAATTCTGAAACATTTACCTAATTTTTAATTTATATTTAAATAATCTCTATCAGGGCCATTAGTTGACACAACAGACCAAGCTTCATCGATATCATTGCTAGCATATCCGTAAGACTTACTGGAGCTCCCACCGGATTTGCGAGATTGTTTCTTCTGCTTGTTCTTCCCATTCCTTTTGTCATTCCTGTATAGTTGAGACTTTTCCCCTGGTACATGAGAAACCGAGGTGGGAATTGGATCATACACATCTGGGGCCCATTTCACACTTAGCTTCCTTGGAGGAGTCCCTAGTTTCTCCCGGCTACCTTTTAGGGCAGATACAGGCTTCAGAGGAGTCTGTGAGATGGAGCAGGGGAGATGGAAAAAAATAGAAAGACGACACAATTAGTGGCGGATTCAGGAATTTTTTTCAGGACAGGCTGAAATTTCTCTTTGGAAGATTGCGAAGAGGCTGACAAGCAGCTAATTGTTTTTCTTATTAACTAGCTAAATATCATCGTGCGTTGCACGATATATTTAAATTTTTTTTATGTTAATATTATGAACGATTTTAAAAGAAAAACTCTTTAACACAATTAACAAAATTATAGTTGCAAATTTCAAAAGACTATAATATTGTCAATATGTATTCTAATATTATCATTATTATATAATAAAATATATTAAGATCAAAATATAAGAAATTTATTTAATTCTTAATTTAAACTAGCATAATGGACCGCGCGTTGCGCGGTATGTAAGAAGAAAGTTGAATATTTAAAATGTACTATTATGTTCTAAACTAAAAATTAAAGAATAAATATATGAATTTTCAAATATATAAAAATTATTTATATTTTTCAAAAATAAATATACCAAGTAAATTAATCAAAGAAGGTAAATATGAAAAGAATTTAATTAAAATCTTAAAACCTTGTATATACATGGTGTGACTTGGAATTAAACTTTTTTGAAACGTGATCCTGATAATCAATCTCGTCAAAGATGAAAGAAAGTATTTCATAATCCTAATATATTTAAAGAGATTAATAGCATGAAAACTAATAAATGATGGAATGCGTTTTCAATTTTGTTATCATATTATTAGAAAGTGATTCGCAATAAATATATTGGAAAAATAATGCATTAGATATTAAATGAAATAATAAGATGAGAATTTGGTCAGAGATTTTATTAATCTGAGTGATGGGTAAAATATTTATATTACAAATATAGAACACGTGATCATTCAATATAAATTTTCTTAGTAATACATATCAATATGTAGTACAAAATTTTAGCAATACATATATGTTACTGTGTATTGTAATTATATTCCTATATTTCTATGATTAGCTTCATATATGACATGTTTAAAAGATAAGGAAAAATTAGATAATATTAGACATTCAAATAAAATATATTAATATCATAATAAACACCATGATTATGTACATATTATATACGCTCAGTACATAAGTGGTATATGAATTTTGTGGAAACACTACCATATGATTTAATTAGTCTGTTGTCTTATAAAATACCTATTATATATATTGTTATCAAATCGTATATTTCAGATACACGGTTTAACTTTATCCCTTTAATAATTATAGCATATTTATTTTTGTTATGTTGGTCCTTAATTTTCGTAACCTTCATATCAATCTCGTACATCGTGTTTTTCAGTTAAATATTTGCTATTTCAACTTGCTCCTGGTTTGTGTAAAATAGAACAAATGTATTAAGTTAGGAATGATAACCTTTTATAAATTCTTATAATTAAATTACTTAGGATTTTTTGTATACCTTTGTTACTCCTCCAATATGCCTGGTCGGCTGTTAGGCCTAATATTTCTGTTGCAATGTCTCCGAATGAAGTTGCTGAGATGTTACCGGTCTCGTCTTGCAACGAAACATCAAGGCGGAACTTGTTTTAAGAATTTTGCAAATGGATGCTAACATTTTTTCAATATTTCAATATAGCAGGTGTAATTTTATTGAAGTAACTAATAGTAAATTTACCGTGGTGTAGGAACTTTTTTATGTTCATCACCGCAGATGTTGAAAAGGAACTCGTATCTATGCGGTACTGTTGTTACGTAGTTGCATTTGTTGCATGTCATCTAGTAAAACTTTTGTGAAGCATCGCTAATTGTGATTTTGACGTTGGCAGAGACAAACTATTAAGTCAATTAATACATATATGGTTAATAATTTACAATAAATTATATAATTAATAATGTGTATAGTGTATCTCCAAGTTCAATGTAAAATCTAATTGGAGATATTTTTACTCCGCTATCCTTGATTAGGTTTTTCTCCTCTTCCTCGTCAGTGATGTATTTCTTGTTATTGTTGACCCTGCATGGATGACTCCCACAATATCAAACTATATCCACAAAATTACAAACTTTCAGAGGTTACAATTTCAAATAATACATTGCTAATCATGCAAGAGCATACAATATTAATTTAAAAAAAGAAAGAAGACAAACATTGTAGAAGACAAATTTATCCCTTCCTCATCTAAACTTTATTTTTTAATTTATTTATAAATCTGTCCTTTATAAATTTTGATACATTCCCTTATTTATGTATATGTAGGTCATTTTGATACGTTCCGTTATTTTGTTTGTGTACATTTTAATATAATTTTTACAATAGAGAAGAAGAGCAAGTATGAATGTAGTAAAAGTAATATTTTATATATTTTAATATATTTGTTTACCATATTTTTTTTCGCCTTTCATATTACCACAAATTATTACAAATTACACGTGCAAATACAACTCATTCGAACCCCTATAATATGTCCACGATACTTATCTTATATTCTCTTTTTCTTTATACAAACACAATATATTATTTCATGCAGTATAATATAATTATGGTATTAATATATTAGCATTTAATTTTAAGGTTTACATTTGATTTCATTATTTATCATATATAAATGATTAACAACATAACTGAATGTATTCATCATCATCATAACAATAAATATATATAACAAAATTATAACTCAGTAAAGTATAAACAAATTGTATATTATAAAATTGAAAATGTAACCCATGTACTCAAACTCCATACTGGAAAATAATATGAAATAAAAATTTACAACGCATAAATTGAAGACTAAACCACATGTCTATTTATATCAAATTCGAAATCACAAAACTATATGTCTCATAAAATTGTATGACAAATCGATGGAGTAAGATTTATACTCCTTCAAAACTTCTAATCAATTTTTAATCATCACTTAATCCAATTTCAGAATCATCACCGAATCAAATTTCAGAATCGCCTACAAAATAAAAGCAATAAATATAAGATTAATTAAATGTCAATAATTTCCATTAATATATATATATATATTAAAAACTTACCTATGACAATCGGATTGCACCACATTGAACCTATAATAATCACAAGGCAAAAATTAATAAAAATATATATATGTATATGTATATACATAAATATTATTAAAAATATACATACCTTTTTCTGTAGGGGTCGCAAAAAAAAATTCACTCAAAAACGATCTTCATCATTATAGATTTAACATTTTGGAGATCATTTAATTCGTAAAAGGTTCTCCATGAACTATCAACAAACATGTACTTTCGTCCATATAGTATGCATTCACGATCGAACAATATATCCTGGATGTAAAATATGTCACTCTACCACCTTTTTTCAAATTTGAAAGACCAAATGTCGAGAACATCACCGGCAAATGCTGCATTCAAAGAACAAAGAACAAAATAGAAATCATTACGGATAATACATATTATTATTTATAAAATAATAAACAACATAAGAAGTCGATTATTATAACTCACAAATTTAATTTCATCACCATTAGCAACCTTCTTCAACATATTGGATGATGACTTGAAAAAACATTGCAGGTAACCAAAATCACCGATTCTTAAAGGTTTTATAAAAGTACATATTTGTTCATAATTAAGTTTTAATCATTCACTTCCACAATCCATGATTTCAAACCTCTCAGATATCAATGGACTGCAAACCATCACATATCCATCGGTAAAATGTCTCAACTGAAATTACCAAATAATTATATGATTGGTAGATAAAAATACAAATACACATTCACACACATTCACACAAATAATTACAGAGATAAACAACACACATTATCAAATTATAACAAATGTTTTCATAAATTAATGATAAAAACATACCTGTGTATGCTGGTTTTTCTTTTGATTGCATAGTTAACTATTGTTGCTTAGGATGTATGGTTTTCACTTCTTTGTTTAAAAGGATGTTGATCTTCAATATGGTCAATCTGCAAAACGGAGTCGGGAGCATAAGAGAAAGAGAAGGCACCATTCTTTGTCTGATATCCTTGGTGCCAAACAGAACTCCACCAATACGAGAGTGTCAAACCAGCTATAAGAGGAGCCAACTGAGTAAGCTTCCAAGAGAGATAAAGGGAAGGGATAGTGACAGATGCTGATAACAATCCTAACAATTCTGACGGAGGATTGATTCGGTCCAGAGGGGAAGGACTGTTTATCTAATCTGCAAAACGGACAGTCAGGAGTATAAGAGGAAGAGAAGGCACCACTCTTTGGTTTATATTCGGGAGCATAAGAGGAAGAGAAGGCACCGCATAATTACTGAGAGTGTCAACTGAGAAAACTTTAAAGAGAGATAAAGCAATTCTGCCCACGTGTACAATAATCACTCAAAACCATCACCGTGTACAATTCTGACTGAAAGATTGGTTCGATTTATATCAATCATCATTCTAACATGCTTGATCTAATATGGCATGTGTGTGATGTAATATTTTCATACTTAATTAATTATGGATAATTGCGGCATTCATGTGAATTGTGTGATGTAACATTCATGTTTTCCTTTCGTAGACGTGTTTATTAGCATGATGGACTAAAATTAGCGTGTAAATTAGGATTTTATAAGTGGAATGAGTTGTATTTGAATAACATAAAGTAAATTAAATGATGACCAAAATATTTAACAAGTATGAAATATTCTTTATAAAGTTTGACGTATAAGTATTGTTAATTGATAAGTATGAAATATTCCTCAAAAAAAAATGATAAGTATGAAATATTCTTTAATCTGTATATTCCATTATCTTTAATTTGTATATTCTTTAATTGACAAATTGATTAGGAATTTATTATGCAGAATACGCCAATATCTTTAAGTTATTAATTACATGATACTAATTTAATAAGTATGAAATATTTTTTAATTTGCAGAAGTTATTTAGTATACTATAAAAATATGCTATAATATATGCATACCATATATTATATATATTGAAACAGTCAACTGCATATTATATATACGGTTAAAGAAACAAAAAGGAATATATAAAAATGGAAGACGCCGGAATATGGTGAACTTGTGGCGGTTATGTGGCGGTTTTAGTCAAAAACTACGTAGTTTCATGCTTTGTAATTCTTTTAATTAATCTATTTATTGATCGGAGCAATAACTCTTCTAGTTCCCTTTAGGAAGATTTAAAATGTACTATACAAGAAAAAAATTGCTGATGTGTATGATTTTAAAATTGATCATACAGACTCATGACAAAATATTTTATTAACTTTCACTGCTGAAATAGGACGAAAATTTTGACAATCTATTTCTATAAATACCAAATTGAGTATTTTCATAGAAAATACAAATTTATGTTACTAAAAGTTATACAATCTTCTGCAAATACTATTAAATGATGGTTATACAAATATTAGCTCAATAAAGCACCATAGTTAGGTTATTTAGAAAATCTATTTATGTAAAGAAATACTTAAGAAATATTCTCATGATAAATTTAGGCGAACTAAAATATTCGAAATGATTCGCTTAATGATGCACCATAATTAAGTTATGCATTGATAGTGGTCACAAAAAGTATTAAATTATAATTAATTCATCAATAGTGAAACGAACCTACATAATATTGCTGCATTGTTTTTGGATCATATATAATTATGCATATATAATGCTAGATCCTTTCAAAAAACAAAATGCATATATAATGCTAGATCATCCCTACCACTACCACTATACTCCATATAATATTTAGTAGGCATGTTTTTTCGAGTTTTTAATTAAGTTTGATTTAATTTAATTATTTATCCAATTCATATATAATTTTTCATTTCAATTCAGTCTAATTTAGTAAAAAATAAACTATGCCAAAGAATTTTTTAGACATAAAAGTGTGAACGATTAGTTTTAATGATGGAAATCAATCTTTACAAATTATTAATTGGATATTTTAGCATATATATTCATTCAGCACATATATAATTTTACATTTCAATTCAGTCTAGTTTAGTAAAAATAAACTATGCCAGAATATCTTTAGACATACAAGTGTGAACGATTAGTTTTAATGATGGAACTCAATCTTTACAAATTATATATTGAATATTTTAGCATATATATTCAGCACTTGCGGAGACAATCTCCTCTAATTTACCAAATTTAGAATACTCGAAATGTTGACTTGTGCGTACAATGGACTTGCCGTTTTGGAGAATCTGCAAGCAAAAAAAATGTTGGTCCAGAATGAAATAATGAGAATAAAAGAAATATATATATATATGATAGACGCCGGAATATGATGAACTTGCGGTGGTTATGCGGTTGTTTTAGTCAAAACTACGTAGTTTCATCATTTTTATTGTTTTTTATTAATTTATTTATTGACCGGAGCAATAACTCTTCTTCTAGTTCCCTTTAGGAAATAATATTTTGTCTAAAAAATGTACTTAATAATTTAATAATGTAGTGCAATTATTTTAATAATACATAAATTTTAAGTGAGTATAACTTTTTGTGGCTTGATATGAAAGAATGGAGTAATATAAATGACTAAGTTAACAATATTATCTTTAAAGATATGACTACATTTATAAGTAGAATAGTTTAATTCGATTTAATTCAATTCGGCTCAGTTCAATTCAGTTCAGTTCGACAAAAATATAATTTTATCAAACTCATGTAAATTTAGACGTGCCGATTCTATTTTCGAAACTAATTTTCAATCAGTTCAGTTCAATTCAATTCAATTCAGATCATTAAAAAATAAGTCCATGCATAAGTTTTTTCATTAAGCCTATGTTAGAGAAAAATATCAATCAAAAATTTCTTAAAAGAAAAGAAATGGATGTTAACATGTGAAGAATTAGCAAGGGCCAGGAAATAAATGTGTTAAAAAGAAAGGGCCAGGGAATAAATAGACCACCTACGGGCCCAGGAAATAAATGTGTTCAAAAATAAAGGGCCAGAAAATAAATAAGTGTTCTCTCCCACTGGGTCTCCTGCAGCCGAGAAACTCTGGATTCTGCAGGCGGAATCCTTCGTGCCTTAACAGAAATTACTGTTCCGGGGCTGTTCGACGGATTTAAGGGCAGGCGCGCGCCTGCCCCCGCCTACAACTAGATCCGCCTCTGGACACAATACTGAGTAAGTTCTTAAAAGCACGACTTTATAGTCGTCCAATACTATCCAAAACACAATATTTCCTACTTTTAAGCAATTCACCATGTGAACATTGCCAAGCAATTCAATGTTATTCAATTAACAAATCAAGAAAACTCAACGAATGCGGAATGCTGAAAAGGGTCCAGATAAGATATATGGTTAATGACGATGAAACATCACGGTAGAGTTTAACATAGCAAACATATTTAGACATAAGTCAACCATCTATATAGATCGTGATAGTTAGGCAAACTTCAGTACATAGCTTCAATGACGAGCAGACAAGTAGAGAGTATCAAAATCTTGCTTTTTGAAAAAAACTGAGTTTTAGTCATAATAGGGATTTAGAATAGTGTTCTACTATATCTATACCTAATGTTTCTTCCAGTGAGAGCTGATAGCTCTAGCCAATTGAATCCTGCAAAATACACACTTTATCATGTGGCTTGCTATATGTGGAACTGAAGAATGAACATGTGGCTATATAGCAAACACAAACTATACAGGCGTACCACGTGGCTTATTCACAACAATAATAACTGAATCTTCAAATAACCAAATTCACAGAAAAAAGTGTGCGCATTCACGTATCTTGAAATAACACTTGGCATATTTGTATCTAAAATGGAGAAATGCTTATAAATTAAGTCTAGGTGATTAAACTCTTTTATATTTCACCAGATGACAGATTAAATAAACAGAGTTAGGGACTGCTCCATTTAACGAATCTCATTACCATATGGATGCAGAATAGTACATATTCATAGGAACTTAAGTGCGATAGACAAACAAAGAATGTACCAACAGTATTTGCATAAAAAACAAAGACAAATGAATCTTTGTAAAATTATCTATTTTCACACATACATATTCCTAAAGGGAACTAGAAGAGTTATTGTTCCGGTTAATAAATAAAATTAAAAATATTAAACTACGTAGTTTTGATGAAAACCACCACATAACCACCGCAAGTTCACCATATTCCGGCGCCTACCATTTTTATATATTCTTTTTTTTTGTTTCTTTTAATTAAAAGAGTTTTGATGGAAATTAAATGTATACATCCATTTTTAAACTTTATAAAATTATTTGATTGGATATTTTAGGATCCTCGGCGCAGTAATCAATATTCTGTTACAATTCCTAAAATTTATTACTAACTTTATAAAAATATTAATATGATGTACCAAATTATAAAATGTGAAAGTATCATTATTCTTTTGTGTATCACTAACCAAATATAAATTCTCTTAAAATATCAAAAAATCATTAGTAACCTAAAAGTATTAATAAGATGCGCCAAATTATAAATAGAAACTTACTTATATCTCATAATCATTCTTTTTATAAAACTAATCAAATATACATTGTTATAAAATCCAAGATTCATTAATAACTTAAAAATATTAATTTGATGTACCAAATTATAAATGGATGATTACCTCTTTGAAAAAATATAACAATTTACTATTGCTCTTATTTTTATAAATACATACTTAAAAGAGGTAACAGCAGTAACACGTGGAAAAACGTCTAACGATAACACATACTTATGGATCATTCACTATCGAAAAACATATACTCATTAAATCAAAATCTCTTACAAATTTATTTGTTTTCTATTATGAAACTAAAACTTATAAGTTATGCATTACATGCTATTATTTTAGACGATTCGTTGTGTGGTACAATTTTGGTATGTTAAACTTATATTTTCAATAGGTTAGCTTCTACGCTATGTAAAGATAGAGAAAAATAGTTTGATCAATTACATTTACTCTTATGCAAATATTATCTAATTCAATATTTAATTTAATATTTACAAGTGTTTCAAATTGCACAAGCAGATTTTCAAGTATTAATAGCTATGTAGAAACCGTGTATTATTAAAAATTTTGCTTGATTTTGTAATAATAAATTGGTATGTTTTAACTAAAATATTTAGAAATAAAATCAACTATATTAATTTCATGCATGATAAAAATTCAATCCGATTAAATCTAATATTCAAGTTCATACCTAAAATTTAATTTACACTTTGTGCCAAATTAAATTTTTTTTAAAGTATTCATAATATACCGCACAACGTGCGGTCCAACAAGCTAGTTTGTCTCTAAAAGTTTGCTATTCTAATTTTAATTCAGCAATAAATGGACTGAAAAGAAAATCTATGAAACATAACTATCAATATGGAACTGAATAATGAGCATTCTTTCATGCCACTGTTTTTTAAACATCAACTTGATTTCATGTTCTTCATATTTAGACCAATTTTATGCACTAATTTTGCGAATAACCATGCCAGAGTATTACTTATGAGCTAATATATGGTTGCCTCACACAGCTCAAGTGCTTTGTCTAATCGAAGAATATGTGCCGAAAGGTGCAAATTTCAAGTAAAGAAATACATGATAATCAATTCAGTGTTTGATCTTAAGTAGACGAGCACATAAACATTCCCAGATAGCCCTAAACACTCAATAACTCATAAAACTAAATCCCTAGACGATCAGAAGAACAAAAACCATAACAACTTAGAGAAGATGTGAACATTCGTAATTTTTGCAACTGTCTAAATACAAAGCTTGAATAAACACATATGTATATGAACAATTTTAAAACTGAGTTCAGCTTTACTTTTAAATAGGCCAGATGTGATACATAATAAGCAAAGCCATGTAATTTCTTCGAGTTCCGGTGAGAAGCATTCATTTTCTTACCATGTCAATCGTATCACGGCTTAACAACCCCTAAAGTTAATGTTATATACCTAATGGAGCTAGTGTAAGGAAATCTGAGTTTTTAAATCAACTTTCATTGATAGTTTTAAGTGCCCTAAGTAAGCAAAGGAAAATGATACACCAAGTCAAATGATACAACGGAACAAGTAGAGCTTCATAAATCATCCAATATAAAAACATCATGTAACTAAACCATACACACAGACGCGCCAAATTCCAATTAAAAACTCTATGAGGAAGGCCAACAAATCAAGTAAACGAAATTTTGCTAACCTGTGAAGAAGTTAACTGAGGCGGATTCGTCGAACACCTCATATGCAAAGAAAAAAACATATTTATCCAAAAAATCAGAAGCAAAACAAAAACACAATAACTCAGAGAAGATGCACAACAGATTTTAAGAGAAGGAATAGCTTCAAGGACATAATCTGAGAAGATGCACAACAGAAATTGGTTATACCTTCAAACATCCCAATGCCGACACTGACATAATCTGCGAGGAAGTACCTAAACACCAGTATTATCTGAGGGGACCCATAAATCGAAACCAAAGGTGGAGATCAAAACTATCCACGCCCATCAAATCGACGATCCAAATCACAGACCAAGAAATGCTGGAAAACCCCGAAAATAACCCTGAAAACGACCAACTTTCAAGTTTTGAAGCATGAAATTATCGGGCAGTATTCCTGCCCTGGGCAGGGGTACGGGCAAGGAAAAACGGCCACTTGCGGAGCAAAAGATGAAAAGATGAAGACAAAATAAGGACTTATACGGCATTGTTTCAAGAATAAAAGGAATGAAAGGTCAAAAATGACCCTACGACCATGTAAGGTTCATTTGTTTTGATAGATGGTAACATGTATCACATATTTTAAGAAGTTTAATTAATTATATGTTATATGGGTGTTACAATAGTATGCGATTTGATTTGTATCATAGTTTAATTTGCACGAAAACTGAAGAAGGTCAATGTTCAAAATTCTGAAACATTTAACTAATTTTTAATTTATATTTAAATAATCTCTCTCAAGCATTTCAACAAACACATATCATGCACAATTTTTATTTCGAACACCCAGTTTGAATGTATATAAAATCAAGATGAGTAAATTATCTCTTTCAGACTTTTCAACAAACACTTTACAAACTATTTCATTTGATACCCACGTAATCTGCAATATGACTGTGCGTTGAATTGAGAGTGCTTAATAATCTCTCTAAGATAGACAGCTAAAGAAATTCCTTTCAAACACTATTTTTAGACCTAAACACAATATTTCTGAACAATTTTAATGCTCGACGGAACTGGTTTAGTTCACTCATTTTGATCTAGTCCAGTTATCATTGAATTCCAAAACACTGACTAAAACATATATGTATTGATTTTCATATGATTGTGCGTGATTTTATGTGCATGATTGATATTGTTTATCTTAATATATGTTCGGTGTATGGTAGTGTTGATTGACCTGAATATCATTCGATAATAGTTTTTTTTTTGAATAAATTCGATAATTGACTTTACCTTTCCATATATTCAAACTTTTTATTTATGTTTGGGAATTGATTTTTTAAAAGTCACCCACTCTCATTCCTAGGATTTAAAAAATAATTTAAAGGCACCTAAGTGGGGTGAAATTTATTAGACTTACCAAACCAATAAATCATCAAGTACTGTTTGTACAATGAAAAATGAGTAAAGAACATTGTTACATATCAAACTCAATGTCATACTATATAAATAGAAGGAGAAAGCTTATCAAGACCTATGTCTACTTTTGCAATTTCATCAAGTACATAATTTGATCAATGCAACCATTTCATAATAATTATCAATACTTTTCAGTAGTCTACTTTTATGTCTACTTTTCAATAGTCTTCACACATTACTTATTTTATTCATTTCATATTTACATAGTTCCTTCTTCTTCATCATCCTTTACCTATCTTCAAAAAATTTGTATTTCTTCTTCTTCATCATCCTTTGCAAATCATCAAAACAAGAACAATTGTATTCACGTTTCATCATATTACATGGAAGTAGAATTACTTTTCTTAAATATCCTTACATGAGTTATTTGTTTACATCTTAACTTGTTCTTTTTTGTTTTTTGCAGGTTGAATCATTCATCTTACTGAACTGTAAAAATGGGGAAAATGAAATTGATGGGCCAATTTCACAACCAAACCCAAATCAAAAGATTTGTTAGGGTTTATCTTCACACCCCCCCCCCCCCCCTATATAAGCCACCAACCTTCTTTTCTAAACCTTATCCCATCCATCCTTCCAGGGTTTTGAGAGTTTTTGCATCGGAAACGGCGAATTTGATATGGGTTCGCTCTTAGATTTTGATGGGGTTTCTCAGACTTTACTAATTTTGATGTCTGTTTGGTCGGATTTAATTTGTATGGTCTTGGATTTGCTCCTTTTCTCTGATCGGCTATGTTTGCTCTTTGATCTGCTCGTTTTCTTCAATTTTCTAGACTGCCATATTCATTTGAATATGAAACTTCTAATCCAAGCACACTCAACCAGTGCACTCTCACTAATTAAGCAAATATGTATGGAGTAAATGAGATGTGAGATGTGAAGGTTATGAAAACTTCTTGTCACTTATCACTAATGAGATGTGAGGTTATGAAGGAAGTAAATGTGTAAATGTGATAAATGAAGAGGTTCTTAGTTCAGAGTTTACGAACATTGAAGGGATAGACAAGGCAATCGTGGATTCATCCCATTATAGCAGTAAAGCTTGCAAAAAATCTTATGATGGTGATTTTTATGTTGGCTAGAGGTTTGCAACAAAAGAACATTTACAGAATTCAGTGAAGACATTTTCTATTAAGGTGCATCAAGAGTATGGAGTTGATTATCCTAATCCTTCTTTATGGATTCTTAAATGTAAACAAGCACCACAATGTCCATGGAGGTTACGAGCTTCTGTCCCTAAAGGGAATTCATTTTTCCTAATTAGAAAATATGATTGACCTCACACTTGCATCAATCCGATCATAAATAAAGATCAATTTCAGCTAGATTCTGGATTTTTTGCCAATGAAATCAAAGCACTTGCAAAGGCCTAAATGCCTATTACATTGACTGCATCCAAGCTAAAATAAGTGACAAGTTCAATTATACCATCTCTAAGAAGAAAGCTTGGTTGGCAAAGCAAAAGGCTATTTTGGAACTTTTTGGTGATTGGCTTGATTCATGTGAATTGTTGTCTACATGCATGGAAGTGTTGAAAAAAAAAGTTCCAGGTACCATAGTACATTGGGATAAAGAACCAAGAGGCGAAATTCATCCAAAGAAAAGTGTATTTTGGGCCTTTGGTGCTTCAGTGGAAGGTTTAAAATATTACGGCCCGGTGATAAGTATAGATGTTACATTCTTGTATGGGAAGTATAAGGGAAGTATGTGTATTTTTGTTGCAGGCGATGCAAATAATCAACTATTTCCACTTGTTTGCTATTATGGAAAGTGAAAACAAGGAATGCTGGACTTGGTTTTATGGCATGTATAAGGAGTATGTAACTCAAAGGAGCGTCATTTGTGTGATTTCTGATCGTCATCTTAGTATACTTGCAACTATAAAGCAAATAGGGTATGGGGGACTGAGCCTCTTGCCTATCATCCCTTCTAAATTTGTCACTTAGCAAGTAATTTCAACGAACATTTTAAAGACAACATTGAAAGATCTAGTAAGTATTGCTGCAAGAGAAAACCAGTTTTGAAAATTTAGAAAGAGAATGGAATTAATTGAAAGGATAACTGTCAACGCTCGAAGATGGTTAGATGGATTGTAAGTTGAGAAGTGGACTTTATTGCATGATGTGGGGAAAAGATATGGGATGATGATAACTAATTTATCAGAGATTTTTAATAGTGTGTTATAAGGGACAAGAGCACTATTGATATCATCGTTGGTTCAACTTACTTTCTATCGTCTCAATAGGTATTTTGTTGTTCAGAGACAGTTAGATGCACAAAGAATTTTAGATAGATAAAATTTCACTCCTTATATATGATGCAATATGATATCAAATGGGTTTAAGTAGGGTAGAGTCTATATCTTCATACCAACATTGTAGCAATTCATACTTACGAAATTCAAGGTACCGAAGATATTTAAAATTAGCCACGACAATATTTTCAGGTTATAACTTCGGTTTCAACCTATTTTATAGGTTCACGGGCTTTAACTTCATTGGCATGTTTAGAACTTGATGCTGCCCGCCTGGTCAGTCCGGATGGTCCCCTTGTCCCCGATCTACTACCTAGCCCTGCAAGACAGAGCCCCGGGAGGTACCCAAGGGTAGACCCTCCGGCGTGATGATGAAAGATGGATCTCGGGAGAGAAAAAGGGGTAATCACTTGAATATTGAGAAGATACTTACTTGGGATAATGCTGAAGAGCACTATTTATACAGTAACCTATGCTCTCCATGTGGTCCATGCTCCGAGTGTCCTCTAGCATATTTGTCCCTATCCGAGTTGTACAAACCCGGATACTGCCAAAGTAGCTTTTCCTCGTAACGGGCCAAGCCCATACTGCTAGCGCGTATTTGGGCTCGGGCCTAGTATCACCACTAGCCCCCCGGAATCCGGTTCTTCCGTCCGAGGGTGTGAACCCTCCAGATCCGAGGGCGGAAGGATTGGTTTTCTGTATTCCTTTCCGGCCCGACAACGATGGGACGGGCGCGCCTTTCTCGAGGACAACTAATAATTGCCATCATTGTTTTCTCGCTTCCCAAGCCCATTTAATTGTTGCTTTTTTGCCTTCTTTCTCTCGTCCTCTATAAATAAGCCTCCCTATCAGTCGCTTTCACTAATCGCTCTCAACTTTCAAAGTTATCCTTCCATTCCTTTTTCTTTTTTTCTTCAAATCTTCATATTCTCTTTCCTCCTCTCTGCAATGGCCTCAAACAATGTTCAGTCCGATGCCGTTGTCACCTACTCTCTTCAGAGCACTACTGTTCCTTCTGCCTCGGTTTCTGTCGGCTCGTCGGCGTCTAACAAGCCGATTCATCTCTGCAACAACGTGTCTCCCTCTGCCCCGGAGTTCAAGCGCTCCAAGAACCAGGCTCAGAGAGTGATTGACACCGCCCGGGCTCGTTCACTTCAAGCCGATGTCTGGACCACTAAGTGTCTCAGCGGCATGGGGGTCCCTGTACCTTTGAACGCCCAGATGGCCTCCGTTTCAGCCGAGGAGTCTGTGATGTCTGGCCGGTGCATCCCCCGCATCCACTTCATGTGGGGGTTAAGTCTTCCCTTCCCCCCGCTATACTCCCGATTCTTGGAGTTTTACAAAATCTCACCGTGTCAGATGCATCCAAACGTCATTGCTGTGATGATGGGTTTTCTGGTCAGGAGCCACCGATGTGGGATTGACCCTTCTTTCAATCTGTGGAGGTCCTTCTATATGCTCATCAGGTCTCCAGGCAAGGAGATGATATACACTGTTCAAGCGCGACCCGGCGTTCAGGACTTCATTCTTGGCAAGAAAGACTCGGCCAAGAACTAGCAAGCGAAGGGCTATGTAAAGGTCAACCCCAAGCTATACAAGGTCCCCCGCTGGAATAACAGTGTCGTGCTCGACGCCCAGGAAGCCTTCCTTCCTGACACGCAACTTGCCAACCACACCACCCTGGCCTCCGACTCTCTTAACCTGGACCAGTATTGGCTGGCTAGCAATTCTCTCTATCTCTTCCCCCGGGCGATATATCCGGTTGAAGCTTTCCGGGACAGCCGTTGGGTCGTTATCTGGCCGGTTTTAGGTAGACCTTTTGACTTCTACAATTTTCCTGTTCTTTATTTACTTAAAACTCTGGCTGACTTCCTTCCTTCTTTCAGCCCCCATTGTGGACAATAATCCTGAGGTGCCCCTCCCCAAGAAGAAGGGCCGGAAAGTGGTCACGGCCGGGACCGGGACCGAGTCTGAGGCCACCAAAGGGGAAAAGAAGAAAAAGAGTGGCCCGCAGGGGCAGGCACACCAAATTGACAAGAAAACTCAGAATCCTCCGGCCGAACCTAACCCTCAACAGGAGGGTCATCTAGATAAGGACAAGACGAGGGAGACCGTTCAGAACCCTCTTCTTACTTCGGGGGCTCCCGACCTCGGTCCCATTTTAATTGTGGATGTCACTTCTGAGCCCGAGGTTGCACGGAAGGATCAAGAGGGGCTTATCCCCGAAGTATCGACTCAGCAGGAGACCACTCGGAATCCCGCTGGTGCCAACACTTCTTTTAACCCACTCCAGCCTTCTGCCACTCCAACCCTCGTTCCGGATGCTAACCGTCCGGGGTCCTCGCTCGGTCGCGGATTGCCCATGTGGCCTCCGACTAGGGACAGGAGGTCCCCGGCGTCGAGATATACCACCATATCTGCCCCTGAGATCCCTCCCCCGCCTCCCTTTTACCCGGCCAAGCGGAAGGGAGAAAGTTCTGAACAGGGTGGGAAAAAACCTCGGACCGGCGATTCCCGAACCCCGTCCTCCTCCCGAGCCGACACCCCTCCTATCTCTTCCTCTAATCCGCAAGTAATCTTCATTTCCTGTCCTTTTTATTATCGTGTATGTTTGTTTTTTTGTTTTTTTAAAATCCTCTTTCTACAGGTTCGGCTACTCAGCGCCGAGTTCTCCAATTCCCCTGACTTCCAAGCCGCCCTCTCTTCCTTTCTCGAATGCCACTTTGAGGGGAAGGAAGAAGAGCTTAAGGCCGAGAAGGAGAACGAACTCCGGGCCGAGAGGGAAGTGTCGGCTCAACTTCGAACGAAGGTGAGCAATCTGGAGAAAGAACTGGAAGCTGCTCAGGAGGCGAGCTACAAAGAGCGTCTGGAGTTTGCCGAAGCTGTTGTCGATAAGGTCCTGGCGAGCCAAACCCTGTCACTCCGTCTGACCGAGTTGAACCTTGCCGCCAATGCCCATCAATGCCACAACACTTATATGCAGGTCCGGGGTTGGTTCCCTTCTTCGACCAGGGCTTCGTTCAAGAAGCAATGGTTTAACCCGAATGCCGAGGACCAGCAGCTGCACCTGGTGAACACTCTTCAGAAAGGTGGTATGAAGGGCCTCTCTCCCAAGCTGTGGGAAGCTCTGCGGGAGAAACAGATGTCAACAGAGGACGTCCGAGGCTGGTCAACTGATGTGGTTCGGCTTCCTGGCCCCCTTCCTCCTGCTCCCGTCTCCGGATCTGACTTGCCGAAGACGAGAACTTTACCCAGTACTGTACCATGTACGGGCATTACAGGGGCTTGTTCAACCCAAAGGATTTCGAAGCCGAGCCCTCTCCATGTCGACCTGGAGAACCCCTGGACTGCCGAGATTCCTCTCTCTCCTGCCCTGGATTTTGGAGGTTCCAGGGACGACTCAGATAGCGACAACAACGGTGGCGGGGACGATCAAGGAGAAAGAGCCCTTCAGCATGTTAGTTAGATTTTTTCCCTTTCTGTTTTCTTATTCTTGTATCCTGCTATCCAGACTGCTTATCAATAAAGAACCTTTTCTTTGCTCGCACTTGCTATCACCACTGCTCCTATCTCATTTTTCTCCTTGTTTCCTTACTTTTTTGAATGTTTGCATCCTTAGATGCTTGTCCTAACTTGATTTTACCGTGACCAGGAGCCATCCACGATTCTTAGCCCCCCGGCTCCCTCCCCGGTACCAGCCAGAACCAGTTGTCCGAGCCTAACTGACCTCTTATCCGAGGGGGGGCTCGCCCCCATGATCTCCGAATTCCCTAATGCCGACTGCCTGATCACCTGCCTGCTTCAAATCCAGGAAGACTTCGGTTCTCTGCCAAAGTGTTACAGGCTTGCTTTCGAAAGCATCGACAAGGTCATCGAATTCGACCAAGTCCTATCAGAGCATGAGGCTCAGCATCGCAATTTTCAACTCCGGATCCAAAAGGAGTTGGATGAGGTGTGGCACGACGTTCGGCTGTACTATTCCAAGTGCATGAGGATGCAGAATCAAACCGAGCTTCGGAAACACGCCACCAAGCTCGAAGTAGAAAATGAGAAGTTGGCGACTAGAAACCGGACCCTGCAACAGCAGCTAGTATTGGTTCATCTATCATATCATCTGCTGGGATTGCGTCAGGGGGCAGTCGACATTCCCCTGCTGACCGATGTTCCCCGAGCAGTTGATGACCTTATCGCCTGGATGGAGAACTCCGAGAGGACCTCTGGCGTCTGGGCAGCAGCCTATCAAGCAGCTGTGGATTGGAGGAAAAACATTCTGAACCGGATCGTAGTTCCTCCTTTGATATCTCAGATACCTCTGCTGGAAGATGTCGACCTGGCCTATGAGCGCCATGAACATACCCCCGAGCTTCTGGATCTTGAAGCTTCTGAGCGGCGCCTGGCCCGGCTTCGGGCCGTTGCCACCAGATTCCGCGCTCGGTTCCCTACTCAAGAGAGTACGTCCACTGTTGGCCGGCTGCCTAGTCCTTCCTTTAACTTTGGTTCACAGCCGGCCCGAAACGACCGAAAGGGAAAACAGAAAGCTGCAGTAACAGGGAGCATCTCAGCTAGACCGCGAGCGAGGCAACCTCCAGTCCGAATGGGGGGCCCAAGTGCTTCTAGCAAGGTTACCGTCCCTACCTCCGAACTAGCAGTCGAGCCGGAGGGTGATCGAAGTGTCAACCCAGACCTCCCGCGGGACCAGGATGAGGAGCAGCAGATGTTAGAGCAAGCTGTCCAAAGAAGCAGGCGTGAGACCCGAGGAGTTCCTCCCGGCAAGGACTCTACGTCCGGGGCCCGTAGATAGGATAGAGTTTCCTGTTGTCCGATGGCATTTTGTTTTATTCAAGATATGTATAACAATTTTCATTTTATGACAAATCTTTCAATTTCAAAATTATGGTACACGCGTTCATACTTTTTCATTAAAATCGATCAGAAGGGGCACGCCCTTGTTACAAAAATCCCTGCCACCAGGGGGTTTCTACCTACCCTTCGGCCGTCCGACCTCTAGGTTCCTATCCCGGGAACCTGCCGCCGGGGACCTATCCTTCCTAGGCATCTCGTGCCAGAGGCTACTCTACCTAGGCATCAAGTGCCAGAGGTTATTCTATCTAGGCAACTGGTGCCAGAGACTATCTATAGAACCGCCTAAGGTTTGCTATGTTCCATCTTCGGGGATCTCCCTTCCCACCTGAATCTTCTAGCACATAACTTCCGCCCGGGTGGGCTTCTGACACCCGGTGCGGTCATTCCCAGTTGGGTGCCAGTTTGCTCTCCGGTTCCTGGTGACTCTTGTCGTTTCGCCTCATTACCCTGTCGCCTACCTTGAATTGCTCCTTCCTCACCCTCCTGTCATGATACTTCTTAACCTTTTCTTTTACTTTAGCCTCATGCAAGGCCGCTTTCTCCCTCCTTTCCTCCAGCAGGTCTAAATTCGTCCTGCCCTCTTCTTCATTCTTATCCTCGGGCGCCGGCTCGGTCGTCCGAAGACTGGGAACGCCGATCTCGGCCGGAATCACTGCCTCCGATCCATACGTCAGACTGTAGGGGGACTCCCCGGTTGCCGAGCTTTCCATAGTCTGATGAGCCCATAGAACACCCGGGAGCTCGTGTATCCAGTTTCCCTTTGCCCCTAGAGCCGGGTCTTAATCCCGCTCACAATCGTCCGGTTCGTCACTTCCACCTGACCGTTAGCTTGCGGATGATATACTGACGTGAGCTTCTGGCTTATCCCATACTTCACGCACCAGGATTTGAAAGGGTCATTTTCAAACTGCGCTCCGTTGTCAGTTACTATAGCCCTCGGCACCCCGAACCGGCAAACGATGTTCCTCCAGCAAAACTTCACACAGGTAGCCACCCGGATGTTGGTCAACGGTTCGGCTTCCACCCACTTGGTAAAGTAATCGATAGCCACAATTAGGTACTTCAAGCTGCCAGGAGCGGTGGGAAAGGGTCCGACCAAATCCAGTCCCCATCTGCTGAAAGGCCAGGCGCCGGTTATCCCCATCATTTCTTCCCTGGGTATGTGCACAAGTGGCGCAAACCTTTGGCATTGAAGGCACGAGCGAACCCTGTCCTGCGAGTCCTCGAACATGGTAGGCCAGTAATACCCCATCCGTAAGATCTTCCTGGCTACCGTTCTGGCTCCCTGATGGCTGCCATTCGGACCTTCGTGAACTTTCCTGACAAGGTACTTGCTTTCCTGTCGTTCCACGCACTTAAGCAACGGTTGGAGATATCCTCTTTTGTACAGGATGCCCTCCTGCAGTGTATACTTTGGCGCTTTGACCCAGATTTTCCTGGCTACCACTCGGTCGGCCGGGACCTCCCCCGTCAGGATGTACACTCGGATCGGGGCCATCCAGGAGTCTTCCAGCACTACCTCTACTGTCAGGACCTCGTCGCTCTGCTCGTAACTCCTCCTCTCCATTGTCTCCCTTCTGAGAGGTGTTTTCTGTCCTGGCCTTAACTTCGAAGATGCCAACTTGCTCAACGCATCGGCCTTTTCATTCTGCTCTCTTGGCACCTGCTCCAGACTGAAACTGTCAAACTGCCGGATCATGGGCTGGACCAGCTCCAGGTACCTCTGCAAACTTCGCTCCTTTGCTTCGTATTCCACATTCACTTGCTGCACCACAATCTGCGAGTCACTGAAGGCTTGGATCGTTCCTATTTTCAACTCCCGGGCAAGCCTGAGTCCTGCCACCAACGCCTCGTACTCTGCCTCGTTATTTGTTGTCTTGAAGTCGAAATGCAGCGCGTAGTGGTACTCCTCTCCTTCTGGGGATGTCAGCAACACCCCGGCTCCGTTGCACCCTGCATGGGCTGACCCATCCACGTGCAACATCCACCTCGGGCTTGGGGGATCCCCGACGGGTGGGTCCGGCCCGACCATCTCTGTCAAGAAATCCGCCATTTCCTGTCCCTTAATGGCTTTCCTAGGTTGGTAGGTTATCTCATGTTCCCCCAATTCTATGGCCCACTTCATCAAATGCCCCGATTCTTCTGGCCTAAGCATCACCTGCTTCAAGGGGTGGTTGGTCAGGACCATGATCGGATGAGCCTGGAAATACGGGCGCAAACGTTTTGAAGCATAAACCAGCGCCAATACCAGCTGTTCCAGACATGTGTATCGGGTCTCCGGTCCCTGCAATGCCCTGCTAACAAAATAGACAGGACGCTACTTCCCGTCCTACTCCCGGACCAGCACCGCGCTCACTGCCGATGCGGACGCGGATAGGTACAAAAGCAGATCCTCCCCCTCCTGAGGCTTCGAGAGGGTCGGGAGTCGGCTCAAGTGTTCCTTCAGATCCTCGAAAGCTCTCTCACACTCTTCAGTCCACTCGAACTTCTTTGCCTTCCTCAGGATGTTGAAAAAAGGGAGTTGTCTCTCTGCGCCTTTTGACAGAAAGCGACTCAAGACTGCCAGGGAACCCATCAGCTTCTGCACCTCCTTCACATTCCTCGGCGACTGCATCCGGCTTATCGCCTCCACCTTCTCCGGGTTGACGTTAATTCCTCGACTAGAGACCATGTAGCCGAGGAACTTCCCGGCCCCGACTCCTACCACACTCTTCTCGGGGTTCAGCTTTAGGTTAACCTTTCTCAAAATGCCGAACATCTCCTCCAAGTCTTCTAAGAAACCTGGGTAGTTTCTGCTCTTCACCACCATGTCATCAACGTATAGCTCCATGCTTCGGCCCAGCTGATCCCGAAATACAGCATCTGCCATGCGCTGGTACGTCGCCCCGACATTCTTCAAGCCGAATGGCATCCGTCTGTAACAATAGGTCCTAAACTCTGTGATGAAGGCTGTCTTCAGCTTGTCTTCTCCTGACATCTGAATCTGATGATACCCCCGGTATGCGTCGAAGAAAGCCAGGGCCTCCTACCCGGTGATGGCTTCCACTAACCGGTCGACCGGGGGAAGGGGGTAACTGTATTTTGGGCAACACTTGTTTAGGTCGGTGAAGTCGATACACATTCTCTAGGACCCATTGTGCTTTTTCACTAACACCGGGTTAGCTAGCCATTCTGGGTATATGATTTCCTCCACTACCCCAGCCTCCAGCAACTTCAGCACTTCTTGTTTCACCACCTCGGCCCTATCTCCTGCCAGGGCCCTCTTCTTTTGCCGAATTGGTTTCAACTCCGGGTATACGTTCAGCTTGTGGAGAGCTAGCTCCGGGGGCACACCAGTGAAGTCCTTTTCTTCCCATGCAAACACATCCTCATATTCCGAAAGCAAGGATCGTATTTGTTCCTTTACATCGACTGGCATCTTCTTCTCGACCTTGATTGTGCCTCTGCTTCAGACCTGCATGTCCTCCACGTCTCCCGGCCCCACTTCTCCCTGCACTGCGCCGACCGGGGCCTTCCTGGCTTCCTGAAAAGCCGTGAGCATACAACTCCTGGCCGTAGACTGACTCCCTCGGACTGTTGCCACCCCCTGATTGGTCGGGAACTTCATGGTTAAATGGTACGTCGAGCAAATGGCCCTAGCCTGAGCCATCCACGGCCGACCAATGATGATGTTATAGGGAGACGGGGCGTCTATGATCGCGAAATTGCTTCGGACTGAGGTCTTCTTGTTCCTGTCAAGGTCATCCACCACTGTCACTGTTAAAGACACCACCCCCAAAGGATGCTCTGTCCGGCCCGTGAAACCTGACAACGGGGAGGTACTCGGGCGAAGGTTGTGGCGTCCTATCCCCAGCTGGTCGAAACAGGAGGTGAACATGATCTCCACACTACTTCCATCATCAATGAAAACTCGCTTGACTGTAAATTCTTCTATCTCCGCCGTGATCACCATCGGATCCGTATAGGGCGTCAGGCTGGGCACCGGATCCTCGTCCGAGAAGGTGATGACCTCCGTTGGGCGTAGCCTCTTCTCTCTGTCCTCACCAGCCGGCAAATATCGACTCCGGGCTTTGGCTGCTGCATGGGACTGGGGCCCATCACCTACTTCTCCGTGTATAACATTTATCATCCGGGGAGGGACCTGATTAACCGGCTCCGGGGCAATAACTAGGGCTGCTGCTCCTGGTTGGGCAGCCGGTGCAGGGGCCCCTCGCTGGTTATCATTCTGTGGCCTATTCCTCCAATTCCTCTTCCTCCCCACTCCGGCCTGCTGTCCCCCTACCGGGCGCTGGTTCTCCTGACTCACACAGTCTCTCAACTGCCCCCTCTCGATCATCTTCTCGATTTCCATCCTCAAGCTCCGGCAACCCTCTGTTGTGTGTCCATTAGACTTGTGGAACGCACAATATTTGGCCGCGTTTGCTGGTGTCGGGTTTCCCGGTATCGGGGCCGGGTCTCGAAACAAGTTCCGATGAATGGTTAGAATCTCCGACCGGGTCTTGGTCAGAGGAGTAAACGTTTCAGCCCGAGGGGGGTCAACCCTCGGTCTTGCTGGGGCCTGAACTGCATCCCTCCTGCCAGGATCCGCAGCCCGAGTCTTATCACCCTTTCCAATCCCCCTGTCCTCAAAATACCCTTCCTCTTTCCTCTTATTGCTCCCTTCCAGCAGCGAGCAGTACATCTCCACCTCAAGGTCCAGCTGATGAAAAGTGGTTGGGATATTCTCCATAAGTTTCGCCCATAACACCTCATCCCTTAACCCTGCAATAAATCCTGCGATCAGGGCCTTCACTTGAGCGTCCCTATCAATCACCTTCATGGAATCGTCCATGTACCTCCTGTGGAATCCCCGAACATCCTCCTTCGCCGCCTGTCGACTGTAAGCCACCTCGGCCAAAGGCAGGTACTTCTTTCGCTTGGTCTCATATCTGTGCATCAAAGCCCTTGAGAAATCATAGTAATTTCTGAAACTCTCCGGGGGTTGGGCCTCAAACCATGACAAGCAACTGCCCCTCAAATACGAGCTCACCAGCTTGCACATGATCTCTTCCCGGATATCACGTGTCCCCATGACATTGTGGTACGTCCTAACAAACTCCTCCGGATCTGTTTCCCCATTATAGGTCGGCACACCTTCCGGGACCCTCATGCCAACTGGCCAAGGGAAAGTGCTGATGTAGCCAATCTAAGGGGAGGTAGGCCTTCCTCCGTTCCTGCCTATGAGCCTGTCCAATCTCTCCTCCACCGAGTTCGGAGCCCCTGGGGGCCTATTCACCAACACCGGGTACATTCCATAGTTTCCTGCGACAGGGGCCGGTTGGGCCATGGCATATCCCGCCATCAGTACCTGATTCTGTACCCACAGCGGGCCCTGGATCCCGGGAGCCCAGCCCCCCGAGGCTCCAGCCGGTTGAGCGTAATATCCTCCTTGCGCCGGGGGGTATCCCTGATACCCTTGATATCCGGCTTGTGGAATTCCATACCCTGGGGCTCCATACCCGGGATGACCCCCCAGTTTGGCCGTACCCGAGCACTGCACCAACTTGTTGGCCTGCACTACATGCCTACTTCTCCACATCTATGACTACCATTGGAGGACGAGTGTTCTCCTGCCCATGAACGGGGAGGGGAAGTACCCGGCTTACAACCTCCGCGGCCAGAGGGGGCAAACCCGTCCCTGCCGAAGGTCCTGATCCCGGGACCAATGGGGTCGGGTGGGGCCCTGATCCTGGTTGAACCGGGAGCACTTGAGCTTCAGTCGTGGGAGGGTTCGACGGTCCTAGTCCCTGCTTTGCCGCCAACCAACGGCGATACTCCTCCTCCTGCGTAGCCGCGAACTCCATCCTGTCACGCTCGTCCCCCTCCCTTCCTCCGGTTCCTCCTCCTCCTCCGAGGCTCCCGGGTCCGGGTGTTTCGGAGCTTTCCCCTTGCGCGCTCGATCCCTCATCTGGCGCAGGGTGAGATCCTCCTCAGCTGCTTCGGCCCTTCTTCCTCCAGACCGGGTGGATATAGGAGAGGATCCTCCCCTACCCCTTCTCGGCGTCCGACCACGGGGCGGCATGTCAGTGTGTTTTGTAAACAAAAGATCGTGTCCCACCGGGCGTGCCAACTTGATGCTGCCCGTCTGGTCAGTCCGGATGGTCCCCTTGTCCCCCGATCTACTACCTAGCCCTGCAAGACAGAGCCCCGGGAGGTACCCGAGGGTAGACCCTTCGGCGTGATGATGAAAGATGGATCTCGGGAGAGAAAAAGGGGTAATCACTTGAATAATGAGAAGATACTT
Organism: Sherardia arvensis; assembly: GCA_948330725.1. Lineage (NCBI taxonomy): Eukaryota > Viridiplantae > Streptophyta > Magnoliopsida > Gentianales > Rubiaceae > Sherardia > Sherardia arvensis. The sequence continues at coordinate 30,778,603 of OX415240.1, forward strand.
ACTTGGGATAGTGCTGAAGAGCACTATTTATACAGTAACCTATGCTCTCCATGTGGTCCATGCTCCGAGTGTCCTCTAGCATATCTGTCCCTATCCGAGTTGTACGAACGCGGATACTGCCAAAGTAGCTTTTCCTTGTAACGGGCCAAGCCCACACTGCTAGCGCGTATTTGGGCTCGGGCCTAGTATCACCAGAACTTAACTAAGTCATCACGTCCTAATGTTATAAGCATCACACTATTGACACACTAATTCCATACTACATCTACACGAACTCTAGAGAACCTCGATTCCAAGAGCAAAAATAAGTCTAACACACAACTAAAGTTCAAGAAATATCAAATGTGTGAAAAACAATGAGCACATAAAACCTATACACATTCTCTCTTGTCCAAACTTGGGCTTTATCTCATTGTTGTCAATTTTCCAGAAACCTCAACCCTAAATAGTACCATAGGCAAACATGAAATTTCAATTTCACATAAACATTGAACTGTAGATTACATAGAAAATTTACCTCCAAAAGGGATTTGGGGAACAAGGTTGCCATCGCCGGAAGCTACTGTAAGCACATGGCACCACTCATCGGAGTTGAATCTATGCTATCGCGCATTTAACTTACCCGCCTGCCGTTGCCTGCCACCACTTATATCACATACAGAAATTTTTCCGGAAGTAAAGAGTCGAATGGTTGCCGTCTGATTCGCCCGCAAGTATAAGGTCGCACGGTCGCCGCCAGATTCACTCGAAAAGTAGAGAATTTGCCTAGCCGTCAGACCCGATGGAAAGTATAAAATTATGTAGCTTCTTACATGGCAAGAAGTGTATTTTTTTGGAATTAATATTAAAATTGTGTTAGTTTGAAAAGTAGTTTGAAAACGAGTAGGCAAAAAACTCATGAATAATTACCAATTCCAAATATGGTATATACCGTAAAATAACTATAATTGTTGGGGCTTGCTATATGCGGGTCCAATTTACTTCTGAAGATCTAATTGAAGTGGGAAAATATCATAACTACTCTTCGTTATTTCATTAGATTTTACAAATAAATTTCTAAAACCCTAACTTTAAATGTATAAATCCGTCTATATAATGATTAAATAGTGTCCAAATCATAAATTATTATTTCGTAAATTATATTGAAGAGGGACATTATTGTCAATTCAGGTTAAAAATGTTAAAAATGTCACTACATGGACATTATATTGAAGATTAAAAATGTATTTTTCTTAATTACACACTATTAAAACAGTTAAGACGCTCTTGACAATAAATACTAAATAACTATATTTTTTTAATAATTTCAAATATATCTGTGCCCTTTATATTAATTTTTTTCTAATAATTAAACTAAATTATTCACCGTTGATTTCAATCTAATTGGATAGGGTGTTAAAAGAAATAAATATAGGGGCATGCTATACATTACGCAGTCCGTATTTTGCTTATTTTGCAGTTCGAAATAAAAATACGTCTTCGATATATATGATATGGTCAGTAATTATGTAAATCAGTGAATGCATCATATATACTATTTCTATTGCATACACTTGCAAATCAGCTATCTATTAGAATCATTGTATATATGATTATTTAACAAAAATACGGACTGCAAATAAACAAAATACGGACTGGGTATAGAAGGTCTGAAAATTTATAGTAGTATTCTGTTTGTGGGAGTTGATCACAAGCTACATGTATTCTTGTCAAAAAACAAAAAAACTACTACATATATTTACAGGTCTTCTATACGCAGTCCGTATTTTACTTATTTGCAGTCCGTATTTTTGTTAAATAATCATATATACAATGATTCTAATAGATAGTTGATTTGCAAGTGTATGCAATAGAAGTAGTATATATGATGCATATGTCTGATTTATATAATTAGTGATCATATCATATATATCGAAGACGTATTTTTATTTTAGACTGCAAAATAAGCAAAATCAATGCCGCATCCATTCCTTTTACTCCAAAGCTAACAAAAATGATTGCCTGGTGTGCAAGACCACCCCACTGAATGCACTCAATTTTCCAGTTGGGTCCCTTTTGGTGGGCCCGGTCTCATAATCTTTCTCTTCTTCCTTCTTTTATTTTCCCCTCTGCACATTTTCTTTTTCTGTCTGCAAAATGATGGATCCTGCAAATGAGCTGCTGCCGCCCCAGACATCTCCCACAATTTCTTCCGTTTCCTCCTCCGATTTCGACACCGAGGTAGACTGAATCGAATCATAACTCGTGTTTCATTTGTATGGAATCTTCTGATGCTCGCTTTTGTGTTGAATTCACAGTCTACAGGTTCGTTTTTCCATGATCGGAGCACGACACTGGGGACACTGATGGGGGTGAATTTTCCAGCGATCACTTTCAGGGCTCCGTCTCGATCTCACTCCCAGAACCGGTTGTCCCAGCTGCCCAATGCCGCCGCGCAGGGTGGTGGCCGGAAAAGCAAGCGGGGAAAGGCGGTGGACGAGGAAGAGAGGCGGCCGTGGAGGCGGCGGAGGTGGTGGGCTCTGTGCGGTGACGAGTGCGATTGCCGGCCGTCGTCGCTCGGAGATTTCCTGGAGGTGGAGCGGCGGTTTGGTGACGTGGCGATTTTCGGTGCGGCAGATAATGGGAGGATGCTGTTTGCCGACGGGAGGGTTTTGCCGCCAGCGAGTGTTGATTGCCCGGAGGATTCGCCGGCGGACGGGCTTTGCAGATTCTCGGTATCGCTCTGCAGCGGCGGTGCTGTGTAGAAATTAGAAACCATATTTTATTTTGTAATTTTATTGTTTTTCTGTTTAATATTATTTTACTAAAATTTTGCATTAAAGTATCAATAATTGATTATATTTTGGGTGGCAAACCTTGACCAGACTTGGAGATGGTGGGGAAAAGTTTGGCAATGAATTTCTTTTTTTCAAGTAACGATTTACAATTGATTATATTTGTGAATTTGTGATTTAAAACTAGCAATTTTTCTGATAACTAAAACTAACAATTTAGGCATGAAATGAAAAGAATAACAGTTGAAATGAATGTGTTGCATAGTTTGAGTAAATTTAGCTCACTTGATTACGTTAACTTGCATGCCATTTTAGTGATGTTGTGTTTAGGCTTATAGTTTTTGTTACAATTATTTTATAGTTTTTGAATGGAAAAATTATATCATTTAAGAATTTGGTAAACAACAAAAATTAGTTGTTTGACAAAATGAAACTTAGATTAGAGATATAATCAAAAAGATTTACGTCATTATTCTTAACAAAACTAGTTGAAAATGAGTCTGAAACGAATTTCTTAACTCTACACCACTTAACAAAGTACTGGTTCATCTTCACCATACACTAACTTTAATAATTAGATGTAGCGCATCACTAACAACAGAAATATAGGGTAGATTAAGCTCGTGCACCGGATTGACAATTTTTTATAACTCCTTGGTTAACATACAGAGAGTCCGTGATACCAGAAAATTTTCTTAACCTTACTTGATTTATTGTGTAGTTTTTGTTCACGTCACAATGCCCACATCAATAGTAGCATCCCATATACCAATGTGGATGTGACAATAGAAATATAGACGTAATGAAAATACTTATTATTACTTCTGTAAAAACTAATTTCCAAACTGATTTTTATTAGAATTTACATAAGTATTTATATTACATATATGAGTGTAATAATAATTACCAATAATATCTAAATCATAAGGACATAACTGCAATATATAATAAATATAATAAACACAAACAAAACTTTAATCAGATTCTTCTTCTATTGTCACAGCGAAAGATAACGCATTTTCTTCTAACATTAATACTTTTCATCTAAAATTATATAAATTTGTCCGTACTAAGTTAATGTAATAATGTATTGACTTTTGTAATTGTAAACGTAAACCATAGCCTAATGTCTTTTATGATGCCCCATTTGACTTTTTTTTTATATAACATTGACATTCTCTATAGCTGATATTCTATGAGCATTGACATTTGCCACATATATGGAGTATGGTCTAAAAGACCATTTCGAAAATCAATAAAAGCTCTCTTTTAATATACAATCTAATGCATGCTTTTCAAAATACTGAAATTACATAAAATTTAGGGGATAACTTAACCAACATTAAAATATTGTGGCAATTGTAATAATATTAAAAGCGCGTGACACTGTATATAGAATTCAATTTAAATCTAATCACTTTTCTTAATTAGTCTCTTTCGCTGCCGCAACTTGGCAATTGTCAAATTTTAGATTTAAGAGTTAATTTATTATAACTCGGGAGGTAGTACGGTGAAACAGTTAAAGTCAACACCCGATGTATTAAAACATATCTATCCAACAATCTCATAAATTTCGGTCCGATTCTGTTACTGATTTCTCTACTTTTGTTTTGGTTTCACTGATAACTCACTTGTAAAAATGCATACATCAATAGTGATCCGATTACGTCCGACGTTCCAAATTAAGAGCCATCTTTGTCGATTGAGCACTACGAATTGCATGGTGATTGGTGGCCTAGAAATGAAACAGACATAAAGCACTATCATTTTTTTTTGTATTTGTGGAAATTTAATGTCAAGATATGTATGATTGTTTGGCTATAATGTCAAGAAGCAAAGAGTTGGTGATTAGGTACTCCATTAATTATCAGGGTTCGGTAAATGCGATCTCTATTTGTAATTCAAAATAAAAATTATGCATTCGATATAAATATTATAATTCATATTTATTTATATCAGACATATACATTATATATTATATATATATAATTATAAATCAGTTACATATAAAAATAATTATATAACAATAATATTAACTGCAAATTAATTTGCTGTGCTGCTCTGCATTGGATGCTTCGAAAATCAGTTAGAAAGAAGAGTACAAATGAATAAGGATTAGGAAGGGAGGTGTCCAGATTTCAGACTTGGCTTTTTCTCCAGGGACACATACTCACGTTGATGAAAGAGAAACATAATCACATGAAGGATATGATCCACCCAACTTTATCATCATCAAGATTTTGGTCTTTGATTCTTCATCACTTCCCCACCATTATACAATACATCAACATGTAACTATGTATTTTCTCTAGTTAAATCACAATGAGATGATAACAAATTTATTTGGTTTGTTACCTTCTCTATGTTCCTCGCACACTCTGCAAAAAACACAAATAAATGTCATTTTCTAAGTAACAATATAAACACGCGAACTAATTGAACGGGTGCACCTGTGATAGATCGAGCAAATTCTAAAAAATAAAGTTATGTATTATCTTTATAAAGTCGTCTATCTCTTAGTAAATCTCACGTACTGTGATCTAATAATAAGGCGTTTTGATTGATACTGGCGGGGTAAGTATTACTTAGTAATATCGATTGTAAATATGTATAGCAGGTTATACTTCGCATATCACTATGATATGATACTATTAATATGCGGACTATACCAGAATATTAATAGGTACATATCAGAAAGTATTATTTTAGTGGTAAAATACCGGTAGAAATTTACCTTGCACAGTTTTATTTCACTATCTCAGTAATCTCACAGTCATGAAGCTTCATCAAAGTACACAAGTGCCCTCTAAACTCATGATGCAACATAACACACACAGTCACACACTAACTACAAAAATTCAAAGCAAAAAAAAACACACTCATCTATACAAACGGTGGTGTTGGCGCTTCCAGTATGGTCTCAAGTGCAGGCTTCCATGATCGCTGCCTCGAGTACCTTTCCTCGCGCTCCACTCTCTTAATCGAAGAACACGAAGAACCCTTTGAATCCGTGCTCGGAAACAAGCAGAAATCCCCAAGAACAGGGAAAATTCTCGAGAAATTCTTCAGCAGTCTCTTACTAGTGGCCTCATGCAGCTGCGTCATTTCCTCGCTGGTAAGAACAGAGTACAGCATGTCCATAGGGAGCAGATAGTAAATTTGCCTAGCTTCAAGCTCCTCATCAGCTGAAACGCCAGGAATCCTCTGGCCAACCTTGAGATGGCATGAATCACACACAAATTCACCAGGGTTTTCCAGCATCAGCTCAGCAGCCTTCACAGGCCTTGTGTAGATTGCTATTCTCTTTCCATCACTAGACACCACCTTGACAACCCCAGAAGAAATGACTGAAGAAGCACACAGTGCAACATTCCCCATTGCAGAAAAACACAGAATGAACACCTTCACTGAGAGAGAGCTAGGAGAATGTGGGATGAATATGTATATAAAAGAGATGGTGACAATGGCATCTTCTAGCTGGTGTACATTTATATATGTATATGCATTGCATGGATTGAGATGTGAGTAAACAAGATGGGGTTGGCACATGGAGGGATGGACTATAGCATTGGGCAGTTCAGGGAAAGTCACATAAGGACACTACCAACCCAATGATAGGACATGGTATCAAGCAATCTTCATCAATAATCCATCTATCTGGCTGCCACCTACCTAGCTCTTCTTAATCATTCATCACCAAGATATACTACTAATACTACTACCACACAGCTTCAATGCATAAAATCAATCTCATGATACAGTCTTGTCCAGTTCAGCTGCTAGCTGCTTGCTTAATTTGAAAATTTATACACGATATAGCTATTAAAATAATAATATTTCTTTGACAACAATTTAAATAACCTTTTTTAGTAACTAAATTTCAAAACATTTTATTTTTTAAAAAAAAACAAGTCGGATGATATGAGCTGCTAAAATTGCTTGAGTTGTTTGGAGCTGCTAGCTGCTAAAACTGATGTTATAAAGATGAACAGGACAGAACCATGCTTGCAGTGCTGTTACAGTGTTATTCTCAAAGGGTTACATTTTCTGTTTTCACTGCCTATCGTTTTGGTAGAAATAATTTTCATTTAACTTCAACCATGGCAAAAGAATTGTTTTCATTGAAACATTAATCTTATAATTTCCCTTGAATATTTTCACACATATTTAACTTATATAAAAAAATGTGATTTAATTTAGTTAGCCAGCCAGATATACTTGTGCTTAGGTATACTGTCACTATCCAGCTAACTTGCAATACAGATACCTTGTTAGCTTGTATTTTTCTCTCAATTTTGAATATATGATGCTTTCTTTGCCACCTATTTTAGTAGAACCAAATACATGCACAATGAAATGGATTGTCTAATTCTACAAAGGAAGAGTGGAATGTGACCATAATATTATATGGGAATGGCAGACGTCATTCGTATTTTGCTTATTTTGCACTGTAATATAAAAATACATTTTTGATATATATGGTATGGACAATAATTATATATATCAGACATATGCATCATATATATTAGTTCTATTGTACACACTTGCAAATCAGTTAAATATCATAATTATATATAATTATAAAACAAAAATACGGACTGGAAATAAGCAAAATACGGACTGAATCTAGCGGGCCACTATTATATAGCCACCACAGTGTAACACTAAATGCCATCCCTTCATTTCTTTTCATTAAAAAAGTTCATGTCAGAATTTTATTTTTATGGAATTCATGTCAAATTAAATTCTTCAAAGTAAACGAATAGAAAAAGGCTTGCCAGTTGAACTATACAGGAAAACAAGCATTTTTTGCGCGTTCTAGTTGTTGAGTATTGCCAGAAGAAAAAGTGAGCGCACTAATTAACTAAATTGGTAACAAACCAAATGATTAAAGTGGGTGATTTGTTTAGCCATAAATCTCAAGGATGGAATTTGCACCAAATCGTTAGGCCAAACTTATGGCACTCTGAAGGGCCAAATCAAAGGATCTTAATTATTTCAAAAAATGTAGACAGCTTCTTTATTAAAAATATAAAAATGTATACAGCTCCAACTTATATACCTTATTTAAAATATAATAAAAAATAGAAGTCAATTTTGGCAATTTTTAAATTGGTCTGTTACTCTATATAATATAGATGAACGATAAAACCATGGACGCAGAATATATAGCAGTTTCAGTGGCTACAAATTTACAGTGTACCACGCCATTAATTTTTGAAGAGAAAGTCAGACGATCTCGCAGAAACTTCATTATTGAGGTCGCTACCTGGAGGCTCTCGGGTTTTATTTAATACTAGCGTGAAGAATGGCAAAGCAAGGTTAGAGATAGTTGCACTGGAGGAGGATTGCAATTTCATCAAAGCACTATCGGCGAATGTCCTCAGAATATCAGACCCGCTTGTTGCGAAAGCAATGGCTTTGGACTTGGCGCTTGACTTAGCAAACGAGCTAACGGATTGCAGAACAGTCGCAAGAGATTGCCTGAACCTAGTGCGCATGGTGAGAGATATGGAACCACCTACAGTGATGTGCCATAATCTAGTCGAGGAGTTGAAGAGGAAAATTGTGGAGTCTAACAAGGATTTCTCATCTTGAATTCCAAGAAACAAAAATAATTTTACCGATTCATTAGCCAGATATGCTAGGGAACCTACATCATTCAGACTAGAGTGGAATACTCCTCCCACATCTTTCTTGTCAAACGATTCTGAATGTTTTCCAGTAATATGATGATTATAATATATTTTTTCCTTCAAAAAATAATAATATAGATGAACGGAGCATAATGCCTTTGTGACACTTAACACAACATGTTGCTGAAAAAATTATATTTATAATTACTCCGGTTCATTAAATTTGGCAGTTCAAATTAGGCACTATTATTTTGGTTGAGATTAGAGAAAGAGACCTAGTAATAAATGGAGCGGTGTTGTGATATGAATTATCAAATATTACAGTCATATACAGAACCGTTCAACATTTTAGCTACGTTGTGGTCATGTTGAATCACTTCTCTAGGAACTTTTACACATGCGATATTAGACAACAATGACTCTAAACTCCTTATGTCACTAATTAAAGAGCTCAGCTTCCAAGTAGGTTGACGCTCCTTTTCCATAACCAAATCGCATAATATTAGGGAATCTGTTTTGATCAATAGACTTGAAACCCGTGCTCCTGCTGATGCTTGAAAACCTTTATAACATGCCATTGCTTTTGTGTGCAATGCTGAAAATGATGAAAAGTGCATTGCATTTGTGAGTATACACGCTCCCGACAATCGTTGAATGAGAGTCCAACTTGCAGCTCCATGTTTGCAATGCATCCAAAATACTCCATCCATTGTGAGAGCAGCCTCAACCTCCTGCTCCATAATATTCAATGGCAAAATGTCTTTTGGGCTACTCAAATGCAGATGTCGGGCTCAGTAACATTATGTACTATATTGTCCAATAGAAGTCCACACCAAATTTATAAATACTAATTTTAGAGAAGTATAACCTACATCTTTGTGATACTTAAAGAAATCGCTTATCACTCGGTAAAATTGTAAATCAGGGATGTTGATCTGTTTAAGATAGTCTTCCAGGAAGTAACAAAATAAATGCTTAAGAATTTTATTGCCGTTCTTTCGGCGGTTGTTATGAGTATCAGAGAATTACTGATGTTGTATCATTTTGTATATAGAAGTTTGTGTGTGATTTGTGCCTCTTCGTATTAGTTACACTAAGCGGTGAAATTGTGTTTCGAATTATGAATCACTAAATTACTCAATTTTTGTCTAAACGGGCGCTGAGAGTCTCTACTGAAATCACCACACTCCACCCTTTGATACAATGGATGAATTAATTATTTTGAAAGCTAATGTTTTCACATTAATGAACTACTTATCCCTTACTCAATACACCCTAATAAGAATTCTTGATATTTAATTAGGATTTAATTAGTCATTTAATAAGGATTTAATTTGTGAGTAATTTTGTAATTTTAGTTTTCATTGTTTTTATTTGGAATGATTCTTGTAATCATACCATAATTGTATTATTCTACTATTTTTAGTTATACTAATTTACTATTTTGTTTGATTCTATATGCATCATTAAGATTTAATTAGATCCGTTTTCGTCATTATTTCCTGATTTTCAATTGATTTCAATTGAATTGGTTAATCATGTAATTTTGGTCCATTCAATTCAATTAAATTCGGTATACTTACTATTAGTATTCAGCATATTCATGGAAAATTATAAACGGTATTGAATGACTGTTATACATAGGGGTGTAAATGAGTTGAGTCGTTCGTCAGAAAATCTCGAGAAACTCGGTCAAAGCTCGATCTCGAGCTCGGGTTGACCAAGCTCGATCTCGAGTTCGAACTCGTTCGAATATGTAATGAGTCGAGTCTGAACTTTTAAATTTTATTTCGATAAGCTCGATGAGTTTATTGAGCAAATATATATATAATTAGATATATAGCTAATATAGGGGTTTTTTGGAAATAATTAAAAATCTAAAATCTAAATTATGTATTAGTGTATGTATGACTGTAATACAGCTTGTGTATAATCTGTATACACGCTTAACTTTCAATTTTACTCCAAATCTAACTCTTCCTCTTCTTCCATTTTCGAATTCCAATAAAACGAGTTTTTTGAGTTAAACGAGCTCACTTGGCTCGAATTCAAACTCGAATTTCGTTAAGCTCGCGAGTCCGACTCGAGCTCACAAAAAGTTAATGAGTCGAGTCATGAGCACAATTTTTAATGTTCGAAAGAGCTCGATCTCGAAAAAATTTAACGAGTCGAGTTTGAGCATACCCCTGTTCAGTCTCGACTCGACTCATTTACACCCCTAGTTAACATATATTGAATTAAATTACATGTAATAACTATATATTCATTATTGTCAAAAAAAAACTATATATTCATAGATAGTTACCCACACCGATATGCATATATATTCATAGAAAATCAGCATCTTCCTTTTTCGAATCAAAAGATATTCATATAAATATTCTGTAAATTTATTCTATCCATTTTAGTAAACCAAAAGATCAAATTATGTACTTATAATTTTATTAAAATTCAAGTAAATTTAGTCATATTAATTATATTTTAGGTACATTAATTTTCACTTCAATCAGTTTTGATCAGTATAGTTCAGCTCAGAAGAACAAGGCTTTAGGCATGCTCTCCTCAATTATATTTTAGTTAACTGGACTGAACTAAATTAAACTGAAATTACTAAATGTAAATAAAAATAATGTATTAAAAATAATAATATTATCAAATGAAGCTATATTTTTTCATTAAATAATTATTTTCAAAGTTAAATTAAAAATATACTGAAATAAACTGAAATAATTATTAAAAGAATAATTGCATCACCTAAAAAGCACTACTATTATATAATAGCATTGATATGTATTCTTTAATTCATACAAAAACTCATGGAAATTTGAACTTATGTACTTATCTCTTAGTAGTAAAAGAAAACACATTCTTTGTAGTTTTCAATAATATTGACTGAGTAGCCAATAATTATTGAATCGTGAAATTTTTTAGCTATTTCACCTTATTATTTATCATAGAGCTATACCTAACATTCATAGAATAGTCAATATTTATTGAGTTTTGATAATTTTTTAGCTACTTCGTCTTATTAATCTGCCACTATTACTGCTATTAGTGCTATTCAGCCATCTCGATAAGTTTTCTAAATCCTCCATTGGTCGTCATGGCGCCATTTCCGTTCAGGTAGATAACGTAGTTATCCTTATTGGCAAGATCTTTCCCCACCGCGTCATACTCGGACAAAAAATCAGAATTTAAACTTTTTTTTTTATTTAAAACCACTTAAATAAGTGGAGTGAAATTTATTAGGCTCACTACACCATAAAAGGCCTATGTCGGCAAGTACTATACAATTCAATAATTGAAAGTTTAAACATCTATGAGAGATCCTTAACCGCACCCATGTCAAAGTTCACAAGCATGTTAGGTCACGCCAGAGCGATACCCAATTCTGCCGATGAACTGACTCAATACCTGCAAGCATATTAGGGTTTGCTATGCAATACCCAACTCTGCCGACAAGTACGGGGCTTGTGAAAAGGACCCCCTCCCTTATACTTTTCCCATGTCAATTTTCACAAGCAGGTTAGGGCACGCCAAAGCGATTTCCAATTTAGCCGATGAAATGACTCGTAACTCGCAAGTATATTAGGGTTCGCTAAGCGATACCCAACTCTGCCGACGAGTACGGGGAAAAGTTAAGGGATAAGCACTCTATCGCATAATTAACAAAGAGAATGATAGTCTAGTCTATTACAATCCAGACATCATTAGTTTGAAAATCAATGTATCCAGAATAGAGATCCAGAATCTGTCATATCCCATCTTCACTTTGTATGTTTCAGTATTAGCTTCATGATCTCCAAGCTCCAGCTTCATGTTCTCCAAGCTCAATTGTCCAATTTGTATGTGTCAGTATCAGCTCCATGCTCCAGCTCAATGCTCTGCAAGCACCATAGTCCATGTTGAAGTTGTGTTCCATCCACCAATGTCATCTGCATAAGAGAAACAATAATAGCAGTATCCCAGCCCTAGAAAAATCATCTAGCAACAATATAGGGACACTCTCTACTGTCCATAACTACAAGCCCTTTTATATTTAGAGGTAGATTCTGATCATTAAAAATCAAGACTTGATTAGGTTCATTAGCCAGCTTAGACAGTGAATCTGCAACTGCATTATATTCTCTTAAAATATGAGAGTAAGAAACTGAGAAATCACCTGCTAATGTCCAAATGTTCCGAATTATGTTCAATAGTTTCCATGGTACTCTATACTCCCTGCGAATGATCTTTAGCAGTACCAGTGAATCTGTTTCCATGTTAACCCTCTGGTATTCTTGAAAAAAGGTAGCTTTCATTCCCAGTGCCATTGCAACATCAATCGCCTCTAAACAATCCATAGCTTGTAGTGAGCAATCTTTGGCGTACAACATCTTTCCTGTATGATCCCTGCACACAACACCAACTCCACTTTTGCAATTCCGTAGGAATGACCCATCAATATTAATTTTAATAAAACCCCTCTCAGGGAGGTTCCATTGGACTGTCCTTCTCTGCAAACCAGACATTCTCACTCTGGATTTAATCCAAGCGTTACCATGTACACGTTTAATATCATTCAACATGTCCATCACCTGTTTCACTTTCAATTGTTTCTATGGTGCTATATTGTGATATACATAAGCTACTCTTGCACACCAAATATACCACAGAACAGTAACTGGCAAAAGTCTGGTCATTCTCATCTGAGAATGTGCCAAACCTTGTATGTTCCAATAGTAGTAAATCAAATCCCACAATGACCGTGAGCTATAGAAAATGATATCACAATGTTCACTAACCTATTTCCATATCCACTGCACCTGTGTACAACTGTTAAAACTGTGATGAATATCATCCCAGTATGACAAACAAAAACATCAGATTGATGGTTGATGTATACTCAAGTCTTCTAACACATCAGCAGTGGGTATTAATCTATTAGTTAACCTCCAGCAGAAAAAAGAGAATTTTGCTGGGATTTGAGAAGGCCATAGACGCTTAAATGATGGTATTACCCGCTTCTTGGGCCTTAGTGTTTCATATGCAGATGCAATAGAAAAGTTCCCATTAACACTAGGTTTCCAGACCATAATATCAACAACATCATCAAATAAAGGGAAATCAGCAGATATCATGTCAAATATAATACTATTAAAGCCAGGTGACATCTGCTCCAGATAGTATTCTTGGTGGAAACAGAATTCTTTGACTGTAAGATCAGGGAAAGGAATCTCCCTTGATTCATCCCATGGTTCAACAAGAGCATCACCACCTACCCAGTTGGCATTCCAGAAAGAGATTTCTCCCTTTACAATCATAACTTTAGTGTACTGTGATACTATTATTCCAACCTCTTTAATTCTTCATGTTTTAGATTTCTTCAGATAATCAGGTAAACTCCACATGAAACTAGCCCACAAACAAGTACCAGTTTGGATCTCCCACCAGAGCTTCATGGAGAAGCATCTGATTGTTAAATGAAGGACCTTTACTCCTAGCCCATTTTCACTGAATAGATAACATATATTTTTCCATGACCTCCACACCCGTTTCTGTCCAAAGTCATTTGTTCCCCAAAGAAATTTAGAGAACATGACATGTAATTTTTCTATAACCCCTTTAGTAGGTTTTATCACAGTTAAGATATGTAAAGGGATTGCAGAGAGGACATGTTTAATAAGAATCAATCTCCCAACTTGGTTTAGCCATTTATTTTGCCATAGAGACAATCTAGATGCTATTTTATCATATATTGACTGGAAATATGAGTGTTTAGTCTTGCCACTATATGTTGGACATCCCAGATAGGTGAATGGGAGTGTACCCTCATTAATTCCAGAATTATCATAGACCAGAGACTTAGTTGCTGAACTAACATGTTTAGTTATGTAAAATGCAGATTTTTCCAGATTAATTTTTTGACCAGTTGCATTTTCATAACAAATAAGAAATCTTCTCAGATTGTTCAAACTTGTTCTGTGTGCTTTCTAAAAAACCAATGTATCATCAGTAAAATTCAAGTGTGTGATCTTTTGTGAAGTATGTGGCAGCTTGTAGTAATCTATCATTGATTGATTAAACAGCAAGCCAATATTTTTTGAGAAAACCTCTGTAAGTAATATAAACAAAAATGGAGATAAAGGTTCTCCTTGTTTTATACCTCTGGAAGTTTTAAAAAAACCTCTTGGTTGTCCATTCACAATAACTCAGAACTTAGTTGCATTCATGTTGCCCATAATATTGTTAACAAAAAGTGTGTGAAATTCAAATTTTATCAAGAATCTTCTCATAAAAGACCACAATACTCTATCAAAATCCTTTATCATATCCAGTTTGAAAAAAGTATTAGACCCCCCAGTTCTATTATGCAGAAAATCAGTTAATTCACTCATTAGAAGAACATTATCTGCTAGCTCCCTCCCCTGAACAAAGACAAACTGTTCAGGTGAGATTAAACTATTCATTATGGGCTTTAACCTCTCTGTATAAACTTTAGTGAAAATCTTATTGAGAAAGTTTGATAAACTGACTGGCCTGAAATCTGAGAATTTATTGACCATTGGTTTCTTGGGGATAAGCACTATATGTGTTGCAGCAATGGCCTGTGGTATTGGTATTCCCATTAAAAATTCATTTCATGCATTGATCAAGTCAGGGCATATTATATCCCAGCAAGTGGTGTAAAACTTTCCTGAAAATCCATCAGGACCTGGGGCTGAATCCCCATCCATACCAAAAACAATCTTTTTTATTTCTTCAGTATCAGATAATTTTATAAGCTCGAGATTGTTTTCCATAGTAATAGTGGCTATAATATTTTTCAGAAGGAGGTCAGAGTCATGAGAATTTTGATCTTGATTATCCTCAGTTAACAGATTAGAGAGAAAAGATATAGCTTCAGTGCTAATGGTCTCTGAATCTGTCAAAAGTTCATTATTGGAGATTCTGATGGTAACTATTTTTTGTCTCACATGCTTTGATTTGATGGAAGCATGGAAAAACTTTGAGTTTGAATCACCATGTTCTAGCCATTTGACTCTTGATTTTTGTTTGAAAAATTTTTCTTGTCTATGAATAGCCAAAGTTAAGTCAGCCTGAGCTTTATGGAGCTCAGCTCTGTTAACTTAAGTATCATTTGATTGATATTCCATCTCTTTCTGATCAACCACACTTTTAAGTAACTGAACTCTATCATGAACATTCCCAAAAATCTCACTCTTTCAGTTTCAATTTTAGCCTTCTGAGTTTTTCTCAACATTCCATAAGCATCACATGGTAAGTTCCAGTTATCAGTTACAATATTCAAAAAAGAATTATGTGTAAGCCAACAGTTCTGGAACCTGAAGGGTTTATGGCCAGATTGAAATGTTTGAGTCTCTAAGAGTGGAGAATGATCTGATGGTGCTCTAGGATTTGTTCTTACTCTGATGTTTGAGATTGACTCCATGAACTGATTGTTGACTAAGACTATGTCCACCCTTTGCCAAACATTACCATTACGCCTAACACCAAACCAAGTAAATAAGTTACCTATTGTAGGTGGTTCAATTAAATCATTATCTTCTATAAAATTATTAAAATCCAGCATGCTACTATTACTGGGGGATGGCCTACCTAAATATTCACTAGATTCTCTTACCACATTGAAATCTCCAACAATCATTAGTGCATTATTATTTAAAGCACTTAATTCATGCCAAAAGGGCTCTCTATCTAGCCTAGTGTGTCTACCATACACAAATGCAGCAGAAAATGAAACAGATAAAGGCAGATAGTTCAAATCAACACATATAAATTGGTCATGCATGTGCTTAACTGTGACTGTGTATGAATAATCCCACATAATCCAAATTTTATCTCTAGGTTCTGCAAAAAATTGTTTGTAACCAAGTTTAAAACCTACTGAACTAATATGATCAGACTTAAACATATGTTCAATCAAAACAAATAATGATATATGATGTTTTCTTTTAATATGCTTTGCCCTGGTTTGAGCCCTTTTACTCCTAATCCCCCTAACATTCCAAACACAAATACCACTCCGTCCTAGTGAAAGGTGCAAGAGAGAGAATGCTGGAGTAGAAATTTGGATTGTAATATGAATGGTGGAGATTGAATTTGAGAGGAAAGTGGGTGAAATGAGTGGATGAAAATTAAAGAGCATTACCATAAAAGGAAAGAATGCACCTTTGATTGGGACACCCAAACTGGAAAGTTGTGCAACTTTGACCGGGACGGAGGGAGTATTGAAAGTAGACATATTTAAACATCTTTTAAAGGGACAATATGAGATCTAGTGGTAACTGTATTTTGAGATTTAGTGTAGTCTTTTTTAGTATATGTTCTTTTCACTACACCTCCCCCAAAACTGACTCGGATTGGGAATTATCAGCTAGAATCTTGGTTAATCTCTTCTGAGACTGTATGAGAGGCTCTATAATAAAATATCCACTAACATCTATCCTTTCTGAAGATTTAGGATTGTTAGGCATACTTTGAGAGATAGGGAACTTACCTTGAGGGATGTTAAAATCCAAATCTTTCCTGAGGCTATCAACTCCCACTAGGTTGGTACTTGTACCTGCATCATCTTCAATAACCATGTTAGTATCCTCTCTGTCTTCTTCCCCAGTGGCAGTTGCACTGGAGATGTGAATTTATTGTTCTTCAGAACTAGGTTCAGATTTGTCTTCTTTCTGCAAAGTTCCTTCTGTGTATAGCTCTTCCTGTTCAAGTGCAACAAAGGCATTTTGTAGTTGAAATCCCTTATTACCAGAAGTCTGTTGAGTTGTTTTTTTTTGCTCAACTCCTGAAGCCTTGTTGGCTTTTCCATTATCCTTGCTTTTCCATATAAACATGTTTGTACCTGCAAAAGGACTTGTCTTTTCCAAGGAGGTATGCTTAAGCTGATGATTAGTTTCAGAAACTTCAGCTACAGTATCCTTATGAGCTGGCTTATTAATAACTGAACTATCTGGTCTAGGTCTCCAATAATTAGTTTTCATTTTAGCAGATGGATCAGTAATGCAGGAATCAGCAAGATGACCTAACCTAAAGCAATTTTGACAGTAGTGTGGTACACCCTCATATTCAATATATTGCCAGAATCCCTTATTTCTATATTGGACCCAAATTCTTTCAAGTAATGGTTTAGAGACATCAACTTCAACACATACTTTGGCTACATGAGGTCTAGTTCTATTAAGTGTTGCTCTATCCACTTTCACAGGATGGCCAATCAAACTACCTAGAGATAACATGGCACATTCATCAAATAATTGTTGGGGCAAACCATATATACAGATCCATACCGGGACTACAGGAGACTCTGCATTTGGATTGAAGTCGGGGCTCCATTTAGTGATCCGGATTGAGTAAAACCCGAAGCTCCATACCTTGTGCATCCAGCATCTGTAGAAATCATTTGCAGTTTCAAAATGAATAAAAACATGTCGATTGTCAACAAGATAAATACCAAACTGGCCGTTGAAACCAACCGTTTGGAAATCACGGCGAAACCGTTCTAGTTGTGGCCTGGCTCTCTCAACACTGCCAACCAAGGTGTATTTTAATGGGGCTTCCAGTTTATCGCACTCCTCATCGGAGAAGACGATGCCTGGTTCCCCCAAATGATCAAAACGGGGCTTTGGATTGAAGGGAGGCCTAGATTCCGATCTCTCCATATGAACAACCAGATCGGATGTGGCAGAGTGGGGATTGAGTATTTGTGCATAGGTGGTAGGTGGGGTGGAGATCAGGTTGGGGAGATAGGGTTGCGATGGCACCGCCATCACGGCGGCGCCGGACGGTGAGTGGGTGAAAAGGTTTACAGAGAGAAATCGCCAAGATGGTTTTTTTTCACCCAGAGCAAAAAAAAATCAGAATTTAAACAAATCAATATTTGTTCTATTTCTTTCATTCAATTATTGATCAGAAATGATGGACACAACAAAGTGAAAATATACCAAAAATCAGAATATAAAAAAATCTATTTTTATTTCTTTATTCAATTATGGATAAAAAATTATGTAGAAAATAAAGTGAAAATTTACCAAAACTCATGGGTCTGAGAACGGTGAATAAGGATTCGGTGAGACTGATTATGATGGCATGTTTGATAGTAAAGTATGTCACGCCATCGCATGACGTAATCAACCTAGTACAAACAATGCTTATGTTGATTTATAGGCATTGTTTTTAGGTTAGGAGAATCTAATAAATTATGGTGTGTTTTTATGAAATTTTCCCTTTTAGACCATCAGTTTAGGTTCTTGACGGTAGCATTAGGATTATTGTTTAGTACGAAGGCTCAGTTTAGGCTCCACAGAATTTTCTTTTTTACGATTTTACACGATAAATAAAAAGTAAAAAAAAACAATTGAATTTCATTTGAAAAGGGCCTAAGAAGTAAAGTGTCATGAAGTCAAGTATTAATGCAGGGCAAAACAGTCCATGCCAAGGTCATGTGCCAAGTCTTGCCAAGGGAGCTAAGTCCAGTCAGCTAGCTGGAGCTGCCAAGATCAGTTTCTGAACTTATTCAACTGATTTGATTCCCTTATAAATACTGTTAGTAGCAGTTAGATTAGTCATCGATTTGTTAGTTTCGATCACAGATTTCTTGATCCCTTTTCTCTTTCTCTTTCTCTCTCTCTACTTTGTAACCGAATATTGAGTTTGAATCAATGAAAATTACTGTTTGATCTTGGATTAATTG
Source organism: Sherardia arvensis (assembly GCA_948330725.1). NCBI lineage: Eukaryota > Viridiplantae > Streptophyta > Magnoliopsida > Gentianales > Rubiaceae > Sherardia > Sherardia arvensis. Next base: position 30,797,712 of record OX415240.1, read on the forward strand.
AAGAGATCCTAACAGCTTGGTATCGGAGTGACGATTCTCCGACGAAATTATGGCCGGAAAGAGTCGCGAAGTTCGAGAACAACTGGAGCAAGTCGACCGGAACTACGCCGAAATGTTGCAGACAATCCACCGGAATGAGCAGTCTCAGGCCGACATATTTGTGGCGCTGGAGACTGATTGGGATGGTAAGCTCATGGAGTTACGAGACAGCATATCCGGCGACATGGAGTCCAAGCTTACTGAACGAGACAAGCGCTGGGAGATGGAGATGGCGCAACAGATTGGAGAGGTGTGCAGGAAACAGGATGATTCAGCTGCAGCTACTAGTGAATTGTCCAGACAGATCTCTACACTAGTGCAACAGTTCTATGGTCAGAAAATGGGAGAGAACTCCGGATATCTGGATGAAAATTCTGGCGATTTTCCTTTGAGAGCTCCACCTCTGAATCCTATACCAAAACTTAAGGTACCAGTGCCAAATCCTTCACTATTTGAGTCTCTAGCAGTTAATATTTTGCAAAAAGATTATGTGGATGCATCTTATCCTCATAGAACTGAGTTGCACGATGTTGATAAGCATGGGAATTGGAAATATATTGTTGATAGGAAAATCAGTAAATTGGAATTGCCTAACTTCTATGGTATAGGAATTAAACCTAAGGATTGGATTAGAAAGTGTGATAAGTATTTCACTTTTAATTTGATCAAAGATATGGATAGGATGAGGGTAATTGAACTCTATCTAGAAGGAAAGGCTGAGATATGGTTTTTAAGCAAGAAAAGTATGAACAGGACATGGCAAGAGTTTTGTGATGCTTTATACATGAGGTTTTCTGAGTCTGGGGAAGGGATGTAGTTGAAGAATTCAACAAGTTATATCAGAAAGGAACTGTAAAAGAGTACCTAGAAAAGTTTGAGGAGTTAAAAACACTAGTAAAAGGACCAGATTCTAAGCTTTCTGAGTCATACCTGACATCTAGCTTTATAAGTGGCCTTAAAGAGGAACTGAGACCTATGGTGAAAATGATGAAACCTAGAGATGTAGCTGCTGCTGCAGAAATAGCTAAATTTGAAGAGGAGCATTGGGAAATGTTATAGAAGAAGCACAGATCTGTAACTAGTGGAAACCATCAATATCATAAACCTACAGTCCCTAGATTGCCATGGAAAGATTTCAATAATGAGAAAAAAACACCTCAGAGTGGTTATAAGAGGCTAACTCCACAGGAAGTTCAACATAGAAGGGATAATCATCTCTGTTACAAATGTGATGAGAAATTTGGACCAGGTCATGCTTGTAAATTTAAGCAGGTCAATGTTATATCCACTTCAGATGCTGACTTTGAGGAAGGAAAGGATATTTGGGTGATGGATGATGATGCTATAGAACTGAAATAGTTGTCAGATGAGGTAGAGGAGCTGGAAATGACTGATGCTTTTGTTTGCAACTCTATTGGGAGAGATCAGGCTTCTGAGTCTTTGTCTTTTTATGCTACAATTAATGGACATAGAGTGAATTTTTTGTTGGATACTGGCAGTGCTGGTACTTTCATGGACTATAAATTTGTGGAAAGATTGGGATTACAGTTATGTCCTACTAGGGGATTCATTGTCACTATGGCAAATGGTGACACTGTAAGGGTTCAATGTTATCTCCAAAAGTCAAATGGCAGATCCAAGGCCATAACTTCACTTTTGACATAAGAGTGATGGATATGGGAGGCAAGATAGAAGTAATTCTAGGCACTGACTGGATGAAGCATTTCAGCCCCATCAGTTTTGACTTCAATACTGATGATATATGGATTTGCAGTAAAGGAGATAGTTGGACACTGAGAGGAAATTGTTCAACAACTACTTTTAATAGGCTGTATGGTTTAGAAGCCAAAGAAGTTTATTTGCAGAAAAAAGAGGATCATGGAGGACTGTGAAAGAGAGTGGGAGAGTTATGGTCAACAGTGGGGAGACAGGTATCAAGGTCAGTTGATGGCAGTCAAGAGTGGAAGCAAAGAAAGTTCAGAACACAAGAAGCAGAAACCTCATGATCACTTTCCTGAGAAAATTTCACAGGTGATTTCTGAATTTAATGATGTATTTGATGTTTCAAATTCTCTTCCTCCTTGTAGAGATATTGATCATCAAATACCTCTTAAAATAGATGCAAAGCCTTTTAGGATCAGACCATACAGATATACTCACTCTCAGAAGGATGAAATAGATAAGCAAGTGGAGGAAATGAAGGAGACTGGAATCATCAAAACAAGTACCAGTCCATATTCTTCACCAGTATTACTAGTTAAGAAAAAAGATGGGAGCTGGAGACTTTGTATAGATTACAGAAAGATTAATGATCAAACTGTAAAGGATAGTTTTCCTATGCCAATAATTGATGAATTGTTAGATGAGTTATATGGTTGTCATTTTCTCTAAGTTGGATCTTAGATCTGGATATCACCAAATTAGAGTGAAGGAGGAAGATATATACAAAACTGCTTTTCAGACTCATCAAGGGCATTTTGAATTTCTGGTAATGCCATTTGGGCTCACAAATGCTCCTGCTACATTTCAAAGTTTGATGAACAGTATGTTTCAGAAACATCTCAGAAAATTCATTTTGGTATTTTTTGGTGATATATTAGTCTATAGTCATTCTTTGGATGAACATGTAGAGCATCTGAGACTCACAATGTCCCTTTTAAGGCAAAACAAATAGGCGGCCAAATTGTCAAAATGTGAATTTGCATAGAAAAAAATGGAGTACTCAGGCCATATTATATCTGGTAATGGAGTGGAGATGGATCAGAAAAAATTCACAGTATTCTGAGTTGGCCTATTCCCAGAAATATAAAAGAACTTAGAGGATTTTTGGGACTTTCTGGGTATTATAGAAGATTTATTGAACATTATGGCCTAATCTGTAGGCCATTACATGATTTATTGAAGAAAGAAGGGTTTCACTGGTCTGAAGTAGCTACTGAAGCTTTTACAAAATTGAAGAAGGCTATGACTTCTACTCCTGTGTTGAAAATGCCAGAGTTCAATAAGCCATTTGTCATTGAAACTGATGCCAGTGAAATAGGTATGGGTGCTGTATTAATGCAAGAGTCTGGACCTATTGCTTTTCTTTCAATCCTTCTGCAATAAAAATAAAGGATTATCTACTTATGAAAAAGAGTTGCTAGCTCTTGTGATGGCAGTAGATAAATGGAAGCATTATTTGATTGGTAGCCACTTTACCATCAAAACTGATCACCAAAGTCTGAAATATTTGATTGAACAAAGATTTCACAGTGCTATTCAACACAAGTGGATCACAAAACTGCTTGGCTTGGATTTCAGTATTGAGTATAAAAAAGGATCAGAAAATAATGCAGCTGATGCATTGTCCAGAAGGCCTATGGAGGTAAGGGCAGAAGAAAATCATAGCCATGCTATCAGTTGGGATGAGGATAATGGCCAGACTCTGACTGACACAGAAGAAATTCAGAAGGATGAAGTGACTGCCTTGTTAGATAAAAGTAATATGGAAAATGTTCATGAGCAATTTCTGAAGATGGGAATAGTGATAGTAAAAGACAGTGCTGATTCAGAAGGACCAGGACCAGAAGAAATGGTTTCAGAAAATCAGAGTTCAGAAGGACCAGTGGAAGAATCAGAGGCAGCAATACTGATTAAAGAGGGACCATAAGTTGATAATGGTAAACATTTCAAAGTAAATAAAATTAGAACTGTATCTGGTCTAGTTCCTGAATGAATTCAACAATTGGAGTCCAATTATGATGGTGATCAGAAAGCACAAGAATTAATTGCACAAGTAACTTTGCAAGTCAATGATGCAATAGGACAGAAGCTAGTATGGTCCTATGTCAAAGGAGTGCTGAAACAAGATGGAAAAATATATGTGGGATCAGCCAACTCCATCAGATCAGAAATACTTAACACTATGCATGCCTCCTCTTTAGGTGGACACTCAGGTCAGAATGCTACTATTCAAAGAATTTTAACTGTATTCACATGGACAGGGTTAAAAAAAGATGTTATTGAATTTGTAAGCAAATGTGTAGTTTGTCAAAGAAACAAATCTGAGCACTATAAAAGCCCTGGTTTACTGCAAGCTTTACCTATACAGGAGCAGGCTTGGAAGCAAATATCCATGAATTTCATTGAAAAATTGCCTATTTCTAATGGTATGGATACTGTGTTAGTAGTGGTGGATAGACTTACAAAATACAGTCATTTTATAGGACTAAAGCATCCTTTTACTGCATCACAAGTGGCCACAGTTTACTTTCAAGAGGTATGTAAGTTACATGGATTACCTGATAACATTGTCAGTGACAGAGATAAGATTTTTACCAGTCATTTTTGTAAGGATTTACCACACAAAATGGGGGTTAAATTGAACTACAGTACTGCATATCATCCTCAATCTGATGGTCAAACTGAGAGAGTCAATCAGGTGTTGGAAAATTATCTTAGATGTTTCTGTGGTGATAGACCTGATTCATGGTTTGAATGGCTAGGAGCTGCTGAGTGGTGGTATAACACTACTTTTCATAGTAGCACTCAGATGACTCCATATGAAGCACTGTATGGAGTTAAACCAGTACATCTTCCTCTTGGTGATTTAACAGATGCCATAATCCCTGCCACTCAGAACTTTGTGGAGCAAAGAAATAAAGTTCATCAACTATTGCAAAAACATCTTCAACAGGCTCAGGTTAGAATGAAATTCTTTGCTGATGCCAAGAGGACTGAAAGGATTTTGGAGATTGGTGAATGGGCATATTTGAAGGTTCAAAAATATTGACAGGCCTCACTGACTGGAAATGTGGATGCTAAATTAGCTCCAAAATATTTTGGACCTTTTAAGGTGCTTGAACAGATTGGTACTGTTGCCTACAGGATAGCTCTTCCCAGTACTTCAAAAATTCATCCTGTTTTCCATATTTCTTTACTAAAGAAACATGTGGGAGAAATACCTGCTCAAATACATCATATTCCTCCTGAAATGGATCCTGAGGTCTCTTCTTTATGGGACTCTCAAAATTTTGCAGAGAAGGTTCATTGATGTGGAAGGCAAACCAGAAGTACAATGACTTATTGAATGAAAGGGTTTATCCACTGAAGATGCTTCTTGGGAGCTGGCATCTTTTATTTCCAATCAATTTCCTCAGTTCAAGTATTAATCTCTGAACAATTTTTGAAGCTTGGGGACAAGCTTCTTGCTAACAGGGAGGGTGTCATGAAGTCAAGTATTAATGCAGGGCAAAATAGTCCATGCCAAGGTCCTGTGCCAGAAACCATGCCAAAGAGCACGAAGTCTACGTATCCCAGGTAAGGGAGTCTCCCTCCCCGTGGATCCCACATGATGTGGGTCTGCAGTTGAGCCGGCGTCAGTAGAGGGACCTATATTTCTCGAATTACTATTTCGCGTAAAATATTAAAGATTCGAGAGAGGTAAATGTTTAATATTGGGAGAAAACCACGCCCCTCCTCCGCCGCCGCCCTCTGCCTAAACCATAAATCCCCTCTCTTCACACCATCAAACTCTTCCCATTCACTCTCTTCATTTTCAATAAAGTACGGAAATTACCTACCATCCGCGTCACCAATGATGACGACGTAAACCCCTCGCCGCCTCCCGCCACCATAGCTTCTCGCCTCTTACGCCAGGGGTCAAGATAACCCGTCTCAATTGGGCTGCTGGTTCATTTCATGGTCCCAAAACCGCAGGAAGTTACTCCGCGGACTTGTCAATTGCTCTCCCTTTTCCTCTCCACCATCGCTGGCCTCGTGCTCAGTCCGCTGCGGGTCGGTGCGTGGGCGTTTCTCGGCTTAATCACCTCGGTTATAACCAAGACTCTACCTTTTACCACCGCATTCAGCGGCTTTACAAACGAGGTGCTATGGTTGATCGTAATTTCGTTCTTCTTCGCCCGTGGATTCGATAATACGGGAATCTCTAACTACAGTATTTGGGGGAAAGGCAAAAGCTAGAGAGATAAAGAGATTAAGGATGAAGAGGGAGAACAGGGAGGACATTAATGATCAGAATATTCCCAAACCGATGCCCGTTTCCGTTGTGTTCATCCGGCTATAACCAACTCCAGTTCTAGCAGTTGTAACTGCCTCCTTTGTTGACTTGCCAATTGACCAAACAACCCCTTGTGAATCACAGCGTTGAGAACGAAAAAAAATCGAGATCGGATCGGTTAAAAATCGGATCGAGATCGTTCATTTAATAAATGAACCGATCGTGATCAAAATTTTATGATCGTTTATTAAATGAACGATCAACGATCATGAACATAAAAGGTCGATCATGATCGCGAACAGATCGATAAGATAATCGATTGATAAGGTGATCGAGATTGATCGGTAATATAATTATATACATAATAATAATGGGGAAATATTTTAATTTTAATATGTATGTTTATAGTTTGTTGTGTATTTTTATTAATTTGATAATTTATGTATTTTTGATTTTATTTTAAATTAACTTTTAAATTGATCAAATGATCGATCATTGATCATTTGATCGGTTATCTGTAACGAGCCGATCACGATCATTGTGATTCTTAAACGAGCCGATCACGATCATGAATTATTTTGATCGCGACATGATCACCTTAAATTTTAAAGGATCTGATCATGAACAGAGTGATGATCGTGATCGGATCGGCTCGTTATCACCCCTACTTGTGATCACTGGGAATTACTACTCAGTTTGCTCAGCATGACATAGACCTGTATGGGCCTGCTAGGCCATCAGAAAAGATAAATAGAAAAACAATTTAATTAAACAGCCAATAGAAATCGACCACGTTTATAGGAGGGAGACACCCTTGGGAGGGAGTCCTATCAGTGTCCGCCAAAGAGCCATGCCAAGGTCATGTGCCAAGTCTTGCCAATGGAGCTAAGTCCAGTCAGCTAGCTGGAGTTGCCAAGATCAATATCTGAACTGATTCAACTGATTTGATTCCCTTATAAATACTGTTAGTAGCAGTTAGATTAATCATTGATTTGTTAGTTTCGTTCACTGATTTCTTGATCCCTTTTCTTTTTCTCTTTTCTCTCTCTCTCGACTTCGTAACCGAATATTGAGTTTGAATCAATGAAAATTACTGTTTGATCTTGGATTAATTGAAGAGATCCTAAAATAAAGGAGCCTGATGTTGGGCCATCATCGTACAATCACACGGGCTAAACCAATATTGGGAATTTGGGACTGATCTCTAGCGACCCATCATTTCATGCTAGATATTTATTTAATTATTTTTGATCCGGACCGGATTATTTTGAACGGTCACCATTTTGTTACTGAGAAAGGTGTTTAAAGCCACTCAAACAAACAACTCCAGAAACTAACAGCACTGTAACTGGAGCAGGTGTAGCTATGGCTTCAGCTCCATGTTCGCACATAAAAAACACCACTTTATGCAGAATCAAAACGAGTCCTTTGGTGGGTCTGTGTTCTTTTTCATTCTTAGAATCAAGAGCTGGAGCTTCTCACCATTTCAAAAAAGGTCTGTATTGAATTTCCTCTATGTTGTTTCTAGTTGTCAAATATGCAAATTTATGCTGCATATTGGACTGTTTACTTGAATAGGATAAATTACGTGATGATTTCTATCAGGAAAAAACACAGTTTCTTGATTTTATATATTTTTTTAACGTGTTCTCATCTTCTCCAACTGAGTGTTGTATTGTATCCAATCTTTCTTTTGTCAGCAGTTATCCATGGAAGAGTTTATAAAAGGGAAGCTTCATCTTTTGGTAGAATTAGAAAAGAGAAATATGGCATGAGTATAATCCCAAGAAGTAATATATCCACAAATTCTGATGGCAGTGGGGATGAATCTTCTACCAAAGCTAAGGCATGTCTTTCCTTTGAGTTCTTAAGATTGATTTACTGTATTCGTTAACGAATTTTGATGAATTTTGGTACTGGAATGATCGATAATTCTATCTTATGTTTTTTGACAAGATGTTTAGAGTTAGGACATTCATGTAACTTGTGCTTGTGTTTTATATAATGCAGACGCCTTTTGGCTACACAAGAAAAGATGTATTGTTGATTGGTCTTGGAGTTACTCTTTTAGGAGTTGGCCTGAAGAGTGGACTCGAGGTATTTTTCTGATCTGTGAGTAAATTCATGTTTGGCCTTTCGCCTTTCTAATTTAGTAGTGCTTCTCATCATTGGTAAATTCTTGATTTGGCACTTGTACAGTTTGTTGGAGTCAATGAATTGGTGGCTGGGAATGTTGTTCAATTGGTTCTGGTTTTAGGTTTGACTGTTGGATGGATATCTACGTATGTATTTCGTGTTGGAAATAAGGAAATGACTTACGCTCAGCAGCTACGCGACTATGAAAGCAAAGTCATGGAGGTTAGTACTCATATCTGGAGCTCCTGCTCATCCCGTATATTTATATTATGTTGTTGAATTTTGTGTGGTGTATGCACATCTTGATGGTTTTGAATGTAGTGGTAATTGTTTCTCCATTGGTATAAGCTTATACATTGATATGGTAGCAACCTGCTGGTTCTAGTTAGTGGTTTAGTGCCCTGAAAAAAGGCCTGCAGGCCAACTTGTCACATTATATAAACAATTATAGAGAAACGTTTCATTATATATCATCCTAGGCAAATATTCAGTCTCGAGGTAAAACCATAGGTTCTAGTGAAAAAAGATATGAAAAGTTGCATCTTAAAAACCTCTGCAAAAATAAACGTACATGTTGTATTGTTCTGGTAGCAACTCGCTGGTGCTAGTTAAATAGTAGTTAATATGCCTGAGGGCCAAATGTATGGTTAACTATAGAGAAACACTTCATTATATATGATCCTAGGCAAATATATAGCATTGAGGTCAAACTCCTTGTAACACAAACATTTAGTATTATTAGGTTCTTGTGTATAAAGATAGTGTTCTTCTTCAAAGACTTTTGCAAAAAGATACACGTTCGTTTTGTATTTGTTGCATGTTCTGGTAGCAGCTTGCTGGTACCGGTTAGTAGTTTAGTGCCCTGAAAGTTTTACCATAAAAAAAGTGCTGCATTTTTATCTTGCCTCCATTTTTGTTGCTGAATTTGCTTTGATTGTTGGACATGGCAGAAAAGACTGGAGAGCTTAACAGAAGCAGAGCTGCAAGTGCTGATCGAACAGGTTGAGGAGGAAAAGAGGATTCTGGGAAAGGGTGATTAGACCAACTACAAGATACACATGTTCTCCAACATCCTATAGTATACTTCTTGTACTGTGATCACTTGAGAAGTTAGTTTCGAAACACATTCTTTCTTAAAATGGTGATGGCTGAAATGCTTCTGCATCTTTACCAGATTCTTATTTGCCCCTTTATATATTTTTTACTCAGAAAGAATTCAAGCCTGATAAACTTGAAAATTCAATAACATCTTGAAATAGAATCATTACAATGCAAATATGCAAGAAAATAAATTAGAAGATCCTAATGAGAACTATACATGCATTCAATAGACATGGGGATTGAAACCGGTAGCCGAAGCACCGCCGGAGAGTGCCTGATTCAAGTGGACGGTCAAGGTATAGTTGCTCTTCTTGAGACTCTTGAGCTGTTCTTCATACTTGACCGCAGATTGTTTCAGCTCCAGCATCTTATCCTCCATCTCCCTCCCAAGGCGGTGCTGGATCACCACCGCCTTCTTCAGGACCGAGTTTTGCTCCGACAGAGCTTTGCTTGCTCCGGAAGCCTCAGCCGCCATGGTCTCCTTCAACCCGTCGAACAACCTTGCCGCACGGGATTTAGCGTCGTCCACGCTGCTCGCTGACGTCATCTCCTTGATCATCACGTCCACCCATTCTTCCTTGTCTGCTGGGGTCGTCGGAAAATCACGGCGATCGTCGCCGGAATTCGAATCCACAGTAGGAAAAGAGTAGTCGCCAAACCGGCCCTTCTTTAGGATAGCGGAAAGCTGGGATTCCAAGTCGAATTCTTCCTCCTCCAAAGGCTCGAACGATCTCTTGCGGCTGCCGCATGATGAGTTCAGCACACAAGTCGCCATGTTAATGTAATGTTATGATGAGTTTACGACCACGGCCGATTGCTATGTGAGTTGATAAAAAAGGTTTTGCGATGCCAAAGATATTTATAGGGTGAATTCATAGCTGTTTAGGATTATTTTAATAGTTTCCTTATCCAGACCGGTATTCCTTTCAACACGTTTCTGACACGTTGGTAAAGTCGGTTTCTTTCTATCTTCTGATACAAGTTTCCTCGTTTCATACACGATTTTTAGTAGTCATTTAGAATTGAATTAAAATAAATAAACTGAACTGAAATAATTTTTAATATCTGTTACATAGTTTTATTTTAATAGAATAAATTATCAATTAGTAAGAAAAAAAAAATTCATTTAAATTAAAATAAGATAATGTTGTACGACAATATTTGGACTCGGAGAAACCACCAAGACCTTGTCCAGTTGAATTTATTTGGTGTTGTACTGTGCATGAATGTTGTATTGTGCTATCAGTGATGTAATGTGCTGATTGGTGTTGTGCTGCGTTGAATAGTGTTGATCTTGCGCTGAAAGGTGCTGAATATCATGCAATACTTAAATGAGTTGAAAATTAATGAGATGAGTTGAAATATTATGAAATAAACTCAACTACACTTATATGAATTCAACTATACTAAATTAGATGGATTTTTTGTTACAAATTTACTCAATTGTAGTTTATCTTACGTTATTTTCATTTAAATAATGTTCTATTTGATCATTCTATCAAATATAATGCTAACATTACTATAAAACACAATTTTTATCAATATATATGTATTTTGTCTTGAAACTTAGCTAGATTGAAAAGTGTTTATTGGAGCTGAAACGTGTTGAAATGTGCTGAAAGGTGTTGTGCTATGCTGATAAGTGTTGTGCTGTGTTAATCAGTATTGTGATGTACTGAAACGTGCTGAAATAAGTTGAACTACACATGACCTAACTATTCCAAGACTTACTATTGGGGAATATATTTTTTAATTATATTTGTATATTTTAGATTATTTATTCTTATATATTAACTTAGTCTTGTATATGATTTTGTTTACCGAATTCTAAATTTCGATCTATATATTATAAATCTTTACGTTGAACGTAATCACAACTTCATATCCTACCTAACCCTAGTGCATTCGATCCTGAAAATTATCTTTTTTTAAACATTAATTCTCCACCGCCGTCACTATACCCCTACGATACTTTGTGACCTAAATTTCCAATACCATGTTTTTCAATCTCACAAAAAGTTCAATATCCATAAATATCTATATATAAGTGTGCTATGTTCTTTAACCCTAATATTCAAAATTCTATGAGAGAGCAGTTAGCCATCCAGGGTCTAGGAATTGGAGGTACTTCTTTTTGATAATACAATTCTTTTTGATCAGCCTAAGTCAATTATTTTCAAATGTCTGGTGAGAAAGTTCAAGCAGAAATATGACTCCTAGAAAGCATGGCTGGACCGGCCCTAAATATTTGGGGGTATGAACCGGACAATTTTTTTTAGGGTCCTAATAAAAGGTTCAAATAAAAATAATTAAAATTATTTAAAATAATGGATTTTTTTTTAATATGGGATCCTTATTTTGGCCAATTTCGATAAAATATAGGGGTTTAAAGAACAAAAAAATTTAAAAGTACACTACATTTGAATATTTTTTAAAAAATGGGGTATTTTAACCCATTTTTTAAAAGAAAATGGGGCCCTATTTTAACCCATTTTTTGGGGTCTGAAGTGCGGGTTTCACTTGTTTCATGGCTGGCCCGGGCATGAAGCAAGGCTACTTAATCTTCCTGGCAGAATAACCATGGCTAAACATGTACTGCAATCCCTAGAAATCTATCCCCTAGGTATATTCAGAATCCCTCTTAAGATTCTGAAAAAACTGGATGCCATGACAGCAACATTCACCCGGGGAGGAAAACTGGAGGAAATAACTTTACACTGGAAAGTTTGGAGTCATATGTGTAAATCTAAAACATAAGGAGGGTTAGGCATGAGATCTATAGTTGGGATGAATAGAGCACTATTGGCAAAACATGCATGGAATTTGTTGTCCAACAAGAAGTCTTTGCTGATAGAAGTATATAGAGCAAAGTATTTGAGAAATGATAACATTTTACAGGTAAAGGCAAAACCTGGAGACTCATGGGGCTGGAGATCAATCATCTGGGCTATTGAGTTGCTGAGAAACAACCTGTGCTGGAAAGTGACAAATGGTAAAGATATCAATATTCATGATCAGTGGATTCCACAATCTCAAACCCTATACAAAATTTTGCAGTGGTGGCAATCCAGGTTTGTTTATCTTATAATATTTTGCGGATAAGTTTATGATGAACCTATATTTGTGGAGTATTTTATTAATATGCTTAAACTAATGTGTCTATGAAATCCAATATTATGTTATAGTATATTTAATTTTTACTTGACCTATATATTTAGTTTGAAAATATATGTAGTCCGGTGAAGTTCATCGTTAACTTAAAAGTTAAAACCCTTCGTTAATTTCAAACCCGCCTCTCCTTATGTTCGACGGGCCGAGAAGTAGTTTAGTTTCCAATACCGTCCTGTATCATCTTAGACCACATTAAATTGGTCATGATCTTCACTATCAGGTTGTCGTCCTGCCTCGAACAATATTCACCTCGACAAGTCTTAAGTTGTACGGTTTACCTTTTACATGTTTTGAAATCATTACATGCTATTATATTGTTTGGTGTATATTGTTTTAAAGTTGTTTTGGGTATATTGGTTCTACATTATTCTGTATCAATACACTATAAAATTTTATTGTAAATAAATTTGAGTTCCGGTTTCAGAATCGTAACTGAATCTTAATTATAGCCATGTAGATTTTATGACTTTAATCAGGTTATGCATATAATTTTTTGGAAATTGCATCTTTAACCGTATCTTAACTATATCTTAATTGCTCCCTACTCGGAGTTTCGAGTTTTTTTGGGTACTTTCATAGTACTGGTGTAAAAGTTTGAAACTATAGATGCTGACCTATTACGAGAAATGGAGCAAGGTATTTTTTAATTGGCTTACATTTAAGAGTTGTTGTTAATTGTTACGGATCAAAAGCTCATATAGCAAAGGAGGTTTTTTAAAAGCCTAGGGAGAAAGAAAAGGATAAGAAATTGGTTGTGTTGGAGGCCTGAAAATATTAAAAGCTCTTCACTGATGTTCTCACTAAATTTACTATCTTATATGAGCTATCTTATGTATTTTTGTTTTCTATTATGTACATTTATTTGTTGTAGAATACAGTTTATTTCTGTTGTTTTCTATAAATCTAAATAATGCAACTATTATGTATATTCACTCAATTATTGAAGGAGTGTAAATTGTCTGATCCTGCATCGACGACTTAGGATGAGAAGGTGATCCCTTTGTGTTGCCATGAAGATTAGCTTAAGTATAGTTTTTGTATGTATATGTGTAAGTATAGTATGTGTGTTCTTTAAATAAACATAGTATAGTTTATGTGTTTTATCTGTTGTAGGTTGTAGGTTGTAGGGCACTGTTTTGACTCATGGAAACTTGATCATATGTGTTACAAAACTTAGTCTTAGAGCTAATGATTTTGAGCTAAATGGAAATTATGATCAATTCTGCTAAGAAGTAGTTTATGTGTTTTATATATAGTCGGTTTTAGGGCACTGTTTGACTAATGAAAACTTGATCGTATAAGTTTAAAAAATTTGTTATCTTACAACATTATTTGTAACAAATATTTATTTTATATTCATATACAGATTATTATTATTAATTTTAAAATTACATCACAAAACCGCGCAACGCGCGGTCCGGTTACCCTAGCATTAAAAAATTGGCGAGTAAGTGCGAAATTAAACTGACCTGCTAGATGCAGTCCGTATAATGATGTACTGCAGTCCGTATTTTTGTTATATAATTATATATACAATAGTTATGATATATAACTGATTTGCAATTATCTGCAATAGAAGTAGTATATATGATGTATATGTCTGATATATACAATTATGAACCATAATATATATATCGAAAACTTATTTTTATTTTGGACGATAAAATAAGTAAAATACGCACTGCGTATAGCATATGCTCAAAATAAAAGAAGATGCACACGGAGTACATATTGTGACGCAGATGTATGAACTTTCCTTCAATTCTTATCGCAGCACACCATCAGAGCCATTCCTGCGGGAGTGCGATCCGTGCGGTCGCACCGGGCCCTAAAATTTGAGGAGCCCCAAATTTTATATATTTTATATAATTGCGATATAATTGGAAATTTATTTTAGAGATTAAAAAAAAATTAAGGCAAAATTTGAACTAGAGAAAAATTGAGAGGCACAAATATTTTATATTACGTATATATTTTGTTATGATTGAGGTATAATTGCAAATTATTTATAAAAAAAATTAGAAATATGAAAAAAAAATGAACATAAAAAGATTGAAGATCATAATTTTTTTTTGGCACCGGGCCCAAAAAATTACAGGACGGCCCTGCACACCATTACTACCAAATTTCTCACACATTTCATGCCGCCCGTTGAATATGACTCATGGACTAACATAAGCCATAAGGCTTTTCTTAAGGTCTCACGAATCCTTGTTTTGTTGTTCATATGTATCAGACTCAAGTAGTGTTTTTCATCTGTTAAAGATGTCTGAAATCTATGGAAACTGGGAAAGATTGGTCACCGCCACTCTACGTAGAGAGGAGCTAATGGAGGTTGCACTAAGAACCCCAAGTGAGGCGTCTTCCTTGTCTCAGTCCCCATCTTTCAACTTTGACAGCAATATTGCTCAAGCTTCAGCCTTTTTGTTTAGGAATTCATTTTCCTATCACTGCTTTCTTGAATTATGACTCCAATCTCATCAACAAGGGCCGCTCTGGAAATTTTTATTATGGAGTCTTGGAAAGTGGGATTGAAGTAGCAGTGAAGAGAGTTGATGTGTCTTCCATGGAAAAGGGATTATCTTTCCTTTCTGAGATGGAAGTTTATGGGATGCTGCAACATCCTCGACTCATGCAAATTTGTGGGTTTTGCTCGGAAAATGCAAATGACAAGTTTTTGGTTTATAAGTATATGCATAACAAAGATTTGGCTGGATTTTTGACTAGAAATGTGGATGGTAATATGGAATCAACGTCTCTGAATTGGAGCACTAGGTTGAAGATTGCGACCGGAGTTGCAGAAGGATTGCATTATCTGCATCATCAATGTACTCCACCACTTGTGCACAGGTAGTTTCAACCTTCCAATTTCCATGATCTTCTTTTCATTTTTTTTTATCTTTGGGGAATTTTGTGCTAAATTTTGGATATTTATCTATTAGGGATATTCAAGCTAGTAGCATTCTGCTTGATGACATTTTGAAGTCCAGCTAGGGAGCCTTCTTCAAGTTCATGTTTCTGCTCAAGAAACAGATGGTATTAAAATCAGGACGCCAAGATTTCTCCGTTTAGCAAAGTAAGCATTACTTGTAGTCTTATGTATGAACACCAACATTGTTTTCGATTAGCATTTGATATACTTTTATTCAGGGGATCTGGACAAAGCAATTCAGGTTAACACATTTTGACATTGATTATATTTATACTTTAGTGTGTTTCTCTTGCTGGCAAGTTCACCATTGGAATTTAGTATTAGTGTGTTTCTCATTTTGAATGCAGCAAACGATTAGAATGAGAAGTTTTTCCTTAGAAAAATGCCATTTATTATATGTATCAGCCACTGTGAGGGTGTATTAGAATGCCATAAAAATTACAGATAAAAGCAATAGCTTTCTGGTAATTTTTTTTAATTTTCTGGTTCCTATGTAGCAGATCAGAATCTTTACATTGGGAAAGAGAAGTACTGAAATGGACATTTTTTGTTATATATTTATTATATATTTTTTTAATGAGTTAGAAAAATGTCATTTTTTGGACAGTGTGAGATAGTGTGTGCTGATAATTATTGCTAGAGAGTGAGTGCTGATATTGAAGTTACTCGCCTGAATCTAATTCTGACTGAGCTGGAGCATCTCTTTCTTTTCCTTTCCTTTTGGTGCAGGAACATCAAATGTAACACGCGCCTCTGATGTCTACTGCTTGGGAAAGGTTTTACTTGAACTTGTCACAGGGAACTTGTATGATTCTACCAGGAAGGGTTGGTTGGCCACCACAATGCGTCACATCATTCCTGATGATAAGAGACTGGTTGTAAACATCGTTGATCGATCTCTAATCATAGATAAGAGACATTTTATGGAAGTATGGATGTTTGCATATATTGCCAAGGTATGTCTCACTCACACTCCTTCTAAGCGTTTTAGAGTTGAAGAAATCCTCATGGTTTTGAATAATTTAGAGAGGTCTAGAAAGTATGGCTCCCAAGTTTCCTCAGTTTGGATTCAAGTTCAATGCTCATTTATATTATGTCAGTTCCCTTTTGGTGGTGGATCATATCCAAGCCATTTTATTCCTTCAAAACCACTTATTGAACTTTTAGACTCATGTATGTTTGTTCGTTTTGTTCACCATTCAGATTTATTTTTAAACTTGTAGGGAGGGTGACACGTGAAATGATACCAGAGGATGTTCTAGGTTGGAGCGCAACTTCACGTCTGAAGTTTGATGGCATGAGGATCAGGAGACTTTTGGACAACTATTCAGTGATAAAACCTCGACGATATTCCTTTGCTGATCTTAAAAAGATCACAAACTGCTTTAAAGATAGTGTAGGCAAGGGTGGTTTTGCTAATGTGTATAAAGGAACGCTTCCGGACCAAGTTTCTGTTGCTGTGAAGCTGTATGAAAAATCATCAGAAGATTTCATCAGGGAAGTGGCGGCACTGGGAATAATTGACCATATGAATGTGGTCCGCTTGTTAGGCTTCTGCACAGATGGATTCAAAAATGCTCTTATCTATGAGTTTCTCCCCAATGCTTCTCTGGACAAATTCATATTTCAAGATCATCCGTGTGCACTTGGAGTAGACAGACTGCAACTCATTGCTATTGGAATAGCTCAGGGAATTGAGTACCTCCACCAAGGTTGTCGACAAAGGATTGTGCATTTCGATATAACCCAGAAAACATTCTATTAGATGACAACTACAATCCCAAGATTTGCAATTTTAAACTAGCTAAGCTCTGTGGGAAGGAAATAAATGCCCTTTATGGTGTTCAAATTAGAGGAACAAGAGGCTACATAGCACCTGAATTTATCACTGGTAACCATGTGTCTGAAAAATCTGATATTTATTGCTTTGGAATATCATTGCTAGAAATGGTGGGAAAGAGGAGGAATTTTGAGCGCAATCCAGCTGAAGCTGATGATGATATGGACAGCTTCACTGCATGGGTTTACAATCGTCTACTTAGCGGAGAAGGGGTAACGTTACAAGTTGAGAGAGAATTGGAGGACAAGATTTTGAAAAAACTAGCGACTGTGGGGCTTTGGTGCATACAAGACGAGCCTGAGAATCGCCCTTCTGTGACATCACTTCTCCAAATGCTTCAAGGGAATGGACAAAATCCGAGTCTTCCTCTTATTGGCTCAATCTCAAACTTCTCCAAATCAGTCACTGAATCAGATGATGAGGCCACGGGACTCCAACCCCCAAGAATGGCAACCAGTCGAGGACAGGTTGGATCAGATGATGATACAAAGGACTCCACCCCCAAGAAGGGCAACCAGTCAAGTACAACTTGATCTCTAGCAAGTAGCAAGCATATTATCCAAAAATGCACTAGTTGCTTAGCAGTTACCCTGATTTGTGATTGCACTAGTTGCAAAGCTCAGTTCTTGTTTACACTCCTCAGAGATGCTTTCCCGCTCGAAAATGTAACACATGTGATGCAAGTTGAAGATAATCAATGGAGAGAAATCAGATGGTAAAAAGACTGTCCTTTCTCATGTCAAATGCAACAACTTCTATTATTCTGAGCATCATGCCACAAGGGGTAATTAATACTCTATAGTTCAAACTAAATGAATTCAACATGTATGATGTATCCAAAAAAACAAAAACAGAAATCAACAGGTATTTGGTTCAAATACAATATAGGTATACACCATAAACACGTCATAATCTTAAGATGTAGCAGTTTCAGCTACTTGTTTCAGAGCTTAAACAACATACCTACACTCAACAATGTCACAAAGTTAGGATTATTTTAAACAAAATTCAGGTTTGTATTAAGCTTTACTTATCAAAAATAAAAAGAATTTTTCGTAGGCGATTTATCAATTTAACACATCAATCTTCTTCTTTTTTAATAGAATATATATTAATAAACTGACATAAGTAGTATTATTTTGAACCCTGGATCAATTTCTAACCGAGATAAGATCAATGTTGCCTCTTAAAATAATTTTACCCACGATACGTCGAACTTGTTGAGTTATTTGTAATCTAGTGCCGCTATACAAGCATGAAATCTGATCGATATTTCTTAACAAAATGACCGGGACACCAACCTTCAGACTCAACTTATGTTTAGGTAAACCTGAACACTTATATCGGTATTTGATATTCTTTGATTTCTATAGCAAGTGATATTTAATAATATATATAAATTAATTAATATAAATAATAAATATATATTTAAAACGTAGTAATTTTTACTTACATATTCTTTTATTAGAAGTTTAGAATTTATTTTCGCTTCGATACATCATATTCTTTTGTCTTAAAATTTTCCTATTTAAAAAATTACAATATTATTATATATTATTAAAATTACAATATTTTTAACAAAAATAAGACTTTTCAGATGTATTTTAGAAAAAAAAACCTTTATATATATATTAATAAAGTTTGATATTTCTAATTAAAAAATAAATAATTGAAAATTGTAGTAGTAATGCTGTTGAGATCGAAAATCAGAAATTACATGTGGCCATTCTGTGGGCAAGACGCGTGGTGTATCTACAAATAGGATGTCCGATATCCCCAAACATCATTCTCTCGCTATCTCGCTCTCTCATTCTCTCTCTGAGTTACTGGCTTTGTTCATCCCCAATCCATGATTCCCAAACCCTAATTCTCTGATCATAAACCGTTCGTCCGCAATTCACCATTCTCTGATCATAAATCGTTCACCCCCAATTCACATTCCCAAACCCTAGTTCTCTGATCATAAATCGTTTGTCCCCAATTCACCATTCTCTGATCATAAATCGTTCATCCCCAATTCACCATCCCTAACCCTAATTCTCTGATCCATAAAGTTCTGAGTCCTCTCCCCAAAAGTCATGGGTGACGAATACTGTTCGGAGTGTAAACAGTTCACGGTGATCGTGGATTACACTACGGGAGACGCCGTGTGTGTGGAATGCTCGTTGGTTCTTGGGGACCATTGCATCGACCAAACACCTGAGTGGAGGGTTTTTACGGCTGATTCCGGCGGCGACGATGGACGTGATCCCAATCGCGTCGGTGGGCCCGGAAACTCGCTGCTCGATGATGGCTCGCTCCAAACATTCATTGCCAAGCAAAATGGAGGCAAAGCTCCACGGAAGCTGGGCCTAGGCCTAGGCAGCAGCGAGCGCCACAACCAGAAGCTGGTGAAAGGGTTCGGATCCATAGCCTGTATGAGCGAGCACCTCGGCCTCACTGCAATGAGCACGATCGCGAAACGAGCCTGTGAGATATTCAAAAACATTGAGGCTGCGCCTCATCGGTTCAATAATGGGGATGCAATCTTGGCTGCTTGCTTGTACATTTCCTGCAAGCAAGAAAGCAGTAAGCGAACCCTGAAAGAAATATGCTCGGTTTCCAACGGTGTGATGCCAAAAGATATCGGGCGGGCTGAGAAATATATAGCTAAGATGGTGCCTTCCATGGAGGTGTGTGGTCATGAATCCGGGAGTGAAATGATGAGCCGGTTCGGGTCTCAACTCGGGCTCAAGTTTCAGGCTGTGAAAGCTGCCCAGGAAGCTGTGGAAAAATCTCAAGAGCTGGACATTAGGAGAACTCCTGCGTCCATTGCTGCTGCTGTCATCTACATGGTTGCGCAGCTTTCAGGCGATAAAAAGTCTCTCAAGGACATTTCTGATGCAACCGCAGTTGCTCAAGGGACTATCAGAAACTCGTACAAGGATCTCCATCCTTACGTTTCCAAGATTGTTCCCACTTGGTTCACCCAAACACTCAAAGTATAGATATGCTTCATGTGTTTGTGCAGATGATTCAAATTTTTATTTCCTTTGGTGTCAAAGTTTTACAGATGATTTATTTTTCTGCTACTTTACTTTGGTGTCAATATGCTCTATATGCCCTAATTCCTTTAATTCACTCTCATGTCACTTGTTTTCTGCCATGTTTCTTTCATTTTCTGTATTGTCATGGTGTGTCTGTCTGTTGCTGATTGAAATGCATGAGTAACTTTTATGGAGTATGCTACTGCAGTTTGTGTTTGTTTCTCTTTGGTTTCTTTTGGTGTTGGGTAAATGCTTGTGACCTCGGGAGGGATGGATGGAAGCATAATCCCATATGGTCCAAACCAGCAAGTCTGTGCACTCAAGTGGTCTTTTCCGGGGCTGCAGTTAGCCACAAGTTTGCTGTCAAAGTTGAGGTATGATGGAAGCTTTATTCTTGAAAGGCTTGAGCGTTTGCAGGTTGGAGCTGGGCATACATTTCAGGACATGTTGGCTGTATGTGCGTTGCTGAGCGAACCCCTACACTAAAAGTTTTAATCTTTTCTGATGCGGGTCCGAGTCAAGATGAGAAACATAGTGTTTGGGCATTGGATTTTACTTCTGCTTTGGAAACACATGGAGGTTTTGAGGAAGGTTGTTCTGGTTCCTCCTGCGGGTCTTGGCAAGCGTTGTACTGGATCCAAGTTCTAATGATCTTATGAAGTTTTTGGTGCAGAGGAGGACTGACTGAAGTGTCACTCATCTTCCATGCATATTCATGTCTTGGATTCAGGCAATGCAGTGAATGGTGTTAGTCTGTAGTCTTATGCATCTTCCATGCTTTCACGTTTTGGTTCAATCGCAATGTAGAGTGCGTGTTACTGATGTGTAGCAATGTAGCAGCTTGTGGAAAACTTTAATTAATCAATATAGTACTTAACATTTCTTGTTATATAGCTTGTGAATGCTTTTCTTTCTCTGGTGCTTTTCTGTTTCTGATTTTGGTTTACAGTGCTGCTGTTTATATTCTTCCATCATCAGATCCATTCATACTTTTTTTAAAAAAATGAGCAGAGTGTGTGCTGTAACTTGTAACAAGAATATCACTAACAATATTCATTGATGAATGCATTTGGTATACAATTAAGCATTCAGTTAATTAAAAGAGGCTGAACTTGAAATATTAGCAGATGGAAAAAGATTAATCGTATATTAGTTTGGATGAATGAATGCAATCAAATTCACCCACTTTAGTTTAGTTTGTTGATGACCAGAAAAGTATTACCAGAAAATTGAAACATCATTGTTAGTGCATCCATAAAGAGAGTCTTCAAAGTAAAAGACCAGTCTTGTAAAAGAGCAGTCTTCCATAAACGTATCAAACAAGTAGTCTTGTAATTAGGCATCCATAAAGAGAGTCTACAAAGTAAATGCAATCACCATCTCCCAACTAATCTCTAGTTCCCAACTTGTGAGGAGAAACAATACAATTAAAAGAGCAGTAAAAGAGAAAATTTATGTGATGAAATGGAGCTTGCTAAAGAGAGAGATGATGTTCAGAGTGCCATGGATATGCGTATGGAATATCGTTGCATGAAATGGTTGGAAGGAGGAGGAATTTGGAGCGCTATCCAGCCGAAGCTGATGATGATATGGACTACTTCGCTGCATGGGTTTACAATCGTCTACTTAGCGGAGAAGGGGTGACGTTACAAGTTGAGGGAGAATTGGAGGACAAGATTTTGAAAAAACTAGCGACTGTGAAAAGATAACAAAAATTAAGTATCATCCAGGATGCAGACAGTGAAAAGAATGGTATGCATCCATTCTCTGTAATAATCTGTTACATTTTCTTGAATCAGAACTAGGGTTTATGTCTTTATGAGTAATTTTATTGTGATTTATGCAGTCTGAAAAAGACAAATTTAGTTATGAACTTCTTTGTAACCATTATGGCTGGAGCAATTTTTGGGTTCTTACTTGGAGTCTCAGTTCCAGTTATTTCAGTTTTCAAGGTAAATTTAAATCCTTTCAAAAAAAATTTAGCCCTGCTTCTCTGCACTTGCCATACATTTTCAGGAGATCGGGCATCAACTTCACCTTTCTCATCAACTTCGTTAGCTTCTGCCTCCTTGCTCAAATTCTTCTTGACACTTGTTTAACAATAATCTCTTAAATGTGACTTTCTCATCATTTATGGTCAGCTCTGGTAACTCAGCATCACAGAAAGTTGGCTCCATAAAGGCCTTATCAAATATTTGGGAAATCACACCAGTTAAGGTGATAACATTGTCAATATTGACATTCTGAACTTGCTCGAATAATCTTTCCAAGTTTTGAGGAGTGAGCTTGTTCAATAAGCCCTTTAATTGCCTCATCTGTCACTTTACCAATTTCATACTCCCTCTCTGCTTTGTGCATTACTGCTAGTGGAGTTTGAGGGGAAGGCATTATACCCCTTTGATGATAACCAGTTCCACGGTACCACCTCTCAGAGTCGGGATTGTTTCTTGGTTATGTCATTGGTGAGTGACTCAGTTGCATTGTCGGTTTTTGTGAAGCATATCTGAGATTTTGTTCTGAGTATGTGCAATTTTTTATCAGAGACTCCCTAGTAGGTTTTGTGAGGAGCATATGCCCAAAGCACATAGTACTGATTTCGTTCTTGAAGATGAAAATGGCTCTGAGTTTCCTGATGTGTACCTTGGCAACCGAGCTGGCCTGAGTGGCGGATGGAGAGCTTTCGCTCTACAACACAAAATAGATGATGGCGATGCTCTTGTGTTCGACATGGTTGAGGAAACCAGCTTCAAGGTTTGTTGAACTATATAGATTTTCAAATATTATTCACAGCGATCGTATATAATTCTATAACAACAGGTTCTTCTTGACTTCGTTGCAGGTATACATAGTTAAAGCAGTGGATTTTTCCAACACAGATGATTCAGAAGCCGATGAAGCTCCTCGGAAAAAAACAAAGAACTTGAAGCGCAGCAGAACGAAGAAAAGCAACAAGTCCTCTGGAACTGATGATTCTGAGTCTGAAGACAGCGAAAACGAGGAAGCAGCTCATCAGAAGAAAGCAAAGAAGTTGAAGCGTGGAGCCGGGAAAAAGAAGAAGAGCAAGAAGCCTGCTGATGATTCTGAGTCGGGTTCGGGAACTGAAGATGACGCTCCAAAGAAAGTGCAGAAGCAGAAGAAGAATACGAAGGCTGAGGATCCTGCAGTTGATGTAACAAGGAGGCACAGTGCTCGACTGAAGTCACAGTAGAAGGTGTGGAATCTAGTTTAGGGAAATAACTGGATTATGCAATATGCATCTAGTTCTGTTGGTTTTGCTACCTCTCAAGATGATGAGAAGGCCTTTTGTCAGTCAACTTTTGAGACAATTTGGTAGAAAAGACCTGTCTTGGATTAGAAATGGTTAAGTAATGATATTTTAGATTGCACTTGATTTGAGACGATTTATTATAAAAAAGTAATGATATATTAAGTAAGATGATATGTATGTATGAATGTATATGTATATATGTATGTGTGTATATATAATATATATATAGTTTCCTTTCTTTTTTTGCTTTCTTTTTTGTATACCAAATAATAAATATGACCTTTTTAGAATATGCAAATGATGAAAAATACTATTGCAAATATATAAAGAATGGAAAAGAACACAAAATAAATAATGTACTAGTACATGATAATTCTAATTCTAATTCCGTGTCAATCTTTTAGTTATCCAAACACAAGAATTGAAATTACAATCTCAATTCTTAAGTAATTCTAGTGTTAGCCAAACACTAGAATTCATAATATATTTGATCACAAATTCTCTATTTCAATTTTATGGCATTAGAATATCAATTCCAATTCCAATTCTAGCAACCAAACACACCCTAACAATATTCATTGATGAATGCATTTGGTATACAATTAAGCATTCAGTTAATTAAAAGAGTCTGAACTTGAAATATTAGCAGATGGAAAAAGATTAATCGTATATTACTTTGGATGAATGAATGCAATCAAATTCACCCACTTTAGTTCAGTTTGTTGATGACCAGAAAAGTACTACCAGAAAACTGAAACATCATTGATAGTGCATCCATAAAGAGAGTCGTCAAAGTAAAAGATCAGTCTTGTAAAAGAGCAGTCTTCCATAAACGTATCAAACAAGTAGTCTTGTAATAAGGCATCCATAAAGAGAGTCTACAAAGTAAATGCAATCACCATCTCCCAACTAATCTCTAGTTCCCAACTTGTGAGGAGAAACAATACAATTAAAAGAGCAGTAGAAGAGAAAAAGAGAGAAAACTTATGTGAAGAAATGGAGCTTGTTAAAGAGAGAGATGATGTTCAGAGTGCCATGGATATGCGTATGGAAAATCTGATATTTATAGCTTTTGAATATCGTTGTATGAAATGGTGGGAAGGAGGAGGAATTTGGAGCGCTATCCAGCCGAAGCTGATGATGATATGGACTGCTTCGCTGCATGGATTTACAATCGTCTACTTAGCGGAGAAGGGGTGAGGTTACAAGTTGAGGGAGAATTGGAGGACAAGATTTTGAAAAAAACTAGTGACTGTCGGGCTTTGGTGCATACAAGACGAACCAGAGAATCGCCCTTCTGTGACATCACTTCTCCAAATTCTTCAAGGGAATGGACAAAACCCGAGTCTTCCTCCTATTGGCTCAATCTCTAACTTCTCCAAATCTGTTACTGAATCAGATGATGATATGGAATCAGACGATGAGGCCACAGGACTCCAACCCCCAAGAATGGCAACCAGTGAAGGACAACTTGGATAAGATTCAGATGATGATACTGAATCAGATGATGAGACCAAGGGCCTCAACCACTAAGAAGGGAAACCAGTCAAGCACAGCTTGAGCTCTAGCAAGTAGCAAGCACATCATCCAAAAATGCACTAGTTGCAGAGCAGTTTCCCTTATTTGTGGCTTCACTAGTTGCAAAGCTCAGTTCTTGTTTATGCTCCTCAGAGATGCTCTCTCACTCGAAAAATGCAACACGTAATATAAGATAAAGATAGTAAATGGGGAGAAATCAGATGGCAGAAAGACTCTCCTTTACTCATGTCAAATGCAACAATTTTTATTATTCTGAGCATCATGCCACAAGGGGTAATTGATACTCAAAGTACAAACTAAATGAATTCAACATGTATGATGTATCAAAAAATAATAATTCAACATGATTAGGTTCAAATACAATATAGGTACAAACCACAAACATGTCATAATCTTAAGATGTTGCAGCTTCGGCTTCTTGTTTCAGAGCTTAAATAGCATACCTACACTCAACAATGTCACAAGGTGAAGCCTTTGTGACCACATGTTCATTCACTCGCCATAAAATTTCGTCACTTTTAACTTTTAAGAGACAGCTTGTAAGAGGAGGCAACTGCTTAGCGGATATAACATGAGTGATTTGCCAAGATTAAAAGAGCTTGCGCTGAGATCCCATCCTTCTTTTCCTTAACCGCTCAGCAATGAGGAAAGAGAGTTCTAGAAATTGGGAAGCATTTAGTCTAGGATCACAGTGTGTGTGGTAGCGAGAGCTAAGATCATCATAAGTCACAGTCCTTGAACCACCAATGCATTCTGTCACATTTTGTCCCGTCATTTCTAGATGAACTCCTCCAGGGTGGCTCCCTTCTTGCTCATGTACATCAAAGAAGGCTCGAACCTCAGCCTAAAAAGTACACGTAATGTCATGACAGCGAAAAATAACTTCTCCATGTGGAGAGACCTACATTTAGTCACATGCGGATCAAAACTGAGATGATCCCACTAATCACTATCAAGCATCGCTGAGATCCTTTAAGTGTTGACCCCTTGTTAATGAAGATTTTTGTTCCCAACTACCACCAATAGTGTATTTGTGTTTGTTGAAGGACTACTACTACTACCAATAATTGAAATGCATGCAAACACACATTGGCACCTACAACAATGGATTCTAATACACGGTCCACTTTTAGTTGTCAAGCTCTCAAAATTTAACTGTTAATTTCTTTGGTCTACCATGCCCAGAAATTTATTTTAAACCCCAAAAGACGGGATGACTGAACAAATTTCATACTTACTCCATTCCACAAGACTAGTCATGTAAAAAACAGGAAGATACAATATTTTCCAAGAAAGTTCAACAAGTCAGCAGTCTAATTGCCCCGTATACACTTTAAACTGAACACGTTAGTACAGAATTAACAACAAAAAGTAAAGAAGAATTTTTCATACCAGGATTGCATCAAAAGCACGAGTTTTGAGTCCACAAGGAGCTTTGATAGTGTTTCCATGCATAGGATCGCAAACCCAAGTTACAACCTGTCCAGCTCCACGAACAGCCCTAATCAAATGGGGAAGTTTAACCCTCATGTTCTCAGCACCCATCCGAAAAATTATAGTTATTCTCCCAGGCTTGTTAATGGGATTAAGAATCTCAATGATGTTGACCAGATCATTGGGATCCATTTTCTGGCTAACCTGCAATTTTATATAATTTTAGGACACAAAATGGAGATTCAGAAGTATATTTCAGACAGACTCAGTACTAACTTCAATATGACATATCCTGAACTGTTATATTACTACTATTTAAGCAAAACTTGAAACGTAAAATAACATCATAGGTACCTTAATTCCCAGGGGATTAGCAACCCCTCTGAGAAATTCTACATGGGTGTCATCAAGTTGCCGAGTGCGCTCCCCAACCCAAAGCATGTCATAGAAGAGGCCTCTAGTAGAATCCTCTCTGGTAAGTGCTTGCTCATAAGGCAAAAGCAAACACTCGTGGGATGTCCAGAATTCAGTCGTTGACATGATAGGGTGCTCAATTGTAAGTCCAGCAGCAGCCATGAAACCCAAGGCCTCATCAACCCTGTGAGCTAATTCTTGATACCTACAATATAATCAAGTACCACACCTTGTCAACAAAGGTAATCAAAGAAATATAACATCAGAAAAGATAAAGTGAACAATGTCTTGATTTCGAATCAATCCAGAAACAAGGAATGCATGTTCTTAGCTTCTTACGCATACATATCTCCTTGTTCACTGTTCTCAACAAAATCAAGGTTCCACTCAATAACTCTCTGCATTGCAGCATAACCACCAGTGGCAAACGCTCTAAGAAGATTGAGAGTAGCTGCAGATTGACAGTAAGCCCTTGTCAACCTCTGAGGATCAGGAAGTCTAGATTTCTCATCAAAAGTATCGCCATTGATGTTGTCTCCCTTGTAGCTGGGAAGCTTCACACCATCTATCTCCTCCATTGGGTTAGATCTCGGCTTTGCAAACTGACCAGCCATTCTACCAACCTATATCAATTGCAAAGCCATGGTCAACACCCCAATCATCAAATTAATTAAGTTTGAGACTTCAGAAAAGTTCAGCATTGAACATATGTATCAGGCCTTACACCAACAGCTGATATCATACTCTAAACTCTAAACTTTGAACTTTAAACCCAGTTCTAAATAATTTTGACCTTTCAGGAAAATCGCCATCATCTATTAAAATCTGAATTTTTAATTTGTTAGCAGTATGTTTTCCTATACAACACACGCATGATGCACACACACAAGCTAAAAGATCTTTCTAGTAATAGGTTCATCAAGTTTCAATCAAAACATTTGAATAATATCACAATAGAAGAACAAAACTTTTCAGGGATGAGACCACTGAAAAACATCCAATTCCAAACCATAAACATATAAAAACATATCCAGCAAACTGAAGCAAGTACCTTAACAATAGGCATCTGACCACCAAACATGAGGACAATGCTCATCTGAAGAAGAATCCTGAAAGTATCCCCGATGTTGGCATTGAATTCCTTGAAACTCTCAGCACAATCCCCACCCTGGAGAATAAAAGCGTTCCCCATGGCAGCCTGAGCAATCTTCTCCTCCAAACTTCTAGCCTTCCCAAGCAAAAACCAATGGGGAATAGGCCTCAATGATGCTCAGAACATTCTGCAAATCCTCCTGGTTCGGGTACTCGGGGAGTTGCAGAGCCTTCTTCGTTTTCCAGCTGCTAGGGGTCCATTTCCCCTGTTTGTCCAGCAAGGAAGGGGCTGAGGTGGCCGACGTGATTGGCTTTTTTTTAGAGGATTACCATCATGGAGATTGCCATTTGATTGATCAAGATTATGCAACATGGAGATTACCACTTATCAGAATACTTTTCCCACATAATATAATTCCTCATATTCAAGCTATGCATTTGGATATTGAAGGACAAGATGAGGCACTTTGGAGATGGAATAAGGATGGGAAATACACAGCTAAGTCAGGTTACCATAAGCCAATGGGAGAAACTGAGACTAATAGGCCCACACCTAGACTGAGTACAGCTGCAAGAAAGTTTTGGGCTCAAATCTGGAAACTCAAGATTCCACAAAAGTACTTAATTTTTACATGGAGACTGCTGACATGAAGTCTTCCAATAGGAGTAAACGGAGTTAAAATAAAATTGGATGTAAATGGAGTTTTTCCAAGATGTCAACGGTCTCTGGAGGATGAGCAACATCTATTTTTGCATTGTATGGAATCTAAACAGGTCTGGAATGCAGCAAATGTAACAATGGGGCAACTAAACTGATGCGGACTTCAACACATGGTTCTTTCGGGCAGTTCACAATAACCAGGAGAATCACAACTCATCAAGACAATCTTACTCCTATGGGAAATATGGAAGCAGAGAAACAACAGAGTTTTTGGTTAAAGGACTGTACCAGCAGTTCAAAGTGTGCAACAAATGCAGGCTGAACTAGTGTTGGTAATGAGAAATAACCAACTTCAGTCCTCAGCTACAGAATCTCACTCAGAATTACACACGCACAGTCGTAACACATCAGTGCAACTGATCAGACACGGAGACTCAACCGAGAGTATCCCTCAAGCATTTAGAGAATCAATGAAACTAGGAGCTGCTGGTTGGAGAATTTGATGGCTTGGTTGGAGAATTTGGAAGCGAGGCCTTTGGAAGCCTCGACCGAGAGAATGGTTTGGGATATAACGGATCTGACTCGACCTTTTCTGTGGAAGAAAGAGCGCAAAGGGATTGACAAATCCTCGCAGAAAGACAGCAGGAGGAGGAGAGACAGAGACGTCTCATGGAATCCTTGAATCAACCCATACGGCATAACCCGCCGGGCTCTGAGCTGCCCCATGTCAACCTTGTCTCAAACACCCCGTCGAGAGGAATTCCTGACGATGTCCGAGCACTGATGAGGGATTAACATTCCCAGTACCCTGACTTTGTTGCATCTTTGATAAATTCAAGTCAACAACTTCATGCCTAGACGCATGAAGCCCCAAGCCGAGTATCTATCCCAGGAGCTCGAACAGCACCACCCACTGATCACAACCAACAACGAAGATTCTTGGATGACTTATCCCGGAATCTACCTCCCTACAGCACTCAGAGGAACCTGCCACCACCTCCTTATCCAGCCAATCACCATGATGAAGGCCTAGGGCTGAGCAGAGAAGAGGTGCGAAGGATGCGCATCAACAGCATCCAAGAAGAACTCAGGCGCGAGAAGAGGGAGCGAACCCAGAACGAGTGGCAAACCAGTGCCGATCGGCCTTTCACCCAGGACGGAGCCTATCCTACTCTGGGAAAATACGAGGTCGACCAGGAAATCAAGCGCATCCTCGGACCCAGAGGACAGTCTGCTCGCTCCCCCTTCTCCCGACATATCGTTAATCTCCCCTTTGATGGCAACAAGAAGGTCCCGGAGCACTTGCCCACATATGATGGTACTAGCGACCCTAAAGAATTTCTCTCGGTTTTCTTCAAAACCCTAGAGAACCGGAACTTCCACGAGCTGGAGATATGCAAGATTGTTCCCAGTTACCTTCGAGGAAAAGCCCAAACTTGGTTTAGTCAGATGAAACCAGAGAGCTTATTTGATTATTGGGATTTTGCTGAATTTCTCATCCCCGCCTTCTTCCAGAAGAAGAAATTCACTAAATCTCTCGGAGATTTGGGATATGTGCCTCGCCTCGAAGGAGAGACTGTGATAGAACACTATCACAGATACATGGATCTAGCCACAGAGTGTTATGATCGAGATGAGATCCTCTTGATCAATATGTATCGAATGAGTGTGGACGATGACACTATGAGGATGAAGCTGGCAGCAAAGAATCCTACTACCATTCAACATCTCCAAGCCATCATAGAGAAATACGCCAGCAAAGCTGACGCGGTAACGGGCAAGAGACCTCGGGAGTCCTATATGGAGATTGCTATTTGATTGATCAAGATCATGCAACATGGAGATTACCACTTATCAGAATACTTTTCCCACATAATATAAATCCTCATATTCAAGCTATGCATCTGGACATTGAAGGACAAGATGAGGCACTTTGGAGATGGAATAAGGATGGGAAATACACAGCTAAGTCAGGTTACCATAGGCCAATGGGAGAAACATAGACTAATATGCCCACACCTAGTTGAGTACAGTTGCAAGAAAGTTTTGGGCTCAAATCTGGAAACTCAAGATTCCACAAAAGTACTTAATTTTTACATGGAGACTGCTGACAGGAAGTCTTGCAATAGGAGTAAATGGAGTTAAAAGAAAATTGGATGTAAATAGAGTTTATCCAAGATGTCAACGGTCTCTGGAGGATGAGCAACATCTATTTTTGCATTGTATGGAATCTAAACAGGTCTGGAATGCAGCAAATGTAATACTGGGGCAACTAAACTGATGCGAACTTCAACACACATAGTTCTTTCGGATAATTCACAATAACCAGGAGAATCATCAACTCATCAAGACAATCTTACTCCTATGGGAAATATGGAAGTAGAGAAACAACAGAGTTTTTGATTAAAGGACTGTACCAGCAGTTCAAAGTGTGCAACAAATGCAGGCTGAACTAGTGTTGGTAATGAGAAATAACCAACTTCAGTCCTCAGCTACAGAATCTCACTCAGAATTACACACGCACAGTCGTAACACATCAGTGCAACTGATCAGACACGGAGACTCAACCGAGAGTATCCCTCAAGCATTTAGAGAATCAATGAAACTGGGAGCTGCTGGTTGGAGAATTTGGAAGCCTGGCTGGCCTTTGGAAACAGATATAACGGGATCTGATTTCTTCATTGTAGTCACCCTGTTACAGGCTGAAGCAGAAGCTTGTTGGATGGCCATAAAGGCAGGTAAAAGACAAGGAATTCAAAGGTTGAACTTGATCACAGACTTGATTCAGCTTCAACAAGCAATCACAAACCCACATTCTACACCGACTTAGATCTAGGGTATCATCATCAGCATCAGGTGACTACTGGAATCTCTTCGAGAGTTTAAGGTAGTTAAAGTCAATCGTTCTTTCCTACAGAAGGAACATAATCTGGCAACACGCCTTAGTAGAAACATATGTAATAATGCACTTATTTCTATTTCGATGTTTAGTTAATGAAATTCGTATTTGATAAAAAAAAGTCCTGTTTTATCTATAAATATCCAGTACCCATAAGTATCTAAATATTTAAGTACGTATATGAACCTTTACAAGTCCAATTCAGTACCTCGTTCAGTACCCGTATCTCATGGATCCTGTATATCTCCAGAATATTGTCCAGATGGAAGACCTTTGTCATGATGATCAAGATAACGTCGCCACCGTTGCCCATGTTCACGCCAATGTCGATGATGTTCCCAACGTAGCTACTGCCACCCCAATCAACATCGTTGCTGCCCAATTCAATGCCATTGCACCGATCGATGCCGTCGCTGCTCCAAGTATCGCTACACCTAGCCCCATCCTCCATTTTGTACCTTTTCCGAACGTGCCAAATCTCAATGATGCTGCCTCTGTTGATCCCGTTGTTTTCCAAGCATTGGTCCAAGCCTCCGCCGCTGCTGCAAACCTGTATCGTCAACTTGCTGGAGACATTGGGTATCAACCGCTCCAACCAAATAACCTGTACTACGTTCACCCTTCCGATCACACTGGTCTTAAAGTCTCTCAGGTGATTTTGAAGGGCGATAAATATCATGATTGGCGTCAATCTTTCTTTAAAGCTTTGATATAAATGAAAAAAGATGGTTTTGTCGATGGAAGTATTCAGCGAACTTCCTCGAGAGCCACATTCTCGCAAACAATGTGTATGTCAATCTCCACATGCTTAGTACATTGATGGTGTACCGGATTAGAAGAAAGGTACATGAAAGAGATATTGTCACAGTAGACCAATGTAGCTTGTTGAAGAGGAACACACAATTCACAAAGCAAGTCGCGCAACCAGAAAGTATTGGCAACCGTATTAGCTACACATCGACACTCAGCCTTAACACAGGATCTGGAGATAGTGGGTTGCCGCTTGGGATACCAGGATACGAGATTGTTACCGAAGTACACACAATAACCACGAGAACACCGACGAGTGTCCGGGAAGCCATCCCAATCTGCATCTGAGTAAGCAGTGAGGATGAGGTAGATTATGCCTGAAGATGAAAACCAAGATCAAGAGTCCCCTAAACATACCGGATAATCCGCTTGAGAGCCTAAAAGTGTGGTTCATGCATAAAATGACAAATTTGCTGCACAGTGTGAGTAATGTCCAGCCTCATGAAAGTGATGTACTGGAGGCCATCAGTAAGACTGCGGTAAACTGAAGGATCAACTAAAGGGAGGTCAACATCAGCAGCAAGCTTGGACTTGGTGTCGACAAGTGTAGTAGTAAGCTTGCACAAATTCATCTTGGCACGACCAATGATATCGCTGACATACTTCTGTTGAGACAAGAAAAGGTATGACTTGGATCGAGTCACTAAAACATTGAGGAAGTAACTTAAAAGGCTGAGATCCGTTGTTAAGGCCGAGGTATCCCTTGGAGGAATATCCAGGTCCCCAACAATGTTGCTGGACTGTGGCCTGGGCCGTCGACCTATACCGTACTGTAGTACCGTCTATGTCCTATTCCGGTCATTCTCCGGGATGTATAGCGGTGATATCTCTGTAAATGAGCATGTGGTCATTCGTGACGGACGTGGCCGCGTTGCGCCCGCTCCGATGCCTACTTTGATGGCTTTTTTCGCCAATTATTCGAAGAGAAGGGGGAAGAGAAGAGAAAATATATAGTATTGTAAAGTGTTACTAGGTTGCTCTACGGAGAGAGAAAAGAGGAACCCCTTGCTTCTTGCTCACGTGCTCCCTTTTATAGACAATGTATTCCATGTGGGCCAAGTGGGCTTTGTTAGCCCTAGCCATGGATTTGGATCATGACGCCACCTAGGTCAGGCGTCTGGGTCACAGGTAGGCGGCCCTAACAAGTCCCCCAGAGTCCAAGTTTGGATCGGACCAGTTCAGACTAAGGGTTTCAGTCTAGTTAAGTGTGATACTTTTGCACTGCGTATGTGTCTTCACCTAGATAGTTCTCACTCGACTCGGGTCGTCGATCTGGTTGATGAGCTTGGACGTAGATATCCCGTCGCCATTTGGGCGGATCTGACCGCTAGTGTAGGTCTAGGCTCTTGCTACATGTTCCGGGACCATGGTTGGCAGACCACTCAATCTAATCCTTTGTTAGAGACTTCGTAGATTCTTGTCTAGGTGCATGGACCGATGTCAAGGGCCACTTAGGCAGAGACACGCACGAGCTGTCACCGTTCCATTATTGGCCTAAGGAGCCGCCTCGACGGAGCTTCCTGTTCGGCAACTGATAGTCACAGCTGAGGAAAACTGGTAACTGGAATTGAACCGTTCCTTTTTTTTAGCGATTCACGCTTTCATAATAGTATAAACATATCCCAAATTAAAAGCATGATATGTACCACCGGAAAAACAACCAAATGATATGTACCACCAATTAGTGTGAGTTTGGGTGTAAAATTGAAAGCATGTTTAATCTGGATGGCCGTTAATCAAATCTAACGACACACCTGACAGCGCCGTTGTCAGATTATTCTTCTCTATTCGCAGATGGGCCCTGCTGTCTTTTCACTCGGTCTCATTACATTGCCAGCAATTCGTCTTCCTCAACTCCGCCCAATGATTATCAGCACGCACAAAACACCGCTAAACACGCACTCCTCCCGCCCAATGCTCCCGGCCAAAACCCTAGCTCCTGTTAATTCCCTCCTCAATTAATCGGCGAATATTCATGGCGATTGTCACCGGAGACAGGTATCTGGAGTCGCTGGTGAGATACGTGGAAAGCAGCGCGGAGGCGTTGATCGAAGGAAGCTTGGTTCTCAAATTGAACCCCGTGGGGCTGCGCTACGTTCAGTCTCGGCTTGAGGCGCTGGCGGAGCTCGAGAGCTTACTCGCCGGAGCTCCGGTGGACTATCTCCGAGCTTATGTCTCTGACTTAGGTGATCACCGCGCTCTCGAACAGCTCCGGCGCATCCTCCGCCTCCTCCCGTCTCTCAAGGTGGTTTCAGTGCTTCCTCCACCGGCAAGAGACCCCACGCCTCTTTATTTATTGCCGTTCGCTCGACTGAAGGTCCTGGAGCTCAGAGGCTGTGATTTGTCCACTTCTGCGGCTAGAGGATTGCTGGAGTTGCGTCATACTTTAGAGAAGTTAATCTGCCATAATTCAGCTGTAAGAGTATTTATGTATCTACTTCTTGTTCATTTTCTTCTAAAATTTTGATTTATTTATTTTCTGTTGTTTGTGCAATTTGTTTAGGATGCCTTGCGCCATATTTTTGCTAGTAGAATTGCGGAGATTAAGACTTCTCCTCAATGGAATCGTTTGTCATTTGCCTCTTGCGCCTACAATTCGCTGCTCCTCATGGACGAGTCTTTACAGCTTCTTCCTGCAGTTGATACCCTTGATTTGAGTAGGAACAAGTTCACCAAGGTGGACAATCTTCGGAAATGCACAAAATTACGATACCTGGACCTCGGGTTCAATCATCTTAGAACTGTTGCATCATTTAGTGAGGTAAAGTGTTGTTTCTTATATGTTGAACACAGTTTGATTCTTGATCCTTCTGTGTCAGTGTGTGTGTGTGTGTGTGTGTGTTTAGTGTATTAGTGTCTTGGTTAGTCATATTTTTAATGTGTGCAAGTTTTCCCCACTGAGCGCATCAATCATCAATTTTTCAGGTTTCTTGCCAAATTGTTAAGCTTGTCTTGAAGAACAATGCTCTTACTACACTGAATGGTATCCAACACTTAAAGTCTCTCGAGGGTCTTGATGTTTCCTACAACATGATATCTAATTTCTTAGAGTTGGATATTCTTGCTAGCATCCCGTGTCTGCAAAGTTTGTTGTTGCAAGGGAATCCGATATGTTTTACACGATGGTACCGACCAAAAGTATTTAGCTATTTCCCTTTCCCCAATAATGTAAGTGCTGGAATGATTAATGCCTTTATCTTTTGCGATAACTCTCTGAGCTGCATTAAGATATATCTTTGTGTATTTTTAGTTGACACTAGATGAAATCAAAATATCTACAAGAGATTTGTGGAAACGGAAAATTATTATTGCCGGCCGGCAGCAGCGACCTGCTAGTTTTGGATTCTATTTGCCAGCAAAAGATCATGCTGAAGTAGATGGATATGTGAACATGAAAAGGGTATGTATATCTTCACTTATTTTAGCTGACATATGCGGCTTACGTAATTTCGTTGTTTCTTTGAGTTTGCATCTTTTGTATATAAAAGTAATATCTGTTGCAGGCAAGGGCATCCCGATTGGTTAGCATTGAGACTGAGGATGATAGTACTTTTATGTGCTCTGAGCAAGATCTAGGGACAATTGATAGTGATGATCATAGTAAAAAGGATGACCCTGGTTCAGATGAGGAAGCAGAAACAGGAGATTTGATGAACAAAATTGAAGCCATGAAAAAAGAGCGCTCTCATATATGGCAGCGGGAGTTCAGAGAATGGATGTCTCCTGCATCACAGAGTTCAGACGTTAGAAAATTTAACGGGGCTAATGAAAAAGGGAATTTCAACATGGAGGGTGATATGTCGAGAGATTCTTTTCAGTTTTCTGGAGACGATAGCAGTACAAATATCTTGGAATCTGATAACTCTTTTGCTGATACATCTGTCAGCTTGAATGTTCCAAGCTCCCCCAATCAAATTGGTGAACTAACTTCAAAATTTTTGGGGCACAATAATGGGGATTCCTTACCTGTCATGAGAAGCTTTTCTACTATTAAGCAGCATTTGGCTTATCTAAACAATGAATGGCACATGCCCTCAAAGAGCAAAAACTTGTCTGTGGAATCCTCTCAAGTTCCAGTACATGTTAAATCAATAGGAGAAGACATGACAAGAGCCACTACTGCGACCACTAATGTGATTGAGCCCCAGTTGTCATCATTAACCCAAGGTTCGCCTCCTCACTATCAAGAAGATATATTGCAGCGACGCCAGTACTTGGAAGAAGAATTTCTCGAGCTATCGGCAGTATCAGTTGCATCATTGGATAGCGATACTAGTTGCAGTGAGGATGATTCCATTGAGTTCGATTCTTGCATACCTCAGGTTGATCGATCACTAATTAGCAACTTCTCAGGAAAGAGTTTTGGTAATTCTTCCTCTGCACCTTGTTTGGATAATTCCTGCCATGATGGTGATAACCAAGTTTTTCCTGCAAAGATTGTTGGTTCTAATGAGCTTGGTACTACGAACAAGGATTTTCAGTCAGGACGGGTATTTCCAAAACGAAGATCATTAAGGAGAGTTGTTTCTTTAGAAGAGCAGGAGAAGTCAGACGGGGAAATGGAGGTCTTGAATGGTGAAATGGGACAAACATGTCAGGGTAGAGAAGTCTTCCATTCTGAGAACACTGCTTCTGGAGAAGATTCACTACGAGCAAAAGTCTCCGCCTTTTTGAGTGCCGTGAATATTGGAGTTTCTGAAAGTTGCAGGCAGTTTCTGTTCTGCAGATGCTTGCTTCTGGAGAAATCTGAGTCAGTAGACGTTTCCACCGAACTTTAATGTACAAGTTTTAAGTGTCATGCTTATCTTTTTCGACTTGACACGGTGGCAAACAAATACCGTGTTATGTTCAAATGGATCCATTCAGGGTTGCTGCCAGAATGAAATGGTTCACTCTTGCAGATGATCACGATCTAATGATCAATGGAGGTTTGTGAGCAGACTTTCTGCAGTAGACAGGCTCCTTAAGTTGAAGAATTTACTGTTTACTCCGTGTTTTCTCCGTGGTGGAAATACTGCTCAACTTTTCCTGCACTGATACACAAAATATGTGCAAATTGGCGCAGTAGAAGTCTTTGCCTAAGTTAGAAGGCTGTTTATGTTTCATTCTGCTAGGAGGAAGGCTGTTTTTCACATTTCTAGGCAGTTCAGTAGGAACAGAAATTATGGCAGTTTTTTGTTGGTAAATTAAATCTCTATTGAGGCTGTGTCCCTATATTTGTGTAGGCTCTTTATTACTCTCTGAATTTGATTCAGACAGTTGTAACTTGTAAAGTTCACTGTGGGTTGATGAAATTTAAGTAATATATTCCCATTAAAAAGAATATAAAATATAAGCTTTGCTTTACAAGAAAAATAATAATGTGAATATGTTCAACTGTATATCTCGAATTTTTTGAATGTTACTGGTCCAACTCCCATTTGTTTTTGTGCACATTCTTCAACGAGGGCAAAATCAAAATTGGATTTCATCACTGCTAGCAAGTGTACAGTACTTATTAGTGTGCTTAAAGAATAACACAACTTAAATCTCCAACCAAGCGACTCTTTTTAAGAGTAGGCTTCGAAGATTGGCTGGAGTAGAATGAAGACAAAAATTCCACATACTACTGATCTTTTATGCTAAACTCGTACTTGTACTAGTATTACAGTCACTATTTCCAGCTCCTTCTTGATTTAAGCCGCTTGAAAGCCATGAAGGATACCGCAGCGGAGAGAGAATACCTTCAAACAGCGGGGGAAAGAAAGAATAATCAGCAACTAATAAATACAGTACCAGAAACTGCAAGGAACAGAGCAAGGAAGAATGAAAGGAGACTATAGAATGGCAACTACCAATGTTATGTTACTTATGTAAAAAATGTTCATAGACATCGACTAATCAAGATTTTACACTTGTAAACATATAGGGTTTTGATTGAGTTCCATCACTATCACAATTATTTGGAAAACATCGGCAAACATAGTTTCATATGATAATACAAAGTCAAATTTTCAATTATCTGATGGAGGAGGCCTAAGAAATCAAGCTAAATCAAAGGTTCTCCAAAATAGATTTCGGTTCTTAGGATACACGATATCATTGAAACAAAATTTGGTCCTAATCTACAAGTTGGCAGTTCTAATACAGAAATGATAATCTCCTTCTTACAAAATGCATTTGATTATGATAAATAGGTATGATGATATTATTCCACTCAGTATTTCAGCATAACAAAAGCAATGGAGTTGCAAGTAAGATTATACCAAACAAATAGAGATAAGCACAGCACACAATTTCTCAAATGTCAAAACCTCTCTGCATGTAAGCTCCACTTAGACTATTTGGAAGCTTAATTCATCATAACATACATAATTATAGAGAAAATTAGAAGAGCTTAATAGTTTTGGAAGTACCATGTCAATGTGTAGTTCAGATGGTCCTGTGGCATGACAGAACTGCGTATAAGTGCATTGATATCCTTTGGCACAGGGTACGGATTGCTTGGATCAATATCTTCATTAACATCTTCAACGTACATCGTGCTCTCGGGTAGACTGCATGCACGAGCAATTGCAGGAACATCAACATAAAACCACTGACTTGATCTAGGATCATTTGCTGGAACAAATACACTAGGTTTTTCACTACCACGGACAACTCCAATAACTTGTACAGGGGTAACCTTTGGTTTTTCCCCATCATCCTGTCAAAATATTGTTCCATTTAGCTTGGGCCAAAACTATGAAAAATTCTAAGAAAGTAATCAATAGACAAGAAAAAAATTACCTCACTTATTTTTTCTTTAGTAGACCAAAAACTCCTCCACCAAGCTGTTTTGTTTTCTCGAGGTGGAGTAACACTTGAAGACTGCCTGCTTTCTCCTCTACCTTCCAGTGCCTTATCTCTCCATGCGCGAGGGACCCAGCCCCTATTTACAAGAATTGGCAACTGCAAACTGAAGAAAAAAGTTACATGAGCAGATCAAATTTATATACTTTCTGTTTTGGACCAAAATGATATTTTTACTGATTCAACATGAAAGCAACATCACTCAGTAGTAGACAGACCACTAAACATGTAATCAACGAACAAACAAACATAATAATGTGCATGCGGAAATCAAAGGCACCCCGTTTTCTTTGACTTCCCATTGGCAATCTTCTGGCCTACTTCCTAAGTTGTTAAAATTCCCAATCATTTTGTTGAGTAAACCAGATGTGAAGTAAACAATCTGGAATTAGAATCATCTTGAGGGATTCAAATGGTATTTTTCTTTCTGCGAGAGGCTTTCTTTTGTCACTGGCTCCCTATAGAAGTTTAACTTGAGCTATAAAGCTAGGCATTTGAATGGTAAATGAGTTCATTCAGATCATAGAATTTTACTGTTTACATATTGTCTCAATGTTTCTGAATCTGCTCATAGGAAACTATTTTAACATTGTGCTACATTCAATCTCTCTAGCTCATACTCTAAGACGAGCTAAACTAGAAGTTGATGCTATAGCTAAGCTAGTTATGAAGAATAAAATTGACTACAAATTCACTTCTCACAACTACCAGATGGTAATAATGAGACTCCACTTATAAGAATTACAGTCTGGTGAATAAGTAAGGATACTGCTAATATAAAGGCTGTTCATGGCATATCAGTCAACAGGCATGTCTTAGTGATACTATCCCTAAGATACAACTCTCTGCTGATGTATTAATGATCATGGGCGTGAAGTACCTGCACCAAAAACCTTCACTCGACCTTGGTTCAACTGGTGATTTACAACCTTTTGGTAGCTACTTTGCTCAAGTTCTAGCACGACACAGAGATCACAAGAAGAACAGACTTTATGGCTTTTAAACAAGGGACTGTGCTAAAGATGGATTACACATGCCATTGGCAGTTTATCTATCTATCAAGAAAATGGTCCGCTAACATGTCTTACATTCATATAAGCACTCGGAGTGACTCCATTTGTTATAATTTTAGGTTTGAAGAGCTATCAAGAATCCTCCCTCCTATATATGGTTTATTATATATTTAAAAACGAAGAAGAAGCAAACCCTGATGACAATTCTTACCTCTCAGGATCACCTGCAACGGGTAACAGCGGAGTGATAACATAGTATCCATTTTCAGTCACTCCTGAAATACTTCTGGATCGCGGGCCAATATATATTGAGCTTTCATCGTCCCAGACTCCTCTGCATTGTAGCTTCCTGAATTCCAAATCCTCCAAATTCTCACTGGACGGAGCAACTCGAATGGGTTCCAAGGCCAGCCTGTCCTGCCTATATTCCAACACCTTAATCTACACCAACAAAACAAAGCCACACCAAACCAATTAAAAACCCAATATTGAAATCATTAGAACAAAGAGAAACAGTGAAAGTATTCACCTTTTCTTGTCTCCTAACTATCTGCCAGGAGCCGAGGCCAAATGTGATTGCTCCAGGGATGAAAAGCAACAATTTTGACCACACTGACCTCCTTTCTTCATCTGATCATCAATACGTATAATGTATAACTTCCCCAAAACCAAAATATATATAAAGCTATACAAGTTTACATGGAAATAAAATCAATCAATATACCTTGAGCTGCAGTAGCGGAGGAAGTGGAAAACGAAGAAAGTGGAGCCCGAACCCAGTTCGCCGGAAGGGTTCTGCAGCCACCACGGTAGAAGATTCTTCTGGAAAGGGAAGCTACCATGTTTACTGTGTCGTGAATTAGCTCGTCCCCTTTGCCTGCATCTTCAAATTATGAATGCAATTTCGTTGGGCTTTAAGTAGGGGACTATTTTAGATTTTAAATCTAAGCTGGGGGGCAAAACTGCAATTCCCCCTATGTTATAATCTTAAACAGAAATTCCTGGGTTTTACGTTTTTCATTTGTTCCATATAAACAGGACATATGATATTCCAAAAAAATATATAATCAGGGCATATGATATTCCATAAAAAATTGTGCATTTTCAAATATTTCATTATAAAAATTATATATGTAACAAGTTTTTAAATATTGTGCTCTGCACCACTCCAGAATCTGAGTTGAAAGTCAAGCAAATCATCATACCCACCAAAATCCAGGCATTAAAGTTCATGGAAGTATCCTCAATTCTTAAAATTGTAGAATTCGAAGATCTAAGCTACGGTTATGGACACACACCAAGAACACGTAGTAGTTTCACATAGCGTTTAACTGTAGTAATTTCGTGACAGTATTTGATAAATATACAACAAATAAATGATATCTGATAAAAGTTTTTGGGTGTTGGGAGTTTTGAACTTGTTTAAACTGTCATAGTCTCCAGATCAATAATTTGCAATCGGCAAAAATTGTCCAATAAGGTTCCAGTTTCATTAACAGAAGTAAAATTTATATTTGTTTAAATAATAATCAATTCAAATGAAGAGTTACACATTATTACGAACCAGTAGCTGGTGAACCAATTATGTCAGAATCCACAGGCTGCTGGATGGAACGATGAAGGAGAATCAAATGAGTAATCAATTCAAATGTAGCATCAATTCAAATTCAACGAAGAAATGTAGCATCAATTATTTCTACCCTCAGTTATCCATGCAATAATTCAAATGTAGCATCAATTATTTCTCGACATGAAAATTTCTTAGTGATGGTTTTGTACATAAAATATGTAACTTTGATCCACAGTCCTTATTGAACTTGTTGATAGAGTGCGGTTATAATGAATGGACCGTTAAAATTAAATATTGTGCATGTATACAATATGTAATAAAGCTTTGGATAATTGAATTATTTTACATGTCGAGATGAAACAGACGAGATTTGGATTACTTTTTGTGAATTTGTATATGCTCAATGTGTTAATGCATACAATTTTGTGGTTATGTTCCGTGTGAAATTTTTATTAATTCGTGCTGAGTTAATCTAGTTTTGTTTTTTTTTTGTGCAGTATCAATTTCTGAAGAGTCGGCAAGGGAAATTTCAATCATAATCTCAAAGAACTTAAAAATCACGATTACTCATAAAACTTGGAAGATACTAATGACTCGACACTCTTGCTAATGATGAATGAGGTAAGTTTACTTTTACTATATTTAACGTATTTTTATTGTGATTTTATATATTTTTCATGAATTAATCTGTCTTTGTCTTTGTAGGCAACTAGTGGGATTGGTATCAAATGTATCAAATAAATTACCCCCCCCCCCCCCCCCCCTCCCAAATTAATGTCTTTGTCTTTGTGGGCAACTGGTCAGCATACCACTCAGAAATCGTCAATTTAATGTTGAGGAACACATTCTGGTTGGATGATAACGATTAGTGATGAAACATTTCTAGTATTTGTTTAAGTGGGGTCAAGATGTAAACCGAGAGGTTAACCAATATTTTAATCAATCACCCTCATTTTACGCCGTTAACCAATATCTTCATATGCTCCAACTGCATAAAACAAGTGTATAGGAAAACAATGATATTATTAAGTGATGCATTCTTGTGAATGTATAACAGCCATCGAACACCGTGCGAGTAAACGGAATTGGCCAGATAGGTACTACAAACTGGACATCTTGGTTTGACAAAAAAAATAACTCAACATCTTTAGCATACATTGGAACTCATCATTCAAGTGTATGTTTTAATCACCTCTTTGGTATCCATATGTCTCACAGTAACATGAAATAGTTAATGTAGTATATTCATGATTTGCATTTAATATGTGATGGTTGTTCTAAGTTTTTAGGTATGAGTCATTTGATTGAATGTGTTATGCATCAAAGGGTATAGTTGCGTTAACATGTCTGCTTGGATCATGCATTGAATTTAAGTTGGATGGCATTGGTAGTAAGAGGCTCTTGGCTACAGCTTTGAAATCC
This sequence comes from Sherardia arvensis, assembly GCA_948330725.1. NCBI lineage: Eukaryota > Viridiplantae > Streptophyta > Magnoliopsida > Gentianales > Rubiaceae > Sherardia > Sherardia arvensis. The sequence continues at coordinate 30,840,908 of OX415240.1, forward strand.
TACGTTACTGATGTTCAAGCAAAAAGTTTACCTTTCTTTCTACTATACATTTAAAACAGACTATCTTCTTCAATATCTCTACATCTAAAATTCCAAAAAGAGTTTCAGCAATGCAACTTACTAATCTTCTCACTCAATCTTGTTCAGATTATTCGGAGAAGTCCAGGTTCTTGTATTGCTAGCCTATAAATAACATAAATACATTAAACATGCACCTATATACACCCTATGTAATGTATTAGGGCTTCAAATTGGCCCATTGCCCAAAACTAGTAAACGCAAAGCAGATCGGAACCCTTACCAAATTTGCCATTTCGCCTGCAAACTCTCAAAACCCTGGAAGGATGGATGGGATAAGGTTTAGAAAATAAGGTTGGTGGCTTATATAGGGGGTGAAGATAAACCCTAACAAATCTTTTGATTTGGGTTTGGTTGTGAAATTGGCCCATCAATTTCATTTTCCCCATTTTTACAGTTCAGTAAGATGAATGATTCAACCTGCAAAAAACAAAAAAGAACAAGTTAAGATGTAAACAAATAACTCATGTAAGGATATTTAAGAAAAGTAATTCTACTTCCATGTAATATGATGAAACGTGTATACAATTGTTCTTGTTTTGATGATTTGCAAAGGATGATGAAGAAGAAGAAATACAAATTTTTTGAAGATAGGTAAAGGATGATGAAGAAGAAGGAACTATGTAAAGATGAAATGAATAAAATAAGTAATGTATGAAGACTATTGAAAAGATTAGTGAGGAAAATTTTTACATGTAGTATATATAGCTGACTAAGTCTCAATTTTGTTAGCATTTAATCCACCCATTACTCCTATTTCTAAAATACAACTACAAAATTTGAAACATATAAGCAAGGTTAGTTGTAGCATTTGTGGAGGCAGAAATTATCTGAGTCACAGTGTTGATGGGCTTTGGCATCAAGTAAGTGCTTTATCCGCGTCTATTTTTTTTCTTTTTGATTTTCTTTTCACCACTCTATGTAGTTTCGTCTGGCCAAAAGTTTTGGTATTGTTGAAAGCTGGGGATTTAGAGGGAGCAACAGAGGTCCTAAGAGTTTTCATAGGGACTGTAGGGTTAGGACGGATGGGGATTTGGGTAGGCTGACTGTTAGAAGGAAGGGTAACCATAGTTGTATAGCATCAGTAGTCTTAGTGTCACTGGTTATAGCTACATCAATTTTAACAGCCCGAGTAGAGGGATTGGATTTATAGTTGAGCTCATGGGGGAGGGTTCTACAGATAACTGAATCATATATTCCACCTTCCTACGGTGATTACAATACCTTGGGAGGTTATCATCTTCAAATTTAACTTTAGGTACGCTCAATTGAGCAAATTCTGATCTCTAGAGGAATAGGCTGCTGTAAATTCATTTCAACAAAAATTTTGAAAGCATAAGACCTAGTTATCAATTGTGTGGCAGCATTAACCTTAATAAAGGTGCCAATGTAGTTCCCCAACTATTCCAGTATAGAATCATTGTAATAGTAAACTAGGAGTTTATATAGAGTTACCCAAACATGAACTATTGTTGATTCAGTTACAGTGGAGAAATATGGAGTCCATCGGAGAACCCGCATCGGAAATCCCTCAATCGACCAGCTAGCCTTCATCCAGCATCTTTGAAAATCTTCTTTGTTGCCGAATCTGATAAGAACGTGTCGATGATCAATGACACCAAACTGTTAGCTTCCATAAAGTCTGCAACTTTGAAGGCCGCTTCAATCACATGCGTTGTTGTCCTTCCATTGCTGAATTTGCCGATGAGAGCATTTCGATATGGACGAGAGAGTACTTCGATCTGATATGGAGTGAAAATGCAAGCCAACTCACCCTTGTATTCTGAGATCGCTTTGATCTCTGGGTTGCTCGGCAAAGAGGAAAAGAGGGGGGGACTTTGGATTGGAGTGGAGGACGTTTTTCTGACCATTTATCGATGGTGGCTTCGCCATGACGGTAGAGCAGGGGTGGCGAAATGACCATTATCGGCTGGCTGACGGTGTCAGTAGCCGTACAACGGTTATTTTGATCGGAAAGTTTGCGAAATTGGGGATTTATTGAGGAGAGAGGTTGGAGCAAAATTTTAGGATTTATTAAGGGCATATTGTCTATAATTTATCTAAATATTTTTCAATTAAGTTGTGTTTTAAGTAGTTTCATTTCAATTTAGTTTCGATAAAATTTAATTTGATGAAATTCAACTATATTTTTATTGTTTTCAATAGATTCAATTTTACTTCAGTTCCGATCACTTGTTCAGTATAGTATACTTCAATGAAAATAATGTGTGGAGAACTTAACCTAACTTTACTAATTAAGAACGTAAATTACCATAATAATATTTGTACATAAAAGTTAGCAACGTTGAAAATAGAAAAATTGAGGAAACACCTAAATTGAGGTATCCAAGTGTACATTTCACCAAACTAATTAATCTGTATTTTAGAAATTATGAATGTATATTATATTAGTAATAATAATACCGGGCATACACTATTTTAAATTATAAGAAAACCTTATAATGCTCATATTAAATCATACACGTAAGAATGTATAATAGTTTATTATTATTATTTCATCAGGATTATGCGTTGTGACTTTTTCTATTAAGTTTAAGGTTTTAATTTAAGGAGTTAGGATTAATCAGGACCACTTTAATTGAAATTGGTTTGGTTTACTAACCACTTTTCTCAATAATTTTAGAGTTTAGCGTTATAATTTGAATTAGATCTGATTTTATTTCATCATAAGCAAAGGAGTACGTATTTTACAATATGAATTCATCGTACCTTTATTTAAGAATTAAGTTGCAAATGAGCAGTGTTAAATCACACCTTATTATATTAATTAGTTAAGTTCAATTTAAGAAGGACATGACCTAACACTCTACTCATTGATATTCGATTTAGATTTTCTATTCACATAATTAATTTGAATAAGTTTATCTTTATTATATTGTGTATTGTTTTTGTCTTCCTAATCACAACTTTAAATTTACGATAGGATTTCAGGATACAAATCCTTTTTTTGAAACTTATGCTAACTAGAACATTCATACGTGTGATAATCCATGTAAGGTTCTTTTTGTTAAAATATAATTATAAATTAGACTACGTTGTACTTACCGACATTTCAAATTGAATATTCTAATTTGAAGTTGTGCGTTGTTATTTTAAACAAAAATGTACAAATGATATTTTTAAAATGTAATATACAACATAGATAATGCACACTTAAAGTTGAGATGTGTACCATATAAGAATTGACCAAAGTATATTAATATAAAAAAATTATTATAGAAACGTAAACCAAAGAGTGCTACTCCCATAAAGTAGTGTAAATATGCAAGAACTGTCGTCAACCTAACATTCAAAGTGTTCAGGTTGTGTATCTAACATTCCAATACTATTCAAAGTTCCAATATTTGTGTATCTAACAAATATTGAACAATATTGGAATGTTAGGTACACGTTTTGAACACTTTAAATGTTAGGTATAAAAATGAAACAATATTGAAATGTTAAGTACAAATTAACATTTAATTTCGAGCAATGTCAGGTACTAAAAATGAAATTTAATCTTTATTTTGGCATTTGGAGAATTTATTGAACTTGCTTTCGTAGAACCAAACATCTAGGTCTCTTGAAAATATTTAACTCAATTTTGTCCCTTTTCCTTATGTAGATTGGTTTCTAATATCGATCATCCTAAAAAGTCATTTCCTCTAAAGTTGCAAAAAGTTCTCTATATTAATCGTAGAGGTTATTTTTTAAATCCGCGTCAGAAAACATTTCCATTGGAAACAAACTTTACAGGTGTAAAATTTAAAGGTGCCCATATTCGGGCATCACGGTTGTTATTTTTATTATAATTGAATTTTATTTTCCGAATGGTTCAAATTAAAATTTTCAATTGTTCAATTCCTTTTCCAAATTGAAAACGGATAAGGTGTTTGACTATATATACAATACCTGGCCGTTCAATTGTTATCCACTAATTCTTGAATTTACACATTGTTAAATAAGATTGATGAGCAATTTAGTGGGAGAAAGAAAATGGAGTTGTATTCCTCCTGAAATATTAGGTTTAATTTTATCATGCACAAGGCCACGTTTGTTCGTAGATGTTAACCGACTTAAAGCAGTTTGTAAAGGATGGAATCGTGTTCATTACCCAGCCGCTCATTTTTCAATTTGGTTGGTACATAAAGATAAAGATGAATCCACTCTCACATATTATCATCCATTAGCGGATATGAATAACCCTTATATCATGGATATTCCATACATACACGGTGCTTCTCTCCATTGTGTCAAACATGAATGGTTACTTATGTCGAAAGACTATAACATATTCTTTTTCAATCCATTTTCAAGATCGATCATATCATTACCTACCTTACCTTTGTATAAGGGTGAATTTCACGGGTTTACATTTACTTCCGCTCCTACATCAAATGATTGTTTAGTGTTTGGATTTGCACCCCAATCTTTCACAAGTATGGACATTTTAATGTTTTATAAAGACAAAGGAGATTGGACCAATAAAACGTGTTGTCATAAAAGTATGGCTCCATGTTATACTAGTCCCGTGTATCACAAGGACAAATTTTACTGTCTTGATATGTATGGAACATTAGGTGTGTTCGATCCATATACCACAAATTGGACTTTGTTTGAACTATCCGAGAAATATGAATTCGATGTTAGATATAACGAAGGGCACCTTCTGGATTTCAATGGCGAGCTTGTAGCGGTATTCATAAAGAATCCATTTGGGTTGATTGCAGTTAAACAATGGAATGAATTCAATTTGTGTTGGCACGACATCACAGATATTGGTGAATATACGCTCTTTTTAAGCCCTAAGACTACATTTGCAAAGAAGACCACAGAGGAATGTATGAAAAACAAGATATTTCTTTCCCGCTTTTATAAAAATTATGAGCTATTCTTTTGTTTGAAAGATCTCGCATTTAAAACTTTAGAAGGTGATATCCCAACTCGAAGTTTCAGTAATACGGATAAACTTCTTAATACATGCTGGATGGGGGCATAATGCTAATTGGTTACAAAGCATATATGATGCAGGGTTGTGCGTGCAAGCAGGTTACTTGCGCGAAGTCTACGACTCCCTTCAAGGGAGTCTCCCTCCCCATAGGCCCCATATCTTGTGGGCTTACAGATGGGTCCGCATCAGTAGAGAGGGACCTCCATTCATCAAACTACTATTCCAGATAAAAGTTAAGGATTCGAGAGGATTAATCATGTAACTTGTGGAGGGAGAAAACTATGCCGACGGCGGTGGCGGCAGCAAAGCGATGGGAGGTGGCGCACCGCCGTGGCCACGCGCAGACCACCTCGCTCAACCGGGATCGAGGTTATACAGCTCGGTTCGAACATTCATGGAAACTTTCGATTCCGGCGAACATTCACGAAGAAAAGAGAGTACTCATTGGGAGAAGTGACCGGGAAAGTTCGATTGAACGACGCCGCCGGCGGAGGAGAGAGCTCCTGGAAATTGAACAGCCGGCTGATGAATCTGGAATCCAGCACACAAAACGCGTTCTGCTGGAGCTCGATGAGGACCTGGATGAGAGCCTTCTCGGAGAGGAGGAAGAACCCTAACTTCGTCGGGTCCGGGTTCGCGAGCGTGGAAACCAACGACACCAAACCACAGCCGGAGAATCTTCAGTTTTTCCTCTGTTTCTGTTGTGAAGGTTGAGCTCCAGGATTTCTAATTCTCTCAATTCTTGATGACCCGGTTGTGAGCTGGGTTTTTGGAGAATCCGGGTGGTGTTTACATCAATCGATTGGCAAACCCCATTCATTGGTGTTCACTGTAGTTTTTGTTCGACGGAGAGATGGTATTTTTTGTGAACAGAGATATGGATTTTGATCATTAATCAGAAGAACTTAGGTGCTGTGAAAAACACGGATAAAAGTTATCAGCCCCACACGGGTCCTGTTGGGCCATAAAAAAAAAAAAACAACTTAATTGAGGACCAGTAGAAATGGAACACGTCATAGAAGGGAGACTCCCTTCCCAGGGAGTCCTAACAGTGTCCGGTTACTTGTTTGTTTAGTATGGGCACGTGTATTGGTGTGTTTTTTTGTAAAGCAGTTTAGTTTAGTTTATTTTATTTTTTAGTTTAGTTTAGTTTATTTTTCTATTCAGTTTAAAAAAGAATTTTTCAGTTCAGTTAAATATATTTTTATTTTTTCAGTTCAGTTCAATATTTTTTTTTCTTTCAGTTCAGTTTAATGTATTCATATTTTTCACTTCAATTCAATACAGATAAACATTTTTATACATATTTCAGTTCAGTAAATTTTCTCTATATATATTTTTTATTATAACTCTCTACTGTTTTTTTTATTCAATTCAGTTTATATTCAGTTTAATTTAAGATCAAATAAAAATTTAATTGTATCAAAATGTGATTTGATGCAATGCAAAATAATTTAGTTATACTATTTTCAGTATATCTACTTTTTGTTCATCTCATAACAATTCAAATCAGTTTTTTTGTAAGTTTGTTGATACTATTCAACCTAATGTAGGTGTATTATTAGTATTTTAGTATGTATAAATCAATAGACCGTGTTCGATCAAATAGTTCAGAAGTAATATCACTATCTTGTCATACATTTAATATTAATTCAAATCAACTCAGTTTCAAACAATATCAAATCAATTCAAAATAATGACATTTAGTTCATTTCAGTATCTTCATCATGAGGGTATAGAATGCAAAATTATTGTTGTTACATTCAGTCGAACTTTATTCATTTTTTCCTTTTTTTTGAACTCGATTCATTTCTTCCTTCATTTGAGTACTGAGCAATTCCTTATCCGCCATTCCTTGAACATTATCGTCATGCTCTACAACAGGTATCCCAAACTTTTCCATTCACATATAGTTATGAAGCGTGATTGTTGCTACTATTGTGGCCATTTGCCACTCCTCCTTCATTTGAGGCGTCGCTTGTAGCCTGTGTCATCTATTCTTTAAGTTGCCAAATGACCTTTTCACAGTGTTTCGTAGAGAAGAATGTCGATAGTTAACCAGTTCAGTTCAGTTCAATATATTTTAAGTTTTTTCAGTTCAATTCAGTATTTTATATTTTTCAGTTCAGTTCAGTATTTTTATTTTTTTCAGTCCAGTTTAGTATTTTTATATTTTTCAATTCGGTTCAGTATGTTTTATTTTTTTCAGTTCAGTTCAGTATTATTTTTCAGTTCGGTTCAGTATGTTTTATTTTTTCCCATTTCAGGGCTTGTTACTTATAATTTCCATTTTTGTAATATCTTAGAATACCTTTCAGTATGGTACTATTGTTTTATATTTAATTTTACTATACAATTAAATTTAAGAGTGAATTGCAAAAAGGGTACTTAAACTATCCAAAAATCTCATCTAAGATACCTAAACTATTTTGACTCATTTTACATACTCAAACTATTCAAAAGTCTCATCATCTAAGGTAGTTAAACTATTTTTGCTTCATTTTACATACCCAAACTTTTATTTTGTTCCAAATTTGGTACCTCCATGAATCCCTCTATCATTCTGCCTAACAACAACATTTCTAAAGGGTGGACTGCAACCATTTATCCGATAAAAAATAAAATTCAATCTCTTTAAATATTCAACTTAACGATGGTCTTTTTCCTAAAAAAATGGCTAAATAACGATCAAATTCTTCTTCAAATCAAAGGATTATTTTAATCTCCATTTGTAATTGTTTAATGTATTAATTGTTTGGAAATGCTAGAAAATTTATAACGAAAATGTAGGAAAAACTAATAACTCAAATTAAAATGATAAAAATCCATTTAGGCATATTGCAATTCAATATTTGAGAAAATATTTATCTGCATGATTCTGATATAACCCTTATCAGACACCAATAAGATAATGACACGTGTATGATTGTAATGTTTAATTGGTTAAGATATTTTTAGTAAATTTTTGAAATCCTAACTTAGAATGCCTAAACCCGCCTGGAAAATTATTGTGTCGCTTTTGATTGGTGTTGATATTGCTTATATCAGGATGATCCTGATATATATTATATAGTATTTATATTAAAAAAACTTTCTTACAAACATCTAACAATCCACAGCGGACGTAACTTGTTTCCAAAGAAATGTCATTTCAAAGGGGAGTGAATTTTATTTTTTTATATGAGAAATGGTTGCAAACCATCCTTGACAAAGATCATAATACTCTTAAAAAATATTGTTGTTAAGTAGAATAATAGAAGGATTCATGGAGGTACCAAATTTGGAACAAAACTAAAGTTTGAGTATGTAAAATGAAGCGAAAATACTTTAGAAATCTTAGATGAGAATTTTGGATAGTTTGGGTATGTAAAATGAGTCAAAAATAGTTTGGATACCGTAGATGAGACTTTTGCATAATTTAGGTAGATTGATTTGCAATTCACTCTTTGATAAATAATAAATGTGCATTTCAAAGATGGTAATTGTGCATTCTATAATTGATATATGTGCATTTTAATATCACCATTTTAGAAATGTGTATCGAATAAAAATATATGAGCAATGAAAAATTTAGTTAAAAGAATTAAAAAACATATATTAATAAATCAAAAATTATAATGATTAAACTAGATATTCAATAAAAATATATTCAAATTAAGTTAGAGACTTAGAGTGTATTTGGTTGGAGTGAATTTTGAGAGTCTGATTTTTATTTTTGGTATTTTGAGAGTTTGTATTTTTGTTTGGGATTTCGAGAGTCTGATTTTGCAAAAACCTTGTTTGATTGGGTTGAGATTTTGTAAGTTTGAAACAAAATCTTTAATATAATTTGCAAGTTTGGATTTTGGGACCAAAAATATAATTTTGAAAAATTCCGTGAACCAAACAAGTTTTTAGAACTGAACTTTGAAAGTTCAGTTTTACAGAAACTCATCCAACTAAATGCATTCTTAGATATTAAAGAAGGAAGATGCTCATGATCTATTAAATTGCCGTTATAAAGATATAAGAAGCGAAAAAACTCATGGTGATATGGGCTCTGGCCCATATTTAGGCTCCGGCCCAGAGAGTAGTCCGGTCCATATGACGACCAGACCCACTCCCACTGGGTCCGAGGTCAAGATGATGACGAGTCTCCGGCCCGGATGAGACTTTGTCCGTGCTCCGCGCGCTCTCACCTAAAGACCTGCAAAACAACGCCCCGGAGTATCCCGAGGATAGCTACTCCGGCGTGATGATGAAAGAGGGGCCTTTGAATAGGAGAGAGAATAAGGATATATTGAGAGAGTTTTTATCTGATAGAACATACCTTTCTCCACAAGTCCAAAGCTGTATTTATAGGTGTGAGTGGTCAGCCTCCAGCCTAGATGCAGTGGTCCTGTCCTTTTGTCCTTACCCGGAGACAGGTCATATTCATGTCCCCTTTGTCCCCGGATAACGCCATTCTAGCTGACGTCATATGTACTCTCTGTGCCGGAGCCTAAATATGGGCCAGAGCCTAAATATGGGCCAGAGCCCATATCACCACTAGCCCCCCGAGACATGGGATCCGTCCGGAGGTCTCATCCGGAGGAGGGGTCCCGTGTCTCATCACGTCCAGTCTAACCGTTGGGATCCGCCCGGAGGCATGCAATCCGACCCGGATCTCCATTCCAGGGTTGTGCGCTATGCGTGAGAACACGCGCTCGGCGTTTAAGTTTCCTGTGCGCGTGTTTGTAGGCGCATTTATGAAGCGTGTTGCGTCGTCATAAATGAGCTGTCTATTCGAGAAATTCCCTTTTTACCTTTTTTTCAAAATGGCAATCATGCTGCCTTGGGACTCGGTCCCCCTTTTCTCGCTCTTATAACTTCTCTTCTATAAATACTGAACCATCCTCTTCGCTTTCACTTTTCACTTTGCTGCTCTTCTGCTTTCATTTTTGCTCTTCTTCTTTCATTTTTCTCTGCGCTGCGTTTTCTTTTCTCATATATACACATTTTTCAATTTTCTCGCCTAAAAACATGGCTAATGAGAACGAAGAGAACAGGCAGGTTGCTGGTTTGTCTGGTGGGGATGTTCAGGTCGGCCTGAATCCAGAGCCGGAGGTTGACGATCCCTCCGAGGGCGATGACGTCGATATTACTCCGGCGGTGAGGGAGCTGGTCGAGGCGATGGTGGTTCCGCTCGCCATTGACGCTGGACTCAGCTCGTTTGCGGGTGATGTTACCACTGTTGCAGCCATTCCCCGGAGCCATTTTCTTTACGGGATAACTTTCCCTCTCTCCCCCCTCTACTCCGCCATCTTCCATCACTTCAGCATCTCTCCGGCCCAACTACAGCCGAACGGAGTCCTCCGGCCTAAAGTGTCGCTTCTATGTCCTCCGGGATCCATCCAGTAAGTTGTTTTTATATTCTGTTTTTCCTTCTCTGTTTTACTTGCTTTCTTCTTATCCGTTTCAGATGTTGCCAGTATATCCTGAAATAGGGGATGGCGTCGATCCGGCCGGATGACAGCTCAAGATAACCAACAAGGCAGAAAACCCACTAACCGGTTCGGTAACCGGCATGAAAATACCGACAGAGAAGCCGTCCGAGACGGAGAAGAAGAGGAAGCGTTTCCAAGAAGATGCGTCCATCAAGGAGAAGGAAGCCGCGGCCAAGAAGGCGGGAGAGGCGTCCATCAAGGAGAAGGAAGCCGGGGCCAAGAAGGCGAGGGAGGCTGCGGCCAACAGGGCGGATGAGATCGCGGCCAAGAAGGCGGGAGAGGCCTCCATCCATACCACCGCGGATTCGGTCGGAAATAGGGCCGCCCTCCTCCAAGTCCAGGTTCCGTCCTCTTCCGATGAGGAGGGAGGGGAGTCCTCCCGGTCCCACAAGCGCCCAAAGCCCCGGATTCCCAGAACTCCTCGGATTCCCGAGCAAAGTGAACATTCCCGCGCTGGTGATCATCAGGGGGATGGGAGGAAGCCAGCGGCCGATCCCAACAGTGCACACCAGGAGCTCACTCACAGCAGCAGCCGGAGCGAGACTAGCAGGGTAAACTAAATTTCATTTTCCGTTTCGGTTTTCTCGTTCTGTTCGGAATCTCATATTTTCTTTCTTTAGGACTTTGCTGCTTATTTGATTGCTCAGCCGGGGGTTTCCGAGGCCATCAACAAGGCCTACCACGTCCAGCAAACGAGGCAAGCTCAGAAATGGAGTGCACTCGAGAGGACCAATGGGATTCTCCGTCGTGAGCTCGAGGCATCGGAGATCCGAGCGGCCGAGGCGGATGCCCGGATCAAGGAGCTGGAAAGCTTGGTTTCTCCGTCCGCTCAGCGAGAGATGTGTGTCGCCTTCACCAATAAGGTACTCCGGAGCCAGGCTTTTGAGAGCAGCCTGACAGGACTCCTCCGTTCCTCCAACCAGATCTCCGCCCATCAAGTCTATCAGAGCATGAGGGGCTGGGTCCCGGAGCCTAAGAGGGAGCGATTTACAAAGTGCTACTACAAGCCAAAGGCCGCCCATCAGTACAACTTCGACGTGGATCAATTCTACCGGGGCGGAGTCGAGAAGATGAATCCCTCCGTGCTGGAGATCTTCGAGGAGAATGCCGAGGAGCCGGTGTCGGCTGGGGCCATCCGTGCCTATGGCGAGGGGCTGGTGGATCTGAGCGTTGCTGTGCCTCCGCCTGAGGAGAGCACCGGTCCTGAATCCCCTGTCAAGCCCAAATATCTTGAAGTCTTGAAGATGTATCCCTCCGTTGACGAAGATACTGATGAGGGCGAAGGTGGCGGGGATAGGGATGGTCGTCAGCCCGGTGGCACGGATAGCGAGGAGACTGATGTAGAATAACTTCCTAGTCTTTGTATTTTTCTTTTGTAGTTGCCTCCGTCCTACTAGTTCTAATCTTGCTCTATTTAGTGTAGGAAGGATGGTAGCGACGACTCGGATGGGGATGACAACCCTCCGGACGATGTAATTTTCTTTCATTTATAAAACAAGTTTTTCTTCTACTTGCGTGTTTATTTTTCTTATATTCGTGCTTGTCCGCAGCCCAAAGGTCCTGGTCCGGTGCTCCGAGACGGAGGTGCGGGTGTCTGTACTTCACCCGCTAGTTCCCAAGCAACAAGCCCTCCGTGCTCCAGATGCGCGGAGTTGGAGGCGGAGCTTTCCGGATGGACAATGGGTGGAGAACGGACTCGCGAGCTTCTCATCCGCTCCGGAATGGAGTCCATTATGGAAGAGTTCCATGACGTTCCATCTCTGGCCGCTTGCCTCCGAGAAATATCAGAGGAGTTTGGCACCCTGTCTCAGTGCCAGGATTTTGCCCGTGAACGGATCAACGCGACCAATGACGCGGACGAGACAATCTCCATGCTGCAAGCAGAGCATGAAGACTACAAAGCCAAACTGAAAACCGAGTTGGACTTGGTTTGGTCACTGCTCCCCTTCTATTCCGAGAAGTTGAAATGGCTGGCCAGCCGGACGGATTTCCAGCGAGACTACTTGAAGCTGGAGGAAGAAAACCAAATGCTTGCCGGCCGGGTGATGGTCCTCCGGGAGAATCTGATGACGTTGCAACTTTCGTACCATCTGACAGGACTACGCCTCGGACTCGTCACTCCGACCATCTACCGCAACTTTCCTCGTGATGTGAGTGCTCTGATCGTCCGGATGTTTAAGTTGGGGTGGAACGACCAGGAGTCTCCATACCATCCTGCATTCGAGGAGGCTGTTGAATGGTGGAAACGGATGCATGCCGGCAGTTCTCTCCCTCCTTCGCTGACCCTCATTCCGAGTCAGGTGGCGATAGACTTCACCTTCGAGAGGTATACTGGCATCCAAGTTTCTGTCGATCCAGAAGAGTCTGCCCGTCGCGTGGAGCGGCTCCGTCAGGATGCCTCCATCATCCGTCCCTTTATCATTAGGGAGTTAGCCGAATTGGCAAGGCGACGTCAGGCTCGTCTCCGGGGACGCGGTCACGGCCGGGGGAGGAAGGGAGTCGGAAGGGAGCTCAAGAATGCCCGCATCGGGAACAGCCGGAGCCTCAATTGCGCCCTTAACAGGATGGCACGGGGGAGGGGTGTTCAGCAGGTGACATCCTCGATAAGGGGGAGGGGAAGGGGGAGGGGAAGAAGTACTCAGCCAGCGCACCGTCCCCAAGTCCCCGTTCGAATTCGCTCTCCTTCGTGATATCTGAGCCAGAATCCCTTCCGTCCGTCTAGGGCTGGTCCTCCAGTAAAGGGCAAAGGGAAGGCCAAAGTCACAAAGGAGACCATGCAGTCCTCCGATTCTGACTCTGACGGAATTTTTGGCTCCGATCCTGATGGAGCTGGTCCATCGGAGCTTCCGCCCATTCCTCCCTTTCCGTATCGAGGACCAGTGGGCCAAAGCAGTGGGAATGAGGTCCATAATCTGGACGATGACACTCCGGAGCGGACTCATTCTACCCTGAATCAGGAAAGGGCTCAAGACCTAAGGCCTCCGTTTCCAGAGAACGGTGCTATGTTACCTCCTACTCTGGAGCCTCCTACTCCGGAGCCCACTTCTCCTCCTGTCGATTGGGACATACCTTGGCATAAATAGATAGATTTTTATTTTCCTTATATCTACGTCCGTCCGGACGTATCAGATTGTACAATTGTATCTATTGTATTTGTTCGTTAACCCGTTCGGATTTAATTTCTTTTGGTGCATCATTTATCCAAATATGCTTTCTTTTCTTGTTGTTTGATCAAACCGTTTTGCATTTTTATTTTGCTCACTTCCGTTAGTTTATTCAAACAATCCGGAAGGTTTTTATTTGTTCGTCTTTGCTCACTCCGTTCGTTTGTTCAAACGATCCGGAGGATCCTAATCGTGCAGAATTGAAAAATAGTACATAGTAAAATCGAACAAGTGTAAAATTTGACAATTCTTCATTCAAATAAGCGGACTCCGGCTAGACATATCCTTTGTCTAATTGCGGCCGGAGCCAAGTACATAGTAAATAGGACGGAACGGAATCCTAGGCTCAACCCTAGCCAGAGGACCCGGAACTACATGTTGAAGAAAAGACAGCTAGAGAAAGAACTCTATCGGAAAGCATACCTACTCAGGATGCTCCGTAAAACCTTCGCAGGTTGGTGATGTTCCACCTTCTGGGGATTGCACGTCCGGACTGATCAGCCAGCTCATAGCTCCCACCCGGATATGAAGCTGTGACTTGGTACGGGCCTTCCCAGTTTGGTGCCAGCTTGCCAGTGGCTTCCTTCAGACTCTTATCGTTCCTCCTCATCACCCAATCTCCGGGGACGAACGATTCCTTCCTGACACGCTTGTCGTGGTAACGCTTCATCCGCTCCTTAACCTTGGCCTCATGCAGCGCTGCCTGCTCTCATTTTTCTTCCAAGAGGTCCAAGTCCAGCAGCCTGCTTGATCCGAGCGGAGAGCTCCGTCCGGCTTGGTCTTCGTCCCAAGTGAGGGTCCGAAGACTGGGGACTCCCACTTCAGCTGGTATGACTGCCTCCGCCCCGTATACCAAACTGTATGGCGACTGGCCCGTGGCGGATCCTTCGGTCGTCCTGTATGCCCAAAGAACGCTTGGCAGCTCGTCGACCCAGTTTCCTCGTGCCCCCTGTAAACGAGTCTTCAGTCCGTTCACCACTGTCCGGTTGGTAACTTCCACTTGACTGTTGGCCTGCGGGTGGTAGACAGATGTGAGCCGCTGCGTAATTCCGTACTCCTTACACCAAGATCGAAACGGGTCATTTTCAAACTGAGCTCCGTTATCCGTGACAATGTACTTGGGGATTCCGTAACGGCAGATGATGTTCCTCCAACAAAATTTGACGCAAGTGCTGCCACGGATGTTTGTGAGGGGTTCGGCTTCCACCCATTTGCTAAAGTAGTCGATTGCTACTATCAGGTACTTGAATCCTCCCAGAGCGGAGGGGAAGGGTCCAACCAGATCGATGCCACATCTATCAAAAGGCCACGAGCCGGTGATCCCGACCCTCTCTTCTTGCGGAACATGAATGAGCGGAGCAAACCTTTGGCACTGTACACAGGAGCGGACGTACTTCTGCGCCTCTTCGAACAGGGTCGGCCAGTAGTAGCCCGTGCACATTATCTTTCTCGCTATGGTTCGGGCTCCCTGGTGACTGCCGTTCGGTCCTTCGTGCATCTCCTTCACAATCCGAGCTGCCTCGTCCGAGTCCACGCACCTTAACCACGGCTGGAGATATCCTTGTCTGAGCAGGGTTCCGTCCACTATGGTGTAGTGCGGTGCTTTCTGTCGGATTTTCCGTGCCAACGCTTTATCCTCCGGGAGCTTTCCGTGCTGCAAATAGTCGAAGAAGGGCGCCATCCATGACTCCTTTTGGACCTCCACTGCTGCCACTAGTGGGACGTCGTAACTCCGGGCGGATAGGGTCTCCATCATCAAGTTGCTCTCCGCGTCCGGCTTGATCTCAGAAGAGGCGAGCTTGCTCAAGGCGTCCGCCTTACCGTTGTCCTCGCGAGGGATCTGTGTTACGGAAATGCCACGGAACTTGGCTAATAACGGCTTAACCGCCTCAAGGTACTTCTGCAAGCTCCGCTCCTTCGCCTCATATTCTCCATTCACCTGCTGAACCACTATCTGAGAATCGCTGTATACTTCAACGTCCGTGACCCCTATCTCTAACGCCAGCCGAAGTCCGGCTAGAAGCGCTTCGTACTCTGCCTCGTTGTTTGTTGCTCGGAAACCGAACTGGATAGCATACCTGTACTCCGTTCCTTGTGGGCTGGTCAGCAGGACTCCTGCCCCGCCCCCATTAGCATGAGACGACGCATGGTGATATGGGCTCTGCTGCACGGACCCAAACCACTGCTGCACGGACTCCGGCCCGGACGGATCAAGCCAGACGAGTACCCGCCCCGGCGGCAGCAGTACCAGCACCGGCAGCCGTTGCTCGTCCGACCTACACCCCTCTCTCGAAGACCCGTACGGAGATCCTCGCGGTTCACCGAGGTCTGTTTACGGATCTGCAACCCATTGTTGGCGTACCGGCACCAGCAAATGCGGACAAGTGGTGTGAGTTCCATAAGTCACACGGACATACCACGGAGGGATGTAGGGCGCTTCGTTCGGATATTGAAAGATTGATCGGAGCAGGCCAGTTAAGAGATTGCGTGGCGGGAGAAGGACTTGGACGCCCGGCCCAAGCTCTGGCAGCTGCAGCCGGACAGGGTCGGAAAAGAAATTGGAGGAACAATCGTCCCCGAGGGGGAAACCAAGCTAACCCGGCAAACCCGGCACCAAGACAAGCCGCACCAGCAGAACCCCCGGCTCAGCCCCGGATGATCAATGTGATAAACGGAATCGTCGGCGACGGACTCTATTCTATGACGGCGATCAAGGCCAAAAGCAGATACGTGCCTCCGGGTGAGATACAAGAAAAGAGGTTCAAGCCAAGTGAGACTATCACCTTTTCGGATGAGGATCCGGTACCCCCACAGGTTCCCCATTCGGATCCGATGGTGGTAGCAGATGTCGAAGGAGTACTGATCAAACGAGTGTTCGTAGATGACGGTAGCAGTGTGGAGATTGTGTTCGCGGAATGCTTTGATCAGCTCGGAATTGGGCGACAAATTTTAAAACCGTGTCAGACCCCCCTTTCAGGGTTCACCGGGCGGACCGTCCATCTGCTCGGAGTCATCCCTCTGAAAGTCACCCTGACGGATTTCCAGAACCCAAAGAAGCGGGCCACGGTGGAGTGTAATTTCGCCGTCATTGATGCTGTTTCCCCTTACAACATGATCATTGGAAGACCGTGGCTGTCACAGGCACGGGCCATATGTTCGCCTTTCCACTTGATTATGAAGTTCCCCACAGAAAACGGTATCGCATCCGTCCGGGGACACCAGCAAACCGCTCGGAGTTGCATGCTGACCGCCATCAAGGATGCCCGGTCCGGGGAGGGCCAACCCAAGTTGTCCGCCTCGGACAAGGGAAAAGCCAAAGCAGACTTGGTAGGAGCCATCCATGGAGAAGCACCGTCTTACAAAGTGGAGGATATGATGGTCGGACAGAAAGGGGTAGTCAGTGTGGGGAAGAACATGCCGGATGACGTTAAGAAGGAGTTACGAAGCCTGTTGGCAGAATATGAAGATGTGTTTTCTTGGGGGACGGAAGACTTGACTGGCGTTCCGGAAGAGATCGCAGTCCACAAGCTCAATGTCTTTCCAGAGCTGAAACCGATACGGCAGAAGAAGAGACCCCTCGCCCCGAAACGCGTGGAGGAGATCCGGGCGGAGGTGGGTAGATTTCTAAGTGCCGGAATCGTGGAGGAGATATCCTACCCGGAGTGGATAGCAAACCCAGTTCTGGTGAAGAAGCACGATGGCTCTTGGAGAATGTGTATTGACTTCACAGACCTAAACAAATGCTGTCCGAAAGATAGCTATCCGCTCCCCTCCATCGATCAGTTGGTCGAGGCTATTACTGGTTACCAAGTGTTGGCATTCTTTGATGCGCACCGAGGGTATCACCAGATTACGATGGCCAAGGATGACCGTCCCAAAACATCTTTTATCACTGACTTTGGTACTTTTTGTTACAGGAAAATGCCTTTCGGACTGAAAAACGCAGGTGCGACGTACCAAAGGATGGCGGACAAGCTTTTTCGGAACCAGATAGGGCGGAACCTGGAGGTCTATGTTGATGATATGGTGGTCAAGAGTCGGACGTACGAGTCTTTCTTGTCCGACCTCCGGGAGATGTTCGACGTGCTCCGGACGGCGAACCTCAAGCTCAGCCCCGGAAAGAGCACCATCGAAGTTGGAGCAGGGAAGTTCCTTGGCTATATGGTGTCAGCTCGAGGAATCGACGTCAATCCGGAAAAGATATCGGCCCTTATGGAGATGCCTCCTCCGAAGGGGGTGAAGGACGTGCAAAAGTTGACCGGATCGCTGGCCGCTCTGAGCCGATTTCTCGCTCGGGGGGCTGAGAAGCAGCTCCTGTTTTTCAACATACTCCGCAGGGCTAAACCGTTCGAGTGGACGGAGGCGTGTGACCAGGCGTTCACGGATCTCAAATCTCACCTAGCAAGCCTCCCCACCCTGTCCAAGCCCATTGCCCGGAGCTTTTTCTATACATAGCGGCGACGGAACATGCTATAAGCTCTGCTCTGGTCCGGGAAGATGGTAAGATACAGCGTCCGGTTTACTTTGTGAGCAGGGCACTCCAAGGTCCGGAAACGAGGTACACTGCTTTGGAAAGGCTGATACTGGCATTGGTCCATGCTTCCCGACGCCTCCGACCATATTTCCAAGGTCATCCGATCACGGTTCTAACGAATCATCCGTTGAGACAGATCATGCTGAAGCCGGAAGCCTCGGGTCGGATGATGAAGTGGGCAGTTGAGCTTGGAGAGCACGAGATCAAGTATCATCCCCGGAAGGCGATCAAGGGGCAAGCCCTGGCGGACTTTTTGGTAGAAATGACCGAACCTTCAGGAGATCCGTCTGGATCGGAACCACCCTCCGAAAGATGGAAGTTGCATGTGGACGGGTCGTCTCATGCTAATGGGGGCGGGGCAGGAGTCCTGCTGACCAGCCCACAAGGAACGGAGTACAGGTATGCTATCCAGTTCGGTTTCCGAGCAACAAACAACGAGGCAGAGTACGAAGCGCTTCTAGCCGGACTTCGGCTGGCGTTAGAGATAGGGGTCACGGACGTTGAAGTATACAGCGATTCTCAGATAGTGGTTCAGCAGGTGAATGGAGAATATGAGGCGAAGGAGCGGAGCTTGCAGAAGTACCTTGAGGCGGTTAAGCCGTTATTAGCCAAGTTCCGTGGCATTTCCGTAACACAGATCCCTCGCGAGGACAACGGTAAGGCGGACGCCTTGAGCAAGCTCGCCTCTTCTGAGATCAAGCCGGACGCGGAGAGCAACTTGATGATGGAGACCCTATCCGCCCGGAGTTACGACGTCCCACTAGTGGCAGCAGTGGAGGTCCAAAAGGAGTCATGGATGGCGCCCTTCTTCGACTATTTGCAGCACGGAAAGCTCCCGGAGGATAAAGCGTTGGCACGGAAAATCCGACAGAAAGCACCGCACTACACCATAGTGGACGGAACCCTGCTCAGACAAGGATATCTCCAGCCGTGGTTAAGGTGCGTGGACTCGGACGAGGCAGCTCGGATTGTGAAGGAGATGCACGAAGGACCGAACGGCAGTCACCAGGGAGCCCGAACCATAGCGAGAAAGATAATGTGCACGGGCTACTACTGGCCGACCCTGTTCGAAGAGGCGCAGAAGTACGTCCGCTCCTGTGTACAGTGCCAAAGGTTTGCTCCGCTCATTCATGTTCCGCAAGAAGAGAGGGTCGGGATCACCGGCTCGTGGCCTTTTGATAGATGTGGCATCGATCTGGTTGGACCCTTCCCCTCCGCTCTGGGAGGATTCAAGTACCTGATAGTAGCAATCGACTACTTTAGCAAATGGGTGGAAGCCGAACCCCTCACAAACATCCGTGGCAGCACTTGCGTCAAATTTTGTTGGAGGAACATCATCTGCCGTTACGGAATCCCCAAGTACATTGTCACGGATAACGGAGCTCAGTTTGAAAATGACCCGTTTCGATCTTGGTGTAAGGAGTACGGAATTACGCAGCGGCTCACATCTGTCTACCACCCGCAGGCCAACAGTCAAGTGGAAGTTACCAACCGGACAGTGGTGAACGGACTGAAGACTCGTTTACAGGGGGCACGAGGAAACTGGGTCGACGAGCTGCCAAGCGTTCTTTGGGCATACAGGACGACCGAAGGATCCGCCACGGGCCAGTCGCCATACAGTTTGGTATACGGGGCGGAGGCAGTCATACCAGCTGAAGTGGGAGTCCCCAGTCTTCGGACCCTCACTTGGGACGAAGACCAAGCCGGACGGAGCTCTCCGCTCGGATCAAGCAGGCTGCTGGACTTGGACCTCTTGGAAGAAAAATGAGAGCAGGCAGCGCTGCATGAGGCCAAGGTTAAGGAGCGGATGAAGCGTTACCACGACAAGCGTGTCAGGAAGGAATCGTTCGTCCCCGGAGATTGGGTGATGAGGAGGAACGATAAGAGTCTGAAGGAAGCCACTGGCAAGCTGGCACCAAACTGGGAAGGCCCGTACCAAGTCACAGCTTCATATCCGGGTGGGAGCTATGAGCTAGCTGATCAGTCCGGACGTGCAATCCCCAGAAGGTGGAACATCACCAACCTGCGAAGGTTTTACGGAGCATCCTGAGTAGGTATGCTTTCCGATAGAGTTCTTTCTCTAGCTGTCTTTTCTTCAACATGTAGTTCCGGGTCCTCTGGCTAGGGTTGAGCCTAGGATTCCGTTCCGTCCTATTTACTATGTACTTGGCTCCGGCCGCAATTAGACAAAGGATATGTCTAGCCGGAGTCCGCTTATTTGAATGAAGAATTGTCAAATTTTACACTTGTTCGATTTTACTATGTACTATTTTTCAATTCTGCACGATTAGGATCCTTCGGATCGTTTGAACAAACGAACGGAGTGAGCAAAGACGAACAAATAAAAACCTTCCGGATTGTTTGAATAAACTAACGGAAGTGAGCAAAATAAAAATGCAAAACGGTTTGATCAAACAACAAGAAAAGAAAGCATATTTGGATAAATGATGCACCAAAAGAAATTAAATCCGAACGGGTTAACGAACAAATACAATAGATACAATTGTACAATCTGATACGTCCGGACGGACGCAGATATAAGGAAAATAAAAATCTATCTATTTATGCCAAGGTATGTCCCAATCGACAGGAGGAGAAGTGGGCTCCGGAGTAGGAGGCTCCAGAGTAGGAGGTAACATAGCACCGTTCTCTGGAGACGGAGGCCTTAGGTCTTGAGCCATTTCCTGATTCAGGGTAGAATGAGTCCGCTCCGGAGTGTCATCGTCCAGATTATGGACCTCATTCCCACTGCTTTGGCCCACTGGTCCTCGATACGGAAAGGGAGGAATGGGCGGAAGCTCCGATGGACCAGCTCCATCAGGATCGGAGCCAAAAATTCCGTCAGAGTCAGAATCGGAGGACTGCATGGTCTCCTTTGTGACTTTGGCCTTCCCTTTGCCCTTTACTGGAGGACCAGCCCTAGACGGACGGAAGGGATTCTGGCTCGGATATCACGAAGGAGAGCGAATCCGAACGGGGACTTGGGGACGGTGCGCTGGCTGAGTACTTCTTCCCCTCCCCCTTCCCCTCCCCCTTATCGAGGATGTCACCTGCTGAACACCCCTCCCCCGTGCCATCTTGTTAAGGGCGCAATTGAGGCTCCGGCTGTTCCCGATGCGGGCATTCTTGAGCTCCCTTCCGACTCCCTTCCTCCCCCGGCCGTGACCGCGTCCCCGGAGACGAACCTGACGTCGCCTTGCCAATTCGGCTAACTCCCTAATGATAAAGGGACGGATGATGGAGGCATCCTGACGGAGCCGCTCCACGCGACGGGCAGACTCTTCTGGATCGACAGAAACTTGGATGCCAGTATACCTCTCGAAGGTGAAGTCTATCGCCACCTGACTCGGAATGAGGGTCAGCGAAGGAGGGAGAGAACTGCCGGCATGCATCCGTTTCCACCATTCAACAGCCTCCTCGAATGCAGGATGGTATGGAGACTCCTGGTCGTTCCACCCCAACTTAAACATCCGGACGATCAGAGCACTCACATCACGAGGAAAGTTGCGGTAGATGGTCGGAGTGACGAGTCCGAGGCGTAGTCCTGTCAGATGGTACGAAAGTTGCAACGTCATCAGATTCTCCCGGAGGACCATCACCCGGCCGGCAAGCATTTGGTTTTCTTCCTCCAGCTTCAAGTAGTCTCGCTGGAAATCCGTCCGGCTGGCCAGCCATTTCAACTTCTCGGAATAGAAGGGGAGCAGTGACCAAACCAAGTCCAACTCGGTTTTCAGTTTGGCTTTGTAGTCTTCATGCTCTGCTTGCAGCATGGAGATTGTCTCGTCCGCGTCATTGGTCGCGTTGATCCGTTCACGGGCAAAATCCTGGCACTGAGACAGGGTGCCAAACTCCTCTGATATTTCTCGGAGGCAAGCGGCCAGAGATGGAACGTCATGGAACTCTTCCATAATGGACTCCATTCCGGAGCGGATGAGAAGCTCGCGAGTCCGTTCTCCACCCATTGTCCATCCGGAAAGCTCCGCCTCCAACTCCGCGCATCTGGAGCACGGAGGGCTTGTTGCTTGGGAACTAGCGGGTGAAGTACAGACACCCGCACCTCCGTCTCGGAGCACCGGACCAGGACCTTTGGGCTGCGGACAAGCACGAATATAAGAAAAATAAACACGCAAGTAGAAGAAAAACTTGTTTTATAAATGAAAGAAAATCACATCGTCCGGAGGGTTGTCATCCCCATCCGAGTCGTCGCTACCATCCTTCCTACACTAAATAGAGCAAGATTAGAACTAGTAGGACGGAGGCAACTACAAAAGAAAAATACAAAGACTAGGAAGTTATTCTACATCAGTCTTCTCGCTATCCGTGCCACCGGGCTGACGACCATCCCTATCCCCGCCACCTTCGCCCTCATCAGTATCTTCGTCAACGGAGGGATACATCTTCAAGACTTCAAGATATTTGGGCTTGACAGGGGATTCAGGACCGGTGCTCTCCTCAGGCGGAGGCACAGCAACGCTCAGATCCACCAGCCCCTCGCCATAGGCACGGATGGCCCCAGCCGACACCGGCTCCTCGGCATTCTCCTCGAAGATCTCCAGCACGGAGGGATTCATCTTCTCGATTCCGCCCCGGTAGAATTGATCCACGTCGAAGTTGTACTGATGGGCGGCCTTTGGCTTGTAGTAGCACTTTGTAAATCGCTCCCTCTTAGGCTCCGGGACCCAGCCCCTCATGCTCTGATAGACTTGATGGGCGGAGATCTGGTTGGAGGAACGGAGGAGTCCTGTCAGGCTGCTCTCAAAAGCCTGGCTCCGGAGTACCTTATTGGTGAAGGCGACACACATCTCTCGCTGAGCGGACGGAGAAACCAAGCTTTCCAGCTCCTTGATCCGGGCATCCGCCTCGGCCGCTCGGATCTCCGATGCCTCGAGCTCACGACGGAGAATCCCATTGGTCCTCTCGAGTGCGCTCCATTTCTGAGCTTGCCTCGTTTGCTGGACGTGGTAGGCCTTGTTGATGGCCTCGGAAACCCCCGGCTGAGCAATCAAATAAGCAGCAAAGTCCTAAAGAAAGAAAATATGAGATTCCGAACAGAACGAGAAAACCGAAACGGAAAATGAAATTTAGTTTACCCTGCTAGTCTCGCTCCGGCTGCTGCTGTGAGTGAGCTCCTGGTGTGCACTGTTGGGATCGGCCGCTGGCTTCCTCCCATCCCCCTGATGATCACCAGCGCGGGAATGTTCACTTTGCTCGGGAATCCGAGGAGTTCTGGGAATCCGGGGCTTTGGGCGCTTGTGGGACCGGGAGGACTCCCCTCCCTCCTCATCGGAAGAGGACGGAACCTGGACTTGGAGGAGGGCGGCCCTATTTCCGACCGAATCCGCGGTGGTATGGATGGAGGCCTCTCCCGCCTTCTTGGCCGCGATCTCATCCGCCCTGTTGGCCGCAGCCTCCCTCGCCTTCTTGGCCCCGGCTTCCTTCTCCTTGATGGACGCCTCTCCCGCCTTCTTGGCCGCGGCTTCCTTCTCCTTGATGGACGCATCTTCTTGGAAACGCTTCCTCTTCTTCTCCGTCTCGGACGGCTTCTCTGTCGGTATTTTCATGCCGGTTACCGAACCGGTTAGTGGGTTTTCTGCCTTGTTGGTTATCTTGAGCTGTCATCCGGCCGGATCGACGCCATCCCCTATTTCAGGATATACTGGCAACATCTGAAACGGATAAGAAGAAAGCAAGTAAAACAGAGAAGGAAAAACAGAATATAAAAACAACTTACTGGATGGATCCCGGAGGACATAGAAGCGACACTTTAGGAACACCTCCGGCTCGTATGCCCTCAAAGGGAAGACGTACTTCCCTTTCCAGAATGGATCTAAGTCGATCTGGTTGGCGGCCAGTTTTGTGATGTTCTCCTCTTGTCCCTCCGGACTGAACGTCGTCTTTTCTTCCTTCTTGGCATCGCGACCCCAGATCGGACACGGATACTTATCGGTGTCGAAGGTGAAGTAATGCTTCTGCCAGTTTGAATAGCTATCGCGCCGACCCTTGCTAGGATCCTTTACCCCCTCCGCCTCTGAAAGGTGAAAATCCCCTCGTCTTTAGTGCCCTCCAAGTGGTAGAAGGCCCGGAACAGGTCCAAGGACGGCGTCACCCCGCATCGGTAGCAGTTCAGGAGAAACGCCCGGACTACGGCGACTCCGTTCGGCTGTAGTTGGGCCGGAGAGATGCTGAAGTGATGGAAGATGGCGGAGTAGAGGGGGGAGAGAGGGAAAGTTATCCCGTAAAGAAAATGGCTCCGGGGAATGGCTGCAACAGTGGTAACATCACCCGCAAACGAGCTGAGTCCAGCGTCAATGGCGAGCGGAACCACCATCGCCTCGACCAGCTCCCTCACCGCCGGAGTAATATCGACGTCATCGCCCTCGGAGGGATCGTCAACCTCCGGCTCTGGATTCAGGCCAACCTGAACATCCCCACCAGACAAACCAGCAACCTGCCTGTTCTCTTCGTTCTCATTAGCCATGTTTTTAGGCGAGGAAGTTGAAAAAATGTGTATATATGAGAAAAGAAAACGCAGCGCAGAGAAAAATGAAAGAAGAAGAGCAAAAATGAAAGCAGAAGAGCAGCAAAGTGAAAAGTGAAAGCGAAGAGGATGGTTCAGTATTTATAGAAGAGAAGTTATAAGAGCGAGAAAAGGGGGACCGAGTCCCAAGGCAGCATGATTGCCATTTTGAAAAAAAAAGGTAAAAAGGGAATTTCTCGAATAGACAGCTCATTTATGACGACGCAACACGCTTCATAAATGCGCCTACAAACACGCGCACAGGAAACCTAAACGCCGAGTGCATGTTCTCACGCATAGCGCACAACCCTGGAATGGAGATCCGGGTCGGATTGCATGCCTCCGGGCGGATCCCAACGGTTAGACTAGACGTGATGAGACACGGGACCCCTCCTCCGGATGAGACCTCCGGACGGATCCCATGTCTCGGGGGGCTAGTGGTGATATGGGCTCTGGCCCATATTTAGGCTCCGGCCCAGAGAGTAGTCCGGTCCATATGACGTCAGCTAGAATGGCGTTATCCGGGGACAAAGGGGACATGAATATGACCTGTCTCCGGGTAAGGACAAAAGGACATGACCACTGCCTCTAGGCTGGAGGCTGATCACTCACACCTATAAATACAGCTTTGGACTTGTGGAGAAAGGTATGTTCTATCAGATAAAAACTCTCTCAATATATCCTTATTCTCTCTCCTATTCAAAGGCCCCTCTTTCATCATCACGCCGGAGTAGCTATCCTCGGAATACTCCGGGGCGTTGTTTTGCAGGTCTTTAGGTGAGAGCGCGCGGAGCACGGACAAAGTCTCATCCGGGCCGGAGACTCGTCATCATCCGGATCGGGACTGGAAGCTGGTAGCATCAACTCAAAATACAATATCTCAAATTACGTAAATAATTATAAAGGGCGAACATAACGGAGTAAAAGTAGAGAAATAGCAATCACGGACAAGCAAGAACTAGATATCCATCACCTGACCCGTCTATAAGTGGACAAACAGAATGTATACTATCTTTTTCTATGCTGTAATTGCAAACCCAGTTTCCTCTCAAAAAATATATGCAATTCCCTCTACCACAAGTACTTTTAGAGGAATATGAAAATGAATGTTGTCCGTTGAGAATAAATACACGATCCTTTCCAATATTTTTAACCTTGATGAATTTTGCATTTGCCTCATCCAACTTATAGACATTTATGGATTCAATTTCAGGCGAAAATAATGTTGTTGAAACTTGAATTAAGAAAATATCATCTTCACATCCAACTAAATACTGGCCGTCATTTTCTGCCTCCATGAGCTCTTCGTAAGGCAAATCATATCCACAAATTGATACATCGTCCTCATTCAAGGGTGCTACATCCACAATTTTAATCGTTTTACCTTGTAATGCTATATCATATACATCATTTATTGTATATAAAGGTTTAGGTCCTAGTATTGTAATGGCGAGTGCATTATCTGTGATATCAAATCTAGCAAAAAACTTTAAATCAATTAT
Source organism: Sherardia arvensis (assembly GCA_948330725.1). Lineage (NCBI taxonomy): Eukaryota > Viridiplantae > Streptophyta > Magnoliopsida > Gentianales > Rubiaceae > Sherardia > Sherardia arvensis. Next base: position 30,867,119 of record OX415240.1, read on the forward strand.
ACCATATATCTTCTGATTGCATACTTTTAAGTGGGAAAACCTTGTTTGAGGGCCGTACTTTATTTTCACCCAATTTTGTTGACCGTAATTCCAAACTAAAATAGTCGATCTAATAGGTGAAAAGAGTACGACGTTACAATTTGAAGAGATTGGCAGCGCGGTCATAAGAAAACGACCCAAAGGATGACTTGTGTCGATCCAATTCAACTCTGGTAAATTTATTTTCTTCTTCGAAACCATGTTGACTAGATAAACTATTGCCTTTCCTCTTTTCTGCTTTAGTAACACCAGCCACTCGTAGCAAGTTTTCCATGCATATTTTGTTTTCCAAGCAATTTTAATTTCATCAACAACATTTCTGATATAATGTTCACTTTCATCAAAGATATTATAAAACCAGTACTTGGAATGTGTACGACACACCCTCATCATGCACGGAGATGGTTGCTGGATCTCCTCGACGCTTGTCATATCTTGGTAGTTAGAATTCGATATCAAGTATAGTATGGCTTTGTCATATATATACACATAGATGAGCATGAGCTCTGCTTCATTATTTCCTTTTCCATATTTAAAATGGGTTCTTATGATTGTCTGGAAACTTTTGCTTCCAAATTTAAATTTGTTATATCCTTTTCCATCTTTAAAATGGTTTCTAATGAATATCTAAAATTTTCCTTTTCTTATGTGGAAATTTATTTGTTTCCTTTTCCCGATTGAATTTTATATACTTTACTTAGAGCCTCATTTATAGTGACGCTCCGTTTGATAAAACTGAAATCTGAAATTTGAAGTCTGAAATCTGAACGATTAAGTGTTGTATACAGAAAAACTAAATATAGTAAAATTCATTTGTCTGGATCTGAAGTCTAAATGAGAAAAGTAAACTAAAATTTCTAAAAATAGTAAACATTTCATGCATTAAGTGATAAGTGAAAACCAAATCACTTATTTGGGAGGGTGCTTTTGTACTTGACAATTAAGACCCACTTTTTCATTATAATGTCAATTTTACCATTATCAAACACCTCAAATTTTGATTAAGTACTTTTTCATTAAGTTACCCACTTAAATGGGTTATCAAACAGAGCCTGAATTCTCATTTTCAATTTGTTCGCACTGAGCATATTCTTTTGAGTTTATTTCTTCCTAAACTAAATTCAACTGAATTTATTTCCAACATCTATCAAACAGAGCCTGAATTCTCATTTTCAATTTGTTCGCACTGAGCATATTTTTTTGAGTTTATTTCTTCCTAAACTAAACTCAACCGAATTTATTTCTAACATCTTCTTTTCTAAGTAGTACTACATCTATTTCTCTCTCTTCCGTGTCATTATTATAATTATATTATTAATAACACTTGATATAAATTTATGTATACATATATATGTTATTACAGATTATATAAAATGTTACATTTTTATTGAACTTGTAAATATATGAAAAATGGATTTATGACAAATTTTCTTGAAAGTCCAACTTCACTATTAGCACTTACAGTGGTTTAGTTTAAGTTTGAGTTGTTGGGAATTGTCTCAAATTTCAACAATGTTGAATTCAGAAAAAAATTTCCCTGAAGAAACAGGAATAAACGTATAACCCTTTTCGAATTAGATTAGGTAGTTTTTCTGTTTTCATAAAGGTTTCTGGTAGTTTGAGAGTACTATATAAACTCTTGGTTTTGTTCAATAATATTGTGCGAGGCTCCGTGAAGGTAATTTCAGTCGGAGGGTCCCGTCACCAGTATGTGAACGTTTGGGAGAGAAGAGATAATTAGTATAGAGAGTGTAGTAAGGTTTTGTTTACTCTGTAATTCTCTTGGAATATACTAGTTTTATTCTCTGGTGGATGTAGACTGTTGGGTCAAACCACGTTAAATCTGTGTACTGTCGTTTTATATATTCATCGTTTATGTTTTCCGCTGCGCTTAAGGGGATCACCTCCGCCAACATGAGTTACTCATCCCACTATCTTTCTTAAAAATCCTCATAATATTTTTGCTTTTACCTACAGTCTTTCAACTTGCCACACCATCAAAATTCATACACATCATTCACTTTATCCATACCATTTTAAATACAAAATATTATCTAATTTACTATATTAATTCTCTTAGCAAGTGCCAGCGATATTCATTACAGCCGTCAGATTAGATTAACGGTTGTGATTCATTCTCATAAATTCTACCTTATTTGCTGTAAATTCCCACGGTAAATTAACACAATATTTCTCAAAGATACAGTTATTTTTCGGTTCAAATCCCCCCACGAAATTTAAGTTTTTTCTTCAGTTTATATCCACGATCAGACTTCTTCGACAACTACCCGGATCTTCTTCATCTGAAATGTAATTCCATGTCATCCATTCTAATACCAACTCCTTCAACATTATCCCACATCCTTGATTCAATATTCTATTTTTTCCATTGAAATCAAACAACAAAGTACGAGGTATATATAAATAAATAAATATATATATATATATTTACATATATATATATATATAAATATAGGTCGAACAAACCTAAGACATCAACAACAACAACATGCATTGTGCGGCAGCGACTGGTGTTGCTATCGAGGTAAAAGTTTCTTACTCATCAGGTGATTTTTAATGAAAGTTTCTATCTTTAAAATACTTAGCATGAATAAGAGTGGCATTACACAATTGAGAAACTTTCTTCTTGTTTATGAAAATGCAACAGGGTAAAAGATAAATTTGGGGAAATCTGCATTTTACATAACCAAGTATTCCCCTAATGCTACCAGGAGTATGGTCACTCAGATATCTAGAATCAGGGAAGGCACTTTTTCCTCTATCTATTTAGGTTGCCCAATCTATACTGGTAGGACAAAGCATTCTTATTTCCAGACACTGTTTGATAAAATAGCATCCAAGCTTTTATCTTGTCAAAATAAATGACTAACTTTGGCAGGCAGGCTTGTTTTAATAAAACATGTTTTATCTGCAATTTTCTTGCATATACTAACAGTTATAAAGCCAACTAGAGGTGTGATTGACAAGTTGCATGTCTGTTTTTCTAGGTTCCTATGGGGCTCTTCTGATTATGGCCAGAAGAGAACCTGGAAAAGATGGGAGAAATTAGCCTATCCTTTATTGGAAAATGGCTTGGGTGTTAAGAATATGCACTACATTATCCATAGTTTTTTATTTAAACTTTGGTGGAAACTGCAAAAGGGGGACACTTTATGGTCAGCATTGATGTGGCATATACCAAACCATTTGAAATCCTCAAAAACCTGGCGCAGAATTAAAGAAATGGAGGAGACAGCCTCTTTGAACACTTTCATACAGGTTGGGAAAGGTGATGTTTCTTTTTGGAATGCTCATTGGGTTGGTAATCAAGTTTTAACTGATAGTTGGGATGACAACTTAGATATACCTCATGCTGAGTTAACTGTATCCGAGTTTTTATCTGAACAACATGAATATCTGATCACTATGCAACATGGTTTTTCCGAGAAGATTTATGAGCTTCTGTCTAACGATTTCCCTTTGTATGATGAATATGAGAATGTCATGATATGGAAACCAGCTCTAAATGGTACTTTCTCACTAGCATCTGCATATGAACAAATTAGACCTGAAAAATGGTAGTTCTATCCTTTAAGCATCTGTGGTCTAATGCATTGCGCCAAAAAAAAGTCCATTTTTTGCTGGAGATTAGCAAACAGATTAGTTCCTATTGCTGACATTTTGGGAGACATAAATATTCACCAACTATCTATTTGTTGTTTCAACTCCTTTGTGAGAATTTTCCCAAAAATATATATTAGATGTTACTATAAAGTTTAAATGTTCATGTGCATTACAGATGTTTTTAAACGCGATGAAAATGTAACTATTTTAGTGAGTTCTCTTTCAACCGATTTACTATCGAATCAAGAGATCGCTTCTTTGGCTTGACTTAAACCAAAGAAATCTACTCCATCAGTTCACATAAAGCTTTGGAAATTCCACAAGTGATCTCAATTATCTGGAAAATAGTCAAGAGTCCTTTCAAAGGGCAGTCAGATACACATATAATCACTCCTAAATGAGTAGAATTAAGACACAGAAGAGAGTTTAGCTCTTATGCTAATATGTGAAAATAGATGCAAGGGACAAACTGAACCAAGGTTCAAGATCAAATTCTCTTTAGTTTCTACATTATCATCTCATTGTGAAGATCAAACTACATTCTCCAAGACCAGTTATTGTCCAGCGGTTACTCAAGATTTACTTAATTACCCAAAGTACAAACTTTAGCCCCTTCCAATCACTTTATAAACATCCGAGGTCCAATTCCTTTTGACTGAACGTAGTCCAAAGCATTTCACCTTGAAAATGCATATCATCACTTACTATACGCGAGTGCATGCAAAGTATTCTAAAATCTTGAACAAATCGAATTTGCTTTGTAATCAGATATTGCACCCACTTTGATGCTTGACTACTAATTTTGATTCATTAATGGGCGCAAGTTCTATGGCTTCCCTACTTGAGGTGATATTTTTTTCTTTTCTAGTGTTTGACCGGTGGGAAAACCTACTTTATAATAAACAAATGAAATAATATGAGACTAATTTTTGCCCAAGAACAGGTTACAGGTTCTTTCTGTGGCTATTGTTTGAGAGTAGATAGTGTTGGCATTAAGCAGTGCCGTTTCTAAGTATTTTGTGTTGTGAAACGATAAAAAAGAATTTTCATTATTTGAAAGCATAACTATTTTATTCAGGGGTGGATCTAGAAATTATACATAATGGGGCTTATTATTATAAAATTTAAAATAATAATTTTAGAAGTGTTTTCTTGTATAATTTTAGCTTTAATATATTAGTAATGTAAAATTTTAGATGGATGGAAAAGAACAATACTGTTGACGATACTTTCTCTCTCTAAAATCAAGGAGAGAAGTTTTCTTCCACTTTAGGGTTCTTCAGACCCTTGTTCTATCAAATCAAGTTCGGATCTGCACAATCCTGGATTTTCGTATTGGGGTTTAGTCTATTCAAGGTAGCAGGAAGTTGATTTTGGTAAGAAATCAAACATGCATCAATTCCTGTGAGGTGACAGTCGTTTGGCGTTTTTTGCTTGGAACGGGGCAAAAGAGGAGATTTGCACTAGGATTGGGCGTAGGGAAGGAGCTGGATTGGCCGGCTTTCACATCAGACGCAACCTCCATTAGAAAAAGTGAGTTTAGCGTGCATTAACAGTCTTTGTAAGTTCCAAGATTAAAAAGAAAAGAGTTTGGTGGAGAGCAAATTATCTCATTGGGAGGAGTTAATCATTCCACCACGACAAAATCTCGTAAGTGGTGAGCATAATCATGCCCCTCTCGATTTTCAAGAGGAACTTTATTACAATCTCATTTAGTCGAGGGGGAGAGGAAAGGTTAGAAGCAAATGAAACTCCTATAAATAAGAGATGGAGAAATAGTGAGCTTCATAACACAAATCACAGCAGTTCAGAGAAACAAAAAATCACGCATTCTCTCTATAGATCTGCAACAAAAATGGGGGACACTCCCTCTTTAAACTCCATGGAACGTGGTAGATCTCCGAGAGGTTCAGACTACTCGGAGGAACGAAGAGATCCAGGAAGCACTGTCAACCAATTCGCCCACCCAACCAGAAGAGGAGGAGTCATGTCTCTCACACAAGAGGACATTTCCGAAGCTGTACCGGTGGAGCAGAACTGCCTACTAGATGGATGATCGGCCATTCACAGCGGAGGATCTTGATGAGTACTTCAATCAGTATTGCTCCATTTCGGTAGAGGTTATACATCAACATGGTAAGTTCTTTGTAGTTAAATTTGAATCTAGAGATGAAGCACTCATGGTCTTGCATAGAAGCCCATATGCACTAGCACGTGGTTTGTTAGCTTTTAGGAGGTGGGGCTCTGGTATAATACTGAGAAGTATCAGAGTAGATAAGGTCAAAATAAGAGTGCAGGTGCATGGATTACCAGTGGAGGCCTTCGCTCCCATGGCGGCAATTAAGGTGGCTAACATGGCGGGAGAGGTTATCCTGGTGGATATAGAACCACCGCCGGCAAGGAACGTCACATACCTGGGAGCCACTATGTGGGTGGTCCCAGGAGAACCCTTGGTCACGAGATTCTATGTGGGCCTGGAGTAAATCCGCCTTCCGGAGAGCAGGCGGATTAGGGTAGATATCAAATATGAGTGCATGTACAGGTATTGCAGAAGATGTGGGGTCATTGGTCATCCAATGCACCGGTGTCCAATTTCCAGTGATGTAGCTCTGGATGAACTAATTGAGCACAAGGTGCGACAACACTTCAACGAGCGGGGGTGAATATCGTGTATGATCCAAGTAGGGAGATGTATGCGGGAGATGTCAGAGCATACAATCATTGTCGCCGCCACATGTACACCAATATCCCCACAGACTATCCTGAAACAAGGAGACTCGGATACCTATATATGAGAGATGAACAGATACAAGAAGGTTTCTTGATCTCGATGCTTCTAGAGCCTGGGAACAACAAACAAGTTACGATTGGAGATAGACCACGGTAAAACCTGTTCCAACTCAGACGACCTGTGTTTGATCCCTATTTTGAAATTACGCGGGAAATTTCAGTGGAAAACCAGCCATATCCTTTGCGACAACTCCCGTTTCAAATTATACCGATGGATTTGCAGATTGACCAAGCTCCATCCCCACCCCAAACATAGCCTTCCGGTTTGAACAACATGGGAGATTGGATGAGGCAACAGGAAAACCTGGAGAGTGCAATGCTGGAGGAAATGCGAGCGGTAACCATAGATCTCAAGGATGTTGCGGCAGCAGAGAACATACTCACGTCAGTTCTAGATGCAGCACACAGAACGGATAGGGAGAGGATCAGAATAGGAGTCAGAGTCCATGGGGCATCAGCAATTCTAGGATGGAGATGAGCAATTCGGGAAAGCCCTCCACGGGTCACTGAGCCGGAGTCGGACTCCTGGACAAGAGCAATTGCAAATCCAAGGGTGGAGGAATTAATTATCTTGTCATCAGATGATACTGACTCTGATTCAACAACAAGCCAGGACGATTCAAGTGGAGAAGAGGAGCCAAGGGGACATGTCATTGTGATTGGGAGGCAGAGAAGACCTAAGAGAAACAAAAGGGATCAAGAAGAGAGTGATGATAGACAGAAGAAGAAAGCCAAACTGCAAGAAAAACCAAAAAAAAGAAGCAGGTCGAGGAAAGGTATGGTTTTCACGCTCAGAAGAACTAGACCACAATTTGAGGTTGGCCAATCATCAAGGGCGGTGAGAGAAGAAACAGTTGAAGAGGAACAACAACAAAACACTGCAATAGAGGAAGGAGAAGTGGAGGATGAAATCCAGATAATAGAGGAGTTGCTAGCACAACAGACTGAGAATGTAACAGAAGAGGTGGTTGATATAACTTATATTTGGAATGTAAGGGGAATTCACCGTACAACATCAAAGCCAATTAATCAGACCTCCATGTGCCAAGGAGGGAAAAGATCCAGATCAGGCTTTGCTAGGACCATGGAGAATCTGAAAGTGGCGACATTTTCCCCACAGAAATGCGCCAAGATCATTCATAATCATGTCATAAGAATGCCATCAGAGTCTCAGACACAGGAGGATAAGCAGGAGAGTGGAGTAAATGGAATCGCACGGTGATGCTACCAGCTTCCAGTCCCGGTCCGGATGATGACGAGTCTCCGGCCCAGATGAGGCTTTGTCCGTGCTCCGCGCGCTTTCACCTAAAGACCTGCAAAACAACGCCCCGGAGTATCCCGAGGATAGCTACTCCGGCGTGATGATGAAAGAGGGGCCTTTGAATAGGAGAGAGAATAAGGATATATTGAGAGAGTTTTTATCTGATAGAACATACCTTTCTCCACAAGTCCAAAGCTGTATTTATAGGTGTGAGTGGTCAGCCTCCAACCTAGAGGCAGTGGTCCTGTCCTTTTGTCCTTACCCGGAGACAGGTCATATTCATGTCTCCTTTGTCCCCGGATAACGCCATTCTAGCTGACGTCATATGGACCGGACTACTCTCTGGGCCGGAGCCTAAATATGGGCCAGAGCCCATATCACCACACGGGCCCTTGCAGAAGTGGTGGTGGTGACTGATTCGGAGCCAGACAAGGATAATGAACTGCATCAAGTGGAAGAAGAATCCAGTGAGGGGGAGGAGGAGGTAGGGGTGTTCAAAAATACCCGGCCAGGCCTATCCGCCCCGTTGACCCGACGACCTGGCATAAAATAACCGGGTACTTTCTTATATTTTACTGACGGGTACCCGACCCGTTAATTTCGTAAATTACCGGGTCCAGGTCCGGGTCACATAAATGTCATTTTCCGGGTACTCGGAAACCCGGTATAATATGTATTTATTTAATTAATTATAATTATAATTATAATTTTACCTTTTAATATTGACATTTTTAAAAAATAAATACCATTTTATTCCAACTAGACTCAACCTCTTAAATTTTCAATCCACCTCTCCAACCATTTAGTCTTTTGTTTTGATATTGCTACTTTTTCTTCAACACAAGCGCACAACCGCATCCCACACTGCATAGGAGTACATGTACTAATTTGTCTCGAATGATAATTATTCATAATTTTATTGATATTTTCATATTAAGTAATATTTAATTAGTTTTGGACTTTTATACTGATAAAGTATATTTATTATTAAATAGTTAAATGTATTTTATAGAACTTTTTATAAGTAATAAAATAAAATAGGGTACCCGGTTACCCAGCCCGCATAATTGGGGTACCCGATTGTACGGGTACACGGTATTTCCGGGACGGGTCACGGGCCGCATTTTCAACTACCTGCATGTACGGGTACCCGTATACCCGGTGTTTGAACACCCCTAGGAGGAGGTGTCCACCAGAAGACCCCTTCCACTGCAGGGGGAGGAAATCCCCTCTATCACAGGTCTTTCGGTGGTTGAACCAAATCAACCACCCGAGCAGCCATGACGACCGTTGTGTGGAATTGTAGTGGCTGCAATAATGCTCCTACAATGAAGGCGATCAACCAGTTAATTCTGCGACACAAGCTGATATGATGTGCTTAATTGAAACTAAAGCCATGGAGAATCATTTTGCTCGGTGGCAAGAAGGCTTACTTGAGGAACTCTAAAATTGTGGAAGCAACTGGTAGATCAGATGACTTAGCTCTATTTTGGTCCAACAAGTTGGTAGTAGATGTAGAAGTTGTCACTAGCAATTGCATCATTAGTCTAGTTACTAATGCCTCTGGGAGGTAATGGTGCCAAATAGCTATCTATGGCCCTCATCTAGTTCATTAGAGACCTGCATTTTGCAATAATATAACTAGTTTGCACTATTTTAGGGCTTTTCCTCGCATCATTATAGGAGATTTTAGTCAAATCATCTCTCAGGATGATAAAAGGGGGGATCCCTTGTACATATAACCCCCCAAAATGCATTAGTAAACTTCATTAAACAACATAGGTTGAAGGAACTAGTTTCAAGAGGCCTCTGGTTCACCTGGACCAACTCGCAGGATCAACCTCATACCATTGTTGAAAGACTGGACAGGGCCTTTGCAAATAATTATTGGATCTCAATGTTTCCCCAGTTTAGTTTTATTCAATTAAATCCAATTCAATATACTTCAATGATTTGTTTTGTAATCAAAATTTTGAATATAAATATATTTTATCAAAAAAATCAAATGAATTTTAGTTAAATTCATTTCAGTATTTTTCAGTTCAACTAAATATTTTTCATATTAATTTAGTCCAGTTCAATATTTTTTAATTCAATTCAGATATATTAAACATGCCCTGAGTCAATTTAAAGTTAAATATATAATTTTCCCATCCTAAATCACTTACATGGTACTTGACAGTCAGACTTACAAGTACAACATACTATATCAGTAATTACTCAAAATAGTAATTTCTATAATTAAATTATTCCAGAGCTCTGCCCTCCGTGCATATCTATAATTAAACAGTATCATTTTCGTCATTTATCCGGCCAAATCTGCCAGAGTTCTGACTCTATATATGACAGGCACTGGGAGTCTGGGACTCCTTTAAATAATTGAGGCCCTATTCAGTTGATTGAGTATTATTATTTTTTATTGAGCATCCCAACTAAATATTATTTTTCTTTTTGGAATATTTCAATTAAAACGTTTTACTCTCAATATTTACTTATTAGATAAAAAATTAAAATAAATTGTTCATTTTATCCTTAATAAATTTCTAAAATTAATTGACCCAGGGGTAAAAATTATCTCTTACCATTTTTTTGTCCACGTATCCTACTGCCACATCGTTTTTCTTAAGAATTGAGTGTCCGTTCGACCTTTAGCTGGGATGGAGAGAGTGCTGCTAACTGTTACCTGCTAGAACTGCTTGTATATACTTAGTCTATTTGAAACTACTTAGAGTTGATGGTAGCTGCTATTAACTGAAATTTAACTTTTATGAGTTGAAATTATATTAATAATAATATTTAAGTTGAAATACGATACTAACAAATTTACACATTCACACATATAATTTTTTTAATAGAATTGTATTTAATTTTAAGTATTATTCGAATAGTTGTACTGAAATTTAGAATAATTGCTACAAATGAAATAAAAATTATAAAGAATGTTCAGTAAAAATGGATACAATATATACATAAACATAAAGCACAGAAAAAAAAAAAAAGATATACTGGCGAGTTTTTACATGGATGAATATTAATATGTGTTTTTAATGTAATTAGACAAATTAAAAGTTATGTTTCGATTTTGAATTTTTTTTTTGGAAAACGCTACTAATGTAACTCCATTTAATTTATATTCAACTAAATTAAATAGTACTAATCGACATACATTATAATCGAGTGTAAATGAATTTTGTCAAAATTCTCTACGAAGAAAACTGAAACACTTAATTTGAAATTTTATACATGACATAGCTATAAAATAGTAAACAATATTTCAATAACAACAGTTAAATTAATTTTTTAGTGCCTACATTTCAATTCATTTTACTCTTTGAAAAATATAAATCGAATGAATTCAAACTATTAAAATTGCTAAAACTGCTGTGAGTAATTAGATACTAAAATTAATGTGATAAAAAAGTTGAACTGAACCGGGCTTCTCCGGCCATACCTTTTAAAATGGGTATTGAATTATGACATAACATAACGGAGGACTTATAATATGATGTGGGCTCTAAAATGTGTAGTTTAATTAATTTAATTTAATTATGTTTAGTTTAATGTTTTCAATTCAATATAATATTTTTCAATCTATTCCGTTTCAGTTTGGATGAAATATGAGTTAATGAAATTCAACTTAATTTAACTATATTGTTATTTTTTTATATTTAATATTACTTCATTTTAGTTTAATTTGCTATATTTCAGCTCAATTTAATTTAGTAAAATAAGTAGTGAAAAACATACTATTAACGATTAAATGCATTACAGATTTCACAGCGTTAATATAAAACTAAGATAATTTATGGGCTTACGCATTCTATTGCTAATTTCTCAATCTGTTTTATCAGATGTTAAATATCATCATAGACCAAAACCTCCGAGTCTCCGACCATTGGCTCATCTTCAAATTTGTCAAGTGTGAAGTCTGTGTTCCGTTTGCACTTTGCAGGGAGAACCATCACCGGACCACCACCATGTTTGGCTCCACCGGTCGACCACTATGTCTGGCTTCCTAATAAATTATCACCCACTCCCCCACTTTCCCAGTGTTATTATTATTATTCTCTTTATTTCTTTTCATTTCATTTCAGTTGGATTCCTCCGGTCTTCACCTTGGCCACGAATCATGATGTTGCAAACAAAAGGAGTGGAATAGTGCCAAAGCCCGACCCGAAAGTGGAGTATCACTATGCTAACTTACGCTTTTAGTATTTATATACGAAATGTCACTACTTTTGATTAAAATATTCGATGTGCTATATGCAGTTCAGTATTATACTCGGCGTAATTCAAAATATCAATGAAATGACACTATCGTCCCCTGCAAGTTGCCTAGTTTTTCAAAAATCAAATAAACTGAGGTCATTTTGATACTTTTATATCGTATTTTGAGTTACACGAGTAAAATAATGGACTGTGTATAACAACACTCTAAAATATTTATACAGAGGTTACTAACACCTGAGCACTAGAAATGGTAAACTTTCTAAACACCCGTTCAGTTGATATGCTAACTGGTACAACTTTATCATAGTCTAATCTTTATGGAATTTTTTTCACGCTTCCCAACACACGACTTTGACTATCAGTATTTTTCATTACGTATATTATTGAAAAATAAAAATTTGATATTTGAATACTATGAATTACAATGATTCTAATGATATCACATTTGATGTTATCGATGATTATATAACGATTCAAATATTTGGTCAAAGTTTGATTATAAATAGTGTAAAAGTCAAAGTGTGAAGTATAGGTTGGGACGGAGGGAGTAGCTGCTAGCTGCTTAATTTGCTTGGAAATTCTTGAATTAGTTGGAGCTGCTTTCAGCTACTAGCAACTGCTATTGTGAGCTGAAATTATCTATAATATTTAAGCTGAAATATGATACTAACAAATTCATACTAATCGGACTAAACCAGAAATTGATTGAAGGGTTATAAACCAGAACTAAGGGTTATATGTGCAATATTACCAGAACTGAGGGTTATATGAGCTATTTTCTCTTTATTCTAAGCAAAAGATTTAAAGGGCATACATGACATTTTATATTAACTAATAGCAAGAATTATAATCAAGTCTGTTCATGGCCAGATGTACAAAGATTAGCCATTTAAAGTTTATGATTGCACTAAACAAGAACTGGGGTTATGAATGCAACATTACCTAAGAGCACATAAAAATGAAATGAACATTATTTCACATAATTTAACTTAACTCGAGGTCAAAAGTATAAACCGCCACATTTTTAAAACATAGATCAACCAATTTATTGATTGATCACATGCCTGAAATGCTTATAATATTGAATAACATTTTGACCGGTAACGGTAACCATGGATGGAGAGAGAGAAAGAGTACTCCTGGGTATTGATGCGGTTCCAAGAGAAGATAGGGAGAATTGGGGTGTGTTTGGTTGGGCAAATTTTTGCAAAACTTGGACTATCCAAGTTTAGTTTTGTAAAATCTTGTTTGGTTCACCAAGTTTTTCAAAATCCAGACTTGCAAAATCCTAAAAACCAATCAAAAATTTTGTTTCATACTCACAAAATTCAACCCAACCAAACAAGGATTTTGCAAAATCAGACTCTCAAAATCCCAAACAAAAACCCAAACTCCCAAAAACCAAAAACAAAAATCAGACTCTCAAAAAATCTGACGAACCAAACAAACCCTTGAGTACTGGTGCTGGGAAATTGCAGATCTAGGATGGCCTTTGACCAAACTATGTGTTTCCTGCTGGGTAACTGTATCATATATGTTCATCTCTGCATCCGCAATCACATCAATTGACATGCATGCATGGAGATCAGTGATGCACACAGTATATATGCAGTTCCTACAATATAATTAATAAATTTTGTTTTTACTCCTCTACAATATAATAAATTTTTTAAACATTTCATCATCCGTACGTTTTTTAAACCTAAAGTTTCTTAGAACATAAATAATATATATCATGTCACATATATCTCGCTGATCTATATTTTCTTAGTATAAAATTATTACATACAAATAATACATACATTTAAATTTATTTATAATTGAATATACAATAAAAAGTCTCCAAAAAGTGTATCTTTATTAAAAATTTACATTATAACAATAGACTATACTCCTGTTAAGTTCAAATTATTTTAAATAAATATCAACAAAACTTATCTCAGTTCAATTAAAATATCTTAGTCTAATTAATTAAACACATCTTAGTTCAACTAAACTATTCTCAGTTCAATTAGAATAACTTCAGTTCAACTATAATAATCTAATATTAAATCAACTAATGTCAATTCAGTTAAGTTTAGCCCAACTTAATAGGACCTATGTTGGTTTCCATGAATTATAATGGTGAAAATTAAATAGTAATAAATATTGATAAGTTCAAATTTGATTAATTTGTAACCAGTTCCCGTAATTTGATCATGTTTACAAGTTTTGCTAAACGTGTTTGGTTGAAGTGGGGGAATGAGAATGGGAAAGAGAAAATGAATGATAGTAGAGCGGAATGGTATAGGATTAATGATCATAGTATTGCTGTTTGGTTTGAATAAATTATAAACTGAATATAGTAATTTGCAAGGTAGTGAAACTCATATATGCTCATAGATGTCGATGTTGGATGATTTGAATGATTAACCCATATTGGGTAATGAAAGTGGCCCCATATAATTATAACCCCAACCAAACACCCTATTCTATAATTAAACCTATTAACCATCTCTCAAACCCCTCAACCAAGCACCTCCAAAGTAATCAGTAATTTTTAAAAATGTTATACTACATAACAAATAGTGAAACAGTACATAGAACATGGACTAATTGAAAATATCAACTTATAACTTTCACCACATTATGAATTGGGATTAAATAATTTCACCACATTTACCATGCCTTGTATTCTCAAATTCATTTTAGTAGAGACCCAATACCCATATCCATATAATTATAGGAAAGATTCATACCCAATCCATACTCATTGAGTCCAAAAAAAAGTTGATCTCACACCCAATCCAATTAGTCTATATCTATTGGATTTGGGTCGGATTTTGGTCGGGTTCCCGACCCGTGATCATCCCCAATTGTGAACCTTTTTAGATCCATGTCTAAGTTCTTATTTAATTTATTATAATACTATCCGCAACTTAATCATACTTATTTTTTTTTTATGTAGTTAATAATGGTATCATAGTTATAGTAAATACTTTGTTCACTTTTTTTAATTATATAATTTTTACTTTGTTTTTATTGTAAATATTTAACTTTTCTAATTTGAGTATATTGAAAGCAATAAACTTATATTTGGGTAAGTAAACATAGTATACAAGGAAATAAAAGTACGAGGAATTAAAAAAGTGATTAGTTGATATCAAAAACAGAAAAGTAATTAAAATTGTTATGATTTTCTTAATTATATTATATTTTGTCTGAATTTGGTTGAATTGAACTGAATATTTAACATATAATTTGTTTTTTTAAATTATATAATGCACTTAATTGAACTGAAAATACTGAACTGAAAAATATCCAGATAAGTTGTACTAAACAAACCCTTACTTAATTTATCTTTGTATCTTATCTATAAAAGTTGTACTCGTATCAATACAATTATCTCATTTTACACTAATATTCTTTACAAATTCTAATGGTAACACACGCATAGGGAAACTATTTTTCCGACTTGAGGTTTAATTAATTCTCATTACCCGTGCATGTGCTAGGCATGTACATTCGGGTAATAAATTTTCAACAACAATCTTATAACCGTAAGGATAGATTTGACCAAACTATCACAGCAATTTGCTGAACACCTCCAGGGAGGCATATATTTACCATACTAATTAATAGTCTGTTATAAGATCAAAACAAAATATGGCGTGCCTGTACGTATACGAAACGCATGCATTTCTGATGCAGAAGTCAGGTCAGAGGTACAGATGAGAGGCAGACATGTACATGATACAGTCATACAGTTTCCCAGCAGGAAACACATACGGTCAGGTCAAAGTCCATTCGAAAGTTTCCCAGAAGACCACATCAATACTCGTTTTTTTCACTGTCTCTCTCGAACCATGATTATAATTAGGATGTAGTGAACAAAAAGGTTACTGCGATGATGACAGTAGTGTAAGATTATATAATTAGTAACTAATAAAACTATTTCTTTATAATTAATAACTATTCAAACTTAAAAGAAATGAGTCAATGTTCATCCATTTCTAAATACAGCATGTTCGGATTCAAAAGAAATAATTGGGTGATTAAACTTAAGAGAATAACATTCATCCGGATGATCATGATATATGCCTTATCAGTCACCAATAAGATAATGACACGTGTACAATTATAATGTTTTAATTGGTTAACATATTTTTGGTAAAATTCTAAAACTCTAATTTAGAATGGCTAAACCCGTCTGGGTAATGATTGAACACGTGGCCCAATCATAAATTAGTTAAAAATGACGTGTCGTTATTTAATTGGTTCCCGATATTGCCAATATAAGAATGATCCTGATATAGTGATATATATTAAACTGTTAAACTTATTCAAACCATTGTGGGAAAATGTTAAGAATAAGAGAGAAGTGCACATCAGTTTTACATTATGTGCAAATATAATCTCCAGTTTTCAAAAAGTGCTTTTATAATTCTAATTATAATTTTGATGAAATTCTATCGGCAAAAATCCCATTAAAACATTAAAAAAACGATACAATCCTTATAGTTCACCTTCTACAAAGCTCACTCCTCGCCCTTTTCCGTTACTGTTGTTCACGTCTCTCAACCGCGACCTTCATTCACGGGCACGACGATTGGCAACAGAGCAATCAAGATAACCGATGATTTATGATTTTGATTGAGCTCTCCCATCTCCTCCCGGTTCTTACTATCAGATAACAGCCCAATATTAAGGCAGTTTTGTTATTTCAAATGATTAAATAGTCATAAATTACATTAAACACCGGTCAGCCATTGCAAGGTTATATCTTGTTGAAGTCAAAGTCAATTCAGAATTATAATAGCACATCTTAAGAATTGAGGGTTATATTCACATTTATCTAAAAACTCGGGGCTTTTTTTTCCCTCTCTTCTCTCTCCGCCCCCCTTAAACAACGGCTTCCCCAGATCTACTCCTAGTGGGGTGGCCGCCGACGCCTCGTCGCCGAGCAGGCCACCCCACCCACCCCTCACCCTAGCTAAAACTCTACACCACCCAATCTCCTAGTACCCCATACCCGAAACCCCTTTTTCGTTCGGAAACCTACAGCTCTAGAAACCAAGCTATGGAGCCCGGCGGGAGGCGGATCCACTGAGTCTCCGCCATCCTCCACGACGTTTGAACCCCCGGCAAAAGGCGACGGCTAGGCGGCGCCGATCTACAAGCGACGTGGAATCATCGACCCGTGATCCGGGGTATCAGATCCGCCCCGGATCCTTCAGCAAGTCAACGTGTTGGGCGGCTCGGGTCGGGTCGGGTCGGGTCGGGTCGGCTCAGGCAGGTTCGGATAGTTCTACTGGAGCTGGCAAAATTAGAATGAGAAGGAGGTTTTACTTCTTTTTTGCTAATTTCTAATTTTTAGTTTATATTTATGTCCAGTTATCTTTTGACGTGGGCTGATTCTGATCTGATTTGGATGGGGAGAAATCCTTGTTGCATACTCTAGCAATAAGTGTTTCGATTTCAATACCCTCAAAATCAAGCTTTGTTGTGTAATTTCGGCAACTCCGGCCAGATTTGGCCAATTCTGTGTCGGAGGCGGCGGTCTAAGACAATACTAGTGAGGGTTTGGATAGGAAGACTCTAGATTGTGGCTTTCCCAATGATGATTAGTTTCTACTCAAATGGCAACCTTAGTTGGTTTCTTATTTGCCTATATCGATTTCTTTTGGAGGGGTCGGACTTGATGAGATTATTTCAGTGTGATCGGTCTTGGTAGAATTTGTTAATCAATTAGAGAGTTAATCTGCATCTCTATGCAAATTCTCTTAATAGGGGTAGTGTTTAATTCCAAGTCTAGATGCTTAGGTTATTATTTCCCCAACAGGCTTGCATATGGTACTAGCTTGCACATATTACAGGCCGGGTTTACAACGGAGAATCACCTGTATCTCCATATGGGGTTTCTCACTCAGAGATGCATTTCATTAGAAAATTAATTTGAATCGTTATATAGGTTTTCTCACTTAGAACTTGTAACAGTTTAGTCTCTTTCTGAAAATGTTGTTTACTCGTGCATTGTAATAGAATAGGATCAATGTAATTGTATATCTGATCATTTTATCGGGTGTGTGGAGTCTAATAAATTTCCCTCTACCTACGAGGCCGTTTATTTTTTTTAAAAAAAAATCTAAAAACTCGGAATTATCTATACATTTTACCCTAAAAATAACTAATCTTCAACGCTTTAAATTTATGACTCTTCCTCATTTACAATTCCCTAATGAATCATGGTATTTCGTGGAAAACATATTAATGATGTTGCAAGGTTTAGAACATGAGTTTTTCTTTTAAGTTTAGGAATTAGCATTCAGAACCACTTTAATTGAAAGTGGTTTGGTTTACGAACCACTTTTCTCAATTGGGATGTGTGAGCTTTTTCACCATTTTTCAGTCAATGATTTTGGAGTATTTTAGGGTTTTAATTTGAATATATGTGATTTTATCGATCATGTGAGTCGTGAATATAAATATTCATCATAAGCAAAGGAGTATTTTACAATATTAATTCATCATGCCTTATTTAAGAATTAAGATGCAGATGAACAGTGTTGAATTGCACCTGTTATTTAAATTAGTTAAGTTCAATTCAAGGAGAAGATGACCTAAAATTCTATTCATTGATATTCGATATACATTTTCTATTCACATAATTTGAATAAGTTTCATATTTATTATATTCTGTCTTATTTTGTGTCTTCCTAATCACAAATTTAAATTTTATGATATAATTATAGGTTTACAGAAACATAACATTTTTGTGAAATTTATACTAACCTATACACACTACACCAAAACTGGTCTTTATCAACGAATCGTTACTAGAACCCGTCACTAAAGACTACTCTTTTGCTACGGCGCACTATTTTTATCACAAGATTTCGTCAATCCCAGAAAGCTAGCGACGAGAATATTTTCGTCACTGAAGCTATGCTTTACTAACAAAATTAGTGACGAGATACGGGATTCGTCAAAACCATTACCTATAGTGACCGAAATTGTGACGGAAAAAGTTACTTCACGATATATAGTGACGGAAATATTTTCGTCACTATTACTTTCAGTGACGAAATATACTTTGTCACTAGATAAATAGTCACGAATTTATGGCGTCACTAAAGATTCCGGTGACGAAAATTTAAGGTGAACCTTGGGCTGAAAACTAAACAAAAATGGACCGAAATGGTCTTGAGGATTTTAAATTAATTGTTTTTGAATTGAACTTATCATCTTTATTAATGTAGAATGAAGATTACTTAAAATTATCAATTATATTATGTAAAAGGGTGTTTTTTTATTATTTTAAACTTCAGCTCAAATATAAAAAGTCATCTTCAAACATTATACGCATAGATTAATTTATTATAAATCAATTTATTTTTAAAGAACTTTTTAGTTTATTTCGATCAATTTAGTTATGTTTTACTAATCAAAGATACCCTTTCTCTTTAAACACTGAATTAAATTTAACTATTAAAGCAACTTGATTTTTATAAAAATAAATGAGTAATTAAATTGACATTTTTCCTAAATAGTAATTTTTACTTTTATTATTGTAAACTAACATATATCAACAATAGTGAGTTCGTTGATGGAAAGTGATGGAAACCTTAATGACGAAAATATGGAAAATGGATAATAGCTGAAAAGTTTTGGATGAGGGAAAATGGATGAAAAGTTTTGGAGGCAAAAAATATAATGGCGAAAATGAAAAATGGCTGAAAAGTTTTGGTGGAAAAATGCTACCGCTCTCCGCTACATAAGAAAAGGCGCGAAAATGAAAATATATTTCACTGAAAATTGACTAAATTTTCAGCTTATACGTGCATACACCCTTTGAATATATTAAATAGAACACTTCACTATTATTCAATATTTAACTTTAAACTTTAAATATATATTTGAATATTAGTATTAATATTATGATATTCATAACATGTACGTGTATGCAAATGTTAAATTTTTATGTTACTTTTACGGTCAAACATCTACATTGGTAAGTGCAAAAAGATTATGCGCGATTTTCTATCCTAAGCATATTGAGTGTAAGTAATATTTAAACCATTAATTGAGTGATATTTAATCATATTGAGTATGAGTAATATTTAAACCAGTAATATTTAAGCATATTGAATATAAATAATAGTTCAACCATTAAGATGTTGTTGTAACTTAACATCAACCAGTAATTGTCTTAATAGACATTTTAACTAATCAGAGTTTGACTACAATGAACACTTGCCAAATTAATGAAGAGTCGATTTATTTTTACTTACGTTCTATGTATTCTAGATAAATTGAGTTTACATTATTATACTTTTTATTGACCATAACTACATTGAAATCGAAAGTTAATTTTTAAAAGATCAATCTTCACTATAGATACATATAAACTAAGTTTATGTCATTCCTACTTAACTATCTATAATAACCAATGACATTGATCATATGTTATCACCAGTCGATCCTTGCTTAACTTAATCATCGGTTGATCTTTACTTTCTTTGGATACTAACTCAACTGAATGTCTCTTGCATTACTTTCTATAAACATCGACGATTAGTTGATTTAGGCATTGTTCTTATGCTATATATTGATGAACTGAATTGAAATTAAATTGTTCTTATTAACTGGAATGACCTCAATTGATCTAAACTAGTCGAGGTACACCATTACTTGATTTTCTTACATTGTGTTTTACTAATCAAAAGTCAAAATGTTACTAAACTTTCTAAAAGCAGTATTAAATGGAATGGTCTCAATTGATCTAAACTATTCAAAGTACAATGTCACTTCATTTCCTATAGATACATTGTGTTTTACTAATCAACAATCAAATCTTTACTTAACTTTCCAGCCGCAGTATTAACTGGATGATCTCAATTGATCTAAACTATTTGAAAGCAACACTATTACCTGGTTTTCTATAGATACATTGTGTTTAGCTAATCAAAAGTCAAATATTTACTTAACTTTATAGCAACCGTATTAACCGGATGACGTCAATTGATCAAAACTAATCGAAAGTACAACGTCACTTGATTTTCTATAGATACATTGTCTTTTACTAATCAAAAGTCAAATTTTACTTAACTTTCTAGCAACAATATTGATTGGATGACCTCAATTGATCTAAACTAATCGAATTTGCAATTGTTGGTATATGCATTGAATGTCGTAATAGCCGCACTACGAGTTAGCAACGGTATGAGTTACCTCTTTACTGAGGTGTTGGTGACTTGGACCGAAAATGTGATACTCTTTCACTTGCCGCAACCTAGTTCATACTGTTTTCTGGGTAATAACTGATAGGAATATTATAATCTGGGTACCTATCTTATACAATATGTCTCCTTCCCGTGGATCCAGCCAATCATTGGTAAATTTCTGTGTTCTTATTTTTCCTTTTACGTTTAGTTTGCTATTTTCTCATATTCCGCACAACCGCAATGTTACTTGATTTTCTATTGATACGTTGTGTTTAACTAATCAAAAGTCAAATATTAACTGGATGATCTCAATTGATCTAAACTAATTGAAAGTACACCATTGCTTGTTTTTTAAACATTTATTATAATAAAGTAAACATTTAGGGTGTGTTTGGTTCGCAAGATTTTTGAGAGTCTGCTTTTGCAAAATCCTTGTTTGGTTGGGTTGAGTTTGTGAGTATGAAACAAAATCTTTGATTGGTTTTTAGGATTTTGCAAGTCTGGATTTTGGAAAACTTGGTGAACCAAACAAGATTTTACAAAACTGGACTTGGATAGTCCAAGTTTTGCAAAAACTTGTCCAACCAAACACACCATTATTTTTAAACATTTTATTAATTTAAATTATCAATTTGGAAGAAAAAACGATTTATTATATAATAATGAAAAACAAAAGAAATAAAAAAGGAAAAAAAGTAAAATAAATATAGTAGTATTTGTTTTGTATTTGATCTGGACCACCAATTGAGTTTGATGGAGTTAATGTTAACCATCAATAATTATAACTATATAAATAAAATTCCAAACTTTATCCACGCTTATCTTGTAAACCTTATCTTTTACACTTGCTTCGTCTTCTTCATTTTCTCTGCATCTCCGAATCGAATTGCTCAGCCCATATATCCGTTCAGAAGATTTCCCGTGCGCTAGAGCCCAAAGGCACAATCCTCCTCACCACCACCATCGGGCCCCACTACACCTCCATCCCATTCAGAAATCGGATATCAAAAGGTCGTCGGTGCCTGTCTGGAGAGGGGAAAAGTCGATGGGGAACCTCGGGGGCTGAAGTGCACCGGACGACAGCCGCGGCGGCAAGTGATTCTTCTGCAGGGATTCAAAGCTCTAGAGGATGAAAGCTAGCGTCGAGCTTCAAAACAGCGTCGATCTGGGTCCTGTAAGCTCTGGTGGACACGAAGAAGAGCTTGCGGGCGACGGATGAGGCAGCATTGGAGGTAAAAAAAACATTCTTTGCCTTTTCTAATTAATTTGGCTGTGAATCCGTCTGCTAGTTAATTTGGCTGTGATATCCATAAGTATATTATCTTGTAAATAACACAGTTTCAGTATTACATGGAGAACTTCTGAGTTCTGAGATTAATTAAAGATGCAGCTAGCCTTAAAGTTAATGCTGGTAGTGTTGCAGTGGAGTTTGAGAGCTTATTGTGGGAATTCAGAGGTTTCTGTGAAGCTGTTAAGGACTCCTCATGCAGTATCGAAAAGGGATTACGCTACATTCGGGTTTGAAGTTAAGGTGGACTGAGAGAGCTGCAATGATCAGTGTCCTACAAATTGTGAGGTACGTTTGGTGGTGATTCATGCAAATGCAGTGACTAGGCTCAGCTGATTTCTGTTTTTTTTCATGGTGATTTCTTATAATTATGGACAAAATGACTAGAGAATTTATTATATTTTCCCTCTTTTATGTTCAAGGGATTTTTCTACCTGTATATATTTCAAATACTAATCTAAAGCTGAAGATTTTTTTCATTATATGCTCCAACAAGCAGGTGGATGATGAAATATCTTCAGTTTGTAATGCAAGTGTATCCTATGTTCGCTTGCTTGATGGAAATCACAGTTTTGAGGTGTGCATCAATGGTGCTCATGGAGTAGGCTGTGGTAACTATAACTGGACAATTGGTGAGGAACTTTTTTCCATTTATTCCAAACTAAAATATGGGGAATAAAAAGCAAATCTGAATTCTGAACTTTTTACGGTTTTTGTATGTCAAAAAAGACACATCTTATTTGAATTCAATGTTAAAGGCACTCCTTTTGTGTTCTTGCAGCTGGTTAACATTTGGTCCATTTCAGCCATTGGATCGCTTGTTGTGCTTTCTATTTCGTGCAGATGGATGGTGCTTAAGCTGTTGAATGTTGAGTCTAAGAGGTATAACTCAATGATCATCTCTACAGCAAGTATAATTGCTAGTGCTAATTTATTACATAATAAAATAATTGCCTAGTTTTATTATGGCTTTAACCATTACTAGACAATGTCTCACTTTTCTTTCCTCTTATCCTTCCAACTATCAGGGTGGGAGGTTTGCAAGCTTTATGTTATAAATTAAGTTATTCTGTTCATGTGTCAAGAAATTGACTGGAAAGTATAGATTAGATTATTCCCGTTAAGCCCAAAAAACATTACTCTTGAAAGCAATAAACATATTACTTGAAAGAAACAACTTCACAATGGCATTCTAAACATTCTAAACAATTCAAATGATATACTATGAGTCTGTGACAAATGGCTGTCTATTTGCTTTAACAAGTACAACTAACACATGCTAATAGCTGAGTACATTGCTAGAACTTACATCTGTGTGTCTCATAGAAATGCACGAGTCTGAACAATGTCTATAAGGAATCTAGAGAACTAATTTCGTGTTCTTGATCTGTTGCTTTACTTGTGTAGGTTGGTGGAAATCACCTTGGGGATACAAGCATGAAGGCGATAATGGTGAAAAACCTAGTGCAAGTAGCCTGCCAAAACATCATTCTTGAGGAATTGAGAAGTAGTTAATCTTGAACAAATTAGTTGTAGACTTTTTATAGGTAGAGGTAGAGGTGCTTAGGATGTAGAAAGATTTTTGAATGAATAATATTATTATTTATATAATAATTTTTCTGCAATATTTATTTTATTTTATTAATTAATTAATTCTGGAATTTAATTTATTTTATTATAATAATAGTGACAGTCCTCTCCGTCACTAAAGAGTTTGCCGTTAGATAAACGTTGACCGTCTCTTATTTGTGACGTAAAATTATTGTCACCAAAGGATTAAATTAGTGACTAATATATTTGGTCACTAGTTCTTTGTCACTAAAGGTAACCCATTGGTGACCAGACTAGTGACGAAAACGTGCGTCACTAGTATGGTGACGGAAAAATCGTCGTCGCCAATGATACACTTTCGTGACAGATGAACAGCAAAATCGTCGCCCCACCCTTTGGCTCCGATGTTTTTGCAACGCAAATCTGACATAGTTAATTTTCGTCACCCATTTAGTGACGAAAATGGGTCTTTAGCGACGGATTTGACTTGTCACTGAAGGCCAGTTTTGGTGTAGTGATATTCACATGAGAATTTAGGCCCTGAGTTCCCAGCAACACAATTGACCTCTGATACTCCATATAAGGTTGTTTTGTTAAGATACAATCATAATTAAACTACGTTCTTCTTACCTCGACATTTCAAATTGAATATTTTAATTTAAAATTGTGCATTGTTATTTTAAATAGAATGGCACAAATAATATTTTTAAAACGTATATAACAATATAAATACCCCTATAAATAATGCACATTTGAAGTTGAGATGTGTACCACATAAGAATTGACCAAAGTGTATAATATAAAAAAAATCATTATAGAAACGTAAACCAAAGAGTGGTACTTCCAAAAACTGGTGTAAAAACTAAGGGTGTGTTTGGTTGGGCAAGTTTTTGCAAAACTTGGACTATCCAAGTTCAGTTTTGTAAAATCTTGTTTGGTTCACCAAGTTTTTCAAAATCCAGACTTGCAAAATCCTAAAAATCAATCAAATATTTTGTTTCATACTCACAAAATCCAACCCAACCAAACAAGGATTTTGCAAAACTAGACTCTCAAAATCCCAAACAAAAACCCAAACTATCAAAATCTCAAAACAAAATCCAGACTCTCAAAAATCTTGCGAACCAAACACACCCTAAATTGGGGTAGAATAGGGTTCATAGAGTTTGAATTTGTAACCTACCATTTAGGGATCACCGTGTGGTCCGTGTGGCAGTGGGTACCAAACATGGCAAGCTGGCAAATAAGGTGATTCATTACAATTTATAGTGTGGGGAAACTAGGAAAAGAGTACTATGGTGCACTTGTTGAGTCGTGAATACACTTCCAAACTGTCAAAAAAAATTTCATCTAGGTAAATATATAAATAAATAAATATAAATATATAATTATATGGTTGCAATTGTATGATTGCATAATATGGTTTGACTAGCTGATTCTATATAAAGTATTTGATAAACATTAACTGATTCGTAATAGATGTTTCTTTAATCAATCTTGTAAAATGACATAAAAAGACATTACATATTTTTATCATACTTTATAAATAGTAATAATGATTTACTTTTCAAAAAAAAAGTCATAATGATTTATATTTCTCAATTTATATTAAATATCACTTTATAATGAAATTCTTAGTTTAAAGGGTTGAAGCATCACTAAACTCACGTATTTATCATTATTAAAAAAGTGATATAAAACAAAATAAAAATTAATTATATTTTTTGAAAGGACTTATATACATATTTATTAATAATTAGTATATGGATATAAGTTAGTCTTGTAATAGACCGTCTATATTATTGCTATAATATAGACGGCCTATTTCTGCAATTACAATTAGAAAAACGGCTCCTGTTTTGTAATTTAGAAATAAGCAAGTCCTTTTTAACAATTAGAGAAATTGCTAAAAAGCCCTCCTCCATAAATATATAAAGCAATTTCCTATTTTTTTATTTCCCAAATTTCACTCTGCAACCGTTCCCAATTCCAAACCCTCTCTTCCGAAACCCCCAGTCGCGCCGAACCGTCGCAATCCCAACTATCGCAGCGCAATCCAACCGGCGCAGTCCAACCGGCGGAATCCAACCGGCGCAGTCCAACCGGCGGAATCCAACCGGCGGAATCCAACCGGCGGAATCCAGGTATTGATTGTTATTTAATGGTTTTTTGATCTGCATTTTTTGTATTGAGTTCTGATTGTGTTTAGATCTGCGTTTATGTAGTGATGCTGGAACTCTGTGTGTATCTGTATGTGTTCAACCTGATGAATATTGAATTGTCGATCCTTTCTTCGTTAATCTTCGATACTTTTTAACTCGTGATGCTGGAACTGTGTGTTTAATTTTCGAAACTGCTGTGATTGTGAAAACTTGATTGTTTAGGATGAAAACTTGATTGTTTAGGGTGAAAACTTTGGTGTTTGTGAAACTTGATTATTTATTGTGAAAATTACTGTGATGATTGTGAAAACTTACTTATTTAGGCCGAAAACTGCTGTGATTGTTTGTTAGGCTTTTTAGTCTGAAAACTTGGTTATTTAGCCTGAAAACTACACTAATTGTAGAAACTTGATTTTTTAGGCTGAAAACTGTGGTGTTTGTGAAACTTGATAGTTTAGATTGAAAACTGTGATGATTGTGAAAACTTGATTGTTTAGGCTGAAAACTTTGGTGTTTGTGAAACTTGAATATTTATTGTGAAAACTGTGATGATTGTGAAAACTTAATTATTTAGCTTGAAAATTGTTGTCATTGTTTGTTTAGGTTATTTAGCCTGAAAACTTGGTTATTTAGGCTGAAAACTACAGTGATTGTAGAAACTTGATTTTTTAGGCGGAAAACTGTGGTGTTTGTGAAATTTGATTGTTTAGGTTGAAAACTGTAGCTTTTAATGTGAAATATTAGCTGATTTGAGTTCATATTTTTTGCGTGAACAGTGCAGGTGAACAGTACCGTGAACAGTGTTGTGATCAGTGCCGTAAATAGTACTTTTCCCAAATTTTACAAATAAGGACCTCCTTCCTTCCATATTGTAATTTAGTCCTTGGTCTATATTATGCTATAATATAGACGGTCACTCCAGAGACCAACTCTATGGATATTTTTTTTCCAAAATAAAATTGGGTGAAAAAAGTAATTAATTTTAGTTGTATTAATTCAAAGGTGTAATTCAGATAGGATTAATTAATCCCTTTGACGAAAGAAGAAAACATGTAATAGAGACCAAGAGAGCTAAAGAATGTAAAACAAACAAAAAATTATGGACATAAAAGTATTTTAGGTAATAAGAGCAATCGGCTAACCCAAGATACTTCTATTTCCACCGTTTTGAAAAAGCTATTTTTGGCACTAATCAATTCTTCCAATCAGCTCTCCACCAAACAACAAAATTAGCATTAACATTTTTAACTTGATCAAACAGCTTTTTTTAACACCCACTTAAAAAAATATATCCTTTTTTTTTTTTAATGAAACTCACCATATGGTGAGAGGGATTTTATTAGCTTCCCCTTGCCGTGAAAAAATAAAAATATCCGGTTACATGAGAGTGATTATTGTGAACTGAAAGAAATCTATTTAGAGGCAGTAACCACATCTGTTTTTGCCTTTGAAAATGATCTGATTGATGATTCTCAACCCTAGTGTTCCTACCCCTTGAAACACCTTCATCTCCTATGAGAATTATCAAAAAGCCAGGTTTTCAGAAGTCAAAAAATCAGTGGTCAGCCATTATTATGAGTAACAGATTTCTGAGATTGTGAGAGTGCCATATTCCCTTGATCTGAAAGAAGGCAGCAGACTTGCATCCTTGCTGATGACACTTATTATGTCAGATGGGAGTTGGCTGTATATGAGAGAGAGATTCTGAGGTGATGCCAGCTTTGTTAGGGCCAACCTTGAGAGTAAATGAGCAGCTTGATTAGATTCTCTGTAAACATGAAGAAACTGAATTGATTTGCCATCTGTTTGTTCCCATAGTTTCCACATCATAGTTTCCACATCATTCTTTGTACTCTCCATGGTGCATTGATCCGCTTTCTGATTATCTTGATTCCCTGTAAGCAATCCAATTCAACAGTCAGTGGAAGGAAATGATTTTGCATACATAATTCTATCCCTCTAACACATGCTTTTAACTCAGAGACTAAAGGGTCATCAATTCCCTGAAATTTCTGAATTTCCAGCATGCAAATTGCTCCTGAAGCGTTTCTGATAATACAACCACCTGTGGAATGATTTAAATTAGGACAAGAAGCATCAGTGTTTAAAAAAATATATCCAGTTTATAGCCTCAAATGTTCACAAATATTATTTATGGTACATGATTTATAGTCCAACTATATTAGTTTTGTTTTAGAACTAAACAGGGGTCATGTTAGTCCGTTTCTATAAAAAAATGCACATGTTGGGCCAGTTAGTAATTAACTTAGAGCTTAAAATATTTAAATTCCATAATATTGTTCAGAAATTCACAGATATAGAGGAAAAAGAATTCAACTAACAAGAATATTCAAACTCGACATGGTAGTACACAAGTCAAAAATATAAATCACTTTGTTGTTTAATAATATCAGCGAAACTAAAGCTTTATACTATTCAATTTCGTAACAAATTCATCATTTAGAGTTCACAACTTTATCGAGTGTTTCATTTATTCTTTATCAGTAAGATACGATTGATGCATGTACATTTGAAGTAACAAATATAATGCATGTATATATATGATATACATTATAGAGTGTATATTGAAAATGTGGTAATTATTTTGGGGTGCAATAAGGTAAAATACGGATCACATATAGCATTTTAAAATAAAATTAGCTAACTTTAACTGTTAAATGACATTCTTACCCGGTTGGTGTTTAGGTGAATGTAATGCTCATAATTATCATGTTATGTAGTGGAACCTAATAAATTTCGCTCCGTTGCGAGTTTTTATAGAAAAAAATGTTGTGTGGCGGAAATAATGATTTATATCAAGTTGTTGCTGCTAATTGTGACAATAGAATAATCAGTTGATGATTAAAACTAGACTATTGTATATTGTACTTGTGTATCTACTAGGGTTTAGTTAGGGTTTAACTATTTGCGTTTAGGCCCCACCTTACACTAATCATCACATGAGAGACAATTGTACCTTCACCAATGGTATCCCGATTCCCAAATCATGAACTTATTTTTGTGTGTTAGGATTGTAAAGGGTAATTGTAAAAAGGGATCAAGGGTAATTGTATCTAGCATCTCCCTCTTATAATAAATGCCATCGTGTATTTTTCCCAATTCTCAATAGTAACAGATGTTTCAATATTTTCAGATCATACAATTGTTGATATTACGAGGAATATACACAAGTGACCATATAATTCAAAAAGAAAAGGCCAACGTAATCGTTTTTATCATACTAACTACAACAATGTTCCCAAAACACAACGGTGAGAACAAAGCAATCAAATAAGAAGCCAAATAGCATGGAAAAATCAGCCCCCGCAACCATCCAAAATATGATGCTTTGTTTTTACAGGTGGTGCCCTTTATACACTCCACAAAACCTGCAAACTTGTAGCAAATCTTGCAAAAGGCAATGTCGAAAAACAGGAGGACTGAAAGAAACAGAAGCCTTGAGACCCTGCTGGACCTCGACAAATCCGTCCTGCAGGTCAAGAAAAGCGATGTCAGCAAACACGCGCGCAAACCAGTCCCAGGCCAGGGTCTCGAGTTCAAGAACCTGTCTTACAGCGTCATGAAGAAGCAGAAGAAAGACGGTGTTTGGATAACTAAAGAGGCTCATCTCTTAAATGATATCTCCGGCCAAGCCATCAGAGGCGAAATCATGGCCATTATGGGGCCGAGCGGTGCCGGAAAATCCACGTTTCTCGATGCTCTCGCTGGCCGCATCGCTCAGGGCAGCCTCCAGGGATCTGTCAGAATAGATGGAAAGCCAGTGGGTCTTCATTTCTCCCCTTCATTTCAAACTCTTTTACCAACTTATATTTAATGTTATAACCTGCAGGTGACAACTAGCTACATGAAGATGATCTCGTCTTACGTGATGCAAGACGACCAGCTTTTCCCAATGCTGACGGTTTTCGAGACCTTCATGTTTGCAGCTGAAGTCAGGCTTCCCCCCTCAGTATCCAGGTCTGAAAAGAAGAAGAGGGTACATGAGCTTATTGATCAACTAGGCCTAACGGTAACATCTCATTTATCTTAATTTGAAACTACATATTAATATACAAAATGCACCGAAATCTTGGAACTGATTAAATTTTAGATGCATGAAAAAGCATGGTCAGGGCCGACTCTATTCCTTACAAATATGGATGTTTATGTTTTAATGAAATTCAGAGCACCGCGCACACTTACATTGGAGATGAGGGAAGGCGAGGAGTGTCAGGTGGAGAGCGAAGAAGAGTATCCATCGGGACTGACATAATTCACAAACCATCTTTGCTATTTCTGGATGAACCGACGTCAGGTCTGGATTCCACGAGTGCATTCAGTGTCGTGGAGAAGGTCAAGGACATAGCACAAGGTGGAAGCATAGTTCTCATGACCATACATCAGCCTTCTTTCAGAATCCAAACCCTCCTGGATCGCATCACAGTTCTTGCAAGGTTAGAAAATACAAAGTCTAACTGTAAATTATTTGACAGGCATGCAAAACTTTTTAAACCTAAGTTTGAGGTAATTGTGCAGGGGAAGACTGATATATTTAGGGAGTCCTTCTGATCTGGGAGTCCATCTTGCCGGATTCGAAAGGCCGGTTCCAGAGACAGAGAACAGTCTGGAGTATCTTCTAGACGTGATAAAAGAATACGATCAATCAACTTTAGGACTTGATCCCCTGGTGTTGTATCAAAGGGATGGTGTGAAGCCCGATGCAGTGGCAAAGACCCCAATCCCAAGACCACAAAGAACTCCTCGAACCAAAACCCCTGCTTTAAATCACATCAGTCTCCGTAGCCATAACTTCTCTGCTGGCCATTTGACACCAAAAACAGACTCTACGAGCTTCCAATATTACGAGGATGATGATGACGAAGATGATGATTTTGACAACTCACTCGAACGTAGAGCCATGCGAACCCCTATGAGTTTGCATAGTGGAGTTCACCATAATCCACGATTGGCTTCTCATTTCTACAAAGATTTCTCGGTATGGATTTATCAGGGAGTCAAGGGGACACCCCGGAGGGTGCCCTCGTGGACACCTGCTGTAACTCCAGGAGTTAGAAGCCATGTTTCCAGCCAGCACCCAACACCACAGCAATCAGCCAAGGGCTTCAGCATATCAATGGACTCATCATATGTGTCTTCCATAGTTGAATTTGAAGAGGAAGTGCTTGACGAGCCACAACATCGAAGTAAATTTGCAAATCCATGGATCCGTGAGGTTGCAGTTCTCTCCTATCGAACTGCGCTCAACGTTGTTCGCACACCAGAGCTCTTCCTCTCTAGAGAGTTGGTTTTGACAGTTATGGGAATCGTCCTATCCACACTTTTCAAGAAACTCCATGACTTGGATTTCATAACCGTTAATCGCCTCCTTAACTTTTACCTCTTCACCATGTCATTGGTCTTTTTCTCTTCCAATGACGCGGTCCCCACTTTCATCCAAGAGAGATTCATCTTCATCAGAGAGACCTCCCACAATGCCTATCGAGCATCCACTTACGTCATCTCCTCCCTCATTGTCTACCTTCCCTTCTTTGCTGTTCAAGCCCTAACCTTTGCACTCATCACCAAATACATGCTTCACCTAAGAAGCAGCGTGGTCAACTTCTGGTTGATTCTTTACGCAGCTCTCATAACCACCAACGCATATGTCATGCTAGTGAGTGCAGTTGTCCCAAGCTACATCACAGGATACGCCATCGTCATAGCCACAACAGCACTTTTCTTGATTACATGTGGTTTCTTCCTGAAAGCATCGCAAATTCCCAAGTACTGGATATGGCTGCACTATATGTCGGCAATCAAATACCCTTTCGAGGCACTGCTGATAAATGAGTTCAAAGGCACTGCATGCTACAATGGAAAAGCTACTGACCTTACACCGGGACCTCTGGGAGAGGTAAGGATAAGCAAGCTCCATAACACATCAGCTGCAACTCTTCCACAAAACTGCACTTTGATTGGCGAGGATATCCTCTTCTCTATGGGTCTTAAGCTGGACAATCTCTGGTATGATGTCGCCATTCTGCTTGCTTGGGGTGTCCTCTATCGTTTCTTCTTCTACTTGGTCCTTCGATTTTACTCCAAGAATGAGAGGAAATGAAGTTCTCCCATATCATTAGCCTTTGACACTGAACTATATTCCCGTTTTTCTTTTCTGTATTTGTCTCCATCTGCATATCCATATATGTCTATCAATATTATTTCCACCAATCTTGTTAACTAAATCTCCAACCAGCTCTTGTAACTAGTATTAAAGATCATTTAACTATTCCTTTAACACCTTTTGAAATGTATTATAGATCAAATATCACTATCATGTCCTACATCCATTTAAGTTTAAAACAAATTCACACTACTACTTTCCACTCCCAACCCAACCAAAACTTAAGTTAAGACCTAAGAGACCAAATCGAAGTTGCACCTTCCAATAAAAATGTTACACGCTATGCCATGTAATAATGTCAAGAAAATGACTAATAACACTTTGAATGGTTGTCACAACCTGATATTTATGGAAAAAGAAGGTAAAAGATACTTAAACAGAGTCGCAGGGTAGAAATTGACAAACCTCATGGTGAAAGAGCAGTATATTAAATTTAAAGAATAGAGCACAAGTGAAGAAGATCTTTCCAGCTCTTTCTCCTCTAAAGCTTCAATCATATGTGTTTCCAGTTCATAACACAAAGATCTCCTAACTTCCTTGGAGAGGGTAGCATTCAGACTGATGAACCTGGTTCCATGGCACAAATGCCAATCAGATACCATATTTAAAACAGACCAAAGCATCTACGTTTTGACCAACAACTGAAATTACCTCGGGTCTAAACTCGAGATTTATCTTTCCAAGTATTTCTACTTGCAGAACTCCTTGGTCCTGTTCTTCAGCCGTCCAACACTGGTACGTTAATCTTAAGGTTAGGAACCATATAAGACAATCACAAAGAGCTAACAAACCATATCCAGTTCCATGCAAATTCAAACACAGAGTGTGGCAGTAGAGAACTACCTGAAAAGAGAGTAGGTCCCATAACAACTCACTGCTCATTTAATGTGACTTATTGCTGTAGCCTGCAAGAAGGCACCAACTTCAGTCAAATATTTTGAAGTTGTATAAAATGCAATTTCACTTGCATTTAGCTGATTTCAAGAGATATTCAGATGTTAGCATACTGAGTATAAGATAGTTTTTCTTTTGGAAAGAAGGGCAAATGTTTTTATAAATATTGGCAAAGCTTTATTTTTAAAAAAATTAAACAAGAAATAAAGTTTTAAAATAACAGAAAAATAACCAATGGACAAAAAGTATGATTAAAAGAGCAATCAATAATAACCAACCTTCCTGCCAAGAAGAATTAAAACTGCTCTTAAAAGTTTCTGCCTGAGATGTAAAGCAGTGATGATCACCCCGAGGAAAGAAGAAGCATTAGATACAACTATGAATGAAAGCACAAATTTAAAGTCAAACATGAGCAAGAGAAGTAGTAGACATGTCAAGATAAATCTTAGTCTGATTTAATGTTATTAAGAAACTTATCTATCTAATATAACCAGGACGTTTGGTGTTAGCTTACCAATCCTGATTGTTAATTTACCTTTCTAGTTAATATTAATATATAAAGGTTCACATTTTGATAATATTTTATTCAAAATACTCCAGTAAAAGTAGTATTGTATTAAAAGTATAAAAAAATAATTCCGAGTAGCATGAAATTAAGTTTCAGCATTTTGTGTGGAAGTAAACATGTCACCAAGAGTTTGACATGCTACTCAGTACAAATTAGTACAAAATCAGCATGCAGTACAAATTTCACCAAACATGTCAATCACCAAGAGTTTCACCATGAGTTTGACTCGGTACAAATTAGAGACAAAATCATGCATGTGAAAGACGTGTAAATATACAGTGTGTCAAACTCAAACAAGCAAATCTGCAACAAGACACAGAAAATCAATATAAAATAGGCAGAATGAAACTAGGGAGTGTCAGAATTAAAGTGGGTCTATATGATTTCAGAAGTGTCAGAATCAGGAACCATGGCTGCAACAAAAGCAGGCGCACCACTACGTTCTAGGACATTGAGAAATGACTCGGTTAGAAATCCACCCAAGCCACTACGCTCGGCCAAAGGCAAAGAAGAGGACACTGCAGCTTCTTCGCTGCCATGAAAAGCTTGACGAGCATGTGTCACTGAGAAGAGCTCTGAAATTGAAAAAAAGATTTGAACAAGAGTAGGCCAGTGCAAGGTAAATCCACCAGCACTGTATGTATAATTTAAGTATTGCCTTTGGATTTCTGGTAGCTACAGCCTTCAGCATTGCAGCAGACCCTTCCACATTGTTTGGTTCTCCGGAGAGCATAGCCTACAAAAACAATTCTAAAATTGATTTCCACGCGTTCCTTAGGAATCTTAAATTATAATGATAGAAGGCCAAAAGACAGAATAAAGGTCTCTAACACTATGATGACTAAGAACAATAAAGTACCAAGACAGACATCGGTTATCACAGTAAGAAACGGTTTTTTCATAGTCAGAAACCTCTTACATTAGCACAACTGAATATTCTCAAGCCCTTCACCTCTAAAACAACTTCTAACCATCTAAATACAATAAGTTTTTTAGATAGGCATCCTTCTTCTTTTACAACAATGCTAATTACAAGTCAACGGACACAAAATACATACAGCACTATCAAGAAACGCAAACAAGTTAACCTAACATAGTAACTTTTGTTTTTTTCTATTCACACTAGCGAAAATCCACACGGTGCAACAATACAATTCCAGTACCTGAGCAATGTGGACTTGATAAGATCCTTTTTACTCTCGGTGTTGGTGCAGCTACCATGCTGTGTAATATGGACGATGCCGAATCTCCTACCTGGACAAATAAGTCTCGTATTCAGGTATCACAGAAAATACAATGCAAGTAGCGTGCAGTCTATCAACTGTGGAAGTAAAATGAACCCAACAGTTGGACCAAAAAAACAAAAAAATTTTAAAGGAGAAGTGAGCAATTCGTTTATTTATGAGTCTTCTCAAGTCAGGTTGCCATATCGTATAAAAAAAGAACTTTGAAACTGAATCTGGAATCAGAAAGAGGATCGTATAGCCTTCAAGCAGAGATCAATAAAGGCAACTCATACGTTATACAGATTTCAAAACCAAACAAGTAATTGCTAGCTTGTATACAGGTCCCAAAATGATGCCTTACAAAAGTAATCAGAGCTGAAAGTCACATACCTTAAGAAGAAGAAGAAGACGGTGCCTCAAAGCTCTATCATCAGTTCCATAAAATGAGAACTGAGGTACACCAATTTCCCCCGTCATTGTGTCTGAAGTTCCACCTCCTAAAACAATGTCTTCAGTTTGTTCTTTCTCAAGATCCAATCGATGAACATCAGCCTGTAAAGCCTCTCGCATCTCCTGCCTGGTACGCTCATTCCAGATCAAGTCAGTACGGTTATGAATTATAATTTAAACTAAAAGCTCGCCAAAATTCATGCTAGTTCAATAATAATCTTCCACACCCTACAGATGCATTTTCAAAAACTACCAGAAACCAGTACCCTTCCTCAAACAACTGATCAAAATAACTTTTAAGTAAGAAACCACATGGATGGGGCATCCATCATTGAATTCAAAGGGCTCCTCCGGAAATCGAACAAGAGCACTAAAGGCAGATAAAGGGGCGAAAAAAACAGCCTGCTCGAGATCAAGACAATTTTTATGCCCCAGAAGAAGGAAAGATCTTTGTACTTCAAACAGTAAATTGAGGTTACATCAACTTTACTTAAACATGAATATTTTTTGAAGAGCTGTGTACATAACTGAAGAGCTTGACCAGGCGCATATGCTTCACTGCATACCCAAATCATCTCCTGATTCACAATTATTAACCCTAATATCAAAATTATAGGACATGCAATGTCTAAATAATAAAATTCTGTAGTAAAATAAGATAGCCCCATTATAATTCTAGTACCCCTAAAAAGTCTTGAGAGGTTGAAAACCAGAATAGTAGCAATTAGCAACAGAACCAGAATAATAGCAAAATAGATTTTTTTTTTTTAAAAGCCTCCTCTCCAATTTACTCTCCACATAATTAAATGTTCTTGGAAGGGTATTCACATGTATAAGTCAAGTCAGTTCTCAAGCCATCAATACAGTTTTTAAAATAAGTGAAAATTACATCCCTTAGATCGAAACAACATACCTCATAGTTCTCAAGCGTCTTTCAACAATTGAACCCCTGGTAAGAATTAGTTGACACGATACAGCATTACCATTTTCACCAAGCCCGCCTTTAGGCCCAATATCCAAACTCATTCCTGGAAAATTCAACGTTCCATGAGCAGCAGATCACAATCTTGTAACAGACCACCACTGCATGGGGTTTCTACTGCACCAACAGCCTCTTTTGCTGCATTATAATGGACCAAAAGTTATTTATTGGGTGAAAGTTAGATAGACCTTTACAAAAGTTGGGGCTATATACCTCTTTGCTTGATATACTCAGTGACTGTAACTGATTGAGAGATCTCAGTTGATAATGACAAGCCAACCATCGTTTTAGCTGTTTTAGTCTGGATGCAAAAGCAGGATATCATTGCACATCTCAATAGCATGACAATCCAACATTAAAAGGGTTTATATGCATTGCCACGATGCATAAATAGAACTTATGAGAACTGACAGCATGATGAAAATAAACCACTTACCCATGGTGATATAATGGCGGCACTAGAATTTCCTGAAGCACCCAGGAAAGCTTTGGATTTCCTTCCAAACAAGGGGCACAAAATAAGACTACCATGATCAATGTTTCTCTTACCATAAGCATCAGACAATGTATTAATGGATTCTCTGAAGTCCAAACACCATCGGAGATCTCCAGGCCTTAACTCAATCAGTTCGGCTCCAATATAAGTAATTTTCAATTTCTGTACAGATGAAAAAAAAAAAAAATACCACCATGAGCATGGGAGTATTGCAGGTGAGACTAGGAACACTGGAAAATTAGACACAGCGGTATTAAATGCTTATACCCTCATAATTTCTAACAAACTTATTAAGACATTATAGGGGAAATTTTCTAGTAGTTCTAACCATTATTACCCAGGAAACTGTAATAAAAAATAAAAAACAACTAGTAGTTCTAACCATTGACCAAATATCGAATAAGGAAGTGAAAGATAAAACCTTCTGCACAATTGAATTTCAAAAGAGCTGGGACAGCATATTAAAAAAAATCTTTTTCCACTCAGTTAACTGTTTTTTCACGCAAAACATGCCTCTCAACAGTTCTTTCAACTTATCATAGTCTCTTACATACATTAATTATACAGGTAGGGGAAAAATTGCTAAAATTCTAAGTTTGCTCTTCATTTTGACAAAAGATGTTATGCAAAGTGGACTCTTTTTAGCACAGTCATTACTGTTGCATCATTAGCTTAGACAAATGGCCATATGGAAGTGAGAATTGGTCTACCGCAAAAAGAAAGGGCTCAAAGGATGATTTGAAATGATGATTAAAGAATCCATGAAAGCATGAAACATGATAACCACTCACACATTATACATTTTTACCTCAAGATAAACACTTCCACTGATGGAGAATCATTGAATATCTCAGATCCCATTTATCTTGAGATTTTGAGCATGGATTTTGATGGAGAATCATTGAATATCTCATCCCATTTAGAGTAAGTTGTTGAAGAATGGAGAAGGCTAAAAAATTGATTAGGAAATATAAATCTAGTTTATAAATGGGAAGAATATAACACTGCCATCATAACGGGTTTAAATGCTCAGAAGAATACGGAAACTAGAAAATAATTTAATTATCCTTCAAAACAGAACTAATATGTCATATGCCTCAAACCATTATAATCAATTTCAGATGCAGTACTTTGTTCTAATTCTAAGAAAATAAGAAACAAAAAATTACATGGAGCCATATCAGAGTAAGGACAAGGTGACTGCAAATAAACTGGGTTATCAATTAATAATAACTAACAAACAACAGCAAATTATAAATAGTCCAAACCACCCATTTCCCTACCATTAGGCCATCTTTTATCTGCACCACAGCATGCTCTCTTCAAACTTTCTTTTTCAGTTCATCATTGTATTGATGCATTGGTGTATGCCTGAATGAAGAAAATCAAGATATAAGTCGAGTTTCTGGACTCATTCCTGTTTTAGTTGGAGCTAATGGTTTGAGGTGCTATAATATACACTCAAACGTTTACATTGCAAAACTTTCTTGAAGAAAAAGAGATAGTAAAAGAGCAACCTGGCTTAAAGTCCAGGAAAATATTCAATATAAGTAGCGGAAGGTGCACAAAAAGTATATACCCTCAGACAAAATATTCTTACAAGTACTTGGGCAAGATATACCCCATCGACACAGCAGCAGAAGGTGCACAAAATGTCCATATAAGCATGAAAATGCAAGGAAGATTACCTTCCAAAAGACGAGATGCAAGCTCCAATAAGTTCCTTCTAGGTGTTTACATTTTTCATCTTTAGTTGCATCACTCCTATTTACAAGATGAGTAAATGAGCTATCACAACACTAGACCAGAGAAAGTTTAAAGAAATGGTGAAGAGATGATATAAACTGACCAGGGAAGGTTGGGAAAGTACTCATTTGATCTAGTTCCCTGCTCAATAACTACAGAAATAGTTCTGAGAAATCATTTTCATCACTGCATGAAACCCTGCTCAAATTCAGTCGCAACCTTGCATAGAGAATAAGTGCATCCTGCAAAATAAACCAAGAGAAAATTATTGGCAAGCTCCATTTCAGCAATATACATGTGTGTGTGTGTGTGTGATTGAAACAGTACAAGTAATGTCATTGAGAATGTACAGAAAACCTTCAAGTATCTATCATGCCAGCAACGCAAAAACAAACTGATGAACAACGTCGTGGATTTCAAAGGTCTGACCATCCTCTAACAGATACGTATCATTGCACTAAAAGAGTTGCGTGAAATTTTTCCATTTCCAGAGAGTAAAGTAAAATATAAACAAATAAATCAAATGAGAGAGAACTAGAAATAACTGCAGATATTAGCTTGTACAGGACAAAAAGGTAACAGGTAACCGTCACAAAGAAACACAGAAATACCTTGTCTGAATATAAACTTTACGTACCCCTCCTCTGTTCAAGAATGGAGAGTCAATATGCAATGGAGAGTCAAGAAAACAATGGACAACCTCTTGTATGATGTTGCCATTCTGCTAGACTGGGGTGTTCTCTATTGCTTCTTCTTCTACTTGGTCCTATTTTACTCCATCTGTTTCACAATCTATGTGTATGCTTATACGGCTAAGCTAATGCAGAACAAAATAAAAAAACTGACGGTTCATATAATAAATGACAGACAGCCTGAAATGGGAGGGTTCAGTTGGCCGATGAAAGCTCAACCTTGGACCCAACCAATAATTCTCATGCAAAATAAAAACTTGGGAAAATCCAGTTACACCATAGTTTGGAGGTAAAGTGACCTCAGAAACATGTTCATACATCTTTCTAGAGAGATACGAAAGACAATGGGTTCAAGTAACAGGCTAAGACAATGATGAAAAAGGAACAGTTTCAATTGTTCCTAAGCTAGCTAGCATGGTGTGCAATTTTCGCCTCGAGTGGACCTTTTCCAGCACCAACCACCTGATCAACCTCTTTGCCATTCTTTATAAGGAAGAAGGTCGGAAGGCTACTAATCTTCCATTGGGTAGCAGCATCTGCAGCCTCATCAACATCAGCTTTAAGAAATACAGCTTTTGGATACTTCGCAGCCAAACTCGTATAAATAGGAGACATTTGACGACAGGGTCCACACCAAGTTGCAGTGAAGTACAGAATTGCAAGCCGAGAAGTCTTTTCAGCAGCTTCCAACTTAGCCGCCATATCATTAGCAGAGTGAATGTGAATAACTTGTCCTGTAAATCACAGAAAACTAGTTAGCAATTAAACATAAAACTCTAACGTATACATAATTGCTATTCTTCACTCCGAACAAAACATGAAATCACTCAACCACAGATTGTTCATTCTTGACTGTAAATGAAATATGTAATTAAAGCGAAGACTGTTTACAGAAACTCGGGATATTCTTTTGCAAGTGAAACATCAAAATATCAATGATGCAATGGTCCAAAGGCCTGTATAAGCCATGTTGAGGCAATACGAGGCACTAGCCTCAATTTCAATGCAAAAATGAACATTAAATTTCTATGAAAATTATAACACAGTAAACAAATGAACTAGAGTACAGAAATAAACATATCGTGTTCTTACTTTAATAGTTTCGTAGTTAACGGGATCATGAAAATTTTTAAAAGCATTTCTGTTTCATATGCTTCTCTAAATAAGCCTGCAACTGCAGGTTACATCTATTTATTTTTTCAACTATAACCATTAACTGTATTGGTGTGGGCATCCAATCCTACGTTTTGGTTAAAAGGGGCTAAAATGAAGTGGAAAAACCAAGATTAAGTTAGTTTTATATCAACTTTAAGCCAGTAAACCGCTAAAAGGTCACAAAGGAAATGTATACAAACCTTAAAAAATAAAAA
This sequence comes from Sherardia arvensis, assembly GCA_948330725.1. Taxonomy (NCBI): domain Eukaryota; kingdom Viridiplantae; phylum Streptophyta; class Magnoliopsida; order Gentianales; family Rubiaceae; genus Sherardia; species Sherardia arvensis. The sequence goes on from OX415240.1 coordinate 30,907,872, forward strand.
CTACAGATACATGAGACACGTCCTCTCATGACCTTGAAGCAGTAGTTATCTGAGTTTTTTTATAGACAGGGCAGATAAAGCAAAAATTAGCTAGGACAGCAAGCTTAGAAACAAGGCAGTGGTGTAATAAGACATCTCTCAAATTCAGAGCCATGGGGCCGGCCGCACTGGCTCAACCCCTCTATATCTACCGGTCAACATATGCCTCATGCCTGAGAGGCATAAGCCTCGAAATTCAAAAAATTGACCTCATACTGAGAGCATGCCTAAAGCAAAGCCCTAAGAGGAAAGCCTCAGGGCGACATCTGCCTTTACACTAATCTTTAAGACTTTTTGCCATACAATACACAGCCACATCTTAAATAAAGTCGATTAGAAGAACATACCTTCTTTCAGAAGTGATGTAGCTTCAGCCTTCTGCATCCAATTCAATAAAATGAACCAGTTAATTGTTATTTTTATATATTCTAGTTGAAAGGGCCAAACTATATATATTACACATACCCGTGCTTCTTCTTTCTGTTGTTGTTTTCCACGCTCCCTACTCCTTAGGTTCCTCTCCATCCTCAGGCGTTTGTATTTCCGTCGATGCTCTTCAATTCTTTGCACATTAGGCTCGACCTATATATTAGTCAAAGATGACAAAGAGGCAATAAACTTACTAAAAACAGCAATAATTAATATTGGGAACCATCTGGAAATAGCAAGTGACTTTGACTTAACAAATCAACTATAGTAACTTTCTAACTTGACTAGATATGGCTGGTACATTACATCATTATCCATGGTATGCACATTTACAGAATTTACCTTTTTAAGCTCCGCGTGAATCTCATCGTCAAAGTCTAATTTTGATGCTGTCCGTAGATCACTGGCTGCCTCTTCCCATAAGCCCAACATGGCCCTTGCCATTCCTCGTATTTTATATCCTTTAGATGAGTCAGGATTGATCTTGAATAAACCAAATTCAGACATTAGCAGAACCCCAAAGTAACATACTAATCTGGACGTTCTTAACATTCCACTTGGGTAAGGTCGATTATACTATTTTTCCATACCTCTAAAGCTGCGTTAGCATCACGAATTGCAGCATTTGGCTTCTTAAGTTTAACAAAGACACCACCTGAAATGCAATCATAAATAACAATACTTATTAAAAGAAACAAACTGTGGACTGCTTTTCCTGAAAAAGGCTTACCTCTGGTGGCATATAAAATTGATGATTTTGGATTCAGCACAATAGCTTCTGTAAGAGTGTCTGCAGCTTCATTCAGCTTACCTGGAAGAAACTTAAAGTTAGATACGAGACAACTTTCTGTTCTAAAAAGAGGTTAATTACGAATCTAGTGTCTAGATCTCCCAAGTAAGCCAATCTAACGTTGGATTACCGCCAAAGCCAGCATCTTTTCGGTAAATTAAAAACCACGAATTAAAATTTACAAAGGCAGAGAAGGAAAGATGCCTTCAGATACTGCATCCATAGCTTTTGATTTCAATTCTTGTGCTAACTCCTGGCTTTCTTCACTTATTTCAACCAACAAATCTCCCATCTGAAATGAAGAAAGAGGAAAAGGGTGGGGACAAAACTGTAAGCAAAAAGATGCATAAAGTGTGGAACAATATTACAAGCATTCAGATAAAGTTATCAATTACCTTCTGTGGAGGATCAGCATCAGGTGGAACAATATTACTGTTATCTAGTTCAACATCAGACTCGACAAGGTCTTCATCCAAGCCAACATCTGGATTGGCATCCCTATTTTTACCCTGCTCATAGTACATTAAGAATTTAGGAAATGAGAGCATAATCCAGCAACAGCATTTTCAGCTCAATCGCAGCTTCAGGAATTAAACACACAAAAAGAAATATCATTTTTGACATAGAGCAATATTAAGGAGTCTGCAACGGGCTCACGCCCAAAGAAAAGTAAACTATAGAAGCACTCTTGCTTTTACTTTGTTAATCCAATGCATAATAAGGGTTTTCTGGATAATGGAAGAGTTTAGTGTGCAATTCACCCTATCTATGAGACTCTATATCTGAGATATTTCTGTAACTAGGTTTGTGCTTACTCCAAGCCTATTGGATCATTTCATTCTCATTGGAGTTCTAAAAAAAATTCTTTAATGAGAAGAAAAACATAGACAGAAATATATAGATTCAGAGGGACACAAATGCCCTACTACAATTTTCCAAATAGGAATTGCCAATGAGCTACAAAGTGAATTGCAGGGCTCTTACCGATTTAGAGGCGGGCGAGACACGGGCACCAAGGCTGGCACAAAGATGAACTTTTTAAAGCAAAAATCACTCATAAACGAAAATTGAATTTGATAAAAAGCAGCATATAAATCATCACCTCTGCAGATAGGTGTTGAAGAAGGCGAGAGACGGGCTCTCGAGTAAGGAGGGCTCCTTCTTGCATTGCTCAATGAATTGCTTCAACTCATCAACGTTCTTTGCGTCCATGAATGATGCTTTCCTAGTCAAGCTTTCTATATGCTTTCGAAATTCGAAGTCAAGGTTCTATGCGTCGAATATACTGGGCGGTCTTTATAGTACTCTCCCAAAAACTCCAAAAAGCAGCCAAACGTTATTTTAAATTTTAGCATGTAAATATTGTTATCAGAATTTAAGGTAAACTCTACTTAAAATACCAATTAAATTGAGTTTGTTTGATACCTGGATTTTTTTTAATGCTTAATTGTTCTAGTGCGTTTATCTGAATTGCAACATTTTAATAGAATGAGTACATTATATTTTAATCATATAATTTTAAGAATATATATTATCCTAACTCATGGAGCCGATGGCAGGAACTAATATTTCTTGGATTTGGAGGAGGAGTATTTTGAAAGGTCTCAACTCGAGAAAGCATATTGTCTGTGGCCAATGAATTTTATGATTTGTTATGATCCATGGCTCTCGCAACCTAATGATCGATGTTACGAAAAACTGGTCTGTGAATAGTGCAAAATTCTCTCTGGAATGTTAGAGCGCAAAAAATAGAAACATCTAGAAAAATTCCAAAAAATCTCCCTGTACATCAATAGATCGTTCCTTCCAACTCAATCATTTCCAAACCTCTTCACATAGGATTTGGGCGAGCTCAGCTACTGAAGTGTGTGAGTTTAGAATCAAGACAACACATAAACCCCTTTTAAACCACACACATACCCATTCTGAAATTCTATTCAACAATAATAAAAACCATCAACATTAGCCCTCCCATTTCTAGACAAATCCCTTTCAAAACCTCTGTGACCCAAGCCGTTCACGGTTGCAGGAGTATGACATAGCGTGGGTCGGGTTCATCCCGACTGGGTTCTAAGTTTTCGGAGGAACATAGAGATATGCTGCAGGGGGTACCAATTTGATAGCGGTAGCTACCAACCAGCAAGAAGGGGTCGCTCATGTCGAGAGACCATGAGGCGTATTTCCAAGGTATGAGAAACATTGACTTTGCCCTGGTTGGCTATTTTGCAGACTATTGAGATTTCAGTGCACTAAAATACAAGACAATGTCAACATGCACCGGGGGAGGGGTGCGTGTGTTAGCTAAACAGGGACCTTTCTTTACGTTTCAGTTCACTAACAAAGGTCATATGTTAGCAATACTGCATAATAGCCCCGTAATTGTTGAAGGGGCGCTCTTGGCGTGCAAACGGTGGAGGCCGGAAACTCTTCTGGGGCACACTAGAGTCACCCACATACTAACGTGGGTGCGGGTATATGGCTTATCCCTAGACTATTTCAACGCTACGCCAGTTGAGAGGTTTGTGACAATCATTGGCGAAACCCTTGAGGTGGACTTACGTTACAGAGAACATGTGTTGGAGAGTGTGGAATTTGTTAGTGCTAGAGTTTGCGTAGAAGTGAATCGACCGTTGATCCCTGGCTTCTACTTCACAAAATTTGACGGAGGCATGGCATGGATTAAGTTTGGATATGAAAGGGTTCTAAAAGCTTGCTGGAAGTGTGGTGCACTAGGGCATACCATGGCCCTGTCCAGTTGAGCTGCTTGTTAGCTGCTAGAACTGCTTGAACTGCTTGTAACTGCTTGGATTATTTTATTATTTATGGATAAATATTCGCATATGGTTTAAATGTAACTAGACAAGTTAAACAATATTTCACTGACAACAATTAAAATAACCTTTTTAGTACATAAATTTCAAAATATTTTATTTTCTTCAAAAAAATACAAGTGAGATGAAGGCAGCTGCTAAAATTGCTAAAACTGCTTGAACTGCTTGGAGCTGCTAGCTGCTAAAATTGCTTGGAAGAAGCTGAACTGGACAGAGCCCATGGCAACCTGCAAATACTCTGATCCCAGCAACTTGAGAATTACCTGAATTATAGGTTCAATGAACTTGGGCAGAGATTGGAGCTGAGAGTACACCGTCAAGCGACAATCGAGACAGTTCTCATCTTTCTCACTGGAATTCCTCGACGAATGTAGCCAAAGATTCAGAAACTTGGACGAGAATTTCGTCACGGATACTTTCATGTCGTATGAGCTGCTCCGACAGACACCGAATGAAGCGTCACATTATGTATATTAGTATTACCCCCAGACTCTAGGGGTGAGCAATCGCAGTAGCCTGGAACATGGTGGCTCGGAGGAACACACCCGACAGTCTGAATCACCAGACGCACTAGACATTGCAACAAGATTTGCCAACCTTCCAGAAGTCCCCGACTCATAGGATGACCCAATGGAGCAGCAAACTGGCAATAATTGGTCATCACCAATTATGAAATGTTCAAAGAGATAACACCACCACGATCGCCGCCGTCAGCCTAACCAGAACCAACAGATGAAGCAGGAGAAGGAGACACGGAGGAGACGGAAGAATCTGACGGACATAGCGACGGTGACCCGAAATTCATCGGCCCAAGGAATCTACTTTTCATGAACGACCCGAAATGAGTTGTCAGGTCACGGGTGGACGCTGAAATTTGGACGGAGGAGGACGCTGCTAACTAGGCGACGGCGGAACTAGTGGCTTTCAATGTGGAGACGGTGTGGGGAGATAGGAGGGCCCTACCTCGCCAAAGAGCTGGTAGGATATTCATGGAGGGAGCATGGGATTTGGTGGGCTGCAATAGAGAAAAAGGGAAAGACCAAGCACGCCCAAATACTAATTGTCAGAGAGGAAGAGTTGTTTTCAGACAACCCATACCAACTCTATCGACAATTCCGGAAAATCCGGATACCGAGACTTAAGAGGGACATGTAAGTGTTGGAGTTGATGCATACCCCTACGCAGAAGGTGAAAACAATGAAGAGGGGAGCCTATCAGAACAACACTTGGAGTGGATTAGGATTAAGGGAAAAGGGAAAAGACTAGCAGACGTCATGGCACATGACGGTTAAGGAAGAAAAGCACTGACCTTTCTCCTGTTGTCACGTCAATGGAGACAAACCCACAGGCATATTTACGGTCAGAAGAGATAGCGGAGCCGGTGAGAACAAATTCAAATCTGGGGGAGGTGGTGAGAGGAACATAGGAGGGGAGCATTGACCCTATACATGAGCAGATGGAAGGGGAGCTACTAGATAGGAGCCAAAGTGAGTGTGAGCCCAATGTTAGGTTTGATCCACTCAAACTCTTGTGTCTTCAATTAACCAAACCATGTGTATCAAACATAAATCCCAAATCGGGTCGAGGGGGAAACTTGCCTCTAGAATATGAGCCTAGCAATAGTAACACACAACATGAGGCGCTACTAAGGGAAGTAAAGAATTTCTACTCCATCAAGCTGAAGGAACAGGGCTTGTTGACCGGGGGAATTGACCAGGTCAACACGAAGGGTTCTCAAGAGCATACTCGGGCCCAAGCAAACACACAAGCCCAACCGATCATCTTATGGACCGGCCCAAGAGAACATATCCGTTAGGTGGCCGGACAGTTTCGTCGGCGCCCAACAACAACCTTAGGGAGATCAGAAACACCGAACTAGGGATAAGTCAGGTAAATCACTCGGAATTATTTTGGCAAGGAAACCCAACCGATGAACAGGTGGCGAGAGAGGAAGCTGCCTTCATTGAAGTATCAATTCTGGTCGGAAGTTGAAGAACCCCAACAAATAGGGATGCCAGGAGGATTGAAATCGTCACTCCGATGACGGCAAAATGGATGGGAGTTGAACCGTGGCTACCGACGACATCGTCGGGGGAAGGTAAAACGGCGAGAGGGAGAGAAACCTGTGGATTGAGACGCTCGGTGAAGGCACATCTGCGACTCTGCAGATAGCTGTGCGGGAGGTATAATTGGCTCCGACATCACCGACTGGCGCAAGCCATATGGAGCAGGAGGGTCTCAGAAACTTGGGGGAAAGGAAATTTGTTGAAAATGATATTGTTTGGAACATCACCAACCAGCGCAAGCCATATGGAGCAGTAGCTCATATGTGTGTTATCGGTAGCAAAGGCGATAACAAAGGGGGAGTGGGGTCGGGACGACAAGAAAGTCAGTCGGACAATCGAGAGCTGCGGGACCATCAAGGGGGATAGTTGTTTTTCCAAGAAGAGGGTGCATCATCAGATTCACTATGAGGAAGCCTATGCTGCCGACAAGGAGGCTGATTGAAGTCAATATGAGCAAGGCCCTATATCCAATTGCGCTGGGAAATAATAGGGATAGAGTATTTGCAACTTTCGCAGCAGGACTTGGAACGAGTCCAGGATGGGTGCCGACTGAGTGTCAACGCCACGGGATCACCTGGGTGAAGGAGGAATACATGCCAGCAGCAAAGGTGCTCACAAGGAAGAGAATGAGAGATCTAGAAAATGAGCTGACAGAAATTATTTTCCATAATAGGATATGTGTGGGAATGGAGGAAGATAATAGCGAAGTGGAGGAGTTAATCAAGTACTTTCCAGAGTGTGAGCTAGCAATAGGGACTGAACATGGAGAAATAACGATTGCGGGAGCTAGAACCTTTGCAAGAACAATGGAGATTATCACGGAAGCAGGAGGGGCGAGTGAAGGTATTGTGACGGAAACTATCATGTGTGGTATTTCGGTGGTTGGTCCAGAACAACCACCAAACAACCACCAAGAGGTACATGAATCTACTTTCATGGAACTACAGAGGGCAGACGCACCCTTTGATAGTTACTGCTCTAAATTCCCATGTTGATCAGTATAACCCTAATATTGTGTTTCTTATGGAGACTAAATGTAACCGTAGTTAGCTTTCTAATTGGCTTGATAATCTTATTTTACTTGTTGGGATGTAGTAGATTATGTGGGTTATCGTGGAAGACTGTGTGTAGCCTGGACACAAGATATCCAACTTGTGGTAGTTATAGAATGTCAAAACTACTTAATTTATAACGTAACATCAATGAGAGGAGAGGAATGGACTCTCATTTTGCTTTACGGGCATCCAGACAAACCATTCCGAAAGGGGGTTTGGGACAATCTGATGGCGGAGCTGGCTACTAACAATAAACCGTTGGTGATAGTGGGTGACTTCAACCAAATTATTGGTAATGAGGACAAGCAAGGATGCGTTATGGTATCTGATTAGAAAACTTATGACATCAAAAAGCTACTACACCTGTTACGTTTGAGGGAGATAGAAAACCATGGTCAATGGTTCACGTGGTCCAATGGTAGGTCGAATGGACGCCACCTTATAGAGAGACTAAACAGGGGTTTCGCAAACCAATGTTGGTCTCAGCTTTTCCCCAACAACAGACTTACAAATCTTGCGATAACAAGATCAAATCATGGTCCTCTTATCCTTAAGACTACAACTTTCTCTTACCTTCTCGGCCTTATTTTGCTTGGCCCAATCCACCCCAAGCTCCTGAATTTCCTTTATTGCTATCGAGGGCCCAATATATAAGGATTTTGCTATACATTGTTCGGTATTTTACTTTTGTATGAATGCATAAAAATGTCCTTAAATAATTTGATTTTTGAAAAATAGAAAACTTACAAAGAGTAATAATGTTGTCTCATTAGTATTTTGACCTACATAATGAGTAAAATATTTGTCTTTTCCGGTTTTAAATTTTAAAAAAAATTAGAGAATACAACAAACCAATCCCAAGATTAGTGTAATCAAATACAACAAAAATGTCTATTCTACTGCTACTAATTACAACAAGAATACCTAGTCTAACGTAGACAATATATATCAACAGAAAAGATGTGCACACTTTGTCAACGTAACCTCACTTAAACATTAGCTCCTGCAACATCGCGTTATCGACGACTTGATGACGGCAGAGGTGACGAGGAGACGTCGACGAGTCCTCCGATGGATGACGTATGCCCTATTTGTTTCGACGATTTTGAGGTTCCCTGCAGAGCTCCCTGCAGCCACTTGTATTGTGCCGACTGCATTCTGAAATACTGGAGCTATGGAAACTTGTTTTATCCTTTCTCAATTGCAGCTAGGAGGTCGAGAGGACGGCCCAAATTCGAGGAGTTATGGACAAGATTACCATAATCAAGAAGCATCGTACAAGAGTATGACTAGAGACCACGCCAGAGTAGTCCAAGAGATGGGTTTCCCCAACACCCAATAGATTCACTACCGAATGACATGAAGAAACTCGATGATAGGTTGAAGTGTGCGATGAAGAGGTTGAAGAAGTGGAGCAATGAGAACATTGGTTGTCTGGACAAGAAGATCAAGATGAAGGAAACAGAGATTGAACGAAGCCAAAGAAATGGACATTTGCAGGCGGCCCGTGTGCATAAGGCAGAATTGGACGGTTTGTTGGGTATGAAAAATGATTGCTGGAAACAAATAGTGAATACTACTTGGTTTAAGGATGGAAATAGGAATACAAAGTTCTACAATAGTTGGGTGAAGAAGAAGAGGTGCAGAAACTGAATCTTACAGCTAAAAAATACGAGGGGGAATGGGTGACGGAGCCAGCAGCCATACAGGAGCTAGTGGTGGAACATATCAGCACAGTGCTCACAAAGGAGTCAATTATGCCACCAGATGTGTTTGGCTGTCTAGTGTGGAGGATGTGTTGGACCTGATTTCACCCTCAATTTCGGACCATCAACAAGTCCAGCTAGTGGCAGGGGTCTCGGCAGAAGAGGTCCATAGTATAGAGTAGTTTTTCAGATGGGGAAGTGGAAAGCTCCAGGTTCGGATGAGATCCCTCCTGGGTTTTATCAATTCTATTGGGCGGATGTAGGAGGAGATTTGACCCGCGGGTGCAGGAGTTCTTTACAACGGGGAGAATGATGAAGAGTGGAACCACACAAATATTACTTGTATCCCAAAAACAAAGGTACCAAAACTTCCCTCTCACTTGCGACCAATTAGCTTAAGCAATATTACATACAAAATTCTGGTAAAAGTCTTAGCAAACAGGCTAAAGAAAATCATGGGGTATTTAATATTGGGAAACCAGGCGGACTTTGTCCAGGGTAGGTCTATTGTGGAGAATTCATTGATTGCGCATGAGACGATCGAGGGCATTAGGAATAGGAGATGAGAGAGAAAGGTATGGGGGCACTCAAAAATAGATATGAGCAAGGCTTATGATAGAGTGTCATAAATGTCTTTGAGAAATGTATTGTTAAGGATGGGCTTCCCAACAACATGGGTAGAATGGTTTATGAAATGTGTGTCCACGGTGTCGTACTCTGTAAAAGTAAATGAGGCACGTTCGAATATGTTCATGTCAATACAAGGCTTGAGGTAGGGATGTCCATTATCCTCGTTTATGTTTATCATATGTCAGGAGGCATTCTCTACGATGCTCAAGTCAGAAGGGTTCCACCTTATGTTTGCGAATGACTGCATGCTCTTCATGGAAGTGACGAAGTGTGAAGTGCGGAAGCTGGCATCAACTATCAATTTATTTGCGGCATACTCAGGCAAAAGGATAAATTTCGAAAAGTCATCGTACTTAGTGAGTCCAAATACGCAGGAACACACGGCCAATCTTATTTAGTTAACATTCAATGTCCAACCAAATCTCTTACAATCGAAATATCTAGGCCATAATATGAATTTCCAGGGTTCAAAAACAGCTTTTTTTAGTGGTCTACAACAAAAAGTGATCGGCAAAATGGCGACTTGGAGAAAGAGCGATCAATCGGTGATGGGGCGGGTGTCGATGTGTCACTGTGTCGCCATGTACTTACTAGTCTTGCACAGTATACTATTGGAACCTTTCGGATCTCGAAAATCATGGCCAAAGCAGTTGACAGGCATATTGCGAGATTTATATGGGCAGGTAATCCGAAAAGAAGAAATATACATCGGAAGACGTGGTCTGACATCTGCAAATCCAAAGGCATGGGGGGTCTGGGTATGCGATCAACGGCTCACATGAACCAGGCAATGCTAGGGAAACATGCCTGGAATCCAATTATGAATAATGAGTCCTTCTTTGTGAGGTTATTTCTTGTTAAGTACTGCACTATGGAAGGCCTATTAGAAACCAAACCAAAGCAGGGGGATTCGTGGGGATTGAAGGGGATTCTATGGGGGGGCGGAGTTGCTAAAACCGCGCTTGAAGTGGAAGATTGTCACTGGAAGGGATGTGAACATACACCTAAATATACCCAATCCAACGAGGTTTGACACGAGCAGTCTGCAATTGCTAAGCTATACTGTTAGTGACGTTATTGATGCCAAGAGAAACTGGAGATTGCCCCTCTTACGGACTATTTTCCAAGAAGCGTATTTAGTGATATTATTATGATCCATATACCACAAAACACTTTTGGTGGCAGAGACTACTTAGCATGTGAGAAGGAGGTGTTGGGAAAATAATTAGTTAGGTCAGGATACCACGTAGTTGTAGAGCATAAATAGAACCTAAGAACGTCGGGTTAAGGAATGGTGGGGAACGGAGAAATCCAAAGCAGCTTCTGGAAGCATCTATGGCACAGTACCATGCCGGAAAACATCAAGTTCCTAATCTGGAGAATGATTCAAGGGGTTTCCCGACAAACCCTACTTTGCGAAAGAGGGGTCTCAACATTTTGTCAAAGTGCTCTATGTGTGGAATCTGTGATGAATCGGTGGAGCATATGATCTTTTGAGTGCAAAATCTCCAAAAGGATCTGGATGATGTGTAGGCTGGGGTTAGACTCGAGTGATGGTCCCTTCCATCACTGAGGGATTGGCTTGCCACGTGGTTCAAGATAGCGCTTGAGAAAGAGGATAAGGTACTTGCATGTTTTGTCATCTGGGCAATCTGCTTAACTAGGAATTCGGCCAGTTTTGAGGAACAAACGATAAATGTGGGAGGTGCAATGACCATCATTAATAACCTAGTGGAAGTAAGTGTGAGGGCTGGTACGACGCATGGTGACAATATCAACACGAATCTAAGGAGCTCACATACTCCGCACCAGGTTGGAGAGCAAGAAAACCCAATCCAGGAATCTGCAGAGGCGGGGTACATCAAGCTAGTTTGGCTAAGGGAGGAAGTGGACTTATGCGGCATGGACATAGCAGGAGTACAGATAACCATGGATGCAACATTATGTGTAGGAATTGGGGATGGCAAAGTAGCATGGTGCACAGAAGGGGCAGATTTGCAAAATCGATGGCATGGGGTGGCGTCGTTACGGGCTTCATCAACGGCACAACCAGAGCTACTAGCTATTCTATGGTCCATGAAGCAAGCAAACATGAAGCTTATGGATATGATTGATGTTAAGACAGATTGTGGAAATGCACTGCACTACATCAACAACTACTCGGTCGTTCCACCATATGTAAGACAGATTGTCTAAGAGATTAGGATGTTGTCAATGGGTTTCTCTCAGGTGCTGTGTGGATTGATTTAGGATTAGGATTTTAGGATTTGAAATCCAAATCCTTGTGTGGCATGGGCAGATTTGAAATCCGGATCTCAGTTCCGGATTTCAGCCCAGATTTGCCAAATTCTTTTTAAATATTGAATAAAGGGAAAATAAATATTATTGGGGTTAAAGTCAACCTTCCGCAACCTCATCCCTCGTCCCTTCCGCAACCTCATCCCTCGCCCTTTCCGCAAGCCTATCCCTCTCCCTTCCGCAAGCCCCTCTCGCTGCTCCTCCTCGACACATTCCGCCGCCCTTTGTGAACGAGTCTTCTCTGTGAACGATCGGGGAGTGGGCTCAACTTTAATTAAGGTTCTTCCCTACCTCATTTGTACAATTGAATTTTGTTGTTGTGAACTGAATAAATCATAAAGCCTAATTAAATCTAGATCTATTCATTGTTGGATTTGTTTTAGCACTTGGTTGACTGAAGTTGTTTCGGAACTTATTTGTTTCTGGGAATTGTCATAGCCATCGTTATAAATTCTACGTTCTGATCCTATGTTACGTATCTTGGTCCATGGAATTAATTTCTGCCAGATTTTTCAAATGGTTCCCAAAACTTTCTATAACTAACCACAATCAGCATGTTCAAAACTTTGGCGTATGGATCATAGTCCTCTTCCAAGTTCTTCTTTTGATTGTTTAACTATTTACAGATTCAATCTGTGCTCAAAATTTCATATTGTTTGAAAGCTTGAAATTTTGTTATCTTTGATCTTCTGTTTCAGTCTCCTTGCTTATCATGCAGTGTTTGGTTGGTTTATGAGGTTACAGTTTTTTGAAATACAGAGCATGATTATACTTTTGATTTAGTGAATGAAAATATGTACTTTCGTTGGGTATAACTTATCAAACTGATTAGCTTAATTGTTGGAATTTGTTTCTGTACTTGGCTGACTGAACTTCTTCCTTTCTGGGAATTGTCATAGCCACTCGAATGAGTGTTTTGGTTGGTTTATTAGGTTACATTTTTTTGAAATAAAAAGCTTGATTATACTTTTTCAGAACAAAAACATGGCCATAATGATGATGTGCCTGCTGGCCTTGATGTGAATGGCAAATTCATGTTTTTGGAAATTGTACCATAATGTCCCATGATAGCGAGCCTAATTGCAAACAAATACGAGGTACTGAGTCATGTTTCATGTTTATAGGATCCTGGAGTTTACCTCTTTCATACTTAATGTATTTTACAACTGCTTGAGCTATGTTCTGGTTTGATGGGTTCACAGATGCAGCGTCCTTTGACGAGCCTAAGAATTCAAAATCGCTGGAAGATGATACACCCGTGACACATGGTAAAGACAAACCAGAAAAAATATTGAGTTTGACAACATCGCAGTGGGACGAAAACGATCTAGACCTGTGCATCAAGAATAGTCAAGAAGAGGTATATTTCTTTTCTCTGAATTGAGGCCGTGGATTTCTTTCAGTCACAGTTTTACATGCTCCATTCGTGGCATATGATTTTGGAACCATTATTATTCTGAGCAGCTGTGTATGTGTTTTGTTAGCAATCGAGCATGAGTTCGTTAGCAGAATCGTCACAGACTGAAAAGGCTCCGAAGGCTTACTGGGCTGACGAGCTTGAGAGTGTGATGTTTCAAGTCTTGAGAGCTTATACTGAGTCTAAGGCTCGAGTCATTGACATGCAACAATTGAAGGTTGACAATTTCAAGCAGCGTCATTGGAATAAAGTGACTGAACTGTACAAGCAAAGTCGAATGTTACCTTGATGACCAAATCCCAGATTCAGTCCAAAGTAAAGAGGTGGAAGAGTCTTTGGGGTTCTTGGAAAGCGATCACTTCGATGACCGGGGTGGGCTGGAATTCAAAAACCAAAAGCTTCATAGTCGAAGACTAGTCGACGATCAAGGCTGTAAGTGAGATCTTCCTGTTTGCATGCATGAATGGTTTTTTAGCTTCAAAGTCTTCCTGTGTGCATGTATGAATTGTTTTTTAGCTACAGAGTATTCCCGCAAAATGATCATGTGTTTAATCACTACATGATACAATGATTTCTTTTGTTTTTGCAGAAATACTCTAAGACCTACAAAACGTTACAAGGAAAACTCCCGTGTGTGAAGAGTTCTACCTTTTGTTCGATCGAAATTATGCAGATCCGTCACGTGCCTTCTCCAACGTATCCTAGCCCCAACGTGACAGTGAGCAGAACTTGGACTACATTGATTTGGGGGAAGATGAGCAAGCCACACCCAACAGCGGGACTCCAGCCTTCAGAAAGAGGTATGGCAGTCCAATGCCATCCAGTAGTACAAAATCGAAGTCAGCTAGAAGTGAGAGCAACGATGAACTTGCTTCTGTCATGCATAGTATCCACGAGTCTATGGGTGTAGTGACACAAGCTATGAAAGCCTTTCAAGCCATGGATGGTTTCGACCAGCAGGATATGGAAAATTTCTATGACCACTTGGGCGGCGAGGAGCGGTTTACCAATGCTGAGAAGTTCCTTTCTTTAAATGAGGAGTGGCGTCACGTCATCATTGCGAAATTGAGGAAGAAGGGTTGATACGACGTTCTAGGGGTTGGCAAAAATTTGATCTTCGAATGCGTGAAATTCTCTAAACTTGTTTGATTTACTTCTATGAGATATTGTTGAGTGATTGTTTCTATTGTTACATTAAACCCGTTGAATTTGTTGTATTTGTTGAAGAGTTGTACCTTGTCGACGTTATCACAATCATGTTTGTCATATGTATTTGTTGCGAAATTATTATTATAATTTTAAAAGGATGAATTTTATGCATTTAATATTGACTAAAATTGTTTATGTTAGTTGATTGTCAATTTGGTTTACAGTTTGCTTGAAAGCTGATTATTAACCAAAATTTTAGTAATATATATATTATAGGTATGAGTGCCCTTTGGCCTTTGGTAAAATGTCTTCTACAATAGTCGTTTGTGCAGGAATATTCGTAGTGGCAAATTTTCATCAATATTCGATTGTGCAGTGAAAGATTGAATTGTGCAGTGAAAGAGAAAGTTGCAGAAAAGATGAACACCTCCCCTTTTTGACATAATATTCAGCCACTTGTGAATAACAAGTTGTACCAATAAGACCCTATTTGTTAGGGCATATTTCTATCTGAACTGAACTTAAATGAAAAAAATAAAACCATACTGAACTGAACTGGAAATTTTTTTTATGGAATGATACTGTGAAAATACACAGATACTGAACTGAACTAAAAAAATTTAAAAAATACTGAACTAAACTAGAAAAATTAACAAAATACTGAACTGAACCGAATTGAATTTAAAAAATATAAACATACTGAACTGAACTGGAAAATAACCATACTAAACTGAACAAAATTGAACCGAAAAATATAAAAATACTGAACTAAACTTTCCATCTGAAAAAAAAATGAACTGAACCTAAAAAAATATTGCACTCAAATATGCAGCTGAAAAAGAAATACTGAACTGAAATGATTTACAGAAAAACTCTGACAAACTGGACATAATAAGTAGGTTACATATTCTATGGTATGAATATGGTGCTCACAAGAAAGTATTGATAAACGATTTATTTGTACAGGAAAGAAGATTTTGTAGAAAATGGTACATAGAAAGTGGAATAAAAAGTTGAGTTGAATCATGAAGCCTTCACTCATGATCTGCTTGAAACTTTAGCATGGAAGCAATATTGTTCAAAAATGTTATTATTGTTCCAACACTCCAACGTAAAGAATGATTTCCCAGTTCATTATAAATAGCCATCGGACGTCTCATTTCTTCTCATATAAAACAACCCCATTAATATTTTGCTTCTCAATTTGCATTGGTGTGAATTATTACAACCATAGTGACCTTAGGTAACCATACTATAGTTGCATTTTCTTCAGCATGAAAGTTTATTTAGCTACTAAGTATGATTATTATGTGTTTACATGGCTGATAATTTTTATTCTAATTATGTATGTGATAGATTAAGTAATGGGGGGAATGTGTTCCAGCAACATCAACAATTTCAAGCGCACTCGACGTCTTACTAGGGATCAAGTGCAGAGATTGGCTCGTGTTGTGGAAGAGCGCACAATGGTAGTCCCCCAAGTCCGTCAATATGATTTTGTTAATGGAGAGACTTATACCCGCTGGGTTTTGGAAGGTCATCCCAACAATCTTCTTGAAGTGTATCACATCGACCATACGAGTTTCGCGATGTTAACTGATGCTATGATTTGTGGTGGTCATTTTGTTCCTGCACATAAGGGAATTCAGGTGAATGAGGCATTACTCATGTTCTTATATGTGGTTTGTGGAGATACTAGGGTTCGACCAACCTGTCAAAGATTCCAACATTCTATAGAAACGGTGGGAAGAACGGTTAGAAAGGTATGCAAGGCTCTTATAACACTTAGTGCAACAATTATATGCCCTCTAAACCTCGAATTAGGAATAACTGGAGATTATATCCTTACTTCAAGGTATGCATCCTTTCTCTAGCATATATGTAATTTCTTCACATTTCATTCCGGTTGCTAACATGTTCGGAACGACTAATATAGGATTGTATTGGGGCGATTGATGGGACTCATATTGAAGCCGCGGTGAATCCGGCAGAATCCATGGGCTATCGTAATCGGTATCAATACTTGTCCCAAAATGTACTATGTGTAGTCGATAATCATGACCGATTTGTATATGTATTCGTTGGCATGGGCGGAGGAGCTCATGATGCTCGTGTGTTGGATACCACATTAGAACCACAACACAATTTTCCACTGCCACCGTTGGAAAATACCATGCAGCTGATTCGGCATATGTTAATAAACCAGGATTCATGGTACCGTTCAGGGGAAAACCATTCCATCATGCAAAACACCATCGTGGTGGATTTCATGATAAGGAAGAGCTGTTTAATCATAGACACTCGTCGGCACGAAACATTGTTGAAAGAGCTTTTGGGGTATTAAAAACGAAATTTCAATATTTGAGATGCCCAAAGTTCAAATATTCTCTTGAAGTACTGGGACAATTTGTTGTTGCGTGTTGTACTGTCTACAATTTCATCTTGTTGTATAATCCCATGATCCAGATTTCCAGGAGTTCAGTGAAAATCAAGAAGCTGAAAATGGAGATGTAGATGATGATGCTTGGATGATTCCACCATGCAATTTGGAACCAAACGATATTTCTCCCCAAGCAATATCGGAATGGAATGCTAATCGAGAACACATTGCTGATGTTATGTGGGCTAATTATAATGTGTAACTTCAGTTTTTCATGTATCTTATTCATATGTTATTAATGGTCAGTGCTTTCCATTCAATCCAATTCCTTGTGCATTTCATTTTTTAACATCGGTATGAATATTTTAACGTAATCGAGTGGATTGTGCTCGAACCAACAGATTTCTTATTTTGAAATACTAAGCTAAAAAAGTACTGCCATAATTAAAAAACAACGGTCATTTTCTTCAACATGTAAAAAAAAGAGTAACGTATGTCATGCATATTACAAAAACAAATAAGTCAAAATATAAAAATTCAACTAAATTAATGCTCTCAATATTGATATATAGCAAAATATAAAAAGTCAACTACATTAATACATTGAATATTAATATTTATCAAATTATAAAAATTCAACTAAATTAATTTATTCAATATTGATTATATATCAAAAAAATAAAAAGTCAACTACTTTAATTCATTCAATATTGATTTTTCTTTTTATTTAATAATTAGTCTTTAAAGTGACGGTCACTATATAGTGACGGGGTTTATATGCAAAGAAGTTTGGGACGGGGGTTTTTCTGCAATTTATGCAAATTGCATTCAGCATGCTTGAATTTCACACTTGAATGCTTGTATTTTAGACCAAACAAATTGTTTGTTAGAACATGCTTGCATTTCACACTTAACATGTTGTTTTTTAGAGAATGCTTGCATTTCACGGTTAACATGTTGCTTTTTTAGAGTTCATGTATTTTGAAGCAAAAAAAGATGATTTTATAGAGAATGCTTGAATTTCACCCTTGAATGCTTGTTTTTTAGACCAAACATGTAGTTTTTTAGAACATGCTTGTATTTCACGCTTAACGGGTTGTTTTTTAGAATAAAATGCTTGTTTTTTAGACTGTGTGGATATGTTTGCTAACGTCTATTTTTAGACTAAAATGCTTGTTTTTTAGACTGAGTGAACAGTGTGCGTGAGTGAATAGTGCATTTTTGTCAAAATTGCAAATAAGGACCTCCTTCCTTCCATATTCCAATATAGTTCTTCGTCACTATATAGTGACCGTCAATCAAGAGATCAACTCTTTATTTAAATAATTCAATTCAAAATCCAAATCTATACCAAACAAGGATTTGAAATCTCAAAAACTCAAAATTCAGTTTTCAAGTTCAGGATTCTCAAAATCCTAAAACCAAATTCAAATCCTCCAAATCCTTCAATACACACACACCCTCAGTGTATCATCGTTAAGGTTGATAGAGCCCATGTTAATGAAACACATTGTTTAACGCATTCAAGCAATGATTGTAACAACTCTTTAACTCATAATGAAATCTAGTGGAACTATTTCTTTTCAAAAAAAAAAAAAAAAAAACCTAATGATTTTTTCGAACCTAGGATCTTGATTGCATTGCCTCGGAATTTTCAAAAGTGGCTAACCTTATTGATTCTAATACAAACTGGTGGAAACTGCAGTTCATTGATAACCTATTTCAGTAAGAACTAGGCAATCAAACCCGCGCTACGCGCGGGGGTGCGTTATTGGTGATACAGACTAAAATGACATGTTCTCAAAGCATATTCTTCTCCGTGCAATAAATCGGGCTATGGTCGATGTTCTCACATCAAAAGCCTTCTTTCTTGGTTTGAATTCTGTAGTAAACAGGGCCACTGAAATATACACAATATTACTGGCCTTCAATTTTGAAATTTACTATCGATCAGTTTCAAATAGTTCTTAACTATTCTTTCTATTCTAGCACGTATGTTTAAACATAAGACAGAGTTTAAACACTGAAAGAAAGAACACACAAATTGTTTACGCAGTTCGGTGATGAACACCTACATCTGCGGGGCCTTGCCCAGTCTGAAAATCATCCACTAAAATAACCAAGATCAGTTACAATGTTCTCTAAACAATTAACTATCTAGGACTTATCTTAATCGTGTGGATTCGTGAGATCCCCTCACTGCCGGTCAGCAACTCATCGTTGCTGTCTTGACCACTTCCCCTGAAGTATTAAGGCGTGTTGATTCCAGACTGCTGGTGATGGCAAAGACCTATTGAACTCCCTTCAATAAGCTGCTCCAACTGTAAAGCTATTCTGATCGGCAGAATACTTTCTCGTAAGATGGATAGTTGTTCATGCAGCTTTCTTCTCTATTTGTAGTTCGAGGCTGTGCCTCCGTGTTAGTCTTCACGATCCTTCAATCACGGCAAGGCTGATCCTATCGTCCAGCCAATCACAGCTTCATTTAGTCTTCTAGCTATATTCTACCTCTATAGCTAAAGGATAAGAAATATCTTCTTTCCTTATTTAAGACTAATCCTTTCTAAGATACAACTCTATTACATATTCTCAAGCTAATCCAATCAGCACAAAATCAATCTTCACTTATCATCTTGATTTCTCGAATATCATCTTTGATCACATAAGAGTTGTACTTTTCCTTCAATACTCTTGCTTAGTTTCTGATTCCGATTCAGCAAGTGTTTAAACATTAGCATGTTTAAACATGATAACTTCTACAAAATAGCCAATCATATTATGCTGAGTCTTCTGGACTCTTCAATCTCCCCCTTTGGCATTTTGTGGAACCATAACACTTATTTTGATGCAGAGAAAGTAACTCTCTCCCCCTATCATATAGATCTTCATTCTTCAATCACATTTGCATCAATAAATCAGAAACATTTCAATCATATAGATCTCAAAGCTCCCCCTATCAGCCAAACATAGATAGAGCTATACATTTCATCAGTGTTCCAAAATAAATGAACACGACATCCAAAATAAATGGCCACCAAGGCATAAAAAACAATCAAATATTCTCCCCCTTGGGAACAGAAAATGTGCCAAAGTACCAAATATCCAGAACACAAAACAAACAATCAGAATGTAGCAAAATACTGAGTGCAAAAGAGAGAGAGAGAGAGAGAGAGAGAGAGAGAGAGAGAGAGAGAGAGAGAGAGAGAGAGAAATAGAGCTCAGAATGCATCAGACCCACTGGTCTCATCCTTAGTCTCTTCAAGAGCTTCCAGCTCCTCTTGAAAATCCAGCATCTTCTGTCTATGATATTGGATTAGTCCTCGAAACTCCTTCTTTCTCACAATAGCATAGTTCACCTCAGCTGGTTCCTCTTTTGAGTCTGCCTCTTCTTCCCCAGCCACTGCAGATAGATCATTTCTCTTCCTGAGAATGGACTTGTTAACTTGTAAATCATCACAGAAAGTGATCTTATCATCTAGTCCATCAACTAAACCAGCATGATATAGCAAGCCTGTAATGAGGGCAGGATAGGTGATGTACTCATCAGATTTCTGATGCTGAGCCACTAGTATAACCCTATCATATATAAACCATCCCAGATTGAAGGGTCTCCTGGTGCCAATGCAATACATCAGACATGCCATCTCCTCAGTCACAAGAGATACATTGGTAGACATGGCCCATAGATTAGCAACAGCCCTGTACAGACAATAATATTTCTGGGAAAGATAAGCTGCCTTGAGAGTCTTGTCTGCACCCCATTCTCCAAGTGTGCCCCATATCAGCTCCAGTGCTACCACATCATAATCCAAAGTAAAACCTTCTGGATAAGCACTATTTGGACAGATGGAATCATGTCTCCTTGTGCCTAACACCTGATTGATTAAAGGAGCATCAAATCTATAGAGCTTGCCTCTGAGATAGACTTTTCTGTACCAGGCAGAATCTGGAGCACTGTTTGTTCCTCTCAGATTTGCATAAAATTCCAATACCATAGAATGATTGGCCTTCATGCAGAAGTTTGCTGGTCCAAACATGTGAATTCTCTTCATAAAAGCCACAAAACCAGGATGTTTAAACTTCTCAGTCAATCTCTTTTCCACATGCATCTTCCTGTTGATCAACCCTTCATATACAGTCATTACTCTCCCGGAATAAAAGATATCATCCCAAGCATTTTCCAGCAGGGGATTTTCATCTGGAAACACTAATGGTACCTCAGCTGCCTCATCACCCTCCTCAGATTCAGATTCAGAGCTACTACTCTCATGATCTTCTGCAACTGGCTCAACTGGCTCATCATCCTCCTCAGGCTCAGATTCAGAGCTACTACTCTCATGGACTTGTGCAACTGGGTCTGTAAATGGTACTTCTAGTAGTGGGACTTCTTCAAAGTCCAGATTGAGCTCTGGAACTGCATCCCTCCTCTGCTCACTAGGAAAGACTTGAATAACTGGAGGAAGAGACTTCTTCCTCAACTTCTCCCTCTTCAACTCCTACAGCTTCTCAAATTTTACAGTTAATGGATGGCTATCCTCATTGTCTGGTGCTGTCTCTGTTAGAGGTTCCATCATGATTCTGACATTCTCCAGAATCCTATCCACATCCACTGCTTGCTCAGCTTCACCAGGCTTCTCCTGTTCCACAATTCCTTCTACTGCCTGCTCAACTTCAGCATGCTTCTCCTGCTCAACAGTTCTTGTACTGAACACTCCTTGACCTCTCTTCCTCTGGTAAACCTGCTTGACAACTTTTCTTGGTGCTGCCTTTTCTGAACCCAAAGTCTGCTCAGATTGATTATCAACTTCTGAACTCTCATAGAAAAAGTTCAAGTCTGGTCCCCCTTCAAACTCAACCCCTACCCTAACTGTAGGATTACTCTCAAAAGCCTTCTTTCTTGGTTTGAATTCTGTAGTAAACAGGGCCACTGAAATATACACAATATTACTGGCCTTCAATTTTGAAATTTACTATCGATCAGTTTCAAATAATTCTTAACTATTCTTTCTATTCTAGCACGTATGTTTAAACATAAGACAGAGTTTAAACACTGAAAGAAAGAACACACAAATTGTTTACGCAGTTCGGTGATGAACACCTACATCTGCGGGGCCTTGCCCAGTCTGAAAATCATCCACTAAAATAACCAAGATCAGTTACAATGTTCTCCAAACAATTAACTATCTAGGACTTATCTTAATCGTGTGGATTCGTGAGATCCCCTCACTGCCGGTCAGCAACTCCTCGTTGCTGTCTTGACCACTTCCCCTAAAGTATTAAGGCGTTTTGATTCCAGACTGCTGGTGATGGCAAAGACCTATTGAACTCCCTTCAATAAGCTGCTCCAACTGTAAAGCTATTCTGATCGGCAGAATACTTTCTCGTAAGATGGATAGTTGTTCATGCAGCTTTCTTCTCTATTTGTAGTTCGAGGTTGTGCCTCCGTGTTAGTCTTCACGATCCTTCAATCACGGCAAGGCTGCTCCTATCGTCCAGCCAATCACAGCTTCATTTAGTCTTCTAGCTATATTCTACCTCTATAGCTAAAGGATAAGAAATATCTTCTTTCCTTATTTAAGACTAATCCTTTCTAAGATACAACTCTATTACATATTCTCAAGCTAATCCAATCAGCACAAAATCAATCTTCACTTATCATCTTGATTTCTCGAATATCATCTTTGATCACATAAGAGTTGTACTTTTCCTTCAATACTCTTGCTTAGTTTCTGATTCCGATTCAGCAAGTGTTTAAACATTAGCATGTTTAAACATGATAACTTCTACAAAATAGCCAATCATATTATACTGAGTCTTTTGGACTCTTCAAATTTGGATATGGGCATCATGTTAAATATGAAGCTGGTTTAAACTCATTGACTCCCATCTGACTCCTTCATATCATCAGGATTAAAGAACCACATGAGGAGCTAGATCAATTATACGATCATATTTCTATAAATAGAAACCAAAGTAATGAAACTAACTCTGGTGGAGCTCCAATCAAACAAGCAACACATTGTTCTGGAAGCCAAGTCCAGCCTCCAAGATGTGCTCATGAGTCATGACTCTGTTGGAAGTTCATTCTGTACCTGTTCCGGTATCAAGTGATACTGTCAAAAAGATGTGTTCAGTGGGAGGGAGAGAGATAAGTCAACAACAAGAATAAATAACAAAAAAGAATCAGAATAAGAATAAGAGAATTAGGATGAAGTTGATACTATCATAAACAGAAAAAGGAACATCAATATTACAAATCATGAATTACTCAATTCACGTAACTGATCATAGAAACTGTCATTTGCTGCAATGTTGATTGGTTCGAGAGTTAGTAGGGGTTTCCTTCGCCGTAATTCGTAAAATCAACATTGAAGTTTCAATAAACAATGAATTTAACTGCAGACGAGAAGGCTATGATTAGGAGTATGAGGTATGAACTAAAACCCCTCGCTAAAGACTCCTGCCTTTAAGCCTAAGGCTTAAAGACATGCCGCGAGAAGAATCTGGCTCCATACCCAAGCAGCATATCCACCGGCAATGTCAGTAATGCCCGTAAATCCCTGTACTATATTTCCAGTAAGTAGATTTAAATTTCCAGTGCAGAGGAAATCAAAGCATTTTGATACATCTAATAAGAAACAGGTAATGATTAAACAAGAACGTGGTTTGTATTGTTGAAAAACTCACGCTAGAGATGAGCTTGGTTGCACCCATTAGTGATCGCTTCCCTAACTGGCATACCTGTAATGAAATCACCAATGCAGTCAAGCAAGGCTGAAGCCTGCAGAAGAAATGGCATATCACAAGTGTTTGCAGACTTACAACTATAATTACGTCATCTTTCCTGAATTTAGCCAAGACTTCTTTCACAAAGTTGGGATTCTTAGTCATGCCTGTTTTGGTGCAGGAAAAATGATATGTGTAAGATTCAAAAGTTCACAATTCATTCTTTCTACTAAGCAAGAGCTGAAAATGAGTGGTAACTGGTACTAATATTAAGAACTGCTGCTGCTCACTCTATATTGCTCCACCCAGCTTGTTCTCTCATCATTCCTTTAGGTAGCTCTACTTTAAGTTGAAGAATTCATTAATTTGTATAGACCATTTGAATGATAAATTATGTGTATGAAATGTTTTAGTTTTCTGCTCAAGTGACCTCATACTGCGGGGCTGTAACCTTATCACATGGTGCTGACTTTAAGGTTAGACATACAAAATTTGAGTTTGAAAAGTTTCTTAATTTACAGACTTGGACATGCCGTTCTGGGGTATCACAAGAAGACCAGAAGCTTCAGAATAATGGATGGACATGGCACAACATTGAAATGAAATTCACACTAACCTACCTTGACGTCGAAAGTTTGAAACACTATTCTTACTCCCCCGCGAATACTCCTTGAGGTCGGTGCAGCAGTTGGGCATCTCCAGAAACACTGCCCTTCCAGATGACATGGCTGCCACCGAATCAGCCAGAGAGGCATCGTGCGGCGGCGGAGAAGCGGCTGTCTTTTCATATGCCACCCTCAGTGAATGGGTCATACACTAAAGCTTGAGAACGATTTTGGGAATCCCGAAAGTCTGTAGAATGTAAATAAGGAGAACGATTTGAAAGGAGAATAACAGAGAAATCTCTGGAGACAACTAAGGGGCCATAATAAAATAATAATAATTTACTGTGCGGAGAGGACGGAACGAGCAAAATAATATAAAAAAATGGCAACGACGAATCGATACTGTAGCTTCGCCATCGACGCTTTATATAATTTAGGATAAGTGGATTGTATACATTAATATGCATGCGATTAGGGAACATAATTGGTCCATATATACCACTGGTACTGGTGGTATTACACCTCCTCTAGAAAATACTCTGCCAAGTCGGCTTACGACATGTTGGTTGAAGATCATAATATATGGCTTACAATCATTTTCCATGAGGTTGTGTTTAAATTGGAAGCATACTTAGTTTATGTATGATTTTTATAGGCCGTTTGATGAATACAGCTGCTATATTACAACGCGTGAAAATTTGGCCTATGTTAACTATTCTTTAAAGTAATTTTAACTTGTATCTTATTGAAGAGTTGATGGATCCGATCGATTGATTACGAAAATCGCTCATTAGGTCTTTTTATTTTAGCATGCATGTATGTACTAACTAACTTTTGTTAGGGTTGTTGCCGAAATTTTAGAGTAAAAAAAATCTCTTAACAAACAGATTTTATATATATCATATTTCCGATGTACAAAAGACAAAATGCATAAATGGATTGGATAACAAAAAAACACTACCGTCAAATTAACATGCAGATGATTCATTGAATATAAAGCCACAAAATGTGCATTAATTCATGCAGATGCGATCGAGTTGGGGTTTTGATTTACTTGTTTCACAAGATCGAAATGAATCAACGCTGGAAATGGAGGAACAATCAACTATATATACATAGGGCATGTACATGGATGACAAATTAATACAGCTATAATGAAAAGCAATTAAAGTTTAAGAGATGATGGTGAATGAGCATCACCAGGAGGGCCTGTTTTATCTTGTTCATCCAAGGTTGTACCATTGTCAACATCTTGTGTTCTCTTCGAGATCAAGATGTGATAAATATATCAGTGTCTCTCTCTCATCATCTTATATATATCGTACAATATTTCCCATTTTTGGTCCAAATCAAAACCTCTGAAACTTAGGCGCGTCTCTTAATCAGTGCATGAAACGGTCATTTTCAGATTCCATCGCTAATGGCCTGGTTCGATCCAATTCATACGTGTGGATTCTCATATCTTCGTGCTATCTTATGATCTAAACAGTATCTTGTTCTGGTGTAGCTGATTGAACCGTAAAAGTAAGAGTTTCATCCAACCTTGGAGTGGATGCATGGAATATAGTATATATATCTCAACTCTTGTCTTCTGGTTATAGCATGGTCTTTTCCTACTTCTGTCGTGAAGTTGTCTCTTGTATTCCTTTCATCTTCTTCTCCACCTCATAAACAACACTATACATATTACTTGATAACTTCCTTGTTGTCCTTGCCTTTCGTTATTTCACTCAACTTCTTCAACATCTGCTTTTCAGTCAGCCATCAAGATGCGATAAATATATCTATGTAAATAACAGATCTATTCGTGTTTTTTTGGTGGCTGGATTAGGCTCTTCAAACAAATATCATCCATTCGTGCTTCAAAGCAACCGTTTTCTTTCCTGGTGTCGGAGTAATAAAATTGATTCATGGTTTTTATCGTTGACTTTAATTAGAATTTAGTTTAATAATAAAGACTAGGTCACTGGTCAGAGTTTAGTTCCGTTCCATTATTTCTTTAGACTAACTTAAGAAAATAGTTAGTGTGACTCCAAAGTTCAGAATAGTTACATGGAATTAGGATAGTTAGTTTAGAAGAGTCCTATTTATATTCATATGCTTTGGAACCTTTTGTTTAATGAGATCAAAAGACAGAAAGATTATTTCAGTCATAAAATTTGCTTTCTTAAATCTCATGCGTCAAGCTATATTTTTCTCCTTCAAAGTTCTTTTCTTTTGTCTTCGTAACTCAGCAAAAATCTTACGACACGAAACAATCGAACTCAACGTATACAGTTATATACTTAGGACCTAATCCTACACCTGGGTCTACCATGAACGATTCGATCCTATAATATGATAAGCGATGGACCGTGTCTTCTCTGGACAGACAAAAAATTGCACAACAGAAAACAACTTCCACACAACCATTGGCAATGCATGCCTTGAAAGAGAGAATGGCATACTCGCCCTTGCCAGTCACCTTATCATACTGACCATAATTTTCACTGTGCTATCACTGATTTCCGTCTCTTACGATCAAAACCTCCCCGTCATGGATGGCATCATATGAGGAGAACTAAGGAGTTTCAGTAGTCTCAAACAGACCTTAAAAACCTCTTAGGTCCACAATTAAACACTACTAGTTGGATAATATGTCCTAGCAACATTTATATCATCGTCCATAGGCCCATTCCTAAACAGCCCAAGGAGAAAACTACCTGTAACTACCAAGCACATCAGGATCCTGCAACAAAATTTCTTTTAACAAATTAAGCCAAAAGAATACACCATAAATACTTCTACATATACTCCCATCTCCATTATACATGTTCAAAAGAACTGAAAAAAAAAGGTCTTTAATTATCTGCTCTACTTATGCTTCTATTTATTCTGCACTTTTGGCCATTCTTACATACTACTAGTTGATAGAGTTGACTGAGATCACAGAGATGCTTCCACTATCTTCTGATCGCTTTTCTGCTTCATATGGTGACACACTCAGAGTTCTGCAACCAAAGCAAAAGCCATTTAATTTGTAAGGTACAGATCATCCTAATTTCATAAAATGAAAATGTACAGATCGTTAATTAAAATTATGGTTTTGATTTAACATCTCCACGATCACTGGATTTGGCTATCTAAAGTTGGACTAATTAGTAACCTGGGGGAATCTGAAGAACCATCCTGATCTAAGCATCCCAGGAACTTGTCATCAGAAAAGGCTAATTACCTTTCCTTGCGCTTCTCCAAGAACCTTGCTAAGGATGCCTTTCGAAATTGAGGCACCGCACCTGAAAACCACAAGGATTTATTATCAGCATTCTGAGCATTAAAATTTGAAATAATTACAAAGCATTCAAATGGAATTGAAAATGTACCGGATGGAACTAATTTAGCAGAAGCAGAAGCTAAAGCTGGAACTCCTAATGAGTTAGCTTGCCTGGATGGCTCGCCTCTGCTAGAGCATGAAGCCATGGTCCTAATGGATGACCTCAGAGGAGTTGCATCGGTTGCAATACCAGCCATGGAAATGTTAGTCTTTGGGCTGTACTGGTTCGCAACAAAACTGTCGACAATGGAAGGCCTGACTACAGGTGGCGGCACTGCATGAAGAGGGGGAATTGCCTGAATGGGAACTGCTGACACAGCAGGACTTGAAGTCATAGAAGGCGCATTTCCAGCCAATAACATGATGGCTTGAGCCTAGATCCAAAAGCCACGAAACCATTAAAAGGTATCCCTTAAAAAGATATGCACATATTGGGAAATGATCAAAAATACCATACCTTTTCGGGAGAAATGTCATCATACACACAGACTGAACCATTATAGAATATGGTCAGCTGAGCTGGAGCACCCGGGGCCTTGGTGGAGCTTCTGAACAAAAAATCAGATGGACTTGTCATTTGTCAATTCACTAACCATTTAAAGGATCTAATACATACATGCAAGAACACTGAATCGGATTTGCACTAACTTTACCTCAAGTCAGTGGTTCCAACTACGGGGCTCGAATGAACAGCAGGGGCAGAGCTTGTCATTGGAAGAGGTTGTGGGCTCATCAGACTCTGTCTAGCAGGGGAAAGGAAGGACTGATGACTAGGGCTGGTCATGGTCATCGAAACTGATGGGTTAACTCTAGATTCAAAAGGCTTTGCAGGGTATGAGGATAAACCATAGTGATTTCCTCCTTGGCTATCAAGCCCCAGATTCTTCTGAAAACCAACAACAAAAGTCTCAGTCAATTTCAATCACCTAACCACAAGCCATTCAATCAACAACAGAAGATGTTCTAAAATATATAATCATCTCCAATATAAAAGCCATTCAATCATCTTGAATTTAAAGATGTAGATCCATCAAGTCATTTTACAATTACACAGTCACACAGTACAAAGAACAAAAGCAAAATTAAATCTCAAAGAGAAAATTCAACTAGAAGTATGTACAAACCTGCATAAAAGAAGAGTATGATTTTGGAGTAGGGTCAACTGCATCTGTTGTGGTTATAGTCACCAATCCTGTCGACGCGAGAGCCTCGTAACCGGTCTTGGGCTTATCATCTTTCACACCATCAAAAGAGAAGAACTGGTTGTTTCCAGGAGAGGTGTTGGAGAATGACCACCTCATCATTGGAGCTGCAAGAATTGAAACAACACAAAAATCCATCAGCATCCTTGTACAGAGTAAAGAACAAAAACATCAACAAGAACAATACATTACCTAATAATAAGCAACAAACAAGGGGCAATTTACAGAATCAAAAGCCCCAAATGAAAGTTAGATACAGAATAGAAACCAAATCTCCTTCTATGAAATGTTAAAGTAAGAATCTTTTGTGATCTTTATGACCACCACCCTTATACATGTATTCTAAGAGGGGACTTGAGAAATAATTTAAGAACTCAAAGTGCTTGATGAGTGCAGCTGTAAAGGGGGGATGAACATGTTCATCAACATAAACAATTAATAACTAGCATCTCATGTGCTTTATTATATACAACTAATAGTACCCTTCTGGTCAAAACAACTTAAAATAATAATCCTGAAATATTTTGGATTTTGCAATCAGATTATTATAATTAAGGGCATCCACCACCATTAAAATATTCCACTGTGTCTTGACAGAATAACACAATATTTTAACATTAATCAAGGTGACTACTTGGGAGTCTCAACTTGCAGCAAATAAACAATTGTTAATTAAGGTAGCACATTAATCAAAGAGCTCATGAGGTGCATGTTAGCATATGCTAGAATTTAACTAACACAAGAAACAAGAAACTAATTTAAAAAATGACCAAAAGTAAGCACCAACTACACTTTGTAACTGCTGAAATTAAAGCCCCATTCTTTATGATCAATCAAAAATTTACCAAAAAAGCCATCTTGACTGTAGAAAATTTGAAATTCCAATCTGGGATTTCCTCAGAATACTGAAAGGGATCCATCCAGTTGCAGAACACAAGCAAGAAATGGTAAATTCAGCTGGAAAATACAGAAGATCAAAACATAGGATACCTGCTGAATGCTCCTCAGTAAACTCTTTCTTGACTTTCACTGACCTGAGCCCCATGAAATCCTGTTCCATGTTCATGATCCTAGTTCTGGGAAGGGATGGGGTTATTTTTAAGGATTTTTTGTTTTTTGTTTTTTTAAAGATTGGAATTTGCAGGGAAGAAAAGTTGGTTTAAGCTCTGAGAAATGGTGAAAATGATGGAAAACTGAAGGGAATGAGAGAGAAGTATAGGGAACGTGATTTGGGTGTAGGAAATTGAAAGATAAAATGAATTGTAATCTTCTTATTACACATGTGTAGATTAGATCCGGACCGTTCAATGTTTGGTTGTACTTTAATTGTGGGGTCAGCTCTCTTTTATTTCCCTCGCTCGCTACCGGCTATTGCCGGTTAGCGGACGGGTGAGGGGGTCCCTTCTGGATGTCTAGACGGTTCAGGTCAACTTTCCCGTCTGTAGAAGGCGGCCTTTTTTTTGTTTTAGCTATATCAGGAAAAAGAAAAAGGAAAATAAATCAAAAATTGCCAATTATAGAAACAGAAATTGGGTAGAGCATTAATCAAGTCACAACGTTTCATCACACTTCGTGCATTTGTTAACACGTGTGATGTGCCTCGTGTTCTCTACTAATCTCTACGTAATAATATTGCAGACCTACTATCAATGTTATTAATGCCATCTTTGACCATATATAATAGTGCAAAATATGTTTAACTACTACTGAAAACCTAAAATCAATTAATGTGATTGATATCATCTTTGACTATAATATTATGTCACTAAATAATGATACATACTCCCTCCATTGGGATAAAATTATCTTAGTTGACCGTTTTGAAATTTTGTTTGACTGTTGATAATTTTAATTACATGCACTAGCTGACGGTAAAAATTTTATATGAATATACATGTTACGGAGAATCCAAAATTATATCACATGATTATATTTATGTTGATGTAATATTCTAAATAATTGATGAAACATGCTGCAGTGAAAAATGAGATAAGACATACTTAACCAAATGGAGGGAGTATATTAGTGCAATTAAACATGATAAATAATCATATCTCAGTAATCTAATTATGTGCTACCTCTGTCTCATCCTAATCTATATAGTTGACTTTTTACATTATCCAACTCACAGATTTGACCAACAGTATCTTTATTTATTTTGTATTTGAATATAATATATTGTGATTAATTTAACGATATCAAATATAATTATATTAATGATTATATTTCTATTTAAATATACGGTCAAAGTTTAATAATAAAGAGTGTTAAAGAGTCAGAGTGTGGATTAAAGTGAGATGGAGGTATTAATGAGGGTGTTTGGTGGAGAGCTAATTGGAGAAAAATTAGCTGATTTGCATTCATTAGATGTTTGACCAAGTTGGATAGGCTAATTTTGGTGTTTGGTGAAGAGCTTTTTAGATGAGCTGGTACTAAAAAGAGTCTTTTCAATACGCTGCAAAAAGGAAGCATTTTCAATTAGCCTATTACTCTTATTACCTAAAATACATTTTAGTCCCCACATTTGTTTTTTATTTTTCCTTCTCTTACCTTTTCTTTCCCTTACACTTTTCCCTTACCTTAAGGATGAATTAATCCTTACTAAAATATATTTTGTAATTAGTCCAACTATTTTCTTTTGACGCAAGAATTAATCTAGCTACGATTAATTCATTTCTACCATTTTTTATTTATTTTTATTTAAAATAAACATACTTGTCAATCAATTATCAAGCAACATGTATGCAATTGAATTTTATTTTGTTGTATATCATTTTTAATAGTGTGATATTAACTAGAAACCAATCAAATAATTTAAAATCTCATGAATGTGTAGATATTATATAAATCATTTTACTAGTATTATAATAATCATTTTATTATTTCTAATCCATAAAAAATTATATACTACTTTTATGATTGAGAAATACTATTTATAAAGTTATTATTAGCAATATAAAATGTGTTATGTCCTTTTATGTCATTTTACATGATTGATTAACAAAACAGCTATTAGTGATCCGCTAACTTTACCAAACACTTTAGATACACATCAACTAGTCAAATCAGGTAATACAAGCAGTTAGTCAAAACAGCTAATACAATCAACTATCAACTAACATCTAACAACTATTCACCAAACACCCCCAATATTTTTTTTACAAAAATCTCTACGTAATATCAATGAAAAATCAGTGAAATTTTATCAATGCCACCTATATAACAGTATTTCAAAGCATGTTTAGGCATCCAATAAATATTTGCATGACCGTGTTGTATTGAGTTGTTTTGTATCGTGCTGATTTTGTATATTCACTTGTGTTGATCAGTGTTGTAATGTAATGATGAATGTTGTGCGGTGTTGTGTTGATTTTGTACTGAAAGGAGATGAATAGTATGAAAGGTTTATATGAGTTTAAAATTGATGTGATTAGTTGAAAATGACGAAATAAACTCAATTACATTTATTTGAATTTAGATAAACTAGAAAAAGATGAATATTTTTTGTTAAAACTTACTTATTTTTTGTTTATTACACACAATTTGCGTTCAAATTATCCTCAATCTATTATTTAACTAAATAATAATACTTACGCTTTTATAAAAACAATAATTTTATCAAAACATATTTATATTGTTTTGTAAATTAGTTAAATCAAAAGATGCTGAAATTTGTTTAAAATATTGTGCTAAAAATTGTTTTGCAGGCTAGTGCTATGTTGTTTAAATCAGTACCGATGAGTATTATATTGTATTAAAATATATTAAGCTTAATTATCTCATGAATATTTCAACATAAACTAGATTACGAAGATCCTACCTATGAAAAAAGTAATGACGTATGTACTCTCTTTTCAGCCAATTTAAACTATTTGAGTTTTTCTTTTCTTAAAACTCTTTGTAATAGTGTGAATTTTTTTAATGACTGCATTTCTCTTTTTTCTTTTAAGAGATATCTTGATTATCAAAATTTATTTCAATGGATCGTAATTTTACCCGAACTAATACGTAAATGATGTTTAAAAATGTACAAATATACAACTACCGGAAGAAATATGTGGAGCTTTCTCAAAATTTAACGAGTCTATCAGGCAAAAATAATGACAAAACAATTATGACGTAATGTCGGAAATACAAGTCCAAAGTCGAATTTGAAATGACAAATTCTCACAATGGATAATAGATGTTAGGTAGGAAGTTCCATTAATTCAGAATAATAATATAAAACATATTATGTGATACTCCATACAGTTTTCTAATTAAATCTAATTAATTAATAGGTTAGATGTTACAAGAGTATACTCGAAAATGAATGGTATAACACATACTATTAATAGTTTATTAGGCACCTCTTTCAACAATAACAAAAATAAAAATGAATCAAACACACTTGTTATGATATTGATGCTCCAAGGATGTAATCAAGAGCGGATTCATATTCACATGGGTTAGAGGGTTCTATCAAAATGAAACAATTAGTTGTCAAAAAATCATT
The DNA here is from genome assembly GCA_948330725.1 of Sherardia arvensis. Classification (NCBI taxonomy): domain Eukaryota; kingdom Viridiplantae; phylum Streptophyta; class Magnoliopsida; order Gentianales; family Rubiaceae; genus Sherardia; species Sherardia arvensis. The sequence continues at coordinate 30,941,003 of OX415240.1, forward strand.
TTAAATGTAGAAAAGTTTAATATAATCTTCTAAATATTTAACTGCCTGATTTTATATTTTTAAAAATTAAGATCACCTAGGATTTGAATTTATTTGACGCCTCATACTATAAAATAGGCAAAAGCCATAATTTGATATAAAAGAAGAGCAAAATTCTTTGAAGCAACTAAGCTTCCAAAATAATAAATGAATAGACTGAACATGTCCATGAGTAGCTAACTTATGAATTAGTAATCTTCTTATTTTCAAAATTCTAACAGGGAGCAATTTAGTGATTGAATAAAAAAAATATCGAAGCACAATATAATCATCCGAATATTTGAATATAAACATAATATCTATAATATTAGCATACATGTACAAAAACCAATACTTTGGCTCAAATTTCCCGCACAAGTGATGTGTCTAATTAGTGGTTGCAATGTTCATGACTAAAAAGTATATGTAATAGTGATCCAGTGCTGTTCAAGAGCGTGGCTCCTGGATTCTGATGTCGGAGTCGCTAACACCCATTTTGAGTTGCCTCGTCCTTAGAGTCAAGCTGGATCTTCATTCTACGATAAATCTGCCTGCTGATTGTTCAAGTGAGCGAGCCGGATCTTTTTCTGTTGCAAAGAATATAGCAACTAGAACTAGTAGACCTCCATGTTGGGTGAAACCTGTTTCTCCTTTTTGGTATAAGTCCTGCACATTAACAAATAATCAACAGTATCTGTTTTCAATATGTTTTGACAGATGGAGTTCCCATCTTATCCAATATGAGCATGCCAGATAGACTGTCAGGAGTATTGGATAAGGTGACAGTCCCAGTAGAAGTTCATACCAAACTTCTTTTTGCAAGAAAATCTGCAGTTCTGTTGCTTTCTCTCAAAATATGCACAACTTCATGAATATTATGCAGTGTATGCAGTTCATTGCAAAGAACTGCATCTATCAGGACTAGCAATGCCTTCAACTACCTGTATGCAATCAGTATCTATAGAATAATGCATCAAGTTCATTTCATGTGCAATAGTGTAGCCTTGCTTAATAGCATTTAATTCAACATATAAAGGGGAATCACAGTTATATGAATCATTTTCAGCAATATTGTGTTCCCATTCAAATTTCTAACTATAATCTCAATCCCACATGAGTCAATTTTTAATGATGCATCTACATTTAGTTTATGACACTGATCAAGATGATGTCACTTGATAATTTTAACTTGTTTAGTTCGTTCCTGTTTAAGAAAAGGAACTAAACCAGCACAAATCAGGAAGTGGTTCTTTGTTCTGTTTACATTGAAAGGGTGGGTAGTAAGAAGGAGATTAACTTCCCTAATTATTTTAAAGCATATATCAGGACAAGTTAATTTTATTGTCATCAAACAACTTGATCCCTAAGTTCCCGAAAGCTACCATTACAATAATTCTGATGACTTTTGTATGGATTGTAAAAAATCCAGTATAGGACAGATACAAATTCATTCTTTCCCTAATAGTAATAAAAGTAGTTGCCTGAATCACCACTAGCTTTGAGATTCGTAATGTCAATTGGGTGACCAAGGATTAATGGGTGACTTATGGTCACCCAATCAGCACCTTGGAATCCCCCTTTTCCTTAGAATAGAATCACAGGTACAAACAGTACCAAATTCTTTTAGGTTCATTTCTATATGGTACAAAAGAACAGAATTTCAGACTTTTATCCAGTCTAATTGGACCTTCCCTATCCCAAAATCTGGAATGCTTAAGTTTTTTCTTAAACTTCAAAGATTAAAAAGGGAGCTAGAGGACTGGAATAAGGAAGTTTTTGAAAATGTACATAGAAATGTAGAGTTGGCTGAAGAGGCTCTTAGAGTTCAGTTATTTTGAAGAATGCATCACATAAGCAAAGAAGAAGATTAGATGAATAATGAAGATGATGGTTAAAATTTTGAGGGATGATGACATTTAAAAACAATTTTATGAATTTTTAGACAGACAGAGTTACCGCTTGCTTAACAATTTTATGAATTTTTGAAGATGATGGTTCAAATTTCGAAGGAAGGGAAAAGGCTCGCCCTATATCAGCATCTCAGACAAACAGAGTTACTGCTTGCTTAACAATGGACACCTTATACAAGGTCCGTAATAGAGCTAGACTTGGTTTATACATTTTTCTGGCACACCAAGTCATCAAAGCCATTATGATAACTATTACATTGGCATGGAGCTGTCCTGGATGAACCTGATAACATTCAAGGAATTCACTCAACAATGGGGGAAAGGGAAAAGTCATCCCATGCTGAAGGAACCTCCCATAAACGACACCACGGGTCGGAGTAATCAATTCAAAGGCAAATTTATCTTCCCCAAAATACATGAGATCACTATCACTGGGGATGGAATATCGACAACTCTCTACAAATACAGCAGCATTGACACGAGCTTTCTCATCCTCCACTGACCTCTCACTGCTGCCCTCACCATGCACAGACGGTCCACTTCCGGGCACGTGCATTGCCATGGGCCTACTCCCCTCCATCTGAGCCCTTCTCGCCATGGCCAACAATCTCTTCTCTTCTTCAGAGGCTTTCTTCTTCAAAATTACAGGCTTTTTCCCACTTGCTACCTCGGCTCTGCGGCGATCACGGGAGCTATTCTCCTCGGCCTGAGCACATGCATACTCTCCCTCATCATGATGGGGGACGGAAATCGTTTCGCTACTACTACTCATGATCAAAGAGAGTATGGGGGAAATACACACACAGAGGAAAAGGAAAAAGCAGACACAAGAAAATAACGGAGAAAGAAGATAGCACTTACTGGTGATTATGGAAGCAGAAATTTGGGGCTTCAGAAAATTGATAAAGCACTGACACGTCTCCTGAACTCAGAAAGAAGAAATTTTGAATAAGGAAGACAATGGGAATGATTTGGGAGATTTAACCCAAACTCAGACGACATTAAGGTGAGTAATTACCTCGATTCTTGTATTGATGCAAGCAATTGGAGAGACGAGCGACAAACCGCCTCTACCTCCCAATGAATACAAGCCACATGTATCTCACATTTGGATTTCAAAAGGAGTTAATCTCAGTCGTCCATGTGTTCTGATGGAATACGAAAAAACTTGAAGCTAAATATTTAGAAGGGTCAGCCCGAAAGGATGGTCCTAGAAGGACACTCTGAGCTTAATGCCGAGTTACTCTTCCTCGAGTTATTGGTCTTCCCTCGAGAAACAAGCCTCTCCTTCAGCCTTCGAGATGGAGCCTTCCTAATTCTGAAGATCTACCTTGGGGCTACTGATAATTCCATGGTTCGTATTCTGGACCTCATTCAGTCTCAGACCAGGGCCCGAGAAGGGTCATGGGCTCGAGTTACGCGGGAGATGGATCCACGGGTCCATCAATCCTAATCCTTATAAGCAATGCGTATATTATGAATGTTCTACAACGAATATATATTCTCCTAAACATGGTAAATACAACCATGACCGAAATACACTTTTTCTATATATGGTAATACAACTGTTATCTCCATAATAGTTGTATTCCTACCATAATTATATATCTTGGTGATCTACAGATTGTATCCATATAAATACCAAAAAGTTTGGTACACCTTTTCTATCTCATACATACTAGGGCTGTACATGAACCGGGTCAGCCCGGAAAATAGCCCGGCCCAGGACCGGAATTGGTGACCCGGACCCGGATTTTTTGCATTCCGGACCGGGCCCGGGTCACCGTTTTTGGCTATTCCAGATTCAGGGCCGATCCGGGTCAAACCCGGAATTTTCCGGGCCAACCCGGTTAGTCCGGAATTTTATATGTGTTTATTATATACTTTGATTAAGGTATTGATTACTGTATTAATTAATTAGATAATTTATTGATTACAATCCTTGAACGATTGATTTATGGCTAACTTATATTCAATTGCTTAGTAAATATCAATCTTTTCTTTTTTCTAAAGTTCTAATCTTAGAAGGTGCAAGATGACGAAATCTATGTTTAATGAGCTATGAACAAGAAATATTGATTTTACGAGAGTTCATTCAGTCATATTTTTAAGATGTTGAGTTTTGCTTTTCCATTTAATAAATCCAAATGATGGACTAGATTTTGAATTTTCTTCTATTATATTTCCTATGGATTAGAAAATTACGCTTGATCGTGTTGAAATAAATTTTAAAGTTGTAATTTGAATAAATCATTTGATTTCATTTAGTATTTTTGATATTTTTATTCTATTTTACATTGTTAAATATAAATTGTTATGCATATTTTGTATGATTTTCTATTTTTTGTGTGGAAATAAATTAAAATTATTATTATTATTATTAAGTTAATTTTAATTCCGGGTAAACCGGGCCAACCCCGGAATAATTCCGGTTGCAGTCCCGGTTCATGAATATGAGTTTCCGGACCCGGTCCCGATCCATGAATTTTGGACATTCCGGATCCGGGGGTCCCGCCCGGATGTACAGCCCTACTACATACAATACGCCTTACGCATCATACTAACTTGAGCGTCGGAGTGTCTATACTCGGGACACCCGAGGCCTTGTTTTGCAGGCCAGCTCGTGAGCCAAGTTCGTCGTCAAGCGTGGTGTCCGACATACATCAAGTGGCATGCCCGGTGGGACCTCATGTCAATTGACGATGTCGCCGAACTTTGTCTCTGATCTGATCCTGTGCACCTGTTCAACAAGTTTTTAACGCAATGTCTGAAGCTGAACACCCCAGACGAAGTGCCCGAATGCAAGGGCAAGCCCCAAAAGAGAATCCCGAAGGAGAGCAAGCTCCCCGAGGATGCGGACGCTGCCGACCAAGAGGATCCCGAGCACGTTCCACATCAGAACCACCACTAAACTCTACCGTAGGTGCCGGAAAATCCGGCATTCCGAACTCCTCCGGTCCAAATCCTGTCGCGTCCGGAGCACCAATCTCCGGCCCAAATCCTACTGCATCCAGAGTACCACTTTCTGGATAAAATCCTGTTGTGTCCGAAGTGCCGAACTCGGGCCCAAGAATTTCTATCCAGACCGACATGAACTACAGCGAGCAAGTGAATAATTCAGAAGGCCTGGACCCCGAAAATAGATTGGGAAATAGCGGACCTGATTCAATCTGCACTGTAGAAGAGAGAGCGCAAAGGGACCGTCAAATCCTTGCGGAAAGACAACAGGAAGAGGCGAGACAGAGACGCTTAAGGGAATCCCTGGGGTAACCTTTGGGACCTACAGTCCCTCCCCCTCCGAGCTCTGATCCACCTCGTATAAACCTTATCTCGAACTCTCCCCCGAGGGAAATCCCTGAGGATGTCCGAGCATTAATGAGAGACCTGCATTCTCAATATCCCGACTTTGTGGCATCTCTGATAAATGCAAGCCAACAACTTCGCGCCCAGACGAATAACGCCCCCAGTCGGCCATAAGTTCCGACAACACCGCCCTCTGATCCTACTCAACAACGAAGAATCTTGAATGATCTATCTCGGAGTCTACCTCCATACAGCGCCCAGACACACTTGCCACCACCTCCCGATCCAGCAAATTACCGTAATGATGGCTCGGGACTAAATAGGGAGGAGCGAAGAATGCGCGTAGACAACCTTCAGGAGGAGCTCAGGCGGGAGAAGAGGAAACGGACTCAGAATGAATGGCAATCCAATGCCGACCGGCCTTTTACCCAGGAAGGAGCCTATCCTACTCGAGGGAAGTACGAGGTTGACCAAGAGATCAAACGTATCCTCGGACCCAGAGGACAATCTGCTCATTCTCCATTTTCACGACACATCGTGAACCTTCCCTTTGACAGTACCAAGAGGGTTCCTGAACACTTACCTACTTACTGCGGTACTAGTGAATCTCGAGAATTCCTATCGGTCTTCTTTAAGACACTTGAGACCAGAAACTTTCATGAACTGGAGATATGTAAAATTGTCCCTAGTTACCTTCGAGGAAAAGCCCAGACCCGGTTTACCCAAACTAAACCAGAAAGTTTGTTTGATTATTGGGACTTCGCCGAGTTTCTCCTCCCTGCCTTCTTCCAGAAGAAGAAGTTTACTAAATCCCTCGGAGATTTAGGGTACGTGCCCCCCTTGAAGGAGAGACTGTGATAGAGCATTATCACAGATATATGGATCTGGCTATAGAATGCTACGATCGAGACCAGGTCCTCCTGATCAATATGTACCGCATGAGTGTAGATGATGACACCCTGAGAATGAAGCTGGCCACCAAGAACCCCACTACCATCCAGCATCTCCAGGCCATCATGAAGAAGTTTGCTAGCGAAGCAGATGCGGTAACCGGCAAGAGAGCACAAGAGCCCTATACAAAGAATAAAGGCAAGGAGCCTAAGATGAAGATACCCAAGGTCGAGAAGACAAAAGGCGCCTCTAAACCAACCTTCGAGTCTTACACTCCTTTAGCTAGATCTCGAGCTGAGATTTTGTCCATTCACAGGCACCTTTTGAAAGACCCCCTGCCATGAAGGAATCAGCCGAGCGTCAAAGGTCTCCAAAATTCTGCCAATATCAGCGAGATCGGGGTATGACACCGAGGAGTGTTATCAGCTTAAGAACGAGATTGAGAAGCTAATTCGACAGGGAATTGTGCAACAAATTGCACCTTCAATAGCCGGCGACAGCCAGGATACCCAGAAGAAGTATGGGGGAAAGCCCTGGCAGAAGAGGAAGGATGGCCCCTGGAACAACAACAACAACAACAACAACAACAACAACAACAACAACAACAACAACAACAACAACAACAACAACAACAACAACAACAACAACAACAACAACAACAATAACAACAACAACAATAATCAAGGGGGTGGGGGCAACAATCCTCAAGATCCTCCTCCGCCCCCATCAAATGGAGCCAATCAAGTCATCAATGACATTAATGGCTACACGGGAGAAGCAATTTCCCTCACAAAGCTGAAGGATAGCGTGCGGGCCATACCCCACACTGAGCTAGTCAACAAGAGGCTCCGCCCCGAGGAAACTATCACCTTCTCGGACGAGGACGCCGTACCAAATCAGGTGCCCCACTCTAACACTCTCATTATCTCTGCAACGATACAGGATTCCCTGGTGAAGAGAGTCTTTGTGGATGACGTTAATGGAGTAGAAGTGATGTTCCAAGTTGCTTCCAAAAGTTAGGGTTTACCAAGGACGACCTCAAGTCCACAGGCCCGATCTCGGAGTTCACTGGAAACCCAGTCATACCTCTCTGGGAGATCACACTTCCAGTTATAGTAGTCGATGGAGCCAAAAGCTTAACCCTCTACTGCACATTCGCGGTGGTTGACACTGTCACCCCCTTTAATGTCATCCTCGGCAGACTTTGGATGTGCCAAGCTAAAGCCGTATGGTCCTCTTACCATCTGATGCTAAAGTTTCCAACACCGCAAGGAGTGGCCTCCATCAAGGGAGACCAAGGAGTAGCACGTTCCTGCATGATCACGGTCATCCGTGATGCTAGAAAAGTAAGCAACATCTCGACTGTCAACACTATCCTCTTGGACCTGATACCCGATCCCAATCTCGAACAACCCCTGGTATTCCACTTCGAGGACGAGACCTACGACGAGATGACTGCATTATGGCACAAGCGACGCCATCAAACTTTCCAAGTGGGAGAACTGGTAATGCCAGTAGGCCCGTGGTGCACCACCAAGCTAGAAGGAGCGCTGGAATCAAGGCCAAAAGGACCCTACAAAGTCTCCACAGCCCAATCCGGTGGATTCTAGCTCTTACAAACTCGCGAATGAGAACACTTGGATCCTGTCATAATGGCGCCCTTCCTACGCAGGTATCTCGGAGCTAAAACCAAGTAGACCTTCTCCAAATAAGGAGAAACTACTTCAATAAGGCCTACAGGCCAAGCATCCTTTTCTTTCTATCATTCATTTTATTTTTCATACCCGAGTTCCCAAACTCGGGGTTGTCTTTATAATTTTGCCGAACTTACGGGTTCGAAGAATACAGTTTCTTTTCGATATCTACCTTCTATTTTATTTTAAGCAGTCAATATCCCTCTAATACAAAGAGACACTATGCCTTACAAAGCCTAAGTAAAGACTGCTGCCCAAGATTTTTACGCTTATATAAAGCGTGTGATTGATACTTATCTAATATGAGCTATTTGAACTACGTGTTCAGGTCACAATCACCTTGGGCTAAAATAAAATAATATACTTATAAAAAGTATATGGTCAAAACCAATATGATACGAGTCATACAAACTCACAAAGTTTGGAACTCGACCTTCATTATGACGTGCCTACTTAGGTGCTTATCAAAACTTATCTAATATAAGTTAGGCTCTAATAGCCTGATAATCAATCTTCCCAAATATTAAAGACCTTTATAAAGGCAAAACTAAAAAGTGTTATTACACTATAATACTTCCTACACCTCGTAAAGGTCCTTATAAACAGGGGTATGTCCTCGACCGCGAGTAGAAGTAGAGGCACGACCTCGATTTCCTTGGAGGCCTCGACCCAATTACTCTCATCCGCTATCCTCTTTAATTGAGAAGATGTAGGGGATTCCCCTCTACCTTCTATGGGCGCAGGTTGAGAAGAAGAACCAACTGTACCATGAACTCCAGGAGTAGGTGACGTCTCTCTTCCTCTTCCACGTGAAACCCCTGCAAGAGGATTACGAAATATACCACCTCGGGCAGAATGCCACATCACATGCCTCGAACTCGGGTTTGAAAAAGGCTCACCTACCTCTCCCCTTGAGAGAACTGGAGGCGCGACAAATACCCCTTGAGCTGTTAGTTCCTTTATTTGGATTCTACAAGCATTTAACTCGGCCTCACATGTCCTTAAGTCTTCAGTGACAGAGATGATCTTATGATTCACATTGATATTTTCATGCTGAAGAGCAGAAATACGAGAGTCTTTATTATGACCTTCGCTCTTGACATCTCTCAAGTCACTCATGGCTTTCCTCCATTCTCGATCATAGTTCTTATTGGCAGCCAGAGCCTTGCCATGATCATCTTCGAGAGCTTTGAACTTTTGCTGGAGATCCTTTAGCTAGTTATTCAACTCAGCTCTTCGCGCTAAACTCACTTCCTGTTGACGGCGAAGACTGTCACAATCTTCTCGGACTAGGCTGCAAAAGCCCTTGGAATCTGCAAGCTCTTCCTCCAGATCTTTGATTTTCTGAAGAACAGCTTCATACTTAACATGCAATTCAGCACAGGCGGCAACACAACACTGGAAATAAAGAAAGACGAAGGCCAATCAAATTCATAAAAAGATGTGCTATTTGAAGTACATAAACGCCAAAATTTGGCAGAAAGGAAAACATCCTGAATAAAGAGTTAAGGCTCTACGGAGTTACAATTTTCTGCTGCCCGTTTTGGTTTCCTTCCGGATCAGCTGAAACTTCTACGACCGACTTTTTTTTACCAAGAATGACAGTTCTGGATACAGGCCGCAAAGTTTCTCCTGAAACTCCTCCAGAATTAAAGCCTTCTCTAGAGACTCCAGACTAGCTATCAAGTTAGGTTTAAACCCCCCTGCCTGTCGAAACCTTGCCCGGAACTTCTCCGAATCTTCTGCCGCCTCTGGTCAATTATAGCTGGAAGCCAACAATCCCTGATCGTCATCACCGAGGACTTCCTGAAGTGAGACCCACATGCGCGGAAGCTCGGACTTATGATAGAGCTTTCCATGCTCTTGGCGATGAGCCTCCATCTCGGGGCAGTTAAGGCAGAAATCTACTATCAATTGAACAAATCGTCTCTGACAATCGGGATCGGCATATTGGTTCCTCTTGGCCTCCACCATGGCCATTTTCTTGCTTAAATCTTGGAAGGCATTGTCCCTTAATCTCTTCTCCTCCCTTAAGGCCCTGACCTCCTCATCCAAGGCCTTTCTTTTGGCCTTCTCCTGTGCAACCTCAGCTTGGAGATGCTTCACCAGTTCAGAAGGCTCGCTGGCTTTCTTTGCTACCTGCGCTTTCAGTAGTTCTACCTCAGTCGTTTGCTCCTCCACCATTGGCTCCACAATCTGACACCGGCCATGCAGCGTTTTGACTGAACCATACAAATGCTTCATATGGTTATTCATGTTGTTCAGAGACTGCAGGAGAAGACAAAACAGTTAGATAATTGAACCTTCAATCAAGTTGAAATCTAAGTTAAGCATACCTGGCTTATTTCAGGGCATCCAGAAGCTATCTCGGTCTCAACCTCCGAGATCTCGGGGGAAGGAAGCACCGCATATTTATCGAACTGTTCCAGTGGTCTGAGATCGAGTTTAGCCTTCTTGGGAGATCTACCGGAAGTACCAGCAGCCTCCAAATCCCTTTTCTTCTTCCATTTGCCTCTCAATTTCCTCGACAGAACCAGCTGAGCCAATGCATCGGTTGCCTTCTCGGACTTAGAAGCACCCACTGTATACAAGAAGACCGGCGTTGGAAACGGGAAAAAAGGGACAATACAAACAAGAAGAGTATACATGACAAGAACTAATACCCTCAGGCAACACAACATGGGTTACTACAGAAGCTACAGAATAACTATCTTCGGGCCTGCCGAACATGGTACACCAATACTCATTATTATTGGTGGATTCTGGAGAACAAGAGGTCCGAACCTCCTCCTTTCTCGAACATCGAATTAGGGCTAAACCCTCATTTTCTTCCTCATCTGATGGATCTCGGGCAACGGGCACAAACAAGAATTCTACCTCAATCGGTACTTTAGCCTTTGATGGAGTCTCTCTTGGTCCTTCAACCAATCTCCGCCAACAACGTTGAGCATCCGGCATTAATCCAGAAACCTCTTGGTTCTCGGACATCTCATCTCAAGCTGCCCTATCCTCAACAGCCATACAGGCCCGAAGCGCCCTGGCTGCACCGACTGGATCTTGCTCCATGGATAGAATGACCTCATACTAGTCAATCTTCACACCTTTTGATTGATCGAAACAAGACAACTTCAAATAGCTACCATTCTGAAGTGTCCGACCGGGCACATCCTACATCCACTTATATGTCTCAAGGGGCCATAACCAACCCATCTGATGGTTTCCTGGCACAAACTTTCCACCAACAAGTTTGATCTTCTCCTTCACCAGCTCTTCAGCTATATCCAACAATCTGTGCAAGGACTTAACACCATACTTAGTCTCATTCTTGAGCTTCTCATTCCAATGAGGTACGTGATACTTTGTCTGATCAAAGGTCAACTTCACTCTATCCCACCCCTCACATTTCGAAGGAATGGAAAAGGCTCGCCCTATATCAGCATCTCGGACAGACAGAGTTACTGCTTGCTTAACAATGGACACCTTATACAAGGTCCGTAATAGAGCTAGACTTGGTTTATACCTTTTTCTGGCACACCAAATCATCAAAGCCATTATGATAACTATTACATTGGCATGGAGCTGTCCCGGATGAACCTGATAACATTCAAGGAAGTCACTCAACAATGGGGGAAAGGGAAAAGTCATCCCATGCTGAAGGAACCTCCCATAAACGACACCTCGAGTCGGAGTAATCAATTCAAAGGCAAATTTATCTTCCCCAAAATACATGAGATCACTATCACTGGGGATGGAACATCGACAACTCTCTACAAATACAGCAGCATTGGCACGAGCTTTCTCATCCTCCACCGACCTCTCACTGCTGCCCTCACCATGCACAGGCGGTCCACTTCCGGGCACGTGCGTTGCCATGGGCCTACTCCCCTCCATCTGAGCCCTTCTCGCCATGGCCAACAATCTCTTCTCTTCTTCAGAGGCTTTCTTCTTCAAAATTACAGGCTTTTTCCCACTTGCTACCTCGGCTCTGCGGCGATCACGGGAGCTATTCTCCTCGGCTTGAGCACATGCATACTCTCCCTCATCATGATGGGGGACGGAAATCGTTTCGCTACTACTACTCATGATCAAAGAGAGTATGGGGGGAAATACACACACAGAGGAAAAGGAAAAAGCAGACACAAGAAAATAACGGAGAAAGAAGATAACACTTACTGGTGATTATGGAAGCAGAAATTTGGGGCTTCAGAAATTTGATAAAGCACTGACACGTCTCCTGAACTCAGAAAAAAGAAATTTTGAATAAGGAAGACAATGGGAATGATTTGGGAGATTTAACCCAAACTCAGACGACATTAAGGTGAGTAATTACCTCGATTCTTGTTCCGATGCAAGCAATTGGAGAGACGAGCGACAAACCGCCTCTACCTCCCAATGAATACAAGCCACATGTATCTCACATTTGGATTTCAAAAGGAGTTAATCTCAGCCGTCCATGTGTTCTGATGGAATCCGAAAAAAATTGAAGCTAGATATTTAGAAGGGTCAGCCCGAAAGGATGGTCCTAGAAGGACACCCCGAGCTTAATGTCCTGAGTTACTCTTCCTCGAGTTATTGGTCTTCCCTCGAGAAACAAGCCTCTCCTTCAGCCTTCGAGATGGAGCCTTCCCAATTCTGAAGATCTACCTTGGGGCTACTGATAATTCCATGGTTCGTATTCTGGACCTCATTCAGTCTCGGACCAGGGCCCGAGAAGGGTCATGGGCTCGGGTTACGCGGGAGATGGATCCACGGGTCCATCAATCCTAATCCTTATAAGCAATGCGTATATTATGAATTTTCTACAACGAATATATATTCTTCTAAACATGGTAAATACAACCATGACCGAAATACACTTCTTCTATATATGATAATACAATTGTTATCTCCGTAATAGTTGTGTTCCTACCATAATTACATATCTTGGTGATCTACGATTGTAGTCATATAAATACCCAAAGGTTTGGTACACCTTTTCTATCTCATACTACTTACAACGCCTTACGTATCATACTAACTTGAGCGTCAAAGAGTCTATCCTCGGGACACCTGAGGCCTTGTTTGCAGGTCAGCTCGTGAGCCAAGTTCGTCGTCAAGCGTGGTACCAAAATACATTAAGTTTCTCCATTTCACTAATTTATGAGGAAACGAGCCTCACTCCTTGGCTTACTCCTTGAGATTTAGGGGTTTCAATCTAAAGACCAAAAACCATTTTATGAATTTTTGGCTGGCCTTTCATTCTACCTTACTGAATTCCCACATACCAAAAAACATAAGTTTCTCCATTTCCCTAAATTTTGAGAAAACGAGCCTCACTTCTTAGCTTACTCCTTGGCTCACTTGAGAAACTCATTAAACCCTAATTGTGCCTATATAATCCCCTCTCACCCCCTCCCTCACTCCTCCCTCAGTCCTTAAACCCTAGCCGTCATCAAATCAAGAGCCCTCAAGAGTTATGGCTGAGAACAAGGTAACCTTTGGCCTTTGGTTCATTCTTCAGTTCGATATGGTTTAATACAGTTTAAGATGCTAAATTTTTGTTTTGTCTTTAGTTCTCCCTGCTTGATTCACTGAAAAATGTGGAATTCTCTGGTTTTCCCAACCATCTCCTTGGGAACGTAAGTTTTCCTTATAGATCTGAATCCTAAGATCCTTTTATAGATCTGAAGATCCTTATAATCAGTTGTGTAATTTTTTTTTGCAGAATGTTACTATCCCAAACCCCGAACTTAATGTCCTGAGTTACTCTTCCTCGAGTTATTGGTCTTCCCTCGAGAAACAAGCCTCTCCTTCAGCCTTCGAGATGGAGCCTTCCCAATTCTGAAGATCTACCTTGGGGCTACTGATAATTCCATGGTTCATATTCTGGACCTCATTCAGTCTCGGACCAGGGCCCGAGAAGGGTCATGGGCTCGGGTTACGCGGGAGATGGATCCACGGGTCCATCAATCCTAATTCTTATAAGCAATGCGTATATTATGAATGTTCTACAACGAATATATATTCTTCTAGACATGGTAAATACAACCATGACCGAAATACACTTCTTCTATATATGATAATACAATTGTTATCTCCGTAATAGTTGTGTTCCTACCATAATTACATATCTTGGTGATCTACGATTGTAGTCATATAAATACCCAAAGGTTTGGTACACCTTTTCTATCTCATACTACTTACAATGCCTTACGTATCATACTAACTTGAGCGTCAAAGAGTCTATCCTCGGGACACCTGAGGCCTTGTTTGCAGGTCAGCTCGTGAGCCAAGTTCGTCGTCAAGCGTGGTACCAAAATACATTAAGTTTCTCCATTTCACTAATTTATGAGGAAACGAGCCTCACTCCTTGGCTTACTCCTTGAGATTTAGGGGTTTCAATCTAAAGACCAAAAACCATTTTATGAATTTTTGGCTGGCCTTTCATTCTACCTTACTGAATTCCCACATACCAAAAAACATAAGTTTCTCCATTTCCCTAAATTTTGAGAAAACGAGCCTCACTTCTTAGCTTACTCCTTGGCTCACTTGAGAAACTCATTAAACCCTAATTGTGCCTATATAATCCCCTCTCACCCCCTCCCTCACTCCTCCCTCAGTCCTTAAACCCTAGCCGTCATCAAATCAAGAGCCCTCAAGAGTTATGGCTGAGAACAAGGTAACCTTTGGCCTTTGGTTCATTCTTCAGTTCGATATGGTTTAATACAGTTTAAGATGCTAAATTTTTGTTTTGTCTTTAGTTCTCCCTGCTTGATTCACTGAAAAATGTGGAATTCTCTGGTTTTCCCAACCATCTCCTTGGGAACGTAAGTTTTCCTTATAGATCTGAATCCTAAGATCCTTTTATAGATCTGAAGATCCTTATAATCAGTTGTGTAATTTTTTTTTGCAGAATGTTACTATCCCAAACCTGCCTAGTTTGAACAAAGAGAAGAAGGCCAAGAAGTCCACTAATAGAAATCCTGATGGTAATCCTGATTATAGATTTGATTCTGTAATACGCTGAAAATTGTGAATAAAATGTGTTTAGTCTGTGTATAGGAGTTGTCTTATGTATCAAAACCACTATAACTAAACACACCAAACATGTACACCCTCCAAATTTCTAGCAAACAATGAATACACGTCTCTTGAATTTGTAAGAAATGCAACAAGTAAACAAAAGAGATTTTTTTCACAAGGACCAACAATTAGTATCCATCCTAGAAGTTTAAAAAAACATCAAATCCCTAGAACAACTGGATTGTAACATGATCCAGAATTTATGTACAATCAATATCATTGTCATCACATAATAAGAGATAAAACATAAAAAAGGAATAATTTCATAATAAGAAAGCAAACATAAAAACGAATAGTTACAATGTAAATTAAAGTGTTAATTGTGAAGATTGAATGGATAATGGAGGTAAAGGGAGGAGACCTGATTATTCATATTTGGGGTGATTGGATTTGTAGATATAGAGAGTGTAAGAGTGAGTAAAAGCTGCTGTAGTAGGGAGGTTCTCACTGTAACTTTAGGATTTTAGATATTACATGTGATATTTATATTTAAAAAGGGTAGGTGTGGGTTATGTAGTTGGGTTGGGAATTGGGCCAAACTTGATTATAACATGATTTTTCATTCTAACAATAGTTATAATAATCCAGCAAATGTAATAGGGTTATATGGATTTTAAAACTTGTTGCTCTTCATCTTCTCTGTAGAATAAATACAGATCAGATGAAGCATTGTCATCATCTCTCAAAATTCTAATCATCTTCTTCATTATTATTCTAATACGGGATCTATTTCGTCGATAACTGCCACGCTTTTATTCACTTTCAGTTTCCTAATGATTTCTACAGGTGTTGGATGAAGAAATTGTGAAACTTTGGATTTTATTGAGTCAAAATCACCAAGTGGACCCTGAATTTTAATCCTAATGCAGATTCTACGGTATATGTATGCGTCGACTTCCACATCAAATTTTTGTGGAATATGCTATACTTACTTTTGGAAATTTGATTGGTCACTCCGTAGAAGTAGATCAAGCAACACTGAATAATACAAGGCGACATGCATCTAAAGTTTGTGTTGAAATAGATGTTTCAAAACCATTGCGTGAAACAATTTGGATTAGTTATAAGAATACTGGCTTTTGGCAATATTTTGAGTATGAAGGAATGCCTGATTATTGTTCAAAAAAATGTTTTAAACTTGTTCATTCTGTATCTGTATGCAACACAGACCCTTCTGATAGGTAGAATAATATTTATTGGAGACCTAGGGTCTCAAATTAAATTGAACAACATCCTTCTTCCCGTTTTTACCTAATAGGGATAAGAATGTTATTGCTGTTACTTCTAGTCCATATTCTGAGACGGTCTCCTTGAAAAAGAAATACACTCCTGCAAATCAGCTTACATGACATGTTTGGAAATCAAAGGATCAAATGACATGCAGATCGGCTTACATGCCATATATCAACAACACCAACCATTCACAGTGCTGAGCCAATGTTGTTGATGTTTTAACCTTTTTGAATAGGCGCGGAGCTACATGTTAAATTTTGTATACAATTAACTACATTTAGTTTTTTGTATACTATACTATTAAATATAAAATAAATCTATTAATATCATCAATCTTAATCAAATTGACCCCAATATATTTATGTAACAATGGGATTAAAGAATCATTTGATACAAGCGAAACTAACATATCACAATTTAAATTTATGTTGCTAAATTATCAAATCCAATCATTCCCGATTGGTCATGAACAACACTTTGAAAGAAGTAGCTAGTACATGCCATGTGAGAAAAGATGTACTACTACATACGACGCCAACTTTTTAAAAAATGATCCATATAGAATAGAAAACCCCACGTCTATATTAATCACAAACTGAATTCATTTTAGCTGTGTTATCTTATTTCATTATTAATAGGAAGTTGAGTGAGACAGATGAACCGATTGATTAGAAAATCAGAAGAGATTGACAAAATAATTATTTTAATTTAGCTAATTAGGTGTTACGTGTCGACTACTCCTACAATGCACCAGCTTCATGAATCACGAATTAAGTTAGTTGCCTGATTAGTTAAAGTAGGGTTTCCATTTATTTCCTTTTTCTTCACCAAATGCTTTTGTTTTATACTTTTATTCGATAAGTTTAATTTAAATTGGAGCTACGTTTGAAATAACTTTGCTACTTTATAGATATCATGCTTTGAAAATCCAAATAAAATAACACCAAGAACAAATAAAACGAACTCAATATATATTTGAGATATCATCCTCTTCCAAGATTAAGTAATAAGAAGACTTTCGAAGAAGGAGCTGGAGTTGTCGGTCGACGTTTACAATAATGACCGTTGACCTAATTATAATGAAATTAAAATGGAACTATAATTTTTAAAAAATTTCAATTGAAAATTATATTCAACTGACGGACATTCCCTTGTGGAATCCGAGAATTTCAACTTCAGTTCAATATGTGATCCGATAATTATAATCTAAAAAATGTATTAGTAAACCCTGAATAATCTTTTGGAACTAAATTGAATCTGGCTTGAATTGAATCTCAAGTACATAAATATAATTTATCCTTTTTAGCTTATGCTTGATTGAGCTGATCTAAACTTTAACTTATTAAAATAATAATTTGATGAAATGAATTTTTTATACTAATTTTACCCTCAATATATTATTTTTGTTTCATTTTATTGTAATTTAATTAGTTATATTTAATTCAAAAAGCAATCAATAGCTCAATACTTATCCTTAATTTTGGGCTCTTTAATTAATATGTTTATGGTTTTCAACTTAAATATACTTCAATTTATTAATGATCTTGCTACTTATCCTATTTAACTACTATTAGTTTAAATAATACAACCACAACTTCTACAGGACCTTGGAATTGATAGCATGTATCTTAACTTCTCTAACACTGTTTTGTACTAATTTCTTACCTCTTTGAACTTCCACTGTTTCGTCCCGTTCAATGTTACACACTTTTCTTTTTTGAGGGTCCTTTTTTTTTTTAACCCACACCACAGTGGAGTGAAGTATATGTGCTCACCACACCCTAAAAACTATGTGTACAATAATCTCCAAAATGGAGGCAGTTTGTGGGATTAGGAGGAGAATCTAAAATTATGTCTATCTATGAGCCTCTCCTCCATACCCTATTTGTATGATTACAGAGAATTTCCTGAAAATATAACTTACTAGACATTCTCTGCATCAATGGCGGTTACACCATGTCAAAGGCCGGTAATAGCTCATCTAACCAAATATTAACAAGAGGGGTCTAAAAGGGTCATGGTTGTAACCAGCAGCACTTTCAAAAAGTCCCAGTCTGACTTTCCGAATGCATACTGACTACAGTACTGGATTGACATCCCAAACAATATGGTCACTCCCTATAAAGTCTCATTCCTCACTATAAACAAACGTCCTTGCTCTGCCGGTACAAGACTGTCTCATTCCTCGCTATGGTCAGGCTGGTAATAGCCTATAGTAGGACTAAGACACTTTCTAGTTTGTTCACACATTATCAGGACGTCAGTATGCTGCCTATCTGCATCAAGCAGAGATGTCTAAAGACATATATCTACCCGTACTGACTACAAATATGAGTCAGATAGATTCACCATGGGGATAATTTAAATTACACATTTTCTTTTTATGATAATGTTACTTCGCTTTCATCCACTTATTTCATCTTTTTTTTTTCTTAAATTCAATTTCTATCATTTATTTTCAAAGTTTAAAATTTAACTTTTATTTTCATTTTATAACTTCGACGGAGACGAATGGTGTATGGGCTAAATCGTGAAGCATGCTGTCAAGGGCCAAGGGACCCGGTCCCCCTCAACATATTTTTTTTCTGATTATAGGTGTTAGTTAAATTTTAAATTTGTTTTGTTAGGATAAATTGCTATATGTGGCCCCTCTCATGAATTTTCTTTATTTTTTTTATTATTGAAAAATATAGAATGATGAACTATAAAAGGAAAATGAGATCATAATTAGTTTAATATAATGTAATTACAATCAAACACAAATAGAATATGATTCTTTTAAATCTTCTTAAATATAGAAATAATATAGTTAAATTGTATATTTTTTCTTCAAATCTCGATTGATTATAATTTCTTGTAAATAATATTTTCTTAAATAAAATAATAGTAATCATATATAAATCCCATATAGAAATAAATTTATTTACTTTACTTTTTTAACCAATAAGGTAGTTTAATTTCACTATAATTAATAATACAATATTATATATTATGAGTAGCCTTTTATTAATACTAAAATATATATAGATATTATGAACTATATTTTCAAATTTTAAAAAATTAATTTAATATGTTAATCTACCAATATTTGTCTTTAATATTTTATTTTTTTGACATTTCAATAAATTATCGTATTTTATATTATTTTAATAGTTAATTCAAAATTTGAAATTCCAGCACCGCGTTTATGCAATTCTGCTCCGCCCCTGCCTGCCTGCTGTAGGTGGTCGTGGATACTATAAATGCTTTAAAAAGTCACGAAAAGAGAGAGTCTTTGTTGAGATATTTTCCTATTTTAAAGAAAAAACAATAAAAATAAAAGTAGAGTTTTAAAAGGCACGCGAGTTGGAAAAGGGGCATGTGCGGCTTGGATAAGAAAGCATGTGATTGGCTGTGGTGTGGCCCTCTCTGGGCGTAAAATTAACATAAAATCAGATATTAATCCCATTTTTAAATCCGAGGGCTCGGATGACGCCCTTTCATGCGTCACCTTTCACTTTTTTAATATTATTATTCACTTGCTTCGTTCTGTAGAAGATTCGGGCATTCGGAATTCTTTATTTATGGATCCATTTATATTCACGATCTCCAATATTTATTTAGTTTTCTGTTGATATTCTAATGCCACGCCTACGCGTCACTCCCCCTTGGTTTCATTTATCATCATAAATTTTAATTAATTAATATTAAAAGCCTTAACATAAAGATCTTTAACGATTTGATTTTCGAAGTTGAGATCTTAAAATATGCAATTAAAGTTAGAGGAAAGTGATATTCAAAGAATGTGAAGTTGGAAGGAAAGTGTCAAACTTTCAATTATTATTATATATGGAGGCATGGAGCTGCAACAAGATATTTATATTCCAATAATATATATTTAATTTAATTTTTAATTATCTTAAGATAAATCATGTTTGAAAGTAAAAAAACATTTCATTTAAATGGTTAACCTTTAAATATTGAAAAAGTCTATGAAACTCTCAGTTTTCCTAACTTTTCAATAAAGTATTTGTACGTTTTATCATTTTACAATGTATTTAATTAATTTGAACTGTATATTTTGTTATTTAATTTTTTAACTTTTATATAAAAATTTTTGATTTTTGAATTAAAACATGATTTATTATATGTTTTACTTTAACACAAAATTATATCATTTAAATTTAAATATATAGTGATTTGCTCTCTTGAAAGAATAATTTGCCTTACATATTCACATTCAAATTTGAAACCATCATATTAGATAACTTGACTTTCATATTTTTGACTTTCATATGCTTTAATTAACCATCATATTAGAAAAGTGTTCTAATTTTAATTTAACCATCTTAGTTAATTAATTAGAACAACTCTTGTGATGCTTGAAATAACTATGCTACAATGGCTATTATACATGTAGGCATCCCTTTCTATGCCCCATTAGTCCTCCTTTTACCTTTCTTTTCTATTTTTTCGTTGTAACCTTTATAACTGATGTATTTACAATTTACTGGAAATTGTTGTTTGGCACACGCAGATATATGGTCTTTAGGGATTACTGCTATTGAAATGGCTAAGGGGGAACCTCCACTTGCTGATCTACACCCAATGAGGGTTCTTTTCATTATTCCTCGAGAAAATCCTCCACAAGTATAATTTGATCCTCACTATGAATATTTTAATTGTAAGTACCAGCTCAACATTGTCATGTTTGATGAGCATTTATTAGACTGAGAATGTGTTGTTATTCATCATGCAGTTGGACGAGCACGTTTCCCGTCCCATGAAAAAGTTTGTGTCACTGTGCTTGAAGAAGATTCCCACAGAAGTAAAGTCAAGATTCTTTCAAAAAATTTTACTATTATTTTCGCGATGTTTAGATCAATATGATTGTTACTTTTACTGATCAATATGATTGCTATTTTCGTCTTGTTTTTGTTGGTTTAGTTTTACGGTCTGATTTAAACTTTAGGGGTCTAGGAGCCTCAGTGACTGTATATAATTGGGGCTAAGTTCTGGTTTATCTTCTTGTTTCGGGAAAACAGTTCTTGACAAACTAATTCTAGTTCATATGATTGTTATCCTATAGGATCTCCAAGCGACTAATATAATTATTAACCCTAGATTGGCATTTGGAACTGGAGACCATCCCACAACTAAGTTGTGCCTGCTGTTTTGGCATAAAATCATCAAAGGAGGGGAACGTTTCTTGGATTATGGCACAAGGTCTGGCATTCTTGCTATAGCAGCACCTAAGGTACATAGATTATCATACAAACCTTAAAAGTATCGACCTAAGATCTTGGTAACACTTGAGAGTTCAATCAAACTGCAGTTTGGTGCTGCTTTTGCGATGGGAGTGGATATAGATCCTCAGGCAGTTGCAGCTGCCATATGTAACGGTGCTTTGAACAGTCTAGTTCCTAGTAAAGTCGATACAATAACTGGCGAGGAAACAAAGAAGTTTGATGTTGTTATTGCAAACAAACTGTTGAAACCTTTGCTCGATTTGGCTGATCATATTGTCTCTCTGGCAAAGCCTGGAGCCACAGTTGGCCTATCCGGTATAATATCAGAGCAGGTACGGTTAGATCATGCTCGATCTTACACACACAAACACACACACAACATACATGTACATTGTGTGTTTATTCACATTTAAAATTGGAGATCTTAATTAGGGTTGTCGCTATGCAGGTTCCTCGTATCATTTGACGTTACTCTCCATTCTTGGATGGCATCACAGTGTCAAAGATGGATGATTGGGCTTGCATTACAGGATTCAAGAAAAGAATTCCATTGTAGTTCCGTTTCTTTGTGATGTTTATCAACATATTATGGCAGTCATAAAATCATTTGTTCGAACAACCGGTGTAAGATGTAAACCACAATCACTGGGTTTCAACTTTCAAAACAAACTATGATCTATTCGATACACAGATACAGTTCAAACAAGTACTCATATATTCCTCAGTTAGTAGCAAAAAGTACATTATCAAATGTACTACTACATGAACTTGAGATCAAAAGCGCCTTTCAAAAAGAGACTACTCAAACTAAACATCTTTATTACAGATTTGAAATGTATAATGTGAAATTTTGAATGAACAGAAAAGGTAGAATTTTTTTGAAACTGTTTTGAAAAACTTTTAGAGAAAAGAAGTTTTGAGTAATGTGTTCAAACCCCGCTTCTTCAGTCGGCTACTATCGAACCCAATTTTTTCCCAAAAAAGTGCTAAACAACCCCTAAATTGATCCAAAAAGGTTAAAACTACACTAGAACACACCGTGAGTTTGTAAGCAGCAGATGGGTCAAGAACCACAAAAGTAACCTAGGGGGCTTAGCTACACTTTTGGAACTCGAGGGTGTTTTACCCAGAAAATGTTTTTGATTGAAAATTCAATTCCATAAAAAGTTAGTTGATATGAATGAATAGCATAACTGGCCTAGGTTCTAGGTTCCATCTCCAGCCAAAAACACTCACTTCTTCAAGTTAACAATGAACCATAAGTCCAGTCTGAATCAAGTTAACAATTGAAGCGGGACCTCCCTTCTCCTTGACTACGGATGTCTCCCAGGTTCAGATGTCGAACGCTTCCTACAAGAAAAGTCCCTGCAGGTTTCAGGGGATAGAAACTCTGACGATCACGTAGTCCATGGTTCGTATTCGGGCCTCATTCATACTCGGACCAGGGCCCGAAAAGGATTGTTGACTCGAGTTACACGGAGGATGGATCCACGGGTCCATCAATCCTAATCCTTACAAGAAATGCGTATATTATGAATGTTATACAAGGAATATACATCCTCATAAACATGGTAATACAGCCATGACCAAAATATACTTCTTCTATACATGGTAATACAACTACTATTCCCATAAGAGTTGTATTCCTACCATAAATACATATCTTGGTGATCTACGGATTGTAGCCATATAAATACCCTAAAGGTTTGGTACACCTTCTATCTCATAATACATACAATACGCCTTACACATTATACTAACTTGAGCGTCGGAGTGTCTACCCTCAGGACACCCGAGGCTTTGTTTTGCAGGTCAGTTCGTGAGCAAGGTTCGTTGTTGAAGTGCTGGTGTCTGCCATACACCAATGTTTTCTAATTTTTAATTCAGGTTCTATAAATTGACTAAGTTTCTTCAGAGATAAGTACTTTAATTTACAAAACCTGAACAAACTAATAAGTTTAATTAATTTACAAATCTAATGAAGGCTAGTTTCATGTATGCATGAAATGGAAGTGTGAGGTTTTATAATTAAAAAATCAATAAAATAAGTTATCATGGAAACACCTGGAGATAGGTGGAGCAAGTCCAGAGATTTGTGGAACTTGTCAAGGAAGGAACGAGCATTTAGAAGCCACCTCTTCCAGAAATGGTAGAGATCTGAGGGATTTGCATAAGTGAAACTCTATGTTGCTGCGTGCCACCTGAAATCTCAACAAAGCACTGAGGGAGTGTACTATTTTCAGTTTTTCCACATATATTCCAGAATGTGCATTAATTTGATCAGAAGAAGACTTTCATGCATGAAATCTTAGAGAATCGCACTTTGAATACCATCCAAGAAATGCAGTTTCTGGAATAGAAATCCATGGAAACAAGTGAGATCTTTGATGAGTTAGATAGAACACAGGTTCTGATGTTTCTGGTAGAGGAGTTAAGCGATCATCTTGTAACAGCTTTCTGCATCATAATAATTTCCAGGAAGAGAAGTTTAAGGATCATCCTTTAAGAGACACTCTCCATCCTTTAACTCTTCTCTGCTTGCTGCAATTAATGCGACAACTTCTGACAGCAGATCTTCATATAGCCAATGCATTTAGCCACTAATAAAGTTCTTTTATCCTAAGACTTCCTAACACTGAACATGTATATAGTTAACTAGGAGTACCCATCTTGAAATTTTATGGTGGTTTTTGTGTTTGAGGACTGCAGATCTGTAATTAAGACTGTGGCTAGGGTTAGTTTTTGTAAATAATCTTGTAAGTTTTAAAAACACGTTTAATTGAAAAACAAATTATATTCCTATAATTGAAAAACAAATAAATAAATGAAGCTAGAGTATTTATATATCTTTGAACAATCAAGTCATTAATCTTATCACATGTATATGTTAAATTTTACAATTTGATATGTTACGTGAACGCACGGCATACGTACGCACGCAGACTATATATACTTAATTTTCTTGATTGCTTTTGCTATTAACTATACTTTCTAACATCAAATCATCTTGCATTTTTCAGTTAAGATGTAAAATTTGAAAACTAATTTGAATTTAACAATATTAATATCACATTTCAAACTATTTTATTTCAATATTGTTAACAACATTTACCTGGTAAAAACATCTCATCGTAGTAGAAATCATAAGTTTCTATAATGCTTTTCTTCACAGCAGCATCCACCTATACCACCAAAAACCAACTTGTATCATCTACAACTTCTCCCTACAAAAATTATTATAAGGAATTTTGCAGAATTTTTTATAAAAAAATGCTTACTTCATATGGAATATAGGCAATCTTTAGCGGCTTCAGAAGGCAATCAAGGTTGTTATCATTTCCAACAATTGAAAGAAAAATCATTTTATCAGCTTCCTTCATTTTTCTATATATACTCTTCGGAAATTCCCTAGAATATGTTTTAAAAACGTTAGCGTGAGATATAATTAAACAATAATTTTATGTAATGAAGGTTGCTCAAGAGGGATGAACGTTGTGAACCTCAACACATGATGTCTAGATCTTCAACAGAAAACTTTTGGTGCAGTGAAGGCGATGCTTATTGCTGATAGGTTTTGTTATTATTTATAGCAATTTATAGCAATCATGCAACGTGCTGTCTAGATGCATGCGACGTGCACAATTAGGGTACGTGCTGAAATTTTATGTCTAGATGCATACAACATTCCTAATGAAATGGTCGATTCTAAAACTGGCAAAATGACAAAAATAGTAAATACAAAATGCAGCAAAGTAGAGTTTAATAGCAACATAAAATAGATGAGCAGGACGAGCAAAACTCAGACTCCGAATAAACATTATTGCATTATTAATTGCTATTTGATTGTGTGAAGTTTCAAAACTAAGCATGAAGCTTTTGATTGATGCCAAAAGCCTTGTGTTTGCAGAAGTAGACAGAGATGTTGTGGAGCTCCTCTTCAACATCCTCACCAAGCAGCGTATGGCTGGCTTTGAGAAGCTCAGGGACAAATACATCCAGCCAAACCAATCCAAAGACACGTTTCTGAACCCAGAAACCCTACTTCGTGATGACACGATCCCACCGTAATCAAGAATCTGGTGAAGATAAAACTGATGTAGAGGAAGAAGAAGAATGCTGCAGAGGTGGATGAAGCTGAAGGGTTTGTGAAGGAAGTAGTGACTTACATGGTGATGGATGATTTGGTCGTGAAGCCAGTGTCTACCAACTTAATCATGAGCATTCTTAACAAGTTTATCGTCAAAGACCTTGAAGAGCCAACAGTAGATATTGGAATCAATGAGGTAACTTTGCCTCTTTTCTTTTCGCATGTAGAGGTATAAATCTGACATCAAATATATGTATGATTTGACAGGCCTTGGACTTGCTTAAAGCATCCCTAACTTAGCAATCATGCTGTCTAAATGCATGCAACGTGCACAATTAGGGCACGTGCTGAAATTATATATGTCTAGATGCATAATTTGATGGCTTTGGACTTTAGTCTCGTAGGAAACGATCATCATGGCTTGCGACTGGATTTGGTTATAGATGAACAACAGGCTCTTTCAAGGACAGGATCTTGCAGCAGAAAGGATGGCGGCTTCGATAGGAATCACTCTCGGAGCTTTTGCAGACGCAAACAAATGACCGGAAAGATTCTCTTAGACGTCAGAAGTAGGGCATATGTTCAAGCCACCAGATGGCGGGCATGCATTGGAGTGATATATAGCGAAAGCAGAGGACGGCTCATTTGTAGTTAGACTTTATCACATCACTAAAATTGACATTTGTCGAACTTAATTAGCACACCAACCATGAGCCATCTTTCTAAACATGCATGCATATTGTTTTAAAATTTCTTTTCAACAGTCTTGTAAATGCTCTAACATGATCGTGAATAAAATTTAACATTGATTTATTATTTCTATTTTCTTTTAATATTTTATTTTGCCAATTCTGAAAATTAACTTTGACCACAAAACTCTTTAATTATATTTTTTAAGAAATCAAGCCGCATGCATATCTAGGGAATTGATAGATAAAGTTCAATTAATATTACTTTTGCAATTACTTTTGAATAAATACTTACTATATTAATGTCTCTTCATTAATAAATACGGACTGCATAAGTAAATACTGGAATGCGCATATAACAATAATGCCCTATATCTAACGTGTTGAGGAAATTATTGGCGCCCCATAATCAATATACAAGAGAAAAGCTTCAAGGTTTTACTATAATTGAATATGTATAGGTAGGTCGTCTATAAATTGTCTTTTTGAAATGGTGCAATTTCAAATGTTACGTTTCTAAGGAATATTTCAGTTTGAACAGTTTTATTGACATGCAGATAAGATATATAGGTACGTAATCCACTAGCCCCGTTCCGGGGGCTTTTCAGTAAATTCGTATCCGCCAAATTAACCCTGGGAAGAAGCGACGAGGAAATGTCAAAGGAATGAGTGAGCCCTGGTCACCTCACTCGGACGCTGCCTTCAAAATTTGATCGGAATAAATGGGGGAGCAGTTGGGATCCACCGAAGCTGGCCACCGCTGAGGACTGGAGGAATGCGCTGAATAAATGCTCCGAACCAACGCCTGTCGAGCATCCGACACTGAACCCGCCGGGGCGAGCTGTGCCACAGGTTTCGTCGTTGATATATTCCGAATAATTAAAGCTCAAACTGTGATGAGGACATATTTAACCTAAACCGGCCGAATAAGGAAATTACATGAGAAATAACAAACATGAGTTGGAGTAACATCGGCCTAATTCAAAATCCAAAAAATGTAGGCACAGTTAGATCATATTTTATACTACAAGAGTAGAATATTGAACTGATACGTATAGAAATTGCGATCCGGATTCGGTATGTACACATTTTTTAAAAATAGTAATTGATCAGATCCAGATTTGGTTTGAAAAGTACACTTTCTAAAAATATTGATTCCAATGTGGGTTTAGTTTTAAGTACAGTTTTTTAAACAATATACTATTCAATCAATGAATTAAGACGGGCACTTCGGTTGAATAATAATCGTAAATTCATAATTAACTTGCACTCTTCGTGCACCTCACACGTTCGAATATGCATGCTCAACCAAAGAATATTTTTCTACCATACAAATACAAACATAAGTTTAAGGATAATGGAAACTAATTAAGATGCATATCAAAAGCTTTTGAGGGCTAGAAATCATGCATGGTGTTTTCCTCTCTTCGAAATGAAACCATGAAAAGTAATAATTAAAAAGTTATTGGAAAATGACTCGATATTACAGTTAGAAACAGTGTTTAAATCTGGATTATGTATCTTAAAGAAGGTATAAAGTGCATCACACAAACTCCTGAGTCAGCCAACCCGTTGAAGGGGTGTTGCATTTGGGTGCCTATGACTGTACGTGTGATCCACTCAGTAACATTATTGAAACAGATTGTGTACTCTATAAATGGTTTAGATCAAATCACACAAGACATTGAAATTTAAAATCAATACAAATAACTAAGTTATCCAAGCAACATCAAAATCCTTAATTTTCAAAATCATATTAAAAACGTACATTTAGTTATAACAAATAACACACATAGAGTACATACTTTCTCATTCAGATTGCTGCTCATGGTAGTACGTTGCATAATTTTATGTGCTTTGGTGCACATTACGTGCAAGTTGCGAGCGGTACATATATATAATCTTGGTACATAATTGATGCATCTCCTAAAATTCTTTTGTGTTCTTTTCTGTCACTAATTATACATAACTAGTACTTCTGCCCGTGCTCCGCACAGGCTGTTGGATAACCTTGATTTTATCATTCAGGTCGTCGAGAAATTCCAGCACAGATCTTCATCTAGCTAGTTGCTAGAATTGCAAAGAACAATAATATGTAGAGCATATATATATATATATAGTTTCGGATGCTCGTTCAGAATGATATATGCAGATTCTTTGACAGATTTCAATTATCTTTGACAGATTAAATACAAACTAGGATTCTTAAAACCTAAACCAAATATATATATATATATATATATATATATATATATAGGGAGGGGTTTCATTCACTCGGTTATTTTTACTCGAGATCTTACTCAATTTCCTAGCCATTGGATCAAAAGCTAATCCCTCTCTCTACATTTAATTCCTTACTTTTTATTTTCATTAATTTTTAAAACACAAAACCCTTATTTTTTTTAAACAATTCTATTTTTAGTCCGATTTACACATTCCCGGTTTCCACCTCTTGGCCTTTATTTTTGGATCAACGCATCAAATTCTGCTCACCCAAATCTCCCATTATATGGTTATGTATTTATTTGTCATTTTGGGGCAGCTCAAGCAAGTCAGATTGAGAGAACTTGCTGATGATCTTGAGAAGCAGAGGGGTAAAGTTGACCCAGGGAAAAAAGATTGTCACTGAAGAGACGGATGTTGAGGGTAGTGCAGTAACTGGAAATAAATCATTTGCAGATAGTTACAATCAGGAAGCAATTCATGAAATTTGTGTATCCAATCATATTGTTTTTTTATAAAAAAATTTAAAATTCTAGAAAAAGGTCTTACTTTTATTATAATTGTGTGTAATCAAGGTTGGCAGTATCCTCCTTGCAGCAGAGGAAGATGGAGGTTTCGCTGCCTGTGAGTTATCAGCTTCTCTGCAAAATCCAGTTCGGGTTGAAACAATTTGGCTGGAGGCATGTTCTTGATATTAATTTAAGAATGAATCTGTCTAGAAAGAGGGGAAGGAAATAAATTTAAGAATTAATCTAGATATTAATTAACAAAATTAGAATTAACTAAATTTAGTAAAGTTTTAAAAAATAATAAAAATTAGATGGATCAGATTACATGATGAGCTTATGATCCAATGGTTAGGAAATTGAGTAAGATCTTGAGTAAAATTAAGTGAGTTAACAGATCCCCTCCCATATATATATATGGGGGAGGGATCAAGAGACTCCCTTATTTTCTCTCTCTTTTCACTCCAAATCTAAACCCTTGATTCAATCTAATCTTAGCCATTGATCAATCATCTAATTTGTTTCAGGAATATTTTTATTC
Source organism: Sherardia arvensis (assembly GCA_948330725.1). Classification (NCBI taxonomy): domain Eukaryota; kingdom Viridiplantae; phylum Streptophyta; class Magnoliopsida; order Gentianales; family Rubiaceae; genus Sherardia; species Sherardia arvensis. Next base: position 30,970,388 of record OX415240.1, read on the forward strand.
ACTTACTATTTTTACTGCATCCAAGTCAAACCTTGAAAACCCTCATCCACCCAATTCTCGGTTCTCTATCATCACCTGGATTTTATTCTCACCTCTCAACATCATCAGAAATTCTGAGCATCTGAATCATGCATCATCTTTTTTTGTTTATTATATGAATGAGCAGTATCCATTTTTACATTTCTACTTCTCAAATATACAAACCTAAAAAAAAAAACTAAGCAGAACCTGAAGACTTCTGCTAAGCTGCTGCTGAGCATGAAGAAACTATAAAATGGATGCCTTTCTGCACTATATTATAAGACTATAAACAAGTTTCGACAATGGTGCACCTAATTCTAATCCTTTCATTCATCTTCTTCAACCAAATTCATAATTCTATATATATATATATATGCAGATTCTCCGGGAGGTTTCCGCCACAAACAGGAGAAAAATCGCCGACAATTCATTATTCCACGGCGGTGTCGACTTCATCAATCAACTACCGATAGCAATGCCGACGTGGATAATCTCCTTAATTCGGACAAAACAAGCGGTGGTCTCCGTTTTGGTGGACAGAAATGGATTGCAGAAATTACAAATCGTTTACAAAGGCAAAGACGTAGCATTAGCAAACCCTAATGTTCCGAATGGATTCTACGTACGGGGAATCTCCGTTTCGTGAAAAAATCGACAATAATAATAACCGCCTTGTAATTTCTTTTGCCAAGTCAAGAAATTTATAACAGAATTTGTGTTTTGCGTGGCCCTTTTACGGGGATTTTATATGAACGTCCAAAAATATGGTTAAATATCTGAAATATCATTAAGAATAATTAGATCACTTAACCATATTTTTTTACATGCATAATCCATTTGAACATGCACCAAAGTACATAGGCATTAGTGGTATGATATGTGAAAAATGACAAAATCATCCTAGTTTGTTAGGAAAAGAAAATGTGAAAGTGAGCAGATAAATAAATAAATAAATAAATAAATAAATAAATAAATAAATATATATATATATATATATATATATGGGAGGGGATCCATTCACTCACTTATTTTCACTCTTATTTATACTCAAGATCTTAGCCCTTCTCTTCAATCTAATCCAATGGTTAATATTTAATAAGATTTTGCTTTTTTAATGATTCTTTTATTATTTATTTTCCTTTCTTCTTCCTTCTTACCCAATTTAACTTTTTCTCTTCTTCCCCAAATCTTCTTCTTCAAAATTTTCTTCCTCCCAAATTTATACGGCATCTCCCGAGTTCAGCCATTCCCACCCCTTTCTGCCCAGAAAATGTTTCGGCCAGAAAAAATCTCCATATTCAACCACTTTTTTCATGTTCGATTCGAGGCATTGGTGATGAAACTCGCACCAAAATATGTGAAATTGGTGATCGCGACGGTTTTTTTTTTAAAATTCGCGGGCATCTAAATTCACCGTCGTTTCGACCGGAGAATAAGGAATTCATGAGGATGAAAATCGGGTAGCCGGCGAGAGGCTGAAAATTTGCAGCCGATTAGTGAATGAAGATTGCCATAGAATATAATTTTACGTTTCTTAATCCTCATTCACCAGCCAATCGACCATAAACTGAATCAATTTCCATGTATTTGTTAATCGAATAATAAAAATGGGGAACGTAAAAATTGTGGTTTTTAAATTTTTTTTTTTTTTTGTGTTCATTAAAATTGTGCTATCGGCGAAGATACTACGAAGACGAAGAAAACAGAGGGAAAATATTTAAGGAAGAAGAGTGAAAAAGAAAAAAAAAAGAAAGAAAGAAGGAATAATTATAAAGAAAATTAGAAAAACTTATTTAATTGTAACCGTTAGATTAGATTGGAAGGAATGGGTAGGATTTTGAGTAAAAAGATGAGTGAAAATAAGAGAGTGAATGGAACCCCTCCCTATATATATATATATATATATATATATATATATATGTCTCTTCTTATTACTAGTTTGTTTAAATTCATTTCTCATCATTTATGTCTCTTCTTATTTTCTCAGAGTGAGGATACCTTTAGAAAGGGGAAAATATACCCTTATTGTAAGTTCCACTTTCTTTTAACTGGATTTTTATATCTTAATTTAATTTTGTTTAGTTTGGTTTATTTATTTTTTGAATAATTTAATTCAAACTTGATAAATTTAATGCAATTATTATCATTTTTTAAGATTCAATTCAAATGAAAAAATATGGTCAAATAGTAAGATAAAAATGTAATAAAATACAGCATAGTTGTAGAGATTTAGTATATCTAGCCGTAAATTATCTTTGGTTGGAAGTTGCATCTTCTACCTTTCTACGTTAATTATCATCTTATCTTTTGCATTTAACCGAATTGATGCAATCTGAGTTTTCAAAAAAATCAACAATTGTTAATTTTATACAACCACTTTAATATAATTGGTACTTGTGAGGATATCTTATAGTCTACGAATTAAATACTTTACATAGGTACAAAGACTTTTAAAGATGTATTTACAACTTTTAAACAATATTGAAGGTCTTAATTCAATCCATTTTAATTTTGTTCAGTATAATTTTATAAAAATAAGTTAATTAGAGCAACTGTTGTAAAGATAAGATCAAGTGAACAATCCCTTATGAAACACTTAATTACAAGTGAACTGTTGTAATTAAGTTTCAAAAATTACAAAGAAACACTTAATTTAGTCTGCTATATATCTAAGTACTTTTCTTGATCTTAATTTTCAGGCGCTTCTTAATGTCACCATCACCAGCCTTGTTCTCTTCCTTGCCATTTTCGGAAGGAGCAGCTTCCTTAAAACGGAAAGCTTCCATAAGAAGATCTGCATCAAAAGGCTGAATCTGCACCGTTTCTTTCTCTCCTGTGATCAAGTCGTTCAACCACCGCCCTTCATTGCTGATTTCTGGGTCTCCGGCCACACCGGCAAGATAGTGCGACTTGGAAAGAGATGGGAGGGGATTCCGGCAGAAATAATTGTACTGTGCTGAAAGCTTGAACAGACTGATAAGATCAACTGATCCATTCACCTCTCCCAGATCGCCTTTGTCCGCAGCCATATTCTCTCTCTTGACCTTCAAAATAGAAATGAAAATATAAAATTAATTAATGAAATCAAATATATAGGAGATTACTCATAGGAGATTATTCCAAAAAAAAAACATAATCAACTATGGGAGATTACTCATAAGAGAAATGCATTACCAATGTTGAGAACCGCCCGCTAAATCAGTGCGCTGGGACACAGAAGAGACCTATAAGATCGTCAACGACAGAGAGTAGAAACTCAAGAATTGACAAAGAACGATTAAACACATGTTGTAGTTAGATTAAACACATGAAATGCTATCATGCTAAACGATTTTAATAAAATCTCACCTGAATGAACATGTAATTGAAATGAATTCTTCCTATGTAATGATAAAATTATAGCATTCCTTTAATTTAATTTCTGTAAATCGGTTAAGTTTATTTCAGGTCTAGTTTAATAAAAAAATTGAAGGGGCATCAAATCAACTATAATATATATATATATATATATATATATATATATGAGTTTGAGAAATGCATTACCAAAACCGCTAAATAAGAGCTGGGACAGAGAGAAGAGTATAAGATCGCCAACGACAGAGAAGAAACTGTTCAAGAATTGACAAAAGAGTGAGAGCTTTTGAGACTTATAAATAACCCCAATTGTTTTTTTTGATGAATTGAGTAGTTTTAAATAAGAAATCAGTCTCAATAAGATTATGAAAATCTAAAATATCCCCATATATATATATATATATATATCATACTCTATGTATTAATTATTAATTATGTCAATCAAAAGAATGAAAAAATAATATATAATTGAAGATATATTGGGTTGGTTATTTGAATGTGTAGAAATTTCTTATTTGTATCGATGAGTCAAAGTATTGGAGTTTGGTGGGTGGTTACATTTAATGACTAAAACAAATCACTCAACTCAAATTTCAATTTATTTTATTTAATTTAGTTTAATTTAATTATTTAATTATTATTTTCAATACATTCATATTTATCTCAGTTCAGGTCAACAAAAATAAGTCATTGAGAACATGTACTAAGTACTTATTACAACTAACAAAGCTAATTTGGAAAATATAAACTAATATTTGCGATAAATATATTAATCTACACAGTCAAAATGTGAACTAAGAAAGCAAACCATAATTTCACCAAAATTATTTGTTCCCCAATACATATGCCATAATTTGATGAAATATTAGCCAATTCCTTTTGCTTTTATACTGCGTTTAGCATAGTATGGGTTTTTAACCAATGAAATTTGCTTTTGTAACTTTGTTTTTTATCTCATCGATCGTCAGAATAATTCACGTTAATTATAGGATTTTCTACTTCATGCAAAACTCTATTTGTTTTCATCCATTGAAAACCTATCCACTCGATCAACATATATGCAAGGAATCAACTGGATTTTGGATAAGGTGAGATAAACCGTTTGAAGTATTGCTAAACGATATCAATGCTGCATTTTCATGCATTCTGAATCATTATCGATCTGCAAAATTTCATGTTCTAACTTTTAATCCGATAAATATATGTAGTAGCTAGATCTAGATCGCACACATCCTATTATTCCACACGTAACTAGATCTAGATCTAGATGGGTACTTATAACGCAGTTAAGCTGAGAAGATCGTGATCGGAGCCCTAATTTAAAGTCTGCATCACCAACAGTGAAACAATATTCTCAGGTATACTGTTAAAAACTCCGGCCATAGGATGAAAATTTATTGAATATATATGAAATGCCAAAACCATAGTTTTCTTGCGTGGAAACCATCGGTTCAAATTAACTTGTTTAACCACCGGTCACAGGATCGATCATTCACCTGCTCGATGATTTGAACGTGATTGAAATGGCATACAGTAAAAATACTAATCAGCATCACACGGTAAACATGAAGAGCAATATGAGAAAACAATGCTAATTAAGTGTGGGCATTAATCTTACAGCAGATCATTATCGGGTTTCTCCGAAACAACGTAATTTTAAGGAAGTTCAAATTACAAAATTGAAGAAATGTAATTGAAATGTTTAGTTGCACCTACTCTTGTTTTTACTCAAACATCGACATTTTAGAAGTAATGCCTTCAAATTGAGTAGATAAATTATGTTGTAAAATTTTACACTTACAATAAATTCGATAGTGATAAATAAATTGAATGTGGAATCTGAAGAATTATTTAAATACACAAAAGATTGTTGTAATAGATGATTAATTATATGCTTATGGTAACAGAACAATTACATCGACTCACTAAAAGTTGACGCATATTAATATGAATTACTAGAATGACATGTATCATCCATTGTATTCTTTGTTGTAATACAAATTATACTCTCGTTATTGGTGATTTTTCTTGTACTGTTACTATCTCTACATCATAATTGTAATCCTTGTACAATTCTTACAAAAAGTTCTTCCTTGAATTCTTCAGTTTTATTCTTCCTCCCATTTTTGCCTTGTGCGCTCCGTAAAAGAAATATGATGACAATTTCCTTGTAGTTTGAGGTTGTAGTGCTTTCTGAGATTGACCACATATTCTTCGAATTGCCAGATTGCATATTTGACCTTACAAAAGGTTGTACATTATCACCGTTTCAATGAAGCTTTTGGTGTTTTTCTTGTTAGATGGGCTTATATACTGTGATGAAAATGGAGACATGAGGATGGCTTCAAGTGGTTGGAAGAACAAACGATGTGAGTAGCGTATTTCTTTTCAAAACCATCATGACCTTTGACTTTCAAGGTTATGATAGTGCCTTATTGTATCTCGATAAGAACTGGTATTGAGTGTTATATTGCCCTTTAAAGATCATCACTACACATAGCAATCATCAAACATATTCTTAAACTTGTCTCTCATCTTAATTAACCTGGAATTGCTTGATTTCCTTATCTTGACGGTTGAAATTTAGGTGCCTCTGAATGATATGCGATATCATCAATCTCATTATCATCTCGTAACTGAATCTTGTGTTTTCTTTCTTAATGGTGGTAGTTTTGAAGTTGAATTTCGTAGTGGACCAAATTCACCATTGGCAACTGGATAAGAGCAACATGCTCGTAAGGAAGCCATATGCACCAACGAGAGCCTTCTAAGGAACGTGTAGAAATTAGTTTGCAAATCATAAACATGTCCACATGGATGTGAAAAAATAGTATCTATAAGTCATTCATTTAATTTTATGCTAGATGGGGAAAGACAGGAAAATCATTTTAACTTCATGTTAGTATATTTCTGATAATTAATAATAAAAAATTAAAACTACAGTTTGCTACATAAAACTTGCATATAATATGATTCAAAAACACAATCATTCCCAACAATTAATGCATCTGAACAATTAATACTGCTAGAGAGTTGTGTGACTGGCCCGGCTTAAGAGCCCTTAGACCTCACATATATATGGTTTCGTGTGTCCGTATTCTCTCTCGTTCATGAATCTCTATATTCTCTCTCCCATTCACCATGAACATCATACCATTCCCAGAGTTCACCATAGCATGAACAACATACCATTCCCAGATTTAATCATATAACACAACATAGCTTCCACTTCCGGAATCAAGCCACAGCATACCTCACCAAATTTGTTCCCTTTTAATACCTAGTATCCCCTTCTTCTTTGTAAATTGATCCACCATGCCGTAAATCTAATAAACTGAATTTAACAAAAGATAATATGAAATGATTTTCAATTTCATGAGTAGTAAGTGTAAATGAATGATTACGGACGATAATAACCTGTTGAATTTGACTGAATTATAAAAGGATTTAACTGAATTTAACTTAAATCTTCAAGAGTTATTAATTAAAGTTAAAATTGTTTATTGGCATGATAGTTGTAAAGACCCAAACTGATTTCCAATAGGATTTACATAAATATTTATAGTATATACAAGGGTCTAATAATAATTAACAAAACTATCTAAACCCTAAGGACATAACTGCAATATACAATAAATACAAACAAAACCCTAATCGGATTCTTCTTCTATTGTCACACCCCCTCTCAAGCGAAGCGTCGGATTGATGGAGACGCAAAGTTTGGACCGGAAAAAAACAAACAAGGCACGATTGAGACCTTTGGTAAAAATATCTACCACCTGCAGAGATGTAGGAACATGACCAACACGAATCTTGCCTCCAGCTACCAACTCCCGCACAAAATGATTATCAATACCAATATGCTTAGCCCTCTTATGTGTAACAGGATTCTCCGCCAAAAAGATAGCACTGTTATTGTCACAGAGAAGTAAGGGAGAACCCTGCAGAGGGAATCGCAGATCACGAAGAAGATGCATAAGTCAGACAACCTCTGAAGTTGTATTGGCCAGAGCACGATACTCCGACTCCGAACTCGATCGAGAGGCAGTGGGTTGCTTCTTAGCACTCCAAGCAACTAGATTTCCACCCAGAAAGACAGCATATACATATGTAGAACGCCGAGTCTCCAAGCACCGAGCCCAGTCTGCATCCGAGTAAGCAAGTACCTCCGAAACACCACCAGCAGAAAAGGTCAAACCACAATGCTGCGTACCATGAACATACCGAAAGATCCAAGTCACTGCTGAGAAGTGATCATCATGAGGATCCTGTAGCAACTGACTCACGGAGTTAACTGCAAACGACAAATCTGGACAAGTGATAGTCAGATACTGAAGAGCTCCAACAAGTGAACGGTACAACTTGGGATTATAAAAAGGACCACTCGTGCTGCTATGAAGTTGAGACAAAGGTAGAAATGGGTTAGAAACAGGTGTGGCATCCAACATCCCAGCGCGCTGAAGTATGTCACTGGCATACTTGGCCTGCCCCAGAAACAAGCCAGTGGAGGTGGGAGTCACGTCCGGACCAAGAAAATAGCTAAGAGAGCCAAGATTCTTGACCAAGAATTTCACGATCAGCTCGCGTAATGAATTGGCGAATGTTGTACTGCTATTCCCTATGAGGATGATATCATCAACATAGACAAGCAGATAGAGAATAACATCATCACGAGTGAACACGAACAGAGACGGATCCGAGAGACTACCAACAAAGCCAAGATCCTGAATAAACGCACTAAATCGATCAAACCACGTCCTTGGAGCCTGTTTCAGTCCATAGATAGCCTTCCGAAGGAGACACACATGATGAGGATGAGCTGGATCCTGATAACCTGTTGGTTGTGCCATATAAGCTGGAGTATCAAGAATGCCATTGAGAAAAGTATCCTTGACATCCAACTGATGATGCGGCCATTTCCTCATGGTAGTAATGGCAAGAACAGTGCGAACAGTGCCAGCCTTGACCACCGGACTGAAAGTGTGATCAAAATCAAATCCCGGAATTTGAGAAAATCCCTGAGCCACCAGGCGAGCCTTGTAGTGATCAATGGATCCATCCTGTCGATACTTGAGGTGATAGACCCATTTGGAGCCAACAATATTGACCTGTAGAGGACACGGAACCAGATCCCACGTGTGTTGATGACGAAGTGCAGCAATCTCCTCATCCATAGCAGCCACCCATCGTGAGTCCTTAGCAACAATACGGTAAGTGCGGGGTTCTTTCTGAGCAATCAGCTCAGCAACTAGTCCAGTGACCACAAAGTCGGGGCCAAGATCACCACGTGTCCCATCCTGATGACGAGTGACCATCCCATGAGCCCGAGGAGCAGGAGGAGTCGGAGCTGAGACGGGATCGGAGGACTCGGGCGATGACACCGATGGTGTAGGCAAACGAGGAGGAGTAACAGGGTCATCAACAGCGATGGGATCATCCGAAGCAGCCGTGGGTGGCACTGGCTCAGAAGCACATGGAGGCTCATGGCACACAAGGCAAGGAGCAGATGACACCACTGAAGAAGACCCAACAGAAGGTACATCCAAGTCTAGAGTGGTGGGATCCAAGAACGACGAGACATCCAGTGAAGTAAACTGAGCCTCCGAAGTAGCACTCGAGAAAGGAAAATGAGTCTCATCAAATCTGGCATGGCGAGTCATATAAACGCGACCGGTGGCTGTGTCCAAGCACTTAAACCCCTTGTACTATGCATTGTAGCCTATAAAAACACATGGAAGACTATGAGGAGCCAGCTTATGAGCTGTTGTAGGGCGAACATATGGAAATACTCTACAACCAAAAGGATGAAAGTTGGAGTATTCTGGAGAACGACCAATTAAAACCTCAAAAGGAGATACATCACCTAGAACAGGAGTAGGCAGATGATTAATGTTGAACACTGCAGTGCTGAACGCATCATCCCAGTGGGAAAGAGCTAAGTGTGAGTGAAACAACATGGAGAGCCCCATCTCCGTGATATGTCTGTGCTTCCGTTCAGCCCTACCATTCTGCTCTGGTGTGTAAGGACAAGACATCTGATGATGGATGCCTCGAGTCCCAAAGTGAGTCTGTAATCGGGTGTTGGTAAAATCAGTTCCACCATCACTCTGAAAGACTTTGATGCGGGATGAAAATTGATTCTCAACCAGTGCCTCAAACTGTAGATATATATCGACAAAATCTAACTTTCACATTTAACGAATGATATCATCAATCGGTCTTTCCCTATCACAATGCCAAGTCATGTTCTTTGCATCTTTCACATTCCCAAACAATCTTTCAAATCTTGGAATTATAGGGAGATACCAAACACATTTTGCAGGAACTTTAGTGCCATCCTCACCTTCCTCAACATCTACTTCTTTCCTATTTTTAGGTTTCTTGTACCTAGAAGCCTTACAAACATGGCATGATTGTTCCTTTGCTAGGTCACCTCTATACAAGATGCAATCATTGGGACATGCATGTATTTTTTCATATTCCATTTCATATGGACACAACATTTTTTTAGCACGATAGAGGTTGCTAGGCAAAGCATTACCTATGGGCAACTTGTTGTGTAAAAAACCCAACAAACGATTAACACTTGCATCGCTCCAACCACTAGCCGCCTTCATGTTAAACACCTCCATTAGACAAGAAATAACCGTATCGCCTCCCTTGCAACCCTCATACAAAGGCACATCTTGTTCACCCAACATTCTAGCAAGAATTTCGGGCACATCGGCAAAATCATTTTTCTCATCTTATCGAAATAATCATCCATACCACATTTCCCCTTCACCTCTTCCTCACACTTAACTTCTTCTTCTAATTTTTCACCAAAATCACAACCCCGAGACTCACCATGGAATGTCCATACATCATACGAGGGATCAAAACCATTCATAATCAAATGCAACCTTAAAACTTCCCTACTTTCAAACCGCTCTCTATTCAAACAACGCTTACATGGACATAGCACACTATCCTCCCTACCAAAAGCATGGCCAACAAAATTGTCTACAAAAGCAACTTCCTCATCGGTAGATAGAGTTGTCTTCCTAATAATCCGACGCCGATACTCTAAATCTTTGTTAACACTCTCCCCACCTAAAAACCAAAAAACATAAATTTCTTCCATTTTAGTTTACGGAGGAACGGCAGTTTGTCTACAAATTTACGAATTGCTCAACTTAATATGGCATGGCATGGGTACATTTATATGTCATATGGCATGGGTACATTTACATTTATATGGGTCCATTTCATACAAAAAAACAAAAAATTTAAGAATGGAAAAAATTTACCATCAAAAGCATTCATTGCAGCACCTAATTCCCCCCACAGCAGCCAAGAAAGGAGATATTTTACAAACACACAGCCTGCGGTTTATCCATTCTTATGGTGGTTGAGTGCATTTAATGCACTCAGTTTCAGCGTTTTTACAAATGAACCGTTGAAATACACTTCGGTCAAACAAAGTCAACAGTTCAAATTTAAGTATTTTTTTAAACGTAAAGCAGCAGTTGTTCGCTGCTATTTTGCAACAAAATCTGTCCCGCGTAAACAGTAACCCGAACATACATTAGCCCAACTTCAAATCAATAGCCGAGCCCAATAAAAAGTGGACTTCAAAATAGGCCCATGTACAGTCACCGAAAATTTCAACGCTTTACACTACAGCGCTGAAATATTTGCGGGGTCTACCATAAATTCAACGCGGAATTTCAGTCAAATTGCCAAGTCAGCTTTTCTAGAAGCGTAAATATAAAGAGCGCTGCAGGACTGGACCACTTGTCCCACTCTATCACCGCTAATTCCTTATAACGCTGAAAGGCTCTAAGTCAACCTTTAAAATTTGTTGACCACAACAGTATAAAGCGTTGAAATGTTTCCCTTGCACCGCTTTTATTGATTTCTTTCACCGCTAATATATAATATCGCTGCAACAGCCCCTCAACTTTCTGATAGTGTACGGATTACACACTACATACTAACCATGCAATGATTTCCATGCAAAAAATATGTTTCTACTACATCCTAGATCTGCTCTAATTAACAACATATACTGCATTACTTAGGGCAAATTAAGCAGAAATACTACTGTATTCGAACAACTCTTAAATAATTATTAGTCAAAGACAGTACAACTCAAGCAACAATGAACAAAAAGGATTCATTTTGTAATCATTCGTCGAGGTGGCAGCCGACAACAAACGCCGCCACGATCTCCGCCTCCCGGAACCTCTCAACAAAGGATGCCGCTGGTGGCTCCTCCCACGGCTGGCTCGTCATCCTCAACAAATCTCCCTCCGCCGTCATCCTCAACACCCTCACCGGCGCTAAACTCAACCTCCCGCCGCTCTCCACCCTGCTGCCGGTGGACCGCTTCGATAGCTGCAAGTACTACTTTCATTCAAAGTATTCGGTGTGGGTAATTGCAGTTTGGAGGATATGTGCGATTTGTTTATCCAGAAAATCATTCTCTCTGGATGCCCGATTCGGAACCCTAGCTTCACCGATGTTGCAATCTTTAACAGTTTTGGTCCCAGCAATGTTGCTTACTGCAAATCTGGCCAGGATCGTCGGGCCGAGGTTCCGCATCCTCTGCACACACTTTAACACCGGGACCTTTCCCGATCGGCGGTGCACTCGTTTACACCAACAGACGAAGACAAATTTGTAGCACTCGACTGCCAGTCGCGGCCTGTCTCTTTGGTGCAGGATGGGAGGACCTTTATAGTAGCGTTGCTTTGCCATTCCAGGCTTCCAGCTGTATATTAAAAGCTCATGAAAATCAAAATGAATCATAAATATGATATGTATTACTTAAATAATCCCATATTTGAGCTTATGTATATACCAAATATCAAATATATATATATATATATATATATATATATATATAAATATACAGAATATATGAAAAAATCAAACAAAATATATGATGAACCATAAAATATACACAAGAAAGAAAAGGAAATAAAACTGTCTAATGCGTAAAAATATTAGAAATTTATAGGCAAATTAAACTACGTATACTGCAGGCGAATATTTTGGAAACCAATATTGGAAAGCCAAAGGAGACAGCGAATATTGGAAAAATAACCAATATTATAGGGCAAAGTATAAAGTGGCATATGGTATGTTACGGCAGTTAAAAAATAATTAGACCTAAAAAGGGAAGGATAAATGTCATTAGTGGAGAAAATGTCGGAAAAGTAATGAAACGGGCAATTTGTGGTGGGTTTGTGGTGGTTTTAATCAAAACTACGTAGTTTGTTGATTTTTATTAATTTTATATTTACCGGAGCAGTAGTTTGTTGATTTTTATTAATTTTATATTTACCGGAGCAATAACTCTTCTAGTTCCCTTTAGGATAAATAAATTTAATTTGTATATTTCATTAATTATTAAAAAGTATGTACTCGCTCTAATAGAATATACTCAAAAAGAAAAGAAAATTATATTTCCAATAATATTGAGTATAAAACCATAAATAAATCATGATCATATCTGTATATTACAAAATCAAACTAAATTGCCAAATATGAAATATCTCCTAATTATGTTCTAAAACAAAGCAAAATTTGCAATCTATCTATGAATCATCCATCACTGCAAAATCTCTCACTTCATCCTTCATCCATCATTCTTTAATGTCATTTTACCTGTAGAATGATCAAGATAAACTTGACTTGTGTTAATAAAAATATATAATCAAAATGAAGATGTCAATCATTACCAATATCTGTTGGTTTTTCTTCCAGTATATGTAACTAGAATTATTCCGTAATAATTCTGGGAATGCAGATATACCATCTTCACAACTCATCTGTGCGTATTCATCCACCAATCCTCAAAAACATATAACCAAGAAACAACACAAGAAGAAAAGTATGAAAAGGAGAATAAGGAACACAAGTTCCTATCTTTAATTTAGTGCCATCAGTTCATATTGCAACCTACCGAACATAAAAAAGAAAACAAAATCAATATTTGTATCATTCGTGGACGCACAACATAAAATCTGATCCAGATAATCATTAAAATTCTAGTTAATTAGAATAAATTCAAGCAACTTTACCAGTCTTTTCAATGTTCTATATAAATTCATACCAAAGCAACTCATTCAAAATATCAATTAGATTTCCATAGAGAAACTAACACATGATTAAATGGATATATACAAAGAGCAACAAACTTGAACATAGAAACTCAGATTATAACTCTTTAAAACACACAGTCACACACACACAAAGCTCAATACCAATTTAAGAACTGGATCGATTTGACATTAGTACATATTTTAATTTTCGATTCCCATTCCAGCCTTTAGGAGAAACAAAAGCCCCAAGATATTCAAATCAAGGTTTTCAGATACGTTTAAAAAATATATAGGGTTTTCAGATAATTACCAATTGCAGAGATTGAAGAATTAGAAGCTGAACCATGATTTTACAAACCATAATTAAGGGGACATAGATGTCGATGAGGTAACGTATGCATCCACGTTCAGCTAAAATTCGGGATAACGAGGATGGATTTCCGCCTGTGTATATTTCGTTTCTATTTCTATTCATTTTTTAAAAAATTAAATATCTAATTTCGTTATCAAATCCTATTTGAACACTAATTCCTTTTTCTTTTCTTTTTTTGACAAAGAAAAAAAAAAGGAATTAACTTACCATTGTAGTTTAAAGACATATATGGAAAAGTAGTAACCAATATTTAAATAATTGCCGTAAATATTATGTGATTTATTCTCCAGATTTATTTGTAAAACTGTCAATATGTTTATTACATTAATGGTGATCACCATTTATATAAAAATGTGTGTATATTAAAATTTAGCTCATAATAGTTTTATCTTGAATTGTATATTTTTACACTTATAATTTATAAATTATGTGGACACTTGTGCAAATAATGTAAGAAGTAGTATTGTATTATTTGTTTAGACATATAATATAATTTAGTTGTAGTTGAATCACAAAATGTAAGAAGTAGTATTGTATTATTTGTTTAGACATATAATATAATATATGTCTAAGGTAAAAATTTGTGAAAATTATATATATAAAATGTATAATTCTTGATTTAAAATATACTATTCAAAGATAAAAGTGTACACATTCACTGTGTGATTCGTTGCTTGGAAGAACTTGCTAGATAATTCTTTAAAAAGGGTTCATGCTAGATAATAGCCTTATAACATACCCTTTGTGGGTTTAACAAACTATTTTATGTACTTTAGAATATATTTTAGAAGAATATGGGTTTAGTAGTTTGTAGTTCATGCATTAGCAAACTATTTTCATAGGCTCGGGAAATTTTACTCGCTACGCGCGGGTAAACGGGTATTTTATTTTAAAACTCATATGAGCATGGGTTGAAATGGGTAATTTAAATGTGGGTATGGATATGGATTGAGTGTGGTTGAATGTGAGTTGAGGTTGAATTTACCCATATGGGTTAGAACTGCAGGTTTACCCATATTTGATACCCATATACCCGTTTCTTTAAAAGGTCACAATAAAGCACTTGAAAGAGCATGGGTATGTGGATTTTTACCCAACCCGTTTATCCCCATTATAAAATGGGTAAAAAATGGATGATACCCATATTTTAAAATTACTCAGTTTACCCAATCCATGTTTAACCCGGATACATGTTTGCCATCCCTATATTTTTAATTCTAAAATAATTGTTAGTTTGAATTTTTAAAAAGAAGGAAAGTTGGCCAAGAATTTACAATTATAGAGTTCTATTAAATTAATTAGACATTGTATGTAAATAAGAGATTAAAAAGCATATTCTTCTCACAATTATAGTACAAAATAACAATATGTTACATAAAAATTGACATAGACGCTAAAGTGGGAATAGCTCAGTTGGTCTTAGTCGTCTAACTAAACGTCGGAGGTTTTAATCCCCTCTCTATGTTTTTTTCCTCCATAATAAAGAATAAGTGTAATCGAATTAGTTAATTAGCTAAAAATTATAAGATAATTCATTATGTTTATTTAGCACTTACTATATGAAGACACGTATATAATGTCTTTTATATTATCTTTTAAGTTTTAAATTAAATAACAAGACACAAAATATAAATGTCCTATAAAATGTGTCTTAATAGATAAATGACTTGATATATGTGTCTTTAGAGCCATAATTTCTTCTAGTACCACTCTCATGTACATCACCTTTCTACCACAAAAACTATCAAAACTGTTTGGCAAATAAGAGTTTCTCATGTATCAATTACTGCTTCAATCAGGGATATGCTACAACTGTAACACCAGTTGATCCATAGCAAAATCCATGTTCAGTTTGAAAGACACAAATCATTAACAGAAACACGATATGTAAACCAGATTGAGAACAATACACAATAAGTAAACTATATCGGGAACATGACATGATCTTTACAATCAAGTCGAGAACAAAACATCGAATTGAAAAACTAGAATAGTCATTGTGGACACAAGATCTAACCGGTATAATCGAAAAATAATACCAATGTCGACAATTTACACTAATTCAAGCTAAACTATGGCAATGTGTACAATCCTCACTAATTTAAAAGTAAAACAAATTCAAAAGTTACTTTCCCGTCTTCTCATGATGGCAAGATGAGAAAGAACGTGGAAGAAGAAAAGAGAATTTTGCCGATTAGCATTTCAGAGTTTTCAAAGAAAATTTAAATTATTAATGACTGTTTTTATAAAATGTTAGAAGTTAATAAATTTATTTGCATTTGGATTGTAGTTTTTTACTTACGAATAAATATAAAGACTATCTTTCAAGCTGCCGCAATCGAAAATATCCGTATGAAATTCGCAAGCACAAATCTCTAAATATGTATAATCATAAGAAGTCGCAAGCTATGTTTCCTTGTTCAGGTTTGGTGCAATCCTCTAAATCTGAGATAACTGTTGAAAAAAAGTTTAACTTGTTATGTTGAATTGTGGAAGCAGCAGATCAAAACTCTCAAATCAAATCTTAAAAATTGCTAATAGTGCGTGAACCAATTACAAATCCAGAATTTCTATAAGATTTAAGGATAGATTAATAGTAATGGCTAATTTACCACTTTTCATAATCAACACATGCACGGTAATTATAACCAGAAATTCCATGTAATTGTTTTTGTTGAGATCAATAAAAAGAGAGTAATTAACTACTAGAAAAAATATCTAACTGCAATGGAAGAATATGTTGCATTAGTTTGGTGGAATCATAGGATTCATAGCATGATGTTCGAAGAATGAATCAATACACGAGGTATCAAATATATATGGAGCCCTTATATAAAATCCCGTATAATTAAAAGTAGTGTTCGCATGCTTAACATATATGCGATCAAATTGTTGGGTATATATATTACTCAATCGCAACAGGAGAGGAAATTATCAAACAAATTAACAGACTATAAACATTCCAAACCAACATCTGGAGAAGTGGAGCGTAAAGCACGAAAGCATAAAGCCAGAGAAGATTCAAAATCTGCTTTTCTGCAAATAATGTACCTTGATTCAGAACGCTACACTGTACGTCATATGATTATAGTTTTCGCTGGGCTGCCAAAGTAAAAATCTGGATCCTCCCTCGTGTTAGTAACTGGCTCCAAATTCAGGTATTACTGGTTACCCTCCTCCTCTCTATTTAGTCTTCTTTGTTTATTAGTTACATTCTGTAAACTCCGCGGATTTTCACCCTTGCTTGAAGCCTTTGTTTGATTATCTTGTCTTGCTGGGAGTGTTTGGAAAGTTCAGATTAGTATGGTTTCATAAAGTTGAAGTTTTGGAGTATTCTGCACTCTGAATTTAGTATTAAGAGAACATATATTAAGTCAAGTTTTGATTTTGTGGGGAGTTGTTGATGCATTGGGGGCGGCCATACTGGTTACTATATTACTCGACTTGTGGCGCATTTTTCTCGGGCCGATAGTTCGTATCCTGTAAAATCAGCAGTGTCTGCAACCGGGACTACCATGGTTTCCAGAACACACTCAGACATTTTGAACCTGTTTGAAACAGTCTTTTTTGTTGTAATCCAATATCGTATCAAAATCGAGGACAAAACAGAGTGCAATCACCACCTTGGAGCCGCGGCGGAGGTGGTTGGGAGGAACCAAAGGATGGGACTGAGACCAAATCTGAGATTAAGATTTACCAATGGAAGTTCCTTTTCCTTGAGTTCACCTGTTGGTATTTGCAAGGATGGAAATTTTTCCATCTCTATTCTTTTGCTGAAGCCTTTTGCTTCTGCAG
Source organism: Sherardia arvensis (assembly GCA_948330725.1). NCBI lineage: Eukaryota > Viridiplantae > Streptophyta > Magnoliopsida > Gentianales > Rubiaceae > Sherardia > Sherardia arvensis. Next base: position 30,988,022 of record OX415240.1, read on the forward strand.
TTTCTTAGCCATCCAATGAAGTACAAACTGTGTCATGATCTGTCTGACTTTCTAGTTGGGCTGAGTTTTATGGGCTGGCTTTTGACATAATTTTATTACTTTTTAATGTCACGTTTTAGTTTAATGGCTTGCTTTTCCGTATTTTGCTTATACTACGCTCCGTATTTTTATTAAACAATTATAATAATTTTGATATATAATTTTTGATATATAACTGATTTGAAATTATATATAATAAGAGTAATATATATGTGATGTATATGTCTAATATAATTAAATATGAACTAACCTATATATTGAAAAAATATTTTTTATTTTGAATGGTAAAGAAGTAAAATACGAAATGCATGTAGCAAGTCTCTTATTACGTGGCTTTGAAATTTTTAATGATATATAATATGATATAATTGAAGATGTTATATTATTGTGAAATTTTAGTGCTTTAATTAATTATCAAATTTTATTATTCAATTATTTTTATAATTTTAATTGATTATCACTATTTAATATTATAAATAAACGATAAATAATTAATTCCAGTCAAGAAAAGGAAACATTCGAAGCCAATTTACAGTAGGATAAGGAAGCCAAGTTTAATTTATGAATACCATCTCTTATCAAAAAATCTATATAGAGAGAGAGACACACCATTATATACATATAGTTCTAACACAATCAGAAAATATGATAGGCACGGGGGAAATCCGACAACCATCGGTGTGGAGGATGATGGTGACTTGTTCATGTACAAGACCGATGAAGTATTGTTCGTGTTGTGAATGTTGGTTGTATAATATATTAGACGAAAGTGGATATTATCCCACTGACATTTTTGATGCAAGTCGGAATAAATTCACAACTAGTTGCTATGAATGGTTGGTGTTAATTGAGGAGCGTTTTGAGAAGTTAGAAGTATCTTTGTTGAACATGGTTTCGAAAGAGAAAATCAAATTGCCGGAACAGAATTTAATCAAGAAGACTAACGAACAAGATTCTTTTCTTTTGACAGCACCTCCAACCTCTTCAGAGTGTATTCTGGTATTCTTCTCACCTGGGAGATCAAGTTTTTTGGTTTGGTGTTTTGGTAAACAAAATTGGGTGAAAATAAGTTATGGGTCACAAATAAAACTCTCTCATTTGAAAATATGCAATCAAAAGATATATGGGATAGTTGATTCCAAGTATTTTGCTGCATGTGATATTGTCAACGATGCACTTACAATTACGATATTAGGCCACAAACCCTCGTATACAATAAGAGGTTATGGTAATGGTGAAATCGATGATGGAGTAGTACATAAAAAAGTAATTACAATCGTGGATGATGGAGTACATTTTAAGAATGAAGATGGATTCTATTTAATCTCAAATAGATTTGATGCCCCATACAACGTATTAACCGAAGAAGAAGATAATCAATATTTAATTGGATGTGGAGATGAAATATTTTGGATCCAAATATCAGTAGCGTCATTCTCCAACTTGGAAATTGAAGGAATATATATTTACAAGTTTGATGATAAAAGTACAAAGTGGGTTGCTGTCAAAAATATCGGAAACGATCGGGTGTTTTTTCTTAATCGAGCACATTCGTTTTCATATTCCTCCACGACTCCCGGAATTAAAAAGGGAAATTGCATATATTTTTTGGATTGTGAAGAAGCTATATACACCTATGATGTCGAAAGTGATAGTATGGACGTGCGTATTCCGATTGGTAAATCGGAATGGGAAGATCGTTTTATATTCCATAACGATATTATTTTATTTTAAGTGGAGCCTTTTAATTATTTCAGTTGATGTATTCACGCCATATGTTGAGGCCATGTTTGTTAAGGATTTAACTAACATTGTTGATATATTCAAATTATTCGTTGATATTTTCACTTTTTTGTTAAGGTTTATTATATTTAATTTTGTCGAGGTATTACCGTTGATGTTGATGTTATATGCCAAAACCAATCCAAACAGCGAGTGTTGGTGGATTAAATGATCAATTTGGCAAATGCCATATTATAGCTTGTTCAACATATTATTAAGTTTTATACATCAAAATAAAATCACAAAACAACAAAGTAAATCCAACAAATAGATGCATAAAATCAAGTGGTTCACTATAGCTCTCCACAAAGAATCAAACAATATAAGTATAATATGTAAAACATCGGCATAATCAATTGTTTTTTTTTTTGTCAAAGGTTGATTAACGAAAGTTTTATTTCTTCTCTGCATCTGATTTGAGCAGAAACTATCCCTATAAAGTGGGCTTACTGACATTCGAGAGGTAATAATCAATCTCTTTTGAAGATTCTTGTGAACATTTCATTCATTTTCTTTTGACCAATTTTTTCTTATACTTGTATTAGTTAAAAATATGCTTTTGACAATAATAATCCCCGCTACTAAATTTTGTTAGGGTTTGTTAGAAGAAGAAAAAACCACAATCCCGTAGCTGAAGATTATGAAGTGAAGATTGTTGTTATAGTTTAACACCGTATACTACTTGTTGAGTTAATAATGCCGTAGCCGAAATGAAAATTTGCTTGTTTTTATTAATTATAAGTTAGTTCGCATCTTGCACATATATAGGGGTGAGAACGATCATGAGCGTTCGTTAAAAAGATCGAGATCGGATCGGTTAAAAATCGGATCGAGATCGTTCATTTAATAAATGAACCGATCATGATCAAAATTTTATGATCGTTTATTAAATGAACGATCAACGATCATGAACATAAAAGCTCGATCATGATCGCGAACAGATCGATAAGGTGATCGAGATCAATCGGTAATATAATTATATACATAATAATAATGGGGAAATATTTTAATTTTAATATGTATGTTTATAGTTTGTTGTGTATTTTTATTAATTTGATAATTTATGTATTTTTGATTTTTTTTAAATTAACTTTTAAGTTGATCAAATGATCAATCGCGATCGATCGTGATCGATCATTGATCATTTGATCGGTTATCTATAACGAGCCGATCACGATCATTGTGATTCTTAAACGAGCCGATCACGATCATGATTATTTTGATTGCTTTGATCGCGATCGATCGTGATCACCTTAAATTTTAAACGATCCGATCATGAACAGAGTGATGATCGTGATCGGATCGGCTCGTTATCCCAGCAGAAACCTGTCATGTTATGGTTTATTTGTTTTTAGACAAAAGATTGCATGTTACTTTTCGCAACATCAATGATGTGATACGACACACTTCAGCCGAATCCTTCTTCAACACCGTTTTAAAAACTAGGCTTTTGTAAAATTATCTTGACTGGTTTATGATGTAGGATTAGCTGAACAGTGGAAAACCCCTTTGGACTTTTCTCAAAACACAACTACATTCTTTTAAAAAAATTTAGTAGTTTAAAAACTCAGTATCGGCAACTCCGTGTTTGGATTAAAATTTTGATCTAGACTAGTAGACTGCTATGACCTATCGGTGATAGTATTAGTAATTGAAAGTTATAGATACATGTCGGATAATTCAATACTTTCGAGTATGTAGGATTTTTCGAGCCATCCCTTTTATTCATCATGACTTTAGAATCACAGATATGCTATTACATGCATTTTATTATGGTGCTACTGTGATGAGTTCGGAGAAGGGTTAGGTTGATAGACCTTTAGAAATTTCTCCTAACCTCAACATACGTAAGCCTATTTCGGGCAACTGTTGATTTTAATGGAATATGGAGAACACACTCAATACTCTGTGAATGATGGTTTTAAATTAAAAAAATTTATGTGGTGAGCTATTGAACTCCGTTTCAAGCCATCTGTTTATATGGGTGCTGCTAGTTTTTAAGCTGTTTTGATGGTGAAACTATGTTGACGGTGATTAGAAGACGGTCTTTGGTTGGATTTTCTTTTTAAGGTAATAGTCCAAATGAACCATTAAGAAAATCTCACCTCTATGCCCCGGATATGAATCGAACCTATGATTTCTGGGTTAAACCTCTAGAACTAAACAGCTAGAGAAATGCTAATTCCTACCTTTAGTTGGATGTATGCTGCTTTGCTCCCATTTGATATAACTTTCCTCTATCTTCCATGCTTGGTTAAGTCGTTCAATAAAACCATACTTCTCGGTTTTAATCGTATAATATTAGTTTTCTTATTGGTAAATAAAAAAAACGCATTTGGGGAAATCCACAATCTCCTAAAGCTGCTACAGGACTTTTCCCCAAATCTGTAGATGGGGAGGGATCGCCGGCCGCGAATCCGCCGCCGCGTCGATCACCTCCCCCCCATACCCCTAGTTTAATCTTTTCCACCCCTCTACTCACCCAAACCCGGAAGTTAAAACCACATCGCAAAGCTAGATTTCTCTTTTCTGGCCAAACTGTAGGTTCGGTCGACCCATCGGAACCTCGTCGGTTTTCTATCCAGATCCGGTCATCTCAGCCTAACCACCGGTGGATTCCAGCAATTTATCCACTCGGCGCCGCCAACAATCGTACCTTCGGGAGGAGACGTCTTCCCCAACCTCTACAGGGCAGCAGCGAGCTCCGTATGCCGACGGAGTTTACCGGACAACCGTTGGAGTTTTCTGTCGCCACCTATCCAGTTTCTTCGCCAGATCTGATTCTCCGACCAAGTTAGATGTGCAGAGGGATGACCACGCGCCACCAGGAAGCAACTGGAAGGGGAGTACTCTGTCAGACGCGCGGGGCACGCGCGAGAGACTCCTCACGCGCCGACGCGGTAGAGCGTGCATACCACACGCCGCCCACGCGCCGACACGCCGATTGCCGCCTGAGCGCTTCTCCACACCTCACAGCATGTCACTCCATTAGGGAGGCCTCTGCAAGTTTTGATTTCCTTTCTTTTTTATTTTCCTTATTTGCTATTTTCATGTTTTTTAGGGTTCCTTTAATAAGGGGCACATGCTTTGATTTGGTTTTTGATCGAGTACTGGTTGGGTGTTTTGTCTGTCAGTCTATTTTTCTGACCGGTCCTTTTGTTTAGAAAAATAGACTGGTTTCTGATCTGATTAATATGATAGACAGGAGAAATCCGAGTCAAGGAAAGTATTAACTATCCCTATGGCGACTCTGTCTTAATCAGATTTGTAGTCTGTACAGGTAAAAGTGTCTTTAGACATTGATTCTTGATGCAGATAGGCAATTCACTGGCATTCTGATAATATGTGAGCAAATTAGAAAGTCTCATACTGTCATAGAGAGCCACACCGTTAGGAATGAGATTATGTCCTTGCGAGATAGTCTCTTACATGCATAGTCAGGAAGATAGCATATAGCGAGAATTGAGACTTTCTAAGGAGTGATCATGTTGTTAGAGATGTCGATCCAGTGTTGTAGCTAGCATGCAGTTGGGTTGTCAGACTGGGACTTTTGAAAGCGCTGCAGGTTACAACCTTGACCTTACTAGTCCCCATTCTCTTGTATTAGGGTAGACAAGCCATTATCGGCTAGTTAGACATGGTGTTACCGCCATTGATGCAGAGTATGTCTAGTAAATTTATATGTTCAGGGATTCTCTGTAATCACTCAAACAGGGTATGGAGGAGGTGATACTCCTCCTAATCCCACAAATTGCCTCCTTTTGGAGATAACTGGTACTTCATAGATATATTTCAGGGTGTGGTGAGCCCATATATTTCACTTCACCATAGTGTGGTTTTAATTTTATTTTTTTTTTAAACAAAAAATACGCATTCATTTGTTGAAGGATGAATACTCTTGAACCAAATTTGACCAAATTTGAGAGTGCACTGTGAATGATAGTGTTTGTCAATGAATGGTCGGTTGTCAATCTGTTCTTGATGTACTCCTTATGTCTCACTTCTGACTTTTTGTTTTTTTATACAATGCACAATATTATTGAAAGTTTAATTTATATGTTTTATAAAAATTTACATTGTACAGGTTGGTGAGATGCATACGATCATGGGGATTAGTGATTGGAGAGAGTATGGTTTGGTGAAGGTAGAGTGTTCAAGAAGTGTAAAGGCGATGCCTTTTCGTACTCGATCGTTGTGGTAAAGCTTGTTCAGTTCATATGTTCCAATTAATGTTGTTCATTTTGGTCGCCACGGGTACGTTGGGCGTCTTCTCTTCATAATTTTTTCTGATTGTTTGTTCGACCGAGCAATGTGCTTTCGACTGATTATTTTATTTTTTGAACCATTTGAGCAGCCCACTGTAGCAATCAGCAACTGATTCATTTGAAGATTTATAGACTGACGTTTTTGGTTGATAATATTAGATGGTTTACGATTTTGCATGATTTTGTGTTTTTTCTTCAGAATAGTTTGTCGAAATTTTTTCATTATTTCTCTGTGTGTGTTAGTTTTATGATATATTTAATTTATTGCAAGAGCCATCAGTGACAAGAAGTGGGAAAATAAAAAAGCAATTGATAATACCACAACAGAAAATAACAATTCTCTAAGAAAAGAAAGGCTGACAATGCTTTGAGAAAATTAAAGTACACGAGCACTAGATATTCCATATTCCCCATTTTTTCCCCTAGATATTCCATATTCCCCATTTTTTCCCCTAGATATTCCATCAGTTGTCACATTTGATGTACATGAGCCCTAGATATTCCATATTATTCATTTTTCTCCCATATTTCGAAAAAGAAGACACCTCGCTCTAATGGAGATTTCTGGCCAATCAGTCTTTGCAACAAAACGTACAAGATCATTTCTAAAATTTTTGGATTCAAGGCTTAAAAAGGTGATTTCATATCTCATAGATGAACATCAAAATGGTTTTGTGTCAGGGAGGTTGATTTATGAAAATATTCTTTTAGCACATGAAATGGTTGAACATACCAGGAAGAAAACAAAGGGAAAGATCAGTTTAGCAGTAGTAAAGCTCGATATGAGCAAAGCATATGATCGTGTATCTTGGAAATTTATGAGGCATGTATTACTTGAAATGAATTTTCCTATTATATTCGTGGATTGGATCATGAATTGTGTGCAGTCGTATGTTGTCTCGGAAAACAGTTTGCAGTCCTTAAGCTTCCAGCCTCCAGCCTAATAAAGGTATTTGACAAGGATATCCACTATCGCCTTATTTATTTATCCTCATGCAGTCGGTTTTCTCTTCAACGTTAACAAGCAGAAAGGAACGGAATGATGGTATTGGGTTTTCAGTGAAGTCTCGTGGGATGAAGTTGCCACATTTGATATATGCCGATGATTGCATTGTTTTTCTGGAATATAAGAAAGATCTGGTTATAAGGTTTTCTAGAATTATGGGCACATTCGCGTGCTTTTCTGGTCAACGTGTCAACTTTTCAAAGTCCTCCATTCTTTTCAGTCCAAGTGCTGAACATGCTACAAGGGAATATGTTGCATCTGCACTTTATATCCATCAGCAATGTTTGCCAAATAAGTATTTGGGGTTGGACAAAATGACTCCAAGACACAAGAAAAGATTGTTCTATTTGGTGTTAATGAGGATGAAGAATAATTTTAACGTTTGAAAAACTGGAGGGTTGTCTTTGACGGGGAGAATCACACTAGTGAAAAGTGTGTTGGATTCCATGACTGTTTATCCACTGACGTTTTTAAGATGCCAATGGGAGTAGTAAAAGAGATTGATAAGATGGTGAGAAGGTTTATCTGGAGTGGTTTACCTGATAAGAAGGGCATAAATTGGAAATCGCTGCAATGGTTGTGTCATCCTAAAGATCAAGGTGGTGTAGGGCTACGGTCTATAATGGAGGTAAATAAAGCTCTTTTGGCAAAAAAAAGCATGGAAATTAGTTAGTGCTCCAGATTCTTTATTCAGCAAGTTATGGTATAGAAGTATTGTACCCAGAGGAATTTTCTGCAGTGTTGTCCAAAACCTTTAGATTCATATGGTTGGAAGTCTGTTCTATGGAGTAGAGAAGTGTTGAGAGTTGAGACCATACTTGAAATGGAAAATTGTGACTGGAGAGAAGGTGCAGATTGAGCAAAATTGGATACTAGGGTGCGCTAATCCCCTCTTGCTAGCTCAATAGTTTCTGATATGTAGGCCAGGCAATTTTTACCCGTTACCCGCGAGTAAACGGGTAATTTATTTTTTTATCCATGTGGGTACGGGTAAAATACGGATACGGTTAAAATACGGGTATCGTAAAATGGATAATTTAAAATACGGGTCCAAACGGGTCGGGTAAAATACGGGTCTAACCCGCGGGTTTACCCGTTTTGATATAATCTTTACCCGTTTTACCCGCGGGTTTTTACCCAACCCGTATTTTATCAGACCCTTATTTTACCCAACCCGTTTTAGCCATTTTTAAAACGGGTAAAAAACGGGTCATACCCATATATTCATATTACCCATTTTACCCGACCCATATTTTACCCGTATACCCGTTTGCCAGCCCTACTGATATGGTTTCTTTAAAGGTATCACGCCTTTTAGATCATAATAAGAATTGGCGTGCTCCTTTGGTTAAAGTGTTGTTTCCGGAACAAGTTGCAAGCAGAATTTTAAATCTGCATGTGCTAAAACATGTAGACGGTAGTAGAGAGGGCTCCTTGGTTTGGGAAAAATCAAGGGATGGAATGTGTGCTGCGAGGAAAGGCTATCATGTATCGAGAGAGTGTTCTTTATCAGAGTCACCGTCAACGTCAACAACACAGGTTTCATCTCTTGACCGAAAGAAATGGAGAAAGCTTTGGAAACTGCGACTACCTCCACGCATTGTTTTTCTTCTTTGGAGAATAATGAATGGAGTAGTCCCATCAACACTTGTCCTTTTCAAGCGCAATTACTCGTCTATGTCTTTGTGTTTGGTTTGTGGTATGCACGTGGAGACGGTCTCCCACATCTTTGTAGAGTGTGAGGTAGCTTGTAGAGTGTGGCGTCTAAGTTCAATTGGTTTTGATTTTACAGTTGAAAATAGAGGAAGGTTTGTTTTATGGTTGAAGTCTTGGATTATGAATGCACCAACTGTTGAGTTATTGGAGTTGTCTGCATGTGTTATCTGGCGGTTTCGGAAGAATCAAAACCATGTAATATGGGAAAACTGAAATATGGAACCGGTGATTATATGGCAGTAGGCTCTAGATCAGTACGAGATATGCAAAAAAGTAGGATTTTGAAGTCTAATTTGTCGGTGACATGTTTCTGTATGCAGCAAAGACACGGGAATTTCATAAAATCTTTTTGATTTATACTTAGTTAATTTTAGGTTCAACTAAGTATATATCTAGAACATAATTTTTTTTTTGTTGCATTATAATCTTTCTACTATATACTACTAGTAATTGATTTGCTGATTAAGGGCCACTGTTTAATTTTTTATTAATAATTTGACCCTCTAATCAGCTTTGTCTTGGATTCATAACATATGAGTATTTAATCCCTTCTTTGACTAGCTCAGTTGAAGAGGTAACTGTTTACTTATTTACTACTACTTTACCATTAGACCCATAAATATCAACAAAAACCTCTGACTCACTAAGTTTATCCTAAAGGGAATTAGAAGAGTTATTGCTCCGGTCAATAAATAAATTAATAAAAATAATTAAAAAGGATGAAACTATGTAGTTTTGACTAAAGCCGCTGCATAACCACCGCAAGTTCACCATATTCCGGCGCCTACCATTTTTATATATTATTTTTCTGTTTCTTTAAATATCATTTTTTTTACCGAAAGTGTTTCCGCCTTCTATAAATTTCATTCCTCCGCCCTCTATATCATATGAAATTTTCCTTTTTGTAAAAAACTTTGGCAAGTGTTAGGTGCAGGGACAATTTGATTTTGCAGGTCTGAAAAAGACAAAATTACCCTCATTTTTACACTATTATCTAGACCTGCATCAGTAAACCAGGGGTATTTCAAGTCAATATCAGACCTGCAAAATCAAAATGTCCCTGCACCTAAAATCCACGAAAACTTTGGGTGTGGTTCTAAATGCAGGTCCACTTTACTTCTGCAGGTCCAAATTAAATTTGAAATGACAATAATATCCCTCTTAAATATGTATTATAATTCACGAAAAAATAATTTTTAATTTGGACACGCGTTAAATCATTACATAGACGGGTTTATGCATTCAAGGTTAAGGTTTTAGAAATATATTTGTAAAAATTAATAAACGAATGAAGGGTAATTATGGTATTTTTTCACTTTTATTGGACCTGCAGAAGTAAACTAGACCTGCATTTAGTAAACACCAAAACTTTCTACGCGTCATTTTTTATTGTAATATTTCACGATTCATGTTTTTTGTATTTCTTGCCTCAAGTTTCCTTTTGCACATATATATATATATATATATATATATATATATATTTGATTTGTTTACATATGGTATTAGTATATTTTGATTTTATATTGTATTAGTATATTCAATATTATTTCGAGGAAGTTCACGACGGTTTTGTGTTCAACATCTGGCTTTGTTGATGGCTACGGTTCCAGTGTTCAACATCTACGTAATTGGATGTGTTGATGTCTTCGTTGAGCGTTAGTCAACTCGAGGTGGTGTCGCGTCTTCCCGTGACTCCACCGGTCGCCTGATCCATCACCAAGAAGTGGTCTATGATTCGTTGCACACAGTCAACATCAAACAAAGTCTCCATTGAATGAGAAAAGTTGGCCATCAGCAGGTCCTCGAGAGAGGCCTTATCAAGTTGCATCCCAATCCTTTCTTCCAAGTTTGATATACAAGTAGGACTTGCATGAAGAATCTTTGTTGTTCGAAGAAGCCCAAAACAGAAATTTAGTTGAGACAAGGCCTTTTTGCATGGAAGTAAGGATCAACGTCTTCAAGTAAAATCTGCTGCTCCTCTTCAGAAAGAGAAGATCCCAACCCTACTGGTGCAAGACGGCTACCAGATTCAGTTGCACTCTGACGTCTGTTTAGGCCGGGAAGTTTTTTTTTTCGCATAGAAGCTTAATGAAGCGAAGAGTACATCTTGTTTGATACCCCAAGATTCCATAGCAGAGAGCAATCTTTTGTAAGAGTTAGGCTGAGAGTGAATGCATCTTCATACCACAAGTCAGAAGTAGTGTGTTTTGGCCCCAGTGCTAATTCCATTCCACAAAACACTGCCACCAGGGCTCTGCAACACTGGCCAAACAAAGAGATTGGGGTCAGTTGAAGCCTTGATAGCAAGTGATTCTATGCACCTTTTAGTGATTTGCAAATCTTGGGCATGTTCATCGTAGGTGTGGAGTGCTGTCAAGGAGTCTTTCCAGGTTTTGAGTACGACTTGACTAAGAAACATGTCTGCACTGAGCTGAGGTTGCCTCTCCATATTCTTCAGTCAAATTTATCAAGATACTCAGCAGCACATCGAAGATGTACACATTGGATGCAGTCAATTCAAGTTTTACATCATAGCAGAACTTGGCAACCAGCTCGAACGTTTTAGCCCCGCCAGGAATGTCAGCCAGTTTGATGACACGTTCGGATGCTTCCGCAATCAGTCTTTCCATAACACGGCTTCTAGAAAGCAATGGGAACTACCCGATTTCATTAATCCAAATCACACCAACAGATCAACAAGCACTAAAATTAGTGATGTTACAATGAGATATTAAGTACAAATATTTGATTTTGCTTTTGGACAATCACATAATTAAATTACTTTGTCAAGAACAAACATAATAAGGTAGTAATAGTACGTATTAATGATATACTATTAATTTTATATTTATTTAACTCCAAGAATCGCTATATTTTAAGTTAGTGTAACTTAATTTTATTCATTTAACAAATTTGGAATGTATCTTTAAATAAGTATAAAAATATTAGTGATGGTGAAATATTCATTTACCACAATAATTGATATAGGGATTGATTTGCATCCACAATAAATATCTTATTTTCCAAAACGAAACGATTTACACATTATATATTATAGAATTAAACTAATAACAATATTTTATTTTTTATGAAACCTTTCACTGAATCTATTTTATGACATTATATCATTTCATTATCTTCAAATCATCTATTCACTTAATTGTAATTGCTACTGTTAGAGCAAGTCCAACAGTTTTGCTATAATAGCAAATTTGCTCAAATATGGAGAATTTGAGCCTTTTTTGAACTCCAACAGATTCTCCATCACATTCTCCATAATAGGAAAATTGAAGAGAGAGAAGGTTTGCTTCTCCAAATTTAGAGAATGAGGGAGAAGATTTGGAGAACCAAAATTTAATGCTATCTGCATTGTTTTTTGTTATTTCACTCATTAATTGTTTCTCTTCAATAATTTTAAATGATAATATCTTAAAATAATTACAATAAAATTTTATCAAAAATACATATTCTAAAAATATGCATAAAAACGATCGTAACAAGATCTCATATGACTATTTTTACATGTACATATCTATTGATATTTAATAATCAAATATAATCTATTTTCCAATATAAATTTACTAAATTTTAAGGTTATAGATATATTTATTTTGACGTTTTATATAAGTCATAACGTTTAAATTTAAATTTTTTACTAAACATTTTATTTCTTATGGTTGAAAATAATAACTTGTAACAAAAAATTGAAAAGAGATGAGTCTAATTATTCATAATACATTACAAAAATAGTTATATTGTAACTCAGGATGTGTTAATTTTATAAAATGCAATTTTATCATTTTATAAGGTAGAGTAAGTAATTTCAAATATGAAATATTATTGTAATATGTATTTTAAGTTAATTATTTATTTGTTCATCATTATTTGGACTTATTGAATATATGATCAAAAAATAGAAAACAATAGGATAAATGTATAGTAATAAATGCCAATAAATTATAGGGAATGGAAAATGGAGAAACTGTTGGAGTTGAGGTAAAAAAATATGGAGAATATGAGATTTGCTTCCCTATTATAGAGAATGTGAGTAGATAATTTGTTGGACTTGCTCTTATACACTATTATTATTTATTAAGTATGGTCTTCTTTAATATACCGCGCAACGCGGTGACTCTCCAGCTAGTTTTAATAAAAAAAGACGATTACTATTTAGATTTCGAAATACCAGTGGCTTGGATCCCTTTGAAGAATTTGAAAGTTCTCCATAATTATTCGAACGTACCCATAGTTATGAATATTTTTGAAACTACCCATAACTATTACTTATGATCATTTAGGAACCTCTCGCTACAAAATTTACGCAAACTTTTAAACTCAACAAAAATAGCAAACGCCTTTTTTTAATGCAACAAAAATCATGTTTTAAAAAATTCCTCCCCTAAACTTTTAATTATTTATAAATAATGAATAGTGTTTACTTTAATTCAGTACTAAATAATATTGTTGTTGAGTACTCAAAAAAAATATTGTTGTTGAAACATATTAGCTCCCATATTTATTTCGTTGATTTGGTATTATCTTTCTTATTTATTTCTCTGATTTGATAATATATATTCTTCCATGTTTGTAATTTTGTTTATGGAAAACGAAAATAATGCTATTAAATGTGTGAAACAAATTTCCATAATTATAGTTGGATTTGTTCACACTACTATCTTCTCATCAATCAAATTAAAATATAGCTCAAAAATAACGCATATAAATACATCGGAGGCGAAGAAAAGTCAATTCGTTTGCCCCAATCACATAAATAGAATACAATTCTTTCCCATCTCAACCATTTTATCTCTCCACACAACCTTGTTCTTGATGCATCTCCACACAACCTCAACTTTCTCTCAACTTGCTAGAAGGCTTTCGATCTGGTTTGTGTGTGATTTATTTCCCACAATCTCCATGGATCCAATCTGTTGAAGTTTATGTATGATGATAGGGAAGTTCCATGTTCATATATCATCTCCTAGTTTCATGTTCATATATTATCTCTTTGATTTGTTATCTATCAATCAACTGACTGTTTTTAATGTTCCTTTGCAGGTTGAAGGATTGAAGATTGAAGGATTGGTCAATCTCAATCAATATATGAGATTCATGAAGCTAACACAAAAAAAGGTTACATCAATAGAAGAATGCCATATATTTGATCAATAATTCTTTGAACCTTTACTAAATTGATCCATGGTCTCGTCGGGAGGCTCTCAAATCACTGAGTAGTGGTTCGAATCCACTTGGATCAGCCAGTACACTTAGGCCAAAGTTTATCGCGTTTTTTCCCCAAATTGTTTTACCCAATTTTTCTTCCCCGTTCTCCCTCGGAGATTTGTTTTTTCATTGCAAAGTTCATCTCCTCCATCTGCTTTTTTCCCCAGATCCCGTGTCTCCTCTCGTCCATGGCGGTAAGTCCCTCGCTCATAGATCTTGAGCTGTCAAACTCTTTTAATTTCGATTTTACATTCAGATCTGCTTTTTGTTTGCAGCCTAACAAGAAAAAGAAGTGCGGTGCTGGATCTGATAAGCCAATGAGGGTATGTTTGTGTATTTGATAAGCCGATTTGCTGCAAACCCTATGTATTTGTGTGGGTTTTTGTGTATCTCCTGAAACCTTGTTATGTATATTGTACTGCTGCAAACCCTATGTCTGTCTGTGAGCCTCCTCTGAATCTATGGAGGTTTAGCTGAAAAAAGAGAGTTTTATTGTCACATGTTTCTACTTACTTTGAGATTCTATCCCTCAAGTAAATGAATACATACATCATCCCTGCATTTGATCTGTCAAATTTTAAGAAGTTCATTTTATTATGTATAGCAAACAATTGAAATACGAAACGAGAGGGAAATTATTAACAAGAAGAAGACATTAAAAGCAATCAAAACATGTTTTTGTGTATCTAATAATGTTGACTGTTGTTATTCTTTGGTTCTCTCTGTATCATTTCTATCACTTGCTCATAGATATAGAGCTGTCAAACTCTTTTAATTTTGATTTTAAATTCAGATCTGCTTTCTTGTTTGCAGTCCAACAAGAACAAGACGTGCGATGATGGATCTGATAAGCCTATGATGGTATGTTTTTGTGTATTTGATAACCCGATTTGCTGCAAACCCTATGTTTTGTGTATCTCCTGTAACCTTGTTATGTATATTGTACGAGTTGCTGCATACCCTATGTCTGTCTGTGAGGCTCCTCTGAATCTATGGAGGCTTAGCTTGAATTTGGAAAAAAGAGAGTTTTATTGTCACACTTCTCTACTTATTTTGAGATTCTATCCCTCAAGTAAATGAATACATGCATCATCCCTGCATTTGATCTGTCAAATTTTAAGAAGTTCATTTTATTCTGTATAGCAGATAATTGAAATACGAAACGAGAGGGAAATTATTAACAAGAAGAAGGCATTAAAAGCAATCAAAACATGTTTGTGTATCTGATAATGTTGTTATTCTTTGTTTCGCTCTGCATCTTTTCTACCACTGTTTTCACTTCAAAGCTAGTCCGTTAACATAGTCTGTTGTATCTGATAGGATTTCCCAGATGATGTTGTCAAGTTCGAGCAAGCTTTCCATGAGCCATTTCCAGACTTCGTGCAATTCAGGTAAGTTGCATGAATTTTATTGTGTAATTCATTGTGTAATTTTATATTAATCATTCAGGTAAGTGCAATTCATTGTGTAGGTACTCGTTCACTGATTCACAGACCAAAAGTGTCCATGAAGAGTTGAAGTCGAGCGATGTCAATACTAAGACCAAGAAGCTGTCTATCTTTTCCGAGAATGAGATCAAGACAAGGGTGTTCAATATAGTGAAAGCATTTTGGCTGACTGAGGTAGTTTTATATCAATTTGTTGATATCAGTTTTATATCACTAGTTTTAGTTAAGAATTTTCACAGAATTCTTGATATTTCCTTCATAATTGGCTTTCAATATGTGAACGAGAAGAAATGGAGTCTCCCAGAGGTCCTTGTCAGGGAGCATGACGTGTACCAGCACATACGCCATGCTGGTGACAGTTACGCAAACTTTGGTCTTGTCGAAGGAGAGAAGAACGGGGGCAGAATTAACCTGAAGAAGCCTAGATTCCCCCAGGGGTATTGATGCCTTCTGAACATGAAAAGGTCGATTTTTAAGTTTTGAAACTTTGAATTGCAAGCATTTAAGGATTCCACGTGTCTTGAACAATTATAGGAAGTGCAAATTTTGAAGGGATAAAATAAATGCGAAGTTTTGGATCTGTTCTTGTTGGCTTTTACCTTTCACTGCCTTTATATTGCTTGTTTATATTATTTACTATTCACTGCCTTAACCAGCCAACAAATATATGCTTAGCTGCCTTTGATGCTGGTTAATAATGTAAACAAGATATATGCTGCTTGTCCATGATTACTTAAGCTTATGCTGCTTCTGTCCTCTTTGTCACCTGAAAGGACAAAAGAAATGCAGGAATATCTAAGGAAATCCTTACTGGTTTGATGAGTAATTAAAAGTTGAGTTTCTTCTCTCTTTTACTTGCAAGTGCATCATCATATATTTGATTAAGAGAGTTAGAGTGTTCACTTTGTTTGTTTCAAATGAACCTTGGAAATGCTCAATCCTTTCTTATTAGTTGAAGAATAACTAGTGTGTCCATCTCCAGCTTTAAGGCTGGTTCTTTTTTCTGTTTAAGAAGATAAATCCCATTGTTCTTGATCCACTTCTGCAAAACTAGGATTACCAAGGTTTGATTGTCCACCTTGATGTCCTTCAGTGAACTTGTTGAATTAGTCTATTGGGAAACTTCTTTTTGACGGGTATTTTAAGTTGTACATGATTTTCCCTTTGGTCAATTACACCTTCTCTACTATGTAATATTATTACAAACATCAACATTTATGTATACTGCTATTTATATCAACCTGTACTCCTCTTCCCAAACTAAATTGGGCATACCCTTTTTGATATTTGTCAATGAATACGTTTGACTCTAACATCTTTAGTTACATGTATTATTTATGTGATAATTTAATAATACATGTTACTATGAATATGATGTTACATGTTATATATTTCATTCAAATATATGATTAAAGTTTACAGAAAATCATCAACACCGCTATTACAGAAGCAACAAAGAGATGTACGGTATATCCAATGCAATGCTCCTGCAGTATATATGTCAGTCATGGGAATTAATAACTTTAATAATTAATAACCAAAATCATCATCTTTCCTCCATTAAAACAAACACACAAATTCATTGGTAATTATCCTCAAGGTTCTGCACGCAGTTTTGCTGATTCCCTCTCGAATTCTGGTAGTCCGTAATGATTAAAACAAAAGATTATAACAACTAAAATAAGCATTAAACCAGTTAAATCAAACCTGAGCACTGCCTTCTGAAAAAGAAAACAGCTGTGTTGGTGGAATTCATAAAACAATTTTTTTTTGCAAAAAGGAATTAACAAAAAAAAAATCGGTAAGTTTTGAGAAATTTCGTGAGAGCGCCACGTTGCAAAAGTAACCTCTTTTAGTAGTTATTAAGATGATAAATTCCTTTTACAACTTTACTAATTGAAATACGTTTCCTAGTCTAAAAAGGATAGTTTGTTATAATGTTTTATACAATTGTGAGAGGGAATGTCATGGTTATATATATAAATACATATATACATATACGATAGTTGTTTCTCCATTCTTATATTTACGTGTAGTTTAATTACAAAAGATGAGTAATTTTGTCAAAGAGAGAGATTGGAGTTGTCTTCCGCCAGAATTATTAGGTTTAATTTTATCATCTATGAGACCAAAGGTAATTGAAGAGATTAATAAATTTCGAGCTGTTTGTAAAGGATGGGGTCACGTTTATTGCCCAACGGATCATCTCTCAGTGTTTTTGGTACAAAAGATTGTTGAAAATTCCAGTATCATATTTTACCATCCCCTGGCAAATACAAGTCATCCTCAGACAATCATCATCGATATTCCTAACCTTTGTGGTACTTCCCTTCATTGCGCTCGACATGGATGGCTACTAATGTCGAAAGGATATGACACCATGTTCTTTTTCAATCCTTTCTCGCGATCTACCATTGCATTGCCTACCCTACCTCCATATAATGGTAAATTCTATACTTTTACTTTCACTTCTCCTCCAACATCGGAAGATTGCTTAGTGTTTGGAGTCTTACCACATACCTACAGATCAACAGACATCCTTACCTATAGTAAAACTAAAGAAGTTTGGATTAGGAAAACTTGTTTCCATGACCGCATGACTCTTTCTTACACCAATCCAGTTTATTACAAACACAAGTTTTATTGTCTTGATAAAAATGGACCATTAGGTGTGTTTGATCCTAACACCACAGACTGGACGACTTTGCGCCCAAATTTTTACAAAGGTCAAATCAACATTAAAGATGCTGACGAAGCCTACCTCGATATTGAGGAGGCTGATGAATGTCACCTCTTGGATTTCGGGGGAGAACTTACTGTAGTGTTCAAAAGAAACCGGCCATATTCGGACAATGATGGTAGTTGTCTCGAAGTTTTTAAATTGGAGGAAGATTTCATCCCGCGTTGGCAACTCGTTGAGGAAATAGGAGAATACATGTTTTTCTTAAGTGCCAAAACTTCAATTGCAAAGAAGAGCAGACGAGAGTACATGAGAAACAAAATATATTTTCCTATCTCATATAATAACTATGTAGTGTATTTTAGTTTAAAAGATGGTGTTTATAAGACTTTGGGAAATGGCTTACAAAGTGGTAACTTTGATAATACAAAATGCTTCATGCAGTCCTGCTGGATGGAGATAGGGCCAACAAGTTAGATTAAACGTTGCAGGAGATGTGGGTGTGTGCATGCGCTTAATTTTGCAAGTTATCTAATTTGTATGATTTTCTGTGCTCAAATAAAATATATTTCTTTTCTCTTTTTTGAATGAATTTAAATAAAATATATTTCTTTTGTTATGATAGAGATTTGTACCAATGGAATCAATAATTTGTAGTACTGTATCAGTTTATATATTTATATATATACAAGCTAATGTACGAAAATATGAATACATATTGCAACCGGGGAATAAATGCAACCCTTTGCACTAAACTAAGGTAACTAACATACCCACCGGTAATCATGAACTTATAATTGGAAAAAAAACATTCATTAACCGAAATAGATAATAAATTTGTGTTTTTGAAAAAAAAAATTACAAAAATTTACCAGTCATCTAAAATGTAGTAATTCGTCACTCTTCTGTAGTTACACAGTTATTCAAATAGTAGGGTTTGAAATAACCAAGAGCCAACGAAGAACACCGATTAAGCTAACTCAAAAAATAGTTTCATTCCTTAAAACTTAGTAAACTGACTAGCTTCATTGTAAAAGATTTTGCGATGGAAATCATCGGAGTGAAGAGGAAAGACAAAAATTGGATTTCTTAAATGTGATTGGAAATTTATTTTAATCTGACCTCATACTTTGATTTTGGATGCATATTCAATGATTCATAAGCATAATTTCCTTTTGTTTAAATGAATGCTAAGTTTTGGATTTAATTTTTAAGGGATTAAATGAATGCTAAGTGTTGGATCTGCTGTTGTTGGTTTTAACTTTCGCTGCCTTATATAGCTTGTTTACATTATTTATTATTTCAATGCCTTAACCAGCCAACATATATATATATATATATATTGAAAAGTCCATGATTCACACTCTAGGGATTCGTGCAGACTCGGACCAAGACCTGAAAAGGGTCTAGGGCTCGAGATACGCGGGAGATGGGCTTACGAATCCATCTGCACAAATCCTTATAAGGAACGCATATATATTGAATTACATACAAGGAATACACTTCCTCTAATTATGGGAATACAACTATTGTCACCACAAGAGTTTTATTCTTATAAACCCTGCGATCTACGGATTGGAACTCTATAAATATAAAGGTTTGGTAGACCTATCTATTCATTATCTTACACACATTACGCCTTACATTTACAAGCTTTATAAAGTTGTCACTGACTTATGTATCAGAGTGTCTACCCATGGGCCACCCCAGGGCTTTGTCTTGCAGATCAGTTCGTGAGTTAGGTTCGAGATTAACCGCGGGTTCTAGACATTCATCACACACACACACACACACACACATATATATATATATACATATACATATTATATGTACCATTATATATGGAGGAAAGGGCTTCTAGTGATGTTTCAAATACAAAGGTTTCAAATCAATTCAGTACCGTTTTGATATTATATGTTTTGATAAACTTCATTAAAATTTGGTCAATGTTTCTAATTTTTACTTTGATTCAATACAATTCTGTTCAGTTATTAAGTTTGTTTTTTTTTAAAAAAAAATTTTGTTCAAATTTTTAGGATTTGATAAAATTCATCTTAATTTAGTCATACTATTACTATATATTGATTTTGCACCAATTTAATTTAATATATTTTATTTTAGTTCAGTCACCACCAAATAAGATGTGTGTTAAAACCAGAACATAATCCTAGGAGAATGAAATTTAAAACCTAAAAATGATAGTTAAGAGATAAAGGTTATATATGTCATTTTCCAAATAAATAATCATTAAAACAATTAGAATGAATGATGGATGTCTGGTACCCGCACTTGATCACGAATTTGGCTCACGAATTGACCTGCAAGACAGAGCCCCGGGGTGGATTAGGGGTCCGACGCTCAAGTTAGCGAATAGTTTAGAGAAGATTATGTGCGTAAGGCGTATTATATATGTAGTATGTGATAGAGAGACCTACCAAACCTTTACTATTTATAGAGCTACAATCCGTACATAGCCAAGATAAATAATTTTGGTATGAATACAACTCTTATGGAGATAACATTTGTACTACCATGTTTATAGGATGTTTATTCCTTGTAGGACATTCAGAATATACGCATTCCTTATAAGGATTTTGCCGGATGGACCCGTGGATCCATCTCCCGCGTAACTCGAGCTCATGACCTTCTCGGGCCACGGTCCGAGGCTGGATGAGGTCCTAGAATATGAACCATGGACTTATCAGTAGCCGCAAGGTAGATCTTCAGAATTTCGACGACTCCTTTCAAAGGCATGATGAGAGGCTTGCTTCTCGAGAGAAGACCAATAACTCAAGGGAGCCCCGGCCCGTGATGAGGGTAGTAGCAAGGTATTCGTGAAGGATGAGAAGGCATGTTCAGCTGTTGCAGTACTTGTAGCTAGCTGCCGGTATTCTTTTCCTAGCGACTGCGACCTCATGTATGCAGATGATAATGTGTCCGCCTCGGAGCTGGTCACACTGACCCGAGGGGTTGTGTACGGGAGGTTCATACAACATGCTCTAGCTTTCCCCTTTCCCCCTGTTGGATGAATTTTTGAATAACTATAAAGTGCATCCGGGGTAGCTACACGCCAATGTGATTGTGTTAATCATGACATTGATAAGCCGGTGTGCTGATAAGGGCCATATCCCCAGTCTCGAGTTACTCCGGACCTTGTATAAAGTTGTTGTTGTGAAGAAGGTGTTGACCTTAACACCTCGAGATGGTAGGTTAGGTAGGCCATTCGAGTTACCAACCAAGAGTGAGAAGTGGGACAAGGTAAAAATGACCTTTGACCGAACAAAGTATCTTGTGCCCCACTGGAATCATGAGGTTGGGAATGAGACCAAAAATGACTTTCGGGTTCCACGCCGTCTGTTCGAGATTGCGCAGAAGCTAGTCACTGAGAAGATAAAGCTCGAGGATGGTAAGTTTGTGCTTAGAGATCATCAGACGGGATGGTGTCTAAACAGGATGGTAAGTTTCTGGGAACATGGTGTCTAATCAAGATATCGTGGTGAATCCCGAGAAAATAGAAGCACTATAGAGGATGCAGTCCCCGAAAACAGTGAAACGTGTACAAAGATGACGAGATCCCTCTCTGCCTTGAGCCGTTTTCTTTTAAAGGGGGCTGAAAAACATTTACCTTTCTTCAACATATTGAAGAAAGCCAACAAATTCGAGTGGTCCCATGTGTGTGAAGGGGCTTTCAGGAATTGAAGGGGCATTTGAAGCGCCTGCCTACGTTGTTATAGCCAGAAAAGGGGAAAGTTCGCTAGTTGTACATATCTACTTCACAACTGGCCATCATCGCCATATTGGGAAGGACCATGCATATGTATTTCACTTTAATTTTCGAACGACCAACAGTGAAGTTGAATATGAAGCCATGATTACGGGTTTGAAGCTAGCTAAAGACCTTGAAGCTAAGGACTTGGAAATCATCAGTGAATTGTAAATCGCAGTCCAACAAGTCTGAGGTGAGAACGAAACTCGAGAGTATAGCCTCCCAAGATACCTCGAGATAGTCAAACCTCTTCTAAGTCAATCTGACACTATGAGTTGAATCAAATACCTCGAGAGGGTAATCATAAAGCCGATGCTTTGAGCAAGCTCGCTTCATCGGACCTTAACACTCGCTCCTCCCAGGAGTTGTTGATTGAAACTTTGGAGAAAAGAAGTTACGTGGAAAACAGCATCATGTCGATCGACACTTCAGACACATGGATGAGCTCTCTCATGAAATACATGCAAAGTGGGAACTTGCCCGAGAATAAGTCCCTAGCCCGTAAAATTCATGTGAAGGCCCCAAAGTATGTCATATACGAAGGAAGTTTATACAAGAAGGGGTACTTGCAACTCCTACTCAAGTGCGGTGTACCATCCGATGCAGAATATCTCATTCGAGAGGCACACGAAGGAGTCTGTGGAAGTAACCAAGGACCACAAACGGTTTCCCGAAAACTTTTACAAATGGGATACTATTGGCCTACCATGTTAGAAGATTCAATGGAATATATTCAAGCATGCGATCAGTGCCAAAAGTATGCTCCAATGATTCACGTCCCACAGGAAAACATGATGACTATTCAGGAACATTGGCCTTTCCTCGGATGGGGAATCGATCTTGTCGGCCCTCTCCCCACGGCTCCAGGAAAATTCAAGTACATCATTGTGGCTATTGACTACTTTTCAAAAATTGGTTGAGGCCGAAGCTTTAACAAACATGATTGGAAAAATCAGTCATCAACTTTTGCTGGAGAACATCCTATGTGGTTATGAGATTTCTAAATACATAGTCACTGATAACGGACCCTAGTTTGCTAATAGCCCTTTCAAGAAATGGTGTGAAGATTACGAGATCCAGCAAGAATTGACTTATGTGTATAATCCTCCAGCCGGTGCCCAAGTAGAAGTTACCAATCGCACAATTGTTAGCGGCATCAAAAGAAGGCTGCAAGCGGCAAAAGGCAACTGGATCCATGACTCCCAAGTGTCATATGGACTCATAGAACCACCCCAGCTACGACTATAGGGGAAACCCCCTACAGTCTAGTATATGGAGCCGAGGCAATTATCCCAATGGAAATTGGGATTCCCTCAGCTAGGACCTCCAAGCAAGAAAACCAATATGACAATACCAATCAAGATAACCTTTGTCTCGGTTTGGACCTTTCTCGAGGAGAGAAGAGCCAAAACAAAATCCACGAAGCTAGAGTCAAGGAAAGAGTTAAGTGTTACCAAGAGCGACATGTTCGTTAGGCAACGTTTGCAAAAGGAGACCTAATTATGCATTTGAACAAAAAGAGCAAGAAGGAAGAGGAAGAGAAGTTAGCCTCAATTTGGAAGACCCTTATTGGGTCCTCGAGACATCTCATCCAGGGGAAAGTTACCTCTTGGAGTCCTTAAAATGTGAGCTTATACCTAGATAGTGGAATGTGGTTATTCTTCGAAGGTACCATGGAAGATAAGAAACAAGCACCCCCGTGCGAAGAAGGAATGATCATGTGCAATTTCAATAAAGTAGCACGGCTACATCTCTTATTTCTTACATCCGAGTAATATTCTCGAAACTCTTATGTTTTATTTAAAACCCGAGATACAAGCCTGAGGAAGCGTTTTTAACATTTATATATATCATTTTTATTTTTTAAGCAGTCGATATCTCTTTTCTAAATGATGAGATGTTATACCAAACACAAGCACCCCCTTTTTTTCTCCTCGAAAAATCAGAGTTTTCGTTTTTCCGATCGCCTTTCGGTCCTTCTGGCCGGAGGGGTTTCAGATCGGGCATGAATCAACACCGCCGGTCAGTTTAATCGGATGGGCTCTTCGTAGGAAGTGATTGCTCGTCAATTTAGAGGATCTCCGTGATGTGTTTTGTACTGTACAGGGCAGAGGTGGTACACGTGCCGCCAGTTCAGATCTGTTGGTACACGTGTCGTCGGTGTTGCACGGTTCGCCGCCTCCACCACACATGCGCCGCCGCGTTAAGGGTTGCATACGACACGACGAAGTAAGCGGTCCGCCGCCTTTGGCGTCGCCACGCACCTTGTGCGACGAGCACGACAGGTTTAGCTGCACGCACCTGGATTAGCAACTGTTCCCAGTCTTCCATAGTTCGGCCAGGATAAGGGTGCTATTCTTTTTTTATTTTTGCTTTTTTTGATTTTTAAGTTTTTAGGGGATATATGTTTGTATCTAGGACTTTTTGCAAAATTATTTTGACTAATTTATTGAATATCCTTGCCTAATTGTTTGTCATGTCCCTCTTAACCCTTAATTGGCGAGAGGGAAGACCCTTTGGGTTTCGGTCTGTGCAATCACAATAGAGGAGAAATCTTAGTCGTGGTAGTTATGACAACTTACTATCGGCGTCTCTGTGCATAGATTTGGTACATTAGCTCATGCTTTATGGTGCAAGTTAAGGATATTATACCTGTCAAAATAGTTTGGATACTTTTGTATCTGTCCTCAGGAATCTTTCGATATATCCTTTTTATGTAGCACTACTGAGGCAGAGAATTAGAACTGTTTATCCCGGAATTTTCTCTGTAATCTCGTTCAAATTGCCACAAAAACCATCATATGATTTTATGTGTAAAATTGGGTTTACCCAATCATATACTTTTATTGTTTCTATTTAGGGTTCGAGAAGTTGTAAATAATTTTCCCATCCGCTTGAATGATTTTGCATTTAAAAATAAACTACAATTTAGAACTCAAATCCTTTTGAGTACAATTAAGGTCCATGAGTAGACTTAATACAAAAAATATTACATCAAAAGATGTTACTACATCAAGAGAGAAATTTACTCCTCGAAATCCTCAACACCTAGAGATCGATGAGCAAGATCGACTTCGATTAATCTAGAATCTCTTGGTAGTATATACGGTGGGGTTGAAGAATGAGGGCAAAGTGATAAACAGGAGCAAGAACAGCTGGTGTTGCTGTTGTTGCGGTGGCCTCTGTTCTTTTTGTTTGTAGGGTACAGCAGTCACGGTCTTGTAATTGGCGTTGCGAGTTGCCAGACAACACTGCTGGGTCCGAGCCCGTGCCTTCAGCGGGACAGACCATTCTCAACTGATGTGTGGAGAAATCCAGTTTCAACCTCCAATGCGTTCCCTAGTGGAATTGTGGAGTTGAGGCAATCCGGTGGAGATGGTCCTTGAATAAAGGCGGACTAAATAAATATGAAGGCGACGCGGTATCGTGCTGCACAAACAAAACGGCGATGCAGTCCCGTACTGCTCATCAAAACGGCGACACAGTACTCGTGTTGTACAAAACGGAGACGCAGTACCGGGCTGCTATAAAACAAATCCAGGCTTGCACTTGACACTTCTCCATCGACACACGACATCCATCAGCGGTTTCACAACAGCAAGACGTAGCGGGTGTAGCAGTCCGGAGGCGACACAACACCATTTTGTTCCAAGATGGGTCGAGTAGCAGGGTGTCGTATGGCATGTGACCGTCAATCCACACCAAGGAGCGAGCGGATCATGGACAGACTTAATTGTTGTGTATGAGTCTACTTGAATTGTGGGAGGCTCACCCCTTTGTGTGAGCCAGCGAGTCTTATTGATTAGGTAGTATATTAGGTAGGTTTCTTATTAATAGTCCATCGAGACTACCCGTTATGCGGTTAGATCCTAGGATGATTGATGTACTGCCCGAAATTTATTAATGAGATGAGTTCCACTGCTCTTCAAAAAAAAATCTACATCGGATTGATGCTCTTATTTTCTTAGCATTGGAGATATTCTGAATATCCTATTAATGCGGAAAGTGTACGTATAACCGGTGGTTTGTCAAACCACCAGTGTGTACGTGTCAACTTCTCCACAATTTAATCTAAATTGACTATTAAATTATTTATGTAAAGACCAAGTAATATTTTCACATGATAATTATCAACAATAATTTACATTATTAAAATTTTTATTTTTGGACTGAAAAATTTGGGCATTTTAAAAGTTCCTAATCCAGCAATTAATTAGACCGGTTAATTTTTACCCGGTATCTGCAGGTAAAACGGCATTTATTTTTTATTCATATGATAAATACGGGTAAAATATGGATACAGGTAAAACGGGTATGTGCATAAATGAGTAATTTAAAAATACGGCCGGTTAAAACGGGTTGGGTCAATGGACTCATACGGGTAAAAGTGCACGGGTCTAACCCGCAGGTTTACCAATTTTAATATACCTTTTACCCGTTTCCAGCGTCACCATCTTCAGCCATGTTTGCTAGAGCTTATTTCTCGCTAAACTGAACTAGAAAAATAAAAAAATACTGAACTGAACTGAAATGTTTTTAAAAATACTGAACTGAATTGAAAAAAATAAAAAAACACTGAACTGAACTGAAAAAAATATAAAAATACAGAACTGTACTGAAAAATATAAAAATATTAACTGAACTGAAATAATATAAATATACTGAACTGAAATGAAAAAATATAAATATGTTGGATTGATTTGAAAAATATAAATATATTGAACTGAAAAAAAAAAGTTAAATATATTTATTTGAACTGAATTGAAAAAAATTAAATATAGTAAAAATATATATTATTAACCAATAAAATGAACTAAAAAAGTACTGGCATTGAAAATACTACTGATGGAGTTTTTAAGTGAGTATAGTATTATCACATGATAAATATTAAATTATTAAAAGATGCGGTTGATCTAACCACTGGTTATATATAGTGGCTCCCCTATTAATGTAGTACTAGCCAATAAAAGAAGAGAGAAAATGGGAAATCCAAAAGAAGGCTTTGTTTTTTATCAGACTACAGTGGACTCACGGTTGACCAATATCTCCTCACATTATCCAATTCATGGGCATAACTACAGCTTTATTTTGCTTAAAGAAACGTCTTAACCACTAAATCCTGAATATTTATTACCCAGCCTGGATCCACTACCCAGAATCCCTCCATCTCTCTAATAAAACACACACTCATCACACTTTACTCACGTCGCTACTCCACCTTTACTTTACTCTCATCTAAACCCGCCCATAAAAACTCAATGCACTCATAAATCCCACACTCACAGAAGAAGAAGCTGAGAAAAAAAGATGCGATTTTTACCACCCAATTCAGCAATGCCGCTGCTCTTCTTCTTCCTTCTCCTGCAGACCCTTTTCAGCTGCTCCAATTCTGCAGATCTGAGCAGCGACCGCGCCGCCCTTTTGGCCCTCCGCGACGCCGTCGGCGGGAGGACTTTCCGCTGGAACGCCACCGATGCCTCGCCGTGCAGCTGGCCTGGTGTGCAGTGTGAGAACAACCGCGTTGTGGCTCTGCGGCTCCCCGCTTCTTCCCTCGCCGGAGATCTTCCGGCGAGCACCGTCGGAAACCTGACTGTTCTCCGTACGCTCAGTCTCCGTCTCAACCACCTCTCCGGAGATCTTCCCGACGACCTCGTGCAATGCGCGGAGCTCAGGAACCTGTATCTCCAGGGGAATCATTTCTCCGGCCCCATTTCGCCGCTCCTGAAAATTCATTCCCTGGTTCGGCTCAATCTCGCCGATAATGGATTCTCCGGCGAAATTCCGGCGGGGGTCAGCAATCTGACTCGTTTGAGGACGCTGTATCTGCAGAGCAATAATTTTTCCGGGGAGGTGCCCGAGCTCGCTCTTCCCAATCTGGTACAGTTTAATGTCTCTTCCAATAGCTTGAATGGGTCAGTGCCGGAGAGCCTCCGGGGAATGCCGGTGAGTGCTTTTTCCGGCAACACATTGTGTGGGAGGCCTCTTGCTATCTGCCCAAAAGATGGTACTGCTCCTGCTTTTGCTGTTGGCAATGCGCCTGGAATTTTCGGCAAGGGTAATCGGAAGCACAAGCTCTCCGGTGGTGCGATTGCAGGGATTGTAATTGGGTCTGTGCTCGGGTTTTTACTTTTACTGCTGGTGATTTTCTTGCTGTGTAGAAAGAAGAGCAGCCAGAAGTCAAGGGCTGTTGATTTAACTTCCATTAAGCAGCAGCATTCCACTGATACTTCTGTTGAAAAACCGATTGTTGGGAGTGGAGAGAGCAATGGGAGCTTCAACAATGGGTATTCAGTTGCTGCTGCTGCTGCTGCAGCGCTGACTGCAAGTGGGAACCCGAAGGTGGATAATAATGGTAGCATAGGAGCAAATGGGGCAAAGAAATTGATTTTCTTTGGAAATAATTCTAGGGTTTTCGACTTGGAGGATCTGTTGAGGGCTTCTGCTGAGGTTTTGGGGAAAGGTACATTTGGGACTGCTTATAAGGCTGTGTTGGAGTTTGGGAGTGTTGTGGCGGTGAAGAGATTGAGGGATGTCATCATTCCTGAGGCTGAATTCAGGGAAAAGATCGAGGCTGTAGGGGCTATGGATCAAGAAAACTTGGTTCCTCTGAGGGCTTACTATTTCAGCAGGGAGGAGAAGCTCCTTGTTTATGATTACATGCCAATGGGAAGCTTGTCTGCTCTTCTTCATGGTAAATACACTGATTTTGTTCCCTCTTGTTATTCAAGATTAACCTTTTGATGTTGAATTGTCACCTACAATATTAGTATCGGAAATGCTATGTTTTGTTATAATGATAGTATGTATCAATCATGCAATGGACTGTTGATGAAGACAATAGGTGTTAAATTTAGTTCAAAATTGTTACTTGTTGAGTAATGAGTTGAGGCTTGAGTCTCTTGCCTCTTCTGTTGAGGTTTATTAACTAGACTCTGTTGCATGATTATCTTCTCTATGTATATACTTTCTTGAGCCTCTTTCCTCGCTTCATTGTCAAATGTTTATTGGATGATTATCTTCTCGATGAATATACTTTCTTCAGCCTCTTTCCTCGCTGCAATGTCATATGTTTATATCGCATGATTTTCTTCTTGATAAATTTACATCCTCGAGTCTCTTTTCTTGGTTCCTTGTCACATGGTTACTGCATGATTATCTTGTTGATAAATATACACTCTTGGAAGAGTTATGATTTTGCTTTTGCAATTACATACACGTCTCTGATGGGATGGGTATTGTTTGATAATATCTTGATTTAGGTAACAATGCAGCTGGTAGGACTCCATTGAATTGGGAGATTAGGTCTGGTATTGCCCTAGGAGCTGCTCGTGGCATAGAATACCTGCACTCTCAGGGCTCTGAAGTTTCCCACGGAAACATCAAGTCCTCCAACATCTTGCTCACAAAGTCTTACGAGGCACGCGTCTCAGACTTTGGCTTAGCTCACCTAGTGGGACCACCATCCTCACCCACTCGTGTTGCCGGCTACCGAGCTCCAGAGGTGACTGATCCCCGAAGGGTTTCCCAGAAGGCCGACGTCTACAGCTTTGGAGTGTTGCTTTTGGAGCTCCTGACCGGAAAGGCACCAACACACGCCCTCCTGAACGAAGAAGGTGTTGACCTGCCAAGATGGGTTCAGTCCATCGTGCGAGAGGAGTGGACTTCTGAAGTGTTTGACCTCGAGCTTCTCAGGTACCAAACTGTGGAGGAGGAAATGGTGCAGCTGTTGCAGCTGGCGATCGATTGTGCAGCTCAGTATCCTGATAACCGGCCTTCCATGTCTGAGGTTGCTAGTCGGATTCAAGAGCTCCGCCGTGCTAGCGTGCCAGAACAGCCAGATCAGGTGATTCCCATCAGTGAAACTGATTAGCATGTCCACTATTCTGTCATGTTAGAGCATCTATGTGTTGTTGTTGTTGTTTTTTAACTGTCAGGCAGGTTAAATTTTTATTTGTATGAGAATTGAATTTGACAGTGAATGTTCTTTGCTTTTTTTAGTGTTTAGAAAACAATTTATCCACCCTTTATTTAGGGCCCCTTGATGTTCTGTTCCATGGTTGCTGTAATTATTACTTCACTCAGCTTTCACTTTAGCTTTCTCCTTTCTCCTTTTGTACTTGAGACTTGAGATTGAAGCCTTTTTTAACTGTCTTGGATTCCTTTTCTAGTCCTACTAGATTATTATTATTAATTATTAGGGATTCAGTCATTTTGCCTTGATAAAGATTTCCAATGTACTCTAGTGGTCTCTATGACTTCATCCAAGGTTCAATTTAACCAATGACCATGTCTTTCTGGGAACCTGTTCACCTGTTTACTCAAATGAGAAAAAAAGCATTGTTATTTGGTGGAGTATTTAAAGCAGAGGCAGGACAGGATGATATTGTTGGCAGGTGGAAGGTTGATTTTGCATGTGGTTCTATAGTGAGAGTAGTTGATGAATAAAAGTACACAATTGCTGGTGGCTAATGAAAATGTCCATATTTAATGTAGTTCAGCCAGCATTCAAACCTACCTCAATTGAATGTGTGTAGCCCAAATGGACTATTTCACTCTCATCAATACTGTTGCACTTCTTGTTGTGTGTCACTTGTGTGGTGTTGACATTTTGAGACATTTCTCAAATCTGCCCTGATTTCATCATTTAGTTAGCTTATCAAGAGGGATATCATGCTTCTTGGAACTGATGTGACCTAATTAATTAGAGCATGCTTGAGAAATGTCCTGACCATGCACATGCATGCCGTATGTTACTTATTTGCAGTCCAAATTAAAAGTACGGCATGTATGTGGCATATACCTTAGTTTATTATGGATACGACGCTCTTGAAATCGTTTCACGGTGAGTTCACTTATCGACCCTCTTCTGATCGCGAGTTTTGAGAGTCAAATTTCACTAGTTCAATTTTGACACTTATTGACAGTTTTGTTACAATCTTGCACAAGTTTTCACAGCTGTGATTTGTCCCTTCCACTTTTTATAACCTTAAATGACAAGGATATTATGAACCCTAATTCGGAGATGACGGTTATTAACACGTTTAGACAATGTTAATTTGATACGTTGAGATAATACACGCTCAAGTTCATGCTTATTCTTGTAGGATTTTACACCTGTAAACTTGAGAAAGAAAAGGCTTTACAGACTAGAATGGTGGTCCAAGTCCAGCCTAAAACAACCTCAACATGAAAAATTGAAAATGAATATGGTGGCTTATCATAATCTTTTGTTTTCCTATTCTAAAGCAAAGTGCAATATAATATCCATTTGTCCAAAGTGTTACTTAAACCCTAATTGATTCAAAGTCATTAAAAATTAACAGAATATCTTTATTGATTACAAGACATGGAACGTTGTCCCTATTCTTTTTAGCTTATGTTTTGTTTAATACTACTGAATTAAATTTAAATGTACCGAAATAAACTGAAATAATTTAATTTCATTATATATCATTTAATGTGGTAGAGATATGATAAATTTTGATGAAAATATAATCTATACTAAACTGAACTAAATTTAAAAAAACTAAATGAAATTAAAAATAATAATTAATTGAATTAAACTGCATTAAACTGATTTTAGAAAAGTTTAAAGATAACATGACATTGATAATGAAATGATAGTCACTCAATATATCATATTAGAAATGATAGATAATAGTGTCGATTAATCAAATAACTTAAAATTGAGTGAAATTGCCGGATGGTGGTTTCTTTCGTTATGTTTAACCCAATTTATGACTTCTGTTGAAACATTAAAAAGTTTAATGGTGACTTTGTTGTGTGTCGATGAGCAAATTCAATGGTACCATCTCGTTTTTGAACAAACTTATAACACATTTTGATCAAACTTCACGGATCATGACATTTCATTTTTCTTCTTCCTACCATATCTCATTGGTCCCTGCTAAATCATTCATCAATAACTCCGAGCTCGGAGAGTTCAACACTTGAATATACATATATATATATATGTACATGGTTAAAAAGTCTAATATTTTATTTTTATAATTTTAAATAATGTATGAATGGACAAAAATATTACTAGATTTATTGTTTATTGGAAAATTACGTTTTCTACATAAACTGATTTTATAATTTTAATAATATTTTACACAGTGTTTAGTAAAATATTTGTTTAATCATCTAGGTTAAAAGATTAAAGCAAGAATATTAGTTGCCATTATAGGATGGAAATGGTGGTTGGGTGGGGGTGATTTATTTTTGTCTCCAGCCTAACGGGTGCCCTACAAAATTATTTGAAAGAACAAGAAAACATTTGAAAATTCTTTCATTTCATAATATCAGACGGTCGAGAATAGACTATATAAAGTGTTATGGAAAAGGTCTTTATATACAATACATGTGATGTTGATAAACTGTACTACAAGCTTTATTTACCATAAGTTATAACCTTCCTCCCTTTAATTCAGTTTCTCGTTACACATACTAATGGCCTGTTTAGTATAACTTATCTGAATATTTTTCAGTTCACCTCAATATTTTTCAGTTCAGTTTAATATTTTTTAGTTCAGGTCGGTATTTTTCAATTGAGACATGTTAATCGGGCCTAACTTTTTAGAAAAATTTGCAATTATTTGTAAGTTAGTTCTTGCTTATGATATTGATAATCAGATAATCTATATGCATTGTCAGAAAAAAAACAACTGCAGGCAGGCTTGTTGTTCACTCCAAGGTGAAGAACTTGTGGTGAGTGAAATTATGATGTTTGTCAAAGTCTGTTTAAAAGCAGCAATATTAATATAAGGTCGCTTTAAATGTATATAGATTAGGGTTTGTATCGGTATATATATATATATTTTTTTTTTTTGTCAAACAACACCTTTTATTACTACTGAACAGGATACATTACATGTTTTGTCAAATTATGCTCTTCAGCAATCAAAATTCTATCTACTTTAACTACATTTATATGTAAAAAATCTCTATAATTTCAAATCAGTTCCATTATTCTGAAAATAAGTAGTGATTTTATTTATTTTTTCTTTTGAAAGACCATCTACATTATATATACAAAATTATTCGCCGTGTCCTTAGAGAAGGTAATAAACGTGCTGATTTTCTAGCAAAGCACAACCTTACAAATCAGTCGAGTGACACTACACTCTTGCATCAGGCACCTGTTCCTTTAAAAGGATCATTACGCTAAATAAATTGGGATGTCCTCTATCAAAACTTATGATAACGCAGGATGATTATTTCACCACTAGATACCGCTATCTCTTTTTTGCTTTGCAGGATGGGAATAGCAGCCAGGAACCAACAACTGGAAGTGGAAGGATCTTGAAGAGCAAAACGAGCTTAAAACATCATATGTCTTTTGCACAACGGTGTGAAGAAGCTCGACATAAGCTAATTTTGTCAATACTATCTAGAAAATGGAACAGTTTTGCTGTCAATCTTACGGATTGCTAAGTTGTGTTTCGGTATTTGTTGACTTGATCACTAAGTTACTCCCGTTCTAGTGATTTGATGCTTAAACTTGATACATTTCATTCACTTAGATCATAGAGAAGAGGCATTATTTTTGGTCATTCTTTTATTCTTTTTCATAGCTTTTTGGTTTATGATTAAAATATTAATAGGGAACCAAATTCAGACAATGAAAACAACTGTAGCTTCGGAGAAGTGTGCAACATTATGATTTGAATTGAGATGCACGAGTTCTTTTGTATCCAATCGGCACCCACTCTGTATGGATCTCTTTGATTTCCAGCTTTGTGCAGAAAAATTCTTGACCAGATTATATGATTATGCCAGCATTTGCTTATGCCTTGTGAAATGTCATCATGTTCATCTGAATCCACTTTTCATCATCATAATCATTAGTTTTATGAAATGAACTGTGATAAATGGTCTGAATCAACAATTTTCAAATCCATAAAACAAGGTTATATTATCAAATCCATCTTCATATAATCATATGTATATCTAAAACATCACCATACAAACCAACCTTACAAGGAGTTACAACAAACTTAGCCTCATAGTAAAGGCCAAGTCATGAGCTGCTTGAACACTTCTATACCAACCTTCTGAACAGTAATTATCACCCTACGTTTCTCTCTATTTCAACTACACTTAAATAGTTTTCTACAATTGGATTGTGCAACTTTTCTACGGCCAAAAATAGATGACATGATGATGACCACCTCATAAATTACGATTCCCCGAAGAATCTTCTTTGGAACCTTTTGAGAGCAAATCGTAATTGATTGAGGCAAGCTGAGAGAGATTCTGAATGGAGCAGAGTCACAGAAGTGAAGAATTGTGTTAGTGTGAAAGAGCAATCAAGAATATCCAGAATTTGCAACTGAATTGTGTAATCAGAAAAATCCATTACCTTGAATGAAAAATTGCTGAACGAGTAGTTGATAGAATTATTGGACTCAAATTCTGTAAGACCTACGCATTCATCTTCCACCTATTCACCATAAACAAAGGATGAGTAAGCAGTGTATGAAGAATTCCAATAATGAGAGGCGGGAAAAGGATACCAGTTCATCATGGCGGTTGCTATGACAACTCCCACTACCACTCATACTGCTACCATCATCGCTGGAGTTTTCGAATTCACTGGCAGCATAAACATGTTCTTCTGAAGCGTTCCATGAATACCGACTGGTGAAGTAACTTGTGTCCAGTGCACTTTCCGAAGCAGGGACAAATGCAGCCTAGACACAGTATAAACGGGTGAATAAAATGATGGTGATAGGCTGATACCTTTACGTTCAATATGAATTTAAATGTTCAATAATAAAGGAACCCACTACCTTTTGTCTTGCTAGAGTGTCCCAGTTAATGTCCTGGAAAAATGGATGCTGCTTCACCTGTAAAAAGGGTAAACCTGCACTTATGAGTGATCCAAACAGCTGACAATATGTTCAACTTAACAGACTGTTGCCTAGATTACCTCTGAAGCTCCTTTAGCTCCAAGCCTCTGATTTGGATCTTCCGTTAACAACCTAATCATAAAGAAACATGGCTTCTAATTGTTGTTTGATTTGGTTCTTATAAAGGCCAATACTATTAAAACAGCATTCACACAAGAATGGAAAATACAGTTGCGCATAAATTGATTACCAGAGATAGATATGAAGTGTGCAGAGTTTCTCTTACCGATCAATCAGATCTGCTGCATCAGGGTTCATCTCTTCAGGCACCCGCGGCCAGGGTATATTACGATTCAGAATATTGTCAAAAATTTTCTGGAAGCCAAAACATAAACAAGATTCAATATCCATAGTTACCCCATAAAGCACAAACAAACTACTTTAGCATATCTCAAAAACAATAATCACTTAAAAAAACCAATTATAAAAATCTGACAAGATGAGAACCTGTGGATGCTCAGCATTGAAAGGAGGGATGCCAACAATTAACTCAAACAAGATAACGCCAACTGACCACCAATCAGCGGTAAACCCTGTCAAAAGCAATGGAGAAAACATCACCCACATCATTTTAGGAAGGGAAACATGTATTATAGATTGAAGCTTCAGCAACACAACACATTTTTTTGCCCTTCATCTTAGTTGAAGTAAGGAATACCCCACAACAATATTTATGATAATCAGATTCGTCAAAAACAAGTTAAAGATAAGAAGCATGTTAATATTAAAACATACCATGTCCCGTTCCCAGGAGAATCTCAGGGGCCAAATAATCAGGTGTACCAACAGCAGAACGCTTTTTACGCCTGTCTTCACTCTCAGATTCAGATAAACTAGCGTCATCCTCTTCCATTAAGGATGTACCACTAGCTGCTGGACCAGATAAATCATCAGTGCTGTTGATGAGACCTACTTTAGAGAGTCCGAAGTCTGTTAACTGTATGTAGAGGAGGAATATGTATCAAATTTACTATTATTAATAGAAATCAAGAAAAACAAGATTTGGAGGGAGTCATGCACAAAATGATTACACAAACAATTTACATGTATCAAATCAAATTAAGTACTGGTACTACTTAAAATATTTATGTCTGTCCCTAGTTCCCTACAGTAACTTTTAGTTCGAGATTTTGGGTTACAAGTTCCCTACAGTAGTAAGTAGTACCTTCTATGAAAATTGATGCAGCTAAGGGTCCCTTACAAACCTATCAAACCATCTTAAGCATGTTTATGCGTTTCCTCGTCAATGAAACTACTACCACTTGCCTGCTTCCACCGATCACATTACTTATTATTTTACTTGATTAAAAAGAATTTTTACAAAGACTCTAGGATAGAGGAACTTAAGAATTAAGTCATTCACTGTCACAATATAGATGGTAGCATTTTGTCCCAGTCGACTCAGTCTATTTAAATTCCACATATAACATCAAATCATTACTTTACTTCTTGAAGGAAAGACCAAAAACCTTTCAAAGTTCAGTTAGGTGAAAGCCCATCAGTGCACAAACTACAGTAAATCATTTTGCTTGTAAATAAATGCTTAGTGACTCAAGATTCTACGTAATATTCGCACTGGATTTTTTATAGCAACTTCTACCCCCCCCCCCCCAAATAGTATCTAACCCTAATATTTATCAATGAATACCACATGCGAATCGTGTCTTACTGTCTTTCCCCGATAATGCTCACATAGTTTTCTAATTTAATGAAAATTTCAGTTATAGACTTTCTCTATCATAAAAATACATCAATTTTCTATGACATCAGTTTCTTTTATTAACCTAAATTTTCTAAGCATTCAAACAAATAAGGAGCCCTCAGCAGGTCCATGACGCCATTCTAAAATGTCTAGGACCCATGACTAGTACAATCCATCAACTCTAAAGTACACTATTGAAAACAGGAAGCATATCTGTCCACAATATTTGATTAATGTAGAATGCAACTAATGACTAAGAGGCTAGAAATCAACAAAAATCGAAAGAGATACAGAAAACTGAATTTTTCCATTTCTAACGCGATGATTTCAAGCCTTTATACATATTATAAAATGCAATATATACATATACATATATACATATATATACACACACATATATAACCCTCACCTTTACATGACCATCATGAGCAATTAGTAAGTTGTCAGGCTTTAGATCCCGATGAACAATACGCATTGAGTGCAAATATTCTAAAGCCAGAACCTACCAACACAGAAAGTTTAGTAGTTGAAGTGGTGCTCAAACAGTAGAGATTGCCAACAAATACAGAACTTACAACTTCAGCAATATACACACGAGCCACATCTTCATCTAAGCAACCCAGATTTCTCAGTAATGAATAGAGATCCCCTCCGTTCAAATACTCCATCACAAGATATAAATTCTCACGACAAGTAAATGAATAGAAAAATCGGACCTAAAAAAGAATTTGAAAATTAAAATTAGATTGGCTCTTAATGATAAATGCATAGATGCTGTTCTAGGATGACTTGCTCACCACAAAAGGATTGCGAACAGTGATTAAAATATCTCGCTCTGCCAAAATACTTTCAACAGCGTTCTTCCTTATCATATCTGCCTTCTTAAGAACCTGGAAAATCATGTGAATGCCAATAAGTAGGTTGACACTTGGAAGGTGGGATGATTAGCTAAAAAGTGGGATATAAAGTACCTTGATTGCAAAGAGATCACCAGTTGTTCTCTTTTTTGCAAGGAAAACCCGGCCAAAGGCTCCACGACTAATTGGTTTGATAATTTCAAAGTCATCTATTGATGTACGATCTCTATTAGAATGTACTGGACTTGTTCGTAAACTCCGAACAACATCGTCTTCCAGTGGAGCATCTTCATCTATAATTGTGCTTGCTAAATCTACTTTGTCATCATCAACAAGCTCACAGAGTTGCAAATACTTTTCCCTAGATAAACAAAATTATTTACAAATTTCAGATAATCGATATAGGAAGGTAGGGAAGCACTACTGTTACACAAACCTCAAACACTACTGTGAGGAACTCTTAACTAAAGAATAACTTGAGCAAAAAAAGCAAAAAATTAACACACCTAATGAGCTTCTCTATGCGTGCTCCAAAAGTCTCAACTGTAAGGGCGTCCAGCTTTCGGCGTCTAATGACCACACTCAAATCCTCAAGACAAGTGAGCATATATTGTATCGATCGCTCATCCTCCAGTGGAGTATTTGCCACACAACGAGCAATATCAGCAAGTTCATTCATCTGCAAACGAGGATACTAAATTGCATCAAGTCACACATATCTATCTACACAGATACACAAAAGGATGCCGGGAAATCTAAGAGTTTAGGATAGGTTCCTTGGAATTTTATCTTCTTTCTTAGAGAGGCTTCCAGTGCCCTCATTTGATAAAATAAATAAACAAATAAATAAAGTTTTTAGCAGTCCCAAGTTTAAAAATATATTTCAATATCTGTTTATTTAAAAAATATATATTTTCTGCTCCAGCAATACAAAGTAAGATGTATCATGTCTCAAAAATACAGCAACAGTTAAGCCTATGCAACTAGCAACCCCATATTCTAGCTGGTAAAAACAGTCCCTTCCATAATTCCAGTCTGCTAGCTTAATTTACAGCACTATAAGAATTACATCTTGAACCATTTAGAATGGGACATCAAAACCACAGGAGAACTTGTCTAAATTTCCTCTCCCCAGTACATAAAAAGAACATCTAAAATTCAATATCAGCTAGTGGATCAAACACATAATAAGATAAATAAACAAAAAGTGCATTCCTTTGAATGTACAAATAAGTGGACATACTCAGATTCACTCACATTTCCCATGTGTTTATTCATGCAAGTCCTCTTCATCAGAAGTGCACAACAGGAAAGATAATTCAAAAGTAAATTAAAAACTGGATGCTCAGAGAACATATAATGATACTACATGCTCTCACAAATAACACCCAATATAGAAAAAACAAAGAGGAAGATATTAAGTGACGTTTAAACAGAAGAGCCTACCTGGGGAACATCATCATGTTCAGAGTAAGCACCCTTTCCACTCAGCAACAAGTCAATTTGACTAGTTCTTGGTGTCATCAATGGTGACCTAGGTGTAATGCTGCCTGCAGATGAAGTGGTCATTCCTTGATCTGACTTGGGGCCAAACCTAGTTTTATAAGATGACAGACCCTTGAGGTCATCCATAAATGCTGAATTATCTGCTTCCGGAAAACAGTCCAGCATGTCCGCTGAACCTCTTCGAGACCAATCACTAAGTTTAGGAGACAATACTTCAGAGTCTTCTGTCATGCTTGAGTTTGAAACCTTTGCAGTCACAATCTCTGGACTTCCTACATTCGGTTGAAAACTCTTGTGCGAAAAGGTTTCCGTCAACTTGTCAAGAGTTTCAGCAATCCTAACCAGGCGATCATTGACACTCAGACCCTTTTGGTCGCAGCGATCAGCAATTGCACATATCCTAGAATGCTCTTCTACATGCAAAGTCGGGACCTCCTCTTCACATATACGACAGATAATTGAGCTACCATCAGTGACATTGGGTTGGTCTCCCCAATAGCCCCAAGACACTTGATGCCGATGTTTAGGCTCTGCAGAGGAATGACCTTGCGCTTCTTTGGCAGAAAGTATTTCGGGAGGCTTAGCGTTTACAAGATCCCCATCACTCATTCCTCTCCTGCTTAACATCTTGGGAACTTCAACATTCTGCTCCTTTGGCAGAATAGCTTCTTTAGGGCTTTTAGCCACAGGAGAAGGAAATTTTTTCCAAGAAGACATGCGGTGGTCTCTACTAGCTGG
Organism: Sherardia arvensis; assembly: GCA_948330725.1. NCBI lineage: Eukaryota > Viridiplantae > Streptophyta > Magnoliopsida > Gentianales > Rubiaceae > Sherardia > Sherardia arvensis. Next base: position 31,027,664 of record OX415240.1, read on the forward strand.
GGAGTCTAGGTCTTTAACAGATTCAATAGGTGATAATAGCAATTTTCCAGGTTTTATATCATTTCCTTGTTTCCATTCTAAACCATGCTGCTCTTGACTATAAGATTTCCGAGTAGAGGGTCTTAATGCTTTTGAAGCACTAAAGACCTTTGCATCAGCTGACAGGTCATGAGATTTGCGACTGGCTGCAGGATTTAATGACTGACGAAGCTGAATGCTTGGTTCATCTTCAGGAAACGCACTTTCCTTGTGGAACTGCAACAATCTAGTACACCTTGTGAGTATGAAAAGCATACGAGTATGCAGCTGTTTCAGCACACCCATTTGAAGCTCCTGACGTTTATCATCCAACTCTTGGACAATGCCTTCACACTGAATCCAAAATTCCCCAGGCCGGGCCATAGCACATTTCCGGGCCAATATTAGCAAGTCCTCGATAGTTTCTTGCCATTCTGGATGGATTTCAGCATTCTTTTCCAAAACCCCAACCAAGTCTGCAGCAAAAATATGCAGATCTGCATCAACTTCTTCCTTTGCTTTGTCAAATCTAGTCCGGATCATCCCTAAAACCTCCTGTAAGGACCCAACATCATTATTGCAACAACAGACTATCAAAGTAGAACAGAGAGATAATTTTGGAGAAAAAAAAACTACTCACCTCCAGGTTATTTAAGCCTCGAGGCTTCCAGAATGGGAAAGGCCGTACACCTTTTGAATTCAGTTCATGGGAGAAGCTCTTAATATCTCCTGGATGCCTCTTCCTGGGTGCACTTGTAACACGGAGTATTGCTTGAAAACGGGGAGATTCTGATTCTTTGGGGTTGTCACATTCATATGATGTCTACAAAATGACATATTATTGATATAACCATCAAATGAAGTGAATACATCTATAGTGCGGAAACTCATCCAATTTATTTTCTTACCTTGAGCTCTGGAGTAGTAAAAGAATCTGAAGTTCTAGGGCCTCCAGAATTTCCCCACGATGCATTGAGTTGTCCTGTGAAATCATAAGAAAAGTAAATAGCATAAAAAACAAAAACTCGAAAACAGAATACTAACGTATGCAATTAGGAGTTCCATTTATTTTCCCATTAACAAAATGAAGCAGCAAATGTTTATGAATGCTGTCAAACAGGGCAACACATTAACACAGAGATAATGCCCAACAACAGATTTAAAGGTGCCCAGGTATATGATTCGATTAATATAACAAGAAACTAAAGTCAATTCTACTGCATCTTTATCCAAAAATTGATAAAACAGAAAATTTACTCACCCTTTACCATGTCTTTCACCACAAACCACAATCAAGAATTTATCCCCTTTATTTCCACATCATTTCTTTATTATGGTTCTGTAATTTACAGTCTGATGGGACATTAAAAGGTCTCCTATATATGCATCTAATGTAAATTATACATGTTTCTTTATTATCTACTAGGGAGCATTAGGTAGCCCGACTTCTGATAGCCAAGGAAGGCATCTCATTATGCTTGTGAGATTACCAGGCTACCAATTTTAAATAGCATGAAATTGGAACCAAGCAAAATCAGACTTCTAAAGTATAAACTTGTTGCACCTCACGAGCGATAAATTCACCATCAATATCATTCATAAACAATGTGCCAAAATCCAATTGAACGTGTTAATTGTGCCACGTTATCTAATCTTTGTACTAAATGTTCAATAGCAAATTTCCATACTTATTAATAAATGTGCCACGTTACCTATACCTGTACTAAATTTCCGATAGCGAATATGTGCCAAAAGCCAATTATGGGTCAATGGTGCCACATTTTCTAGCTCTTGTACTAAATGCTCAATAGTGAATATTCATACCAAATGTTCAATAGCAAATATTCACTCCTAGTAAAGGTTTCAAAATCTTATGCATACAAAATGTGCCACTCTATCAAACATTCGTAAACTGATCATACCAGCTTCAGAAGACTCCGTCCTGTTCTGAAACCTCGACCGAACTTGCACACGAGGGCTCTGATCCAGTCCACTCTCGCTCGACATGCTATCTGAATCAACCCAGCCTGCATTTTCTACTTTACCAACTTTCTTCTTTTTCTCCTCATCGCCAAGGGGCTTCGACAGCTTACTAGACCCCAAATTGCTCCCTTTATCCCTCCCACTCCCGAACCCAAAAAAGCTCTCTTGGGGCAATGGCCCTGATCGAGTCTTGATCTTGTTCAATCCCAGAGAAGAAGCAACAATCGGCGACATTGACGAAGCAGCAGGAGCAGCAGGGGCAGCATCCTTCTTCACCTTCCCGGCCACCAAATCAACCCCGAACCCCTTTTTGCTCTTGAGCCCAGAAGAAAACCCCTTCCCCAAATCCTTCCCCTGCACTCCACCGGAAGCTTTAGCGAGAGCCTCCTTAGCTTTGACATCCTTCTTATCATCTCTGAACCTGAGGCTACTGGTACCAGGTGTAACAGGGGAATTGTCCTTGGAATTGGAGGCGGCGGAGAGGGACTTGGTCTTCTTCTTATCCAATCGGATCGGCGATGAATTGGAGCCCAGTGATCGAGGGCTGCTAGAAGATCCTCCATCGGGGCTGGAGGTGGAGTCTGATTTCTTGGACGAAAAGAACCTGCCTTTGAACACCATTTCCGCACAGCTATTTCAACAAGTTGGTATGAGTGATTAGTTTTAGAGAGAGTGAATTTGCAGCCCCAAGAGGCAGCAGCGCAGCAACATGCAGGGCTGACGGTGTGGACTATGGCGCAGACATTTGGTGGAGACGATGTTGAAAAAATGGGGAAAAGATGGCATTTTTATTGAATATTTTGCATATATATAGGGAGAGGGGAAAAAAAGAGTTTTATTTATAGTAGATAGATTTGGACCAGATTAGATTGGACTAAATTGGATAAAAAGTGGGGTTGAAATTGAACAAAACAGTTACAGGCCATGAAAATTGAAAAGACTACGACAGTTCTGTAGGTTGAATCTCTGCCCTTCTTGATTTCTTTTTTTTTTGGGTTATCATATCACACGAACCTTCACCTTGAATATTTACTAATTAGTCCATTTGGGAAAATTACCAAACCAATCAAAATACCTAACCAAGTTTGGCTGGTCATCATTAGAATAAGTTTTATTTGCACGCAATACATATATACATATATGAAAATATATGAAAGTGAAATTATATAGTTTTACATCCTGTTACGATCGAACTTTTTAATCTCCAAATTTTATCCTACTAATATTTTCGTTGAAGGTATGGAATAATTATTACGATACGTTCATTCAATGTATTGTTTCACGTTCTTTTCCTCGTGGATTGTAGTAAAGATTAAGTTTAATTTTCGATATTAACTAAGGTGTTCTTAAAATGTTTTTTCAGATATCCAAATTTGGATATGCTTTTGTTGTGATCTTTTTATATAATAGCAGTCGACGAAGATGCTCCTCTTGTACTCATAGAGTATGAGATGTCAAAGAAAGAGTAATGATCCGGCTGTTTTTCTTATATAAAAGTTAATAGAACCTTTTATTGGTATAATTTCTAAGGAAATAGGTGAGGCAAATAAGCTATCCAATTTATAGGGTTGGGGTAATTTTTGTCCAAATTAATATTTGATGTTCATGGTAGGTAATTTTTTGAAATCCCATATAAATATATTAGAATTAAGGAAAGTATCTAAGACTATTACATAGATTTCTACTAAGGCTTGTGGCCATCCTATGCTCCTCACTAAGGGAGGAGCGGTGTACCTTAATAACCTCAAATTCCATACTGGAATTGAGTATTAGCCTAATGCTATTGATGATCCCCTTGACCTCCATAGGGGCCAAGTCGGGATTTTTGATTGATTTCTGAAACTCCGTGGAATCTGTTACGATGTTCACTCGTTGGATACCATGTCGTCTTCCTACTTTTAAGGCTCTCCAACAGGTTTCAACTTCCGATTCCAAGGGTGTGACTGCTGTAAAAATAGTCCGAGCCTGATATGTGTGTGTGCAAGTCCCATCCTGGCTTCCAGATTCTCCAACCGCCAGCTCCAAGGTTCATTTCACGCCTGAAGGATCCATCAAAGCTGATTACACATGCTTGGGGTAGTCCTTCGGTTGATGATCCATTTCTAATGTCCTGCACAGAAATTTGCCTGCTTGTACTGTGATCTGTCCTTGTTTCTAGGGGAGTTTGGCTTCCTGCATCTTCCTCTTGGTGGTAGTTATATTTGAGTATGAATTCCAGCTCCGCCTGAATATTTTGTGCACACTGGACTGGTGAGGTGTCTTGTTGTTGGAAAATTTTTGAGTTCCTCTGTTTCCAGATTTCCCATAGAGTAACAATGAGTTTGATCACCTGATCGGATTCCTGTCTGCTCATTACCTCATTGAAAAACCAACAGTTGAAAGGTGTGTCAAGAGGTTGGTGTAACTGGGCGGTCGAGGCAGTCCAGATTTGTCTGGAAGAGTTACAAGTCAAGAAGAGGTGTTGTTCATCCTCTCTGGCATTATGACACCGGCAACAGATAGCATTATCATCTAGTCTTCTCTTTTCCCTGTTTGCACCAGTAGCCAGGCTCCCTGTGATCATTCTCCAAGTAAAAATGAGTAGTTTTTGCGGGATATTAAGCTTCCAGATTCTACACCAGAATTTTCTAGCTGTTGGACTTAATCTGGTCTGGTGGTTGTTGCCCTCCAGATCCCCCATTGCCTTGTGATAGCCAGATTTAGGAGTATACTTGCCATCTCTGGTGCACGCCCAATAAGCTTCATCTTTACCCTGGAGATCCACATGTATTGATTGTATATGAGGGATTAGTTGTTGAGGAAAGATTAACCTGAGTAAAGGGAGTCTCCATGACGCATTCTGTTGATCAATGAGATGGCAGACTCTGAGGTTTGTGTGGGTGGATACTATTGTTGTGTTCTGAAGTGTGTTTTGGGTTGTGGGAATCCATTGATCATGAATCTGTATGGCTTTCCCATCTGCCACCTTCCATTTTAAGTTCTTCTTCAGCAGCTCGGCAGCCCATAAAACTGATCTCCAACCCCATGAGTCTCCTGGTTTTGCCCCAACTTTAAGGATGTCATCATGCCTGAGATATTTGGCTCGATATACCCTTCCAAGTAGCGAGTCCTTATTTGAGATGATGTTCCAAGCATGTTTTGCAAGCAAGGCCTTGTTCATTCCTACAGCAGACCTTAATCCTAATCCCCCTTCTGATTTTGCCTTGCACACATATTTCCAAGATTTCCAGTGCAATGTTCTTCCATCTAACTTACCACCCCAGATGAAGGCTGCAGTCATGGCATCCATTTTCTTTAAAATAGTTGTTGGAATTCTGAAAATGCCCAGAGGATAGATTGCCAATGACTGAAGCACATGTTTTGCCATTGTGATTCTCCCAGGAATATTCAGCAGCTTGGTCTTCCAAGAATCATATTTGTGCCTGAGCTTTGAGGCCAGGTGCTTGAAAATCTCTGTCTTGTTCTGATTAAAAAGAACATTATTACCCAGATATGTGCCCCCAATACCATAGGCTTGGATGTTGAGATGTCCTCTTAGACAATTCTGGTCTTCAACACATGTGTTGGGGCTGAAAAATATAGCACTCTTTTCTGTGTTCAGCTTCTGACCTGCTGCAGATGTGTATACTTGTAGGATGTCTCTAAGATCCCTAGCTGCCTGTTCAGTGCATTTAGTAAACAAAAGGCAGTCATCTGCATACATGACATGTGTAATCTGTGGCCCATTTCTGGAAACCTTGATCCCCAATGATTTATTAGCTGATACCAATGACCTGAGTCCAGCTGATAGGAATTGTTGGCAAATTATGAAGAGGTAGGGGGAGAGAGGACATCCCTGTCTTAGTCCCTTAGTTGGGGTAAAGGAATGGCTTAGTGATCCATTCATCACCACCTGATAGGAGACTGTCTGAACACACAACATGATGGTCTGAACCAGTTCCCTGGGAAGGTTGATGAAATTTAGAGCTTTCTCCAAGAATTGCCAAGATACTCTATCATAAGCTTTGCTCATATCCAACTTTATTGCAGCCAAGCCTTGTTTTGCTGTTTTATATCTTCTGATGTGATCAATCACCTCATGAGCTAGCAAAACACTTTCAGTTATTTGTCTACCTGGTACAAAACCATTTTGTGATTGATCAATCAGTGACTCCATGTGTGATTTCAGTCTTCTGGCAATTATCTTTGCAATTATCTTGTATTTGACATTGCAGAGAGAAATAGGTCTGAAGTCTGTCACCATTTTTGGGAGCTTCTTCTTAGGAATCAGGATGATTTGTGTTTTGTTCCAGTGTATTGGGAAGGTCTGCCCCTTCAGTACATCCAGTATGGCAGATGTTAGTTCTGAACCCACCTTGTTCCAGTATTTCTTGACGAAACCAGTTGGGATTCCATCTTCCCCTGGTGCTCCCCATGATTTCATATCCCTCAGGGCTTCCCACACCTCTTTACTGGTGAATTCCTTGCTTAGTTGGTCCACCTGTGCTACTGTGAGTTTTCTATCATTTGCTTGGAATAATGAGTTCCAAGTTGCCTCTAAGCCCTCCTGATTGTTGCTAGAGATGTGAAGCTGTTCTGTCAGAATGCCTTTCAGATGATTTGTCATTTGTGATAGCATCTCCTTTTGATCAGTTATCCATTCTCCCTCAGGTAGAAGCAGTCCCTGGATTGTGTTGGTTTCTTTTCTTCTGGTAGCCCATTTGTGGAAGAACTTGCTGTTTTTCTCCCCTTGATTCATCCAATTCACCTTGGCCCTTTGTTGCCAGTAGTCAGATATCTGCTGTTCCAATTCTTTCTTCTGTATGTTCAATGCCTTAATTTTCCCATCATTAAAAAACAGTCCATTTCCTCTCTGCAATCTCTCTAAATCCTTCTCCAGCCCTGCCAGTTTCTTTTCCATGTTACCAAAAGTTCTTCTATTCCAGTTATCCAAGTGCACTAGTAGGAGTCTCAGCTTGGTAGTTAACACATCTTCACCTGATTCTTGAGTGTGATCCTGAAAGACATTATCCCACACCCTATCCAAGATTTGCTTAGGGGGTTCCATATTAGCCCAGAAAGATTCAAATCTAAGTTGTTTCTGAATTCTGTGAGTTGATGTGACTAACCTCATAAGTAGAGGACTGTGATCAGAGTGGGAGAAGGCTAGAATTGTTACCTTTGCTGACTTCCACAAATTTAGCCATGCCAGGTTCCCAAATGCCCTGTCCAGTCTTTCCACAATTGTATGTATGTGGTTGTTGCTGTGAGTTAGACCATGTATACCACAGACCATCTGAGTCTAGCTCTTTAAGATGATGCAGTTCTAGAAATCTGACTAATGCATGTTGAGGAGTCATCTGTACAGGAACTCCTCCTTTTTTATCTGCCTGAGATACTACTTGATTAAAGTCTCCTGAAATGATGCATGGAAAAACTGAGAAATAATGCAGATTACCCATCTGATTCCAAAATGCTGGCCTATCTTGGGCTAAAGGGGGACCATATACCACTATTTGGCACCACCTCTTCCCAGATGCATTAGAGACTAGGCTAACAATACTATTGCTAGATGCAGATTCTATGTCTACCACAATGTTATTTGACCAAAATAAAGCTAAGCCACCTGATCTTCCAACTGCATCTACTATTCTTGACCTCCTGAAATACGTCTTTTCCTGCCACTTCTCAAAATGTGTTGCAATGGCCTTGGTTTCTAAAAGGCACAATATTTCAGGTTGATACTTCTTGATGAGTTGGTCGATCTTCTTCATTGTAGAGGCGTTGTTGCAGCCCCTACAGTTCCACACTAGAGTCGTCATGGCTGCTGAGGTGATTGATTTGGTTCAATCACCTGAAAACCTGCAGTTGAGGCTCCCCCTCCAGCCTCCTTCAGTACTGGCAGTCTTGTTGAGGACACCTCCTCTCCTCCAGTGCTGGTCAATGGGTCTTCACTGTCTTCCTTTGCCAGTTCCAGAATCTCCTCAATCTGGTCCTCTCCAATCTCATCCGAGCTATCCACTGTTTCCTCCTCCCTGGTGCTCTCCTCTGACTGGATGACCAAAACCTCTCTCTCCCTCCCAGCTATGTAACTCGCCTGCTCCTCTTGGTCTGAGTCTGGTGCAATTTGCCTCTCCTCACAATTCTTGATGATGTGGTTCAGTATCACCTTTCTGCGTTTAGGAGAACGAACAATATCTGGCTGAGGTTGCTCCGAGTTAGCTCTCTTTCTCTGCTGGACGACTTCATTCTGTTGAATTGGCTCTGATGATGCTCTGTGCACTCCTCGCACATTCCAGTTATAGGTGACATCCACCCTCACAATCTCCGAGGCATTGTTTTCCATAATATCTGGGCGATGAAATTGCTCTACAGTGCCTGTTTCTACCACATCTTCATTTTGGCTTTGCATCTGCTGGGTATGGTGACTGGCCGTAAGATCTTGTGCAGGCCTAGATGATTGCCCCACCTCAAAGTTTGGTCTTCTACGCCTCAGCACAAACCTGGCAAAACCTCTTCTTTTCCTACCTTTGCCGCCTGGCTGCACCATTTTCTGTTTCTTCTTGCTCATGTCTTGTCCCTCTTCCTCCTGAGTTCTCTCTCTTTTCCGACCTCGTTGACGTCCAATGACTATTGCTGGTCCTCTGGTCTGCCTGGAGGAAACCGATATCGAGTCCAGAGATGATGCATCTGAGTCGCTTTCATCAGAAGAGATGACAATGACCTCATTTTCTTGATCACCACCCTCTTGACCTCTCTCCGGCAGCTGATCCAACCATTGTACCTGTTGCACCGACGGGGGAATCTCTGAGATGGCTCCGGCCCATCCTGGTATGGCCTCGGCTCCTCTCACTGTGACCCTTAGTTGCATCCCCTCAGAGTTTCCTTGTAAAGCAGACTCCATGATCGCCGTGAGGGCATCCTCAGCTGCTTCCAGATTACGCAGGTCCACTGTTACCCGTTGCAACTCCGCTCTTATATTTTGTTCCAGTTCCTCCTGTTGTCTGACCCAGGCCCCCAAGTCTTGGACCTCTACATTTTGCAGTTGCGGGTTGTAGTTTTCTTCATCGATTAGCATGTCAGTTGGTTGTGGCTCCTGTCTGGGAATTTGCTGTTGTGGTTCTCTATCTTGTTCCCCAAAATAGGGATCAAAGGTCTGGCTCGTGGCTTGAAAGGGGGAGCCTTCCAGCCTATCTCCAATCGAAAATCTCTTGCTGTTCCCCGGCTCCATCCTCATTGAAATCAGAAAGACCTCCTGCACATCTCTGTCTCTCATGTGCCTGTATCTCAGGCGCCTAGTCTCCATATAGTCTACTGGGATGTTTGTGTTTCTGTGCTTGCGCCTGTGGTTGTATGCTCTTATGTCACCAACAAACATTTGGCGCCTAGGATCATACACGATGTTGACTCCTCTGAGCTCGAAGTGGGAGCGAACCTTATGTTCAATGAATTCATCCAGAACCTCATCACTCACAATCGGACACCTACTCATCAAGTGTCCAATGACCCCACATCTGCGGCAAACTCTAAACACTCTCTCATACTGTACCGACACCCAGATCCTCCTATGCTCCGGATTCTCCACATATTCAAGATTAACATAGAATCCAGTTACCAGTGGTTCGCCCGGCACCACCCACATAGTTGCTCTCAAATATGACACATTTCTGGCCGATGGTGGTTCGATCTCCACATCTATGACATATTCCGCCATATTCGCCGCTTTAATGGCAGCCATTGGCGCAAATGCTTCAGCCGGGAGGCCATGGAGCTGAACCCTCACCTTTACCTTCTCCATACGAATATCTCTCAGCACGATCCCTGCGCCCTATCTCCTGAAAGCCAGCAGACTTCCCGCAATGGCGTAGGGACTGCGGTGGAGAACCGCCAGCGCTTCCTCACGAGAATCAAACTTAACGACAAAGAAGTTACCATACCTATGGATTATCTCCGCAGTAACTGCCCAGAAGTTTCGAAAATAAGCCTCCACCATCTCCTCCGAGAAGCTTCTGGAGTCCAGGCAGTATGCTAGCAAACAGTTTTGTTCCACCGGGATAGACGCATCGATGTCTTCCCTTGTCAGCGTCAGGACTCCACCTCTTCGAGTCGGTCGAGTGTACATATCAAAATTTATTCCTTCTGCATTCGGTTCCCTATGCTCCTCTGAATAAGCTGAGCCCGTTGGAGATAGAGCTCTCTCTTCCGTGTTCATGGATTGGCTATCTCCCATCTTAGTTTTACTGGGATGTTGAAAGTTAGGTTGAGTGTTTGATTTGTTAACTTGTTTCCAAGTATCAATGAATATTTAATTTAGTGTATTAATCCACATTTAATTCATGCAACCAAAGAGATAAAAATTGAGAATTAATGAGTCGTTTATTTCTTTGGTCATATTAATTTGTTCTGCATTATACCTTCCTTTTGTTTTATTTTTTTATTATACAATTCTTTTCTTTATTAGTTTTTAACTGTGTTCGTATTTGATTAAATAAAAATTTCGGTCCATTTAAGATTACTTATAAATTATTCACTCATCAATATCAGCTATTTTTTGCCATGTTCGGGTTATAAGACACCACGCCGATGCACATATATCTATTCATTAAAATTTTAATATTATTATATTACTCAAATATAAGATTTACTTAAAACACTATGGAAAACTTAAACTATATTAATTATAGATAATAAGGTTATATAGTTTCTTAATTTCTTAGATTCTTAATTATAGATAATAAGGTTATATAATTTCTTAATTTCTTAGATTTTTGAAAACTTAACAATACCAATTTATTTTTCACCAAAAGGATATTACATTATATTACTTAATTTTCACAAAATAATACTTGGTCAAAATTACTTAACTAACATTACATTGTTTTTTACTAATTTATAATATTTTAAAATTTAATTGCCGTGCATCGGCACGGGACATTATACTAGTATTATATATTTAGCTAGAGTCTCCATGTTGGTTAGGGTTTTGAGTTCATGAGTTTGTGAGTTTTTGATTTCGAGAATAGAGAGGATAGAAGAGTGTTGAGAGACATTGTGTGTTGAGAGATAGAGCATACACTGTAAGAACTCTTCTATTTTTCTAGTTGATTGATCGTAGTTTTTTCGATTTGGGTTTTCCACGTAAATTGGTGTGTTTGTTCTTTTCTTCGTTGATTTTCTTTGTATTGATTGATATTGTATTCGAGCGGTGAGGGATTTTATCCCAACAAGACACGCGCCGCTGAAACCGTGGCTATGCGACTCGCAGATCCTGGCCGTCGCCACCATCACGCCGCCGTGGCTATGCGACTCGCAGATCCTGGCCGTCGCCACCATCACGCCGCCGTGGCTCAGCACCACCAGTGCCGCTAGCAGCACCGCCAATCCCACCACCGAGCACTTCCTCTCCTTAATTAAATGTTTTGAGAGTCTAATGATTAATTAGTGAATGATTTTGTAGGCAGAAGTGAAGGTTTATTTATAAGTAGGGGTGTTCATAACCGGGTACCCGCACTTCCGGATACACGCACCTTCTGGTAGTAAGATATGTGACCCGTACCCTGACCCGAAAATGCGGGTACCCGCACTTTCGGGTACCCGAAAAGTTCGGGCCGGGTACCCAATATATAATCCTTTTACAAATTATTATATTTATATTTTGCACATATGTAAGCATAAACAAAATCTAAAAATTCAACCGCTACATTAAATTAAATCATAATTTTTTTATAACTACAAGAAATAGTGTTTTTTTCGTTAAAAAATGCTTAAATGATTCAAATATAAGCCAAAATATTCACTACATCTCTTTTCTATGTAATATGTACATGAAAAAAATGTATCATCGAAAATATGTAAAGTGCTAAATAAGAGAATACACATTAACATCTTTTTACGAGAACTCAACATAACAAACATATTTGTTAATTATAAATATTATTATTTATAATAATATTTAATCGGGTATTTCGGGTACCCAAAAACTCATTTTTAGTGACCCGTACCCGAACCCTATTATAAACATAATTATCGGGTTGGATACCCAGCCTGCTTAAACTTATAATTACCCGGATATTAGCAATTAGGTATTTCAAGTTTCGGCCCGGGTAGTTCGAGTCGGGTAATTTTGAACACCCCTATTTATAAGTGTGCTGTCTTAATTTAGAGGCTGGTAAGACGTGTCAGCTCGGACGCATGCAGCGTGACACGACTCATGCATGCATGACTGTAACTCAAAATGTCTACGGCACCCTCCAAGGGTTGCGCCCTCCCTGGCGGTCCCACTATGTGATGGGCCCGATCGTGGGCCATTTTTTCCAAATGTAACCGTGTAGGGTAAAAGAGTTAAGTGCTATCAGGTAAATGTTTAGATGGGAAGAAAGTCATTAAGGCGACGATGTCGTTTTTTTCATTTTATGAAAGTGTCAGTCGTTAATTGACCCGTCGGAAAATGCTCCCGGTAGAAAAGTTGAAGATTGAAGGCGACCATGGAGTTTATGTGGGACTCCGAAAGAGGCGGGGTTGAAGTACTCTACGCCGGTTAGTGTTGTCACTGAATGTAAAGTAGTTGTTCTTCATGGTTTTGATGGGTGTTTTTGATTGAGTGATGTTATTCGAAGCGCGGATTTGTTTTGTAGCTAGGCTTGTGATTGACCCTGTGACCATTGTAGCTAGCCATTGTCCGACCGGGTTTTGTTTTTGGGGACACCGCGGCCAATTCTGTGGTGGGCGCCTAGAATTTTAGCCAGGAGATGTATGCTGCTAATGATGCTGCTGGAAGGATTGGGAAGACCTTGATCTTTAAGGTATTAATGTTGTAAAATTTAAGTATTTCTTATGTTTCTGTCGATAAATCTGTTAAGCAGCTGTGATTTAGAAATGTTTGGTATGTCAATATAGTTAGGATCAATTGCATATAGCTTTTTCATGTAGTGTGGATGGTGGCTTTTGTTTAAAGGTGAAGGACAATTTGAAGTGGAATGGAGACCCTCCTGCTTGCAAAGAAGTAGACTTGATCATGGATCAACTGGTGGAGCTGACCAGCAAAGGATGTGGCTGCCTGCTTGTTGTGGACAGTTGTGACCACTTGCTTGGTACGTTCACAGATGGTGATCTAAGGTGTACTTTGAAAGCTAGTGTGGAAGGATTCTTCTAGCTAACCGTTGGTGAAATGTGTTACAGGTAATGAAATAGGTTGTGGAAAGGGATATCTGAATGTTTAATGAAAATCATTGCCGCTATTATCTTCTGCGTTGTCTGTTACTAATCTTTTCATTATGCCTGTGCACCTGTGCATTGTCTGTTTCATCCTAGTTGCTATCATTAGCATGATATAATATGGTTTCCTAAATTTAAATCTCCTTGTTTTTTTCCAGCCAGGGGTGCATATCATTTCTGTAACTGTTTTCCCTCAGTCACATGCAAATAATATTAAAACATATATGAATTTACCAGTAAAAGAAATCGCAAAAAATTACTTGAAAGAAAGGACAGTTCTACAATAGAGGGAGGAATTGTTTAATGATGTGAGTTCTTTCACAATCGTCTAGATTTCCATCTGAACATGATATTCGTAACATGTGGTTGTTTTTTTATGTGATGTGATTGCTAATTTTATTCTTTTGGCGAAAGAAGTGAAATGGATATCTCATTTTGTTGATGCAAAATGTTGTTAATCAAATTGTTGTGAAAAATTACTTTTGAAATTTTAATTGTGTTTCCTGTGCAAAGATCAGAATGATTCTTTTCATCATGATACTACCTCAGGAGAAATAGGCATTCTTTTTACGAATGAATCTAGTTATATATATGATCGATGCATATTTTAAAATGATCAACGTTTCTGCACGCTGTAATTGTCGAGCTATAAAATTGACATTATATTTAACAATTGAGAATGGCTGGAATAGTATTTGCACTGAGTCTCCATTATATTTAACCAAGGCCTCCTCCTTTTCATTTATACTCCAAATGAGGTCCTGCAATTACACTCCAGGAATCCGAAATCATCTGACATACACAGAATTTGATGGTTGTATCTGACTGAGTGTTGTTTGTTGATTTGGGGATTTTTGTTGTATTTAGACTTTTGAATGAATTGACCCTGTGACCATTGTAGGTAGCCATTGGCCGATAGTGTTTAGATTTGTGAAGTTGATGCTCAGAAGGCTTTGAATGCCACTGATGGAAGGGTGCGTTTTCTTGGGTTACATTTTGATTTTGTTTTTGCTTGTATGGTGATAGTCAGATTAATCAATATTTGTAGCTACTTTGTTTGATAATTATTATTGAATGTTAATCCTGTGTGGTTGTTGTTGAATTTCTGCCGTTCTTCTGTGGGTATGAAGGCCAACGGATGGTCCCCTTAAAGTTTAAAGACGCCAAATTAATGATTATTTTGAATACATGTTCAAAACGATGTTGTAAGAAAGTTGAAATGGTAAAAAATGTGTGTAGTTCAATTCTGATTTCACTATATGGTCGGGCAAAAATATCGTGCCGAACTCTTTGTGTGAGCTAATTGTTGAATGTATAACAGCATCGCGCCATAGAGCGTCAGGGAAATGGAAGTGATGTGCCAATATTTAAAGGGAAAGAAATCCGTTCTTGTTTATTGAAAAAGATGCTCTTCTTTATCAATTGCAGGATTTGATAGGAAATATGCAGAATGTCCCGGCAAATTATGCGGTTTTTGAGAGCCATTCTTCCAGTGCAAAGCTTGAACTGGAGGCAACTCTCTTCCAATGCCTTTGATTATTCATTCTTGATTTTTCACTCAAGCTTGAACTGGAGGGCATGCGTGAAAAATCGAAGGCATTTGAATAGAGTTTCCTCCTACTCAAGAGAGAGAAGAAAATTTCTTCCAGAAGAAAGAAAAATGAGCTGAAGAAAAATGCCATTCTAAAAGATGAAGGTAATTCAAGAAGGAGATGAAAACTGGCATTCCAGAAAATTGCTGGAGATCAGACAAAGCAATCGTCTTCAGCAGTTATATGTTGGTTTCGTTGTCGGACTGAAGAGCAGCCCGTTACTGTTGTTATAGTTGAATTGTCGAATGTCAAAACTGTTGTTATGGGTTGTAAATTTTTTGTTTGACAGAACAATCCCGATTTCTAGGATATGATTGTAAGGCGTGTAATTCCGTTAACTGGGAATATGTATTCTGTAAATAATATTTTGCGAAATGAGCGCAAAGAATCATCTATACTGTGTATGGTTATAGTAGATGCAATAGCGTTTGATGAACTAAATCGGATAGTATAAAAATGACATTCTTTGAGCAGTTATAGTGAAAAACAGTTTGTTCTCTGCTGATGCAGTAATGTAGCTGGGTAAATCAATGTAATAGTTGCATAATCTATGGAGATTCCAAAAGCAAAATGAAGTTTGATGACAACGGGTAAACTAATGTTTTAGTTTGCAGAAGGAAGTTAATAGGATAAAACTAATATCTTCATGATAATGAAATTCCAATTTTCATTAACACCTTAGCTCAAAATGGACAGGTGATGTACCATGGAGCCGAGGTTGGAGATAACTCCTCATCATTCACAAGGTCAACCATGTCTTCATCGACTTTGGGACTGCCTTCTTGATCTTGATGTGGCTCAGTAATTTTCTGTACATAATCAATCTGAATCAAAGATAAACAATGACTGTAAGTTGTACCATCATTTCAAGTCTTTGCTTACGTATCCCTGACTTGTTCATGAATAGATGTAACAATGAAGTAATAAACAAGTAGTTTTCCCTAAACTGTAAGAACAGAGATTTGAGTCCCTTTTTAACATTCAATTCAAAGTTAAGTAGGATGAAATAGGCAAGTTTGGGTCACGTGGTAATTACTTTTCAGATTAAGTCCTAATGTAAGGTCTAAATCTCAGAATTACAGAGGCAATGTATCTTTACATTTATCCAATCAAATTGAATCCCTAGAATGTGCATGTTTTAATGTTTTTGGATGCGGTGAACTAAATTACATATAAATAGTTTGGTATGAGAGAGCAGGGTGCTATCAGAACACCATCATAATAATATGGTGTTGAATGAGAGAGTAGAACATCTAATACAAGTGTGTATCGAAAGATCCCGGATTCAGATGATGCGTAGAATGTCTTGGAAAAATGAATGGTGGTAATTGATGAAATGAAATTTACCTCCATATTTTGCTCCTCTGCAGCCAGCACAGCCTGACTAGTCATCACATCCAGTTCCATGCACTCCGGGGTCCTTGTATTGCGGGTTGGCTCAACCTCCTATTGATACACAACTGAGTTAGAGGTTTTAAAACCCAGGCAGTACCGAAAGAATAACTGTTGATTAATTTAGCAATGATTATTACATGCATTATCAATAAGTAATGATAGTTTGCAAATTCATTTGTATGGAGGATGGATCGAACCTTGTTGTTTGCAGTTGTACGCTTGTCATTCACACCCATAGCCGATGCAGGATTAAACATTGAAGGGACCTGGAGATGGGAAATTAGTAAGAATTAATGGAACTGTTAAGTAAGAAGATCAGGAACTGATTGAAAAAAGTTAGGTTCAGGACTCAACCCCTACCCCCAATTGTACTGGAAAAAACAACATCACAGGAGTCAACCTCTCTTCAACTCCTGTGATGGGGACCACAATACAGGCTCGTTCAATGGGAGCAGATTCAACCTGCAGTAGGGTAATTGTTCAGTAGTAACCTTTTATGTGATGAAAATAATAAATGATTATATGAAAATGTCACTAAATAATTAGGGTGTACCTTGGTTGCTGGCACATTCTTCCCACGTGCGGCAAGATAAGCAGCTCTTCGTTGCGCCCTCTCTCTGACACGCTCCTCACAATCGGATTCATCAGACAAGACGGTAGCATCAATTTCAGCAAAAACAGATCTTAATTCGTCATCTGATTCCGATTCAACATGATTATCTTGATAGGAAGAAGCAGGCTCAGGTTCAGCAGCAGGCTCAGGTTCAAGAACTTGTTGAGTCTCGCTGACTGGATCATCCAGAAGCAAGGACTTCAAAATTTTCCTAATCTGAGCCAAGTATTAGAAGTGTTAGCCGAGTAGACCGATTTTTTGAACACAAAGGATGGTCTGAGTTACATACCTCATCCGAATTGATGGTAATCATGTCATGTTCCCGTGGCAAGGGCCCAACAAATGCCTGTGGTGGGGCCTTAAGCGCCGCATAGAGCTGTTCATCGATAAAATACCGAGGACCATCCACCTGAATGCCATAATGTTGTACAGTCAACTGAAAAAGTGTAATAGTAATACTGTGCGTAGTTATAAATTACTTTAAAACTCTACCTTGTCCGCGACGACTCCAGGCTGCTCTTCAATGCTGAGGAGTGGGTGATCATCAGTTTCTGACACCTGAAGCTCCGACTGATCTGTCTCCTCAACGGTTACATTCCCAGCATCAGCAATATCCATGTCCCCGACGCTAGATTTAGATATATCATGTTCCTGAGTCGTGGTGATGGTTGAAGGCTTCTCTGCTGATGACACCCCGATGCTAGATTTAGATTTAGCATGTGCATGAGTCGGGGTGTCGGTTGCAGTGTTCTGTGCTGATGGCGGCTCAATGTTTGTTCCAGACAATGTGTCCTCGGAATCGGATGAGCTGGGATGCTGGCTTTTCTGCAGCTGGAGTTCTAGGAGTCCCACACATTTAGTCAGTAGCCGGATTGCGCGCTTACCCTTATCCATAACTGAAGGCATGAAGCCCTCAATGCATCTTGGGTAGCTCTCCGTCAAACTGACATCATCCATCCGTTCCAAGCTGGACAAAGCAGGACCGACGACAATGTTGACATTCCTAGCCAATGTCGCAACATTTCTTTGGAACTCCTTCAAGAACAAGGAACATAGAAGTTAAATTCAGTAGACACATATTCAAATAAAATGTTACTGGCCTAGAGTGTAAAACTATTTCATTCAGGTTGGAGACAGTAAATGGTTTAGGTTAGAAAAAGTTGAAAAAGTGTAGATTATGAAAAAGGTCACACAGGTGAGCATGGTAACTTCACAGCGTAACTAAGCACTGAAAAATTCATCACAATTCTATTAGGAGGAGTGACGATGTGCTTACGTTTGGTAGCAGATTAATGAGTTGCAGGTCAGTGTGATAATCAGCTGGGACAGTGAAGGAGATGCTGGATTGGGGTTCAGCCGCCGGCATGTCATGTGGTCTCCTGTGTATAGGATAATTGATATTGTCAGGTGTGCCGCTACCGTAGCCTCTTGCCAGTTCCCGTGACATCCTCCGCTGCAGACCCCATGTTCTCCAGTTCATTACAAGAGGGGCTGCGACAGCTGGAACTGACACCCCCTCCCCACCCATCCTGTGGAAGTATGTCACCACCAGCAGCAGCAAGCAGCCTGAGAATGTCTTCTGATCAGCACCTCCTTTGTACCTTGCAGCTGCCTCACAGAATCTATCCAGGACATAGCCGCACCAATCAAATGTTTTTATCATCTCAACATCCACCGCACACATCAACGGGCGGAAGTCGGCTCGGTTGCTGCAGACTGGATCCAGAAACACCGACATCGCATACACCAAGAACATGCGAATGAAGTCTGGTTCGCCTGCGTCTAGCTCCTTCATTATCTGCTCAAGCCTGTTTATTCCAGTGGTGAAGTTTTGTCGCGTCGCTTTGAAACCGTACTCAACCTCCCATCGCTTTCTCAGGGCATTGTATTCCGGAGTAATTGTGGTTGCGACTGGATTGGAAGGGCGCCAAGGTAGGAGGAAAGCGTCGCACACCTCTGCAGGGGTTAGAGTGAACAGCACACTCCCATTGTGAGTTATCTCCCTTGTTTCTGGATTGAAAGCACTGATCAGCCAGTCAGTCATGTCAGATGGGACGTGCTGGACCTGGACCTCCAGAAGTCCTCCAAAACCGGCCTCTATGATGCTGAAGCGCTGTTCAGGCGACAGTTCACAGCATAGCGAAAACAGTTTGCCAGGTTTTGAAGCAATGAGCATGACATTGCGTGGAGGTTCAGCTTCCTGCTTCACTGCATGCGGCAAAGAATAATACAAATGAGCATTCAGCAAAGGAAAAGGTTGTCTACCGATAACAACTAGATTGGCTGCTCATACCAACGAGATTTATATGTCAGATTGGATTAAGGTGAAGTCATGCCATACTTTTTGTTATAAATTGTAACATATTAGAAAGCATTTGTACCCTGTATGATACATTTTGATTGGAAAAGGGGGCATGGCATTATTGAAATCAGACTGTGTATCCCAAAACATGGTTTTATAGCGAGGCAAGAATGGCTAAATTTTACTACAATCAGGTTTTTTCACAGTTCAAATGAATGGGGGTTTCACAAGGGGACATGACTGTAAATTATTACCATGATATAAACATACAAATAAGGTGGTTGTGTATAAACATACTGGATTCCCAGATTAATTATGGTTTAGGCTAATATTTATCATTTTAAATAGGTGGCAATAAGAACATGATAAATTATTATACATTGGCTTGTCTGTTTTTATAGACTAGATTGAATTAATTATTTGCAGACCAACCAAATTGTTTAATGGGGCTGAATGTCCAAAGTATTTAATAAATTCCCCCTTTTAACATTATGTCCATCTTTGATTTTAATTTTTCATTAAAGGGACAGCCTTGATTTCCATTGTATTACCATTCTCATTCCCATACACAGGCTGTCTAATTTTGACATCAGAACAATATTCTTCACTAGCACATAGCGATGTAACTAGGATGTTTTAGAATTCATAGCACTGTAAAATCAATTCATGGGGTTGTAAAATTAATTCATAGCTCTGTAGAAAAATCAACTCATACAGGTCCAGGGAAAAACAATTAATGGATTTGTTAAAACTATAAAATCCTAATTAGACTTTTTTTTTATTTGAAAAATAGAACAAGAAAAGAAATGTACCCTTTCCCTTATCTGCGGCGGATCTCCGGCCGCCTCCCGACGATGAACCCTTCCGTGCTCCTTTCGGAGCAACCTTTCCGCCTGGGGCAATGATTTGGCAGTCATCTTCCGCCGAATCACCGTCTCCCTCGCCAGATTTTCCGGCAGGCTCTTCTGCATGTACCACCTCGTCAGATGATGACATCACCATCCGTCTGCGCTTCTGCTTTTTCGGCTCCACTGGTTGTGCTGTAGCCTCTGTTTTTCTTTTTGCCTGCGAACGGAGTTATGGTTTATCTCGGGGAGAAGATTCTCCTGTCATAGTTGGTGGTGGATGGTGGGCGACGGTGAAGTTGGTGGTGGATGGTGGATGGTGGGCGACGGTAAAGTTGGTGGTGGATGGTGGATGGTGGGCGACGGTGAAGTTGGTGGTGGATGGTGGATGGTGGGCGACGGTGAAGTTGGTGGTGGATGGTGGATGAGTGAAGGATGAATGAGAAGTTGAAGGGGAAGGTTTGTGGGGATTGTAAATTGAAATGAATTCAGTATTAATTTAGTGTCTACAGTTTTGAAGATGGAACCGACAAACTTCTCACTCCATGCAATCCTATTGGACTGTCATGGTCGGCATCTCAATAAATGGTAGAAAAATTTGTAACTGAGTTTTGTAATATATCAAAAAGGGGTAACTGAAACGTTTCAGTTCGAGATTGCAAACTCCGTATGGGCTTAGACAGAAAATTGAAACGGGCCAATTCAGAAAGGTAAGCCCACCCTCCAAATTCCTTTATTAAATGAAATAGTGATGCTACGGTTTGGATCGGATGGTTTGGGTTAGGGCCGTAAACGAGTCTCGGTGTTCTCTAACATGTCGTGAACTTCTTTGTCAAAACGTGAACTCGTGTTAGAGTTCATCGAGATCGAACTTGTTTGTATATATACGAGTTCGAACGCGACCACCTCAAAGGGTGCTCGATATTGTCTCCGACCTGCTTTAGTCCAAAAATGACAATACATTTCATATCATGTTTTTCCTTATTTTTACTAAAAATGAAATATTTATTAATTATGAGCTCATGCTCGACCTCGAACTTGATCGAGCTTACGAGCCGAGCTCGAACTAAATAATATGCGATCAAGTCGAGCTGTAGACGTAATTATCTAGTTCGTTCGAGTTCGAGCTCCATCAATAACACGAAAGAGTCGTTCGAGCTCCGTCTGTAACGACATTTTTGTGTTAGTATTCGAGATCGAACATTCCTTGTTCGCGTTATGCTCGGCTCGTTTACAGCCCTAGAACTTTAGTGAGTAGCTGACAGCCGATTGCTGTTAGGTGATCCCATTAGCTGTGTTGACTAGATGATTGCATTAGATGGATTGATTAGCTGATTGTATAAAATGTGTTTGGTATACATTAGTTGATTGGCAATAACGGCGGGTGAACTGAGCTGTGCTACCCTCTTCCGACTTCGTAAATGTCTAGCCTCATCCGGAAATAAACATTTCCGATTTCGGAAATGTCTAGCCTCATCCTCATAGGTTTTGATTTGTGATGTCCTTTCCGAAATCGTAAAGATGAATCACTGGCCGTGAGTTAAGAATGTGAAAGGTTTTTCTGAATTTTTTTGTATGTTATTTCATCAAATTAAACGAAGCTAAATTGAAACTAAACTGAAACTAGATCTCCAGATATTATTTCAAAGTAACACCATCCTGAGTTGATAAACTTTATCCCTAAATTTTAAAATTATTTAATTTTCGACTAGATTAATGTAGATAAAAAAAGACCGATTTACGGCTTCCGAAATTAGTCGGATGAAGTTTAATTTTATATTTCCGATTTCGTAAATAGTATTGGGGAATAATTGGTACTAGTATGGTACTAGTGTAAACTGATATGGTACTAGTATGCGAGGTTCATAAAAGCTAATTAATAAAAATTAATAAACTTACAGAAAATGTAAGGGACAAGGTATAGCAAAAAAATAAGTCCATAAACTAATAAATTGTTCCAAAATGGCTTACAAAAGCTTATTACACCATAACATTCAAACAAAGAAAGAACAACAAAAAAAGAAGATATTCAAACAACAAAAAAACTATAACATTTAGGCTCAACGAGGACCGAGTACGTGAAGCAATTCCTGATCGGAGGTGCATGCATCACAATCGATGTCCGCCGGATCAACCCAGTCCCAGCGATCGTACCTCACGGTGCGATTGAGGGCAGCATGTTCCTCGCAGCAGATAGGCCTAGGCATTGGTACTCCGTCTACGAGGAACCTGTAGAAGTGCGCCCAACCCCAAGCGTAATTCAAACCGGCTGTAACGCGTACCCGAGCTTCCCGGAGGCCTTTCCTGTCGGTTCTCTTCAAGGTTGTGATCACATTCATGCCTCTCTGAATGTCACCCTCGCAGATTGCTAAAACAGCCAACACATAGGTCGACGGTGTGTGACCTATTGCAGAAGCTTCGGTGAGCCACTGTCGAGCCCACTCGGTCGCTCTTCCGCTAACGTAGCGACGAAGAACCCAGTTGAACTCTGCTCGAATCATGATTAGATTGATCATGTCATCCGGGAGGGCGTTGAAGATAGAAACATCCATGGGAATCAGAAGGCAAACAATATGAGAATGGAGAAGGGAATGTCAGATTGATGTCTATAATGAGGTTCTAAAGGGAGAAGGGGTTGATATTTATAGGGTTGAGGTGCTCCATTTAGGTAAAAACTTTTAGAGTTCCTAGTCAAAACTTAAAGGCATTCTCACATTTTCAAGATAAGCTCATGCAATCCCCCAAAAAAATTAAATTACTTGCGGAATTTGAAAGGTTTACTGATGTTTATCAAATGCTGAATTCAGTCAAATGTTGATCAAACAAATCCAACTATAATAAAGTACTGAAAACAATTTTTTTTTAACATCTTGAAAAAAAGAGCATGTGGTAAATAACAATCTTGAGTTGATAAATTTCATATCTACAATTTAAAATTAATTAAATTTCAACTGAACTAATGTTGATAGGTTTAACTTTTCAAGTTCCATAGTAAAAACTTAAAGGCATTCTCACCTTTCCATAGTAAAAAGGCATTCTCACCTTTTTACTATGCTGAAAGGGTAAAAACTTTTAGAGTTCCTAGTCAAAACTTAAAGGCATTCTCACATTTTCAAGATCAGCTCATGCAATCCCCCAAAAAATTAAATTACTTGTGGAATTTGAAAGGATTACTGATGTTTATCAAATGTTGTGGATGCAAAATTCTGAATTCCGTCAAATGTTGATCAAACAAATCAAACTATAATAATCCGAAAGTATTGAAAACGATTTTTTTTTTTTTTACATCTTGAAAAAAAGATCATGTGGTAAATAATAATATTGAGTTGATAAATTTCATATCTACAATTTAAAATTAATTAAATTTCAACCTAACTAATGTTGATAGTATTAACAAATTACAAAACTTCCATAGTAAAAACTTAAAGGCATTCTCACCTTTCCATAGTAAAAAGGCATTCTCACCTTTTTACTATGCTTAAAGGGTAAAAACTTTTAGAGTTCCTAGTCATAACTTAAAGGCATTCTCACATTTTCAGGATCAGCTCATGCAATCCCCAAAAAAAATTAAATTACTTGTGGAATTTGAAAGGTTTACTGATGTTTATCAAATGTTGTGGATGCTTTAATCTGAATTCCGTCAAATGTTGATCAAACAAATCAAACTATAATAAACTGAAAGTATTCAAAACGATTTTTTATTTTAAAAAAAATATAGGAAAAAAAGAGCATGTGCTAAATAATAATCCTGAGTTGATGAACTTCATCTCTACATTTTTAAATTATTTAAATTTCAACTAAACAAATGTTGATAGTAAACATTTTTCAAGTTCCTAGTAAAAACTTAAAGGCATTCTCACCTTTTCAAGACTTAAAGGTCAAGAAAACCTTTTTACTATGTTGATAGTAAAAACTTTGATGAGTTCCTAGTAAAAACTTTAAGGCATTCTCACCGTTTCAAGATCACCTCATCCCCAAAAAAAATTGTATTTCTTGTTGAATTTAATTTTTTACTGAATTTTTTTGAATTTTATTTCAACAAATCAAAATAAACTAAATTGAAAGTTTTAATGTTTTTTTAATTTTTTTTAAATTCTAGGAAAAAAAGAGCATGTGCTAAATAATAATCCTGAGTTGATAAACTTTATCTCTACATTTTAAAATTATTTAACTTTCGACTAGATTAATGTTGATAAAAAAAGCTAATTGGCGTCAATCACCTAATTTTGCCCAAATTAGCTGTCCACCATACACCCACTCTTGCTATGAACACATTCACAAAAAATTGGAATGTTAATGAGATGGTGTATGTAAATGATCTTTATGAAAATGGCGGAGTTTAATTGACGTTGAGCATGTTAGAGGTTACATGAAAAATATGATTTGATTTTTTAATGTTGAACATGGATGTAATTATCTTTTTATTGTTTTCGTTATGTTGTAAGAGTGACAACAAAATGATTTTCTTAAATACCAGGCAAAAGCCAAGAAATTTTACCAGTCTCTACGTGTTCTGTTTACAATATAATATGGGGATCAATATAAATAAAATTAAACATACATACAAATACATATATTAAAAATAGGGGAGGGGATCCATTCACTCACCTTTTAACTCTCAAATTCTAACTCTAGATCCTGACCCTCAAATTCTAACTCTAGCTTAACTCTACGACTGATCATCTTCTTTGTTCATGAATGTAGTATTCAACCATTCATTCATTTAATCTCATTAATTCTCATTATTCTTCATGCTTCAATCCTCTTAATTTCATTAATTCATTTTCCAGTATTTTCCATAACTACTAGATTACTTATATAAACCTTTTGAGGATGGGATTGACATCAACCTCCACATTCCTCATAGACCTCCGTTCTCATATCTCCACAATGAGAAAATCGTTTATACGCCTTTTCATTCATTCCAGATTTAACAAAGTATCCCTCCTTTAGGGTTTTGGTTTTGATTATATATATTTGTTGATTCCAATGTTATTAATGAAAGTTTGGATTTTAGTAATTGTGTGACTGGTTGATGATTATGCAGTGTCCCTTGAGTCGAAGGAAGAATCATCATCGAAATGAACCTAACGCATAGACATTTGTCATGGTGAAGAATATGTGGTACATCCTGCACTGGTACATCCATCAAAGTCTACGAGCATTGTTCTTATGTTATGTGCAGTTTATGTTACATGATTTAATAAATTTCTAATGAGAGTTACTATTGACTCTGTTATCCAATCTCGAAAATATTCATGTAGTCCTCCATTGGTATTTGATGCCTTGCTTTAGATATTGTGTTACTAAATTATAAACTTTGCAGCATAACTATTACGTGTAACTTGTATAACGCGATATTCATACTCATTCCGTTATTTTCAGGAGCGCGGTCCCGCTCAAAAACCAAAATTTTAAATTTCAAATGATTGTAGACATGAATTTAGTAAAATGCGTGTCAAATCTAAGTTTTTCCATTTTCATGTATTTCATCATAAAGGTAAATTGTGACATTAACTGTACAGTCTAATTTCATAACATCTACTTTCTAAGTGCTTATTAAAAAAACGGAATTGGAGTAGAGATACAATGATGTTAATTTGTTGTTCTGACCGTTACCGTCAAAAGAATTCAATAAAAGCGGGTTCCATACTCCTGAAGTGTTTGCCCGTGGCATGGATTTCATGCGTGGGGTGCCTATTTACGTTAATTTTTTATTTCATACTTACAGTATCGAGGAGGAAATTTTAGATACTTACAATAATTCAAGTAAAACATAAAGTAAAACACGGATGGAGAATTTATGTTTCATATTTGGGTTGTTTGTTTAAATTTATAAGGTTTGAATTTAAAGAAATTTATTTGAATTTTATAGGGATAATAAAAATTTCCAAAAAGTAGTGGGGCAATATTTATATTTTTCAAAATTCAATTATATAAAGGGAATAAAAAAACTAAGGGGTGGCAGCTGCCACCCATTGCATGATGCTAATATATAAATGGTATGGTGTTTTATGTATGTAGTATACTAGTGCTTATTACACTAGCGCTTTTCAGGTATTATATAATATTACGTGCTAATATGTAATGCAATATATCCCGAAAAATGTTAATTTTTATTCCAAACGCATTTAATTAACACGTCTCAAATTAAAGTTAGACAAAAAAACCGGATTAATTAAAATTTTTTTAATCCAATCTGATTTGATGGATTTTATTGTTTCTAAATCTTGCTACTCTACTAATGTAGTTAATATCTAACTGATAGTTACTGATATGGAGAACGGGACTTATCAGATTAAGAATGTCAAGAAATTTAAATGTTGAAGTTGATGAACTGTCAAAAGTGTTGGGCCATTGTCAGCAACGTGGGTTCAAATTAAACATGCATAGATGTTCAGGTAAATTTATTGTGGCAGATCTCTTAAAGTGTGGCACAATTGTTACCGTTGAATTAGTGACCCGGGCGGCTAAGACTAATTTTAAATTATTATAATAATATAATAATGCAGAAGACGCGGATCTGTCCTGGCCGCAAAATCGGGTTATAAGATTTTGCGGGTTATAGGACATTCGTAAATCAAGACCCCCATCCGCGGCCGCATTCCCCGTTTTTGGTTTTTATCAGTACTAAAATTAAAAAATCCAGGTCATTTATCCTTTATTTACATAAAATTTCAACATTCCCCATATGAATGGAGTCACAAACAAACAAATATCAGGAATATTGTAATAATGATTGAATTCTTGAAACACTAAATTTAATAATTTTGTGTGCATTTTGGATTTTTAAATTACATGTAATAATTCTAAAATATTTTAAGATTCGACAATTTAAAACTCTTTCGTATTATAAGTTGAAGCACTTATAAGTACATTTCATAGCACCTACAATTCAAATTCATAGCACTACAATTTAAATCACATTCACATTATAGTTGAAGCACATATAGAAACACTTCGTAGCACCTACACGTACATTTTGTAGCTCCTACAATTTAAAGCACTTTCGCATTATAGTTGTAGCATATACTGCTCCAATTTGTAGCACCCGCACGTACATTATGTAGCAGCTACAATCTAACGCACTTTCGCATTATATCCTGTAAAAAAATCTTATTGCTAATAATTGTGAAATTTTTTAAAATTAATAAAAACACAATTGAAAATTAAAATATAGAAAATGGTCTAAAAGTCATCATTACAATATTGCATACACCTTGCACACACAATGTATTTGTTGTTATTTATTCACCCATTTTATGAGATTTAAAACAACCAGGAATTGAGTACTTTTTTAAAAACTAAAATGGTAGTATAAAGGATGAAATGCCCACTTATATAGAAGTTCTACCCGTTACCATGAAAAGATATCTACCCGCTATTTAGCAAGAAACAAGGATGCTTGAACACGGTTTTAGAGTTAAGAAAGATAGTAGGATGGAACCCTACAAATTTGATGTCAGAAAGTTGATTCCCTAAATCCGTACTTGCCAGCACGGGAACCAACTGAAAATCGGGGGAAGCCACGAATCTTTTGAGTGTGTAAGGCGTTTGGAAGGACTTGTCAACAGTGTTGGTGTATTGTCTGCAAAGTAGTTGCTGATTAGACCTGAATTCATTTACTATAAGCAATGACGAAACATCTCACTTTCTAGATTGACAAATTGTACATTGTACATGTACTAGTTACCACTAGTTGGTGTCATGTATATACCAGCGGCTATTTGTGCATAATAAACTTCAAAACCCATATATTGTTACAAATAAAAAAACACATATGCAATGTACGAATTAGCCTGTAAGATTAGTCGTTTGAAATATAAGTTTGAATCACTTCATTTGTAAAATATTGTGGCATAGAGGCTTCCCTTTGGTCTATATGAACACTGGATTAGTCAATTTTAATCTTACTTAGACAATGTTAAATCTCGGTCTTTTTCGAATGTTAAAAAAGTCGAACATCAAATTACAAAGTAGAAATCAGATTATTCTAAGGAAAGGGTAAAGTATTCAGTTCAGGTCAGGCAACTCATAGTACTGTCCTAGGTTGAGGCTGAGATCCATGACAATTTCATTTTCAGAACGGTTGTCGCCTTCCCCAATTCGATCTTCAAAAGCGTCGTGGCACCTACGAACATCCACCTCCAACGCATCCATAGCACCAAGTATTCCTGCCTTGATCTCATCAAGTTTTTCCTGCAAGCCAGATTAATTTTTTTGGAAAGAAGATCCGAAAACGTTTCTAGTTCGCAACATGCATAAATAATGAGTTACCTTGATCGCCGTATACATGTTGTGGAATTGTTCCTTGGTAGTCAGGTCATTTTTATTCAGTGCCTCAAGAACCCGAAATGCTTCCATCCAACGATTTTGGTTGACATTCAGTTGATATTCAATGTCGGCCAGATCTGTGTTTCACATGGCACACAAACGTACAACGTCGCTCAGCTTCATGGAAATATGAATAGAATGATAAGCGTTACACAACAAACCTTTCTGGAGCTCCCCCCTCATGTTTCTGAGTTTCTCATCCAGTGTTCTCCTTCGATTCGCCTCTCGATTGACAGCTGTTTCCATGCCTGGTCGGTGCACATAAGAGTCTCGTGATTTCAGGGATGATTTTGCTCTGGGCAAAAGCGAAAATGTGTGGACCAGTGATGCCCGTCAATGGCACATGGAGGGTGAATGAGTAATTATAGTGCTGTAACGCTAGGGTTATGGAGGAGGCATGAATATAGAATATGTAGAAAATTTCATATATATCTTGTCATCATAATTGTTGGGGTTTTTGGATTTCCAATTTGTTGACTAAGCTCCAAGATCAACAATTTTGTGGAAATCTTTTGCGTTTTGTGTCCCTTAATCGACCCAACTTTTCACACCCTTTTTGTTAAGTTTAGATTATTATTATATCATTCATGTTCAAATTACTTTTTTTTAGAAATAGAGGAATATTTCATGTGATTATAACTACCATGCAAACATTAACACCCATCTGTATTCCACAATAATGCTGAACTGGTCTTCATCGAAAATGGAAGATGAAAACATAAAATCATTATGAATATTGTGTTAATTAATATATTAATATCTATAGTCAAAATAATGTTATTATATATTTCGAAGAAATCATTAGTTCACCTACCAACACAATAACTATTACAAAAACCGAATTTGTCGAGATGTATTTGCATGTACAATTTTTTTTAATATTAACTACCGCAGAGCACCATAACATAATGTTCATACTATACAAGAGTATTCCAGATCTCGACATAATTTGGAAGATCAACTTTGCAAAATCTCAACATACTGTGATTACCTGGATCGCATTTGAATTCCGAGGTTTATTTTATTTTAAATGGGTAACTAGGGCCGTCAATGAAATATAGTATGCTCTAAATTGTTTCATTATAGTCAGTTCACTGTGATTTGTTTCAGAAATAAAGTATGCTCTAAATTGTTTCACTTCATCAATAAATACGGACTGCGTACATAAGTACTGGACTGCATATAACAATGACCTAATTATATTAAGATACGAGAAAAAACATAAACAAATAATTTACCTTTTGTAATTTGGTATGGTGGTAACTAATATTAATCTTTCTAAACAATGAAACTGATAAGCGATTCTTCCATGGACTAGTTCACATTCCCCGGCCTGTTTATTTTGAATTCAATTGAAATTGGAAAAGAAAATGTACCTGATTGTTGTCAGGTGGGTGATAAGCATACACAACAACAAGTGAAGTACCCGTTGCCATTTTCCAAAAATAAATGATTACTGTTTGGTTTGTGAAGTAATGAAGGCAAGCAACAGGTTCAACAGGAACAGGTAGGTCAGACTCATCAGACAACAAATGTCAGGAGGTTGAAAATCATGGAGTATCAGCTCTCGTTTAAATGGGTTGTAGTTGAGTGAGAACAAGAGTGATGAGAAAAGTCTGACAACCAAACACTTTAGTTATCATTTGATTTAAGTTTCAATCTGTTTAGATTTCTAGTGTTTTGTATGGAAGTGCAAGATTTCCTCCCACCCCGCTCCGCTCCATTATTGAATTATTCCCGGGCGGTGCAAACCATCCGCCTGGAGGTACGGGACAAATTTGTTGATCTAATTGAAGGATAATTATTGGATCTATCCAATTTTTTAAAAAGGATAATTGGTAATTAAACTTTTTGACAAAATTATTTAGGGTACCTCTGCATTGTTTAAGAAGATTTGAGATTAGTGTAAGCCGGCTGTGTCTACAGTCTGACGACTAAACACTGGTGTCATCATTTTGTGTAAATATCCCTCTGTCCGTAGTACGAGTTTTTTGAACAATGGTATTGATAGAGATAGTATTGATAGAGATAGTATTTTTTGAACAAGTGTGTAATAGTATTGATAGAGAAACGGAAAAATGGTAAACCATGTTCTTCTCTGAACAATTTTATTATCAAACAATTATATAATTATGATTATGAAAAGATTTATGAAATTAAAAATATCAATGGTTGAACTATATACAAGTACATATCACAACGTTTATTCTACCAAGACTAGGGGAAAATGT
The DNA here is from genome assembly GCA_948330725.1 of Sherardia arvensis. Lineage (NCBI taxonomy): Eukaryota > Viridiplantae > Streptophyta > Magnoliopsida > Gentianales > Rubiaceae > Sherardia > Sherardia arvensis. The sequence continues at coordinate 31,058,170 of OX415240.1, forward strand.
TTATACTCACTGATAAATAATGCAAGATACATGGGAGACAAAAGTAGGAGATCTTATTGTTGTAGTAGTCGCAATAAAAACTGAAACCCAATATTTGTTGCATTTGAAGTTTTTGCTTAGACATTGAGGATGTCTTTGATATCTGCCCTAAGCAAGGTTTGACTATTTAAATTTGCTCTACGTTATAAGAGATACAAGATATAAATACATTAAAAGTTGTTGTATTTATCGATCGTAAACTTTGTGAGTATCGAGTACTATTGGTACAACAACTGGGTGTACAATATGATGTTTACAATTAGATGTGAATTACTCCACACATCATTTTACATACGTATATTGTATAATTCATATAAATAGTAGGTCGTCAATGTTATTATATAAAGTGTTGCGTTGAACACCATTGCGACATTTTAAACAATGGCTACACAAACTTCACAAGTTTATTTTACCATCGGATCAAGCAATGGACAACTACAAAGGAAAGAAAAATGAGTATTTTAGAAGATGGACGTGGTCTTATACATGTAACCATAGTTTACGGAAAAAATAAGTTCAATTCTCATCAAACTATCTTCATACATTAACTAAAAAGAGATGTTGAAATATTTTTTAGGTACTTTTGTTTGGAACCCAATAAAACGGCTTTTTTAAAAAATATAGTGATGCAGGCAGGGTTTGAACTAGTGACGCGTGAGATGGGGCCTCACAACCTTACCGCTCACACACTTCTGACTTATGTGAATGTTATTTGAAATATGATAATATATACCAGCGGCGTGGGTGTGTTGACATCCGTAGTCCCTAACTATTGCTGCAGCGGGTCCCTGGTCTATATAATTTAGAGCTGTGTTTACTTTGTATCAAACTTTTCAGAGCTCATTCAGTGTCTTGCAATGCCTCCCCGTAAAAGCAGGAAAAAAATCGCCGATGAAGTCGAAGCACCTCCGCCCGTCGCACCAACTCCCCCCCTTCTAGGTTTATCAGACGTTGAGATGACTCCTGCTGGTATGAGCTACCTGTACCAAGGCATGACAAACACACACCAGAGGATGAAGATGGAATTAAGGGAGTGTTTCCGTCGACTTATTCGTCAAGGCGCAGGGAACTTGTTGAAGCAAACCATTGTCGGAGATCCTCCACTCGGGCTCTTGACCGATGAACTTGATGGAGTTATGCTGATATGGACGTTGGAGGAAAAAGCTGCAATGGCCACAGCATCGACGGTGGCTACAACTCTCCTTGAGGATGATCAGAACATTGTATCCCCCCCTACTTAGTTGTTTTGAAGTGTGTGTGCGCCGTTGTTGTTGTTGTTGTGTCTAGTAATGCTAATCTGTGACTTACTAGTGACGTACTGTGTTACATCACTCATAATGACCGGATCATTTATCTTTTAAAAGCTGTTTTATTTATCACCCAATCAATCTACCTTGGTTTTATTATATGCTTAGTGTTGCTATCGAAGTTTTTTTTTTTTTTAAATAAGATAAAATGCTGGCCAGATTGTGAAAGTGTTTTATTGTGAAAAAATCGTGTTGTAATAAAAATTGAGATGTGCTAAATCACGCAATGTATTTATACAGAAATAGATACATTTACCTTATACGCTTAAATAATGTAAATTATTACTATACTTATTATTAATTTTTTTCACTTTAATTTATAATAAAAATGGTGAGACTTGTTGCGCAATAGTCAAGTATTTTCTCAAAATTAGTAATTGAGAGTCTGATTTTTCACTAACAGAAATGATTACCGCATCCGGCATTGCCGGTTGCCCGAATAGTTACATGAAAAGTTAACGTAAGATTTTCAGTTGTTAAACACTAATCAATTTAATCAGTTGCTTACATTTTCGATTAATTTTCCAATTAAAACCCACTTGTATATTAGAAAAATGGAAAAGTTGATGTTATGGATGCTAATTATTCTTTTGGCTTTATGATCGCTAGGCAAGCTGAAAGAGCGATTAGATCGCGAGTAGTACTTAACTCTACTCGAAACCAGTCTAAACATGTTAGTACTTAATAAAATTGTAATTGTGTGTAAGTGACTTTATTATCCACATACATATTATTATGTCATATATTTAGGTTCAACAGTAGAAATAGTTAGTTAAATATTGATTGTTAAATTGAACATTGAATATACATAATCGATTGAACAATTCAAGCTGCCTGGACGTTGTTGGAGTCGAGTTAAGCTTTGCTCAAACTCGAATCGTTAACCTCTATAGCCAAGACGATCGCGGTTTGAGCAAAATCGAATCGACTTTGGCAAGAGTTATGCTCTAGTTTTTCCCGAATTACTTGCGATTTGCCGACCATAATTAACACCTGTAACAACCACCCGTATACAAAACTAGCTAATGACTTGTTTCGGTGGCACCTAATATCAATAATAAATTTGAAATACCACTTATGTGCTACTAAAATTAATTTCTTCTGAAAAGTGTTGAGAAACCATAATAAATATAAACTATAATTATTGTTTTAGATTATTAATTATGTATACACGTTTTTGCACAATCGACAACACTACCGAAAATATGTTCAATTATGCAATTTGCATAACGAAAAATGTAATTAAAATTAAGAAGCCATTATTGAGCAGACCAAATGGTGTGATTTAACAACAACCAAGAAAGCCATGCCCTCCTTTATGTAGAGAGAAAGTAAGTAAGCCTGTTTAAATTACTCGATGACACTGTGCACGCTAGGGATTAGGTCACAGCCACATGTGTTGATTTGACAACATTGTGTTTACATTGTCCAACAAAAGCTTCGGTTGTGTACAAACAATGATTTTGAAATTACTAACACAGTTACACTAGTTGCTTCAATAAAAAGAAGGAGACAATGTTTAACAACTCCGGTGCCGGGAATCAAAACGCATACAACTTAGTAAATCACTCTCATGTAGGGTACGTGTTGGAAAAATAACCAACATCGCATAGACAATTCACATGATAGCCAGTGCTTGTGAAATAATGAAACCAGATTCATTTCAAGAACCTGATTTTACAAATCTAGGTGAATAATTTTCCATCTTTAAAAATACATAGATAATAATCATAATTGCCATGAATACATCCCCGTTTGGTGTGGCTACTGATGTTGTATGGCATTGATCATACAAAAACCCAAACGGGGGTCAAAATGGAAACACAAACAGACACCTACTCCTCGGTAAAGTCTTCAACCCGAAGCACATTCTCAAGGTTCGGGTAAGTAGGAACCCAAAGCATCTGGTTCAGCTCCTCTGTTCTGACAATGGAGTCGTCGACGAATCCAACGGCTCGGATGAAAGTACCATCTGCTCTAACCTCGAATTTACCAAACTCACCATCTGCAATCCATTTGCTATGAAGTTCCTCCATGAAAACACGTTTAACCGTTGGGATTGGATATTTGACCGCTGCAACTAAGTCATTGACTGCCGCCTCACCCAATTTTTCCACGGCCTGTCGGGCAAGCCATCTCATCTGAAGGAGATCATGCAGATGCTGCCCTGATGGAACAAAATTGAGAGGTGCAGGTGGATTTGGTGGTGGAGGGATAAAGTCCTCTTCAGCGGCGGCGGCGACACCGGGGACTTCTTCATCTGCTGCTTCATGGATCTCCTCAGGGGCATCAACATCCACCAGAACATCTACAGGAGGTAGATCTGGTACTGCATTAGCGGCCGTGGCTGAAATCGGGGCTGATGCAGGGGGAGGGTGATTAGCATGAACATTCCTTGCAGGGAGGCGAGGCTTGGCTGGAGATGCAGCCGTTGACACACGCTTGACCGATCGGAAACTGGCTGGAATTGTGTTAAGTGATGGCTTGGGGTTTATTTTCTGTTTCTTAACCTGTGAGAAGAGTAGTTGTTTTTTTCGTGGGGAATCCAAGAGCTGGAACAGAGCTTGGCTCGAAGACCTGGTGCAAACCATTTTCTGGATTTAAGTCTGTGCTGATATGCTAATGTTGACCTAAACCACAATGAAGGGTTGGACTCTCACTTTATAGCTGAAAAACTCCCTCCAAAATTTCCCGCCATATTTTTCCCTCCACAAAAGCGTATCAATTCTGAAATTTTATCAACCCAATATGAACTACAAGTGCACTTGATGAATCAATTTTATATTCATGTATGTAATTTTATTACTAGCATCTTATCAACTTCTTATGTCGACTTCAATTACTAGTTAAGTCCAACAATTGTCATTTTAGTATTAAATGACAACATTAATATTTAAATTAAATAAGGACTTTGATAATTTTACTATCATTGATGAAGGGGCATTGTGAGACAACCCTTTTTTTTTTTGGCTTCCTTTATCATTGACATGGTAGTGTTACAAATAGGTAATAATAACAACATAAAGAAATGGAAGTAATAATTCTTCTCCGCGTACATTTTAATCATTATTACTACGCGTTGCAATCACAAACTATACTTATAGCTGTTAGAGGGTGGATGGTAAGTGAAACAAAACCAAAGACATTGTGACAGGCGGAGCTACGCCTCAGATTGGGTGTTAAATGCAACCCAACAAATAATTGATTAATTTTTTTAACCATGTACATAATAAACAGTAACAATGTTTCCACACTCTTTCTGTGAAAATGGAACTGGCACCCATAATATGTCTAAATTTTATCACACAATATTGAGTTCCAGGCTCATCTTCTGCACATAGTGCATTGGGAAGAGGAAATCAAACCTTGTTTTAAACTTACAAGGTTCCTGTGTATCTACAAAAATCCATACATATTTACCTTATCAATTGCCACCCTCTGTTAGTGTAAATGTATCGACATCAATTGGGTGCCGGGATGCAATTACTCGCAAGCATGTGTTGAATAAAACGTGAAGAGAATACTATAAAATATGAATCCATAACGGAGAAAAGTTTATTGTCTAATATCCATTTCTAAAATGTTGTAATTGAGACTAGATTAACTCTAATCTTGTCAACGAAACTAGATTAACATAAAGAGCGGATTTCTGTACATGGGTGTATAATTTCTAAACATTTTTGTGAATTGCGAACTCACGCCCTGTATTATTTCTACAAACGCCATGTATTTATATAAAAACAAATACATTTACCTTATAATGCTAATTATTATATTGTTAACATAATTATACTTAATTTTGACCATATTTATTTATAATAAAGGTGGTTAGTTTTTTTTGAGTTCTCGTCATCCTTTCCCGTGAAGTTTGAAATTGTGTGTCGGACTTTTTGTTGAAAGGAAAGAATATCGGATCCGGCTTGCCAGTTGCCAGAAAAGTCTCCGGAAATGTCACCGGAACGATCTCGAATTCCTCGCTCCTGAAAAGCCACCGGAACGATCATATGTTGATTAATTGTATGATCAATTTTTTGGTTGACCATTTTCCGGTAACTTTCCCGGTGGCTTTACCGTGAACATTTCGGATCATAGTTCCTTTCACTTAAATTTTTTGGTTGATTTAGTTTATTATAATCAGTTGTACATATTTCACTAGTTTTACCCTCAAGATAAATATGTTATGTATTTATACGTAATATGGCCCTTTAGTAAGAAAAGTACAGGGCGTGATTTGGAGACACCCATATTTTTTCGACGTTCTTTACAAAAAGGCCAGTACTTGTACGTATTAACCAATAATTATATTACGCCTGTATTTCTAGTTGTAATATAGTGGTTATGCACCTTAATCAAAACTTTAAATAAGTATAATGTAGGATATAATTAATGTTGGTGCGTGTAGTTCTCTTGTTGCACCATCCACTTACCTCAATTCCAGTTACCTCATTTCCAGTTACGACAACTCAACTTCGTTCGGTTCCAACAATGAGATTCCCTGACTACGCATTGGAAACTTTGGCCCATGCCTCAACAATTCCCCATGCAAACTTCTGACAATCTTGCAAACCTACTATTCTCTCATTAACGCCACAGCCTTGTTTCTGGTGGACAACGGCTACACTGTGTCAGAGCCCCAGATTTTAAGTGATACGCTACCACCCTCGAGACACAAAGGCTCTGACAGTTGTTGATGGCAGAATAGTAGCTTCTTACATACCTATGACTAGTGGAAGTCAGTGAGTGGTCATTTGCTGCTCTCAGTTTGAACCAAACCCCGTCTGCACTGGCCTTTGTGTTTGCGAACTGGAAAGGTGGAAAAATCTGAGAAGATAGCCTGTACAAATTGCCCACTATTTGATACAATTTGTTACATAACCCCTCGCCCTTATAATTTCATAAAACAACCGACATTATGTGTAACTGGAGTATGCAATCCATAAAAAATGTGTGCCATATGAACAAATTCCCCTTATGAATGTGCCCTTTATTAAGATTATCCTAGAATTGTAATTATACGTTTGTCAGTTTGATGGATGAAGAGTATGATCACAATTATGGCCCTGTCAGTTTCAGATAATTCAGGTGTAATCTCGAATAGGATAATCTATGTTAGGATGAATTAATATCCCATAAATTATATTATATATTCATCTAGTTTTTGGATTTTTTAATAAATGTATGTAACCCATAATGCAATGATTAAAATATGTTCGTTCAATAGAATTCGGTACATGACTACTAAATGTGATTGGGTTGCGAACAATTTCTTTTTTGTTTCCAGCCTAGGGAGTATGTTATGTCATGCATAGGGATGCTAATCGAACGACTCGATCGTATGTAGTGCGTAACTCGACTCGACTCGAGAACTATATTTACTATGTTTGGCTCGACTCAAGAACTAGTGAGTTTAATAATACTATACTCAACTCGTACTCGGTATTATTTATCAAGAATCGACTCAACTCGCGAGTTCGAACCAAATCGTTTTTTCCCTTTTTAATTAAAAAGTTGTCTAATTGTTTTACCTTAATTTTTCACAAATTAGTAGTTTTCACTAAAATTTGGAAAACGTTTTTTTTTTCATTTTCCATTTTAAAAAGAAACTAAACTAATTATTCAACAAATTAATATTTTCATATAAATTAGTCAATAAAATTAATACATAATATCTGTTTATATTATTTTAAATTCATGACATCGTTTATATTATTTTACATAATTTATTTACTGTGTTACATCTAACAATATTCTGTAGTAAACGTATTAAATAATTTTTAATACTTCGATGTCCTATTTTAACCCGAATGGTCTGTGAAGATTTCTACTTCGGAAATTTGTGCTTTTACATAAACTTGTTGAAATAATTATGTACATACCAATGCAAGTAATTACGTTGTTAAAAATATTGAGTAGTAAATGAACATTGACTACATTAGATGATGGAGCTTTGATAGGTTAAACTTGTGATATTATGAAACTATAACTGCTTATACCCGACGAGTTAATCACGACTTTTTCAAGTCGTCTTTGACTTTACTCAAACTCGACTCGTTAACCACTTTCTATCTTAATTTCATGACACACATATATCGGATGTTAATAGATATAATCACTTGCATCCCCTCATATGAAGGGTACCGGTTTCTTGCTTTGAAACCCTAAATCTTGATTTTCTTCTTAACATTTCGTTCAATTTAATCCCTATGAGCATATCTTTTGGTCAGAGTAGTCTTAATATGGCGGCTCCCTGCACTTGAGATTTTCATGTGTTTCAAACATTGACCTAGGAAACCAAAATGATTTTTTCTTTTTTATTTAGTTATTATATAGTCGAACAACTCAATATTTGTGAAATACACAACATAATATAATATGAGTAGCTTAAAATAAATTTTGTTGGAACTTGAGATAAAAATATCAATGTTGCATTTTTGGTTGTTTTATTAAGGATTGAAGTACACATATTTATTAAATGTAACTACTTTTGGAGTTGGTATGTTTGTCACCCCAAATTTCAAGTTTATATAATCTTACACATTAAATTTCTACAAATGTATCTTTTCGGGATGGTGATGAGTAAATTTAGTGTATGTCAATTTCAAGTCAATACAACACATGATATTCAAATAATATAAATAAAACACACACTTGGTGGGAATATGGGGTGTAAACTACAATATGGTTGATATTTTGGGCTATATTCTGCAATATGGCACCTAATAGGAAGAGTTCGGATTAAAAATCTCATATGTACGGTTTGGATGAGTTTGGAATTTAACCACTCCTTTTCAACCTTTTCAACCATTTCTTCTTTCTGGGAAAAGTCAAAGTCCCTATTTCACCTGTTCAAGCCTTTGTCCTCCTAGTTACAGTTACTCCGGAGAAACCAGAAGCAAAACACGCCGAAGATGCCGAGCAGTGGAATGAGTGGATATCAGAGCTACTCCACCAGCGCTGGTCACGTCCACCGCTTCAGCTGTGAGAACAGCGACGGGGAAGGAGTACCCGATTGGCCTGACAGTCTTCTCGACTCTGCAACCAGTGAGGCTACAGAAGCTCCCACTGAAGTAATTGAAGATTCGGTCACAGGTGATGATTCCTCTGTTGTTGTTTCAGTGTATTTACTAACATAAATGTTGATTCGGTCATAGATGATGATTCATCTATTGTTGTTTCAGTGTATGTACTAAAATTAATGTTGATTGTGTAACCTTGGCATTTTACAGTTTTTTTAACATCATTAGATGGATAGGTATTTCTCTGTCTGTGTGGTTGCTGGCTTTGGGTTGTTGGGGTAGTGTCGTGCTGTTTCAATTTTTGGTTGAATATAGATGTTTAATGTCACAGATTTAATTGAATCCTCGTACCCTATAATTGATGTCAGGTAGGGGAGGGAAAGCAACCCCAACAAGGACATCCGAAATGGTCCAGGACTCTAATAACGACGAAGATGATGTCATATGGTTTCCGTTGGAGCGACCATACCAGGGCGAGCGGGAATTGGAGAATATCTTCGGTTGTGTAAGTTTTGCTTCAAATGATCTGGTTGCTCTTCATCATTTTCATGGAATACAATTAAATTTACATTGAATTGTTGATAGTATAGTGTCACCCTAATTTATGCTCCAACGGTTTCTCTTGCAAAACTGTTGAAATTAAATTTTGAAGCTGCTGTTTAAGAAAACATTTATATGAGTACATTAAGAACCAGTGTTCCCATACAGAAAAACACTTCCAGTGATACTCATACAGTTTATAAACGTAATGATTCAAACCATGTTCATTGATTTGTTTGTGGCTGCTCAACATTTGTTCCTTCTCTGATTTGGGTATAGGACGACGAGAGGGCAGTGATCCTCCTTGCCCGTGATCTGCAAGTGGTGTTGAGTTCTCATCTCCTACGCATGACCGGACAGAAGCTGAGGTCAATAAACACTCATGTGTCGTTTGATCGTCTAGGGCCACCATTCTCCTTAACAAATGGATTAACTGAGGTGATAAATAAAATGATCTCCGTCAGGCAAGCTGTCACCTCTGTTTTAGATGGCGGTAACGAAATTGTAGGCAACAGTAGCGTCAACGGACACAATGCAGCTCGTGAAACCCTCCTGAATCTGGTTGGCAAGAATTACAAGGGTCTATATCTAAGTAAATTATTGTGTAGGTACAACTGCAGCACTCAGTGTCTCCCTCGATCTTACGCTGACGTAGCTGATTACTGCATTTCGAAGAACGCTAACTTGGCTGACAGGTCAGTGCACATATTTTTCATTTGTGATTATTAAATTTTAAAACCATTCCAGGAACACTAAATGAGTATGAATTTGATCATCTGACTTTGTTGCATTTCAGTGAGTTCATATATGAGGATGTTCAAGGTTTATCTGTATTCAGAAAAGATATGCACACCCTAGATATCGGTCTTCCGGTTGCTCCTTCTGTGGTTAACGCATGGGCAAGGACCCTGATGGAGACATCGAGCACACTTGGGACTCCGGAAAAGCTGTATCTTGACGTTGTTGTTAAGGTTAGTCCTCACATATTGCCATCTACAACTTGCTTCTTACACAATAACAACTATTACATGTGTTGATGAGTGTTGTATTTCAAATGATTCGTACATGTCGGTAGCTGCGATGCACCACCTTACTATGTTTGAACTGTGTCAAAAGTTTACATCTCCATTGTTGAATTTTAAAAATGTTAACCACTTAAGCGTATTTGACTCTCTGAACAGGATAGCAATCAATCTGAGGATGATCAGATTGACCACTGGTTCTCATGGATTGCAGCGGGCAACAACAGACACCAAATTCGGAAGCCTGAAATGGTCAATCTTTGCACATACAATCAATTCATCTGTCTACAATGTTATTATGAGTTTCATAATGACTAATTTCAACGTTGTTGTTTGTTCCCTAGATTTTCATTCCAGTTTTGATAGGCACTCATTACACCGTCATGATCGCAGACTTCATCAATCAGAAAATAGTTTGCATCGACACGGTGTATAGGGCCTCCCGTTCTGCATGGGAAATCATGGAATCAAAGCTGGTAAGCATACGTATACATTATTTGCCGCGTTGATTTATTTCTTACAGTGAATATGATATGAATGTTTTGATTCAACAACTTCATTCGTAGTTGGTGTGGTTGTGGAAAGTTCTGGATGCACTTGGGGACGATAGAAAACATCAGCTCACCAGGTTTGGCATGCAGCTCAGTTACCCTCCCTGGAGCCGGTCAATTCACGATGAAGACAGTGGTGTAACGGTGATGCATATGATGGAGTGTTACAGTCCGGCTTCCCCATTCTCGTCTCCCGCACTCTGCCTGAGTGAGGTACCTCAATTGTGGTTTCAATCTTTCTACATCTAATGACTAACAATTCAGCATACTCCTGCCTCAAAATGCTTATGTAACTTTAATAAAAAAAATCATCTGTTTCAGGAACACATTCGTGTGAGGAAGCGTGTTTACTTCTGCGCCTGCATTGCTTCTACGGCCATAAACTTGCAGCGGGTGCAAGTCATTGAATCAGCAAACAGATTGGTGGAACTGAAATGCAACAATCTGATCTTCCCAAGTGAGGAAGTGAAACGATACAGAAGCCAGCTCCAATGGACACCGATGATCTGATCTGAACAGATCTTTTGTCGATAAAGACCTGCAGTACTACTCCCATGAATTCCTGCTATGTTTTGTTTCATCTTCATCATTTCCAGTCTTTATCATATGATGATTTACTTCACCGTTTGATTGACAATGTTTGGAAGCTGTCTATCTTTATAACAGATTTTTATTCGCATTATTCGCTCGTTCATATTCCTGTTATATTCAATGGAGCTGAAATGTAATCAGTACTGTCAGCTCTAATTTCTCTGAGATAGCAAACTAGGAACACAGCAAAAGTAATGTTTAAGGCTTGCAAAAACTCAGATCAACCGAAACCTGAAATTAACTGCTGAATTTGATCCAAAATAAATGGATACCAATGATTGGCACCGATAGCCGGATACTATATCTATTAATTGGTCTAATGCTCGTAAATTAAGAAAGCTAAGAATTTGGACATTGGTTTTTAATCATCATGAATAGCATAACACAAGCTAACAATTCAGCAAAAAAGCAAACATGCGGTGAATCTGCATCCCTTTAAGCCCCCCACACTACATCAATATTCAGCCCAATATAACTTTGGGCTGAAACAAAAACAAGATTGGGCTCAGTGTGAGACTTTCACAATTTAATTTAATCCACAATAAGCTAGATAAAATAAATCAGGCATCAAATACTAATCAGGGGATGGTCTTTGCCATGCATGGAAACACAAATTCAGAAACATTACGCCGCAGTCTATCAATCCATCAACAAATTTTATTACATGAGATACACTGGTGCAACAATTCAGGATTGGGTGAAGGGATTAGCTGCAACTGGAATTTTTCCGGTACCGGTAACTGTCACACCCGGCTTCCATCCGGCCACAGCTGCGCTAGGCTGCCACCGCCGGCAAAACACAGTCTGCAAAAAAAAACAAATGATCAGATGAACAGAGTGCAATACCTAATCAACTAATGACATTGTCCATGTACATTACCTCCACTTGTTTCACAGGCGTGTTAGTAGTACTCCCGTTTGTTTCTTTACCGGCTCCCCTCTTCCGGTTGCGCCATTTTCCTTTATTCTTCTCTGCAAAAGACAATTTCCTCTTCGCAGCACCGCGGCCCATCCCTCGCTTGTCAACAGGATCCTTCACCTGCGGGAGTGAAGGTTCAAGATCCACCGGCAGCTCCTTATCGGGATCCTTAGCTTCCCTTGCTTTCGCTGCAGCCCTATACCTAGATCCAACACTACCTACCCCAAAGGATGCTTCACCCTCTACATTAGCCATGCTTTGTTTCAATTCTGAATGAATGACATTTAGTTTCTCCAGCGTCTCGCGGTGTCTTACCTCATCATACATCACAATTGCAGAAATGCTCTCGGAAACCTTCTGAATTTCATTGTACCGTTTCACTTCAGCGCTAACAGGAGGTCTTATTGAATCCATAGGATAGGACATACTTTCATACTCTCGCACAATATCCTTCCTCCAACGCTCGCAAATGTAGGCCTCGGGAACAGTGCAGATGTCCTCTTCCCAAAACACACGCAGCATGTGACAACATATAATACCCGTGAACTCGAACAACTGGCACTCACACTTTAAACCAACGGTAATACGATCAAAAACCACCTTGAAATACTTGCGCTTTGTCCACCCCTCCCTGAAAGTTTTAACCACAACTTTATACTCAACAATGGTATCATCTGTCACTTTCTCAACGGTGGTTGCGTTGTGTCTCATATCTGTAATCTGCTCCTGCATTTTCAAGAACTGGTTCCGAGAATACATATTTTCTCAAAGGCATCTTCAAATGGGTGATTGCTAGTCTTACGCGAAGACCGATCCTTTCCAATCTTCGAACACCGTACCTCCTCAAACACTCTTTTACTGACAGCCTTGCCATACTCTTCCACAAACTTTCCAAGACTTGTGTTAACATTAACGAACAATTTCAGATACCTGTTCATCCCTTCGCTCCTCTGCGTACTAGACATGCCAGCCCAAAATATGGATTTGAAGTAAACGGGCACCCACCTTTCCCTGTCGGCATACGCCCTCTGAACCCAGCCGTTGCCAGCAACTCCAAACTCGTTTACCCAGGCTTGCCATTCACACTCAAACTCCTCCACAAAAAATGAATCATGCAAAATCTCCTGCAGTTTATCAGACATTTCCCCCCACCGAGGCAGCATTCCGAGGTGCTTCCTAGCATTCTGCTTGATATGCCATAAACACCATCTGTGTCTACTTCCTGGAAATTCTGACTTTATCGCATTACCTACGATTAAGCAACAAGTAGACACAATATAATGGTAAATTGTGAGGATCAATACAAAACAAAGTGGTGACATCATGTCTACAATTACTTTGTTCTACATCGAATTCAGATTTCACTGTTTAACCTGCTAAACCATTCCCAATGAATGTCTACAGTGGTATTACCTCAGAGCTCAAAAGTACATTAAAAGAAACGCTTTCTCACTATTGTTTATATTTTTATGCAAATAATCTGGATTAGAGTTAGAAATTCCACCAACGAAATTCTATTTCATACACCTAAAATATATATTTTAATTAATATATATTTCATAACCCCTTCTATATTGATCTAGTCCTTTATGAACCAACTAAATATAATTTCTGGGAGATAAAGTAATCCATTCATTCGATAACATGCTGTTTAAAATACTAGTGTATCACAACTGCATGTGTTTTTCCACAAAATGTTTTCCGCATTGAGCAAGACTCTGTTGCAACACTATTCTAACATCCATCATTATTATTACATTAAATATATTCATGTGGCACATTCATAAGATCTAACATGAAATTATTTTACGATTACAAGCTGTTCTGTTTATCAACACCTGCATTACACTTAAAATTTAATGAGTCCCACCTGACTATGTAAATCAAAACTTATAGACAGAAGATTAAAAGATTGCTTCATGATGATTATTTGTTCTATAATTTTTATACATTTCGCAACCAATCCCATTTGTTTTCATATCCTTTTCTAAGGATCACTAATTAAATTAGGCATTCACATGTACATACAACCATGACAATTGCAACACACACTAGCTGTGACTCAAACATTCTTCACCGACATATAAATCAGTGATCACAAGCCGACATCAGGCACACAACTATGCTATTGAATTTTGCTTCCTTCATAAATAGATATAAGATTATATACTGTTCGTTTAGCTTCTCCCATCTTTTTTAAACCTGTCACTTCTCAACAATTCGGCTACAAAGCTAATAACGATATTTTACCAGTCAATACTATTACCAGCAATCAGTTGATACGGGAAGAATTTAAAATCCTAACTCGAAAATATGAGAAATAGATTGACTTACCAACTTTAATATCTTGATCTGTGAGAATGTTATCTGGTTGCTTCCCCATGCATTTTTTAAAGGTTCGGAATAGCCACGCAAAGCTGGTTTCATGCTCTGTCGACAGCAATGCACATCCTAACAAAATGGTGTTTCCATCATGATCCGCTCCGGTTACACAAAAATGTTGTGTCAAATGAAACGGTGTCGCCAAAAACCTTGAAAGCTGCACGGCATCTAGCGTCTGCCCAAAACACACTCTTCAACTGGTTTTGATCGTCAGTCTCAAATTCGTAAAAAAAACCAGGAGACTCTAGGCTCATCTTCTTGAAGTATGTCTCCATTTTAACAAAATCACTTCCCTTCAATCTTTCACCAGCAGAAAAGTTGAGAAAGTTCCTCAGGTCCCGCTCCAAGAACGGTACTTTGTCAATCCCATCATACCTACTGACAAATAGACCATAAATCTTAAAAATCCCAATGCCGCCTCGGTGCAGTTCCAGTGCTTTGGTCTGATCTCCCACTGACATCCTTCGGTACTTACACAACAGCCTACTGAGTTTTGGGTCCAATGCGTGGTTGTGCACATCGTTCAACATCGTGATCTTCCAGCTATTTCCACTACTAGGCGACCTACAAGCGTTTACCTTCCACGGACACATGGTCTTTCGGGAAGTCGTACTTTTGTTTGGATCAGAACTCTTGGATTTAGGGGCACCTGCCTTGCCGCATTGCAGTCTTAGCTTGCGGTGATTCTTGTACTTTCTGACAAGGTCAAAAGTAAACAAGTCATCCACATCCTGAGCAGGCCCATTCAGGAGCTTATCTTTCTGGTCCTTTACTGGCTCCTTAATAGTAATTGTGAAGCCCGATGAGTAAGCGTAGATGTTCATTTGCTCTAAGAAATCCCCGCCGGAGCTGAACCTCTGAAAAATCACTGGTCTTACTAATGGTGGCGGTATCACTTCATTCCCTTCATTCTCTTCATTCTCTTCTCCATCCTGGTCCGGGAGATACCTAAGTACCATTTCCCCTTCTTCGTTCACTTCCTCCACTACACAAACATTATTATCATCATCATTACCTGTGGCAGTCCTATTACGATGAAGCAAATCCACATCCTCCACCGGTGATTTATCAACAGTGTCGGGAGCGTTAGATTCATCATCACCAATATCTTCAATTTCAACGACTTCAACCCCATCAGCATTAATGTTTCTGACATATCGACGATGGATACCATTTATTATCTCTACAAAGCTCCCATCCCCATCAGTCTCTGCATACTGCACATTTGAATCCATCACCTGCATCCGATAAATTCGGAAACATATTTCAGTTCGGGAAAGGTAGAGTATGAGATGATCAGAAAGGGTACAAATACAACATCTGATCAATTTCCTGAGTACAAATGATTACGAACCAAGTAAGCATGCTCCTACACCAACACCTATATAGGCTACAAACAAGGCTCTAACTGTACTCATTCACTCAGAAACAACACTACCCAATGAGCACTGGAAAAGAAAATCCAGAACTGAAATTAAAAGGTTTACAAATATTCATGTAGACGGAACAACCATTGTAAGCACTTGTTAACAACAAGACATTATACAAGCGTAAAAAACCGATGACAACACATTACTATTTAATAAGCATGTCATGAGATTAAATACACATATATTGACTCATATCCCGATAATTGATATTATTTACAACAAAAAGAAGACGGTGAAGAGGTATCTGATCTCAATGATGAACTGTTAGACTTAACTTTCAATTACAATTGTTAGAAGCGGAATTTGTTTAGCCTGTTATCCCTCCAGAGACACACTGATAGAATACCTGAATAAGTAAATTTGGTTTTCTACCAACTGTAACAGTGACGCTAAAGTACTTAGAGCATGGAGAAAATGGTTTACAATGGTTCATTTTAAAATGAAATTGACTAAAACACTTAATTAAATGCAAAATTTACACTGGACAGATTCATAAGAAAATGAAAATATTAATAAAAGATTTTGGTGTTGCTTTTCGTGTGATCAGATTTTGGTGTTGCTTGAACAATGTAGAGAGACTTTCATTTGAATGCCGATTTGCATGCATGATTCCACACCAACACATCTTCAAATCCTAGTAAAGTATTTAGACGAATGCTAACTTACAAATTTACCAACCATTGTCCATTTCTACACTAGTAATCTAAACTCAGACAATTTATTCTCCAATTGTTTTACAAATCTAACCTGAAAGAAAACCCACCCAAATCCTTCCTTACCATTGAATTAGTGGGTAAAGGACAATATTGGAGGATAAACACAGAACCACTCAAATTAGCACCAAAAATCAATTCAAGTACGACAGTTTTAAACTGTAACAGAATTAAACGATTCAGAATCATGTAAGTCATGTAAACCCTTCAATTAAACACTACAATTAAACAGGTCATGTAAGTCATGAATCATGTCCCAGGTTGGGTACACCGACAATGTACTCACTGGATATTCAGATGAGTGTGGAATGATTGATTGACCTAAACAGGCAACTATCACTTAGTAAAATCCAGAGTTTATGACCACATTTTCAATAAACATTCAAGTTCATCTTGACAGATCAAACACATCATGATAGAGGAATACAACATGCTTAAACTGAATCCCAATTTTCGGATATCAAACCAAAACAAGCAAAAAACAAATTACCGGAAACGAATTGCCTTCTCTCAACTCCAAAATCAGCTTCAAAATTAACACATTCGGCAAACTTTGCTCTCCTGGCAAGCCGCAAGCCCCAAACTTGAAACAAGAAGATCTTCAAACTTTGATCGGTAAACTTCCCCAGCAGTGCGAGTTTCTTAGCCCCCCACCAACACCGACCACTTCACAACTTCACTGAACAATCAACATAATTATTAAACAGTAAAACACCATATCCCTTGCCGAATCTATAAACCTCCAAATCACGAATAACCATGATTTGATGGAGCAAATAATTTACTTTATTTGCGAGCTATGGTATTACAGCATGGGTTCGTCGAAAAAAATCTTTAATTGTCTTACCTATACGCAGACCGCGCAGACATTGCCCGGAGAATAACCAGTGCTTAGCGAGCACCGAGCAACCACCGGGTGGGCGTCGACGGATCTTAAATTGCAGCTCAAGAATAATCCACGGCAAGAATCAAGTGTCCTGCAACTTCCATGCGAAAAATTGACATGGATTTGGGATCTGTATTGTCGATGGATCGCCGGTCGGGAAGTTATATTCAAATAATATCGGTGAAATCTGCGACCTGTGTTATATTAGTCGCGTTGGTTAATTTCGGCTAAAACATAATTAGTAAAAGTTACGGCAGTTCAGTCAATGTTGATAACATAAAACATAGGACCCCATATGGGTCCTGATTGGTGAAAAATTAAAATAAACTTAAATTAAATTCAATAAAGCAACCAATTGTTGCTTGACACGTGAAGGGAGGGTGTCGCCCTCCAGGGATGATGTATCAGCTTCCACTGTAACTCCCAACGCTCAACCGAGTCAAATTAAATTCAATTTCAAATTCAAATTTGAAATCTCCATTTCTCGGTTTTCAAGAATATTCATTTCCCCATATGACCAGGTAAAATGGAAAAACAGCATGGGATTATAAATCTAGTCCATCCTATCAATATATAGTGGTGTTTGTATACAATTTTATAAAAATTGAATTTCCAAGAAACTTTGCTCTCTTTTTCTATGAAATTAATCTCTTACTCACATTTTAATAAAGAATACATTGTATCCTAGTTTATTTATGATGGTTCTATATGCATGTCCAAATTAAATCTGAAATGACAATAATGTCCCTTTTATATATGTATTATAATTCACAAAAAAATAATTTATAATTTGTATACGTGTTCAATCATTACATAGACGGATTTATGCATTCAACGTTAGGGTTTTAGAAATGTATTTTCAAAAACTGATAAACAAATGAAGGGTAATTATAGTATTTTCCCACTTCCATTTGACCTGTAAAAGTAAATTTGATCTTATATAGTAAACACATTTATTTAATTATGTTTTACACCATAATTACTCATTATTGTTATTTTAAGCTTGTTTTTAAAATTCTTTTCTGATTTACAATTCATTTGATTTATTATTTTGATCCATTTAATTTTTAATTTTGATATAACTTCCTTAAATATAAATTTTCCATTATCGATTACTATATTATTATACAAAGTTCAAAAATTTTACATGAAACTATATATTTGATACGTCACTCGTCATTAATTAATTAATAACATAATCTCAATTAATACAAATACAATTTTCCTATTCGTCAGTTGCGCGTGAAATAAAATTTTATAATTTATTTTTAAAATATTAGATTATTAAACTAAATGAATTAATGTTTTGAAATTAAATATAATATTAAAATCTAAAATTTAACTCAATACATTCATGTTAAGTAAAAATATTAGACATATTGTATAATATGTTTTAATATGTTCACATGGTTGGTGTTCTGTGTCATTTTGATTTCAAAACGTGTGTAGCTACAAATTGAATTGATGATGTTGGTTTCGATTTGTTTTTGTGGCTGTCATTTTATTAAATGTTTGGTACAATTATTATTAATTATAATTATTGTCCACTTCAAAATGGATCTTGATTTTGAAATGCGTCATACTCCGTCCGAAACTAAAACAGATCGACAGTACATATTTACTACTTGGGAGTTGGGACAGTAAAACATATTATCACAAACTTCAAATTAGATTGATGAGCAAGAACCATGCACATTGCAGATGAGGTTTACAAATAGATGAGGGTTACAAACTTTATTCAAAGAGCGTCACCGGGATCTAGTTAACAAGGACGAGTGCAGAAGCAGCGGTGCCGGAAACCGCGGCACCAGCCATCGGTGAAGCCCTCGTTCTTGCAGACGAGACCGCAGTTGTGGTCGCTGAGGCATGTGCCGCTGAAACGGTGGCTCTTTGACTCGCAGGTCCTGGCCGTAGCCACCATCATGCCACCGTGGCTCAGCACCACCAGCACAGCTAGCAACACCGCCAATCCCACCACCGAGCGCTTCCTCTCCATTAATCAAATAGTCTAACGATTGGGAAGATGATGATTAGTGAATGATTTTGTAGGCAGAAAGGTGAAGGGTATTTATAGGAATGGTTCCACTCGATGCTTGTAACAGGTGTCAGCTCGCAATGCTTCTGATACATGCAGCGTGACACGTTTCATGAATGCTCAGCCGCCCCACGAACCAGATTTTAAAGTCAAATTTGAATTATGGGGATGTTTTTGTTGGAGAATTTTGAGAGTTTGGATTTGGATTTGGAATTGAAATTTTGTTTGATATTTTATAAGTTTGGATTTGAAGAAATCTTGTTTGATTGGTTTATGATTTTATAAGTATAAAACAAAAATCCTTTTTGATATTTGGTGGTTTAAATTTGGATTTTTGAGTTGATTCTTTTGTAAAAATATTTTGCATTAAAATGGAAAGTCGATCATTTAAATTTGGGAAGTCGATCCATGTAATAATTATAGTTGTTTTCTCTCTATTTCTATGAAATTTTATGTCATTTTTGTTGGGTATGGTCAACCCAATTCCCACATCGGAAATGGAGAGTGTCATTCCTTTCTTTATAAGGAATAGTCCCACCACATTAGTATGAGACCTTTTGGGAATTGATTCATTGTTTAAAACCGTTCGGGACGGGACTGCCTTTGTTGCCTCATGTGGAGAAGACCCTCATTTATTCCCTTGGAGAGGCAAATTTGTCCCTTGTATCGAAAGTCTGTCCGACCAAGGGTTTGTCAGGCAGCGTGTCCCGCAACTGTTTGGCGGCGGTGCAAGACGGTCTAAGGTGAAGGACACTGTTCATGTGATCCTTGGTTTGAGGGGGAAATTGTTGGGTGTGGTCAACCCAATTCCCACATCGGAAACAGAATCGTAGTGAGGGGGAGATTGCTTTGGCAGAGATGACTAAATCGTAGTGACTTCAACAAAGCTTCCGGTGGGCAAGGCCGACATGAATTGTTCTATCTCAAGTAAAAAAATTTATCTCTAAAAAATTTCATATTTTGTTCTATAGTGTGTCAATTTTGAAAAAGGCTAGTATCAACATGAACCTTCATTTTGTTAATTTCATGTTTATACCCTTTCTCTTCTGTAAATCTTTCACTCAATTTTCCCTTTCCTAACTGTCTTTACTATATATTTTCCTTCTATTCTCGTTTCCATTAAAAAGGAAATATAGGTTGATTTCCAAATTTGAATGACGCTGATCCATATATAATTATGAATGTATGCATATATAGTTATATACTCCGCCATGAATTCATGAACATTAATTATCAGCAACAATGGCGGAGCAGAGACACGCATTCTGGGAGACTCAGCCTGTAGGGCAGTTCAAAGATGCTGGCAATTCTAGCCTCCCTGAAGGTCCGATTGAGCCACCGACACCGCTGTCCGAAATCAAACAAGAACCCTACAATCTCCCAAGCCAGTATGAATGGGTCACCTGCGACCTTGAATCTGCAGAGATGTGTAGTGATGTTTACACCCTTCTAGCCAACAACTATCTCGAAGACGAAGACCTCGTGTTCAGGTTCAACTACTCAGAGCAGTTTCTCCGATGGGCACTTTGTCCTCTGGGCTATTTCAAGAGCTGGCACGTCGGAGTTAGAGCTAAGGCTTCCAAAAAGCTCGTCGCTTTCATCACCGGAGTTCCGGCCAGAATCCGAGCTCGCGAAACCGTCGTAAACATGGCAGAGATTAACTTTCTGTGCGTCCACAAAAAACTCCGGTCAAAACGCCTAGCTCCAGTACTGATCAAAGAAGTGACGAGGAGGGTTCACCTGGAGAACATCTGGCAGGCTTCGTACACCGCTGGCGTAACCCTACCGACGCCGGTAGCAACTTGTCAGTACTGGCACAGGTCGTTAAACCCTAAGAAGCTCATCGACGTGCAATTTTCCGGTTTAGGTCCCAGAATGACTTTGAGCAGGAGCATTAAGCTGAACAAGTTACCCGAGAAGACCGAAACTCCCGGGTTCAGAAAAATGGAGCCCCGGGATGTTGCTGCAGTCACCCAGCTTCTTCGAGATTACCAGAAGCAGTTTGTTATCTCTCAGGAGTTCGATGAACAGGAGGTCGAGCACTGGTTCGTCCCCAGGGAAGATGTCGTAGACAGCTTCGTGGTCGAAAGCCCCGAGTCTGGAGAGATAACTGACTTCTGCAGCTTTTACACCATTAACTTCACTGTGCTGAATAACAGGAATTACTCGACTTTGAAGGCTGCGTATTCTTATTACAACGTTTCGAACAGGACTCCGATGACTCGGTTGATGAACGATGCGCTGATAATGGCGAAGCAGAGAGATATCGATGTTTTCAATGCTTTGAATGTGATGCATAACGATGGTTTCTTGAAAGAACTGAAATTCGGGTCTGGTAATGGAGTGCTCAACTACTATCTCTACAATTACAGGGTAGGGAACGTGCTAAAGCCATCTGAGATTGGGTTGATACTCTTGTAATCAACACTTTGGTTCTTCCCATTTAGCATGGTTTTGTTTATTTTTAGTAGCTAGTAGCTACAAGGAAAGCTAATTTGGACTGTTTTAATTTTCGAGATACATTTTGTATTTTTTTTTTAAAATAATCCACCATTGGTGGGGGAAATATTATTAGGTTTCCCAAGCCTTTGCCATGAATGGCCAAAAGAATAGGCTGCAGTTTTAGGGCTGCAAAATTACAAGGACCACTGGTCCAGAGCACATAAGTGCTTCAAAAAATTGATACATCTAAACAAATAGTCCATACTAAAACAATCATGAAGCTTGTTAGAGAATTGCTAATGCAAAACTCAGAGCAGCACCACAATGTCCAGTATAGGCTAATCTAGAGAGCTAGGGTTATGATTAGAAGATCTGAGCAGGGGCAGTAGCTACAATAGTTATGAGATTCTAACAGATGGCAAGCTTGCTTTGTCAATGAGGCAGATGGCCTTCATAGAAGGTGGTAGTGTTTCATAGCAGAATACAGAAGCTGCTTTGTGAGTAAGAGCATGCTTAGCCAGAGCATCTGCTAGCTCATTACCTTGCCTGAGAGTGTGTAAAATAGGAGATAGAATCCTTTGGTGAGCTTCATCAGCAAGAGCAAAAAGTCTCCAGTGGGCAGTGATTGGATTGAGCACCAATGAGATTCCATTGAGAGAATCAGACTCAATGCATATGAGATCATGTCCATAGTATGAGCCAAACTTGTATCCTTCCAGCATTGCTTTAATTTCTGCCTCAACTGAAGAAGAAGCAGATGTGAAAGAGGTGCCTGCTGCAATAAAGTTCCCTTCAGAATCTCTGAGAACAAAACCAAGACCACAACAGAGATGTGAGTAGGCTGCATCAACATTCAGTTTAAATTTAGTAACAGGTTTGGTCCAAAAAATGATTCTCATCCTAGGTTTAGGTGGTCTAGTAGCATAGGGGATGTGAGCTTCAGATGCAATCTGAATATCAAGCTCCTGTGAGATTTTGATAGGGTGAGCAGCATATGAAAGATGTAACAAGTGTTTAGCCTCATGAGTGATCATAGACCTAGAAGGTTTACAGTCCTCAAACAAAAACTTGTTTCTAGCCTTCCATAGGCACAAAACTATTATAACACATAACATTCTTATCAGTTTAGCTTGGAAGCTGGATAAGCCTGTATATGTGAGATAATAGGATAGTCTGTCCCATATGGATCTGAAAATTGAGTCTTTCACTCCAATGGTAGAGAGTAAAGAGGACCAGATAGAAGATGCTATAGGACAGGAATTGAAAAAATGGTCTATGGTATCTTCACTGTCACAGAAAGGGCATTTGGAGGCCAATGAGAAACCATAATGTAGAAGTATCTCATCAAAAGGGAGTAGGCTGTTGAATAACCTCCAAGCAAAGAAAATGATCTTTTTTGGCACTTTGATGTCCCACAGTGTTTTAAGAGTGGGGAAGGAGGGTCTGTGGGATTGAAAAAGTTGGTAAGCAGACTTGAAGGAGAAATGACCATTTAGAGATGGCTTCCACACCAGTCTATCCTCTCTGTGAGTGTGAATGGTTGCCTCAGTCAGTAGCTGAAGGATGGGATCAGAAATAGCACCTTGTAGCTGAGGTAAATAATCTTGTCTGTTGAGAATAAATTCACTAACTGAGCATGAGGTAGGGATAGATGTTAGAGAAGGTAAGAAGTGATCCTCCAAAGGCCCTGAGCCAGTCCAGTTGGACTTCCAAAAATTACAATGGCCATTGCCAAGAATAACCAAACTGTTACTCTCTCCTATATAGTTCACCTGACAAATTATTTTCCAAATCTGGGAATTTCTTGAGGATTTAGGTAGAGAATGGATAAAATGAGTCCATAAGGCACTGGCATTTTGGTATTTCCACCACAGCTTTAAAGAGCATGCCTTGACAATATGGGAAATGGATCTAAAACCTAATCCATTCTGATGGACAGGGTAACAGACGCTAGACCATTTTTTCCATTTTTTGTTTGCTTTTATAGGAGTAGACCCCCACAAAAAGGTTGCAAACATTTTTTCCAGTAATTCCATAATGTGAACTGTTGGTGTCATAACAGTAAACACATGTTGAGGTATGGCATACAAGACAGTTTGTATCAAGGTGATTTTACCACCAGTAGAAAGCCATTTAAACCTCCAGTAACTTAGTTTTTTGCTGATTTGCTCTATCAGTGGGTTAAAATATGCATTAAGCATTTTTCCTTGATATATTTGACAGCCAAGGTATTTAAAAGGGAAAGCACCTTCTTTCATACCCAAAATGTTACTGATCAAATTTTTCTTGGCCAGAGAAGTATTACTGCTCAGGTAAAAGTCACTTTTGTCAAAATTAATTCTTTGACCAGTGACTTTTTAAAATGTCACCAAGAAAGCTTTCAAGTTGATCAGAGTGTTCTTATTGACTGAGATAAACATGACTGTATCTTCAGCATAAGAAAGATGTGAAACTGGCACTACATTTCTTGGTAGATTATAGTTGGCCAATTTTCCAGTTGTGAAAATGTATGCCAAACTTCTTGAAAATGATTCAGTGAAGACATTGAACAACAATGGAGATAGAGGATCTCCTTGTTTAATGCCTCTGGATGATTTGAAGAAACCAACTGGCTTGCCATTTATTAGTACAGAAAACCAAGCCTGAGCAAGATTGTTCATAATACAGGCAACCAGATTTTGATGGAATCCAAATTTCAGAAGAATCATTTTAAGAAAGGGCCAGCTAACTCTATCAAAAGCCTTCCTTAAGTCTAACTTAATGATACAGTTAGGCTCTCTGGCTTTTCTATTTATATGTCTAACCAGCTCCTGAAGGTAGAGTATATTATCAGAAATATCTCTGCCCTTCAGAAATGCTGTCTGATTTGGAGATATGATCTCATTCATTAGAGGATTCATTCTCATCATAATCACCTTTGAGCATATCTTATTGACAACATTTGATAAGCTTATGGGACTATAGTCATCAAAAGATATTGGAGTGTCCTTTTTAGGTATTAATGTTATCCAAGTGGCTGCAATACCCCTAGGTATTGCAGCACCCCTTAGAAAATCATTCACTGCATCAAGCAAATCATTTGAGATGGTGTCCCAAGATTTGATGTAAAAAATAGCAAAAAAGCCATCAGGCCCTGGTGTGCTGTTTTTATTCAGTGAAAATACCACTGTCTTAAGTTCCTGTAAGTCTACTGGTCTCAACAGTTCAGTGTTTTGATCAGGAGAAATACAATTTGGAATTTTTGACAGAAAATGGGAGGCAAAGTGTAAATCTGTGTGTGATTGCTCACTGGATAGGAGAGATGAGTAGTATTTGATGGCCTCATTTTCTATTTCAGACTCATCATCTAGCCAGATCCCAGCAATGTTTCTAATTTTGGAAATGCACAGTTTTGACCTTTTTTCTTTCAAAGTGTTGTGAAAGAATTTGGAGTTCACATCACCCTCTTTGATCCATTTTAACCGTGTCTTATACTTCCAAAAGTGCTTCTGTTCTTTCAGTGCTTTTTTCAGAAGGGCTTTCTTGAGTTTGAGATTAATTAGTTCTGAATCACATTGATTGTGATCAGATCTAATTTCCTGTAATCTCAATTGCTCTTCAGCTACTTCCACATTTTTATGGATATTGCCAAAAACTTCCTTGTTCCATATTTTTAGACCTTTTTTCAATCTTTGTAGTTTCAGAAAAAATCTGAGCATACCAGATTCTGGAATATGTTCATTCCAGTTTGATTGAACAAAAGGATGGAACTCAGTTCTTTTATACCATGTGCTAATAAATCTAAATGACTTAGGAACAGAAGGCACTTGTGTATGTACTTGAAAGAAAAGTGGTGAGTGGTCAGAATTTTCCCTATTTAGGACCAATACTGAAGATTGCGGAAACTGTGTATGCCAAGATTGAGTACACAGTGACCTATCTAGCCTCTCTAAAGTTAGCCTTAATCTTTTATTGGTCAAGGTAAAATCATTTCCCACTGTGTGTACATGAATTAACTCCATTTTGTCAATAAATTTCTGGAAATCTCTCATACTTCCCAGTTTGGGAGAAGAGGGACCACTATAATCAGAAATTGACAACATAGAGTTAAAATCTCCTATATAAAATGTTTCAGTAGTTGGCAAGGCTTGGAGATCAGTCCACAAAGCCTTTCTGCCTTTCCTGGTTCTAGCCCCATAAATAAAAACACCAGACAGAGATAAACTCAGACTAGGTTTATTAATGCAGACATTAAGAAACTGTGTATTTTCCTGAATTAGTGAGACTGAAAGAGAATCTTTCCAAAAAATCCAGATTTGTGTATCAGTTGAGAAAATACAGTTTGAAAAATGTAAGAGATTTTTGTAATGCTCAATTTTTGAATTAGGGTGCCATGGTTCTATCAAACATAAAAGTTCAATTTTATTATCTTTAATGAGAGATTCCAGTCTATCTAGGGCTGTTTCCA
The DNA here is from genome assembly GCA_948330725.1 of Sherardia arvensis. Taxonomy (NCBI): domain Eukaryota; kingdom Viridiplantae; phylum Streptophyta; class Magnoliopsida; order Gentianales; family Rubiaceae; genus Sherardia; species Sherardia arvensis. The sequence continues at coordinate 31,084,490 of OX415240.1, forward strand.
TCCCTTGGATATTCCAGACCAAAATATTAATTTTATGATGGTGTACTACCATTAAAAAGATTTTTTAGGGCTTTTTGATAGTGACTTTGAAAATGAAATTGTTTTGTTAAATTGAGTAAAGAAACTTTTCAATTTAATCTTTTGAGCAGAAGCTAGTTTTGGCAGTTTGGATGATGAGCTCACCTCAGTCTCTTTTGGATTGTGCCTATCAGATTTAGAGTCTGAACCAAAAGCTTCAAAATTATCCTCCTTCTGGCCTCTCAGTGGAGAGAATCTGTTTCTATTTCTGTCCTGAGATAGAAAAATTAAATTGTTAGCTTTAAATTCAGGGGGAGAAATATTGTGCATACCTGAGGGGATAGCAGTGTCATCTCTTGCATAAACCCTTCTGATTTTTGGTTTTGCAGTAACCTTGGTAAATACATCCTCCTGTGTTTTAGCTTTATGTTCAAAGGATGCCTTTCTGAAATTTCCAGCATAGCTGAGAGAAGTGTGGGAGTGGTTGAGTTTGGATGAGTTGGAGCTACTAGCTATTGAAATAGCAGGAAGGATGTGTCTGGTACTAGGGATGGATGAGGTTTCTTGCTGTGGTGTGGGTGTAAGGGCTGTATTGTAGTCTGAGTTGTAACTAAGGTTGGGTGTGTTCAGGGTAGTAGCATGGACATGCTTGGATTGAACATTGTTGATAGGAGTTGGATGAATTTTAGCAGTGACCTCTTTTGCCAGTTAAGCCTTTGCAGAAAATGCAGTCCTCTTTTTCTTGACTTTGGCTCTTCTAACTCTGTGCAACTTCTTGTTTCCAAAGGAGATAACTTGATAGTGCATTCCAGTGACAGAGTTAGTCTGTGCTTGTGGTTGAGCTGAGACAAAAGTAGCAGACATTGTTATGGTTGGTGGTGGCTGTTTAGTAGAGTTGGGTTCTACTGGAGGGTTAGGCAGAGATTTGTTGGGGTTGTGTTGATCAGCTTCAGTGTGAGGTTTTTTGATGGTATCGGGGTGGAGGTTCCTGCAAGTATGAACATCATGCCCTACCTTTCTACGACGAGCACAGTAAGTAGGCAGATGATCATATTCCAACCTAATTTTGGAGCTACTGACAGTGGAACCAAGTCTAATATGGGTAGGGATAGGCTGCTGGAGATCAACTTCTACACATAATTTGATAGCAGAGGGTCTTGTAATCAATTGAGTTGCAGCATCAACTTTGATGAAAGTGCCTATATGATTACCAAGATCTTCCAGCACAGACTCATTATAATAGTAAACTGGATGGTTAAAAAGTGTTACCCAGACCGGAACGATCGAAGATTCAGTCTCCGTTGAGAACTCCGGCGTTTACCTGAGCACTCGCATTGGGTAACCATCAATTGACCGGTTGGTTTTCATCCAGCATCTCTGGAAGTCCTATTTTTTAGAGAACCTGATCAGAATGTGCCTATGGTCTATAGCACCAAGTTGATATTGGCCGGAAAAATCAGCTGCTTTGAAGGATGCTTCGATTCCGGGCATTGCTGGTCGGTCTCTGCTGAATTTACCAATAAGAGCATTCCAGTAAGGTCTGCTTAGCACTTCAATTTGCTCAGGAGTGTAGATGCAGGCCAGCTCACCCTTGAACTCCGATGTGGCTTTAATTTCTGGATTCGACGGCAACGAGGACGATAAAGGTGGGGCTTTGGATTGTAGGGCAGAGAGGAAAGATTTTTGACCCATAGAAGTAGAAGGCTCCGCCATTGCGGCGGAGCGGCGACGGCGAAAGAGCCGTTCAGGGCGGAGATTCTGAGGTTATAACCGTTGTAACGGTAAGAATGCACGGAAATTGTGGCAGTTTGCACAGAAAGTTAGAGAGAGGTGGGAGTAAAATTATTTAGAGAGAGAAAGCTTGGATGTTGACATAGTATTTGCATTTTGTATTATATTTCTTCCTTCGCTCTTCATACTCCTTCATCGTTTACATCCCTTCGATTTACTATAAATGTGCTCTTTTTCTAACTTTTTCTTACATGTTTGACAACAAATTTCATATAATATCTACATGTTAATATCACCATATATGTATTTTTGAATTTTCCATAACATGTAATTTTTTAATATATAAATTTTATAATCTTTTATTGTAATTGAAGAGTCCAGAAAACTCAGCATTAATTTGTTGGCAATTTTGTAGAAGTTGACTATGTTTAAACATGCTCTCATGTTTAAACACTTGCTCAAGAAGATCAGAAACCGAGCAATAGTCTTTGATGTGAAGTACAACTCAGATGCGATCAAACAAGATATTCGAAAGAATCAAGATGATACTTGAAGAATGATTCGGTTTTGATTTAATTAGATAAAGAATATATTTGTGAGTTGTATTTTATTTAGAATTAGTCTTATATAAGGAAAGAATATATTTCTTATCCTATAGTTATAGAAGTAGAATATAGCTAGAAGACTAAGTGTTGCTGTGATGTGCTGGACGATAGGATCAGCCTTGCCGTGATTGAAGGACCGAGAAGATCAACACGGAAGCACGACCTCGAACTATAAATAGAGAAGAAAGCTGCGACAACATTTATCCAACTTGAGAAAAAGTATTATGGAGTTCAGAATAGCTTTGAATTTGGAGCAGCTTATTGAAGGGAGTTCAATAGGCCTTTGCCATCGCCAGGAGTCTGAAATCAACAAGCCTTAATACTTCAGGAGAAGTGGTTAAGACAGCAACGAGGAGTTGCTGACAGGCAGTGAGGGGATCTCACGAATCCACACGGATAAGATAAGTTTTAGATAGTTAATTGTTTGGAGAACATTGTAACTGATTTGAATTATTTTAGTGGATGATTTTCAGACTGGGCAAGGCCCTGCAGACGTAGGTGTTTTAGCACCGAATTGCGTAACCAATTCTTGTGTTCTTACTTTTAGTGTTTAAACATACTTGTTAGAGTAGAAAGATTAGTTAAGAACACTGTGAAACTGATCGATAGTAAATTTCATTTGGTATCTGAGCAAGTCCACTGAGTTGTGCCTTTAACAAGGTCAGTGGAGATCCCTATCGATCATGTCGAACCAGGAGAAGGATGGTTCGTTGTATACACGCGCACCCATGCTGGATAAGAACAACTACGGATACTGGAAGGCAAGGATGAGGCATTACATTGATGCTCTAGATGAAGAGGCATGGTACTGGGTTGAGAACGAGTGGCAAACAGCCAGACAACCACCTGTAGCAGGCACAACCGAAGGTGTTTTGAAAAACAAAGAGGATCTGACCACTCAAGAGAGGAAGGACAAGCGACTTAACAGCAAAACACTCAACTGCATCAACTCTTGTGTTGATCAAGAAGCTTTTCGCTTAATTTCAACGTGTTGTACTGCTAAGGATGCATGGGAGAAATTGAAAGCCAGCTATGAAGGGGATGCAAAAATGAAACGACAAAAAATGCATACAGTAAAGAAAACATTTGATACTATGGTTATGCATGATAATAAGACCATTGCTGACTATAATTCAAAGATCAGAGATCTGGTCAACACAGCTCATCAGTTGGGGAAACCGTTCGTTGAAGATGATGTTGTGCAGAAGATATTGAGGTCTCTACCACCAAGGTTCAAAGGAAAGACTATTGCAATGGAGGAGCTACACGATACATCTGAAATGACCATTGATGAGGTCATGGGAGCACTGGCAGCCTTTGAAATGAAGGAGTTAGCTATAGTAAGGCAGAATGATCTGGCCTTCACTGCAACTGCACGAAAATCAGCTGAACAAAACTCTGTGTCTAAACACACTACCAGAAGAACAAACAATGATCAAGTCGAATCCAAGTCGGTGTTTAAACATGCTGGGAAAATTCAATGCCGGGAATGCGAAGGTTACCGGTATATTCAATCACAATGTCCAAGTGGATCAGCTAACAAAAGGGGGAAAGCCTACAATGCAACGTTTAGTGATGCAGAAGATTCTGATGAAGAGCATGTTAGCAACCATGTAGCGTTCGGAGCAATTACTGTTCAAAGCGACGAAGAAGAAACCTATGTTGCATTTAGTGCTACTGTCGTTTCTGATAGTCAAAGTTTAAACATGGACTCTGAGGATGTTCATGAATCATACGATAAACTCCACAAACTCTGGGTCAGTGTGACTGAACAGAATAAAGCCTTACAGAAAGACAACCACAATTTGAATGAAGAAGTTGAGCAACAACAGATCACTATTGATGCAATGAGGGAAGAGCTGAAGATAGCTCTCGTGCGAGCAGAAGTCGCTGAAGGAACCATCACCAAACTGAACAAAGGAACAACAGTCTTGGATGACATTCTTGGCATGGGAAAAATTGTTGGAGATCGACATGGGTTAGGATATGATGAAATGGAAGTGACCAACCAGAATGACCCAAAAAAGAAGTTGGACAAGAAGGTGATTCAACCTAATCCAGGCCAAGTGAGGAAAGAGCAATTTGTTAGAGCTCCAAACAATCTCATCAAAGCTCCAAAGTTTGGAATATGTTATAAACTACCTATCATCAACAACGAAATATGTTTCAACCATGGTGGGAGACAACGTGCAATTATTGCCGACGACCAGGACATTACAAGAGGCGCTGCTTTCATCTTTTAAGAGATTTGATGCAAGGACCAACAAATGGAGCAGGTTACAACACAGGAGCAGGTTACAACATGATACAACCAGAAAGGTCTCAGCATTCGAAAAAGGTATGAGTTCCCAAAACCAACTACTTCTATGCTGTTCATACCTGTTATAGCTCATATGCCAGAGATGCCTGGTACTTCGATAGTGGTTGTTCTAGACATATGACGGGTACTCCTGAGTTGTTGAGCGATATTGTTCCCTGACTGGAACAGTCAGATTTGGAGATGGGAAGAAATGTAGAATAACTGGAAAGGGGGAGTTACAAGTCAAGAACTTTCCAGTATTTCAAGACGTACTTCTGGTGGATGGACTAAAGGAAAATTTGCTTAGTATTAGCCATCTATATGACAACAAACTAACAGTTTTATTTGATGATAAAGTGTGCACCGTCAGGAAGGATGAAAGGGGTGTTCTTATTGGCACTAGATCATCAGATGACTGCTACATTCTGGATGATTCAGTAAGCTGTCTCAAAGTTAGTGTGGACGACAATCTTCTGTGGCACAAGAAGCTGGGTCATGCGAACCTGAAGACACTGTCTAAGGTGACGAACCTTGAAGCAATACGAGGAGTACCACTACTTTCTTATACAAAGGAGTTGAATTGTCCACCATGCCACGAAGGTAAACAGGTCAGGTCACCACATTCTAAACTCCATGAGATTACTACTTTCTATGGTCTTGAACTGCTTCATATGGACTTAATGGGACCAATCAGTCCAACTAATGTTTCGGGAAAGAAATACATCTTTGTATGTGTAGATGATTTCTCCAGGTTCACTTGGGTGGAATTTCTGAAGGAAAAATCTGATGCAGTGAGCATTATTATCAAGCTCATTACTCAAGTTAACACTGAAAGGTCACATGATGGTTTTAAAGTGGTTCGAGTAAGGAGTGACCATGGAAGGGAGTTTGCTAACTCTACCATGATGGACTTCTGTGCAAAACTTGGAATCAAGCATGAGTTCTCTGCCCCAATCACACCACAACAAAATGGTATTGTTGAACGCAAGAACATGACTCTCATCAACATGTCAAGAGCTATGATGGCAGAAAATGATACTCCCAAGAAATGGTGGGCTGAGGCAGTTCATACTGCTTGTTATACTATAAATCGAGTCTATCTCCGTCCATTCATTCAGAAAACTGCCTATGAACTTTGGAAAGGAAGGAAGCCAAACGTCTCTTACTTCCATGTATTCGGGAGTGCATGCTATATTCTCAGAGCTCGTGAGCCTCTCGGTAAGTTTGATAAAAGGGCTGATGTTGGTATTTTTCTGGGTTATTCTCCAAATAGCAGGGCATATAGGGTTTTCAATAATCGTACAAATGTCATGATGAAGTCCAACAATGTGGTCGTTAAAGATTTGAAGGACATCAGCAGTGGAATTCTACTTGAAGATGAACCTGATCTGTCAATCAGTTCCGGTATTGATTCATCTCTGCCTGATGTTACAACACTGTCGGATGTTACAACACTGTCGGATGTTACAACATCGTCTGATGTTACAACATCATCTGAAGTTACCACAGTTCCTGAAGTTACCACTGTACTTGATGTTACAACATCTGATACATCTGCACTTGTCAACTCTCCACCTAACACATACAATCTGAGGCAAAAAGAACGGAAGGACTACGCCAAAATGATTGTTGTAATGCATGTGTTGCAATGTTTTCCCCTCTCCATAGAACCCAAAAATCACAAGGAATCATTGAATGATGAGTACTGGATTTCAGCCATGCAAGAGGAACTGGAGTAGTTCACTAGGAGCGATGTATGGTATCTTGTTGACCTCCAGGAGTCAATGTCATTGTTACTAAGTGGATTTTCAAGAACAAGTCTGATGGAGATGGTAATATCACCAGAAACAAGGCCAGACTTGTAGCTCAAGGGTATACTCAAGTTGAAGGTATTGACTTTGATGCAACCTTTGCTCCAGTTGCAAGGTTAGAATCTGTCCGTTTCTTGCTTGCTATGTCATATATTATGAAGTTTAAGTTGTTTCAGATGGATGTCAAGAGTGCTTTCTTGAATGGCATTGTCAATGAAGAAGTTTATGTTGAACAACCCAAGGGTTTTGAAGATCCATATCTTCCCGATCATGTTTACCGACTAAAAAAGGCATTATATGGTCTTAAACAAGCTCTCAGGGCTTGGTATGAGCGTCTCACCCAATTCCTTTTGCAGAAAAGCTATCGACGAGGGGGAGTAAACCGAAAGCTCTTTGTGTTTAAACATGATAAACATATTCTGCTTGCCCAAATTTATGTAGATGATATTGTCTTTGGGTCAACATCTCAAAAGTTGGTTGATAACTTTATAGAGATGATGAAAAGTGAGTTTGAAATGAGCATGGTTGGTGAACTGTCTTATTTTCTAGGACTCCAAGTCAAACAACACAAGGAAGGTATCTTCATCAATCAAACCAAGTACACTTTAAACTTGGTTAAGAGATTTGGGATGGATGATTCTAAGAGTATGCGAACTCCAATGGCCTCAATAGAGAAATTGACGTATGACAAGTATGGTGTAAAGGTAGACATTAAGCTCTATAGAAGTATAATTGAGAGCTTACTATATCTTACTGCAAGCAGACTAGATATTTTTTTGAGTGTCGGACTATGTGCTAGATTTCAATCTGATCCCAAGGAGTGTCATCTCTCTGCAGTCAAGAGGATTATCAGATATGTACATGGAACTGCTGATTATGGTCTTTGGTATTCGAGAGGAAGTCAAGCTGAGATTGTTGGCTACAGTGACTCTGATTGGGCTGGGAATTCAGAAGACATGAAGAGTACCACTGGAGGATGTTTCTATGTAGGAGGGAATCTGGTGTCATGGTACAGCAAGAAGCAGAATTCTATCTCGCTGTCTACCACTGAGTCTTAGTACTTAGCAGCTGGAAGTTGTTGCCAGCAACTACTATGGATGAAGCAGATGTTGAAAGACTATGGATTCAAGTAGGATGTCCTACTCATCAAATGTGATAATAAGGGAGCCATTGATCTCTCCCATGATCCTGTTGATCATAAGAAGACAAAGCACATAGACATCAAGCACCATTTCATCAGAGACTTGGTTGAAAAGAAGGAACTGACCATTGAATTTGTTCCTAGTGCTGAACAGTTTGCAGATATCTTCACCAAACCTCTGGATTCTGCAACATTTGAGACACTAAGACAACACTTAGGTGTTTGTCGAATTTGAGGTACCTCTGCTCACCTCTTATTTGTTGTATATTAGTGTTTACTGTTTTGTGTCTTTTATTTTTGAAAAAGAAAAATACAAAAAGAAGTCAATGTGAAGGATGTTTAAACACTGAGAGTCAGTGTGTTTAAACACTGAAAAGTTAGACAGAAAATGAAGTGGATAGTCTATTGGGCAGACTAGTCAACTCTTTGAAAGTGGGCTGAATGAATTGGATTTCTGGGCTGAAAAACAGAGTCTTGGGCTCATATTTATTTTAGAAAAAAGTGCTGTTGTACCCCCAAGTATTTAAAAAAGTGCTAATGTACCCCTAAGTTTTTCAAAAGTGCTACTATACCCTCAAATGTATAATTTGGGCAGAATTTTCTTTTGTCAAGTGTAAAATGACAAGAATACCCTCACTATTATTTAATGGTAAGAAAGAAAAAATTTATGACGAAAATGCCCCAACCAAATCAATGAATAATCATCCCCTACCTAATTATTCATCTAATTCTCGCTTCCCTTTTTACATTCACACCCAGTTAAGAAAGGCAATCCAAATCCATACCACCAGTCACCGTTACTTTATCGGATGAAAGCGTTTGAAGTCGAGGGGACCAAAACCACCGTGCCCAGAAATTAGTGTGAGCCGGGGGACCGAAACCGCCACACCCAGTAATAATTTGCGTGACTAGCTCAAGGTGGCGAGATTATGGTAATTTCACCGATATTTTCGGTTTGTTGAGTTTTTGGATAAAAATGTTAACTTTTTTCAATACTGTTCTGCTAGATTTAGTCCATTTTTTACTTATTTGCAGTCCGTATTTTTGTTATATAATCATATATATAATAATTATGATATATAACTGATTTGCAAGTGTATGCAATAGAATATATATGATGCATATGTCTGATATACTTAATTATTGATCATATCATATATATCAAAGACGTATTTTTTTTGGACTATAAAATAAGCAAAATATGGACTGCATCTAGAATTGCCGCTTTCAATAATATTGTGCATTTATTTTGTAATCTAGTGATATTGATTTCTTGAATTATTATTTTTCGTGCCCATGAGCATTTGGGTAAAGGGAAAAAAAATCCAACAAGTGAGGGTAAATTTGTCTTTTAATTCAAAATGGTGTTGAAAATGGGTTTTAGAGGTACACTTATTTATTCAATATAAAAATAGGGGTACATCAGCACTTTTGAATTACTCGGGGGTACATTGGCACTTTCTTATAAACTTGGGGGTACATGAGCTTTTAACCCTTTATTTTATGAGGGGCAAACAGAATTTGTTGAAAAATGGAAGGACTGGTATATAAATATAGAATTAAATTCTATTTTGGACTCGAATTTGAATTTTGGAAAGTCCAAAAATTATAAGAGGGAAAAATATTCTCTTATTCTGCAGAAAATTGTTCTCTGACGTTCCCAATTCCTGCAATCCATCCTCTGATTTGCTTCGACTCAGGCGTACTATCTCCAATCAAAGCTTTCCAACCAGAGTTTGGAGTTTCTGCACCTACATTAACGCTGTCTGGGAAACCGAATCGGCATTCAAGCATCCTCGCTTTCGGAGCTTTGAAGTTTTGCATGCACAAGGTAAACCCTTGATTCTTGATCAAGATTGGTTTTTTATAGTGTATTGGGGATCTAGGAAGCCATCTGTAGTGCACAAGTGATTGGTTATTGTGTTTTGGTGAAGTCGGGTACTATGTTTGAACTTGGATTTGTGTCTAAACTGTTATGGGTAGTCCTAGATCTGCTGGTATGAATGGTTTGGGAATGGATGATGTTGAACTTGGGGTATTACATAGCTTGTTGAGCTTGCAAGGATATATGAGTGACAATGAACCCCCAAAATCCCCTATTGTTGTGAATGAAAGGGTGACTGGTACTGGTGGTGCTGAAGTCCCTGAGATTCAGAATGACGAAGGGTTAGAAGATCAAGAACTAGGTTTGCAGTCAACTGTAGCTGTAACAGTTGATTTTGAGGGTGAACCCCAACTGGACTTCTTTTATGAGAGCTCTAAGATTCAGTCTGAGAGTGTTGATAATTCAGAACCAGAGAAGGAGATTGAAGTTCCCAAGATTGGTAAGTTTTATCAGAGAAAGAAGGGACATACAGAGTTGAGTGATATCCCAACTAAGGGTCAGACTAAGGGTGAAGGTCAGACTAAGGGTGTTATACAGAACAGATTGTTGAGCAAGAGTTGGTCAACAGTGGAAGACAGGATCAAGAGTCCCCAGACAGTGATGATGATGTGCCTCTAACCAAGCTCAAGCCTAAAAAGAAGACGCAGAAGAGGACTAAGAAGAAGCAGCAGAGAAAGAAGAAGAAATTGGATGATCTCCCACCATTGATTAGTGTGTTTCCTCCAGAAACTAAGAAGAGGAAGAGGTTTGCTGCTCTTGAGTTGACCAAGAAGGTAGCATCTGAGGAACTTCTTGTCACTGACTGTGAGAATGAGGAGAAAATCAAGACTACTGATGCAGTTGTGGAGAGCAGTGATGATTCTGTGCACTCAGACTCTACCAGAAGTAGTGATAAAGTAAAGATTGGGGGCATTAGGTCCAAGCTCAGGGTTGGTGATGCTGATCCTTTGCTGCTGAGTGCATTCAATGAGAAGTTCTATTCTCATAAGTCATTTCAAAAGCATGCTGACTTGGTAAAGAAGAGCCTGAATGTGGAAAAGAAGTTGACTGAGCAGTTTAAACTCCCAGCCTTTGTGGATTTCATGAAAAGTATTCATATGTTTAAACCTGCTAACTCCTATGTCAGTGCCAATAAGGACTTGGTTTATGAGTTCTACTCCAATCTGAGGAAAGGGAATAGTGGTCCTACATCTCCCTGGTCTATATCAGAGGCAAGTTGTACAAATTTGATCCATTTATCATCAATATGTATCTTGAAGTTGATCAAAGGAGGTGTCCATCTAGTGCTTATCCTGAAGGGTTCACTCTGAACTATGATGTGGTGGCATTGGAATTATCTGGAGGTGGCTTGGCTGAATGGGGTGATGCACCAACCATTATGGCATCTTCTCTTACCCAAAAGTATTTCTGCATGTACAGGGTAGTGGCAAATATGTGGACAATGTCCAAAAATGTCTCCAGAGTGACTGAGGAAATGGCAGGGCTTATGTACTGCATTGGAACTAGGAAACCTTTCAATCTGGGATGGTTCTTGTATGAGAGGATTCATTTTATTGCCCAGAATTTGAAGTCAGATGAGTATTTGGTCTATCCTGCTCTCATTACTGGAATTTTAAGGCATGCTGGAGTGATTGAGGCTGAAGATGATGTGATCATGCCTTGTCTAGTGGCTCAGGTTAATAAGACTATCAGTGCCAAGAGAAATGATCTCACTGAACCTGTTGAGGAGGATTCTGATGTGCCACATGCAGAAGAGAACTATGCCAAGATCAGAATGGCAGAGATCAAGGCTCAGCTTAAAGCTCATCGTCTCAAGATTGTTGATCTGAAGGAAGAACTTAAAGCCTTAGTTGAGTCTGATGACAGTGGAGATGAAAGCATTGGATCCCAGCAACTCTAAATTTCTGTTTATTCTCCTTGCCCTTTTAAACTCTGTTTCTTTGATTGGATGTTCTGACATTTATTTTGGGAGTTTGTGGTATATGTTGGGATAATTTTGGCGCGTCTTTGGCACATTTTATGTTCCCAAGGGGGAGACTATTTTGATGATATTGGTTGGCCATTTATTTTGGATGTCTTGAGTTATTAATGTGTACATTTATGTTTGGAACAAGAGTATGGCCGTTAGCATGAATGATTGTCTCTTTCTACGTCTGGCGAGTAGGGGAGCTTAGTTGATATTGCATGCTGTTTCTGATAATTGATGCTTATGTGAATGAAGACTGGATTTCTAAATGAAAGGGAGAGTCATGCATCAAAATAAAGTTTTGGTTCCACAAAATGCCAAAGGGGGAGATTGAAGAGTCCAGAAGACTCAGCATTAATTTGTTGGGAATTTTGTAGAAGTTGACTATGTTTAAACATGCTCTCATGTTTAAACACTTGCTCAAGAAGATCAGAAACCAAACAATAGTCTTTGATATGAAGTACAACTCAGATGCGATCAAACAAGATATTCGAAAGAATCAAGATGATACTTGAAGAATGATTCGGTTTTGATTTAATTAGATAAAGTATATATTTGTGAGTTGTATTTTATTTAGAATTAGTCTTAAATAAGGAAAGAATATATTTCTTATGCTATAGCTATAGAAGTAGAATATAGCTAGAAGACTAAATGTTGTTGTGATGTGCTGGACGATATGATCAGCCTTGCCGTGATTGAAGGACCGAGAAGATCAACACGGAAGCACAGCCTCGAACTATAAATAGAGAAGAAAGCTGCGACAACATTTATCCAACTTGAGAAAAAGTATTATGGAGTTCAGAATAGCTTTGCATTTGGAGCAGCTTATTGAAGGGAGTTCAATAGGCCTTTGTCATCGCCAGGAGTCTGAAATCAACAAGTTTTAATACTTCAGGAGAAGTGGTCAAGACACAACGAGGAGTTGCTGACCGGCAGTGAGGGGATCTCACGAATCCACGCGGATAAGATAAGTTTTAGATTGTTAATTGTTTGGAAAACATTGTAACTGATCTGAATTATTTTAGTGGATGATTTTCAGACTGGGCAAGGCTCCGCAGACTTAGGTGTTTTAGCACCAGTAACCAATTCTTGTGTTCTTACTTTCAGTGTTTAAACTCTGTCTCATGTTTGAACATACTTGCTAGAGTAGAAAAATTAGTTAAGAAAACTGTGAAACTGATCGATAGTAAATTTCATTAATAATTAAAATTATTAATGGTCATACATATCATAGAAAACATTACTATCAAAGGAGACATTAAAGGTGGATGGAGTATTATTTTGTTTAACAATAGTAGATTCTACTCAGAAAATCGTCATATTTTTCACTATATAAATAATTAATCGGAGTACTTTAGTATTGTCTTTTATTAATGGTTTTATTCTATTTCTTCTCTTTGACAATTTTAAATTTTGGGTATACACTGAGTGGCCACTTCAGATGCTTACAATAGTGAAAGATCTATCATGAAAAATTTACTCCAATATTTTGAAATAGTTAGGGTTTATATTTCTTCGGAGCATGTTTGAACATTGATAACTTTATTTATATATATTAACAACGTCTAAAAATTTAATACTTCAAAAATAGAGTATATTGTGAATCTTACATGATAATAAAATTACTAATTTATTTATTGAAATTTATGGTCAAGTATGATTCAAAACATGTGTGAAAAAAGATGCAGATTCAGTTGGGAACGAGGGAGTATAATTATTTTTGTTACAAAATATACAGTCCAAATAAAAACGTATAAATAGTTTGTTTAAAATTTTTAAATGATCATGAAATTAACTCACATGGTAACGTTCAGAAAACTTCTTAGCCCCAGTCCAGTTCAACTTATTTGGTACTGTACTGAGCTGTGATATGCTGATCAGTGTTGTGATGTGCTGATCTTATGCTGAAAGTGTTGAATAGTGTTCATTTGAGTTGAAGAAAAAATATAATGTATATTCCTATACTCAAGAATTAACAATTTTACTTGATTAATATTATTTTACGAAACATAAAAATAATGTTGCTTAGTAGTTAAATGTGCTGAGCTAAACAATGCTATATATGCTGATGAGTGTTGTACTGTGCTAATGAATGTTGTGATGTGCCATGATGGTTGTTGTGCTATGCTGATCAGTGATCGGTGTACTATGCTGTGGTGAAATGTAATGCAATAAATTGAAATTAACAGAGTCTAATAATTAACCAAAAATAGCTGTAACCAATATTTTAGGGCATCGCATTTTCAATTCCCTTTTATTAAGGATCCTTGGTGATTGAAAGGGCACTGGGTCAGTAGTATCGCCACGACTTTGTAGGAAATTTAAGTTATATTATGAATTTCACTAACGACCAGTTATATACGTGTGTTTCAAATCTTTTTAACGGATCATGCATATGGTATAATTACCATGATTAGATGAACAATTCTCTTAGAAGTTTCACTGCTACCAATTCTTATACTCCGTGTATTAGGTATCCGTGTTTAATTCCAACTGCTTAGCTCTACACCTTTTGATCACATCATCACATCATTGATCATAAAATACATATCACATCATTCCCTACGAACGAATCAAAACGGGAGGCCAATCAATCAGTGTCGAATGTATACGAAAGACGAAGAAACACTTCCATGTCAGAGCGTAGATCGGATCAGAACATATTTCTTTTCATAGATGAGGTATGAACTTCAATCTTTTTCTTGTTTTTTTTTTGTGTGAATTATTTTTTGTTGGTAATATATGAGGTATAAATTACTTTTTGTTTTAGATTTTACTTACGACTGTGAACTAACATTTTTCCAGAAAAAATCGTCTTTAAAATAGGCAGCAAGATTCATCCATAACAAGATTAATAATTTGCTGTAGAATTAGCTCGGATTGGAGGTGTAATGATTGGCCAGAGAGCTAACGTACGCCACAGATTATCGGTTCTCCTGTCACTGCTAATGGTGTTTGGCATGTCCGGGAAGGCCGGAGCCGTGTGGCTGAGTCTACCGGCGTCCGGCACCAAGTGCGTCTCTGAGGATATCCACAATAACGTTGTTGTCGTCGGCGATTATGTCGTAATATCCGAGGGTCATAACCCGCCCACCCCTCCTATTTCATCTAAGGTGATTTGTTTTTCTGCGTTTTTGCTGATTCCCGCATTTTTATTACAGATATTTAGCCCTAATTTTGCAGGTCATATCACCTTATGGAAACACTCTTCATCACTCAGAAAATGTGACACACGGCCAGTTTGCATTTACATCTGTGGAGTCAGGAAGCTATCTAGCTTGTTTTTGGTTGGACTCACACACAGCTGGTTCTAAAAATGGAGATGTGAGCATCAACATTGACTGGAAGACTGGAATTGCCGCAAAGGACTGGGATTCAGTTGCCAGGAAGGAAAAAATTGAGGTACTCATTCTTATTTCTCCGGTTGGACAGTGGAGATGATAGCAGCTTTTCATGTTTTTTTACTCTCCCAGGGTGTTGAGCTTGAACTAAGAAAGCTTGAAGGAGCAGTTGAAGCTATCCATGAAAACTTGTTATATCTTAAAAGCAGGTGAGATATATAAGTTGTAACTGCACTGTTCCATCATCGTGTATCTTTTGTTACTGACTTGTTTTGGACAGAGAAAGCGAGATGCGAACGGTGAGCGAAACGACGAATTCAAGAGTGGCGTGGTACAGCATCATGTCCTTGGGTGTCTGCATTGCTGTGTCTGTGGCGCAGATATTCTATTTGAAGCAGTTTTTCCAGAAGAAGAAGCTCATTTAGGCTTATTATTTATTCTCTGTTTAACCCTTCTGTTTTGTTTTTTCCACTACTTGTTACTTCATCAAAGTCTATGTAGAGCACATAATTTTCATGATCAGAACTCAACTAATCTCATTTCATAAATATAGATCTAGATAATTTGGAGATGCCTGTTTAACTTCAACTGCATATCCGAAGGAAATTAGGTTATATGTAACTATATGATTAATCATAATCTATCAATTTTCTATTTTATCATTTTCTACAAATGAAGTCGTTCTCCCCCATTCTGCAGACTATGTTTTGAAGCGATGATGCACTGTGCGAAACTTTTATTACATAATCTAGCACAATGCATTATTGCTTCAAATCATAACCTAGTCACATATAGTTTGAGTGTAATTTTAACATATTTTATCACTTTGTTTAGAACATTACTTTGTATTGAAATTGAAATTGATTTTGAGTGTGATGTAGTATTTACGACCTAAAATTAATTATTTGAGACCAAATTATGCAAGAAAATGCAACTTCTACGTTCCTATAATTTTTTTTATAATAATTAGGGTTTCATTTATCCCCTTCCACCATTTTTCCCTTCCTTGGACATCTCCATAATATATGAACTTGATTCGTTATGATATCATCGTATTTTTTACAGTACGGTTCGGTTTAGTAATCAGACATCTTCATTCAAAAAGTAATATAGTGCTAATTATATAAATTGGACAAACATATGTAAATGTTGATAATAACAGTAAATTAAAAGAAGTTTGGAGAATAATTTGCACAAAGTACTTAGAGCAAAGAAAATTTTATCATTCTGAATTACTGACTCAATAAAGAAATGGACACGTGTCGAATCAATTTAATATCAATAGATTAATAGATTCAGGATCATTCAAGTAGAAGCAAAACTGTGTTTGAGGTTTGCATTGAAGAATCGAAGGAGAGTTGAGCCAAGTTTGAGGTCCCCAAAGCAAGAATTTAACAACGATCAGCGTTTGAAGGGAGCTCGTGTTTGGGACAATTTGAGAAGTTGTTGCCTTAACTTGCACACTGAATATAGGGTTTAGTCGCAAAAGATTTTGTACTGTTACCGAGCAATTTAGTGAACCTTTGAAGTTGGGCAGAGCTGCCCTGTAGAGTATGTGAATTACACTGAACTGTGAGAGGAGGAGTAACAATGTTGAAAGAGATGTCAAAGAGTGGAGTTATGAGAGGAGTACCAATGTTGAAAGAGACATCTGTTGAAGTATGTGGTTCTAGTCAGTTGGGCAAGCAGACAAAGAAGAAACATAAGACAGACCATGTAATCACTACATCTCATGGAGCTGTTGCACATATGGATTTGATGGGCCTATGAAAAATTATAGTTCTGGTGGAAAGAAGTACATCTTTGTCTGTGTTGCTGAGACTATTGAAATATTCAAGAATCTTGTTACCAGATTGCACATAAAAGGCAGCTTTGGGTGCAAAGATTGTGAGACTCATAAATGATCATGGGAGAGAGTTTGAGAATGCTCATCTTGAATTATGCAACGGAATGAGATTGTTGATAGAAAGAATAGAACCCTTATAGAGATGGTTGCGCTAACAAATATTTTGGTCACATCATCAGTTCGATGTCAAAAAGGCCTTTCCTCAAGAGAAAGTGAGATTTCTCAATAGGGGGAAATAAAATTGTTCAAGAATGTAGGGTTAGGTCTGAAACAGCTGAAGACTCCATTAGATACATATCGATTTCTTTCTGATGGATCAATAATAGATAGTTGTCTCATCGAGGAGTTGCATTGAAATGGTGGGCTGAAGTTGTTGGCACTTCTTGTTATGTTATCATAGAGTGTATTTGAGACCAATTACAGATAAAATTACTTATGATATTTGGAAGGGAAGAAAACCTGATGTGTCTTATTTTCATGTTTTTGGAAGTAAATGCTGCATTCTCAAGGAGAAGATTTCGCTTGGAAAGGTTGAAGAAAATAGTGATAAAGGGATGTTTCTTGGATACTCTATAACAAGTAAAACTTACATAGTACTGCAATTGAAAGATAACTTTGTTATGGAATCATATAATACTGTTGTTGATGATTTTGAGAAGTCTGATCGATCAGAGGAAAATATTCCAATTACGTGTGTTGAGAATGAACGCAAAGGTTCAGACATTCAAATGGCCACTGAAAAATTTGGTGCTTCGGACATTAAATGTCAAAATCTCAGAAAACCAGTAGTCTAGTTCCTAAAGCAATACAAGATCAACTGCAGGATGAGTACTGGATAACTGTTATGCAAGATGAATTGGAGCAGTTTACAAGAAATGATGTCTAGTTTTCAACCCCAATACCTGCTCATTTGAATGTTATTGGCACTAACTTTCAAGAACAAATCTGATGCTGAGGAGTTGGTTGTCAAAAACAAAGCAATGTTGATTGCTCAGGGTTATACAAGGTGTGATTTTGATGAAACTTTTACTCCTATTGCAATACTTGAGGCCATCAGAGTGTTTTTGATATTTCTTGCATTTTAGACTTTACTTTATACTAGATGGATGTGAAGACTGCCTTTCTAAATGACACTGTGAAAGAGGAGGTCTATGTTGAACAATCTAAAGGCTTTGAAGATCCACATTTTCCAGATTATGCCTACAAATTGAAGAAAGTCTTGTATGTGTTGAAGCAAGCTCATAGGATATGGTATGAAAGTTTCACACACTTTCGGATTTAGAAAGGCTACAAACGAGAGGGAGTAGATATAACTTTACTTGTGTTCAAGCAATCTAGACATAGTCTCATTGTTCAAATTTATGTGGATGACATTGTATTTAAATCTAGATCACCATCTCTTGTGGAAAGATTCGTGATTTTGATGAAGTCAGAATTTGCGATGAGCATAGTTGGAGAGTTTACATATTTACTTGGACTACAAGTGAAACAAGAGAATACTGGTATTTTCATCATCAACAGAGTTGTGCTCAGAAGTTGATTAAAAGGTTTGGCTTGACAAGTGCTAGAACAATTAGAACTCCTATGGCAGCAACTAAAAAGTTAACTGAAAACAAGCTATGAGTATCAGTTGATCAGAAGATCTACAGAAGTATAATTGGATTCTTATTGTAGTAGTCCAAGTATTTGTTTGAGTGTTGGCAACTGTGCTAGATTTAAGAATATCCAAAGGAGTCTCATCTTACTACTGTAAAAAGGATTAACATATATGTGAGTGGTACTTCAGATTATGGCTTTACCCATAAATATTTGTTGAAATAACTAGCATGGGTTAACCGCACGATTATATGAGGCAGTATTTTTGTGTAATTCGATGAATTCCAACTGCTAAATTATTAGTTTGAAAGTTGTAAACCACTCAAATTAATATATTTTCACCGTAGACATTTGGAATTTGGCTGTATTCCGCATATTTGTGTCTGATGGAGCTCGAGTTCAAAGCAGCAAAATATTAGATTTGCCCCCAAAATATAAAAAAACTAAATAATAATGCGAATATATGCAATTCCCGATTTCTCAACAATTATTAATTTATGCTCGTATTTAAGTTCAGTTCTATTATGACCTTCAAAAAGGATCAACTCATAACCGAAATATAAAAGGGGACAAATAAGATATGAAATCATAACAAAACTACAAAAGTGGAGAAGTAGAATTATAAATCAAAATCAAATTAAACCATAAAAGGAGCATAGAGGGAAATTATAAAAAAAAAAGGTAAAATATTGGAAACATTGCAAAAAATTGGATCAAAAGTGCAGTATCAGCCGACACTTTTGCTTCAAAGGCGTGCTCAGAAAAATCACGCTAACGCAAGCTGCCAGCAAAACCGCTTCGAGAGGCACACACATTATTCCCAACGACATAGAGTGTTCTTCCTGCATATTCCAGAACTTCACAAATCATCACCACCTAAAATCTCCGTGATCATTCCCGATCCCAGAAAAGCCCTTTTCTCTGATCAAGGAACTCAGAATTACCGGAATACATAGTAAGTTTTCTTAAGATTTCTCGCCGCATTTGTCAAATTCCCCCGGCAATTTGTTTTTGGCGAAATCATTCATTCGTAGTTTGATGTTAGTAAGCGAGGTCATGTTGTTCTTCTGTCTTATGGTATTTGTTTGATCAAAGAAAGTTGTATGTGGGGTTTTCATGGTTTCATCTTCCTGGCATAATATGAGTTGCTGGATTGAATAGTTGAGAGAGGTGACTGAAAGGAGACAAATTTATGCGTGTTGGTACAAGATGGGGAAGCCTTTAATTTTTGAAATTTTAGAGAAGCCGGCGACTAGTTGTATGATAGGATTAATCAGTGTTATATGGTACTTGATTCAGAAGAAAGGCATTGGTTATTCACAGGTGGGATTGAGTTATGATACTGTGGTAGAAGGTCATTATTGGAGGATTATCACATCTGCGTTTTCGCATATCAGTGTTATTCATCTCGTCTTTAACATGAGTGCGCTTTGGAGCCTGGGAGTGGTAGAGCAGCTGGGAAATGTAGGACTTGGGGTGAGGTTTTATCTGCATTATAGTCTAGTCTTGATAATCTTGTCAGGTTTGCTGGTCATCGGGATGTACCATGTTCTGATACAGAGGTTCAAGATTGAGTATTTCAGAAGGGTGAGCGCTGTTGGATACTCTTGTGTGGTTTTTGGATGGATGACAATTTTGTCGATGAAGCAGCCGTCTTCCAAGTTGAATCTCTTCGGCTTTCTGTCGCTTCCCATCAGTTTTGCGCCGTTTGAGTCTTTGATCTTTACTTCCATTATCGTCCCGCAGGCTAGTTTTATTGGTCATTTGTCTGGGATCATTGTGGGATATGCCATTGGATGGGGTTTGATTCAGGGAATGAATGATTACTGGGCTGTGTCGATTCTCGGGTGGACCATTCTTGTGTTTGTGCACAGCTTGAAGAAATCTGGTGCTCTCGATATTAGTTTTCTTGAGATTGAGTCGGTTAATGATGATTCTCTTCCAACTGTAAGATTTCTTGCTGCAGAAAATGGCAGAACGCCAAGTTCATTGCCAGTAATTGGTGGTGATATAGTCTAGCTACCTGGCTGTGATATTTTAACATGTTATTCTCTCAAAGGCATACTCAAAATGTATAATCCTTGTACTCAGCTGTTGTGCTGAAGTGTTCATTTACTATTAATGCTATACATCTTCTAGGCTTGGTTGTATTTGATCTTGCTTTTATGATGTGTTTGGTTTGATTTTTTTTTGTGCTCATCTCTGCATAATTATGATTTGCTGTCTTTTTTATCTGAACGCTTATTGGTACGAAATCATAAACCATAGGTGTAGTGCATAAAGTTTACTCTTTAAACCGGCTCTTAAGAGTAAAACAAAAAAAAAAGTGAATTCAGGAAACCAACAATCATATAATTTCACAAGATCATCACTTTTGAAATTTGCACTAGTTCAAAGTTGTATAACAAATGGAGTTTGTGCATTTTATGTACATGAGACTTAAATGTCGCACAACCGCTCTCGCCATCTGCCCATCAGTCAATGGATTCCTTGTAACTGGCAATATGTCTGCAAAAAGGAAGTTACATGGTTACGAGTCAACCAATCAAACAAATGATGATAAACACGGGTTGATGTGCAAGGAAATGTTAGATACTACTCCCTACATCATGATTATGGCATCTCAGAAGGTTCCTGCATCCCTAAATCAGTTGCTTTGGATCTTAATCATATGAATATGACAGTATAATACAACAAACATGCAAATGGTTGAATAAGTAGATCCAGTAAAGTTCTGTGTATTAAGAAAAATCATCTTTATTATACCATGTGGCATTGAGAGTAAACGTTTTGAAACAGACAAATTATTAAAAAGACGGGAATTTAGATTCTTGGCACCAATAACAATCACACCTCCAAGAAACTATACTCTCAACAGAAATCACTAACTTATAAATCGAATTTCTCAGGCACTTTAGGCTCATTAATTTTCATAACCACAAGTAGTATTTCGAAGATTTAAACAGGTGAATTGTTTTTTTTAAAAGAGATTTAAACAGGTAAATCATCTATCAATTTTCAATTCAGTAATAATTTTCTTAACCAATGGCCATCAGTTGCGGTGGTATGTATGAAAGAAAAAATATTCTATTCACCTACCAACCTTCAAGAAGCATTTCTTGATCTTGTAAATTGATTATGAAGAACTAATATTCTAGTTTAATCTACTATCACCTACAAGGATGAATCAAATTGTCAAACTTGTCAAGGAAAACCTATGTGATTAAATGGAGTAACAATGCAAGAGAGAATGAAATAAATAATCTTTAAGGTCCTAGAATCTAGATTAAGTACCAGCATTTCATCCCCAAGCTTATGAAAATCGAAGGTAGAAGATTCATGAAACTTACCATTTATTCACATTGTCTTTACTTTGTTCATCATCAATAATTCCATTGGCATGTGAAGTAGGACTGGAAGTACTTTCTTGAGCACCAGGGCTGATAACAAGGTTGGAGAAGCCCTGTCCAATTGACTTCCATAATCGCATTGAAAGGGAAGACTGCAAACTACTCATGCTACCCTCAGAATGTATTTCAACCAGCTTAGCAGATTCTGGTTTCAGCTCCGAGAACCTAATAGCTCCTAAAATTCGCTCAGGAAGCTCTGGCTCAGTCTGGCTCTCAATAAGAAATGCTAAATCGACAGTAAGACTAGTCAGGTATCCAAAAGCCAAATGTACAATTGCATTTGCAACCATGGAAGATGAAATATCAATGTCAACCTCTACAAAATTATCTCCTGAGATATGCATGCAAGTAAGTGCTCGGCCAATTACGCATATAGCCTGCTCACCAACTGCCTTCTTCACTATCCAGGGTCCCTTCACGATATTCGCAATCAATTTCAACCTAGAATTCCTAAAACCATCATCTCCTTTAAGGAACTGGTCGACTAAAGATCCCTCCACAATGGGATCCACAGAAACAAAATATGCAACGGCACTAAAATTCGCCTTGCTTGGCACTTGGATGTTAAAAGCCCAGATAAATGGCTTAATTCCAGTAGGAACTTCATCCTGAAGTATTTTCCAAATGCGATGGTCTCGATCACTTAAAACCTCAGAGAGTTTTGTGGGACCTTTAATCCAGTCAAAACCTAGTGGCTTTAGAAGATAATCACTGGCAGGCACCTTGATTTTTGTTGAAAAATAATCTGGCCCCCTAACCTTAAAAATATCACTTGGTGGAGTAGCCCATCCATTTGAACAACTATCTGGTTCACCCAAGGGAACAGAACCATCTGACGCAACTTTCTTTATCCAAAGATATTCATCATCACCGTCAAGATTGGCCATTAAAACCTATATTATGTTCCAGAAAAATGTATAACTCCGTAAGAAACAAAACATCTACGATGGTTAAAATTTGAATTGCACACACCAACTTTGATGATAAAGGTAATATGAGGTAAAGACAAAAGCCGCAGACAAATCAACAACAATCCCAAAATCAATGATCATTTAAAAGTTGAAACCATGAAGCATTATTTAGAAAATACATGTCAGGACCCCTCCTAACATAGAGCATGCTCAGTAGAGGAGTCAAGAATAATGATGATGAATTCTCCGTTACAGAAGTCAGGAACACTAATGTAATGATAATGTGGAAGGACAAAATGATACAGGCATTAAAAAAGCTCATTTCCATTTCTGGTACAAGTAGTTTTAGATCAGCATATAGAGCGCTAAAAGGAATGAACATAGTGTCAAACATAGACAAAAAAAATCCCTTATTCAGAGCTTCAAAATAATGTGAGATATACATATATCAAGGTTTAATTTACACAACAATGGCATGTTTTGAACACCTAACTCGTACGAAAAACATTTTTATTGTATTTCAAGCAAAATTACAAACTTGGATCAACTTTCTTTTTATATCTATTACTTACATGATTACAATGCTTTTCATGAGGCCCATGTGCATGTTCATTTGATCACATGAAGCAACAATCATGTAATGAGTCTAATGTCGCACTAATGGAACACATAGAGACACTGGACAGAGTATCTCAAAAATTGAAGCCTAAACATAAAAACAAAGCCAAACCATTAAAGTGACTAAATCTAGGTTTGGCTATTAACTGATTCAAAATCAAAACTAAAACAGTATAAAGATCCACAGATATTCACTAGATAAAAACCAAGCACTAAAGTCTAGTGTAATCAACAAAACAACCATACACTGATAAAGATCACATTTTTAAGACAAGGATACAAGTTCTGACCCACATTTCATGCTTAATTTCAGGTGAATTGCTAATCCCAGATGGGAATAAGGCTAAAACCAACCCGATCAAATTATTGTTTTCAGAAGCCAAAAACACCTAGAATTCGTTCCATATCGATCACAGGAGAGAGTGAAAGGAGTGGGCAGTACCTTGAATTTGTCAGCAAGTATTGGATGAGAAATAACAAAGGATTTGTGTGTTTATCTTTCAGGGTGTGAATTGAATTGGAGCTTCCGTGCAGTCGCGGTTTTGTCTTTCAGTTTATAACTTTCTTGTGTGTTTTGAATTGATTATTGATTGCTCTGATTGGTTGTGTTTTGTTTGCCAGATTATATATTTCTTTTCCTTTTCTGTTTCTGTGATTTTTATAAAAACTAAATCACATAATACATGGTGATTGTGTGCTTGCTAGGCCTGGACTGCTGGTGGTAGTAGTAACAGTCTAAGGCCCTGTCAAGTTCAGGGTCTTGCAAGCAGCTCGAAACAGCAAGCAGATTCAAGCAGCTCGAAGCAGCCCCAAGCAGCTCGAAGCAGTTTTAAGCAGCCCCTAACAGCTCAAGCGGTTCCAAGCAGTTCAAGCAGCTTACTTCATCCGACTTGATTTTTTTCGAAAAGAAATAAAATGTTTTGAAATTTAGGTACTAATGAGATTATTTTAATTGTTGTTAATGAAATATTGTTCATTTGAATTTGTCTAATTACATTTAAACCACATACGAATATTCATCCATAAATAATAAAATAATTCAAGCAGCTCCAAGCAGCACCAAACAGATCCAAGCAGCACCAAACAGCTCCAAGCAGTTTTAGCAGTTATCAAGCAGTTCCAAGCAGGTGAACTTGACAGGGCCTAACACAAACTATTTGATAAATTTTTATGAATGATTCTTTTATTTTCAAAATTAATTGCTTGATTTGTAAAAAGTGTGAGATTAAATTTCACTGGACTCAAATTTGAACCAGTAGACTCCGGTCGGTTCAAGCTAAATATTGCCGTTTCCGTTGTGGAACAAAAATTATCTATTAAAGAGTGATTTTGGAAAATAAAAAGCACTATACTTTATCCTCATTTTAATTCATATCGTCATAATAATTTATCTTAACACTACTTTTCTGAATGAAATTATATAAATTATTCCATTTGTAAATTAAGTGGGTTTAGAATTGCATCCAGTGATAATCTTGAATATAGACTCTGAGTTAGTTAAATGGACATACCTCTATTTCAAATATATAATTAGAAAAAGTAGCGATTAAACTAAATTATTCTTAGAAAATCCTTAGGAAATCAGAAGAAGTCTCTTAGCTTACATATTGCTAATAGTTAATTATAGTCACAATTTTGAAGAACTATTATTTGCAACTTTATAATGGATTAATATCATATAAAAACTAGAATGGATTAATATCATATAAAATGGATTAATTCACTTGAAAACTAGAATGACAACTTTTATTTATTAAAGCACGGCTTATTTCATTGAGATGCTTGAAGCATTACAGATTTTTTGTTTATATGTCTGTGTTTGATTTTTACTAAATATAGGTTAAGATCTTGTCCAATATCTACTAAGAGTTCGTTTGGTTTTCATTGAGTTGTATAGTTGAAAGAAAATAAGAACGATGTGGAAATCTACATTTCCCACAAAATATTGGAAGTTTTCTACCTAGTTATACCTCATACTTAGATTGCAAACCCCCATCCTTCAAGTGATTCAAATAATTTATTTTATTTCCCAAGATTTTGATTAAAAACTAAAATTTAAATAAAATAAAAAATTCCTCCATCAATTAAGCGTCCACTTCAACCAAACAACCACTATTGATGCTGCCCGCCTGGTCGGTCCGGATAGTCCCCTGATCCCTGATTCAATACCTAGCCCTGCAAGACAGAGCCCCAGGAGGTACCCGATGGTAGACCCTCCGGCGTGATGATGAAAGATGGATCTCGGGAGAGAAAATGGGTAATCACTTGAATAGTGAGAAGATACTTACTTGGAATAGTGCTGAGGAGCACTATTTATACAATAACCCATGCTCTCCGAGTGGTCCATGTTCCGAGTGTCCTCTAGTGTGCGTCGCTGTCCGAGTTGTACGAACCCGAATACTGCCAAACTAGCTTTACCTTGCAACGGGCCAAGCCCACACCATCAAGGAGTATTTGGGCTTGGGCTAGGTATCACCACTAGCCCCCCAGAAGCCGATTCTTCCGTCCGAGGATGGGAACTCCTCTGATCCGAGGGCGGGAGGACGGCTTTCTGTATTCGCACCCGGCCCGACAATGATGAGACGGGCGCGCTTTTTTCAAGGACGATTAATGGTTGTCATCATTGTTTTCTCGCGTCCCAAGCCCATTTAATTGTCTCTTTTTCGCCTTCCTTTTCTTGTTTTCTATAAATAGGCCTTTTTCCCCAATCATTTTCACCAATCGCTTTCAACTTTCCAAAGCTTTGCTGCCATTTTCTCTCTTCAAATCTTCATATTCTCTCTCCTCTCCTTCACTATGGCATCCAACCATGCTCAGTCCTCCAATAACGCTCAGTCCGATGCCGTTGTGACCTACTCTCTTCAGAGTACCGCTCCTTTAGCCTCGACTTCTGTTGGCTCGTCGGCGTCCTATGAGCCGATCCACCTCTGCCACAATGTGACCCCATCTGGTCCCATCTTCAAACGCTCCAAGAACCGGGAGCAGAGGGAAATAGACAATGCCCGGAAGTCTGGACTGAAAGCTGACGTCTGGACTACCAAGTGCCTTAGCGGCATGGGGGTTCCGATACCCTTAAACGCTCGGATGGCCTCCGTTTTAGCCGAGGAGTCCGTGAAGTCTGTCCGATGCATCCCCCGTATTCACTTCATGTGGGGGTTAAGCCTTCCCTTCCCCCCATTGTACTCCCGGTTCCTGGAGTTCTACACGATCTCGCCGTGTCAAATGCATCCGAACGTGATTGCCGTGATGATGGGCTTTCTGGTCAGGAGCCTCCGATGCAAGATTGACCCTTCTTTCAATCTGTGGAGGTCTTTCTATATGCTTATCAAGTGTCCGGGTAAGGAGATGATCTATACCGTTCAAGCGCGGCCCGGCGTCCAGGACTTCATCCTCGGCAAAAAGGACTCGGCGAAGAACTGGCAGCAGAAGGGTATGTGAAGGTCAACCCTGAACTCTTCCCGGTCCCCGGCTGGAATAACAACGTCGTTGTCGACGCCCGGGAAGCCTTCCTTCCTGATACTCAGCTCGCGCATCATACGACCCTGGCCTCCGACACTCTCAACCTTGACCAGTACTGGCTCGCCGGCAACTCGCTTTATCTCTTCCCCCGCGCTATATACCCGGCCAGTGCTTTCCGGGACAGCCGTTGGGTCGTTACTTGGCCTGTTTTGGGTAGATCTCCTGACTTCTACCCCCTTTTTTTTTCTTTTTAATTCAAACTCTGCTAACGATTTCCCTCTTTCAAGCTCCTACTGTGGAAAACAACCCTGACGTGCCCATCCCCAAAAAGAAAGGCCGGAAGGTAGTCACAGCAGGAACTGGGGCCGATCCTGAGCCGGCCCAACTGGAGAAGAAGAAAAAGGGTGGCCCGCACAAGCCAGTGCAGCCAAATCCTCTGATCGAGGCTAACCCGCAGCAGGAGGGTCAGCAGGACGAGGATAAGAACAAGACCAAGGAGGACGGTCAGGATCGTCATGTTGGTCCTGACTCGCAGCAGGGGCGTCAACAAGACGAGGCAAAGACGAAGGAGACCGTTCAGAATCCTCCTCTCGGCTCGGGGCCCCCTAACCTTGGTCCTATTGCAATTATTGATATCACGTCCGAGCTTGAGGTCAGCCAGGAGCATTAGGAGGTGCACGTGGCCGAAGCGGCAGCTCAGCAGGAGTCCGTTCGAAATCCTGCTGTTGTCCCGCCCGAACCCTTAGCTACTCCCGTGCTCACCCCCGGGCCACCTCTTGGCCGAGGGATGCCCCTGTGGCCCCCGGCCAGAGATGACAGGTCACCTGTGTCTAGGTACACTACCATCTCCGCCCCTGAAATCCCTCCTCCTCCCCCCTTCGTTCCCAGCAAGCGTAAGGGGGAAGGCTCCGATCATGGCGGGAAGAAACATCGGATAAGTGGCTCTCCAACTCCATCATCCTCTGCTAATACTCCTCATACTTCATCTGCCAACCCTCAGGTAGCTTTCCTTACCTGTCCTTCCTTCTTCTTTTTTTTTTTTTTTTTAACCATCTATTCTGCAGGTTCAACTTCTCAGTTCTGAGTTTGCTAACTCCCCTGCTTTCCAAGCCGCCCTTGCTTCCTTCCTCGGGCGTCATCTTGAGGGAAAGGAAGAAGAGCTAAGGACCGAGAAGGAGAACGAGCTTCGGGTCGAGAAAGAAGTCTCGGCTCAACTTCGAGCCAGGGTGAGCGCCCTGGAGAAGGAACTGGAGGCTGCTCGGGCGACGAGTTATAAGGATCGACTGGAGTTCGCCGAAGCCGTTGTCGACAAGGTCCTGGCAAGCCAAACCCTGTCACTCCGTCTGACCGAGCTGAACATGGCCGCCAACGCCCACCAGTGCCATAACACCTATATGCAAGTTCGGGGCTGGTTCCCCCCTTCGATCCGGGCTTCATTCAAACAGCAATGGTACAACCCGAACGCCGAGGATCAGCAACTGCATATGGTGAATACCCTCCAGAAAGGTGGTATGAAAGGCCTCTCTCCCAAGCTGTGGGATGCACTGCGGGAGAAGCAGATGTCGACTGAGGACGTCCGAGGCTGGTCGACTGATGTGGTTCGGCTTCCTGGTCCCCTTCCCACTGCTCCGGTCTCCGGATCTGAGTTGCCCGAGGATGAGAACTTTACTCAGTACTGCACCATATATGGGCATTACAGGGGATTGTTCAATCCAAAGGATCTTGAGGCTGAAACCTCCTCGTCCCCGGAGGCCGGTCAGGCGAACCCAGGGACTGCCGGGACCTCTCCTTCTCCTCCTCTAGTCTTCTCCGATGACGGCTCGGATAATGACAGCAACGATAGCGGGGACGACCAAGGAGGAGCAGCTCAGCATGTTAGTTAGATTTTTTTGTTTTCCTTTCAGTTTTGTAATTTTTCCACCCGGATCTTCAATTCCGGGTCTTTAATCTATCAATAAAACTCCCTTTGTTTGCAATTGCTATCGACTCCGTTCTTGTTTCAAATTGTTTGTATCCTAACTTAATTCTATTGCCACCAGGATCCTTCTAGAGCTTCTTGCCCCCCGGTTCCTTCCCCGGTTCAAGCTGGAGCCGGTCGCCCGAGCCTAATTGACCTTTTATCCGAGGGAGGGCTCGGTCCCTTGATCTCTGAGTTCCCCGACGCCGACTGCCTGTTGACTTGCCTGCTCCAGATCCAAGAAGACTTTGGTTCCCTGCCGAAGTGTTACAGACTTGCCTTTGAGAGCATCGACAAGGTCCTTGAGTTTGACTTGGTCCTGTCGGAGCAGGAGG
Source organism: Sherardia arvensis (assembly GCA_948330725.1). Taxonomy (NCBI): domain Eukaryota; kingdom Viridiplantae; phylum Streptophyta; class Magnoliopsida; order Gentianales; family Rubiaceae; genus Sherardia; species Sherardia arvensis. Next base: position 31,113,419 of record OX415240.1, read on the forward strand.
CCCAGCATCGCAACTTCCAACTCCGGATCCAAAAAGAACTGGATGAGGTATGGCACGACGTTCGGCTGTACTATAAAAAGTGCATGAGAATGCAGAACACTACCGACCTTCGGAAGCATGCCGCCAAACTTGAAGTGGAAAACGAGAAGCTCGCAACCAGGAACCGGACTCTCCAGCAGCAACTTGTATTAGTTCATCTATCATACCATCTGCTTGGACTGCGTCAGGGGGCGGTCAGCATTCCCCTGCTGACCGACGTTCCCCAGGCAGTTGACGATCTGATCGCCTGGATGGAGAGCTCTGAACGGACCTCTGGCGTCTGGGCAGCGGCCTATCAAGCCGCAGTTGATTGGAGGAAGAACATTCTGAACCGGATCATAGTTCCTCCCTCTGTGTCTCAGATACCTCCTCTTGAAGATGTTGATCTGGCTTATGAGCGTTACGAGCATACTCCCGAGCTCCTAGATCTTGAGGCTTCCGAACGATGCTTAGCCAGACTTCGAACCATTGCTGCCAGGTTCCGCGCTCAGTTTCCTGCTTCGGAGAGTACTCCGGCTTCTGATCAACCTTCCGGTCCTTTTTCTGCCGCAGGCTCTCATTCGGCTCGGAATGACCATAAAGGGAAACAAAAAGCTACTCTAACTGGGAGTAACCCAACCAGGCCGCGAGCGAGGCAGCCTCCAGTCCGAATAGGAGGTCGAGGTGGTCATACCGGCGTTCCCCAGCCTCCAGTCTGAATAGGAGGTCGAGGTGGTCATACTGGCGTCCCCGTCCCTACCTCCGGATCAACCGCCGAGCCGGAGGGTGATAGAAGCGAGAATCCGGATCTACCCCGGAATCAAGACGAGGAACAACGCATGCTGGAGAAGGCTGTCCAACGGAGCCGACGCGAGACCCGAGGAGGTCCTCCCGGCGAAGCCTCTACGTCAGGGGCCCGTAGATAGGATCAAACTTCATGCCCTGTTGTAACCTTTCATTTTATTTCAGATATGTATAACAATTTTCAGTTTATGACACATTTTTCAGTTTTAAAATTCTAATGCGCGCATTCATTCTCTTTAAAATCGGTCAAAAGGGACACACCCTTGTTACAAAAAATCTCTGTTTCCAGGATATTTCTTACCTACCCTTCGGTCATCCGACCTCTAGGTTTCTATCCCGGGCTCCTGCTGCCGGGGACCTATCCTACCTAGGCATCTAGTGCCAGAGGCTATCCTACCTAGGCATCAAATGCCAGAGGCTATTCTATCTAGGCAACAAGTGCCAGAGACTATCCATAGAACCGCCTAAGGTTCGCTATGTTCCATCTTCGGGGGACTCCCTTCCCCACTGGATCCTCCAGCACATAACTCCCGCCCGGGTGAGCTTCTGTCACCCGGTACGGTCCCTCCCAGTTGGGTGCCAGCTTTCCTTCCGGCTCCTGGTGACTCTTGTCGTTTCTCCTCATGACTGTCACCTACCTTGAACTGCTCCTTCCTCACCCTCTTGTCATGATACTTTTTAACTTTTTCCTTCACCTTAGCCTCGTGCAAGGCTGCTCTCTCTCTCCTTTCTTCCAGCAGGTCCAGATTTGTCCTGGTTTCCTCTTCATTCTTTTCTTCGGGGACCGGCTCGGCCGTCCGAAGACTGGGGATTCCTATCTCAGCCGGGATTACTGCCTCAGATCCATACGTCAGACTGTAAGGAGATTCTCCGGTCGCCGAACTTTCCGTAGTCCGATGAGCCCACAAAACACTCGGGAGCTCGTGCACCCAGTTACCTTTCGCTCCTTGTAGCCGGGCCTTAATCCCGCTCACGATCGTCCGGTTCGTCACCTCCACCTGGCCGTTGGCTTGCGGATGATAAACCGACGTAAGCTTCTGACTTATCCCATACTTCACACACCAAGATTTGAAAGGATCATTTTCAAACTGCGCTCCGTTATCGGTCACTATAGCCTTCGGAACTCCGAACCGGCATACAATGTTCCTCCAACAAAACTTCACGCATGTAGCCCCCCGGATGTTGGTTAAAGGTTCTACCTCGACCCACTTAGTGAAGTAATCTATTGCCACAATCAGGTACTTCAAGCTGCCAGGAGCAGTGGGAAAAGGTCCGACCAGATCCAGTCCCCGCCTGGAGATAGCATCTTTTGTACAGAACCCCTTCCTGAAGTGTATACTTCGGCGCTTTGACCCGGATTTTCCTGGCCACCACCCGGTCGGCCGGGACCTCTCCCGTCAGAAGGTATGCCCGGATCGGAGCCATCTGAACCGGCATACAATGTTCCTCCAACAAAACTTCACGCATGTAGCCCCCCGGATGTTGGTTAAAGGTTCTACCTCGACCCACTTAGTGAAGTAATCTATTGCCACAATCAGGTACTTCAAGCTGCCAGGAGCAGTGGGAAAAGGTCCGACCAGATCCAGTCCCCGCCTGCTGAAAGGCCAGGCACCTGTTATCCCCATCATCTCTTCCCTGGGTATGTACACTAGCGGTGCGAACTTCTGGCACTGAAGGCATGAGCGAACTCTATCCTGCGAGTCTTCAAACATGGTAGGCCAATAGTACCCCATTCGCAAAATCTTCCTGGCCACAGTTCTGGCTCCTTGATGACTACCATTCGGACCTTCATGAACTTCCCGGACCAGGTACTTGCCCTCCTGCTGTTCTACACACTTCAGCAACGGCTGGAGACCCGAGGAGGTCCTCCCGGCGAAGCCTCTACGTCAGGGGCCCGTAGATAGGATCGAACTTCATGCCCTGTTGTAACCTTTCATTTTATTTCAGATATGTATAACAATTTTCAGTTTATGACACATTTTTCAGTTTTAAAATTCTAATGCGCGCATTCATTCTCTTTAAAATCGGTCAAAAGGGACACACCCTTGTTACAAAAAATCTCTGTTTCCAGGATATTTCTTACCTACCCTTCGGTCATCCGACCTCTAGGTTTCTATCCCGGGGCTCCTGCTGCCGGGGACCTATCCTACCTAGGCATCTAGTGCCAGAGGCTATCCTACCTAGGCATCAAATGCCAGAGGCTATTCTATCTAGGCAACAAGTGCCAGAGACTATCCATAGAACCGCCTAAGGTTCGCTATGTTCCATCTTCGGGGGACTCCCTTCCCCACTGGATCCTCCAGCACATAACTCCCGCCCGGGTGAGCTTCTGTCACCCGGTACGGTCCCTCCCAGTTGGGTGCCAGCTTTCCTTCCGGCTCCTGGTGACTCTTGTCGTTTCTCCTCATGACTGTCACCTACCTTGAACTGCTCCTTCCTCACCCTCTTGTCATGATACTTTTTAACTTTTTCCTTCACCTTAGCCTCGTGCAAGGCTGCTCTCTCTCTCCTTTCTTCCAGCAGGTCCAGATTTGTCCTGGTTTCCTCTTCATTCTTTTCTTCGGGGACCGGCTCGGCCGTCCGAAGACTGGGGATTCCTATCTCAGCCGGGATTACTGCCTCAGATCCATACGTCAGACTGTAAGGGGATTCTCCGGTCGCCGAACTTTCCGTAGTCCGATGAGCCCACAAAACACTCGGGAGCTCGTGCACCCAGTTACCTTTCGCTCCTTGTAGCCGGGCCTTAATCCCGCTCACGATCGTCCGGTTCGTCACCTCCACCTGGCCGTTGGCTTGCGGATGATAAACCGACGTAAACTTCTGACTTATCCCATACTTCACACACCAAGATTTGAAAGGATCATTTTCAAACTGCGCTCCGTTATCGGTCACTATAGCCTTCGGAACTCCGAACCGGCATACAATGTTCCTCCAACAAAACTTCACGCATGTAGCCCCCCGGATGTTGGTTAAAGGTTCTACCTCGACCCACTTAGTGAAGTAATCTATTGCCACAATCAGGTACTTCAAGCTGCCAGGAGCAGTGGGAAAAGGTCCGACCAGATCCAGTCCCCGCCTGGAGATAGCCTCTTTTGTACAGAACCCCTTCCTGAAGTGTATACTTCGGCGCTTTGACCCGGATTTTCCTGGCCACCACCCGGTCGGCCGGGACCTCTCCCGTCAGAAGGTATGCCCGGATCGGAGCCATCTGAACCGGCATACAATGTTCCTCCAACAAAACTTCACGCATGTAGCCCCCCGGATGTTGGTTAAAGGTTCTACCTCGACCCACTTAGTGAAGTAATCTATTGCCACAATCAGGTACTTCAAGCTGCCAGGAGCAGTGGGAAAAGGTCCGACCAGATCCAGTCCCCGCCTGGAGATAGCCTTTTTTGTACAGAACCCCTTCCTGAAGTGTATACTTCGGCGCTTTGACCCGGATTTTCCTGGCCACCACCCGGTCGGCCGGGACCTCTCCCGTCAGAAGGTATGCCCGGATCGGAGCCATCTGAACCGGCATACAATGTTCCTCCAACAAAACTTCACGCATGTAGCCCCCCGGATGTTGGTTAAAGGTTCTACCTCGACCCACTTAGTGAAGTAATCTATTGCCACAATCAGGTACTTCAAGCTGCCAGGAGCAGTGGGAAAAGGTCCGACCAGATCCAGTCCCCGCCTGCTGAAAGGCCAGGCACCTGTTATCCCCATCATCTCTTCCCTGGGTATGTACACTAGCGGTGCGAACTTCTGGCACTGAAGGCATGAGCGAACTCTATCCTGCGAGTCTTCAAACATGGTAGGCCAATAGTACCCCATTCGCAAAATCTTCCTGGCCACAGTTCTGGCTCCTTGATGACTACCATTCGGACCTTCATGAACTTCCCGGACCAGGTACTTGCCCTCCTGCTGTTCTACACACTTCAGCAACGGCTGGAGACCCGAGGAGGTCCTCCCGGCGAAGCCTCTACGTCAGGGGCCCGTAGATAGGATCGAACTTCATGCCCTGTTGTAACCTTTCATTTTATTTCAGATATGTATAACAATTTTCAGTTTATGACACATTTTTCAGTTTTAAAATTCTAATGCGCGCATTCATTCTCTTTAAAATCGGTCAAAAGGGACACACCCTTGTTACAAAAAATCTCTGTTTCCAGGATATTTCTTACCTACCCTTCGGTCATCCGACCTCTAGGTTTCTATCCCGGGCTCCTGCTGCCGGGGACCTATCCTACCTAGGCATCTAGTGCCAGAGGCTATCCTACCTAGGCATCAAGTTCCAGAGGCTATTCTATCTAGGCAACAAGTGCCAGAGACTATCCATAGAACCGCCTAAGGTTCGCTATGTTCCATCTTCGGGGGACTCCCTTCCCCACTGGATCCTCCAGCACATAACTCCCGCCCGGGTGAGCTTCTGTCACCCGGTACGGTCCCTCCCAGTTGGGTGCCAGCTTTCCTTCCGGCTCCTGGTGACTCTTGTCGTTTCTCCTCATGACTGTCACCTACCTTGAACTGCTCCTTCCTCACCCTCTTGTCATGATACTTTTTAACTTTTTCCTTCACCTTAGCCTCGTGCAAGGCTGCTCTCTCTCTCCTTTCTTCCAGCAGGTCCAGATTTGTCCTGGTTTCCTCTTCATTCTTTTCTTCGGGGACCGGCTCGGCCGTCCGAAGACTGGGGATTCCTATCTCAGCCGGGATTACTGCCTCAGATCCATACGTCAGACTGTAAGGGGATTCTCCGGTCGCCGAACTTTCCGTAGTCCGATGAGCCCACAAAACACTCGGGAGCTCGTGCACCCAGTTACCTTTCGCTCCTTGTAGCCGGGCCTTAATCCCGCTCACGATCGTCCGGTTCGTCACCTCCACCTGGCCGTTGGCTTGCGGAAGATAAACCGACGTAAGCTTCTGACTTATCCCATACTTCACACACCAAGATTTGAAAGGATCATTTTCAAACTGCGCTCCGTTATCGGTCACTATAGCCTTCGGAACTCCGAACCGGCATACAATGTTCCTCCAACAAAACTTCACGCATGTAGCCCCCCGGATGTTGGTTAAAGGTTCTACCTCGACCCACTTAGTGAAGTAATCTATTGCCACAATCAGGTACTTCAAGCTGCCAGGAGCAGTGGGAAAAGGTCCGACCAGATCCAGTCCCCGCCTGGAGATAGCCTCTTTTGTACAGAACCCCTTCCTGAAGTGTATACTTCGGCGCTTTGACCCGGATTTTCCTGGCCACCACCCGGTCGGCCGGGACCTCTCCCGTCAGAAGGTATGCCCGGATCGGAGCCATCTGAACCGGCATACAATGTTCCTCCAACAAAACTTCACGCATGTAGCCCCCCGGATGTTGGTTAAAGGTTCTACCTCGACCCACTTAGTGAAGTAATCTATTGCCACAATCAGGTACTTCAAGCTGCCAGGAGCAGTGGGAAAAGGTCCGACCAGATCCAGTCCCCGCCTGCTGAAAGGCCAGGCACCTGTTATCCCCATCATCTCTTCCCTGGGTATGTACACTAGCGGTGCGAACTTCTGGCACTGAAGGCATGAGCGAACTCTATCCTGCGAGTCTTCAAACATGGTAGGCCAATAGTACCCCATTCGCAAAATCTTCCTGGCCACAGTTCTGGCTCCTTGATGACTACCATTCGGACCTTCATGAACTTCCCGGACCAGGTACTTGCCCTCCTGCTGTTCTACACACTTCAGCAACGGCTGGAGACCCGAGGAGGTCCTCCCGGCGAAGCCTCTACGTCAGGGGCCCGTAGATAGGATCGAACTTCATGCCCTGTTGTAACCTTTCATTTTATTTCAGATATGTATAACAATTTTCAGTTTATGACACATTTTTCAGTTTTAAAATTCTAATGCGCGCATTCATTCTCTTTAAAATCGGTCAAAAGGGACACACCCTTGTTACAAAAAATCTCTGTTTCCAGGATATTTCTTACCTACCCTTCGGTCATCCGACCTCTAGGTTTCTATCCCGGGCTCCTGCTGCCGGGGACCTATCCTACCTGGGCATCTAGTGCCAGAGGCTATCCTACCTAGGCATCAAGTTCCAGAGGCTATTCTATCTAGGCAACAAGTGCCAGAGACTATCCATAGAACCGCCTAAGGTTCGCTATGTTCCATCTTCGGGGGACTCCCTTCCCCACTGGATCCTCCAGCACATAACTCCCGCCCGGGTGAGCTTCTGTCACCCGGTACGGTCCCTCCCAGTTGGGTGCCAGCTTTCCTTCCGGCTCCTGGTGACTCTTGTCGTTTCTCCTCATGACTGTCACCTACCTTGAACTGCTCCTTCCTCACCCTCTTGTCATGATACTTTTTAACTTTTTCCTTCACCTTAGCCTCGTGCAAGGCTGCTCTCTCTCTCCTTTCTTCCAGCAGGTCCAGATTTGTCCTGGTTTCCTCTTCATTCTTTTCTTCGGGGACCGGCTCGGCCGTCCGAAGACTGGGGATTCCTATCTCAGCCGGGATTACTGCCTCAGATCCATACGTCAGACTGTAAGGGGATTCTCCGGTCGCCGAACTTTCCGTAGTCCGATGAGCCCACAAAACACTCGGGAGCTCGTGCACCCAGTTACCTTTCGCTCCTTGTAGCCGGGCCTTAATCCCGCTCACGATCGTCCGGTTCGTCACCTCCACCTGGCCGTTGGCTTGCGGAAGATAAACCGACGTAAGCTTCTGACTTATCCCATACTTCACACACCAAGATTTGAAAGGATCATTTTCAAACTGCGCTCCGTTATCGGTCACTATAGCCTTCGGAACTCCGAACCGGCATACAATGTTCCTCCAACAAAACTTCACGCATGTAGCCCCCCGGATGTTGGTTAAAGGTTCTACCTCGACCCACTTAGTGAAGTAATCTATTGCCACAATCAGGTACTTCAAGCTGCCAGGAGCAGTGGGAAAAGGTCCGACCAGATCCAGTCCCCGCCTGGAGATAGCCTCTTTTGTACAGAACCCCTTCCTGAAGTGTATACTTCGGCGCTTTGACCCGGATTTTCCTGGCCACCACCCGGTCGGCCGGGACCTCTCCCGTCAGAAGGTATGCCCGGATCGGAGCCATCTGAACCGGCATACAATGTTCCTCCAACAAAACTTCACGCATGTAGCCCCCCGGATGTTGGTTAAAGGTTCTACCTCGACCCACTTAGTGAAGTAATCTATTGCCACAATCAGGTACTTCAAGCTGCCAGGAGCAGTGGGAAAAGGTCCGACCAGATCCAGTCCCCGCCTGCTGAAAGGCCAGGCACCTGTTATCCCCATCATCTCTTCCCTGGGTATGTACACTAGCGGTGCGAACTTCTGGCACTGAAGGCATGAGCGAACTCTATCCTGCGAGTCTTCAAACATGGTAGGCCAATAGTACCCCATTCGCAAAATCTTCCTGGCCACAGTTCTGGCTCCTTGATGACTACCATTCGGACCTTCATGAACTTCCCGGACCAGGTACTTGCCCTCCTGCTGTTCTACACACTTCAGCAACGGCTGGAGACCCGAGGAGGTCCTCCCGGCGAAGCCTCTACGTCAGGGGCCCGTAGATAGGATCGAACTTCATGCCCTGTTGTAACCTTTCATTTTATTTCAGATATGTATAACAATTTTCAGTTTATGACACATTTTTCAGTTTTAAAATTCTAATGCGCGCATTCATTCTCTTTAAAATCGGTCAAAAGGGACACACCCTTGTTACAAAAAATCTCTGTTTCCAGGATATTTCTTACCTACCCTTCGGTCATCCGACCTCTAGGTTTCTATCCCGGGCTCCTGCTGCCGGGGACCTATCCTACCTAGGCATCTAGTGCCAGAGGCTATCCTACCTAGGCATCAAGTTCCAGAGGCTATTCTATCTAGGCAACAAGTGCCAGAGACTATCCATAGAACCGCCTAAGGTTCGCTATGTTCCATCTTCGGGGGACTCCCTTCCCCACTGGATCCTCCAGCACATAACTCCCGCCCGGGTGAGCTTCTGTCACCCGGTACGGTCCCTCCCAGTTGGGTGCCAGCTTTCCTTCCGGCTCCTGGTGACTCTTGTCGTTTCTCCTCATGACTGTCACCTACCTTGAACTGCTCCTTCCTCACCCTCTTGTCATGATACTTTTTAACTTTTTCCTTCACCTTAGCCTCGTGCAAGGCTGCTCTCTCTCTCCTTTCTTCCAGCAGGTCCAGATTTGTCCTGGTTTCCTCTTCATTCTTTTCTTCGGGGACCGGCTCGGCCGTCCGAAGACTGGGGATTCCTATCTCAGCCGGGATTACTGCCTCAGATCCATACGTCAGACTGTAAGGGGATTCTCCGGTCGCCGAACTTTCCGTAGTCCGATGAGCCCACAAAACACTCGGGAGCTCGTGCACCCAGTTACCTTTCGCTCCTTGTAGCCGGGCCTTAATCCCGCTCACGATCGTCCGGTTCGTCACCTCCACCTGGCCGTTGGCTTGCGGATGATAAACCGACGTAAGCTTCTGACTTATCCCATACTTCACACACCAAGATTTGAAAGGATCATTTTCAAACTGCGCTCCGTTATCGGTCACTATAGCCTTCGGAACTCCGAACCGGCATACAATGTTCCTCCAACAAAACTTCACGCATGTAGCCCCCCGGATGTTGGTTAAAGGTTCTACCTCGACCCACTTAGTGAAGTAATCTATTGCCACAATCAGGTACTTCAAGCTGCCAGGAGCAGTGGGAAAAGGTCCGACCAGATCCAGTCCCCGCCTGGAGATAGCCTCTTTTGTACAGAACCCCTTCCTGAAGTGTATACTTCGGCGCTTTGACCCGGATTTTCCTGGCCACCACCCGGTCGGCCGGGACCTCTCCCGTCAGAAGGTATGCCCGGATCGGAGCCATCTGAACCGGCATACAATGTTCCTCCAACAAAACTTCACGCATGTAGCCCCCCGGATGTTGGTTAAAGGTTCTACCTCGACCCACTTAGTGAAGTAATCTATTGCCACAATCAGGTACTTCAAGCTGCCAGGAGCAGTGGGAAAAGGTCCGACCAGATCCAGTCCCCGCCTGCTGAAAGGCCAGGCACCTGTTATCCCCATCATCTCTTCCCTGGGTATGTACACTAGCGGTGCGAACTTCTGGCACTGAAGGCATGAGCGAACTCTATCCTGCGAGTCTTCAAACATGGTAGGCCAATAGTACCCCATTCGCAAAATCTTCCTGGCCACAGTTCTGGCTCCTTGATGACTACCATTCGGACCTTCATGAACTTCCCGGACCAGGTACTTGCCCTCCTGCTGTTCTACACACTTCAGCAACGGCTGGAGACCCGAGGAGGTCCTCCCGGCGAAGCCTCTACGTCAGGGGCCCGTAGATAGGATCGAACTTCATGCCCTGTTGTAACCTTTCATTTTATTTCAGATATGTATAACAATTTTCAGTTTATGACACATTTTTCAGTTTTAAAATTCTAATGCGCGCATTCATTCTCTTTAAAATTGGTCAAAAGGGACACACCCTTGTTACAAAAAATCTCTGTTTCCAGGATATTTCTTACCTACCCTTCGGTCATCCGACCTCTAGGTTTCTATCCCGGGCTCCTGCTGCCGGGGACCTATCCTACCTAGGCATCTAGTGCCAGAGGCTATCCTACCTAGGCATCAAGTTCCAGAGGCTATTCTATCTAGGCAACAAGTGCCAGAGACTATCCATAGAACCGCCTAAGGTTCGCTATGTTCCATCTTCGGGGGACTCCCTTCCCCACTGGATCCTCCAGCACATAACTCCCGCCCGGGTGAGCTTCTGTCACCCGGTACGGTCCCTCCCAGTTGGGTGCCAGCTTTCCTTCCGGCTCCTGGTGACTCTTGTCGTTTCTCCTCATGACTGTCACCTACCTTGAACTGCTCCTTCCTCACCCTCTTGTCATGATACTTTTTAACTTTTTCCTTCACCTTAGCCTCGTGCAAGGCTGCCCTCTCTCTCCTTTCTTCCAGCAGGTCCAGATTTGTCCTGGTTTCCTCTTCATTCTTTTCTTCGGGGACCGGCTCGGCCGTCCGAAGACTGGGGATTCCTATCTCAGCCGGGATTACTGCCTCAGATCCATACGTCAGACTGTAAGGGGATTCTCCGGTCGCCGAACTTTCCGTAGTCCGATGAGCCCACAAAACACTCGGGAGCTCGTGCACCCAGTTACCTTTCGCTCCCTGTAGCCGGGCCTTAATCCCGCTCACGATCGTCCGGTTCGTCACCTCCACCTGGCCGTTGGCTTGCGGATGATAAACCGACGTAAGCTATTGACTTATCCCATACTTCACACACCAAGATTTGAAAGGATCATTTTCAAACTGCGCTCCGTTATCGGTCACTATAGCCTTCGGAACTCCGAACCGGCATACAATGTTCCTCCAACAAAACTTCACGCATGTAGCCCCCCGGATGTTGGTTAAAGGTTCTACCTCGACCCACTTAGTGAAGTAATCTATTGCCACAATCAGGTACTTCAAGCTGCCAGGAGCAGTGGGAAAAGGTCCGACCAGATCCAGTCCCCGCCTGCTGAAAGGCCAGGCACCTGTTATCCCCATCATCTCTTCCCTGGGTATGTACACTAGCGGTGCGAACTTCTGGCACTTAAGGCATGAGCGAACTCTATCCTGCGAGTCTTCAAACATGGTAGGCCAATAGTACCCCATTCGCAAAATCTTCCTGGCCACAGTTCTGGCTCCTTGATGACTACCATTCGGACCTTCATGAACTTCCCGGACCAGGTACTTGCCCTCCTGCTGTTCTACACACTTCAGCAACGGCTGGAGATAGCCTCTTTTGTACAGAACCCCTTTCTGAAGTGTATACTTCGGCGCTTTGACCCGGATTTTCCTGGCCACCACCCGGTCGGCCGGGACCTCTCCCGTCAGAAGGTATGCCCGGATCGGAGCCATCCAAGAGTCTTCCGGCACTACTTCCACTGCCAGGATCTCGTTACCCTGCTCGTAACTTCTCCTTTCCAGTGTCTCCCTTCTGAGAGGCGCTTTCTGTCCTGGCTTCAACTTCGAAGATGCCAACTTGCTCAACGCATCGGCCTTTTCATTCTGTTCTCTTGGCACCTGCTCCAGACTGAAACTGTCGAACTGCCGGATCATGGGCTGGACCAGCTCCAATACCTCTGCAAACTTCTCTCCTGTGCTTCATACTCCCCATTCACCTGCTGAACTACAATCTGAGAGTCGCTGAAGGCCCGAATCCTTCCTATCTTCAATTCCCGAGCCAGTTTGAGTCCTGCTACCAACGCCTCATATTCTGCCTCGTTATTGGTGGTTTTAAAGTCAAAGTGCAACGCATAGTGGTACTCCTCTCCTTCCGGGGATGTCAACAATACCCCGGCTCCGCTGCCTCCTGCATGGGCTGATCCGTCCACATGGGCTCAACGCAACGGCTGGAGATAGTCTTCAAACATGGTAGGCCAATAGTACCCCATTCGCAAAATCTTCCTGGCCACAGTTCTGGCTCCTTGATGACTACCATTCGGACCTTCATGAACTTCCCAGACCAGGTACTTGCCCTCCTGCTGTTCTACACACTTCAGCAACGGCTGGAGATAGCCTTTTTTGTACAGAACCCCTTCCTGAAGTGTATACTTCGGCGCTTTGACCCGGATTTTCCTGGCCACCACCCGGTCGGCCGGGACCTCTCCCGTCAGAAGGTATGCCCGGATCGGAGCCATCCAAGAGTCTTCCGACACTACTTCCACTGCCAGGATCTCGTTACCCTGCTCGTAACTTCTCCTTTCCAGTGTCTCCCTTCTGAGAGGCGCTTTCTGTCCTGGCTTCAACTTCGAAGATGCCAACTTGCTCAACGCATCGGCCTTTTCATTCTGTTCTCTTGGCACCTGCTCCAGACTGAAACTGTCGAACTGTCGAACTGTCCACTTCGGGCTTGAGTATTCCTCTTCGGCCGGGTCCGGCCCGACCATCTCTGTCAAGAAATCCGCCATTGCTTGGCCTTTAATGGCTTTTCTCGGCTGGTATGTTATCTCATGATCCCCCAACTCTATGGCCCATTTCATCAAACGCCCCGACGCCTCGGGCTTGAGCATCACTTGCTTCAGGGGGTGATTGGTCAGGACTACGATCGGATGGGCCTGAAAATACGGACGCAAGCGTTTTGAGGCATAAACCAGCGCCAATACCAGATGTTCCAAACTTGTGTAACGGGTCTCCGGACCCTGTAATGCCCGGCTGACAAAATACACCGGACACTGCCTCCCGTCTTCCTCTCGTACCAACACGGCACTAACAGCCGACGCGGACGCGGACAAGTATAAGAGCAAATCCTCCCCCTCCTTCGGCTTCGAGAGGGTCGGGAGCCGGCTCAAATGTTCCTTCAGATCCTGAAACGCCTTCTTGCACTCCTCCGTCCATTCAAACTTCTTCGCCTTCCTTAGTATGTTGAAGAAGGGAAGTTGTCTCTCCGCCCCTTTCGACAGAAAACGGCTCAGGGCTGCCAGAGAACCCATCAGCTTCTGCACTTCCTTTACGTTCTTCGGCGACTGCATCCGGCTTATTGCTTCCACCTTCTCCGGATTAACGTCTATCCCCCGACTAGACACCATATAGCCGAGGAACTTCCTAGCTGCTACTCCTACCACGCTATTCTCAGGGTTCAACTTCAAGTTGACCTTTCTCAGAATGCCGAACATCTCTTCCAAGTCTTCTAAGAAACCCGGGTAGCTCCGGCTCTTCACCACCATGTCGTCAACGTATAGCTCCATGCTTCGGCCCAACTGATTTCGGAATATCGAGTCTGTCATCCGCTGGTACGTCGCTCCTGCGTTCTTCAAGCCGAACGGCATCCGCCTATAGCAATAGGTTCCGAACTCTGTGATAAAAGCTGTCTTCGGCTTGTCCTCTCCTGACATCTGAATCTGATGATAACCCCGGTATGCATCGAAGAAGGCCAGAGCCTCGTACCCAGTAATAGCTTCCACCAACCGGTCGACTGGGGGAAGGGGGTAACTGTCTTTTGGGCAACACTTGTTAAGGTCGGTGAAGTCGATACACATTCTCCAGGACCCATTATGCTTTTTCACCAGTACCGGGTTAGCTAGCCATTCCGGGTATATAATTTCCTCCACTACCCCGGCTTCCAGGAACTTCAACACCTCCTGTCTTACCACTTTATCCCTATCTCCTGCCAAAGCCCTCTTCTTCTGTCGAATCGGCTTTAACTCCGGATATACATTCAGCTTGTGGAGGGCTAATTCTGGGGGTACACCTGTGAAATCTCTCTCTTCCCATGCGAACACATCCTCATACTTCGAAAGCAGGGATCGCAGCTCTTCCTTCACACCAACTGGCATCTTTCTCCCGACTTTGATCATGCCTCGGCCCCCGACCTGCATGTCCTCCACATCTCCCGGACCTACTTCTCCCTGCACTGCTCCAACCGGGGCCTTCCTGGCCTCCTGGAGGGCTGTGAGCATGCAACTTCTGGCCGTGGACTGGCTTCCTCGGACCGTCGCCACCCCCTGACTGGTTGGGAACTTCATGGTCAAATGGTATGTCGAGCAAATGGCCCTGGCTTGAGCCATCCATGGCCGTCCGATGATGATGTTATAAGGAGACGGGGCGTCTATGACCGCAAAGTTGCACCGAACCGAGGTCTTCTTGCTCCTGTCAAGGTCATCGACCACTGTCACTGTTAAAGACACAACCCCCAGGGGATGTTCCGTTCGGCCTGTGAACCCTGACAGCGGAGAGGTGCTCGGGCGAAGGTTGTGGCGCCCTATTCCCAGCTGGTCAAAGCAAGAGGCAAACATGATTTCTACACTTCTTCCATCATCAATGAACACTCGCTTGACCATGAATCCTTCTATCTCCGCTGTGATCACCATCGGGTCCGTATGGGGCGTTAGACTGGGCACCGGGTCTTCGTCCGAAAAGGTGATGATCTCCGTAGGGCGCAGTCTCTTCTCCCTGTCCTCGCCAGCCGGCACGTACCGACTCCGGGCTTTGGCCGCTGCGTGGGACTGGGGCCCATCACCTACTTCTCCATGTATAACATTTATCATCCGGGGAGGGGCCTGGTTGACTGGTTCCGGGGCCATGACCAAAGCCGCTGCTCCCGGCTGGGCAGCCGGTGCAGGAGCCCCTCGCTGGTTATCGTTCCGCGGCCTGTTCCTCCAATTCCTCTTCCTCCCCGCTCCGGCCTGCTGCCCAGCCGCCGGATGCTGGTTCTCCTGGCTCACACAGTCTCTTAACTGCCCTCTCTCGATCAACTTCTCAATCTCCACCCTTATGCTTCGGCAGCCATCTGTTGTGTGTCCATTAGACTTGTGGAAAACACAATATTTAGCTGCGTTCGCTGGAGTCGGATTTCCCGGTATGGGGGCCGGGTCTTGAAACAGGTTCCGATGAATTATTAAGATTTCCGACCGGGTTTTCGTCAGAGGAGTAAACGTTTCAGCCTGATGGGGGTCAACCCTCGGCCTTACTGGGGCCGGGCCCGCATCCCTCCTGACAGGATCAGCGACCCGAGCCTTATCACCTTTTCCGATCCCCTTATCCTCGAAGTACCCTTCCTCCTTCCTCTTCTTTCTCCCTTCCAGAAGCGAACAATACATCTCCACCTCAAGATCCAGTTGATGAAAAGTAGTCGGGATGTTCTCCATAAGCTTCGCCCATAACACCTCATCTCTCAACCCTGCAATGAATCCTGCTATCAGGGCTTTTACTTGAGCGTCTCTGTCAATCACCTTCATAGAATCGTCCATGTACCTCCTGTGGAAACCCTGGACTTCCTCCTTTGCCGACTGCCGACTGTGAGCCATTTCGGCCAAAGGAAGGTACTTCTTCCTTCTGGTCTCATATCTGTGCATCAAAACCCTTGAAAAATCGTAGTAATTTCTAAAACTTTCCGGGGGTTGGGCTTCAAATCACGACAAACAGCTTCCCCTTAGATACGAGCTCACCAGCTTGCACATAAGCTCCTCCCGGATGTCACGTGTTCCCATGACATTATGGTACGTCTTGACGAACTCTTCCGGATCTGTCTCCCCGCTGTAGGTCGGCACCCCCTCCGGGACTCTCATTCCCACCGGCCAGGGGAAAGTGCTGATGTAACCTATCCAGGGGGAGGTAGGCCTTCCTCCGTTCCTTCCTATCAAACGATCCAACCTCTCCTCCACCGAGTTTAGAGCCGCCGGAGCCCGGTCTACAACCACTGGGTATGCACCATAGGTTCCTGTGACCGGGGCCGGTTGAGCCATGGCATACCCCGCCATCGATGCTTGGCTCTGCATCCATACCGGTCCTTGAATCCCGGGAGCCCAGCCCCCCGAGGATCCAGCCGGTTGGGCATAATACCCTCCGGGTGCCGGGGGGTATCCCTGATACCCCTGATACCCTTGATATCCAGGTTGGGTTATCCCGTATCCTGGCGCTCCGTATCCGAGATGGCCTCCCCCTTGACCATATCCCGGCACCATGCCCGCTGGTTGCCCTATACTCCCATCCTGCCTTTCCAGATCTATCACGACTGGAGGCCGAAGACTTTCCTGCCCGTGAGTGGCGGGAGGTCCCCGGCTGACCACCACCACAGCCAAAGGAGGTAACCCCGCTGGAGGTCCCATCGGGGTCGGGTTAGATCCTGACCCGGGCTGAATCGGGGGCACCCGGACCTCAGTCACCGGGGGATTTGACTGTCTCTCTTCAGTCGGTTTCGTTTCCGATCCCGATCCTTGCTTTGCCACCAGCCAGCGACGGTACTCCTCTTCCTGAGTGGCGGCAAACTCCCTTCTGTCGCGGTCATCCTGCGTCATTGCTGGCTCCTTCTCCCTTTCCGGCTCTGAGTCTTCCTCCGAAACTTCTTAGGATCCGAATGCGCCGGGGCCTTCCCCTTACGCGCTCGATCCTTCATCTGGCGTAAAGTGAGGTCCTCCTCTGCCACTTCAGGCCTTCTTCCTCCTCTACCTCTTCGCGGCGGCCGACCTCGGGGTGGCATCTTAATGCTTTTGTGAACAAAGATCGTGTCCCACCGGGCGTGCCAACTTGATGCTGCCCGCCTGGTCGGTCCGGATAGTCCCCTGATCCCTGATCCAATACCTAGCCCTGCAAGACAGAGCCCTGGGAGGTACCCGAGGGTAGACCCTCCGGCGTGATGATGAAAGATGGATCTCGGGAGAGAAAAGGGGTAATCACTTGAATAGTGAGAAGATACTTACTTGGAATAGTGCTGAGGAGCACTATTTATACAATAACCCATGCTCTCCGAGTGGTCCATGTTCCGAGTGTCCTCTAGTGTGCGTCGCTGTCCGAGTTGTACGAACCCGGATACTGCCAAACTAGCTTTACCTTGGAACAGGCCAAGCCCACACCATCAAGGAGTATTTGGGCTTGGGCCTGGTATCACCAACTATGATCAAGGATGAATAATGTACTACGGTGCCATAAATTTGCAAGCTAATCCTAAGTAACCGTTGTTCATTGGATTCCGGAGGAACTACTTCGTTAGGATTGGGGAATTGCTGCGATTCTTCCTGAATAGCCTGGATTCTCTCGTCGAGAGTCACTTTGAAAGTATTACCTAAACTCCTCCGACTGAATATGATAAAGCCTATAAAACAAGCAGCTACTATCATAATGAATAATGTAGGATGAGAGGCAGTTAGGTTGTAATTAACAATTTTCACGCAATATCAGTTTGGTAGCCAAAATTGAGTTTTCGATATTATGAACCAACATATAAATTACTGATCTAGAGAATAAAAGTTCGATATTATAGACAAGTAGATAACATAAATGTTTCATTATTTTGCAAAAGCTCAAAAAACACGATGGAAACTTCAGCAAATGGATTGTCATTGTGCATGTAAATAATACTCATATGTAGATGTCAGTCTATAATAGACTAATTCAACCTAATCAAAACAAAAACAAATCACAATAAATGTCCCTAAGAAGTTTTTTTTAAAGCTAGACCCTCGTCAGAAGTACAGTCCATCACCATCGATCATCAAATTGTTGCTTTGTCCGCCTTTTGAAGCTCGTCACTTATATAATGGGCTACAAATTTGTATCCCATCTTCCGAACTATATTGTTCAAAAAAACATCAGAGAAATAAATTTTCTCCTCAATATAAGTAAATGGAACCAACTTAAGTATTGAACCTAATATACACGAATACCTTTGGAGATGACTCTCCCAAGTGGCTCTATACCTCTTCTCTTTAAGCAAAGAGAGCTAGTAAAAGAGGAACACCATTATTGTCAGATAGCGGTGTTAGACAAATTAAATAGCAATACAAAACATTAATGAAGTATACTCACCTGTTGCATATCCAATAGGGCTTAGATTCTTTCTGTTCAATACAATGAGGACAAATCCAATTCTCGTTTGCTTTAAAATCTTCAAACTCTGCATGAATTCACCCAAATTATAACAAACATGATAACATACCAATTTTTATCTATTTTCATTTGAAATATGTATGAAATTTATCAAATGACATACCTTCACCATATCTAATGTTGAGGCAGGGCTGACAAAATATGCCTGCCTTAGAGTGGCAAACTGAACAGTTTGTCTTTCCTGCAACAAAATGATTATGTAATCAGTTGATCTCCACCTGAATAATTTTTAGCAAGGGAAGAAAATACTTGAGATTTATTCAATTGAACGAACCTAGGCAAGGTCCATCCAAATCAAGATTACGACATCTTCCACAGTCTTCTTTCTCACACAATATCTTATGCCTGCAATTTCTTCTTGATATTAGCAAATCACTCACATCATTAAGACTTCAAGTGTATGAAGCACATTCACCCACATATTTAAGAATATAAAGAAAGTGCATCGAAATTTTAAAGTTCGTCGTCCTATTAGAAATCACAAACTCTAAAAAAATGTTTCAATAGATTCTGAAATGGCTAACCTGCACAAATGGCAATAATTCCCATAAGTGGGACTTCGTCTACCTTTACTTTTATAGCGGCGGGTGAAAGGTTTATGTACTTGTACCAACCTCAAGGGAGATTCATTCGCAAGGTTCTTCTCGCTACCATCATCGCTCCCCTCTTGAAGTCTAAAAAGTCTCGTTTTCCTCTTATTCTTCTCCTCCAGTCTGGAGGAACGACGCAAAGGGGTTGCAGAATAATCAATTTTCTGTCTTTTCCTCCTTTTGGATTTCGAGGATGAAGTGATTGACCGAGGATCTTCTAGGGTAATCAAAAGTCCTAGTTCAGCCATTCTAGCCTATTCATCACAGAGCAAAAAACAAAATCAACACACCAACACAACGGAAAAGGGGAAAGGAAAATTAAAAAAACACATAAATTCATACATGATTTTCACGAATGCGAGCATCTCTAAGTCTCTCAATCTCGGTTTTGGGACTGCCGCTTCCCATTTGTTTTTTCAATTTTGGGAGAAGGTGGAAGGCGGTTCTAGAGAATGGATGATAGATCCTTTTTTATATTAGGGTTTAGTTAACATGGTTATGTATTTGGGTTAGGGTATAGGGTCAGGCACCCATTCGTTTGTTGACTTCAAAGGGTGACAACATGTCACGCCTAGCAAGTGATGGATATTGTTCCTTTAAGAGTTGACCTGTATAGACAACTACTACATTGTACTCATATGTTTTAGTTATAATTCGGTTTATTTTTATAAATAGGATCAAGTTTAGTTTTTCTTGAATCAATAAGTTTTGATGTAAAATAAATTCAGATCCATCAAAATCACTAAAGATTTTGCTTAAGTCAATTAAGTTCAGTTTTCATTAAATTCCACGAGTTTGTCTATATTCAATTTTTCAAACCAAATTTTATATTTTTTACTTCATTTCATTAAGTTTGCTATAACTCGATTTAAATTCAATTCAGTTTCATATTATTGTTTTTTTGGCAACAATCTTTTCATTTCATATCAATAAAAACAAGTTTTCACATTTGTAGTTATCAGTCCAACTACTTTACATATCTAGTTGCAAAAGGGACTACTTGATACTAGCAATCAATAGCAACATTTTCAGTCTGAGGTGAACTACCCTCATGATCATTTGTGTCTTCCTGTAATCTCTTCTTCAATCCACTTATGTAGGTCGGCAATGACCAACTTTATGTTTTGAAAAACTCTCATGTTCCTTTCCCTCCAGAGAGTGTAAGCTGCTGCCACCAGTTTCAGGATGTTACTCATGTACCTCTGTGCTGTCCACTTCTGCAATCTTCTTTTAAACTCCCTCATTGAACTGATATTACCCAGATTTAGAGCCCCATACAACTCATGTGCAAACTCACATTGAGAGAATAGATGGTGAATTGTATTTTTGCAATTGAAAATTTAATAAAAATTAAATTTGAGAAAATTTAATGAAACCTAATTGAACTAAAATTGTGAGTTGGACTAAATTATAAAAATTGGGAAGTAGAGTGAATTTAACTAAAAAATAAT
Source organism: Sherardia arvensis (assembly GCA_948330725.1). Taxonomy (NCBI): domain Eukaryota; kingdom Viridiplantae; phylum Streptophyta; class Magnoliopsida; order Gentianales; family Rubiaceae; genus Sherardia; species Sherardia arvensis. Next base: position 31,133,637 of record OX415240.1, read on the forward strand.
TTCATATAATTTTAAGAAAGTAAACTTCATGGAATTGAACTAAATCTTAAAAAAAGTTAGATGAAGCAAATTTATTTTTAATAGATTTGGAGTAAATATAGTGAACTAAAAAAAAACTAAAATGGTTTACTTTTTCATGCAAACAGTAAATTCTAGTGGTCCAGCAGGGGAAAAGACACTTTCTCTCTCTAAAAACCAGAGAGTAGCTTTCCGTCCATTTCAATCAAATCATCACCGATCTGATTGATCTCTGAATAAAAAGTTAGGAATTTGTCTTATCATATAATGTATGCAGATGACTGTATATTGTTCACCAAGTGCTCACAGGAAGCTATTGTGGATTTGGCAGAGGTCCTGCATGCATATGTTAAATTCTCTGGTCAGAGATTGAACCATGCCTAGTACTCCATAAAATTCAGTCCTAATACTCCACCTCAGTTACAACAGTTTGTTAGGTCAAGACTAAATAATACAGAGAGAAGGCATAGGAGGCAATTCTAGGAACTACTATTATTTTTTATCAGAGAAAATCACAAAATTTCCAGAACCTGTTACAGAAAGTGAAGCAAAAATATGAGTCTTGGAAGGTAAGGCTATTGAATTTCTCTGGAAGATTAAATTTGGCAAAACATGTTCTTCAGTCCATAGCAGTATACCCCTTAGGTATTTTTAGAATTCCTCTGAGTATTCTGAAGAGGCTGGATGCAATGACAGCACAATTTCAATGGTGAGGTTCATTGGAAAAGAGGCCATTGTACTGGAAATCTTGGAAACATATTTTCCAGATGCAAATTTGAGGGTGGACTTGGACTCAGGTCTACTATTTCTCTAAACAAGGCACTCCTTGTGAAGCATTCATGGAATTTAATCAAAGGGGGGTCATCTCTTCTTTGTAGAGTCTATCAAGCCAAGTATTTAAGGAATGAGTCCATGAGATTAGTAACAATCAAAGAAGGAGATAGCTGGGGCTGGAAATCAGTGGTTTGGACTTCTGAACTAATAAGAGAGAATTTACACTGGAAAGTGGCAGATGGAAGGGACATTAAGATACATGACCATTGGATCCCAACAGTCCAGAATCCCATTCCCAACACTGCAGTGATTTCCACTCACACTAACCTCAGAGTGGAACGTTTGATTGACCAGCTGAATAATAGTTGGAGACACTCATTACTTAGATGCATTTTCCCTCCTGAACTAATCCCACATATCACAACTTTGCATTTGGAACCTTCAGCTACAGATACACCATTTTAGAGATGGTCGAAAACTAGTGAGTATACCGCAAAGACTGGATATCATATTGCTGTGAATTCAGTGGTGGCAGACTCACACAATATTCGTCTGTCAGCTCAAACAAGGAAATTCTGGGCTAGGCTTTGGAATATTAGCATTCCTTATAAGATGTCTACTTTCTTATGGAAAGCAGTGACTGGATGCTTACCAACACAGCTAAATAGACAGTGGAGGAAACTTACATGCTCCAATATATGCAGCAGATGCAATATTGTGGTGGAAGATGAGTCACATTTGTTTATAAATTGTCCAGAATCAACAAGAATTTGGTCAGCAACGGGCTTTATTCAGCAACACCAGAATATGATCTTCGGCTCGTGGTTTTTTCAGCTAATCAACAACATGGCACAAGAAGAGGAAATTGTCAAATGTGTAGCCATTTTATGGGAGATTTGGAAACAATGAAATCACACGGTTTTTCACCAATCACTCCTACAGACTCAATGGTGCGCAGATCATGCCAAAACGGAATGCCAAATCATGCTCAACAGAAGAAGGACACGGATAGAACGAAGATAGACTGGTGGAAATCAGATCCAGGAGAACCAGGAGCAGATAAATAATAACGCTGACATTTCTTTGGAGCAAATCAAACGCGGAGAATGTCATCAATTGCTTCATGAAGCTTGTATCCTAAGTTTCGATGGTTCCTTTAGGAAAGTAGAAATGCTGGGAATAGGTGGCTGGAGGATTTGGAAGCCGGACTGGCCATCTGATTCATGTATACAAGGTACATACATTTTCACGGCAGTAACTCCATTACAAACCGAAACTGAGACATGCTGGAGAGTTTTGAAGGCGTCAATCAGACAAGGTTGCCATCGGATAAACATGGTAACTGATTATGTACTCCTTGCAGAATCAGTTCAAAATCCGGAGAAGACGCCGCTTGAAATTATTTCGATCGTATCCAGCATATGCAATCTGATGAAATCACCTATGGAGTTCAAAATAATCAAGATTAGTTATCTAATAGAAGAACATAGGCTAGCTGCTAGTTTGAGTAGAAGGCTGTGTAATACAAATTTTTGTTTTAACTAATATATTATCTTTTATCTAAAAAAAACTAAAATGAATTTAATCAATAAAAATGAACGAATTGAACCTGAAATATGGGTATAGTTGTTCTTTTTAAAAAAAAAAAGTTAAACCACCATTTGGTGGAGGGAATTTATTGGGCACCCTAAACCCGATAAATTTTAAATATGCATAAAAGCCACTAAAGGGCTTAGTTTGTTACGAGGATCATCGTCAGTAGATGGCACAAAGGGTGAGCATAAGTTCAAAAGTATTGATAAATGCTTCCAAAAGAAGATGAATAGCAAAAAAAGTGCCATCCTCATTTCCATAGTTTGAACTTAGTAATTTGTCTCAAGAAGCAGATTAGCCATTGTCAAGACGAAGAGCAATTTTTCTGTCTGAAAAACTTGTTAGTATCCATGAAAATGGACTATATTACAAAAGAATAAGTACTATTTTGTAAATACATTATGTGTGGGAGCACCATAAGGATGAACTTTGGGGTGAACCTCAGATGGGTAAAGTTGCAGGTTCATAGATACAGTGCAAACTTAATGGATGGTGTAGATCCTTCCAGCATTGGAGCTAGGTGAGAATATGCATAGAGAAGAATGAATTAATCGACACTATTGGTCTGTATGAGAAATCATACGTTCTATCATAAACTTATGGTGGGACGATCTCACCCAATAATTTATCAAAAAAACGTAGAAACCCCTAGGAGGTCTCTACGATGGTCGTCAAAAAATAGTCAAAAATAACCACAATTTCCAACAAAACGATGCCGTTTCTCGACATCTTCTCTGTTTCTTTTCTGCCCACTCTGTCTGACCGAACAGTGTTGTTTGCCCGAAAATTCCATGCTCGAGAATTTGAGTTTCATCGTCCTCTCGAGGGTATTTTCGCGAATTCGTGCTTTTGGTCTAGAAATTGGTCTGCAATCTGAGCCCTGAATCTTGAAGGTCGGTGGAAGGCTTGCATCTCCACCCTGCATTCAGTTCTGGGACCCTACAATGCTTAGTCGGTTACGACTTTCTCCTGCTAATATGTATATAATATACACACACACATAGTAGTATATATATGGGTTGGATGGAATCCCAATTCAAGCAGTTTATTTTTCCTCTCGTCTTCTTCCACAACAGTAAGCAATTTTGCAGCTTTTTTAAAAAATGGATTTCTAAAAGAGGTTTTAGTTTGATTTGTGCTTTCAATGTTTGCTTTTGCAGTCCTTAAATTCTAGAAGTACTGGTTTTTATGAGTTGTTAAGTGTTTAGTGCAGCCTAGCTTATTTGTTAATGTGCATGTCAAGTGTTCGATGAAATGTTTCACTCAGTGTTGATTTTTGAGTGTGTGCAGGTTACCGTTGAAGTGAAGAATAAGACCCATTTTACTTCCAAACACTGAACCAATTACTCCCATTTGTCAAGCTACAAGCTTTCTTATTCTATAAAGGTTAGTCAAAACTTCTGTTGTTAAAAATCCCTTATGCCATGTTTGCTTCTCGTGATTTTTGTTTATGACCTGAGACGAAATCGTTTCATTCACAACCTACAAATTTAAATGATGTGCTAAATTGTTTAAAATTAAGGTTTCACCAGATCAAATGCAAAATTGCATATCTACAGACCAGACATTCGAACCATATAAGCCACTTAATGCTTCAGTCAACATATATGGACACTGAAAATAATATAATCTTAGAGCAAGCATGTAAAGTTTCTTATGGATCCTTATTCAAAAATGCAACACCTACATAACTAATATTAATATAGTTATGCTGCACTTTTTGCTGTTTTCTTTGACTACATGGGTTTTTGCTTACTTATCACACCAGCATAGCTAAACTTATATTCTCTAGGATTTTTTCATGCTTTTTGACACTGACAATGATGGCCTGATATCTCTCAAAGAGTGAGTACTGCCTTCTTCACATGAGATAGGGATTTGTTTTTTTTTTCACTGATCCAATTCTGTCATAGGATAGGCTGACAAGTGTTATTTGTTTAATTAATCACAGGTACATATTTTTTGTCACTCTTTTGAGCATTCCAAAATCAAGTTTTTCAACGGCGTTTAAGATGTTTGATCTTGATTGTAACAGGTGGGTTAAATTTGCAATGTTTTCCTATGATTACTGAATATAAAACTGCATTCCATATATTTTTGGTGCTTATTTTTGTGATAGAGAAATAGATAGCTGCTCCTTCATCCTCATTTCAAGATCAATTACCTGGTTTATATGGATGGTCAGTTTGTTCCAAAAACATACCGTTTAATCAAGATGAACTGATTTCTGTAAACAATTAATTTAGTAAGAAAGCAACACAAAACCTATTTCTGGTTTGATGCAGACTGAAGCTGAGCCTGATCTTTCAGCTTTTTCTCAAGTTCTACAACCTTCAGAAGACGAACACATCTGTATGACTCTTTTGAAACACGGTTTAAAAGTCTAAAGCCAAATGCAGGATTAGACATGATTCAAGCTGCAGGAAATTTGAAAGTGGCAAATCTGACCTTCTTCTAAAGATTGGTACATGTTTCTTCTCTTCCCCTAAGTTTCTTTGAAAGTTGTAATACTTGCTTCTCTGACTGCATGTGTGATAATGACTTTAATTCAAGTTGACTTTCCAGTTCTCTAATCTTCTCTTACTGGTTTTTCATTGTAGCATCCTTGCCTCTAGCCTTACCATCTAAGTTTTGCAAGCTCTCATCCAGCTTTCTGATTGGTTCATCTTTAGTTTTGGATTCTTGTTAGGTTTATCAAGCTATTGAAATGTTTTGGAATTCATGAAAATAAAATCATCAAGAATGGATTACTACTACAGTTGGATTTAGGGAGTTTTATATAGTGCTTCAACAAGATACATACCAGCGATTTCAATCTCTGGACCTCACTGGTATCAATTTGCTTTCTTAGCAGACCAACTCAACTCCTCCAACACGCGTTGCAAAGTTCAATGAACTTAGAGTTTCACTCAAATCTTTGTCTAATGGACTTATTTGCACAAATATTAAAGTCTTTGCATCACCGCCTGCAAGGTAAAAATACGTTATTTGAAATGGTAACACATTTTAGCTTGAGATGAGAATGAAGTTTGTCATATACTTTCTCATATAATTTGTCATATACGTTCTTGTAGCATATGAGAATTCCTCACTTGAATTTAAATAATTTGATCATATTATGTTATGTGCTTATTTCCAATATAGTATTTCATTCGGTGGCAGTGTTGCGCAGTTGAATTCTGAATTGTTTGTCTTTGGTTTTTCTTTTTGGAAACATCGTAGAAGATTGTGTTTATGCCATATTTTTTATGGACCTGAGGGGAAGGATCAAAATGTGATGTGCTTTGTTTCTTTCGAGCAGCCATTGTTCTTCCGGAGCAACATGTAGTATCAGAGAACGTAGGTCTGGCAGTGAGCAGGGATGGTTTAATTTTAGAGGAGTTTCTCCAACAAACCAGCCATCACAATGCAAACGTTCATAAAGATATAGTGGCTTGGTATAGAAATGTAGTAAACGTATTTTGAAAGTGGTTACAGTTTTGCGTTATCACTCCTAAGATGATATCATTACAGAAGTATTGATGTTTCTATCAGTAACGTTTTGTTTGTCGGATTAGTAACCCCTACGTAGCTATGTTTGATAAATGATTTTAACTTGGTGATGTTGGGCTCACACTTATTATTGTGCAGTCTCTGTGCTATCCACACCAAGGGGCTTGATAGCCTGCCAATGGTTGCAGTTTATGGTATTTCTTGAAGGGCTATGTCAACTTTTTCTTCTGTATCAAAACATGCGCCATAGGATCTTTAAAATGCTCGTGACTCATTAGTCTCTCTCTGTTATGTTTTGTCGCTGCTTCCATGCTAATTAGTTATTATTATATGTTCTCTTGTTTTGTTTGTTCCTAATTTCTTAGCCATATCCTTGCATCTTTGACTATCTATTCATATCCCATTTCTTGTTGACATCTAACCCTTAAGAAAATAACCAATTAAAAATATAATATAAATACGTTTATATTAATTGAAATATAAACTAGCACGGATTGACCGCGCACCAGGTAATATTTATATGTAATTCGATATATCCTAACTGCTAAATTATTAGCATGAGAGGATTATAAATCACTTAAACTTATACTCTTGGCGAAATTTAGATTTTGGCCATATTTCTCCATATTTGTGTCGATGGAGATCGAGATCAAAGCAACAAAATATTAAATTTGTCCACAAAAAATCAAAGAAACTAAATAATAATAAAAATCTATGCAATCTTCCCGATTTCTCAATAATTATTAATTTATACTCATATTTGAGTTTAACTCAATTAGAATTGAATATAGGGAGAACTAATAAACCAAATCATAATCAAAATACAAAAGAAAAGAAGTAGAATATATTTAAAAAAATTAAAAATTGATTAGAAATTAAGTTTGTATAAAATAGATCAAAACTTTACCCAAAAAAATGAGGTGGACGAAATAATTTTATAAAGCAATGAATATATTCGAAATTGATTAGGGAGTTGGTCTCTTGAGTGACGGTCACTATATAGTGACGAAGGACTATATTGGAATATGGAAGGAAAGAGGTCCTTATTTGCAATTTTGACAAAAATGCAATATTCACTCACGCGCACTGTTCACTCAATCTAAAAAACAATCATTTTAGTCTAAAAATAAACGTTAGCAAACATATCCACACAGTCTAAAAAACAAGCGTTTTATTCTAAAAAACAATCTGTTAAGCGTGAAATACAAGCATGTTCTAAAAAATTACCTGTTTGGTCTAAAAACCAAGCATTTTATTCTAAAAAACAACCCGTTAAGCGTGAAATACAAGCATGTTCTAAAAAACTACATGTTTGGTCTAAAAAACAAGCATTCAAGGGTGAAATTCATTCAAGCATGCTCTATAAAACCATCATTTTTTGCTTCAAAATACATGAACTCTAAAAAGCAACCTGTTAACTGTGAAATGCAAGCATTCTCTAAAAAACAACCTGTTAAGTGTGAAATGCAAGCATGTTCTAAAAACCTACCTGTTTGGTCTAAAAAACAAGCATTCAAGCATGTTGAATGCAATTTCCATAAATTGCAGAAAAACCCCCGCACGTGAATGCAATTTGCATAAATTGCAGAAAAACCCCTATCCCAAATTTCTTTGCATATAAACCCCGTCACTATATAGTGACCGTCACTTCCAAGACTAATTATTGATTAGGAATTAAGTTTGAAATCTATTAGGAGTTAAATTTATATAAAAAAAAAGGCTAAAAATTTGACTAAAAAATAGCAAATCAAAATCTGAAAAAAAAAGTGAGAATAACTTTTTAGTGATAATGATGATTTAACATACATCAAAATAAGGATGCCAACACTTCTGCGTGGTGTGCCTCACCTAGCATATAATGAAATATAAGTTATTAGTCTACTGCCATTTTTAAAAAGTTATGCAAAAGTTGCACACCACTTTCACATTATTTGAAATTTAAAAAGGGTAATGTCCATCAAACATAATAGTGACGTTGATACCCTAAATCCAACCTAAATAACTTTACCTCCAGGGGCATGACAACTAAAACCAGACCTCGTATAAATGAGCGTGTAATTATTAGCTTTCTGTGAGCTTAAGTATTACACAAACAATGTCAAATTAGAAGAGATGATAAACTTTTCCAAAAACCAGTGAATACTGGGTAGTTAGTTATCTCTACTCTCAATGATGTCTTCCTCTAGTTTTCAGCTTCTTTTGAATTTTTTTGGAGTGAGCAGTTCTTCTCAACCATGTAAACAAAAATGCCAAAATCAAAATAATAGGAGTCGTGTACATCATGAATGAACTACTTGGCATGGTCCTACTCAATCTCCACGAGACCAATGTCTCACTGCTAATTGATGCAAATCTTTGTCCAGATTGTCCTTTCCTACAAAAAGGAAACAACAAGTGGTTCGATCAGATGCTGGGATGCCGGATATCTTTCAATTACTACAGAAAAAAAAAAAAAAACATTCCGAAAAAGGAGTATGGGTCATACCCGAGGAAGCCCTTCATTGACTTCCATAAACCAGTAAAGCTCAGATGATCGAGTACAGAAGGAGTTCTATACTGTTCATGACCATCACCTTTGGATGTCCCTATAGGTATGGAAAGAAACATTATTGATCAGTACAAATAAAAAGTTAAACTATCACTATATTACATGTGTACATTCACCAAGTCTACAACTACAGTAATTTCGACCTGTATTTGGATGTTTACCTGTTGGTGAAGCAGAACACTTGGAAGTTCTTCTGAGAACCGCCAACTCCTCAACTAATGAGCGTTCTGCATTACTATGTTATAATAAAAGTTTGTCAAGTAGAAGATCGGTTTGTTTTAGCAACTGATAACTCACACAACAGATGCAAAGGCATCACTGACCAAAGAAAGCAAAAGAAAATATGCAAAGGGTCATAAAAGGCAAATACGTAGACTAATTTGCAATTCAAGTAAATTATTTACGCTCAGGTGGTCAAATTTAGCACGACAAAAAAATAATTTATTCAGACGAAAATTAGAAAATGAGTAATTTTTTTAGATTAAGCATCAGTAAGCACCTTGCTGATACCCAAAACTGCAGAATCTTGCCAGAAGAACAAGGAAGAACAATATTGCCACAATAGCTAAAATGCAAAATACTACAAGATTCAGATATAATAACAACTCAAAACAGTTATAGTACCTGATATCCTTTGGGATCTGAACATTCACGACAAAGTAATGATCACCTCGTACAAAAGGTCTATTCACATCTGGAACTCCCAGATGAGGTATTTTAATTGTGTCACCAGGTTGAATTCCAGGGTGTACTTTAAGATCTTTGAAACCTTCTACAGTTTTGACCTAATGACCAACCATAAGAGGAATAAATGAGCATAATTTTTTGAATTGATAATGATGTGAGCACGTCTAAAATAAACAATCTTCAGGATCAAAGTAAACAAGATTCTCTGATAACAAGGTCCCAGTATCAATGCAAAACCATGATAGCCTACCTTGACAACGGTACCAAGGATGGCCTCAGTGTAATCAACCATAATTTTAGAGTATAATTGAAGACCTTCTCTCTGAATATCCCGCTTTTCTTCAATCTGGAGAACTAAATAGAGATCACCAGCTACACCCCTACAGTGAAATGGATATTACTTTATAAACTGGGTTTAAATAACGAACAAAATTAAGAAAGACAGAAACAAGAGAGAAACCATGCATGACCAAGTCACCTTTTCCCATCAACATTCCCCTCTCCTTGAATTTGCATCATAGCACCATTATTGACACCAGGGGGAATCAAAATGTTAATTTTCCTCTTTGATTGCACTTGACCCAGGCCACCACATTTTCGGCAGCGGTCTGTAATTACCTTGCCTTCACCCACACATTTTGGGCATGTGGATACCTAAAATTACAAAAAATCATAATGCTTACAGGAAGTCGGTCAAAAGTCAAATCTTCTTCTGATAAGAGTTAGCTAGGCACATTAATGCTGCAATGAAGCAGCTAAAATGACAATTATACTACTGATGCACATATATGTTGCCACCAACAGCACTTGGATATATGCCTGAAGATTACAAAATAATTATTTGATGTAAATGCAAAATGAAAGTGACTATGAATCAATGAAGCACATCAATGACGCAGTATGCTGATTTGAATTATATTTGTAAAATTTATCCATTGGGTTTAGGTAGTCTAATAGAAAACTTAATCTTGTGAGTTAGTGTTTTTAAAATGGACAATACAGTAACTAACATGGTTATTGTGATGGTATTCATATATCATGCAAATGTTCCTAGTCATACCTGAGACATCATTCCAAAAGGGGTTTTCTGTGTTCTAACCACTCCGCCTCTACCTCCACATTCAGTGCAAACTTTAATACTACTACTGGATTTTGCACCACTCCCCCCACAATCATCACATGTCACAGAACATGGGACTTCGATGTCTTTCTGTCCCCCAAAAATTGAATCTTCAAAGCTCACGTAAAGATTATATCTACAATAAAATCTCATCAACAATTCTGGGGTAGATTCCAAATAACTGAGAAAATTGATGAACATGATATCACTAAAAGACGGGTATATGCTTCCAGTTCGTGCATGTAGTTCTAGTTTAGATGAGATGTTTACATGTAATACATGAGGAACCAATGAACAGGAGAAGATCAAGTAAGCCACTTGGTATTCCAGAATGATATTGAATCAAATAAACAATGAACTGTGTATTCCAGAACTCATTAACAACTGATTATCATGGAACAGAATGATACCGAATGTCAAGACCCTGATTGCTCTTGCCCCTAACATTGAAACTGAAGCCCCCTTGGTCACCATCTCCTCCAAAGAAACTACTTGGTGACTCACCAAAATACTGAGAAAATACATCAAAAGGATCCACCTAAACAGACAATATAATTCAACATTAAATATATAAAAACAGAAACCAATATATCACAAGAACGTCCAAATGAAAGCAACGCAGGATTTTACCTCAGGAGAACCACTACCAGGACCTCCAAATTCTTCCCGCAGTCCCTCTTCACCATATTGATCATACAGAGACCTTTTCTCATCATCTGATAAGACCTGCATGTAAAACAAACAACTTCATCTAAAAATTGACCAAAATACCGAAATACGATATTGCAAAAATAATAATGGCACCTCATATGCAGCCCCTATCTCCTTGAACTTCTCTTCAGCTCCTGGACTCTTGTTCATATCAGGATGATACTGGTGGACCATAAAAATGAAAAACAAATCTCAGCATGCTAAAAGGCCACAATTTTATTTTGCATCATAAACCAAACATGCAACTTCAATGAAACACAAAATGCCAATCTTGTTCATAAGCTCAGAGAATCGTTGAACAATTCTAGTCCCTGACCTAAACAAAATAGGTGTCATAGAGCTAGGATTAACAAATGTCATCATAGCCAAACACTCTCAACATGAAGCTACAAGTTCAACGCAGATTTTCTGTCAATTCTATTTACAAAATTGGTACAAGAAAGTCGAGAGCATTGATGAAAATATAATTAAGTTTCATACATGCTCAGAGAAATGTTGAACAGTTCTATTCCCTGACATAAACAAATTAGGCCTCACAGAGCTGGGATTAACAAATGTCATCACAGCAAAAAACAAAAGGTACAAGTTTTTCAAATGTTTGTCAGTTCAATCTAAGAGCTGGTGGTTTGCGCCAAATGATTCAGTCTGTTTAAAGTTCTATTCCTAGACCTCCTAGCTAAACAAATACGTACATAGATACAGCAAAATGTCGCAGTTACAGGATTCCAAAGACCAAAGCTCAGATAAACGTTGAACAGTTCCAATCGCTGACCTAAACAAATGAGGTCTCAAACTTCAAAGAAATGCTGAATGAATGGATAAAAATGGTACCTTTCGGGCGAGTTTGCGGTAGGCAGCCTTGATATCTTGCAAGGAAGCATTTTTACTGACTTTCAGAACCGAGTAGTAGTCTTTGCCGGAGGCAGTAACCACTGAGCTGAAACGACGGCGTCTAGTAGCGGTGGCGTGAAACAGGGAAGTGGGCTTACAAGATGAAGGAAAAATCAAGTTTTGGGGTTTAAGGAAACTTGAAACTGGGACGAAGGACTTGAATGGAATGGCTTTTGAGGTGATTTGATTCGTAATTGTCAGTAGCATCGCATTTGTTTGCTGGTAAACCAAAGTTCATGAGTGTGGGGGGTATTTGAAATTTTGGGAGGGTTCTTCTGGTAGATATTTAAAGAATGAAGACAAAAGAGTAAAATATTGTCATCGATAATTACTTAACTCTAAAACAACTCCACAAAAGTTTAATACAAGTTCGCCATATCTAATGCGATGCTAAACAGATATTTAATCGAGATCGAGCATCATACTTGTGAGTATTGTTAAACAGAACCGTGCCGAGTCTTGTACAAATTACGAGCCAAGTTTTATCAAGTTTCACGAGCCAAATTTGTTCGATCTCGAATAATTGATCTTACGAGTCGAGCTCGAGCCCAAACTAATTTTTCTATGTTTGAACGAGTTTGAGCATGCTATTTTTTCAAAAGTTTAAACTTGATTGGACGAGAACTCTAATTAGTTCAATTATTAACTACAACGGTTTGTTTTTACTCAAAATCATGAAAAAAGAGGTAACCGTAGATCATTGTGTGTAAAGTTGTAGATTATAGAACCTAAATTTTGAAAGACGAAGATCACATGCCATACAGTTTATGATGAATGCTAGCCTCCTCTTGGAGAGCTGCTGACAAAGAGATTATCCAACTAGCCAACCGCAGATCAAGAATTTCAAACCTAAAATTTACACAAGTATATTATGCAATGCTCTCATTATGACCAGCTGATGAAGAAATGCCATTTCCTGGTAAATCATGAATTCCTTGTCAATCATACAAAGATCATCCATAAAACAACATAAATCATACTGGTTGATTACACACATTAAGAGCATTCATAATGAATAAAAGACATCATCCACAATGGATTCAACTTGTCCTTCTCGGTCTACTAAGGCCTAAGGCCGACCCTCGATCTCTTCTTCACTTGGAGGAGCCACTGCCTCCTGCATCTCTTGAATTGATGTATCAATTGCATTGAAAAACAGTCCATTGTTCCTCTCTCTTCTCTTTTAGTCTCCATATATTTTGGATAGAAATCAGCAACTTTCAATGCAATTGATCCTTAAAACAGTCCTTCAATGCAATTAATAGTTCAAAAACATACTTAAAAAAACAGTCCTTATATTAAATTTTGTTCCATGTCTAAATGCAATACATATTACATAATGGAATGAGAAAATTGTAAATTAGATGACAATTTAACAGTTGAAAAACAACATTTTCAGGTAAAATACTAGTCAACAATATGGTATTGCACAAAAGATCTGAGAGATAATAGGATATAAAAAATATACCTTGAGTTTTGCAGATCTGAAAAGTAGCACTTGCTCTTATCCTCTCACTCTTCAAGGGACAAAATACTTGTGGCTCTTGTGTGCTAATTTTAGATAGGGTTTCCATACTTATATGCTCCACAAAAAATGAATCTTATTGTTTGGGTCAGCCCATTGTTAAATGAATAAAAGGCCCAGTCAACCTTAAAATATTGTTCTTTTGGTCAGCCCATTGGCCCAAACTTTCTGCATTTCTAAAGATTCACATAATCTGAACAATAAAATGTGTATTCCAGAATTAATTAACAAGTGATTATCATGGTACAGAATGATACCCTGATTGAAAATGAAGCCCTCCTGGTCACTATCTCCTCCAAAGAAACTGCTTGGTGACTCACCAGATACTGAGAAAATACATCAAAAGGCACCTAAACAGACAATATAAATCGACATGAAACATAGAAACAGGGAAACCAAGATATCACTGGAACGCGCAAAAGAAAGAAACTCTTGATCTCACCAAATTCATCCCACAGGCCCTCTTCACCATATTGATCATGCAAAGACCCTTTTCTCATCATCTGATAAGACCTACATGTAAAACAAACAGCTTCATCTAAAGCACATAAATCGACTTAACATGCCAAGAATTCGATATCGCAAAAGGCTCCTTGTTCATTGCAGGATGATACTGTTAATCCATAAAAACACATGCTAAAAAGCCACAATTTTATCATTTTAAACAAAATGTGCATATTCAAACAGACACAAAATGCCAAGTTCAAAGAAATGCTGAATGGATCAAAATCAGACCTTTCAAAAAAATATTTTTAGTGACTTTCAGAACCATGTAGTAGTCCTTGAGGGACGACCACATTGTAGTGGTGGGGTGAAACAGAAAAGTGGGTTTACAAGATGAAGATGAAATCAAGCTGTGGGGTTTAAGGAAACTTGGAACTGGCAATGAATGAATGGCTTAGGTGGGTAATGCAATACCATTGAAAATATAAGGTTATAGGCTCAACCAGTGCATCAGCACTTATGTTTGATATTCAAAGGATATAGGCCAAGACAGCTTGTCGTAGAAGAAAACCTTGTCTCAGAACATTCTTGCTGTACAACTCCATGATGCGGCAAAGGTCCATCCGTCCTGACCATCCTTTCAGCAGTACTTTTCCAAATGATTTTGTAGGAACATTTCTCCATTTAGAATGTAGATCAGCACAACTTGTGAATACTTGAAAACGGCCATTCCGTTGCTGCTGCTGAGCTTCATCAGCAGCACCTAATATACATCCCATCTCATAAAATGTGGAGAACTACAAACATGGGATTGAAACTAATATGATCTCCAAGACTTAACATCTCCGAATTTCCCATCCCATACTGTTGCTTCTCGGAGAATAATAAAGAAAGTTGTTCTTGTACCAACTCCAAGGCAATACTCCTTCTTCTGAATAACCTTGTCCTCATTATTAAAACTTGCCAAGCAGCCTTAATGCATTCCCACCTCTATATATCCTCAGCTCCGCTCTGCCAATGCATTCACGGATATAACAACTTATCTGTGAATTTAGCTTATCTTTTGAACAGCTTTAACAACTAAAATACTATCATCACTAGAGCACTAATTTACTGGTTAAAAGGAAACATGACATCACCAGATTTCCTTGAACTGGTATCATCATTTCTACCCGAATCCCTATTCAACTATCCCATTAAAACTACCAGATTCATCATCAGAATTCCAACAACTCACATAAGCACATCATCAAACTCCCCGCATGCTGATCAGAATATTGAATATCGCAAGAATCAATGAGATGATTTACCTCAGAAACTCATCATGTCCCTCGGCTTCTATCCAAGCCGTGCTCGTGAGATGAAATGGAATATTTTAGTAATGTTTTCAGATTTCTCTCCATTAAGAAAGAAACCAATACACGAGTAATAGACTATTTTGCCCTTTTCCTCAAGCACGACAAAGACTCAGAAGTCAGACAACGTCAAAGGAAATCTAGCTCCCGCCATTGTTCTTGTTCTTCCGCCCTTGAGTTTCTTGGCTTGGGATTGCCGCGCCATAGACTCCAATTTGAAAAAATTGCCAGAAGCATTTGCTTTGTTGCTGCTGTGAATTGATTGAGAACAGAGAAAAATGGGGATTGTGTGTTTTGTGCTATCTCGTCACCAACCCTAGATCGTCTTCTGTCGAGGTAATTTTCTGGAATGAATTGTAAATGTGCACATCAGGTTTAGGTTATACTGAGAGTTTTTAGTGAAGCTGTGAATTTGTTGTTGATGACCAGATGAAGGTTGCTTACAGTCCAATGAGAAATTTCAATCTTCATGATTTTCACGACGCGATAAATACTTTGCCGACTGATTCGTTTGAGTATAGCAGTTGTGGAGCAATCTCATTTACTGGTAAATGGAGTGTGTATGGTTTTTCAGTTGTTGATGATTTCCCGGCTTGCTTGATGGTTTTTATGTGTGACAGAGATGAACATTTCAAGTGTTCTAAATGCTCATGGGGGGAACAGAAATTGTTTGTTATAAGCTGTTGCATTATTCAGAATTTGGACTTTGAGACTGAGAAAATTCTAATGGTGAGTGAGAGTAAATCAATGTCACTGATTTGTCAGTGTCACTTGATCTCTTACTCCAAACTTGATGTCTTCTATGCTACTAGGATGCAGCAGATAAATGTATTTCCATAGAGTTTATCTTCATAGAGCTCGAGTCGGACCAGATGGTGCATAGCACTGAGGTTATGAAGCAAATTGCATATTTTGGGAATTGCTCGTTTCGCTCATATGTTTCAGGTTAAGTGCTCATTTCGCTCATGTTACATTGTTGGGAAATTTGGTCATGCTTAGGAAACAGCTTTAAATGTTCCGGAAACCTGAACTTATGTCGGACTTAGGAAACAACTTTATCTGATAAATATGGTTGTATCTGTTTTATCAACCATTGTATGAATTTGCAGACCCACACACATATTCTGATATGGTGAGACATTGGTTTCCGGAGTTGATGGATGATATGGAAGAACTCTTGAGGATTCGATTCATCTTCAAGTTTAACTTGATGGATAATGTGAACCAGTTATCATGCAACTTGTACACATGTTTCAATTCAATGCTTGACGGATTTGGCTCTTGTCAGGTATGAACTACTACACTCTAAGCTCGCATGTTTTCTGTCAGTAACTAAGCTTATATTACTTGTATCTGTCACATTTTCATTTCAGACTTGCAAGTGCCATGATGTTTCAATGAAAGCATCAAATGACCATTTTCAGAATTGCTATTGTCCAACTTGACGGTGTCTCGAGGAAATGGATTTCATTAAGAATTCTATGAAGATGGGAATGGGAGAAGATACGGTGTTGTTATCGCCTTGTTTTCAGTGCTGTCAGAAGCTACCACACGCATCTTTGCCGATTGATTTTACTGTTCTTACGAGAACCCATATAGGATCCCTAAGTGAAGGTACTTGATGCTAAATTTTATGGTATCCCTTGTTAACCCTTTATTAGCCATTTTACAGTTTGATTGAAATAATATTAAGCTGTTATAATCCTATGAAATTTCCAAATGAACAATATGTTCATAAACTGGAACTTGGGGAACTTAATGATTAAACTCAGCTGCAATTTAGTACATATATTCTAATGTTCTTTGCATTTTTTTTTATTGACAGAGGCTTTTTTTGGTGCTTCTTACGTCGTTACATCAACACAAGATGCTAATACAGACAATTCTGAGAAAAACAGTCATGGTATGGACAAGCATCTCTTGAATTAAATTTGACATTATTTATAGAAGGAAGTAATATACATGAGTAATTTTGGAAGATGATGTTATACTTTGAGCAAGTTTTTGCCATTTCGGATGGAAAATTGAAACTCTTCATTTCACTTGTTTCCTGGCAGTGTTTCGGGTGGTCTGCCATCTGTTAAGTTCTCTTGATCAGGGTTTAATTTGCTCTTCGTACTGCAACGTTCAAACCATGGAGGAAGCTTCATCTCTGCACTATTATGCCCTACTGCCATTAGATAAAGGAATGATGCTTCTGCGAGTAATCTTTCTTACTCTTCTTGATTGTAGATTTACTAAATCTATTCTTCATGTGTCAGTCGTTTCACTTGACCAGTAACCTTTAACTTTGGCATGCTTGTTTTCATTTTTTTTGGTGTTTCTTCCAGCACTTTCTCCCTGAGAAAGCCAAAGAACTGGAGCATGCCTGTCAGTCTTCCTTGCTTAAGGTTAACTCTCTCCTTTTTTACCTATATACGCATGCAAGATGCAGCTAGATTATGTGCCTATTAATAGGTGCTGGTCAAGTTTTTCATACTAAATCTCACGAAGGCAATTTTTTTAAAAAAATTAATCTACCTTTCTAATGCAAATAGAACATTGCTGGACACTGTAGGGGGTTTGAGGAAACCAACCAAATTGTTAAAAGAGAAATACCCTTTTCTGTTTAAGCCTCTTCAAACTCAATCATTTCTTACAGTAATAGGGAGCGAGTATATTTTGACAATTGACACTTTTAAGAGGGAGGTAGGGGGAACTATAATGCTCTTGTTTTTTGAAAAGTTGCTTCTTTGACATAATGACCATATAATCTCACACATTATATTTTATAAAACCAGATGGAAGCAAACACCTATAATCCACTTCAGTATCCAGCAAAAGATAAACTAGTTTTGTCAAAGAGAGTATTCAAATTAGGTAGTCATCACTTCTCATCAAATGGATTGGAAGTGACTGACAGTAATCAAACTTGTGTGGTTGATGTGTTGATCAGTTGATCTAAAAAATTATAGCCCCACCAAAAAACAGAAAGAATCCTTAGAAAATAGGCAAAAAATACAATCTGCCCTTTAGAGCTAGATCGTTCAGATCCCTTGACAGGAACATTTGGTAACATTTGGCAGAACCGAATCTTGGAACTTCGTTGAACAAGGGAAAGTCGGGATTGTGTTGTATTTGGATTTCTTTTGAACAGTGGGATGTATGAAGGTCATAGTGGGGTTTTGAAGTAAGTCAAGCAAGTGGTGTTTCATTTTAACTGTTTTCATTTCATAGTGTGATTTTCTTAATGACTTAAAAATTTGTTTTGTATATTAGGTACCACACATACAGCAGATGTACACATGGGATTGTGGGATTACTTGTGTTTTGATGGTGTTGAGAGCTTTGGGGATTCATGACGTGGATAGAAACACGTTGGATGAGCTATGTCCTTCGAGGAGGTGAACGATTTTCTTCCCCTACTATGTTCGATTTTTATGCTATTCCTATAGTACTTATACTATTGATTTAATTTTAATGCTATTATTTTCCACAGTACTTGGACTATTGATTTAGCTTATCTATTGAGAAAGTTTGGAGTTACATTCTCCTACTACACCCTCTTTTTAGGATAAATCCACAGTTTTCAGACAATACGTTCTACCAGGTATTTGATTTTTTTTATCAAACTCATACTATCAATGTAAACCGATTCTTAAGTTTATTCCTTCGGGATTGTGTAGGAGGATATGGAGGATGATGAAAAGCGAGTAGATACATTGTTTCGAGATGCTGATGTTGCTGGTATTCATATTGAGGTAAGTCAATATTGATTAATTGCTGGTGATTGTTTTTGACAAAAAGGGTAATACTAGTATAGGCTATATAAATCAGTGTAATTTTGAGTTTTTTTTTTCCAGAAAAAATCATTTAGTGGAAAAGAGCTTTCTCAGTTAATCTTGTCTCCAAAGATTGCAATTGCTTTAGTGGACGCTAACCTATTAAGGTACGCAATTCTTCTACAAAGCTCTTCTTTATACAAGGCATTTTATAAATTTTCCTTTCCTTACATTTGTGTAGTTACATCCTTTTAGTTCACTTGCACTAGATGATCATGATGATGATGCATGTATGTCTGATGGCAACTATGCTGGTGAGTCTTTTTTCTCCTTTGCATTTCTATGAAGTTATTTGTTGTATCAGTTATCTAAATTTTGCATTTTTGAATTGATTTTCAGGACACTACATAGTCATTTCTGCCTTTGACATCTATACTGATGAGTTTGAAATTCGAGATCCTGCAAGGTTTGACATAATTCTAACTTGATTTGAGATTTGGTCTTTATCATGGATTTCACTTTAACACCGCTTAATTTAACAGCATAGTTCAGAAGATCACTATGAGGCGTTTAGAACATGCTCGCAAAGCATTTGGTACCGACGAGGATCTACTATTGGTAACTATCTCATCCATGTTAGATGTTTAAGCACCATAAACTGCCTTAGTTACTTTTAACTTGTAAGCATTTAGAAAATAAAACATTGCATTGTGTCTTTGCAGGTTTCATGCCCATGATGCTTTTGAGGTGCATTTGGAGTCAGGGTTTTATATGATGAATTTGTCTGATGACTGAGTTGAGATTTGCTATATATTAGTGCTTTAATAGTGAATATAGTTGTGGTCTTGTTCAGCTTCCTCTGTTTACTCTAAGAATTGAGATTGGTTTGATAATGTGTCGGCCAGCCAGTTAAACTGAATTTTGAATTACGTTATCTTGCAATAGTTGGATACCTAAGAGATATAGTTGTGCATAACTTGCAATATCATCTTTGCTATTTATTCTGATTGAGTCTGTTCAAGTTTGAGGCATTATTTTCTTGAGTTTACAAGTAAATCAGATTAGTTCAATCCACCTTATCAAGAAAAAAGTTTAAGAGAACAAGAGTCTAGTCTCTGAGAGCACTGGACGTATGAAGTAATTTGCAAACCGCTGTAATAAAAACTACGAACTGACCATATCTTTGTACAGCCTGAGCCTGCAACCACCAGTCCTTGTATCCATGTGAATTCAGGCAATAAAGGTGGGGTAGAAGATGTGAATAAAATAACAGTCGCTCGGAAGCAATCAAAGCTATCAATATGCATATTGAATGAAATACCAAATAGAGCTGCTAGAGAGAACATCTGCCAGAGAATCCCAAAGACTGGTTTCAAGATGACAATATTACAAGAAACATACCATTACTAATGGAATATATAGGAGCAAAAATAGGAAGGCATAACTTGGTTTCAAAACTAAAGATGAGAAAAGTGCAACCTAATTTTCTGCTGCAGTCAAAAGTGCTAATAGATGAGAGTTAGACTTGGGATGATGGTTACAAGAGTGCCAGGCCAAGGTCAGAAGCCTTAAGCACATGTTTAACCCGGTAGTTGTACACATAATAGTGCAGCTTTCCACCAGGGCGGAATTTCAGTTCTTCCAGGAAACTGTCATTGTGCATCACATCTAAAGCATTGAACACATCGAACTCTTTCTGCCTAGCCACTATCAGTGCATCATTCATCAGCTGAGTTGGAGGAGTCTTCATGGACACATTGTAAAACGAGAACGCAGCCTTCATAGTGGAGTAATCCTGGTTACCTAGTATAGAAATGGGAATGCTGTAAAAGCTGCAAAAATCAGTTATCTCACGCGTCTCAAGGCTTTCAACTACAAAGCTGTCCACAACATCTTCCTTGGAGAGAAACCAGTGCTCCACATCCTTATCATCAAACTCGGGAGAGATAACAAACTGCTTCAGATAATCCTGAAGAAGGCGAGTGACTGCAGGAACATCACGAGGCTCCATCCTTCTAAATCCAGGAGTTGCAGTTTGCTCTGGTAACTTATACAACTTTATAGTCATTCTTGGACTCTGAGTAGAAAAACCCACATCAATGAGCTTCTTTGGGTTTAATGATCTATGCCAGTACTGACAAGTTGCTACTCCAGCGGTGTAGGCAGCTTGCCAGACGCTCTCCAGGTGAACCCTCCTTGTTACTTCTTTGATTATTACTGGAGCAAGTCGTTTTGATCTGAGTTTTTTGTGGACGCATAGAAAGTTGATCTCTGCCATGTTTACAACAGTTTCACGCACTCGGATTCTAGTTGGAACTCCAGTGATGAAAGCAACCAAGCTTCTGAAATAACCTGGAGGACAAAGTGCCCATTGGAGAAACTCCTAGTTGAACCTGTTCTCGTCACTTCATCACACATCTCTGCAGAATCCAAATCACAAGTAATCCACTCATACTGGCTTGGAAGGTTATAAGGCTCTGGTTTTACTTCGGATAGGGGTGTTGATGGCTCGATTGGCCCTTCAGGAAAGCTAGACTCCCCAACATCGTTAAACTGCACTACAGGTTGAGTCTCCCAAAACTCGTGTCTCTTGACAGACTCTTCAACCTTAAGTTCAAGCGAGTCAGTTGACATCTTGGAGACTACAATATACAACTCTGCAGCAGGGAGGCAGCAAAGTCATGATGAATAAACACAATGCAATTTAGAGCAGCAATAAGCAAACTAAAAAGGCTACTTAAGACACAGCCATCGCATTTGCCCTGAAAACAGCATCAATACTGACCAGTTTGAACCATACATATACACACCGGCATGTTGGATGAAGGATTATAGATAAGAATAACCATACTTCATGAAAGTTACTATCGATCAGTTTCAAAATAGTTTTCAACTATTCTATCTAAACTAATAAGTATGTTTAAACATACTGCAGAGTTTAAACATAAAAAGAAAGAACACACAAAGTTGTTTACGCAGTTCGGTGTTGAACACCTACATCTGCGGGGCCTTGCCCAGTCTGAAATTCATCCACTAGATAATCAAGATATGTTACAGAGTTTCACACAACAATTAACTATCTATGACTTATCTCTTATATGGATTCGTGAGATCCCCTCACTCGCCGGTCAGCAACTCCTCGTTGCTGTCTTGACCACTTCCCCTGAAGTATTAAGGCAGTTGATTTCAGACTGCTGGCGTTCGGCAAAGACCTATTGAACTCCCTTCAATAAGCTGCTCCAACTGTAAAACTATTCTGATCGGCAGAATACTTTCTTGTAAGATGGATAATCTTCTGTTGCAGCTTCATTGAGTATTTATAGTTCAATGCTGTGTTGCCTCGTTTATCTTCTTGATCCTTCAATCTCGGCAATGCTGATCTCTCATCCAGCTTGTCACAGCTACACTTAGTCTTCTAGCTATACTCTACTTCTATAGCTAAAGGATAAGAAATATCTTCTTTCCTTATTTAAGACTAATCCTTTCTAAGATACAACTCTATCAAATATTCTCAAACTAATTCAAACGATACAAAATCAATCTTCACTTGTCATCTTGATTTCTCAAATATTGTCTTTGATTTCATAAGAGTTGTACTTCTTCTTCAATACTCTTGCTTAGTTTCTGATTTCAGTTCAGCAAGTGTTTAAACATAAGCATGTTTAAACATGATAACTTCTACAAAATAGTCAACTATATTATGCTGAGTCTTCTGGACTCTTCAATCTCCCCCTTTGGCATTTTGTGGAACCATAACACTTATTTTGATGCACAGACAATATTTCACTCCCCCGATCATATAGACCTTCATGCTAGCATCAATAAATTCGAAACAAACAATATATATGACTTCAATGCTCCCCCTATCAGCCAGACTTAGATAGAGCACTCATACATATTTCACATCAGTAGTGTTCCAAAATAAATGGACACATACCCAAAATAAATGGCTACCAAGGCATCAAAATAAATCAGAAACTTCTCCCCCTTGGGAACAGAAAATGTGCCAAAGGACCAAACATCCAAACATCCAGAAAAATATAAAACAATTATCCAGAATATATCACAATACTAAGAGCAAAAGATAGAAGAAAAAAATAAACAGGCTCAGAATGCATCAGAACCACTGGTCTCATCCTCAGTTTCTTCAAGAGCATCCAGCTCCTCTTGAAGATCATGCACCTTCTGTCTATGATATCTGAGCAGCCCTCTAAGCTCCTTCTTCCGTACCACTGCATAGTTGATCTCAGCTGGTTCCTCCTCTGGATCTGCCTCTTCTTCCTCAGCAGCAGCAGGTAGATCATTTCTTTTTCTGTAAATAGACTTGTTTACTTGTAAATCATCACAGAAAGTGATCTTATCATCCAGTCCATCAACTATACCAGCATGATATAGTAAGCCAGTTATGAGAGCAGGATAGGTAATGTACTCATCAGATTTCTGATGCTGAGCTACTAGCAGAACCCTATCATAAATAAACCAACCAAGGTTGAAGGGTCTTCTGGTCCCAATACAGTACATCAAGCAGGCCATTTCTTCAGTCACCAGAGACACATTGGTAGACATGATCCACAGATTTGCAACAGCCCTGTACATGCAGTAATACTTCTGAGAGAGATAGGCTGCCTTAAGAGTCTTGGCTGCACCCCATTCTCCAAGTGTGCCCCCTGTAAGCTCCAATGCTACCAAGTCATAATCCAGAGTAAAACCTTTTGGATAGGCACTGTTTGGGCAGATAGAATCATGTCTCCCTGTCCCTAATAGCTGGTTGATCAACTGAGCATCAAATCTATAAAGCTTGCCCCTGAGATAAACCTTTCTGTACCATGCAGAATCTGGAGCACCATTTGTTCCTCTCAGGTTGGCATAGAATTCCAGCACCAGAGAATGGTTGGCCTTGATGCAGAAATTAGCTGGCCCAAACATCTGAATTCTCTTCATAAAGGCTACAAACCTAGGATGTTTAAACTTGTCAGTCAATCTTTTCTCAACATGCATCTTCCTGTTGACCAGCCCTTCATACACAGTCATCACCCTCCTGGAATAGAATATATCATCCCAAGCATTTTCCAGTAGGGGATTATCATCTGGAAACACTAATGGCACCTCAGCTGCCACATCTTCCTCCTCAGACTCAGATTCAGAGCTGCTATTTTCCTGATCTTCTTCAGTAGACTCACTTGTCTCATCATCCTCCTTTTCATCAGATTCAGAGCTAACCTCCACATGCTCTGCAGTAGCTGGTTCTTCCTCCTCCACATGCTCCACATGCTCATCATCTTCCTTTAACTCAGATTCAGAACCCCTGCTCTCAGAATCTGAAGCTGCTGGTTCTGCAGATGGTAGTGGTACTTCATTAAGGCTCAGATTAAGCACTGGCTCTCCAACCCTCATCTGCTCAGTAGAAAAAACTTGAATCACAGGTGGAAGGGACTTTTGCTTCTTCACCCTCTCTCTCTTCATCTCCTGTAGCTGATTGAATTTTACAGTTAAAGGATGGCTATCCTCACTGTCTGGTGCTATTTCTGTCAGAGGCTCCATCATCAATCTGACATTCTCCACAATCCTATCTACATCAATTTCCTGCTCAGTCTCATCAGGCTTTTCTTGTGCCTCTCTTCTGTCTACTAACTGCTTACTGTTAGCAGCAGTCTCCTTCTGCTCAACATTCCCTGTACCAAACACTCCTTGTCCTCTCTTTCTCTTCCTTTGATAAACCTGTATTACCTCTTTGCTTGGTGCTGCCCTTTCTGAAATCATAGTTTGCTCAGACTCCTCATCAATTTCTGAACTTTCATAGAAGAAGTTCAAATCTGGTCCTCCTTCAAATTCCACACCTACCCTGACTGTAGGATTTATATCATGAGCCACAGACTCAGGTGTGGCTCTGGTAACATTCAGCCCAAGCTGTTCAGCAAGTAGAATCTCTTCTCTAGTGGGGATAGAATCAACAGGCAAGTTGGATGCAAGATTGCCCATGATAATTTAGATATAGCAGTAGGTTAAAACACACCCCAATTCACAGAAACCTCACAAATCCTCAAATATCCCAAACTATATGTGCGGCAAGCACTCTAACAACCAAATATGCCAGAAAAACTCAATCTTTAAGCAGTTAGAGCTGAATACCTTATGCATGCACTGATTTTGGGTAGAACCTCCAGTCGGCCAGAAGATCAAATTTTTCGTGTTCCTGAAATCCCGGTTTGACAATGTATTGCTCAGACAATATTCTGGTGGTTATGAAACCCGATCGATGTACCGGTTGAATGATGAGATTTGGTTGATCGCCGGAGGAGGTAGTGTTGAAGGGGGAACGACGGAGCTGCTGTAATTATGAGAAAAAGGGACAAAGATTTTCCCTCTTATATTTAATATTTTTCAGAAATTCAAATCCGATCCCACTTTGGAAAATAACTCCACAATTGCAAACTGATCCCTCATCTTTTTGGAAGTACTGATTGTTCCCCATAAAATAAATATGTTGCCAAAAGTAACATCTCAGCCCGTATTAGAATTTTTTAACCCACTGACATCAACTTTTTCAGCCCAATAACTAGTACGGTCCAATCGACTTTTTCTTCATTTTTGGATAACTCTTCAGAGTTTAAACACATCAGTGTTTAAACACACTTCACACCAACTTCCTTCTTCCTTTATTTTTTGTTTTTCTTTTTCAAAAGTAAAATAACACAAAGCAGTAAACACTAACATACAACAGATAAGAGGTGATCAGAGGTACCTCAAATTCGACAAACACCTAAGTGTTGTCTTAGTATCTCAAACGTTGCAGAATCCAGTGGTTTGGTGAAAATATCTGCATACTGTTCAGCACTAGGAACAAACTCAATAATCAGTTCCTTCTTTTCCACCAAGTCTCTGATGAAATGATGCTTGATATCTATGTGCTTTGTCTTCTTGTGATCAACTGGATCATGAGAAAGATCAATGGCCCCCTTATTGTCACATTTAATAATTAAGGCATCCTGCTTGAATCCATAATCTTTCAACATCTGCTTCATCCACAGCAATTGCTGGCAACAACTTCCAGCTGCTAAGTACTCAGATTCAGTGGTAGAAAGTGATATAGAATTCTGCTTCTTGCTGTACCATGATACTAAATTCCCTCCTACATAGAAACAACCTCCAGTAGTACTCTTCCTGTCTTCTGAATTTCCAGCCCAATCAGAATCACTGTAGCCAATAATCTCAGCTTGACTTCCTCTAGAGTACCAGAGACCATACTCAGCAGTCCCATGCACATATCTGATGATTCTCTTGACTGCAGCTAGATGACACTCCTTAGGATCAGACTGAAATCTTGCACATAGTCCAACACTCAAACAAATGTCTGGCCTACTTGCAGTGAGATATAATAAGCTCCCAATTATACTTCTATACAACTTGATATCCACCTTCACACCATACTTGTCATAAGTCAATTTTTCCGTAGATGCCATCGGAGTTCGCATATTCTTAGAATCATCCATCCCAAATCTTTTAACCAAGTTTAAGGTGTACTTGGTTTGATTGATGAAAATACCTTCCTTGTGCTGTTTGACTTGAAGCCCCAAAAAGTATGTTAATTCGCCAACCATGCTCATTTCAAATTCACTCTTCATCATCTCTATAAAGCTATCAACCAGCTTTTGAGATGTTGACCCAAAAACAATATCATCTACATAGATTTGAGCAAGCAGAATGTGTTTTTCATGTTTAAACACAAAGAGCGTTCGGTCTACTCCCCCTCGTCGATAGCCTTTCTGCAACAGAAATTGGGTGAGACGTTCATACCACGCTCTGGGAGCTTGCTTAAGACCATACAACGCCTTTTTTAATCTGTACACGTGATCTGGCAGATACGGATCTTCGAAACCTTTGGGTTGCTCCACATAGACTTCTTCCTTAACAATGCCGTTTAAAAATGCACTCTTTACATCCATCTGAAACAACTTGAACTTCATAATGCAGGACATTGCAAGCAAAAAACGAACAGATTCTAATCTTGCAACTGGAGCAAAGGTTGCATCAAAATCAACTCCTTCAACTTGAGTATATCCTTGAGCCACCAGTCTAGCTTTATTTCTGGTGATATTACCATCTCCATCAGACTTGTTCTTGAAAATCCACTTAGTGCCAATGACATTTACACCTGAAGGTCGTGGAACAAGATACCATACATCACTTCTGGTGAACTGCTCCAGTTCCTCTTGCATGGCAGAAATCCAATACTCATCAGACAATGCTTCCTTATGATTCTTGGGTTCTATGGATGAAAGAAAACATTGAAGCACATGCATCCCAGCATTCATTTTTGCGTAGTCTTTCCGTGCTGTCTGTCTTAGATTATACGGGTTAGGAGGAGGAGTGACAGATGCAATTGGATCAGATGTAGCTTCAGATACTGTGTTACTTTCAGGAACATCAGATGATGTTGTAACATCAGGTAGTGTTATAACATCCGACAGTGTTGTAACATCGGACAAGGATGGATCAACTTCTGGAACGATTAACTGCTCAGGTTCATCTTCAAGTAGGATTCCGCTATTGATATCCTTCAGATCTTTAATAACAACATTGTTGGACTCCATCATGACATTTGTGCGGTTATTGAACACCCTGTATGCCCTGCTATTTTGAGAATATCCAAGAAAAATTCCAACATCAGCCCGTTTGTCAAACTTACTAAGAGGTTCACGATCTCTTAGGATGTAGCACGCACTTCCAAATACATGAAAATACGAAACATTTGGCTTCCTTCCTTTCCATAGTTCATAAGCAGTTTTCTGAGTGAGAGGACGAAGATAAACTCTGTTGATTGTATGACATGCAGTATGAACTGCCTCAGCCCACCATTTCTTTGGAGTATCATTTTCTGCCATCATAGCCCTTGACATGTTGATGATAGTCCTGTTCTTGCGTTCAACAATACCATTTTGCTGTGGTGTGATTGGAGCAGAAAACTCATGTTTGATTCCAA
Organism: Sherardia arvensis; assembly: GCA_948330725.1. Lineage (NCBI taxonomy): Eukaryota > Viridiplantae > Streptophyta > Magnoliopsida > Gentianales > Rubiaceae > Sherardia > Sherardia arvensis. Next base: position 31,161,536 of record OX415240.1, read on the forward strand.
GTTTTGCACAAAAATCCATCATAGTAGAGTTTGCAAACTCCCGTCCATGATCACTCCTTACTCGAACCACTTGGAGACCGTCATGTGATCTCTCAGTGTTAACTTGTGTAATGAGCTCAATAATTATTTCCACAGCATCAGATTTTTCTTTCAAGAATTTTACCCATGTAAACCTGGAAAAATCATCTACACAGACAAAAATATATTTCTTTCCCGAAATATTAGCTGGACTGATTGGCCCCATCAAATCCATATGCAGTAGTTCAAGACTATGAGAAGTAGTGATTTCATGAAGTTTAGAGTGTGGAGACTTAACCTGTTTACCCTCATGACATGGTGGACAGTTTAACTCCTTTGTATAAGAGAGTAATGGTACTCCTCTTATTGCTTCAAGCTTTGTTACCTTAGCCAGTGTTTTCAGATTTGCATGACCAAGCTTCTTGTGCCACAAAAGAGTATCATCCACACTTACTTTGAGACAACTAACTGATTCATCCAATATGTAGCAGTTATCTGATGATCTAGTGCCAATAAGAACACCTCGTTCATCCTTCCTGACTGTGCATATTTTATCATCAAATAAAACTGTTAGTTTGTTGTCACACAGATGACTAATGCTGAGCAAATTTGCCTTTAGTCCATCCACCAAGAGTACGTCTTGAAACACTGGAAAGTTTTTGACTTGTAACTCCCCCTTTCCAGTTATTCTGCAATTTTTCCCATCTCCAAATCTGACAGTTCCAGTCCATGGAACAATATTGCTCAACAGCTCAGAAGAACCTGTCATATGTCTAGAACATCCACTATCGAAATACCAAGAATCTCTAGCATAAGAGCTATAGCAGGTGTGTACAGCATAGCAGTGAATGATTTTTGGAACCCATACCTTTTTAGCAGTGTATGGAGATTTTTCTGATTGTACTGTGTTGTAACCTGCTCCAGTGTTGTAACTTGCACCTGTGTTATAATCTGCTCCTGTGTTGTAACTTGCTCCATGGGTTGATTTTTGCATTAGATCTTGTAATAGACAAAAGCAACGCCTTTTATAGTGTCCTGGACGTCGACAGTAGTTGCACCTTGCCTCCCACCATGGTAGAAATTTGTTTTGCTGACGAGGATAGATCGGTTTATAACCTATACCAAATTTTGGAACATTGACAGAATTGTTCAGAGTCTTCATAGGTTGTTCTCTCCTAACTTGACTTGAACTTGGTTGCATTATCTTCTTGTTCAGCTTCCCTTTTGACTGATTGTTCTTGTTGGCAACTTCTATTTCATCATACCCTAATCCATGTCGATCTCCAGCAATTTTTCCCATTCCAAGAATTTCGTCCAGAGCAGCTGTTCCTTTGTTTAATTTGGTGATGGTTCCTTCTGCTACCTCTGCTCGAATGAGAGCTATCTTCAGTTCCTTTCTCATTGCCTCAATAGTTATCTGTTGTTGCTCAATTTCTTCATTCAAACTATTGTTGTCTTTCTGTAGCACTTTATTTTGTTTAGTCACACTGATCCAGAGTTCATGGAGTTTGTCGTAAGGTTCATGAACTACCTCAGAGTCTAAGTTTAAACTCTCATTCTCTGGACTAACAACAGCACCAAACATAACATAGTTTTCTTCTTCACTTTCTTCATCACTTTGAACAGTGACTGCTCCAAATGCCACATGATTGCTGACAAGTTCTTCATCAGAGTCTTCTGCATCACTAAATGTAGCATTATAGGCTTTCCCCTTCTTGTTTGCTGATCCACTTGGGCATTGTGATTGAATATGCCCATACCCTTCACATTCTCGACATTGAATTTTTCCAGCATGTTTGAATGCCGGCTTGGGTTCTGCTTGATCATTGGTTGATCTTCTATTCATACTTGAACTCTGCTCCCTTCCTTCATTTCTCCTATTTTGAGATTTTCTCAGAACTTTTGCAAAGCTCCTTGATATGTGTGCAAGCTCATCCTCGTCCATTTCTTCATTGCTGTTTCTGGTAGAGAGTTTAGACATGGAATTATGTTTAGACACTGGATTTTGTTCAGCTGCTTTATGAGCAGCTGCAGTAAATGCCATATCACTCTGTCTGACTGTTGCTAGTTCCTTCATTTCAAAGGCTGAAAGTGCTCCCATGACTTCATCAACAGTCATTTCAGATGTATCATGTAATTCCTCCATTGCAATGGTTTTCCCTTTGAACCTTGGTGGAAGAGACCTCAATATCTTCTGAACAATATCGTCTTCAACAAATGGTTTTCCCAACTGATGTGCTGTGTTAACAAGATCCCTGATTTTTGCATTGTAATCAGTAATCGTCTCGTTATCCTTCATAATCAAAGTATCAAATGCTGTCTTCACTGTATGCATTTTTTGTCGTTTCATTTTTGCATCTCCTTCATAGCTTGCTTTCAGTTTCTCCCATGCATCCTTAGCAGTGCAGCACGTTGAAATCAAGCGAAACGCTTCTTGATCAACACATGAGTTGATGCAGTTGAGTGTTTTGTTGTTTAGTCGCTTATCTTTCCTCTCTTGAGTTGTCAGTTCTTCTCTGTTTTTCAGAACACCTTCGACTTCCCCTGCTGTAGGTGGATGTCTGGCGGGTGACCACTCGTTCTCAACCCAATACCATGCTTCTTCATCTAGAGCATCAATGTAATGCCTCATCCTTGCCTTCCAACAACCATAGTTATTTTTATCCAGCATGAGTGCACGCGTGTATATTGAACCATCCTTCTCTTGGTTCGCCATGATCGATAGGGATCTCCACTTGCCTTGTTAAAGGCACAACTCAGTGGACTCCCTCTGATACCAATTGAAAGTTACTATCGATCAGTTTCAAAATAGTTTTCAACTATTCTATCTAAACTAATAAGTATGTTTAAACATACTGCAGAGTTTAAACATAAAAAGAAAGAACACACAAAGTTGTTTACGCAGTTCGGTGTTGAACACCTACATCTGCGGGGCCTTGCCCAGTCTGAAATTCATCCACTAGAAAATCAAGATATGTTACAGAGTTTCACACAACAATTAACTATCTATGACTTATCTCTTATATGGATTCGTGAGATCCCCTCACTCGCCGGTCAGCAACTCCTCGTTGCTGTCTTGACCACTTCCCCTGAAGTATTAAGGCAGTTGATTTCAGACTGCTGGCGTTCGGCAAAGACCTATTGAACTCCCTTCAATAAGCTGCTCCAACTGTAAAGTTATTTTGATCGGCAGAATACTTTCTTGTAAGATGGATAATCTTCTGTTGCAGCTTCATTGAGTATTTATAGTTCAATGCTGTGTTGCCTCGTTTATCTTCTTGATCCTTCAATCTCGGCAATGCTGATCTCTCATCCAGCTTGTCACAGCTACACTTAGTCTTCTAGCTATACTCTACTTCTATAGCTAAAAGATAAGAAATATCTTCTTTCCTTATTTAAGACTAATCCTTTCTAAGATACAACTCTATCAAATATTCTCAAACTAATTCAAACGATACAAAATCAATCTTCACTTGTCATCTTAATTTCTCGAATATTGTCTTTGATTTCATAAGAGTTGTACTTCTTCTTCAATACTCTTGCTTAGTTTTTGATTTCAGTTCAGCAAGTGTTTAAACATAAGCATGTTTAAACATGATAACTTCTACAAAATAGCCAACTATATTATGCTGAGTCTTCTGGACTCTTCACTTCACCTTAATCATAATCCCTAAACCAACGTTATATTTATACATCAATCACAATCCCCAAAACAGCATTACACTTTACAAATCAAGCACAATAGCTAAACCAACATTACATTGAGCAACTCCATCATATCACAATCACAATTGGACAAATATAACACAGCTAAGTTTACAAATTCACATCCATTATCGAGCATTCGAATCACAAGGTCACACTTCGCACAGCTAAAAAACCTAACTCCCAATCACAGTTCATAATCAGTAAAAAATATCAACAAGATTTAAGGAGCCTGACCTTAACATGGGTAGGGAGGATTTTGCGGCTCTGAATTCACAAATAGACGACACTATTTTGGCTTGAAAAGTGCGCAGAACAACGAAATTCAGGCTCAAATTCCTCTGTTCGACCGAATTCTCCCCGTTCAGCGTCCTTCAAACCTTCACCGACCCGAAGTGAGAAGGCATGAAAATTACAGTTTCAATCTAAAGAGTATTAGAAGTAGCGAGAGGTAGATAAAACTCAGGAAGCACAAAACAAGGGTTTGTTCATCTACATTTCTCACCCGGAAACGGAGGTGAGAAACGTCTTATACACAGTGGCTACGGCCAGTAAACAAAGTTCCACGGAAAAGTTGTTTAATTTTATTTTTTTATGAATACAGTTGTTTAATTTTTATGATGGACGAGTAATTTAATGTGAAATTCAACTTTATTCCACTGTTTCAAGCGAAATGACCATTTGTCTTGTATAACTCCTTTTATCTTTATTTAAGTGTAAGAAAAAGAATTATTGATTAAAAATATATATTATGATCAATTTAATAATATAATATTGCATAATGATATTTATGTTTATTATAAACTAACAAAAATTCACAATCAAAAGTTATGGAGGAATTAGTGTGAATATTATTTGTTTTATACAAATGAGTTCTTCCTTTAGCATTGCATCCCTCATGGGCACATTAGTCGTTTTGAAAGTAAGTGATTTAACTGATATTAATTACAAGTGGAGGAAAATGTTTGGGACAATCATTTTTTCTGATTAGGTCGCTAAAATAATAGTGAGGATTCAGTTGTCGAAATTCACTGTCAATAGACAAAAAAGATAAGTCTAGCATGGACTACTTTGAGTGCGAAGTCAAAAGAGGGGTACCATGTAATGACAAAATTGAACAAGAACTAATCTTTTCCAATTAACCAGCTTACAGCTGAAGGGCCATTCAAGGAGTGATCATGGTCATGGATCCGGTGTGCAGAATATGCAGGGACGAGATTGAAACAGTTGATTTCGTATCTGCTATGTGTGAAATTGCTCAAAGAGTTTGGAAAATAAGGGTTTTGAGTTTTGATTTCAGTAATCAAAGGGTCTTTTGCTTTACGGTTAAGGAGTTGGATTCACAAGCGCCCGAACCAAACCTAGTAGTGAGGTTAGTGAGATCTGTGCTTCAAATCCCCCGAATATGGGCCAAAGAAAAGCCCCATTAAAAAATTACATTTTATAAAAAAAAATTGTTCTGTTAAAACTCTATATTTTTAAAATGGTCAAAATAAAGGCCCAATTTTTTGTTAAAAAACTCATCATATCAATTCATCTTAATTATTTTTCTCCTTTACGCATTAAAATTTCTCTTTCAACCGAATTCAACTTTCACAGGACCCTCTAATATGGACTATTTTTAATGCCCCCACCCCCCAATTACCAAGGGTCAGCAATGCAGACGTCGGATGAACAAGTGTTGCAACAATCATTTTGTGTGATTTGACAAATATGGCTTTACAAGATTAATGTTGATTGGAAAGCAAAAAATGAAGTTCATCCACAAAAAGGATGCGCAACAGATTTGAAGATTAGCTTCTTACTAAGCCACGGTGCAGAGTACGATGAGGTGAAAGAGGCATTTATGATATATCGGAAATAGTGCCACATAGCACGTGAATTGAAATCCCACAAGTTATTTGTTGATAAGAAATGTGGAAATTTAATTTTCATTTGGAACTTCCCAAACCAACTGACCAACCACAGTTGGCCAGAGGGCTTACCTCGCTCAAGGAGATCAGTGGCTCAAATCTCCTCAGACACAACATTTCAATTAATTTCTCCTCTGACCCCCTCAGTCAAGTTTCCATGAGTGTTCGATCAAGAGACAGGACCTGTATCGACGATGTTAAGAGTACGGGAGCATCAAAACTGGTGTTCAAGTCTCCAAGAGAGCTCGATCAAGAGACATGAGCTGCAACGATATCAAGAGTAGGGGATCATCAAAGCTGAATCAAAAGAGACATAAGTTGTACTGACGGTATCAAGAGCAGGGGAGCATTAAAACTAGTGTAAGTGGGATCTTCAGCCATTCTAAGCAGCATGGTGAGGATCTCGGCCACTCGACGTACGTGATCAGTAGAGTATAGTAGAGTTAGATTATGATAGTTGTAAGATCCTTGTACCATAAAGGTCGTTGTAGTGGATGTAAAAAAAATGAACTTCCCACATAATGGAGAAAATTATCTTACCCATGCCCCCTACATAAGTAGAAATTTCCATGAATTTCATTTCTCAAATCTAGCAAACTGATTTTTACAAAATCATGGAATTTTGATCTAAGAACGAACTTTACATGAATTAATTATTGATGCAGGAATTAAATTCTCGTACAAACCAAATGACTCCTTACTCCTTAGTCTTTTTTACAATGATAATAAGAAGACAAGAAAATTTTCAAAAAATTATAATTATATCTTTAGAAGTACATAATAAGAATGGATATAAGAAGCAATATTATAACTGGGGAGCTCTCCTTCCTTCTAATGCAAAAGCCATCCTTGTTCTTGACAAAAAATGGCTCCACCATTGTTCAATGACTTGCATTTTCTGAATCTGAGACTGTTCATCAAAAAGTCCTACACATATATAAGGAGTAGGTTTTATTTTAAACCCTTTAGTTTGGTGCCGCCTTTGGTGTTTGCTTCCAATTCCCTAATACGCTTTGACATTGTCGGCCCTAATTATTTGGGATATGAGTCGAATATTAAAAATAAAATTCCTAATGGAAATCCCGATGAAGTTCGGTTTGATAGTGATGATGAAATCCGGTTTACAAGAGAAAATGTAATACACAAAGAAAAAAAAGAAATTAACATATATTAAAATGATGGTTTGTTTTTTAAAAAATGGGATCCTTATTTTAAATAAATAAGACTTTAAAAGGAAATTTAGCCTTTAAAATATATAAAATATGATTTTCTTAATGTAATTCTATTTTGACCTATTTTTGAGACATGAACCGCAAATTTCACTTAAATCAAGCTTGGACAGGACATGTGCTTTGAGTTTGAGCTCTATAGAAATTTCCATATTACATTGTATAGAGTTTTAGCTCTTTTAGTCTTTTGTAAATCATGTTTTAAGGGCTTTTGTACACCTTTTGCCGTCCAATTGTATTGTGATGTAAAACTATAGCCGTTTAAAACTTTTGAAAGGTTTTGGATGCGTAATAAAATTTCCTTCACATTAGAGTGATTTAGCTTTAAAAATAAAGCAATAATTGTATTAACAATTATTATACCATATCACAGATGTATATACAACCACCTTTAATATGTGTTCTTAATAATTGTGCATCCTATTGATAACAATTTACATATACTATTTATAGAAATTATAAGTAAAAATATTTACAATGCACAGTTACTCCCTCCGTTATAAGATTGTCTTAGTTGACCGTTTTGAAATTTTGTTTGACCGTTGATAATTTTAATTACATGTATTAGATGACAGTAAAAATTTTATATTTTGAATAATCATGTTACGGAGAATCGAAAACTATATCACATGATTATATTTGGATTGATAAAATTCTCTAAATTGATGGTCAAATATGCTACAGTAAATAGTGCGATAAGACATACATAGCTGAACGGAGGGACAACACACATAAAAATGCACATATGTTAGAATGCACTAGGGGATACATACCCAGGTTTACGGTATAAAAGTTTTTTTTTTTTTTTTTGCTTAGTCTCAAAACAAAACTTGAGAAAAACATGCCTGCATTTAATTGTCTTACAAGGCTTAAGAAATTAAATTGAATTTAAAAACATTTTGGTGATACCAGGTCCAGGCCCAATTATCCAGTAGTAGTATGGGCTCAATCCGCTACGAGGAAAGGTAGTTTGGCAGTATCCGAGTCCGTACAACTCGGATAGGTACAGATACACTAGAAGACACTCGGAGCATGGACCACTCGGAGAGCATGGGTACTGTATAAATAGTGCTCCTCAGCACTATCCCAAGTAAGTATCTTCACACTATTCAAGTGATTACCCCTTTTCTCTCCCGAGATCCATCTTTCATCATCACGCCGGAGGGTCTACCCTCGGGTACCTCCCGGGGCTCTGTCTTGCAGGGCCAGGTATTGGATCAGGGACAAAGGGATCATCCGGACTGACCAGGCAGGCAGCATCAAGTTGGCACGCCCAGTGGGACACGATCTTTGTTCACAAAAGCATTAAAATGCCGCCTCGAGGTCGGACGCCGCGAAGAGGTAGAGGAGGAAGGAGGCCGGAAGCAGTAGAGGAGGACCTCACTTTATGACAAATGAGGGATCGAGCGCGTAAGGGGAAGGCTCCGGCGCATTCGGACCCAGATGTTTCTGAAGGAGAGTCAGAGCCGGAAGGAGAAAGGGAACCGGGAATGACGCAGAATGACCGCGACAGAAGGGAGTTTGCTGCCACACAGGAGGAGGAGTACCGCCGTTGGCTGGCGGCAAAGCAAGGATCGGGATCGGGATCGGGAACGAAACCGACTGAAGAACAGTCGAACCCCCCGGTTATTGAGGTCCGGGTACCACCGGTTCAGCCCGGGTCAGGATCTAACCCGACCCAGATGGGGCCTCCTGCGGGGTTATTTCCGTTGGCTGCGGAGGTGGTTAGCCGAGGACCCCCAGCCGTTCACGGGCAGGAGAGTCTTCGGCCTCCGGTTGTTATAGATTTGGAAAGGCAGGTCGGGAGTATAGGGCAACCAGCCGTTATGGTGCCAGGATATGGTCAAGGTGGGAGCTACCCCGGATATGGAGCTCCAGGATACGGGATGACTCAACACGGATATCAGGGGTACCCCCCGGCACTAGGAGGGTATTACGCCCAACCCTCTGGAGCCCCGGGGGGCTGGGCCCCCGGGATTCAAGGACCGGTGTGGATGCAGAGCCAAGCACCGATGGCTGGATATGCCATGGCTCAACCGGCCCCGGTCGCAGGAACCTATGGTGCGTACCCAGTGGTTGTAGACCGGGCTCCGGCGGCTCTAAACTCGGTAGAGGAGAGGTTGGATCGATTGATAGGAAGAAATGGAGGAAGGCCTACCTCCTCCTGGATAGGTAACATCAGCAGTTTCCCCTGGCCGGTGGGAATGAGAGTCCCGGAGGGGGTGCCGACCTACAGCGGGGAGACGGATCCGGAGGAATTCGTCAGGACATACCATAATGTCATGGGAACACGTGATATCCGGGAGGAGCTTATGTGCAAGCTGGTGAGCTCGTATCTGAGGGGAAGCTGTTTGTCATGGTTTGAGGCACAACCCTCGGAAAGTTTTAGAAATTACTATGATTTTTCAAGGGTTTTGATGCACAGATATGAGACCAGAAGGAAGAAGTACCTTCCTTTGGCCGAGGTGGCTCATAGTCGGCAGTCGGCAAAGGAGGAAGTTCGGGGTTTCCACAGGAGGTACATGGACGATTCTATGAAGGTAATTGACAGAGACGCTCAAGTGAAGGCCCTGATAGCAGGATTCATTGCAGGGTTGAGAGATGAGGTGTTATGGGCAAAGCTTATGGAGAATATCCCGACCACTTTTCATCAGCTGGATCTTGAGGTGGAGATGTATTGTTCGCTTCTGGAAGGGAGCAAGAAGAGGAAGGAGGAAGGGTACTTCGAGGACAAGGGGATTGGAAAAGGTGATAAGGCTCGGGTTGCTGATCCTGTCAGGAGGGATGCGGGCCCGGCTCTAGTGAGGCCGAGGGTAGACCCTCCTCGGGCTGAAACGTTTACTCCCCTGACGAAAACCCGGTCGGAAATCCTAACGATTCATCGGAACCTGTTTCAAGACCCGGCCCCCATACCGGGAAATCCGACTCCAGCGAATGCAGCTAAATATTGTGCTTTCCACAAGTCTAATGGACACACAACAGATGGCTGCCGAAGCCTAAGGGTGGAGATTGAGAAGTTGATCGAGAGAGGACAATTAAGAGACTGTGTGAGCCAGGAGAACCAGCGTCCGGCAGCTGGGCAGCAGGCCAGAGCGGGGAGGAAGAGGAATTGGAGGAACAGGCCGCGGAACGATAACCAGCGAGGGGCTCCTGCACCGGCTGCCCAGCCGGGAGCAGCGGCTCCGGTTATGGCCCCGGAACCGGTTAATCAGGTCCCTCTCCGGATGATAAATGTCATACATGGAGAAGTAGGTGATGGGCCCCAGTCCCACGCAACAGCCAAAGCCCGGAGTCGGTATGTGCCGGCTGGCGAGGACAGGGAGAAGAGATTGCGCCCCACGGAGGTCATCACCTTTTCGGACGAGGATCCGGTGCCCCGTCTAATGCCCCATACGGACCCGATGGTGATCACAGCGGAGATAGAAGGATTCACGGTCAAGCGAGTGTTCATTGATGATGGAAGCAGTGTAGAAATCATGTTTGCTTCTTACTTCGACCAGCTGGGAATAGGCCGCCACAACCTTCGCCCGAGCACCTCTCCCTTGTCAGGGTTCACCGGCCGCACAGAGCATCCCTTGGGGGTGGTGTCCTTAACAGTAACAGTGGTCGATGACCTGGACAGGAGCAAGAAGACCTCGGTCCGGTGCAACTTCGCGGTTATAGACGCTCCGTCCCCATACAACATCATCATCGGACGGCCGTGGATGGCTCAAGCCAGGGCCATTTGCTCGATGTACCATTTGACCATGAAGTTCCCAACCAGTCAGGGGGTGGCGACGGTTCGAGGAAGCCAGTCCACGGCCAGAAGTTGCATGCTCACGGCCCTCCAGGAGGCCAGAAAGGCCCCGGTTGGAGCAGTGCAGGGAGAAGTAGGTCCGGGAGATGTGGAGGACATGCAGGTCGGGGGCCGAGGCATGATCAAAGTCGGGAGAAAGATGCCAGTTGGTGTGAAGGAAGAGCTACGATCCCTGCTTTCGAAATATGAGGATGTGTTCGCATGGGAAGAGAAGGACTTCACAGGCGTACCCCCAGAGTTAGCCCTCCACAAGCTTAATGTATATCCGGAGCTAAAGCCGATTCGACAGAAGAAGAGGGCTCTGGCAGGAGATAGGGCCGAGGTGGTAAGACAGGAAGTGTTGAAGTTGCTGGAAGCCGGGGTAGTGGAGGAAATTATATACCCGGAATGGCTAGCTAACCCGGTACTGGTGAAAAAGCACAATGGGTCCTGGAGAATGTGTATCGACTTCACCGACCTCAACAAGTGTTGCCCGAAAGACAGTTACCCCCTTCCCCCAGTCGACCGGTTGGTGGAAGCCATCACCGGGTACGAGGCTCTGGCCTTCTTCGATGCATACCGGGGTTATCATCAGATTCAAATGTCAGGAGAGGACAAGCCGAAGACAGTCTTTATCACAGAGTTCGGTACCTATTGCTATAGGCGGATGCCGTTCGGCTTGAAGAACGCAGGGGCGACGTACCAGCGGATGGCAGACTCGATATTTCGAAATCAGTTGGGTCGAAGCATGGAGCTATACGTTGACGACATGGTGGTGAAGAGCCGGAGCTACCCAGGTTTCTTAGAAGACTTGGAAGAGATGTTCGGCATTTTGAGAAAGGTCAACTTGAAGCTGAACCCCGAGAAGAGTGTGGTAGGAGTAGCGGCTGGGAAGTTCCTCGGCTATATGGTGTCTAGTCGGGGGATAGACGTTAATCCGGAGAAGGTGGAGGCAATAAGCCGGATGCAGTCGCCGAAGAACGTAAAGGAAGTGCAGAAGCTGATGGGCTCCCTGGCAGCCTTGAGCCGATTTCTGTCGAAAGGTGCTGAGAGACAACTTCCCTTCTTCAACATATTAAGAAAGGCGAAGAAGTTCGAATGGACGGAAGAGTGTGAGAAGGCGTTCGAGGATCTGAAGGAGCATTTGAGCCGGCTCCCGACCCTCTCGAAGCCGAAGGAGGGGAGGATCTGTTCTTATACTTGTCAGCATCCGCATCGGCTGTCAGCGCGGTATTGGTCCGAGAGGAAGACGGGAGGCAGTGTCCGGTATATTTTGTCAGCCGGGCATTACAGGGTCCGGAAACTCGGTACACAAGTTTGGAACAACTGGTGTTGGCGCTGGTTTATGCCTCAAAACGATTGCGCCCGTATTTCCAGGCCCATCTGATTGTGGTCCTGACCAACCACCCCCTGAAGCAGGTGATGCTCAAGCCAGAGGCGTCGGGACGTTTGATGAAGTGGGCCATAGAGTTGGGGGAACACGAGATAACATATCAGCCGAGAAAAGCCATTAAGGGCCAGGCAATGGCGGATTTCTTGACAGAGATGGTCGGGTCAGACACGGTCGTCGAGGAAGCGCCCGATGCAAGCCCGAGGTGGACATTGCATGTCGACGGGTCAGCACATGCAGGAGGCAGCGGAGCCGGAGTATTGTTGACATCCCCGGAAGGAGAGGAGTACCACTATGCGTTGCACTTCGACTTTAAAACCACAAATAATGAGGCAGAATATGAGGCATTGGTAGCAGGACTCAAACTGGCTCGGGAATTGAAGATAGGAAAGATCCGGGCCTTCAGCTACTCTCAGATTGTAGTTCAGCAGGTGGATGGGGAATACGAAGCAAATGAGAGAAGTTTGCAGAGGTACTTGGAGCTGGTCCAACCCATGATCCGGCAGTTCGATAGTTTCAGCCTGGAGCAGGTGCCGAGAGAACAGAATGAAAAGGCCGACGCGTTGAGCAAGTTGGCATTTTCGAAGTTGAAGCCAGGGCAGAAAGAGCCTCTCAGAAGGGAGACACTGGAGAGGAGAAGTTACGAACAGGGTGATGAGATCCTGGCAGTGGAAGTGGTGCCGGAAGACTCTTGGATGGCTCCGATCCGGGCGTACCTTCTGACAGGAGAGGTCCCGGCCGACCGAGTGGTGGCTAGAAAAATCCGGGTCAAGGCGCCGAAGTATACACTTCAGGAGGGGGCACTGTACAAAAGAGGCTATCTCCAGCCATTGCTGAAATGTGTGGAACAGCAGGAGGGCAAGTATCTGGTCCGGGAAGTTCATGAAGGCCCGAATGGTAGTCATCAAGGAGCCAGAACTGTGTCCAGGAAGATTTTACGGATGGGGTACTATTGGCCTACCATGTTTGAAGACTCGCAGGATAGGGTTCGCTCATGCCTTCAGTGCCAGAAGTTCGCACCGCTAGTGCACATACCCAGGGAAGAGATGATGGGAATAACAGGTGCCTGGCCTTTCAGCAGATGGGGACTGGATCTGGTCGGACCTTTTCCCACTTCCCCTGACAGCTTGAAGTACCTGATTGTGGCCATAGATTACTTCACTAAGTGGGTTGAGGCAGAACCTTTAACCAATATCCGGGGAGCTACCTGCGTGAAGTTTTGTTGGAGGAACATTGTATGCAGGTTCGGAGTTCCGAGGGCTATAGTGACCGACAACGGAGCGCAGTTTGAAAATGACCCTTTCAAGTCTTGGTGTGTGAAGTACGGGATAAGTCAGAAGCTCACGTCAGTTTATCATCCGCAAGCTAACGGCCAGGTGGAGGTGACGAACCGGACGATCGTGAGTGGGATTAAGGCCCGGCTACAGGGAGCGAAGGGTAACTGGGCGCACGAGCTCCTGAGTGTTTTGTGGGCTCATCGGACTACGGAAAGTTCGGCGACCGGAGAGTCCCCCTACAGTCTGACGTATGGATCCGAGGCAGTAATCCCGGCTGAGATCGGCATCCCCAGTCTTCGGACGGCCGAGCCGGTCCCCGAAGACAAGAATGAAGAGGAGATCAGAACAAATTTGGACCTGCTGGAAGAAAGAAGAGAGAGGGCGGCCTTGCACGAGACTAAGCTGAAGGAGAAAGTTAAGAAGTATCATGACAGGAGGGTGAGGAAGGAGCAGTTCAAGGTAGGAGACAGAGTCATGAGAAGAAACGACAAGAGTCATCAGGAGCCGGAAGGCAAGCTGGCACCCAACTGGGAGGGACCGTACCGGGTGACAGAAGCCCACCCGGGCGGGAGTTATGTGCTGGAGGATCCAGCGGGGAAGGGAGTCCCCCGAAGGTGGAACATAGCAAACCTCAGGCGGTTCTATGGATAGTCTCTGGCACTTGTTGCCTAGATAGAATAGCCTCTGGCACTTGATGCCTAGGTAGGATAGCCTCTGACACTAGATGCCTAGGTAGGATAGGTCCCCGGCAGCAGGAGCCCGGGATAGAAACCTAGAGGTCGGATGACCGAATGGTAGGTAAGAAATATCCTGGAAACAGAGATTTTTTGTAACAAGGGTGTGTCCCTTTTGACCGATTTTAAAGAAAATGAATGCGCGCATTAGAATTTTAAAACTGGAAGAGATGTCATAAACTGAAAATTGTTATACATGTCTGAAATAAAATGAAAGGCTACAACAGGGCATAAAGTTCGATCCTATCTACGGGCCCCTGACGTAGAGGCTTCGCCGGGAGGACCTCCCCGGGTCTCGCGTCGGCTCCGTTGGACAGCCTGCTCCAGCATGCATTGTTCCTCGTCTTGGTTCTGGGGGAGATCTGGATTCTCGCTTCTATTACCATCCGGCTCGGCGGTTGATCTGGAGGTAGGGATGGGAACGCCGGTACGACCACCTCGACCTCCTATTCGGACTGGAGGCTGGGGAACGCCGGCATGACCACCTCGACCTCCTATTCGGACTGGAGGCTGCCTTGCTCGTGGCCTGGTTGGGTTACTCCCAGTTAGAGTAGCTTTTTGTTTCCCTTTGTCATTTCGAGCCGAATGAGAGCCCGCGGCAGAAGAGGGACCAGAAGGTTGATCAGGAGCCAGAGTACTCTCCGAAGCAGGAAACTGAGCGCGGAACCGGGCAGCAATGGTCCGAAGTCTGGCTAAGCGTCGTTCGGAAGCCTCAAGATCTAGGTTCTCAGGAGTATGCTCGTAACGCTCATAAGCCAAATCAACTGCTATGATCCGGTTCAGAATGTTCTTCCTCCAATCAACTGCGGCTTGATAGGCCGCTGCCCAGACGCCAGAGGTCCGTTCAGAGCTCTCCATCCAGGCAATCAGATCGTCAACTGCCCGGGGAACGTCGGTCAGCAGGGGAATGCTGACCGCCCCCTGACGCAGTCCAAGCAGATGGTATGATAGGTGAACTAATACAAGTTGCTGTTGGAGAGTCCGGTTCCTGGTTGCAAGCTTCTCGTTTTCCACTTCAAGTTTGGTCGCGTGTTTCCGAAGATCGGTTGTACTCTGCATTCTCATACACTTGCTGTAGTACAGCCGGAGGTCGTGCCATACCTCATCCAATTCCTTCTGGATCCGAAGTTGGAAATTGCGGTGCTGGGCCTCCTGCTCCGATAGGACAAGGTCGAATTCAAGGACCTTGTCGATGCTCTCGAAAGCGAGTCTGTAGCACTTCGGCAGGGAACCAAAGTCCTCTTGAATCTGGAGCAGGCATGTGATCAAGCAGTCGGCGTCGGGAAACTCTGAGATCAGGGGACCGAGCCCCCCCTCGGATAGAAGGTCAGTCAGACTCGGACAGCCGGCTCCAGCTGGAACCGGGGGAGGAACCGGGGGACTAAGGACTCTGGAAGGATTCTGATGGCAACGGGATGGAATCAGAATATATAAGAAAAAGAAATAAATAAAAACAAGGCCAGTGTCGACAGAAATGGCAAGGTAAGCTTTTATTAATAGAATGAGGGTCCGGGGTCAAAGATCAGGAAAGAAAATTACAAAACTGAAAACAAAAAAGGGAAAAATCTAACTAACATTCTTGGGGACTCCTTCGCCCCTGCCATCCCCGCCATCCCCGCCATCGGTGCTATCCGAATCCTCTTCAGAAAAAACCAGATCAGGAGAGGGAGGGGCCCCGGCAGCCCATGGGTCCTGCGGTTCGACCGGCGGAGGGGATGGGAGCTCTGCTTCGAGGTCTTTCGGATCGAATAAGCCTCTGTAATGCCCGTACACAGTGCAGTACTGGGTGAAGTCTTCATCTTCGGGCAGGTCAGATCCGGAAACCGGAGCAGGAGGAAGGGGCCCTGGAAGCCGAACCACATCGGTTGACCAGCTCTGGACGTCCTCAGTTGACATCCGTTTCTCCCGAAGAGCATCCCATAGCTTGGGGGAAAGACCCTTCATACCACCCTTCTGAAGAGTGTTCACCAGATGAATTTGTTGAGCCTCGGCATTCGGATTGAACCACCTCTTCTTGAACGAGGCCCTGACTGAAGGAGGGAACCAGCCCCGAACCTGCATGTAAGTATTGTGGCATTGATGAGCGTTGGCGGCGAGATTCAGCTCGGTCAGACGGAGCGACAGGGTTTGGCTCGCCAGGACCTTGTCAACAATAGCTTCGGCGAACTCCAGACGCCCTTTGTAGTCTGCCCCCCGAGCGGCTTCTAGTTCCTCCTCCAGAGCGCTCACCCTGGCGCGAAGTTGAGCCGACGTCTCCCTCTCGGCCCGAAGTTCACTCTCCTTCTCGGCCCTCAGCTCTTCTTCCTTCCCCTCGAGGTGACGCACGAGGAAGGAAGAAAGGGCGGCTTGAAAATCAGAAGAGTTGGCAAACTCAGAGCTAAGAAGTTGAACCTGTAGAGCGGCGGTTCAGCAAACAAAAAAAAAGAAAGAGAAAGAAGAAAAGAAAACAAAACAATAATAAAAACGGAGAGCAGAACAAACAGGCTACCTTCGGGTTGGAAGACGAAGCAGGAGGAGTGTCGGCGCGGGAAGACGATGGGGTCCGGGAATCACCCGTCCGGGGCTTCTTGGTACCATGGTCTCTGTTATCCCCCTTACGCTTGGCAGGAACGAAGGGAGGGGGGGGGGGAATCTCTGAGGCAGAGATGGTGGTATATCTAGCAACCGGGGATCTACCATCCCTGGTTGGGGAAAACATAGATAGCCCCCGACCGAGCGAGGACCCCGGAAAGGGCAAAGGAGTAACAGGGAGCTTCGACAGGTCAGCAGTTGTGTTGTCGTCAGTAAGATTCCGAGTGGACTCCTGCTGGGCCACTGCCCCGGCCAATAGCCCCTCCTGATTCCCCTTTCCGTCCTCGGGCTCAGAAGTGATGTCCACGATTACAATAGGACCAAGGGGGTAGAGTTTGGAACCGGTCCGTTTGTCTTGCTCTTATCCCCCGGGCGCTCCTGCCGAGAGGCCAGATCGTCCTGCTGACTCTGAACGGTCTCCCCTGTCTTCTCCTTGTCTTGCTGGCTAGAATTAGCCAGTTGGTTCTGTTGCTGGGGAAGGACCGGGATCCCCTTGTCCTGTGGCTTCTCCTGCTGGTGAGGCTGGACGGGCTTCTTCCGCTTGTCCGGTTTGACTACCTCGGAGTCAGCCCCAGCTCCAGTGGCGGCTGGTTTCTTGGTCCCTTTCTTCTTTGGAATGGGGACCTGAGGGTTGTCTTCCACGGTCGGAGCTACAAGAAGCAACAGTTAAACGAAGCAATTCAAAATGGGGAATAAGAACAACAAAATAAAAGAGGAAAGGAGCATACCTAGAACCGGCCAGGTAACCATCCAGCGGCTATCCCGGAAAGCGCCCTCCGGATATATCGCCCGGGGGAAGAGGTAGATGGAGTTACCGGCCAGCCAGTACTGGTCCAGATTTAAAGTCCCCGAGGACAGGGTAGTATGGTTGGCACGTTGAGTCTCAGGAAGGAATGCTTCCCGGACGTCCACAACAACTTCGGAGTTCCAGGCAGGAACCTCATATAGCGCCGGGTTGACGGTCACATAGCCCTTTTCCTGCCAGTTCTTGGCTGAATCCTTCTTGCCGAGGATGAAGTCTTGGACCCCGGGACGCGCCTGGACGGTGAATATCATCTCCTTGCCGGGGCACTTGATGAGCATATAAAAGGACTTCCACAGGTTAAAGGATGGGTCGATCCCACACCGAAGACTCCTTACGAGAAAGCCCATCATCACAGCAACGACGTTAGGGTGCATTTGGGCAGGGGAGATGTTGTAGACCTCCAAGAACCGAGCGTACAATGGAGGGAAGGGAAGGCTCAAACCCCACATAAAGTGGATCCGAGGAATGCACAGAACCGACTTCACAGACTCTTTGGCCGAGACAGCGGCCACCTGGGCAACCAAGGGTATCGGAACTCCCATACCGCTAAGGCATTTGGTAGTCCAGACATCAGCTTTTAGTAAGGGCTTCCGGGCATTGTTTATCTCCCTCTGCTCCCGGTTCTTGGAGCGCTTGAATATGGGACCAGATGGAGTCACATTGTGGCAGAGGTGGATCGGCTTGTAAGACGCCGATGAGCCAACAGAAACCGCAACGGAGGAAGCGGTGGTGCTTTGCAGAGAGTAGGTGATGACGTCCTGGCGCTGGGCATCGGACTGTGCGGTATTGCTCGCCATGGGGTTGAAGAAGAGAGAGAATATGAAGATTAGAAATTGGGAGTTAAAAAGGATTTTGAAATATGAAAGCAATAGGTGAAAGTGATCGATGAAGGGCCCTATTTATAGGGGGCGAGAAAAAGATGAAAAAACAATGATTAAATGAAGTGGAGAAACGTGAAAACTGATAATGTCGATAATAAAGTATCCTCGAAAAGGGTGCGCCCATCTCATCATTGTCGGGCCGGGAAGGAATACAGAAAGGTCTTAGCCTCGGTCGAAAGAACCGGCTTCCGGGGGGCTAGTGGTGATACCAGGTCTAGGCCCAATTATCCAGTAGTAGTATGGGCTCAGCCCGCTACGAGGAAAGGTAGTTTGGCAGTATCCGGGTTCGTACAACTCGGATATGGACAGATACACTAGAAGACACTCGGAGCATGGACCACTCGGAGAGCATGGGTACTGTATAAATAGTGCTCCTCAGCACTATCCCAAGTAAGTATCTTCTCACTATTCAAGTGATTACCCCTTTTCTCTCCCGAGATCCATCTTTCATCATCACGCCGGAGGGTCTACCCTTGGGTACCTCCCGGGGCTCTGTCTTGCAGGGCCAGGTATTGGATCAGGGACAAAGGGATCATCCGGACTGACCAGGCAGGCAGCATCACATTTAAAGTGAAATTAACGTATAAAAACAATAAATAGTATGATTAAATCAAATTGAATGAAATATATTAGCATGGAATTGAATTAAAATGAAAATAATAAAAATAAAACCAGGCTGTAAATGAGAAAACACAAATCACAAGAGCACCAGCCCAATCTCCGATGGCTTTAGCACGTTGCCTACCCTGTAGTTGTAGAGATAGTAGTTGAGCCTTCCATTACCAGACGCGAATTTCAGTTCCTTCAAGAAACCATCATTATGCATCACATCCAAAGCAGTGAAAACGTCAACATCTCTTTGCTTCGCCATTATCAGCGCATCATTCATCACCCGACTCAATGGAGTCTTGGTCGAAACATTGTAGAAGGAATACGCAGATTTTAGAGTCGAGTAGTTCCTGTTGTTAAGCACAGTAAAGTTAATGGTGTAAAAGCTGCAAAAGTCAGTTATCTCTCCAGACTCGGGGCTTTCCACCACGAAGCTGTCCACAACATCTTCCCTGGGGACAAACCAGTGCTCGACCTCGTTTTCATCGAACTCCTGAGAGATAACAAACTGCTTCTGATGATCTCGAAGAAGCTGGGTGACTTTAGCAACATCCCGGGGCTCCATTTTTCTAAATCCTGGAGTCTCCGTCTTCTCGGGTAACTTGTACAGCTTAATGCTCCTGCTCAAAGTCATTCTGGGACCTAAACCGGAAAAGTTCACATCGATGAGCTTCTTAGGGTTTAGCGACCTGTGCCAGTACTGACAAGTTGTTACCGGCGTCGGTAGAGTTACGCCAGCGGTGTACGATGCTTGCCAGATATTCTCCAGGTGAACCCTCCTCGTCACTTCTTTGATCAGTACCGGAGCTAGGCGTTTTGACCGGAGTTTTTTGTGGACGCACAGAAAGTTAACCTCTGCCATGTTTACGACGTTTTCGCGAGCTTGGATTCTGGCCGGAACTCCGGTGATGAAAGCGACGAGCTTTTTGGAAGCCTTGGCTCTAACTCCGACGTGCCAGCTCTTGAAATAGCCCGGAGGACAAAGCGCCCATCGGAGAAACTGCTCTGAGTAGTTGAACCTGAACACGAGGTCTTCGTCTTCGAGATAGTTGTTGGCTAGAAGGGTGTAGACATCACTACACATCTCTGCAGATTCAAGGTCGCAGGTGATCCATTCATACTGGCTTGGGAGATTGTAGGGCTCTTGTCTGATTTCGGACAGCGGTGTCGGTGGCTCAATCGGACCTTCATCCCCAAACTGCCCTACAGGCTGAGTCTCCCAAAATCTGTGTCTCTGCTCTGCCATTAATTTCAACTCGAGGTTTTCGATTCTCCTTCTGAATAGCCAAACGAGATATAAGCGAATATAATTGTTGACGTATTTATACAAGTTCGTATTCCGAACCAGATACGGAATGGGATTTTTATTAAATTTTTCTTCAGCTCCCGGACTCTTGCTCTATTCAGGGATGATGCTGTTAAACAACAAGAAAACTCTGAACGGATCAAAGTCAGGCCTTTTGGTGAATTCCAGGTCATTCTGATTCGTGGTGTTCCCATATAGAATTTCACTCCCACAGCATCATTTACATCTTTATCAATTCAGTTTACAGATGAACCTAATTCCTAATTTCAGGAAGTTCAGAAAAAACCTCATTCAATCGATTTTGTTGCCTTTTCCCCATCAGAACCGGATTGGTTAACTGAAATCACAAAACTCTTGCCAATCTAAACAGAGGAATTCTTGCCTTGAACTAAGAATTAATCGTAGTAGGAAAAGTTCATTGAGTGATCTTGTGTCTTTGAAATTCAAATGAGAAAACAATACTAGCAAAACACCAGCATAAAAATCATGCTTCTTTCAAGGATTCGTTACAAGAAACTTTCAACTAAATATTCAAGACCTAATCCATAAACACTCTATCTTCTCTGTCTATTAAGGCTTTCGTCTTCCTGATATTGGCTACACCACAGCTTTTCCATCTGCTTCCAACATACAGCGGCTATGCCTAGATATTCATGCTTCATTCAAGAAAACACTCAAATTAGCAATCCCAACTTCCAGCATATCATGAATTCACACAAAATCTCCAAGTATAACCATAAGCAATCAAAATGTAAAGATAGATCCAAACATACAGCAAATAAATTTGAGAGGAATCAATACCATTCAAGAAGATTGGCTTATGGAAAAGCTGTGGTGGCAGGTATAAGGAAAACGAAAGCCTTAGTAGACCGAGAAGATGAAGCTTTTAGGGATCAGGTTTTGAACGTGTAGTTGTGTCAACTCTCCTCATAGGGCTGGAGTTATATACTCCAAAAAAAATCATATACTACAGTTTTTCGGTCCATTAGACACTAAAGCCCGGCCTGCTTAAGTAAAAGCACAAAAAAGTTGGCCCAGCCTGCCTGCTTCATCCTTCCTTCTTCCTTTTATTTTTTGATTAAAATTTCACCATCGGTGCTTTTTACCACTTTCTCTGTATTATAATTTATGGGCATTGATATATGCAGTCCAGTATTTACTTATGCACTCTGTATTTATTCATAAAGTGTCATTAATCGTAAAGGTAACTAGAAGAGTTATTGTTCCGGTCAATAAATAAATTAATAAAAGAATTAAAAAGGATGAGAGTACGTAGTTTTGATTGAAACCTACACATGACCACCGCAAATTCACCATGTTCCGACGCCTACCATTTTTATATATTCTTTTAACTAATCTACGAACTTTTAACCTATATATAATCAACACACATAATTAGCACATATATCAATTATCCGTAATTTCAAGGATTCAGTTAGTATAATTGTGTTTTCAATATATATAATATATGGTATGCCTAAATTGAGATATTTTAGATGTAATTTATGGGATACTAATGGCGTGTATATTCTTTATATTATTAATAAAAAAATCAAATTTGATATTTTCGATTGAGATGATTTGTTATGGGAGTATTAGAATTGAAAAGATATATGGTTTGAAGAAATTTATGGATTGCTTTTAATTTATAATTAATTTTTTTTGTTGATGGATGTCAATTGCATATAAATAATTTTGATAAACAAAGTGATGCTTCTTAATTTTTAACCAATTGTCATTTATAATTTTACTTGACTAAAATATAATTTGAAAGCAGTTCAAACACACCACACAACGTGCGGTTCCACTACGCTAGTATCCTCAGTATTTATTAAAAAATAAATGTGGTTCCCATAAATGAGAGTATACCAGGAACTTTAAATAAGTAATGTTATTTTGTTAGAGATTTGTTTCCAAGTGTTTTATAAATTGAGAATAACATTCATCCGGATGATCCTGATATATGCCTTATCAGGCACCAATAAGATAATGACACGTGTACAATTGTAATGTTTTAATTGGTTAAGATATTTTTAGTAAATTTCTAAAACCCTAATTTAGAATGCCTAAATCCGTCTGGGTAATGATTGAACACGTGGCCCAATCATAAATTAGTTAAAGATGATGTGTCGTTATTTAATTGGTGCCTGATATTGCCAATATCAGGATGATCCTGATATATGTTAAACTGTTATAAATTCTCAATAGTACAAAAGGTTTATTTTAATAGTGTGTAGCACCTTCTCTGCATTTTAAACCTACTTGCTGCATCTATTTTTCTTGAAATATTTGCACTTTGCATGTACAGTTACAGTTACGTTGTTGAGAGGGTTCTCCTTTAATTTATTGGAGTGGGAAGGGTATATATTTGTCACTCGATGTACCTTTAGAGCATCATTTTTGGAGAAATTTTGACTGATCTTGATGGCCTGTAGTTTGGAAGGTCATTATGGAAAATTCCTCTCGTATGATTTCATGAATTTTGGCTGGAATTTCAATGTTAGTTCACTCATCCGGAGTCGCCCAAAACTCAACCTATTCTATTCTTTTCTTTTCTTTTGTTTCCATTTTAAAAATGATCTGAATCTTCTAGAATGTTATGGTAATAATAATTATTTATTATTCCAGGACAGATCTGATTTGTAAAAATGAAACTTTTAATTATTGTATAAGGATATTTTCAATTGGATTTAATTTAACTAAAGTTATATTTTATACATAATAAACCAACGAATTTGAGCTGGATTTTATCAAACATCCTTTAATTAGTTGGATGAGAGAAAAATTGAGGTGAGACATGAATGATATGATGTGGAAATCAGATGAAAGTTTTTATGATGATAGAAAATAACTTTTATAAGTGTGTTTTGAAGAAATATTTGGAGAAAAGTTGGAATTGAGGATTTACCATAGATGATACCCTTAGGTCGTCTTAGCTAAACTAAAAGAAAAAAAGAATCTTAATATGGTTCAATAGCCACTGTAATTTTGTGTTGCAAATGGTTTATTTTTGGCAACCATTGAGGATCATATGCTAAGGAGAGTTTTCTTAATCTTGCACATGTTGCCATGTTGATAGTTAAATTAAATTACATTCTTTCTATATTCATCCTCACAAAACAATACATTGCACAATTTTCCAAGAAATTGTCCTGGCACAAGAGTACACAATCACAATTCTTTAGTCAATTTGACGCATGAGAGTAAGCCCAACTTTCTAAAACACTTCCCACAATGACAGAAGGCCTCAAAGGAAAATTCTGGAAGTAGGGGATTTATCCATTATAATCATTATGCCATTTAATTCTATATCCCCTACCTTGAAGGTATAATGAACTATAATGAAAATTCTATTTTTACCCCGTGAGTATTATTTACATAAATTACAGAAAAGAAAAAAAAGGTTGATCGATCATATATGAGATTATCTTTAAAGGTCGTTTTTATTCTCCCTAACTTTTTTTTAAAAAACTTAGAGCATATTTTCTCTGCTTATCTATTAAAAATCCATGCAGTTTAATTTTGATGATAATAACTTAGTTCGGGTTGATTTAGCCATACCGCTATTATTTTTAATTAAGTTGAGTAGTTTTCAATTCAGTCCAATTCAACAGTTCAGTTTAGATCAACAAAAGATAAGTTAGGGAGAAGATGCCCATTTAAAATTAGCAAAATAAAGAATTTGATGGACTTCTTTGAGAAAACAAACTAATTGAACTCAAATCAATAAAAAGTTGTTTTTGTACATTTAGCATTAATTTAGCACTGCATTTAAGACTTATACCTTCGTATAAAGGATTTATTAAAACTGTTGGACAGTTGTGTAAGTTTATTAGTTTACAATAATGGTTTACTCATAATGTATATGGTTTCCTCCGGGATGAGATCCTCTACGCAAATTATGGTGCGCAATCCGTGCGCAACATAACAAACTATACGTATATTTTGAAGTAAATTATTTCCTCACTTGACATTTAATATTTAGAATTCAATTTTAATTTTACTATTTATATATTTTAATATGATTTAGAAGTATTTATATTTATAATATTTTTATTTAAGATATATTAGATACGAGTAAATATCATTTCTAACTAAAATTTATAACTTTAATAATGATAAAATAAATTTAATTATTTTAATAGAGTCTTTAAAAATGAAATTGAATTCTACATTTTGTATGTAATATAATTGATGAAATTAAAATAATAATTATTATTAAAGAAAATGTAATTTAGATACTAACTTATAATATTTATACTAATTTTGAAATATTAATAAAACTACAGAATTTTAAAACTTTTGCATCTAAATTATTCTGATTGACTTTTGTAGTATGGTTAGCTATAAATTCTAAAAGCCTTTCGGTTTTTTTCCATACATAACTTCAGTAAATATATCAAATATAGTTATTTTATCGTACAACAGTGCAGTGCAAAAAACACAAAAACAGAAATATGAACGGTGGTTCTGAGCCGATAGAGATAGAGCAAAAAAGAGTAATTAGTAATTAATTCGCGCGTGTATATCGATCGAAGAACAAACGCGTATGGATGTCGAGTGAGGATATAATGTACTTCAAATTATATAATTATATGCATACCTGACGACGTCGTTTGGTATTTTGTGCACGGATTGCGTACCATAATTTGCGTAGAAGATCCCATCCCGTTTCCTCCATGTAGTTACATAGGCACGACTATTAAAGTTCAGTGTGTCTCTTTTAGGTTTTAGTTTATCGGCATATAGAATTAGTTTAACCTAAGTTTTCTTTTGTGTTAGGAAAAAATGATGAAGCATAAGACTGTATATGTAAAGCAATCGAAGTATGATGCAATGAAATTGGAAGCAAGGAATAAGGTAGAAGAAATGAACAAGTTCCGACTGCAACATAATATCTCTTAGTCATTAGTTTTTTTTCTTAGTTCACCAGTTACATTGATTAGTTTAGTTCATCGGTTTTTATGATAGTTGATCAAATTTGAGAGTGAGTTTTTGTGGTAATAGTTATGTTCTACCCCCTATATACTATATAGTCTTAGAAGTGAGAAAATAAATGCATAAAATCTGACCATGGCAAAGGCATGTTGCCTCAAGTTAATTTTTAGTTCATCTTCCTATTGTATTTTTTCCTTAATTTACAGGATTAGTTTAGTTCACCTAGTTATCCTCTTAGTTAATCAATTTATATGATTTTTTAATCAATTCATCAGTTTATAGTCTTAGTTTAGTGTTTCTATTGATTATCTTACATTTTCTTCTATTTCATCTCTATAAGTAAGGAAAAAAGCTCCAGCTACAAGTTTAGCTGAAACGGTCTTGAAATTGGGTAAAGACGGTTATTGGAACTGAAATGTCTGTCAACATTTAAAGGTTCAAAACAATATACACTCAAATATACCAGGGAGTGACTACATTTCCATGTACATTAAATGGAGTTGGACACTTTCCAACTAGATAAAAACAACTACTTCAGCCACCGATCTCTTACATAATTATATTTGTTGAATTATGTGGATCATATTCATATTTTTCACAATCATTAATAATGCAAGAATCTCACTATCTGAAATTGGTTAAATAATGTATTCTACTCTCTTACCAATCGGTAACATCAATGTAGAACCTTATTTCAAATTTTGGTGTCCTTTTATTATTAACGTTTAGTGGAAGGGACTGAAAAATGTTTTAGAATTCTTTTGAAGTATATGACTACAGCCCTGAGAATAAACTCACAAACAAGTTCATGTTCAATACCTAATCTCTGAAAACAAAGGGTTTTCGGCCTCCACCGTCGACAAATCGTCTCTAAAATTGTAAAAGAACATTCCCGTCTAAAAATATAATAAAATGAATATATAGTGGCGGTCCGCACAATTTTAAACTTATAGTACACATGAGAGGTGGATTTAAGTTGAACAAGTCCAACTCCAAGCCGCCCACCCTATTTTTCAGATTAGCTCTCTGTTTGTGCCACCTATCAAACTCATCTGAGGAATGGATTCTCCTCGTCTCTGTTCAATCGCATCTTAGGTTATTCCCTTTCACCGATCATTTCACACCCATAAAGGTGTAGTTGAATCCGATGAATCCTTGGGAGAAGATAGTGTGTCAGAAATCACCCGGAGAGGAAGAGAAAGATAGACTCAACAATCTTCCCGATGGCCTTCGTTGCCACATTTTGTCCTTTGTGTTGACAAAGGAGGCTGTCAGGACGTTAGTTCTTTCAACTGCTTGGAATGATCTCTTCCTCGGACTTTGCACTTCGTGTTGATGCCTTGCAGAATGGTTCGTTTCATCAGCAGGCGGTTTTCATCAGTTGAGGCAAGTCCGATAACTGAATTCAAACTCGAATGTCAGCATTTTCCTAAGTCCTCAGTGATGCTTTCATTATTTAATGCTCTAATCTTGCGTCGTGCCAAAGTTATCCAAATTGAAGAGTCATGCGAGCACGACAGTGAGCGTATATTTCTGCCTTGTATTTCTGTACCAAGTGAGATCTTTATGTGTGATGCATTAGAGGTCCTGAACATACGCGGAGGAAGATTTGATGTTCATTTTCCAGAGTTTGTCAGATGTCAGAATTTCAAGGTACTCCATCTTAACTTTTTTACAGCTTCTAATGAAACTGGAGTTGTGAATTTAAAGTTTGGTGATGAAAGCTATCCTACACTTGAAGAATTTGATTTTGGATTATGGAATGCATATAGAGGGTGTGTTTTGCTTAGCATATCTGTTTCTACATTGAAGCGGTTAGTGTTTTGTAGCATTGCTTCACCTAAGGGTATGAGGATGACATTCTTACTCCACATCTTGAAACACTTGGAGTTTATGGAATGATTGATACTTGTGGGTAAGAATATTTAATGGATGGATGTAGTTGAACTGAATTTTCGCAGTTGTCAATCTTTGATTTCAACGGTTATTGGATGGTTTACGGAATCACAATGGTGCATGAGTCTCTTAATCCCTATAAGTAATGTCAAAGAACTTGTTTATGATGTATCTTGTACAATGGATTTGCTTGCCACTTTTCTTTACTTTCCCAATTTGATGCACATGACTCTAACAAATTGTCATGGGTATTAAACCCGCTATTTTCTTCATTGTGCACAAAATTCGGAAATGTTTTTTTATGATACTGGTTGTATCATGTCTTTCTTAGACTCTGAAGATGGTGTACCTCTGTGTTTTTCTCAGTCTCGGAGTTATACTGAAATACATCAAGAAAGATTTTGGAGTGGCGGATGAAGGTTTTGTGTTTACAATTGTGAGTTTTTTCTTGCAACAAGTAGAAATGCTAGAGAAGGTTATTGTAGAGCATCCATTCACCACGGTTCCATTCGATTCAACTTCGAAGAAGTTAAGGGATATGAACCGGCCGTCGAAGAAGTGTGTGATCGAAATTCATGATGATAATGAAGAAATGTAGTTCGGGAGCAATCAATAATGTTTCTATTACCTTTATCTTTTTGATTTGTAAATAAGAAGTTTGAATTCATGTTCTCGGATTGATTTTATATAACAATACTCTTATATTTTTTATCAAAGTACTCTTATGTTTTGTATGATGAATCAATTTCTTCAGGTTTTTTTGCTTCTCCAAAAATTAATAGTATTTAAGTTAAAGTACACAAATAAAAAACAGACATCATGCATAGTAGATACAAAATTTTACAAAATAATTACTCGCGTATTTTAATATGAGTTTGGCTGAATTACACAAACTAATTTTGGGTGATATGTGAGTTTTATAAACTCAAATGATTTTTTTAAAACCACTATAAAATGGAGGGAAATATATAAGGGCTCCCTAAACCTTTGAAAAAACAAATGAATGCCAAAGTACATCCAAACACCTACAAAATGTGAAGGCATATAGAAGAGTTTAAAACTTTTGAAGTATGATAATTTTTTCAAAAGAATAAAAAAATAATAAGAAAGTACATCCTTATAATTCAACTAATTATTCTTAAACCTAAATCTCAAAATTTATTAGATAATTGCAAAGTAAAACTCAAGGCGGCAGGGCCGGTCCAGAGTATTTTGAGACCCGGGTGTGAAAATTAAATTCTAGGCCCTTATAATAAAAACAATGATAATATTATTAATTGATTAAGAATAAAATATATTGGGATTCCATGTAGTCTTATTCAAAAGATTAAAAATTAGTAAGATAATTATTTTAAATTTTAAAAGGCCCAAGTTCAAAAAAGAAAATGCCCTACAAGAAAATTAAAAGACCCAAATTTAAAGAGAAAAAAGCCCTTCACAAAATAATTTCAATCATTACATATTTAAAAAAATTAAAAAATATACAAATATAACATCTAAATACTTTTTTTGGCCCCCTTAAGTTTTAGGGGCCTGTGCGGGAGCACAGCCCGCACTGCACCAGGCGTGGCTCTGTGCGGCACCAAGATAGGTGTGAATCCATACTAATTAGTTCTAAGAGACTGTATCCCCCATTTATCCATATTCAACAAACCTTGATTATTTGGAGGCGATATTGTTTTGAGATTTGCAACAGTGAGCTGAGGTGTGGAAGTGGTCTTGTTTGCAGTGGAAGGAAACCTAGGCCGACAAGCTCCTTAACAAAATTTGAGACTGCAAGTAAAGGTCTAACGCTAAAAATGTTAAACACATAGTCCAAGGTTGCATGTTGGAATATGTTAAGATCGGGGGCATTGTCTTAAAAAATGAAGAAGTTCCTATCTTTCCATATAAACCAGCTATAATATGAAACATACTAGTATGCAGTTTAGTGTTGCCATGATATGACAAGTAAAAAGATAACCTATCCCACAAAGTGGGGAATTGCTGGTCTGATATACCAACTATGAATAACCAATTTGATCACCAATAATTTTGTTACATTTATTATTTAAATTAAAAATTTCAACTTTTAGAAAATAAATGTTCAACCCATAATAGCTGGAACCCTGTTAAGAATACTGTTATTGCCACCTTGTTGAAGTGCTAACTTAGTTGGGAAGTCAGCCCTGGTTTCCCTGTCTAAGGGTATGTGAAATCTTGACTTTGATTGCAGTTCTTGCCTCCTCACAGTAGTTGAAGAGCTTCCAGTGAGCGGTAATCGGGTTCAAAATCATTGAGATACCATTGAGGAAGTCAGACTCAGTGATAAATCCCAGTTGGTAGAAACCATAGCCAAATTCAAATCCTCCTCTAATGGCCTTCATCTCTACTTCAAGAGGAGAGGAAGCTGTTGAGTAATCTAATTTTGCAGAGACATTTTCTCCTTGTTCATCTCTCAAAATCATTCCAATTCCACAATGATGCCCATCCCAGACTGCATCAACATTAATCTTAAACCCAAAATTTGGTCTGCAGCATGTAACTGTCCTAAGTCTAGGTTTCTGTGGTTTGGTTAAATCTCTTTATCAATCTCAGTCACTACATAAATGGGATTGTCAGATAGGGAGTAAAAAATAAGGGATTTGATTTTTGCTATGATGTGAGATCTCACTGGTCTGATTTCCTAAAAAATGATCCTATTTCTCACCTTCCACAGACTCCAATAAATTATCATCCGTGTTTAATCTCATTTTTTTGAGGAAATATTTAAATATTCTAATTTGGGCGGTTTGACGCCCAAATATGTCCGCAAAATTTCCTCCAGCAAAATAAAATAAAATAAAATATATTTCTATAATTTAAAAATTAGCATTTCCTAAATCAAAAAACCCATATCTAATCTTATTAACTTATACTAGCATGGTGGACCACGTGTTGCACGATGTGTTAGAAGCAATTTGAATAATGTAAAGTGTACTATTCTGTCTGAACAAAAGTTGCCTGACTTTTTCAGATTGCTCAAAACTATTTTTTACAAATTAATATATTTATTTATGTTAATCGTGTATAATGAAGTGTTGATATTGTAAAAATAAACATTAAAATGAATCGAAAAAGATATGATGTGATAATATTTGATTGATAATGCTTTTTTTTTTGAAATATTTGATTGATAATGTAATAGAATTTAAACGTTGAAAATAATTTATTTTGACTAAATGAATTGTAACTTTTGCATATTTTAGTATCTATAGATAGATATATTTTAAATATATAGAGGTTTCATGTCTTTTTCTTAGAATTATAGAATTTATATCCTCTTCATCACAAAATGACACATCATCTTCTTCCGTTTCCTAATTTTACTAACTGATTAAATTTAATTATTTATCTAACACATATTATTTAAGGTGACCATGACCATATATTTAACTGAGCTACATTGAACTGAAAAAAAAAAATGAAATGATTGAATTGAATTGGACTAAAAATAAATGGAACTGAACTACAAAAATTGTAATGAACTTAATTGAATTGAACTGACCTTAAATTATTTTAAAGATTTTAAAAAATCATTCTACATGGTAGAAATATAAAAACTATTAACATAATAATTAATCTATTGAATTATACTGAAATGAACTAAAGTTAACTGAATTGAACTGACTGAACTTAACTGTAAAAGAAAATAATCCATGAAAATATTTCATATTCCAAGTAAGAAGAACACATTATTATATAAATATTATTATTATAACTGGTACATACAAAATAGGGAATCCACTTTTCTCTTTGCCTATAGTCAATTAATTAGTTTCGAAGATCTTTGAATAATCATCTTTCATACCACCTTCATTTTGTCTGAAAATAATTGCAACAAGAAATAGAAGCCTGGTAAGTGTGTCTGATATATCTACAATACAATATTAGTCAAAACATAAGAAAGTCATAATGTAAATTTAATTTGTAATATATAGGACCAAAGACATACCCAATATGCATGAGAAATCTTTTAAAGGGAGAAGGATTTAAAAAGAACGGGCCTTCAAATTCATAAGTTTAAGGAGCGTGATCGCCACTTGCAACAAAAATCCTGCACAAAACAACCGAAAACATGATTAATATATATAACCTAGAAGAAACATGAGCAATGTAAATATAATTCTCAAATTTTTGATTTCAGTGATCATGACTTGTTTTTTCATGAGAATAGGCTAAGCAATAAAATGTAATTATATAGTAGAGTGACTCACATTATATAGTTTGACATCATAAAATGTACAATATTTTGCTACCATAATGTATACTGTGTAATATATTATATCATATGGTGTGTACAGTAAAAGGAGAAAACATATATGCAATAAAGTTTAGTTTAAATTAAATTGGAAAGTAAATCATTGCAATAGGTATTACCACACGATGTTAGGTTGGTGATAGTCCAAATCCTGTTACGTATATATCCAACAAATTAAACAATATATTAGTGTATATATATGGTAATTATACTACATGCTTGTTTGAAAGAAAATTTATGATATAGTACATTATGAAATAATCAATTTTAGTCACACGTTAATTATAACACATGGTAATTATCTTACCACACGATAGCTCATACATACATTACACGGAAATTATATATGGTACATTGTGGCAATTTTAGTTTTTTCTTTTTAAGCGTCAATGTCTAAATATATGGTGACATTCGGCGGCTATATTCTTGTGCCGTAACAACTCCACCAGCATACGCCATAGTTTTGAATATATAAATATTAATATATTTACTGGAGCAATAACTCTATTAGTTCTCTTTAGAATCAGTGAAATTTCCTATATTGAATAATTGTATCTCATATTTTAACAATCGTATAATGAAGAATCAGATAACTTTTATGAATTAAAAATAAATACTTTATGAAAATAAATCAAGATACAGTGTACCATTATTTAAATAAGTATTTTGTGCTTCCTATAAAGAGTTGGTCTCTGGAGTGACCGTCTATATTATAGTTATAATATAGACTAAGGACTACATTAAAATATGGAAGGAAAGAGGTCCTTATTTGCAAAATTTGAAAAAGTATTGTTCACGTACACTGTTCACCGGTACTGTTCACGCAAAAAATATGTACTCAAATCAGCTAATATTTCATATTAAAAGCTACAGTTTTCAAAGTAAAACACCCATATTTCATAAACGAAAGTATTTTAGACTAAAATATTATTTTTTCAAAGTAAAAGCATGAAATTTCATGAATGAACATACAGAAAATTAAAAGATCAAGTTTTTAAAGGTAAAACATGAGATTTCACAAAAAGTAAAAAGAAGCAGATCAAAAGGTCAAGTTTTCAAGTTAAATACAGTAATTCATAAAATTGAAAATGTGAATAGTCACTTTAACACTGACAGAATTCACATTAAAAGTTACAGTTTTCATACTAAACAATCAAGTTTTCATAAATATGAAAACGTACAGTTTGTACACTAAAATCAATATATTTCAGGCAAACTAAGATCAATATATTTCAGACTAAAAAACAAAGTTTCACAATTTTCATAGTTTTCAGACTAAACAATCAAGTTACACAATCAAAGTTTCACCATTGTATTCAAACAATCAAGTTGCACCATAGTTTTCAGGCTAAATAATCAAGTTTCACACTCACCACAGTTTTCAGCCTAAACAATCAAGTTTCCACAATCACCACAATTTTCAAACTAAATAATCAAGTTTCCACAATCCCCACAGTATTCAGACTAGACAATCAAGTTTCACCACAGTTTTTCAGACGTGAATAGTCACTTTAAAACTGACAAGATTCACATTAAAAGCTACAGTTTTCACACTAAACAATCAAGTTTTCATAAATATTAAAATCAACAACCTAAATCAAGCAGTTCATAAAACCAGTTCAATATCCTATAAGAAACTGAACACAAATCGGCTATTCACTCAAACAGAAGGAAAGGAAAACAACTAGTGTGTTGTAATCACTCACAGCGGCTCCATTTTCGGCAGCATCGAGAGCAATATCGTCATCGATTGAAGAATGAAGGACGAGATTGCGTCGGATTGCGCCGGAGATCGATTGAAGAATGAACGTCGGATTACAATCGATTGAAGAATGAACGTCAGATTGCGTTGGATTGCGCCGGAGATCGCCGGAATAATGACGGTTGGGTGACGGAGATTGGATCGCCGATGAGGTTTTGGAATGAATTGGGGGAAAAGTTTGAGAGCCGATTGGGATTGGGATCTAGAATGAAGTGGGCCAAAAAATAAAAGAAAATAACTATATATATTTGTGAGATAAGTTTTGGAATTCACAGAAAAAGGACCCGCTCAAATGTAAATTGCAAATAAGGAGTCGCGTCCAATTTTAATTGCAAAAAGAGACCGTCTATATTATTGCTATAATATAGACGGTCTATTCCAAGACTAATATTCGTATAAAAAACATATTTTGAGTAATTGAATTTAATCATTTGTGTAAATGTATATTTTGAACAGTTTTATGAAGATGCAAATGGGTAAGTTTAAAATAATTTGATATGGTATTTTGGATTATAATTACAAAAACTCAAACATCAATTTTAATAGATATTATCTTTACACGACATTTGATAGATATTTATTTTTTTAACAGTTAGATAATAATTGTCACATTAAAGGTAGTAAATAATGAAATTATTTCTTACCCTATAAATTTAGAAATTGTTTTTTTGAAGCATATTCTGTATATGGTAAATATCTTTCACCATACTATGCATGATATAATCCTTCATATTTAGAAACTATTCAATCGATCATAGATAAATATTTTGAATACTATATTTATATCTATTTTATAATATGAGACTGTCTCATCATAACATGGACTAGTTTATTTGGTCCATTTATGTTTTGCCATCTTTAATACTGCGTTATTTCTACGGACCAAAAGTTCGGATTGTAATTTCTTGCTTTTTTATGTATGGTTCAAGATTTGTTTTATGAGATGATTTTTGCAGAAATCATAGTATTTTCAGTGTTACAATATTAATGCTAATTCGCATGGAATTCTTGAGCAAATAGATTGCGTCGCATCATTGAGCATCGAAGCGGGGAGAGGCTCTGGATATGTTGCTTCTTATTCTACAGGTTTTGTGAAATTATAGATGTGATTTTGAATTTTGTTATTTGAACTAGGCAAATGAAGAAGTCACAACTACTGACATGACTTCCTTCCCTCCTTGTCTGTATATGTTTATGTATAGTCTAGGTGTTTGATTTACCTTTTCTTTTCTGACAGGACTTGGTAAGTTAGATTACCATGCTTAATCATGGTTCACAACGATCATTTTCTTAATCATGCTCTTCATTAAGTTATGGATGGAGTTTGCTTGTATTACTTATTTTCAGAACTGAATTGCTAAGAATGTGAATAACATGTTATCAGATGATTACAATATTTTTTGGCGAAATTACATTTTGATTGCAGATTAGGGCAAATGTAAATTATTCGGCATCACCAGTTTAGAAGGAGGGCTAATAGGATGGCAGATGTAAAGCAAACTCGCGAAAAATTCCGCTGCATGGAAAACAGCACTAGCAAGATCTTCACCAGGAGATGTTTGGTCATGACATGCATATGCTTTGATTTTATGAATCTCCATATATTAAAAGTATGTGCTTCAGCTCATTACATCTTGATAGTTCGAAATCAAGACTGAATAGCGTTTGTATCCAGGTTGAAGTTGTCGGATTCTGTCATTCTTCCATTAGTAAACTGCTTCTTCTCTTTGGTGAACAGCCAAGGTATTAGGTATATATTTTTTCATACACATTGCTTGGCTGTCCTTTGGTTTTTAAATCTATTCAAACTTTTATACAGGTCATGAGAAAGGCTTGTGAAACATGACAAGCTAGCTTGATTCCTTGAAGCTGTGAGTTCCTTTTACATGAAAAAAAACAAGACATCTTCTGTCCTTAAGGGTTTATAATTGATTGCTCGGAATTTCTCCGTTAATCAGATTGATCCGCGATATCGCTATAACCAGCAATAAGCAATTGTTCACATCAACTAGATTCAGAAGAGCTGTTATCATTGCCCCCTAGTAGATCAGGAAATTATTGGATCATGTATTCATGTAAACTATGTAAAGGATGATTCAAATTTGAAAATATTGTTCCAGAATCAGGAAATTCAAAAATTAAATCATCCATAAATTTACATATCTAGAAACTGAAACATTCAGAAGCTAATTATGGCTTTGGACTTGTAATTAACTTTTCTGAAATTTACAGTTTCCTATGATCGTAATCATACCAATCTTGGAAGGTGTTTGGTATGTCCTTCTTTTTTGCCTGAAATCTTTGTGGGATGGCTGTCGGAGCTCCTGTTTGTCTGTTGAATCCTCTTGAACAAACTTTACCTGAAACAATTGAATGAATAAAATAACGTGTAAATTTTAGGAGAGGGAGAGAGTAACATTACCTTTCCAGAAACAGTATTGAATCTCCAACAAAGACATTCCTGAATTACAATATCATAAAAAGAATATTATAAACATAGTTTGCATTGAATTTGTAACACATTATTTAGAGCCAACCTTTGTATATAGAAGCAGTGGTGGATGCGCAATATAATGGTACTCTTTCCAGCCCTTCCAAGTCTTCTCTCCTAACTGTAACAGGGCTTTTCCCCGTTATTTCATCCGCAAACACCTTGTAATTTTCAAAACAAATTTCACTTGTTTACCATTTTTAAAATATAGCCTATTAATGAATGTTTGAATTCATCAATTACCTCGTTACTTTGGAAATATGTACCCTTTAGTGGAAAGTTTTTATTCACGGCCGTTCGGCTTGGAATCTGCAAAGTCAAATAAAAAGAATTCGCAAGTGAATAAAATAAATATAAACTATATGTATAAGCTCATGCTAGCCTCTCTAGTTACCATTATCGTTCCTCTAAGATCTTTATCTTGGATCTTTTTCTGATTTCCAGCTGAAGAATCAATATATATGAGACTCGGTATAACGAAAACAAGTATTAAACATTTATAGTAAATCTGTACATTCCACTACTTACTTGGTATCGGGATTACCAAAAGGTAATGACATGGATCATCATCTACCCGCTTTTGAAACTAAAATTGCAAAATAAGACTTTAGAAAATACACGTCAAAACATACATAATATCGGACATGAATTGCGTGTGTCGTATACTAATATCCGACACGAGAACATGAAATTTTTAAAGCAATATAAATAAAATAGCACTAAAAAGCCATGTCATATCATATCTTGTGTCGTGTTTGACACTAACACGGAGATACGTCACTATACTGCCATGTCGGATCAACATATTATACATTAAGAATGTATATAAAGACCCCAACATGAGACTAACCTTTGCTAGAAGCGGGTGATCATCCTCAAGCACGTAGCTATACAAGCAAACAAATTGGGATTATACTCGCAATATTCCTTAAAATGAACATTACTTCCAAAATGAATATCATAATATTAAACTTACGCATTATGAATAGCTCGGTACTTGCTTATTACGTTCATCTTCTCGTGAGGAGGAATTGAACCTCCATAGATCAATTCCATTGTTTTCTCCCATCTAAGCCTATCACAGTTTTTCAACAGTGATGCTATCAATTCGTGTTCACCTTGAGCCACCTGGACTTGTATATCATCATCTGAATCATCATTTGATTTTGATTTTGATTTTGATTTTGATTTTGAAGATGACGGATTATCCTCCGACCTACAAAAAGCAGTGATATAATAGGCATATGTTTATATAAAATCATTTGTTTCACCGAAGTTGTTTAATTTTGTTACTAGGGGTTACCTGTGAGCAGATGAACTTGCAAAGTATTTGCACCGGTCTTTAAATGGGCACGCCTTACAGTTCGGATTCTGCTTCGTGCAGAAAACCTGTAAATTTTCATTTTGATGAGAAATAGAAATATTGTTAAACATTAATTTAATTTAATATATCAAGCTATTACCTTGCCGAAAGTTATCACAAGATAATGTAACTGCAACCTGTTTACAGAATAACATAATTTTTTAGTGAGATTTAATGATATATTGTATTAGTAATTAGGTAAAGTGTAAATAGCTAGATAAATCACAATTTCTCCTGATCCAGCATGCGAACATAGGGCCACAAATACTCCTGCGTGTCGTTTGGTGGTGGAAACCTGCGTGAATAAATATGTATATACATCAGAAATCCAAAAACAATCATTAAAAAAATAAAATCATCCAAAAAAGTTAAATTTCTGAATTCTTACTTTTGTAACTGGTGAAATTCGATGCTTAATGGTTGCAGAAAAATCCATTCTAGTCGGGTCGCTACATGATTAACATTTGCATCCACCGGGAAAGCAGGATGACTGAGCTCCAGAAGACTGACGCACTCTATGCTTTTTGTTCCGATTCCATGAATTTGGGATAAAAATTCTCTGCAGGGAAAAAAGAGAGCTGTGACGGTTTCTTAACATTTTATCTGTAAAAAGGAGCATGTGTGCACATACTTGACAATACGATCACTTGCATTTCGTAGCCATTCAAGATCCAGGTCATGGAAAATCTCGTAGGTATTCTCCAAGAGTGACTAAGCACAAGCAGAAGAAATGTGAAGAAAACTGGAAACAAGAAGAATTTAAACAAAGATGTTTACCTGGATTCTTTCTGCAAGATTCTTTTGCTGACCCCGATCCTTTATTGCCTCAGCGATATCTTCCTCGGTAGCCATTCGAACGGCATTCCAATCGACTGAGTTCTTTCTCATGATTGGTCTCGGCTCTGTTTGGGTGCACTCTCTTCTGATCTTGCCCCAATAAGCCCTCTTCCGTCGTCTTACTTTCCTAAGCTTCTTTTCTTCCTCCTCCGAAAGCTTTTCTTCTTCAGTTCTCTTCGTTTTCCTATTCGTGGAAGAAGGGTACTGTCGAATGGATTCAGGGTCTTTTGCAGCAGGATATTTTGACCTCAAACTCATGAAAGCGGACCTGCAATTTTATTTTTATTTTTTTTGTAAATATTACGATTGCATTACTAAAACAACTAGATTAATTAGTTAAGAACGTCATACCCCGAAAGCACATCGCTGACGTTCTGAGTTAAGAAAACTCCCATGATGGAGTCAAGCACCGAAGAATTCCAATCCAAAGATTGCTCGTTGCCTAAAAAAGAAGATGCATATGAAAAAAAGATACAAAATCAATACATTAGAGAAGATAAGAGAGAGCATATCAGAAGATACCTCGAAATTGAATCAGACTCAGGATATTAATAAAGGATTCTATAAGCTCGTTAAATTTTTCCGCCTTTTCGCGAAACTTCTCATCATGTGTGGTATTATATATTAAGGCCTCCGACATCTTCTTTTCCGCCTCCCATCTATTCGGATGCACGCCAGCATCTTCCATATCAGCTAACCTATGTACCTCTTGAGTTGTCACGTGGTCCTTGACCACATGTCCTGGTTTTTGCCAATAAAATCATTAGTAAGTAACCTGCTAAACAACACAAGTTTGAGAAATACAAACATTACCTGTTTTAGTCCCGAACACATGAGCTACAAAACTTTCAAAATCTCCAAAACTTTGTAAGTTGGCGAAAGTTTCATGAATAGCAGAATTTAAATGTTGATCTTCATCTGTACTTCCCTTCCTCTTTTCTGAAGAATCTGCATTAATATTCGTGCGTGTAAATGAAAGTTGATGGAGAATAAGTATATATGAAACTTAGATACTAGGGAGGTCATATATGAAGCAGACGTTTTAAAAATGAGGAGTTACTTTAAAATTTAGCAGGAAAAAGTTTGCCATCATAGATTACATTAAATGATTTGTTGCTAAATGATTGGTGTAGTTTTTCAGATCCAACTATTTTACATACATACACTTATTTTTACTCACATTTACACTCAAAATCTTGACCATCAAATCAGATTTATTATTTCTCTCCCGTCAAGTTCAAAATCTCCCACCTCCATATATAATTTATATTCCCCTATTGATTTGAAACCCTATTAAGTATGATCTACAATTTGAAACCTATTAATCCGAGGACATAGAAATTGGGATGAATAAGAGAATCATCAAGAGTATTGCACATTTTCCCCAACAAATACTAATTAATGGTTGCAAACAGTAGAAACATTTTATGCATATATTAATCAATGAGCACAAAAAAATACCAAATCTGCATGCAGTCAATTAATAAAGAAAGTTCGCATCCTTCCATCATTTTATTTTAACAACGCTTTTTTGCATAAAGTATTTACTGAGTTTGAGAAAACAAAACACAAAAATTACCTTTTTCAGTCCGGAGCATATCAGGTACAAAACTATCAAAATCTCCAGAACTTGACAAGTTGGCTTCTAAGTTGGCGAAAATTTCACGAATAACAGAAGAATTTAGATTTTCATGTGTGCTCCTCTTCCTCTTTTCTCCGGAAGCAGAAGTTTCTGCATCTGCATTGATATACAAGTGTACTGTTAAGTATGAAAGTTGCTGGAGAATAACACTGTCAATATCTTGAAAGGTTTACCTGTGTTATTTTCCTGGATGCAGCCGGTGGGAGTCATCTTGAAAGCTTTATCTGAGGTGGGATTCATCTTGAAAGCTTTATCCGAGCTTTGTTAATTAATTTACAGGATTGTTGAGAGAAAGATAGAGTGAAATATATTTCTTTTGAGTGGGGAGTGGGGAAATAATGATTATGATGATGAACACTGCAGGTGGGAGTTACGTATTTTGTTGCAACCGCCGGTGCAGGTCTAATCACATTAAACTAGTAACCGCCGGTGCAGTTTTAATTATATTAAACTGCCTTTAAATTTTGTTCCTTCCTTATTATTAATTAGTCATGTAAAGCTATAAAATCAAATAAAAAATTGAAGTTTTATGGTGGTACAAAATTTTCACGTTGTCAAATTGCTAATGTACGTATATATTTGATTATTTATATGTTTTGTTTTTTTATTTTATTTCATTTTTACCTAAAATTTTCAAACAAAACATATACTTACAGTTTTTTTAGACAATGTGTGTACCTATACAGTTTGGAGGAGATGGAACTCTTAGTATATAAAAATTTATATGTACAAATATCATATGATTACAGCAAACATAATCAATTTAATTTTTCGTAAAACATTCGAATCAAATAAAATAGTTTTTATTACAATCACCAGAATACTCCATATTATTTATAGTTTTACCAGACATATTAGGTTGCATATGGTAATTATATACTAGCTTTTAATATTTTTTATATTCAAAAAGTAGTGTAACTTTATAAAAATTAATGTATTCATCATCATTGTGTATTGATTGCATTATTTATTTCAGTGATTTCTTATCACCGTAATAACTACAATTCAATGGTAATTTTTACATGTGAAAAAAAAATTCTTGTAACCGTACGATTTCTTTTCTGATCATGCACTAGTTTATAATATTTTTATATTCAAAAAGTAATGTAACGTTTTAAAGATTAATATATTTATCATCATTGTGTATTGATTGCATTAATTATTTAAGTAGTTTTTTGTGACCATGATAACTACAATTCAATGATTATTTTAAAATATGAAAAAAAAACTTCTTGTAACCGTACGGTTTCTTTTCTAGATTATGTATTAGCTTATAAAATAAATTTTTTATAATCAAAAAGCAGTTTAATATTTTAAAAATTAATATATTCATCACCATGTATTGATTGCATTAATTATTTTAGTATTTTCTTGTAACCGTGAAAACTACAATTCAATGATTATTTTAAAATATGAAAAAGAATTTCTTATAACCGTAGGAACTCTTTTCTGATCATGTACTAGTTTATAATATCTTTTATATTTAAAAAGCAGTGTAAAAATATAAAAATTAATATATTTATCATCATTGTGTATTGATTGCATTAATTATTTCAGTGGTTTCTTATCACCGTGATAACTACAATTTAATGATTGTTTTTAAATATGAAAAAAAACTTCTTGTAATCGTAAGATTTCTTTTCTGATCATGCACTAGTTTGTAATATTTTGTGTTCAAAAAGTAGTGTAACATTTCAAAAATTAATATATTTATCATCATTGTGTATTGATTGCATTAATTATTTTAGTGGTTTCTTATAACAGTGATAACTACAATTCAATGATTATTTTTAAATATGAAAAAACAACTTCTTGTAACAGTACGGTTTCTTTTTTAGATCATGTACTAGCTTATAATATAATTTTTATATTAAAAAAGTAGCGTAATATTTTAAAAATTAATATATTTATCATCATTGTGTATTGATTGCATTAATTATTTTAGTGGTTTCTTGCAACCGTGATAACTACAATTCATTGGTTATTTTAAAATATGAAAAAAGTACTTCTTCTAACCGTATGGTTTCTTTTCTGATCATGCACTAGATTAAATATTTTTTATATTAAAAAAGCAGTGTAACATTTTAAAAATGAATATATTTATCATCATTGTATATTGATTGCATTAATTATTTCAGTGGTTTCTTGTCACCATGATAACTACAATTCAATGCTTATTTTAAAATATGAAAAAGGAACTTCTTGTAACCGTATGGTTTCTTTTCTGATCATGTACTAGTTTATAATATTTTTTATATTCAGCAGGCAGTATAATATTTTAAAATTTAATATATTTATCATTGTTGTGTATTGATTGCATTAATTATTTCAGTGGTTTCTTGTCCATGATAACTACAATTCAATGGTTTTTTAAAATTTGAAAAAAAAAATTCTTGTAACCGTACGATTTCTTTTCTGATCATGCACTAGTTTATAATATTTTTATATTCAAAAAGCAGTGTAACATTTTAAAAATTAATATATTTATCATCATTATCATTGTGTATTGGTTGCATTAATTATTCTAGTGGTTTCTTGTCACTGTGTACGTGATAACTACAATTCAATGGTTATTTTTAAATTTGAAAAAAAAACTTCTTGTAACCGTACGATTTCTTTTCTGATCATGCACTAGCTTATAATATTTTTTATATTCAGAAAACAGTGTAACATTTTAAAAATTAATACATTTACCATCATTGTGTATTAATTGCATTAATTATTTTAGTGATTTTTTGTAACCGTGATAACTACAATTCAATGATTTTTTTAAAATATTAAAAAGAAATTTCTTGTAACCCTACGATTTCTTTTCTGATCATCTACTAGCTTATAATATTTTTTATATTCAGAAAGCCGTGTAACTTTTTAAAAATTAATACATTTACCATCATTGTGTATTGATTGCATTAATCATTTTAGTGGTTTCTTGTAACCGTGATAACTACAATTCAATGGTTATTTTAAAATATTATAAAGAAGCTTCTTGTAACCTACGATTTCTTTTCTGATCATGTACCAGCTTATAATAATTTTTATATTCAAAAAACAGTGTAACATTTTAAAAATTAATATATGTATCATCATTGTGTATTGATTGCATTAATTATTTCAGTGGTTTCTTGTCCTCTTGATAACTACAATTTAATGGTTATTTTTAAATATGAAAAAATCTTCTTGTAACCGCACGATTTCTTTTCTAATCATGCACTAGTTTATAATATTTTTATATTCAAAAAGTATGGTAATGTTTTAAAAACAAATACATTTATCATTGTTGTGTATTTGATTGCACTAATTATTTTAGTGGTTTGTTGTAACAGTGATAATGACAATTCAATGGTTATTTTAAAATATGAAAATAGAACTTCTTGTAATCGCAAGGTTTCTTTTTTGATCATGTATTATTTTGTAACATTTTTATATTCAAAAAGTAGTGTAACATTTTAAAAATTAGTTTATTTATCATCATTGTGTATTTGATTGCATTAATCATTTTAGTGGTTTCTTGTAACCGTGATAACTACATTTCAATGGATATTTTTAAATATGAAAAAAGAATTCTTGTAATTGCACGATTTCTTCTCTGATCATGCACTAGTTTATAATTTTTTTATATTCAAAGAGTAGTGTAAAGTTTAAAAATTAATATATTTATCATCACTGCGTATTGATTGCATTAATTATTTTAGTGGTTTCTTGAAACCGTGATAACTACAATTCAATGGTTATTTTAAAATATGAAAAAATAAATTTTTGTAACCGTACGGTTTCTTTTCTGATCATGTACTACCTTAT
This sequence comes from Sherardia arvensis, assembly GCA_948330725.1. NCBI lineage: Eukaryota > Viridiplantae > Streptophyta > Magnoliopsida > Gentianales > Rubiaceae > Sherardia > Sherardia arvensis. Next base: position 31,204,755 of record OX415240.1, read on the forward strand.
AATAATTTTTTTATTCAAAAAGCAGTGTAACATTTTAAAAATTAATACATTTACTAACATTGTGTATTGATTGTGGTTTCTTGTGACCGTGATAACTACAATTCAGTGATTATTTTAAAATATGAAAAAGAAACTTCTTGTTTCTGATCATGTACTAGCTTATAATATTTTTTATATTCAAAATGCGGTGTAACATTTTAAAAATTAATATTAGTATCATCATTGTGTATTGATTGCATTAATTATTTCAGTGGTTTCTTGTCCCCTTGATAACTACAATTCAATGGTTATTTTTAAGTATGAAAAAAAATAACTTCTTGTAACTGTACAATTTCTTTTCTGATAATAAGTATAAATTGAACTCTAACTTTGGGATCTATTTGTGTATTCATAGAATCATAGACATAGAAATTGATCTCTTTTATTTTCTCCTTATTGTACTGTTCTTCTTTTGGAAAATGAAAAGAAGACAAGCCGCACTTCCAACAATGCATAATTCTACACGCAAGTCAAGCAGAGTGAAACTTGCTCCAAAATTTCTGCTTTCGGAAGGTAAATTATATGTGATCATGTTTTCTAATTTTGTTTATAATGTGGCTGATAGAGATGTTTTCTGGGATATAATGTATTGTTACTTAAGATTGTTGCTCTTATCGATCACCGAACACATAAAATCATGCGGTTTAGTCTGGCCTAATTTATAAATAGCATCTAGCTTGTTCATTATGGTGTTGATAAATAGCATCTGGCCATAGTTAGCATCTGTTTTAACTCTTTTTTGTTTTTTGCTATTTATAATTGTTATATTCAATTTTTTTATGGATTAGAATATGGTACATAAGTGAGTTTCTAGATGGAATATAATATCACAAATATATGATTGTTGTATCTTAAAGTACATGTTCGGCCTTTCATATACACAAATCTGATTTCGTTACATATCTCTCCTTTTAGTTTCAGCAAAGGAATCAGCCCCACCTCGCAAAAACAACATTGAAGTAAAAATGACAGAGAAAAACCCAAAAGCGGATACTAGGGAAGAAAAAAATAAACCATCTAAACTGAAGGGAATTCCACTTGCATTGCAGATGCAAGTGAAAAACATTGATTGGGGACACATAACCTGTTCGAATGAACTTGTCAAACTTCCCAGATCTCCGACCGTGGCTGAAATCTTGCACAAATATGAAGAATCCAAGTTGAAGAAAAAATCAAGGTCAAAGTTAGCCAGCAGTGTTGTTCTAGAAATCGTCGACGAGATATGCTGTTTCTTTAACAAAACGTTAAATACAATATTGCTCTATCCACAAGAGCGGCAACAGTATGATGAAGAAGTGAAACTAAATGGTCTGGTCCCTTCAAAAGTGTATGGAGCTGAACATCTTTTGAGGGGATTGCTGTTGTTGCATACAAGCTTGCCAGAAGAAGGCATCAGAGTCAAAAATATTCAAGAGGTTGTGATAGACTTGTGCAGGTTTCTTAACGACGGGTCAAGTTTCCCAGATAATGCCTATTACAAGCCATCAATGAGGGAATCATACCGGAATCATTTTACAAGAAGGAAAAGGTTGCCATACGCAAACACTTTTGAAAGAAAGGTGAAAAAGGAAAAGTTGTAGCACCTCCTTATGACAGTACTAGTATTCATCACTTGTTAAAAGGTTGATGCAACCATCTTATTTTGCATTTCCAAGTTTTTAGAACAGAAATTAAGATCTTTACTTAATGTATATTTTCTTATATTATGAATGAATCATCTGCATCTTGGTTTTTTTAGGTTTTATGTTTTAGGTGAAGTAAATTCAGTTGACCTAACAATGCAGAATCATTTGTAGAACCTCCTCATTTGTACTGTACTTTTTTGTTGAACCTCCTCATTTGTTGGCTCATGAAGTCTCCTGAAAGTTAAAATAAATTCAGTTGCAGTCAATCGGTACTTTTGAAAATGGGTTCATGTTTTGGAGTTCAGTCTTGTAGTCTGATTGCAAATCTTTATGTTAGAGATGGATTTTTCTAACCAATCAACTTTGTAGTATATAATTTCATTATATCCATCATCATGGTCGATTTTGGTTTATAAACATTGTGGCTTTTTACCATTCTTTTCTAAGATTTTAAGCTTCCTCTCCTATTTCTTAATTTTAGTAGAAACCCTTTTATATCACAATGGATATTTTCAATTCTGCAGTCTTCTGAATATTAATGAAAGAATGGTCTCTTGTATGGTTGAGAAGTAAGTATATATAACATAGCAAATGAAAGAATCTCTGCTTGTTACTGGAATTTTAAATTGTGATCTAAAACAATCCTCTTGGTTTTTGAAATCTGATATAATATATTTGTATATTCAAGACAGAATTCTTGCTGCCTCAAATTGAACTTGAAGTGAATTTGTTGACAGAAAATGGAGTTGTTAGGAAATGGTTAGTTAAGTTTAATGAAAAACAACTGATTAGTTGTCGACTAATTTACAAATATATTTTGCAACCTTGATATCATATTTGTCTAAAATATTATTTAAATTCATGCTTAACTATTTAATTAATCATTTTGTCGAACATCAACATTTTGGTTAACTCGTTTTTAATGCATTTTGATATTTGCAAATTCTCTAGAAAATCCGATTTTCCTAAGTGTTATGGAACTACCACTATATATTTAAAGTCAAGTGATACTATTTTATGTTAAAACATTGATAGTATCAAAGTGAACATATAATAAAACATGTTTTAATGTAAAAATTTATGAATTTACATTAAAACATTAATAAAATTCAAATAACAAATTTTACAGTTCAAATTAAAAGGTACACTTTATAAGTTAAAACGTATAAACACTCTTATGAAAAGTCAGGAAAGTTGGACTTTCATGAGATTTTCTCTTTGATATTTGTTATATTTAAAAATGTTATGGAATATACCACATATAAAACAACGCTTTGACATAAATTACTACACGGGAATCCGAAAGCATCAAACAAATTACTACTATAAAGCCCTGTCAAATTATTTTCCAAAAAGAAATATAGTCATGTCAAGTTCAGATTATTGAAAAATAATTTCAATTAAATTGATTTCAATTCAGTAAATTTAATCTCAATTCAGTTAAATTAATCTCAGTTAAACTAAACAAATCTCAGTTCAATTAAATTAATTTCAATTCAGTTAAATTAATCTCAGTTCAACTGGAATAAACTGAGATTAATTTGATTCAATAAAATAAATACTTTAAATTTATTTCAATTGGATACAAAATATAACGATTTAAGCCTGTTTGCCGGAGTTTATAAGAACAGTTCAGTCCAGTCCAGTTCAGTACAATTCAACTCATCCCAGTTTAATTCAATTCAGTTCAGTTCAGTTCAATCAACATATAATTTGATACAATTCAGGTAAATTTAGACATGCTGATTTTATTTGTAAATGCATTAATTTTTACTTCAGTTCAATTAAGTCCAGTTCAATTCAGTTTAGTTTAATTCAGTTCAATCAAAATATAATTTGATAAAATTCAAGTAAATTTAGACATGCTGATTCAATTTTTAATACATTAACTTTCACTTCAGTTCAATTCAGTCTAGTTCAATTCGATTCAGTTTAGTTCAATTTAGTGAAAATATAATTTGATTAAATTCAGTTGAATTTAGACATACTAATTCTATTTTTGAATTCCTTAATTTTCATTTCAGTTTAGTAAGAAATAAGCTCAAGCAGACCACCCCTTAGGCCCTATTTTGTGGACCTTATCAGTAGTACAGTTCAATTTAATTCAGTTAAGTTCAATTTAGTGAAAATATATTTTGAACAAATTCAAGTAAAATTAGACATACTGATTCTATTATTAATACATTAATTTTCACTTAAGTAAAATTAAATTCAACATGAAATAAGTTCGGGCAAATAAGCTCTTATTTTATACATAATATTCTCTTTTCAGTTAAATTAATCTCAGTTCAACCAGAAAAATCTTAGTTCAGTTAAATTAATCTCAGTTAATTTAAATTAATCCCAGTTAAACTAAACAAATCTCAATTAAATTAAATTAATCTCAATTAAATCAATTTCAACCCAATTTTACAGGATCTAATATATGTAATAGCACATTTTGACTTTGATAGTTTTGGTACTCATAATCTCTTACTACCTCAATAAATTAATGATTGTTTCTTGTAGATAGTTGCATGCTATCTAATTGAATTATCTATAATGACAAAAATCCAATGAATTCGTTCAGTATACTATGGCACAATATGTAGTTTAATTGCGCTCTTTTCATTATAATTTGTTTTATTTGGTGCATTTCTTCAAACTGGATGATTTTTACCTGTTAATTTTGTTTGCTCAATGCATGTCGATTATTTTTTATTTTTTTGAGGAAAGGATAAAATTTTATTAAACATTACGGGAATTTACATTACAAAGTCTCGTACCTAATTTAATAGCTAGATTATGTTCTATCATAAGATTACTTCTATGTATCTTAATAATTCGAAATTCTAACATGGATTTTAGCAGTAAACTGATACTAGAAACTATGGACTTTATCTCCAGAGATGATCTCCCAAGATCTGTTATCGAGTCTGCCAAGATTATTGAATCTGTGACAATGTTAAGTCGACGACATCCTTGTCTGCATGCGGATTTTAAAGCCCTCCAGCAAGCTTCCGCTTCAGTTTGAAGTGGTGACACTGCCGTGAAGAAATCTGTTCCTTGTGTGTGAAGATCCTTCGGCCAGCCAGGTTTCCATAATCTCCAACCTCCTGTGCCAAGCATTTCAGCTTTCCTGAAAGATCCATCAAAGCTAAGGACGCATGCTTCCTTAAGTACGCTCTCCACTTCTCCATCTTTGATGCTATCAACTGTAATGCTACCTTTGGCAGTCTTTCCCCCTGAGTTAGTTGTATCAGTAGACCTGACTACATCTGTTCTTGCTCTCCCTCTACTTAGCATGATCTGGCACTCAGCCTTTGCTTGTTCCCAACACCAGTTTGGTGATTGTAGCGCCTGATGAAAGACCTGATGATTTCTCTGTTTCCATATCTGCCATAGAATAGCTATAGATTTCACAATCTCTTCTTGTGTATTCATGGTGATGAGTTGGAAGAACCATGTAGTGAAAGAGGTGCCTGATCCTTATGTTGTGATTCCAGCCTCTCTCCAAATCCTTTCTGCTTCTGGACAGGCCAGGAACAAATGTGTCTCATCCTCCATATAAGAAGAGCATCTACTGCAGTATGCTATTGTCTGACAGCTTCCTTTTTTGCCTGTTCTTTTGTGTTGGTAAACATTCCAGTACTGCCTTCCACAGGAATGTTAACATTTTGTGGGGCACATTTAGATTCCAGAACTTAGACCAAAATTTCCTGGCTTGTTCTGAAACTCTGATGTGATGTATTCCACCTTGGGCTTGACTCATTGCAACATGATATCCCTTTTTTGTGCTGTATTTCCCATGGTGCTCCACCTCCAAAAAGGAATGTCTTTCTCATTTGCATTTATATGAAGTGTCATGATATGAGGGATAACCTGGCTCGGAAAAATGTTCCTTATGAGTGGCATCCTCCATGTATTAGACTGTTGATCTATCAGGTACTCTACTCTGAGATTTGTATGAGTAGATACAAGTGCAGAGTTCTGAATGGGATTTGCAATGGATGGAATCCAATTATCATGAATCTTAATTATCCTTCCCATTTTCCACTCTCCATTGTAAGTTGTTGGTTATTAGATCAGCTTCTCAAATTATAGATTTCCAGTCCCATGAATCACCAGGCTTCACTATTACTGTCCTGATGGAGTCATTTCTCAAATATTTAGCCTTGTATGTCTGACAGAGTAAAGAAGAGCCTCCCTTTAAAATGTGCCGGGCATGTTTTGCTTGGAGAGAGCTTTATTTAAGCTCACTGATGACCTGAGACCTAGGCCTCCTTCATGCTTTGACTTACAAACCTGATTCCAAGCCTTCCAATGTACTGATCTCCCACTTAATGAACCTCCCCATATGAACTGTGATGTCATTGCATCTAACTTCTTTAGAATGTTTACAGGAATTCTGAAAATCCCCAATGGATAGACAGCTAAAGATTGCATGACATGTTTTGCCAGAGTCAGTCTGCCAGAGAAGTTTAGGAGCTTGACCTTCCAAGATTCATATTTTTGCTTTACTTTCCAGATTAAAGACTGAAAAATCTGTGACTTCCTCTGATCAAAAATGACATTTGTTCCCAGATATGTTCCACCAATACCCTCTCTATGTATGTTCATTCTTTGCCTTATGGACAATTGCAGGTTGACTAGAGTATTAGGGCTAAATTTCATGGCACACTTACCATGATTTAATTGTTGACCAGAGAATGTGACATAATCTTTCAGTATGGCTGCCAGATCTTCCACTGCCCGCTGTGTGCATTTGATAAAAAGAATACAATCATCTGCATACATTATATGTGAGATCACAGGACCCCTTCTTGAAACCTGAACTCCTAGGGTTGTGTTCTGAAGCATCTTCCTTTTCATGTAGACATGTATTGCTGGCATATGATGAATAAGTATGGAGATAAAGGGCAGCCCTGTCTTAGACCTTTGTTAGGAGAGAAAGTCTGTCCAACCTCACCATTTACCTTTATTTGATAGGTGACTGTCTGGACAGAATGCATGATCAGGTCTATAAGAGAATGTGGTAATAGAATGTGTCTAAGAGCTGCCTCCAGAAAATTCCATGAAACCCTATCATATGCCTTACTCATGTCCAATTTTATTGCAGCCACTCCCACTTTCCCTCTTTTGTGTTTCCTCATATATTCCATTACCTCATGAGCTAGCAAAATACTTTCAGAAATGTTCCTCCCATGTACAAAGCCATGTTAGTTATCAAAAATTATTGATCCAATGTGTTTCTTCAGCCTGATTGCTATCATCTTTGCTAGGATTTTATACTTGACATTGCAGAGAGATATAGGCCTGAAGTCTGAAGGTGTTTTAGGCATCTTTACCTTAGGAATGAGAATGATTTGGGTGCAGTTCCAATCCATGGGGAATTCATTGGTTTGTGTGATATGAAGGATGGCTGAGTTTACTGAATCTCCCACTATATTCCAGTATTGCTTATAAAAGCCAACTGGAATATCATGTTCTCCAGGAGCTCCCCAAGATTTCATACATTTAACAGCCTCCCACACATGTGTTTTATTGAAAGGTGCACTCAATTATTGAACTTGGGAAGGAGTTAGAACCTGTTCATTCGCTTGCATGAATTCTTGAACAGTGTGTGCAGGCAAAGCTTCAGAGTATGGTACTTGTGGATAGACATAAACTTCTTTTATGTGATCATTGAGGATTTGGACAATCTTGTTATTCTCTGTGTTCCAAACTTCATTGGCATCTAGGATACCTTGAATAGTATTGACTTGTTTACTCCTGGTAGCCCAACTATGGAAGAATTTGGTATTCTTCTCCCCAAAAGCCATCCAATTGATTTTTGCTCTTTGCTGCCAGTATTCAGATTGCCTTTGCTCCAGCTCTTTCTTCTGTGTGATTAGGCTCTTAATCTGGTAATGATTTTGGTGCAGACCTGAGCCTGCATGTGCTTTCTCTATCTGGTCTGCTACTTCCTTAATTTTCCTATCCATCTGACCAAAAGCTCTTCCGTGCCAGTTGCACAAATGATTTAATGCCACACTGAGTTTATTGGTTAGCATCTCCACAGTGTTCAAGTTTCCGAGGTTCTGCAAATTCCATTCTCTAGTTATGATCTGATTAGGAGCTTCCATTTGTATCCACATTGCCTCAAATCTTTTGGTGCTCCTAATTCTTCTATTCTGTGGTTGTAACTCTAGCAGTATAGGACTGTGATCAGACTCAGTAAAAGGTAAATTATTCACCTTTGCAGATGGCCATAAACTCCCCCACTCTTTATTAGCAAAAGCCTTATCTAGTCTTTCTATTATTGTATGAGGAGGATCCTGATTGTTAGTCCATGTGAACCAAAGACCTTTAGAGCTTACCTCTTGTAGTTGATGCTTGAAAATGAGCTTATGTAATTCTGAATTCAGATGAGATGGAACTGGGGAGCCTCCTCTCTTGTCCCTTTGATCCAGAATCTGGTTAAAATCTCCTACAACTATAGTTGGAAAACTATTGAAGTACTGCAAAGATGATAATACATTCCAAAATAGAGGACTTTCTGAAGCAGATGGTGGCCCATAAACAACTAACAGGCACCATTACTGGCCATTTGCAGTAGAAACCAAACAAACTAAGTAGTTGCTATGAACCTGCTCAACTACTAATTCTACATTTTCTGCCCAAAAGAGAGCTAAACCCCAGATCTACCAGCTGCACTAACTATTCTAGCATTTCTAAAATTAGAGTTTTCCGGCCAACGAGCAAAAGCATTCTCATTGGCTTTAGTTTCTAACAAACAAAAGATACCAGGCCTATATCTATGTAGCAGCTGATTTGAAGAGTCCAGAAGACTCAGCATAATATAGTTGGTTATTTTGTAGAATTCATCATGTTTAAACATACTGATGTTTAAACACTTGCTCCAACAGAATCAGAAACCGAGCAAGAGTGTTGAAGATGAAATACAACTCATATGCAATCAAAGAAGATATTCGAGCAAATCAAGATTATAATTGAAGATTGATTTTATGCTGATTTGATTAGCTAGAGAATATATGATAGAGTTGTATATTAGTCAGGTTTAGTCTCAAATAAGGAAAGATTATATTTCCTCAGATTAGCTATAGAAGTAGAGTATAGTTAGGAGACTACTTGTAGTTGTGATTAGCTGGACGAGCGGATCAGCATTGCCGAAATGGAAGGATCGAGAAGATCAAGACGGCATCACAGCAATGGACTATAAATATACAGAGAAGCTGCGACAACAGATGATCCATCTTACAAGAAAGTATTCTGCAGATCAGAATAGCTTTAGAGTTGGAGCAACATATTGGAAGGAGTCCAATAGGCCTTTGCCATCGCCAGGAGTCTGAAATCAGCAAGCCATAATACTTCGGGAGAAGTGGTCAAGACAGCAACGAGGAGTTGTTGACCGGCAGTGAGTGGAACTCACAAATCCACAAAGAAAAGATAAGTCTAAGATAGTTAATTGTTTGAGGAACATTTTAACTAATCTTGGTTATTTTAGTGGATGCTTTTCAGACTGGGCAAGGCCCCACAGAAGTAGGTGTTTATCACCGAACTTCGTAAACAATTATTGTGTTCTTACTTTTAAGTGTTTAAACTGAACTGCATGTTTAAACATACTTGCTAGAATAGAACAATTAGGTAAGAACGTTGTGAAACTGATCGATAGTAAATTTCATTTGGTATCAGAGCTAGTCCACTGAGTTGTACCTTTAACAAGGTCAGTGGAGATCCCTATCGATCATGTCGAACTAGGAGAAGGATGGTTCGTTGTATACACGTGCACCCATGCTGGATAAAAACAACTACGGTTACTGGAAGGAAAGGATGAGGCATTACATTGATGCTCTAGATGAAGAAGCATGGTACTGGCCGGTTGAGAACGAGTGGCAACCAGCCAGACAGCCACCTGTAGCAGGCGCAACCGAAGGTGTTTTGAAAAACAAAGAGGATCTGACCACTCAAGAGAGGAAGGACAAGCGAATTAACAGCAAAACACTCAACTCTATCAACTCTTGTGTTGATCAAGAAGCTTTTCACTTAATTTCAACGTGTTGTACTGCTAAGGATGCATGGGAGAAATTGAAAGCCATCTATGAAGGGGATGCAAAAATGAAACGACAATAAATGCATACAGTAAAGACAACATTTGATACTATGGTTATGCATGATAATGAGACCATTGCTGACTATAATTCAAAGATCAGAGACCTGGTCAATACAGCTCATCAGTTGGGGAAACCGTTCGTTGAAGATGATGTTGTGCAGAAGATATTGAGGTCTCTACCACCAAGGTTCAAAGGAAAGACTATTGCAATGGAAGAGCTACACGATACATCTGAAATGACCGTTGATGAGGTCATGTGAGCACTATCAGCCTTTGAAATGAAGGATTTAGCTACAGTAAGGCAGAATGATCTGGCATTCACTGCAACTACACGAAAAGCAGTTGAACAAAACTCTGTGTCTAAACACAATACTGTGTCTAAACACTCTACCAAAAACAACAATGAAGATATGGACGAGGATGAGCTTGCTCATATATCAAGAAGTTTTGCAAAAGTTCTGAGAAAATCTCAAAATCAAAGAAGTGAAGGAAGAGAGCAAAGTTTAGAAATGAGCAGAAGAATCAACAATGATCAAACAGAACCCAAGCCTGTGTTTAAACATGCTGGTAAAATCCAATGTCGAGAATGTGAAGGTTACTGGCATATTCAATCACAGTGTCCAAGTGGATCATCTAGCAAGAAGGGGAAAGCCTACAATGCCACCTGAAGTGATGGAGAAGAGTCTGATGAAGAGCATGTTAGCAACCATGTAGCTTTCGGTGCAATTACTGTTCAAAGCGACGAAGAAGTTGAAGAAGAAATCTATGTTGCATTTGGTGCTACGGTCGTTTCTGATAGTGAGAGTTTAAACATGAACTCTGAGGATGTTCATGAATCATACGACAAACTCCACAAACTCTGGGTCAGTGTGACTGAACAGAATAAAGTTTTACAGAAAGACAACCACAGCTTGAATGAAGAAGTCGAACAACAACAGATCACCATTGATGCAATGAGAGAAGAGCTGAAGATAGCCCTTGTTTGAGCAGAAGTTGCTGAAGATACCATCATCAAACTTAATAAAGGAACAACAGCCTTGGATGACATTCTTGGCATGGGAAAAATTGATGGAGATCGACATGGGTTAGGATACGACGGAATGGAAGTGACGAACCAGAATAACCAGACAAAAAGGAAGATGGACAAGAAGGTGATTCAACCTAATTCAGGCCAAGTCAGGAAAGAGCAACTTGTTAGAGCTCCAAACAATCTCATCAAAGCTCCTAAGTTTGGACTAGGTTATAAACCTACCTATCACCAGCAGCGAAATATGTTTCAACCATGGTGGGAGGCAACGTGCAATTATTGCCGACGACCAGGACATTACAAGAGGCGCTGTTTTCGTCTTTTAAGAGATTTGATGCAAGCACCAACAAATGGAGCATGTTACAACACTGGAGAAAGTTACAACATGGTGCAACCAGAAAGGGCTCAGCATTCGAAAAAGGTATGGGTTCCTAAAATCAACCACTGCTATGCTGTCCATACTTGTTATAGCTCATATGCCAGAGATGTTTGGTACTTCGATAGTGGTTGTTCTAGACATATGACAGGTACTCCTGAGTTGTTAAGCAATGTTGTTACCTGGACTGGAACAGTAAGATTTGGAGATGGGAAGAAATGTAGAATAACTGGAAAGGGGGAGTTACAAGTCAAGAACTTTCCAGTATTCCAAGACGTACTACTTGTGAATGGACTAAAGGAAAATTTGCTAAGTATTAGCCATCTATGTGATAACAAATTAACAGTCTTGTTTGATGATAAAGTGTGTACAGTCAGAAAAGATGAAAGGGGTGTCCTTATTGGCACTAGATCGTCAGACAACTGCTACATTCTTGATGACTCTGTAAGCTGCCTCAAAGTGAGTGTGGACGACAATCTTTTGTGGCACAAGATGCTGGGTCATGCAAATCTGAAAACATTGTCTAAGGTGACAAGACTTGAAGCAATAAGAGGAGTGCCACTACTGTCCTATACAAAGGAGTTGACTTGTCCACCATGCCATGAAGGTAAACAGGTCAGGTCACCACATTCTAAACTTCATGAGATTACCACTTCTTATGGTCTTGAACTACTTCATATGGACTTAATGGGACCAATCAGTCCAACTAATGTTTCGGGAAAGAAATATATCTTTGTGTGTAGATGATTTTTCCAGGTATACTTGGGTGGAATTCTTGAAAGAAAAATCAGATGCAGTGAGCATTATAATTAAGCTCATCACCCAACTTAACACAAAAAGATCACATGATGGACTTAAAGTGGTTCGATTAAGGAGTGACCATGGGAGGGAATTTGCTAATTCTACAATGATGGACTTCTGTACAAAACTTGGAATCAAGCATGAGTTCTCTGCCCCAATCACACCACAGCAAAATGGTATTGTTGAACGAAAGAACAGGATGCTCATCAACATGTCAAGAGAAATGATGGCAGAGAATGATACTCCTAAGAAATGGTGGGCTGAAGCAGTTCATACTGCTTGTTATACCATAAACCGAGTTTATCTACGACCATTCACACAGAAAACTGCCTATGAACTGTGGAAAGGAAGGAAACCAAACATGTCTTATTTCCATGTATTCGGGAGTGCATGCTACATTCTCAGAGATCGTGAACCTCTTGGTAAGTTTGATAAATGAGCTGATGTTGGTATTTTTCTTGGTTATTCTCCAAATAGCAAGGCATACAGGGTTTTCAATAACCATACAAATGTCATGACGGAGTCCAACAACGTGGTTGTTAAAGATCTGAAGGATATCAGCAGTGGCATTCTGCTTGAAGAAGAACCTGATCTGTCAATCAGCACGGAGATTGATTCATCTTTGCCTGATGTTACAACACTGGCGGATGTTACAACATCATCTGAAGTTACCACAGTTCCTGATGTTGTCACAGTATCATGTGATACTTCTGCACCACCTAACACATACAATCTGAGGCAGAGAGAAAGTAAGGACTACGCAAAAATGAATGCTGGGATGCATGTATTACAATGCTTTATCTCCTCTATTGAACCCAAGAATCACAAGGAAGCACTGAATGATGAGTACTGGATTTCAGCCATGCAAGAGAAACTGGAGCAGTTCACTAGGAGTGATGTATGGTATCTTGTTCCACGACCTCCATGAGTCAATGTCATTGACACTAAGTGGATCTTCAAGAATAAGTCTGATGGAGACGGCAATATCACCAGAAACAAGGCCAGACTTGTAGCTCAAGGTTATACTCAAGTCGAAGGTGTTGACTTTGATGCAACCTTTGCTCCAGTTGCAAGGTTAGAATCTGTCCGTTTCTTGCTTGCTATGTCATGTATTATGAAGTTCAAGTTGTTTCAGATGGATGTCAAGAGTGCATTCTTGAATGGCATTGTCAATGAAGAGGTGTATGTTGAGCAACCCAAGGGTTTTGAAGATCCTTATCTCCCTGATCATGTTTACAGACTAAAAAAGGCGTTATATGGTCTTAAGAAAGCTCCCAGGGCTTGGTATGAGTGTCTCACCCAATTTCTTTTGCAGAAAGGCTATCGACGAGGGGGAGTAGACCGAACGCTCTTTGTGTTTAAACATGATAAACATATTATGCTTGCTCAAATTTATATAGATGATATTGTTTTTGGGTCAACATCTCAAAAGTTGGTTGATAACTTTATAGAGATGATGAAGAGTGAGTTTGAAATGAGTATGGTTGGTGAACTGTCTTACTTTCTAGGGCTCCAAGTCTAACAGCACAAGGAAAGTATCTTCATCAATCAAACCAAGTACACCTTAAACTTGGTTAAGAGATTTGGGATGGATGATTCTAAGAGTATGCGAACTCCAATGGCATCAACAGAGAAACTGACCTATGACAAATATGGTGTGAAGGTAGACATCAAGCTTTATCGAAGCATAATTGGGAGCTTACTGTATCTGACTGCAAGCAGACCAGATATCTCTCTGAGTGTTGGCCTATGTGCAAGATTTCAATCTGATCCTAAGGAGTGTCATCTTTCTGCAGTCAAGAGGATCATCAGATATGTACATGGAACTGCTGATTATGGTCTCTGGTATTCTAGAGGAAGTCAAGTTGAGATTATTGGCTACAGTGATTCTGATTGGGCTGGGAATTCTGAAGACAGGAAGAGTACCACTAGAGGATGTTTCTATGTAGGAGGAAATCTGGTGTCATGGTACAACAAGAAGCAGAATTCTATCTCACTATCTACCACTGAATCTGAGTACTTGGCAGCTGGAACTTGTTGCCAGCAACTACTATGGATGAAGCAGATGCTGAAAGATTATGGGTTCAAGCAAGATGTCCCCATCATCAAATGTGATAATAAGGGAGCCATTAATCTTTCCCATGATCTTGTTGATCATAAGAAGACAAAGCATATAGACATCAAGCACCACTTCATCAGAGACTTGGTGGAAAAGAAGGAACTTAGCATTGAATTTATTCCTAGTGCTGAACAGTTTGCAGATATCTTCACCCAGCCATTAGACTCTGCAACCTTTGAGACACTGAGACAACACCTAGGTGTGTGTCGAATTTGAGGTATTTCTGCTTACCTCTAATTGTTGTAAATTAGTTTACTACTTTATGTCTTTTACTTTTTTGAAAATGAAAAATACAAAAAGAAGATAGGTGTGTGATAGAGGATGTTTAAACACTGTAAATGAGTGTGTTTAAACACATGGGAGTTAGAAATAAAAATGAAGAGAAGTGGCGAATGGGCTGAATAAGTCAACATGAGTGGGCTGAAATTTCCGTAAGGGCTGAAAATAGAATCTTGGACTCATATTTATTTTGTGAGGGACAATCAGTGGTTTTCTGAAAATTACGGACTAGTGTGCAATTCCGGATTTATTTTCCAAATTGGTTTTGGATTTGAATTTCTGAGAATATAAAATATAAGAGGGAAAATCTTTTTTCTCTTTTCACCTAAAACATGTAGTTCCGACGTTCCCAATTCGGCAAAACCCTTACCGTCGATCCATCAGAGTTTATCACCAAACCGGTGCTCCGATCAAGTCTTAACACATCAGTCAACTGTTCTGAGCAGCGCATTGTGGGATCGGTATTCCATAAGCAAGAAAAGGCTGAGTTTTTTGGTCGACTGGTGCTCAAATTCCAATCAGTGCATGCACAAGGTATACGGCTATAAACTGCTTAAAGATTGTGTCTTTATTACTATTTTAGCAGTTAGAGTGCTTGCCGCACCTAGGAGTTCTGGTATTTGGGAGTTTTGAAGTGTTCTGTGAAGGTTGATCTGTGTTTGAACCTAGTATTGTGTCTAAACAGCCATGGGAAACCTACCATCCAACTCACCTGTCACCCCAAACCCCACTGACATAATTAGGGAGGATCTGAATTGGGGATCATCAATAATCCCAATCCTCTCAGAGCCACACCAGAATCTGTGGCTCATGATAGTCTTCCTACTGTTAGAGTAGATGTTGAGTTTGAAGGAGGACCAGTCTTGGATTTCTTCTATGAGAGTTCAGAGGTTGGTGAAGAATCTGAGCAGACCATGGGGTCAGAGAAGGCGGAATCAGGTCTAGTGGGTAAAAACATTTATCAGAGAAGGAGGAAGAGAGGACAAGCATATGGAGAAGTGAAGAGTGGACAGGGAGTGTTCAGTTCTGTGCCTGTTGAGCATGAGAAGCCTATGGAAGTTGAGCAGCCAGTAGATGTTGAGAAAATCCTGGAGAATGTCAGAATCATGGTGGAACCACTAGCTGAGACAGCACCAGATAGTGAGGATAATGAGCCACTGAGCTCAAGATTTGAGGCATTGCTGAAGATGAAGAGGGAGAAGTTGAGGAATAAGCCACTGCCTCCAGTGATCCAAGTTTTCTCTTCAATCCCTGGCAAGAGGAAGAGAGATGAGGTTCATGAACTCAATCTGGAATTTGAGGGAGTACCACTTCCAGAGATGCCACCTGCAGAACCTGTTGCAGAAGATCAAGAAAGTAGCTCAGAGGCTGAGTCTGAGGAAGATGATGATGAGGTGCCATTGGTGTTCCTAGATGATAATCCTCTGCTAGAAAAGGCTTTGGACGAGACTTTTTACTCCAGGAGGGTAATGACTGTGTATGAAGGGTTGATCAACAAGAAAATGCATGTGGAGAAGAGGCTAACTGAGAAGTTTAAACATCCTGCCTTTGTGACCTACATGAAGAGGATCCACATGTTTGCCCCAGCAAATTTCTGTGTGAAGGTAAATCACTCACTGGTGCTGGAATTTTATGCTAACTTGAGAGGAACCAATAGTGCTCCAGAGTCAGCTTGGTACAGGAGGGTCTACATCAGGGGGAGGCTCTACAAGTTTGATGCTTCCTTAATCAATCTGGTCTTAGGGACAGAAGGCCATGATTCCACTTGTCCAAATGGTGCTTATCCAGAGGATTTTACTCTGGATTATGATGTTATAGCATTGAAATTATTAGGAGGCACACTTGGAGAATGGGGTGAAGACAAGACTATCAAGGCAGCTTATCTCACTCAGAAATATTTCTGTTTATATAGGGTGGTTGCAAATTTATGGGCCATGTCTAAAAATGTGTCTCTGGTGACTAAAGAAATGGCATGTCTCATGTATTGCATTGGCATAAGAAGACTCTACAATCTGGGATGGTTCATCTATGATAGGGTTATGTTAGTAGCTCAGCACCAGAAATCTGATGAATATATCACCTATCATGCCCTCATTACAGTTCTGCTATATCATATGGCTTAGTTGATGGTCTAGATGATAAGATCACCTTCTGTGATGATGTACAAGTAAACAGAATCATTCTTCGGAAGAGAAATGATCTACTTGCAGAAGCTGAAGCAGAGGAGAATGACTCAGAAGAGGAACCAGTACAGGAGAACTTTGCCACTGTCAGAAAGAGGGAGCTTAGAGGACTGATCAGATACCACAGACAGAAGATGTTGGACTTTCAGGAGGAGCTGGAAGCTATAGAAGAAACAGATGATGAGACCAGTGGATCTGAAGCTTTCTGAGACAGTCTAATGATTTGCTTATTTTTGTCTCTCTCCTGCACTTATTTCCTATGTTGAATTCTGGATATTTGTGTTATCTTTTGGGATTAATTTTGGTGCAACTTTGGCACATTTTCTGTTTCCAAGGGGGAGAATATTTTGATGGTTATGGATGACCATTTATTTTGGATTGTTTTATATATAATGTGTCCATTTATTTTGGAACATTGTTGTGGCCATGAAGCATGTATGATTATCTCTGACTACGACTGGTGAGTAGGGGGAGCTTAGTGATTATGCATGATGTTTCTGATTTATTTGATGCAAGTATAAATGAAGTCTGGAGTTCTACATTCAAGGGGGAGCTATGTATTATATATGCATCAAAATACATGTTATGGTTCCACAAAATGCCAAAGGGGGAGATTGAAGAGTCCAGAAGACTCAGCATAATATAGTTGGCTATTTTGTAGAAGTCATCATGTTTAAACATACTGATGTTTAAACACTTCCAATAGAATCAGAAACCGAGCAAGAGTGTTGAAGATGAAATACAACTCATATGCAATCAAAGATAATATTCGAGCAAATCAAGATTATAATTGAAGATTGATTTTATGCTGATTTGATTAGCTAGAGAATATATGATAGAGTTGTATCTTAGTCAGGTTTAGTCTCAAATAAGGAAAGATTATATTTCCTCAGATTAACAATAGAAGTAGAGTATAGCTAGGAGACTACTTGTAGCTGTGATTAGCTGGACGAGCGGATCAGCATTGCCGAAATGGAAGGATCGAGAAGATCAAGACGGCATCACAGCAATGGACTATAAATATACAGAGAAGCTGCGACAACAGATGATCCATCTTACAAGAAAGTATTATGCAGATCAGAATAGCTTTAGAGTTGGAGCAGCATATTGGAAGGAGTCCAATAGGCCTTTGCCATCGCCAGGAATCTGAAATCAGCAAGTCATAATACTTCGGGAGAAGTGGTCAAGACAGCAACGAGGAGTTGTTGACCGGCAGTGAGTGGAACTCACAAATCCACAAAGAAAAGATAAGTCTAAGATAGTTAATTGTTTGAGGAACATTGTAACTGATCTTGGTTATTTTAGTGGGCAGATTGGGCAAGGCCCCGCAGACGTAGGTGTTTATCACAGAACTGCGTAAACAATTCTTGTGTTCTTACATTTAAGTGTTTAAACTGAACTGCATGTTTAAACATACTTGCTAGAATAGAACAATTAGGTAAGAACGTTGTGAAACTGATCGATAGTAAATTTCATGATTGATCTCAGTGAATGTAGGGGCATTGTTACAACCCCTACAATTCCACACTATGGTCCTCATGGCCGATTGGGTGGTTGATTTGGTTCAACCACCGGAAAACCTGGTTGAGTGGCTCTTTCCTCAGCCACCTGCAGCAGTGATAGCCTTCTGGAAGACACCTCCTCCTCTCCACTGCTGGTTGAGTTTTCATGGTCTTCTTCCTTTACAAGCTCCAAGACATCTTCTAGTTGATCCTCTCCAACAGCATCTGACTTATTCTCTCCCTCATATGAAGAAATGACTATAACTGAGTTGGATTTTGGATCCATTGTACTTGCCAGCTCCGCCGCCTCCAAGATTATAGTGTGCCTCAGAATGACCCTTCTGCGTTTTGGGGATTGCAAGGCTTGGTCTGACATTACCATCATGCTTCCACTACCTTCAGATCTGGCTCTCTTCCTGCTTTCTTGTAATCCTCTATGAGTGATTGGCTCTGAGGATGTCCTATTGATCCCTCTAACATTCCAGTTATGTGTCATTTCCACTGCATTACTTTCTGTGGATGTTTTCTTGTAGTGTTTTTTACTTGTCTATTTATGATTTTATTTAATTATAGGAATTTAGATATCTATGGGTTTTAGATGAATGATTCCATTTTGAAATTGAATAAAATCTTTATTATTTTTTGTACTAATTTTTAAATCAATCAAAATACAAAGTACTTATTATAAATATTGTAGTTCAATTTAGTTTATTGCATTATAACTCTACAATCGTATCTCTCTAAAAATATTATCAAGAAAAATATATTATATGTTAAAATATTAATTAAAAATATGATGTATTTACCATAGAAGGAGAAGATAGAGCCCTTATGGATTAGGTGTTGAGTACGTAGCTGAATGTTTCTTGGGAGTTTTGAAAGCAGAGGATGATTATGCATATCGCAAAGGTTGATTTCTCCATTCAATTTCATATACATTTTTGAGTATCCAGTTCCTTGATCCAATTTAATCAGCTCGTGATCTCATTGTTGATGCAGTCATCTGAAGTTGCAGGTGAGATGGCCGCCCAGCCTGCCTGCTTCATCGTTCCTTGTTCCTTCTTTTATTTGATTAAAGTTTTACCATCGGTGCTTTTTACCACTTTCTCTGTATTACAATTACATGTGTAAGGGTCAGTGTTTTGTTTTGTTAGAGATTTGTTTCCTAGTGTTTTATATAGTAAAAAAAGGTTCATTTTAATACTGTGTAGCACCTTCTCTGCATTTTAAACCTACTCGTTGAATCTGTTTTTCTTAAAATGTTTGCCCTTTGCATGTACAGTTCAGATGATAGTAGTTACATTGTTCAGAGAGTTCTCCTTTAATTTATTGGAGTGGAAATGATATCTATTTGTCACTCTATGTATCTTTAGAGTATGATTTATGGAGGGATTTTGACGGATTTTAATGACATGTAATTCGGAAGAAAAATAAAATCTTCGTTATTATAGAAGATTCCTCTCGTATGATTCCGTAAATTTCAGCTGAAATTCAGTTTACTCATCCGTAGTCAATCAAAACTCGTTCAATCCAGCCTATTTTGGGCCTACGCTGACATGGACTATTCTTTTCTTTTGTTTCAATTTTAAAAATGAGCTGAATCTTTTAGGATGTTATGATAATAATAATTATTTGTTATACCAGGGGAGATCCGATTTGTAAAAAGTACACTTATAATTATTACATAAGAATAATTTTAATTGAACTGAACTGAATTGAATTAAATTTTTATTTCATACATAATAAACCAACTAAATTGAACTGAATTTTTTAAACGTTCTTTAATTCTATTACATGGATCTTTGATAGTAATTTCAAATAAATTTTTTACAATGCACTTTAAAGTAAGTTTGCATTATTTTAATTCATATTTTTCTAAATAATTTTAAATTTTATGTAATTATCACTATCAAATCTTATTTTAGTATTGTGTTAATTATATATGGATACAGTGATAATGATAATGTAAAAGAAAAATAATGATTAGTTGGATGAAGGATAACTGTGGTGGGACATGAATGAGATGATGTGGAAATCAGATGAGAGTTTTGTAATAATAAAAAATAATTTTTTAGTCGGATTTTGAAAACAAATTTGGGTCGAAGTTTTAGTAGGGAATTTACCACAATTGATGCTTTTATGTGGTCGTCTTAGCTAAAAAAAGGAAGGAAAAATCTTAATATGGTCCACTGAACCACTGTAATTTTGTGTTGTTTCTAGTTTATATATGGCAGTCATTCAGGATAATATGCTAAGGAGAGTGTTGATAATCTTGCACATGTTGCCATGTTGATAGTTGAACCAAACAACATTTCTTTCTAAATTCATCCTCACATAACAATACACTGCACAATTCCCCAAGAATTTATCCTGGTGATAGAAGTACAATCACAATTCTTCGGTCAGTTTGACGCATGAGTAAGCCCAATTTTCTAAAATACACTTCCCACAATGACAGGCGATTTCAAAAGAAAATTATGGAAGTAGGGGATTTAGGAAGCAACTAGTTATTAGTTAGCCGAACTTTAAAATAGAGTAGAGTGTAAATGAATTGAGCTGTTTGAGAATAATTCAGTGTGCAAAAACTCGAGGTAAATTCGAGCTAGATCATTGATTAATGGAGTTGGAGCTCACACCTTAATTCATATTACGTGGATTAGGTATTGCACATGAAATTGTTTGTGACTTTATTCTCAGGGGTGTAGTAATATACTTCAAAATAATTCTTTACCATTTTTCAATCCATTAAACTAAGTGTAAAGAATAAAGGGCACCAAAATTTAGAATAAGGTTCTACATTGATGTTAACGATTGGCAAGAGTGTAAAATACATCATTCAACCAATTTCAGATAGTGAGATTCTTGCATTATTAATGATTGCGAGAGATATGAATATGATCCACATAATTCAACAAATATCATTGTTTAAGAGATCGGTGGTTGTATAATGCCAAGTGTACAAATAAAATTATAAATGCACATATGTATATGTATGCCACAAATCCAGCAAGGCATAAGTAACAAAATCATAAAAATGGAAACATGAAAGAAGATGTATATCAAAAATCAGATACTTACCTTAGCCTTGGGAGAGAGCCGAGCCATCAAAGTTGTGGCGATGCTAGTTGCATTTTTCTCCTCAATGAAACTTATAGTTGAGTAAGTGAGGAGTAACGTCAAAATTCAAACAAGTTCTTGCCAATCCGGAGGTTTCCCCTACAAATTGAAATATTTTAACGGCATTGCTTCATTAACAGGTTTTATGTTTTATACCGTCCATGCGCTGTAAAACTAAATATATGCAATCAGAACAAAACACGGAGCTGTGGAATAAAAGAGTGTACTCCTCCATTAGCCACTGCAATGGCCATCAGTGCTGCAATATCCATAACCCAAGTCAAGGGGTTCCATAAATTGCAAAAAAGAATCACAATCTTGTTTTCTTACAAATTTCCATCGATTAATTCAAATTCATTACGAACAAATAACGACAATGACTTTTGGAGTCTTACAGAACACGCACCTTTTTATCCTCCAACTTGTTCAAACCATAGATTTCAATTTTATTTTTTAGCATCATCCGAATATAATCCATTTTCCGTAGTTTGCAATTGATGCAGAACATCTACTTGTGGGATACCAATATGTACACATAACAAAAGGAAATGTGGAACACGTACTTGAGTGGCCTTATAGTTTAAAAATGAAAGCTTTAGAGTAGTGCTTACCAAATCAACTCGAACAAGTTCGTCCTTTAAAGTTTGGTAGTAGCCTGATTTTCCTCCATAGTTTACAAGCATCTAGATTAAGGAAAATGTAAAACAAGAATTTATAAATCTTGGCGAGAACACGCAAAACACTCTTGAATCAGAGAGAGGCCATGAGAGTGCAAAACACTAGATCTATTTGCTGCTCAACTGAGAAACTTTTGGCTGCAGCTGCATTAGATAAAAATTTCTCTAAAAAGACGAGCTCTTCTTACAAGCAAAATACAAAAATCTTGAAACATGATAATGTATCCAAAAGGATAAAAAAAAATAGGGTGGAAATACATCTCCATAATACAACTAAAATTACTCTTAAACCTAGATCCCAAAGCCTATTAGAGAATTTCAAAGTAAAACTCAATGCGGCACCAAGATAGGTTTGAAGAGAAATGATGTAGGCACTACAAGATATATGTGGAAAGGAGCAGCAATCCAGTAGATCAATAATTTTGTGAGATATAATTGAGCCAGCGACAAGATCACCTGTAAAAACATGGACCTAAAAATCAGTAGCACCCATACTAACTAGTTCTAAGAGAAGGTATTCCCCATTTATCCATATTCAACAAATCTTGAATATTTGGAGTCAATTATGAGATTTGCAGCAATGAGCTAAGCTGTTCTGAATAAGTATGCTTAGGCAAGGCATCAACCACAACATTTCCTTGTCTTTTAGTATGAGCCAATTGCATTATATTCCCGAGTGAATAGGCTAGCTCATTCAGAATCCATGGAGGTTTGATTGGATTTCTGATAGCCTTAACTGCCAATAAGCAGTCTGACTCAATGATGTATGTCATTGCTATTTGGTTGGCCATCAGAAATTCCTTTTGTATTGCCATTATTTCAGTCCGTTAGGGAGAAGAGGCAAACAAAATCACAAAATATTAAAGGATTTCACCATCAGAATTTCTGAAAACAATTACAATTCCTGCAGCATTTGATTGGCGTCAGGAGGCATCAACATTGATTTTTCCGTTTTCAAGCAGGTGTAGCCCATTTGATAGCAACAATGATGGGTCGGAGTGGTCTTGTGTGCAGTGGAAGGAAACCTAGACTAACAAGTTCCCGATCAAAATCTGAGACTCCGCGTAAAGGTCTAGCACTAAAAATGTTAAATACATAGTCCTAGGTTGCATGTTGGAAAATGTTAAGATTGGGGCCAGTGTTTTTTAAAAATGAAGGAGTTCCTAACTTTCCATATAAGCCAGCAAATTACACTAGGTATAATATGAAACAGACTAGTATGCAGTTTAGTCTTTTTCATTTACTTTGTCTTATTAAGACTAATCAATTGAATATGTTAGTAACAAATTGAGTATAATCAAATATTTACTATTTATTTTTCATAACTTTACTTATATACATACTAAATTTATAATTTTATTTAATCATAGGAATTTAGTAAATACCATTTTGATGAATAATACCATTTTGAAATTGAATAAAATCTAAATACAAAGTACTTATTATAAATATTGTAGTTCAATTTATTTTATTGAATTATAATTCTAAAATCATATCTCTCTAAAAATATTATTATTATATGTTAAAATATTGATTAAAAATATGATATATTTTCCATAGCTGCTCTCAAGTCAATGCTAATGTATACAAACAAGTGAAGCATGTGGATAGGAGCGGAGAAGATAGAGTCATTATGGATTAGGTGTTGGGTATGCAGTTGAATGTTTCTTGTGAGTTTTGAAAGAAGAGGATGATTATGTATGCTGCAAAGGTTGTTTTCTCCATTGAATTTCATATACATTTTTGAGTATCCAGTTCCTTGATCCAATTTAATCAGCTCATGATCTCATTGTTCCTGCCCGGGCGCTGTGAATCCCCATCTGAGATAAACAGTTTTGTTTCGATGAACATATTGTGTATAATAACTTGGACGCTCTTAGGAAAGAACTATAAATGGAGTTAAATGAATCAAATAATCGATTAGAAAATTTGTACACCTACAAATTTCCCATATCCCTACACTAAAAACTAGCTTCAACTGTATACACAACCCAACTTAACCACAGGTTGCTCACAATTATCCTAAATTAGTTCAGTAGGCGCCCTCTTTTATTTGTTCACTCCATGGCGCGATTCTGAACTCAGGAGCTTCTTCATCGAATTTTCAGGCGCCTGCTGCATCGTTAAACCTAGTTTACTAACAGAGCAACATCCTCTTCTGCGGCCTGTGATACCCGACTAATTCTAGGCTTCTCAGTTGAGCAGGTAGATCTTGGGAGGTGCATTGTGAACAAATGTATCCTGCACTCATCTTCTTTTCTCTGGAAATGTGTTAGGGCACACGAAACCTCTTCTTCCTTTCTTTGGAAATGAGTTAGGGCACATGAAACCTCTTCATCTTCTTCGCTTATTGATACCCTCCCACTCGAAGATTCATCCAGTCTCAACAAGTCTAACAAAGTAGGAGTGCTAGCTTCCTCATCTTCATCTTCATCCAGTTGGAGAATGAACCTATCTAAAGCCTCCTTCATCCACTCATGGATGCAAATTTTCCTGGCTTCTTCTGCAGAAAGCTGTAAAAAGATACACATATAAGAATTCAAGTACAAAACAGGTATTGATCATTCAAAACTCACAATAATCAACCACAAGTTCAGAACATACCCAAACACGAGTTCGTACATCTTTCTCAGGCCAACAATCCAGCTCTTCGGTGACCTTAAACGACAGCATATGGCCTTCATGGAATGTGTCTTGGCTCTTGCTCTTAAATGTCCAAACTCCCAATTTTTTCTGCAAAAAACATTAAAGAAAGTCGATTTAGAACCCCGACATCCAACGGATCAAGGTAACAACAAATCTGTGTTAATAAAACTCACCCCGACAACACCAAGAACACCGGCTTCTTCCATGGTCTCTCTATTGGCTGCATCCTCAATAGTTTCATCAAGTTCCCAACCACCCTGATATAAACCAACCATCACACAATAAGACCTCAAAGCACAATAACTGCATCATTTCACACAATCAAGCATCCACATTAGCAAACAATGCATAACTGCATACCTTAGGAAACATCATTCTCGGACTCTTCTGTGAGCTAATCAACAGAAACTCCAATTCATTGATTAAGGTTCCATGAACAGAAGGAGCCTTGTGGCTTTTCTTGAACCTATATGTTATACATCTGCAAGAAACCAAAAGTCAATGTCAATCAAAAAGCAAAAGTAAACGGGTTGTTAACAAACAAACAAACACACCACAATGATAACAAAACAATAACGATAAGATTCACAATCCACGGCCATCAACAGAGAAAATTTCAAACATTTTTCCATCATAAAAATCTAATCTTTTTCATGAACAACGAAATCCCAGAACGAAGACTCACCCGACAACTTGGCGGCAGCCCTCGAAATTATATCTCTGGAGGTCCCTCCCGGTACGGGAATACATCGAAACAAGCCTCTTGATTTGCATATTTGATGATGAATGGCAGTGTAAATTGCAGAGGGATCTTTGATCTTTCTTCCTTTTTCCAAGAAAAAAGAGGAAGACAAGAAAACAACAAAATCAAAAAGAGCCCTTTTGGTTTATAAACACAGAGCGGCGAGAATGGTGCGGGCAACAGCCGTTAATCGTTGGTTTGTTTGGAGCTCTGGTTGTGAGAAAAGAGGGAAAATTTGTTGAATTTACAGAACGCTGAGGCTGGCCACTGCTTTATTAATAGAGAGAACAAATTTGACAACAAACTATTCTTTTTTGCGGGTGGGGCCCTTGACTGATTGGCTGTATTTTCTACGAAGATGACTTCCATTTAAATGTCAGGGGCTCACTTGCAAATTGTAAAGGTGTGCCGCTATATTATAAAGTTGCAATTGTCAATTTCTAGATGCTATTGAGATTATAGAATGTATTTGTAGTACGGTTAGTGAAATTGCCCGACTTGTATATTTGTGTTGGTTAGGTTTTAATAGAAAAGAATTGAGGCTTTGTAAGAACGTGCCATATTTTATCCATTTCAAAACTTTATATTTGTAATGTTTATTACAAATTTGGTACATTTAATATTTAACGGTAAATACAAAGGAGTGACAAAGGAGCGGTAGATACAAAAAACATGATTTTCATGATATTTCTGTATAACTGAAAGTTCAATACTTTATGTGCCAAATTATCGTGGAGAGTTTCAGATCTAGTGCTAAACTAAACTTGATATTTAACGCCTGTTTAATACAATTTATATGAATATTTTTTTAGTTCAGTTCAGTATATTTCAGTTCAGTTCAATTCAATTCAGGCGTATTAAACAAATAAATAAAATTTACAATTGAATTAATTCGATTCAAAGTTCAAATTTTTAACAATTTAAGTATCGAATATTGACAATAATATCTCACTCAAGTTGTTATCTTTAGTTTGAATAACTCAATTTTGATCAGATTTTATCTCGAAGTATTTTGAATAAATTCTAGTACGATTTGAAAGAAAAATCAAATGTGCATTAAGGGTCTAGAATATGCATAACTTTAAGCTATAAATAGGTCAATCAGGTTATCAACTACGTGCAACTTTTCAAGAGAACAAAACCAGCAAAGCAATTGATCAAGAGCCTTTACTGTCCAATATGTTACATACCAAAATCTAGAAACACAAATTTTATATTGTTGGTACAATTAGTATTTAAATGTAAATTTAGTTAAGATATGGACCGCGGCCGGTCTACTAGACCTTGTACAAGTTATTCAAAAGGAACTGTCGTTCAGGCACATCTTGTCGGTCTACGAGACTGACCCAGCGGAATTAATGTTGATATTGTGTGATCCATTATAGACACAAAGGAACCAACATATCTTTACTAATAAAATCACGGAAGCATAATATATAGCGGTTTTCTGTAAATTTACGGTGTTTTCATGTGGCTAATTTCTTGATCTGAGAGAACGTCAAAGACCTCGCAGAAGTTTCATTAATGAGACCGTTACCTGGAGGCTCTCGAGTTTTATTTGATGCTAACGTAAAAGATGGCAGAGCAAGGTTAGCGGCAATTGCGCTGGAGGAGGATGACAATTTCATCAAAGCAATATCGTCGAATGTCCCCAAAATATCAGACCCGCTTTTTGCGGAAGTAATGCCTTTGGTCTTGGCACTTGACTTAGCTAACGAGTTAGCAACAGTTTGTAGAACAATCGCAGGAGATTGCCTGAACCTAGTGCGCATGGTGAGAGACATGAAACCACCTACACTGATGTGCCATAATCTAGTCGAGGAGTTGAACAGGAAGATTGTGGAGTCTGACAAGAATTTCCATGTTGGATTTCAAGAAACAGTAATAATTTAGCCGATTCATTAACCGGATACGTTAGGGAACAGACAACTAGTAGACTAGAGTGGAATATTCCTCCCATATTATTCTTGTCAAACGATTCTGGACATTTTTCATTAACATGATTATGATTTTTTCACGGTTTTTATTTACTGGCCGTCTCTTCAATTCCCCTTTTTACCTAGCCATCCTTATCTTTTTCTACTGGAAACGCGTTCCTTTAATTACCCTCTTTATCTTTTTATTTATCTTATCTTGAATCCGATCGCCGCCGCATCAAGAACGACCGCCTAACCAATGCCGTACCGGCACCACCGCGTCCCCTGCTGCCGTCTCACCTCTCAACAAGACCGTCACCAACTTCCTGGATGACATTCAGGAAGTAAATGACCTAAAGGTACATTTGATTTTATTTTATTTTTGTGATTCCCCGAAGCTAGAACGGTTCTGGAGTGATGACCTTAGGGTTCAGTAAATATGATTTCGGTTTTTATCAATAGTCTCCTCAATCGTTGTTTTTATAATTGCTTTAAGGGTTCGATTGCAGGTGGGGATAATGCCAAGTTTATTCGAGAAACCAATTGACCAAAGAAATAATTCCTCACACATACACATAAGGTATTCGATAAAATGTTTGTTTCAGTAGCTTTTTTTCTGAGATGATTCGTGCTACTGATGTTTGTGTTTATTGCAGTTTGGGCTTCTCGCACAGATGCCACCATGACGGAGAGTAGCATAGCTCAGGTATAGATTCTTGATCTAAAAATACATATATGTTTGGTTCATGAAGAATGGATCTTGGTTTCAAATTTTCATATTGTTTTACTTTCTTTGTATGTAGTTGTCCATGTAGGGTTCAATAGTTACAATTGGTGCTGTGATTGGAGCTATAACGAGTGGAAGTATTCCACTTTTCCGGCATTAAGGTATTCCATGTTCGTTTTATTATTCTACCCTCATTGTATTTATTTTTGTATCAGTACTAACAGTAGCTAGCGTGGCCTTCTCCTTCCACCAGGTTTTTGCTACCTTTTCCATTTCTCAATACTGATTAATTGAGTCTCTTCTAGATTATTTTTTCAAATCTGGTGCCTTTAGACCTTTTTTTATTCTCCTTTGATTTAAGCAATCTTGATTCTTCAAAGGCTGTACTTTTGAAGTTTCGGCTTAATGCCCTGGCAGAGGATGAATTTATATGTCGATTTCTCTAACTTTCCTAATTAAGCACAACATATTTTAGTAGGTAAGAGGTTCAATTGTTTGTACTCCCGTTGGCCTTAGTTAGTTTAAGATTACTTAAAAATGTTGCTCTGTCGTGCCTTGAGAGTTTGACACTAACATATTTTTGTTTTATAAATGCTGAAACGTCAACTTAAAGTCACAGCCTCCGTCCTATGAAGCTACCTTTCTTTTCTTATAAAACCTCTTAATGTCTGTCTTTCTTACATGTTTGTCTTTCTTAGTGGCTGAATTTCATCATGAATGTTCTGAATAATAGCTCTTACATTGGTGTTGCATTATATTTCAGGAAACATGAGCACGTACTGTTGCAAATCCATGGATTTTTACAGCTAATTGTACATATTATTTCCACAGGCATTCATTCTTGAATATGTAGTTGATTGCTGATACTATCTCCAAGGTTCAACCATTTATTTGATCTCACTTCAGGAAGGTTAGGCACCAACAATGTTTGTTTGTATATATTTATGTTTTTTAAAATTTAGCCATCTGTAAAACTCTTATGATAACTTCTTAGGTTTAGTATTGCTTCTCTCCGTTCATTTAAATTTGAATTTGGTGTTTTTTGCTATTCATGCGAAAAAGAATATAAATAAATAGTAACTAAATAGATATTTTCTCAGAATCAGTCTATTACTCAAATAACCTTTCAGATTCCACCTGTTTATAAGAATACTATGTTTTATTTGAATTTGTTAATGATTCTTTTCTCGGTCTGCTAACGCAGTAGTGTCTCTCAGTTGAAATGAAGTTCAAGGAAAAATACCAATATTCTCACGAAGCTTAATTTTACATCCAGGGTCTCTTTTGCTTCAGTAGTTGATCTCTCTCCCGCATTGCAAAATTGTTGATCTCTTTGGTTTGTATTTTCAGGATTTGTTTTTCATGCTAGGTTTACTTTTAGTAGGCTTTTTCATTTCAAACTACTCTATTTTTCTGCAAGAATGTCACCTTAGTGGAAGTTAGTGTTCTTTGAGTTGATTTTGAGGGAAAAGTGACTATAAAGTTGACATGACTCAGTTACTACATATATATGTTTTTTTGTTTTGGATATTTCTGATTTTTACTGGTAATCTTTTATTATATTCTGCTTTCAGCGTATTCCGTTTCATATGATAACTCACTAAACCATTCACTTTTGCTTCTGCAATTGTCCAGGTATAACTTAATAAAAATTCATCTTCTGCACAAGACAATTTCTGATCTACAGTATACTATCAAAATTCCATGTTTTGAACAAGAAGATCTGAAGTCATATATTCAAAGAGCATAGAGGGGGCTGCTGTATCTGTAAGTTCATCTACAGAGATTGAAACTGTGTACATATTAAATGAGCTTAATTTCAGTCATATGTTTTTAGTTATTTGTTTATGATAACTGGTGGTTTAATGCAGAATGCTACTGAAAATGGGAATCTTTAGACTGAATCTACTAATGCAGAGGTTGAGAAGAGATTGGTTAGTGAAATTGTTGCCGTTGTTGAAAATGT
Source organism: Sherardia arvensis (assembly GCA_948330725.1). Taxonomy (NCBI): domain Eukaryota; kingdom Viridiplantae; phylum Streptophyta; class Magnoliopsida; order Gentianales; family Rubiaceae; genus Sherardia; species Sherardia arvensis. The sequence continues at coordinate 31,234,589 of OX415240.1, forward strand.
AATTTGATTAGTCCCCAACAATCTCTCTGCTTCATTGACTGAAAAAGTGGTATATAATAAATTTAGGATGGAAAAATATCATAATTATGACATTGTTTGGTGATCATTATTAACAAATCCGCTCCCTTCCAATGCTCTATCTTAGGTGAAGAATTTGTCGAATCTCAGAACCAAAATCTCCAACAGGAGACACATGTAAACGGTAATAATGCTGGAGTTGGAGTCACTTGTGATTCTGCGACTGTGTTTGAAAAGGTGAGACCTTACAAAATCTGAGAAATATAATTTCTGATAACATTAGACATTTTGTTTCTTCGTTTCTTCTTTTTAATTAAAAAGATGACAAGGGGTGACCTTACAATTTCATGTGTTAACCTATGTAAATTTTGCTGCTGAATTAGAAGTTTATCTTTGCTGTTAAAGTAGAGCTTGATTAGGTTGCCACTTTGCTGAATTAGATGTTCTCTTTTTGCTGCTGAAACTGATCCCCGTTAGGGTATTTTTTAATACTGAAAATGAAGCTGTTTTTGCTGCTGGCATGAAGTCTGTTTTGATGTTGAAATTGAATTTGATATTCACTACTGCACATTGAGGCTATCATGTTGAACAGTAACTAATTGATTTTGCTTTTGTTTTCTTACTTTTGCGGGTCAAAGAGAACACGAGGATCATTATGAGTGGGTACGAAAAGTCTGCAATTGGTCAGTTTACTGGTTCTATCAGGAAGTCGAGGCCTACTGAGCCGTACAAGGGAAACGGTATAAAAAATACTGATGATGAGATTACCTGAAGAAAGGAAGGCAAGCTAAGGCAAGAAGAAATAGTCATTGTTGCTGCTACTTCATACAGATTCTTTGAATTTGCCATATAGGAGAATCATGGTCTCATGTTGTTGTTTTATGAAAATGATCCGGACTTCATGTTCCCGGTAAATTTTGTAATCAATCATTCTCAACTGCCAAACCTCATTCTTTTAATCCATACTCTTTTGTAAGAATGGTACTACACTAAAATTAATTAATTTAATTGAACTTATGTAAAATTTAATAATATATTTATTTAAAATAAAAATAATATAACTAAATAGCTAGATTAATCTTTGTATTTTTCTTAAAATAAATTGAATTAAAATATATTAAATCAAATTGAATTGAATTAAACTAATCATCTACGATGCAGAGTTGCATGTATCATGTATTTTCCGTGCAAAGGCACGGGGTTTATCTAGTTTAAGTTTAACTAACCAACTAAATATTAAAAAACATGCCTTTATTATACTTTTTCGAGTTATATCCTTTTTGATGTTTCTTAATAAAAACATTAATTAAATACTACATCAAATGAAAAAAAGGAAAAACAATTTCCATTTGAATTGTTAAACATTCAACCAGAATATCAGAAATTCTGACAACACAAATTATTACTTTTAAATTATAAATTAATCACAAACTATAGTTGCATGTTCTAGCGCATTTGCCAATCAGTTGTAACCTGAACCAATTTAACTAATGAATTGGTACCATTTGTTTAAAAAAAAAACAAATTACGAGCCAAGGAAGAAATTGAGTGATAACTGGTAAAGGATGTAAATACGAATGAAACATATTTGTTGGGTACATTTGTGAGAAAGGTTGAATTATTGGGGTGCATTCATAATTATGTTATTAAGATTACGTAGTCACGTCCCCATGGGCCATGAGTTGCCCGTGTTGTAGCGTTACGCGTCTGGACTGACCCCCAACTTAGAAGCGTTGTGCCATGCCTCTAGTCCGACCTAATTTCTTAAATATTATTATTCATTTATTTTGTCTATTTTCTCGTCCGACATGTTATTTCTCCCAAAATTAATTATCTAATATTTGAACTGCCGTGTACTGAAATTAAAAAAAATCATATAATGAAAAATAAAATTAGTATAATTAAACTAATTAGAATTTTATCAAATTAAATTTTCATTGGACTAAAGTACGAATTGAATTGAACAAGATTTAAGACATCTTGAAAGTGCTTATTTTTTTATATACATTTTATGATTTCGTAGTATTTAATTAGATATGACAGTCAAATAATTTAAGGGTGTATTTGATTGGAGAGATTTTTGATAGTCTGTTTTTTTTTAAAAAAAATTGAGAGTTTGGGTTTTTATTTGAGATTTTGAGAGTCTGGTTTTGCAAAACCTTGCTTGATTGGGTATGGAGTCTGGATTTTAAGATAAAAAACTGAACTTTGAAAAATCAGTTGAACCAAATAATTATCTGGAAAACTGGATTTTAAAAGTCCAGTTTTCAAAAAAATAATCAAACCGAATGCTTTCTTTATATCAAAATTAAACCCTATAATATGTTTACATGTGTTACGTTCAATTAACTTTGATCATTTTATATACACAATATACTATTTAGTTAAAGAAAGCAACACCCTACTCACCATTTAAAAATAAATTTAATATAGGAGTATAGTCGGATAATTATTATGTGAAGCACATTGTATCGTGCATCCTCTGACTTTGTCCTACACTCATGTCACTATTAACATACACTACTATTATCCTATCAGTTTTTAAAATAAAATAAAATAATATAATACGTTAATAAGAAGTTAGCTAAGTAGTACGATTAATTCGGCCTTCTGGAATTATTTGGGCGCACGCACTGAATCTTATTTGATATTATTATTGGCGAACCGGGATTCAACTCGGTTTGTATACGGGGTTTTGATTCTTAAACACGGTTTCCAGATTCAACTAGCACGGGTTCGTTGGACTTTTTTGACGAGTTGAGTTGAGTTGATGATTCAGCAAAATACTGCTTTACTTCCTTCCATCAGTGATTCCATTTTTCAGTAGGAAATATATGAAAGAGTAAATGATTACTACTTTTGAATCAATGAAATGTATAATTTGCCTATCGGTTAGTTGGACATTGAGAAAAGTGAAAATTAGAAAACTGTTTTAGGTTTCACTTGTTTTCTTTAGCACTCACCCTCTATCCTTCTATCTTCTTTAACCAAACATCTCCCCATCTTTTTTTCTTTTTAAAGTTTAAACTGTCAAAATGTGACAATAAAAAATTTAGATGATATTTACAGGTATTGATACATATAAGTAGAGACCTATAGCTAAGGTATTGAACCCTAGAGTTCACATGATGGTCACTCGTCATCAAGATGGCATGCGCGTTGTTCGTGATCCTGGCCCAAACTTTGTGGTGACTGGGTTGGTTGCTGACGTTCTTGATCAAAAGACACCTCGTACTTTCCGGACAGCTGCTAAGGACTCCCGTCTCCCGATGGGTTGCTGTCATGGATGAGGAAATTGCTACTCTTCGTCAACAACACACATGGGATCTGCATCTGTGTCCTCCTCGGGTAAATATTGTTGGGTCCAAGTGGGTCTATTGCCTCAAGTGTCGTTATGATGGATCCATTCATCGCTACAAAGTCGCCTGGTTGCTCAGGGATTTTTTTCAAATTCTGAGATTTGATTTTGATCACACCTTCAGTCCTATGATCAAGGCTGACATTGTTCGCTCTGTTCTTACCATTGCCACTATGAGAAATTGGCCGCTTCACCAGTTGGATATCAAGAATGCCTTTCTCAATGGCGTTCTTGATACTCCGGTATACATGGCACAACCGGCTGGATACCAGGATCTAACTCGTCCACATCATGTGTGCCTTCTTCGGAAGGCCATCTATGGTGTGAAACAGGAACCCAATGCATGGTTTGATCGGTTCAGTGCGTTTGTTCAGAAAATTGGCTTTGTTGGAAGTCTATCAGATCCATCTCTATTTGTGTTCACTCGTGGTGCTGTTATTCTCTACTTGCTTGTTTATGTTGATGATATCATCCTCACAAGGAACACCGGTGTAGTCATCTGCTAGTTTATTACTCGAGCTGATCGTGAGTTCTCGGTCAAGGATCTTGGTTCTCTCAACTATTTTCTTGGCTTGGAGGTCACTCCCACCACCACTGGATTGTTTTTGGGGCAGACCAAGTATGCCAGGGACATACTACAGCGCGTTAGGATGTTGGATGCTAATCCCGTCTCTACCCCATTTCTGCCATTGTACCAACTTCATAGCAGTACTAGTGGATCATTTCACAATCCCAAGTTGTATCGTTTGCTTGTTGGTGCTCTCCAGTATCTGACCATCACTCGCTCAGATTTGTCCTTTGCGGTTAAGTCGGTAAGCCAGTATCTACGGGATCCTCGTGGTGATCATTTTTCAGTGCTGACTCGGATTCTTTGATATGTTCGTGGCACGCTACATTGTGTCTTGAATTTCTCTGCTGCTGGTGATCCAGAAATACTTGCCTACTTAGATGCAAACTGGGCACGGTACTTGGAGACTCGTCGTACTACCTATGGGTATGCAGTTTTCTGGGTGGAAATCTGGTTGCTTGGAGTGGGAAGAAGCAACCCACTGTCTCTCGATCAAGTATGGAGTCTGAATATCGTGCTCTCGCCAATACAACTCCAGAGGTTGTTTGGTTTATGCATCTTCTTTGAGATCGGTGCTTCCCTCTGCGGGGTTCTCCTCTACTTATCTGTGACAATAACAGTACCATTTTTTTGGCTGAGAATCATGTTGCACACAAGCGGGCTAAACACATTGATATTGATTATCACTTTGTTCAGGAGTTTGTGGTTGTAGGCAAATTTCGTGTTGGTCATGTTCCTAACCTCACTGCATGTAGCCAGCATCTTCACGAAAGGTCTTAATCGCGTCTGGTTTGATTTCTTCCAGTCCAACCTCCGCGTTACGAGCAATACAACGCTTCACTTGAGGGGGGTGTGACAATAGAAGATTTAGATGATAATTAATTTAGTCTTGTATTTTGCATATATGCCCCTAGGGTTTAATAACTTAGTTATAGGTCCATACTTGTATGTATAAATACCTGTAAATATCTCAATACAAATCAATTTGGGAAATAATCTTTACAAAATAGCAGAGGGATGTTTAGATTCCGCAAACTCTATTTTCGTAAACGGAGTCGAGAAAAGTACCATGCAAGGAGTAGAAGTGTAGAATACAGGGAAAATACAATGTGTTCCCTATCTATAATGTCGGTAATAGTATGTGAAACATATACATCTATAAGGTATATAAGATAATAGTCGCAGCTAATAGCGCTTCTGACTAATTCAGGTCTAACTAGCCAACTGCATACTAACTACAGTACAGAGGACAAGTTAACTCTGGGATCTCGTCCCAGTATGTCTCACTAAAACTGATATGACCTCTCCCATGACTTATGGCCCTCCCATGGCCTGTAAGAGACATTACAAGTTTATTCCACCGAGTCAAAGTGTCATTAAACTGTCTAACTAGTACCAAACAGATGAAACAAGTGATAACACCAATCTGTAAAGTCTACAAATATAATTCAACTGAGACGCCAGAGAGTAAGTATTTAAACTAACTCGACTCGAATTTCTAATATCCATCTTATAAATCAGATCAGAAACCAACAGAGTTTAGTAAAAAAAAAAAGACCGGTTGGCTAAACTAAGAGTTGGAAAATAGCAAAACCCATCCAGTACTCCATCAAAAACATTCATTCAAGTGCATTCTCTTTTATTTAAAACTAAAAAACCTAATCACGGAACACATAAATAATAAAACCAAATATTTTAAAAAAGGAAAAAGAAGCAGGAAACAGGTGACAAGTGATACACCTTCTTTCAGTTGACTGGCGGAGGGTGTGTGTCACTGGACGCACCGGCGACGCGTGGGGAGAGCTCTCGCACGGGCTCGGCGTGTGTGTCGAAGCTCTCTCCGTCTGACGAGTTCCAATGCTACGTGCGTGTATCCCTCCCATCTAGTTTGGCCGACCTGTGTAAGAGAAGATTTGGATATGAAATTTAAAAAAACTGGGTTGCATCTGAGGAGGATTGACCGGTGTCACCTAGGTTTATAGATAGGCAGTGTCGCGATTCAATGCCAGTGAGACCGCGGGACGACATCTGCTACCGGAAAAACTCCTAATATACACTGTAAACTTCGATTGACAAGTCCCGACCGTTGCTTGTCAGTGGTGCCTTGCGTCCCGAGGTTTGGAGGTTGAGAGGAGGAAGGCCGGTTGGAGGGGGTGACCGGCGCGGCTAGGGACACCGAAGGTCTCCCCACCAGGGATTTACTGTTATCCAGATCTACATTTCCGGAGAGAGAAATTCGAGAAAAAAAAGACTGATGTTTTTACTCCTCACCTTGCAAGAAAAGAATTTTTCACATCATTTTAAAGATAAATACTAGAAGCTGGAGTTTAAGGATACCCAACCCGACATCTTTTAATTTGAGTGATCCTATTACATGGAAGCAGTGTATTGTATAGCTCTAAATAAAACTTAATAGTAATTATGCATAATATGTCTATATAAGAACTAGTAGAGTAAAGTAATGAGAAATAGAAGCATAAAAACGTATCCATAATTAAAACTGATATTTCAAGTCATAATTCCTAAAACTCAAACAAATGAACCAGACACAAATTTACTAGAAGTGCAACCCATATGTATTTGCTATACATGTAAGAGCAAGTCCAACATGTTTGTTATAATAGCAAATTTACTCAAATATAGAGAATTTGAACCTTTTTTGAAATCCAACAGATTCTCCATCCCATTCTCCATAATGGGAAAATTGAAAAGAGAGAAGATTTGATTCTCCAAATTTGGAGAATGAGAAGAAGTTTTTGGAGAAGCAAAATTTAATGCTACTTGCATTGTTTTTTTGTTATTTTATTCATTAATTGTTTATCTTCAATATTTTTAAATGATAATATCTCAAAATAATTACAATAAAATTTTATCAAAAATACATATTTTAAAAATATGCATAAAGACGATTGTAATAAGATCTCATATGACTATTTTTACATGTATATATCTATTGATATTTAATTAATATTCAAATATAATCTACTTACCAATATAAATCTACTAAATTTTAAGGTCATAAATAAATTTATTTTGACGTTTTTTATAAGTCATAACGTTAAAACTAAAGTTTTTTTATTAAACATTTTATTTCTAATAATTGAAAAAATAACTTGTGATAAATAATTGAAAAGAGGTAAGTCTAATTATTCATAACACGTCACTAAAATAATAATATTGTAATTCGTAATATATTATTTTCATAAAAATATATTTCAATAATTTTATATTATGGAGTAAGTAATGTCAAATATGAAATGTTATTGTAACTTTTATTATACGTTCATTATTTGTTTGTTTATTATTATTTGAACTTATTGAATATATGGTTTTAAAAATTGAAGAAAATTAGATAAATATATAGCATTAAATGTTAAAAAATTTTAGGGAATGAGATGGTGGAGAAACTCTTGGGTTTGAGATGAAAAAATATGATGAATATGAGGTTTGGTTATATATTATGGAGAATGTGAATGGAGAAACTGTTGGACTTGCTCTAACCAGTCCGTCCAAGATGGTAAAAACTAAAGTTGTAATAAATGTGTATCTGAATTGAGGTGTGGAAAACAGTAAAAAGTAATATAGTACCTCAACTGCTCATATATTCAATCCGAGATCACTTGTTCAGATCCGAACCCAACCCCGACTTGTAAAACCAATCAAGATGGTGCCGACATATCATTAAATTACAGCGAGTAAATTTTAAAACAAAAACAAGGGAGAAAACCAAGAAACCAAGAAATATATGAACCAAAGAAAATTTTTAAAATACCTTTCTCGAACTTCAGAAAATTTTTCTACCCACTTTAACTTTCTTCACATTTCCCATTTCTCCCAAACTTAATCACCATTTTGTATCAAACAACATCTATTTTAGGAAAATGAATTGAATTACTAAATGAAACACCCCTTTAAATTCATCCCCAATTCGTATATTATATCTATCTCCAATTTTATTATGTGTATTTTACCTTTATACTTATACATTCTATGGAAAACAATATACTATTTATAGAAAATATATGCAAAATGAATTTACAATGTACATTTATACACATAAGAATGCACATATTTAAATTTTGAAAAGTACATGGGAATACGTACACCAGATGTATGATATAATCTGCGATTTAATATAGCCTACTTTTTTCTTTAGTACGGTGAGCTCAAGTTATTTGGTACGATGAACAATTCAATTTAATTTTATGCATTATTATATGCAGTTCAATATTTAATCATGCAGTCCGTGTTTATTCATAAAGTAACAATAATACATAAATGAGGGTGTATCAGCTACTTTAAATACAAATACAAATATGGACCGTAAAAGTAATGTTCAACTGCAACTATCAATTCCCTAATTTTAACATCAAACAATTTTAACTTACAGTGATTGTATGTATTACAATAAAATATATTCAATATTTTTATATATATTATGATATTTATTTAGATTTCTCAAACTTTTGTGCAATGTTTTTGATCCGGGCATTTAATTAATCGAAGTATGTGGATATGCATTATCCATATCGCCAAGTCATGCAGACAACTATATATACCAAAAAAACAAAAGAAGTCATATTTAGTGACTAAAAAGTGCACTTAAACCAGTGGGTATTTACATACAAATCAACTCATACGTACACACACCTGATCAGCACACAAACAAACGGATAAAACTCTACCTAATTGTTCCAGAAGACGTTCGTTATTCAGGAAAATATCGAGTAATTACATCCACAAGAAGCCAAAGCCAATTACAAAAATTCCAGTCCCCAGGTTTAAAATATATTTCCAGTTGCATTCATGCACACACAACTAACTCACTACCTAATTTTAAAATGCAAATTCATAAACGTACAACTCTTGATACACCCTTCCATTTTAACTTGATTGCAAGTGAGTGACTACACTGTTTCAGTCTCTCAATTTTAAATAAACAGATCTCGATCCTGTTCAGTTAAACTGCTTGAACCGTTTGTTGACTGTTAAAACTGCTTGATCTGCTTGTAACTGGTTGGAGCTGCTTGGATTATTATACTTATGTATGAATAATCGTATGTGGTTTAAAATAATTAGACAAGTTAAAATAGACAATATTTTATTGACAACAATTAAAATACCTTTTTAGTACCTAAATTCAAAACATTTTATTTTTTTTGAAAAATATAAATCGGATGAATTCAACTGCTAAAACTGCTTAAATCTGCTAGCTGCTAAAACTGCTTGGAGATGGTTGGAACTAATTTGCACAAAATATTAGTTCCAGTACAATAATAATTTTGATTGAATATTTAATCAAATAAATAACAGAAAATATTGTTAAACTCATCATAATATTTAAAAATCAATAATAAATTTTAATACTTTGATATATATATATATAATTAAAAATATTAATACTTTTTTTGAAAATCGAGAAAATTACAAATATTAAGATTTGACTGATTCCAAACGAGTAAAAATGTTACAGATGCATGTACAACAAAACCCTACTGACTAACGTTAGCTAACGTGGGTCTGAATAGTATGAACTAAGATGGTGCAACTTTTTCTACAATGTACGCCTGGGCGGAGAGTGACAGGGGAAACTCGATGATTCAAGCATTCTGGAATAAAGTTGCACGACGTTGATGTGTATGTATATATGGTTGTCCACCGCCGGCCAACTCCACCACTTTTGTTCTCATGCATAACAACAAATCAGTAACCTCATATTCATGCAAAGTTTCAACATGGTTTAAATTTAATTTGTAGACATTTAGACATGTACCCCTATAGTTGTTTTTTATGTAACTCGTAGATTTGATTTGTTCATACTTAGTATAAAGAAATTTCAACTTCAAAAATTACAGTGTAAGATTTTTACATATGAGTGATTTACAAAAAGTATAAACTAAAATAACTTATTTTAATTAAAAGATAAAGGCAACTCTCGTATGAACCAAGACAGATGCGAAGTTTTTTACTGGTTCAAAGGGGTGATCATGTAATTTAATGAGGCAGATGGGGAAAGAATTGCAGGTTTTGAAATCTGATCCAATATCGTTGACCGATTTGTGCATAATCAGTTAGATAATTAGACTCGGATTGGTTGAAAATACAGATTGTTATACGATCATTAATATGCTCTTGTTTTAAGTTAGGATTTCACCGGTAACTCTGATCTTTACTCTTTACTTCCGATCAGGCCCGACCTAAGCGTGGAACAGATGATACCTGCGGTTCACTCCATCCACTCCTTTATTATCTTGTTGGTATATATTCTTTGGTGCTATATGCTTTGCAAGATATTTGCCACTTATATTCCAAAGCAAATCAGTGGAGATGAAGCATATTATATATGGCCTGATGGATCAGTGTTGAGGGCATAACTGGTCCACCATTGTCATTTTCAAGATTTAACATCAACATTTCACTGTGGTAAGAAAGTACAGGAGGTGTGTCCAAATGCATCCATAATTAATTTGGTTATAAAACTAATAATCTCTAACAAAAATCATTACTATGTTTCGAAAAATCTATTGTCTAGGGAGATCTTCTTTATTTACGTAGCCGGGAGTTTTTTTATAAGATCGAGCATAAGTTTCTTTGTTTAATGGTACAAAGTATTCACAGAAAGTGTTCTTTAATTCCTTAGTATGATCTATGGGTTTTATTATGAATGAAAGAATTTGTAGTAGATGGACCACCACCTCCAATCATTCATTGGCCAAAATCAACTCTTTTTATTGTTGATTAAAGGCATGTTTGCCAAAAAAATTATTCTTCTTTTTTCTTTTCTTTTTTTAATTTAACCACACGAAATGGAGTGAAATTTATTAGATTCACCAAACCTATAAAAACCCCGTAGGAAAAAGTTTGAGACAAATTTGTTACAAATTAATGTATCAAATAAAATATGTAAAATAAATTATATATACCCATGTCAACTCCCACAAGCAAGTTAGAGATCGCTATGCGAAGCTCAAATCTATCGATGGGAGGACTCACTACTTGCAAGCATGTTAGGTATCACTATGCGAAACCCAAATTTGCCGACAAGCACGGGGATCAATAATTTATTTTTCTATGCTATTGATTCTGTGTCATCATACATTAAGCATCTTGAATGTTAACAGCCATTCTGATTCATAAAAATCCTGGTAGCACATCTTGTTATGTTCATCAGTCTTCCAGCCTTTGATGTTCTTTGTTGATCATTTCAGCTTGTCTTGGTCAGGTCTGACGCATGCAATAAACACAAACAAACTATCAGTAGACACTGAAATCAATCATACCCTTATGTAAGTTACCTCTCTACTGTCCAAAAACTAGACCTTTAATGTTATTAGGCAGAGTCATATTTGTAAAAACTGAATTCATTCTCTCTTTACTGGCTAGATTTGCTAATGCATCTGCAACTGAATTTGCTTCTCTGTATATGTGTAAGAAAGATAAAGAAGAGAACTCACTTGTTAGGGAAATGATATAAGGTTCAATTCTCCAAGGAATTTTGAAGTCTTTTCTTACAATCTTCAGTAGCACCAGAGAATCAACCTCCACCTGTAAATGCTCCATCCCTTCAAGATATGCCATTTGTAGCCCTTCTAAAAGGGCTAGGGTTTCAGCTTCCAGGCTGGTTCTTTGTTGCAGATATATGGATTGTGCTTTGATCACTTGACCTGTTTCTGATCTGATCACCATACCAGCTCTAGCATGACCAGGGTTCCTGGCCTAATGATGACCCATCAGTATTCAGTTTGAAATGAGCTGATGGTAGCCTCTATTTCACTAACTGTAACTGTTTGCACACCATGAGAGCCACTGGTGCTAGTTGGAGCAGCTCATAGTGTAAGTTAATTGCTTCTGATCTTGTCCATTTCATTTTGTTGATCTTGATGATACTTTGTAACAAATATAGAGCCTTTTGTTTCATCCTCTGTGCACTTGGAACTACATTATCAAAATATATGCTGTTCTACTACACCATATCACCCGGTTAATAACAAAAGGCAAAGTAACAAGTATCCTGTGAAGCTCATATTTCATATTTATAGTCCAGTAATACAGACATCTATCCCATAGACTATTGAAAGTCTCCAGTACTAGGTCTAGCATGTCATGAAAATGTATCCATAAACCTTGTATAACTGGACAATCATGAAACACATGGTCCAATTCATCAGATGCATTTTTACAACAATAGCACATAGATATCACACATATATGTTGCTCTTGCAAAATGTCAAAAATTGGCAATAATCTGTTGAGTAACTTCCAGTTGAATACAGATATCTTTTTAGGCACATACTTCCACCACATATATTTATAAGACTTCATAATCATTCTTTTTGGCCTGAGCAACTCATATGCAGAAGAAATAGTGAATTCACCATCAGTTTCAAGTTTCCACATTATTTTATCCTTATAATTTTCATATATAACAAAGTCCTTTGCTAAAAGATCAATAATGCGTTGAGGGAAACCATATACCATATCAGTAATCAATTGTTGTTGACTGAAGAAAAATTCTTTCACAGTCAACTCTGGATAAATGATATCTAGATCATCATTCCAGAATGTTATAAGCCTACTGATGCAGCGTGAAGCGTAGCAAAAAGGTTCAACCTATTGATTCTTAGAATACCTAGGTATGATTCTCTTCTAAATCCTATTGATTTTGAGAATACTAGGGTTTAGGCTCAAACATTCTCTCTCGCAAGAGACAAGTTCGGAATAGAGTAAAAAATCTCAAAATATTTATTTCATCAAAAAACTAAACTGTCTGAATACATGAAACAAACTAAAATATATAGAGTGAGAAATCTAATCCTACCAGAAATAAAATACTTATAATAGGAAAAAATATAAAAGATATCAAAATCAAATCAAATCTCATCATCATCAAATCATCCACCATTATGATTTCACGTCACTGCCTCGTCATCCTCATCACCTACCAACCTGTAGCCAGTTAGCTTCCCCAAATGATATGTCACCTGCACCAATCTGAATGATTGTATTTTCCTGTGCAATCTCATCAATTTGTTTATACCTTTGCCATGTTTTAGATTTCATTTTACTCTCTGGTAGAGACCATATAAAAGAAGACCATAATGATCCTCCTTTTTGCAATTTCCACCAGATTTTCAGTGAAAAAGCATCGACTAGAATATGCAAATTTCTAAGACCAAGTCCATTTTCTAGTACTTAATATCATGCAAACAAGACATGTAACCTATCCAAAACCCCATTAGTTGGTTTAATAACATTAAGAACATGCAATGGAATAGCAGATAGAAAATGCTTTGCTAATATGAGTCTACAAGCTTGATTCAACCATTTATTTTGCCAAGAGAACAGTTTGGATAAAATAGTGTCAAAAAATTGGCTTAAAATAGGAGTGTTTCTTTCTTCCTGTAAAAATTGGACACCCTAGGTATTTAAATGGAAAAACACCTGTAGGTATACTAGTAACATCAGAAACAAGTCTATGATAAGCCTGTGGAGCTTTGTTAGACATAAAATATGCGGATTTTCCAATATTTATCTTCTGCCCAGACACTTTTTCATATTTACCTAAAAGTTCCATTAGGTTTTCTAAAACGTGTTTATTAGCTTTCAGAAAAAACATGGTATCATCAGCAAAACTCAAACTTGTTATTTTCCTAGCTACATGTGGCAGTTTATAATAATCAATTTTAGTATTATGAAACAGAGAACCCAGTGATCTTGTAAAACCTTCTGTTAAGATAATAAACAGATATGGAGACAACGGGTCTCCCTGTTTTATCCCCCCAGATGCCTTAAAAAACCATAGGGTTTTCCATTAACTAAAATCGAAAATGTTGCTGCTTTTATGTTGGCCATAATATTTGATACTAAGTGTGTGTTGAAACCCAGTTTTAGAAGCCATTTAGTTAAAAAACTCCATGAGCTCTATCAAATGCTTTCAACATGTCAAGTTTCAAGAATATATTAAAACCCCCTGTTTTATTATGGAGATAATCAGTTAATTCATGCATGAGGAGTATATTATCAACCAATTCTCTTCCCTGAACAAATGCAGATTTTTCAGGGGAGATCAATAATGGCATTATGGGCTTCATTCTATCAGTATAGGCTCTTGAAAATTTTTCATTGAGGAAGTTAGACAGACTTATAGGTCGAAAATCAGAAAATGTGGTGTTGACTTGTCTTTTTGGTATAAGTGTAATGAAAGTAGCAGATATTGCTCTAGGTATTGGTACACCTATCAAGAACTCATTTACTGTATTAACTAAATTACTTTCAATTATCTCCCAGCGGTGTTTATAAAAATTACCTCAGTATCCATCAGGTCCTGGAGCTGAATCGTCATCCATTGAGAACACTTATTTCTTTAGCTCCTGTGTATCCACCTGCTTCATCATATCCTTGTTCATCTCCTCAGTTATCAGTTCTGGTATGTGCTGTAGTAATTCCTCTGTAATATTCTCATCAACACTCAAAATGTCATTAGTCAAAAGGTCTTGATAAAAATAAACAGCTTCTGATCCAATAGTATCTGGATTAGTTATCCATTCATCATTTGAATTTTTGATCAGAGCTATTTTCTGTCTAGCATGCTTGGCCTTAACAGTAGAATGAAAAAACTTTGTGTTTAAATCTCTCTCAACTAACCATTTTAATCTAGACTTTTGTTTCCAAAAAGTCTCCTCTCTTAATAGTGCTATGGTAATTTCAGCCTGAGCTAAGTGTAATTCAGTTCTACTGGTTCCTGAATTTTCTATCTGATGATTCAGTTCTTTCTGTAGGACTTTATCTTCTGCAATTTTAACATTGTCCTGAACATTCCCAAATACATCTTTGTTCCAAAGTTTGAGCCTATTCTTTAGCCTTCTAAGCTTAACAGAGAAGTTCATCATCCCATATACTCCTGTATCTTCTACCCAATCACTCTTTACCACATCTAAAAAATTATCATGAGATACCCAACAGTTTTGGAATTTGAAGGACTTGGGGATATTTTGTATTCCATGATTTTCAAGTCTGAGTATTAGAGGAGAGTGATCTGAATTCAGCCTAGACTTGACTCTAACACTGCTATTTGGAAAAACATTCTGAAAAATTTGTGAAATTAGGCCTCTAATCTAATCTTTCCCAAATAGTACATATATTCCCTGATCTCATTCTTCTATTTCCAGTCCCCAAGTAAACAAATTACCAGATGTCGGAATTTCAGTCAAATTATTTTCATTTATAAACTCATTGAATTCCAACATTTAATCTAGATTTGGTGTAGACTGACCAATATATTCATTTGCAAACCTCACAGTATTAAAGTCCCCTACAAATACGGTAGGTAGATTACTATGTGCTTGCAATTAAGCCCACAGTTCTCTTCTAATGATTGTATTATGTCTAGCATAAATAAAACATGCATGCCACATAGTATCTAAAGATGTATGTCTTATGTTTGTTCTTATATATTGATCATGAGTAGCAGCAATTGTGATATTGTACTCATCATTCCATAAGATCCAGATTTTATTTCTAGGATGCACATGATAATTATTATAACCTAGAGTGTATGCAACAGATGAGAGATGAGTGCTATCCAGAAAAGGTTCTAATATTACAAATAAACCAATTTTATTTTTCCTTTTGATATTTAGCACTCTAGCTTGTGTTCTAAAGTTCCTAATACCTCTAGCATTCCAAACACATAAATTGATACTTGACATAATTAAACTAATGCATGAGGGTCAATTTGAGATCTAGTGGTATCTGTCTTCTGTGAACTAGTGTAGTCCTTTTTAACTCTCTTTTTCTTGACAGTTTGATCAGGTTGGTTATTCATATCAGATAATGTAGAAGAAAGCAATATATCAAATCTGTTTTTATCCTGTAAAACTGGTTCTAACAAGAAATATCATTCAGTGTCTTTAACTCTTTTTTCTTGTGACCATTGTAAGTTTGGTAAAGCAGGCATACTATTTATCATAGCTAATTCCTCAGTAGATAGAGTAGTGTTCATACCTTCACTTACCATCTGATTTGTTTTCCTAGCATCATTCCTTTGCACCACCAAGCTGGAATCTTGATTTTCCATGATATGGTTGAGTTCTGAGTGACTGCCTTCAGTTGAAATGTTGATGTTCTTCTTTTCTTCAGATTTCTTTGCTCCAGTTTTTGCTTAGCTTTGCTGTGATTCTGAAGCTCTGTAACTGCTTCTTCGCCTGAGGGAATATCAATGGAAACATTAAATTCTAAGGAGCCAGTGTTTGAATCACTGGCATCATTCTCTAACAGATTGGTATCATCTGTTTTATGTTTATGCTCATCAACCATAGGAGTTTTTTTAGCCATTACCTTTTGGTTTCCAGTCTGATCAATATTGGGATCTGATATATTATTCACCTGTTTCCCTTTCTGTTCAGCTTTCTGCTGGTTTTCCAAAGTAGTTAGATTCCTTTTTTCTCTCCAGACCAGCATACCTGTACCTGCATCCACAAAACCTCTTTTTTCCAAGGAGATATTCTTAATTGGTGCTTCAGTAGTCAGATCAATTGGTGTTTCATTTTTTTCCTTGTTAGATAATCCAGATGATGAAGCATTAGTTTCATAATTTTCAATCAAAGTAGGCTTCCATGGATTGTTATGCCTAGGTCTATGTTCACTTTGACAAATATCACTGTGATGACCCAATTTCAGACATTTTTGGCAATAAAAATGGAGGCTTTCATATTCAATCTTTTGCCAATATCCCATATTTCGAAAGTTAAGCCAAATTCTATCAATCAAAGGCTTGGTTACATCCAGTTCTACACAGACCTTAGCTACATGAGGTCTGGTTTTATTCAAAGTAGCTTGATCAGATTTCCTATAGACATAATAGCATGCTCATCAAAAAGTTATCTTTTTAGACCATATAATGCTATCCATACCGGCACAATTGGGGAATCAGCATTCAGGTCGAAATCGGGGCTCCATTTCGTAATCCTAATTGAGTACGATCCAAAGCTCCAAACCTTGTGCATCCAGCATCTGTAGTAATCCTCTGCAAAATCAATGTGTATTAGTACCTGTTTATTGTCTAGTAAAATAGATCTCCGATTTACCGACGAAGCCAGCCGTCTGAAAATCCTTCCGGAATTTATCCAATCCGGGTCTGGCCCGTAGAAACCTCCCAACTAGGGTATGTTTCAAAGGCTCCTCCAGTCGATCACATTCCTCATCGGAAAAGTGAAGGCCTGGTTTCCCGAGATGGTAAACTCTCGGCTTTGGATTGAAGACGGTTTCGATCGGGATCGAGTTCCTATTCACTATAACAGTGTTATTCACCACCGACTGTGTATAGGAAACCACGGGCGGGTTGGGTTCAAGGTTGAGGGCTCCGCCATAGAGGCGGCGCCGGAGAATGAAGTGGAAGATTTAGGGATTTAGGTCGGAATCATCTCAGTCGCCAGAGATTAAAAACAACATTTCGAACCCCAGAATTTTTCTGTAAAATATTTCAGTTTATTTCAATATTTTTTTATTTTTTTCAGTTCAGTTCAGTATCTTTTAAATTTTTTCAGTTCGGTTTAATATATTTTTTAGTTCAGTTCAGTATTTTTTATTTTTTTTTCAGTTCATTCGATATTTTTTTATTTTTTCCAGTTCAATTAAAATATTTTTATTTTTTCCAGTTCAGTTCAGTTCAATATTTTTTATTTTTTCAGTTCAGTTCAGTTCAATATATTCATATTGTTTCAATTATGTGCAGTTCAGATAAATATTTATATTTCTTCTCAGTTCAAATATATATTTTTATACATTTTTCAGTTCTGTAAATTTCCTATATGTATTTTTTATTATACCTCTCTACTGTTTTTTCGATTCAGTTCAGTTTATATTCGGTTCATTTAAGATCAAATCAGAAAATTAAATTTTTTTTTGAAATGTGATATGATGCAATCCAAAATAATTTAGGGCCTGTTTGCCAGAGTTTTTCTGTAAAGCAGTTCAGTTCAGTTAAAATTTTTTTTAATTTTTTCAGTTCAGTTCATTATTTTTTAATTTTTTCAGTTCAGTTCAATTTTTTTTATTTTTTTTAGTTCAGTTCAGTAATTTTTAATTTTTTCAGTTCAGTTTAGTTATTATTATTTTTTCAATTCAATTTAGTTATTATTTTTTTTAATCAAAACCACCATTGGTGGAGGGTATTTATTGGCTCCCTAGACCTTAGAAATATAGCAAAAAGCTAAGAGTTTTACAGAATATTCTTCCTAGTTAAACTAGGAAAATATAACAAAGGTGAGAATTACAAATGTGAGTATAACATGTTCTTCATAAAATCAAGACCAGCCCCCCTCCAAATCACCGAGCTAGTTAGTAATCGTTAAACGAAAAACAATTCTGCCAAGTGGGGGAGGGGGGGTAATGATTTTATTACTGGAGTTGCTGAAGCCTGAGCAGAAAAACAATTCTGCCTGAGCAGAAGCCTTACAGTCTGTGTTGGATCCTTCCTGTCCAGGTGTAAAAACTCAGCCTCCATCAGAGACCAGTATCCATTCCATTCCATGAACAACTTGTAACCATTGGCCTCCTGCCAATGGCTCTTGGCAGACCTGCATATAGGGTATCAGCAGAAACTGTATTCTGAGGGTATCAAAACATCTAGCCTATTCCGATGTTTGCTATTCCCATCTTATCTAGCATAACTAGACCTTTAAGAGTATGTGGAGTTGAGCTTAGAGCAATATCATCAGAAATTAAAGACTGAGTACACAATTTAGCCAAGCAATCAGCTACTGCATTCCCTTCCCTGAAAGTGTGTGTCAGTGTAATGCCCTGTAACTGAGTGCTCAAATCACTGCTAAGGCTAAACAAATCCCAATTTGCCATGTTGGGATTGTTTATACATCTAATAGCATACAAAAAATCAGTTTCAATAGAGAAAGTATAGTGTGCCTATTTCCCAGTCTGAACTGCAAATTGAATTGCTAACAATTCCTAGTGGAGGGAAGAAGTTGATGTAACAGTTTTAACCTTCATATATAAAACCTCCCCTCTGCTATTCCTAATCATCATAGTTACCCCTACCCTTTGAGTATGAATGAATGATGCATCTACATTTATTTTTAAGCCAGAATCTGGGGGTTTCCATTTAATAGATCTAATGAGCTTTTGCTTTTTCTGTCTAAAATAGGGAACCAATCCTATATGTAAAAGATGCTCATATTTAACAGCATTTCCAATCAGTGGAAAAGCTGTAAAAATGAGCAGAACCTTCCTGGCAATGTTACTTAATACAGCATGTGTAGAAAGTTGCTTGTTATAAAAATGAATGGAGTTTCTTCTAGTCCATATGAACCAATAGGTTGTGATCAATGTAGTAACTGTGACCTGTGTGTGTGGTTTGGATGGTCCCCTATAATTTAGATAGTAAGAAACTCTATGCTTATATGACAGAAAATGTGGTGCTGGAACTTGAAAATAGTATGCACAAAATCAAATATGTCAACATTAGAGGCACAGTCATTGTAAAAATGATTTATACTATCTGAATTGCAGCATAGTGGGCATTTTGATGGCAAATTGAAACCAAATTTTCTCAGTATATTATTAAAAGGCAAAAGACCATTTACCATCCTCCATATCAGTATTGACATTTGAAGGGGTATCTGTTTATGCCATACCTTTTTTATCTGATGGACATCTTGTGAAGTGGTCCTTATAGAGGAGTAGGCTGATTTGACAGTGAATCTCCCTGTTACCTCTGGCCTCCAGATGAGCCTGTCACCATGCTTGTGTTCAATCTTCATATCCTGCAACAAAGAAAATTCATTGGTAGCCAAGTAAGGCTCTAGGAGTGGTAAGTACACATATTTCTGTTGACAGAAATTAGCTACTGTGAGTTTGAGATTTGGCAATGGTTCTCCGGAAGGCCATTTATAGTAAAGGGCTCCTAATCCAGTCCAGTTTGAATCCCAGAAAGGGGAGGTACCTTCACCTATCAGAACCTGAGACTGTGAATTGGCAAACTGTGTAACTGAGCAGATTCTCTGCCAAGTGTGGGAGGTTCTATAGGTTTTTGGCAGAGACCAAAGAAATGTTGTCCATATAGCCTTGTTTTGCTGCATCTTCCACCAAAACTTGCAAGAAAAGGCCTTTATAATACCTCTAATGTCTTTGACTCCTGTTCCATTTTCTTCCTTTGGCAGAGCCATTTTTGACCACTTCTTCCATATTTTCCTTTGCCCATACTCTGATTGCCCCCAGAAGAATTTTGCAGCTGAGACTCCCATCGTTTTTATCACTGTCTCAGGTGGATGAAGAATTGTGAAAGTATGAATAGGGATGGCTAATAATACATGGTTTAAAAGGATCATCCTCCCAGCATGAGTAAGCCATCTGTTCTTCCAGTTTCTAATTGTAGCCTCCATTCTTTCCAACAGGGGTTGGTAATATATCACTTTGTTTCTTCCTGTGAAGATGGGGACCCCTAGATATTTAAAAGGCAATGAACCCTTTCTCATTTCTGTCTTTCTCTTGATCACCCTCAATCTGATAGAACTTGCTTTACTGTGAGTGAAAAATTCAGACTTTTCATAATTAATTTTCTGGCCAGAACTCCTCTCATATGCAACCAGAAATCTCTTCAGTCTTGTCAGGTTTTTCTTGCCAGCAACAGTGAAAATTGAGGTATCATCAGCATACATCAAATGCGAGACATATTGTACCCCCTAGGCATTACAAAGCACTGTATGTACTGGAGTTGAAGGAGTTTTTTAAAACCTCTAGTGAATGCCTCAGACATGAGATTGTACAAGTAAGGTGAAAGTGGATCACCTTGCTTTATACCTCTACTTGCTGGAAAGAAACCAACAGCTACTCCATTAACAAGGACAGAGAACCATGCTGCCTGGATATTCTGCATTATAATCTTCACCAATAGGCCATCAAATCCAAATTTTAGCAAAATTGAATTTAAAAATCCCCAGCAGACTCTATCAAAAGCCTTCTGCATATCCAATTTTATGATGATGTTATTATGCTGTGGATTTCTGTTCAGGAGCTTATCATCTCTTGCATCTGCAATGTATTGTCTGCAATGTCCCTGCCTTGTATAAATGCAGTTTGTTCCAGGGATACAATTGTTGGAAGCAGTGGTTTGATTCTCTCCATAATGATTTTGGAAAGGATTTAGTTAACAAAATTGGATAGGCTAATGGGTCTGAAGTCAGAGAAACTGCTTGGATTTAGGACTTTTGGTATTAGGGTTAGCCAGGTGCTTGCCATAGCTCTTGGAATCTTCTGTCCTTGCATAAAATCATTTGCTGCCTCCAGGAGATCCATTTTTATTACATCCCAACATTCAGTATAAAAATAGCCACTGAATCCATCTGGTCCTGGAGCTCCATTTTTATTTAGATCAAATACCACATATTTCAGCTCATCCATATCCACTGGTTTTAGCAGGGCTGAATTATGGTCATGTGTTACTAACCTTGGAATCACATCCATAAAATTCTGAAAGTATTTCCCAGATTTATTATGAGCATCTTTAGTCAGTAAACTCTGGAAAAAATGAATGGCCTCATCATGAATCCTCTCTAGGGCTGTAATCCACATTCCATCTCTATCCTTGATTTTAGAAATCTGTACTTTTGCTCTACTTTCCTTTGCCACTTGATGAAAGTATTTTGTATCGGCATCTCCATCCCTGATCCATTTCACATTTGCTCTTTGCTTCCAGAAGCAGTGATGCTCAGCTTGTGATTTTGTAAGTAAGGCCATCCTCCTGTTTAGCTCAATCCTGTCTGTTTCCAGTCTTGTCTCCTGATACTTCATCTCCATCTCTGCAACAACTTTTTCAGCTTCTACAAGGTTCTTGTTTACATCTCCAAACTTCTCCTTATTCCATATCTTCAGCACATTTTTCAGCCTTTTCAGTTTACTCACCATTCTGCACATGCCCTTTTCATAGCAATGGCTATCCCAACTTGATCTAACCAGCTCCATAAAATCATTCCTCAGTGTCCACATTTGCTGGAACCTAAATGGTTTAGGCATTTGTATTTCTGAGGTATATACAGATAATAGCATAGGGTTGTGATCTGAGGTTAATCTTCCTAAAATCTGGATGGAACTATGGGGGAAAAGGTCATTCCATTCCACTGAGCACAGTCCCCTGTCCAATCTCTGAAGTAGAAGGTCATCTTTGGTTCTTTTGTTTGTCCAGGTAAAGGGGTTTCCTACAGTCTGAATTTCTATAAGTCCTCTGGCATCTATCATTCCATTGAAATCTCTAATGACTCTTATGGGGGTGGATTTTTGCCTTTCCTTTCACTCACAATAGGTATGACATTAAAATCTCCAATCATGACTATAGGGCCCGATGATATATTTTTCAAATCCTCCCATATAGGTTCTCTCAGTAACCTAGTAACTTTAGCATAAACAAAACAGCAACTCCACACAAGGTTATGTACATGGCCAGAAACTGTAACTAATAAGAACTGATCAGATTGATCTTGAGTAACAACATCAAAGTTATTATTCCAGAAGATCCAAATTTTAGCATCTGTTGCTGCCATGGAATTATCAAATCTTAGATCAAACTGTAGACTAGATATGTTTGAGCTAATATGCATAGGTTCAATTATACAAATTATATCAATTTTATGTGCTCTAATTAAGGTTAAGCCTAGTTACTGACTTTTTATAACCTCTTATATTCCATACAAGCACATTTCCTATTATTTTGTGACTAATCATGAGGTTGTGAGCTTAGACTTTTGTGATGATCTAAGACACTGTTCAACTGTAGAACCATCAGGCATGCCTCTTCTCATTTTCTTTTTAGGTTCAGCATGCTTATGTTCATCAGTAGAGGTAGGGATAATACCTGTGTGTGTTGTTACTAGTCATTCTTCTTCTTTCCAATTTGAACTGGTCTCATCCAACTCACTGGGAGCTTCATCATAATTATCTGAGCTCTCCTCTTCATTTTAAAGTACCTGAAATTGGTTAGAAATAGTGACCTGCTGAGGAGGTTGGTAAGGAATCAATGCCATTTCATTTTTCTTCCTATGATTATCTTTCCAATCTCTAATACTATCTAAGTCATCATAGGAATAAAAGGATACTCTTGGAGTAGCCCTGGCCTTGTTGAAGAGAGAGAGTTGTTGTGTAGATGTTGGTAATTGCAGCTCATGTTGGGGCTCCTCTGTTGTATCTATAGTTGTATCCAGAAGTGGTTGGTTATGATTTGTGGCCTCCTTCTGAGAGTTGTCAATTTTTTTGATGGGGGGATGGGGCTTGTTAGTGGTGCCAGCTTTACCATTCTGTGCCTGAAGAACTGAGTTCTTTTCCTTTCTTGTCATGCCAGAAACCTGTGCATCAGCCCTCTTCTTCACTTTTCTCCATTCCTCTTGTGTAGGTTGCTGTTGACCAGTAGTAACTTTTCTCAGAGGCTCCACTATCATCCCTTTCCGGTTTGGTCTTTTTCTCTTCAATTCAGGGTGCAGGAAACCACAGTTAGCATCCTCATGCCCTATTCTCTTACAATATGTGCAGTATCTTGGCACATGATCATATTCAATGTTACACTCCACATTCTTATTTGGTTTACCAATGATAGTTGAGGTTTGTAAAGGCTGTAGGAGGTCTATCTCAACACACACCTTTATTGCAGAGGGTCTAGACAGAGAGCTTGTGGCTGCATCCATCCTGAGGAATACTCCAATTTCATTGCCGATGTCTTCAATGGCTGAGCTGTTGTAGAATTGAATTGAGGGTTTGTGGTTGGTAGCCCAGATCTGGACAATTGATGATTCCGTGTCGGTGGAGAAATCTGGAGACCACTTTAGTATCTTCATGGGGAAACCGCTGATGTTGCAGAATGCTCGCATCCAGAAACGCTGATAATTCCCTTTGTCTTCCATCCGAATCAAAACGTGCCGGAAATCCAGAGATCCAATCTGATACATTCCATTGATACCCATGGCTTGGAAAGATGTGTGAACTTGCTCCATAGATGGTTTTCCATTAATGAACTTGCCGATAAGGGCATTGGAGTAGTGGTTGGCGAAGTTTTCAACAGCTTCTTCAGCATAGATACATGCAATTTACCGTTGATTCTATGGGATATTGGCTTAATCTCCGGATTAGACGGTAGAGAAGTGTAAAGAGGTTGGGTTTTTGGTGCTAATGCCTCACGAAAGGATTTTCCGGCGGCATAATCACCATTCCACGGCGGCGAGCCCGCCATGGGGTGACCGTTATTTGCACGTTAATATGTCAGTTTGCTGATAACGTCTAAAAAAGTCTACTGTTTTGGTGCTAAGTTGGGGGAGCGTGTTGGGGACTCGATGAGAGAGATCAGGAATTCAGTTCAGTTCAGATACATATTTTTATATTTATTTTCAGTTCAAATAAATATTTTTATACATTTTTCAGTTCAGCAATTTTCCTATGTATATTTTTTGTTATAGCTCTCTACTGTTTTTTCGATTCAGTTCGGTTTATATTTTGTTCAATTCAGATCAAATCAGAAAATTAATTTTTTAAAATGTGATTTGATGCAATTCGAAATAATTTTATCATACTATTTTCAGTATATTTACTTTTTTTTTTATCATTTCATAGCAATTCAAATCAGTTTTTTTTAAGTTCGTTGATGCTATTCAACCTAATGTAGGTGTACTATTAGTATTTAAGTATGTCTAAATCAATAAACCTTGTTCGATCAAAGTAATTTAGAAGTAATATTATTCTTTTTCCATACATTTAATGTTAATTCAAGTCAACTCAGTTTCAAACCATATCAAATCAATTCAAAATAATGACATTTAGTTTACTTCAGTATCTTCATAATGAGGGCATAGACTGTAAAATTTTTGTTGCTATATTCAGTCGAACTTGATTTCATTTCTTCCTTCCCTTGAGTGTTGAGCAATTCCTTATCCGCCATTGCTTGAACATTATCGTCATGCTCTACAATAGGTATCCCAAACTTTTCCATTCGCATATAGTTATTAAGCGTGATTGTTGCTACTATTATGGCCATTTGCACTCCTCCTTCATTTGAGCCATCACTTTAAGCATGCGCCTTAACCATGCGCCACTGCCTTAATAATAGGTGTGAAATGTTTGGGCCAAGTTTCAGTTTCGAAAATCAATTTCCCGCACCACCTCATTCTAGGATTTAGCATTTTAGGCCTAATTTGAATTCGTATATGGATGGTAAGTATGTATTTGTGGCATGATTTCAGATTTAGTTACTGATTAAGATTGTGATTTTATGTTGATTAGAAGTTAAATATGGAAATGGAATTCCATTTAAAAAACAAATATGGAAATGGAATAATTTTGATTTCACTAGTTAAGTTTCTAAATATAGAAGGCTAAAAATGGACATGGAAAATGAATGAATCCAGATCTGTATTCCAAAATTATCCGAATAAATTCAAATTTCAGTCATTTCATTTGATATGGGAAGTAATTGACTCAGTAATGCTATTATTATGAAACGTGCGTAATAACAATCTTCCTAGACTCGATACTTTCTCTCTCTAACGAAACTAGAGAGAGGCTCGTCGTTTTGGGTAATAAACCCAGCCAGAATTTCGCCAGAGCTAGGCAGATTCACGGTAGCAATCGGACAAATCAAGAATCTAGCTGCTACTATATAGATATACAGAAGTAATCTGAGCAGTAGTAGGTGTGCAGAAGGCGTGGAGAAGGAGGAAGCTACTTCAAGCAAGGAATCTAGCGCTCGGAAATAGGAGCACGGTGGAGATACGGTGGCAAAAACCTTCTGATTGGGGATTCAGACACCACGCGTACACATCTCAAGGTAATTTTCTCTCTAAATCTTTCTATAAGATTATAAGATTATTGTGGGGGGGGGGGATTATTGGGGAAAACGATATCGGAAAAGGGAAAACAGCCTTTTTTAGGGAATCTGGGTATAAAAAGGGGGTTTTTAGGCGGCTTATAGGCGGCGCAGTGTGTAGTCAACTGAAAAGATGAATTGTCGTGTTGGGAAAGTGAGATCGGATTGGAAAGCAAAAAATCAGAAATTTTGGAGCAGGGATCGAGAAGGAATGTCAGGGGACTTGAGAATAAGGAAGGCTATAAATAGGGGTGAAGCTCAAACGACAGACTCAACCCAACGAACAGCCATAGACAAGGCATTAACTGATAAACAGCAGAAAATGGATAGTAATACAACCTCACTAGACAATCCAGTTGCATACTTCATTCCATCAGGCTCAGTAAACAAAGAGGAGAGGAGAGTTGCTGATCCCCGTATTGCTGATATGATGAGCATCACTAGACCGAGCAGAAGGGGAGGACTGCTTAAGCAGGAGGACGTAGAAGACGCAGTGGAGATGGAGAGCAACTGTTTGCTGGGGTACTGGAAAGACTACACAAACTTCAGCATATAAAGGATGAATGAGTACTTCCAACAATACTGGTCAATCAAAGCAGTGGTACAACATAGATGCCACAACTATTATGTCATCAAGTTTGAGTCCAGAGAGGAGGCGTTGGCAGCAATGCAAAGAAGTCCATACAACATAGAAGGAGGTTTGCTTGTGTTCAGGCGCTGGGGAGCAGGCATTTCGCTAAGGAAAGTGCAGGTGGAGAAGATCAAGATGACGGTGCAAATCCATGGCCTTCCAGCTGAAGGGTTTGTCCCAAAAGAAGCAATACAGGTTATCAATATGGTGGGAGAACCGGTGGATGCAGACATCAACACCAGGCCGGCGCCAAATGTGAAGTTTTTGAGGGCGCAGGTGTGGGTGGATCCACAGTATCCTCTGGTCAGTGGGTTTTATGTTGAAATGCCAAATGGAGAATACATTTGGCTAGATGTTCGCTATGAGAGGCTCTTCATCATGTGCAGAAGGTGCGGTATAATTGGTCACAACATGAACCAGTGCAACTTCACAGATGACATTAGCTTGGAAAACTTCTTGGAAACTTTTGTGCAGAAACAAAATGCAGAGAGAAGAGCTGACTTAGTGTATGATCATAGTGGCAATATGTTCCCAGTCACCATGAAAGACTATCTACATCTGGAAGAGAAGAGGAACACAAACATTCCACCTGGGTACATGAAGTCTAGATGGCAGAGATATGGAGCCATGGTAGATGAGGAAACACAGCAAGGCTTCATTATGTCAATGCAAAGGAGACAGACCTTTTCAGAAAGAGATATGTGGGAGGTGCTGATGGAGAAGGAGGATCTGGCTATGGAGGTGGGGGAAATGGTCCTCAATGCAACACAGTTACGCACTTAAGGAGATTTGACCCGTATTTTGGAAGCCAGCAGCCACAAGAACATGGCCAGATCCAACCTCAGAGGCAAATGTTGGTCCAAGGAGGTGAGGAGGAAGATATCCCTGAAGTGGAAATGGAGATAGTGGAACCAGAGAATGAGATAGCGTCTCCTGAGCCTTTGCCTGACATAACCATGCAGCAGGCGGTAGAACAAGGTTTACTGGAAAATCATGATCAGGAACTAGGGGGATGGATAGTGCATAATAATGTGTGGGATGTAGTATCTCAAGAGTTGCAATTACAAATGCAACTAGGTGAAGGAAATAATGGCACTCAGAGCCCAGCACTGGTACATCAAAATGTGGAGCATCTTCAGCAAAATGCGGACAGAGGGCAGGAACATCAGTTAAGCTCAATAGGAGAGATCTCAAGGCTGATAGGAGGTGATCAGTCAGGAGGAATCAGTCAACAGATCAACAACCAATCAACTGAGGAATCCACTGAACCAGAGCTGATTATCATTCCTTCAGACAGCAGTGAGGATGATGATGCGACTTCAAGAAGAAGAATCAAAGGGAAAAGGAAGATACAAGAAGTGGGAACTGAACAGGAAGAAGTGGAAATTGGGGAGAGAGGAGAAAGGAGCCCCAAGAAAGCTAAACAAAGCGAATACATCTTCTCTATGGGGAAAAATGAACATGTCAGAACTGCATATAAACACTCAGGCAGCTACCAGAAAGATGCTCCCACAAAAAGAAAGATTATTGGTCAGAAGATGAATCCAGCAATTAAATACAAGGGACAAGGCAGAGAGGAGATGGAATGGAAGGAGGGGAGAAGACCTACAATATGGATCAGAAGTGCAGAGGATCCAACTGAATCTGAACCAACTATGAATGCTCCAGTGGTACAAGTTAGGAAGAGGGCCAGCTCAGTTGCAGGATTTGATGAAGACACCATGATTTACACAGCTAAATCACCTTTGAAGAAGATGAAGTTTAGCTATGTCCAGAAGGGAGCAGCAGCTGAGAATGAGGATATGGACAGATCACCACAATCAACTAAGGAGGATGCGGGGAATGACAAGATGAAAGTCAAAGAAGGTAAAGAACAAGACATCAACTGCAATGAGGACTTTCTCAACAAGGGTTCAGCACTGTAGAGGGAGGCAGATCAAGAAGCTGAGACCCCAAAAAAGTTGAGGCTTGTGGGAGGTGAGCCAAATCACCTCCCCTCTTCCCCATGAGTGCACTAGTATGGAACTGTAGGGGCTTTAACACAGCTCCTACACAGAAGATGGTCTGCAGACTGGTAAAACAATGGAAGCCAAAGATCCTAGGCCTAATGGAGACTTAGGCCAGTAGAAACACTTTAGAAAAGTGGAAAGACAGAACTTATTTTGTTGGCATGGAATTGTAGAACCAGTTGGTAGATCAGGGGGATTAGCACTCTTTTGGGATAACTCAGTAGAAGTAGAAGTTGTTAGTGTGTCTTTAAATTTTATGTTTATTTTTGTGCATGACCACAGTCAGATCAGGTGGTGCATGGGCTTGATGTATAGTGCTCCTGAAGTCATTAACAGAGCACAAGTTTGGAATGAAATTAACACTTCTATGTATATCAACACTCTCCCAACAATACTGATAGGTGACTTCAATCAAATCTTGGGTCAGCAAGATAAGAAAGGAGGGTCTGCTATACCTAATCATTTGAGGACTGGCCTGCATCAGATTTTGGAGAAGTTTAGAATGATAGAATTACAACACAAGGGGGCCTGGTTCACTTGGTCAAACAAGAGAGAACCCCCACATACAGTCTTTGAAAGACTAGATAGGGCATTTGGAAATGACAAATGGATGGATGCTTTCCCACAAGCCATGGTGAACAACTTGCCAAGGCTACAGTATGATCATGGACCAATATACATGGAAACCAGGCCAAAGCAGAAAGGCATAAAGAGGGCAAACAAATTTGAGGCTTTCTGGGCAAAAATGGAACCACCAAAACAGATAATGGAAAAAGTTTGGAAGGATTTAAAAGCATCAGATGAAGGATCAAGAGGTTTAACAGTGGAGCTAGTAGATGTTGGCTTATCCAGGTCATTGCTACATTTATCCAACTGGCACAACAGGACGTTTGGAAATATGGAGAGGAGAATTAAACAGTTAATTGACAGGATGGGGAAAATGCAGCAGCATCCAAATCCAGTATCACAACTCCATGCACTTAGAGGTTTAGAGTTTGAACTCCAGGATCTACTTGACAAGCAAGCTGAATACTGGAGACAGAGAGTCAAATTAAAGTGGATGACTGAAGGAGAGAAGAATACTGCTTTCTTCCACAAGTGGGAAACAAAAAGGAAGAATGTCAATACAGTTCAAGGAATTCTAGATCAAAGTGGAACATGGGTGACTGAGGAGTCTCAGATTTTACAGACTATGACAGATCATATAAAGGAGGTTTTTGTCCAAGAGGAATGGTATCCTCCAATGATAGCAGGAGATGTCAACAGAGATGAATACATGGCAAAAAACAGTAAGAAAATCTCCATAACTCAGAAGGAAATACTGAACAAGGAGTTCATAGGAAAAGAGGTATGGGAAGCTGTTAAAGGCATGAAGGCTTGGACATCACCTGGAGAAGATGGATTGCCTGCAGGATTCTATAAACAGTACTGGAAAATATTAGGAAAGGATCTCACAGAGGCTGTACTAACATGTTTGAGAAAAGAGGAATTTCCAATGAGCTGGAACAAGACTCAGCTGATACTGATCCCAAAGATAAAAATGCCTCACAAACCATCTGATTTTAGGCCAATTGCACTTTGCACTGTGAAGTATAAGATCATAGCTAAGGTACTAGCAAACAGATTAAAAAAGTGCATGGGGGCATTAATATCAGAAAATCAGAATGACTTTGTTCCTAAGAGAAGTATTGTGGAAAATATATTGTTGGCACATGAGGTAATGCATCATCTGAACAAGAGGAAGCAGGGATTTGAGGGGATTGCTGCAATCAAGCTTGACATGAACAAAGCCTATGACAGAGTTTCGTGGCCATTCTTGGAACAAGCATTGAGAAGCATGAACTTTCCAGTAAAGTGGATCAACCTGATTATGTGGTGTGTCCAATCAGTCTCATATCAAGTCTCAGTTAATGGACAGACCTCAGAGACCTTTATTCCAAACAAAGGACTCAGGCAGGGATGCCCATTATCTCCATATTTATTCATACTGGTGCAGCAGTTCATGTCATCATGGTTGGAACACAAAATGGAGGAAAATAGAAGTGTGGGAGTCAAAGTATCAAGGCATGGCCCAGTCATAAGTCATCTAATGTATGCAGATGACACCATACTCTTCACAAAAGTGACACAACAAGCTGCACTGGACATGGCAAAGACTATTGATCTATATGCCAGGTACTCAGGACAGAGGTTAAATTTTGACAAGTGCTCAATAATTTTTAGCCCAAATACTCCAGATGATATGAGACAATATATGATGTATACTTTGCATATACATCAACAAGGAATATAGGGAAAATATTTGGGCATGCAGATCAATTTCCAAGAGCAGAAACATGAGATGTATCAAGGTTTGATCAAAAAGTTCAAAGAAAATTTTGGATCTTGGAAAACCAGACTACTGTCCTTGCTAAGCTCTATGGCAATTTACCCCCTGAGTATTTTCAGAATACATAAATCTATTTAAAAAAAAAAAGATCAACTCACAGCAGCTTTCATCTGGGGAGGAGAAAGGGAAGGAAGAATAGTGCATTGGAAGTCATGGAAACATGTAATTAAGTCAAAAGAAGAGGGAGGCTTAGGTATGAGGTCTGCCCTAGGAATGAACAAGGCATTACTGGCAAAGCAATCCTGGAACGTTGTCAGTAATAGCTCCTCACTCCTTACCAAAGTATATCAGGCTAAGTATATTAAAGGGAGGGAGCTCAAAAATCTGAAACCAAAACCTGGTGATTCATGGGGATGGAGATCAGTCATGTGGGCAAAAAGCATAATTACAGACAATCTGGCTTGGCAAGTAGTAAATGGGAAGAAGATAGCAGTGACTGAGCAATGGATCCCAACCATTTCCAACCCTTTGCAAGGAAATCATGGTGCAATGGATCATACAAGTATGAGAGTGGAGCATCTAATAACAGAACAAGGCCAGTGGAGAATGCCATTGGTACGTGCAATCTTTCCACATGAAGTGATACCACACATACAGGTTATTCATATTAAACAACATAGAGATGGAGAAGATAAGCCTATATGGAGTCTGAACAAAAGTGGAAATTACTCTGTCAAGAAAGGATATTACTGCAGCATGACAAGTATTGGATGCTTAGATCTGAGGAGAAAAAAATTGTGGAACAAGATATGGAACCTAAAAGTACCATACAAGATAGCAGTTTTTCTGTGGAGAGCAATATCAGGTGCTATTCAGATCTCAGTTAATCTTGCAAAAAGGAAAATAGTGAATTCCTCAGTCTGTTCAAGATGTCTGATAGCAGAGGAACAGAGGTGCATCTACTACTGGAGTGCCCAGAATCAACCCAAATTTGGAGGGAGGCTGGTATGGAGAAAGCTGTGATTATTCGGGCACAAGCTAAAAAGGAAACTTTTGGTAAATGGATGGAGGTCTGGCTGGAAAATACAGACTTGTCAGAGCTAATTAAGTCAAGCTTCATCTTGTGGGAGATCTGGACTGCAAGATGCAACAAAGTAGTGGGAGGGCAAACCACAAATCCAACTGGTGCTGCGTCTTTGGCAATACAAAAATTTGAGCTAAATCAGAAATCCATTCTCAGTCAGAGAGAGAGGGATATGGAGTTCAAGATGGAGAACAAGGGACAGAGGAACCAATACATACCAGATGGGAATCACGGTGCTGAGCTAACAGATATAAGAGTGGATGGATCGTTTCAGAAATCCAGAAATGTTGGAAGTGCTGGATGGTCCATACTGGTGTAGAGGCACACAAACTTTAGATAGATAACGGGCTCAGATTTCTTTGTGTGCAACACCCCATTGCAAGATGAAGCTATTGCGGCTTGGAGGGCAATCAAAGCGTCAGCGAGTACTGGATGTCAAAACGCCAGACTGCTAACAGACTCGGCAATACTAGTGGCGGCTCTGAATCAACCAGAAAATACGCCATGGGAAATCAAAAATATTGTAGAAGAAATAACTGATTATGTTAGGCTGAATTTCATTTCATTTTATGCTATAAAAGTCGGTAGGGATGCCCTAACGGTGGAGCATAATATTGCACACGGTTTGGGCAGAACATTATGTAATATTATTACAGTTTAATATATATCAGGATCATCCTGATATTGGCAATATCAGGCACCAATTAAATAACGACACGTCATCTTTAACTAATTTATGATTGGGCCACGTGTTCAATCATTATCCAGACGGGTTTAGGCATTCTAAATTAGGGTTTTAGAACTTTACTAAAAATATCTTAACCAATTAAAACATTACAATTGTACACGTGTCATTATCTTATTGGTGCCTGACAAGGCGTATATCAGGATCATCCGGATGAATGTTTTTCTCATATTATTAATGTTTAAACGATAGTGTTTTACTAAAAAAAAAAATCTTCCCTAATTATAGTAACGATTTGGAACCTTTCAAAACGGAAAAGCAATTGAGTCGAAAAATTTGAATTTGAGTTAAACCCCAACTCTTTTTAAATAGCTGCCTCGCATTCCACAACTAATACACAAAACATTTCTGAGCTATATTTTGCCATATTAATTCAGGTGTGATGGCCATTACGCGCAGCAGATCGTCAGCGTCAGTGATCGGAGGCGACATGGATGTGTTTCAACTGGTTTTAGTTTGGTTGCCGTTGATAAACCTTGCACGTTTGCAGTGCGTGGCAAGGGTACGATGATAGGATAATTTACGAATATGGTCCGACCTGTAAATGCCATTCTGAATGTATGAATAGGGTAAGTCAACATGGTCTAAAATTCACTTTGGAATTGTTTAAATAGAGTCGAAGGGATGGGGCGTGAGATCGTTAGTGAAATCCCGAAAGATTCATTTATAATTGAATATATGTTGGGGAGATCATCGATGATAAAGAGGCAAAATGAGAGGTCCGATGATATGTATTTTTTCAATCTTTCGGGCGAAATTGTTTCAGAAAGATTGAAATAATACATGTCATCGGACCTCTCATGTGCCTCTTTATCATCCATGATCTCCCTAACATATTCAATTATTAATAAATCTTTCGTGATTTTCACTAACGATCTCACGTTCGCCTCTGTTTTAAACAGTTCCAAAGTGAATTTTAGGCCATGTTTACCCTATTCATACATTCAGGAGGGCATTTACAGGTCGGACCACATTCGTAAATTATCCTATCCTCGTACCCAATGACACAATCCACGGCGAATGTTTCAAAAATGCGCGAGCAGATGTTTTAAAGATGGGAGGCCAAGTCTGTTTCTCACTGAAGCCATCGAAACTGCTAAAGGTTCACTGCAGTGTCAAAGTTGGTGAACTTAAATGGTGGGATGTCTTTGAGTATCAAGAGGCACTGGTTCAAGTTTAGAGCCTGTACCAGCTATATTTACTTAATAATTTTCGTTTCTGATTATGCAACTTATTAATGAAATTGTTTTTCATATGATATTACAAGTTGAAAAGTCAGTGGAGAGCACATCTGGTGCAAGACTGCAAGAAATAACAAGATCAAACATCCTGATGTGCATTTTATTCAATGTCATGGTATATCAACTTCTTACATTACAAATGAAAAGAGCAAAAGAATGCCAGGCTTACATAATAAAAGAATCATCATATATCAACATCTATAGCAATATACCCAGAAATCCCACATGTATCATAAAAAAATGGCTCTTAACAATGACCATATTTTTATCTGCAACAAAAAATCAAAGAATAATCATCATAGTAAGAACCTTCATATCCCGCGAGAAATGCGGTTTACTGCAACACATTCCTTCTCCTTCACATGAAGCATCCACAGCCTCACATCTTCCAGCCTGTGGAGTGTGGACCACCGGGTGAAATTCAAAAGGCTGCAGGTTTAAATGGTTCAGCAAATCCAGCCCTTGCTTCACATCAAAGCTATCTATGATATATATGAACCCTATGTTTCCCTTCAAATGTTCTCAAGATCATCTCATTGGAGGTGAAATGGATGAACCTGGGAATAGGGCTGACCTGGTTCAGCAGCCTGAGTGAAGTCCCGCCCCCGTCATCATCAACGCGATCCAGCTCCCGAGGAGGCTGGATGGTGAAAACCTCTGGAGATTCTTAGCGCATATATATTATTTTTGAAAAAAAAGTTTTAAAGAAAAATATTTTTTGTTTAGATGAAGAAGAAGAAAATTAAACAAAATAATTTCGTTTTGGAGATCCACAGAAAGTGTTCTTTAATTTCTTGGTCTTGGTGTACGAACTAAACCGTTTAATTATTATTGCATTAATTTTTAACTAAAGAGTTCGTTGCTTTTTATATTTCAAAAACATTTAATTAAACGCTGTAATATTATTGCATCATTAATAATTAGTCATGCACATGATATATATACGAACTTAAACTCGTACAATGTACGGCAAATGAACATCATTTTGCGGTATTTGGAATATTTAATTGATGTAAATTTAGGGTTTGGCTTATAAAATCCTAAAAATCAATCAAAAATTTTATTCTATACCATATTTAATTGAAAATCACTCCCAAGTAGGACAATTTTCCTAATTTAATTTGTCATGGGCTTAAAAAACTCATTAAATTGACCTTAAGAAAAGGGCATGCTATACGCAATCTGTATTTTGCTTATTTTGCAGTCCAAAATAAAAATATGCCTTCAATATATATATGATATGGTCAATAATTATGTATATATATCAGACATATGCATTATATATATTATTTCTATTACATACATTACTCAGTCGAAAAGAAAATATGTTGACACTATATCAAATATAATCAAGGACTCCTGAGTTTCCCATCACAGGAGATAATTAATTGTTTCCCAATCATATATTAAACATGAGTGTTAGCCCAGATTTAGTTTTTTCCTTTTTATACTCATTTTTTATTTTTCTTATCGCATTCTTCTTTTTAATTAGTGCGTGAAAAAGAGATTGCATTGAACTATCTATTGAACTGTGTTATTCAAAATTATGATCTCGATCTTATTATTTTATAAAATTTGTAGTACGGGGTGCGAAAAATGCATGCAGAATGCCAAACGTGCGTATTATTTTAATGTTAAAAACAATGATCTCATATCAAGGTCGAGATCATTGTTTTTACTTTTATAAAGATCTAATCTTTCTGAAATAAAAAAACGTGTCGATGATTCCGATTTGTAGGTTATAAAAATAATCTTTCTTTATTTTCAGATTTATAAAAATTGAAGTATGAATGTTTCAATCTTAGTGATCGACGTGCGAAAAATTAATCGTACGTGCAACAAAAAGAGGATGCAGACAAGAAATTATTTACTTTAATTTGTACAATTATTTTACGTGCGAATATGTTCCTTTTATTAAAAGATCTAACCTTTAAAAAATAAAAAAATGTCTGCAAAATGTTTACAACAGCTTTCACAGTTCCTGGAGACGATAATTAACAACAGTACAGGCCTCCCTATCATGCTGGAGGACTCAGAGAAATTAAGGCTATTTACCTCTTCAACATCAATCCTCATGTTTCTGGGGATTCTCACAGTGCAGATATACAGAACGAGCATGATCAAGCATCCTCCATATCTGCACCGTGAGATCTCCTTGGCCTCAGAGTCATGACATGAGCTCCCTTGAGCAACTCATAGACGTGTTAGTACTTAGTTTTATATTGAAATTGGTTATTTTTCTTCTTGTCGAATACGTAGTTTGCATTTTTTTCCCGATCATATATCAAATATAAGTGTTACTCAATTTTTTTTTGTTATCACATTCTTCTTTTTAGTGCGTGAAAAAGAGATTGCATTGAACTATATGTTGAACCGTTATTCAAAATTATGATGTCTTATTATTTATAAAATGTGTGCGATCTGGGCGTGCGATGTGCGAAAAATGCATGCAGAAAAAACAATGTAATTGTAGAAGGAAAAAGTTAATTAGTCTGATTGGGAAGTTAATTTAGACCTTTATTTGGAATTATATATTGTGAATAAGCTTAAATTAAATTCTTTCATTTTTCTTACACGTACACCACACATTTTCGTGCATATTTAATTTAATAGACAATGATCTCATGTATTATATGAAGTCTTTTTAAACATAATTTACATGCAGTCTCATGTATTATATGAAGTCTTTGTTATTTGTTGATCTGAACTGATTGTTTATCTCCAAATTTTGACATCAATTAATGTTACAGACCTAATATTCTAATATCCTAATAAGACCGCAGAGATCTGCTTACAGAAGAATGAATCCCTTTCCCTTTGGGATTTGGCTTCAAAGGTAAAGCAGATCGGGTTCATATTTGCTCGATCTATCTATGAATGAGCTGGACAGGTATAGTTAATCCCAAGCTAATTAATTTTAGATCTAATTGAACTGATGAATTCAAGATTAATTTCTTGTTAAGTTCTTATTTTCAGGGCTCCAGAGCTGGTTTATGGTGATCTTGGTGATGCTGACCAGTCCCTAGCTAAGTCAGCTCGAAAATGTAAGGTCCTGTCAAGTTCAGCTCTGCTTGATAACTGCTAAAACTGCTTAGAGCTGCTTGGTGTTGCTTGGAGCTACTTGAGCTGCTTGGATTATTTTATTATTTTTGGATGAATATTCGTATGTGGTTTAAATGTAATTATACAAGTTCAAATGAACAATATTTCTTTAACAACAATTAAAATAACCTCTTAAGTACCTAAATTTCAAAACATTTTATTTATTTTCAAAAAAATTCAAGTCGGATGAAGTAAGCTGCTTGAGCTGCTTGGGGCTGCTAGGGGCTGCTTGGAGCTGTTGGGGGCTGCTTGGAGCTGCTTGGAACTGCTTGCAAGAAGTTTAACTTGACAGGGCCTAAATCATCCAACACATCTTCTTCATCTTCCATTCATATTCTCTCTCCTATTTTCTTTATCATCGCATCTTGAGCTTTCAAATTAATTTCTACTATTGTAAAAGGGTGCTTTCTATGAGAGATATCTGAGAATTACAACTTCGGTATATATGGAGATGGTGGAAATCCACAAGAATGGAAGCTAGTCGTAAACTAAAATTTATCAAACCTAACAACTATATTAAGTTACATTAGGATCGTATTCAAAACTAAAATAAACAAATTACTATTTTCTATCTGTGGGGATAATCAAATTAGTTACTATTTACTTTGAGTAGATTTAGTCAAAGCAGTTAACTTTGACGTTGCTCAGTAAAAGCAAACGTGATTGTAAATCCTATATTCTAGTTATAGGTGAAGTAGTCCGCCCATACGTTGAGTAGTGCACGTTGGATGATTGAACAATCATAGGAAAATTAGTTAGGGTTGAGGTGCATAAATAGAGGGGTAATACAGCATTGTAAAGGGTAAGGAAAATCAGAACAGTCGGTAGAAGAGATATATATTCTGATATATATCTCGAGACTGTAATTTTCTTCCCACCAGAGTAGATAGATGATTACCATTATTATTTTGTATCTTCCGTTATAAAGATACGTGTATAATTAGGGATGGTGTGCATATACATAGAAAACAATGTATTTCTTTGATTTTCACACTAATTCATCATCTTCTTGTTTGATCTTTCGATATCAACATTCTCACAATTGGCGCATTTCTTCGATCCCCGTTTCAATTCAATTATAATAATACCAGAAAAAACACATATTTTATAGGAAAACCTTTTGTAGCAGAATTATTCCTACTCGTTCATACTCTAATCACAAACTCAACATGCATGCGTCCTTATCTTTAATTATATACTACTTTTATTTGGTTTCTTGACCACCTTAATTACTTTTTTGTTCACTTTTACCAAATTCATTAGTTCGATTTGATAAAATTAATATAAATTAATGTAGCACGCAAGGTTATTAATTGCTTCGGATTTAAAAACCAAACTTTATAAGATCAAATTTCTTTGGTTTAATTTAGGTTATTAAACTAATTACCTGCTCTCTTTATTTTCGGATTTATATAATTTGTAGTATGAATGTTTCGCTCTTGAGTGTGCGATCGACGTGCGAAGAATGCACGCATGCAAAACTAATGCCAATTACGTGCAACAAAGAAGATGAAGACACAATATTATTTACTTTTATCAAACATCTAAACTTTCTGAAGGTTTTTTTTTTGTACAAATTATTTTACGTGTGGATTACGTGCGAAAAATAGTTTTTCTTTTGATAAGATCTAAACTTTCTGAAATAAAAAATGTTTGATGATTAGAATGAAGACTTGAATCTACTGAAATAGTTGATTAATTACTCGTGTCGCAGAATCGCATGCTTGCTCTAGGCCTTTTCAGTCCAGGACGTTCAGAATCCAGATACGTCGGAGTATGGTTCACCGGAGCGTCGGAAAAGCGGTTTATATGGGTGGCGAACCGGCAAACCCCAGTCCAGCTGGACCGTGAGAATAGACGGGACAGGCAACCTGTGTGTCAGAAATGGTGCAAACGAGGTGGTCTGGTCGACTGATGTTTCGGTCGGAAGTAAAAACTCCTCGTCGGCGTCGGCGATTTTGACAGACACCGGCAAAATCAAACACGTTTTATATTATACCTGCTCTTTATTTTTGTTTTTTTAAAATTGTAGTTTAAATATTTCGACGTGCAATTGACGTGCGAAAAATAATGCATGCAGAAAAAAATGTAAAAGTAGAAGGAAAAATTAATTAGTAGATTGGGAAGTTAATTTAGACCTTTATTTGGAATTATATAGTGTAAATAAACTTAAATTAAATTCTTTCAATTTTTTAAACGCAGCACACTTTTGCGTGCATATTAATTACTTTAATAAAAATAATGATCTCATGTATTATATGAAGGTTTTTTTAGGATATAATTTACATGCAATGTACAATTAATCATATTTTTAAACACTGATTTTATGTAATCGTGTATTTAATTTCCTGAGTTTTTCTTTTGTGCATGCATGCACCGTTCTGTGATCATGTCATTAATAATCCATGCCGGCGGCTCTGATGGCACATAAGGAAGCGGCGTGGCGACTGAGGATGATTGAGCTACAGTTGCAGTCAGAGAAGGCGTACATGGATCCCTAATGCTTCGTAAGCCCCTCTCCAGTTCAACTTATTCGGTGCTGTGATGTGCTTATCAGTGATATGCTGTGCTGATGAGTGTTGAGCTGTGCACCGATTCATTGTACTATATATGCTGATAAGTGTTGAGATGTGCTGATGAATGTCGAGCTGTTCAAACGGTTGATTCATTGTACAAACGGAATTTCACATTCAGGCGAGAATCCGAACGGATTGGTTACAGCGCCGCCGCCGCTGTACAAGAAACGGGATATATCAAGAGCTTTAAGATCGATCATAATAAGAGGGACTGACTCGGTGTTCTCTATTCCCGGCGGAAGGCCGTGCACGGTGTAGTCGAAGGGGAGAGCATGAAAGAACTCGCCTTTCGTGGAACTTGCGGATACTTTCTCAGCATAATTATAAGGGTTTAGGATGGCACAGATCTGGGAAACCTTGATTTAGGTTAAGGTCGTAGGATTTGGTCTTACTTCATTCTCAAGCATACGA
Source organism: Sherardia arvensis (assembly GCA_948330725.1). Classification (NCBI taxonomy): domain Eukaryota; kingdom Viridiplantae; phylum Streptophyta; class Magnoliopsida; order Gentianales; family Rubiaceae; genus Sherardia; species Sherardia arvensis. The sequence goes on from OX415240.1 coordinate 31,274,511, forward strand.
ATAAACCATCTGATAGCCATCTGGTGCTTTCCGTTGTTCACAAATCCTGATATAAGAGAAGCCCATGCAACGGCATCTTGAATCCGGCCATCTCATTCTCGACAGAAGAAGCCATAGCTCAGGGAAATTGTGCAAATCAATTATCAATCTCAACATATAATGAGTCTATTTAGAGCATCTTCAATGGTTGCATTTTGAATTTGCTTTGCAATTTTTATAAACATTTATGCAAAGTCTCTAGAAAGTCCGACTTTCTTAAGTGTTATGGAACTACCACTATATATTTAAGATCAAGTGATACTATTTTGTGTTAAAATATTGATAGTATCAAAGGGAACATATAGTAAAACATGTTTTAATGCAAAAATTCATGAATTTACATTAAAACATTAATAAAATTCAAATAACAAATTTTACAGTTCAAATTAAAAGGTACACTGTATAAGTTAAAACGTATAAAAACTCTTATGGAAAGTCAGGAAAGTTGGACTTTCAGGAGACTTTCTCAAATATTTAAGCTACTTGCTTACCATTGTTTGCCACGTCATTAGTCTTCTCAAGGAAGGGTTGCCTTCACAAGCAACTAGCTTGACATTATTTTTTGTGGGTCCTACATCACTAATTCAATACTATTTGGTAGATATTGTGTATAGGTGGGACCATAATAGCCAATATTTAAGGTAGCTTACCACTAATTGAAACACTAGCTTGACAAGCTACTTGATTGAAAAAATGACGTGGCAAGTCAAGCTACGCAAATTATACCATACACCTGGGGTATGTACCCCCAGGTGTATTCTAAAATTTATGTATGTGCATTTCTATGTGTGTAAATGTGCATTATAAATCTTTTTACTTAAAATTTCTAAAAATAGTATATGTGAATTGTTATTAATAGAATGTACAATTACTAAGGTAAAACACTTAATAAAAGTGGGTATACGTACACCGGTGACATGGTATAAGAATTGGTCAACCTACACCATTTTCTTGCTTACCACTTAAGATGCTCACGTGCACGTGAATTAATGTGTGTATGAATCGGGAATTACAATATGTAAAAATATATTTTGATATCAATCAACACATATCAAGATCTTTTATATATGAAAATTGTAGGCGCCGGAATATGGTGATTTTGTGGTGGTTATGTCAAAATTACGTAGTTTTATATTTTTTTAATTCTTTTAATTACTTTATATATTGACCGGAACAATAACTCTTCTAGTTCTCTTTTGGAAAAATATTACAATACTACCAGAATTAAAACACATATTCTATAGGAAATTTCTTTTACAAGAAAATTATTCCTAATTTAACCTTCTTTATCCTTCATAATCACAAACTCAACATGCATGCGCGTCCCTATCTTTATATACTACTTTTATTTGATTTTTTACCACCCTTAATTACTTTTTTGTTCACTTTTACCTAGATCGGACCAAATTCATTAGTTCCATTTGATAAAATTAATATAAATTAACGCAGCGCACAAGGTTATTGCTTCGGATATTTAAAAACCAACTTTATGAGATCAAATTTCTTTGATTTAATTAATTTAGGTTATTAATTTAGGTTATTTACTGCAATACTACTCTCTTTATTTTCGGATTTATAAAATTTGTAGTATGAATGTTTCGATCTTAGTGTGCGATCGATGTGCGAAAAATGCATGCATGCAGAACTAATATTATTTACGTGCAACAAAGAAGATGAAGACAAAATATTATTTACTTTTATAAACATCTAAACTTTCTTAATTAAAGTTTTATGTACATGATTATTTTACGTGTAGATTACGTGCGGTGTTCCCCCCATTTTTTTTTAACAAGTGATCATGATAATAGTTTATTAAAAAAAGTTTCAATTGTGCATAATTCATAAGAACAAGAAATAAACCAATACAATTTCCAATCCAGATCTACAAAACACAAAGTCAATTCTCCAATTATCATAAACAACAGTGCCATAAGTCAATTGTTCATGAAAATCGGAGATCTGGAATCAAAATATATATGAAAGTGAACCCCTCAATCTAATGAGGATTAGTGCTCGTCAGCAGTTCGTGTAAGTGTCTGATACTCACTGCAGCTCATCCTCATGTGTCAATCCACTTTACAACGGGTGCAGAATAGACCCCATGGTGCACGTCCGGATCAAGAAACCTCTCTGGTCGTCAATAATAGAAGCACCACATCTGTGAAGGAAATATACTGCGGGTCTGTTAGAGTCCTAGCCTATATACTGCGGGTCTGTTAGAGTCCTAGCCTCACAAATAGCCTGCATGCATTGATCGCCCACCTCTCTGTACGATGTTCCTTTTAATTATAAAGCATCATGTAATATAATTAAAGAGCATGCACAGGTGCAATCGATGGACGGATGCTCTTAAACACATTTATAATACATGTTTTATTTATTTTCTTGTGAAAAAATTGTAGTTTAAATGTTTCGACGTGCAATTAACGTGCGAAAAATGCATGCATAAAAAAATTTAATAGTACCAGGAAAATTTAATTATGTAGTGGATTAGACCTTCATTTGAAATTATATAGTGTGAATAAGCTTAAATTAATTAAATTCTTTCATTTTTTGACACAGCACACTTTTGCGTGCATATTAATTACTGTAATAAAAATAATGATCTCATGTATTATATAAAGGTTGTTTTACAATATAAAATGTACGATTAATCTTATATTTAAATACTGATTTTATGTGATTGTGTCTTTAATTTCCTGAATTTCTTGTGCATGCATGCACCGTAAACACACTGGCACGTATATTGATGCAAGCTTAGAAGATTCATTAGCTGATCGCGTCTGATTTTTTGTGAGAACCAGATTTTCAAGAAAACTTGATTGACTGAATCGTCACCTTTACATATATACAGAGACCTACAAAACACGTGCGATATATAAGATCGTCATTTTTTATCAAATGAAACACGTGCATGCGATATTCATCCCATGAATCATGAATCATGAATCAGTCGATCACATGAGCCCCTGCCTAGTTCCAGTTGAGTACTTGATCTTTCGTTTTGGTCACTGAAGTGTAGCCAAACGCGCGAGTTTGATCTTTAAATTGAACTACTGATGCAGCGCAGGTAAGAAATGAGTGAATTTCATGTAGTACCAACATGCAGTAGGTGGTGGTTCAGAGCGGGAAGGTGCTATGTTGAAATTAGTCAGGTTGAAAATTACTGTAAACTACTTTTTCAACGGATTCGAAGAAGTGATCGAGTTACTCTAATTTTACTAGGATGTACTTTATGAGGTACAATTGTGAGAGGTGGTCTTTATTATTATTATTTTGAACTTAATTAAACTGAACTGATGTAAGATGAAGTACTCCATCCGGTTTTATTAGAATGGCCTAGTTTTATTGGCACGATTACAAAGGAGAGCAAAATGAATGGTTGAGATTGTATAGATTATTGGGAAAGTATGATGTGTAGTTGTGAATGAAGGAATATTACTAAAAGTGGAAACTGAGCCATTAACTAAATATCTTTCTAAATTGGTAATTAGGCCATTCTGTTAAAGTCGGATGGAGTAAAATAAATGTTTTAAAACAACAATAGTATAAAATAGTTAAATTAAGCCGATTGACTTTCATTGATTTATATTACATCAAAACTGAATTGAAAAATAAGTTGTAAATTAAATGTTACAGGTTAAGGTAACAAGTATGAAAGGTTTTTACTTGAATGTGGATCTTTTCTTTTCTTTTCTTTTTTCTTTTCAATATGATGATAAAAATATGAGTATAAAGAACATGTATAAGTTATGAAATGATGGTTATGTTATCTTCTTCCAAACTTATTTTAATAAATTGAACTGGAAAAAATTAAAATATAATGTGTCAAAAAATAAAATATGTTGTAATATTTAAATGAGAAAGTCTCTGAGGAGACCGTCTATATTATGGACAGGGACTACATAGCAAAATCAGAAACTAGGGGACTGAAACGCAATAATCAGAAAATACATTAATTTTCGCGGGTCGACCCGCGAAATAACTCGTTTTTGCCCGGGTATATAAGGCCTCAAACCCGATCAAAAACAAACTGAAACGGGACAGATTCATCCCCAATTTTGCACCACCGATTCAACACCAATTTTCCACCGATTCAACCCCAAATTTGCAACGATTCAAGGTGAATCCCACACCTCTTTCCCCAAAATTGCACCGATCAGAGGTGAAACTCACAGTTTCTTCCCTAATTTTACAACAATCCAAGGTGAAACTCACACCTTCTTCCGGATCGGAGGTCGGATTTCGTTGTTCTCGTCTGCAAATCATATTTCGATCGTTTTGAATCTTCAAATCCATTGATTTGAAGCTTCAATTCAATCGAGATTTGAGCGGATCGAAGGCAACAAGTTTAAGGCCGAAAACATCAAGTTATGGATCAGAAATTGTTATCAATGGAGATTGAACCACTGGTGAGTGTTTTGTGTTGATTTGTAGGATGTTGTATAGGATTTTGGTAGGCAGTTTCATATTGATTGGTTTTTTTGACCAGAATGAGAGAAGGGTGGAAGAAGAAGGAGAATCAAGCTCATTAACGGTGATATCAGGTATATCTAAACCTTATTCAATTAAACAATGACGTTTCATGTGAAACTATCTTTGTTTACGTTTTTATGATGTGATGCCGATGTTTGTGGCTATAATATGCAATATCTGTGATAAAAGTCCAATGTTCTGTTGTGTTTGAGGCTTCAATGCCAGGATGTGAGGTTTGTGGGGTGAAACTGGCTAGGGTAGCTTTTTTATGATGTGATGCTGATATTTGTGGCTATAATTTGGAATATCTGTGCTAAAAGTCCGATGTTCTGTTGTGTTTGAGGCATGAGTGCCAAGGCTGTGAGGTTTGTGGGGTGAAACTGGCTAGGGTAGCTTTTTTATGATGTGATGCTCATGTTTGTGGCTATAATATGGAATATCTGTGCTAAAATCCCTATGTTCTGTTGTGTTGGAGGCATGGGTGCCAAGGCTGTGAGGTTTGTGGGGTGAAACTGGCTAGGGTAGCTTTTTTATGATGTGATGCTCATGTTTGTGGCTATAATTTGGAATATATGTGCTAAAAGTCCGATGTTCTGTTGTGTTTGAGGCATGGGTGCCAAGGCTGTGAGGTTTGTGGGGTGAAACTGGCTAGGGTAGCTTTTTTATGATGTGATGCTCATGTTTGTGGCTATAATATGGAATATCTGTGCTAAAATCCCTATGTTCTGTTGTGTTGGAGGCATGGGTGCCAAGGCTGTGAGGTTTGTGGGGTGAAACTGGCTAGGGTAGCTTTTTTATGATGTGATGCTCATGTTTGTGGCTATAATTTGGAATATATGTGCTAAAAGTCCGATGTTCTGTTGTGTTTGAGGCATGGGTGCCAAGGCTGTGAGGTTTGTGGGGTGAAACTGGCTAGGGTAGCTTTTTTATGATGTGATGCTCATGTTTGTGGCTATAATATGGAATATCTGTGCTAAAATCCCTATGTTCTGTTGTGTTGGAGGCATGGGTGCCAAGGCTGTGAGGTTTGTGGGGTGAAACTGGCTAGGGTAGCTTTTTTATGATGTGATGCTCATGTTTGTGGCTATAATATGGAATATCTGTGCTAAAATCCCTATGTTCTGTTGTGTTGGAGGCATGGGTGCCAAGGCTGTGAGGTTTGCGTGCTGAAACTGGCTAGGGTAGCTTTTTTATGATGTGATGCTTATGTTTGTGTCTATAATATGGAATATATGTGATAAAATCCCTATGTTCTGTTGTGTTTGAGGCATGGGTGCCAAGGCTGTGAGGTTTGTGTGCTGAAAATGGCTAGGGTAGATTTTTTAGATGTTCATGCTCATGTTTGTGGTTATAATATGGAATATTTGTGCTAAAAGTCTTATGTTCTGGTCTTTATGAAAAAATTGCAGATTGTGGCGGGCTACCTGATTTGGCTGAAATTGATTTCACATCTTGTTTTGAAGACATCAAAGCAAGAACAATACCTGAGCTAGAAAACCTCTATAGACTGCAATCCAATGCACTTGGATTTTCGTATAGAAAATCAACTCAACGGAGAGACAGTAATGGGAGTGTCTATGAAAAATATTTCACTTGTTCATGTGCTGGAAAGCCTAACTTAACCACCCCTCCAACCCCTATTCCTGTTAGTCCAACCCCTCAAAAGAAAAAGAGAAAGAGAAAAGAGTATGCCATAACCAAAACTGAATGTCGAGCAGCAATGCGAGTGAAGTTGGAGGATGGTCTGTTTGTTGTGAAGGAGCACATTGTGAACCACAACCACCCCCTGACCAGAACAGCATGGCAGATGTTCCAGCGAAGTGAAAGGAAAATCACGTCAGAAAAGGGCAGGGTAATTGAAGGGATGGAAGCTGCAGGTTTAAAACCCTCGGTTGGATATAGATATTCCACATATCTATCAGGAGGTGATCATGCTGTTGGTTATGAGATGCGTGATGTAATAAACTATGTCGGGAGGTTTAGGATGAAACAAATCGAAGGTGGTGATGCAAATACAATTGTCCGGCTACTTGAGGAACGAAGTAATAATCAAGAAGACTTTTTTTTCAGAGCTTTGAGGAATGATGACAAGGACAAGACACTGGCAGCTCTATTTTGGAGGGATTCAATGATGAAGGAGGACTTCAACCTGTTTGGAGATGTGCTTGTGTTTGACACAACATCCAGAACGAACAGATATGACCTTATCTGTGCGTTCTTAGTTGGTGAAAACAATCATGGAAGTAACTCGATGTTTGCTTGCGCATTCATTGCAAATGAACAAGCCGAAACTTTTGTCTGGCTTCTAAAGACATTTAGGAAGAGTATGGGAAATAGGCACCACAAACAATTTTCACTGATCAGGATCAAGCAATGGCGACAGCAAAGAGGTAAAATCTGGACCTTTTTGTCAATATTTTAAAACTATGATGTTTAGTGTCAAAATACATATGTAAGGGTTTAAAATGCCCATGTTTGGTGACAGGTTTTTCCTGAATCAAACCACAGACTTTGTTTGTGGCATTTGAAACAGAATGCAATTAGCCATTATGGTGAGTTGAAAAAGGATGGGCCTTTCAAGACAGCATTTGATAACTGCTTGACAGGTAACCACATGTTGTAAATATTATGTTCATAACTTGATGATTAAAACTTCCATGTTTGGGTTCAAAGTAGCTACCTTGGAGTTTAAACATATTACCTTTTGAATCACAGGTTGTAGTGATGAGGATGAATTTGAAGAGAATTGGAAATCCATGATAAAAACTTACAAGCTAGAAGAGGGTCATCCATGGTTCACAAGGTTGTATAATTTGCGTCATAAGTGGAGCCCAGCATTTGGAAAGGATTTTTTTTCAGCTGGAATACTTTCGTCACAAAGAAGTGAAAGCACAAATAGTGCCAAGAGCAACTAAGTCAACTTCATTGACACAGTTCTTGACAATTTTTGAGGATACAGTACACACATGGAGGAAGAATGAGCAAAGAGATGAGCATAATTCATTAATGTACATTCCAAGGAGTGCCGATGCTGGTCTTCTAAAGCATGCAGCAGAGGTTAGTTTTGGATTATTTCTTAGGTTGTATAATATAATATCAACCTTTAGATTTAAAATGCCTTTGTTCTGTACTGTGATTATAAATTCAAAGCTTTTTTGTTCTTTCCATCTGCAAACAGGTTTATACGAAAGAGATTTATGAGGAATTCAGGAAACAATTCAGGCGTGGAATGGCGACATCGATAACTGAAATGGAATGCAACCATGGAGGCTACATTAGATCTTTCAAAGTGGCAAAAGAGAGTGATCCGGAGAAACCTGAAACTGTCGTATTAACTACTGAGGCAACAACAAAATCAATTGAAGTATTTTGCTCATGCAGGCTGTTTGATGAGGCAGGTTTGTTATGCTCCCATTGCATAAGGGTGTTACACATGCTATCCATATCAAAAATACCCGGGCAGTATATACTGGATCGCTGGACCAAACACATCAAGAGGGACGTCTGGACAAAATACCTTGAACAGCAGCCTAATCTAAGACTTGCAGATTTCACACCTTGGCGCCATGATATGAGCTGAAGATTCTACAATCTTCTACTCAAAAGTGAAGGAAATGAGCAGGCTCGAAAGTTTCTGGAGGATACAATGATAAGAGATGAAGTAGCAGTACAACAGTTCTTAGCCACTAAAGCGCCTCAGATAGCAGAAAGTGATGGACCAGAGCCATCCGAGCCATCAGGTTCGGGTCCAGATGATGAAATGCACTTTGGCAATCCGGAGAGAGTAATGGGCAAAGGAAGGCCTGATGGAAAAAGAATCAAGTCTGGGATTGAAAATAAGAAAAAGAAACTGAAGAAACAATCTCAGACTGAGTTTGGATCATACACACCAAAACCGACATTATTTTAAATTGATTAGGAATTTAAGTCTAAACATCAGTGTTATTAGCAACAGGATAGGGGTTTTATATTAGATGCTTTTGTAAGATTCTGGTTTTATCAACATTGGTATTATTGATCAAAACATTGAAAGTTTATAATTGAAGCTTGTGTTTCCTATATCAAAATGCAAAACTTGTTAAAAGCATTGTTTTTTTACATTGTTTATGTTTGAGTATATAAAGAAGACCTTTGAAATTAAAATGCCTTTGTTCCTCAAAATCAAATGCATGAATTGTATTTTAGGTTTGTGTGTATAATGCAGACCCTTGGAATTAAAATGCCTATAATATGGGATCACATTATGGAGACCTTTGGAATCATATTTTTAGATGTGATGCTCATGTTTGTGCCTATCAAATGGGACCTGTGTCCTAAAAGTCCAATGTTCTGGTGTTTTTGAGACATTGGCCTTTAAGATATGTTTGTGTGCTGAAACTGGTTAGGGTAGCATTTTTATGATGGTGTTTGTGATGTTCTTGTTTATGTTTAGGTTTGAGTATATAATTGATACCTTTGGAATTAAAATGCCTTTGTTCTGCAAAATTAAATGCATAACAATGCATGTAAGGTTTGAATATATAATGTGGACCTTTGTATTTAAAATACGTTTTTTTTGATGTGAAGTTAATAGGAACTTAAGTTATTCCCTTTTTTAGTATAAAATAAATAAATTCAACTTGATAGCATCATGCTTTAGTATTAAAACTTTGAGTTTTAGGGTTAAAAATTGTAATTTGTAACATAAACTCTAAAATTACTACTTTGTAAATATTGCCAACTTTTAATACTCTATAAAATATATAAAATCCAAACATTGATATTATACCACTAAACATAAATGTTTTAGCACAAAAGATGTTTCACCTACACACATAGTCTAAAAATATTAAACATAACAGATTGACAAGTTCACATCTACAAGCCCTCGTCACTTGAGGAGTCAATGTGCAAGTCAAAAAGGTTGAAACTAGTCTCGGCCTTCTTCCGCGCATGATTGTAGACGTCGTCCAGCATCTTATGGAAATTTGGATCACACCAAAATTCTTGGCTTCCCCACACCTCCTCCTCACTATCTGGACCAGCATTCACTTGTCTTTTTTCAGCTTGAGCTCGATTAAAGCAGTCCATAAGCCTTGAAGTAGCAACAACAAGATCTCTTTTGAAGAACTCCAGACCTTCTTCAGCAGTCTAAAAACATCAAAAGACCATGGTGTAAGTAAAAAAGGATATGAAAATGATAATAAAGAACAATAGCAAAGAAAACTCACCTTCAGACCAAGGCCTTTAATTTCATCGTCAGTTTTGATATCACCACCAAGTGGGATGGTAAAACCACCAACATTAAGATTGTCCTTGACCTCTTGTTTGCTGCAATCATCCTCAACAGAAGCATGCTTCAACAGCTTCCCACGTCGGGTCAGAGGATACAAATCACTTGTAAGAGGCGCGCGTTCATACTTCCGGGCTTTGATCTCCTGGCACCTCTGATTCACCTTCTCTTGAGGCCAATGCTGCAACAGCGGAAGAGCTACTGGATTTGATTTCCCCAGAACCAGAGCACGCTGCAAGAACTGGACAACGAGAACAAACACACACCCACTGATTGCTGTGTACTTGGTTGTGTAATACCTTTGCACTCCCTTGGACAGCTTCGAATAGACAAACTCGCACCAATCCAAATTTTTTATCTCTGATACATTCTCCACAGCCTTCAAAACTTGCATGTCAACATCCTTGGATGACACTGGAGATAAAAAACAGGTCACAGCATACAACACGAAGTATCTGGTGAAGTCTTCACCACCTTCGGGACAATTCTCCATCGCTTCCCAAAGCATGCTCAAAGAGATTCCCTTATCACCTTCAATCTGGAATTTGGTCTTCCACGCTTGCCTTCTCTCGGCTATCGCCTTATCATTCTTAGCAACTCCAGAGCTCGACAAAACCTCCAAAGGTACACATTCACCACCAGTGGGCAGCCCCAAAACATCATGGACATCATCAACAGTAATTACATACTGGGCATTACCAACACGCTGAGTGCAATATCCACCATCAAAATTCTCCAGGAGGAAGGGAAGAATACCTAACGGAAACTTCTTAAGCTGCAACTTCAGAAGTGACCCAAACCCAATGGCTTCAATGTCCTTCTTCTGAGCATCAGTCAAATTACTAATCAACTCAACAAGGACTCCAGGTTGATGAGCCACAGTAAGCTGTTTCTGACACCTACAAAATCAAGTAGCAGTTTAGTTTAAAATGTGAACCTATAGCATTAAAAAACACATGTTATGCTGTAAAACCTTAACCTTTGCATCATGACAGACAGCAGAAAAATAAATTAAAAAGTATAGGTTTCTAAACCCTAAACCCCAAATCTAAACACTACACACAGGGCACTAATTCATTACAAACCTTCAGATATTAAACAATAACCTTTTGATATAAAATATATATGTTTCTAACATTTAAAAACAGAGGATTTTTTTATTCAAAACCTTTTGATATTAAACCTTAACCTTTTGATATAAACAATATACCTTTTGTTACATGCAAAATTTTTTTAAAAAAGTTAAAACAAATAAAACACTTACTCTGTGCCATCTTTGTTGACATATTTCACAACCTGTGAAATAACCCTCTTTCTTTTTTTCTCGGCAGGCTCAACAATGTCAGCTCCCGCCAGAACCTTCCCTTTCCTTTTTCTGTTTACAGCTTCACGAACAGGTGAAGGGGGTGAATTCTGAGTTTGAGGGGGTGAATTCTGAGTTTGAGGGGGTGATTGGGGGGGTGAATTTTGAATTTGAGAGGGTGAAAGAGGGGGTGATCGGGGGGGTGAATTCTGAGGTTGAGGGGGTGAGTGAGGGGGTGAATTCTGAGCAGGGGGTGATTTCTGAGCAAGGGGTGATTGAGGGGGTGTTTGAAAATCATCATCATCATTCTGATTAATAGGATGTTCATGAGCTTTGTTCTTCTTTGGGCCGTTCTTCTTCTTCTGATGAACAGGGCAAGGCCCCTTGTGGTCAGAAGGAGGACATGTAGGGCATTTCTTCTTCTGATTTCGCTTCCGCTTCCGGTTATCTGTATGAAATTGTCATTAAACACATAAGAAACTGAGAACAACGAGTTCACAATAAAAAGAGTGAAAAACAATTAAAAAACAACCTTCAACATCTGGATTATGCTTCTCGGCGGCAATTCTCTTCGCCTCCTTCTCGGCAGCAAGTTTGTTCGCCTTCTCCTCGGCAGCTATTCTCTTCGCCTCCTTCTCGGCAGCAAGTTACTTCGCCTTCTCCTCGGCAGCAATTTTCTTCGCCTTCAGCTCGGCGTCTTTCTTCGCCTTCTCCTCGGCAGCAAGTTTCTTCGCCTCCTTATCGGCAGCAAGTTTGTTCGCCTTCTCCTCAGCAGCGTCTTTAATCGCCTTCAACTCGGCGTCCTTCTTCGCCTTCTCCTCAGCAGCAATTTTCTTCGCCTCCTTCTCAGCAGCAAGTTTCTTCGCCTTCTCCTCCTCGGCAGCGATTTTCTTCGTCTCCTTCTCAGCAGCGATTTTCTTCGCCTTCTCCTCAGCAGCATCTTTAATTGCCTTCAGCTCGGCGTCCTTCTTTGCCTTCTCCTCAGCAGCGTCCTTCTTCGCCTTCTCAGCAGCAGCTTTCTTCGCTTTCTCAACAGCGGCTTTCTTCGCTTTCTTCTCAGCAGCTTCTTTCTTCGCCTTGTCAACAGCTTGTTTCTTCAAATTCTTCTGGGCAGCAACTTTCTTCGCCTTCTCCTCAGCGTCTTGCTTCGCCTTCTCCTCAGCGTCTTTCTTAGCATTCTCAGCAGCATCTTTCTTCGCCTTATCCTCAGCGTCTTTCTTAGCCTTTTCCTCAGCGTCTTTCTTGGCCTTCTCAGCTGCTAGTCTTTTCTTTTCAGCACTACCAACAGCTTTCAGATAACAAAAAGATGGTTAGAATTCTAAACATCTATAAAAAAACCAAAACAAAAAATAAAATAAAAAGAACACCTGCAGTTTCAGACTCAGATTTCTCCAGTACAGAACCTTCATTATCACGGTCATTAGATAATAAACCATCGGCCGACATAGCTTTTATAACACCAGAACAAACCGAATTAGCAAATTCTTGACTATCAAGATTTAGCATATCAACTGATTCTTGGGTACCATTAGCATCAGCGCCACCAGTGTCTTCAAACATGACACGAACAGGGACAGCTCCTGTTGTTCCTGTTTACATGCAAAAATAAAACCAAACCATAGTAAGTATAACTTTGATGTTTACATATACAAATTAATTCAGAACCTTCAATAATAAAATCACAACCATAACATGTTAAACAGTGATGTTTACATATATAACCAAAATCGAAACATTGGACAACAGCATGTTAAAACTAAATCATAACAAAGATGTTTACAGATGCAAAACTAAATCATAACAAAGATGTTTACAGATGCAAAACTAAATCATAACATTCAACACTAAAAATCCAACCAAAGCATGAAAAACAGTAATGTTTACACAAATAAATAAAATCAAACCTTTGACAGTAAAAAAACAACCATAGCATATAAAACAAAGATGATTACACATTAAAACCAAAACCTATAACCTTCTAAAAGGTAAGGTATACTTCTAACAACTTAACCTTCATTACTTAAATACCTACTTTTACAAGTAAAAACATCAATGATTATAAAGAGAGAAAAAAGGCGGGAGACCAATACAAGAAATTCAAAACAACAATTATACAAGTTCGCAAATATAACATGCACCTTCCAATACTAAAATCAAAGCTTCTAGACAATAAATCCAAACCAGACAACACACATGCAAAACAATGGCAAATCACAGAACACACAGAGAAGCACAAAATAACGGTACAAACATTGCCCAATCAATACTCAACTCAAAACAAGAGTTCAAATACACATATATAAGCACAACCGCCGGAAACCGCCGGAAAACACAAAAACCGCCGGAAAACACAACCGCCGGAGCACAGAAGCACAGATCCGCCGATCGAAGCACATTATAAATCAAAAAATCGAAACAATTGCACGAGTTTATCGGTTTTTACCTTCAGTAGAGCCTGAAACGTTTTGATTTCCTCTTGTCAACACCATTGTACTCCGATCTAAAGCACAGAACAGAAAAAATATCAAAAACAAACACAAATCCGCATCAAATCGTATATAAAGATGAATACAAACAAATCGAGAAACTTACTTGCTATTGCGCACGGTAGAACACGGTGGATCGATGCCTGAATCGGTGGAACACGGTTAATTAGGTTTTTGAATTTGGGGGAAAATTGGTTGCGACGGTTCGAGAGTTCTGCAAAAATTGAAATGGGAATTATGAAAGGAAAGTTGATATTTATATGAATTCTAGTTTAGCATATTTGTGAAAAGGCCCTCGCATTTTAGATGCTTTTGCAAAAAGGCCCCCGCCCAGTTTTACTCTTTTTTTTCAGTCCCGTCTATAATCTGGACGGTGTCTTTCGAGACTTTCTATATTTAAATTTTGTATTATTTTTTAGTAACAAACGAAGCCCTAACCTAGAATAATAAAAACAGAAGGAGATTGAATAATAATTTCCATAAATCATAGGGGTGCAAAGTGGATTTTCAAAAACGGCGGGACACTTTTGCCGTACGATGATGATCATGCCACTACGCCTTCCTAAATTTCCTCACTTTCCTTAAAATTTGTTTCATATTCATAGTATTTTGATTCCATTTCGGAACAAAATCTTCTGCAATTCCAAGATGAGCAATGATACGGAGAACCAAAAAGATTCCGGCCTGTCCAGTGCAGGTCCCTCCCTCCCCGCCGCCGCCGCTGGTAAATTTCCGTTTCCCCGTACCAAAATTCCGGCCAAGATCGGTTTTTTACATGTACTTTTAATGTTAATTTGTTTGCAGCTTTGAGTGCGGAGGATCGTGTTGATTTAGTGAATGACCTTAAGGTTTGTCTTTTGCCCTTTCTCAATCCATATTCTTGTTGATTTGTTTGATTGGGTTTTTAAAAGGAGTGATTTTTGGTTTGATGTTGGTTTTGTAGAATAAGCTTGAGAATTTGGCTTTGGAGGATTCTGATATTATGGGGGCTTTGTCTCCTATATATGGTCAGGAAGCGTGTTGAAGCTTTGAAAGAACTTCAGGTATTCTTAAAGTTCCAATCTTTGAACAATTTGGAAAAAAAAAAGATTCCTTTTACCATATGCATTGATGTCAATTAGAAATGTCTGTGTTTGTGAATGTATTCCAAATGGTGACTTCTGTTTAATTATAGTGCTTGAGTTACTCATAATGCTGACCATTCGAGCTGTTTTTCAATTCGGTATATAGGATTTTTGTTGTTGTTTTTGTTACTGCTGCTATATTTGCTTTGGGTTTCGTCGTATATTGTGAATGCGATCCGTAGATTGTATTAGGCGTCAATGGTAGTGCTGTTCTCTGACGTTCTGTGTTTGCTTTCCCTTCCTGATTTTACTGCATAGTTGATAGCTGGAGAAAAGAAGTATGTGGTATATTGAAACATTATGATGGTTATGTTTGATATTCTTAAAAATTGAAACTTGGATTGTGATCACCTTCTTGTGGTTGTGAAATTTTGTGATCAGATTCATCTGAACTCATATATGTGGTGTTATTGATTCTTGCTACAAAGTTGTCATTTTCTTACCTGGTGATATCGTGTAATGGTTTGAGTATGTTAGCTAATTAATTGAGACGATGTCATGTGCAGAGCGAACACAACGAATTGGAGACTAAGTTTTTTGAAGAATTGGCTGCTCTTGAAGCTCAATACCAGAAGCTTTATGAACCCTTCTATGAAAAGGTATTATACAATTTTTGTTTGGGGATAATTGCGATGGTTTCAAGACTTTCAACTTAGGATACTTGAATAAGATTTGTTTTTATTATTTATTTTGGTCATGAACTGCAGAGGTGCGAAATAATTAATGGTGTTGTTGAAGTCGAAGGCGTGGATGAAGGGACAGACAAAGGGGTACCGGAGTTCTGGCTGCAAGCAATGAAGAATAATGAATTGTTGGCTGAAGAGGTAGATCACTCAAGCTGTCAAAACTCATATGTTACCCTTGTTTGATTTTATCGGTTTGATCAGATCTTGTGCATGCATTCATGTAGATTACAGGCTCTAAAGTACCTCAAAGACATCAAGTGGTGTAAAATAAATGATCCCGAGGGCTTTAAACTCGAGTTCTTCTTCGACCCGAATCCATACTTGAAGAACCCCATCCTGACAAAAATTTATCAGATAACCGATGGAATCGACCCTATAAATATACAAATTTGGTTTGGTGTGTAACGTACGTAAAAGGTGGACGTACGAAACAGTGTAGTGCAGAATAGGTTTAGTGCAAAGGTTGCTCTTCTCATTGATTATTGACGTATATAAATACAGGGATGGTCTAACTATAATCCTATAATATCTCTAACTTGATACAGCAGGATTACTGCGTATATTCTGAAAATATTCTACGATTTTGTACAACGGAAAATATCTTTACTAAGTCAGAGACAGTAAAGGAAGAAGTTTACGGTAAATAGGATTTACACTTTAATACCCTCCCACAAGCTCATGTTCGGGCACGAACAAGAAGCTTGGAGCGCAAGTCTTTGAACTGGGAAGTACCAACAGCCTTAGTAAACACGTCAGCCACTTGATTGGCAGAGCTAACATGCCGAACAAGAAGAGAACCATCCTGAACCTGCTCACGAACGAAATGAAAATCCAGCTTGATGTGCTTAGAGCGGTGGTGAAGAACGGGATTAGCAGTGAGAAAGGTGGCACTCAGGTTGTCACATAAAACGGTGGGAGGACCAGGCTGAGGTATGTTCATTTCTTTGAGCAGTTGCTGGAGCCATATCAATTCAGCAGCAGCAAAAGCGATGGCCCTGTATTCTGCTTCAGTGCTGGAGCGAGCCACAGCCCCTTGCTTCTTGGACGACCAGCTGATCAAATTGCCACCAAAATAAACGCAGAAACCATGCTGGGAACGGCAGTCATCCGGATCAGAAATCCAGCCGGCGTCGGTGTAGCAGACAAGGCGTGTATCCTGTGACGGGCGAAAGTATAGACCAGCAGCAATGTTGCCCTTGAGATAGCGGAGAATGCGCTTGACCGCGAGCCAGTGAGTAGTGGTTGGCCTATGCATAAACTGACAAACCCGATTTACAGCATACGAGATGTCAGGTCTGGTGATGGTAGCATATTGCAGCGCACCTACGATGCTCCTGTACAGGTGCTGATCCGGAAAATCAGTACCAACAGCTGTGAGCCGCGACCCTGGAGTAGCAGGTGAAGAAATCGGTTTGGCTCCAACCATGTCGCTGCGATCCAATAGATCCAAGATGTATTTCTTCTGGCAGAGAAGTAGACCAGATGGAAGATGCTGAACCTCGATGCCAAGGAAGAAATTCAGACAGCCTAGATCCTTCAAGGAGAAGACCGAGTTCAGATAGTGAACGAACTCATCGATAAACTTGGAGTTTGAGCCAGTGATAATCAAGTCGTCAACATAAACCAAGACATAGATTACATCTCGGCCATGAGACTTGATGTAGAGAGAAGTGTCAGAGATACACTGTCTGAATCCATGCCGCAATAAAGCTTGACTGAGCTTTTGAAACCACGCACGCGGAGCCTGTTTAAGGCCATAAATGGCCTTCTTGAGTTTGCAAACAAAACCGGGAGTGGAAGAGGACACAAATCCTGGTGGTTGTTGCATGTAAACAGTCTCCGCTAGGTCACCGTTAAGAAAAGCATTGTTGATGTCAACCTGGCGAAGAGGCCATTGCCTGGTGACAGCAATGCTAAGAACCAGACGAATAGTAGTGGGTTTGATGACAGGGCTGAATGTGTCAAAGTAGTCCACACCCTCTTCTTGGTTAAAGCCTTTTGCCACAAGACGAGCTTTGTACCGCTCCACGGTGCCATCCGCCTTCTTTTTGACCCTGAAAATCCACTTGCAACCAACAACATTAGCAGTATAGGGCTTTGGAACCAAGTCCCAAGTCCCATTAGTCAATAAGGCATCATACTCTAACTGCATTGCTTGTTGCCAATGAGGATGTTTAGTGGCTTGAGCAAAAGTTTTTGGTTCAGGATTGGAGGAGTCGCGAACGACAGGATATTTGGTGGCAAGTAGAGCTTTAGGAGTGAGTGAGTTGGTTGCAGCTCGAGTGACCATATGGTGTTGAGATAGTTCAGACGGCCGGAAGTACGAGGGGGCATGAGTATATGAGACAATGGACAAGGAAGATGTAGAGTCTGTGGACTGAGGCTCAGGTGATTGAGGAACTGACTCGACAGAATTGTCAGCATTGGAATGAGTAGGAGTAGACTGAGACTGATAATCAGATAGAGGTTGTCCAGACGAGGAGGACAGGGCTGGTGACTGACATGTGGCGATGGGACCAAGGGAAAGAGCCTCGGCTGTAGGAGACAAATGCATGGAGAGGGAAGGCTGGAGGGGACCAGACTGACGCGATGGTGGGGCCAGGATGTCGCGGGCAGAAGGGAGTGGGGTAGTTGGGTCAACAGGTGCAGACGGAAGGTGGGTGGTGGGGACAAGAAGCTGGTCAGAGAGTGAAGGCTGTCTAGCTGGCTCAGACGTGGAGGTGGGGGATTGGGCAGACATGGCAGGTGATGGGGAAGGGGGGACAGGTTGACTTAAGTCAGTGGGACCAGAAGAGGGGGATTGTGATTGGTCAGAAGGCACAGACTGCACAGGATTGGACCGAGAGGAATCCAGCAAAGATAAATCATAAACTGGAGGATTGTCAGAAGTAGACTGAGCAATATGATCTGGATACGGGAACTGAGACTCATCAAACACTACATGACGAGCAATGTAGGTACGAGATGTCGGAACGTGAAAACACAAATATCCTTTGTGTTTAGCACTGTAACCTAGAAAGATACAAGCGACCGACCTAAACTCAAGTTTATTTTTATTGTATGGTCTTAGATAGGGGTAGCATAAACACCCGAAAGATTTTAAAAAATTATAATCAGGATGTCGCTTGTAGAGACAAGAATATGGTGATTTGTGAAGAAGAGTAGGAGTGATGGTTCTGTTATTTAGATAGATGGCTGTATGAAACGCTTGTTCCCAAAATTCTATAGGAAGATGGGAATGAGCTAACAACGCCAGACCTTTCTCAACAACAATTCGGTTTCGTCTTTCAACGGCACCGTTTTGTTCTGGTGTATGAGGACAAGAGACACGATGTAAAATACCATGAGTTTGAAGAAAAGTAGAGATGTTTCGATACTCACCACCCCAGTCAGACTGAAAAGCTTTAATTTTTGTGGAAAATTGTGTTTCGACCATTGCTTTAAAAAGTGTGAATGCATTAAAAACCTGTGCTTTGGTTGGTAAAAAATAGATCCAGGTAAATTTAGTGCAGTCATCAATAAATAACACAAAATAGCGATTACCATTCAAAGAAGGAACATAAGAGGGTCCCCAAACATCCGAATAAATCAAATCAAAGGGATTACTAGATGACACATGGGAAGATGACAAGTGCAGACGACGACTTTTGCCTAATTGACAAGCACTACATACAGGCAAAGCTTTATTATCAGAAGTTGGTAAATGGAAATCAGCTAGTTGACGACGAAGGACAGACTCATGAGGGTGAGCGAATCGACGATGCCAACAAGCCACAGATGCACGTTCACTGAGGAAGACTCTAGGACTGGAGTATGATGATGAAGCTGGCAGACGGTACAGACCATCTTCAACTACACCTCTTAGGATTGGCTGACCCTGGAGACTCTTAACAAAACAATGATCAGCATGCAATTCAACATAAACATTGTTGTCTTTGCACAATTTTGAGACACTAAGAAGATTCTTGGAAATTTTAGGCACAACAAGAACCTCTTGAAGAGTGAGATTATTATTAGCAACATGCGATGTAGAAAGAGCATGAGTACCGACATGAGTAATGGGTAGGGACTCACCATTGCCGACGACTAAGTTGTCGTTGCCAGTGTATGCAGCCTGAAAATTGAGAGCTCCGAGATCCGATGTGACGTGATTAGAAGCACCAGAGTCCACGATCCACGGATCAGTGAGGGCAGAAGGGCTGGTGTAGGCCACGTGTGCCTGCTTGCGAGCTGGATTACGCTGCTTCTGACGTTCCGCTGATCGACGATTGGTAGGTGGATAGTCCACATCGTTGAAGCGGTTGTGGCAGTTCCTAGCAGAGTGATAGGGCTTGTCGCAGATTTGACAAACAGTGCGAGGTGGATCACCTCCATCAGTAGGTAGCTCAGACAGCTGAGCACGAGTAGGGCCAGAGCGGCGATGAGCCACGTGAGCCGAAGGAGAGATTGCATCACATGATTCAAGAATACGTTGCTCTTCTTGAAGGAGGAGACCAAGGAGTTCGTCAGAAGAGACAGAGTCTCGCATGCTGATGGCGGTCTTGAAGGCGGCATACTCAGCACCCAAGCCAAAGAGGACGTATGAGACGAAGTCATCGTCGGAGATAGTGGAGAGACATTCCGCTAGAGAATCGGAGATGCCACGTTTCTTCTCGACGTATTCCATGATGGACATGGAGCCCTTGGTGAGAGACTGCAGCTGCTGTTTGAGATGGTTTTGGCGTGCACGGGTTTGAGACTGGAACATCTGAGACAGCATGAACCAGACATCAGCGGCGGTGGTGGCACGAGCGACATGGCCAAGTAACGGAACTGTGAGTGTGGTTCGAAGCCAGAGGAGGACGAAATTATCATTTCTTTTCCAGGCTTTGTACTCAGGATTGGCCTTCGGTGTAGCCGAATCAGAAGAGGAGTTACCGGCCGAGGCAACAGTCTTGGCCGGGGTCTGATCGGAGAGAAGATGGCCTTCGAGCTCAAAGGCTTCAAGAGCCGAGCGAACGGTGCCTTTCCACAAGGAGTAATTTGTGTGGTCTAGACGAATTGAAAGAGTGGGGAGCTGGAGGGTAGGGGTTGTTCCGCCAGCGGCCGCGAGTAGAATTTGTGAGGAAGCGGAAGACGTATGTGAAGCCATCGATAGGTACGGATCGTTTGGCTAGTCTGATACCATATAAATATACAAATTTGGTTTGGTGTGTAACGTACGTAAAAGGTGGACGTACGAAACAGTGTAGTGCAGAATAGGTTTACTGCAAAGGTTGCTCTTCTCATTGATTATTGACGTATATAAATACAGGGATGGTCTAACTATAATCCTATAATATCTCTAACTTGATACAGCAGGATTACTGCGTATATTCTGAAAATATTCTACGATTTTGTACAACGGAAAATATCTTTACTAAGTCAGAGACAGTAAAGGAAGAAGTTTACGGTAAATAGGATTTACACTTTAATAGACCATATTCTAAAGAGGGCGATAGGGTAAACTGCCTATAACTCTCTGAAGCTTGCTTCTTCGCTTTGAGGACTAGCTTACTTAATGTTGATGTGCCTTGCAGGAAAAATGTTGAATGGTGTCCTGGGAAATGCCTGACAAAGAAAATCATGAAGAAGAAGCAGAAAAAGGGGATGAAGAATACAAAACCTATCACTAAGATTGAAGATTGCGAGAGTTTCTTCAATTTCTTTAACCCTCCAACGGCACCTGAGGATAGAGATGATATCGACGAGGATGAAGTGAGTTTGCTCTCTAAAAGTAGTATTACTTCACTAACTGTTCTATGACAAAAATGTTAACTCCTTGGCTGAAGAGCTCATGAATATCCTGGAAGAGGACTATGATACCGGGTTAGTATATATATTATTCTTTATAACTCATTTTTGTGCTGTGCTGATAGTTTCTGTAATTCTTAGCTCTATTTTCCGGGAAAAAATCATCCCTCATGCTGTGTCTTGGTATACGGGAGAGGCTGAAGTTGATGAAGAAGATGAAGAAGAAGATCTAGATGAAGAGGTAACTCTTGCTATTTGACCTGTAAATGCTATTCTTCAGATAGTTATGTTGTTCTATTTGCTTGTACAGTCTCCAAGAATGACTACAACATGATATATTGGATTGCTCCCTCTCCATATTGCAAGCAGCTGAAGTAGGAACAGGTGCTAAACCTATTCACGCTGTTTTTTTGCAAGCGATGGTGTAGCCTCCCTCCGCCTAGGGCACAAACTCCGCGCTATACTCCACCGCGGACCATAAGAATGTTAAAAGCAATAACATATTCTTCCAGTGATAAGGTTTCATAGAAGAGGATTTTCTGATCCGGATTTTCGGATCGGATAAGGGGTTTGCGACTTTGCGGAGTAAAGCATAGGGATGGCAGATCGGAAAAAGGAAAAGGAAAAGGAATGAGATAAATCTCAGGCTTATATAAGTAAAGAATCAACGGTTAGGATTAAATCAATTAATTTAATTGATGGATCAGATCAATGCAAAATAAATAATTAAAACAATTCTGAATTAATATTTTTATTCTTATATATGATATTTACGAAAATTATGCAACAATTATATGTTACTTTTTTTAGCAACTTACAAATTTTAATAATTGCATAAGAACAATGAATTTTAATACAATTTTAATGACAAACTAAATTCTGTTAAACACATATTGATTTTTATTTTTAATAATTATATATGAACCCATCAATTCTAATATAATTTTAATTACAGACAAAATACTTAAAAAAATTCAGTTTCAACACAATTCATTAGTATTTAATATTTATATCAGTTGTATACTTCGAATATCATGAAAAATATATTGACTTCAATATAAAATGTAACTTTCACGCTTGATAATGAATTTTCTAACATTCACATTAATACGATTTTATGGATTTTATTTTACAATCAATTTACTTAATTTTATTCAGTAATAGAACTAAACTTATAGCAATTATGTGGTGAAAATATAGCTCCAAAGTGTATGTACTTAAGTAACAAGTTATAATCTTAGCAGAGCTTCTCAGATTTTGAACACTAAAGTTTTCACTACATTTACCATTCATTGAACTAATATCAAAATAAATTTACATAAAAACAGTCTGATACATAATAAAATTAACATAATGATGAAAAATATTCAGCTTTGAAAGTTCAAATTTGATGTTATATGACATTTTTCAATTTTATATAGAATTGAACATTCATATTAATATAGTAGCAAAGCCAAAATATTTCGTTCTACTATGCGACCTGTCATAGAAAGTAGTAAATATACTAAATTCAATCGTATCATTCATATGATATAGTAACAAACTCAGTATATACCGTTCTACTATGCGACCTGTCATATAAACTACTAAGTATACTAAATTCAAGCGTATCATTCATATGATATAGTAACAAAGCCAAAATATTCCTTCTACTATGCGATCTGTCATAAAAAGTAGTAAATATACTAAATTCAATCGTATCATTCATATGATATAGTAACAAACTCAGTATATTCCGTTCTACTATGCGACCTGTCATATAAACTACTAACTATACTAAATTCAAGCATATCATTCATATGATATAGTAACAAAGCCAAAATATTCCGTTCTACTATGCGATATGTCATAGAAAGTAGTAAATATACTAAATTCAGTCGTATCATTCATATGATATAGTACCAAAGCCAAAATATATTCCGTTCTACTATGCGACCTGTCAAAAACCCAATTTTCCTCAAACCATAGCTTCTTCAAATTCTCGATCAATGGAGCAAGGTAAATATGGATCATATTTAGCGTCTTAGTTCCTCAATCGGAACCACCCCATGCCCTTCGCTGCTGCTATAAATAATAGTATTACTAGTTCAACCATATATAATATTCCTTCACCAGTGGGACCCGTTCGAAGCAAAACCAAATTCTTGTTAATTCCGATTGCGGAACCTATACATTTTACAGCGTTCATGGACAAACGCCGTAAATCATGCGCCGTTAACAAGTTCCGCCGTAAATTGTGCGGCGTTTATGAGCCATACGCCGTAAATTTTGGTTGGCCCTCATCATCACCAACGTTTGCATATCGGAACGTTATTAAGAACGGCGTTTATGTAAAACCGCCGTTTTCAGGCGCCTTCGTAGCCTATGTTTCCAGTAGTGACAAACTCAACCCAACCAAACAAGGATTTTGCAAAACCAGACTCTCAAAATCACAAACAAGAACCCAAACTCTCAAAAACTCAAAACAAAATCCAGACTCTCAAAAATCTCGCAAACCAAACACATCCTTAGTTGATGTAAATTTAGGGTTAGGCTTATAAAGTCTTGTGCTGAGTAAAGATTGCATGAGATTAATGGTTGCACTTGAAGATGTTCTGGCGGTGCTACTTTTTAAAGCTAAATCATGACCTAATATGATCGATAAATCGATTATTTACACCAAGCTGATTATGATTTTTGTAAACTTTATATATTTATTAGGGATTATTTTGTAAATAGTATTTCTTATATATTAAGTAGGTTTGTAATCTTTTCTTTTTATGAGACTGTATGGATTATAATATTTTATATTAATAGACATACTTTTTCCCCATTCTTACAATAATCATGAATTATTTTGATTGCGTTTGATATGATTATTCTAAATTTTAAAAGAGACGGTTTTAAGTTTAGTAGTTACCGTGACCGAATCGACCACTCATCATCAATATAGATTTAAACATTCTATATTGGCTTAAGCATGTGTTATTATATGTATGCTTCAAAATGTACATCGTTTAATCAAATAGTAGATACAGTCTTTAATCTGTAGCTTAACCATGGTTTTTGATAGAAAGTGTTAAGCGAGAATATATTCCAAATAAAACTACAAGGTCCTAAAAGATGTTAGCATGATTGGTTTCGATCCCTTGAGATTTGAGATGGTAAATAAGAGGAAGAAAGATTGAAACTAATATCTCTCAAGGTTTGCGCAAACCGAAAGGTAAGTCACGCTAAATAAGTTTACAAATTAACAGTAATTATTAGTGCTGATTAGCGATGTATTGTATACTGTGAAATATGCTGAAAGAAGTTGAACTAGACATGGCCTAGCCTACAAAATCTTTAAGTTGATAGAACATCGTCGGATATTTTTATTATTATTTGATTGATGCTATTGTTTATATTTAAGTTAGTATGTGTTCATTTTATCATGCATTTTATACCCTTATATATTTTTAAGAGTCTAAAAATATATTGAATCCAAGTATGAGGATAATTACAACCCAAGTTTCTATGGGATGAGATTATATGAGGGAACTCTAATATTGAAGGAAATTGGGTTAATTTGTTCTCCAAATTATATATATCAAAGAAAGAAATGAAACGATGTTTGATTGTGAATATATATACGCAGATTCTATAGCTAGGTTAAGATCTTTCCCAAAAGGTAAGCATATGGAAAAATGAAATGAAATGCATGCAATATAAATGTGTGCAAAAATAAATTCTTGTTTCGTATTTTACTTCAATTTCGACGCTGACGAGTTCGCCGGAATGTCCACCAACGACATCGCTTAGGGCATTCTTTATTTAATAAAAATGTGAGATTGTTTAAATATCATTTGTTATTATCTAACTTGCATGTGTATATATATATATATGGGTATATTACTTTTAATTCAGATTAATAAAAAAGGTTAACAACTCATGTTTAGGATTCGTTTTAAAATTAATCAATCATAATCTTGATGTATATTTCATTTCAATCCAACAAAATTCTTACACATCTTAAATTTCGACTCCTGCCCTATTGAATAACAAGAAATATATATATATATATAACACTATCTATGGAAAATCATTTTGAGTAGAGTTCAAGGTTTCAAGCTAAACCTCTATTATAGCCTGATTTGGTGTCCCCTCAATGAAGAGGCTGATCCAAACTAAGAGGAGAAAGTCTGACAGAAACCTATCATACTTTTCAAAACAATTTTTACACTCTATTCCCAGATTAACAACTCTCCTATCAGACTGCTGAAGTCATGATGGCAAAAAACTGCCACATTTTTCTGAATAATCTCCATTGGTTGAGCTTTGTGTTGGAGCCTTCTTATGTTTCTTTCCAGCTAGACCTGGTATGCTAAACTCACCATCATCACAAGCTGTCGCTTCTTCCCTATTCTGGCAGCCATCACCAGAATCTTCTTGAAGTCTCTCATGTTAGTGCCAAAATGTATTGCCAGTCCCTTCTGAAGTTGCCTTGTAAAAGTACACTACACAAACAGATGCTGAGGAGTTTCCTGTATATCATCATCACACATGCAACAACTGTTCTACACCTTTTTTTAAATGCCTAAGGAGTGCAATCTATTTAGAGTAGAAAACCTACCTTTGATGAGCATCCATAAAAAGAAATTATGCTTTGAGATCAGTTTGGTGTTCCAGATGCATCTAGAGATATAGTCTTTCTCAGTTGCACCCTTTAGAAAATCATAAGCTATAGAGCTACTAAACTGCCCTTTCTGATTCACACATTGTCCCAATCTTGCCCCAATCTCTTCTTTCACTTGCATAATCTTGGACTTACGACATGTTATATAATATAAAAATTTTCTTTATAACATGTTTAATTTACACATATACACTATCCTACTAACATAATTTTATCGTATTCCATCAGTTCTTTAACGGCAAATGTTACCGGCCAATTTGTAAAAGATGATTTTAAGTTATGTGTGCATTCATTTCTCCGCGCGTAGCTACTAATTTCATATATTTCAAAAATGTTCCGCGTCATTTCATGATTTTCATCTCCCTAATTTGTATTTTAGGATTTAACATTTGGGTCATGTCCATTGAATTTCTAATTTGTGGTTCCCAGGCCAATTTCAGTTTTCGGTAGTTAATTAAGCTTGTACCACATTTGTGCAATCATGTAAAAATGTTGCTCACTAACCTTTTCAATAGTCTTCACACATTACTCATTTCATTCCTTTCATCTTCACATAGTTCCTTCTTCTTCATCATCCTTTACGAATCATCAAAACAAGAACAATTGTATTCACGTTTCATCATATCACAGGGAAGTAGAATTATTTTTTAAAATATCTTGTTTACATCTAACTTGTTCTTTTTTGTTTTTTTCAGGTTGTATCAATGATCTTACTGAACTGTAAAAATGCAAGAGGAGATAATTGTAGATATGAGCCAATTTCACAACCAAACCCACACTAAAACATTTGTTTTAGGGTTTCTCTTATACCCTTATATTAGCTAGGTTATATGAGAGGCTAGGTTGTATTTTCTCTTATGCCCTCTTTTTTATTAAACTCTACTTTTGCCTAGGATATAACCTAACCTCTCATTTTTCCCTTTCGGCATAAGTAAAAGGAGAGGTAAACTTACCTTTTTCTTTTCTTTTCTTTTCAAAAAGACAATTACTAAAATCAGAAGATAAATATTCAGGAGAAAATCCAGCAATATTTGGATGATATAGAACAATCACAAGACTATTAAGAAATTACAGAGCTTGTGCAAAAGATGAATTCAGGCATCCTACTAGATCTAAATGACAAAAATCTAATATTTCAGAGCACACTTCAGAGCTTAGCAGGACTCATTAAGGAACAAAATCCATAGGCTATATCTTTTTCTTCTGGACTCATTAAGGAATAAAATCCATATGAATCATTTTCTTCTCGGCTATCACCTTGGCTGCCACGACTGCTTCATCAATCATATTTTGTGTCATCATTGAAGCTTCTTTAATCATTGCATATGCCCTCCCTGAAGCAAATTTAATTATCTTCTTTGCCTCACATGATGCATCTTTAACCAGAAATAGGGAGTTTGTTGCCAAGATTTTCCCCATAAAGTGTTGCTACAAGTTGTGTATAGAGAGATTCTCCAAATTTTAGAGAGAGAGTGAGTGAGAAATTTGGAGGATATAACTGATTAAAATATTATAATTTCTTTATCCAAGGCAGATATTTCTATCATTAATATTTTCACATTATCCGAAACTCTCTTTGACCACGTGAACTCTTCTCTTTTATTTCCAGAGCGTTTGATTCAAAGTTTCGATTTATGCTTTCATGGAATTCGACGATCAATCTGACCCCAATTTCACCACTATAATGTAGATTTCCGAAGATCCCATATTAGGGGTAAGTTTAATCATCAAACACAAAATAATTTATTCATGTTTCTTCATTGTGGAATAGGTTGAACATCATAGCAATAGTCATGGCTCATGAATAGGTTGGACTCTTGGTTTGGAGGAGTAGAAAAAGTAGTTAGAATATCTTTAGAGCATGCCAATTGTAATGAAGAACTAATGTTTAAGTTGTTGCAATGAACCTCAAACTTGAATTGTACTCTCTTCTTTTGGTGTGCATAGTTTATCCCCCCCCCCCCCCCCCCCCCCCCCCCCGACGAATCAAGTAGCAAAAAGCTCCTTATTTTAAAATTTTTGTTTACTTTGATGCGAAGCCAATCATGAAGTTTGGACTTATTTTAGCACAATGTTGGTGGTTTTAGGCTTCGATTATTCTATGATATGTATCCGTAGCATGTTTTGAATGAGCTTGATTGTGCAACCATCATTATATGAAACTCTTATAAATCCATGATATTTTCTTAATTTTGCAGGTGATCGCCTGAGTCTAGAGCAATTTTATTGAATTTTAGGTGACTGATTTGAAATGAGCAATGTATATCTATTTAAGTTGTAGTAGGCGAAAACCTTTTACTTGTAGGAGAATGCTACTTGGTTTGAGGTGACCTTACACCCCATCCCAATGTTGCTATCTTAAACACATCCGATTGAATTTGAAGACCATGTTGATTTACCCTATTTTTGTAATGAAGAGAGCTGTTACATTCATAGTCAATCCCTTCTTCGAGTGCCCTTCTAAAAGTGCCATTCTAAAAGTGCCATATTTCCTTCACAAGGTAAACAAAAATGCATCACAGAAAGCTCATATGTTATTGATCACATCAACAACTAAAATTGTCAAAGCCAAAGAAAGCATTACATATTAACTTAACAAATCTTCAAATCCTTGGACAATCCGCGCATTACAAATTAAAGTTCCATATTGTAGGGAGGTACTAAATATGCACTTCCACCAAATTTTAGAACCAGGAGAGAGTGCTAAAACTTACCAACACATGCCACCACATTCCAATAAAATGTCAATCCATAAGTTCCATTCTATAGAATCCTTAACCTAATACATTAATTCTGAAGTTAATACCCAAAAAATCAAACTTGGTACATACCATTCCCAAACTGAAATAATTATTATCACATAAAACAACCAAACTGAACTAATTGCAATTAAAATTGAAAAGAAATGTGACGTTGTGTGTTGGGAATAATAATAAATTAAAGACCCGACAACTCACAACAGTGGTAATCTGTTTGTTTGAGGTTATGAGAACTTTGCTTTTCTCATCCTCTATGAACCCAGCTGGCGGTTTGGGCATCGGAAAAGACTTGCTCAACCTGGACCCGAAATGTCTGGGGATCTCGTAGCCTTCCATGTGTACTCACTCAACTCCTTCCTCTTCTCCGGCCATCCGAATATCGATTTATTTGGGACGAAAACTAAGCCAGCAGGAATGGGTACTGCAATAACGGTGAAGTTGAGAATTGAGCATCGGTGTTCTGGCGGTGCAGTGGAATGAAAATGCATAAACGATTTGATTAAACTTTGATTTGTGGAGCTTTGATTCGTGGCAGGCACAAAACTGAAGAAACTAAGCAGAAAAAAGAAAAAGGGGAACGACGTTTGGAAAAAATCTCAATTTGAACGACGTCGCTTTACTCACGGGGAAAATAAAATAACAAAAATATGCTCAAATATGTAAAATGATAAAAATACCCTTAAAAGTGACAAAATGTATCAAAACAATGAAAAAAACTAAAAGTATTCAAATTTATATGTATATGTATAGGATAATCATGTACTAATAACATGCTGCCATAATTATCCCAAAATATTATTTCAAAAAATATTACCCCCAAATAAAGCCACCGATACATCAAAATTACATCAGTTATTCAAAAATGGAAAGGTTTGATGCACTACTTTTGAATTCAAATCTTTACGTAGGTTTATGGATAAGCGGCTAAAATAATATATAAGTTAACCATAGGCCCATACATTCAACAATTCTTAGATATGTACCAATATTTTATCACACCTATCTTATAAAGTATGCAAGTGAAACATAATGCGAATTTTCGCATATTCTACATTTCACAAATATTTGTTTTTGAAAATTACATTTCTATGATATACAAGTAACACATAATTCGAATTTCATATATTCTACATATGGTAATCTATAATCAACAAAAAATTGAAATTGGGTAAGAGCATGTACATTCTCTCATGGTATCAGCCTATTCGATCCATTAACCTGTAAATCCTTCAAAAATCCAATTTCGACAGATAAATCCCAATCAATTTCGGTTCTTCTTCGAACTTTTGATTGTGGTGCTTTCATTTTGGTGTTTCTTCCACCTTTTTTCGTTGCTCAGTTGGTGTGTCGACGTTCCCGTTATCCACGATCTCTCCCGTGGTTTTTTTTAAAAAAGATGAATCGGCTGATCAATGTCCAGCCAGACAACCCAGTGCGTGTGATACACGCGCCACCTCAGGCAATGGCGCGTGTGGATCACGCGCTGCCACAGTCAATGGCGCGTGTGGATCACGCGCCAGCTCATCCCCACGAATACCAGTAACGTGTGTGTACCACGCGCGGGCCAACTGGCCGCCCCACTCTCCAGCACGTGTGTGTCACGCGCGGGCCTGTCAGCCGTCTTCTGTTCTAGAGCGTGAGCATCATGCGCCCAACTTCTCTGTGACGCGTGGAATGCACGCACCTGATCATCTTCAGGCCCCTCTTTGGCGCGTGTGT
Organism: Sherardia arvensis; assembly: GCA_948330725.1. Taxonomy (NCBI): domain Eukaryota; kingdom Viridiplantae; phylum Streptophyta; class Magnoliopsida; order Gentianales; family Rubiaceae; genus Sherardia; species Sherardia arvensis. The sequence goes on from OX415240.1 coordinate 31,304,801, forward strand.
ACCATGCGCCTGCGAGCCATCCACTCCTTTCCTTCGTGATTGATTGCCTCGCGCCTGCATCAAAGTTCACCTCTCTTATTCGTGTGTTGCACACGCTAGCAAATATGAATTTTTCTGCTCGCCGGAAATGATGGAATCTGAGGTGTCAATTTTGCGATGAGTTTGGCCATACCGCTCGGACTTGCTCGAGTCCGCCTATGTCGGCGAATGTTGCCAATGTTTTTCCGTCTTCTGCTTCTTTGAATGACAAAGCTTCTAGCTGGTATATGGATTTTGGTGCTGCAAACCACATGACCTCCGCATCTTCCGGTCTTGATCGTGTTGCTCCATATAATGGTAAACATTCTGTCTCTCTCGCTAATGGTCATGATGTTTCCATTACACATATTGGTCGTCATCAGCTTTCTCGTAATTTATTATTATCGGATGTTCCTGTGGTTCCCGATGTTACGAAAAACTTTCTTTCGATTAGCAAGCTCACAAAGGATTTAAAAGCTGTAGTTTCTTTTGATGAGTCTTCGTTTGTGATTAAAAAACAGTCAAATAAGGAAATTTTAGGCCAGGGTCGATGTTATCATGGTCTTTATGTGCTTGAACGGAGTGGTGTTGTCTTTGTCGCTTACGTTCGATCAAATAAAATGCAGCTTCTTTTGATATTTGGCATGCTAGACTGGGTCATACTTCTCATTCAGTCATTTCATTATTGAATAAGCTGAATCTTGTTAAGGTCACCTCTTTGTTGCCAAAGTCTTCTCTTTTCTCAGCGTGTGAAAAAGCAAATGGAAAAAGGTTTTCTTTCGTGGACAATCCGAAGCGAGCACAGTCCTTATTTGATTTAGTTCACTGTGATTTGTGGGGACCTGCACCAGTCTTATCTGCCAGTGGCTATTCTTATCATGTCATTTTTATCGATGACTATTCGCGATTCACTTGGTATTATCCACTGAAGCGAAAATCAGATTTCGTAGAGACTTCCCTGCAGTTTCAGAACTTTGTGGAGAATCTGTTCTCCCACACTATTAAGGTTTTTCAAAGTGATGGTGGCAGTAAGTTTACAAATGCACGGTTGCACTCTCACTTCGCGGCTTGGGGTATCTTTCATCAGATTTCTTGCCCATCTACTCCCGAGCAGAATGGAAGAGCTGAATGAAAGCATCGTCATGTGACAGAAATGGGACTGTCTATGCTTCATCACTCTGGTCTGCCAGCGTCTTATTGGGATGCCGCATTTACCACTGCTGCCTACACCATAAATAGACTTCCAACGCATGTTCTGAACAATGTCTCGCCGTTTTATCTGGTTTATGGTCGTCATCCAGACTACTCCAATTTTCATCCATTTGGATGTCTGGTGTATCCCTATATTCGGTCGTTCTCTCAGCACAAGCTGGCTCCTCGCAGTACACCTTGCTTTTTTCTTTGTTACAACTCTCAGTACCAAGGTTTTCGCTGTATGGACCCGGTTACTAAGAAGGTGTATCTTACACGCCATGCTCGTTTTGATGAGAACTCGTTTCCACCACTGGAACGCCAATCCTCTGTGCCCTCTGAATCCTTGGATGTTTCTACATTTATTGACTCGGATTACGATGATGCTCCGGCCTTGATAGTGCCCGATCCGCCTTCACCAGTTAAGGCTATGGAGGCATCCCCACAATCACCTGTCTCCGGATCTTCACATTTACCTACTTCGGGTACTTCATCGGCTCCCAGACCTTCTCCAGAACCATCTCCGGTTCATTCACCATCCTCACCTCCACCGCGCACCGCCGCCTCGCCATCGCATGACAACTCTTTCTCAGACAGGCAGTCTCACTGCTAAGGATTACTCTGATTATGTTGTCACTGGTTTTCTTGCGGCACTTTTGGCTGAAACTAAACCTCGGGGTTTCCGTTCTGTCCTTAAGAATCCTCGCTGGGTGGCTGCTATGGATGAAGAGATGCATGCACTGCGTCATCAACGTACTTGGGAACTTGTCCCTCGTTCTTCCGGAGTTAATATTGTTGGTTCCAAATGGATTTATCGGCTCAAGCATCAACCGGATGGCACTATTGATCGTTATAAGGCTCGTTTGGTTGCTCAGGGATACTCTCAAGTTCTTGGCTTTGACTTCATTCACACATTTAGCCCCGTCGTCAAAGCTTCCACCGTTCGGATCATTCTGTCTCTTGCCAGCACTTTTGGTTGGCCCTTCATCATCTTGATGTTAAAAATGCCTTTCTTAATGGTCATCTTGACTCCCCAGTTTACATGGAACAGCCATCTGGATACACTGATCCTTGTCATCCAGATTATGTATGCTATCTCTGGAAGGCCATCTATGGCCTTAAACAGGCTCCTCGTGCCTGGTTTCAACGTTTCAGTTCTTATCTGACTCGTTTAGGTTTTCGGTGCTGTTCGTCTGACACTTCCCTGTTCATCTTTATGCGTAGCTCAAAGGTGTTAATCTTTTGGTCTATGTGGATGACATCATTCTCACTGGAAATGATCCTCTTTTTATTCGGAAGTTTGTCGCTCGCACTGATCATGAGTTTGCTGTTAAGGATCTTGACTCTCTTCATTGCTTTCTGAGATTAGAGGTCTCTCGCTCTTCTTCGGGGTTGTTTCTTGGCCAGGCTAAATATGCCATGGAGATTCTTCAGCGCACTGGCATGACTGACACGGCGCCTGTCTCTACGCCTTTTGTTACTGGTACACAACTCCTCACTTCCTCTAGTCCAGAGTTTTCGAATCCCAAGTTACATCGTTCGCTTGTTGGAGCCTTGCAGTATTTGACCATTACTAGGCCTGATCTAGCCTATGTAGTCAATTCTGTTAGCCACCTCCTTCAGTCATCTCGTGACGATCATTATCACGCGGTCACTCGTATTCTTCGCTATGTTCATGGTACTCTTCATCATGGACTTTTCTTTCGACCGTCTTCCAGCTCACTTTCAGTGTTAGGGTACTCAGATGCTGATTGGGCTCGCTGTGTTGAAACTCGACGTTCTACCTATGGTTATGCCATTTACCTTGGTGGTAATCTTTTCTCTTGGAGTGCTAAGAAACAGCCAACTGTTTCCCGATCCAGCTGCGAATATGAGTATTGTGCTATGGCCAATACACTACGACCGAGCTTGTTTGGTTGTGCAATCTGCTCAAGGAATTTCGTGTTACTTTGAAGTCTTCACCCTTACTGTTTTGTGACAATAATAGTGCTATTTTCCTTGCTCAAAACCCCGTTGCTCACAAACTGGCTAAGCATATTGACATTGACTGCCACTTTGTTTGAGAGTTGGTGGCTTCTGGCAGGTTTCGTGTTAGTCATGTCCCTACTTCCTTACAGATTGCTGACATATTCACCAAAGGTCTCCCTGGTCCTTTCTTCACACTATTTCGATCCAAACTTTGCGTGGCTTTTCATCCGACGCTTCGCTTGAAGGGGGGTGATAGAAAATCGCAATCATCATTAGAATAATTGTGATTGATTTGAATATATTTATGTACCATATTTAGACTAGTTTAGATACATTGTATTTGTATTCTTGTAATCCTATATATTTCAGATAATACAGACACACCAGTTAAGGAGAATTACATTCTAGATACAATGAAAACATGGTTCACCATAACTAGAAATGTTGGGCTAGTAAATATCTTTTATTTTGCATACGTATTGTATTTTTTAATGAATTTAATTTTTTAAAAGTACAATTCATAAGTTAGCAATAAGATTTTCAGTTATATAAATCGAAGCCATCCATATTATGAATAATTTTAAAGATGATAATGAAGAAAGTAAGAAAAATAAAGATCAGATTTCAAGATGATAATACGAGGACAGTTTTCAAACCAAACCCAGTCACAACTTTGATCATGTAAAACATTGTACTGTACGCAACTTTAATTCACAAATATATATTTGTTCATCGCGATATTAATTATTCAAATCATATACTCACTTGAGTTTTATATTATTTTTTTTTGGTACTTAATTTAGTTTTATTTGCAAATTTTATAAGAAATGACGGAAATAACTATTTATTGATAAACTGATAATTGGATTTGGAATTTTGTGACTAATTGCTATTTTACACTTACGTACAGTACAGTCAATTTTGTAATATCATCCATATGGAAAAAGATACGTACGTACGTGCATGGGTGGGAAAACAGTACCCACGACTGGTTCGAGATCTTACTTCAAGTAGATCCGAACGAGATCTTCAATTGCATCCTGGTCTGTAATATATGGCTTGAAATAATTAGCCGCCCCTGCTATGTACGTAAGAAAGATGGAACAATCAAATCCAAGCTACTCAGTTTCATGACGTATCTGAAGCCATGGATGGCATGTGAAGAATTTGCCGATGAGAAGATCACCGACTCTTTCGTATCAAGATGCAGCAAATCCAACCTTTGATCTCAGAAACTTCTCCATCATCGCCTATGGTTTAATCATTGATATTCTTCGTTTGCCGGAATATCCATTTCCGGCGGACAAGTTTCGCCAAAGTGTTTTCCCGAGCGATTATCTCCCACAATTCTAATCCATTCAGTTTCATTGTATATCTCGCCAGGTTTCACAAGCATGTAGGTATCAGAAAGAGGCTTGGGAAGTATCTGTAAGAGGATTCCCAATCTCACGTGGTGGATTTTTGAGTACCGATCGAGGACTTGTGCATTGGAGGATCAAAAATGGAGATGTGCTTTCGTACGATACTAAAAAATGAGAAACCAGATGTATTATCCAACCGATCGAGTTGGGAGGAAGAGGGGCCATACTATATTGTACATTTCATATCGGTCGCTTTAATGTATGTCCTGGCATTATGTTACAGTTACATACACATCGTAGGTTTGCTGAGCCTTGGGATTTGGGGGTTCATATTTGGCTACTTGATGATGTTGATGGTATAAAACGTTGGAATTTTATGCATTCTAGGGTAAGAATGAAGCTGTCTTGTCAGATGTGTTTTATGAAAAGCCTGAGGTTCCGCTTAATTTTGTGTCGTTTGTGGTTGAGAGAAGAGACTGTGTATGTTGAACTGGGAAGAGTTGTTTTTCTCTATCATCTTGACACCCAAGAATTGGAGAGACTGTGCCAGAATTAGGGTTTCGTCCTAAAATATATGCAGAAAAGGTTCCTCTAACAGTTGCGGATCTGGAAATTTCTTGAATCTTAGTTGCAAGATGCATTGTTTTCAGCTATGATTTTCTTTAATAGAGAGTGTGTTTCAGTATTCTTTAGTTTCATGTATATGAAGATTATTTTGTATTTAACAAGAGGAAAGCAAAATGTACATGTATATTTTTTGTGACACAAGTCTCAGTGTATTTTTTTTATTACTTGTCCTCCAGTTGGTCCTTTTGTATCAGATACCACAGTGTGCGAGCACCGACTTGTGTATGGTGGAAGGAGAAGGTCGCTGCTGTCTTCTACAGTTTCACCAGCAAAAGTGATGGCCTTGAATAAGACTTCTACAGTTGCTCACCTTAATTTGTAGTCTTTAAGCTGTTTGAGTAGCTTCTTATGACTACGCCTTATTTCAGCTAATCCCATTTCTTTTTCATACCTGCTCTTGTAAAGACTGAACAAACAGAAAAGCTTAAGACAAAACTAAACATTCATCTGATAAACAAAATAGTAAAGGTTCTTGAATTATAAGCACGCCTAAACCCTACATTTAGACCAATGATAACACATCTACCCACAAAGATCCATGTTATACTTAGATTCTAAGTACATCACTTTCTTATTCTTTCTTGGACTAAAGGCACTGCAATGCTAACCATACTCAGGTTATTTGAAATAGTAGCATAAAGATGGTTTTGTACATAAGATGTGATCAATGCGATAGCCTAAAAATTCAAACAGCATTCAAAATCGCGGTTCTTATAATTCTCCCGTGAACCATGAAAGTGGAACAATCTACACCATAAAAGGTTTAACTCTTTCTAGTATTAATTAGCCTGACTAGCTATACACAGTTCTATCTAGGTATACATTAAAATACAGACATTAAGCCGTAGTAAGGTTTACTAGTATATGCCATCGAAATTCAGGAAACTAGCAACATTTTGCAAAGTTATTCTCGCAAACTGATTCAGATGGTATCCTAAAAACATAGTTCATGAAATGAAGCTATTAGAGACATTTACAATAAGACCAGTGTTCTTTAATTCCTTAGTACTAACATTTTGAAAAGTTCTTAATTAACCTGGCACATGCTCAAGTCTCATGCATTTTCTCATCAACATCACAATTTCTTACAATATGATTCATTTCATAATCACTACTTAACACAGTAATAATCTAACATAGTCAACTACATGTCAAATACACAATCTGATCAAAGGTCAAATACATGTCATAGCCCTCACATGTGTATAGCTTTCATGCTGCATTCCCAGAACTCAGGAGTTCTCTCTCATTTGCAGATGAAATCGAAGCCTGCAAACGGTTGCGCAATCTCTTTCACAGGCCTTTGTTTATTCCATGCTAGACGGAAACAAATCGATAAATGAGAGGTACACATAGTGAACACCCTAAAGAACCTAGTTCCAACATTGTACTTGCATATTATGATCCTAAATACCTTGCTCTTAAAGTCTCCTAAGAAATGTCTTTGGATCGCAGTTTCACAGCCTTTTCCCTTGTTTTGTTATTAGCTTGATTTGTTTGAAAATGGACATAATATTGATCTTATTTGCCTTTATCATCTAAATTGTCTATTGTACGATTATGAAACTTCTTCACACCAACACGGATGGAACCTTGGACGAAGGTCTTCAACATCATCCTCTACGCTTCGCCGATGACTGTGCTCTGTACAAAGAGCATTCACTGGGAAGATCCCAATAATAAGGGAAATAAGAATGAGGGTTTTGTAGCCAGATGGATATGAATACTTACTGGGAAGATCCCATGAATCAAACTTGTAGATATCGATTTGCTTGACAGAGAGTGGTGTGGCATGATTTAGTGTAGGCTTAGAAAGGATCGATGAATAAGCTTGGGACCTTGAAAGCAGGAGATCGATCCTGACGATACAACAAATTACATTTTTAGAGAAGCATACGTGCTATTGATTATTCAACCATTTGAGACAACGTTATCAATTTCATTTTGGTTGAGCATATCCAATTTCATTTCAAGATTCAATCTAATAAACAAGGCACGCCGATCTTATAAAGGATGTCGTCCAGGCAACGTCTCCTACTCTCCTCCAGGCTCATGATCGATCGATATCATGCACGTGTTAAGTTCATAGACACGGATCGAGATGGCGAGATATGTATCTACTCTGGAGCTTATATAGTGATGTTCTTCTGAGCCTAGGGCACACAAAGTTTTAACTGAGAAATTCCATCGGTTCTGTTTTCCGGCGAAAATGAGGATATCGGGTTTTGTGTGGAGTTCCGATGGTTTTATGCTGTGCAGATGTCGAATCAAGCCAGGTGGTTACAGAGATGCACATCGTGCTGCAACAAAAACTGTAGAAACCGGCCGGAGGCAGTTTGGGTACCGTATATTGAAGAAACCATGCATGTCTCTGAAAACATGAAATGCAGATTTATTTGGTGGCAGATTTATGTTCTTTTCAGTATAATGTATCACTACTCATTAGAGAAGAATTACAATGATTCTAATTAATCTAGATTCTGTAATTCTCGTAAGAGTTTACATTTACTTGTCGTTTCACATATACTTGAACTAATTAATCCGTCTGACTATTGTAGAACATTGTTTAATTAGTTGTAATTCTGTGAGATAGAGAACTTCATTGTCTAAAAAAGAGTAACAGCTAGAGAACTCGAACGTGGTGATTTCTATGATATATATAAAGTTAGACGACTTAACTTATATTTAGTGAAATTTATCTCAACGACTTCATTTTCTCTCTTCCTGCTCTCTCTCTTTAATTCCCTGCACGATTCTCTCCGAATTATCCACGTGATTATCCTTACCTTTGATCTGAAGAGCATAACAACATTAATTCACTATAAGAATGATGTTAATTATAAGAGAAAACGTACGTTGATTGTAATTCGTAAATAGTATAATAGCCTTGAAGTCTAGCTTGTCCAATTTTGAATTTAAAAATGGTTCAAGTTTAGAATGTTTACCCCAATCTCCTATTTTTCTACAAGAAATGTTAGTGCTATAATCAGTAGAGGTAGTGAAACTATTCTTATAACTAGTTATATAATTTATTACTGCTATCTTTGATTTAGATTCAATTCATTTCATCTAATGATTACTTTTTGTTCATTTCATAGCAATTTAAATCATCTTTTTTTTAAGGTTTTGATGCTATTCAACCCTAACGTCCAGGTGTACGATTACTATTTTAGTATGTCTAAATCAATAAATCTTTTGTCATGCAATTAATTTCAATTCAAATTAACTCAGATTTAAATCATATCAAATCAATTCAAAAGTAGAAAGGATGCAGGATTCATTCTATTCAAAATTCAAAATAATGTGAAAATCAATATATATATATATATATATATATATATATATATATATTTAACCAAAATCCACCATTGGTGGGGGGAGATTCATTGGGCTCCCCAAACCCTGCCAAAAAAAGGCCATTAACCAGTTCATTACAGTAGCAGCCATTGGTATGGCTCAAAATGAATGAATAAATAGGCTTAGAGCTATCTACACTACTAACTGAATTCTACAGACTCTAGACCCCGAGCATGTTAGCGAATCACAAGGAAACACAAGACTGCCAAGGGAGGAGTGTAGAGAAACAGTTATAGGTCAAAAAAGTGCTGCAAAATATGTGCTGAGGCCTGAGAAGTAGTGACCACTTTTGCATGAAGCCTGTGATGTCCAGAGTGAAATATGTGCTGATATGGAATCTAGAACCCATTGATCTCCTATCAATGGGCCTTCTGGCACCTGAAAAAAGTAGATATGAGTAGCATCTGTTCTTTTATGATCTAACAGTAGGCATGCCTATTTTCTCAAGCTGAATTGAATTTCTGAGCACTGTTGGGGCTTGACTCAAAGTCAAATTACCCTGGGCCTGTTGAGAAGAGGAATACTTTGCAAGGAAATCTGCAGTCCTATTCCCTTCTCTAAACACATGTTTGATAGTTATATCACATAACCTCTGATTAATATGAAAACAAAGGCTATATAGACTCCAGTGTGCAGTGTATGGTTTTTGAATACAAGTAATGGCATATAGACAGTCACTCTCTAACATGAAGGGAGCCTGCATCAGACTACCATTGTCTAGACCAAACTGCAGTGCTAGGATTTCAAACATGTAAGGGTGAGCATGCAGAGACCTGTTTCATCATCATTTTAATTACAATGCCATGCTTATTTCTAGCAATTAGACCTAGACCAGCTGCACCATTTATAAAGGAGGCATCCACATTTATCTTTAGACCTATCTCAGGAGGAATCCACCTCACTGCTCTGGCAACTTTAGGTTTTTTTGTCTCAGAAATGGAATCAGACCCATAGTTAATAGGTCCCTATATTTCACAGAGTTACCACTGAGTGGAAAGGCTGTGAATATAAGAGAGACTCTTTTGGCTATCTGTATGATCATTGCATGCTCATCAATCATTTTGTTCTCAAACAAATATTTATTCCTTCTGCACCACATGAGCCATATACTAGTGATAACAGTGGTTATAAACAGTTGTGTGTGCACTTTGGTGACTCCCTTATAGCTGAGATAAAAGGCTATCCTATGCCTATATGAGATGAAAAAGGGGACAGCAACCTGGAAAGCCCTATGTATGAAATAAAAAATTGCAATATTTTTTGGGCATGTATTAAAGAAATGATCAATTGTGTCTGAATTCCCACAGAAAGGACATTTAGAAGCAAGATAGATCCCAAATTTAATAATGATATCATCAAAGGGAACTAAGCAGTTCACCAGTCTCCATATTAACACAGACATTTGGACTGGGATAAATTTTGACCATACCTGTTTAATTGAGAACAGATCTTCTGAGTGTGGTTTGAGAGCTTTGTATGCTGATCTGATAGTGAACTGGCCTGTCCCTTCCAACTTCCAAACCAGCCTATCCTCATGTGAGTATCTGATCTCTGCTATCTGCAACATTGAGATTAAATTGGTAGACATATGAGGCTCCAGGGCTGTTAAGACCTGCAATTTATTATGACAGAAATTAGCTACATTTAATTTAGGAAAAGGCACTGGAACCCCTTCTGGCCATTTGTAATACAATGCTCCATTCCCAAGCCAATTTGAATCCCAGAAAGATGCATCACCCTTGCCAATTATGACCTGCCTTTGTTGATTGGACCACTCAGTAACCTGGCAGATCCTCCTCCAAGTTTGAGAATTTTTGAACAGTTTTGGAGCAGCCCAGAGATAAGCTGACCAAATAGTGGTATTGTGTTGCATTTTCCACCAAAGCTTGCAGGAAAAAGCAGTGATTGTTGCCCTAATATCCCTGACACCAAGTCCATTTTCACTCCTGTCAATTGTCATTTTACTCCACCTCCTCCATATCTTCCTCTTTCCCATTTCAGATTCTCCCCAGAAAAATCTTCCAGCCATAATTTCCATCCTCTTAATAACTGTTTCAGGAGGATTTAGGACAGCAAAATAATGGTTTGGGACTGACAGATATACATAGTTCAGAAGAATTAGCCTTCCTGCATATGTTAACCATTTGTTTTTCCAGCCTGAAAGCAAAGCTTGCATTCTCTCAAGAAGGGGCTGGTAATAGCAAACTTTATTTCTCCCACAGAAGATTGGCACTCCCAGATATTGGAATGGAAGCTGACCCTGTTTCATTCCCATCTTTCTTTTTATCATCCTTCTTCTAGTTTCTGTCTCATCCTTATGCACATAAAATTCAGACTTTGCAAAATTCACCTTCTGCCCAGAACTGACCTCATATGCATTCAAGAATTTTTTGATTCTTCTAAGATTCTTTTTAGATGCCCTAGAGAAGATGACTGTGTCATCAGCATACATCAAATGAGAGCTGATCTCAGTACCCCTTGGCATAACAAAAGATTCTAAGTATTGACTCTGAATTAAATGCTTCAAGCCCCTTGAGAAAGCCTCTGTTGCAATGTTGTAAAGGAAGGGAGACAGTGGGTCCCCCTGCTTGATCCCTCTAGTGGCTGAGAAAAACCCTGTTGCAGCTCCATTTATCAATAGTGAGAACCAGGAAGCCCCAATATTCTGCATAATCACCTTCACAGTATGGCCATGGAAGCCAAAGGCCAGAAGTATAGAATTTAGAAAACTCCATGAGATTCTATCGAATGCTTTCTGCATATCCAACTTGAAGATGATATTTTTACTAGCTGGAATTTTGTTCAAAACTCTGACCATTTCCTGCATATGCAATATATTATCTGCAATGTCTCTGCCCCTCATGAAAGCTGATTGCTCCTGTGAAATGATTTTTCCCATAACAGGCTTAAATCTTTCCATCATTATCTCAGAAAAAACTTTGCTAACAAAGTTGGATAAGCTGATTGGCCTGAATTCAGAGAATGAACAAGGGTTCTGAGTCTTTGGAATCAGAGTGAGCCATGTACTTGCCATGGCCCTTGGCATGCATGATCCTTCCATAAAGTCCTTTGCTGCTTCCATCAAGTCCTCCTTAATGATATCCCAGCAGTGAGTGTAGAAATGGCCAGAAAAACCATCGGAGCCTGGTGCACCATTTTTATTCAGCCCAAACACTGCCCCTTATAACTCCTCCATTGTAACTGGTCTGAGAAGCTCTGAGTTGTCCTCATCAGTAATTACTCTAGGTATCAGCTCCATAAAGTACTTCATATATCTCCCAGACCTATTTAAATCCTCCTCATTAAGTAAATTCTGAAAAAAAATTCACTCCTTCAGTAGCAATCATTTCTGGTTCAGAAGTCCGTACTCCACTTCCAGTCTTGATCTTGGTGATCCTGGCCCTTGTTTTCTTCTCCCTAACCACATTATGGTAGTATTTTGTGTTGGCATCTCCTTCCCTTAGCCATTTGACATTAGCCTTCTGTTTCCAGAACATCTCATTTTCTTTTTGCACCCTAATCAAGATAGCCATCCTTCTGCTGAGCTCAATCTTGTCAACTTCCTCACCTGTTTCCTGAAACTTCAGCTCACTCTCTTCAACCTCCTTTTCAGCTTTCTCTATATTACTGTGCATATTCCCAAACTTCTCCCAGTTCCAGTTTTTTAGCACTTGCTTGAGCCTTTTCAGTTTTCTAACCATCCTTCTCATTCCCTGCTCTGAAGTCTCCTCCTGCCAGCACCCTGTCACTGTTTCCATAAAATCACTTCTACAAATCCACATTTCCTGAAACCTGAAGGGTTTAGGTGTATGAATTTCTGAGGTTTGGATAGAGAGGACAAGGGGATTATGGTCAGAGGTAGCCCTATTTCTGATCTGGATTGAGCTGTGAGGAAAGAGATCACTCAACTGTCCATTGCTTAGACCCCTGTCAAGTTTTTGCAACAGCAGATCCTGCTTTGTTCTGTTATTTGTCCAGGTAAACCTATTTCCCACTGTGTTGATCTCCAACAGGTTCATACCAGCAATGAAACCACTGAAATCTCTTATACTCCTAGCTGAGGGGGGGTTCCTGCCTTTTCTTTCACTACATGTTGCTATTGCATTAAAATCCCCAATGAATACTGTTGGAGAATCAGGTACTACTGTTAAGTCTTCCCATAATCTCTCCCTCAGTTTCCTGGTAACCTTTGCATACACAAAACAGCAATTCTAAACAATTTGGCACATAGTTTTCTGAACTGAAACTAATAAGAACTGGTCAGATTGGTTGATCACATTTATTTTCATACTATCATTCCATAATAGCCATATTTTAGCATGCTGAGCAGGTAAAGCATTGTGAAATTGTAGGTCAAACTGCAGTTGAGTAATATCTGTACTAATGTGCATAGGTTCTATGATACATACAATATCAATATTATGAGTTCTAATAAGTGACTGTAGTCTAGTGACTGATTTTGTGTACCCTCTAACATTCCAAACTAGAATATTACCATAAATGTTGTAACTAATCATAGACCTGTGGTTTTAGACTTTTGTGAGGATCTTAACCATTGTTCTACAGTTTTACCACCAACTGGCATTCCTCTTTTATTTTTCTTTTTGGGCTCAGTTGTTGTTTCATCAGTAATAGGATCAATACCTTCATTACTTACCTCCTCCTTATCTGGTGGTTGCAGGTCAGTGTTCAGCTCAGATGGAGCTTCCTCATAGCCTGAGCTGCTGTCATCTTCATAGTCCTGCAAAACATGGAAGGGGTTAGAAGTATTGACTACCATTGGGGGGTGGTATGGAACCAGTGCAAGGTCACTAGGACTATGTCCCTGGTTTTTTGGCTTGCTGCTGGGAAGATGAAGGTCATCAAAGGAGTAAAAAGGGATTTTGGTGGGGACTGTGACCAGTTTTAGGATATCTGCTGGTTGAGCATTGCTCATAACAAACATAGGGTTGGTACTTTGGGGCTGGGTGGGTGGGGATTGAGGCTGAATAGTTCTTGAGCTACTTGCAGATGATTGCAAGATGACCATTTGCTGATCTTTTTGAGGCTGTGAAGGTTGTTGTAGTAACTGATTGTCTTCATTTCTGGCTTGCTCCTGCAGAACTTTGTTTTTTTGTGCCCTATTGAGGCCCGAGCCGCTTGCATTTTGTGTTTTCCATTCTCCTGTGACCACCTCTTTTGCCACCATCTTCTTGTTGTGAGATTTCCTCAATTCAGGGTGCAAAAAACCACACCTCTGATCTTCATGACCTATACGCTTGCAGTATGTACAATAATACGGGACATTTTCGTACTCAATCTCGCATTCAACATACTTGTTGGGAGCACCGATAATGATTGATGGTTGCAGGGGCTGAAGCAGATCCACCTCCACACACATTTTTATTGCCGACGGTCTAGAGAGTGAGGCTGTAGCAGCGTCCATCTTCACAAAAACGCCGATTTGGTTTCCGATGTCTTCAATCGCCGAGGTGTTGTATTAGAGGATAGGGGGTTTGTAGATGGTAGCCCACACCGGCACGACTGAAGATTCCGTGTCGGTGGAAAAGTCCGGCGACCACTTCAGAATTTTCATGGGCTTGCCGTTGATGCTACAGACTTCTCGCATCCAGAAACGGTGGTAGTCATCCTTATCCTCAATGCGGATGAGAATATGTCTGTAATCAAGCGAGCCGATCTGGAACTTCCCTGAAATTCCCATTGCTTGGAACGCCTTGTGAACTAGCTCCATCGGTGGTTTCCCATTGGTGAACTTCCCGATGAGGGCCGTGCTGTAATGAGCAGCAAAAGTATCGATGGCTTCAGAAGCATAGATGCATGCTATTTTACCATTAACTCTGTGTGAAATTGGCTTGATCTCTGGATTAGAAGGGAGGGTAGAAGAGAGGGGTTGGCTTTTGGGGGCTAAAGCATCCCGGAATGATTTTCCGGCGAGATTTCCGCCCCCCAGGCGGCGGTTCCGCCATGGGAAGACGTTGGAAAGACGTTAGGTAGTCGTTGATAGTGTCAGTTGGCTGATAACGGCAATAATTGAGGCTGAAATGTTGGAAATTGTGCGGCGCGTGTATTACAATCTAGGAGAGAAGGCAGAGCATATTACTAGAGAGAGAAATCTAAAATCCACTTGATTTTTGAAAAAAATCAATATATATATATATATATATATATATATATATATATAATTTCAAATTTAATCATTTAGGAATGACAAAATATTTATTATTAAAATTATTTTTGTTCGTAAAATTTGAGACGATCACAATAGATATTCATAGCTATCTAATATGGTTTTTTTTTTTGAGGAAAGCTATCTAATATGGTTAAATAGGATGTAAATTCATTCTATCCATTTTACGAAATCAAAAGATCAAATTATGTTCTTATAATTTTATTGAAATTCAAGTAAATTTAGTCATATTAATTATATCTTAGGTACATTAATTTTCACTTCAGTCAGATCTGATCAGTTCAGTTCAGCTCAATTATATTTTAGTTAACTGAACTAAATTAAACTAAAAGTACTAAATGTAAATCAAAATTAATGTATTAAAAATAATAATATAATCAAATGAAATTATATGTTTTCATTAAATAAATATTCTCAAAATTTAATTGAAAATATATTGAATTAAGCTGAATAATTATTAAAAGAATAATTGAATCACCTAAAAAGTACAACTATTATAGCATTGATATGTATTCTTTAATTCATACAAATTAAAATAAAAACTCATGGAGATTTGAATTTATTGATGCTACCAGTAAGCTCCGGGATACCAACTCCGGTACAGGGTGATCCGGGGAGAGCTGGAATCCTAACCCGCGGCCAATCTCTCACCTAGATCCTGCAAAACAAAGCCTCCGGGGTCACCCGAGGGTAGACGCTCCGGCGTGATGATGAAGATAGGGTTTTTTGCAGAGGAGAGAGAATATGAAGAAATACAGAGAGTATTTAAGTCTGATAAAAAAAACATACCTATTACTGTTGGTCACTCCTCTACTTATAATGGTAAGGATCAGAGAGGGCTTAGGCTAAGTGGTCCTCTTCTAGCCGCAACCCCGGGTGCGTCCAAGATAGCTGATGTCATGGGAGGACCACTGGTGGGCTTGACCCTCTCTTCTCCTTTACCAGTATGTCCGCTGGGCCAGGATATGGGCTGAGGCCCATATCACCACTAGCCCCCCGAGACCCTGGCTTCCGGGGCTTGGCCCGGTAGGCTGGGTCTCTAAAGGGAACCCAGCGGGTCGTAGCTTGTATAGGGCCGTATCACCACGCGCCAAGCGTGTGTTTTGATCATGCGCGCCTCCTTGCCGTCCGCGCACTAATCAATGCTCATTATTGCTTTTTCTCAAACGTTGAGTTTACTTTTCCCCAACTTCGAGAAATTCCTTGTATCCTTCCCTATAAATACCTCATCAAAAATTTCACTTTCATTTTTCATCAACTGAGCGCTGTCACTTTCTCCCTTTTCGTCCTTTTCTGCTCTCGTTTACCACTCTCTCTTCTCCTCTACCTTTCTGATATGAGTAGCAAGATTCCTACCCCGATAGACGATCATTCCTTGGACGTTGACGACCTTCCCCTACCTCATCCATCCGGCGGCAAAGGACTGATGACATCCAAAGCAAAAGTGGCTTATGGCACCCCGGAACCCGTCGACCCGAATGATCCCGGGATGACCCCGGTAAGCGAAGCGATTGAGGAGCTGGTGAAGAAGATGTATGTACCGTTGTCATATGACGCGGGACTTGAACCATTCTCCGGCAACATGCAGACCCAGGTTTGCATCCCCCGGTATCATTTTCTGCACGGGCTCACCTTTCCTCTTCCTCCGCTATACTCCGCCTATCTGAAGTACTACAACATCTCCCCGGCCCAGGTGCATCCGAATGCCGTTAGTGTTATGATTGCTTTCCTATTGTCTTGCAACCGGGCCGGGATAACCGGGACTGTGGAGATATTCCGGAGCTTCTATTACTTGGCCGCGACCTCTGTCCCGGGTGTGTTTAATGCCCTGCGCTGGAACAAGACGACGGCCATCTGCTCCGGGAGGCTCGAATCTGTAAAGACGAGTGACTGGATGAACAACTACTTCACCTTTAATGAGGAGAAGTATCCAGTCCCGGCATGGAATCAGCAGAGGATTGCTGAAACGAAAGCGGCACTCCCCCCGGCCCAGTTTCGGCAGGTATCCGAGAGTTATGATCGAATTGCTAAATTCTTTGTCAACTTGAAAGATTACCAGAGGGCGGGGGGTTACGAATTCCCCCGGGAGGCGTATCCTGCAGAAGTATTCACCTGCCACCGCCTGTATGCCAAACGGAGCCTCGGTAATCTTCATTACTCTTATTACTTGTGTTTTTTATTCTGAATTCTTTTTGGCTAACTCCGTTGTGTTTCCTGTTTTAGCCATATCTCCCCGGCCAGCGATAGCCCCATTAGGGTCGAAGTCCGGCGATGGGGAGGATAAGGGCGCTTCTGAGAGGCCGAAGAAAAGCAAAACTGAGACCGAGAAAGCTGTCAAAGAAACAAAGAAAAGGAAGTCCGGGGAGGGGAAGTCAGAGGAGAAAAGACCCGGGGCGTTCAATGTTACCGGCTCTGCGGGGGTCCCTCCGGTCGGCAATCGTCGGCTGGCGTTTGCTATTCCTTCTTCTGGGGGTCTCCCCCACAAGAAGAAGAAAACCGAGTTTCACTCCGAATGTTCATCTCGGATTCCCCAGAAGGAGGAGAATTCTACTACTACCAGCAACCTCCAATTTGTAAAAGGGAATCCGGATGGCTCCTCTTCCCAGCCTATTTTTCTGGATGGCTCACAGGTATGTGTCTCCCCATTCTTAATATTTTAAGTCTTTGTATGGTATTTTCGGTATTTTCATTTTAAGTGTTCATACTTTCGCAGGATCATGCCTCCAAGCTGCTAGAGTTCCCCGGGTTGCGAGAACTGGTCAACCAGGCATGCAACTCCCTGTCCGAAAATCTGTCCCGGGAGGTCGACCAGTTGAGGTCGCAAAATGCCTCTCTCTACAAGGAGCTATCCGAAGCTCACAAGGAGTTACCCCGGGTGAAGAAAGACAGCAAGCGCGGCCTGGCCCCCGCACAAGAGGCTCTTTGCCGGGCCTTCACCAACCGGGTTTTCAAAAGCCGTTACTTTGAGGAAAGGATGATGTCCCTTTGTGATGTCTCCAACGAAGCCGCCCTGCATGCCGCCTATTCAGCCGTCCGGGAGTACATCCCCTGGGAGAACCGGGCGGCCTTCAGGGAAACCTGGTATCGCCCGAAGGCGGACGATCGTTTCAACTATGCGGCGGATAGGCTGATGAAAGAAGGCATCGACGGAATAGTTCCCGGGGTGCTCGAGGTTTTTGAGGGGGCTCGAAGTGTCGATCCCCAGGATATCATTGCTTACGCCAGCGATGCCGCCAAACTTGCTGAGGATAGGGCGGATCCCGGACCGGACGACTTGGCCAATCTTGCTGCCATCGAGACCCCGGTGACCTCGGAAGAAGAGGATGGGAACTCTGATAAGGAGAATGACAAGTCCCCCGTCCAGGAGCAGGAGTTCCAGCCGGTGCAGGCGGAGGAGGAGGAAGAAGGAGAAGATCAGCTGGCCCCGGGGAAAGGCAAGGCTCATCAGGAAGAGCAGTCTCCCCGGAATGAAGATGACGAGGACACTGATGTTGACGTATAACTTAGATACTTAGTCCTCTTATCTTGTTTTTATCTTTTAATTCTGTTTTGAATCTTTATCTCCCCCGGGCTCTTTCCCTGAACCGTTCCCTTTTGTAATTCAGGGAGGAGAAAAGAGCTCCCGGGATGAGAGCGATGACTCCAACGATGTAAGAGTCTCTCTCTTTTATTTTATAATCTTAACCTTTGTTCTGGGTTTATCATTTTGTCATGACGTATTCAATTTTATGCCTTATTTTAATTCAGGCCTTCTATACGTAGTCCGTATTTTGCTTATTTGCAGTCCGTATTTTTGTTAAATAATCATATATACAATGATTCTAATATATAACTGATTTGCAAGTGTATGCAATAGAAGTAGTATGTATGATGCATATGTCTGATATAGATAATTATTGACCATATCATATATATCGAAGACGTATTTTTATTTTGGACTGCAAAATAAGCAAAATACGAACTGCATATAGCATGCCCCTTTTAATTTGGAGTGTAAATCTTTTTACTCGTGTAGCCCCGGGATGATCCTCCGGGTACCGTTCCATCCGGGGCAGCCTCGGATAATGAAAAGTCGTGCCCCCGGTGTGAAGAGTTAGAAGAACAATTGAGTCGCTGGCAATTAGACAGCATTCAGACCCGCTATCTTCTTGTCCAATCCGGGATTGGGTCGGTGATTGATGAGTTCCCGGATGTCACTTCATTAGTAACAAAACTTAGGGAAATATCAAATCAATTTGGATCCCTTTCCCGGTGTCAATCCCTGGCTCGAGACCGGGTGAACGCCGTTTTGGATGCAGACAAGACCATTTCGATGCTGCAAGCCGAACACGACGCCTTTAAGTCCCGTCTCAAGGAGGAATTTGACTTGGTATGGTCCGAACTTCTATTTTATTGCGACAAGCTCAAATGGTTGGAGAGAAGGGGCGATCCCCTCAGGAGGAATCTAATGCTGGAAAGGGAGAACCGGGAGCTGGCGGCCCGGAACCTCATCCTCCGGGAGAATTTGGTCACCCTGCAACTTACTTATCATTTGACCGGGTTGCATCTGGGTCGAGTTTCTCCCCCCTTTACACCAACTTTCCTCGTGAGGTCGGGGCGCTATTAGTACGTATGTTTCGCATGGGCTGGAATGATCCCGAGTCTCGATATCGGCCTGCTTTCTAGGAAACCGCCGCTTGGTGGCAGCGTCAAAGAGAGGGGCAATATCTCCCCCCGTCCTTGGTACTTATTCCGAGTCGAATTTCTCTTGAATTTACTGTTGAAAGGTATCTCGGATTCCGTGTCTCGGTTGATCCGGAGGAATCTGCTCGGAGAGTGTCTAGACTCCGCGAAGATGCTGCCAGAATCCAGGCCTTTATTGCTTCCAAAGACGCCGCTAAAGAACAAAGGCGTTTGGCCAGGGAAAAAGGCAAAGGGAAGAGTAAAGTCGTCGCCACGAAGAAGAAAAAGTCTCCTCGTATTCAAGGACCCGTTATTATCGGAGCTCCCCGGAGGACATCGTCTCCTGAGGTTTCATCCTCAGACGACGATTTCGATCCTTATGCTGAAGCTGGTCCTTCGGGGGTTGGTCCGTCTGGTTCCCATCCGGCTGAGGAGCCTAATGTCCCGGGGGATACTGCTACTGACAACCGACCAAACCCCCCTGCTGCTAACAATCAACCAAGTCAAGACGACCCGGGATCTCCTATTAGCTGGGATGGTCCTCCTTCTCTTTGTTAGCTTAGTTTATATTATGCAAGTTCTAAAGTTGTAAATTTTGTAATCATCAATCATAGGTTAATGTTATGTGTGTGTATTTTATTTCCCGATACTTGTTCAAGTATTTGTTTCAACTGTTTCCCCGGGTTGCTTATGCAAGCGTTCCCGGGCTATCTTCCGGGTGCTTGTTCAAGCGTTCCCGCTACTCTTGTACTATCCCCCCGGGCGCTTGTTCAAGCGGCCCCGGATCGACTATACTTATGAAAAATATAAACTCGCAAAACAGTCTTCATAAGCAAAATAATAGAATGCAAATGCGGGCCACGGGACAACCTAGGCTCAACCCTGGCCAGAGGTTCCCGTGCCGCTCTCATGCTACCGTCCTAGGCATAATCCTTTCCAGAGGGGTAAATACAGAAAATAAGCTAGGCATAGTACCTACGTAAGTTTGCAATGTTCCAGTGCCTCGGGACCTTCTTCCTGACCTTGTCTTGCAGTTCATAGCTTCCCCCGGGGTGGGCTGCTATCACCTTGTAAGGCTCCTCCCAGTTGGGAGCTAACTTCCCGCTTGCAACCTGCTGGCTTTTGTCGTTCCGGCGCATCACCCACTCCCCGGGGTTGAACTGTTCCTTGCGCACCCTTCTGTCG
Source organism: Sherardia arvensis (assembly GCA_948330725.1). NCBI lineage: Eukaryota > Viridiplantae > Streptophyta > Magnoliopsida > Gentianales > Rubiaceae > Sherardia > Sherardia arvensis. The sequence continues at coordinate 31,325,357 of OX415240.1, forward strand.
TGATATTTCTTGACCTGTTCCTTTACCCGGACCTCGTGCAGGGCTGCTTTTTCTCTCTTCTCTTCCAGTAGCCGGTCGTTCTGGTTTGCCTGCTCGTCCGAGAACTTCGATCGGAGGCTAGGAACTCCAACTTCAGCCGGGATGACCGCCTCCGCCTCCGCCTCCGCCCGATCGGGGGACTCGCCCGTGGCGGAGCTCTCTGTCGTTCTGCTTGCCCATAAAACACTCGGGAGTTCGTCAACCCAGTTTCCTCTTGCTCCTTGGAGCCGTGTCTTGATCCCGTTAACGAGGGTCCTGTTGGTCACTTCAACCTGCCCGTTGGCCTGGGGGTGGTAGACCGAGGTCAGTTTCTGTTCAATCCCGTACTCCTTGCACCAGGATTTGAAAGGGTCATTCTCAAACTGTGCCCCGTTATCTGTCACTATGAACCTGGGGATTCCGTAACGACAAATAATGTTCTTCCAGCAGAATTTTACACAAGTACTTCCCATAATGTTGGTCAGGGGAGCAGCTTCTACCCACTTGCTGAAATAGTCAACCGCCACTATCAAATACTTGAAGCCTCCGGGAGCGGTCGGGAAGGGGCCTACCAGGTCCAAACCCCAACGGATGAAAGGCCAAGTTCCCGATATCCCGATCATCTCCCCCTGCGGCACATGGATCAAGGGTGCGAACTTCTGGCACTGTTCACAGGAGCGTACTGCTTTTTGGGCATCCTCAAACAGCGTAGGCCAATAGTACCCGTGCACATGATCTTCTGAGCCACAGTCCGGGCCCCTTGATGACTTCCGTTGGGACCCTCATGCACCTCTTTCAAAAGGTGGCGTGCTTCCTCCCCGTCCACACACTTCAGCCAAGGTTGAAGATATCCCCTCCGGATTAACTCCCCGTCCAAGACGGCATACCGAGGTGCTTTGACCCGGATTTTCCGGGCTTTTACCTTGTCATCCGGCAGCGTTCCATTCTCCAAGTATTCCAGAAGGGGTGTGATCCAAGACTCAATTTCTCGCACTGCTGCAACTTGGCTGGGTTGCTCATATCCCCGGGTGGTTATCATCTCCATGTACAGATTCCGGTCTTGGCTCGGCTTGAGTTCCGAGAGGCCAACTTACTTAACGCATCCGCCTTACAATTTTCCTCCCGGGGAACCTGTGTTAGTGTCACCCGGAGGAAACCTTGCATCATCGACTTCACTGCCTCCAAATATTTCTGCAAGCTTCTTTCTTTTGCCTCATACTCCCCATTGACTTGCTGTACCACAATGGCTGAGTCACTGTAAGCTTGTATCACCTTGGCACCTGTTTCCCGGGCCAGACGTAGCCCGGCAAGGAGGGCCTCATACTCGGCTTCATTGTTGGTGGTTTTAAACTCAAACTGCAGCGCATACCGATACTCCTTGCCACCGGGACTGACCAACACGACCCCGGCCCCGCTTCCCCCGGCATGGGAGGAGCCATCCACGTGCAACTTCCACTCCGGCTCACCTTCCCCCAGGTCTTCGACGGCATTGTCCACCATCTCAACTAGGAAATCAGCTAAAGCCTGCCCTTTGATAGACTTCCTCGCCTGATAAGTGATCTCGTGCTCTCCCAACTCGATCGCCCACTTCATCATCCGGCCAGAAGCTTCTGGTTTCATCATGACTTGCCGAAGTGGGTGATTTGTGAGGACTGTGATGGGGTGGCCTTGAAAGTATGGACGAAGTCTCCGGGACGCGTGCACTAGTGCCAGCAGCAAACGTTCTAGTGAAGAGTAACGCGTCTCCGGTACTTGAAGAGCCCTGCTCAAAAAATACACCGGGCTCTGCGACCTTCCCGACCCTCGAACCAAAGCCGCACTTATTGCTTGATCCGTGGCTGCCAGATACAAGAACAACTCCTCCCCGGGAACTGGCTTGGACAAGGTCGGGAGTTTCCCCAAGTGCTCCTTCAACTCCTTGAACGCTTGCTCGCACTCGGGAGTCCATTCAAACTTCTTTGCCCGCCTTAAAATGTTGAAAAAAGGCAGCTGCTCTTCCGCTCCCCGTGACAGGAATCTTCTCAACGCCGCCAAGGACCCGGTAAAGCACTGCACATCTTTTACCTTGCTCGGGGAAGGCATACTCAGGATTGCTTCAACTTTTTCCGGGTTCACATCAATCCCCCGGTTTGACACCATGTACCCCAAAAACTTGCATGCCGCCACTCCGATGGTGCTCTTCTCCGGGCTCAACTTCAGGTTTACCTCTCTTAGCACAACGAAAAGCTCCCGGAGGTCATCTAAGAAAGCGTCATGTGTCCTGCTCTTGATCACCATATCATCCACATAGACCTCCATGATTCTCCCCAGCTGGTTCTTGAACACCCGATCCACCATGCGCTGGTATGTTGCTCCTGCATTTTTAAGACCGAATGGCATTTTTTTGTAGCAAAAAGTACCAAAGTCAGTGATAAAAGAGGTTTTCGGCCGATCCTCCGGGGCCATGACGATCTGGTGGTATCCCCGGTGTGCGTCGAAAAAGGCTGGGAGCTGATAGCCCGTGATAGCTTCCACCAGCTGATCAATGGATGGCAACGGGTAACTATCCTTGGGACAGCACTTGTTCAAGTCTGTGAAATCAATACACATCCTCCAGGATCCGTCATACTTTTTTACCAGGACCGGGTTGGCAATCCACTCCGGGTAAGTGATCTCTTCTACCATTCCCGCGTCTAGCATCCTCTTCACCTCCGCCCGGACGAATTCTACCCGATCTGCTGCCAAGGCTCTTTTATTTTGCCTTATGGGCTTCAAATCCGGGTAGACATTCAACCGGTGTATCGCAAATTCTTCTGGTATCCCCGTCAATTCTTCCGTTCCCCATGAGAATACATCCTCATATTCCTTGAGTAACTTCCGGAGTTCCTCCTTTACGTTCACCGGGAGATGCTTCCCGACACTCACCTTCCCCCGGGCTCCTACCTCTATGTCTTCCACTTCAAAAGAAGCCGGGTCACCATGCACGGCCCCTACTGTGTTATCCTTCCCGGAACACTCCCCGGGCTCCGATGCGTTTGTTCTTTCTGATCCTCCGTTCTTGGCCTCCTTTATCGCAGTGAGCATGCAGCCGCGGGCGGTCGTTTGATTGCCAATAACCGAAACAATTCCTTGGTCTGTCGGGAACTTCATGGTTAAATGGTAGGGTGAGCATATCGCCCGAGCCTGCGTCAACCAGGGACGACCTATGATCATGTTGTACGGGGAAGAAGCATTTATAACCGCAAAGTTACACAGGACCGTGCACCTCTTGTTAATATCCAGGTGATCAACAAGAGTTACCCGGAGTGCTATAACACCTAGCGAGTGGACCGTGCGACCCGTAAAACCTGATAACGGGGACAGGCATGGCTTTAAGTTCTGTCGGCCAATGTGCAATTGATCGAAACAATCGGCGAACATAATCTCTACACTACTCCCATCATCCACAAAAACTCGCTTTATCACCACACCTTCTACCTCGGCCGAGATCACCATTGGGTTAGAGTGAGGCACTTGGGCCGGGACCGCATCCCTCTCTGAAAAAGTGATCGTCTCGTCATGTTTAAACCTCTTTCCCTGGATCTCCCCCGGAAGAACATACCTACTCTTGGCCTTCACCGCCGACAGTGTTTGCGCTCCATCTCCCACTATACCGTTGATCACATTTATCATTCGGGGTGCTCCCGGTCCCGGAACTCCTGGTCTAGGAGCTTGCGGGGCGGGGTTAGGAGCAGCTTCCGCCGGGCGATTGCCGCCTTGGCCTCGGTTGTTTCTCCAGTTCCGTTTCCTTCCTTGTCCTGCCGGAGCAGCCGCCGGGTGTGCCTCTCCCGCCACACAGTCCCGAAGCTGAACCCGCTCCACCAACTTCTGAATGTCCGTCCGCAAGACGCGGCAGCCTTCTGTAGTGTGACCATAAGACTTGTGAAACTCACACCATTTTTGAGCATTGGCCGGGGCCGGGACCCCCTGTATAACCGGGGGATCTGTGAAAAAACCCCGGTGAATGGCCAGGATCTCCGTTTTCGTCTTGGAGAGTGGGGTGTACGTTGGTCTCACTACCAACGTCTGCCCCCCGGCGCCGGTCCCGCTCCCTGAACCGGGGGACGTCTGGCCGGCTCCTGTCGAACCCCCTGATGAGGAGTCGCCCGGAGCGTGGTTGTCTGGGTTGCTGTGGCCGTAATCACCCACTGCTCAAAGAAACCGACCGTGTTCATCCGGGTATGGTTAGCTTCATGCACCGTACAATGCATTTCCACTGTCAGCTGGAGGTGGTAAAAGGTTCCCGGCATATTCTTCATTAACTCGATGTAGAACATCTCGTCTCTCAACCCGTTCACAAAGTTGCCTATCAGGGCCTTCTCGTGTAAGTGCCTATCCTGGACTTTCATGGACTCGACAATATACCGGACATAATATTGCCAAGTAGATTCCGTCTCCAACTGTCGCATAGCCAGGACCGTCGCCAGGTTGACAAAGTTGGTCTTCATTGCTGCATATCGGTGTACCAGGACTGTAGCAAAATCCCAAAAAGTCTTCAGTGAGCCCTGTGGAAGACTTTTAAACCAACTCAAGCAGTTGCCCCGGAGATAAGAAGGCAACAACTTGCACTGCAACGGCTCATCAATGTCCCGGGCACCCATGACACTGAGATAGGTGTGAACAAACTCCTCCGGGTCCCCATCACCATTGTACGTCGGAACTCCATCAGGCGCTTTGGTACCTACCGGCCATTTGTAGTTTAGCACCTCTGGAACCCACGGGGAATGAGGGACCATCCCCCGCCTACCAATCAGCCTGGTCAACCGGTCTTCAATGGACCCGTTGTTAAACGGGGTGTTGTATCCACCATAAAATTGTTGGGCTTGCGGGTTCAACCCGCCTGGAAACTGCTGATCCGGATACTGCTGCTGTCCCGAAGGGATCTGCTGACCTGGGGGCATCTGCTGACCCGGGGGCATCTGCTGATATCCAGGTACTCCTCTTCCATCCTTCTCCAAATCCACTACTTCGGGTACCTTGTTATGGGCTGCGGCCTTGGCCGCTTTCCATGCTCGAAATTCTCCGAATTCCTCCGCGTTGGTATGAATCGTTTCTGGATCTCCGTGCTCCGGGGCCTCTTCCCCGGAATCAAAATACTCCGGTTCGGATTCACCACCTTCTCCGAACGCCTCCTGGTCCTGCTTCTCCTTTTCCTGCCGGGCCTTCTCCCTATGTTCCTTCTGCATCTCCCTGAGGGTACGTTCCGGCACTTTTTTCTTTCCTTGGCGCTTCTCGGCGGCCACACGGGCAGTCTCCTTGCGTGCCCGCTCCTTCTCCTCGGCCGCCTTCCTCGCCGCCTGAGCAGCCGCGGCCCTCTTTGTCTTAGGGCCACCTTCTGCCAGATTAGCTTTGGCGGGGGGCTCTTCCCCCCCTGTCTTTTTAGGTCTGCCGCGGGGCATGACGAAGCAAGGTCCCACTGGGCGTGCCAACTGATGCTACCAGTAAGGTTCGGGATACCAGCTCTGGTACAGGGTGATCCGGGGAGAGCTGGAATCCTAACCCGCGGCCAATCTCTCACCTAGATCCTGCAAAACAAAGCTCCCGGGGTCACCCGAGGGTAGACGCTCCGGCGTGATGATGAAGATAGGGCTTTTTGCAGAGGAGAGAGAATATGAAGAAATACAGAGGATATTTAAGTCTGATAAAAAAAACATACCTATTACTGTTGGTCACTCCTCTATTTATAATGGTAAGGATTAGAGAGGGCTTAGGCTAAGTGGTCATCTTCTGGCCGCAACCCCGGGTGCGTCCAAGATAGCTGATGTCATGGGAGGACCACTGGTGGGCTTTACCCTCTCTTCTCCTTTACCAGTATGTCCGCTGGGCCAGGATATGGGCTGAGGCCCATATCACCATTTATGTAGTTCTCTCTTAGGGCCTGTTTATCAGAGTTTTTCTGTAGAGCGGTTCAGTTCAGTTTAGTATTTTTTTATTTTTTTAAGTTAAGTTCAGTATTTTTAAAATATTTTTCAGTTCAGTTTAGTATTTATTTTCAGTTCAGTTCAGTATTTTTCAATACAGTTCAGTTCAGTATTTTTTTATTTTTTGCAGTTCAGTTCAGTATATCTATATTTTTTCAGTTCATACAATATTTCTTTTATCTTTTCAGTTTAGTTCAGCTCGAAAAAATATTATTTATTTTTTCAGTTCAGTTCTATTCAGATGAATATTTTATATTTTTTTAGTTCAGTAAATTTCCTCTATATTTTTATCATAGATCTCTACAACTTTCAGTTCAAGTCAACTTATATTCAATTTAATTTTATTCAGTTCAATTCAGTTCATTTAATTTTGTTAAGAACAAATGTGATTTGATGAATTTCAGTTTCATTCAGTCGTATAATTACTTTGTTCAATACTTTCAATTATATTTCGGTTCAATTAGTGTTTATTGGATGAATACAAGTTCATTGTTTGTGAATATGACAGAATGGAGTAATCTTTGTACGTTAGTCGTTCTATCATATTCTGAATATTTAACCAGTTTAGTTCAATTTAATTAAAATTAAAATTAAGTTCATTTCAATCATGCACAAGTGTATATTGATCAATTTCAGTTTAATTTAGTCATACTGTTATTGTTTTAAATACATTAAATTTTACTTCAATTTAATTCAATTTAATTATAAAGTAAATTTGATTTGATAAAATTAGTTGCATTAAGTCATTATTTCAATACATTACACTTTATTCTATTCCATTCCATTTCAATTCAATTATGTACAATTCGGCTCATGTTATTTGTCAATAATGAATTATTTTACTATATTTAATTTTTTTCAATTCATTTCAAATAAATATATTTAATTTTTTTTTCAGTTCAGTTAAGTTCAGTATATTTATATTTTTTCAGTTCAATTCAACATATTTCAGTTCAGTTCAGTATATTTATATTTTTTTGTAGTTCAATTCAATAGTTTTAGATATTTTTCACTTCAGTTCAGTATTTTTTTATTTTTTTCAGTTCAGTTCAATATTTTTAAATATTTTCCAGTTCAGTTCAGTATTTATTTTCCAGTTCAGTTCAGTTCAGCAACAAACAAACTCTAGCAAACAGGGCCTTACTAGTAATAGAAAACGCATTCTTTGTAGTTTTCAACATTTTAAAATTGAATGAGTAGTCAATAATTTTTGAATTGTTCAACTTTTTAGCTATTTCACTTTATTATTTTATCACGGAGCTATACCAAACATTCATAGAATAGCCAATATTTGTTGAGTTTTGATAATTTTTTAGCTACTTCATCTTATTAATCTGCCACACTATCACTGCTATTAGGGCCTGTTTAATACGCCTGAACTGATCTGATCTGAACTGAACTAAAAAATACTGAATTGAACTGAAAAATAATGAACTGAACTGAAAAATACTGAACTGAACTGAATTAAATTGAACTGAATTGAACTGAACAGAAAATTACATTTGATTATTTTATATAACATATATTTATATTCAAAATTCTTATTAAAAAACAAGCCGTTGAAGTATATTGAATTGAATTTAATTGAACAAAACTGAATTGAAGAAACAAATCACTACATCGACATTAGCAAAATTTCATCAAATTTATATTTCATCGTGATCCTAGAAGTTAAATGTAATTGAACTGAAATATACTGAACTGAACTTTATTGAACTGAAGATTACTGAACTGAACTTTATTGAACTGAAGATTACTGAACTGAACTTTATTGAACTGAATTGATATATCCAAATTGTGCTATATTTTATCAAGTCAAATTTTATTAGCACCAAACTTAATTAAGCTGAACTTACAAAAGTGTGCATACAATTAAATTACAAGTCCTAAAAAAATACAATTAAATTATAAAATGTTATCAAATCATATTTCATCAATTCTAAACTAACTTGAACTGAATTGAACTAAATCATACTGAACTAAACTTAACTAAATTGAATTGAAGAAAACGATGAATGCATTGATATAACTAAATGAGGTTGTATTTTACCAAGTATAGATAATAAAACTGAATTGAACTACACAGAACTGAATTGAACTGACTGAACTGAATTGGACTACACTTAACTGAAATTAACCGAGTTGAACCACACTTAACTAAAATGAACTAAATTGAACTACACATAACTGAAATGAATTGGATTTTCAATATGAACTTAAAATCATTACATTATATTTTCGTTGAACTGAATTGAAATAAATTATATTTTCTCTAAAATGGATTGAATTGTGTGTTGAATTATTAACATTTAATTTTTTAAAATTTTTAAAAAGTACAATGCACTGAACTGAAAAATATTGAACTGAACTGAACTGAATTGAATTGAACTGAAAATACTAAACTGAATGATCTGGACTTAAAAATACTGAACTGAACTGAACTGAAAAATACTGAACTGGACTGAAAAATATTCAGATAAGTTGTACTAAACAGACCCTTAGTGCTATTCAGCCATCATCGATAAGTTTTCTAGATCCTCCACTAGTCGTCATGGCGCTATTTTCGGTCACGTAGATAACAAATCTATTCTTACCGACAAGATCTTTATTCACCGCGTCATATTCAGACAAAAAAAATCAGAATTTAAACAAATCGATCTTTATTCTATTTCATTCATTCAATTATGGATCAAAAATGATGGACAAAACAAAGTGAAAATATACCAAAAATCAGAATATAAACAAATCTATCTTTATTCTATTTTCTTTATTCAACTTATTGATCAGAAATGAAGGACAAAATAAAGTGAAAATTTACCAAAACTCATGGGTCTGAAAACTGTGAACAAGAATTCGGCGGGACTGATTATGATGGCATGTTTGATAGTAAAGTACGCCACGGTCCAAAGGCTACCCTTTTTAACAGGGTTAGCGAACTCGTAAATCTATTCGCTTGTTAGGCCGAGGCTACTCATGAAACAGGAAGCGAACTCGTAACCAAATTTAATATATAGTCAACGTTTAGGGGTAGACGCGTTTAATATCAGATCCCAATTTTTTTCACCCAAATTTCACAAATTAGGAATTTCTCTGCGATCCTCGACTCCCTCCAACCATTCCACCGGGATTTCTGCTCCCTCACCTCCAACGGTCATCAAATTCGTAAGTTCCACTCTTCTTATTAATCATTGATTTCGATGGCATGTTCATGATTCTCGATGTGTTGCTTTACATGTTGTTTTTTTATGTGGGTTCAAGCATATATAGGATACATATGGATGTATTTGTTAGGTTCTTTAGATAATCACAAGCATGTCACCAAATGAAAAAAAAAAGACTGCTGGAAAATCAAACGAGATTGTTAATAACAAAAATTCCCTTGAAATTAATAGATCTAACATCTAAAATTAACGAAAGTCCAAAAATTATACATTTTCAAAATGTTGGTTACCAAATATTCATCATTTTAAATGTTGGGTTCTAAAATTGACATTTCAACCGATATTAGTCCATTTTTTGGAATTGAGTCAACAAAATAATAGGTGTGAAATGTTTGGGCCAAGTTTCAGTTTCGAAAATCAGTTTCCGCGCCACCTCATTCTAGGGTTTAGCATTTCATGCCTAACATGGATGGTAAGTATGTATTTGTGGCATGATTTCAGATTTAATTACTGATAAGATTGTGATTTTATGTTGATTAGAAGTTAAATATGGAAATGGAATACTTTTGATTTCACTAGTTAAGTTTCTAAATGTTGAAAGCTAAAAATGTACATGGAAAATGAATAAATTCCAGATCTGTATTCCAAAGTTATCCGAATAAATTCAAATTTCAGTCATTTCATTTGATACGGGAAGTAAAATTGACTGATCAGTAATGCTATTATTATGAAACGTGCGTAATAACAATCTTCCCTATTTATAGTAACGATCTGGAACGTTTCAAAACGGAAGAGCAATTAACTCGGAAAATTTGAATTTGAGTTAAGCCCCAACTCTTTTTAAATAGCTGCCTTGCATTCCAGAACCAATACACAAAACATTTCTGAGCTATATCTTGCCATATTACTTCAGGTGTACCGGCAGCAGAAGAACTAGTTTACGATTATAACTATGTGTTGGATAGTGTGTTGATGCCGATTTCAACACACTATCCAACATATAGTTATAATCATATGCTAGTTCTTCTCCTGCAGGTATATTTCTGTCACCGGCAAAAAACATGACACTAGCCATATTCAAATTGGAGTGATTGTGAAGAACATTCACATCAGCCACATTTGGTGAGCAGCTATGGTTGATAAACCTCGCTACATTTTCATACTTAGCTCCGTTTATAGCAAAATCATATGTTCCAAAAAGATTGAAAAAATATATGTCATCGGACCTCTCATTTGCCTCTTTATCATCGATGATCTCCCCAACATATTCAATTATAAATGAATCTTTTGGGATTTCACTAACAATCTCACGCCCCATCCCTTATGGGGCAGGAAATAACAAGATCAAACATCCTGATGTGCATTTTATTCAATGTCATGGTATATCAACTTCTTACATTACAAATGAAAAGAGCAAAAGAATGCCAGGCTTACATAATAAAAGAATCATCAAATATCAACATCTATAGCAATAATCAACCCAGAAATCCCACATGTATCATTAAAAAATGGCTCTTAACAATAACAATGACTATATTTTTATCTGCAACAAAGAATCAAAGAATAATCATCATAGTAATACCTACAAAAAATTATTCTGCTATTCATCCATCACCCTTCATATATATCCCGCGAGAAAACGAGGACGACCCCCCTGCAGCATCAACCGGAGTCCACCCGGAGATGGTGTACAGGCTCTGATCCAGCCAGCTCGGAGTAAGGGCACTCCCATCATGGTCCTGTCGCATAACTTTGAAGTTGTCGAACTCGTACATCTTCAGCAGCATCTGACTCTGAAGCAGCTCCCTTTCTCCTGTCGTAATGCATCTGAAACCCCCCTCCTCCATCACCCTATCTTTCCCTTCTCAAGATCATCTCATTGGAGGTGAAATGGATGAACCTGGGAATAGGGCTGACCTGGTTCAGCAGCCTGAGTGAAGTCCTGCCCCCGTCATCATCAACGCGATCCAGCTCCCGAGGAGGCTGGATGGTGAAAACCTGGAGATTCTTAGCGCATATATATTATTTTATAAATATTTTTTCGTTAGATGAAGAAGAAGAAAATTAAACAAAATAATTTCGTTTTGGAGATCCACAGAAAGTGTTTCTTTAATTTCTTTAAGCGTTTAACTATTGCATTATATTTCAACAAAATAGTTCGTTGCTTTTTATATTTCAAAAACATTTAAGTAAACGTTGTAATATTGCATCATTAATTAGTCATGCATATGATATACGAACTTAAACTCGTACAATGTACGGCAAAAAAAACATTATTTCGGTATTTGGAATATTTAGTTGATGTAAATTTAGGGTTTGGCTTATAAAGTCTTGTGCTGAGTAAAGATTGCATGAGAATGGTTGCATTGCTTGAAGATGTTCTGGCGGTGCTACTTTTTAAAGCTAAATCATGACCTATGATCGATAAATCGATTATTTCTTATTTAACAAGCTGATTATGATTTTTGTAAACTTTAACAATCTGATTATATAATTATTAGAGATTATTTTGAATATAGTATTTTTTGTATATTAAGTAGGTTTCACTACTAGGAAAGTATAGCAACAAGACCGGTCTTTTTGCCATGTTTAACCGGTCAATTTGCCAAAACGACCGGTTTGTATAGGGGGGGTTGCTACGTTTGGTAGTTGCACCGGTTAGTGGGGCCAACGTGGGCCAGATATGCTTACGTGGCATGCTGACTGGATCGACTTGAATAGTCCAACATACTGTTTACACATTGCACCGGTTATGGGCTTAAAAACTAAAGCCCAATTAATCATGGGCCTGTGGGGTGTAATATATCAACCGGTGTTATATAAAACCCATCATATTAAAATAGAAAGCCCATTTGTGGTGCAACATTTGTATTTGGCTGAACCGGTGCAACATAAAAAAATATGCAGAATATATATATATTCAAATTTATAAATCACTAAAATGTACAAAATCTCCTATTTCACTCAAAAATCCAAAAGTATCTTGTATATGCAGCAAGTAAACACTAATCTACATAAACTAAACGGTGCCTTGTACTTGAAAAGTTGGAGGGTGAAGGTAGCACAGAGAGCCTTCCCATCGGAATCCCTACGTTAAGGTCAGGTCCATGGTTTCAAGAGGTAAAGGCTTCAATGGCTCACACTTGTTCTGCATCATCACACTTGTTCTGCATCATTCCCTTGAGATGAAGATAAAATTACCAATACAAAAACTCTTGTCAGAAAGGGAGGTCTAGCAGGCTCTCAACTCAATTAAGTACTAGGCCTAAATCCATCATTAGCTAGGCTTTCATGAGATACTATAGTGTTAGAAACATACCTTAGAACAAAGTTGTTGAAGATACGGATCCGGCTGATGAAGATATCAAAACTCATTTAAACCAGAATATTACCTAGCTGCATTATTATCAGCTGAGCCCATGAGAAGACAACACCACAGCATATTCTCAGGAAAACATGGATGCGAAGACATGAAAAGGAATCTCTTCACCCTAGCCTGGACAGACATTACTCAGAAATGTTCACATAGTCATGCTGTGAGAAATTACTAAAAATAAAAAGACTCCAAAAGTTATTACCACAAGGCCATATAGTGACAACATTTTTGGGATATATCCAGTCTTTTCAGGTAAAGTATCCTGCATCATGCATCGTTCAAGGATGTTATCAAAAAATCTCATTTTTCTGTTGATTTCATGTCCCCTAATATGTCACATCATTGAACAACTACCTCCAAAAAGAATGCAACTGCAACAAGAAGGCTGCTTGCGGTCATTACGAATGCAGACAACTGCAAACATGATTGCAAGTTTAAAGATGGTTATTACTTTACCATAACAAATAAGAAAAGAAAAGATGAGGCTAACAAGAAATTCCAGGTGCACTCACCATGAGAAGCACCCTGCGCCCGGATTTATCCACCAACATTGTTGTGATCACACTCACAACCACCTGCATTTATCTCTATTTAGAAACTTAACACTTGAATACTGGAAAAAAAACATCTTGGCTATGCATGAGTTCATATTTCAAACAAGTTAACTCTACAACACTCAAAATATTACAACAGCTTCTTATTGTAAGCCAGTCCTTTGAACTAGATTTTACCTACCTACTCACATTAGGCTTGACTATCGAGTCTACATGCAGTAAAGATATTCTTGAAACTTGTTATCTTTTGAACTGCATTAAGAAAACTCAGAGTGAAATGTACTCCAAATGCACTCCAAATCAGTTATAAAGAAGAGCATTGCAAATGAAACTCATAAAAGAAAACCGGTACTGCTTTTTCCAATAAAAAAATACTATAGTGAAGAAGCTAATAGAAATCACTAGTAGTTGATATTTTCCAGCTGAAACATAAATCTCACCAATTTCCAGAGGCCGGGTTTAATGCTTTCCGAATCGTGTCTCCCCATCTTACAGATGAAACAATTTTTTTGATGTAGCTGGATCTTTAAGAACATGAGAATTGCTCATTGTATTATACCAGTACAGAATTAACAGATTCAATGTTAGATAAAGAAGAAAACCTTGTTGAAGATGTTGTAAATGAAGCCTTCTCAATAAATTTCGCAGCAGTCCGCAAAGGCCAAGCCTAGTGCTCATCAGATCATCTCGAGACACAGAGTAGAGGAGGAGGGAGAAGGACTCGGTGAGAGGGGCATCGGTGGTAGAACGGCGCAATCGAGTTTCATCTGGGATCGTTCCGGAGGCAGAGAAGGACGCGGAATAGGCGGCGCTGGCGAGCTCTCCGATTACCACGGCTTCTGAAGGGCGGCGCTGGGATACGGATAGGCCAAGAGGAGGCGGAGAATGGTGGAATCGATCGAGCTCCGGTTGAGCGCCCTTCTCGCCGGTGAAGTGAATCGGAGTTGCTGGTGGTGTTCGGCGGTGATTCAGCGTCAATTGGGATTTCCTCGATTCAGAAGCTGGAAAGAGGATAATGTTTGAGAGTAGGGTTTCTTTTAGTTTTATAGCCACGCACATGTCTGGTTGTGATTAAATCGTAAAATCCAGTTTAACGGTTCAGATTCAAGTGAAACCATATGAATTTTTAAATAAAATTTTAATAACATAACAATTTTAATAACTGCATTTTAACCCATAAATTTTAAAATAATTGGACCTAAATATTTTTTGAAAATACTATTTAACACAAATCTATGGTTTCAAACGGCGATATAAATTATATACTTCAAATAACACGATTTTTGCAAAAAATAGTAGAAATAGTCGCCGAAAATATTCCATTGAAAGTTTGATAAATTTTAAATCCACCCCTACAGTTTTTATACTCGTTTAAAATGATAACATGCACATAACACGCTTAATGAGGAATGATTAGTACAATAATTCATTCTAGTAAATATTAGAATTGAAAATATAGTGACTTCAATTTAAAATGTAACGTTTACGCTTAATAATGAATGTTCGAGCATTCATATCAACGTGGCTTCGTGTAACTTATGTTAGATGTCCCATAAACACTCTAATTTTCTTAGTTCCATTTAGTAATGAAAATAAATTAATCATAACTATAGTGGAAATGTGACTTAAAGTATATATATACTTACTAAATGTTATAGTCTTAGTAGTGATTCTCAGGTTATTGATACTAAAGTTCGCACTACACGTACATTTCATTGAGACAATAACAAAGTAAATTTACAAAGATAATGCCTTATAATATATAATAGAATTAGCATAATCATCAAAACATTCAGGTTTGAAAGTCAAAATTTGATGTTTTATGATATTTTTTCGTTCATATCATCACTAGTAATTCATTGAATTTATGTTATAATATAATAGAAACACTCAAATATACTAAATTTCATTTGAAATAATTTGATCACAACTATTGTTGAAATCTAACTGCAAAGTATATATACTTAATTAATACCAAAGCAAATTTACACAAAAAATGTCTTATACATTTCAAATGAACATAATCATTAAAAAAGTCAAGTTTGAAAGTCATAATTTGATATTTTGTGACATTTTTCAAATTTTTATACAAAAAGCAACATTTAGTTGTTGCTATGTATACCTAGAGCAGCAGTTAGTTGTTGCCATGTATACCTAGAGCATAATTTTTATATGAATTTGGTTCACCAAGTCAAACTTTAAAATTCATTTGTTATTTAATCACACCAAGAAACTATCATATGCATAATAAAATTATCATAGTCATAAAAAAACCTATTTTAACGGTCGAAATTTGATGTTTTATGACATTTTTCAAAATTTTATTACACTAAAAATTCATATCAGTGATATTTCATGGATTTTGTGTTATAATGTCATGAAAACACTCAAATATACCTAATTTCATTTAGTATTTGAAACAATATGATCACAACTATGGTTGAAATTTGATTGCAAAGTATATATACTTAACTCATGTTATAGTCCTAGTAGTGCTTTTCATGTTCTTGCTACTAAAGTTCTCGCTACACGTAACTTTAATCAAGCCAATAACAAAGCAAATTTTGAAGAAAAAGTGTCTTATACATTATAAATTAACATAATCATTAAACATTTTCAAGTTTGAAAGTCAAAATTTGATATTTTATGACATTTTCAAAATTGTATACCAAAAGCAACAGTTATTTGTTGCTCTGTGTACCCAGAGTAGCAGTTAGTTGTTGCTATGTACCCAAATCAGCAGTTAGTTGTTGCTATGTGTACTTAGAGTATAATTTTTATATGAATTTGGTCCACCAAGTCAAACTTTCAAATTCATTTGTAATTTAAATCACACTAAGAAACTATCGTATACATAATAAAATTATCACAGTCATAAAAAAACTAGTTTAGAAGTTAAATTTTGATGTATCATGACACTTTTCAATTTTTTTTATTAAACTAAACATTCATATCATTGGTATTTCATGGACTTTATATTATAATGTCATAAGAACACTCAAATATATTTAATTTCATTTAGTATTTGAAACAATTTGATCACAACTATGGTTGAAAACTTAAAATATGTCTGCAAACTATATATACTTAATTACATGTTATAGTCAAAGTACTGTTTCTTAGGTTCTTGCTACTAAAGTTCTCACCGCACGTATCTTTGATCGAACCAATACCAAAGCAAATTTACACAAAAAGTGTCTTATATGTTATAAATTAACATAATCATTAAAAAATTCAAATTTAAATGTCAAATTTTGATATTTTATGACATTTTTCAAAATTTTATACCAAGAGCAGCACTTAGTTGTTGCTATGCATACACAGAGCGACACTTAATTGTTGCTACGCATACCCAGAGCAACAGTTAATTGATCAGTAATACTCAAACATAATTAATTCAATCACTAATGGAAATAAACTGATCACAATTATGGTTGAAATATGACTCAAAGGTATATACTTAACTACATGTTATAGTTATAGTAGTGCTTCTCAAGTTCTTGCTACTAAAGTTCTCAGTGCACGTATCTTTCATTGAGCTAATACCAAAGTTAATTTACATGAAAAGTGTCTTATTCATAACATAATTAACATAGTTATTAAAAAAGTTCAGGTTTAATAGTCAAAATTTGATATTTTATGACAAATTTTCAAAACTTTATAGTCGAACGCTATTGTAATCCATTGCGTGACATGACGTGACACAGCGTTCATGGCAAGTTTTGACTTTTTTGTTCAGAATTTTGGTAAAATCTTTAAGTACGTTGCACCACTAACTGGAATCGGTGCAAGTTAATGGGCCAAAATATGGGCCTAACATTATATTGCATCGATCTGTAATACGGTGCAACGTTAAAT
Organism: Sherardia arvensis; assembly: GCA_948330725.1. Classification (NCBI taxonomy): domain Eukaryota; kingdom Viridiplantae; phylum Streptophyta; class Magnoliopsida; order Gentianales; family Rubiaceae; genus Sherardia; species Sherardia arvensis. Next base: position 31,342,263 of record OX415240.1, read on the forward strand.
AATAATTTTCATTTAAAATCAAATCCACGTGGAATTTATTTATCAAATGTGGGGTCAAATTTCATGGGGCTCCACATCATTGCATCGATTTTCCGTGCGGTTTAATTCATTTTTAAACACGTGGCATTATCGAATCCGTAGTGGGCCCAAACAGTCGTTAGGGTCCTACAGTGTTGCACCTCTTTTCCGTCCGGTGTAACATTTTTTATTATAAAATATTAGTTTTGGTCAACTTATTCTTATTCTATTCTGGGAGACCCATTTGTTTGCACCGGTCGTTCCGGTGTTATCACAAAAGTCAAAAAGTCAACAACTCGACTTACCGGTGCTATGTTAGTAAACCGGTTTAAAACGACATTGGTTTGGTCAATATGCGTTTTTTACACCGGATTTTGCTAAAAACCGGTATAACTTATCGGTGCTACGGTCGAACTTCCTAGTAGTGTTTGTAACCTTTATCTTTTTATGAGATCTGTCTCTATAAATATTATAATCTTTTATATTAATAGACATACTTTTGCTTCATTCTTACAATAATCATGAATTATTTTGACTGATTCGATTGCGTTCGATATATAATCATTCTAAATTTTAAACGAGACAGTTTAAACCGTGACCGAATCGACTACTCATCATCAATATAGATTTAAACATTATATATTTGCTTAAAAATGTGTCATATACATCGTTTAATCAAATAATAGATACAATCTTTAATCTGTAGCTTTACCATGATTTTGTTAGAAAGCGTTAAGCGAGAATTATTCCAGATAAAATTACAAGTTCCTAAAAGATGTTAGCATGATTGGTTTCGATCCCTTGAGATTTGAGATGGTAAATAAGAGGAAGAAAGATGGAAACTAATATCTCTCAAGTTTTGCGCAAACGAAAGGTAAGTCGCGCTAAATAAGTTTAAAAATTAACATTAATTATTAGTGCTGATTAGCGTTGTGTTGTATACTGTGATGAAATATGCTGAAAGAAGTTGAACTAGACATGGCCTAGCCTACAAAACCTTTAAGTTGATAGAACATCGTCGGCTATTTTTATTATTATTTGATTGATGCTATTGTTTATATTTAAGTTAGTATGTGTTCATTTTATCATGCATTTTTTACCCTTATATATTTTTAGGAGTCTAAAAATATATCGAATCCAAGTATGAGGATAATTACAACCCAAGTTTCTTTGGGATGAGATTATATGAGGGAACTCTAATATTCAAGGAAATTGGGTTAATTTGTTCTCCAAATTATATATATCAAAGAAAGAAATGAAACGATGTTTGATTGTGAATATATATACGCAGATTCTATAGCTAGGTTAAGATCTTTCCCAAAAGGTAAGCATATGGAAAAATGAAATGAAATGCATGCAATATAAATGTGTGCAAAAATAAATTCTTGTTTCGTATTTTACTTCAATTTCGACGTTGACGAGTTCGCCGGAATGTCCACCAACGACATCGCTTAGGGCATTCTTTATTTAATAAAAAGGTGAGATTGTTTAAATATCATTTGTTATTATCTGACTTGCATATATCTTGGTATATTCCTTTTAATTCAGATTAATAAAAAGGTTTACAACTCAGTTTTAGGATTCGTTTTAAAATTAATCAATCATAATCTTGGACTTTTTTTGTAATGAAAGTAAGTATATTTCATTTCAATCCAACAAAATTCTTACACATCTTAACCCTCACTCATGGCCTATTGAATAACAAGAAATACAACACTGTCTATAGAAAATCATTTTGAGCAGAGTTCAAGGCTTCAAGCTAAACCTCTATTATAGCCTGATCTAGTGCCCCCTCAATGAAGGGGCTGATCCAAACTAAGAGGAGAAAGTCTGACAGAAACCTATCATCCTTTTCAAAACAATTTTTACACTCCATTCCCAGATTAACAACTCTCCCATCAGACAGCTGAAGTCATGATGGCAAAAAACCGCCACATTTTTCTGAATAATCTCCATTGGTTGAGTTTTGTGTTGGAGCCTTCTTCTGTAAGAAAGCCTACCTTTGATGAGCATCCATAAAAAGAAATTATGCTTTGGGATCACTTTTGTGTTCCAGATGCATCTAGAGATATAGTCTTTCTCAGTTGCATCCTTTAGAAAATCATAAGTTATAGTGGTACTAAACTGCCCTTTCTGATTCACACATTGTTGCAATCTTGCCCCAATCTCTTCTTTCACTTGCATAATGTTGGACTTACGACATGTATAATCTAAAAATTCTCTTTATAACATGTTTAATTTACACATATACACTATCCTACTAACATAATCCTACCATATTCCATCAGTTTTTTTAAGGCAAATGTTACCGACCAATTTGTAAAAGATGATTAAGTTACGTGTGCATTCATATCTCGGCGCGTAGCTACTAATTTCATATATTTCAAAAATGTGCCGCGTCATTTCATCTCCCTAATTTGTATTTTAGGATTTAACATTTGGGTCAAGTCCATTGAATTTCTAATTTGTGGTTCCCAGGCCAATTCAAGATTTCGGTAGTTAATTAAGCTTGTACCACATTGGTTTGGTAAAAATAATAATAATCAAAGGTAACTAGAAATAGGGATTTTGTTGGATTTTAGGAAATATGAATTCCATGATTTTCCCTATAAAGTGTTGCTGCAAGTGTAGAGAGATTCTCCAAATTTTAGAGAGAGAGAAAGTGAGAAATTTAGAGAATATGACCGATTAAAATATCATAATTTCTTGATCCATGGCATATATTTCCATCAATATTTTCACATTATCCGAAACTCTCTTTGACCACCGTGAACTATTCTCTTATATTTCCAGAGCGTTCTTGTTGATTTAATGCTAACAAAATTGAGACTTAGTCAGCTATATATACTACATTTAAAATTTTTCCTCACTAACCTTTTCAATAATCTTCACACATTACTCATTTTATTCCTTTCATCTTCATATAATTCCTTCTTCTTCATCATCCTTTACAAATCCTTAAAAAATCTGTATTTCTTCTTCTTCATCGTCCTTTACAAATCATCAAAACAAGAACAATTGTATTCACATTTCATCATATCATATCACAGGAAAGTAGAATTATTTTTTAAAATATCTTTGCATGAGTTATTTGTTTACATCTAACTTGTTCTTTTTTGTTTTTGCAGGTTGTATCATTGATCTTACTGAACTGTAAAAATGCAAGAGGAGATAATTGTACATATGGGCCAATTTCACAACCAAACCCACACTAAAACATTTGTTTTAGGGTTTCTCTTATACCCTTATATTATCCACCACATTCCATTTCTCTCATTATCCACATCCACGGATTCAAGAATTTGCAACAGACCGAATGACAAACTTGGTAAGGTTTTGGATCTGCCGTGTGTTTACTAATTTTGATTTATGTTCTCTGGTCGGAGTTTGTTCTCTGTTTTGTTTTGGCTTTGTATGATTTCGGATCTGCTTTGTGTGTATTTGATCGGATTTCGCTTGTCGGATTTAGCTCTGCTTTGTGTGCATCTGGTCGGATTTAGCTCTGCTTTGTGTGTATCTAGTCGGACTTTGCTTGTCGGATGTAGCTATGTCTGCTCTCGGATTTCATTCCATGTTCTTCAAATTTCTGGGTTTTCTCTGTTTAATGTTCTTAGATTTTTCTGGGGTTTCTTAGATTTTACTTTGGTTTTCTCTTCTCTTTTTTTGACTAATGTTGATTAATTTCCAGGTGCTCTCCAGTGAGATTGATGATAGAGTCATGTACTCTATCCGCCTCCTTTTCAAGGAGGAGGATGCACTTGAGGTATCTTAATATGTGATCATTAGTAATGATTGTGAAGCATTTATTTTATTCTGAATTTTCTCAGATTTTGCTTTGTTTTTTCTGTTCTCTTTTTTGACTAATTATTGATTTATTTCTAGGTTCTTAAGGAGGCCGATGACACAGTCCAGTACTCAATCCGCCTCCTTTTCAAGGTGGAGGATGAGTTTGAGGTAACTTAATGTGTGATCATTAGTATTAATTGTAAATCATTTTTTTTATTCTTGGGTTTTCAGATTTTGCTTGATTTTCTGTTTTCTTTTTATGCCGCCATCATAAAGCTCCTATAAAACAAGGTTTCTTTTCCTTCTTTCAACATTTCAAGGATATATATCTAAATCTAAAGATCTTGGTTTGGTAAAAATAATAATAATCAAAGGTAACTAGAAATAGAGATTTTGTTGGATTTTAGGAAATATAAATTCTAAGATTTTCCCTATAAAGTGTTGATGCAAGTTGTGTATAGAGAGATTCTCCAAATTTTAGAGAGAGAGAGAGAGAGTGTGTGTGTGTGTGTGTGTGTGAGAGAGAGAAATTTGGAGAATATGACCGATTAAAATATTATAATTTCTTTATCCAAGGCATATATTTTCATCAATATTTTCACATTATATGAAACTCTCTTAGACCACGTGAACTCTTATCTTCTATTTCCAGAGCGTTCTTATTGATTCAGAGTTTTGATTTATGCTTTCATGGAATTCGACGATCAATCTGACCCCAATTTCACCACTATAATGTAGATTTCCGAAGATCCCATATTAGGGGTAAGTTTAATCATCATACACAAAATAATTTATTCATGTTTCTTCATTGTGGAATAGGTTGAACACTATAGTAATAGTCATGAATAGGTTGGACTCTTGGTTTGGAGGAGTAGAAAAAGTAGTTAGAAAGCATGCCAATTGTAATGAAGAACTAATATTTTAGTTGTTGCAATGAACCTCAAACTTGAATTGTACTCTCTTCTTTTGGTGTGCATAGTTTATAATGGTGTTGTTTTCCCCCCTACGAATCAAGTAGCAAAAAGCCCCTTATTTTAAAATTTGTGTTTCCTTTGATGCGAAGCCAATCATGTAGTTTGGACTTATTTTAGCACAATGTTGGTGATTTTAGGCGTCGATTGTTCTATAATATGTATCTGTAGCTTGTCTTGGATGAGCTTGATTGTGCAACCATCATTATATGAAACTCTTATAAATCCATGATATTTTCTTAATTTTGCAGGTGATCGCCTGAGTCTAGAGGCAATTTTATTGAATTCCAGGTGACTGATTTGAAATGAGCAATATATATCTATTTAAGTTGTAGTAGGCGAAAACCTTTTACTTGTAGGAGAATGCTACTTGGTTTGAGGTGACCTTACACCCCATCCCATTGCTACTATCTTAAACACATCAGATTGAATTTGAAGACCATGTTCATTTACTCTATTCTTGTAATGAAGAGAGCTGTTACATTCATAGTCAATCCCTTCCTCGAGTGCCCTTCTAAAAGTGCCATATTTCCTTCACAAGGTAAACAAAAATGCAGCAAAGAAAGCTCATATGTTCTTGATCACATCAACAACTAAAATTGTCAAATGCCAAAGAAAGTATTACATATTAACTTAACAAATCTTCAAATCCTTGGACAATCCATGCACTACTTATTAAAGTTCCACATTGTAGGGAGGTACTAAAAATGCATTTCCACCAAATTCTGGAACCAGGAGAGAGTACTAAGACTTACCAACACATGCCTCCACATTCCAATAAAATGTCAATCCATAAGTTCCATTCTAAAGAATCCTTAACCTAATCCATTGATTCTGAAGCTAATACCCAAAAATTCAAACCTGGCACATACCATCCCCCCCCCCCCCCCCCCCCCCCACCACAAACTGAAATAATTATTATCACATAAAACAACTAAACTGAACTAAATGCAATTAAAATTGAAAAGAAATGTGACGTTGTGTGTTGGGAATAATAATAAATTAAAGACCCGACAACTCACGGCAGTGATAATCTGTTTGTTTGAGGTTATGAGAACTTTGCTTTTTGGTGATATGGGCTTTGGCCCGTATCTAGACTCCGAGCCCAAGTGGTGGTCTGGCCCATGAGTGACGCCAGCTAGAATGGCGTTACCCGGGGACACAAAGGACATGAATATGACCTTGTCCCCGGATAAGGACAAATGGCTAGGACCACTGCTTAGGCTGGGCTCCAACCACACCTATAAATACAGTTTTGGACTTGTGGAAAAAGATATGTTCTATCAGACTAAAACTCTCTGAATATATCCTTATTCTCTCTCCTATTCAAAGGCCCCTCTTTCATCATCACGCCGGAGTAGCTATCCTCGAGATACTCAGAGGCGTTGTTTTGCATGCCTATTAGGTGAGAGCGCGCGGACCACAGACGTGATCTTCTCCAGACCGGTGACACCTGCTGTACTCCGGACCGGGACTAGAAGCTGGTAGCATCAGTTGGCACGCCCAGTGGGACCTCAGGTCCCGGTTACAAGTTGCGTCCATGCCGCACGGACGACAAAGGAAGAACCCTTCTCTACCCGGAGACGAAGCGGACGGAGGGCCGAAGACCAGAAGGCCGCCGCAATAATTAGGGCTTAGAAGTTAGCGGTGGATAAGGAACGAGCTCTCCGAGGCAAGGAGGCAGCGGCAGAGGCAAAGGCTGCAGTTGAGGAACATCGACGACAGCGCTTGGCATCAGAGAAGGCGAAAGGAAAGAAGGCGACTCCGGAATGGACGTTGGCTGAGATGCAACGCGAGAACAAGGAGCGACTACGAGCTGCAAAGGAGGCAGAGAAACATCGGTAGTTTGGAGACCGTGAGGAGTCGGACGGTGATACTGATGATCTTGAAGTAACGGAGGAACTAGGGAATCCTGAAGAATACGACATGGAGGATGATGACGCTCAGAGTCGATCGGAGAAGGATCGATCGGCGCGAAGAGCTGGTCCGGAGAAGCGTGAGTACCACAACTCCAGAGTCGGAGGAAGCTTCCTGAGGACAAACATGACGGAATATCAGCAGTTTCAGGCGTGGAAGGCGTCCCGCCAAGCCACGGTCGGACCGGAGATACCTCCTCCGGGATGACCGCGGGTATATGTCAACCTGGAGAACAATATAGGTCGGGCCAGGCAAGAGCAAGGGCAATATAACCCTCCGCCCGGAGGACCAAACCCACCTCCGGCCCAGCCACAAACCAACCAGCAGCAGGCAGTCGGCCTAAATCCAGAAGCACCGCCATACTAGGATGGACAACCCCAACAGACTTATGGAATGGCAGCTCTCGGAGGACCACCATAGCAGATGATGTTCGGAATGCCACCCCTAGGAGGGGGATTCCCCGGTGGTTTTGGGTTCCAGACGCCTTTTTGTCCGGACTCCATTGAAGATCGTCTGAACCGCCTCATCGGTCGGAATGGAGTTATACCTCAGTCGCCTTGGGTCCCGGGTATTGAACTTTAAATGGCCGGCCGGGACCAAGGATCCGGATGGACTCCCAACCTACAATGGGGAGGGGACCCGGAAGAGTTTGTCCACACTTACTCAAGTATCATGTATGCAAGAGACATTTTGGAAGAGCTGCAGTGTAAGATGTTGCCCTCGTTTCTAAGGGGGAACTGCTTAGCCTGATTCAAGGGTCTTCCAAACGGAACTCTCTGGCACTTTTGGAATTTCGCCACCACTTTGGTACGGCGCTACTCAGCTATGAAACACACGTTTGTAAACCTTGCCACAGTCCTGGCAATGAGACAATTGGAGATGGAGAGGACCTGGGAATTCTACCTCCGGTACATAGCAGCGTCGATGAAGGTGGTGGATAGGCACTTGCAGGAGAAACTCATCATCCACAACTTCGTGAATGGGCTAATGGACAATGATTTCTACATTGAGCTCATGAAGAACATGCCAACATCGTACTATCACCTCCAGCTGGTGGTGGAGATGCATTGTATGGTGCACGAGGCTAACCATGCCCGGATGACCACAGTGGGATTCTTTGAGCAGAGGACTCTCACGGCAACCGGAGCTCAGACCCCGGCTGTCCGGCCTCCGGTCCGGAATGATCAAGTCAGGCGTGTACTGGCTCCGGCAATGGCGGCTCAAGCTCCGGAAGTGGCTGCACGACCCGCTTGTACCCCTCTCCAAAACCCGTACGGAGATCCTTGCGGTCCACCAAGGTCTGTTCACGGATCCGCAGCCCATAGTCGGTGTACCGGCATCAACGAACGCGGACAAGTGATGCGATTTTCACAAGTCTCACGGTCATACCACCGAGGGGTGTAGGGCGCTCCACTCGGACATAGAAAGATTAATTGGTACGGGTCAGTTAAGGGACTGTGTAGCCGGCGACGTACGCCAAGCAGCGGCTTCGGCCCCGCAGCCGGACAAGGAAGGAAGAGAAATTGGAGGAACAACCGTCCTCGGGGCGGAAACCAAGCCAATCCAGCTCCGCGACAAGCCACGCCGGCGCAGGCCCCGGCACCTCCCCGGATGATAAACATGATAAATGGCATAGTTGGAGACGAGCTAAACTCCATGACATCAATCAAGGCTAAAATTAGGTCGTGCCTCCGGGTGAGATACAGCAGAAGAGGTTCAAAGCAAGTGAGACCATCACCTTCTCGGATGAGGACCCGGTGCCTCCCCAAGTCCCTCACTCCGACCCGATGGTGGTTATGGCGGAAGTGGAAGGAGTGCTGATCAAAAGGGTGTTTGTTGTCGATGGTAGTAGCGTGGAGATAATATTTGCAGGATGCTTTGACCAACTGGGAATCGATGTTCAGAACCTGAAGCCATGTCATTCACCCTTATCAGGGTTCACCGGGTGGACTATCCACCCACTCGGCATCATCCCTCTGAAGGTAACGATGACGGATTTTCAGGACGCGACGAAGCGGACAACGGTGGAATGTAACTATGCTGTGATCGATGCCGTGTCCCCCCATAACATGATCATTGAAAGACCGTGGCTATCACATGCAAGAGCCATTTGTTCTCCTTACCATTTGATCATGAAGTTTCCTACGGAGAAGGGCATTGCATCGGTCCGGGGACACCAACAGACCGCACGGAGTTGCATGCTGACGGCCATAAAGGACGCACGGTCCGAAGAGGGCCAGTTGAAGCTAACTGGGCCGGAGAAAGGGAAAGCCAGTGCCGACTGGAAGAAGGTCTCCGTGACTTGTTGGCGGAGTATGAGGGGAACGGAGGATTTGTTGGTGTGCCGGAGGAGATCGCCGTTCACAAACTTAATGTTTTCCCGAATTTGAAGCCTATACGTCAAAAGAAAATACCTCTCGCTCTGGAACGGGTGGAGGAAGTCTGGGCGGAGGTGACAAGATTGTTGGATGCTGGGTCGTCGAGGAAATATCCTACCCGGAGTGGTTAGCGAACCCGGTCTTGGTGAAAAAGCACGATGGCTCGTGGTGAATGTGCATTGATTTCACAGATCTGAACAAGTGCTGTCCGAAAGATAGCTATCCGCTTCCATCCATCGATCAGCTGGTCGAGGCTATTACTAGTTACCAAGTGTTGGCATTTTTCGACGCGCACCGAGGGTATCACCAGATCACAATGGCCAAGGATGACCGCCCCAAGACATCTTTTATTACTGACTTTGGTACTTTTTGTTACAGGAAAATGCCTTTTGGATTAAAGAATGTAGGGACAACGTACCAGAGGATGGCAGATAAGCTCTTCCGGAACCAAATGGGACGGAACCTGGAGGTTTATGTGGATGACATGGTGGTGAAGAGCCGGACGTATGAGTCTTTCCTGACGGATCTCCGGGAGATGATCAAAATACTCCGGACAGCAAACCTGAAGCTCAGCCCCGGAAAAAGCACCATTGGGGTTGGAGCAGGAAAGTTCCTCGATTTCATTGTGTCAGCTCGAGGGATCGACGTGAATCCGGAAAAGATATCAGCGCTCATGGAGATGCCACCTCCGAAAGGGGTGAAGGACGTGCAGAAGTTAACCGGATCTGGCCGCGTTGAGTCGGTTCCTTGCTCGGGGCGGAGAAGCGGCTCCCTTTCTTCAACATACTCCGCAAGGCCAAACCGTTCGAGTGGACGGAGGAGTTTGATCAGGCATTCGCGGATTTAAAGACCCACCTAGCAAGCCTTCCCACGCTGTCCAAACCTGTGCCCAGAGAAGAGCTTTTCTTGTACATAGTTGCGACCGAGCACGCTATCAGTTCCGCCCTGGTCCGAGAGGATGGTAAGGTTCAGCATCCGGTATACTTTGTAAGCAGGGCGCTCCAAGGCCCTGAGACATGGTACACCGCCTTGGAAAGACTGATATTGGCCCTGGTACACGCCTCCCGGTGTCTCCGGCCATACTTTCAAGGACACCCGATCACAGTCTTGACAAACCACCCATTAAGGCAGATCATGCTCAAACCAGAGGTTTCGGGCAGAGTGATGAAGTGGGCAGTGGAGCTCGGGGAGCACGAGATCAAGTACCAACACTGGAAGGCCATCAAGGGATAAGTATTGGCTGATTTCTTGGTGGAGATGACCGAGCCGTCAGGAGACCCGTCCGGGTCGGAACCACCCTCTGATAGATGGAAGTTGCACGTGGATGGATCATCACACGCCAATGGCGGCGGGGCAGGAGTGCTGCTCACCTGTCCGAGGGATACATAGCATAGATATGCTATCCATTTTAGTTTTAGAGCCACTAACAGCGAGGCGGAGTACAAGGCACTTTTGGGCGGACTAAGACTGGCGTTGGAGGTAGGAGTCACGGATGTAGAAGTCTACGACGATTCTTAGATAGTAGTCCAACAGGTGAACTGTGAGTATGAGGCAAAGGAACGGAACCTTCAGAGATACCTGGAGGCGGTCAAGCCATTGCTGGCGAAATTCCATAGCATAACCATGACGCAGATCCCCCGAGAAGATAATGGCAAAGCTCGTTTCATCGGAAACCAAGCCCGATCCGGAGAGCAACTTGATGATGTAAACGTTGTCCGCCCGGAGCTACGACACCTCGTAGGTTGCAGCGGTAGAAGTATCAAAAGAATCTTCGATGACACCCTTGTTTGAATACTTACAAGACGGCAATCTCCCGAAGGACAAGGCACTGACACGGAGGATACGACAGAAGGCGCCACGACACACCATTTTGGACGGATCCTTGCTCAGACGGGGATACCTCCAGCCTTGGTTAAAGTATGTGGATTCGGTCGAGGCAGACCGGTTGATAAGAGAAATGCATGAAGGACCAAATGGCAGCCATCAGGGTACCCGGACCATCGTCACGAAGATAATGTGTACGGGATACTATTGACCGACTCTGTTTGAAGACGCACAAAAGTATGTCTGATCCTGTGTGCAGTGTCAAAGGTTCGCCTCACTCATCCATGTGCCTCAGGAAGAAAGGGTAGGAATTACCGGATTGTGGCCCTTTGAGGGATGGGGCATTGACTTGGTTGGACCTTTCCCCTCCGCTCCGGGGGGATTCAAATACTTGATTGTAGCGATCGATTACTTCAGCAAATGGGTGGAAGCAGAACCCCTAACAAATATCTGTGGCAGCACTTGTGTCAAATTTTGTTGGAAGAACATCATATGCCGGTACGGAATTCCTAAGTATATTGTCACGGATAACGGAGCACAGATTAAAACGACCTATTTCGGTCCTGGTGCAAAGAATATGGTATTACACAATGGCTCACGTCCGTTTACCACCCACAGGTCAACGGTCAAGTTGAGGTAACAAACCGCACGGTAGTGAATGGATTGAAGACCCGGCTGCAAGTGGCACGGGGAAACTGGGTGAACGAGCTGCCAAGTGTCCTTTGGGCATATCGGACAACCGAAGGATCCGCCACTGGAGAATCCCCCTATAGCTTGGTGTACGGGGCGGAGGCAGTAATACCGGCTGAAGTCGAAGGGAGTCCCGAGTCTCCGGACCCTCACCTGGGATGATGATCAGTCTGGACGGAGCTCCTCTCTGGGATCAAGCAGGCTGCTAGACTTGGACCTCTTGGAGGAAAGCTGGAGCAAGCAGCGCTGCATGAAACTAAGGTAAAGGAACGAGTGAAGAGCTACCATGACAGACGCGTGTGGAAGAATTCATTCGTCCCCGGAGATTGGGTGATACGGAGGAACGACAAGAGTTTGCAGGAGGCTATCGGAAAGCTAGCACCAAACTGGGAAGGGCCGTATCAGGTCACGGCTTCATTTCCGGGCGGAAGTTACGAGATGGCCGACCAGTCCGGACAAGCCATCCCCAGAATGTGAAACATCACCAACCTTCGGAGATTTTACGGGGCATCCTGAATAGATACGCACTCCAGTAGGATATGTAGCTCCGGGTCCTCTGGCTAGGGTTACGCCTAGGGCCCCATTTTGATATATTTACCATGTACCGGATTCCGACCCTTGGAGGCAAAGAGTATGCCCGTGCGGAGTCTACTTAGTTTAATGAATGAATGAAGAGTTTGCGATTTTTACACTTGTTTATTTATGTCACATTTTATGCATTGATTCCCTCCGTTTTGTTTGAATAAACTAATGGGGGTGAGGGAAGAAAGCAACGGACAGTTTGATCAAACACGAAAAGCTGGAACGCTTGAACAAGCAAAAATCTTTAAGAGAAAGAGATACATTTGAATAAATGAAATACATGACATTCCGGACAGACTGGTATACAAACACAAGAAAAAGGAATACAATTGTGTCAATAAGTCCGGATGGACTAGTATACGGACAAGAGGAAATAAAGTACAAACGTATAAATAAATAAAATGCCTAATAAGTCCGGACGGACTTGTATACAAACAAACACTAAGGAACTATCTACTTGGGCCAATCGATGTTATCCCGATCAATAAGGGGAGACGTGGATTCCGGAGTAGGGGGCTCCGGAGAAGGCACTGGTGTGGCAACCTTCGGTGTACGGATCTCCAGATCCTGAGGGTTTGCGCCGGTCTCGACAGTCTCCTCCCTTGCAGGATCCCGCTCCGGAGTATCGGGTTCAAGATCATAAAACTTTGTACCACTTGATTGATCCACTTGGCCCAAGTACGGATAGGGGGAATTTCGGGAAGTTCTGACGAAGGCTCTGGTACTTCCGAACCGAACCCAAAGATTCCTTCAGAGTCGGAGTCAAAAGTTTGCATCTCCTCTCCGGAAACCTTCACCTTACCCTTAGAAGAAGGCCCTCCACCTCGCGACGGGAAAACGGCTCTGCGAGGATTCCGAGACGGGGAGCCAATCCGGACGGGGACCTGAGGGCGCGCTTGTCGAACATATCCACAGCGACCACTTCCGCGATGACTACTTCCGCGGCGGCCGCCCCGGAATCCCCGACTGCCTCTACCTCTGCCTCTGCCTCGGATACAGGCCAGTCGACGCCTTGCCAATTCAGCCAACTCCTTGGTGATAAAGGGACGGATAATGGCAGCATCCGCCTGAAAACGTGCGACACGGCGGGCGGATTCCTCCTGATCAACGGACACTTGAATACCAGTGTACCTCTCGAAGGTGAAGTCTACCGAAACCTGGCTCGGGATGAGAATGAGTGAAGGAGGAAGCTGAGTACCTGCGTGCATCCGTCCATCACTCAACCGCTTCCTCAAATGCCAGACGGTAGCGAGACTCTCGATCGTTCCAATCCATCTTAAACATCCGGATGATCAACGCACTTACGTCACGGGGAAAGTTGCGATACACAAGCGAAGATACGAGTCCGAGGCGGAGGCCGGTAAGATGATATGACAACTGCAGGGTCATCATATTTTCGTGAAGAATCATGACCCGGCCGGCCAGCTCGCGATTCCCCCCACCCCTTTTTCTCTTCCTCCAGCTTCAAATAGTCACAAGAACTCCGTCCTTTTTTCCTGCCATTTCAGCTTGTCACAGTAGAACGGATGTTCGGACCACACTAGATCCATCTCAGTTTTTAACTTGGCCTTATAGTCCTCATGCTCAGCTTGAAGCATGGTGATTGTGGCATCCGTGTCTAGGGTCGCATTGATCTGTTCTCGCGCAAAGGCCTGGCATTGGGTTAGAGTCCAAAACTCGTCGGATATCTCCCGGAGGCAAGCAACCAAGGAGAGAATGTCTGGAAACTCCTCCATAAGGGGTTCCATTCCAGACCGGAAAAACAGCTCGCGGGTCCGTTCCCCATCCATTCTCCATCCAGACAACTCCGTCTCCAGTTCTAGACACCTAGGGCACGGAGGGCTCGTCGAATGAGAGCTAGCCGGAGAAGGGCACATACCTCCTCCTCCGGACCGGAGCACAGGACCTTGGCCTCCAAGCTATTCAAATAAGAAAAATGATAAGGTATAACGAAATAAAGGAATGAGACCATTTCATAGGCAAAAGGGATTCATTTCATAAAAATGAAAGAGGATTACATTGTCCGGAGGGTTGTCATCCCCATCCGTGTCATCGCTTCCGCCCTTCCTACACTAAACAAAAGAACATTAAATCTAACCGGACGGAAGCGATTACAAAAAAAACAAAATTACAAGGCAAAAGAAACTAAGGAGTGGCACCTACATCAGTCTCCTCGCTATCTTGGCCATCATCTTGGCCTCCGCCCCTGCCTTCGTCATCAACCTGATGTTCCTCGTCATCTTGATGCTCATCCTCGGTGCCCGGAGAGGAGTACATCTTCGAGACCTCCATATTCTTGGCCATGGCGGGGGATTCTGGGGCTTGAACCTTTTGGGGCGGAGCAACCTCCTTGGTCAGGTTCACCAACCCGCGGCTGAATGCACGGACGGCCGCATCGGATACTGGTTTCTGGACCTCCATTTCGTTGTCCTCTTCGAATATCTTCAGTACGGAGGGCCCCATTCTCTCAACACCGCCGCGGCAGAACTGGTCCACAACATAGTTATATTTCTCAGCAGCATCTGGGTGGTAGAAGTGCTCACTATACTCGCCCCGACGGTACTCCGGAACCCAACCCCTCATCTTCCGATAGACCTGATTCATTGCAATCTTGTTGGAAGCGAGGCAGATTTCGGTCAAGTCCTGCTCGAAGGCGAGACTCTGGAGAACCTTGTCAGCAAAAGCCGCGTACAGATCCTTCTGGGCGGACGGAGAAGCAGCTGCCTCCAGCTCTTTTATCTGGGCCTCTGCCTCGGTAGCACGAGCCTCCACCGCGGCTAGACTACAGGTCAGGTTCCCGTTTGACCTCTCCAACGCACTGACTTTCTGAGCCAATGCTGTGTTTTGGACGTGGTAGGCCTTGTTGATAGACTCAGCAACGCCTGGAGAGCTCAGCAGATAAGCAACAAAGTCCTGAGTAGAATGGAAAATCAGAAACTAGCAAAAAACAAAGGTATAAACCAAAATAGGAAAGAATCTATTACCCGGCTAGACTGGCGACCGTTGCTCTGAATGGTCTCTTTCCCCTCCTTTTGCTCGGACGGAATGACCTTCTTCCCATCTCCCTGGGAGTCCGGAATCATCTTCTTCCCCTCCTTCAGAGCTCCCACCTCGGATTGCTGACTGTGAGCGGGCTTCCGGGACGTCGAGGGAATGTTGACCCTCAGCCTCTTGAGGGGCGAACACTCTTCCTCGTCTTCAGATGACTAAGGACCCGCTACCATGAGAGCCGCCGCCCGGTTGGTGGCCACCACCGCAGCTTCATCCACCTTCTCCGTCACCGGTGGCTGCTTGCTGGAGTTCGCTTTAGCCAGAGCCTTCTTCTTGGCCTTTTCCTGCTCATGCAGAGCTAGCTCGCGTTTTCTCTTCTTCTCCTTCTCCGCTTCCTTTTCTTGTGGGGTTTTCATGCCGGTCCCCGAACCGGAGTTTGGTTTCTTCGTCCTGCCCGACCCGGAAGGCGGATTGACGCCAGCCTCAATCGAAGGGAACTCTGCGAGCGCAAGGAAAGGGTAAGACAAAGAAGCACACATAACGAAAAGATAACAAAAGAGAAATGAATACTTACGAGACAGATCCCGATTGACGTAGAAGCGGCACTTGGTAAACACCTCCAACTCATACGCCATCAATGGGAATATATACTTCCCGTTCTAGTACTTGGTTAAGTCCAGCTGATTATAACTCAGCTTGGCAATACTCGCCTCCAATTCATCCGGCCGGTACATCGTCTTTTCTTCCTTCTTGGCATCATAGTTCCACTTGGGACACAGATACCGAACCGTATCAAAAGTGAAGTAGAACTTCTGCCAATTGGCGTAACTATCGCACCGACCCCTGCAACAGTCCTTCACATTTATCCGCTTCTGAATGAAGATCCACTCATCCTTGGTACCCTCTAGATGGTAGAAGGCCCGGAACAACTTGAGAGAGGGCTTCACTTTGCAACGGTAGCAGTTGAGAAGGAACACCCAGATAACGGTAATACAGTTGGGCTGCAACTGGGCCGGAGATATCTTGAAACGTTTGAAGATGGCTAGAAAAAGGGGGGGAGAGGGAAAGTTAGGCCATACAAGAAATGACTCTAGGGGGATGTCCGCTACGGTAGTGGAATCTCCCTTGAACAAACTCAGGTCGGAGTCGATGGAGACCGGAATTACCATTATCCGGACCAGCTCCTTCACGGCGGGATCAATGTCTATGGTATCACCCTCGACTGGATCCCCCGGCTCCGGAACGGGATTCACCCCCACCTTCACCTCCCTTGCCTCCGTCTGGGCAACATCGCCCTCACTGTCGAAATTCTCCTTACGCTCATGATCGGGCTCTTGATTAACAGGCACTTCAACATTTCTCTCGTTGTCAGCCATAGTTAATAAAAATGAAGGATGGATCGGAAGAGGAAAGAGAATATGAAGCAGAGGATTAGGAGACGAGAGCAGAAAACAAGAGAAATGAAAAACTAGAAAGTGATTGACTAGGACCCCTATTTATAGAAATCCTATAGACAGATGGGGCCGAGTCCCAAGGCTACATGATTGATTTCTTGAAAAAATAGTGGAATTTATCGATTTAGCACACCGCATTTATGTGGTTGTCGCGCCTCATAAATACATTTGCAGACACTGAATTAAACAAAACTGAATTGAAGAAACAAATCACTACATCGACATTAGCTAAATTTCATCATTATCCTAGAAGTTAACACAATTGAACTGAAATATACTGAACTGAATTTTATTGAACTGAAGTATACTGAACTAAACTTTATTGAAGTGAATTGATATAGCCAAATTGTGTTATATTTTATCAAGTCACATTTTATTAGCACCAAACTTAATTAAGTTGAACTCACAAAAGTATGCAATGATACAATTTAATTATAAAATGTTTATCAAATCATATTTCATCAATTCTAAACTGACTTGAACTGAATTGAACTGAATTATACTGAACTAAACTTAATTGAACTAATCAAATTAAACTTAATTGAACTGAATTGAAGAAAACGATCAATACATTGATATAACTAATTAAATGAGGTTGTATTTTATCAAGAATATAAAACATAACTTAATTGAACTACACTGAACTGAATTGAACTGAGTGACCTGAATTGGACTACACTTAACTGAAATGAACCGAGTTGAACCATACTTAACTAAAATGAACTGAGTTGAACTGCACTTAACTGAACTGAACTGGATTTTCCATATAAACTTAAAATATATAAATTATATTTTCATTGAACTGAATTGAAGAAAACGATCAATGCATTGATATAACTAAATGAGCTTGTATTTTATTAAGAATAGATATAGAACTGAATTGAACTACATTGAACTGAGTTAAACTGAATTGAACCGACTGAACTGAATTGGACTACACTTAACTGAAATGAACCGAGTTGAACCACACTTAACTAAAATGAACTGAATTGAACTACACTTAACTGAACTGGATTTTCCATATGAACTTAAAATATATAAATTATATTTTCATTGAACTGAATTGAAGAAAACGATCAATGCATTGATATAACTAAATGAGGTTGTATTTTATCAAGAATAGAAATAGAACTGAATTGAACTACACTGAACTGAGTTGAACTGAATTGAACCGACGGAACTGAATTGGACTACACTTAACTGAAATGAACCGAGTTGAACCATACTTAACTAAAATGAACTGAATTGAACTACACATAACTGAAATGAACTGGATTTTCAATATGAAATTAAAATCATTAAATTATATTTTCGTTGAACTGAATTAAAATAAATTATATTTTCTCTAAACTGGATTGAATTGTGTTGAATTATTAACATTTAATTTGTTTATTTTTTAAAAGTACAAGGCACTGAACTGAAAAATACTGAACTGAACTGAAAAATATTGAACTGACCTGAACTGAACTGAAACAGACTGAACTGAACTGAAAAATATTCAGATAAGTTGAACTAAACAGGCCCTAAAACTCTCTCAATATATCATTATTGTCTCTCCTATTCAAAGGCCCCTCTTTCATCATCACGCCGGAGTAGCTATCCTCGGGATACTCCGGGGCGTTGTTTTGCAGGCCTATTAGGTGAGAGCGCACGGACCACAGACGTGATCTTCTCCGGACCGGTGACACCTGTTGTACTCCGGACCGGGACTGGAAGTTGGTAGCATCACTTTTCTCATCCACTATGAACCCAGCTGGCGGTTTGGGCATCGGAAAAGACTCGCTCAACCTGGACCCGAAATGCCCGGGGATCTCGTAGCCTTCCACGTGTACTCAGTCAGCTCTTTCCTCTTTTCCGGCCATCCGGATATCGATTTTTTTGGGACGAAAACTAAGCCTGCAGGAATGGGTACTGCAATAACGGTGAAGTTGAGAATTGAGCATCGGTGTTCTCGCGGTGGCTGGAAAATGCATAAACGATTTGATTAAGCTTTGATTTGTGGAGTTTTGATTCGTGTCAGGCACAAAACTGAAGAAACTAAGCAGGAAAAAAAAAAAAAAAGGGGGAACGACGTTTGGAAAAAATCTCAATTGGAACAACGTCGCTTTACTCACGGAAAAAATAAAATAACAAAAATACGCTCAAATATGTAAAAAGATAAAAATACCCTTAAAAGTGACAAAAATATCAAAAAATGACCAAAAAACTAAAAGTATTCATATTATATGTATAGGATAGGATAATCATGTACTAATAACATGCTGCCATAATTATCCCAAAATATTACTTCAAACCTAATTACCCCCAAATAAAGTCATCGATACATCAAAATTGCATCAGTTATTCCAAAATTGGAAAGGTTTGATGTACTACTTTTGAATTCAAATCTTTACGTGCGTATATGGATAAACGGCTAAAATAATATATAAGTCAATCATAGTCCCATACATTCAACTAGATATGTACCAATATTTTTTCACACCTATCTTATTATAAAGTATGCAAGTGAAACATAATGCGAATTTTCGCATATTCTACATTCCACAAATATTTATTTTTGAAAATTATATTACTATGGTATGCAAGTAACACATAATTTGAATTTCATATATTTTTTACTTATGATAATCTGTAATTAACAAAAATTGGAAATTGCGTAAGTGCATGTACATTACAACGAAAACATGGTTCACCAACTAGAAATGTTGGCTATTATATCCTGTAAATATCTTTTATTATGCACGTACGTATTGTATTTTTTATGAATATAATATTTTTAAAGTACCAGTTTTTATGAACAAACACACAATGCAATTTGAACTGGTGTCTGAAATTTCTAAAAAAATGATGATTTTCTTTTTATTAATTTCTCAGAACAATTGATGTTACACACAACAGCAACATTGCAGCAGAAAGAATGACAACACTCACCATTGGAGTGAACTGTATAACAACAAGTTTAATATCATTTAATCGTGGAAAACCTTAACCACTTGCTTCCCTACATTTTGGCCGCTATAGAGACCTGCAAAGGCTCCAGGACCGCCATCCAGACCTTCAACGATGTCTTCAACATACTTGATCTTGTTTTCCAAAACATGAGGAAGCACAAAGTCGGTGAATTCTTTGTAGAGATGGACGTAATCAAGAACCGCCCATCCTTCCATCTTCAAGCGCTTGAACAAAATGCAAGAAACGTTCTGCAGAAAGTCGCGGCTGTCAAGATTGTACTGTGAAATCATTCCGCACACTGAGATTCTACCGTGCATTTTCATGAGAGGAAGAACTGAGTCTAATGTCTTTCCTCCAACATTCTCGAAGTCAATGTCGATTCCATCAGGGAAGTATCTCTTAAGAGCAGCACCCATGTCTTTTTCTTCTTTGTAGTTGAATGCGCCATCAAATCCAAGCTCATTGATCAGGATATCCACCTATTTTTCATGATTTTTAACATTAAGTTTGATTTAAGAGGAAAAACAAACAAAATGAATAAAGTGATGATGAAAATACAGAATTAAATAGCTAATTAATTTTACCTTTTCTTGAGTTCCAGCACTTCCAACCACATAGCAGCCAGCTAGCTTAGCAAATTGACCAACAAGTTGACCAACTGCACCAGATGCTGCTGATATGAACACCTTCTCTCCCTTCTTCGGTTTACAAACCTCAAAGAATCCCGCGTACGCGCTCAATCCAGACATACCTTCACATATTTACCAGCTTGCATGTTAGAAAACAATGAAATCAAAGTACTATATCTAAGACACATATATCTAATAAGATGCATGAAAGTTTACCAAGAACACCGGTATAATAAGAAAGAGGGACATCATTTTGGTCAATCTTAACAAGAAATTGTGGCTCCGATAAATAGGAATACTCTTCCCACATGGTTTCACCCCAAACCAAATCTCCCTTGATGAATCTTGGATTCTTCGAGTCCAACACTTCTGATACACCAAACCCTCCAATTGGCTGCAACATACACATATGTCAGTGTCCGTTATTACTCAGAAAAACACATAGAAATTAACATGCAGTGAATGATGATCCTTACCGAGCCAAGACTCCAGCCGTCAAAGGTATCAGCCATGGCGGAACGCGATCCTTGCATAAGGAAGCAAAGGTAGGCATCACATGACAAGTAGAGATTCTTGAGGACGACGCCGTTTGCTGAGTCTTGTGGAACCTTCAAACTGATGGTAGTTTCAGTGGTGACCTCAAAATCGGACACCTTGGGTGGTCCATCGATGTAGTTTTTGAACAAAACCTGCTTGTTCTTAACTACCATTGTCTCTCCGTTTTGAGCCATATATCAAGAAGTATAAATATCAACTGATGAACTTGCTTTCTCTCTATATAACTTTGTGTGTACTGGTGAAGGACATGTGATCATTTCACTGGCTTATATATACACGACGTTTCTGTAGGTTAGACGGCTATATGATATTAGGATTCAAGTCTGTACCTCGTCTCTCTCTCTTGACGTGCACAAAATATTTGACCCATTCATTTTATATTCCAGTCTTCTTCGTTCATTTATGACCACAGGTCATAGAAAACAGAAATTTGAATCTTTGATATTTGATATTTAATAACAGTTGAAATTATATATTCCTTCCCCATAATGGTCATGTTTATTACGTATAATAACATCATAGTTTATATCATTACAGTAAAATGAAACATGTAATAGATTTTAATACCAACTATATCTATATATATATATATATATATCAGTTTATATTTATCAGGAATATCCTAACATATGCTATATCAAGCACTAATCAAATTGCGACACGCTATCTTAAAGTCGTTTATGATTCGATTACGTATTCAATCATTATCAGGTGAGTTTAGACATTCAAAATTAGAATTTTAGAAATTTATTAAAAATATTTTAATCAACTAAAACAATATAAATGTACACGTGTTATAGTCTAATTAATACCTGACAATGATTATATCTGTATTATCTTCTTTCATCTTGATAAATGTTATACTGTATTATTTTCTTTAATTGCGATATCAATAAATATAATGTGTACAGTGCGATGATGGCAAAATTATTGACTGATTAGAGTTATGCATGCATAACTATGTATCCCACATTATTCAAACCCAGAATAATTGAGCAGCCACATGGGGCTAAGTCAAGATCATGATTTAATTAGTAAGGCATTGATATTTTGACTGAGAAAAAATACAGTGATACTATATATATGATTGTGCACATTTACATTATTGCATTATTTCTTAATTACTAAAAAATTTTCACCGGAAACTTCATCGACGGACCATCCAAATACGCACATTGATAGACAAAAAGATGACATAAGATATTGTAATTTGAATGTTTGTCATAAGATACATTCCATAATTATTTTTACATTTCATAATATTTTATCCATATATGAGCCGTAATTATGATTTAAAATTATCTATGTCATCATCATCGTTCTACTCATTAGGTAACTTTTAAATTATCTCAAAAATTTGATTCATCGTTATCATTCTACACATTACTTTCCATTTAAGTTCTCCAAGAGATTCGAACCAACAATGAAGGTTAGGTAAGTATAAATTATTCTTTCAAAAAAAAAAGAAAGGTAAGTATAAAT
Organism: Sherardia arvensis; assembly: GCA_948330725.1. NCBI lineage: Eukaryota > Viridiplantae > Streptophyta > Magnoliopsida > Gentianales > Rubiaceae > Sherardia > Sherardia arvensis. Next base: position 31,364,495 of record OX415240.1, read on the forward strand.
TATAATAAAAAACGCACGATGATAGCATGGTAGGTTATTATTAATAGAGAATACAATTTTATTACATTATTAATTAATAATTTTGAATTAGCATATTATTATATAAATAATAGAAAAAAATTAATGAAAGGTACGGTAAATATTTTCTAAACCTGCGTATGTTCTGTTTTTATCCAAATATATATCATAATTATCCATGATTTTATAATATCTTAATTTGATTTAATCCTCTGGTTCTTCACTATTATTCTTAATTTAGTACACACCATTAGACTTCTACGTAACTAGGGCTCCTCATATCCTCACACTTCTAAATGGCGTCATGCCCTCTACTAGTTCTTCTTTTTCCCAAGGAGACCAGCGAGACTTCTAATTAAATCGAGGAAGTCTCCGAAGAACAATTAGCTTTGGAATCTAATTTGTATCTCTTCCTTTTGCTTTTCTATTCATGTTATGATCTTAATTAATATAAATATTGATTCGGTTCGTTCTCCTTATATGCAAATGGTTCATTTTCGTATATTCTGCAACTGGGAGTTTAAGAGATCTTCTCCTTTGATTATGTAGTTTTGATGTATTTATTCTATTTCTATCTATTGTCGTAAAAATAAACCAAATATGAACATGTTAAAATGATTGAACAAGTATATATTGTGACATCTAAGAAAATATCTATTTATTTCCTCTAAAGAAAATTATTCGTATTTTAAAATCGAATGTTTAATATCTATGACATTGGGCTTAGTTTAAATATTACTTTCATTACTGTTTAATTATAAGAATTCATTGTGGTAAAATGTGAAAAAACAAATATGTGGGGTTGTAAGAGTAAATATTGAACTTGGTTTATACTATTCTAGAAACAAGAAATATAGAAGTTGAGGGAGGAAGAGAGATATAGAAAATGTACCTATAATCGTAAGTATAATCTTTTTCCTCAATCTCAATAATCGGCCTGGGTATACATAAAAAGAATCCTTACATGTGTTTGTCTGAATATGTATGAGTCTGGGCATGTGATTGGTTTGAAGGAAAAATTATAACATGAATCTGATATGCTATATTTGCTTAGATGATAGTTTCCGGCCAGACTAACTTCTAAAGACCATAACTTTTTACTTGCAGCTTTGTTTTGCTTAGTCTTTATGTAGCAGTAATATTAGAAACTTGATCTATGATATGGAGCAAAAAATTAATCAATTTGATTAAGTAATGGTCAAGGAAAATAGGTTTAAGTTTCAGTGTTACTACAGTGCTAGCAGTGTTACTACCGTTCTAGGTAGCAGCTAAACTGTTTTTTTTAATTCATAACTTAACTATTGTACCTTGTTTTTGGTCAAGTTTTGAACTTTAGTAAATTTAGAACTCTGACCTATGATTTAGAAACAAGAATGAATTAATTTGGTTAAGAATTGAGCAAAAAACTTTATTTCAAAGATTTGGATTTTATTTTCTGATACAATTTTCTGCCAAGAAACCGATTGCTACTTTGCAAGTTCATAACTCGGTAATCGTAACTCCTTCTTTTATTGATTTATGAACTATTGTGATCCTTGAAATAAGAATCGTGATGTAGGAAAAAAACATTAATCAATTTGATTAAGGAATGGTCAAGGAAAATGGATTTAAGTCTCAGTGCTACTACAGACTACAGTTATGGGCATCAACTAAACTGTTTTTTAAAAATTCATAACAATCATAGCTTTTTTTTAATCAAGTTTTGAACTTTAGTAAACTTAGAACTCTGGCCTACAATTTATAAACAAGAATGAATTTATTTGGTTAATAATTGAGCAAGAAACATTATTTCAAAGATATGCATTTTATTTTCTGATCCGGTTTTCTGCCAGCAAACTGATAGCTACTTTACAAGTTCATAACTTGATAATCGTAACTCCTTTTGATTGATTTCTGAACTATTTTGATCCTTGAAATAAGAACTATGATGTAGAATCAAGAACAGGCTAATTTGAGTAAGATATGAGTCAGATAAAGAGACTTAAAGTGACTATTGTATAAGTCTTCATGGGACTGAAATGCTCGGTTTAGCGTGAAACCTGTTACAAAAACTGAAATGAGCTAATTTATTTGTAACAAGATAAAAAAATATGTGGAAATGCCATGACCGTCCAGGGGACGCTATAGTGCGCCCCCAATACAATACAAAATTTTAAATTATCTACCTAACCGAGCACTTGGCTGGTTATAAAATACAAATAAATCTCATTCAATGTCTGGGGATACAAGATAAATGATGTAAAATGGTCGAGGGGTGAAACAAATCACTGCCCAAGACTAAAACAACATTTACCTCATACAGAGAGGCCTTCAATAATGCTTCAAATCGTCTTCAAATCTTCGGATACACGGTGATTTTCCCAGAAATTTCTAGGCTACTCAAGAGGGTTGCACAAGTCACAAACGGTATTCAAATCTACCTTCATCTAGATATTTCGGCAAGAGCTTCATCATGGAATTGGGTTTCCTATCCCCCCGAATGTGACTATGTGTGTGAAAGTGTGCTTGAGTTAAACTACACATCAGATCGGTTTCCCCTTTAATCCAAGCTAGACTCCCGGGTCTAAGGATAAAATCCGCTTGGGCCGAGAGGTTCATCGTCATGGAAAAGACTTCTTCTTCCCTAATGTAGTCGTTGTGGTGTTATCATCCGAGTAGTACTGTAGTGAACTGTCTTCCGTTGATTGTGCTTCCATGAATGGTTGGAGATGAGCCAATTCTCCAGAGCTGGTCTTCGTCTTGATGCATTGCCGAGTGTTGGTGTCAATGAAGCAGCTCGGTCCGTGGAAGCCAAAAGAAACCGTAAAGTCAAGGGTGGCCTTGGCTAAACAATTTAATCCATAACCCTCAAGATGAAGAGATGATGGCATGGAATACATATTAATCCTGGTTTGGCTCTGATATTCGTCTGTGGTGCGTGAGCTTCCCTGGTTGGGGCAGAGACGGTGCTTTGTGCTCATGTTGTGCTCCGTAGATGTACCTGTCTGAAGATGTAGGACTGGACGCAACTTGTAGCGTGCGCCTGGCGTGGTGATCGCGGGATCACCAGGTTCCTGTTTGGGTGTGTAACGTCTTTCTCCCTATTAGGACGATTGTGTCGATCGAGGACCATCGTTTAGTGCGGAGAAAATGTGTCATCCTATTTTTGGCAAATGGGCAGCCTGTCACATTTTGAGTCTCGAGTGCTTGCGCACTGGAGGCCAGCGCATGTGAAGGCGCGGCAAAATAAACTCGTACAATGCTTCCATTTTAAGGCAAATGAAAGGGCCCTTTCCTCTTTAGAAAGTGAGTTTTTCAAATTACTTTCAACGCGGGGAGAGAAGCGCAGGTACCCGTGAGATGCATGGATGCCTACCATTTTTAGCAAATGGCCAGTTGTGGCGTTTAAATCAATCCGGACCTAGATCCATCATGATTTTTGCAGCGCGTCACCCTTTGCCATCATTCTCGACGAGTCGAATCTGAGTTGGCGGCCATTTTTAAGGCAAATGACCAGCCTTTCATTATAAGGCAAATGAGAGCCCTAGACCCTTTAGCACTTTCGTGTTTGAGCTAATTTAGGCGCTAAAGGGTATGAGTATAGGTTATAAATACGAGTACAGAGTATTCATACATGTGTTAGCTACTTGTTTGTTCTCCAAATCCGAGATTTAATGATGTGAATGCTTGGTGGGTTACTAGCCGATAAATAGTTAACGTCGCAGGGATAAGCGAAGGAGATTTCGAGCATTAGGCTTACAGTATTAATAAGGATATTCTTTGATTTTCTTCATTCTTCATTCTGAATATGTTTTTGTCATCGTAAATTGGACCAAGCTGATACACACCAGGTTGAATGTTTTCATCATTATATATTTTGCAGAACAGCATCTCCTGATATTTTTACCCCATAACTTGAATCGAAAATGGTGTTATAACAAATTTCTTCTGAAACATCGTCATCAAAATAAGTTAAAATATATTGTATGTATTATATAGTAATTGTTTTTAAAAAAAGTATTAAGTATTTTTTTGAAACATTTGGAAGTAAGGGTGTAAATGAGTTGAACCGTTCGTGAATAAATTTCGAGAAACTCGATCAAAACTCGAAATCGAGTTCGGATTGTGTGAAGAGTCGAGTACGAGCTTATAAATTTTATCTCGATAGGATCGACGAATTTATCGAGCCAATGTGTATAGTAAAACATATTATTAATATTAAGGGATTTTTAGGAATAAAACAAGTTTAGCCCTAATCAAATCTAAATTTAGTTTCAGTCCTTTATATTAATGTGTTTTAGTTTTTTAGATTGGTTGTTACTATATTTTTATTAAAATTTATTAAGTTAATTTTGTTTGGAATTGAACATTTTTGAGTTTAAAGAACTCCCTTAACTCGAGTTGGAGATCGAATTCAAAAAACTTGTGAGTCGGTCTCGACCTCATAAAAAAATTAATGGGTTGAGTTTTAGCTCAATTTTTTTATGTTCGAAAGAGTTCGAGCTCGCAAAATATTTAAGTAGTCGAGTTTGACCACACCCTTGTTCGGTCTCAATTCGACTCATTTACATCGCTATTTGAAAGTTGGAATCAGGATTAGAGAGACATATAATTGGTAATTTTTAACTGCCTTACTAGTTACTGCCATGCATAATCTATACTATACTTTAAAAGACAATGATTTAGAATTTTGTGAGAGTTTTGAATTATTTTTAAAATTACTAGAAATTGACACATCAGCCTGCTCATTAGAATTGTTTTTGTTTTTTCTCCCACCTTTTACCGTCCTCCTCTCCTTCAAGTCTGATTGATTATTCCATCCGTTTCATCCGTTTCAACTCTGATTGATTGGTTATTCTCTTATCTCATTTGTTTCATCTAATTCCTGCAGAATCATATTTGCCGTGGCAAAACTGCCATAACCGACGTATGAAACGGACGAGGCTGCCTACGGCGGCGATAAGGCAGGCTTCTTCTGCGATGAACCAGCCCAGGCGGCGATGAGAGGGATTCGGAGCCGATGCACGGAGATCGATGAGCCTGAGCTATACCGGAGGTACATTTCCGCGGTGTGAGGAAGAGGCCCTGGGGACGCTACGCTGCCGAGATCAGAGATCCCGGCAAGAAGAGCCGCTGGCTCGGGACCTTTGATACCGCTGAGGAGGCCAAAAGCACGGAGATCGATGAGCCGATGCACGGAGATTGATAAGCGTGGAATCGATGTTTGGAATGGATTTTCTATGGAGTCTTTGCAGTATGTTTGTAAGACCTTCAAGTTAGAACTGCCTTGTGCTGCAATGATTTGGTAAGTAATGTTTCCACTTTCCACTTGTGGCCATTTTTTCAAGACTATATGCATATAAATCTTTACACAAACTAATCTTTCTACAGTCTGGAATATTGGGCTTTTGAGATTCTTGTGTTATTAGCAGGGTGGTAAGTTGAAATGATCAACATATTTCAAGCATATGAAACTCTTAAAATTAAAACAGTTTTCATGGTATATCATTTCTGTGAGAGATGATCTGAAGTTTGTATATCATTTCTGAATTCCACAGTGTAAATACAGAAGCAATTGCCTATATGATCAGCAGAACAACTGATGCATTGATTCTTTACTCTTGGGAAGATTCTCAGTTTTTGACGCTGCCAGGAAGGAGGCGGTGGGGTGGATGCTGAAGTTGGTCTCACATTACGGTTTTACCCCTGCTACTGATGTGCTGGCTGTGGGTTATTATGATAGATTTGTTGCGAGTTTGCGTTTGTTGAATGATAAGCCTTGGAAGAGCCAGTTTGCTGCTGTTTCCTGCTTTTTTATTGCTGCCAAGATGGAGGAGATCCAAGTGCTCCTTCTTATAGACCTCCAAGTATGCTGATTGTTGAAATTTACAAGTTTTTTTTGTTTTCAGTTTTGTTGATGTGATAATGGATATGAATGTGGGAATTAATTTGATTTTCTGCCATTTTTGTTTGGTTCTTGATTTGGATTGGCCGTGTCTGTGTTTGTGATTGTGGTAGGTTTTCAGTTTTGAGATTTATCTTTGAGCCTGGAACTGTTCAGAGGACTGAACTGTTGGTGATGTCTATTCTTAATTGGAAGATGATGCTAGCCACGCCTCTTTCATTCGTTGATCATGTCGTGAGGAGATTTGGGTACTTTCTGATAAGCTTGAAAAAGAGGTTGAGGATGTAAACAGGGACATAGAAGCTTACGAATCATGTCTGAAACAATTGGAAGGGGATGCGAAAAACGCTCTCGGTGAGGCTGATTTTCTTAAGGAGAAACTTAAGGTTCATATTTCACCTTGCTGCCTCAAGTCTGGTTTTAAAGTCTGGTCAAAGGAGTACATAATTTACTATTAATTTACTCAATTTTCATATAGAGGAAGAAGAAAGAAAGCTTGAAGCAGCCATTAATGAGACGGAAAAACAATGTGCAGAAGTTAATTCTCAATTGAAGGAACTGGATATGAAGTCTGGTCGCTTCAAGGAATTGGAGGAAAGGTGAGTCAGTGAATTGAGTATGCTTTTGCGTTTGACTTAAATGCAGAATTATGTTAGATCTATAAAAAAAAAAGAAGCTTTTCATAGTCTCAAAATATCTCCTTTTGACAGGTATTGGCAGGAATTGAACAATTTTCAGTTTAAATTAATATCATATCAGGTTCGTTACCATTACTGAACATTATGTGAAGTTCCTACTTTTCTTCTTCACACATGTTGCTTTAATGTATACTAGATTCTGACTGCAAACAGGAAGAAATGGATGCAATTCTGGAAAAGATTGAAGTTTCGCAAGCTCATATAGAGTTGTTGAAGCGTTCCAATGTTCTCAATGACGCCTTTCCTATCGGCCACGATGGAGAATTTGGAACAATCAATAATTTCCGACTGGGAAGGCTTCCTAGAGTCCCGGTATGTGAGTCACGAAATATCTTTGTTTTCTGGTATAAAGAAGCATATTTTTACCATAAGATTTGAATCCACAAATCTTTAGATTGCAATATGCAAAGCCCACCACATTACCAATCATTAATCCTCTACCCCGGCTGTATATTTTCCAATTCTTGCCCATTTGAATGCAAAGTTCCTTTTTTTAATGATCATTTAGGTTGAGTGGGATGAAATCAATGCTGCTTGGGGTCAAGCTTGCCTGCTCCATCATGAATGCTGATTTATCGATGATGTTTTGTTTAAGTAGTCATTAATGTACTTAATGTGTGTGTATAGATGCTCGATTGGTTCATTATCTACCATCTGTGATTGCAACTACTGTGATACTGTATGCTGTGGATGATTTTGAACCCCATAAGCTTATGGAATATCAGATTCAATTGATGGATGCTCTTAAAGTCAATAAGGTTGTTTTCATTAGTCTTAAAGTTCTGTGTTTTAATGAAGTATTCTTGCTGTGTTTTAACGAAGTTTCTGAGATAAATGACTGCTTTTGGCCGGAGTTTCATTTTCTGTTTGTAATCATGTTTTTTGAATTCAGGTTTTGGCTTTTTTGATTGCGGTGCTGCTGCTGAACCAGGTGGTTGTGATTGCCTCGGGTTATAATTGTGTGGCTATGTGTTTGGCTAAACCCAAATTGGAGAGCTTTGTGGAGAATGATTTGAAGCCGAGTGATGGGGAGACTGTTAGTGGAGTTGGGCATTCGCTTCTATCGGTTTCTCTTTCCATGGCATTGTGTTGTATCCTGCTTCTCTTTAAATATTGAGTTTTGTACTTGTGAGTTTTGTGTTGTTTGCTTTGACTTGAGACGATGGTAGATATTCAGAGGGTTTTTCGATCAGGAGCTGGCCATCCTCAGCCTCGGGTAATGATAACTTTGAATGTCGAATTCTTTTGGACAGATTATGGCATTACTGCATTTTAACTGAGATTCAAATTATTTCCCCCCTCTGATATATTGGTGAAAATGATGCCAGATACTGTGCCTGCATGGATCTCCTGACGGGCCGGGACAGTATGTTTCTTTGCTTCTTTTGACAGCTTCAACAAGGCTTATTTCCTTGGTTTCTGCATTGATCATTTTTTTAAAATTTTTTTACTTTTGCAGATATGTTGCCATAATGATTGCTATTTTCTCTGCTCAAAGATCAATGGTTAGTATTAGTTTTATGAGCTCAGGTTTCTAATGGCGTCAGTCTCTAACGGCATCTTCATGCTTCGAGTGCTTTGGCAAGCACAACGGCCTCGGCGTACACATTACCGGGATGCCGAGGAATGCAGGTTGCTGAATCGACAGCCCCAAACATCAGGACTGCACTGCCCCAAACTTCAGGACTGCAGCTGCTCAATCGACAGTAAACCAGCCTGTGGATTTATGGAACGTTACAGTGTTGTTTGCATGTATAAAGAAGACAACTCAGAGGTTACACATGATCTTAGTCTTGATCCTGGAGTTGTCGAAAAGGTTTGGCGTTTATATCTTTTAAAACTTGAGTCATGTCCTATGGTTTTTACTTGAAGCCTGTTGTGAAGAAGGGTGGCATATGAACTGGTGTGGCTATTTTCTGCAGTGGTGATGACAAGTCTTTCAATTTCGGTTTGCGTCTATGGATATTCTGCTATGAGTTGCTACTTTGAGTAAGTTCATAGTCATTTGGTTTGTGTTTGAGGATTTTAGTATTTTGAATTTCATATTTTGCTTACGTAATTATTTTCTATTGTATTCTTTCTTACTTGCAATGATCTTTCACCTACGATTTTATACTTCTGAGGGCACTATGCTTATCTCTATCTGCGATGCACATCACATGAACCCTGAGTTGTGAGACTCTCATTCTTCCACCACATAATCTGGTTGTTATTTATTACACTTTGACATTTATGAAGTATCTTATGAATGATTACTTCCCTGGCTTTCTTGGAATTGCTCAATAACACGAAACAGGTGCAAAGCCCCATGCGTTTGGCTCAAAATGTAAACCTCTCTTTCTTTCATGTTATCAACAAGTGAAAGTTTAACCGCTGATCCCTACAAGCTTAACCGCCAAAGTGAAAGCATTTTAGCGGATTCCCTACAATTTTGAAAAGTTAATAAAATTTTGACGAATACAAGGTGAACGTATACATATTATATTTGACGAATACAAGGTGAATTTTTCAAAATCTTATAAAATTTACCAGGTTGGTCAACATCATAACGTTCCATAAAATAAAAAGTCCACTTAATTAATGATCGTCACAAATTCTTTATTTAAAACATGCACCGTAACGTTCTCTGAAATAAAAATTGCACTTAATCATTCTCATGGATTCTTTATTGTTTTTATAACGGTAATTAATGCACTCTTTCTTTTTTAGAACATGCCGTATGAAATTATAAATCGTCTAGGAAAATATGATATATACTTTCGCCCAAAACAACCACCATCATAATCATCCCCTTTAAACATCTACCAATTTTGAATTCATATTTCTTCTTAAACAAGCTATTAAGATTTGCCTTTTCCACCACATATATGTCTGATTTATATGATTGATTATTTTTGATGAATCATGCAGCATGTCTCAAACCTACTCCTATGTCGGACAACTATCAATGAAAAGGAATGCATCCCAAAGTCCGTTTTCACTCATGGACAACTATACGTTGTTGTCTCTAGAGTTAAAATTAGAAAGGGGTTGAAAATTTTGATTTGTGACAAAAATGATAAATTGATCCATAGTACCGTTAATGCAGTTTATAAGGAAGTATTTCAGAAGTTGGGATAATAAGGTTATGTAATTACTTAGTTTCTTAGATCTTTTAAAACGTAATAATACTTTAACAACCAATTCTTTTTACCAAAAAGTTATTGCATTATATTACTTTCACAAAAAAATAAATGATCAAGATTACTTAATTTACATTATATTGTTTTTTACTAATTTATAGTATTTTAAAATTAAATCCCCGTGCATCGGCACGGGATATTATTTTATACTAGTAAGGTTATAAAACACGAATTAGGATACCTTTTTATTAATGGTTGGGCCTAATTGCCCAAAATGCCCATTCTGAGTTGGGTATATTTTAATTTTTATTGGTTTTTGTACTCCGTCTACCTCTTTTAAATTTTCGCCGCGTTCAGAGCTCTTTTGGCGAGGGTTAGCATCGGCGTCCTTCCACTGTTCCGACAAAGCTCCAAAGGTTCTTTCTTTTTCACTTGGTACCGCCATCTCTTTGTTTCATCTTTCAATTGTTCAAAACAATGGTTGTGCTGGTAAATTTCTGCTGAATTTTGTTTTATGATGGTCCTTATTTTGCTGCTTGGTTCTTGAAGATACAATGGCTGTTGCTGCCAGCTCAGATTTTTCTTCGGAAATGGAGGTGGATGCGTTTAGGCACATATTCCCGTTGCTTTACCATGAGCGCTTTCTTCTAAAGTCTGTAAGACCTGATGGCAGGGCCCTTGGTGAGGCTAGAGATACATCTATAGCCCTAGGTATGTATCCAGCTTTCACTTATTTGAAGATATTTGTGTCTTTTGGGGTTCTTATCAGGGCTTGCCTAATTTTAAATACAGGAGCTGTTACCTCAGCTAATGGGTCGGCATTAACTAAGATTGGCAATACGGTGAGTTTGATTTGCATCTCATTGCAAATGCTTTATTTCCGTTCTTGTATGACTGATGTATGTGTATTCGATGATGCAAAGACCATGCTTGCTGCTGTAAAGTTGGAGGTCATGACACCCACATCAGAATCTCCTGACGAGGGCTGCATAGGTTTTCTTCTAGCTACGCATCACTAAGAGTCTTTTTGTATGTATCAATTTAATTGAGATGTTGAACATGTTAAATCTCTATGCAGCTGTGGAATTCTATATGCCCCCAATTTGTTCTCCTACTATTCGGCCTGGTAGACCAGCTGAGGCTGCTCCTGTTATTGCAAAGCAATTATCTGATGTTATGACGAGGCAAGAGATGGAATTTTTTTCTAATTTGTCTGAAATGATTAAGCTTAAAGTAAACAATACAGTCTAAACATGTTCATTGCAGAACATTATGGGCCTGTTCTCATGAGCTTATTTCTTGGTGAACTTAACTGATCCACTGATAAGCTCAAGAGAGCAGGACCTGCATGGTAATGTTGGGAATCTGTTTATATTTTTCGCCTGCTGCATATGCAGCCCTTAAAACCAGTCTACTCTTCTTCCTCTCTGTATTTATGTTATGCTCTTTTGTAACTGGTTCATTGAACTTTGTACAGTTCTGGCATGATTGATTTGAAAGATTTATCCTTGGTTAGTGGGAAGGCAGCTTGGATGGCCTACTTGGTAATTAATTTGAACTTCTCCCCATCTCCCTTTTTCTAACTAGGTCAATTTGGAACTGTTTATCAATTACGTGCCCTTTACCTCTCCATTCTGCTGGTGATGTTTTTTTGTTTTTCCTTTTTTCGTTGACTGCTTACTTGTGCTCACGCGATGGCACAGGATATATACTGTTTAGATGCTGATGGGTCCTTATTTGATGCTGCATTACTCTCTGCTGTTGCTGCCTTTTCACACTGTGAGATAGCAACCATCTTTTGTACATTGATATATATTTTTCAGTTGGCTTTTCATAATTTAACCCTTTTCAGCTGCCCCTTGTTTTTAGTTAAACATGCATTTTATAAATATGTAGAGGTTCCACTCTTGCAGTACAAATCCCTGTGGTATCCTTGAGTGGTGAAGGAAGAATAGTACTTTTTTCTGAGGACAATGGTGGAGAGAAATCGGAAAAGGAACCTGTCAATAAAGAAAAGAGAAAGCTGAAATTGTGTACTCTACCATTCTCTTTAACATGTGTACTTCATAAGAAACACATTCTGGCAGACCCTACAGCCGAGGAAGAATCTATTATGGAGACACGTTTAACAGTAGTTTTGGATTCGTCTGGTTTACTGGTGTCTCTTAACAAGCCTGGTGGATCGGTTCTTGCCTACCCATCAGTTATACAGGTTAGTTTTCATGTTCAGATCTGTTTGAATAATGTAGCTGTCAGTTCTCTTATGCAACAAAGTATAACAGTTTGCTATCACAATACTGTTCCTCACTATGTCATTCATGGTTTCATGTAATGCCACTTGCTGTTTAGAGATCCTCTCACATTGAGATGGGAGGCGGTGCATTATACACTTGATTATTATGTTAGCTGAACTTTCTAGTTATTCTCTCTTATTAGCACAATTATCATCCCTACCAGGCTACCATACTGAAACTTAGCTTGACAAGTGTGTTAAGTAGTACTTTCAGTAGCTCTGTGCCTCTGTCTAATATATTACTTGTAAATTTTAGTTTGACTGCTATCAGTTGCAGAGTATGATATAATTTATGTACTCAACAGCTGTTGACAGGAATTATGTGATTGCAGGATTGTGTAGCTTTAACGCGACAGAGAGTGAAAGAAGTTCAGGCAATTTTGGATGAAGCAGTTTCTGATATGGAAGTGGACTAATGTCCCCCAAACATGGTTGATATTTTGGTTCTACATTGCTGCAAGCCTGAATAATTCCCCCTTTTTCTGGCTGCATGAGTTAGATTCATCGCTTACTACTTCAATTTTAAGGGCATAACTGAATATGACTTTAAGGTTGTAGGTTAATTTGGTCAATGATGCTTGGAGTGATTAGCTTCATGTGTCGAGTTGATGATAGGATCATGTGCAACATCATTTTTCACTCAGTAAATTCATATTCAGACTGAATGCCTACTAGGTTTGTTAGTATATTAATATATCATTTGCCGTGTCAAGATGCATGTTTCGTTAGTATATTAAATCCTCAAGTGATCAAATTTTCACATTTTCTGAACCCTAAAAACCCTTTTCCTCCTATTTTTGGCTTAAAAGTTTTTTTAAAATTGCGTTTCTGAGACATGCATTTACATTATTTGTTTCTGTGATGAGCACGGGCCACTTGGATTCATGTGAAGTTTGTCTCAGCAGTTAACACTTACCTGATATAGAATAGCTATTAGCTTCTGACATTGATAGCTGTTTGTGAATTCCCTTTGGACTTGAAGGTATTTAGCTATAGAACCAAAAAGTTTCAATATTTATCTGCTTGCTTTATCATCTGTGAGAGCTCTTGGCTCTGATTATTAACTTTGATTATCTGAACAATGGAAATTGAAACAACTGATGGGAGGAAAACTGGAAAAGATTACCTTTTGAACAAAGTTAGAATTACGAATATAATGGATTTTGTCAAGGATGCAGTTCATCATATGATTGTTGCGGACTATTTTTTTGTATTTGCATTGGGAATGAAGTTCTTAAAATGGCCTGCTGTCTGGGCTTGATTTCCCTGTCTGGCATGCATCCCAGTAGTGTGATGAGGAAGATGAAGTGGGGAGTGAGTATATACTGTGTTGTAGTGTTTTGGGTTCGTGGTCATGCAGGGAAACACGTGTAATAAAACGTACGAGTGTGTGAGTATGTGTGTTTTGAGGTTGAGAGGTGGTAGGGGAGATGTTATTTTAGGTGGTAGGGGGGAGATGGTATTTGATGAGTATGTGTGCTCAAGGGTAATCTTAAAGTCATGGTTTCTTAAAATGGCTTCTTAAATAGCCTTTGATTCTTGAAGAATGGCTTCTTTGGTTTCTTCACCATTCACCACCAATTTCTCAGAAACAGTACTTTCTCCACAAGAAATCTCACCCCTCCAATTCAAAATCCTCCCAGAAGTTGAAATGTAATGCCATTGTTGGCAATGGCCTCTTCACTCAGACCTCCCCTGAGGTCAGGGGGATTGTGCCTGATAGAAGAAATGGCCTCCCCACTGTAAAAATTGTGTATGTGGGGTTAGAAGCCCAGTACCAGTCATCCCTAACCGCTGCTGTCCAGTCACTCAACCAGAGTGCCAAGTTTGCATCTTTTGAGGTTGTCGGCTACCTAGTAGTGGGTTCGAAGCCTTCGGCAAGGACCTGGAGGATTCAAATGTGTTCATCGGGTCTTTGATCTTTGTGGAGGAATTGGCTCTCAAGGTGAAGTCTGCTGTGGAGAAGGAGAGGGACAGGCTCGATGCAGTTCTTGTGTTTCCATCAATGCCTGGGGTGATGAGGCTCAACAAGCTGGGGTCTTTCAGCATGTCGCAGCTCGGCCAATTGAAGAGCCCCTTTTTCCAGCTCTCTAAGAAGAAGAAGTCATCTGCAAGCTTTGCTGATAGCATTCTGAAGCTCATGAGGACTCTCCCCAAGGCTCTCAAGTACCTGCGTTGTAACAAGGCTCAGGATGTAGGCTGTATATACTTAGTTTGCAGTTTTGGTTAGGAGGCTCTCCTTATAATCTGGTCAATTTCTTGAAGATGATTTCGGGATGCTATGTTCCTGCTCTGAAAGGGGTGACAATCGAGTATTCTGATCCTTGTATTGACACTGGCTCCTTGCATCCTATGGCTCCTTGCATGTATGATGATGTTAAGGAGTACTTAAACTGGTAGCTACTAAGAGGGATGCCACTGAGAAGCTCAAGGATCCGACTGTTGGGTTGGTTTTGCAGAGGAGCCACTGTGTGGCTGTGATCATGGAGCTTGAAGCCAGAGGGGCTAAGGTTATCCCTTTTTGCTGGTGGACTTGACTTCTCGGGCCCTGCTGAGAAGTTCTTCATTGATCCTATATCAAAGAAGCCTTTCATAGACTCAGCCATTTCGTTGACTGGCTTTGCTCTTGTTGGAGGACCTGCAAGGCAGGATCATCCAAGGGCTATTGAGGCATTGATGCAGCTCGACGTGCCTTATCTCGCTGCTGTACCTTTGGTGTTCCAGACTACTGAGGAATGGCTGAAGAGCACTTTAGGACGGCACCCTATTCAGGTGGCGTTGCAGGTTGCACTTCCAGAGCTTGATGGTGGCATGGAGCCTATTGTGTTTCCTGGAGGGATCAACGAACAGGCAAGTCATTTTCTCAGTATACGAAGGATGTGATGTTTGATTCTTGTATGCTTTGTTTGATATATTGGAAATGATGTCAAATGTCAAAATACCAACTTTTATAGATAGTGTTATTCTATGAATGCAGGGAAATCACATGCTCTTCATAAGATGGAACAATTGTGTATCAGAGCGATTAGATGGGGACAACTGAAGAAGAAATCCAAGGTATTTGAACTAATCATATCTTGTTACAATACTGCCATATTTTAATACTGTTTCCTCTGATTTGTTGATGGCTTCATGTAGATTTATCATTCATTTGTGGTTCTTAAATGTGAATGATTCAGTAATATTTGTACAGTTCACTTAATTTGGATCTTACATTTCTGTAGACTTAGTAAGCAATGATAGGCCGCTGCTAGCCTCTGCTACAAATAGTTAGTGTAGTAACTTAGTTATTTCCTAGTTACTGCAATAACTTCTTGTTGTTGATCAACTGAGTTTACAGTAGTAGAAAAGTTAGACTAACTTGAGTTACAAAAAACCATTTCTGCAGACAGAAAAGAAACTGGCCATCACTGTTTTCAGTTTTCCTCCAGACAAAGGCAATGTCGGAACTGCTGCATACCTTTAATGTCTTTTCCTCCACTTATTCTGTGCTAAAAGAACTTCAACGAGATGGATACAATGTTGAGGGTCTTCCTGATGCCTTGATTGAGGATGTTATTCATGATAAGGAGGAACAATTCAGCAGCCCGAATCTGAACATTGCTTACAAGATGAATGTGAGGGAGTACATGGAGCTAACACCTTATGCCACGGCCCTTGAAGAGAACTGGGGAAAGTCTCCTGGAAACTTAAACTCAGATGGTGAAAACCTTCTGGTTTATGGAAAGCAATATGGAAATGTGCTCACTGGAGTCCAACCCACATTTGGCTACGAAGGAGAAATCAGCAACCATGGATTTGCAGCTTACTATTCCTTCGTAGAGAAAATATTCCAAGCTGATGCAGAGCTTCATTTGGTACTCATGGCTCTCTCGAGTTCATGCCTGGAAAACAAGTGGGAATGAGCGATGCCTGCTTTCCAGATAGTCTCATTGGAAACATCCCGAATGTGTACTACTATGCAGCAAACAATCCATCTGAAGCCACATTTGCCAAACGTCGAAGCTATGCTAACACCATCAGCTACCTGACTCCTCCAGCAGAGAATGCAGAGCTTTCCAAGGGGTTAAAGCAATTCAGTGAGCTCATTGCCTCCAACCGATCTCTTCAAGACACTGGTCGTGGAGCTCCGATTGTAAGCTCTATTATCAGCACAACTTTGCAATGCAATCTTAACAAGGATGTTGACCTTCCTGATGAAGGAGCAGAACTATCTACCAAAGAGAGGGACCTGGTGGTGGGGAAGGTGTATTCCAAGGTTATGGAGATTGAATCTCGCCTTCTACCATGTGGGCTCCATGTTATCTGTGAGCCTCCTTCTGCACTTGAGGCTGTTGCCACTCTAGTCAACATTGCTGCATTGGACCGCCCTGAAGAGGAAATCTCTTCACTTCCATCTATATTAGCTGAGACAGTTGGTTGAGAGATCGAGGATATCTGCAGAGGAAGTGACAAGGGAGTTTTACGTGATGTTGCGCTGCTGAAGCAGATCACTGATGCATCTCATGGAGAGCTGATGAATTTGTTGCGAAATCCACAAAAAACAGTAAGGGCCAGGTTGTGGATCTTGGTGGAAAGCTCACCACAATCCTTGGTTTTGGCATCAATGAGCGATGGATTAATTATCTGTCGTGCACCAAATTCTACATAGCAGACAGGGAAAAGCTTAGAGTCTTATTCAAGTTCTTGGGAGATTGCTAGAAGCCAGTTTTGGCTGATAATGAGCTTGGAAGTCTGAAGCAGGCTCTAGAGGGAAAATTCAATCAGAACCCCAGAAGTTCTTCCAACTGGAAAGAACATTCATCCTTTGGATCCACAATCCATCCCAACCACAGCAATAATGCAAAGTGCTAAAGTTGTCGAGATGCTGCTCAATTGGAGTTATCCGTTTCGACTGCTGCTTTCTGTAGAGCTCCCGAAATTCCCACCTCTTCTGCTTCAGAAAACCGAAATGTTCTATGAAATGTAGAGAGGCAGTGGAGTTTTTTTGGATGCCAACATCTTTAGGGTTTAAGAAAAGTTATATAAAGTTTAAAAATCCTAATTTAGGATTAATTTTTAATAATTAATTCAACTATAAATGCACTTTTGATGCCCAATTTTTGTTCGCACTATATATATTAGCTGGATAACATGCAATATTTTTGTATGCAATTTAGAGAAAATTTAATTTTAAATCAGTCAAGTTTGGTGAAAATATAAATTAATGATTGAAAATACAGTTTACTTCAATTTAGTGTAGTTCATTTCAGTTAATTGTTATTCAACTCAATACTTGAGTTTGCCATTAATTCAATCATGCTCTGTTCAATTCAATTCAGTTCAACTTAGTTAGCAATAATATAAAATCGAAAAATATTTCGTAAGCGCGTTATAAATTATGCAACTTTTTCAACATGTGATACGATAATTGAAATGTAAAATATTATATGTTTTAAGCTAGATTCAGTTTATTAAATCATTTGATAAAATATAACTTCATCAGTTATATCTGTACATTGAATTTTTTTCCTTCAATTCAGTTCAGTTCAGTTCAATATGAATCAGTTCAACTCAGTTTAACAAGTCATATGTTTTAAAATACACAATATTATTTTAAAAAAGGTAAAAATAGAAAACTAAGACGTTAGACTCTGGCCGTGTGTGGATTGATTTAGGATTTGGATTTTGGAATTTGAAATCCAAAAATAGTCAAATGCTTGTGTGGCATGGGTGGATTTGAAAGCCGGATTTCAGCCCAAATTTTCCAACATTATTAAATATTGGATAAATGGAAAATAAATATTATTTTGATTAAAGTCAACTAAATTAATGCATTCAATATTGATATATAGCAAAATATAAAAAGTCAACTACATTAATGCATCAAATTTTAATATGTATCAAAAGTAACGTATGTCATGCATATTACAAAAACAAATATATAAAAATATAAAAATTCAACTAAATTCAACTAAATTAATGCATTCGATATTGATATATAGCAAAATATAAAAATTCAACTACATTAATGCATTAAATATTAATATTTATCAAATTATATAAAGTAACGTATGTCATGCGTATTACAAAACAAATATATAAAAATATAAAAATTCAACTAAATTAATGCATTCAATATTCATATATAGCAAAATATAAAAATTCAACTACATTAATGCATTAGATATTAATATGTATCAAATTATAAAAAGTCAACTAAATTAATTTGTTCAATATTGATATATATCACAAAATAAAAGGTCAACTATATTAATTCATTCAATATTGATTTTTCTTTTTATTTAAATAATTCAATTCAAAATCCAAATCTATACCAAACAAGGATTTGAAAACTCAAAATTCAGATTTCAAATCCAGTATTCTCAAAATTCTAAAACCAAATCCAAATCTTCCAAATTCTCCCATCCACACACTGAAGTCTTTTCAATTAGTTTTTCCCTTTATATTGAATTGTTCATCACCAAACACATATTCTCGGCGTTGTTGGGATGCCGATTGGACGCCAAATCTCATCAAAATTTTACCATATTTAAACTTGGCACGACGGTGACATCCGGTGGCCTGTAAACTCCTTCAACTTGGCAACTCTATTCAAGGATTTTCTTAAACAAAATTCTAATCTTTGAAATCCCTAAATCAAAATTCAAATTTTTCAAAATCCAACTCTTCTAAATATGCTTTAGTTGTCATGCTCACATAACTGGTGCATATAAGCATGCTGAAGTTTGAAAACTGACATTGGTAAATAAATAATGAAGCCTAACTAGAACAGAAATTATTTATATAAATCAATTCTAAAGAAACATGTTTTATTAAAGTATCTGGTTACACCAGTGTTCAACAATCACTGAAAAACCCACTTAAAATAAGGTAAATACACACAAAATGTAAAAACTAAAAGAAATATTTGTTACTGGCACAATATAAAAACATGATTTCACTATTATCATCATCTCATTGTTGAGAAAATGAAGTTAAATCAACATTACCCGTGTCGTGTTATCATGTTCTTTAGAAGTCACTTGTATCCTCATCTTCTTCCTTAGTAGTTGTACTATTTTCATACCAATCAAGTACTACATTTGCATTTGGTCCTCGGGTTGGTTCAATCCAAGAGCAAAATGGTTGAAGCGCCGTGTCATTAAAATCTTCCCTATGAAAATCTTTGGAAAAAGTTTGATACGAATTCTCTTTCACACAAAAGAAAACTCCATATCTTTCCCCATACAATAGAGGAAAATATATCTTATTTCTCATATGCTCATTCACGGCTTTTATTGCAAAAGATGTTGTTTCGCTCAAGAAGAACATATATTCTCCTAAATCTTTCACTTGTTGCCACTTTGGGGTGGATTCAGATTTATCCAATCGAAAAATTGAAACAGTACTTCCCATTTGAGTAACATCAACAAATACAAGCTCACCATGAAAATCCAAAAGGTAGTTTTCCTTCATGGTAGATGGTAATCCTAGAGGATCTATTACATCCCACTCAAAATGTTTAGGATCGAAAATAAGCACTTTTCTAGGTTTTTTAAATAGATAATAAAATTTTCCTTTGAGATAAATTGGGTTGGTATTAGCCGGTAACATGTCTTTGATGTCCTGGGTCCGTATCACCCTCCATTTTTTTTGTCCATGGGAAATAATACACATCTCATACCCTATGGCATATTCCGACATTTTCGTATAATGAAAACAGTACAATCATTTGAGATTGGATCAGAATTGAAAGCAAAACTCTCATAAAAGAATCCTCCTTTGGGTCGATTTGGCAAATTTGGTAATTTGATTTTGGATTTACTAAAAGGATGAAGGAAAAACATTCCACGGTGTCCCTTTGACATAAGCATCCATCCATTTTTAGAATAGCAAATCAAAGAACTTTCTAACTCTTCTATGTTCGTATAATAAATGTGTCCAAAAGGGTGGTAGAAATTGAGTCTAGATCCTTTAATGTTCCTTACCATAAATTGTGACCCAAACACGGTAGAATAGTTTGAGTCTAAAATATTACAAACACATCGACACCATATTGTACAAACTGCATGAAAACGTGTGATATCTTCGAATAGATACAATTTTGATAAAATTAATGTAAGAATATCTTTTGGTAGAGAAGTCCAGTCCGGGACTTCATGTTCGACGTTGAGTAGTGTCATACTGCAGTGCGTGTCTCACGTTGACCTTTATTTACGAATGATGATTATGATATAAATAAGCTATATATAGGTCAAATTTCCCGTTTTCCTCATTTAAAAGGAAAAAAGATAGTAATTATAAATCAATGGATTAGGTTTCCTATTCAGAAAAAAATCTTGTTGTTATCATAATCCAAATTTGATTTGGTTTAACTTTTTAACAAATATATTTTATTTTACACCTTTACTTTTTTATAATTTATTTTTAAAGTAAAAAATCGTGAAAAGAAATTGTGAAAAGCTACATAGTGGACTATCACCAAATCTTTAGGGTGTGTTTGGTTCATTGGAATTTTGCGAAATCTAGACTATCAAAGTCCAAATTCCATGATCTTTGTTTGGTTAGGTGAAACTTTAAAAAAAAAAAAATTAAGTCAAAACCATCCAAGTGGATGGTTGGATTTTTCACGACTCCTCAACCCTTCATAAAAGCAATAAGAAATCGATGATCGGGTTTGGATAAACCCGATAATGCACATAAAACCCTTTTGAGTTATCTGTGACAATTTGAGTGAAGTGCAGAGTGATTCCAGCATGGCCGCACTACTACTCCGCCTCGGTGAGACTACATGTACTACTAAAAAAGGAGATACGTCGTAAGAACACTTAGGTCTAATACCTTAAGGTATCTAAACTACATGACATGTATAATATCCTTAATTTGCAGTATAATTACTCAAAATTTACAGCGTCTATGCATAACATGCATAGACTGAATCCCAAATGGTCTTCCCTCCCGCCAAATACACGGGATATGAGGGACATGACAAACAAATAGGCTAGGATGCTCCACAAATTAGTCAGGACAATTTGC
This sequence comes from Sherardia arvensis, assembly GCA_948330725.1. Lineage (NCBI taxonomy): Eukaryota > Viridiplantae > Streptophyta > Magnoliopsida > Gentianales > Rubiaceae > Sherardia > Sherardia arvensis. The sequence goes on from OX415240.1 coordinate 31,385,528, forward strand.
AAAAAGACCCATTTCAAATCATATCCCTCTGAAAACAGATATATGTAAATTAATGTCAGTACTAGATCAATACTAACACATCCTAGTCTGGTTGGCTAAAAAAATGCAATCTAACGCGATATAAGCAAAAGTTTAACCGGTCTACAAATCTAGTTGCAGTATCGCCAACAGTATGTATCAATACTACTTTGACTCAGATTTCTCCTAAATGTACATACTAGATCATAAGCTAAATAAAAGGACCCGTCAGAAAAATTAAGATTACCATATCACATTCCATCCAATATTTTAGTACAAACATCAAGACACATGCATCTTAAAAAGACTGCAAATAAAGAAAAGATTTAAAAAGTAAAAAAATAGTAAAACGACCTTCTCAAACTAATTGTGTCAGACCTGTCCAAAACCAAGTCCGGCCCGGTCTGACCGACCCGACAGAAAACATGATGATCCGACCCCACCGAAACCGGGCAGACCCAGCCAGAACGATCTGAATGGGCTGCTCTGCTCCTAATCCTGAGCGGAGTGCCATCTCGGCGGTGTGGGGCTCCATCGTCGGAGTGGGGCACCGTCGATCTGTTGCTGGTGTGGGGTTCCGAGGCCCCGTCGCTCATCACCGGTGAGGAACTCTGCTGCTCTTCGCTCAGAACCTGCTCGGCGGCGCCATCACCGGCAGCCACCACGCCAGACTGGATCTGGTTTTTTGGCTACTATTTGTGAGGGGAGAGGAATGGAGGATTAGGTGAAACTTTAAAATCCACCTCAAGTCCAATTTTTGTCTAAACTTACAAAATTTCAAACAAAATCTCACATATTCAATATTATTACTAATTAGTTATGCATAGCCATTTTTATTTATATGTTATTAAAAAATAAGTATCTAATAATCATAGTGTTTAATTTATATTATACAATAAGAAGAAGATTAAACAAAAAATTGAAATTCAATTGTAAATAATAAATTTCAAAATTGGTTTTAATTTATTAAATGTTATTTGAAGAGCCAAACGATTAATTTAGTACATCATCAAGTTAGAGGAAATTTTAAAATTCAATTTCCATTTGAATTCAATATATTTTTTAAAAAAAATCAACCCACGGTCCAATTTTTGCTAAATCGACTCAAACTAATTTCTATTTTTTTGCAGGATTACATGTAAAAATATTGAAATTTTGAATTTTCAAATTACAGAAAATACTTATATAATGTTTAGAATAATCATTATTACATATTAATCATGACGTATAATTTAATAATTTGATTTAAAGCTATTTTGAATAAAATATTACAAACTATTAAATAAATTTCATGAATTTTCTTTTGAACAACCAAATTTAAAATGAAACAAAACTTTTTATAGAGATAATGAGAAATACAACTAATTCAATCATATCAAATTAAAAATAATCAAATTTGAATTTTAATTTAAACGTTTTGAAAATGAATCGGATTCTGCAAAAAAAGAAAACAAAGTAGTGTACATGCTTTTCCCCTTAATGTTAATTATTATGCTATTTTTAACAAGATTTTCTTTCTTGGAACTCATTTTTGTAAGATTGTATGCTTAAAGTTTGGATCGATAGATGGTGGTTGGTTGGAGAGGCTATGAGCCTATGGCTATACCAGGCATTGTGATCAGAGATCACATTTTAAGATTCAAGTTTAAGTATGAAGGCATGTCCCTTGCGAATGTTTGGTAGATGTAAACTATCTAAATTTCGAAAGATAGTGTATATACATCATACATGTACCTTAATTAGTGTTTTATTGGTCCTCTTTGTGTTTTCAAAGATAGCATTTAATAACTAGAAGTCATTTGAGATTTGAACGAGTGTTTTTCATGATTTGTTTTTGAATTTGAACTTGTTTTTTACAGGGATTGCATGATTTGAGATGGAATATGCTTACTAAGTTGTTTCCAAAACCTTTGCTATGCTACGTAACTAGTAAATGTTACGAGTTAGAAAAATTCAAATTACGGTATCGAACACTTATGATTCCTTCACTACTACAAAAAAACCTTTTTACTTCGCCCTTTTTACTCCGATTTAATAAAAATCGAAGTAAAAAATTTTTTTACTTCGATTTTCATGTAAATGGAAGTAATAAAAAACTTTTACTTCCAATTTCATGAAATCGAAGTAATAAGTATACTTTTTACTTCGCACCGAAGTAAATGAATGATGATAACCGTTAGCGGTTTGAGCGTAAATGTAATGAAACCATATATATATCGGACCGTTTTCGACTCTATATCTGCACATGACGCCATATTGTGGTAAGCGAAGAGAAAGTGAGAGAATATCGATTACATTGATGTCATTCCAATAACGGTTTAAGTCTAAATGTACCGATATCGAACATGATATCGAAACGATGTCTGAAAAGTGATGACTTGAAACATCATATTGAATAAAAGACGAAGAGAAGGCGAGAAAGTATCAATTTTGTTGATGTCATTTCGATAACGGTTTGAGTCTAAATGTACCGATATCGAACGTGATATCGAAACGATGTATGATAAATGATGAATTGAAACGTCATATTGAACAAAAAGCGAAGAGAATGCGAGAAAATATCAATTACACTGATGTCATTCCGATAACGAATTGAATTTAAATGTACCGTTATCGAACGTGATATCGATACGATGTCTAATAAGTGATGACTCGAAACGTCGTATTGAATAAAAGCGAAGAGAAGGCGATAAAATATCAATTTCATTTATGTCATTCCGATAACGGTTTGATTTTAAATGTACCGATATTAAAACGATGTCTGATAAATGATAACTTGAAACGTCGTATTGAATAAAATGCGAAGAGAAGGCGAGAAAATATCACTTTCATTGATGTCATTCCGATAACGGTTTAAGTCTCAATGTATCGACATCGAGCGTGATATCGAAACGATGTCTGATAAGTGATGACTTGAAACGTCGTATTGAATAAAAAGCGGAGAGAAGGCGAGAAAATATCAATTTTATTGATGTCATTCCGATAACGGATTGAATTTAAATGTACCGATATCAAACGTGATATCGATACGATGTCTGATAAGTGATGACTCGAATCGTCGTATTGAATTAAAAGCAAAGAGAAAGCGAGAAAATATCAATTTTATTGATGTCATTCTGATAACGGATTGAATTTAAATGTACCGATATCAAACGTGATATCGATACGATGGCTGATAAGTGATGACTCGAATCGTCGTATTGAATTAAAAGCGAAGAGAAGGCTAGAAAATATCAATTTCATTGATGCCATTCCGATAACGGTTTGAGTTATGTACTGATATTGAACGTGATATCGAAACGATGTCTGATAAGTGATGAATCGAAACGTCATATTGAATAAAATGCGAAGAGAATGCAAGAAGATATTAATTTCATTGATGTCATATCAATAACGGCTTGAGTTTAAATGTACCGATATCGAACGTGATATCGAAATGATGTCTGACGAGTGATGACTCGAAACGTCGTATTAAATAAAAAAGAGAAAAGAAGCGAGAAGATATCAATTTCATTGATGTCGTTCCGATAACGGATTGAGTTTAAATGTACCGATATCGAAACAATGTCTGATAAAATCATAGGCGATATCAAACCAAGATCGCTTGCAGTTTTAGGTTACTAGATATCGTATAACCGGAATCGGTTGGGGTCTCGGAGTAGTGGATATGGTTTCTTAGCCAACAAAATGTGGGCTTACTTATGAGTTGATTTTGAGAAATTTTGTTAATCACTTGGGTTGGGTGTTACCCTCTCTTGCCGTGGACTTAATTAATTGAAAATTTTCTTATATTTAGGCTCTGCTTGCTTGGACTTATAAGTAGAGCAGTTCAATTCTGATCAGTTCCATTCAGTTTAATTCAATTCGGTTTACTGCAGTTTAGTACAGTTCATCATAAAACTAATTTGATAAAATTTAGGTAAATTTAAACACACTCGATCTATATTCCAATACCTTAATTTTCATTTCAGTTCAGTTTAACTCATTTCAGTTCAGTTCGATTCGATTCAGTTTAGATCAGTAAGAAATAAGCTCAGGCAAACATGCCCTTAATTTGATTAAATGTAATTTCATACAAGATTAATTAGATTTTGGACTAGAAAATTTGTGAATATATCAATTTCAATATATTTAAAGAGGCATCGGTGAAAAAAAATTGTGAATGTTTTTCTTGAACACTACTAACATTTAATAAAACTCTATAAAAATTAATTAGTATGTTGAATTTACATAATCAAAATTTCTAAATTATCTTTACAAAGTTTAATTTATCAAATCTAACTCTTACCTTGCATGCATACACTAATCAAATAGTAACTATAATTATTTTACATTCTACAGACTATGGCTAAATTGTCTTTAACTAAGTAAAAGTTAACTCTTATGCAGTCTTCAATAAACACTAAAAAATGGAGAGTCTAATTAAATTAAAGGTAAAATCTTACTTGATTATTTTAAACACTAATAACTACCATTAGTTCATTAATTTGTAGTATTTAGATAAATATTTGGAACTAATAAACAAATTAAAGGACAGTAAATTAGAACTAATGAATCAAACTTGAATTAATTATATAGATATATTTACAATATTTCAAAGTAATTATCTTTACTTAAATGATGATTTAAAGTGCCATAATCAGAGTTTAACAAAATAAACACATTAGCTATTCTAATAAAAATGTGAAATAAAAAATGGTCATATCATAATCTTATGCCAGGACATTGTCCCAGCCAAGACTCAATCTACCTAAATTTACCCTTTACTAATTAAATGTTAACTAATACCCGACATTCAAGAGATACTAATAAATTTAGTTTACAATCTAAAAACACTCTAATCAAATATGAAACCTACTACACTCAATAAACTCTAATAATAAGTTAAGTTGACTATACTAAAGACCAAAACTTATTAGACGTTATATAAGCACTAGTAACTAAATTGAGTTTCACAAATATATTGCCGGCCTGTATTAACCATCTATAAAACTAAATATAACTAACCAAAGATTAAATCTTATTTTACTTACTACGACAACTAAATTAATTATAACTAATTAAAAAATCTAACATTATTTGACTTCTTATAAATTAATAAATTTGAGTATAACTAATAAAATGTCAATTGTTACTCGACACTCTATTACACACTAATAACAACTAAACTAACCTTTTAGTTGAGTTTTATACACCTATTCTCCTTATATATATATATATATATATTTAAATTACTTATAATTGTAATTACTATTATTATTAGATTCTAAAACAAGTAAACTTTTGGTTTTAGATTAATAAAACATTTTCTCCTTTTGGTTTATTACACTAAATTTTCTAATAATATAGTACGTGTTATTATAAATGTATTATTAATCATTTTCTAATAATTAAAATTTTAACCTTATCTTACTTTTTATAAATTAATTTAACTAAAAATAGGTTGAGTGTTACTTGACTTTTTATTATTTACACTAATATATAACTAATCATAGCTCAAACTTTTACTTGACATTATTTTATAACTACTCTCTAAATGTTTTTAAGTAACTAATAATTTTAATCACTATTATTATAAAGTATCATTATTACTATTATTATTATCAATATATATTAAAAAATGAGAAATTCTCCTGAAAGTCCAACTTTCCTGACTTTCCATAAGAGTCATTATACGTTTTAACTTATATAGTGTACCTTTTAATTTGAACTGTAAAATTTGTAATTTGAATTTTATTAATGTTTTAATGTAAATTCAAGAATTTTTGCATTAAAACATATTTTACTATATGTTCACTTTGATACTATCAATGTTTTAACACAAAATAGTATCACTTGACCTTAAATATATAGTGGTAGTTCCATAACACTTAGGAAAGTCGGACTTTCTAGAGATTTTGCATTAAAAAATAAGTTTTAAGTTTACATGACAAAAAATATTCAGTATGATGAATTTATTTATTGTACATAAATATCTAATTGTTTGTCATCTAATATAGGATGTACATTTTATTGTAAATATAATATTTCACTAATTAAAACAAGTTAAGAGAACAATTAAACATAGTAATATTTTATTGTTCCCTAATCTTAACCGTTCATATTTCACTAATAAATCTCAACTGTTTATTATAAACCCTAGTTTCTCTTAACATATACCACCGTACATGTGCTCTCTTCCCCAATATCTCAGTCCTTCTGCCTCCTCTAATCCCTTCTGCCTCCACAATGAATGACTTAGGGTTTAAACCCTAAGTTACGACTTCCGCCGGCCGTATCTTCTTAAAAATTATTCCGATGATGACGTTCTTGTGTTCAAAATGATCCTCTCAACGAGACGATTCTAACGCACCAAGAATCAATCAAATACGATATGTGAATCAAAAGGTACGGCCAAATCTTTTTTTCGAAACTATCTTGACAAAATCATCTTCTTCGCCTCACCACACATCATCTCCACCACATTCTTCAATCAATTCCGTCATAAATCGTGTTGGTGATCTCGAATCCCTCCATCAATTGGATTGGGAGTTTGACATGGTATATCAAAGAGATGGAATGGGATGAGGAAAATTGAAGTTTGGATGATGCCACCGCCGCAAGTCTCTTACTCCTACGTGTAGAAATATCAGGTTTTATTCTTAATATCCGTTGATATTCCATATCTTTCAACATATTCAACTCAATATGGTGGCCTTTCAGTTATAAAGTTGTGAATGCTACTTTAATTGGTTAGTAAAATTAATGGAGTTGACATGGAATATGGGTTAAGGGTCATGTAAAGAATGGTACTTCTTGCTTGAATATCTTATAGTGGATTGAATCCTAATTTACATATGTTTGAATATCCTACACGTTTTGTTGTATAATTTAATTCATGAATTGAAGGTTTATTACATGATAATTTAGGTTTTGAACTAAATGCAATCTCTTAGAACTTTTATGTTTTTGAATGAAACTTAAGTTTTGATGTTTATTTTTGTTTCGTATTAGGTTCTTGATTGATTTGGTAACTGAAAGAAGGTCTCACAGCTTCAGGTATGATTAATTAGATTGATTATGAAGCACAAATTCGGAAATCCTATAAGTATGTTGCGTGTTTGCATTAGTTTGGGAAGCTACTTATATATGTTGCTGACCTCTCTTTCTTGTTCTTGTCTTTACGTGAATTTGTCATCGATACTCATCAAAAGGTAAAAGCTAAATTCTAAATAGTTGATCATTGGAAGAGAGTTAAATCAAGACTCTAACATTGTGAAGGGGTTGGCATAATTGATTACAGGTGCAAGAAGTTATACAAGTATGGAAGTGCTAGCTTTGGACATCAATTTTTACTGCGAGTGAGATTTTTTAGTTGGATTGAAACTCTTGAACTTCAACTACAGTTTGATTTTGTTTAGTCACTTGAAATGTAACTTGTGATTTTAGAAACAATTAAAACTTTTAGTATCCTTGAATTGTTCATGTTGTATTATAGAAAGAGTTATTGAATATACATATTTTATTATTCATGATCTTGTTCGAAAATTTTTTTAGACTTGAAATAAAATCGACTCCGGGTTGATTTCTATATGGTTTGGGTTTGGGAATTTACTAAGAATAAAGATCTCGGTTCTCAAATGATATGAAATATTTTAACCGATGTCGCTTTGGTCAGAGATGCGCAACTCGCAGGTCGATAACTGGTCGAAAATATCATCAAATTTCACGAACTGATATCAGTATGGTGAGACATGCTAAATTTGCAAGCCGATAACCGAACGATTATATCATCAAATTTCACGAACTGATATCGGTGTGGTTAGAGATGGTAAATTTGCAAGATGATAACTGATCGAAAATAACACCAAATTTCACAAACCGATGTCGATGTGATCAAAGATGCAAAATATACAAGGCGATACATGTTCGCCAAAATGTACCTGAGAGCAAACCGAATACAAAGGCTATCTGTCAAAGAGAAAACAGTGTTGACCGAGCTGACGACGGTATACTATTCTTTATTCCGACATCGACTTGAAATCTAGGTGTTGAGATCTGTTTGATCGATGTTCGTTTTGATTTCTTGCAGCAGTGACCGAATCGAGATCGACATGATTTTGGCTCAACCTTCTAATAACTAAAATCCAAGCCGAAAGCATACCGCTATCGGTTAAAAATGTTTTCACTTCGCCGAAATAAAAGAAATACTTTCAACTACTCCTCTTTTCACTACGCCACCTTAGCGAAATTAATTGTTCTTGGGAGTAGAAGTAAAAGGTCATTTCTGTAGTAGTGCTTACGTAACTGACAAAGGTTACAAGTCGAAAATCATATCCTAGAAGGTTTCGAGTTCGAAACCTTACACAACGGTTATTTCCACCGTGTAAATCTGGATAGCCGATGCACGGCTGTTCTAGTAACGACGGTTCAGACCGTCGTTGATATCTCAATTTACCGACGTTGGGACTACATTTATGCACTAGTATAGTTAGTCTTTTGGAAGCATGGTCATCATTTATGAGCTTTCAAGCTCATCTTTTGGCCATCCATATGTGATGTAAAACTTTGACCCCATTTGGCAGCAGTTGCTCTCTCTTTCAAAATTAGATTTTGATTGGTCAAACAAGTATTTTATTTGTTTCATGAGAAGGTTTTTCGTTTGACATGTTTGGATGAAAACACTTGTTTTCAAAACGCTCGAAAAACTAGCATTTTATATGTTATTAACTAGATAAATATAAAAAAATATTCTTTGCTTTACCATAAGTAAGGTTCTTTTATCATTCCCTTTGTACGTAACTTTGTATTTGAAACTTTCATATGAAGGTATCACATAGTAGTTAATCTTTTTGTTTGTACATAATAATTCTTTTGATTTGTATTAAAAAATTATCACTTTTATTTTTCAATAATTGCATTAAAATTTTAGAGTACAATTTAACAAATATATATAAATTTGTATAAATGTTAGTGAATATCATCTCAAATAAATACATATGTAAATATAAGAAATATTTTTCTATGTTTCAAAATAAAAGTCACAAAAATAAAATTTAAATTTAAATTATGTTGATGTCCATTTATGTCATATAACATAACAAACGACTAACATCTATTTTTCATTTACCAAACATTCATCTAAAACCCGCTAGTGAAACGGCTAGTCAAAACAGTTGATACAATCCGTTAAAATCTAACTGTGGGTTACCTTTTTTAAGTCTTTGAATGGGTTGGGAGCCCGATTAATTTCCCTCAACCTAAAAAAGTGTATATTGTGGATTTGTGCATCAAATTGTTATCCAAATCCAAAGTTGATAAGTTTTTAAAAAAATCTGGAATCCAAATTTGATTAGGTTTATTGTTGTGTTTATATAGAGAACTTGACTTATTCTTTTATACAGTCGCACGAAAGTATTCTCGGAAGCTTGTTACCGAGATGACAACTACACTGGCAAATCCTCCAGATCCCAAGCAAACATTTAAGTCACCAAATCCTGAGGAACTTCCATTATTCATGATTTCCTATGGTAAAAAACCGAGGTACACCAGCTTTTACAGTGTCATGGAAAATATATATCACACTACAAAGATGCCTGAATTTAATATTTCTAGCAGGGAAGTATATGCTAGCTGTCAAGGATGGGTAGTTATTAGGGATGCAGAGCATACCCCATTGGATTGTGTTATGTTGAATTTATCTTCACAAGAGAAAATTAATCTTTCATTGCCTCCCTCTATCGACCCTGATGACTATGATGATGCAAGATGTGTTCTCACAACCTCACCAACTGAGCCAAACTGTATACTCGCGTTCTTCTCAGTAGAAAATCCCAAAGCACTGATTTGGTGTGGTAATTTACGAAATTGGGTTGAGCGAGAATATGAATCGGATCAAATTAAAGAAATCAGTGCGTGTAATGGCAAAATTTACAGTGAGGTGGATACTGAGGGTGGAGAATTCACATTTCATGAAATTGAGATATCATTGGATGGAAAACTAACAATCGCTAAACGAATGCAAATCCGCCCTAAACCCGGTCCTCGGTGTTCAACTTTCATTGACCATTTAGTGGGCGCTCAAGGTGATATGTTCTTGATTCGTATAGCATCATTGGATGACTTAACTAACAGAATTCAATCTGTAGTTGTTTTCAAGTTGGACCAAAAAGATTCAAGATGGACTGAAGTTGATGATATTGGTAATAATGTATTCTTTCTCAACTACCGGCCGCATTCCATCTCTTGTGCAACAAACAACTCTTTTATTAACAATTGTATCTATTTCACCATGCAAACCCGGATTTTATACAGATACGACATGAAGGATGGTAGCATTCATATGCGTAAACACTTTCCGAAGGCTAGAAATGAGAGGTCAAGAACACATTTTGTAATGTTTCATTAACAATAGTTTGTGTGTAAGATGAGATGGTATTATTATCATTGTTATTATGTTAATAGTGCAATGATCAAATAAATATTCATGATTCAGACTTGGAAATTCATCCATAATTAATGAATATTTATCATCATCTGTTTGCAATTTTAATATTTCTGATTAAATTTATTTATTTTTTCATTGTTCTTTCAAAATTAATTTGTTCAGTTCAGTTGAAATTAATTCTGATGAATCAAACATTAAATTTTAATAAATATAATGTTATTCACCTAAATAAGTAGCGGAGAATATGATATATCTTTCATGTTTAAGTAACAATGTATTGATTGTCCATTCGTTTGGAACCAAATATATTTGTACAATAGTTTAGATATTTCGAGGCTTCAAAAAATTATATTTAATATTGGTTAGATATTGATATCATTACATTTTTTCTAATTTGTACATATCTATATAAAATTTTAGATTTTCTCTACTAAAGAATGAGTTTAGTTTTACCATTTATAACACAATTTTCCCCTTGGACCTCGGTCCGAGTCCGAACGAAATTTAGGAGCGTGAATCATGGACATGTCAAAGACGGTAATATTTATTTGTATATTGTAAATGCAAATTATCTTAATATAATAAATGATGAACGAATGACACTATTTAAACATCAAAGACATTAAAACATTAAAATTGAAGCTAAGTTGGTGGACAAAAATGACCAGATTATACAATCTAGAACAAGTTTTTTCTTGGCGTCACTGATCCCCTTGATGCTGAAGATTTGGCACTCAAAGTTGGTGCTGTTTTACTGGCAAATCCAGGTCTCACTGATGATGTCATACTTGTCGAGGATGCTCTCAACATGACAAGGCTTGTACAAATTTGCCAGTAAAAGACCTTTACTGGCAAATTTGGAGAGGACGAACCATCGATATTCCATGCATCGTTAGTTTTGGAGTTAAAGACCTTGATAGGAAATTTGAATAATAAAGACCCATATTGGGTGTCGAGCGATCAAAATTTTTGGCACTTTATTGCTAGTATAATTAAGTTTAGTTAAGTTAATATTGTTGATTGACTCATAATTCCAGAGTTATTTATGTCATGCATATCATTAGTTTTGGAGTTAGAGACCTTGATTAGAAATTTAAATAGTAAAGACCCATGTTGGGTGTCGAGTGATCAAAATTTTAGGCATTCTATAGCTAGTATAATTAAGTTTAGTAAATGTGATATTGTTGATTGATGGATGTCTGTAACTCGCGGATGATCTCGGACCGAACTCACGAGCTTATCTGCAAAATAAATTCGGAGTAGTCGGGGGTAGACACTCTGATACTTAAATCAGTTGACAACCTTGAGAAACTATAAGTATAAAAACGTAGTGTGCATTAGATAGATAGAGAGACGTTCCAAGTCTTTGAATGTATAGCCCGTCAATCCGTAGATTGGAAAGTTAATCATTCAAATAAGAATATAATTCTTGGTAACAACAGTTGTATTCCCATAATTAGAGGAAGTGTATTTCTTGTAGACAATTCAGAATATACGCAATCCATATTTAAATTAGGTCGATGGACCCATAATCCCATCCCCACGTATCTCGAGCCCGAATCCTCTCGGATCTCGGTCCGAGTCCGAACGAAACCTATGAGTGCGAACCATGGATTTATCAGTAGCCCCAAAATAGATGTTTAGAATTTTGAGGTCTCATCTCGAAGGAATTTCTCGAGATCTTTTACTCGGGGTAAAGTTGAGGAACTCGAGGGATGTACCTTGAAGCAGTGACTCGGGGAATCCTTTTAGATTGACCACTCGGGGAATTCTCTCGAATTGACCACTCGGTTTGACTCTTTTGAATATCTGACTTTAAGTTGTTTCGCATTCCATCTGAACATGTGGACGGTTGAGTTCAAATCATCTCGTAATATGAAATGGGTAGACACATGTGATCTGCTCATTTGATAATCCTGGCGGTGCATAACCACCATTCCACTTGCCTACATCGTTTCGCGAGTCGATCTAATTACCCGCTTAAATGCGGTTTAATCAAGGGTTATATATTTCAAATAATTTTCCTTTGTGCTTATCTTTGCTCTTAACTCTGATTTGCAAATTCCCCCGTCGCAGAAGAATCCCCAAATGCTTCTTCAAAAAAGATTCTTCTTTTCACACGACCTTATTTCCGCCCATTCTCTCTGCGATCATGTCGCAATCGAGCTCCAGTGCCACCTAGGGTAGCGGAGATAACGTCGCGCAGAAGTATGAGGACTTGCCCAGAGAAATGGATAGGTTCAAAGCATTCATCGTTTTGACAGCTTTCCGGCGGAGACTCTCTAAGCCCCATGTATAGGCACGAGTCACACCTCGGTACAGTCGTTGCTCCAACCATCCAGGTCTAGAGGCTTCACCGAAGTGACTTTGGATGCTGTCCCGCTGCAAACTGTTCTTCCGCTGCCGAATGAAGGTATCTCTGAGACGGGATGGACCCACCTGTGGATCCCCACACTGAGGAACAGATCCCTAAGGTGGGTGATACGGGCGAGGCCCGGGAGGCTGTGTTGGCATGCTGTAAGAGGGCTGAGGATTTTGTAAAGGGGTGCAGGGTGTCGTATCCTGCCGATGCGGATTTGAGGCTCGAGGAAGGCGTAGTGCCGAGAGAGAATTTGGTGACCCCAAGAAGGGGGGTTTTATTTGGGACATTTCTGCAGCAAGGTCTTGCCTTTCCCTTTCCCCCTCTTTTTTCGGCGCTCTTGAAGCATTACAAGCTTCATCCTGGCCAGATCCATGTTAGGTACACATGAATAATAATACAAATGCACATTTGGTAGTTAGGTTTGCCAAGTCTAGTAGAATTGGAATTTTTTTTGTCAAATGTTGCTGGACGTTTTCCAATATTTTGAGATGATGTATATTATTTTTCCCCTTAAAAAGATATCATATCCAGAATTAAAGTAGGACAACAGAAGACACTTTTAAATCAAACATTGAGTACGTTTCTATTTAATAAGCTTGATTTATTTTAAATAGAAAAAATCCATGCTTTTAATTACAAAATTATCAGTGTACTTTATTTTTGAAATTATTAGTGTACTTAAGTACACAAAATTAACACCGCACATACTTAGTAATAATAAAAAATAGAACAGAAATAAAAATAAAAAGTGGTTTTCAACTTTATTATTTGTTCAATATTAGACTCGACTATTTAGTAGTTTTTATTTGTCTTTTTTTTCAAGGAAAAAACAGTAACATTTTTTTAAAAAAAGAAAAAACAGTCAAAGTTTGTATGAGCACGATTATCTACCATTTCTGTGCTCCAACGTCCAACCCAACTTCCCATAAAACTCATAATTTCCTAATTCATCTGTACGGTTAGAGAATATAGGCAGACTGTTGAGTGTTGACCCTACCACATAATGGACCACACTGAATGAATTGCCGTCTTGTCGATCCACAGTTTTGTAGTAGTATAACAAATCCTAATATTATATTTTGCTAAATTGATTAACTGGAGCATATAAATTTACAACCATCATAAAGTTAAGGTGTGTTTGGTTTGGTAAGATTTTACAAAAATTAGACTATCCAAGTTCAATTTTATAAGTTTTTATTTGGTTCAATTTTTTTGAAAAGTCCAAGTTTAGCTTTACAAAATCGATTTTTCTAACGAGTATCCATGGACACTCGTTAACAAACAATTGATTTCATAGATGTTTGTGCTCTTTAAATTATCGATAACAATTCCATGATTACTAATTATTACCTTATTTAATACGCGTACCATTAATGTTAATCGTGAATATTTACCACAGTGATATTCTCGTAAATGGATTATTACTTTATTTACTTACTGTTCAATTTCATTTCTTTTAATCATATTTACCTCTGCATCTACATTATAATTTTTAACTCTCAATCTTTTAACTGATACATGTAAACTTGATTAAAATATAGTTGCATTTGTATATATAATATAATTATATGTATATTTATAGATATAAAATTTATTTAATTTATTTACATTATCTCACAACTTTTCAGTATAAAATACTACGTATTATTTTTTATAAATAAAAAATTCATTTTCTAGATCGAGATAAATCATATTCGACAATAAATTATAATCTATTTTATAAAATGAATGTGCATTTTAATTAATTATTTAGATAACATGCCAGAAATTGCCTAATAAAAATAAAAGGTGAAATATTATATAATAGTGGTGGTATGGTGAATGGTTAAGAATGATAAGTTTAGAAAAAAAAGTAGTTAACTAATAAAAGTTCAGTTTAATATATATCAGGATCATCCTGATATTGGCAATATCAGGCACCAATTAAATAACGACACATCATCTTTAACTAATTTCTGATTGGGCCACGTGTTCAATCATTACCCAGACGGGTTTAGGCATTCTAAATTAGAGTTTTAGAACTTTACTAAAAATATCTTAACCAATTAAAACATTACAATTGTACACGTGTCATTATCTTATTGGTGCCTGATAAGGGCTATATCAGGATCATCCGGATGAATGTTTTTCTCATAAAAGTTTAAGTTAAAAATTATATCATAGAAGTAGAAGTAAATAAAACAACCCATGTACGAGAATATCACTGTGGTAAATATCCACGGTTAACATTAATGGTACGCGTATTAAATAAAGTAATAATTATTAATTATGGAATTATCATCGATAATTTAAAGAGCACGAATATCTATGGAATCAACTGTTTGTTAACGAGTGCCCATGGGCACTCGTTAGAAAAACCGTTGCAAAATTTACATTTTACTTTACAAAGTCCAGTTTTTGCAAAAGGCAAAGTTCAAACAAGATTTTAGTTATAAACTTACAAAATTCACTCCAACCAAACAAGATTTTTGTTTCAGACTTACAAAATCTCAAGCCAACCAAACAAAGTTTTAGAAAATCCAGATTTACAAAATTTCAAACAAAAAAAACTCTCTAAATTTCAAATCAAAGTCCAGACTCTCAAAAATCCACCCCAACCAAACACACCCTAAGTTTTCAACATGGATTCGAGTTTAATTCTGGCAACTTTATATTTACATCATCCATATTAAATATAATGCTACATGATGTACTTATTTTTGTTATATCATTATACATATAATTATTTTGATATATAATCAATTTGTAATTGTATGCAATGGAAGTAATATAGATGATGCATATGTCTAATATACATAATTAAGCAAAAAAATACGACATGCATTTAGCATGCTTCAAAATTTATTGTAGGGTTTTAAAGAACAAAGATCCAGGAGATTGAACTCAAATTATGTAAGGCCCCTGTGTTATACCGAACTGAACCCGATTTATATAAGTTTATCTTTTGCTTTGAATTGAATTAAACTGGTCTATTGATAAAATAAGAGAGAGGGCATGTATTAAATTTAATGTAATATTGTATTTATGATTTAAGAATATACTGCGCTACTACTAAGACATTTGAACTAGCCACCCGAAGGTATTCGTTGTATTTATTTTGACGGGGTTTAATGAATAATGCGGCTGTGGTCGGGGTTGTTGCATGGGGCAGGATGGTGTTTTTTCTCGTGCAATATCCCGGCGTATTCCTAATGTTCAAAATGCGATTTTGGCTGAGAGTTTGGTTTTAGAAGAGGCTCTCCTTATGGCGAATGATTTGGGATGGCAAATGGTGAATTTTATTGGTGATGCGCTACTTATGATAGATATGATTCAAGAGGATGTTGAGCCTTATTTTAAGTGCATTGCGGCAGTTCAAAATTTCCGTGGTCTCCTGAATAATGGCATCTCTAACGGCCTATATTGGGTCCCTAGAGATGTTAACTTTGTGGCTCATTCATTAATTTCTTTCGCTAAGTCGGGTGTTTTAGATTGTAATACATGGACTACATCTCCGCCAAACAATTCTGAACGTTTTCTAGAAATTTGAAATATAATTAATCTTTTCTTTAAAAAAAAATGTACACAAATTGTAGTAATGTTTAATTTGATTTTTGAATCGATTTTGATTCCAATACCATAATCAAAACTATATTTACAATTTGGTTTTCAATTTTTATGAACCTGAAGCATGTATATTAGATTTGGATTGTTCAAATACGATTTTTTGATTCGTTTAGTACTAAACTTGTATTTACATGTCGTATTTTATCTCAATTTGATTTAACAGGTCGTATTTTAATGATTACGTGGGGTATTACAGATTGTGATTATAGTTTGATATTTATGTTTTTCAAAGTGTTGAAAATTTATAAATTTAAATCATTCTCTAAATCAAGTGGTGTTGTAGTTGTACCATATCATGTTTGGCCTACTAATTATTTCAGCCAACTTTTTATTTCAATAGATTTCAAGCTTTTTCTCTTGAAATAGTGAATTTTTAACACATAGTCTCAACTATATTTTAACTGATTACAGTTAATCTAAATTAATTTTAGTAGTACAAATGAAACTAATAATCCGTAGTCTGATTAATTATATAATAGATAAATATGAATTGATATTTTGTTGTTGTTCTTAGAAATTATTAAAAGACAAAATCCACTTTGATTCACTCCCTTCAATCATAATTTAATTTCATTCTGTTAAGCAACAATACAAGGCGTTATGTTAGCATGGTCGGAAAGGAAGGTGTATGTGACCAAGTCCTTAGGAATACAGTTGTGTAGGGAAAGGCCGTCAAATATCACATAGTATGTATGTTGATGATTGCATTATGTTTACCAAGTGTACAAAAGGGACAACTCAGGATTTAGAGGAAACTCTAAGGATATACTGCAACCTAATGAGACAGAAACTGAACAATGAGAAAACTTCTATACAATTTAGTCTTAACACGCCCGAGGAGATGCAGTTGTTCATCAGAAATCGGCTGAATATTCAAGGACAAGGGATATGTGGCACTTATTTGGGAACCACCATTTCCTTCTAGGATAGGAAATTAGATTCTTTTAGACATCTCACACAGAAGCTTAATCAGAAGTATGATTCATGGAATGCGAAGCTACTGAATCTCCCTGGAAGGATGACTTTGGCTAAACATGTATTGCAGTCTCTAGCCATATATCCATTAGGAATTTTGAGATTCACTGCACAAGTGCTGAGGAAACCGGATTCCGTGACAGCAAGGTTTATACGGGGAGGAAAAACAGAGGAAAAAGCAATACACTGGAGATCATGGGAAAAGTTCTGTAAATCCAATATGGAAGGAGGATTGGGATTTAGGTCTACTGTTGGTATGAACAAGCCATTGCTAGCAAAACATGCCTGAAATTTGATCCACGTGAAGGAATCAATACTATAACAGGTATACACGACAAAGTACTCAAGGCATGAAGATATTCTTACAGTGAAAAGAAAATCAGGAGATTCATGGGGTTGGCAATCAGTACTCTGGGTAAGAGACTTAATATATGGCAATTTACAATGGAAAGTGGCAAATGGGAAGAATATCAAAATTCATAATCAATGGATACCAACAGCAGCAAATATCCTCTCTAATGCATCAGTAGTGTCTACTCACACAAATTTAAGAGTGGAGCATCTGATAGAGAAGGACACTGAAAATTGGAGAATTACTCTAATCAGAAATATTTTCCCATCACAGATTATACCTTACATTCAGGCAATACATACATATCCAGGAGGTAGGGACATTCCCTACTGGAGATGGTCTAGAAATGGTGTTTATTCTGCAAAAAATTGGACATCATATAGCCATGCAAGAAAAGTTGCATGGCAATAACAACCACATACTTAGTGCTAGAGCAAGAAAATTTTGGGGCAAAATTTGGAAGCTCATGGTTCCTCAGAAGATAATCATCTTCACATGGATAGCAATATCACGCTGTCTGGCAACTCAGGTAAACAAGGAGAAACACAACCTCTGCAATGACATAATTTATCCAAGATGTGGCCAGGCCAGGGAAGCTGAATTACACCTGTTCGTAAATTGCAATCACTCAAAACAAATTTGGACAGCAGCAGTAATTCAGATTCCAAACAGCACACACACAAACTTCAGCTCCTGATTATATGATTGGGTAATGCTCATACAACACGAGAACATATTAGCTTTCTTATTTTGCCTATACTGGGAGATATGGAAGCACAAAAATGGCAATGTTTTCATAAATGACTGTCCTTCAATAGTACTGTGTGTCCAACAAGCTCAGACATCCATGCTCCTAAATGAAGAGAGGTCAACAGGTGAGACCTCAAGATCACACCACTGAAAGAGAACAAAATGATGAGGAATTGGAGTGGCTTAAGCCCCAACTGCAGACACCATTTCTTTCGGTACAGAATGTCAGGGAAGGTAAGATTTCAGAAACTCTTCAAGAAGCATGCGTGCTAAGTATCGATGGGTCGTTCAGGAAAACGGAAAGTGTAGGAGCAGGGGCGTGTATATGGAGCAGGTTGGCCGATAGATCAGGATGTCAAAGGGTTAGATTTCTTCATAGCAGTATCTCCCCTACAAGTGGAAGCTGAAGGGCAATTAAAGTTGCGAGAAGAATGGAAATCAATCAAATAAATATAATTACTGACTCACAAGTCTTGAAAGATTCGATTAAAGGTTCCTACGTCGCCCCCCTTTGAAACTAAAGGCGTAATACTCATTGTTACATACGCGCATGTTAGATTCCTTGTTGGAATTTGCGGTCCTCAAGGCTAGTCGTTCATTTTTACAGCAGGAACATAGACTAAATACGTCGAAATAAATGTAATGTTACTATTTTCTATTAAATATAATAACAGATTTTAGATTAAAAAAAACATCACAAGGCGTAAACAATTATAAAAAAAGTAACTCTACCGACCCAATTTATACAATCACGTCATGAAAACTAAATCTGTGAATTGTCATCTGGAAGCTGCTTGTCCAGAAATTTTTTAATGTGGGGGGTTTGTCTAGGTACTTTCAAATTACTCTCACTTGTTTAATTTAACCCAGACCATGTTCATTGGATTCGTTTCTATTTGTAGTAATATTTAAGGATTGTGTGTCAGATTACTGAGACAATTTAAAAAGCAGGGCCACAGAAGATTTAGATAAATAATAAACAAATCCAATTTTATTACAGTAACTTTTTGCAAGCATCAAACCTGACCAGCTAATATTTGAGCTACTGATCTATCTGAGTAGGTAAAACTGGATTGACTTTTGTAAAATACATTTTTGGATCGATCAGTGAATTACTACCATCACACATTCAAATACTATATATATATTTCAAATGATTGAACAAAATTTTGAAAATATCACTTTCAAATTTTGAACAAAATGAGTGAATTACTACCATTACCAGAGATGATTGAAGATGGTGGGAATGGAATGGGACCATGGAGGTGTGGAAGAGATTGCAAGCAACTTGCCTTTTCTACATACAAAAAAGAGGTCTAATTGTTAATTTGTTTTGTGTAAATTTCAAAAATGCTACAGAATATACAGTATAAATACTTTTTTTTTAAAGTGTATACAGTATAAATACTTAGACAAGGTATTTAAACATTACCAGCCAATACTTACTGTGGTGTACCGCAGCTTCCCCAAGGCAGTCGGTTCAGAGGCACTGTTAAAATGACAGTACTGTATTATTGCATCTGTGATGTCTGATGAATGTGAAAAATTTACCAAACCAAAGTCGAGAGTGATTCAGAAGACTTGGCAGAAGGACAGAACAATAATGCAGTGTACTATACTCTATGGAGCCAACTCTTGCATGGAGTCCTGGTAATTTGTCAATTCCATTTATAAGAATAAATAAAAACACCTAGGAGTATTATTATGGCAGACAAATTCTCACCACAAAAAATTAGAGGAAAAGTTTAAAATGGTACCCAGGTCCTTAGTTGATGGAATTTATTAAGTAGGGCGGTCTAATTCAGTCTAGTTCAGTTTGATTTAATTAAGTTTAATTTAGTTCAATTCAATTAAATAAAAATTTACTGAGGTAAATTTAGATTAGGTCTGTCAATTTTTACTCATTACCCGCGAGTAAAACGGGTAAAATACGGGTACGGGTACAACGAATAATTTATAAATACGGGAGAAAACGGGTTGGGTCAATAGGGTTTTACCCGCGAGTTTACCCGTTTTATATAACTTTTACCCGTTTACTTGCGGGTTATACCCGACCCGTATTTACCCGTATTAGATGGATAAAAAGTAAAAACGGGTCATACCCATATTTTTCATATTACTCATTTTACCATATCCATATTTTACCCGTTTGACAGTTCTAATTTAGACATAATCTTTATATTTTTTAACACATTAAATTTCTTTTCAAATCAATTCAGTTTCAACTAATTAAGTTCAATTTTAATCTAATTTAATTTAATTCAATTCAGAGAAATATGGCCTTAATTTATGGTTTGCTGCAAAATATTATCTTTACATTTACTAACCTATTATTATGGTAAACAAATTCTCACCACAAAGAAATAGAGGAAAAGTTTAAAATGGTACCCAATTCATACTAAGTCCTTAGTTGATGGAATGTATGAAGTGGAGCCGTTTAATTCAGTCTAATTCAGTTCAATTTAAGTTAATTCTGTATAATTCAGTTAAATAAAAATTTAATTGATTAAATTCAGATAAATCTAGACATACTGATTATACTTTTTAAGACATTAAATAAATTCAGTTCGGTAAAATTAGCTCAGAGAAATATGTGCTTAATTTATGGTTTGTTACAAAATTTTATCTTACATATACATCGAGAGATTTGATGATTAGGCTGAAGGAGCAGTATTTGTTTTTTAAAAAATATGAATGAATTAGGACTAATTAGGCGCAGAAACACAGCTGTCATTTCCTTATTCTATTTATCAAATTAATATTCGGGATGGTTCCTTAAACTCCTCAAACTACCATAAATAAATATTTATTTTTTCCTGTTTTTCTATTTTACATACATGAAAGACCTATTTTTCATCCGCTCTCCACTTCTCTCTTTCCTCCCCTGATGACAGTCATCTAGACTAATCTATGATTTTTGATGGTTCAATTAATCATCTCAACGATCTACGGATCCGAACGGTGAAAAGGTAAATTCTCTATATGTGATTTTATGTGCACATATGGATGTGAAGCTCTATATACTCACGGTTGTTTGATTTCCTGTAGGTTTTGATTCGTCTCAAAAATGTTTGATATAATCAATTGATCATCTCAGCGATATGTGATGTATTTGTACGGTTTTATTTTGATGGATCCAGACAAAAAGACTTGGCAGGTGAAAAGATAAGTTATATTCTTCTTTCTTTATGATTTGATTGTGTGTGGTATGGGTGATAATATATGCATGTTTGATTTCCTGTAGTTTGATCAAGTTTCAAGAGATTGAAGATGAGAGAGAACAAGCTCAGACAAGGTAAAACCTTATGTTTCCCTTTTAATAATATAAAGTTTAATTCAAAAGAGTGTTTATTGTTGCCTTGCTGCTTTTTTTTAATTTCATCATTCATCACTAGGAGAAATACCAAGGAGAAGGAAATCTAATGTTTTCAGAGCTGTCCATATGTCATCTGATTAGACCTACTAACTACATTAGAAATGAGAATGTCTGATCATCAATCAGTTCACTGTTGCCTTGTTTCCAGGTAGAGTCTTTTGGTTGAGAAGATCATCGAAGGTTCAGCCATGGCGCCATTTCCATAGTCTCCACAGGCCAGCCTCTTGGTTACAGGAGGGATGAGGTTGATTCCAAGCTCGTCCATAGTCATCAGGTGGCGTTCAGTTAAAGGATTAGTATTCTTCGCTGAAGCAACGAAGAGGGGCTCGGCATAATCCCATGCTCGAGGAATGAAGGTAAGAAGGGTGTTTGCTGATAAAGGTGCAATGAGCATAATACCAGCCCACTTGCGCAGCTTGATATGCACCATTATCTCCAATCTTGTTGTTCCAGCTAGACCATTCATCCTCATCAGTATAAAGAGTCACCTCTTTCGGAATAATTGTCTTATCTATGAAATGCATTGAGCCTTGGTGGCCACAGCTTTAACCTCAGACCACTCACAAAAGGAATGACACAGAATAGCAAACTTTATAGCTGCCACACTTCCACTCTTTGCAAGCAGGATCTGGGGCTTCCTCGAAACACTGTCTGTAGCACTCGCCTCTGAAATGTCCATGACCTGCAGGCTGCTCATCATATGCCAATAAAATGAGCTCCGTCTATTGACTCTGGCGCCTGCAAGATGATGCGGAAACCAAGCGCCCAGGTACTCCAGCAGTCGGATTGGGTGAATTTTTTTTTTTGTAAGAGGAGAGGGAAGATTAAATTAAACGGAACTGTTAGGTCTGAGATCCGACAGAATGATGGTGTACTCGCTGGCGGATGACGACGGCGCCGCCCTGTACAAGAAGAGGGCGAAAGGGGGGCCTAGCTACTTCTTTTCCACCTTTCAACATACCCTGTACTCATCACCAATGTCAAACTTGAAATGAATCCCAAATGGCATCTGCAGAAGCTCACTCATCAACACCATTTCGTTGGTCCTGTCCGCGCCATCTTTCTGGATTTCATACTTTACTCCGTTCTAGCTGATCCTGATTTTTATAAGATAGGATATGTCAGAAGTGTTCAGCCCAAGGGAATGAGCCAAGGCAGCTCAATTTTGACTCGGGTATCATCACAAAAGATAGGGTATGCCGGCTTGGGTATCATCGCCAAGGCAGCTCTCAACAAGGGAATGAGCCACTTCGCCTTCTC
Organism: Sherardia arvensis; assembly: GCA_948330725.1. Lineage (NCBI taxonomy): Eukaryota > Viridiplantae > Streptophyta > Magnoliopsida > Gentianales > Rubiaceae > Sherardia > Sherardia arvensis. The sequence continues at coordinate 31,408,653 of OX415240.1, forward strand.
CATCTACAGGAATCTCTTTGCTGCTGCTGTTTTTGAACCTTTTGCAGCTGTTTTAGAAAGGTATGTATACATACAGATGCACCTTTTGCACCTTTTGTGTGTTTGGTTAATGACCTCTTTTTGATCTTGTGTTTTGGCAGGAAGATTAGGCCTAACCTGACCTTTTCAGTTTTTTACAAGATTGTCCTAATTGCCTTGCTAGAGTAAGTTCCATCAGCTTAATCAACTGGTTTGGCTTGTTTTCTCGATGATTGACTCGATAAATGTTGAATCGCGCAGGCCTGTGATCGATCAGAACTTGTACTACGCGGCCATGAAGTACATGTCGGCTACATTCGCTCTTGCTATGACAAACATGCTCCCTGCCATGACATTTCTGCTGGCTTGGATTTTCAGGTTCATTACAGTTTTCTTTAACTCTTCATTTGTTTTTTATCTGTTTGTAAGAACTAGTGACTTAATTGGATGTTTTTTTTTCAATTTTTTCAAGACTTAATTTACTGCTACTAGCCCAATTTTTTTAGCTTAGCCCAGGCCCAAAAAGAATCCCTCTACCCCTATATATTCTTAAACCCTATCTGCCTCATTCTCTCTGACCAAGATCTTGTAACCTGCCTCTCTCTTACTGCACACTTTTGGATTGCTTCAAGCTTGAGCAATGGTGAAGCAACTGCCCCCACTCCTCCCCTTCAGGTAATTTGTTTTCTAACCAGAGTTTGGTGTGCTATTCAGTGATGTTTAGTTTCTATCATGTTGTATTCTTGTTCATTGATTCAGTGATGTTTAGTTTCTTGTCTTGTTGTGGTTGGTGTGTTAGAACTAGAGCTTGGTGTGCTATTTAGTGATGTTTATTCTTGTTCCTTTTGGATTCTTGTTCACTGATTGAGTGATGTATAGTTTCTGTCTTGTTTTATTGTTGTTTCAGTGATTTAGTGATGTTTATTTTGTGTCTTGTTCTGTTCTTGTTCGAAACCTTTCTCAAAGCCACACACTCAGCTGCTCAAATCCCTTACAGTTTTCATCAACTGATTTCCAGAAACCATTTCCTTATCACCAAAAGCTTGAGAACCCCTCTCAGGCTTCTTTCGCCACCCATTTCCTGTTACAGAACCGCTTTCCTCAACAACATTTCCGTTGTTTCCTCTTCTTCACTGGCACATTTACCCCGCTGCTTTCTTCCACCAAGTCTTTTCTAATCTTTGTTGACTGATTATCAGAAACCATTACTCTATCACCGAAGGCTTGCAATTCCTCCTCAGTCTTCCTTTCCAGTTTCATTTTCACCCAAAAGAAGTCCTTTCTCTGCCACATTTACTGCGTACCCCGACTCAATTTCACTCTCCTTAGCTTCCACTGATTTCCTCTGATATCTATTTTTAGATCTCTCACCTCTGTTCCTCCCCACATGAACTGAACAATTATCCTCAGTGCCAGCTTTTAACAACTCTGCATTAACCTTTCTCAAAGCCACACACTCGCTGCTCAATCCCTTACAGTTTTCATCAACTGATTTCCAGAAACCATTTCCTTATCACCAAAAGCTCGAGAACCCCTCTCAGGCTTCTTCTTTCACCATCCATTTCCTGTTACTGAACCGCTTTCCTCAACAACATTCTCCTCAAACCTCGAAACCCTTAAACCGTTTGAGGAGAATGTTGTTGAGGAAAGCGGTTCTGTAACAACATTCTCCTCAACATTCTCCATTTCTGTCCTTGTTCAATGATTTGGTGATGTTTAGTTTCAGTTGTGTTCTATTCTTGTTTAGTGATTCAATGATGTTTAGTTTCGTTTCTGTTCTATTGTTCTATTGATTAAGTGATGTTTTGTTTAGTAATATATCATAATCTTTAATCGTTTGCTCGAGTAATAGAAGAGTATGATTGTGTAGGGATTTCGCTTCACTCAAGCCCATGTGGTCTTCAACTCAATCACCGGTGAAAACAAGCTGAGGAACAATTTGACATATGAGGAGCTTGCGGCTTTCAACAAGGTTGTGAATGATTTGAAGGTTGCCGGAAAGAAGATCTCGAAAAGGACCACCTCTAAGAAAGTCTAATGAGATTTTCTAGCATTATGTTGTTTAAGTGTTTGATGAGACATTTCTAGCATCCTCTTTTGAAATTTAAGTATGTTTTGGATGTAAACATTATTTCTACTTATAAGACTAATATATCCTCCGTTGGATCATCTTTTTTTTTTTGTTTTTTTTTTTCACTCAATGTTTGCTTGTTTATGAATGGTGTTTATTAATTAATCAGCTGCAACTCATTCTGTGTGCTTGAGTTGCATATGAAGAATCAACCGCATTTCGACACAGGATCAGTAGATGACTGGGCCTTTTGAACAATGATTTGTGTTGATAACAAGTGCTTTTCATAACTTGTCTGCAAACTCCTTTCTAAATCTGGTAAAACAGAATCCTTATCTCCATCTGCAATTCATTGAATATATACATCCCTGCATCAAACACCACCACCATACTCACAGAACGGCATTGTCACACAGCATTACCACGCCTTGTTGGGTGAATATACATTTTGCACGCCTTGAGGCAAATTTGCTCAAGAACTTTAGATATGCTTTCAGATTGAATATGTAAGAAGAGAAAAACATTCATCCGGATGATCCTGATGCTGGCTTTATCAGGCACCAATAAGATAATGACACGTGTACAATTGTAGTGTTTTAATTGGTTAAGATATTTTTAGTAAAGTTCTAAAACCCTAATTTAGAATGCCTAAACCCGTCTGGGTAATGATTGAACACGTGGCCCAATCATAAATTAGATAAAGATGATGTGTCGTTATTTAATTGGTGCCTAATATTGCCAATATCAGGATGATCCTGATATATATTAAACTGATATAAGAAAAGCAAAATGAGAAAATGGAATTCACTTGAAACTGAACATGAAGGCTTTAACATTATAACTAAATTAAAGTCACAAGTCATAGGAGAATCTAGGGCATGCACGCTGACAAGAAATTCAGTATTTTCATTAAGTTATGAAAGCCATCGTCAGGTTAGTGCAGACTTTGCCTTAGCTGGGGACGTAGCCTCAAGAGGTACGACCTCTAGTTTGGCCCCTCTTCCTCGTTAGTGCAGACTCTCATGATGAAGCAACTATTGAACCTGTAGCTAAACATATATCTTCTCTTCAACCCAATCATACACGCACTATCCTACAAAGGACTGAATTCCTGAATGGCCATGCGTTGGCAGCCAGCTGATGAACTATGCTCCTCTTCACCGTTGATGCCACAGTTGTAGCATAAAATCTTGATGTACAACTCCGTGCCAAATAGACCCCTTTTGTGGGGGACAAAAAGAGCAATCTAACCTGTCCAATATCCTTCTTTGGCATCTTCAACACACAAAAAACAAAATATATATTTAAGAAACATGATAAACATGTTTTAGTACACAACCAAATGAATCTGTATGAAATCAGAAACTTACCACCGCACCAAAACCTTTGGGGTTGAAGCGTTTAGTGATATCAATGTTAGTTGCAGGGTACTCAAACACTTTAGTTGGGAGCTTTTTGACATCACTAAAAAATTCACTGTGAAATAAGTATTCTAGATCGAGATAAGTGTTACCATAATAATAAAGAACACAATCACAATTCTCTGTACAGGCAGACATTGCAAAAGAAAAATACCAATCAAGTATGAGGTAACAAGCAGAGATATTGCAAAAGAATAATACCATGTACGTCACTCAAATTTTGGATTTCTGCGACATTTCTAGCAATCCTTTCGATAGCAGAAGGCATAGCGTTGGTTCCAACCATCTGAATGTCATCATCAAGGAAAGGAAGTTTAGCGATAAGATCTCATTAAAAGAAATGGTAACAATTGCAAAATGTAGGCAACATGGTATAGTGGAAGTGAGTAACCAAAACAATTGCAAGTCCAAACAACCATTTCAACATCCAAAGGTTGAAAAATGATGTAAAATAGCTCATTCATTAACATAGTCCTACAGTTGAGTCAACAAAGCTAACACTAAATGGACATTTCCTTAATCATTCTCAGTAAATCAGTTTAGTACAGTTGAGTTCAACGAAAATATAACTTAATTAGATTCAGATAGATTAAGTACTATATGGATTGCATAACTCAGTACATGATTTTCCACTTCAGTTCAAGTCAATTCAGCAAGAAATAAGCTCAAGCTCAGGATAACAGAGCCTAAGAGATGAAAATGAGCTTACCAAAACGCCATTGAAAAAACGGAGCAATATCAACAAAGACTTCATAGTCTCGTGAGATAAAGAAACAGTAATAGAAGGATTGAGCAGTCCATAATTCACACATCCCAAGCGCTGGGATATCCCTACGTTGTAGATTGCATCAACATACACGATAGCAGCTAAGTCGTAAAAGTTTCCATCTTTTGCCTTTTGGTGCATGCTTCTTTCAATCTGTTCAGTCGGTGTTGCTTTCAGGAGGACGGTCAGAAAGTCAAGTGCCCTGGCCTGTTCCCAAGTGAAGAGACATAATCATTACAAGGCACAAACACAGTCAAAAACATGAAATTATATAATGATCAGCTGTGTATGGATGAACTAGAGAGAATCAGAATGAGACTGCCTTTGAGTAGGGCTGACGCTTCCACCTCGACTGATCTTCAAGGCATCGAGCGCCTTCTGTATCTCCATTGTCATGGCACTGTCCACACTCCCAGAAGACAGTTTCTTGTGGGACTTCTGCAGGTGGAGCTTCAACGAGCTACTGCTCAAACCTGCATTTTTCCCACATATCGGGCACACCTTCATTGCCGGCTTCCTCTGCTGCCACTCCATTGAAATCTTCCCCTGCAGCTTCAGGTCCAGCTCCAGCAGAATCTTGGCAAATCCATTGTTTGGCTGGGCCCGCCGGTGAACTCGCTTTAGCGTGTTCCAAGCATCCAACCAACGTGTACTTTCTGCATTTCCCAAGAGATCTCCCATTACTCTAGTAGTCTATGGTAAAAACTAAAAAGTTTGACCTATTATATCGAATTCGTGAGGTGAAACACTTACTTCCTGATCATAAGGTATGCAAGAACCACGGTTGTGCTTCGACTCCTGCCTTCAAAGCAGTGAACGAGAACCTTTCCGCCTATTTGTTCAACGTGGTCTAGGAAGTCGTGTGCATCTTCAAAAATATTGCTGATGACTGGATTTTCATTGTCGTTGACCTGAGAACAGGCTGCCAATTAGCATAACACAGAAGAGAGAACGCCGAAAATGAGGTAGAAATACACTTACACAAAAGTTCTTGTTATGAATAATGCGGCGAACTGGGAATCTGACTGCCCGATTTCATTAGCACACAAGCATAGGACGTGAGTGATTCCTAAATGTTGCAGAGTGTACACAGATCTTGCACCGAGTGCTCCACCTATGAACAAGCTGCTTGAAATCATCGAGGGTTTTTCCGTGTTAGCAGCATCAGATATTAGAGCTATTCTCTCGAGTATGTGCTCAAGCCTGACCTATTATTCACCACAGTAAATATTTGATTTAGCACCAACCTATGTATAACCAACTCATAAATATCCTCAAAGACAATAAATACCTTCAGCTCATATGCATCGACCACACAGGCGTTGTCACTACCCTCGAAGAATCCAGTGGTAAAATTGTTCTCCTGGCACAATTTTACTGCCTCATTCCTAAGTGTTTCATGCCACTGTTCTAACTCTTTATTTAATTCCATGTCTACCTGAAACCAAGGGCCAAAGAATTATCAGTCAGATTTGCATCTGATAATGCAAAAGCCTCCATGTTAGAAATCCCAAGCTCAACAAAGTTTACTATATTTAGTTGTTATTACTAACCTTAGAGAATTTGTGAAAATCGCGGAGCCTAGATGTCAAACGCTGGCTGTGTAAGGGTTCCGAGGTTCCTTTAGAGGACTTCCCATGCGAACTATCAAAGCTATCCCTACATCCTGGAGGGGACCACCTCAGAGCTCTGTGTTCCGGCCTCATTTACATCTGCATTATGCTCCTTACCAGGTGGAGGGGAAGGGTAATGGCTAGCAAGCGATGGAGACTGAGGAACCATGAGATCTTCTTGGTCTAAATCCCCGGAAACCCGACTCGTAATTTTAAGAAACATTCTCAACAGGTTCTCCAATTTTTGGTTCAAAGTAAGTAGGAAAATGTGAAACCCCTGCAAGTCTCTCAGAGCAGCTCGGATTCCGCTGCAAAATCTGTGAACAACTGATTGCATGTCAGCTGATGAGATGTTGCTCTTCATTTCTGAACCAACTGGTGGAGAACCGAGCTTCCCAGATGATATTTCATACAAGAGTTCTGATGCGTATTCAGAGCTGTTAATTAGGAGTTCCACTAACTTAGGGTAGCTTTCTTGGTCATTTCCACGTTTTCCAGCTGGTGGTCTACAAGGAACCCCAGAGTTATTGCCACAATGTGGAAATCAAGACCTGGTGATTCATTTGAGCTTTGACTTCTGACACTCAAATTGCTGGAATTAGGGGATTCCATGATGTCAGACAAATCAGACCTCTGAGAAACTAGTGCAGGACTTGGAGGCGCTAATCTACTATCAACAGAATTCGCCATTCGTTCTTTTTGAAGGGCTCGATGACTTTGGGACGATATCTGTTGATGGCTGAATCAAAGGCAGCCTCGAGTGCATCCATATTTGCTGCAGCCATTTTGTCAGCCAACAACAAGTTTGCAGGATTTCCACGCCACCAGAGATGGCGACAGGGAAGCCGGTCTTCATTTCTTATAACAAGATCCAACATCAGAACCCTCCCAAGGGCAGCAGCAGTTTTCTCTGCAGCTTCCCGAGTCTCAAATACAGTCAAGCTTTCTATTAAAGGGGAGCCATGTATATAACTGCATTAATAAAAAAATCATTAATGATCAAGCATGAAAACAAGAAGTAAAATCCTTCACTTTCCATGCAAGAAAGGAGAGAAATTAAGATATATGTATTTTCACACACTTCATCAGTAATAGACACCGGCTGAGTTCAAGAGCTTCCAGAAGTTCTGAACATGTCATTTCGCCGGCTTCATCTCCTTCATCGATAGCAGCCTCTTTTGCCTTTTCTGCAGCTTCCTTGATCTGCAGCCACTCTGGACAGCTTTGGTGTATCACTCTGGCCTGCAAAGTTTGCGTGTGGAAGAAAAGGTCACACTTCAATCACAGACAATGAAAAGAAATGACAGCTCAAGTAAGAGTAACAACTTGTGGAGTTGGAACACCTAGCCACTTTGCATATTCATAACCAAGACACTCTGATTGGGTAGCCATTCTAGAAGAGGTTATCTTTATAACAGCTACAACCTCTCTGGGAGAAGCCTCTCTGGTTGAACAGCGCAAAAAAGACAACGCCTCCAGAATTAACTGTGACCTGTATTGAACATGAAGAAGAATCATTTGTAACAATAGAATGCCATCCAAAAGGAAAAAAGAAGAGTTACATAACATACGAAAGAAAGGGTCAACTAATAAGCATGAAATCTTGAATATAGGATGTGTAACTTGCTTTATGAACAATAATAGGGAATCAATAGCTTCATTTAATTAGGATATTTTCTATGTTGTCTATTCCAGGAAGGAACACAAAACCTTAGCATTATACACAAAATGTCCAAACAATATTATACAAGTTCATCCATCTTTAGCTCAACTTTGAATGGAAACTGATGCCTGCTGATTAGTAATTGAGCCTCACATACCTCAACGGCTTTATTCATATCATCCTCAGACTGTTCGGCAGTACTGCTACTATGTTCAGTGTAATGAAGCGATGGAAGCTTGTTCCAGGAAAATGAGCTTGATTCAATATCCAACATTGTGGCTTTGCCAAGTCTTTCCCACAGACTACCTTCTGTAAGCTGCTCGGGAGGGGAAATTTTGACATCAACACTTGTCTCATCTGGACTGTACTCATGGATATTAAACAAGAAATCAGACAGGAATTTACAGAGAATTGAGAAGGATGCAACTACAAGTACATCAACTGGTAGTAACAAATTAAAGTGGGATCTAGCCTTCAATCTGGGAACAACAACAATGCATGCCAGATTTGTAAACCAAAACCAAGTGAACAAAATATTACATGTGAAGTTGTATGTATACCACTGTCTTCTTTATAATATTCTTAAGTAATTCGTATATATACTACATTTATTCATCACACACTTATTGCTTGGGAAAATCACCAGACTTAACTCTGAGAAATCGTGATCACAAGTTCTCATATGAAGCTCATTAAAACTAAGCAAATATATAACAGGAATTAAACTTTCCAGATAAAGAATAGCCGATTAAAACAATGGACAACTTTTTGCAGCACATCCACATAAATTTCCTAAGAAAGGTTGTCATCCCAAATTGATACTTACAATTTTGCAGTAAACAATCAAGAGCACTGAGTCATAACAATGTTGTTAATTTTTTTAAACAGTGAAATGAAATATGATCAACCTCGAGTGCATGCTAGTGGTTCTGTGAGGTCGGTGAGGGAACCCGGAGGATCGATACTTGCCACTTCGCTTCCGAACAAGCTCAAGCCATTGCGCGAAACGGTATGCAGGACCTGCAGTAATATCTCCCAACATGTACAACACCTGCAAGAGTCTTCCATCAACAACCATTGCTAAACACCTCCATTGCACTAAAAAGACCACTGAACCAATGATCATTAAGCTATAAAACAAAAATACATACCCTGGAAGTGACAGTGAGGGGCAAGGGGGCATCAGGCTCCTCAGATCCCAAATCAAATTCCTTCTCCTCTTCTTCTGCTTCTTTCTGCATAGACCCCTTATATAAATCCAGGTAAACAAAACAGAAAAAAAAAACTACACTCTGAGGAAAATGAGGACAGCCCAGATCGGTATAATCACATCAAATCAAGAAAAGCACATGAAGCTTTGATCTTTTTGCAACAAAATCCCTCTCCATCAAGTACAAGAGGGAATGTTTTGAAATTTGAAATGTATGAACTGGAAGTAATAAAACTAAATATGTGTCTGAAAAGGTAGGAAACAGTATAGAAATACAAATTGATGGGTTACCTGAAAGGTGCAAAGTGGCTCTCTTTTCCGGCTCTCCATTTCCTCTTTTTCGGGACAAATGGAATTTTATGGCTTCCGGGTTTCGGAGGCAGACCGGATCCGTTTCTTTTGTTTTTGGATTCTTCCCGCTTTTTTTCTCAAACAGTTGAGATTTGACACTGACAGAGAAGATGGTCTACGGACGTTTTCATGTCTTCATGTATTTCCATTTTTAGGGAATCTCACTGATGCTGACCGCCTGGTCGGTCTGAGTAGTCCCCTGATCCCCGATCCAATGACTTGACCCTGCAAGATAGAGCCCGGGAGGTACCCGAGGGTAGACCTTCCGGCGTGATGATGAAAGATGGACCCGGGAGAGAAAAGGGGTAATCACTAGAATAATGAGAATATACTTACTTGGAATAGTGCTTAGGGGCACTATTTATACAGTGATCCATGCTCACAATGTGGTCCATGCTTTCTATGATGTTTTAGTGTCCCTGTCCTTATCCGAGTTGTACTATTCCGGATGCCTCCATATTAGCTTACCTCATCATGGGCCGGGCCCGAACTACTGCAGGGCAGTTGGGGCTGAGCCTGGTATCACCACTAGCCCCCCGGAAGTCGGTCCTTTCGGCCGAGGAGGAAAACTTCGCTTGTCCGAGGGCGGAAGGGGTGGCTTTCTGAATTCTAACCTGCCCGACAAAAGTGGCACGTGGCCGCGATTTTCGAGCATCATTGATTAACGTCTGCGCCCCTTTCTCGTTTCTCGAAGGCAGTAATCATTGCATTTATTTACCTTTTTCTCTTCTTCTATAAATACCCGCTCCGTTTTCGTGTCCCTTTCAAATCTTTCCCTTTCTCCTCTTTTATTTTCAAATCTCAAATCTCCCTTTCGCTTTCAAATCTCAGATCTTCCTTCCACCGTCAACTATGGCCTCTGCCGATGCGAACGCCAATGTCAACGACGATGCCCAGCCCCCGTCTCCGATTTCCTATACCCTTGCAAGCACATCGCGCGAGAACTCTCCTCCCCCTCTAGCAGGCCAGAGGCCACCTTCTCCCCTCAGGCCCGTGTACTTGTCTCGGTCCGTGAACCCTTCTGGTCCAAAGTTCAGGAGGTCCAAGAATGCCGAGCAGAGGGTTTTGGACAGTGACCGGGCGCACTCCCTGTCGGCTGATGATTGGACTAAGAAGTGTCTCGGTGGCATGGGTGTTCCGTTGCCGGTCGACGCCCAACTCGTGGCGGTTTCTCCGGACGCCAGGGAGGCCTTCCTTCCGGACAAGCACCGGGCGAACCATACCCTCTGGTCCTCCCAGCCCCTGAACTTGGAACAATACTGGTTGGCTAACAACTCTATCTACCTTTTCCCTACTGAGATATACCCAGCTGATGTTTTCCGGGTTAGCCGGTGGGCTATGACCTGGCCTTTACAAGGTTCAGATCCTGCACCCTGTCTTGCCTTTGTGTTTATTCTGTTATTGCGATTTTCTTTCTCAATCTCTTTCTGTTTTCTCAGCTCCTACTGTTGCCAATGATCCTGCCGTCCCCGTCCCAGAGAAGAAGAAGACAAAGAAGGCCGGGACTGAAGCGGCCGAATCAACCAACGGCAAGCATGGCGGCCGGAAACCAAAAACTCCAAAGGTCAGTACTCCGCCATATACTCCGATTCCTTTGACTGTCAAGCCTTTGCTGCCTGACCACAAAGAGCCCGGCACCCGGATCCCCGAGGTGGTGGAGGTCGACTCTCCGGTCCATGAGGACATCCTAGAGGCGACTCCTGCTCTTGCTTCTGATCTAACTCTCCAGAATGCCCCAATGAACCCTCTCGGGTCCCGGCCTTTACTCGAACCTTCTGTACACTCTTCGGGAGCACCGCCGGATCTTACTCGCGATATTGGGCCTTCCAGTCGTGGAAGGTTTATTTTCCGTCCCTCGTCATCAGTAGATACGAGGTCTCCTGCTGCCAAGTATACCACCCTGTCTGCTCCTTTCATTCTCATTCCTCCATCATACTCAAACAAGCGGAAGTTTGGGGAGGTCCCTAGTAAGGATGCTAAAAAGCTCCGAGACAGCGGGTCCCTGACTCTGACGCCGATCGCTGCTAGCGATCATCCTGTTACCTCTTCTAATCAACAGGTGGTTATTATTCCCTTTTCCTATCCTTATTTTCTTATATATATATATATTGTTTAAAAATTTCCATCTTCTTTCGCAGGTCCAACTGCAAAGCTCTAAGTTTGCCAACTCCTCGGAGTTTCAAACTGCCCTCTCGTCCTTCCTTTCTCTTCAGTTGGAGAGGAAGGATGAGGAAATCAGGGCCGAGAGGGAAGGCTCGGCTAGACTTCAGGAGAAAATAAGTCGTTTGGAGGAGGAGCTGGCCGAGGCCGTTGTGGATAAAGTCCTAGCAAGCGGGACCCTATCTCGTCGCCTAACCGACCTCAATCTTACTGCGAGCTCGCACCAATGCCACAACACCTACATGGAGATCCGAGGTTGGTTCCCTCCTTCAATCCGCGCTTCCTTCAAGAAGCAATGGTTTAATCCCAACTCGGAGGCTCAGCAACTTCACTTGCTGGAGGTTCTTCAGAAGGGGGGGATGAGAGGCTTGTCTCCTGCGCTCTGGGAAGCATTGCAGAAGAATCGCATGTCTGCCGAGGACGTCCGGAACTGGTCGTCGAATGTAGTTCGGCTGCCCTGGACTCTACCTTCTGCTCCTCCCTTCGGATCCGACCTTCCAGAGGACAATAGTTTCTACCGGGGCCTATTTGATCCGAAGGATATTGAAGCTAGTGGCTCTCCGTCTCCCGGTCCTGTCGCTGCTGCTAACGCCGGTGCTGGACCAGTCCGATCCCCAGAACTGCTGTTTGGTGGAAGTTCTGAAGATGAGTCCGAGCCGGACGACAGTGATGATGACGGGGGGAAAGGAGGCTCCAATAATGTTCATTAGGCTATCCTCCTTTCTGTTCTTGCTTTTCTTGTATCCTGTCACCCGGTTCTCCGGTTTATTAATGAATGACTTTCTTTTTCTACTCGCTATTCGCCTCTTTATTTTTTTTACTTGACCTGTTTTCTCCTTTTTCCCAACTTTTCATCTTAACTCTAATTTTATCATGATTAGGGGCTCCCTCTTAACCCTTCCTCCCCGGCTCCTCCCCCGAAGCCAACCAGAACCGGCTGTCCGGGGCTGATGGACTTGTTATTTGAGGGAGGGCTCGGTCCTCTGACATCGGAGTTCCCTGATGCTGATTGCCTGCTCAATTGTCTCCTCCAAATCCAAGAGGATTTCGGGTCTTTGTCGAAATGTTATAGATTGGCCTTCGAGAGCATCGACCGAGTTCTAGAGTTCGACCAGATCATGTCGGAGCAGGAAGCTCAACATCACAACTTTCAAGTCCGGATCCAGAAGGAGCTGGACGAGGTATGGCATGACGTCATCCTATACTACAACAAGTGCATGCAGATGCAGAACCAGACCGAACTCCGTAGACAGGTTACCGCACTGAAAACCAAAAATGAGAGGTTGGCTATGAGGAACCGGACTCTGCAGCAGCAGCTCGTAATAGTCCACCTATCTTACCATCTGTTGGGTCTCCGCCAGGGGGAGGTCAACATCCCTGTGCTGACCGACGTTCCTCAGGCGGTCAATGATCTCATTGCATGGATGGAGAGTTCCGAACGGTCGTCCGGCGTCTGGGCGGCTGCCTATCAAGCGACTAAGGGTTGGAGGAAGAACATTCTAAGTCAAAAAATCCTTCCTGAGTCCTTGTCGCATATCCCCCCTCCTGAAGACATCGATCTGGCCTACGAACGTTATGAGCACGCTCCTCAACTCCTAGACTTGGAAGCTTCCGAGCGGCGTTTGGCCAGGCTCCGGGTGGTCGCCGCCAGATTCCGCGCCCGATATCCTACTCAGGGAAGGACTTCCGATTCTACTCAGCGAAATGGCTCCCTGCCTCGTGGTGATTTACGCCCGACTCGAAACGACAGCAAGGGGAAAAAGAAGGCACTAGATTCCGGGGATGCCCATGCCAGGCGAAGATCTCCGCGGCAAACTCCAGTCCGAATTGGGAGTCCTGCTGCTACCAACAGGACTCCTGTCCGTACACCGGATCCGGTAATGGAGCTAGAGGCTACACCTGATGAAAATCCAGACGCTCCCCAGAACCCGGATGAGGAGCAACGGATGCTGGAGCTGGCTGTCCGAAGAAGTTGGCATGAGACCAGGAGAATTCCTCCCGGCGAGGCATCCACTTCCCGGGCCCCGGAGTAGAATAAAATTTCGTACTATGTAACCCTTTTGTGTTTGTAGAGACTCTGACCTATAAATAGTTATCTTTTGACTCTGACTTTCGACTTTTGTATCTGTTTTGTGCATAAGCATTTTCATTTTATAACAGTTATCTTTCAATTTCAAGCTTATAATACACGCATCATAGTTTTCATTAAAATCGACTTGAGGGTATGCCCCTGTTACAAAAATTCCTTAGGCGTCCGGCACCAGAGGGTCCTTCTACATGCCCCTTGATCGTCCGACCTCGGGGCATTACTCTCGGGCATCTATCGCCCGGAGCGATCCCTACCTAGGCATCTAGTGTCAGAGGCTATCCTACCTAGGCATCTAGTGCCAGAGACTAACCATAGAACCGTGTGAGGTTTGCTATGTTCCACCTTCGGGGAACTCCCTTCCCCGTTGAATCTTCTAGCACATAACTCCCGCCCGGGTGGGCTTTTGTCACCCGGTACGGTCCTTCCCAGTTGGGTGCTAGCTTGCCCTCCGGCTCCTGGTGACTCTTGTCGTTTCCCCTCATTACCCTATCGCCTACCTTGAATTGCTCCTTCCTCACCCTCCTGTCATGATACTTCTTAACCTTTTCCTTTACTTTAGCCTCATGCAAGGCCGCTTTCTCCCTCCTTTCCTCCAGCAGATCTAAATTCGTCTTGCATTCTTCTTCATTCTTATCCTCGGGCACCGGCTCGGTTGTCCGAAGACTGGGAACACCGATCTCAGCCGGAATCACTGCCTCCGATCCATACGTCAAACTGTAGGGGGAATCGCCGGTTGCGAGCTTTCTGTAGTCCGATGAGCCCATAGAACGCTCGGGAGCTCGTATACCCAGTTCCCTTTTGCCCCCTGGAGCCGGGCCTTAATCCCACTCACGATCGTCCGGTTTGTCACCTCCACCTGACCATTAGCTTGCGGATGATATACTGACGTGAGCTTCTGGCTTATCCCATACTTCGCGCACCAGGACTTGAAAGGATCATTTTCAAAATGCGCTCCATAGTCGGTTACTATAGCCCTCGGCACTCCGAACCGGCAAACTATGTTCCTCCAGCAGAACTTCACACAGGTAGCCCCCCGGATCTTGGTCAAAGGTTCGGCTTCCACCCACTTAGTAAAGTAATCGATAGCCACAATCAAGTACTTCAAGCTGCCAGGAGCAGTGGGAAAAGGTCTGACCAGATCCAGTCCCCATCTACTAAAAGGCCAGGCACCTGTTATCCCCATCATCTCTTCCCTGGGTATATGCACAAGTGGCGCGAACTTCTGGCATTGAAGGCACGAACGAACCCTGTCCTGCGAATTCTCAAACATGGTAGTCCAGTAATACCCCATCCTTAAGATTTTCCTGGCCACTGTTCTGGCTCCCTGATGACTACCATTCAGACCTTCATGTACTTCCCTGACCAGGTACTTGCCTTCCTGTCGTTCCACACACTTCAGCAACGGTTGGAGATATCCTATTTTGTACAGGATGCCCTCCTGTAGTGTATACTTCGGCGCCTTGACCCGAATCTTTCTGGCCACCACTCAATCGGCCGGGACCTCCCCCGTCAGGAGGTATGCTCGGATCGGGGCCATCCAGGAGTCTTCCTACACTGCCTCTACTGTCAAGATCTCATCACTCTGCTCGTAACTCCTCCTCTCCAGTGTCTCCCTTCTGAGAGGTGCTTTCTGTCCCGACCACAACTTCGAAGACGCCAACTTGCTCAAAGCATCGGCCTTTTCATTCCGTTCTCTTGGCACCTGCTCCAGACTGAAACTGTCGAACTGCCGGATCATGGGCTGGACAAATTCCAGGTATCTCTGCAAACTTTGCTCCTTTGCTTCATATTCCCCATTCACCTGCTGTACTACAATCTGCGAGTCACTGAAGGCCTGGATCGTTCCTATTTTCAACTCCCGGGCAAGCTTGAGTCCTGCCACCAACGCCTCGTACTCTGCCTCATTGTTTGTAGTCTTGAAGTCAAAATGCAGCGCATAGTGGTACTCCTCTCTTTCTGGGGATGTCAGCAGCACCCCGGCTCCACTGCCTCCTGCATGGGCTGACCCGTCCACGTGCAACGTCCACCTCGGGCTTGAGGGATCCTCGGCAGGCAGGTCCGGCCCAACCATCTCTGTCAAGAAGTCCGCCATCGCCTGTCCCTTAATGGCTTTCCTAGGCTGGTAGGTTATCTCATGTTCCCCCAACTCTATGGCCCACTTCATCAAACGACCCGATGCCTCGGGCTTAAGCATCACCTGCTTCAGTGGGTGGTTGGTCAGGACCACGATCGGATGGGCCTGGAAATACGGGCGCAATCGTTTTGAAGCATAAACCAGCGCCAATACCAGCTGTTCCAAACTTGTATACCGAATCTCCGGGCCTTGTAATGCCCGACTGACAAAATAGACAGGACACTGCTTCCCGTCTTCCTCTCGGACCAGCACCGCACTCACAGCCGACGCGGACAGATACAAAAGCAAATCCTCCCCCTCTTTTGGCTTTGAGAGGGTCGGGAGTCGGCTCAAATGTTCTTTCAGATCTTCGAACGCTCTCTCACACTCCTCAGTCCACTCAAACTTCTTTGCCTTTCTCAGGATGTTGAAAAAAGGGAGTTGTCTCTCCGCGCCTTTTGACAAAAAGCGACTCAAGACTGCCAGGGAACCCATCAGCTTCTGCACTTCCTTAACATTTTTCGGCGACTGCATCCGGCTTATAGCCTCCACCTTCTCCGAATTGACGTCGATTCCCAGACTAGAAACCATGTAGCCGAGGAACTTCCCGGCACTGACTCCTACCACACTCTTCTCCGGGTTCAGCTTCAGGTTAGCTCTTCTCAAAATGCCGAACATCTCCTCCAAGTCTTCTAAGAAACTTGGGTAGTTTCTGCTCTTCACCACCATGTCATCGACGTATAGTTCCATGCTTCGGCCCAACTGATCCCAAAATATAGCATCCGCCATGCGCTGGTACGTCGCCCCTGCGTTTTTCAAGCCGAATGGCATCCGCCTGTAACAATAGGTCCCAAACTCTGTGATGAAGGCTGTCTTCGGCTTGTCCTCTCCTGACATCTGAATCTGATGATACCCGCGGTATGCGTCGAAGAAAGCCAGGGCCTCATACCCGGTGATGGCTTCTACTAACCGGTCGACCGGGGGAAGGGGGTAACTGTCTTTCGGACAACACTTGTTTAGGTCGGTGAAGTCGATACACATCCTCCAGGACCCATTCTGCTTTTTCACCAACACCGGGTTAGCCATTCTGTGTATATAATTTCCTCCACTACCCCAGCCTCCAGCAACTTCAGCACCTCCTGTTTCACCACCTCGGCCCTATCTCCTGCCAGGGCCCTCTTCTTTTGCCGGATTGGCTTCAACTCCGGGTATACGTTCAGCTTGTGGAGAGCTAACTCCGGGGGCACGCCTGTGAAGTCCTTCTCTTCCCATGCAAACACATCCTCATACTTCGAAAGCAAGGATCGTAACTGCCCCTTTATATCGACTAGCATCGTCTTCCTGACCTTGATTGTGCCTCTGCTCCCGACCTGCATGTCCTCCACATCTCCCGGTCCCACTTCTCCCTGCACTGCACCGACCGGGGCCTTCCTGGCATCCTGAAGCGCCGTGAGCATGCAACTTCTGGCCGTAGACTGACTTCCTCGGGCCGTTGCCACCCCCTGATCGGTTGGGAACTTCATGGTCAAATGGTATGTCGAGCATATGACCCTAGCCTGAGCCATCCACGATCGGCCGATGATGATGTTATAAGGAGACGGGGCGTCTATGACTGCGAAATTGCATCGGACCGAGGTCTTCTTGTTCCTGTCAAGGTCATCTACCACTGTCACTGTTAAAGACACAACCCCCAAAGGATGCTATGTCATCAATGAACCAGACAACGGAGAGGTACTCGGGTGAAGATTGTGGCGTCCTATCCCCAGCTGGTCGAAGCAGGAGGCGAACATGAT
Source organism: Sherardia arvensis (assembly GCA_948330725.1). Lineage (NCBI taxonomy): Eukaryota > Viridiplantae > Streptophyta > Magnoliopsida > Gentianales > Rubiaceae > Sherardia > Sherardia arvensis. Next base: position 31,425,921 of record OX415240.1, read on the forward strand.
TTCCACACTACTTCCGTCATCAATGAACACTCGCTTGACTGTAAATGTTTCAGCCGGGTCTTGGTCAGAGGAGTAAATATTTCAGCCCGAGGGGGGTCAACCCTCGGTCTTGCTGGGGCCTGAACTGCGTCCCTCCTGCCAGGATCGGCAGCCCGAGTCTTATCACCCTTCCCAATCCCCCTGTCCTCTAAATATCCTTCCTCCTTCCTCTTCTTGCTCCCTTCCAGCAGCGAGCAATACATCTCCACCTCAAGGTCCAGCTGATGAATAGTGGTCGGGATATTCTCCATAAACTTCGCCCATAACACCTCATCCCTTAACCCTGCAATAAATCCTGCGATCAGGGCCTTCACTTGAGCGTCTCTATCGATCACCTTCATGGAATCGTCCATGTACCTCATGTGGAATCCCCGGACATCCTCCTTCGCCGCCTGTAAGCCACCTCAGCCAAAGGTAGGTACTTCTTTCATTTGGTTTCATATCTGTGCATCAAAGCCCTTGAGAAATCATAGTAATTTCTGAAGCTCTCCGGAGGTTGGGCCTCAAACCACGACAAACAACTGCCCCTCAGATACGAGCTCACTAGCTTGCACATAAGCTCCTCCCGGATGTCGCGTGTCCCCATGACATTATGGTATGTTCTGACGAACTCCTCTGGATCCGTCTCCCCATTATAGGTCGGCACCCCTTCCGGGACCCTCATTCCCACCGGCCAGGGGAAAGTGCTGATGTAACCTATCCATGGGGAGGTAGGCCTTCCTCCGTTCCTTCCTATCAGCCGGTCCAATCTCTCCTCCACCAAGTTTGGAGCCGCCGGAGCCCTGTCCACTACCACCGGATACATCCAATAGGTTCCTGCGACCGGGGCTGGTTGGGCCATGGCATACCCCGTCATTGGTACTTGATTCTGCACCCACACCGGCCCCTGAATCCCGGGAGCCCAGCCCCCCGGAACTCCAGCGGGTTGAGCATAATATCCTCCAGGTGCCGGGGGTACCCCTGATACCCTTGATACCCGGCTTGAGACGTCCCGTACACTGGAGCTCCATATCCGGGATGGCCCCCACCTTGGCCATATCCCGGCCCTACACCAGCTTGTTGTCCTGTGCTTCCCGCATGCTTCTCCAGATCTATCACAACTGGAGGCCGAGGATTCTCCTGTCCAGGAACGGCAGGAGGTCTCCGACTGACTACCTCTGCAGCCAAAGGAGGTAACCCCGTAGGAGGCACCAACGGGGTCGGATGAGGTCCTGACCCTGGCTGAACCGGGGGCACCTGGACTTCGGTTGTCGGAGGATTCGACTGTCCCTCCCCGGTCGACTGCATTCCCGATCCCGGTCCTTGCTTTGCTGCCAACCAGCGACGATACTCATCTTTCTGAGTAGCAGCAAACTCCATCCTGTCACGCTCGTCCTGCGTCGTCCCCGACTCTCTTCCTTCTTCCGGCCCTTCCTCTCCCTCCGAGACTTCCGGATCCGGATGCGCTGGAGCCTTCACCTTGTGTGCTCGATCCCTCATCTGGCGTAGGGTGAGATCCTCCTTGGCTGCTTCAGCCCTTCTTCCTCCCCTACCTCTTCGTGGCGGCCGACCGCGGGGCAGCATCTTAGTGCGTTTTGTGAACAAAGATCGTGTCCCACCGGGCGTGCCAACTTGATGCTGCCCGCCTGGTCGGTCTGAGTAGTCCCCTGATCCCCAATCCAATGACCTGACCCTGCAAGACAGAGCCCCGGGAGGTACCCAAGGGTAGACCCCCCGGCGTGATGATGAAAGATGAATCCGGGAGAGAAAAGGGGTAATCACTAGAATAATGAGAATATACTTACTTGGAATAGTGCTGAGGGGCACTATTTATACAGTGATCCATGCTCCCAATGTGGTCCATGCTTTCTATGATGTTTTAGTGTTCTTGTCCTTATCCGAGTTGTACTATCCCGGATGCCTCCATATTAGTTTATCTCATCATGGGTCGGGCCCAAACTACTGCAGGGCAGTTGGGCTTGGGCCTGGTATCACCACTCACAACTCAATTTATCAATTTTAACTATCTTAATTTTTTTATACTAGAAGGAAAATAAAACAAAGTTACTTATACACCAACACTTTGATACCTTCCTTCACAATGGAACCCACAATAGATATTGTAGGTATCTCCAAGTTAAGCACCTGATAATCCAATATCCTGTTCATAGAGAACTCTTAATCTAAGCCCAACATTTTAGTACATAAATATGCATAACCAGAAATTACATTAGTATGCACAAACTGACATGGCTGAAGGGGGAAAAATTGAAAAGTTAAATAATGAGAAAATTACTCGCTGCAAACGAGCCATTTGCGCAGTCCAACGAGCTTAGCGTGAAACGCTCTCTGCACATCTTGCCGGTTAAAGTAATTCATAGTTTCATCCTCTATGCAAACATCTATGATGTCTTCATTTTTCTGATCCAAAAACCGAGTTAGAACCAATAAAAACGAGTCAGGAAATGCAAACTAGCTTGCTTGTGGTCTTGGATTAATGATCTTGGACTGGGAGAGAACTGATGAAATGCAGACATCGAGTGTAACATCATATTTGTCCACAAACCGGCTGGTTTCTATGGTGACTTGGTTCATAACCCTCGAACAAATAGGCGAGTCCAACACTTCTGATACACCAATCCCTCCAATTGGCTGCAACATAAACATATATTAGTGTCCGTTATAACTCGGAGAAAGACACAGAAACATGGAGTGAATGATGATTCTTACCGAGCCAACACAGAACTTCAACTGATGAACTTGCTTTCTTTCTATATAACTCTGTGTGTATTGGTGAAGTATATGTGATCATTTCACTGGCTTTTGTAGACAACGTTTCAACCCGGTGCCTCGTCTCTCTCCCTTGACGTGCGCAGTATATTTGACCCATTCATTTTCTATTCCAGTCATTTATGACCTAAGAAATTTGAATATTTGGCCACGGACAGTTGAAATTATATATTCCTTCCCCATAATGGTCATGTTTTTTACGTACGATAACATCATATAATTTAAATCAATACAGGAAAATGAAAATACAATATAATTTTTACAAGCTATATCTCCGTTTAATATTTATTAAGATCACCTTAATAGCGACACGTCATTTTAAAATCGTTAATTATGATTGAGTTACGTATTCGATCATAATCCAAACATGCTTAGATTTTTAAAAATTTACTAAAAAATCATAATCAATTAAATTTTTTTAATTATACATGTATCATAGTCTGATTAATACCTGACAAGCATTAATATGTCAGGATCATCTGATTTATACTGTATATTTTTTCTTTCATTGCAATATCAATAGATATAATGTGTACACAGTCCCATCGCAACTAAAAGTTTTCTTTTGATGACGCAAGCGCAGACAAATATAAAACCCTAGCAGATTAGTGGCGATGATTGTTTGTGATATTTGCACATACGATTTTTTGGCTATAAATTTAGCTGAATAGTTAAGATAAGATAAAGTTAAGGAAAAAATTAGAGATACATAAAAAATATAGTGGAACAAATTACTAGTTAATAAATATGTGTCTCTACCAAATAAGTATATACTTTTTTTTTATTTTACATAAGTATATAATTTTAAACGGGATACTATACCTGAATTGATCTGAATTTATCTTAATTTCATTCCATAGATAAAATGATTATTGAAGAACCGGTAAATATTTCCAGTAACTATTTATGTTTATATTTTTCTCATACATATTATATATATAGTATTGTAATTGTAATAAGGTGTCAATGAGCCATGGATTAATTATCTGTGGTGCACCAAATTCTACAGAGCAGACAGGGAAAAGCTTAGAGTCTTATTCAAGTTCTTGGGAGATTGCTAGAAGCTAGTTGTGGCTGATAATGAGCTTGGAAGTCTGAAGCAGGCTCTAGAGGGAAAATTCAATCAGAACCCCAGAAGTTCTTCCAACTGGAGTTTTCCGTTTCGATACTGCTGCTTTCTGTAGAGCTCCCGAATTCCCACCTCTTCTGCTTAAGAAAACCGAAATGTTCTATGAAATGTAGAGAGGCAGTGGAGTTCTTTTGGATGCCAACATCTTATAGGGTTTAAGAAAAGTTAGTTTAAAAATCCTAATTTGGATTAATTTTTAATAATTAATTCAACTAGAATTTTTTTTTAAATGCACTTATGATGCCCAATTTTTGTTCGCACTATATATATTAGCTATGCACAATTTTTGCACGCAATTCAATTTTAATATAGTCAAATTCGGTGAAATATATATAATTTAATAATATTAAATTTATATTGAAAATACAGTTTACTTCAGTTTAGTGTAGTTCATTTCAGTTAAGTGGAGTTCAATTCAGTTATAATTATCAATACATGAATTTGCCCTTAATTCAGTCAGGCTCCGTTCAATTCAGTTTAGCTTAGTTTAGCAATAATATAAAATCAGAAAATATTTCATAAGCGTATTATAAATTATACAACTTTTTCAAAATGTGAAATACGATAATTGAAATGCAAAATATTATATGTTTATTAAACTAGATTCAGTCTATTAATTCATTTTATAAAATATAGCTTCATCAAATATATTAATTTTTCCCCTTCAATTCAGTTAAATTAAGTTTAGTCCAGTTCAACTTAACATGATTCAGTTTAATAAGTCATATGTTTTAAAATACACAGTATTATTTTTAGAAAAAAGGTAAAAACAGAAAAGATAAAGAAAACGTCTATTAGTCGTCTTCTTCTCAATTATTTTCGCCTACACCAAATCAATTGTTCTTACACTCTGAAGTCTTCTCAATTAGTTTTTTCCTTTATATTGAATTGTTCATCACCAAACACATATTCTCGGCGTTGTTGGGATGCCGATTAGACGCCAAATCTCATCAAATTTTACCATATTTCAACTTGGCACGACGGTGACATCCGGTGGCCTGTAAACTCCTTCAACTTGGCAACTCTATTCAAGGATTTTCTTAAACAAAATTCTAATCTTTGAAATCCCTAAATCAAAATTCAAATTTTCAAAATCCATCTCTTCTAAATAAGCTTTAGTTGTCATGCTCACATAGTGCATGTAAGAATGCTAAGATTTGAAAACTGACATCGGTAAATAAATCAGCCTATTTTTATTTTAATTAAACACTCAATGATGGGGTGTGTTTATAAGTTCTCAACCCTATCATATATGATCAGATAGAGAATTACAATGATCCTATTTCTATTACAATACTTGAGTAAGCATCATTTCCAAGAGGTACTACGTACAAAGCAACATTTCCAATCGGAAAATCTGCATAGAGATGTAGAATAATTCCCATAAAAAAACAACCTCTCAAAGCGGAAAAAACCTACATAGAGATGCAGACTTATTTCCAATTGCAAACTCTAGGGTGTAATAAATATGCAAGCTGCTACATATGCAAGCCAGTAATCAGGAATACTAGTCTAAATATCTAACTCTAAAGTGAATACTGCCTGGATGAGAAAGTTCACATAGAGATGCGAATGATTCTCTAGCTGATTGTCTAATTCTACCTAGACCGATTCATCTAACACTAGTGGAATAAGGGACGGAACACGGCGGTTCCGCCCTATTGGACGGCGGTTTTGACCGCCGTCCATGGTGACGCCGTGTAATTGGCGTCACCGTTACACGGCGGTTGAAACCGCCGAGTAACGTTTCCGAATTCGGAAATCTATCCGGAAGTCTATATCCGGCTAAGTATACGAGTTCGGAAAAGTTAGCCGGATAGAACAAAAAAAACGCAGGCCAATTTGGCCGGCGAAATCAAAATCAGTATAAAAAAGTCTCATCCCCAAATCATGGGTACTTGTGGATCGATTAGATCGTTCCACGAAATCCCAAAAACACAAACTATCATCCTAATCTATTGATTTTTGGACTAAATCATATGAAGAACACACATAAATTTAAAAAGTCAACCTTTTGTTAGAAGAAGGAGAATGAGAAGGAGGGGGAGGGGGAGGGGGAGAGGGAGAAGGAGAGGGAGAGGGAAAAGGAGAAGGAGAGGGAGAAGAAGAAGAAGGAGAGTGATAAGAAGGAGAGGGAGAAGAAGAAGAAGAAGAAGAAGAAGAAGAAGAAGAAGAAGAAGAAGAAGAAGAAGAAGAAGAGAGAGAGAAGAAGGAGAGGAGAGGGAGAAGGAGATAGAGAAGAAGAAGAAGAAGAGAGAGAAGAAGGAGAGGAGAGGGAGAAGGAGATAGAGAAGAAGAGAGAGAAAGAGATAGAGAAGAAGAGGGAGAGGAAGAAGATGTAGAAGGAGAAGGAGAGAACTTGCATAAGAAGGAGAGATCGTGTTTGAAAACAACCATCTGGCTAAGTTCCCGAGTTCGGAAACCTTAGCCGGAACTCAATAAACGGCGGTTTGTTAAAAAATCACACGGAACCGCCGTTTATTAAGTTCCGGCTAAGTTTCCGAACTCGAAAACTTAGCCGGATGCCTTACACGGCGGTTCCCTTATTTTCACACGGAACCGCCGTCTTTAGGCGCCGTGTTCCGGCTTGATTCTACTAGTGTAAAGTAATCTAATCAAGTCTAACTCCTCGAGAATAAATTGAACTAAGCAAATTAAAAACCAACTACAAAAAAACATGTGACTAGAACTCATCTCCTTGGGAAAGCTAGAGTCTGGAGCTAATCCACTTGAAACCCTCACTGAATTCGCCCTAAACCGCTGTCTCCAAGCATAAATTTGGCCTTATTTGGCTGGATTTGCCGGGATTACGCGAATTAGTTTGATTTTGAGGAATTCAAGATAAAAAAAGCTTGTTAACAGAGCATATAACAAGGATTTCTCCCAATCCAAATCAGATTAGATTCTAATACACATCAAAATGAATAAAAACTTTAAAAAGAAAAAAAAAGCATAAAAACCACCTCCTCCTAAGGGTTCCAGACCCAAGTAGCCTTCCATCCAACCCGAGTAGACCATTAACCCGACCTGTTTGTAATCTGCCAGACCCGGCCCATTGACTAGTTCGTTCTGCCCATCAGCGTCCTTCCGTTGCGGTTGCAGTTCCGAAAACGGCGGCGTCGACTCTTTCTGCTTAAATTCCGAGATCTGGATGGGTGAGTGGCGGATTGGTTGACTTTGAAGATTCGTCTGGGATTTTCCGGTGGTGGCGACCCTCTCCGATATCCCAACCTTTAGGGCGGCCTCCGTGTGGCGCGGTGGCCAATAAGGGGTAAAAAAGCATGTAGATTTTCAGAGTGAGAAATTGGGGATTTTTGGTTGCAGAAAGGGATTGGTGGTTTAGACAACAGAAAAGAAAGGTATGGGTGGGGAGGTCACCAGAAAAAAGAAGCGACGGCGACCTCCCCTTCAAATTAGCCCAGATATGCTTTTGGAATAAGGGAGAAAGGAGAGAGAAGAGAGGAAAAAGGGGAGAGGAGTCCAAAATGATCAAAATTCGGTAAATAAATAAGACTAACTAGAACAAACATTATTGCATATAAAAAAATTCCAAAGAAATATGTTTTATAAAAGTATCTGGTTACACCATTGTTCAACAAGCACTGAAAAAACCCACTTAAGATAAGATAAATACACACAAAATGGAATAAATATAAAGAAATTTTTTGTTACTGGCACAATATAAAAAAATGATTTCAATATCATCATCATCTCATTGTTGAGAAAATGAAGTTAAATCAACATTACTCGTGTCGTGTTATCATGTTCTTTAGAAGTCACTTGTATCATCATCTTTTTCCTCAGTAGTTGTACTATTTTCATACCAATCAAGTACTACTTTTGCATTTGGTCCTTGGGTTGGTTCAATCCAAGAGCAAAATGGTTGAAGCGACGTGTCATTAAAATCTTCCCTATGAAAATCTTTGAAAAAGGTTTGAAATGAACTCTCTTTCACACAAAAGAAAATTCCATATCTTTCCCCATACAATAGAGGAAAATATATCTTATTTCTCATATGCTCATTCACGGCTTTTATTGCAAAAGCCGTATAATAAATGTGTCCAAAAGGGTGGTAGAAATTGAGTCTAGATCCTTTAATGTTTCTTATCATAAATTGTGACCCAAACACGGTAGAATAGTTTGAGTCGAAAATATTACAAACACATTGACACCATGTTGTACAAACTGCATGAAAACGTGTGATATCTTCGAATAGATACAATTTTGATAAAATCAATGTAAGAATATCTTCTGAAAGAGAAGTCCAGTCCGGGAGTTCCCGTTCGACGTTGAGTAGTGCCATACTGTAATGCGTGTCTCACGTTGACCTTTATTTACGAATGATGGTTATAATATAAATAAACAATATACAAGTCAAATTTCCCTTTTTCCTCTTTTAAAAGGAAAAAAAGATAATAATTATAAATCAGTATGGATTAGGTTTCCTATTCAGAAAATCTAATAATCATTAAAATCCAAAATTGATCAATTCTTTTTTATTATCATAATCCAAATTTAATTTGGTTTAACGTTTTCACAAATATATTTTATTTTACCCCTTTACCTTTTTTTATAATTTATTTTTACAGTAAGAAATCGTGAAAAACAATCATGAAAAGCTCCACAGTGGTCTATCACCAAATCTTTAGGGTGTGTTTGGTTCATTGGGATTTTGCAAAACCTAGACTATCAAAGTCCAAATTCTTTGATCTTTGTTTGGTTAGGTGAAACTTTATTTTTTTTTAAGTCAAAACCATCCAAGTGGACAGAAGGATTCTTCACGGCTCCTCAAACCTTCATAAAAGCAATACAAAATACATGATCGGGTTTGGTTAAACCCGATAATAAAAATAAAACCCTTTTTAGGTTTGTGTGGCAATTTGAGTGAGATACAGAGTGATTCCAGCATAGCCGTACTACTATTCCGCCTTGGTGAGATTACATGTACTACTAAAAAAGGGGATATATCATAAGAAAATTTAGGTCTGATACCTTAAGGTATCTAAACTATCTAACATGTATAATATCCTTAACTTGCAGTATAAATACTCAAAGTCAACAGACTCTACGCATAACATGCATAGACCGAACCCCAAAGGGTCTTCCCTCCCGCCAAATACACGAGTTAGAAGGGACATGACAAACAAATAGGCAAGATACTCCATAAATTATTCAGGACAATTTGCTAACAGACACATTTCAAATCATATCCCTCTGAAAACATATATACGTAAATTTATATCAGTACTAGAGCAATCCTAACACATCCGGATCTGATTGGCTAGTGGCCAAATATTAGACAAAAAATGCAATCTAACGCGATATAAGCAAAATCTTAACCGGTCTACATATCTAGCTGCAGTATCGCCAACAGTAAATATTAATACTACTTTGATTCGGATTTCTCCTAAATGTACATACTAGATCGGAACCTAATCAAAGTTTAACTGAACAAAAGGACCCGTCAGAAAAACTAAGATTAGCAGATCACATTCCATCCAATATTTAAGTACAAATACCAAGACACATATATCTTAAAAAGACTGAAAATAAAATTTTTTTAAAAAGTAAAAAAGAAGTAAACCACCGTTTCAAAAAATTGTGCCAGGCCATTCCAAAACCAGGTCCGACCCGGTCTGACAGAAACTGGGCCAACCCGACTGAAACTGGGCCAACCCAACCAGAACAATCTGAATGGGCTGCTCTGCTCCTAATCCTGAGTGGAGTGCCGTCTCGGCGGTGTGGGGCTCCATCGCCGGAGTGGGGCGCCGTCAATCCATCGCCGTTGTGGGGCTCCGGCGTTACGGCGCCTGTGTGGGGCACCGACGCTGCGTCGCCGGTGAGGAGCTCCGTCGTTCTTCGCTCGGACGCCATCGATCGTCTCAGATACGGCGATCTATCGGTTCCAGCCCGTGGCACTGGCGTGATGGTCATGGGTCACGACGGGATCGAGTGGCGGCGGGGATCGAGCGATAGCGACCCGCTCGCACTGGTCAACACTATTGGATCGGAGATGGGTATTTTTGAATTGTAATTTTCAAGTGAAACAAAGGTGGTTTCGAATATTGGGTTATGGATGGGTGGTGTAGATGGTTATACTAGATAGAGGGGTGGGAGGGGATGACCTTCCCGACAGTGCCATCGCCGGCGGCCACCCCGCCAGACGGGATCTGGTTTTTTGACTACTGTTTGGGAGGGGAGAGGAAAGGAGGATTAGGTGAAACTTTAAAATCCACCTCAAGTTCAAATTTTTATCTAAACTTATAAAGTACTATCAAACAAAATATCAGATTTTCAATATTATTAATAATTAGTTATGCATAGCCATTTTTATTTATATGTTATTAAAAAATAATTATCAGATATTCATAGTGTAAACAAAATTTGTGTTCTCAAAAATAATTATCAGATATTTATATTCCAGAGCATACCCCATTGGATTGTGTTATGTTGAATTTATCTTCACAAGAGAAAATTAATCTTTCATTGCCTCCCTCTATCGACCCTGATGACTATGATGATGCAAGATGTGTTCTCACAGTCTCACCAAATGAGCCAAACTGTATACTCGCGTTCTTCTCAGTAGAAAAACCCAAAGCACTGATTTGGTGTGGTAATTCGCGAAATTGGGTTGAGCGAGAATATGGATCAGATCAAATTAAAGAAATCAGTACTTGTAATGGCAAAATTTACAGTGTGGTGGATATTGAGGGTGTAGAATTCACATTTCATGAAATTGAGATATCATTGGATGGAAAACTAACAACCGCTAAACGAAAGCAAATCCGTCCTAAACCTGGTCCTCGGTGTCCAGCTTTTATTGACCATTTAGTAGGCGCTCAAGGTGATATGTTCTTGATTCGTATAGCATCATTGGATGACTTAACTAACAGAATTCAATCTGTAGATGTTTTCAAGTTGGACCAAAAAAATTTAAGATGGATTAAAGTTGATGATATTGATGATTAAAGTTGATGACATAGTCAGGACGACAGCATATAGCGAGAATTGAGGCTTTCTAGGGAGTGACCATGTTGTTAGAGATGTCGATCCAGTGCTGTAGCCAGTATGCAGTTGGTTTGTCAGACTGGGACTTCTGAAAGTGCTGCTGGTTACAACCTTGATCTTATTAGACCTCATTTACTAGTATTAGGGTAGACAAGCCAGTACCGGCTAATTAGACATGGTGTTACCGCCATTGATGCAGAGTATGCCTAGTAAATTTATATGTTCAGGAACTCTCTGTAATCACTCAAACAGGGTATGGAGGAGGTGATACTCCTCCTAATCCCACAAACAGGGTATAAAAGAGGTGATATTCCTCCTAATCCCACAAATTGCCTCCTTTTTTGGAGATAACTGGTACTTCATGGATATATTCTAGGGTGTGGCAAGCCCATATATTTCACTCCACCTTAGGGTGGTTTTAACTTAAAAAAATGATGATATTGATAATAGTGTATTCTTTCTCAACTACCGGCCGCATTCCATCTCATGTGCAACAAAAAACTCTTTTATTAACAATTGTATCTATTTCACCATGCAAACCCGAATTTTTATATTGATACGACATGAAAGATGGTAGCATTCATATGCGTAAACACTTTCCGAAGGGCAGAAATGAGAGGCCAAGAATACATTTTGTAATGTTTCATCAACCATAGTTTGTGTGTAAGATGAGATGGTTGTATTATTATTATTATTATTATGTTAATAGTGCAATGATGAAATAAGTATTCATGATTGAGACTTGGAAATTCATCCATAAATTAATGAATGTTTATCATTACCTGTTTGCAATTTTAATATTTTTGATTAAATTTTCTTTTTTTTTTCCATTGTTCTTTTAAAATTTATTTGTTCAGTTCAGTTGAGATTAATTCTGATGAATCAAACATTAAATTTATTATTAATTCTGATGAATCTAACATTAAATTTATTATTAATTCTGATGAATCTAACATTGATTTGACTGGTAATGAACTAGAGCAGTTTGGATAGGTACATAGGATGTCACAAGAAAGCAGGTGATACCAAGATAGGTATCTATCAATGAAGTTGAATCCAGATAAATCATATCGATCGGTTTAACCTTTTGGGCATTATTTGTGAATTTATGATATCACCAGCTTAGTTCGTAAAATTTTATTTAAAGAGAATAACATTCATTCGGATGATCCTGATATAGGCCTTATCAGACACCAATAAGATAATGACACGTGTACAATTGTAATGTTTTAATTGGTTAAAATATTTTTTGTAAATTTCTAAAACCCTAATTTAGAATGCCTAAACCCGTCTGGGTAATGATTGAACACGTGGCCCAATCATAAATTAGTTAAAGATGATGTGTCGTTATTTAATTGGTGCCTGATATTGCCAATATCAGGATGATTCTGATATATGTTAAACTGTTATTTAAAACTACGATTTCCTAAACAACTAACTACGATATCACGGTCAGTTGGAAATCCGAGGACTTTTATATAATTCATTCATGTGTAAGGTGTAAGAACAACTAACTTTTATGAACATGAGATCAGAAATTAAAGAACAAACAAACGTTCAAGTAAATATGGCTGGAAACTACGTGAGAAGACTCCTGACTGGATTATGGAAATAACGGATCGACTGGCGAATTCCGTGACCCGATTTCAGATTTCCCACTTCGCCCCTATTGAGAATAAATGAGACAGAGACAGTCTTTAATTAAGAATTTCTAGTCAAATCGACAAAAGCATTAGCGGAGTTAATTAGTGTGATTAATATTTAATTTACTTTTTTTTATTTTAATAGTATTATTAAATTAAATGTTAAATTTTTTTTTTGTATTTGTTGTTGGGCGTTTTCCATCGTGCTGAATGAAATTTTTAGGTAAAAAATAAAAATTCTTTCTTAATTTAATGTGATTCAGAATCTCAAATACGAAGTAAACGTGCAAGAGAAACTTTACAATTTTTCTAAATAACTCACAATTTAAAAAAATTAAAATCATTTAATTTCAGTTTAGCTGTATCGTATCGTCTATACCCTTAGCCACTGATTCATTATAACTGAACTTAATTAAATTACTCGGTTAAATTCAAATAGTTTTGTCTCCTTTAAATTCAAATAAATTTTGCTCCGTTTCCTTCGCTACCCCGAAGCCCACTTTCCCCAATGAGCAGAGTTAAAACCCTAGGTTCCTTATCAGCCACTCTCGATAATCCTCCCTTCCCCCAGAACTCTAAACCCTAAATTGATCGTTACAGTCTCGAATTCCGGCATGGAAGGAGGCTGCAACCAGAACAAATCATCGGTGCCGCCGCCGGCGACGTCTTCGAAAACGGTAATCGAGATGGCGAGCGGGGCTCACGAGTTCACCATCACTGGCTATTCTTTGTTGAAGGGGATGGGGTTTGGGAAGAGTATATCGTCTGATATTTTCACGGTGGCGGGTTATGATTGGGCGATCAATTTCTACCCGGACGGGAAGAGCGAGGAGGACGGGAAAGAGTACGTTTCCATGTTCATCGTGCTCGTCAGCGAGGGCACGGATGTCAGGGCTCTGTTCGAGCTCAAGCTGATTGACCAGAGCGGGAAAGGGGAGCACAGAATCCACAGCCATTTTGAGAAAGGTCGGACGGAAGGCCCCCACGTTCTGGGGCACCGCGGGAGCATGTGGGGATACAAGAGGTTTCTCAGGAGGAGTCAGCTTGAGGGATCTGATTACCTCAAATCTGATTCTCTGCAGATTCATTGCCGCGTTGGCGTAGTGCTCGAACCGCTAATTGAAGAGGAGAAAAAGTATGCTGTGGATGTCAGTGCTTCTGATATGGGTGTGAATTTTGGGCAGCTGCTTGAATCTGGTTTGGGAACTGATGTCAGCTTCGTAGTCGGTGAGGAGAAGGAGAAATTCTCTGCTCACAAGGTGGTTCTTGCTGCTCGTTCACCTGTTTTCATGGCTCAGTTCTTTGGCCTGATGAATAACGAGGCCACGGATTTTATAGATGTTGAGGATATGGAAGCTTCGGCTTTCAAAGCTATGCTTCACTTTGTGTATTGGGATGCCCTGCCTGAAATGCACGGCACTGCTTCGTTAATGCTGGCTCAGCATGTTCTTGCTGCTGCTGATCGATATGGTTTGGAAAGGTTGAGGCTGATGTGTGAAGCTAAGCTATGTGAGAATGTGGCTATAAACAATGTGGCTACTAGTTTGGTGCTGGCTGAGCAGCATCGGTGTATCCGGCTCAAGACTAGCTGCCTCGAGTTTGCTTCCCTGCCTGAGAATACCAAGGCTGTTTTGCAGACGGACGGGTTCAATCACCTGAATGAAAGCTGCCCGTGGCTGATTAACGAGCTGTTGCAGTATATCGCTGGTATTCACGAGCGCTGTGTCAAGACTGAGAAGCATGAAATGGATGGCGGTGATGTTAATGGCCGGCGTGTGAAGCAGAGGCGTAATTAGGGTGGAGCTGATACCAATCAAGGGTTAGACAACATTTTTCCAGGTTCAGCTTCATAAACTTGTAAATGTAGTTGGGTAGTGGTTTGAATAAGGCTTTACCTTTTTAGTAGTAATAGGTATCAACATTTCGAGTATTTTATTTCATTTTATTTATTGTCAAGGTTTGCCAAGGACTTTATTTTGCTCCCAGAATAGGAGTAAAGATGCATTTTTTTTAAAGCAAAACTCAACATTTATGGATTGCCATTTGTGTATAGCTTTACGTTTCTACTATTGCAAGTTGTACAAGTATTTCTTGATTTGAGGCACTAGCCACTTTGTTTCTTCAGAACATTTCATAGGTGAGGATTTACGACTCGGGTGTCCAGGCCTTTGCAGACACTGGAATTGAGCTGATGCTCGGCATTCCAAATCTAGACTTGCTGCCTTCCTCGCAGTTCCAATCAAACGCCGGCAGCTGGTTAAAGAACAACCTTCTTCCTTACCATCCTTCCACAAAGATCTGTGGCCTTCACTAGAGGATATAGGTTTCTGCTACTCATTCTGTGGCCTTCTGCAGTTATGCTTTCTTCCTGGTCCCTTGTTGAGACTTACAACACGAATCTGATTCGCCAGGGCTGGAATCCGAGAGAAATCGGGCCTTGTTTTTCCCGGATCAGACTGGTTGATACTTATGGCAAATGTAGTGCCATTCAGCAAGAAAATAAACATAGATAGCAAGAAAACATAGCATTCTCTGTTCAAACTTGCAATGGCTTGTGAGTTTGTATAGGATAAACTCCTCTGCAAAATGTATGTACTTAGTTATCTACTAATAATCATATACATAAACAAAAGAAGATTCAAAACCAAAACCACAAGAAGAGGTAGATTAAGGTTTTCACTTTGATGAAACCAGAACCTACTTGCTTGGTTGGACTAGATCTCGTAGGTGTAGTTTCATATAATCTTCAGATCCAGCGGAGATGTATAAAGTTTTGATGCAGTTCCATCTCTAGGTTTAGTAGAGGCCTTTTGTCCTAATTTTATAGTTTTAAATGGATTATCAACAATATCACACGCTCAACAAAATATTCAAATTGTTATGTTATAAGAGTCTTAATTCATTTTTTTTTTTTTGCAATTGACTGGGGTGATTAAGAGCATGCATGAGTAAGAACGTTGACCACGAGGGATGCTTCTTAACAAATAAATTATCATAATTTTTAGTGTGTTGATTATTCAACATTAACTATCTGTCTAAAGTATCAATATCACTAAGTATTAATTAGGTCGGTTTGATCAATTTTGATTCATTTAAATTAAAATAGTTTGATTGAATCAGTAAAAAAAAATTTGTCGGTTAATATTGGTTGGTCGAATTACTAACTATTCAAGTTTAATCGGATCAATTCAGATTCGATCATATGTTAATCGGTTAGTTTCAAGTTCGGGTTCAAATTGAGTTGGATTTGATATTAATTACGGAATTTTGATAGTTTATATTTGTATGTAGACTAACTAAATCGAGTTTAACTAATCAAACGATTAATCATACTTACTTTTTATAACTACTAACTAAATTGAAATCAAAGATGATCTCTTATACGACTTTTTTAAACACCAATTAAATTGAGTTAAACTAATCAAAGATCAAAACTTAATTGATTCTATATTAATGATTTTGGTTTGATTTCGGTTGATTTTGGTTCGGTTCAAATCGGGTTGGGTCGGAGTAAATCGGTTTTCATTCGAGTTCGAATCTACATTCTCGGATTATATTAGTTTTCAAGTTGACTTCGATTCGGATCGGTTTGAGACCAGTTTTTCGCAGATTAACTTTGACTCGGTTCAATTCAATATTATTCAATTTTGTCGGTTTTTTTTGTTCGGATCAAAACGGACCTCACTAATATCACCCATATCATACAAACACTCTATGTTGCCAACCATAATAATTTATTTATGTTAGTCTCACACGTCTAATCATGTGTGCTAATACGTATTGAATCAACTAATCCCATTCTTTCTTCAGTTTGATCGTCATTGCAATGATTTTCAACCTTACTATGTAAGTATGTATATAAGCACCATCTGCATATCTATTAAGTTTCATCTCTCAAACCTGAAACCTCACAAAGACACTAGGTAACAACTCCACATATGACAGCGTAGATGATCAGAAAGCGTCACTCCTAGCGGCCTTCAGAGAAGAAGAAGGCGGTGGTACCACCCACATGCGGCGCCGCATTCTTTTTTTTTTTAATTTTTTTTTAAATCACCATGGTGGGGAGTTTTATTAGGATCTCCAATTCTATTCAATCAATAGATGCAGTTATGCAAAATTTGTACAAATAGACAGTTCTATAGGACTGAAGAAGCTATTGCTTCTCAAAAGAATGAAAGAAATAGGCTATATCTACCTTTTCACAACATTAGGTATATGATATGTCAAAAATAGCCGAGATTTCCAGAAACTAACTTAGCGAGCAACTTAGTCATGAAGTATAACTTAGCCAACCAAATGTCTGGACTAAACCTCAGCCTATCATAACCTATACAAGAGTTGAGTAGAAGTAAACTCCCAGGTGTTGTTCCATAAGCTGTGAACAAGACAACTGCATGTTTCAGTTATTTCTACCTTTTGCATTCTACCCCATCAACAAAATTCCATTTTTGTCAGCTCCTAACCTACAAAGGAGACACCTATAAAGGTTTCTATGTAGGCCTTCTGTACCTATTAAATATGAGAAAGAGCATTAATCATGTCCAATATAATAGAATAGCCCCATCCCTTCTCAGGTTAGGAAGTCCCATATAATCCAGATTTATCAATCCTCTCAAAGAGGCTGGGATGTCATTCATCTGTATTTCTCTCTCAAATAAGGTGGATGAGCATAGTTTAGCAAGTGAATCCGCCACAGTATTTGACTGTCTGTAAACATGCCTAATACAGTTTTGGACACCTAATCTGTTAAAATCGTCACACAGGCTGAAACATTGCCACTTCACAGTATTTGGTTTAGAGATATCTTGAATTGCTAACAGGCAATTAGATTCTAAAATGAAAGAAACATTCAAATCCATGCCAATCTGAAAGCCTAATTTTATAGCTAAAAGTTCTGCCTCAAGGGATGAACATGCAGTTTCCCTCTTCATAAACATTTTAACTACTTTACCAGTATCACTCTAGTTATCAATTCTAATCTAGTATTGTCACTTGATACAAAGGAGACATCCACATTGATTTTGACTCCTAAAGCAGGTGGAATCCATTTTATAACCATAGCCCACTTAGTTATTTTCTTTTTCAGATAAGGCACAAGTCCCACATTTATCAGCTCTTAATATTTATGCGCATCCCAGCTAAGGGGATTGCACTAAAAATCAAATCAACATTTTTGAAGGTATTATAAATTACCCCCGTGGAGTGTTTTTTTTATATTATCATAGAGGTAGTTATTTCTTTTACCTCTAAATCCCATATAAAAAGTGAGCATGTGCCTAACAAAGTTAAAATGAGTAACAGCTATACCAAGAGCAGAGTGCACACAGTTCATGATTGCTACATTCTGTTCACATTGATTTGATTGAAAAATGATTTAAAAATTCAGAGTTGCAGTAAAAAGGGCACTTTGGAGATAGGTTAATCCAAACTTTTAAAAAATATCATCAAAAGGCAGCAGGTTGTTGTATCACCTCCATATGAATACACAAAGTTTTGGAAGGATTTTAAGAGACCACACCTGTGAAAAGCTGTATGTGATACCACTTTTCCTGAGAGCTTGATAGGCTGTCTTAACTGAGATTTAGCTAGCGAGCCGTCTTCCCACATGTACCGTTCTTGCATTCCACCCAGTAGCGGAACCAGATCGGAATTCATTGGGTTGTCGAATAATTATGTTTCGACATATCAGAGATTGCTATTCTTTACAATTTCACCATACTACCGCCCGAGTTACAGTAAATTAACCTTAAACTTTAAAATTTGAGGGTTGCCGCCGCCGCCTCCGGAAACCCCCTGATTCCGGCACTGATTCCACCTCCTCTCTCCCATACTCTCCAATATTGTGGGAAAATTGATATTTGATATTATATATTTTAATTAATAACATGCATGTCTTATAAACAGTCTACTCTACGAATAGAAAATATGCACAACTCTACACTCTCATCTCTTATACTTTCTTGTTCTTATTCCATTATAAATATAGTTTTATAATAATACTTTAATTTTCACTTTGACACCATTCATTAATTACATTTTTATTACATTATCATTTTTGGAGTAGTATATCTCACTATAAAGGGTGATTCTAAACCCCTCTATTCTATCTGCGTCACTTTCCTAAAATTCATGCATCTCGTTTTTTGAAATATACATTAATTTTCTTTTAACTATTAATATGAGTTTTCATAATTATTATTATATTGCTATACTATTTACGCTAGACTACATTATATAAAAATTGCGTTCACTAGTATTAACATAACATTTATATCTGTACACAATATAATAACAATATTAGCTGGTGCTATGCATTCTTTTCGAAGAAAAAGTTAATTATCAAAATTAAGAAAAATATAATCATCAACGAAGAAATTATCATATAATTAATATGAACAACACTAATATATTAGTAGTAGAATTTGTAAATTAGTAATATCTTGTTTATCTTTCAATGAAGAAGAATGATCAAACAACTAGTAGAGAAACATTTACTTCTAAGATAACTTTTGGTTAATCAATTGCCTTTATTAGTATTATTTTTAAGAAAAAAGTTAATTTTTTTCAAAAACTTAAAAGTATTTAACACCCTCTTTAAAATGAATAATCTTTCCTTTGTCACTAACATATCATAAAATTAATTGATCATCATATTTGAAAGCTACTTTTCAAGATTTTTAAAAATGTATTTTTTTCATAATATGAAATGAATTATTGTACGAATTTATTATTAGTTAATGAATTAAAAGGAAATAAAAAATTAACTGATACAAAAGTGGAAAATAAAGGAAAAAGAGAAATAAAATTAAATAATTAAATGATATTGATAGTCGAGTTACTTTTGTGTTTGAAAAAAGGGGTGTATATAGTCATGTACTTTACCATTTTCTATTTACAACCCTCTCAACGTCCTTTTTTAAAATATAATTTTGGGTTACTTTGACCTCTATATTTACTCAAATGGAATTGTGAATAGCAACATCGCCAATCAAATTTTGATCTACCGCCGTCAGAAACTGCTGGTATGCAGGCCCGACCATATAGGGAAGCAAGTTACTATTTTACTTGAGACCCCAAATTGGACCAAAAAAATAGAGCCCCATTTTAGTGGTGTAAGTATGTAGGTATATATAAAAATTAATAAATTAAACTGAAAATTAAATGTTAATTGCGCGTGGGCCCGTGGTTTAAAAAAGTAAACTCTTATTAACTATTTTTCTTCTATATTTAGACTAATTCTTCCATAATTCTATGTAAAATTATAATTTAAAAATTTTAAAAAGAGTTTAAAAATTAAGAGTCCTTCTATCTTCTTCTATCTTTAGTCTTTTCTTCTTTCTTCTCCTCCGGCCGCTCCATCCACCAAGTCCAAAACTGACTTCGGTGTCTTTCAATCTCTCTTGCTAATTTGAATAATTTCATATCTAAATCTAAGGGTTCAAATTCAAATCAAAATTGTTTATATATTGACATAAAAAGTGATTGTAAGCAATTTTGAATTGAATAATCATAGGTTGAGTGGACTAACTACAGTTTCCATTGAAAGTGAACTAATTAAAGATCTTGATATTGAAAATTTGATTAATAAATTTGCTTTTAAAAAAGCAAGCAGAATTGAATTAAATAATTGAATTATTATATCTTATTTTAATATTTTGCATTCTTTTCAATTTCGTAAAATTTACTATGTGTTAAATATATTGGGGCGTCTTTTTACTTGTTCGCTTCGGGTCTCAAAAACCCCAGGACCGGCACTGCTGGTATGCTCCTTTTTTAAGTTTGTACTCTCTTTTTTGCTGTTATTAGTTATGGAGCTTTAAATTATACGAATATATTAAGTGCAAACTATTTTGTCTGTATGCTTGTAATTGCTAAATTTCCATCTAAGTTGAGCATACATTTTCGAGTTTGCAGGTTCCTTGGTATTGGTATCTAGTCTTGGGGTTTGTTGATGTCCAAGGGAATTATCTTGGTAAGTAATGAGTCGCGATTGTCCTTTCTTCTCAGTAAGCAGAAAAGATGTGAAATCATTTTTAACCCATCGGTTAGAGCTTTTATGATTGTTAAGTAAATGATATATAATGAGAATTCCTGAAGAAATTTTGTTGATTTAAAGTTAAATTGATGGTTTAAGGCATCTTCCTTGGAGTATGTTAATTCTGTTTATATGTAACATAGGCCTTCATTTACAAATAGGAAGTATAGACATTTCTGCTGATCTTGAGGATCATTACTTGCAAACTTTCATGTGATTCACTAGATTGGTAGAAAAAAAAACTAATTTGGTCAGTTGGTCATTTGGTGTGATGCCTTTCTTCTTTGTTAGGACAGAATATTATCTTTCAATTGATTATCTTTTGTATTTGATTTCAGTTAATAAAGCATATCAATTGGTGATATGGGCTCTGACCCATATTTAGGCTCCGGCCCAGAGTGTAGTCCGGTCCATATGACGTCAGTTAGAATGGCGTTATCCGGGGACAAGGGGGACATGAATATGACCTGTCTCCGGGTAAGGACAAAAGGACAGGACCACTACCTCTAGGCTGGAGGCTGACCACTCACACCTATAAATACAGCTTTGGACTTGTGGAGAAAGGTATGTTCTATCAGAAAAAAACTCTCTCAATATATCCTTATTCTCTCTCCTATTCAAAGGCCCCTCTTTCATCATCACGCCGGAGTAGCTATCCTCGGGATACTCCGGGGCGTTGTTTTGCAGGTCTTTAGGTGAGAGCGCGCGGAGCACGGACAAAGTCTCATCCGGCCCGGAGATTCGTCATCATCCGACCGGGACTGGAAGCTGGTAGCATCAGTTGGTACGCCCAGTGGGACAAATATTTCCAGTGACAAGTTACGTTCATGCCGCGCGGACGACCGAGAAAGAACCCTCTTCCGGCAGAGGAGGAAGCGGGAGGAGGGCCAAAAACCAGAAAAGCCGCTACAGTTAGAGCTCAGAAGATAGCAGCTGAAAAGGAACGGATTCTCCAGGCCAAACAGGCGGCAGCAGAGAAGAAGGTCGCGGCTGAGGAGCGTCGGCGACAGCGTTTGGCAACGGAGAAGGCGAAAGGAAAGAAGCAGGTTCCCGAACGGACTCTGGCGGATATACAGCGTGAGACTAGGGAGCGACTGCGAGCTGCACGTGAGGCACGGAACCAGAATCAGTTTGGTGACCAGGCGTCGTCAGAAGGGGATGACAACCTGGAAGGAAAGCCGGATCCGGGTCATCCTGAGGGATCCGACTCGGATGAAGCCGAAGATTATGAACCCGAGGAGTCTCCGGAAGGTTATAGCACGGAGGACGATGCTCAGAGCCGGTCAGCCAGATCCCGAGTTGGGCGAAAGGCCATAAGGGAGGAGCGTAAGCGTCATGATTCCGGACTTGGAGGCAACATCCTGAGGACAAACATGACGGAGTACCAACAGTTCCAAGAGTGGAAGGCGGCTCAACGAGTTGAAGCGGACAAGCCGCCTCCGGATCAACCAAGAGTGCCAAACCCAAACCCATTTCCGGGCGGACATCAACAGCAGACCGCTGGTTTGAATCCAAACGCACCACCTTACTGGGGAGCACAAACTCAGCAGGGATCCGGTACCCAGCAAGGCTACGGGATGGGTGCACCCGGAGGCCAACAGCAAATGATGTTTGGGATGCAACCTGCCGGAGGTCCCGGAGGTCAGCAGCAGATGACGTTTGGAATGCCGCCTGCCGGAGGAGGATTTCCCGGAGGTTTCGGTTTTCAAACACCTTTCTGTCCGGATTCCATTGAGGACCGTCTGAACCGCCTCATCGGACGGAATGGGATCGGGCCACAGTCACCTTGGGTTCCAGAGGTATTGAGTTTCAAATGGCCAGCCGGAACCAAGGCTCCGGACGGACTTCCAACCTACAACAGAGAAGGGGATCCGGAAGAGTTTGTTCATACTTATGCAAGTATCATGATTGCTAGGGACATTCCGGAAGAGTTGCAGTGTAAGATGGTGCCTTCATACCTAAGAGGCAACTGCTTGACATGGTTCAAGGGTCTGCCGAACGGTACGCTCCGACATTTTTGGGATTTAGCCATCGCTCTGGTCCGACGCTATTCCGCCATGAAACACACATTTGTGAACCTTGCCACGGTCCTGGCAATGAGGCAGCTGGAAACGGAGACTACCTGGGAATTCTACACCCGGTACATAGCTGCAACGATGAAGGTGGTGGACCGGCACTTGCAGGAGAAGGCCATTATCCACAACTTTGTCAACGGACTGAGGGACAACACCTTCTACATCGAGCTCATGAAGAATATGCCTACATCGTATTATCACCTCCAGTTGGTGGTAGAGATGCATTGTACGGTGCACGATGCCAACCAGGTCCGGATGACAACTGTGGGCTTTTTTGAGCAAAGATCTCTCACAGTGACGAGGACCCAAACCACTGCTGCACGGACTCCAGCCCGGACGGATCAAGCCAGACGAGTACCCGCCCCGGCAGCAGCAGCGCCAGCACCTGCGGCCGTTGCTCGTCCGACTTACACCCCTCTCTCAAAGACCCGTACGGAGATCCTCGCGGTTCACCGAGGTCTGTTTACGGATCCGCAACCCATTTTGTTGGCGTACCGGCACCAGCGAATGCGGACAAGTGGTGTGAGTTCCATAAGTCACACGGACATACCACGGAAGGATGTAGGGCGCTTCGTTCGGATATTGAAAGGTTGATCGGAGCAGGCCAGTTAAGAGATCGCGTGGCGGGAGAAGGACTTGGACGCCCGGCCCAAGCCCCGGCAGCTGCAGCCGGACAGGGTCGGAAAAGAAATTGGAGGAACAATCGCCCCCGAGGGGGAAATCAAGCTAACCCGGCAAACCCGGCACCAAGACAAGCCGCACCAGCACAACCCCCGGCTCAGCCCCGGATGATCAATGTGATAAACGGAATCGTCGGAGACGGACTCTGTTCTATGACGGTGATCAAGGTCAAAAGCAGATACGTGCCTCCGGGTGAGATACAAGAAAAGAGGTTCAAGCCAAGTGAGACTATCACCTTTTCGGATGAGGATCCGGTACCCCCCCAGGTTCCCCATTCTGATCCGATGGTGGTAATAGCAGATGTCGAAGGAGTGATGATCAAACGAGTGTTCGTCGATGATGGTAGCAGTGTGGAGATCATGTTCGCGGAATGCTTTGATCAGCTCGGAATTGGGCGACAAAATTTAAAACCGTGTCAAACCCCCCTTTCAGGGTTCACCGGACGGACCGTCCATCCGCTCGGGGTCATCCCTCTGAAAGTCACCCTGACGGATTTCTAGGACCCAACGAAGCGGGCCACGGTGGAGTGTAATTTTGCCGTCATTGATGCAGTTTCTCCTTACAACATGATCATTGGAAGACCGTGGTTGTCACAGGCACGGGCTATCTGTTCGCCTTTCCACCTGATTATGAAGTTCCCCACCGAGAACGGCATCGCATCCGTCCGGGGGCACCAGTAAACCGCCCGGAGTTGCATGTTAACCACCATCAAGGATGCCCGGTCCGGGGAGGGCCAACCCAAGCTGTCCGCCTCAGACAAGGGAAAAGCCAAAGCAGACTTGGTAGGAGCTATCCATGGAGAAGCACCGTCTTACGAAGTGGAGGATATGATGGTTGGACAGAAGGGGGTAGTCAGTGTGGGAAAGAACATGCTGGATGACGTTAAGAAGGAGTTACGAAGCTTGTTGGCAGAATATGAGGATGTATTTTCCTGGAGGACGGAGGACTTGACTGGCGTTCCGGAAGAGATCGCAGTCCACAAGCTCAATGTCTTTCCGGAGCTGAAACCGATACGGCAGAAGAAGAGACCCCTCGCCCCGGAACGCGTGGAGAAGATCCGGGCGGAGGTGGGTAGACTGTTAAGTGCCGGAATCGTGGAGGAGATATCCTACCCGGAGTGGATAGCAAACCCAGTTCTGGTGAAGAAGCACGATAGCTCTTGGAGAATGTGTATTGACTTCACAGACCTGAACAAATGCTGTCCAAAAGATAGCTATCCGCTCCCCTCCATCGATCAGTTGGTCGAGGCTATTACTGGTTACCAAGTGTTGGCATTCTTTGATGCGCACCGAGGGTATCACCAGATTACGATGGCCAAGGATGACCGTCCCAAAACATCTTTTATCACTGACTTTGGTACTTTTTGTTACAGGAAAATGCCTTTCGGACTGAAAAACGCAGGTGCGACGTACCAAAGGATGGCGGACAAGCTTTTTCGGAACCAGATGGGGCGGAACCTGGAGGTCTATGTTGATGATATGGTGGTCAAGAGCCGGACGTACGAGTCTTTCTTTTCCGACCTCCGGGAGATGTTCGATGTGCTCCGGACGGCGAACCTCAAGCTCAGCCCCGGAAAGAGCACCATCGGAGTTGGAGCAGGGAAGTTCCTTGGCTATATGGTGTCAGCTCGAGGAATCGACGTCAATCCGGAAAAGATATCGGCCCTTATGGAGATGCCTCCTCCGAAGGGGGTGAAGGACGTGCAAAAATTGACCGGATCGTTGGCCGCTCTAAGCCGATTTCTCGCTCGGGGGGCTGAGAAGCAGCTCCCGTTTTTCAACATACTCCGCAGGGCTAAACCGTTCGAATGGACGGAGGCGTGTGACCAGGCGTTCACGGATCTCAAAGCTCACCTAGCAAGCCTCCCACCCTGTCCAAGCCACAGCCCGGAGAAGAGCTTTTTCTATACATAGCGGCGACGAAACATGCTATAAGCTCTGCTCTGGTCCGGGAAGATGGTAAGGTACAGCGTCCGGTTTACTTTTTAAGTAGGGCACTCCAAGGTCCGGAAACAAGGTACACTGCTTTGGAAAGGCTGATACTGGCGTTGGTGCATGCTTCCCGGTGCCTCCGACCATATTTCCAAGGTCATCCGATCACGGTTCCAACGAATCATCTGTTGAGACAGATCATGCTGAAGCCGGAAGCCTCAGGTCGGATGATGAAGTGGGCAGTTGAGCTTGGAGAGCACGAGATCAAGTATCATCCCCGGAAAGCTATCAAGGGGCAAGCCCTAGCGGACTTTTTGGTAGAAATGACCGAACTTTCAGGAGATCCGTCCGGATCGGAACCACCCTCCGAAAGATGGAAGTTGCATGTGGACGGGTCGTCTCATGCTAATGGGGGCGGGGCAGGAGTCCTGCTTACCAGCCCACAAGGAATAGAGTACGGGTATGCTATCCAGTTCGGTTTCCGAGCAACAAACAACGAGGCAGAGTATGAAGCGCTCCTAGCCGGACTCCGGCTGGCGTTGGAAATAGGGGTCACGGACGTTGAAGTATACAGCGACTCTCAGATAGTGGTTCAGCAGGTGAATGGAGAATATGAGGCGAAGGAACGGAGCTTGCAGAAGTACCTCGAGGCGTTTAAGCCGTTATTAGCCAAGTTCCGTGGCATTACCGTAACACAGATCCCTCACGAAGACAACGGTAAAGCGGACGCCTTGAGCAAACTTGCCTCTTCTGAGATCAAGCCGGACGCGGAGAGCAACTTGATGATGGAGACCCTATCCGCCCGGAGCTACGACGTCCCACTAGTGGCAGCAGTGGAGGTTCCAAAGGAGTCATGGATGGCGGCCTTCTTTGAATATTTGCAGCACGGAAAGCTCCCGGAGGATAAAGCATTGGCGCGGAAAATCCGACAGAAAGCACCGCACTACACCATAGTGGACGGAACCCTGCTCAGACAAGGATATCTCCAACCGTGGTTAAGGTGCGTGGACTCGGACGAGGCAGCTCGGATTGTGAAGGAGATGCATGAAGGACCGAACGACAGTCACCAGGGAGCCCGGACCATAGCGAGAAAGATAATGTGCACGGGCTACTACTGGCCGACCCTGTTCAAAGAGGCGCAGAAGTACGTCCGCTCCTGTGTATAGTGCCAAAGGTTTGCTCCGCTCATTCATGTTCCACAAGAGGAAAGGGTCGGGATCACCGGTTCGTGGCCTTTTGATAGATGGGGCATCGATCTGGTTGGACCCTTTCCCTCCGCTCGGGAGGATTCAAGTACCTGATAGTAGCGATTGATTACTTCAGCAAATGGGTGGAGGCCGAGCCCCTCACAAATATCTGTTGCAGTACTTGCGTCAAGTTTTGTTGGAAGAACATCATCTGCCGTTACGGAATCCCCAAGTACATCGTCACGGATAACGGAGCCCAGTTTGAAAATGACCCGTTTCGATCCTGGTGTAAAGAATACGGAATTACGCAGCGGCTTACGTCCGTCTATCACCCGCAGGCCAACGGTCAAGTGGAAGTTACGAACCGGACAGTGGTAAACGGACTGAAGACTCGCTTGCAGGGGGCACGAGGAAACTGGGTCGACGAGCTGCCAAGTGTTCTTTGGGCATACAGGACCACCGAAGGATCCGCCACGGGCCAGTCGCCATATAGTTTGGTATACGGGGCGGAGGCAGTCATACCAGCTGAAGTGGGAGTCCCCAGCCTCCGGACCCTCACTTGGGACGAAGACCAAGCCGGACGGAGCTCTCCGCTCGGATCAAGCAGGCTGCTGGACTTGGACCTTTTAGAAGAAAAACGAGAGCAGGCAGCGCTGCATGAGGCCAAGGTTAAGGAGCGGATGAAGCGTTACCACGACAAGCGTGTCAGGAAGGAATCATTCGTCCCCGGAGATTGGGTGATGAGGAGGAATAACAAGAGTCTGAAGGAAGCCACTGGCAAGCTGGCACCAAACTAAAAAAACCCCGTACCAAGTCACAGCTTCATATCCGGGTGGGAGCTATGAGCTGGCGGATCAGTCCGGACGTGCAATCCCCAGAAGGTGGAACAACACCAACCTGCGAAGGTTTTACGGAGCATCCTGAGTAGGTATGCTTTCCGATAGAGCTCTTTCTCTAGCTTGTCTTTTTTCAACAAGTATGTAGTTCCGGGTCCTCTGGCTAGGGTTGAGCCTAGGATTCCGTTCCGTTCTATTTACTATGTACTTGGCTCCGGCCGCATTTAGACAAAGGGTATGTCTAGCCGGAGTCCGCTTATTTGAATGAAGAGTTGTCAAATTTTACACTTGTCCAATTTTACTATGTACTATTTTTCAATTCTGCATGATTAGGATCCTCCGCATCGTTTGAACAAACGGACGGAGTGAGCAAAGACGAACAAATAAAACCTTCCGAATTGTTTGAATAAACTAACGGAGGTAAGCAAAACAAAAGGGCAAAACGGTTTGATCAAACAACAAGAAAAGAAATCATATTTGGATAAATGATGCACCGAAAGAAATTAAATCCGAACGGATTAACATACAAATACAATAGATACAATTGTACAATATGATACGTCCGAACGGACTCAGATACAAGGGAAATAAACCTATCTATTTGGGCCAATTTATGTCCCAGTCGATAGGAGGAGAGGTGGGCTCCGGAGTAGGAGGTAACATAGCACCATTCTCCGGAGATGGAGGTCTTAGGTCTCGACCCCCTTCCTGATTCAGGGTAGGAGTCCGCTCCGGAGTGTCGTCGTCAAGATTATGGACCTCGTTCCCACTGCTCTGACCTACTGGTCCTCGATACGGAAAGGGAGGAATGGGCAGAAGCTCCGATGGACCGGCGCCATCCGGATCGGAGCCAAAGATTCCGTCAGAGTCAGAATCGGAGGACTGCATGGTCTCCTTTGTGACTTTGGCCTTCCCTTTGCCCTTGACTGGAAGCCCAGCCCTAGACGGACGGAATGGATTCTGGCTCGGATATCGCGAAGGAGAGCGAATCCGAACGGGGACTTGGGGACGGCGCGCTGGCTGAGTACCTCTCCCCCTTCCCCTTCTCCTTCCCCTTATCGAGGATGTCACCTGCTGAACACCCCTCCCCCTTGCCATTCTGTTAAGGGCGCAGTTGAGGCTCCGGGTGTTCCCGACACGGGCGTTCTTGAGCTCCTTGCCGACTCCCTTCCTCCCCCGGCCATGACCGCGTCCCCGGAGACGAGCCTGACGCCGCCTCGCCAATTCGGCTAACTCCCTAATGATAAAAGGACGGATGTATGAGGCATCTTGATGGAGCCGCTCCACGCGACGGGCAGACTCTTCCGGATCGACAGAAACTTGGATGCCAGTATACCTCTCGAAGGTGAAGTCTATCGTCACCTGACTCGGAATGAGGGTCAGCGAAGGAGGGAGAGAACTGCCGGCATGCATCCGTTTCCACCATTCAACAGCCTCCTCGAATGCGGGACGATATTCGGACTCCCGGTCGTTCCACCCCAACTTAAACATCCGGACGATCAAAGCACTTACATCGCGGGGAAAGTTGCGGTATATGGTCGGAGTGACGATTCCGAGGTGTAATCCGATCAGATGGTACGAGAGTTGCAAGGTCATCAGATTCTCCCGGAGGACCATCACCCAGCCGGCAAGCATTTGGTTTTCTTCCTCCAGCTTCAAGTAATCTCGTTGGAAATCCGTCCGGCTGGCCAGCCATTTCAACTTCTCGGAATAGAAGGGGAGCAGTGACCAAACTAAATCCAACTTGGTTTTCAGTTTGGCTTTATAATCTTCATGCTCTGCTTGTAGCATAGAGATTGTCTCGTCCGCGTCGTTGGTCGCACTAATCCGTTCACGAGCAAAATCCTGACACTGAGACAGGGTGCCAAACTCCTCTGATATTTCTCGGAGGCAAGCGGCCAAAGATGGAACGTCCTGGAACTCTTCCATAAGGGACTCCATTCCGGAGCGGATGAGAAGCTCGCGAGTCCGTTCTCCACCCATCGTCCATCCGGAAAGCTCTGCCTCCAACTCCGCGCATCTGGAGCACGGAAGGCTTGTTGATTGGGAACTAGCAGGTGAAGTACAGACACCCGCACCTTCATTTCAGAGCACCGGACCAGGACCTTTGGGCTGCGGACAAGCGCGAATATAAGAAAAATAAACACACAAGTATTGGAAGAAAACTTGTTTTATAAATGAAAGAAAATTACATCGTCCGGAGGGTTGTCATCCCCATCCGAGTCGTTGCTACCATCCTTCCTACACTAAATAGAGCAAGATTAGAGCTAGTAGGACGGAGGCAACTACAAAATAAAGAATACAAAGGCTAGGAAGTTATTCTACATCAGTCTCCTCACTATCCGTGCCACCGGGCTGACGACCATCCCTATCCCCGCCACCTTCGCCCTCATCAGTATCTTCGTCAACGGAGGGATACATCTTCAAGACTTCAAGATATTTGGGCTTGACGGGGGATTCAGGACCGGTGCTTTCTTCAGGTGGGGGCACAGCAACGCTCAGATCCACCAGCCCCTCGCCATAGGCACGGACGGCCCCGGCCGACACCGGCTTCGGACTCTCTTCGGCATTCTCCTCGAAGATCTCCAGCACGGAGGGATTCATCTTCTCAACTCCGCCCCGGTAGAATTGATCCACGTCGAAGTTGTACTGATGGGCGGCCTTTGGCTTGTAGTAGCACTTTGTAAATCGTTCCCTCTTAGGTTCCGGGACCCAACCCCTCATGCTCTGATAGACTTGGTGAGCAGAGATCTGGTTGGAGGAGCGGAGGAGTCCTGTCAGACTGTCCTCAAAAGCCTGGCTCCGGAGTACCTTGTTGGTAAAGGCGACGCACAGTTCTCGCTGGGCAGACGGAGAAACCAAGCCCTCCAGCTCCTTAATCCGGGCATCCGCCTCGGCCGCTCGGATCTCCGACGACTCAAGCTCGCGGCGGAGGTTCCCATTCGCCCTCTCGAGCGAGCTCAGTTTCTGAGCAAGCCTCGTCTGTTGGGTGTGGTAGGCCTTGTTAATGGCCTCGGATACCCCTGGGGAAGCGATCAGGTAAGCAGCAAAATCCTAAGGAAAGAAAAGAAAATATGAAAATCCGGACAGAATGGAAAAACCGAACCGGAAAATGAAACTTAGCTTACCCTGCCAGTCTCGCTCCGGCTGCTGCTGTGAGTGAGCTCCTTGTGCGCTTTGTTGGGGTCGACCACCGGCCTCCTCCCATCCCCCTGATGATCACCAGCGCGGGAATGCTCACTTTGCTCCGGAATCCGAGAACTTTTGGGAATCCGGGGCTTTGGGCGCTTGTGGGACCTGGAGGACTCCCCTCCCTCCTCATCGGAAGAAGACAGAACCCGGACTTGGAGGAGGGCGGCCCTATTTCCGACCGAATCTGCAGTGGTATGGACGGACGCCTCTTCCGCCTTCTTGTCCGCGATCTCGTCCGCCCTGTTGGCCGCGGCCTCCCTCGACTTCTTAGCCGCGGCTTCCTTCTCCTTAATGGAAGCATCTTCTTGGACACGCTTCCTCTTCTTCTCCGTCTCGGACGACTTCTCTGTCGGTATTTTCATGCCGGTTACCGAACCGGTTGGTGGGTTATCCGCCTTAGTGGTTATCTTGAGCTGTCGTCCGGCCGGATCAACGCCATCCCCTATTTCAGGATATACTGGCAACATCCGAAACGGATAAGAAAAAAGCAAGCAAAAAAAGAAAGAGAAGGAAAAACAGAATAATATAAAAGCAACTTACTGGATGGATCCCGGAGGATGTAAAAACGACACTTGAGGAACACCTCCGGCTCGTATGCCCTCAAAGGGAAGACGTACTTCCCTTTCCAGAATGGATCTAAGTCGATCTGGTTGGCGGCACCCTTTGTGATGTTCTCCTCCTGTCCCTCCGGACTGAACGTCGTCTTATCCTCCTTCTTGGCATCATGACCCCAGATCGGACACGGATACTTGTTGGTGTCGAAGGTGAAATAATGCTTCTGCCAGTTTGAATAGCTGTCGCGCCGACCCTTGCAAGGATCCTTTATCCCCTTCCGCCTCTGAAAGGTGAAAATCCCCTCATCTTTAGTGCCCTCCAAGTGGTAGAAGGCCCGGAACAGGTCCAAGGACGGCGTCACCCCGCACCGGTAGCAGTTCAAGAGAAACGCCCGGACTACGGCGACTCCGTTCGGCTGTAGTTGGGCCGGAGAGATGCTGAAGTGATGGAAGATGGCGGAGTAAAGGGGGGAGAGAGGGAAAGTTATCCCGTAAAGAAAATGGCTCCGGGGAATGGCTGCAACAGTGGTAACGTCACCCGCAAACGAGCTGAGTCCAGCGTCAATGGCGAGCGGAACCACCATCGCCTCGACCAGCTCCCTCACCGCCGCGGTAATATCGACGTCATCACCCTCGGAGGGATCGTCAACCTCCGGCTCCGGATTCAGGCCGACCTGAACATCCCCACCAGACAAACCGGCAACCTGTATGTTCTCTTCGTTCTCATTAGCCATGTTTTTAGGCAAGAAAGTTGAAAAATGTGTATATATGAGAAAAGAAAACGCAGCGCAGAGAGATGGAAAAAGAGAAAAATGCAAGAAGAAGAGCAGCAGAGTGAAAAATGAAAGTGAAGGGGATGGTTCAGTATTTATAGAAGAGAAGTTATAAGAGCGAGAAAAGGGGGACCGAGTCCCAAGGCAACATGATTGCCATTTTGAAAAAAGGTAAAAAGGGAATTTCTCGAATTGACAGCTCATTTATGACGACGCAACACGCCTCATAAATGCGCCTACAAACACGCGCGCAGGAAACCCAAGTGCCGAGCGCGTGTTCTCACACATACCACACAAACCTGGAATAGAGATACGGGTTGGATTGCATGCCTCCGGGCGGATCCTAACAATTAGACTAGACGTGATGAGACACGGGACCCTCCCTCCGGATAAGGCCTCCGGACGGATCCCATGTCTCGGGGGGCTAGTGGTGATATGGGCTCTGGCCCATATTTAGGCTCCGGCCCAGAGTGTAGTCCGGTCCATATGACGTCAGCTAGAATGGCGTTATCCGGGGACAAGGGGGACATGAATATGACCTGTCTCCGGGTAAGGACAAAAGGACAGGACCACTACCTCTAGGCTGGAGGCTGACCACTCACACCTATAAATACAGCTCTGGACTTGTGGAGAAAGGTATGTTCTATCAGATAAAAACTCTCTCAATATATCCTTATTCTCTCTCCTATTCAAAGGCCCCTCTTTCATCATCACGCCGGAGTAGCTATCCTCGGGATACTCCGGGGCGTTGTTTTGCAGGTCTTTAGGTGAGAGCGCGCGGAGCACGGACAAAGTCTCATCCGGGCCGGAGATTCGTCATCATCCGGACCGGGACTGGAAGCTGGTAGCATCATCAATACTCATATCAATTATCAGTGTGACTATCTTGAACTGTTTTACAATCGTATGGGTGATTATTCTCACCTGGATTGTGCTTGGCACTCGGTATACTCAGTGGCAATTCATTGGTGCAGCCATTTGCGTGATGGGACTTCTAGTGGTTGTTCTCTCGGATATTGGGGTGGTTAGTGGAGGTGATGTTTCTGTTCTATCCATTTCTTTTTATTTGATGTGCAGAAATTTTCAGTACTAAATGTTGTAATTGCTACTTCGTTATGATTGAATTTTTACTGAGTATTAAACACCGGGTTGATTTTTTAGGTGGTTCGAAGCCACTTCTTGGCGATACTCTAGTCATAGCAAGAACCGTGTTTTTGGCACTAAGCCATGTTGGTGAGGTGAGTGGTACATTAATTTTCTTCACCGTGTCATAATTAAACAAGTGTACAAAACAATACCCGAGATGAAAAATGATGTCAAGTTATAAAATAATTTCAAATTTTTCACAAAGTTGAACTTATTTTACAATTTAATGGTACAGGAATTTTGTGTCACAAAGAAAGATTGTATTGAAGTTATTTCTATGCTTAGCCTATTTGCAATGCTCATGAGTGTTTCTCAGATGTATCCTTACTTTTGCTAGCCTAATGTGCACAACACCTTAATGTTTTATCTATCTTACCATGCAAATCTAGTATGTTTGTATACTTTTTCATAATCATCCTTCAGAGTTATTACGGAACGTAAGAGTTTGGAATCTATAAAATGGACTTCCCAAGTTGTAAGTAACCAAGCCTGTGATTTTTCAAACAAACATTTCATCATTCATATTATATTTTATGCTTGGATAGCTTGTGATTATTTAAGGTTTATAAGAATCAAGAAACTGTCATGATTTATGATTCAATGCTTGTTATTTATTACTTTGTTGACTATTGTTATGGTTTATTGTATACAGAAATTGACCTTCTTTGGTTATGCAGCGGCGGGTTTTGCCTTCTACTCACTTGTTCCTTTGGTTATGAAGGTCAACTTGTTGAGATATCTATTCTCTAGTAGTCCATAAACTATATATGTTCTTTTATCTTAGTTGTTTTTTTTTTAATATTACAAAGGTAGAAATTTTACTTTTTTAAATTGTTGAAAATTAATGAACCAGAAACATGATTGTAGATTAAAATGATGCATTATATTTTTAAATTTTAATATTCAATCTAATGTCAAGTGAAATGATAAACAGATGAGTGGGTCAACTCTCTTCAACCTCTCAATTCTTACATCATGTGGGCTGTCTTGATTCGGATATTTTTTTCAAGGAGCACGTAATTGTTCTATCATCTCATTTTGTTGTTATAAAAAATCACAAGAGGTTAAAATTATTTAATTATTTTTATCTTACTGTGAAATTGTCGGTTGACTTGTTGTATTATGTAGCATATTCAATTGTAATTATTGGCCTTATTGTATATTCCAAAAGGTATCCTTCTCTTATACCCATTCTAATATTAACACGTGCTAAGAAGCTTCATAATATAGTTTTTTACTCAAAATTCTCTCCATGCTTGACAGTGATAAGAACAACGCTACTGATGTCGCGGAGGATGTAGATCAAGTTGGGTTGCTGGATGAGGAAAACACGGATAGCATAAATGAGGTTCTGCATTGCTCGTGATTTTTAGTTGGTGTTGCCCTGACCTTAATTGAATTTGTTGTAGTAGCAAAAGGAAGACTAGTAGGAACTGATAATGTTTATTATAACAATTGAAATCTATTTATATATACATGTACAGTTTTGGAGTATACATCCTCACATCCTTTATCTTTTCCAACAATTCAGAATTCAAGTACTAAACATATTTTTAACTATTACCTGAAAGAGAGACTTGTTTCAAACGTACTACTGTTATATTTAATTAGAATGGTGATTGTTTTTAGTATTCTAAGCATTATACACCTGAGAAATTGTCACAACTCACACAATGTAGATATGCCTCCCCCGATGCCCTTTTTGAAAGATTAAATAAGCATAAACATGTAAAATAATCGAATAAAAACAAGCTGATTTTTATTTCAATCTCACTCAATATTTTGTAAATACTTTTGTTCCTCTTCAAAAATTTCACTCAAAAGCTTTGTATGTCCATGAATTTACCTCTGTGGGTTATAGTATTAAATTTTAAAGTAGGTGGCAATTCAATTTTGATGACTTTAAAGATTCAAACATAATACGTACAAGCCTTTTATATTAATCTTTTTGGCCAAATTAGCCACATATTATTTCTCATTGACTTTAGTCTGCTGTGGGCAATAAAAAAGAGAGGAGCATTTTGTGATTATCACGCTTTCCCCTCTCTCTATATCATAGATTTGAAATGCTACAAATTTCTCGCTATGTTTTTCCCATACTATTAAATTTACCAAAGTGACAAACTATTTGAACGTGACACGATTGAATGTTACATGCATAGAGCATATCCACTAAATCAGTGGCTATAATGACTTTGAAATTTGAACCCTAATATAACCATACGATGAAAATAGGATGAATAACATTTCTCACTGACTTTAGTTCGCTGTGGGCACAAGCGGTAAAAAGTAAGAGAGGAGCCTACTGTGTGCTTTCATTGATTATCATAGATTTGAAATTATATAATTTCTAAACACTAAAGTGGGTTACTTCCATTACCATTTTGATTCCAGATTCCCTCAGTGAACAAGATAAAACACACTGCTTTATTGTTTAAGTATTATCTTATTCAAATCAAACAATTAGTAAGTAGTAGTAATATGAATTATATTGTTCGATAGTTGCTTGAATGTGTCGAATTGTATTTAGAATTAAAGTTGATTGTAAAGTAAGGGTGATGTACCAGCAGATTGACACTGTATTAGTAAGTAATAAGTAGCAATGATATCAATTCAATCGGTATCATGTATATGTCGAGTACTGTTTTAGAGTTAAAAATTGGTCACGGGATGATGTACGAGTACATTGACACATTTGTACTAATAAGTAGTGGAAATATCAATTATACAGTTCCATTTTAAATTCCAACTCAGTCGTATAATAAGAATATTATATTTAATGTATTCAAATTACTTAAAAGAATATTTCTGGATTCAACACTTTACCACACCATGTAAAATGTCCAGTTCACTGGTAATAAAGTTCAAATTTCACAATAAAATCTCCTATATTCCATTTATAGTTAGTATATCATAAACCTGAGATACATACCCAAGGGTTTCTTTTCTAAATAATAAAATTAGTGTTTAGATTAATTGTAAGAGAAAATCTACTAAACTGTCAAGTTTCCTAACTTCCCATGAAAGTCTTTATACGTTTTAACTTATATTGTGCACCTTTTAATTTGAATTGTAACTTTACTTACTCAAAATTTTAAAATTTTATATGTAATTTCTTGAATTTTGCATTAAAATATGTTTTACAATATATATTACTTTAAAATGATCAATGTTTTAGCACAACAATATATCATTTGGGTTTATATACTTCAATATATATATATATATATATATATATATATATATATATCATTTGGTTTATATACATAGTAATAGTTCTATAACACTTAGAAAAGTTAGTGTTTGTAGAGACTTTGCATAATTGCGATATAGACATTCCTAAAACCTTGCCATGTCCCTATTTTTAGAATAAAACCGTCGCACACCATTTATATGCCAAATAAATATCTTTTTTTTTATTATGACAACTTATTCTAAAACATCCAGAAAATCATTGGCCGGTAAATAATCCCAATTCAATAAATCATCAGACGGCGGGCCAATCGGTAGATCATAGTTGCACAATTAAGCAATCATATTGGAAAGTTAGTGGTTGATTTATTCTTGAAAATTATCGGAAAATTTCAGGTGAGATTGGTTCAACCCTAATGATTGTTTTTCTTCTGATTGTGTGTAAACCTAATTAATGAAGTGCTCTAGAATGATTTGAACTTACTTTTATTTTAATATTGATTTTCGCTTTGAAGAAATATATTTCCTTTTGATAGATTGATGGCGATAGAGACGTATGTTTAAAATGCACAACCACATATATCATAATGCACATTTAGTTTAGTAACAGTGCAAATACAACCTACATAACAATGATAGTTACTAAAGTGCACATGTAGTGTAACGACCTTCATGATGTACATTAATATTTAGTAGAATGCACATTTAATGTTATTAGAATGCATATTGATAACTAGTACAATGCACATTGATAGTTAGTAGAGTGTATATACAACTAGCAGAATGCATATTTAGTGTAATTAGAGTGCACATACAGCCTACCGAATGCAGTCGGATGTGCATTTTTTCAAAGAGACTGAATGTGCATTTCAGATGTGAGAGATGTGCATGGAAAATGAACAACATGTGAATGTCAGCAATATTATTTGTGCATCTCCAGTGCATCGTATGTAAACACTAATTT
Source organism: Sherardia arvensis (assembly GCA_948330725.1). Classification (NCBI taxonomy): domain Eukaryota; kingdom Viridiplantae; phylum Streptophyta; class Magnoliopsida; order Gentianales; family Rubiaceae; genus Sherardia; species Sherardia arvensis. The sequence continues at coordinate 31,463,078 of OX415240.1, forward strand.
GGAATAGTTTTATTCCTTATAATACAATGCGTGGACTTGTAATGCATATTAATCATTATGCATTTCTAATGTATTGTAAGTGCGCGTTTTATATCAACTATATATATGTGCATTGGACTTTTAATGATTTTTCAACAATAGACTTCATCAAAGTATAATAATAGTTGTAAAATCGTGCGTTTTATCAAGAGAGGATGAATTTAAGTAATGAATATCTTATTTGAAAATTAATTGTATTCCTTAATTGAGTTAATAAAAATGTATGTCGAATAAAAGAAAAAAGGAAAAAAGATTACTAATTTATGTGTAACAGTTTGTGTCCTTATTTGGAGTATAATATAAAAAAGAGAACATGTTTCAGTTAATTAATCATCATCTATAAAAAAGAAACATGTTGCATGAGTCTCGGTTGAACAAGAAACGTGTGAATGAGGTGTTAGTTCATCTGTAGTTTTGTTTAATTTAAAATGGATTTCTTCTTGTAGGATTTTAGGGACGATGACAGTTCAGCGTATTTCGAATCTAGCCATGGCCAAGCAAGAAGGCTTGCTGAAAAAAATTCAAGATAATCACCACAATCAGCACAAGCAATATGCATCTGTTTGATGCTAATGGTGTGATCAAGAAACATGACACTCCAAACTCCAGAGCAAAGCATGTCATTTTAAACAGTTGGTATTTGAATTAGATTTGATCAGTTAAAAAGTAGCAGAAATTTCTGATGAAAAAATGCTGCTGCAGCTAATTGACATACTTTGCAAAAAAGCTGCTTCTTTTTAACCAGAAGTGCTGCTGCTAAAAAAGCATCAGCAGCAGCTGTGACTGAAATCTCTGATGATCGAGGACGAAGCAGCAGAAGAGATTTCCCATGATGCAAGTTTTGATGCAGAAATGGAGTCAGCTCATAAAGGAAGGAAAAACCCAGCAGCATCCAAGGCGCCTGAGGCAGCAACAAAGAAGAGAGGGCCAGCGGTTAAGTCCCAGGTTACAGTAGGTCAGAAGCTAATTACAGAAGTTCTGAAGCCTGTTGGAATCTCCCTTGAGAAGAATGTGGCCATCGCCATTCAACAAGAAGAGTGGCTCAGTGATGAGGCTTCCTCAGAAACAAGAAGAAAATAGCAGCCCTGGTTATGGTTCGGGGACATTTGGAGTGTGTTTGGTTCGCAAGATTTTTGAGAGTCTGGATTTTGTTTTGAGATTTCGAGAGTTTGGGTTTTTGTTTGGGATTTTGAAAGTCTGATTTTGCAAAATCCTTGTATGGTTGGGTTGGATTTTGTGAGTATGAAACAAAATTTTTGATTGGTTTTTAAGATTTTGCAAGTCTGGATTTTGGGAAACTTGGTGAACCAAACAAGATTTTACAAAACTGGACTTGGATAGTCCAAGTTTTACAAAAACTTTCCCAACCAAACACACCCTTGAGTTTTATAATATTTTAAGGTTAATTAGTCCGTTTATAAACCACTGCATTATAATTAGGTAAATTAGACACCATTTAAATCATTCATTATGCCAATATTTGAAAATTTCAAATCTCAATCACGCTTTCTTCATCATCTAAACAGTTTCTGCAAAAAAAAAAAAAAACTCGAGAATTAATGCAGAAGAGACTGAGTCTCAAAAGAAAAACACAAACAAAACGTGGATAAGTATTATTCATGCTGATACAAAAGAAAAACACAAGCAAAAGGTGGGAAAATATTATTTATTAAAACCTAGTACTACCATGAACTGTCCAATGCAAGGAATAAATATGAAAGCTACTGCCCTTCTCATAGGTTGTACACATTGAAAATCCATGTGTATCTTTCGTTCAATGAAAATCGATTCTGCAACTTGGAGACGCTATGGACAACTCATGCACCTTGCCGAATATTTCAACCTTTTCGCCATCTTCCAAACTATCCACATTTATAGTAACGGTTTCCAACACAATGCCATGAGCCAAGAAAAACTTCAAAAGTGCCATCTCCTCAAACCGTCCATCAAATGCTACAAACTTAAGTACTTTGAGACTCGATGTCAAGCATATTGGAACACTGAAATCCAAATCACTCAAAACATCTTCAAATGGTTCGGATTCATCATAGTCTAACACGAGCTCCTTCAACTCGGCACAACCATCAAACATATATATAAAATGACACCATGGAGGAGGGCACATCAAGCGTGTCGCTTGTAAATGGAGATACTTGACGGTACCCAAGGCTCGCACCAATTCAACAATCATATTCTGATTTATGGACATAACATCTAGCACCACCTCATTCACAGAAATGAGCTGTGAGTGGATGAATATATTGTTTGACATCCAATCATCCAAATGCAAAGATTCAAGTGCAGGGGCATTGATTTCCAGTTTCATTTCACTACCATCACTGACATTTGAAAAATTAAAATCAATGGTAAGGTATTTCAGTACATGAGAGGATATGGTGCAAACCTTCATTTGATCATCCGTACGCGTCCTTATAATCTTGAGGGAATATAGTACAGGGCATCCAGATACCAGATCACAAATCGCTTTGTTGGATTCATATATAACCTGAGTGAGCTCCATTTCGGTAAGTCTGGGAAGATAACCCACTTTGGAAGGTTTACTACTATTTAATATATAATAATATATAATATATATAGTAGAAAGATAAATTAATGATGTTGTTGATTTAGGAAATAAAAAAATGACTTCCTTGTTGATTCAGGATCTATGGGGTTTGGGAATAAAATCCGTTTTATTGTGGGTTTAGGTTTTATGGTGTTATCCTTGTTGGTGGGAATAAATCCCGATTCCCTATAAATACATGAGGAGCTCTGAAATCATAATACCTTAATCATTCATTAATTTTTGTTAGCAATGAAGGATCTAGGTAAAATTGCAGCCATGTTAGCAGCAATGGATGATCTAGCTATAGGAATAGTTGATTCAGGGTTCATGCGTAGGCATAATGAAACGAGTCGATTAAAGAATTTAAAAACAAGGAAATAACTGGTTAGGGAAGGGGCGATAGTAAAGGCCATGGCACTTACTGTACAAGTATTGCGGGTGGTATGCTATGCGGGCAGGCACCGTTGACGAGGTGAAACATCTACAAAGTTACAAACGCAAACACGCCGAAGCATCTGGAATCCTCCTTGTATACTTGCTCGATTACAGAAGCAATGTATCATGCTATATCTGATAATATCGATATCATATCCATCTCTTTAATAAGATCATCATCATTTGGTTGCATAGAATCAGGGAGTTTAACCTGAATAAACTAAGAGCGTAAGCTGTCTTCGTCTTCAACTTGGACTTCTTTCGATCGGTACTTTCTCTTTTTTTTTCTTCTCCTTCTCCTCGTTCCTTTCTCCTACCGTTGGGTTGGGCCCGAGTTTATGAGGTTGAACCACTCCAACGATTGACTTGACTGAGTGTTTCTCAGGTCTAATCTCATTCCAGGTGATGGATCACCAAGCTTTGCCGTCTGTGAGATCTTCTAATTATTCAAATGCAACGGTATACTCAATTTCCTGAATGATTTGGGAGAAGTGGAGTTGGGCTGAGGTTACCGTAATTCTGACACCAGATGGATCCACCGTATCGACCTTGTAATGTGATGTAGCATCTCTAATATTGGTGACCTTTCTTTTGTGTGTAATAATCTTCGTTCCATCTCTGAAGTTGACACAAAAGGAGGGATAATTAACATAAGGTGCAAATTTGATATTATCTAAGTCCTTTATCCCCACCATGTTCCTGATTCTATGGTACTCATAGCACAAGTTATCACGCAAATAGGTGGGTATGTACTCTCTGGGGTCATCATCGTACACCAGCCCAGGATCTTTGGTCTTTTCTACATTTACTAGACCAGATCCCATAACGAAGACACTAGCCTCCGTACCATAAAAGTCTCGAATATTACTCCAATTCGTTGTTGTCATTAGGGTAGACTTAGTTCTCACCGAACTCCATTTTAGTGTTGCATTTAGTATAGTTGCAATAGCCGCCACGTATGGAGTGGCCGCTGATGTTCTGCTGCTCAACTTGTATTTTTTACAGCTAAGAGTGGAAGCTCCAAGTATATCAACTCTGGGGGCCACTCCGTTCGGTTTGATAACATCAATCTTTTCAAATGGAACCTCAGCTGGCAAGGCCCCTTTCCTGAAAATTTAGGTACGGTATATAATCCATTATTCGTCACATCGGTCTGGAAGCTTATTTTGCACTTGGGATTGGAGTAATATTCGAGACTTTGATGGTACGGAGACTAGTGTCTTCGTTATGGGATCTGGTCTAGTAAATGTAGAAAAGGCCAAAGATTTTGGGCTGGTGTACGATAATGACCCCAGAGAGTACATACCCACCTATTTGCGTGATAACTTGTGCTATGAGTACCATAGAATCGGGAACATGGTGGGGATAGAAGACTTAGATAATATCAAATTTGCACCTTATGTTAATTATCCCTCCTTTGTGTCAACTTCAGAGATTGAAGGAAGATTATTACACAGAGAAGAAGGGTCACCAATATTGGAGATGCTACATCACATTACAAGGCCAATACGGTGGATCCACATGGTGTTAGAATTACGGTAACCCAACTCCACTTCTCCCAAATCATTCAGGAAATTGAGTATACCGTTGCATTTGAATTATTAGAAGATCTCAAAGACGGCAAAGCTTGGGGATCCATCACTTGGAATGAGATTAGACCTGAGAAACACTCGGTCAGGTCAACTGTTGGAGTGGTTCAAACTCATAAACTCGGGCTCAACCCAACGGTAGGAGAAAGAAACGAGGAGAAGGAGAAGAAAAAAAAAAAAGTACCGATCAAAAGAAGTCCAAGCCAAAGACGAAGATAGCTTACGCTCTTATTTTATTCAGGTTAAACTCCCTGATTCTAGGCAACCAAATGATGATGATCTAATTAAAACCCACTAACGCTCCTTCTTACCCGATGACCTCGACAACACCCAGGAGAACAAGAGACGCAGAATCATGACTGTCTGCAAACCTGAAATCATCTATGGTTTCTTTGCCCTATTACCACAGCATCTCAGCCACGTCAAAGCACAATCCTCTTTTATATTCGTCGAGGAGTGTTGATAAATATTCATTATATCGTGTAATTTCATTATTTTTAACTATAATTATCTCACATTAAAATGTACGTATTTTAAATTATAATCTTTACTTTTTAACCATTAACAGTTCATGCTAAAATGTACATAATTTAACTTATACCGTTTCGTTAACGATGCTTGAGCCATTACTGTTAGGATAAGTTTGAAAAAATATTGTTACCTGATAATTCTATCAACTGGAAATTCTAGTGTTATTAATTAGGTATATTTATTTTTTGTAATTTAAAATTTGCTATACTTTTCAATTTAAATTCAAAATATAAATGGTTCTTGTTTGTATTTTTTATTGTATTTTGTGTATATATCATATGACGATTTTATTAAATACGCCAATTATGGAAACTAACTTTATATTTATATATGCTACTAAAAAAATGTCTCATACTCAATTAAGGTAAACTTTACATACCAAATTACAATTATACTCGTGTTAATGCAAGATATTTACTTAAAATATCGAAATGGTAAATTCCATCTTACCACCAAGTCACCAAGGTCATGTCACCAAAGCTCTGAAACCTACCTATTTATAAGAATATTTTTCATTTTAATCCAGTTCATTTTAGTTTAATTACATTTAATTTAAATAGAATATAACTTGATGAAATTTAGTTTGAATAATATTATTATTTTTAATATAAATATTATATTTTACTTCAATAATTAAGATTAAATTTAATTATTTCGACTTAATTTAATTAAGCTCATTTCGATTCAACAAAAGTGACCTAAAAAATACACGCTCTAAGTCTATAATCTATTCGTGAGTGGTGTGCGCTTAGTGTTATTTCTGAGTTTTACACTTTTAAATTGAGGCTAATTTATTTTTAGAACGGTAAAAGAAGTAAGAACTTGGTTATATGGTTAATATGGTTTATTTCAAAAGATAATTATGACACTTGTAAAATACTAGCCAAATAAGTTGTAACCATTTGGATTAAGATTTTTTTTTTTTTGAGGAAATTTGGATTAAGATTTTGACTGTGTTTTGTCAAAAAAAAAAAGATTTTGACTGTTAGAATAAGTTTGAATATAAAAATTTATCAATCTGCTGGAATCTAGAGAGTTTTATGGAGATTTGCGCGTGATGTAATTCGAATTCAAAATAGTTGTTAGCAGTAAAATTCAAAATCGGAAACCTAATCCATTTTTGGAGCAAAATTCGATATTATAATTAAACTATTTTGCGTTGATATATTGTGATCTGGAATATTTACTTACCATACAGTAATTATATAAACTTGTTAAGGCTCTTTCAGATAATCAGTAATTAAGGTAAATATATCTACTTAATTACATCATGGAGAAACAGTAATTTGTCATCTTTTTTATGAAAACAGTTTTATCATGGAGAAACATCCAACAACGTTTGACAAAAGTAACTCTGGTGTGAATTTCCGCTCTATAAAATCAAACTCATTATTCTTTACAAAATTATCTATCAAAAAGTTAGTGATCGCTAAGCGAAGCATAATTTTACCACAAGAAGGGATTACAAAAAGTATCCCGATCGCTAAGCGAAACACAATTAATACCAAATGTTCTATTTTTATCCAAAAAACTATAATATATTTATTTAACATCAAATTTCATATTATTCACCGTATTCTATACTACTTAATTAGAATGTGTGATGTCAAAACTGTAAATACTAGTTCCCAAACTGATTTGTATTAGGTTTTACAATAGATATATATATAGGTACATACAAGGGTTTAAGAGCAAATAGTTAAATCATAACTAAATCCTAAGAACATAATTGAAATTTACAATAGTATAGTCTAATCAGCAATTGATTCTTCTATTGTCACACTTCAATCCACGCATCCTAGTTTAGAAAAATATATTTAGTTTAAATTAGTTGCATATAAATAAATTGGACATAATATGACATAAATGTTTGACGTAAGATTTTATAACTCACTGTACACAATAATGAAGTAAGAAGGGTAAAAATACCAGCTAATTATTTTATTTATACAAAAGAAATGATCCAAAAATAAAAGTAATAGCTACCATTTTATCGTTCTGTAATATATTACTTTTAATTATTCAGTCCAATTTTGGAAATGATTTGAAGTGGGCGGTGGTAAAAATAGTAAGTCGAATAACTAAACGAACAATTTGATTACGTTATTATGATAATGCAAAAATACTTGACAAAATTGACATGAACAAATGTAAAAATATTACTTCCCCATGTTTACACCGGCAATTAGTGCCATGGTCACATGAATAATCAACTTATTACATTATTAACTAACGTAATCGGGTGGATTCAAAATTTTTGAAAATCCCATACCAGATTATAACATGAACCGACGTGAACAGAGTAGTTTTTCATATTTTAAAACTTGAACATGTTTGTTTTATAATAGTTATTTTTGTACGTAACTGAACTGAATAAAATTGAGCAGAACTGTAATTAACTAAATTAAACTGAAGTAGAGATGAATGTGTTTTAAGCAATACCCGTGTAGCTTGATTAGATCCAATTTCATCAAATCAGATTTCTTATTTACGTAGTGCATATTGGTTAGGGACGATTCTCCAATTAATTTGAGTAAAATTGATAATAACTAATAGCAACTGAATTAAACTAGAGCAAGACTTAATATATTGAGACTAGTAATAATATAGTTATACTAAACTAAACTATAACAAAATTATATTAAATTGAATTAAAAATAAGTCAAATAAGGTCATGTTTTAAGTTAAGTTCAATTCAATTCAGTTCAGCAAAAAATAATTTAATCAAATTCAGGTAAATTTAAACATGTTGATTCTATTTTTCATTACATTAATTTTTAATTTAGTTTAACTCAGTTCAATTCAGTTCAATCTAAATCAGCAATAAATAAGTTTAGGCAAACAGACTCTAAATCAGATTGAACAAAATTCGTCGGGACATGAAAAATGAAATTAAAGAAAATATCATTCTTCATATCCATTTATAATAAACTTTTACAAACTTAGCTAGTGAAATCAACATTTCATAATTTACCATTTTTAAGCAGTAGTCAACCACAATCAGCTCCAATAATGAAATCCGAAATGATGCCGCAAATACGGTGAATCTTCAACTCGAATAAAGCCTAAAAAGGTTAAACCGTAAATTACATATTGGAGGGGTGAGGTGGCGCGGCAAACCCATTTTGAAATCTGAAATTAGGCGCATCCCGCCCAAATCTCCTTCCCAGCTCTCACTATTTTATTCCCTCTAATCTCCCATTTCAGAACCCATCTTCTTCATCGCTCACTCAAATCTCAAATCCAAAACACACACACAGTCTTCTCCGGCGGTGTTTGAGTTGATTCTGACCTGTTTATAGCGCTGCGCAGCCGCGAAATGAAGGCCACGCCGTCAAAGCGACCCGCCGCCACCGCCGCCTCTCCGCAGAGACCGGAGAAAAGGAGGGCCGCCTTGGGCGAGCTCACAAACATCATCAGCCTGGTCCCCGATCTCGGGCCTAAACCCAAAACCGAACCAAGAGTGTCGGATTCGTTCAAGGCGGCCTCGGATCTCCATCACGACGGCAGCGCTTTTGATCGTTTGCGAGAACGCGCCCCCGATGCACCGCTTCTGTACCGTCATCTCCGCTGCCTGGAGGTAATCTATGTCATCTTGATTTTGGATTGTTTTTATTCGGTTTGAGTGTTTTTTTTTTTTTTTTTTGGGGTTCATGGATGGATGAATTAGGTGTTTTAGAATGAAGCTGTATTGGAGTTTCTGTGTGATTAGAATGTGTTTGTGAAATAGGCTGAGATGGAGAGGCGGCCTTTGCCCGATTACATGTTGAAGGTTCAGAGAGAAGTGAAGCAGTCTATGCGAGAAGTTCTAGTGGATTGGTTGGTTGAGGTTGCTGATGGATTCAAGCTGGTTCCCGATACGATTTATCTCACTGTCAACTTCATCGATAGATACCTGTCTTCACACTGTGTTACTAGGACTCAACTTCAGCTCGTTGGTATCACCTGTCTGTATGTTGCGGCGTATGTACCTATCCAAACTGATGTAGTTCATTACCAGTCAAATCATGTCAGTTTTTGTTTAACAGAATCTCTTTGCCCGATTCATTGCAGGAAAGCTGAAGAGGTTACCCCTCCTTCGGTTGAGGATTGTTGTTATATTGCAGATAATGGATACAGAAAGGAAGAGGTTAATTATTCCCATCCCACACCCTTTCAGCTTCCACACAATTCTTACAACAGACATAAAAGTACTTCTAAAATAGAGACTGTAACCCTTATTGAATTTGGCAAATTTTTGGTCTATGTCTTGCAGCTTCTTGCTATGGAGAGCAGTTTACTGAAGCTGTTAAACTCCACTACATATAGCCCAACGCCAAAAACTTTTATCAGGTTAGGTGACTAGTTGAATGTGTCACGTAGAGTTTGCTTTCAGTATTTATCTTATAAGTAATCATAGACCGTCTAACCAAACTTCTATTGAACTTGCAGAATCTTCACAGAGGCTGTAGAAATGGAAAAGAAGGTGTGACTCAGCCTCTATCCTTTGCTAATCTATTTTATGTAAACTATTCATCGCGCTATACTGACAATCAAACATGTTTCTGTTCTTTCTAGCCCCCTAATCAGGAATTTGAGTTCCTTGTTTCTTACATTGGGGAGTTGAGCTTGACTAGCTATGTCTTTGTGAAGTACTTGCCATCTGTGGTTGCTGCTTCAGCAATCTTTCTTGCTAGTTTGATACTATTACCAACCACACATCCATGGGTAAGTTAATATCCTATCTCTGTAAACTCTTCTGAAGGAGATTGAAATCTGCTATTTATTTATGTGGTGGTGATATTTCAGTTCAAGTGCCAACGTCTAGTAATTTTGCAGAGTGTGAAGTTGCAGCGGTACACAGGTTACAAAGCATCTGAACTGAAGGAATGTATCACTTTACTTTATCGTATAGTATTATTGAATGCAAAGGGTAATAGAGATGTGCAGGCAGTGAGAGATAAGTACATGGCTCCCAAGGTATTGTATATATTTTGTTTATCATTATCAAATACTGTCACAAATCTTTTAAATGGTTTCTTGGTGTTGATTGCTAAAATTGTCTGAGCATAATCTGACCTAGATCAATCTTTGAAACAGTACAAATGTGTTGCAGCATTATGTCCTCCGGAAGGAGTTTCACCCCATAGCTTTGAGATGGTGAGTAAATAACCAGCATCTCCATCAGTTTTTTCAGTTGATAGGGATTAGGGACACTTCCAAGAACTTGGATGCGTCTTTCAAAATGCAGGAAAGGAAGGAACTATAGAAATAATAGAATGAAGATAGTTCATAGTGAGTAATAAACTCAAGTGTTGTGTCCACACAATGCAAGTGATATATAATCACAAATTAGTGTATGGAGTTTGGCCATTTTTGTAATCCTAGTTTTTAATATCTATAAACGATCTTGGAGTCAGGTTAAATTTCTTATTTCATAATCCTACAAGTTAATGGTCATATTTCACCATTTCAGTCAGTTTACTTTCTCATATGCAAGCATGTCATGAACTTGTGTACAGTAGGTATTCTTTCTGCATCTCAACTCATGCTTTTTAAATTGCTTGTTTTGGCTGCCAAGTTTGATGGTCTTCTTGGACTGGGAAATCAAGAGATTTCTGTTGGAATAGTTGTTCTTGTAGTATGATAGGTAGATGTGGACCTCACCAGTTGATATTCTCTTTGATTGGATATCCTCGGAGCTAATGGATTCTGGATCATTTTAAAATGTAGCTTGTACGATGTGACGCGCTCTTAGCAATCCATGGGTTGAATTAGATATATCTAGTGTGATTTCAACTAAGTTGTTGTCTGTGATGTAACGTTGTTTCATTTCTACCTCATTTATCTGATAGTATCAGTTAGAGCCATTGTTCAGATATGCTTGAAGCCTTCAACTGTCTATCCAGGTCTGTTTTGGCCTTCGATGTTCATAAGTTACATGGACTTATTATTGCATTATTCAGTTCGATAGCCATGAGATCTGTGTATTTCGATTATTTTATCTGTAATAGTTCAAGCGAACTATTAATATACACTGATCAGTATATTGCAAAAGTGATCAACTGACAAGATCAGTATCTTTTGTTTTTTTGACATTTTAACTATTAGAAAACAAAATATATACTCCCTTCATTCGGTTAATTATGTCTTATCGTACTATTTACTATAACATGTTTGACCATCAATTTAGAGTATACATCAATACAAATATAATCATGTGATATAGTTTTGAATTCTCCGTAACATATATGTTCAAAATATAAAAAATTTACCGTCATCTAAACGGTCAAAAAATTTCAAAACGGTCAACTAAGACAATCATACCTGAACGGAGGGAGTACATTGAGACCGCACTAAGAATTAGTTTTCTGTAAATTTGGAATGGTTGAACTTTCAATTTTACCAGTCTTCTGCATATTGATATTTGCAATTCTTCTAACACCGTTAAAAGTGTAAACTGGAGAAGTGGATCATGCATTCCGCATGACAATGGGAAAATAGTGAATTTAACATATTAACATATGGCCTAAGGCCCTGATTATTGGAGCTTATAAATAGATCATTTCAATTCAGTTCAGCTCAATTCAATTCAATTTAATTTAATTCCGTTCATTTCAGTAACATATAATTTGATCAAATTCGTGAAATTTAGACATACTAATTTTATTTTAAATATGTTAATTTTCACTTCACTTCAATTCAATTCCGTTCAGATCAGTAAGAAATAAACTCAGACAAATAGGTCCTAAGTTCATAAAAAAATATCAATGCACCACCAATAATGAATGCAACTGCAACTTTGCAAGCATCAATCCAAACATAAATTTTAAGCCCAAGTAACATAATAATTACTTCAAAATCTTTATTATTTGATTAATTTTGAAGTTGAATGTTTGAACTCAAATTAATAATAACAATAATATTATTATCATAATGGAATTTAGTTAATTTCAACAAATTTCAGCGAATTTCACCAAATTTCTGTTTTGTTAATTTTAGTTCAGCTGAATTTTACATGGCAATAGATGTATATTATCGATTTGTCCTATAAAGAAAAGAATATATACAGAATATAACGTGCAACAATAGGTTTATATTCTACCATAACTTAATTTTCATAATATGGAAATAAGATATTCAGTATCACGTTATGATATACTATAAAATAATTATCATAAATATCACAATCGTAGTAATAATACTATATAAACTGGAATAAATGAGGTTCAGGTAACACCCATCTTAATAAGGAAATTATTTAATTTTTTCAATTGCATGATTTCAATAATATTGTGCACGCTTGTAATTCTTTGTTAAGGTAACTTTGTGCCAATAAGGTATATAAAATGCTAAAAAGAACGTGAAAATATACATCAACCAATGTGTAAATTTATATTATTCCATTGTACTTAAAATTGCCTTTTAAGTCATACTATGTTTAACCTATAAATAGTGATAGTGTGAGCATCATAATCCCAACTCATATCATATAAAATATATACATAGAGTCATAAATGACAAGCGTAGCCAATATTCTCTTTGGTCTGTTGTTTGTTACTCTAGTAACGAAAGGTACGAACTTTTCTAATTTTTAGCTCTCAAAATTAAATTTTAAACTTTGATCGGTAAATTTGTTACTAGTATTTATCATCTACAGGTTATCAAAGTCAAAATTATACTTTTTTGATTTGTTTATTTTTTAAAAAGTTAAATGTAACTTTAATGACAAATATGTATTATTTTTTTAATAAATCTTAACAGGTATGATGCAACCTTGTGGTCTCGATAGTATAAAGATTAATCAGAAGGTAATTAGTCAAATCAGTGGAAAGACAGAGGTGGAGGTGGAAGTGTACAATAAATGCATTTGTACTCAAAGTCAAGTGAAAATTTCATGCAATGAAAATTTTGAAGGTGGAGAAAATACTGAAAACATTTTAACACCAGCAGGTAAAGAAAATGGGAAGATGATGTATCTTTTCATCAATGGGAATCCATTGTATGGGTTGAAAGATCCTGTAAAGTTTAAGTACGTAGCAAAGCAATCTTACAAATTTGAACCTGTTGCTAGTCAGATTGCTTGCTCTTAATCATGTAATCAAACTCAAAAGCATGTTTAAGTTGATAAGATATTCTCAAGTGTATATAGATTGAATGAAATTTTTTGGATTTCTTTCCTTTTCTTCTCCCTGGCGACTGACGGCGTCTAGGGTTTAAGAAAAGTTTTCTTCTTTTGCTCGTAACTGATCGTCGGCAATACCTTTTCTGTCCGATCATTACCTGTAAAAGCCTTTTTTCTGATCATTATGGAGGATATCGCAAAACTATGCGAGAAGCTCACTCTTACCGATGAGGAGAGGATGGTGATGCCTGGTGATCCAAGCCGATCCGATGAAGATTTTCGTTTTTCTCTGGTGGGGAAGGTACTCGCTCCGAGGGCCATCTCACGATCCGATGTGACAAGATTGTTTCAAGATCTCTGGAATATGGGATCTAGTCTGAAGACCAAAACCCTGGAAGAGAACACGTTTTTGTTTCAGTTTGATTCTGAGGAACGTAAGCGTTGGGTCTTTGATAGGGAGCCATGGTTGTTTGATAAGTATCTTTTAGTCCTCAGGGAACCCTCTCCGGGTATGGATTTGTCGACTATGGAATTTGATACAATTCCTTTTTGGGTGCTTGTTTACGGGGTGCCTCCTTTCTTCCGGAGTGTTGGTACGGCTCGGTGGATTGGGGACGGGCTGGGGAAGTTTATGGATGTTGCTACGGATGCCGATGGATCTGTGCTGGGCAAGTTCATGCGGATTCGCTGTCAAATTGATGTTACTAAGCCTTTGTTGAGAGCTAAAGAGACGGACAAATTTGGTGAACAAAAAACCCTACTTTATAGGTATGAAAAGCTTCCTCATGTTTTTTGTACTTTCTGTGGCATAATTGGCCATATGCATGGTGATTGTGAGGAAAGGAGACAGTGGGATGCAGCGGAAAGGGTGAAAATTCGTTACCCCTCTTGGATGAGGGCAACGTATAATACTTCCCCTTTTGATGACGGTGGAGCGCTGATTGGCCAGGGTGCAGAGAATACCATGCGAAGAGCTCGACAGGGACAAGCTCAAACTCAGCCTCGTCGTAGGGTTTCGCCGCCACGGCGTAGGGATTCGCCGCCTCGCCGAAATGCCCCATCACATCTGCATAACCAGGAACGTCACCTGGTGGTGGCTACGGGCAGTGCCGGCCCTAGTTATTTTAGGGCCTGAGGCGACTTTACAAAATAAGGCCCCTAATATTCATAAATATAACTAATTTTTCTCGTGCGCCTTTTTTCTTCTTTTTCGACCATCCGTTAGCACACTTATATTTATCAATTTGCAGAAGCATTTTCCATCAAACAAAATCGATAATAAATAAATAAATAAGCGCGACAAACAAATATAGCATAACCATTCAAAAATTATCTAATAGCGCATATCTCCTATCATTTTTATTGTTTAATCTCTAAAATAAGACATCATGTATATTAATGCATAATGTATATATATTAGTAATAAAGCACATATTCTGCCCATCAAATCACAATGGAAGAACTCAAGAAATTTGTACCCAGGCATATCACAAATTTTGCATTTCAAATTTAGATAAGTTGAAATTTTAGGAGTGTTTATCTCAATGGAATAACACAAAAATAAAGATAATTTGAGCATGATCTACATAAAATGGTCGAAAATCCAGACTCCAAAAGGCAAAAGATGAACCGTCGAACGAAAGGGAACCAGGAAAGGGAGGTATGCAATCTTTCTTTTCCTTTTTAAGTGTTTTTATATATTTAGTTCGTTTTTTTTATAAAAAAGACTTTGGAAAGCTGATTAGTTTTAAAATTGGCCCAAATAAAACTCTGATTTTAAATTAAAAACAAGCCCAAATTACTGATTTTTTTTATATATAATCAGTTACAATTTTTTAAAAATTTGGGCCTAAAATATTATTTAAATTTTCGGGCCTGAGGCGAGTGCCTCGTTGGCCTCATATATGGGCCGGCCTTGGCTACGGGGCAGTCGGGTACTCAACTCGAGGTGGACGCATCAGCAACTAGGTCGGGCGTGCAGCGGCAAGTTTTCAACGGCGAAGCGTCTGCGGGAGATGTGGCTATACAGCAAGCTATGGAGCAAGGAGTGGTGGCTGGGACTGAGTTTACTCCGATGGTTATAGAGCAGTCGGGCAGAGAAGGTGAAGGAAGGGCTGGTGGACAAGGTGATAATCAGATCGGGGGACAAGGTGCTGGTCGGGTCGGGGGACACGAGGCGGGGCTGCTGCGGGAGGGAGGACAAGGTGGGTTGCAGGTCGGGGGACAGGGTGAAGGTTTGATTGGGGGAGGAGGAGATAGTTTGGTAGGTGGGGACATTGAAGGGGCGGTTGGAGAAGGAATGGGTGAGGGTACGGTTGGTGAGGCACGTGGGAGGGGGACTGTGGTTGGTGAGGCAATTCCCGAAATGCTTGGTCAACAGGGTGGACTGGTCAACATCTCCACAAATCCTGTTGATGTGGAGATTATTTCTGGTGGTCCTGGAAACATTACTTCTCAAATGAACAGTCAATCTTCTCAACTAGATTTGCTGAGTCCATTTTTGGTTCAAGTTCCAGTGGAGTTTTCAACGTTGGGTATCCTACCTGGATCTGTTGGTCGCGGAGGGAGCAGAGGACGAGGTCGTCGTGGTTCTGGAGGGCAGCATGGAGGAAGAGCTGACAGAGGTGGAGGTACACGTGGAGAAAACAGCCGTGGGAAGTCTAAACTGTTTGAAGAAGAGGTTATGGGGAAAAGGAAGAAACCGTGTGTTGAAGAAGTTTTCTTTCCAGAAGGAAGTTCTACAGTGGTAAACAAGAAAGCAAAGGTTTGCAAGGAATCTACTGATGTGGATGCTGCTTTTGTTTCGGTTACCAACTTTACTCAGGCAGAGACTGGCATGGAGTCCCAGTCCTGCCAGCATCCATGAGTATCCTAAGTTGGAACTGTCGGGGAGGGTTGAGGGAACCCCGACAAGTTCAGGAATTGCGTAATGTTTTGCGCCTGAAGTCCCCTCTTATTTTATTTTTGTGTGAGACCAAGTGTTCATCTTCTGTTATTGATAGTTTGAAGAGTCAGTTCAATATGTTTGGTGTGTGTGTGGATGCTCAAGGCCATTCAGGTGGTCTAGCATTATTGTGGAACAAAAATACTTCAGTTAATTTGAGATCTTTTTCTGGTTACTATATTGATGTGCATGCTTCCATTTTTGGGAAAGATTTGCGTATTACGGGTGTCTATTGTGAACCTAATGTGGCAAGAAGGAGACAGGCTTGGATTCATTTCAGAACTTTGGGACATGGTCATGATCATAACCTCCCTTGGCTTTGTCTAGGGGATTTTAATGAAGTCCTAGCACAAGAGGAGTTCGCAGGTACCAGACCAAGGGCTGAATGTCAGATACAATGCTTTCAAGAAGCTCTTGACCATTGTAATTTGTTTGATTTTAGGTTCCAGGTTCACATGGTGTCGGATTTTTAATGATGGAAGATCTCAGCGAGGAAGGTTGGACCGTGCGGTATGTAACCAAAAGTTCCTGGATATTTTTCATTGGTCTTGTTATACATCTGTTCCGATGCCTACTTCAGACCATGCTTGTCTTCATGTTATGTTGCGAGAAAGGGACCCTTTTTCGAACAGACATAGACAAAGAAGGAAAAGGTTCCGTTTCGAAGCTTTTTGGGTTAAGGCTGAAGATTGTGATCGTATGGTGAAGGATTCTTGGCCCACTATTGATATTCCTTTGCCAGCGAAGCTTGAACAGTGTTCTCTCGGTCTGATGTCTTGGAGTCGCGACAAATTTCCGTTGGTATCAAAGCGGATTTCTCAGCTCAAGAAGCTTATACATGACAAAGAAAGTGGGGATATCTCATCAGATACAGTGGCCGAGCTATTGGAGCTTCGGAAAGAGTATGAGTTCTTACAAGAGGCTGAAGGAGTCAAATGGAGGCAACGGGCGAAGCAGCACTGGTATAAGGAAGGTGACAAAAATACCAGATTTTTCCATCGTTTTGCTTCTAAAAGGAGAGCTGTGAATCGAATTGAGGGGCTCAAGGACAACAATCAGGTCCTTCAGACTGAACCAGACAAAGTTGGGAGTATTATTGTGGATTATTTTGGCAGCCTGTTCTCTTCCTCTCATCCGAACGTGGAGCAGATGGAGAATGTACTGAGTCGTATGCAGAAGAAGGTCACGGAGACTATGGGAGCAAATTTAATAAAGCCTTACACTGGTGAGGAGGTCACTAAAGCTGTGCGTCAAATGCATCCTTTGAAGTCACCTGACCCGGATGGTATGAGTCCTATCTTTTACCAAAAATTCTGGCATATTGTTCGTAATGATATTACAAAGTTTGTGCTGGATTTTTTGAATCATGGTGTGTTTAACCCTTCTGTGAATTACACCCATCTTGTCCTCCTGCCAAAGGTGGATAAGCCAGAGCTTATTACACAATTCAGGCCGATCAGTCTCTGCAATGTGATATATCGGATTGCCTCGAAGGTGGTTGCTAATAGAATGCGTTCTATTATTCCGAATATTATATCGGAATCTCAGTCTGCTTTTGTTCCGGGTAGGCTAATTACTGATAATGTTCTAGTAGCCCATGAGATCCATCATACCATGCGCAAGAGGAGGACCCAATCTACAGGTCATATGAGTATCAAGCTTGATATGAGTAAGGCTTTTGACAGGGTGGAATGGATTTTTGTACTGAAGACCTTAACTGCGATGGGATTTCCAGCTCCTTTTGTTGATCTTATAAAGCTTTGTCTCTCTACTGCTCATTTTTCTTTCATTATTAATGGGGAAGAAATGGGCAATTTGCAGCCGACACGGGGCATTCGACAAGGTGATCCTTTATCCCCCTATCTCTTTATTATATGCTCGGAAGTATTTTCGATGTTGCTGTCTGATCTGTCAATTGCTGGAAGTTTACATGGTATTGGAGCATCACCAAGAGGTCCAAAATTGACTCATTTGTTTTTTGCGGATGATACTCTGCTGTTTGGAGAGGCTTCTTTGGAGGAGATTAATACAATTAAATGGGCTCTCTCTTTATTTGAGGAGATTTCGGGACAGCGGGTGAACTTGGAGAAATCGGGGATTGTTTTTAGTCCTAATACTCCACTTTTCCTGAGGCCGTCAATTTGTGCTACTTTGGGTATTCCGGAAGTTCAGACTCATGAGAAATATCTGGGTTTACCGTCTATTGTTGGTACGAGGAAAGCTGAAGTTTTTGGTTTCATCAAAGACAAGGTCAGGAGGAAGATTGATGGTTGGACTGAGCGGAACCTTTCTAAGGCTGGAAAAGAGGTGCTGATAAAATCTGTGTTACAAGCGATTCCAAGCTATGCCATGGGTTGTTTTAAACTTCCGGATAATTTGATTTCAGAAATACAGAGCCTAATTAGTAACTTCTGGTGGGGAGATGGAGTATCGAATCGTAAGATTCATTGGGCTTCTTGGCAAAAGATGTGTAGATCTAAATCTGTTGGTGGGATTGGCTTCCGTGATTTAAAGGCTTTTAATGTGGCGTTGTTGGGGAAGCAAGCTTGGAGAATATTGACGCAACCTCACTCTCTTTTATCACGAGTTTACAAGGCAAAATACTTTCAGAGTGGTGATCTGTTCAGCTCTTGTCTTGGGCTCAATCCATCACATGCTTGGCGGAGTATCTTGGAAGGTATAGAGTTGTTGGGTCTGGGTTGTAGAAAGGTTATCAATACAGGGGAAAATACTAGCATTTGCTATGATCCTTGGTTGCCACGTTCTGAAGATTTTTATGTGCAAAATCCTTCCTCTTTACCCTCGAATTTATCCAAAGTGTCGGACCTCATAGATCATGATACCTCTTGGTGGAACCTCTCTCTCATTCAGGAATATTTTACTGAAGCCGATGCTCAAGTTATAAAGAAAATTCCTTTAACCAGATTGCATGGTTCGGGGGTAGACCGTTGGTGCTGGCATTATGCAAAGTCTGGTGTCTACTCTGTGAAGTCTGCTTATCATTTAGCTACTGACCACTCTGCCTCTCCATTGCGCCATAATGTTGCTGAGACAAGGATTATAGAGGGCCAAAAATATTGGAAGAATCTTTGGTCTTTCAAGGTTCCTAACCGGGTTCTTCATTTTGCTTGGAGGATGTCGACGGATTCTCTTCCCACAGCAGAAAATTTGAGGAGGCGTACCTTGGCTATTCAATCAGGCTGTCCCCTTTGTACCTCATCTGATGATAGCACATCTCATCTCTTTTTCGAGTGTGAGTTTGCCAGGAAGGCTTGGTCTGATACAGGGCTGCTACACATTATTCAACAATGTGGGAATGTTTCTCGAGGTGAATTGCGCTTCAGAAATATTATCAAACAAAATGATGCCGCTGTGGTTGAACTTTTCCTCATGATTTGCGACGCCATTTGGTTTCAACGCAACCAAGCTATATTCCAAGGAACTCATAGGTGTCCGGAGGAGATGGCCGCGGCGACGGTGAATAACTTGCACTCTTTTCAGTCAGCCAATTTCAGGACAGATATGCCTTCACCAGCTTTACTTCCGAGTCATTTACAGAGGCCTCCGGATCGCATCCCACGAATACATTTTGATGCTGGGATCACGCAGGATGCAGCTACAGCAGGCGTGGTAGCTTGGAGCACGAACGGAGAGTTTCTAAAAGCTGTTTCAAGGCGCTACATAAATGTTCATGACCCGGTCCTTGCTGAAACATTGGCACTTGAAGAAGCAATATTATTGGCTAATGAGCTCAATTTAAGCAATGTGGGAATTTTTGGTGATGCACTTATGGTTCTTAATATGGTTCACAACCAGGCTACGCCTTTTCTGGACTGCTATGAGCCTGTTCGTCGCATTCAGCAGCTGATCAATCATTCTCATCTTTCGGGTTTATTTTGGGTTTCTAGAAACCATAATTCTGTTGCTCATGCTTTTGCTAACTTTGCTAAGTCGAGTGCCTTGGTATTTAATTCCTGGACATCTCCTCCTACCTTTACGTCAAACGATTCTGGACGTTTTCCAGAACTCTGAAAAGAAATAGTTCCATTTCAAAAAAAAGATATTCTCAAGTGTATTGATAATAGTATTTTCAAAGTTTTTGTTAGTATTTATTATCATATTGGATTGACGTATTGGGACTATAAATATTAAACTAACCAAAATAATTGTCAACCTACTTGACATTGTGAATATACATTTGGGTGATCAAACCTGGCTATGGTAAAAAGATAAATTTAACCCAAAGAAAATTGAAAATTAAAACATAGATTACTAACACAAAAACACAAAAACACCAAAACATTCTTTTTAAGTGTATAAAATTTCAGAAAACATGTCTTTACCCAGTTTAAGAAGCAAGATCCAAAAGTCATAACATATAAATTTCTCTTTACTGTAATAATTTTAAAAGTATTGATTAAAAAAATTAAACATGCATTTTCCTCTTTTATGGGAACTAGAATGCCTTTCGACTTGTTGCGCTGATGTTGAATAAATTTAAAAGAATATACTGAACTGAAAAATAAATAAATTGAAAACTTGTATTGAACTGAAAGTACAGTTTAATATACATCAGGATCATCCTGATATTGGCAATATCAGGCACGAATTAAATAACGACACATCATCTTTAACTAATTTATGATTGGGCCACGTGTTCAATCATTACCCAGACGAGTTTAGGCATTCTAAATTAGGGTTTTAGAACTTTACTAAAAATATGTTAACCAATTAAAACATTACAATTGTACACGTGTCATTATCTTATTTGTGCCTGATAAGGCCTATATCAGGATCATCCGGATGAATGTTATTCTCCTGAAAGTAATATATAAATATACATATATGAACTCAACTCAATTGAAATAAATATAAATATAAATATATTTATTTGAATTAAATTAAACTAAAAAGAGTATAAATATATTTATCTTAACTGGGTTGAACTGAAAAAATATAATTAAATTGAACTTAAATGGAAAAAAAAAAACTAAACTAAACTAAAAATATATAAATTTACCGAAATGAACTGAACTAATTTACAGAAAACTCTACCAAACAGACCCTAAGTGTTACCCTAAGTTTAGAACTTGATCATGAAAACAAATTAGTCTTTATTATTATTACGAGAAAGTCTCCTGAAAGTCCAACTTTCTTGACTTTCCATAAGAGTCTTTATATGTTTTAACTTATACAGTGTACCTTTTAATTTGAACTGTAAAATTTGTTATTTGAATTTTATTAATGTTTTAATGTAAATTCATGAATTTTTTGCATTAAAACATGTTTTACTATATGTTCACTTTGATACTATCAATGTTTTAACACAAAATAGTATCACTTGACCTTAAATATATAGTGATAATTCCATAACACTTAGGAAAGTTGTACTTTCTAGAGAATTTGCATATTATTATAGCAATAACTTGGTTGTTTAATCTAAACTTCTATATTAAGCCGTGTATATGTGATCGACTTCTTATTCAAACTACCTTCATCTTCATCATGATGGATTTCAACGACTAGGATTATAAGGTTGAATGGAGTATCCATATATTTCAATCTGGTTTAATATTACTCTCCACTTATCAAACCTTTTTCAATGCAATTTAGTAAAATTTAAAATACTATGAGTAATGGCATTATTAGGTGAGATACTTTTCTTGGAATGTATTATTTTATAACTACCAAAATATTATCGTAATTAAAATATATACAACTAAAATTATCGATTGTTAAAAATATCTTTCAAATAAATAAATAGTAAGTATGCCAAACATCCTGTAAACCACGTGTAGTATTTAAATCGTTTAATGTATTTCCAAATCCTATATTCATGATTTCATTCTTATTTTTTTTGACAAAGTAAGATTATCATTTTATTCTCCTGAAAAATGTCCAGAATCGTTTGATACAAAAAACGGTGGGGGAAGATCCCAATAAGTGGAAGAAACTGCACAATATTTAGCAAAACGAGTAACCATATGTGCCTGAACATTCTCAGATCGAGAAACCCAAAAAGACATCTGTAAATCACCATGGAATAATAAATCCTTAATATCTTCAACAATTGCAGATATCTCCATCGAGCAAGGAACATCACCCCGGATCATTTGTATAACGCTCAAAGAGTCACCCACCAAAATTGGCCGGATTGAAAGAGTTTGAGCGAGTAAAACTGCTTCCCTTGGTGCCCATGCTTCCGCCATCAAAGGATCTGTAACACCGTTCATTTTCCTAACCAGCGCTTTGATAAAACCTCCACCATCATCCAGAGCCACCACTCCCAATCCAACACTACTCAACATGATACCTGCGTCAAAGTACACAGTAGGAGTATGCAATGGTGGCCTCAACAATGAGGATGTTGCCAATGAATCTGATAGCCGCTCAGGCCACAAATTTGCCCTGTGGAAGCTTTGCAAGGAGTCAGCCACCGACCCAACAAGAATTCTCCCATCTAGGTACTCATGGTCAAACAATTCTTTGTTACGCTGCTGCCAAATAGCCTCACATAACATTAACAAGAACTCCGAGGTAGCTGAGTCATTATCCAACAATGATTGTCTGAACCATAGCTCACCCCGAGACTTGTTCTAGTGGTAAGACTTGCCATTTTGTAGTATGATTTCATTCTTATAGTTGATAAGAATGGTCTTTTCCGCTCTATTATCTCAATTTTTCAAATACAGATACACAAAGCTGAATAGTTTGAGAGAAGGTGATCAAGTTTAGGCAACCGATCGAGACCGTAAAAAGTCTGGTTCATAGTTGATCGGAAGCAAGAGAATCATGCAATTCCACAAATATAACATAGACAAGTTAATAACACCTAAATTTCTGTTGTACAATATTCATATTAATTGAATGTTTCTCACGGGTTAACTACTATAAATATAGATGTTAATCCCTAATTTTATGAAGAATTAGGTTATGAATGATCATAAGACTGCTTTTACATGAGTATTTCTCAAAGTAAAAATCATGTATTAATATTATGAAGGGAATTATTCTACCCACGTGAGTCGGCCGGTCAATTTTTACCCATTATTCGTGGGTAATACGGATGATTTATTTTTTATCCATGTGAGTACGGGTAAAATATGGGTACGGGTAAAACAAGTACGAGTATAAATGGGTAATTAAAAATACGGGTCAAAACTGGTTGGATCAATAGACTTTTACGGGTACAAGTCCACGGGTCTAACCCGCGGGTTTACCCATTTTAATATCACCTTTATCCGTTTTACCCGCAGGTTATACTCGACCCGTATTTACCCGTTTTTAAACGGATAAAAACGGGTCATATCCATATTTTCATACTGCCCATTTTACCCGTTTACTCGTTTGCCAGCCCAAAATATATAAGAATAAGGTGACACGGATCTTACGCTATGATCTTTTTTTTTTAAAAGGACTTATCCTATGATCTATATATCCGGTAACACACATCTTAATGACAATATTTAACTTTTTAATTGTCAGTTTTCACTAATATTGTATGTTTAAACGTTTGTTATTCTTTGTTAAGGTAACTTTGTGCCAATTAAGGTATGTAAAATGCTTTAAAAAAACGTGAAAATACACATCAACCAATGAATGTGTACATTTATAACATTCCATTAAAATTAAAATTCCCTTTTTAAGTTATACTATGTTTAACCTATAAATAGTGATAGAGTGAGGCATCATAATCCAAACTCATATCATATAAAATATACACAAAGAGGCAAAAATGACAAGCGTAGCCAATATTCTCTTTGGTTTGTTGTTTGTTACTCTGGTAACGAAAGGTATGAACTTTTCTAATTTTTAGGTGTGTATACTCAAACTTCTGAATTTTGCAAATTTGAATCAAAATTGAATTTTGAAATTTGATCGGCGAATTTGTTACTAGTATTTATCATCTGAAAGGTTATCAAAACCAAAATTATGCTTCTTTGATTTGTTTATTTTTAAAAAACTTAAATGTAACTTTAATGACAAATATGTATTCTTCTTTTAATAATTCTTAACAGGTATGATGCAACCTTGTGGTCTTGATAGTATAAAGATCAATCAAAAGGTAATTAGTCAAACCAGTGGAAAGACAGAGGTGGAGGTGGAAGTGTACAACAAATGCATTTGTATTCAAAGTCAAGTGAAAATTTCATGCAATGAAAATTTTGAAGGTGGAGAAAATACTGAAAACATTTTAACACCAGCAGGTAAAGATAATGGGAAGATGGTGTATCTTTTCATCAATGGGAATCCATTGTATGGGTTGAAAGATCCCGTAAAGTTTAAGTACGTAGCAAAGCAACCTTACAAATTTGAACCTGTTGCTAGTCAGATTGCTTGCTCTTAATCATGTAATTAAACTCAAAACATGTTTAAGTTGATATGATATTCTCAAGTGTATTTTCAAATTTTTGTTAGTATTGATTATCATATTGGATTAACGTTTTGGGACTACAAATATAAAACTAACCATAATATCAACCTATTTCACATTGTGAATATACATGTGGGTGATCAAACCCGGCTAATAGTAAGAAAATAAATTTAACCCAAAAAGAAATGAAAATTAAAACATAGATTATGGCATCAAAACATTCTCTTCAAGCATGCATTATCCTCTCTTACGAGAACTAAAATACAATAGTATCTCGCCTTTTCCTCAAAGAAAGAAGATCAAACTCTTTCGACTTGTTGCGTTGATGTTGAATAAATTTTCAAATATCATCTGAACTGAAAAAATAAATAAGTTGAGGTAATGTACTAAACTGAAATAAATATATAAATATATTTGTCTGAATTGAACTGAATTGAAATAAGTATAAATATATATTATTGAAACTGAATAGAACTAAAAAGAGTATAAATATATTTATCTTAACTGAACTGAACTGAAAAAGTATAAATATATTAAACTTAACTGGAAAAAAGCTGAACTGAACTAAAAAATATATAAATTTACTTAAATTAACTGAACTACTTTCAGAAAACTCTACCAAAAAGGCCATAACTGTTGCATTTTTTGCTTTTTAGGGGTCATTAATTCTTATTTTATGTTAGGGTTATATAAAATTTATATATGTTTGCCTGAGCTATTACTTACTGAATTGAATTGGAATGTCTGAATTGAATTGAATTGAATTGAAATGAAAACTAATGTATCAAAAAATAGGATCAATATGTCTAAATTTACCTGAATTTGATCAGATTATATTTTTACTAAGCTGAACTGAATGGAATTGAATTAAATTGAATTGAATTAAACTTTTATTTATAAGTTCCAGCAAACATGGCCTAACACATTTAGAACTTGATCACATCATAACTTGGTTGTTTAATCTGAACTGCTATAACCCGTGTATATGTGATCGACTCTCCATTGCAAAAGAAACGATCATATGAGCTTTCTCTCTCTTCAATCAATTATCTTCACCTTCTCTCTAACTTTCCCCTTTTCATCTATTTTCCGACAGTTCTCTAACCGTTACAACGGCTACTGGTTGTGTCAGTCACGTCGTGAGCGGTCGGAATCCATTATCCCAAAGCCCCGCCACTAGTCAACGGCCAAAGAACCTTCATGCATGCCCTTCAGTCCAAATCGCCACCACTGACCACCGCCCTGCCGAGCAACCCAGAGATCAAAGCAATTTCAGAATTCAAAGGTGATTTAGCATGTATCTTCACCCCGGAGCAGATCAGGATTTTATCACGGCTATATCAAAATGCCCTAATCGGCAAATTTGGTAAAAGTCGACCGGCAATGTTGACAGGGCCGGCCCAATAGTGAGGCCAATGAGACCTGTGCCTTAGACCCGAAAATTCAACTAATTTTTTAGGCCCAATTTTTTTAAAATTTATAACTGATTATATATTTAAAAAATCAGTATTTTGGGCTTGTTTTTAGTTAAAATCCAAGCCTTATTTGGGCCAATTTTAAAATAAAAAACAGCCTTTCAAAGTCTTTTTTTATTAAAAAAACGAATTTGATATTTAAAAAATATTAAAAAGGAAAAAAGGGCTCTTCACTCACGCAGAAGGCTTCATCTTTCGAAATCTGGATGGAGCTCATTTTTATTCTTTACTTTTCGATCATCTTTATGTAAATCATGCTCAAATTATCTTTAATTTTCTATTGAGGTAAACAACCAAAATCTCAATTTCAATATATCTAATATATATAAGATCAATTATGAGATGTGCAAACATTTTTTACTTTTGTGCAATTGTGCTAATGTGTTTTTTGTTAATCTTGATTTGATTGAATAATTTTAATTGGTATTGAACTTGAGTATAAATATTATATATGTAAAAGGTTATGTATGTGTCATGTGTGTGCGGTGTACGTGTGTGATTTGATGTGTAAAATTTGTGTTATATTACTTTAATATATTCATTATCCATTAATATACATGATGTCTTGTTTTAGAGATTAAAATATAAAAGTTATAGGAGATATGTCATATGTGCTATTAGACAATTTTTGAATGCTTATACTATATTTGTTTGTCGGGTTTGAAATATTGAGTGAATTAGCTACATTTTCTATTGAACATGAATTAGTTACAGAACTTGATTATAAAAATTTGATTAGTGAATTTGCTTCTAAGAAAACAAGTAGAGTTGAACTGCTTAATTAAAATATTGCATTATAATTTGAAATATTATATTTTAAAAATAATAATAAAATTAGTTATATTTTTTAATATTGGGGGCCCTATTTTGTTACATCGCCTCAGGCCCTAAAATATTTAGGGCCGGCACTGGATGCTGATAATTGAGGCGACCTTCAAAGCCGCAGTTTTATCCGGCAACTACCAACTAGGAGTCATACACCACCGCCACATACACATCCGTTTCGCGAAAAAGGAAGACTTGCTAGATGAAATCAACCTGATTAGTGGAAGGTTTTTCGATGCGCATTCTGAGATGAATGCCGGAGTTCACAACCGACAGCGAATCATCCACAGTTCCAGTATGGGTAACAATTTATAAACCTCTTGTATACTATTACAATGAGGATGTGCTTGAACAGTTAGGTAACCATATTGGAAGTTTCATAAAGATTGATGCTGCAACACGTTTGATAACGAGGCCATCAGCCATTAAGATATGTGTAGAAATAGATCTTTTGCAACCTATTCCCCATGATATTAGACTGCGTTCAACTGAATGCAATGTTAAAGTCAAACTGGAATATGACAATCTCCCAAAGTACTGTCAACAGTGCAGAAAATTAGTGCATGATGCACATATATGTAGGGAGTTAAAAGAACCTGCTCCAAAAAACCCAGATGAAACCACCAACCTTAACACATCCACCAATATCCCTACAACATCACATGCCACACCTCACTCAACCTCTCATGCTCCACAGATAAATGTAACTAAGCCTGCAACAGTTATGATCCCTCCACATGCCTCACTTTCTGCCGTCCTTTAAATCTCCAAACTCAAGGTATCTAAGTCATCCAGAAGGAGGAAAAGCACTCAACAAAGAGGGATGAATTCTGCAAGGCTGTACCTGCTGCAAAGAAGGTGCCAAAGGCACATATCACGGCAACTACCAACATACACACCGATCCTCAAGCTTATGGAAAAGTTGTCATCTCAGATACTGCTCCACAGGCTCATGGAAAAGTTCTCACTTCAGATGCTCCTCCACAGGCCCATGCACAAACTGTCATCCTCCCTACCTCAGATTCTGACCCAGAAATGGTATTTGAGGAGGCTCAAGATTTTATCAACTCTACCCCTTCCTCACCAATCAAAATCACCAGCTCTGAAAAACCCCTCACACCAATGTACATGTGACCTCCTTAACTACAGTACATGTGATCCCTTTGGTTACCGTACCTGCACCCCCCTTACTAATGAAGATCATTTCAAGTTAGTTTCCTCCAGACCTAAACCTAGGAGAAACTATGCAAAGGATGACACACATGTCCCATCAGGTTTGATATCTCAATCCCCTCCATTTTTTCAGGCTAATAATCTGCTATTTCTATCACAAGACATGAATAGGAACATGCGCTCTCCTTTGTTCAGAGAAACTGAAGATGCAGGTGAAACCACAACCAGTTCAGAATCAACTTCCAACAATGAGGCCAGTTAAATAAGCAACTCTAAAGCAGCTCGGAAGCTAAAACCGAAGAGTTATTTTTACGCAGCTTAATAAGGTAATGTCAATTTCCAGAGCCTCCTCAAAAAGTCTTAAAAACATCTTCCATGATTGACATAACTATAAAAATCAACTGCCTAATGTGAAATATCCGGGGTACGGAAACAACTTTGGATAGACTATACAATTTAATGCATGATAATCATATTGAAATTATGTGCATCATTGAACCAAAACATGATAACTCAAAATGTGACTATTACATGAGATACTTGCATTTTACAAACTGTTTATATACTAGTTCTGGTCAAATATGGCTGCTATGGAAAGACTCAGTGTCCATTTCTTTAGCACTGAAACTGACCAATTTATTTTGACAAAAATCCACACCTATAAACTTAATACCACAATGAATAGTGTGTTTGTTTATGTTTTAGAACAAGAAAAGATAGGAAAACTATGTGGTCTAGCCTAAAGAGTATCCCTTGTTCTGATACATTTTTTTTATAGGAGATTTTATGCCATGTTATCTACTTCTGATTATAATGGTCCTGCTACTCGTAAGTTAGGAAGTATAATGGATTTTTAGAAATATATAGATCAATTAGCACTAATTCACATTATCAAAGTGTGGAATGAGTACACATGGACTAATAAGAGGCTTAGGCCTACTTTAGAGAGATTACATAGGGGATTATGTACACATCAATGGAACATAAAAATTCCTTAACTCTTCAATCTTAGTCCTAAACAGAGACAACTCATATCATAACCCCATACTGTTTACAATAGGCAGTAACATTCAAACTTTTCCCAAATCATTCAGATTCATTAATACCTTGTATAAAATATCCAAATTCAGACTTTTTGTCCAATTCAATTGAGAATAGCCTATTTTTAAATCTGGTTTGATGGGATTCTTCCTCAAACTACAGAGACTTAAAAAGGCCCTAAAAATTTGGAATAGGGACACATTTGGTAATATCCACAGAAATGTGGAAATTGCAGAAGAGGCACTTAGAGTTCAGGAAATCAACTATGATCTTAATCCTTGTGATTCTGAACTGATTTCCTTAAAACTCAAATGATGAGGAATGGAAACAACTATTTTCCAAAACTATTCATGAAAGTGAATTTTAGTTTGGAAAGGATTATATATGCATTCCTTTTAATTTTAGAATAGAATTAGGACATATGTTATTTTCCTTTTTATTTTATTTTCATAGCTATAAATATTGTAATCCTTATAGAGGAAAGAGGAGAAGAGATTTTGAGATTTATAAAAAATTCAGAGTATGAGTTTTAAACCAGTTTACCCGGAGGTGTGATTGCCAAAGGATTTATATATATTTTTCTAGGTGTGATTGCCAAGATTAATTATATATTTTGTTACGAGTTATTTTATCCAACAAACGATTCATCAACGTAGGAGTACTGCATCATTTTTGGTATCCAGAGCAAGGTTTCGACAATGACGTTGAAAGATTTGGAAGAGGTCATTAGCAGACATGATACTATGATTGCTAAGTACGGTTCGGACATTGCTGAAGTCAAGGACTCCTTAAAATAGTTGATTGCTCGCCTTGATGCAATGGATGCGAATACTCTGTCGCCACCATCACCGATGAATCCACCGGCAATCATAAAAACATCGATTGCTTGCTTCGAACCTATTGTGCAGAATTGTATGCCGATATAGAAGCCCCAGCAGTCTTCGCCAACAGAGACGCCAATGGATGAGCAAGATTCACCATCATCTGTGAAGGTTCAACAACAGAATTCATCCTCACTTCAAATGGATGATCCATCACAACATTCACAGCTAAAGATCGAGCCACATCAACGATTGGAATATCAAGTTCAAGGACACCATCTATATCAAGATGTGGAGGTGTTTAATCAAAGATCAATCGAGAATATTCGACCAAGGATGGAATGTATACATCACCATAAATACATTGTTAGACCTTTTGATGGGTTTGGGATTCAAGAAAGTCTTTTACGTTGGAAGTATCTTATTCATTGGAAAGGACATCCACGCAAGGAGTCCAACATTGGTTCAGATTTGCAGAGTTCTTCCATGAAAATTATTTGTTATAATTCGTCGGAGTCGAATTTTTTCAAGAAGGGGAGAATGATGAGGAATGGAAACAACTATTTTCCAAAACTATTCATGAAAGTGAATTTTAGTTTGGAAAGGATTATATATGCATTCCTTTTAATTTTAGAATAGAATTAGGACATATGTTATTTTCCTTTTGTTTTTTTTTCATAGCTATAAATATTGTAATCCTTATAGAGGAAAGAGGAGAAGAGATTTTGAGATTTATAAAAAATTCAGAGTATGAGTTTTAAACCAGTTTACCCGGAGGTGTGATTGCCAAAGGATTTATATATATTTTTCTAGGTGTGATTGCCAAGATTAATTATATATTTTGTTACGAGTTATTTTTTCCAACAACCGATTCATCAACGCAGGAGTACTGCATCATCAAACAAGCTCAGGTTAAAATAGCTACCAAAGAACAAAAGTAATTTTGGAAGTATAAAGCTAAGATAAAATGTTTTAAAGAGGGGGATGTGAATTCAAAACAATTTCACATATCACTAAAAGAGAAAAGATCTAGATTGAGCATCACAAAAATTAGCAGCTCTGCTGGGATCTGGCTTGATATGAATGACATTAAAATTGAAGCAATTCAGTATTATTCAAACCTTCTTTCCAGTGAGCACCTTCCATCTGATGATCAGTTTTCCACCCACTTCCTCTCTCAAATTTCTAGTTTACTCACACATGCACACGACTGCACTTTACTCAGACATGTAGATTTAGAGGAGCTCAAGAGGGTTGTTTTTTCATTTAAGAAAAATAGCACCCCTGACCCTGGTGGCTTCTCCTCTATCTTCTATATTAAATCTTGGGACACCATTTCCTCTAATTTATTGGCAGCAGTAAATGAATTTGTAAAAGGTGCTGACTTTCCAAGGGGCATAACTTTTACATGGATTACAGTCATCCCAAAAAGGCACACCTCTTTCATTTGATGATTTCAGACCCATTATCCTGTCTAATGTGAAAACCCATTATCCTGTCTAATGTGATAAACAAGATATGCTCCAAATTTCTCATGGAGAGAATGAAGCCACTCATGTCTGAAATCATATCACCTCACCAAACTGCATTTCTTCAAGATAGGGACATTTCAGATAATGTACTCTATCTTAAAGAGATGGTGAGACATTTAAATAGAAAGTCCAGAGAACCAATTTTATTTATCAAACTGGACCTTAGGAAAGTTTTTGATAGGGTAAGCTGGCAGTTCTTGAGAAAAATACTATCAAAATGTGGTTTCCATAAATCATTTATTGACTGCATAATGAAAATTTTATCCTAAGCATGGTTTTCCATCTTGATCAATGGAAAATCTGTGGGATTTTTCAAACCTCTAGAGGTATTAAACAGGGAGATCCTCTTTCTCCATATCTATTTAATATCTTCTCAGAAACTTTTTCAAGAAGTCGTACCTTCATTTTTGAAACCGGGAAATTGTCATATTTTAACCTGCCACAAAATGCCTTACCAATTTCCCATCTATCACATGCACATGAAACAATTCTTTTTCTATTTGCAAACACAATATATGTGATTAGGCTCAAAGCTTTTCTGACAATTTTTAAACAAGTCACTGGTCAAAAAATCAACTATGACAAAAGTGACTACTTCATAAATAAAAATGCCAGTTTAGCACAAATTAATCAGGTAAAAAACATACTTGATGAAAAAAATGCTCCTTTCCCTTCAAATATTTATGTCGCCTATTTTTGAAGGGAGAGTAAAAACTGCTATTTTTTTTACCTCTTATTGAGCAAATAAATAAGAAACTTAGCTACTGGAGGCATAATGGCTTTCTACTGGGGGGAAAGATTATTCCTATCCAATCCGTCCTATATGCCATCCCCCAGCACATCCTTACTATCATGATACCAACATCTCACACTATAGAAACCATAGAAAAAATGCTTGCCAAATTTTTATGGGGATCTACTGAGGTCAAGGCTAATAAGAAACGGAGGAAATTAATGGGAAACACTATGCTTTCCAGTTAAGGAAAATGGCTTAGGCTTTAGATCCTTCCCGTATATCATCCAGGCATGTTCAGTTAAGCTCTGGTGGAAGTATCAGTTAGGTTAAGCAATGTGGACTCACTTTCTGCACTCCTTACCTACATCCTCTAGAAGCTCACAAACCTGGACAAGAATCTGCTCTGTCAACTGCATAGGGGAATATTACACTCAGGTTATTCTAGGAAATGGAAATTGCAACTTCTAGAACTCCAATTAGACAGGTGCTTGCCCAATCCAGGATCACTTCCCTTCCCAGATCACTCCAATACCTGAAAACTGCACTGTTGCTGAGTTCATTGCTCAGAAACAGTCCTTCCCGCCACATCTGGAACATGCTATCAATGACCACCTGATGCTCAAATTCCAGGAAGCAGTTACTGTGCCCTACAGAAAAGATAGACTCATTTGGAAGCCTTCTCAGAAGGGTAATTTCAATTTTAAGTCAATCTACAACACTTTGAGAGATCACAGATTCTTACCCCCATCCTTGACCAGATCATGGAAGGTGAGAATCCCAAAGAAGATCATTCTCTTTATTTGGAGACTTTTCAATACCATTCTTCCTCACACGAATCCGATGGTGATTACAGCTTGAATAGCATGAAATACTTATATGAGTTGGAAATTGATGAGATGAGTTGAAATATGATGAAATAAACTCACCAACACTTATATGATTACAACTATACAAAATTAGATGGATATTGTTTTGTTAGATTTCACTCAATTGTAGTTTAATGTACATAATTTTCATTTAAATAATGTTTAATTTAACCATTAAATCAAATATAATGCTACTATTACTATAAAAACAACATTTTTTGTCAAAATATTTTTATTTTGTCTTAAAATTTAGTTAAATTGAAATTTTTTTATTAGTGTTGAAACGTGCTTAAATATGCTAAAATTACTCTTCAGCACAATATTCTGTGCATGAAATTAAAAAGTGTTTATTATTGCACATAAAAAGTGTTTAATTTCGTGGATTATTTTAAAAAATGTTTATTATTGCACATAATTACCTCGTTAAATATTTTGAAATATCAAGAAACTAACGGTACCTTTTTTTTATTCAGATATTATACTGGATGAATAATCATAAATTTTATGTTAAACTGGGTACGAGTTTTTGAAATTTTTATCCTTGGATGAAAATTATAAACTGGACTCATTATTTAGAGAGAGTATGAATTTATGAGATATGATTAATCAAATTTGTTAGAGATATATAATCTAATGCCATTTTATACCCTTACTTTTATTGGATCGTTTACACAAAACATAATGCCTTAGTTTTTAGTTTTTTAGCACTTTGGTAGTAGACTTTTATTAGTAAATTTAACTTATTCGGTAAAGGGGACATTTGATTTAGTTCAATTTTGTGATCGATCAGTTTTGCAATTAGAAGTTCAGATGAAACAAAACAATTGAACTATAAAATAACCTTGATATCAATTTTTTGAAGCAACACAAATCCTATATTCATGATTTCATCCTTATAGTTGATAAGAAATGTCTTTTCCGCTCTATTATCTAAAATTTTCAAATACAGATACACAAAGCTGAATAGTTTGAGAGAAGGTGATCAAGTTTAGGCAACTGATCGAGACCGTAAGAAGTCGGGTTCATAGCTGATCGGAAGCAAGAGTGGTGATATGGGCCTCAGCCCATACACAGGCCCGAGAAGCCTATTGGCAAAGGAGAAGAGAGAGTCCAGCACATCAGTGGTCCTCCCATGACATCAGCTATCTTGGACCTACCCGGGTACAAGAAGGACATGAAAATGACCTCTCAACCCCGAGTAGGCGACAGGGGAAGGACCACTTAGCTTAAACCCTCTCTGCTCATTGCCATTATAAATAGAGGAGTGACCAACAGTAAAGTTATGTTCTATCAGATTTAAATACTCTTTATATTTCTTCATATTCTCTCTCCTCTGCATAAAGCCCAATCTTCATCATCACGCCGGAGCGTCTACCCTCGAGTGACCCCGGGGGCTTTGTTTTGCAGGTTCTAGGTGAGAAGTCCGCCGCAGGCTAGGATTCCAGCTCTCCCCGGACAACTCGTACCGGGGCTGGTATCCCGGAACTTACTGGTAGCATCAGTTGGCACGCCCAGTGGGACCGCATTCTGCTTCGTCATGCCCCGCGGTAGGCCTAAAAAGATCGGGGGAAAACCCCCCACGAAGGCTAGTCAGGCAGAGAGTGGCCCCAAGACAAAAAGGGCCGCGGTAGCCATGAAAGCACGCAAAGTGGCTGAAGAGAAGGAACGGGCACGCAAGGAGACTGCCCGTTTGGCCGCTGAAAAGCGTAGAGGAAAGAAGAAGGTGCCGGAGCGTACCCTCAGGGAGATGCAGAAGGAGCAGAGGGAAAAAGTTCGGCGAGAGAAGGAGAGGTTGAACCAGGAGACTTTCGGAGACGGCGGGGAATCCGAACCGGAGTATTTTGATTTCGGGGACGAATATCCGGAGGAAGATGAGCATGGAGGCCCAGAAACCATCCATACCAATGCTGTGGAATTTGGGAAATTTCGAGCATGGGAAGCGGCCCAGGCGGCGGCCCACAACAAAGTGCCTGATGTAGTGGACTTTGAAAAGGATGGGAGAAGAGAGGCCGGAGATCAGCATATTCCTCCAGGTCAGCAGATGCCCCCGGGTCAGCAGATGCCTCCGCGTCAACAGATGCCTCCGGGTCAGCAGCTGCCTCCGGATCAGCAGCTGCCCCTGGGTCAGCAGATGTTCCCAGGTGGTTTGAACCTGCAGGCCCAACCGTATTATGGCGGGTACAATACCCCGTTCAACAGTGGTTCCATTGAAGAGTGTTCCTTTGACCACCTCCAGCTGACAGTGGAAATGCATTGCATCATGCACGAAGGTAACCATACTCGGATGAACACAATTGGTTTCTTTGAACAGCGGGTGATCACGGCCACGGCAACCCAAACTACCACGCTCCGGGCAACTCCCCACCGGGGTGTTCGCCAGGATCCAGTAAGGCGCCGGCCGGCCCAGGGAGCGGCACCTGCGCCGGGGGGACACACGCTGGTGGTGAGACCGACGTATACTCCACTCTCCAAAAGACAAAGATGGAGATTCTGGCCATTCACCGGGGTCTTTTTACGGATCCCCCAGTTATACAAGGGGTCCCGGCCCCGGCCAATGCGCAAAAATGGTGTGAGTTTCACAAGTTTTACGGTCATACTACAGAAGGTTGTCGTGTCCTGCACACGGATATTCAGAAGTTGGTGGAGCGGGGTCAGCTCTGGGATTGCGTGGCGGGAGATGCACACCCGGTAGCTGCTCCGGCAGGACAGAGAAGGAAGCGGAATTGGAGGAACAACCGAGGCCAAGGCGGTAATCGCCCGACGGAGGCTAACCCTGCTCCTAACCCCGCCCCACAAGCTCAGAGACTGGGAGCTCCTGGACCCGGAGCGCCCCGGACGATAAACATGATCAATGGAATAGTGGGAGATGGGGCACAAACATTGTCGGCGGTGAAATCTAAAAGTAGATATGTTCCCCGGGGGAGATCCAGGGAAAGAGGTTTAAACACGACGAAACTATCACCTTTTTAGAAGAGGATGCAGTCCCAGCCAAGGTGCCTCACTCTGACCCCATGGTGATTTCCGCCGAAGTAGAAGGAGTAGTGATAAAGCGAGTCTTTGTGGACGATGGGAGCAGTGTGGAGATCATGTTCGCTGACTGTTTTGACCAGCTGCACATTGGACGCCAGAACCTGAAGCCATGTTTGTCCCCGTTATCAGGTATCACAGGTCGGGCAGTTCATCCTCTGGGTGTCATAGCCTTACGGGTAACCCTTTTTGATCACTTGGACATCAACAAGAGATGTACCGTTTTGTGTAACTTCGCGGTTATAAATGCTTCCTCCCCGTATAACATGATTATAGGCCGCTTCTAGTTGACGCAAGCACGGGCGATATGCTCTCCTTACCACTTAACCATGAAATTCCCAACAGATCAGGGAATTGCTTCGGTTATTGGTAATCAAACGATGGCCCACAGCTGCATGCTAACTGCGATAAAGGATGCTAAGGCCGGATGATCTGAGAGGATACACGCTTCGGAGCCCGGGGAGAGTTCCGGGAAGGATAATACGGTGGGAGCAGTGCACGGTGACCCAACATATTTTGAAGTGGAGGACATGGAGGTAGGATCCTGAGGAAAGGTGAGTGTCGGGAAGCATCTCCCGGGGAATGTGAAGGAGGAGCTCCGGGGGTTGCTTAAGGAGTATGAGGATGTGTTCTTGTGGGAACAGAAGACTTGACGGGAATACCAGAGGAGTTTGCGATACACCGGCTGAATGTCTATCCAAATCTAAAACTCATCAGGCAGAAGAAAAGAGCCTTGGCAGCGGATCGGGTGGAGTTTGTTCGGTCAGAGGTGAAGAGAATGCTGAATGCCGACATGGTTGAAGAAATCACCTACCCGGAGTGGATTGCTAACCCGGTCTTGGTGAAAAAACATGATGGGTCTTGGAGGATGTGCATAGATTTTACAGACTTGAACAAGTGCTGCCCTAAAGAAAGTTACCCGCTGCCGTCCATTAACTAGCTAGTGGAAGCAATAATGGGCTATCAACTCCTAGCCTTCTTTGACGCACACCGGGGATATCACCAGATTGTCATGGCCCCGGAGGATCGGCCGAAAACCTTTTTTATTACTGACTTTGGTACTTTTTGCTACAGGAAAATGCCGTTCGGTCTTAAAAATGCAGGAGCCACATACCATCGTATGGTAGATCGGGTGTTTAAGGACCAGCTCGGGCGAAATATGGAGGTCTATGTGGATGACATGGTGATCAAGAGCAGGACACATGAAGCTTTTCTGGAGGATCTCCGAGAGCTAATCGTTGTCTTACGGAAGGTCAACTTGAAGATGAGCCCGGAAAAAAGCACTATCGGGGTAGCGGCAGGCAAGTTCTTGGGGTATATGGTGTCAAACCGGGGGATCCATGTGAACCCGGAGAAGGTTGATGCAATCCTGAGCATGCCCTCCCCGAGCAAGGTCCAGGATGTGCAGCGCTTAACAGGGTCCTTGGCGGCATTGAGCAGATTCCTGGCACGGGGGGCGGAGAAGCAGCTGCCTTTCTTCAATATTCTGAGGCGAGCAAAGAAGTTTGAATGGACCCCCGAGTGCGAGCAAGCATTCAAGGAGTTGAAGGAGCACCTGGGGAACCTCCCCACCCAATCCAAGCCAGTCCCGGGGGAAGAGCTATTCATGTACCTGGCGGCCACGGATCAAGTTATAAGTGCGGCTTTAGTTCGGGGCTCCGGGAGGGTGCAAAGTCCGGTGTATTTTATGAGCAGGGCCCTTCAAGGACCGGAGACGCGTTACTCTTCACTAGAGCGTTTACTCTTAGCCCTAGTGCATGCGTCCCGGAGACTTCGCCCGTATTTTCAAGGCCACCCCATAACAGTCCTCACAAATCAACCACTTCGCCAAGTAATGCTGAAACCGGAGGCGTCGGGCCGGATGATGAAGTGGGCGATTGAGTTGGGAGAGCACGAGATCACTTACCAGGCGAGGAAGTCTATCAAAGGCCAAGCTTTGGCTGACTTCTTAGTGGAAATGACGGACAATGCCGTGAAGGACCCGGTGGAAGATGAGCCGGGGCGGAAACTGCATGTGGATGGCTCCTCCCATGCTAGGGGAAGCAGGGCCGGGGTTGTGCTGGTCAGTCCCGGGGGGAAGGAATATCGATATGCCCTACAATTTGATTTTAAAACCACCAACAACGAAGCCGAGTATGAGGCCCTCATAGCCGGGTTACGTCTAGCCCGGGAGGTAGGTGCAAAAGTGGTGAACGCCTACAGTGACTCAGCCATTGTGGTGCAGCAAGTCAATGGGGAGTATGAGGCCAATGAGAGAAATTTGCAGAAGTACCTGGAGGCGGTGAAGACGATGATACAGGGTTTCCTCCGGGTTTCGCTGACGCAGATCCCCCGGGAGGAGAGCTGTAAGGCGGATGCGTTAAACAAGTTGGCTTCATCGGAGCTTAAGCCTGACCAGGATCGGAATTTGTTCATGGAGATGGTAACTACCCGGGGATACGAGCACCCCGACCAAGTCACAATGGTACAGGAAACAGAGTCCTGGATCACGCCCCTCCTCGAGTACTTGGAGAAGGGAACACTGCCAGACGACAAAGTTAAAGCCTGGAAGATCCGAGTTAAGGCCCCCCGGTATGCTGTCTTGGACGGGGAGTTCATTCAAAGAGGGTACCTTCAACCCTGGCTGAAGTGCGTTGATGGGGAGGAAGCTCGCCACCTGTTGAAAGAAGTGCATGAGGGTCCCAACGGGAGTCATCAAGGGGCCCGGACTGTGGCCCGGAAAATCATGTGCACAGGGTATTATTGGCCCACGCTGTTTGAGGATGCCCAAAAAGCTGTTCGCTCCTGTGGACAGTGCCAGAAGTTTACTCCCTTGATCCATGTGCCACAGGGGGAGATGATTGGAATATCCGGGACCTGGCCTTTTATCTGTTGGGGTTTGGATCTTGTAGGCCCTTTCCCGACAGCGCCCGGAGGTTTCAAGTATCTAATAGTGGCTATTGATTACTTCAGCAAATGGGTCGAAGCTGCTCCGTTGATGAACATTAGGGGAAGTACTTGTGTGAAATTTTGTTGGAAGAATATAATCTACCGTTATGGGATACCCCGGTTCATAGTGACGGATAATGGAGCACAGTTCGAGAATGACCCCTTCAAATCCTGGTGCAAGGAGTACGGGATTGAGCAGAAGCTAACCTCGGTTTACCATCCTCAGGCTAATGTGCAGATCGAGGTCACCAACAGGACCCTTGTCAACGGAATCAAGACGCATCTTCAGGGAGCGAGGGGAAACTGGGTTGATGAACTTCCAAGTGTCTTATGGGCAAGCAGAACAATGGAGAGTTCCGCCACAGGCGAGTCAACCTAGAGTTTGGTTTACGGGGCGGAGGCGGTAATCCAGCAGAAGTTGGAGTACCCAGTCTTCGTACGAAGTTCCTGGATGAGCAAGCAAACCAGAATGAACGGCTGCTGGACCTAGATTTGTTGGAAGAGAAGCGGGAGAAAGCGGCTCTGCACGAGGCCCGGGTGGAGGAGCGGGTCAAGAAGTATCACGACAGGCGAGTGCGCAAGGAGCAGTTCGCCCCAGGGGAGTGGGTGATGCGCCGAAATGACAAGAGCCAGCAAGTTGCAAGCGAGAAGTTAGCTCCCAACTGGGAAGGACCTTACAAGGTGACAGCAGCCCATCCCGGGGGGAGTTATGAATTGCAAGACAAGGCCGGCAAGAAGGTCCCGCGGCACTGGAACATCACAAATTTACGTAGGTACTATGCCTAGTTTATTTTTGTGTTTACCCCTCTGGCAAGGGATATGCCAAGGAAAGTAGCACGAGAACGGCATGGGAACCTCTGGCCAGGGTTGAACCTAGGTTGTCCCATGGCCCGCGTTTGCATTTTATTATCATGTTTATGAAGACTGTTTGGCAAATGTTATTTTCTCAATTTAAGCTGAACCGGGGCCGCTTGAACAAGCGCCCGGGGGGCTAGTGCGAAAGTACCGGGTACGCTTGAACAAGCACCCGGGTAAAAGCTAAGGGTATACACGGGTACGCTTGAACAAGCAACCCGGGGGAGATGAAAGATAGAGATGCTTGAACAAGTATTGAGAAAAAACATACGAACACATACCATTAATCTGCAATGAATAATTGCGAAATTTACAATCCTACACTATGCAAACTAAGTTAACAAAGGGAAGGAGGACCATCTCAACTAATAGGAGATCCCTGGTCATCCCGAGTAGGGGGATGGCTTGATTGGTTAAGAGTATCTGTGTTCCCCGAGGCGCCAGACGCCTCCGCCGGGGGAACACCGGAAGGACCAGCACCGGAAGGACCAGCCTCGTCATATGGATCAAAATCGTCATCTGAGGACGAAACTTCAGGCAACGATAAGTAATAATGGAGGAGAAACCCGGCCCAGGCGCAACCCGGTCAAGTGATAAGTAAGTTGAAGAGTAACCAAGTTCTCTCGAAGGATTAAGTTCCGGGCCGCCAGTTCCCGGTTCTCCCTTTCCAGCTTCAGATTCCTTCTGAGTGGATCGCCCCTCTTCTCCAACCACTTGAGTTTATCACCGTAAAATGGAAGTTTGGACCACACTTAATCAAACTCATCTTTGAGTCGGAATTTGAAGGCATCATGCTCGGTTTGTAGCATCGAAATGGTCTTGTTCGCGTCTAAAATGGTGTTTACCCGGTCTCGAGCCAGGGATTGACACCGGGAAAGGGATCCGAACTGATTTGATATTTCCCGGAGCTTTGTTACTAATGAAGTAACATCTGGGAACTCATCTATCACCGACCCAATCCCGGATTGAACCAAAAGATAGCAAGTTTGGTTGCCGTCCAATTGCCAACGACTTAGCTGATCTTCTAGCTCCACACACCGGGGGCACGACGATTCACTCTCTGGGTCGACCCCCGGGGGAACTGATCGTGACCCGACAGGAATAGACCGGGAGGATTATCCCGGGGCTACATAAACAAAAATTTCCAGACACAAAGTTAAAGATAAATATACAGGCATGCATTAACAAATACTCACAACTTGATAAGTTAAACCATGTTTATAAAGGATAAAAAAGAAGAAAAGACTCTTACATCATTAGAGTCATCGCTTTCATCCCCGGAACTCTTTTTCCCTCCCTGAATAGCAAAAGAGAACTTTTCAGGGGAAGAGGCCGGGGAAAACACCAATCAAAAGAAAGAAATAAAACTAAAATTACGAGGACAAAGTATCTAGATTATACATCCGAATCGGTATCCTCGTCATCCTCTTGGGGCGATTGCTCGTCCTCCCGAGCCTCGTTGCCATCCGGGGAAGGCTGGACCTCCTCGTCCACCAAGGGCGCTTGATCAGCAACTTGATTGGGAGACTTAACCTCCTCGTCAGAACCTCCACCATCTTCTTCTGCTGAAGCTAGCGAGGTCTCTATGTCGGCCAAGGTAGCGAGATTGTCTTCACCGGGGTCCTTCCTATTCTTGGATAGTTTAGAAGCATCCTCTGCGAAATAAGAGACATCTTGGGGATCAATGTTTTAGGCACACTCAAAGACGGACAACACCCCGGGGTCGATCCCTTCAACCCCCCTTCATAAGCTGGTCCACAACATAGTTGAACCTCCCATCAGCTTTGGGGCGATACCAGGCATCCCGGAACTCGCCTCTCTTTTCTTGGGGAATGAAATCCCGGACTAATTTATAAGCCGAGTGGAGGATGGGCAAATTGGAGTTATCACAAAGAGCAAGCAACTTATCCTCGAAAGAGCTGCTAACAAACACCCGGTTGAAGAAGACCAAGCACAGGTCCCTTTGGGCGGGAGCCATTCCCCGCTCTCCAACAGTCTGCATCTCCCTCTTCACCCGGGAGAGTTCCTTACGAGCTGCGGCCAAGTCCTTGTACAGAGTGGCGTTTTACGACTTCAGCGTCTCTACCTCTTGGGTAAGACTGGCCACCCTAGATTTGCAAGCCTGGTTGATTAATTCCCGTACCCCCGAGAAGGCATGGGCAGCATGATCCTAGATTGATAAGAGTCCAATTAAAACAACAGCAACACAAAGTAACAAGATAACTTAAACAAAAAATAAAAAGATAACCCTGCCATACCTGGGAGTCGTCCAGCATGACGGTGCGGGAAGAAGAACCACCCCTCCTCTCAGTCGCTGGCTCCAGAGGGCTTTCAGCCGTGGACTTGTCCACCATATCCCTCTTCGGAACATGGGAGGAATCACGGGAATGAGCCTCAGTATTTTTCTTCTTGGCCGAATGAGCCACGGAAGATGGAACGGGGAAAGCTAGAGATCGTCGGTTAGCGGACGCTGGAACCTTCGCTAGCTTCCCGGTATCTGAAAGACCAAGGGCTTTCTGACTTGATCCCTCCCCCTCAGCTTTCCTCTTCTTCAACTCCGAGGTACTATCATCTGCCCCGGTCTTCATCTTTTTCTACTTGTCAGAAGGAGCTCTCTCAGACCCACCACCGGACTTCGCCACGAATGGGACTATCGCAGGTGGTGGTTTGGAGGAGATAGCTGAAACACAAACAAAGGGTTAGAGAAATACAAAAAAAAAAAAGGAAAGAGAAAAGAAAAAACTTACAGAGGCTCCGCTTCGCGTACAGACGGCGGCAAGTAAACACTGCCGGAGGATACACCTCCCGGGGGAAATCATAGCCTCCCACCATCTTGTAATCTTTCAGGCTCACAAAGTTCTTGGACACCAGGTTATAGCTCTCTGCTACCTGTGGAATTGAGCGGGGGGAAGGGCACACTTCATCTCTGCCACACGTTGTTGATTCCAACCCGGAACACGATACTTTTCCTCGTCAAAGGTAAAGTAGTTGTTCATCCAGTCGCTCATTTTGATGGAGTCGAGCCTCACGGAATAGATCATCTTCGTCTTGGTACGGCGCTGAACATTGAATACCCCGGGGACAGCGGTGCCGGAGAGGTAATAAAAACTTCGGAACAAGGCAACACTTCCAGTTACCCCC
The DNA here is from genome assembly GCA_948330725.1 of Sherardia arvensis. Taxonomy (NCBI): domain Eukaryota; kingdom Viridiplantae; phylum Streptophyta; class Magnoliopsida; order Gentianales; family Rubiaceae; genus Sherardia; species Sherardia arvensis. The sequence continues at coordinate 31,506,080 of OX415240.1, forward strand.
GCCTGATGACAAGAGTAGAGGAAAGCGAGCATAACACTAACCGCATTGGGGTGGACCTGCGCCGGGGACATGTTGTAATATTCCAAAAACTCGGTGAACAGCGAGGGCAGAGGAAAGGTGAGCCCGTGGAGGAAGAGATGCCGGGGTACGCAGGCACGGGACTCCATATCACCATTAAACGGCTCTAACTTCACGTCGTAAGCCAACGGAACGTACATTCGCTTGACCAGCTCCCGAACCTCCACGGGTACCGGGGTCTCACCAGGATCCTGGGGGTCGGGAGGAACCGGGGCCCCATACACAACAACGACCTTCGACGTCATAAGTCCTTTCCCGCCGGTTGGACGAGGAGGCAGATCTTCAACGTCCAGGGAATGATCGTGTTCGTTAGCCACAGCACTGCGACTCATATCCAGCAGACTTAAATACACTCTGTATTTCTTCATATTCTCTCTCCTCTGCATAAAGCCCAATCTTCATCATCACGCCGGAGCGTCTACCCTCGGGTGACCCAGGGGGCTTTGTTTTGCAGGTTCTAGGTGAGAGATCCGCCGCGGGCTAGGATTCCAGCTCTCCCCAGACAACTCGTACCGGGGCTGGTATCCCGGAGGTTACTGGTAGCATCAAAGAGGATCATGCAATTCCACAAATAAAACATAGACAAGTTAATAACACCTAGATCTCTGTTGTACATTATTCATATTACTTTAATGTTTCTCACGGGTAAACCACTATAAATATAGATGTTAATCCCTAATTTTATGAAGAATTAGGTTATGAATGATCATAAGACTACTTTTACATGAGTATTTCTCAAAGTAAAAATCATGTATTAATATTATGAAGGGAATTATTCTACCACGTGAGTCGGCCGGTCAAATTTTACCCATTATTCGTGGGTAAAACGGATAATTTATTTTTTATCCATGTGAGTACGGGTAAAATATGGGTATGGGTAAAACAAGTATGGGTATAAGTGGGTAATTAAAAATACGGGTCAAAACTAGTTGGAACAATAGACTTTTACGGGTACAAGTCCACGGGTCTAACCCGCGGGTTTACCCGTTTTGATATCACCTTTACCCGTTTTACCCGCAGGTTATACCCGACCCGTATTTACCCGTTTCAAACGGATAAAAAACGGGTCATGCCCATATTTTCATATAACCCATTTTATCCGTTTACTCGTTTGCCAGCCCAAAATATATCTAAGAATAAGATGACAGAAATTCCACACTATGATCTATTTTTAAAAAAAGGACATATCCTATGATCTATATATCCGATAACACACATCTTAATAAGGACTATATTTAACTTTTTAATTGTTAAGTTTTCACTAATATTGTACACATACGTTTACACGTTTGTTATTCTTTGTTAAGGTAAGTTTGTGCCAATTAAGGTATGTAAAATGCTTTAAAAAAAACGTGAAATACACATCAACCAATGAATGTGTACATTTATAACATTCCATTAAAATTAAAATTCCCTTTTTAAGTTATACTATGTTTAACCTATAAATAGTGATAGAGTGAGGCATCATAATCCAAACTCATATCATATAAAATATATACAAAGAGGCAAAAATGGGAAGCGTAGCCAATATTCTCTTTGGTTTGTTGTTTGTTACTCTGGTAACTAAAGGTATGAACTTTTCCAAATTTTAGGTGTGTATACTCAAACTTCTGAATTTTGCAATTTTGAATCAAAATTGAATTTTGAACTTTGATCGGCGAATTTGTTACTAGTATTTATCATCTGAAAGGTTATCAAAACCAAAATTATGCTTCTTTGATTTGTTTATTTTTAAAAACTTAAATATAACTTTAATGACAAATACGTATTCTTCTTTTAATAATTCTTAACAGGTATGATGCAACCTTGTGGTCTCGATAGTATAAAGATCAATCAAAAGGTAATTAGTCAAACCAGTGGAAAGACAGAGGTTGAGGTGGAAGTGTACAACAAATGCATTTGTACTCAAAGTCAAGTGAAAATTTCATGCAATGAAAATTTTGAAGGTGGGGAAAATACTGAAAACATTTTAACACCAGCAGGTAAAGAAAATGGGAAGATGGTGTATCTTTTCATCAATGGGAATCCATTGTATGGGTTGAAAGATCCTGTAAAGTTTAAGTACGTAGCAAAGCAACCTTACAAATTTGAACCTGTTGCTAGTCAGATTGCTTGCTCTTAATCATGTAATTAAACTCAAAAGCATGTTTAAGTTGATAAGATATTCTCAAGTGTATTTTCAAAGTTTTTGTTAGTATTGATTATCATATTGGATTAACGTGTTGGGACTAAAAATATAAAACTAACCAAAATATCAACCTATTTCACATTGTGAATATACATGTGGGTGATCAAACCCGGCTAATAGTAAGAAAATAAATTTAACCCAAAAAAAATGAAAATTAAAACATGGATTATGGCATCAAAACATTCTCTTGAAGCATGCATTTTCCTCTTTTACGAGACTAAAATACGATAGTATCTCGCCTCTTTCTCAGAGAAAGAAGATCAAACTCTTTCGACTTGTTGTGCTGATGTTGAATAAATTTTCAAATATCATCTGAACTGAAAAAATAAATAAGTTGAGGTAATGTACTAAACTGAAATAAATATATAAATATATTTGTCTGAACTGAACTGAATTGAAATAAGTATAAATATATATTATTGAAACTGAATAGAACTAAAAAGAGTATAAATATATTTATCTTAACTGAACTGAACTGAAAAAGTATAAATATATTAAACTTAACTGGAAAAAAACTGAACTGAACTAAAAAAAATATAAATTTACTTAAATTAACTGAACTACTTTCAGAAAATTCTACCAAAAAGGCCATAACTGTTGCATTTTTTGCTTTTTAGGGGTCATTAATTCTGATTTTATGTTAGGGTTATATAAAATTTATATATGTTTGCTTGAGCTAATACTTACTGAATTGAATTGGAATGTCTGAATTGAATTGAATTGAATTGAAGTGAAAACTAATGTATTAAAAAATAGGATCAATATGTCTAAATTTACCTGAATTTGATCAGATTATATTTTTACTAAGCTGAACTGAACGGAATTGAATTAAACTTTTATTTATAAGTTCCGCCAAACATGGCCTAACACATTTAGAACTTGATCACATCATAACTTGGTTGTTTAATCTGAACATCTATAAGCCGTGTACATGTGATCGACTCTCCATTGCATATGAAACGATCATATGAGCTTTCTCTCTCTTCAATCAATTCTCTCCACCTTCTCTCTAACTTTCCCCTGTTCATCTATTTTCCGACCGTTCTCTAACCGTTACAACTGCTACTGGCTGTGTCAGTCACGTCGTGAGCGGTCGGAATCCATCATCCCACCGCCCTACCACCAGTCAACGGCCAAAGAACCTTCATGCATGCCCTTCAGTCCAATTCGCCACCATTGTCCACCGCCCTGCCGAGCAACCCAGAGATCAAAGCAATTTCAGAATTCAAAGGTGATTTATCATGTATCTTCACCCCGGAGCAGATCAGGATTTTATCACGGCTATATCAAAATGCCCTAATCGGCAAATTTGGTAAAAGTCGACCGGCGATGCTGACAGGGCCGGCCCAATAGTGAGGCCAATGAGACCTGTGCCTCAGGCCCGAAAATTCAACTAATTTTTTAGGCCCAATTTTTTTAAAAAATTACAAATGATTATATATTTAAAAAATCAGTATTTTGGGCTTATTTTTGGTTAAAATCCAAGCCTTATTTGGGCCCATTTTAAAACCAAAAACAGCCTTTCAAAGCCTTTTTTTATTAAAAAAATGAATTTGATATTTAAAAAATATTAAAAAGGAAAAAAGGGCTCTTCACTCACGCAGAAGGCTTCATCTTTCGAAATTTGGATGGAGACCATTTTTATTCTTTAATTTTCGATCATCTTCATATAAATCGTGCTCAAATTCACATCGCGAGGGAAGTCGCGGTATATGGTCGGAGCAACAAGTCCGAGCCTTAATCCGGTTAAATGGTATGACAGCTGCAAAGTCATCAAGTTATCCATTAGAACATTACCCGGCCGGCCAGCTCGGGATTCTCCTCCTCCAACCTCAGGTAGTCTCGCTGGAAGTCCGTCCGGCTAGCCAACCATTTCAACTTCTCGCTATAGAAGGGCAGCACGGACCACACCAGATCCAACTCAGTTTTCAGCTTAGCCTTAAAATCTTCATGTTCAGCTTGCAACATGGAGATCGTCTCATCCGTGTCAAGAGTCGCGATGATCCGTTCGCGAGCAAACTCTCGGCACTGAGACAAGGTACAAAACTCTTCGGATATCTCCCTGAGACAGGTAGCTAAGGACGGAATATCAGGAAACTCTTCCATAAGAAGCTCCATTACGGAACGGACGAAAAGCTCGCGAGTCCGTTCCCCTTCTATTGTCCACCCGGACAGCTCAGTCTCCAGCTCCACACATGGGCTCGTCGAATGAGAACTAGCAGGTGCAGGACATTCACCTGCACCTCCGGTTCGGACCACATGACCCGGACCTTTGGGCTGCGGACATAAAAACATATGAATAAAAGAAAAAAACACATATGAGATGGAAGTAGATAATGGTTCGTTTTATAAGAAGGGAAGAAGATTACATTGTCCGGAGGGTTATCATCCCCATCCGAGTCGTCGCTACCGTCCTTCCTACACTAAACAAAACAAGATCAGATTTAGCGGGACGGAAGCAACTACAAAAGATTGCAAATAAAAGCTAAGGAGTTATTCTACATCCGTCTCCTTTCTGTCCGTGCTGACATCCTGATTGGCATTCCCATCCCTGCCACCGTTGTCCTCGTCCGTTCCTTCTTGGTGATCTTCAACGGCGTCCGGAGAGGGAAACATCCTCAGCACGTCCAGATACTTGGCCTTGACGGGTGATTCAGGGGCAGTATTCTTCTTTGGTTGGGGCACTTCAACACTCAACTTCACCAGTCCCTCGTTGAAAGCACGGATAGTTTCGGTTGACACCAGTTTCAGACTCTCCTCAGGATCCTCCTCGAACACCCCAAGCACGGAGGGCTTCATCATCTCAACGCCGTCTCGGTAGAACTGGTCCACATCATAGTTATATTGATCAACAGCCTTTGGATTATAGTAGCATTTGGTGAACAGACCCCTCTTACTCTCCGGGATCCTACATCTCATTTTCTGATACACTTGGTGGGCAGAGATCTGGTTTGAGGAGCGCAGAAGTCCTGTCAGGTTATACTCAAAAGCCTTGCTCCGAAGCATTTTGTCGGCGAAGGCAACACATAGTTCCCACTGAGCGGACGGAGAGACAAGATTCTCCAGCTCCTTTCTTCTAGGCGAGCCTCGTATTCTGGACATGGTAGGCCTTGTTGATGGCCTCGGAAACTCCAGGAGAGGCGATTAGATAAGCAGCAAAGTCCTAAGCAAGAAAAGGAAAATTTTAAACAAAATATGAAACTATCAAATCCATACCGGAAAGAGAAGTATAACTTACCCCACCAGTTTGGCTCCGACTGCTGCTATGAGTGGCCTCCTTGCCCGCTTCACTGGTCGGGTCGACCACCTGCCTGTCCATGGCACTATTCCCCTCTCCGTAAGGATCACCCGCGCGAGAATGCTCACTGTTATCCGGCTTCCGAGGCGTCTGGGGTATCTTGAGTCTTATACGCTTGTGGAGACGAGTGGATTCCCCATCCTCCTTGGAGGATGAAGGACCCGGAACAATAAGTTTAGTTCGGACCACCCCTCCTCTCAGTCGCTGGCTCCAGAGGGCTTTCAGCATTGGACTTGTCCACCATATCCCTCTTCGGAACATGGGAGGAATCACGGGAATGAGCCTCAGTATTTTTCTTCTTGGCCGAATGAGCCACGGAAGATGGAACGGGGAAAGCTAGAGATCGTCGGTTAGCGGACGCTGGAACCTTCGCTAGCTTCCCGGTATCTGAAAGACCAAGGGCTTTCTGACTTGATCCCTCCCCCTCAGCTTTCCTCTTCTTCAACTCCGAGGTACTGTCATCTGCCCCGGTCTTCATCTTTTTCTACTTGTCAGAAGGAGCTCTCTCAGACCCACCACCGGACTTCGCCCCGATGGGACTATCGCTGGTGGTGGTTTGGAGGAGATAGCTGAAACACAAACAAAGGGTTAGAGAAATACAAAAAAAAAAAGGAAAGAGAAAAGAAAAAACTTACAGAGGCTCCGCTTCGCGTACAGACGGCGGCAAGTAAACACTGCCGGAGGATACACCTCCCGGGGGAAATCATAGCTTCCCACCATCTGGTAATCTTTCAGGCTCACAAAGTGCTTGGACACCAGGTTATAGCTCTCTGCTACCTGACGGAATTGAGCGGGGGGAAGGGCACTCTTCATCTCTGCCACACGTTGTTGATTCCAACCCGGAACACGATACTTTTCCTCGTCAAAGGTAAAGTAATTGTTCATCCAGTCGCTCATTTTGATGGAGTCGAGCCTCACGGAACAGATCATCTTCGTCTTGGTACGGCGCTGAACATTGAATACCCCGGGGACAGCGGTGCCGGAGAGGTAATAAAAACTTCGGAACAAGGCAACACTTCCAGTTACCCCCGCCTGATGACAAGAGTAGAGGAAAGCGAGCATAACACTAACCGCATTGGGGTGCACCTGCGCCGGGGACATGTTGTAATATTCCAAAAACTCGGTGAACAGCGGGGGCAGAGGAAAGGTGAGCCCGTGGAGGAAGAGATGCCGGGGTACGCAGGCACGGGACTCCATATCACCATTAAACGGCTCTAACTTCGCGTCGTAAGCCAACGGAACGTACATTCGCTTGACCAGCTCCCGAACCTCCACGGGTACCGGGGTCTCACCAGGATCCTGGGGGTCGGGAGGAACCGGGGCCCCATACACAACAACGACCTTCGACGTCATAAGTCCTTTCCCGCCGGTTGGACGAGGAGGCAGATCTTCAACGTCCAGGGAATGATCGTGTTCGTTAGCCACAGCACTGCGACTCATATCCAGCAGACTTAAATACACTCTGTATTTCTTCATATTCTCTCTCCTCTGCATAAAGCCCAATCTTCATCATCACGCCGGAGCGTCTACCCTCGGGTGACCCCGGGGGCTTTGTTTTGCAGGTTCTAGGTGAGAGATCCGCCGCGGGCTAGGATTCCAGCTCTCCCCAGACAACTCGTACCGGGGCTGGTATCCCGGAGGTTACTGGTAGCATCAAAGAGGATCATGCAATTCCACAAATAAAACATAGACAAGTTAATAACACCTAGATCTCTGTTGTACATTATTCATATTACTTTAATGTTTCTCACGGGTAAACCACTATAAATATAGATGTTAATCCCTAATTTTATGAAGAATTAGGTTATGAATGATCATAAGACTACTTTTACATGAGTATTTCTCAAAGTAAAAATCATGTATTAATATTATGAAGGGAATTATTCTACCACGTGAGTCGGCCGGTCAAATTTTACCCATTATTCGTGGGTAAAACGGATAATTTATTTTTTATCCATGTGAGTACGGGTAAAATATGGGTACGGGTAAAACAAGTATGGGTATAAGTGGGTAATTAAAAATACGGGTCAAAACTAGTTGGAACAATAGACTTTTACGGGTACAAGTCCACGGGTCTAACCCGCGGGTTTACCCGTTTTGATATCACCTTTACCCGTTTTACCCGCAGGTTATACCCGACCCGTATTTACCCGTTTCAAACGGATAAAAAACGGGTCATGCCCATATTTTCATATAACCCATTTTATCCGTTTACTCGTTTGCCAGCCCAAAATATATCTAAGAATAAGATGACAGAAATTCCACACTATGATCTATTTTTTAAAAAAGGACATATCCTATGATCTATATATCCGATAACACACATCTTAATAAGGACTATATTTAACTTTTTAATTGTAAGTTTTCACTAATATTGTACACATACGTTTACACGTTTGTTATTCTTTGTTAAGGTAACTTTGTGCCAATTAAGGTATGTAAAATGCTTTAAAAAAATGTGAAATACACATCAACCAATGAATGTGTACATTTATAACATTCCATTAAAATTAAAATTCCCTTTTTAAGTTATACTATGTTTAACCTATAAATAGTGATAGAGTGAGGCATCATAATCCAAACTCATATCATATAAAATATATACAAAGAGGCAAAAATGGGAAGCGTAGCCAATATTCTCTTTGGTTTGTTGTTTGTTACTCTGGTAACTAAAGGTATGAACTTTTCCAAATTTTAGGTGTGTATACTCAAACTTCTGAATTTTGCAATTTTGAATCAAAATTGAATTTTGAACTTTGATCGGCGAATTTGTTACTAGTATTTATCATCTGAAAGGTTATCAAAACCAAAATTATGCTTCTTTGATTTGTTTATTTTTAAAAACTTAAATATAACTTTAATGACAAATACGTATTCTTCTTTTAATAATTCTTAACAGGTATGATGCAACCTTGTGGTCTCGATAGTATAAAGATCAATCAAAAGGTAATTAGTCAAACCAGTGGAAAGACAGAGGTGGAGGTGGAAGTGTACAACAAATGCATTTGTACTCAAAGTCAAGTGAAAATTTCATGCAATGAAAATTTTGAAGGTGGGGAAAATACTGAAAACATTTTAACACCAGCAGGTAAAGAAAATGGGAAGATGGTGTATCTTTTCATCAATGGGAATCCATTGTATGGGTTGAAAGATCCTGTAAAGTTTAAGTACGTAGCAAAGCAACCTTACAAAATTGAACCTGTTGCTAGTCAGATTGCTTGCTCTTAATCATGTAATTAAACTCAAAAGCATGTTTAAGTTGATAAGATATTCTCAAGTGTATTTTCAAAGTTTTTGTTAGTATTGATTATCATATTGGATTAACGTGTTGGGACTAAAAATATAAAACTAACCAAAATATCAACCTATTTCACATTGTGAATATACATGTGGGTGATCAAACCCGGCTAATAGTAAGAAAATAAATTTAACCCAAAAAAAATGAAAATTAAAACATGGATTATGGCATCAAAACATTCTCTTCAAGCATGCATTTTCCTCTTTTACGAGACTAAAATACGATAGTATCTCGCCTCTTTCTCAGAGAAAGAAGATCAAACTCTTTCGACTTGTTGTGCTGATGTTGAATAAATTTTCAAATATCATCTGAACTGAAAAAATAAATAAGTTGAGGTAATGTACTAAACTGAAATAAATATATAAATATATTTGTCTGAACTGAACTGAATTGAAATAAGTATAAATATATATTATTGAAACTGAATAGAACTAAAAAGAGTATAAATATATTTATCTTAACTGAACTGAACTGAAAAAGTATAAATATATTAAACTTAACTGGAAAAAAACTGAACTGAACTAAAAAATATATAAATTTACTTAAATTAACTGAACTACTTTCAGAAAACTCTACCAAAAAGGCCATAACTGTTGCATTTTTTGCTTTTTAGGGGTCATTAATTCTGATTTTATGTTAGGGTTATATAAAATTTATATATGTTTGCTTGAGCTATTACTTACTGAATTGAATTGGAATGTCTGAATTGAATTGAATTGAATTGAATTGAATTGAAGTGAAAACTAATGTATTAAAAAATAGGATCAATATGTCTAAATTTACCTGAATTTGATCAGATTATATTTTTACTAAGCTGAACTGAACGGAATTGAATTAAACTTTTATTTATAAGTTCCGCCAAACATGGCCTAACACATTTAGAACTTGATCACATCATAACTTGGTTGTTTAATCTGAACATCTATAAGCCGTGTATATGTGATCGACTCTCCATTGCATATGAAACGATCATATGAGCTTTCTCTCTCTTCAATCAATTCTCTCCACCTTCTCTCTAACTTTCCCATGTTCATCTATTTTCCGACCGTTCTCTAACCGTTACAACTGCTACTGGCTATGTCAGTCACGTCGTGAGCGGTCGGAATCCATCATCCCACCGCCCTGCCACCAGTCAACGGCCAAAGAACCTTCATGCATGCCCTTCAGTCCAAATCGCCACCATTGTCCGCCGCCCTGCCGAGCAACCCAGAGATCAAAGCAATTTCAGAATTCAAAGGTGATTTATCATGTATCTTCACCCCGGAGCAGATCAGGATTTTATCACGGCTATATCAAAATGCCCTAATCGGCAAATTTGGTAAAAGTCGACCGGCGATGCTGACAGGGCCGGCCCAATAGTGAGGCCAATGAGACCTGTGCCTCAGGCCCGAAAATTCAACTAATTTTTTAGGCCCAATTTTTTAAAAAAATTACAAATGATTATATATTTAAAAAATCAGTATTTTGGGCTTATTTTTGGTTAAAATCCAAGCCTTATTTGGGCCCATTTTAAAACCAAAAACAGCCTTTCAAAGCCTTTTTTTATTAAAAAAATGAATTTGATATTTAAAAAATATTAAAAAGGAAAAAAGGGCTCTTCACTCACGCAGAAGGCTTCATCTTTCGAAATTTGGATGGAGACCATTTTTATTCTTTAATTTTCGATCATCTTCATATAAATCGTGCTCAAATTCACATCGCGAGGGAAGTCGCGGTATATGGTCGGAGCAACAAGTCCGAGCCTTAATCCGGTTAAATGGTATGACAGCTGCAAAGTCATCAAGTTATCCATTAGAACATTACCCGGCCGGCCAGCTCGCGATTCTCCTCCTCCAACCTCAGGTAGTCTCGCTGGAAGTCCGTCCGGCTAGCCAACCATTTCAACTTCTCGCTATAGAAGGGCAGCACGGACCACACCAAATCCAGCTCAGTTTTCAGCTTAGCCTTAAAATCTTCATGTTCAGCTTGCAACATGGAGATCGTCTCATCCGTGTCAAGAGTCGCGATGATCCGTTCGCGAGCAAACTCTCGGCACTGAGACAAGGTACCAAACTCTTCGGATATCTCCCTGAGACAGGCAGCTAAGGACGGAATATCAGGAAACTCTTCCATAAGAAGCTCCATTACGGAACGGACGAAAAGCTCGCGAGTCCGTTCCCCTTCTATTGTCCACCCGGACAGCTCAGTCTCCAGCTCCACACATGGGCTCGTCGAATGAGAACTAGTAGGTGCAGGACATTCACCTGCACCTCCGGTTCGGAGCACATGACCCGGACCTTTGGGCTGCGGACATAAAAACATATGAATAAAAGAAAAAAACACATATGAGATGGAAGTAGATAATGGTTCGTTTTATAAGAAGGGAAGAAGATTACATTGTCCGGAGGGTTATCATCCCCATCCGAGTCGTCGCTACCGTCCTTCCTACACTAAACAAAACAAGATCAGATTTAGCGGGACGGAAGCAACTACAAAAGATTGCAAATAAAAGCTAAGGAGTTATTCTACATCCGTCTCCTTGCTGTCCGTGCTGACATCCTGATTGGCATTCCCATCCCTGCCACCGTTGTCCTCGTCCGTTCCTTCTTGGTGATCTTCAACGGTGTCCGGAGAGGGAAACATCCTCAGCACGTCCAGATACTTGGCCTTGACGGGTGATTCAGGGGCAGTATTCTTCTTTGGTTGGGGCACTTCAACACTCAACTTCACCAGTCCCTCGTTGAAAGCACGGATAGTTTCGGTTGACACCAGTTTCAGACTCTCCTCAGGATCCTCCTCGAACACCCCAAGCACGGAGGGCTTCATCATCTCAACGCCGTCTCGGTAGAACTGGTCCACATCATAGTTATATTGATCAGCAGCCTTTGGATTATAGTAGCATTTGGTGAACAGACCCCTCTTACTCTCCGGGATCCAACACCTCATTTTCTGATACACTTGGTGGGCAGAGATCTGGTTTGAGGAGCGCAGAAGTCCTGTCAGGTTATACTCAAAAGCCTTGCTCCGAAGCATTTTGTCGGCGAAGGCAACACATAGTTCCCACTGAGCGGACGGAGAGACCAGATTCTCCAGCTCCTTTCTTCTAGGCGAGCCTCGTATTCTGGACATGGTAGGCCTTGTTGATGGCCTCGGAAACTCCAGGAGAGGCGATTAGATAAGCAGCAAAGTCCTAAGCAAGAAAAGGAAAATTTTAAACAAAATATGAAACTATCAAATCCATACCGGAAAGAGAAGTATAACTAACCCCACCAGTTTGGCTCCGACTACTGCTATGAGTGGCCTCCTTGCCCGCTTCACTGGTCGGGTCGACCACCTGCCTGTCCATGGCACTATTCCCCTCTCCGTAAGGATCACCCGCGCGAGAATGCTCACTGTTATCCGGCTTCCGAGGCGTCTGGGGTATCTTGAGTCTTATACGCTTGTGGAGACGAGTGGATTCCCCATCCTCTTCGGAGGATGAAGGACCCAGAACAATAAGTTTAGTTCGAACCACCCCTCCTATCAGTCGCTGGCTCCAGAGGGCTTTCAGCCGTGGACTTGTCCACCATATCCCTCTTCGGAACATGGGAGGAATAACGGGAATGAGCCTCAGTATTTTTCTTCTTGGCCGAATGAGCCACGGAAGATAGAACGGGGAAAGCTAGAGATCGTCGGTTAGCGGACGCTGGAACCTCTGCTAGCTTCCCGGTATCTGAAAGACCAAGGGCTTTCTGACTTGATCCCTCCCCCTCAGCTTTCCTCTTCTTCAACTCCGAGGTACTGTCATCTGCCCCGGTCTTCATCGTTTTCTACTTGTCAGAAGGAGCTCTCTCAGACCCACCACCGGACTTCGCCCCGAATGGGACTCTCGCTGGTGGTGGTTTGGAGGAGATAGCTGAAACACAAACAAAGGGTTAGAGAAATACAAAAAAAAAAAAAAGAAAGAGAAAAGAAATAACTTACAGAGGCTCCGCTTCGCGTACAGACGGCGGCAAGTAAACACTGCCGGAGGATACACCTCCCGGGGGAAATCATAGCTTCCCACCATCTGGTAATCTTTCAGGCTCACAAAGTGCTTGGACACCAGGTTATAGCTCTCTGCTACCTGACGGAATTGAGCGGGGGGACGGGCACACTTCATCTCTGCCACACGTTGTTGATTCCAACCCGGAACACGATACTTTTCCTCGTTAAAGGTAAAGTAGTTGTTCATCCAGTCGCTCATTTTGATGGAGTCGAGCCTCACGGAACAGATCATCTTCATCTTGGTACGGCGCTGAACATTGAATACCCCGGGGACAGCGGTGCCGGAGAGGTAATAAAAACTTCGGAACAAGGCAACACTTCCAGTTACCCCCGCCTGATGACAAGAGTAGAGGAAAGCGAGCATAACACTAACCGCATTGGGGTGCACCTGCGCCGGGGACATGTTGTAATATTCCAAAAACTCGGTGAACAGCGGGGGCAGAGGAAAGGTGAGCCCGTGGAGGAAGAGATGCCGGGGTACGCAGGCACGGGACTCCATATCACCATTAAACGGCTCTAACTTCGCGTCGTAAGCCAACGTAACGTACATTCGCTTGACCAGCTCCCGAACCTCCACGGGTACCGGGGTCTCACCAGGATCCTGGGGGTCGGGAGGAACCGGGGCCCCATACACAACAACGACCTTCGACGTCATAAGTCCTTTCCCGCCGGTTGGACGAGGAGGCAGATCTTCAACGTCCAGGGAATGATCGTGTTCGTTAGCCACAGCACTGCGACTCATATCCAGCAGACTTAAATACACTCTGTATTTCTTCATATTCTCTCTCCTCTGCATAAAGCCCAATCTTCATCATCACGCCGGAGCGTCTACCCTCGGGTGACCCCGGGGGCTTTGTTTTGCAGGTTCTAGGTGAGAGATCCGCCGCGGGCTAGGATTCCAGCTCTCCCCAGACAACTCGTACCGGGGCTGGTATCCCGGAGGTTACTGGTAGCATCAAAGAGGATCATGCAATTCCACAAATAAAACATAGACAAGTTAATAACACCTAGATCTCTGTTGTACATTATTCATATTACTTTAATGTTTCTCACGGGTAAACCACTATAAATATAGATGTTAATCCCTAATTTTATGAAGAATTAGGTTATGAATGATCATAAGACTACTTTTACATGAGTATTTCTCAAAGTAAAAATCATGTATTAATATTATGAAGGGAATTATTCTACCACGTGAGTCGGCCGGTCAAATTTTACCCATTATTCGTGGGTAAAACGGATAATTTATTTTTTATCCATGTGAGTACGGGTAAAATATGGGTACGGGTAAAACAAGTATGGGTATAAGTGGGTAATTAAAAATACGGGTCAAAACTAGTTGGAACAATAGACTTTTACGGGTACAAGTCCACGGGTCTAACCCGCGGGTTTACCCGTTTTGATATCACCTTTACCCGTTTTACCCGCAGGTTATACCCGACCCGTATTTACCCGTTTCAAACGGATAAAAAACGGGTCATGCCCATATTTTCATATAACCCATTTTATCCGTTTACTCGTTTGCCAGCCCAAAATATATCTAAGAATAAGATGACAGAAATTCCACACTATGATCTATTTTTTAAAAAAGGACATATCCTATGATCTATATATCCGATAACACACATCTTAATAAGGACTATATTTAACTTTTTAATTGTAAGTTTTCACTAATATTGTACACATACGTTTACACGTTTGTTATTCTTTGTTAAGGTAACTTTGTGCCAATTAAGGTATGTAAAATGCTTTAAAAAAATGTGAAATACACATCAACCAATGAATGTGTACATTTATAACATTCCATTAAAATTAAAATTCCCTTTTTAAGTTATACTATGTTTAACCTATAAATAGTGATAGAGTGAGGCATCATAATCCAAACTCATATCATATAAAATATATACAAAGAGGCAAAAATGGGAAGCGTAGCCAATATTCTCTTTGGTTTGTTGTTTGTTACTCTGGTAACTAAAGGTATGAACTTTTCCAAATTTTAGGTGTGTATACTCAAACTTCTGAATTTTGCAATTTTGAATCAAAATTGAATTTTGAACTTTGATCGGCGAATTTGTTACTAGTATTTATCATCTGAAAGGTTATCAAAACCAAAATTATGCTTCTTTGATTTGTTTATTTTTAAAAACTTAAATATAACTTTAATGACAAATACGTATTCTTCTTTTAATAATTCTTAACAGGTATGATGCAACCTTGTGGTCTCGATAGTATAAAGATCAATCAAAAGGTAATTAGTCAAACCAGTGGAAAGACAGAGGTGGAGGTGGAAGTGTACAACAAATGCATTTGTACTCAAAGTCAAGTGAAAATTTCATGCAATGAAAATTTTGAAGGTGGGGAAAATACTGAAAACATTTTAACACCAGCAGGTAAAGAAAATGGGAAGATGGTGTATCTTTTCATCAATGGGAATCCATTGTATGGGTTGAAAGATCCTGTAAAGTTTAAGTACGTAGCAAAGCAACCTTACAAAATTGAACCTGTTGCTAGTCAGATTGCTTGCTCTTAATCATGTAATTAAACTCAAAAGCATGTTTAAGTTGATAAGATATTCTCAAGTGTATTTTCAAAGTTTTTGTTAGTATTGATTATCATATTGGATTAACGTGTTGGGACTAAAAATATAAAACTAACCAAAATATCAACCTATTTCACATTGTGAATATACATGTGGGTGATCAAACCCGGCTAATAGTAAGAAAATAAATTTAACCCAAAAAAAATGAAAATTAAAACATGGATTATGGCATCAAAACATTCTCTTCAAGCATGCATTTTCCTCTTTTACGAGACTAAAATACGATAGTATCTCGCCTCTTTCTCAGAGAAAGAAGATCAAACTCTTTCGACTTGTTGTGCTGATGTTGAATAAATTTTCAAATATCATCTGAACTGAAAAAATAAATAAGTTGAGGTAATGTACTAAACTGAAATAAATATATAAATATATTTGTCTGAACTGAACTGAATTGAAATAAGTATAAATATATATTATTGAAACTGAATAGAACTAAAAAGAGTATAAATATATTTATCTTAACTGAACTGAACTGAAAAAGTATAAATATATTAAACTTAACTGGAAAAAAACTGAACTGAACTAAAAAATATATAAATTTACTTAAATTAACTGAACTACTTTCAGAAAACTCTACCAAAAAGGCCATAACTGTTGCATTTTTTGCTTTTTAGGGGTCATTAATTCTGATTTTATGTTAGGGTTATATAAAATTTATATATGTTTGCTTGAGCTATTACTTACTGAATTGAATTGGAATGTCTGAATTGAATTGAATTGAATTGAATTGAATTGAATTGAATTGAATTGAAGTGAAAACTAATGTATTAAAAAATAGGATCAATATGTCTAAATTTACCTGAATTTGATCAGATTATATTTTTACTAAGCTGAACTGAACGGAATTGAATTAAACTTTTATTTATAAGTTCCGCCAAACATGGCCTAACACATTTAGAACTTGATCACATCATAACTTGGTTGTTTAATCTGAACATCTATAAGCCGTGTATATGTGATCGACTCTCCATTGCATATGAAACGATCATATGAGCTTTCTCTCTCTTCAATCAATTCTCTCCACCTTCTCTCTAACTTTCCCCTGTTCATCTATTTTCCGACCGTTCTCTAACCGTTACAACTGCTACTGGCTGTGTCAGTCACGTCGTGAGCGGTCGGAATCCATCATCCCACCGCCCTGCCACCAGTCAACGGCCAAAGAACCTTCATGCATGCCCTTCAGTCCAAATCGCCACCATTGTCCGCCGCCCTGCCGAGCAACCCAGAGATCAAAGCAATTTCAGAATTCAAAGGTGATTTATCATGTATCTTCACCCCGGAGCAGATCAGGATTTTATCACGGCTATATCAAAATGCCCTAATCGGCAAATTTGGTAAAAGTCGACCGGCGATGCTGACAGGGCCGGCCCAATAGTGAGGCCAATGAGACCTGTGCCTCAGGCCCGAAAATACAACTAATTTTTTAGGCCCAATTTTTTAAAAAAATTACAAATGATTATATATTTAAAAAATCAGTATTTTGGGCTTATTTTTGGTTAAAATCCAAGCCTTATTTGGGCCCATTTTAAAACCAAAAACAGCCTTTCAAAGCCTTTTTTTATTAAAAAAATGAATTTGATATTTAAAAAATATTAAAAAGGAAAAAAGGACTCTTCACTCACGCAGAAGGCTTCATCTTTCGAAATTTGGATGGAGACCATTTTTATTCTTTAATTTTCGATCATCTTCATATAAATCGTGCTCAAATTCACATCGCGAGGGAAGTCGCGGTATATGGTCGGAGCAACAAGTCTGAGCCTTAATCCGGTTAAATGGTATGACAGCTGCAAAGTCATCAAGTTATCCATTAGAACATTACCCGGCCGGCCAGCTCGCGATTCTCCTCCTCCAACCTCAGGTAGTCTCGCTGGAAGTCCGTCCGGCTAGCCAACCATTTCAACTTCTCGCTATAGAAGGGCAGCACGGACCACACCAAATCCAGCTCAGTTTTCAGCTTAGCCTTAAAATCTTCATGTTCAGCTTGCAACATGGAGATCGTCTCATCCGTGTCAAGAGTCGCGATGATCCGTTCGCGAGCAAACTCTCGGCACTGAGACAAGGTACCAAACTCTTCGGATATCTCCCTGAGACAGGCAGCTAAGGACGGAATATCAGGAAACTCTTCCATAAGAAGCTCCATTACGGAACGGACGAAAAGCTCGCGAGTCCGTTCCCCTTCTATTGTCCACCCGGACAGCTCAGTCTCCAGCTCCACACATGGGCTCGTCGAATGAGAACTAGCAGGTGAAGGACATTCACCTGCACCTCCGGTTCGGAGCACATGACCCGGACCTTTGGGCTGCGGACATAAAAACAGATGAATAAAAGAGAAAAACACATATGAGATGGAAGTAGATAATGGTTCGTTTTATAAGAAGGGAAGAAGATTACATTGTCCGGAGGGTTATCATCCCCATCCGAGTCGTCGCTACCGTCCTTCCTACACTAAACAAAACAAGATCAGATTTAGCGGGACGGAAGCAACTACAAAAGATTGCAAATAAAGCTAAGGAGTTATTCTACATCCGTCTCCTTGCTGTCCGTGCTGACATCCTGATTGGCATTCCCATCCCTGCCACCGTTGTCCTCGTCCGTTCCTTCTTGGTGATCTTCAACGGCGTCCGGAGAGGGAAACATCCTCAGTACGTCCGGATACTTGGCCTTGTCGGGTGATTCAGGGGCAGTATTCTTCTTTGGTTGGGGCACTTCAACACTCAACTTCACCAGTCCCTCGTTGAAAGCACGGATAGTTTCGGTTGACACCAGTTTCAGACTCTCCTCAGGATCCTCCTCGAACACCCCAAGCACGGAGGGCTTCATCATCTCAACGCCGTCTCGGTAGAACTGGTCCACATCATAGTTATATTGATCAGCAGCCTTTGGATTATGGTAGCATTTGGTGAACGGACCCCTCTTACTCTCCGGGACCCAACACCTCATTTTCTGATACACTTGGTGGGCGGAGATCTGGTTTGAGGAGCGCAGAAGTCCTGTCAGGTTATACTCAAAAGCCTTGCTCCGAAGCATTTTGTCGGCGAAAGCAACACATAGTTCCCACTGAGCGGACGGAGAGACCAGATTCTCCAGCTCCTTGATCCGGGCATCCGCCTCGGTGGTTTGGATCTTTGCCGCTGCAAGTTCACGGGTGAGGTTCCCATTACTCCTCTCAAGCGAGCTCATCTTCTAGGCGAGCCTCGTATTCTGGACATGGTAGGCCTTGTTGATGGCCTCGGAAACTCCAGGAGAGGCGATTAGATAAGCAGCAAAGTCCTAAGCAAGAAAAGGAAAATTTTAAACAAAACATGAAACTATCAAATCCATACCGGAAAGAGAAGTATAACTTACCCCACCAGTTTGGCTCCGACTGCTGCTATGAGTGGACTCCTTGCCCGCTTCACTGGTCGGGTCGACCACCTGCCTGTCCATGGCACTCTTCCCCTCTCCGTAAGGATCACCCGCGCGAGAATGCTCACTGTTATCCGGCTTCCGAGGCGTCTGGGGTATCTTGAGTCTTATACGCTTGTGGAGACGAGTGGATTCCCCATCCTCCTTGGAGGATGAAGGACCCGGAACAATAAGTTTAGTTCGGACCACCCCTCCTCTCAGTCGCTGGCTCCAGAGGGCTTTCAGCCTTGGACTTGTCCACCATATCCCTCTTCGGAACATGGGAGGAATCACGGGAATGAGCCTCAGTATTTTTCTTCTTGGTCGAATGAGCCACGGAAGATGGAACGGGGAAAGCTAGAGATCGTCGGTTAGCTGACGCTGGAACCTCTGCTAGCTTCCCGGTAACTGAAAGACCAAGGGCTTTCTGACTTGATCCCTCCCCCTCAGCTTTCCTCTTCTTCAACTCCGAGGTACTGTCATCTGCCCCGGTCTTCATCTTTTTCTGCTTGTCAGAAAGAGCTCTCTCAGACCCACCACCGGACTTCGCCCCAAATGGGAATATCGCTGGTGGTGGTTTGGAGAAGATAGCTGAAACACAAACAAAGGGTTAGAGAAATACAAAAAAAAAAAAAAAAAAAAAAAGGAAAGAGAAAAGAAATAACTTACAGAGGCTCCGCTTCGCGTACAGACGGCGGCAAGTAAACACTGCCGGAGGATACACCTCCCGGGGGAAATCATAGCCTCCCACCATCTGGTAATCTTTCAGGCTCACAAAGTGCTTGGACACCAGGTTATAGCTCTCTGCTACCTGACGGAATTGAGTGGGGGGAAGGGCACACTTCATCTCTGCCACACGTTGTTGATTCCAACCCGGAACACGATACTTTTCCTCGTCAAAGGTAAAGTAGTTGTTCATCCAGTCGCTCATTTTGATGGAGTCGAGCCTCACGGAACAGATCATCTTCGTCTTGGTACGGCGCTGAACATTGAATACCCCGGGGACAGCGGTGCCGGAGAGGTAATAAAAACTTCGGAACAAGGCAACACTTCCAGTTACCCCCGCCTGATGACAAGAGTAGAGGAAAGCGAGCATAACACTAACCGCATTGGGGTGCACCTGCGCCGGGGACATGTTGTAATATTCCAAAAACTCGGTGAACAGCGGGGGCAGAGGAAAGGTGAGCCCGTGGAGGAAGAGATGTCGGGGTACGCAGGCACGGGACTCCATATCACCATTAAACGGCTCTAACTTCGCGTCGTAAGCCAACGGAACGTACATTCGCTTGACCAGCTCCCGAACCTCCACGGGTACCGGGGTCTCACCAGGATCCTGGGGGTCGGGAGGAACCGGGGCCCCATACACAACAACGACCTTCGACGTCATAAGTCCTTTCCCGCCGGTTGGACGAGGAGGCAGATCTTCAACGTCCAGGGAATGATCGTGTTCGTTAGCCACAGCACTGCGACTCATATCCAGCAGACTTAAATACACTCTGTATTTCTTCATATTCTCTCTCCTCTGCATAAAGCCCAATCTTCATCATCACGCCGGAGCGTCTACCCTCAGGTGACCCCGGGGGCTTTGTTTTGCAGGTTCTAGGTGAGAGATCCGCCGCGGGCTAGGATTCCAGCTCTCCCCAGACAACTCGTACCGGGGCTGGTATCCCGGAGGTTACTGGTAGCATCAAAGAGGATCATGCAATTCCACAAATAAAACATAGACAAGTTAATAACACCTAGATCTCTGTTGTACATTATTCATATTACTTTAATGTTTCTCACGGGTAAACCACTATAAATATAGATGTTAATCCCTAATTTTATGAAGAATTAGGTTATGAATGATCATAAGACTACTTTTACATGAGTATTTCTCAAAGTAAAAATCATGTATTAATATTATGAAGGGAATTATTCTACCACGTGAGTCGGCCGGTCAAATTTTACCCATTATTCGTGGGTAAAACGGATAATTTATTTTTTATTCATGTGAGTACGGGTAAAATATGGGTACGGGTAAAACAAGTATGGGTATAAGTGGGTAATTAAAAATATGGGTCAAAACTAGTTGGAACAATAGACTTTTACGGGTACAAGTCCACGGGTCTAACCCGCGGGTTTACCCGTTTTGATATCACCTTTACCCGTTTTACCCGCAGGTTATACCCGACCCGTATTTACCCGTTTCAAACGGATAAAAAACGGGTCATGCCCATATTTTCATATAACCCATTTTATCCGTTTACTCGTTTGCCAGCCCAAAATATATCTAAGAATAAGATGACAGAAATTCCACACTATGATCTATTTTTTAAAAAAGGACATATCCTATGATCTATATATCCGATAACACACATCTTAATAAGGACTATATTTAACTTTTTAATTGTAAGTTTTCACTAATATTGTACACATACGTTTACACGTTTGTTATTCTTTGTTAAGGTAACTTTGTGCCAATTAAGGTATGTAAAATGCTTTAAAAAAACGTGAAATACACATCAACCAATGAATGTGTACATTTATAACATTCCATTAAAATTAAAATTCCCTTTTTAAGTTATACTATGTTTAACCTATAAATAGTGATAGAGTGAGGCATCATAATCCAAACTCATATCATATAAAATATATACAAAGAGGCAAAAATGGGAAGCGTAGCCAATATTCTGTTTGGTTTGTTGTTTGTTACTCTGGTAACTAAAGGTATGAACTTTTCCAAATTTTAGGTGTGTATACTCAAACTTCTGAATTTTGCAATTTTGAATCAAAATTGAATTTTGAACTTTGATCGGCGAATTTGTTACTAGTATTTATCATCTGAAAGGTTATCAAAACCAAAATTATGCTTCTTTGATTTGTTTATTTTTAAAAACTTAAATATAACTTTAATGACAAATACGTATTCTTCTTTTAATAATTCTTAACAGGTATGATGCAACCTTGTGGTCTCGATAGTATAAAGATCAATCAAAAGGTAATTAGTCAAACCAGTGGAAAGACAGAGGTGGAGGTGGAAGTGTACAACAAATGCATTTGTACTCAAAGTCAAGTGAAAATTTCATGCAATGAAAATTTTGAAGGTGGGGAAAATACTGAAAACATTTTAACACCAGCAGGTAAAGAAAATGGGAAGATGGTGTATCTTTTCATCAATGGGAATCCATTGTATGGGTTGAAAGATCCTGTAAAGTTTAAGTACGTAGCAAAGCAACCTTACAAATTTGAACCTGTTGCTAGTCAGATTGCTTGCTCTTAATCATGTAATTAAACTCAAAAGCATGTTTAAGTTGATAAGATATTCTCAAGTGTATTTTCAAAGTTTTTGTTAGTATTGATTATCATATTGGATTAACGTGTTGGGACTAAAAATATAAAACTAACCAAAATATCAACCTATTTCACATTGTGAATATACATGTGGGTGATCAAACCCGGCTAATAGTAAGAAAATAAATTTAACCCAAAAAAAATGAAAATTAAAACATGGATTATGGCATCAAAACATTCTCTTCAAGCATGCATTTTCCTCTTTTACGAGACTAAAATACGATAGTATCTCGCCTCTTTCTCAGAGAAAGAAGATCAAACTCTTTCGACTTGTTGTGCTGATGTTGAATAAATTTTCAAATATCATCTGAACTGAAAAAATAAATAAGTTGAGGTAATGTACTAAACTGAAATAAATATATAAATATATTTGTCTGAACTGAACTGAATTGAAATAAGTATAAATATGTATTATTGAAACTGAATAGAACTAAAAAGAATATAAATATATTTATCTTAACTGAACTGAACTGAAAAAGTATAAATATATTAAACTTAACTGGAAAAAAACTGAACTGAACTAAAAAATATATAAATTTACTTAAATTAACTGAACTACTTTCAGAAAACTCTACCAAAAAGGCCATAACTGTTGCATTTTTTGCTTTTTAGGGGTCATTAATTCTGATTTTATGTTAGGGTTATATAAAATTTATATATGTTTGCTTGAGCTATTACTTACTGAATTGAATTGGAATGTCTGAATTGAATTGAATTGAATTGAATTGAAGTGAAAACTAATGTATGAGTGAAAGCTCGCGATTCTCCTCCTCCAACCTCAGGTAGTCTCGCTGGAAGTCCGTCCGGCTAGCCAACCATTTCAACTTCTCGCTATAGAAGGGCAGCACGGACCACACCATATCCAGCTAAGGACGGAATATCAGGAAACTCTTCCATAAGAAGCTCCATTACGGAACGGACGAAAAGCTCGCGAGTCCGTTCCCCTTCTATTGTCCACCCGGACAGCTCAGTCTCCAGCTCCACACATGGGCTCGTCGAATGAGAACTAGCAGGTGAAGGACATTCACCTGCACCTCCGGTTCGGAGCACATGACCCGGACCTTTGGGCTGCGGACATAAAAACAGATGAATAAAAGAAAAAAACACATATGAGATGGAAGTAGATAATGGTTCGTTTTATAAGAAGGGAAGAAGATTACATTGTCCGGAGGGTTATCATCCCCATCCGAGTCGTCGCTACCGTCCTTCCTACACTAAACAAAACAAGATCAGATTTAGCGGGACGGAAGCAACTACAAAAGATTGCAAATAAAAGCTACGGAGTTATTCTACATCCGTCTCCTTGCTGTCCGTGCTGACATCCTGATTGGCATTCCCATCCCTGCCACCGTTGTCCTCGTCCGTTCCTTCTTGGTGATCTTCAACGGTGTCCGGAGAGGGAAACATCCTCAGTACGTCCAGATACTTGGCCTTGACGGGTGATTCAGGGGCAGTATTCTTCTTTGGTTGGGGCACTTCAACACTCAACTTCACCAGTCCCTCGTTGAAAGCACGGATAGTTTCGGTTGACACCAGTTTCAGACTCTCCTCAGGATCCTCCTCGAACACCCCAAGCACGGAGGGCTTCATCATCTCAACGCCGTCTCGGTAGAACTTGTCCACATCATAGTTATATTGATCAGCAGCCTTTGGATTATAGTAGCATTTGGTGAACGGACCACTCTTACTCTCCGGGACCCAACACCTCATTTTCTGATACACTTGGTGGGCGGAGATCTGGTTTGAGGAGCGCAGAAGTCCTGTCAGGTTATACTCAAAAGCCTTGCTCCGAAGCATTTTGTCGACGAAGGCAACACATAGTTCCCACTGAGCGGACGGAGAGACCAGATTCTCCAGCTCCTTGATCCGGGCATCCGCCTCGGTGGCTCGGATCTTTGCCGCTGCAAGTTCACGGGTGAGGTTCCCATTACTCCTCTCAAGCGAGCTCATCTTCTAGGCGAGCCTCGTATTCTTGACATGGTAGGCCTTGTTGATGGCCTCAGAAATTCCAGGAGAGGCGATTAGATAAGCAGCAAAGTCCTAAGCAAGAAAAGGAAAATTTTAAACAAAATATGAAACTATCAAATCCATACCGGAAAGAGAAGTATAACTTACCCCACCAGTTTGGCTCCGACTGCTGCTATGAGTGGCCTCCTTGCCCGCTTCACTGGTCGGGTCGACCACCTGCCTGTCCATGGCACTATTCCCCTCTCCGTAAGGATCACCCGCGCGAGAATGCTCACTGTTATCCGGCTTCCGAGGCGTCTGGGGTATCTTGAGTCTTATACGCTTGTGAAGGACCCGGAACAATAAGGGCGGCTGCCCTATTTCCGGCCGAATCCGTGGCTGGATCCATCTTCTCATTGCCTGCAGCAGTACTAGCCTTGATTGCGGCCTTCTCCGCCTTCTTGGCCGTGGCTTCCTTCGCTTTCTTAACCGCGGCCTCCTTCTCTTTTTTGGCCTTCTCCTCATTTGAAGCAGACACACGCTTCCTCTTCTTCTCAGCTTCTGCTATTTCTCTTTTGTTGTTTTCATGCCGGTCACCGAACCGGTTGGTGGCTTATCCGCCTTGTTTGTCTTGGTCTGTCCGGTCCGTCCGACCGGAGGATCAGCGCCATCTTCTACCACAGGATACACTGCAGTCATCCGAAACGGATGAGACACATATACAAGCCAGAAAAAGAGGAAAAGGGAAGGAAAAGAAGGAAGAGAAGCACATAATGACTTACGAGACGGATCCCTGTTGACATAGAAGCGACACTTAGTGAACACTTCCGGCTCGTATGCCCTTAAAGGGAAGACATACTTCCCTTTCCAAAAGCTATCTAAGTCGAGCTGATTGAAGCTCAGCTTCGCGATGTTCTCCTCTTGTCCCTCCGGACTAAACATCGTCTTATCCTCTTTCTTGGCGTCATGATTCCAGCTGGGGCAACGATACTTATTGGTGTTAAAAGTGAAGTAACACTTCTGCCAGTTGGAGTAGTTGTCGCGCCGACCCCTGCAGCAGTCCTTTACTCCCTTCCGCCTCGGAAAGGTAAAAATCCCTTCATCCTTAGTGTCATCCAAGTGATTGAAGGCCCGAAACAGATCTAATGACGGCGTCACCCCGCAGCGGTAACAGTTGAGTAGAAACGCCCGGACCACGGAGACCCCGTTGGGCTGCAGCTGGGCCGGAGAAATGTTGAAGTGGTCGAAAATGGAGGTGAAGAGAGGAGAGAGGGGGAAAGTGATCCCATAAAGGAAGTGGCTTCGAGGGATAGCTGCCACTGTGGTATGATCCCCCTCGTATAAGGTTAACACGGAATCAATGGCGAGCATAACCACCATCACCTGAACTAGCTCCCTCACTGCCGGACTGATGTCCACGTCATCACCCTCGACTGGGTCGTCCTCTTCCGGCTCCGGGTTTACACCCACCTGCACTTCCCCACCGGATAAATCAGTGACAAAATTATTCTCTTCATTCTCATTAGCCATGTTATGAATGATGAAGGTATGAAGAGAAATATGATTAGGAAAGAGAATATGAAGATGAAAACACTAGAAAACGAGAGAAGAAGACAAAGGAATGAAAAGTGAAAGTGATTGGAATGGCTCACTATTTATAGAAGCGAGGTTAGTAGAAAAGGAGGGCCGAGTCCCGAGGCGACATGATTGCTATTTTGAAAAGATAAACAAAATTTCTCGAATAGACAGCTCATTTATAACGAAGCAGCACGCTTCATAAATACGCCTGCAAACACGCACACAGGAAAGCCAAGCGCCAAGCGCGTGCTCACACGCACTTAAAACACACAACCCAGGAACAAGGCTTCGGGTCGGATTGCATGCCTCCGGGCGGATTCTATCAACAAACCTACACATGATGAGACACGGGATCCCTCCTCCGGATCGGTTACCTCCGGACGGATCCCATGTCTCGGGGGGCTAGTGGTGATATGGGCTCTGGCCCATATCCAAACTCCGGCCCAGAGAGTAGTCCGGTCCATGTGACGTCAGCTAGAGTGGCGCCATCCGGGGACAGAGAGGACATGAATATGACCTGTCCCCGGGTAAGGACAAAAGGGCAGGACCACTGCCTTTGGGCTGGAGGCTGACCACTCACACCTATAAATACAGATTTGGACTTGTGGAGAAAGGTATGTTCTATCAGATTAAACTTTCTCAATATATCTTTATTCTCTCTCCGATTCAAAGCCCCCTCTTTCATCATCACGCCGGAGTAGCTATCCTCGGGATACTCCGGGGCGTTGTTTTGCAGGCCTATTAGGTGAGAGCGCGCGGAGCACGGACATAGCCTCATCCGGACCGGAGACCATCCATGTATCTGGACCGGGACTGGAAGCTGATAGCATCACATGCTAGGTCTGTTCCATAACAGTCTACAATGTAGGCTACTGTTTACACATAATTTTCAATTTTTACAGCTAATGAATTAAATACTACAATTGTTTCAATGACAGCATTTAATATTCAACCGCCCTTTTTTGTTATAGTTTATACATTTAATAATTAAATCAAAATACCTATTTATAATAATACCATAAAATCCCATGTGTAACATAAAATGACATTGACATTGCTAAATCCATTTTTTTATCTGCTTATATTTTTCCAAAATCCACCATTACTCATTGCAGGTCCAAAATCAGACTACATTTCGTTCAAATGATCATAATCAAAATAATGCAAACCATTTCACACAAAGTAAAAATCAAATTTTGATTTTATAAAATCATTTTCAAAGTTATAATTTGACAAACATATTATCTAATGTCCTTATGAATAGTCACTTACTTCTCCCATGCTGCCTTTTTCAACAATGAATCAACCTTCAACAACAATTGAACACAAGTCCAACAACTAATCCAAGACTTCTTTACTGCAAATAAATTCAAGAAATATAGTAATATCAAACAGACTAATACTATCAATTAAAAACACAAAGGATGTATGAATGTCACAAAATGGAAAAATAGATGAAGATCGGCTTACATGCAACCATATATATGCTTCTTTGTCCATCACCTTCAACAAAACACACCCAAATCTCACAGTCAGTATTCAATAAGCAAAAACTTAAAACTGATCCAAATAATTTAAGATCCACTTACAAGCAAGGGGTTTTCAACATCATTTAGCTCCACATGGGACATGCAACAACGAATCCATCACTTTTTTAGCTCAAACATAAATTTCACACTAAGATCAACACACATGAATGAGTTTTGTACATGCTTACTTTCAACGACAACGCATCTTTTAACTCTTCATATCAACTGTAAAAAGAAGATCAACACATTTTTCATAAGCGTTTATACTCCAAATCAAGGTTACACAAAAAAATGCTATGGATACAGAGTGTACAGTTGGGGGATTAGACACTTGCCTTTCGTGAGCCCATAGAGACAAACCAGAGAAATCTCTTCTACACTCTTCTGCCTCCACACATAAGTATATATACTCACAGAATTGATTTAGGGGTAGAAAGGTAATTGAACTGCTAGGGTTTCATCTGGGCCGTGTTTCCAATCATAAACCAGCCCGCCTCACCAATCCACACCCAGCAACTTACTTTTGATATGTCTCCATGTATGATCTGCATTAAGCTCAACGAGTCTCCCAAGATTGCTACATCATTCCATTGGAGAGATGCCGCCATTCTCATTGCTTCTCTCAGCACTTCTGCTTCCGCAAACATAGGGTCTCGTACATCCATTATCTTTCTGCTCATAGCCCGAGCAAATGATCCATCTGCAGCCACTGCCACTACACCCAAACCTGCACAATCCCTTGCTATTCCAGCATCAAACGGAATCCTTCTCCCCACCTTCGGCGGTCTTAATAAGCTACATGCAGACAGGACTTCTGAAACTCTCTCAGGCCGGGCATTAGCTTCAGCAAAGGATATCAAGGTTGGTCGGATTGATGCAGCCAGTAAACTTGAGCCGATGTTTTTGTCTTGAAACAGCTTCGTATTTCTCTGGAACCACACCCCGTCACAGACCATTGTCATTAGCTCTCTCGTCTTATCATCATTGTCAATCAGCAACTGTCTGAACCATCCATCATCTCTTGCTCGTTCACTCTCCAGTATTTTTTGTTGCAGACCTAGAGCACGCCAAACTCCTTTTGCATATTCACATTCAAAGAACAAGTAAGTGTCTTGTCGTCCCATCCTCAGTATCACAAAGTTGACACTTTAACGGAACTTGTACCTTTCTATACCTGAGGTTCTCCGATGTTGGCAAAGAGTCCATGCATAACCTCCACACACAGTGTTTTGCTCTTGGTGGTAAACGCATTCTCCATAGTCTCGGCCAGAAGTCATCAGCCACTATCGCTGGACCGCCGCTATTGTGGTAATAAGCCGATCCCTGGTTCTCTTTCAGTGTATGGTACATGGTTTTTATAGTGAACTTACCATTGGGGCCATTATTCTAACCCCAGACATCTCTCCCTTCTTGTCCCCTTAGCTGTATTGATAGTATATCATTCGCGTCTTCCGCAGCAAAACTATTTCGGATAAGCGGAATATTCCAACCTCCCGTGACCTGGTCGATCAGGTCGGACACATGCTGGAGGTGTCCTGACACACGCTCCGGATCTCTGATTTTGAATTTGCTGGTTGACGGTAACCATGGGTCATGCGTGATGCTGGTATTCCTCTCACTGCTGATGTGCTTTCAGCTCCCAAACTTCAACACCTCGATGCCCTTCGAAATGCCTTGCCAAGCAGCGGACGGCCGAGACCCCTGGACGGCCTCCATGATTGTGCCATTTGAGAAGTATTTGTCCTTGAAGACTCTTGATATCAACGTTGTTGGATTAGTTAACATCCTCCATAATTTTTTACTGATCAGCGCCATGTTAGTTGCCCTCAAGTCCCTGAATCTGAGTCCTCCCTTGTTCTTTGCTCGAGTGAGCTTAGGCCATGAAATCCATTGTATCTTTCCTCTCGAATTCTGCTCTCCTCCCCACCAGAATTTGCAGATCATCACTCTTATCTCCTCTAGTAAGAAGGTAACTCAAAGCAACTCATTGCATAGCTCGGAATGGCTTGCAAGACTGATTTAATCAATATCTCCTTTCCTGCTTTGAACATATGCCTTTCACTCCAGCCATCTATCATGGACCGGATTCATTCCTTTATGTACTGGAAGATGTGCTTCTTTTTCCGGCCTATCTCCGATGGTAGGCCTAGGTATTTGCCATGTGATTCCAATTCTGGTATTTTCAGCACGTCACATATCCTCCTTCTATCAGCTTCCCTTGTGTTGGGACTGAACAGAACCCCTGACTTGTCCGTATTGATCATCTGCCCCGAGACTTCTTCGAACAGGGATATGACCCATTGCAGGTACCTTGCTTCCTCCTCCGTAGCCTCTCCAAACAGTAACGTGTCATCCGCAAAGAAGAAATGACCGATCTTCGGTCCAAATCTCGATGCTCCCATACCATGTATCTTACCAACGGCTTGTAAGTCACTCAGTAATATAGATAACACTTCGGAGCAAATAATGAAGAGATATGGAGAAAGAGTTACTTATATTTAAGAATCTGGAACCTTGTTGAATTAAGTTCATGGTCTCTTTCTTGCAGATTATTGATATAGAGAGCAATTTAGTCAAGTTTCTTATACTAGTCTATTGGACAAAATACAGTATACAAATAAGGCAAACACCGAGAAGGCAAACATATGGAGAGTTGATTGATCAATCAAACATTAGGGATACAATAAATAATCATATAAAAAAGCTATAAGCAATATTATTACACTTTTAATTTTGTCCAATATCAGTTTTGTTTTCACCCAAATTCTGACAAGTTCTGTCAAATGGATACGGAGGTCCGTACGCCTCAAACGAGCGGAGATCATACACCCAATCTCCAACAGCATTTGCGATTGACGTTCCATTTATTGTAGGAGAATCGATCTGGAACCATGTAGCTTGTTCCTCGGTTTGGCAATGAGTATAGCAGCCATTAATGAAATATGATACTCTTGAACAAGAGTTAACAGATGCTTTGAAGGTGATCAAGAACTCTTCCTTAAAATGCTGAATGAATTTCATCTGATCAGCCGAGCAATTTTTCAGATTACTCTTGCAAGGGATCCAGTAATTGGTGGGATAACTGCTATTCGGAATATATGTTCCAATATGAATAGAATCATACTGTGGGTTCACGTAAAAGATGGGCGTCTGAATTTGAGCTGCGATGTATTGCGGAATGAAGCACAAACCCGGCTTCATTTTTGAGGTACATGATCTGGGTAAGTTCTTGGCAGATCCATGAAAGTTAACTATTCTGTCGTAGTAAGGCTCAATCGTTTCATGGCCGGAAATATCTTTGACGTCCACGAAGAATCCTGCATCGGCTACGCATTTTACAGTACTGCTGCTTGGTTTGCAACAAAAACAAGAAAACGAATTACTAGCCAGATAATAGAATTATGAAGGATAGATATCAATTCATGTACATGAATTGTGATGGTATACCTTGACGGCATCATTGCTTTGAAATTGTCGCAATTAAGAATGGTCCCCAATCCTCCAGCAGAACACCCAGAAAGAATAATTCTATCCGCATCTTTCATTCCATTAGCTAGTAAATCATCCACGACCGCTTTAAGTATTCTGCTTCCCCGGAAATGTAGATTGGTTTCAGGATCAACTTCTTCGACATCACCGGTGAGTGAAGATCCGTCACAATACCGAACTTTGATTCGATTCCAGTTGTAGAAATACGGATTGAACTCCGAACGATTGTGTAGGATGCCATTGAAATAAGCGACCTTTTTCATATGCGTAGAGGATCCAACCACCGTGTTTGATCGAGCCTTACAGCTAGCTACAGTATCGCACCACCCTCCACCCTGTAGATGGACAAGCCAGTTATTTACCCCTGATCCGTATCCCTTGTGGAAATGGTATGCCGGTGCACTCCCGTCCAGGCAGACCGCTCCTTTGGCAACTGCTGAATCGAGAATTGTAATATTGACCGGAAATGATTGTCCCTCGTCGACGGTATTTACCAATACCAGCAGCAAAAACACACAAGTCCATGTACGGGAATGGACTCCATTTTGAGAAGGCTCCATTTATAAAGATTAAGAGAAAATATGAGTTTTGTGAGGAGTACTGAGAAATGATCTCCCTCTTTTACAGAACACATCCACACACATTTCATTATTAGGACCTAATTAATTTCATTCTCTTTATTGGTGCTCTCAATACCTAAAGTCATTTTCCCTTGCCCATACCTATAACCAAATTAAATTATGATAATGACAATGTCAATTAATGCATGGAAAATTGCAGTCCTTTTTATGGATTAAGGACCATTTTTTTGTTTTCACTTTTTCTTATTACTTCTACGTCATTGATGGAAATTGAAAAATGACAAAATCATTTACCACTTGCTATGCTAGTGTGTATATAATTAATTAGGTTGACCCATTCCATATTCATCCATTATAGATTACTAGTAGTCATTTTCGTTTGAGTTTTCAACTTTATTACATTACTTTGATTGATTCCCGAAAATAGAAAAAATTACACGATGATACATTATTTGAAATTTTGAATTAAAGAGCTATCTAGAAGATGGTTAAAACGATAAATAAAGAGACGGAAAGATCAATTATTTGAATTTAATATTTGCCTAACTTCCCAATACAACTTGGACCAACTTTAGTTAAGTGGGAAATGCATGGGATGTATGGTAGTTTCTGGGGGGTTTGAAGTAAACTCTACACATCTGTTTAGCTCTCGAGCTAACAGCCGGTGCAAATGATCGGGACCGTCCGAATCTCTTATTTTGCAGGCAAAGCAAAGTTTCAGGGCGATTTTAGCAATGCATGCGAAGATGACGTGTGTTATTATTTATCCGCATTACAGTAGGTCAAGACTTGTCATAAAATAGAGGAGGAAGCTACTATATAAGTAGCTATAGACAACGTGAATTTCATCACTCTTATCAACGAACCCAAAATCAAGTCACTTTGATAACCGACCTCTCTTGTGCAGGATCCTTAACTAACATAAATTTGTTGTAAAAGTTATATGAATAACTAGGAACTAGATAAACAAGAGTATATACGAGTCACGAATTTTTATAAAATGCTATACTAAATTAAATGAAAGTATTTGATTGTCAAAGAAAAGTTGGCAATCTTGTGTCAAAGGAGCGATGGTGGATAAATGAAGGTAGGGTGAGAGACGAAGAAGAAAAGAAAATAGAAAATAGTTAAAATTAATTAATTAATCTGAAACTGCTAATTAAACTGATGAAAATCAGCTAATTTTAAATGGAAAAATTATACATGCAGGTCCATGTTTACTAAAGGCAGGTCTGAAAAATATAATATGTGGCCCTAAATTGTGCTAGTGCATCTCTGCATTAGTAAACATGGACATGCATGTATCACCACTCTTTAAATGTCAAATTGATGAAAGGCCAGTAAATTAATATTTAAAAATGTTAAGGCTCATATTCAGATGCTTTGAATGTTAGTACCTTAGAGCATTTCCAATCCTATTGTTAATTAGATAAATTTCTCTTACCATGTAAAATTGACTTGCTTTTAACCATAAATACAAACTCCAATCCTACAGTTAAATAGTAAAATCAATATGACGTGGGCGAAAACTTGAACGCCGGCTGTCAAAGTGAATGTCTATCTTCCGACTCTCAAATCGAAGGCAAGAATTAATTGTTGGTGCTGTGTTTTTGCAAGATATTGAAATAAAAGAGGTAAGATTGTGGTTGCAGAGAAGAGTATTGGCTCCATTAAAAGGCAGTTTTGTGAAGAACATGAGTTGAATAAAAAAGAGGGAGAAGAAATGGTTGCATGAAAATATATACAATCCGGAGAAGAAGAACACATATTGGTGCAAGATTTTAGTAAGTTTGTTGTGTGAAATTTGAAATAAAGCAAGCAAAAATATTAAGGAATAGGAGGAAGACGTGTCTTTTGGAAATGCATATTCCAAGATAATATTATACAATACGCATCAATAATATATGGTTTTGAGTACCTGCAGAATGCTTAATTTTTTCAAACTCTCACCAAGAATCTTCCATATGTTTTCAAGTCATTTTAGTACATTCTTATTCTGGAGCTTCCATTCTGTTTTGGTTTAGATTCTTTCATGTATTTTGTGAGAGTGTTTCATGCATATAAGTTCTCAGATTTTGTGAGTGCTAGTGCTCAATTTTGTATGTGTTTAGTTTTTATGCTATAAATTTTGCACCGGAACAATGCTAAGAATTAAACTAGAAGTAGCACCAGAAAAAAAATCATAATTATGCCAGCTTAATTTTCCAGACAAAAAACTGAATACACGTCAGATTGAAGTTTTCATCTTGACAGTTGGATTGGTGATTGAGTCCAAATGTTTTTGTCAATCAATAAATTCTGTATTGCATCATACTGAAGTTAAATGGAAAGACCACTAATAATCTAACACGTGCATCATATAAAGAAGGAAGATAACCATTGCATTAGAGATGCTCTTAATAACTAGTAATAGTTCTACTTAGGGTGCATTTTATAACCACCTCCAACTCTTAACTTAATGGATTAAGCGCTTAATTACTTCCCGTGTGTTTGATAAAGGAATTATGCGTGTCTTGAACCAAATAAGTGTCAATAAATGATACGGAACCGCATGTACAACTAGAACGACTGTATTAAGTGATTAGCGTATCACTTCATTTGCAAAATAGTTTTAGTTTTTCCAAGGACATATTTTAACCATAATTTATCAATATTGCATCCTCTAAGTTGCTTAAATTTAATCAGGTTATTTTATTTAATTCTGGGATGTTAAAAGTAAAATAAATCTACGTATAGCAATCATTTTAGAGATTGAACCTTGAAAACTAGGTTACGCGGCCAAACTTTTCGTTTGAAGACAACACAAGTACAAGATCAACAATTTGATAACTCAATATTATGGTACATCATTACTTGATATGTATATAAAAAAATTCTGATATTTGGTCAATTATACGCCGGCTTCTTATATTTAATAGAATATTCGTTTGGTAAACAGTCAAATATGAAAAATAAGAAATTTGATTGTCACCAACCAAATATCATAAATAGTGATTAGATTTGTCAAACATATATTATCTTTGTCAAATTTAACGGTTGGAATTCTAATAAACACCAATAGAAAGATATAATCCTATTAAGCTTTAAATTTTTATCCTAAATAGTTTTATTATTCTAAATCTGGGCAGGTCTGATATAGGTAAATTTTATAATTCACAATTTATGTGAAAATGGAATTCCTTCTATCATATCATGTCGCATTTTATGATTACTATAGATGGTAAAATACTTTAATCATTCATTAAAATAAGTATTCTTATGAATAAAGACCTAACAAAGAGAATTATTTACTTATAATATCTGAAATTTGACCAACCAAAAGAATTTAGTGGATGGTCAATGACATGCAGATTTCTCATATTTATTAAAATATTTGGTCAGTAAATAGTCAAATCTAAAAAAATAAGAAATTTGTTGTCACCTACCAAATACTACAAATAGTGGTTGGGTGGGTCAAAAATACATTATCTTTGTCAAGATTAACGGGTTAAATACTAATAAACACTAATGAAAATATAAATTGCTATCAAAATTAAATATTTTATTCTAAATAAATTTCATTATTCTAAATCTGGGTAGATCTGGCATCATGGGCCGCCTGGACCCGTCCCCAATCCAAAGACGTCACTGGTATCATTGGCCGCCTGGACCCTCGCAACCTGGTTTGATGCATACCGCCCTAACCCCTCTATGGCATACATATATAAGTGTCTTTAACTCCATTAACCCTAACTCTTTAAGATCGGCCCTCCACCACATTTTCCGCCCCGTTACTACATGGATGTTCTTCTCCAGTGCTTGCCCTTTTTTCTTCGCAGGTTCCAACAGTTTCTAAATCCGCTCCAGTTGTGCGTTCAGCACGATGGTCGTGCTGGAAACATGATGAGCCGCCCCACCACCGTGTTGAAATCGATTCATCACTTGGGTGAAATTTGGGTTACCATAAGTGTACACTTTTCCGGCTGGTGAAAAGCACGCAAGGTCCACCTCAGCATCGCACATCGTGCTGAGTTCGTGGACTTTATTAAAAATTCCAGCCCTTCTCTTTGAAAAGGTAACGTTAAAGTGATTGGAGTTTTTTACTTTCTCTATCTTTATTTTTCGTCTCCCTGGGTTTGGCTTTCTACCCATAGCTATCAGGAGGGCTTAAAAAAAGACGTGCTTTGTGTACTTTTCTAAACAGTGAAGAGGTGCATTATTTTTGTAATGAAAATGGCTGAAGAAGTCTTCTGTATATACGCATAAGGTTCACACTAGAAAGGAAAGTTATTTACTATTAATAATGTTAGAGGTTCAGAAACTAAACTAAGATACATTGTCGCTAATATGTTATCATACATAATAAAACATAAAATTTGGGGTTTAATATCATGGTGGACAAAATTAACCGAATTAACATCAAATAATTGCCAACAACTAATTACCTTATATTATCATGAAGGCCTCATCCAGTTGAACTTACATGGTGTTGTGCCGTGCTGAAGAGTGACGTGATGTGCGTGCAAGCTGAAGAGTGCTGATCCTGTGCTGAAAGTGCATGAAATACTTATATGAGTTGAAAATTGATGAGATGAGTTGAAATATGATGAAATAAACTCACCAACACTTATATGAATACAACTATACGAAATTAGATGGAATTTTTTTTGTTAAATTTCACCCTATTGTATTTTAATATACATTAAATATTATTTAATTAACCATTAAATCAAATATAATGCTAATATTACTATAAAATCAACATTTTTTGTCAAAATATTTTTACTTTGTCTTGATAATTTAGGACTAAATTTCAAAAAATGGACCTAACATTGGTAGAAATGTCAATTTTAGGACCCAACATTCAAAAGTGTCAATATATGGTACCCAACATTCTGAAAATGCCAATTTTAGGACCCAGCATTCAAAAGTGTCAATATTTGGTACCCAACATTCTGAAAATGACAATTTTTGGACTTTCGTTAAATTCACCTGTTAAATCTATTAATTTCAAGGGCATTTTGGTAATTTTCATACTAAATAAAAGATTAAAATTTATAAATCCACCAAAATCACCCATCTCATCTTCCCCAAAAATTCCAATTGACATTTTCGGCTAACTCTCTTTGTAACTCCACCGCTAGCCTTGTGCCTGCATTACCTCGTCACTACCGGAGCCTAGTAACAGTACCATTTTTACCCACATCTTTATCTTATCCATCAAGACGAAAATTAAACATTTGCCATAAATTCAAATCTATGAATTCAGGTCTCGTCTGACTATAAGATGCGCCAATGGTGGTGTACATTTTGGACATTGATATACTCCCGAATATTCTGTAGAGGAAAATTACCAAAATGCCCTTGAAATTAATAGATTTAACAGGTGAATTTAACGAAAGTCCAAAAATTGTCATTTTCAGAATGTTGGGTACCAAATATTGACACTTTTGAATGTTGGGTCCTAAAATTGACATTTTCAGAATGTTGGGTACCAAATATTGACACTTTTGAATGTTGGGTCCTAAAATTGACATTTCTACCAATGTTAGGTCCATTTTTTGAAATTTAGTCATAATTTAGTTAAATTGAAAAGTGTTTATTAGTACTGAAACGTGTTCAAATACGCTAAAATTACTCTTCAGCACGGTGGTTATTATTTCAAAAATGTTTTGTGCATGAAATTAAAAAGTGTTTACTATTGCACATAATTACCTCGTTAAATATTTTGAAATATCAAGAAAATAACGGTACCTTTTTTTATACAGATTTTATACTGGATAGATAATCATAAATTTTATGTTAAATTGGTTAAGAGTTTTTGGAATTTTTATCCTCGGATGAAAATTATAAATTGGACTCATTTCTTAGAGAGAGTTTGAATTTTATGAGATATGATGAGTCGAATTCGCTAGAGACATGTAATATAATGCCATTTTATACCCCTACTTTTATTTGATCGTTTACATAAAATATAAATGCCTTACTTTTTTGTTGTTTAGCACTTTGGTAGTAAACTTTTATTAGTAAATTTTGACTTACTCGGTTAAGGGGACATTTGGTTTAGTTCAATTTGGTGATCGGTCAGTTGTGCAATCAGGAGTTCAGATGAAACAAAACTGATGTATGGCGAACACCGACACTTCGACGACGAACCTTGCACACGAACTGACCTGCAAAACAAAGTCTCGGGTGTCCCGAGGGTAGACACACTACTGGAAACATAGGCTACGAAGGCGCCCGAAAACGGCGGTTTTTCGTAAATGCCGTTGTTGTTAACGTTCCGATATCGGAACGTGGGTGACGTTGATGGCCAAACAGAATTTACGGCGTATGGCTCATAAACGCCGCACAGTTTACGGCGGAAACATGTTAACGGCGCTTGATTGACGACGCTTGTCCAAGAACGCCGTGTAGTGTGTAGGTTCCGCAATTGGAACTTACCCGAAATTGGTTTTGCTTTGAACGGGTCCCACTTGTAAAATTATAATATTTATGTTCGAACAAGAAAACCGGTGTTATATGGTTGAACATAATGTGGTTCCGGTTGAGGAACACGACCGGATATATAATAATGCCCAGCGGATATAGATCCTATCTTTCTACCCACAATCTTATCTTCTCACATTCATCCCCAATTCTCCCAACTTTCTCCCAAACTTATTTCCATCTTCGAATCTACTCAAAAATCTCAATCCCAACTACTCTCTTCTCTAAATATTAACTATTTTTCCTTGATCTCTTAACTCTCTTCCATGGAGATTCAATCAAAATGAGGTAATTTTTAATTTTCATTG
The DNA here is from genome assembly GCA_948330725.1 of Sherardia arvensis. Taxonomy (NCBI): domain Eukaryota; kingdom Viridiplantae; phylum Streptophyta; class Magnoliopsida; order Gentianales; family Rubiaceae; genus Sherardia; species Sherardia arvensis. The sequence goes on from OX415240.1 coordinate 31,544,163, forward strand.
ATTTTTTTGTGAATTTTAGTTTCTTGTTCTTGATTGCGTCGGAACCCATTTAAAATTTAAGTATCTAATCGATAAATTTGTTATTGTTGAAGTGTTAGAATATAATCTTGGTGATGGATTTCTTTAAATTTGTTGTTGTTGATGAATTTGCATAAAGATCAGTTTGTGATTGATTTGAAGATGAACTTTTTTTGTTGATGAATCTATTGTTGATGAATATATGTTTTTGAGTATGAAGTTGTTATTGTAATTTGTAGGTAAATCTGTTGTTGAATCTGTTGTTGTTAGGATGGATATGTTGTTGTTAGGATGGATTGTTAGGATGGATATGTTGTTTTTAGGATGGATATGTTTTTGATATTTTTCGTTGTCTTCATGTTCAACTGATTTTTTTTGGTGTTCATATGGGTTTGTTCTTCGTGTTCATCTGGGTTTCCGATTCAATCGGAAAGCCCAAATTTTTTTTATTGAATTCTGTTTATAGGTTCCGATATCGGAACCTATAAACGGGGGTTCCGAAACGCCGCTAACGGGTGACCCCCTACCACGTCGCAGCCACCAACGGTGGTCAAAAACACTGTCATATGGGTGGATCTTGCGCCGTAATTTCTATATGTGTCCAGTAGTGACACTCCGACGCTCAAATTAGTATGAGACGTAAGGCGTATTGTATGTAATATGAGATAGAAAGGTTTACCAGACCTTCAGTATTTATATGGCTACAATCCGTAGATCACTAAGATATGTATTTATGGTAGGAATACAACTCTTATGCGAATAGTAGTTGTATTATCATGTATAGAGGAAGTGTATTTCGGTCATGGTTGTATTACCATGTTTAGGAGGATGTATATTCCTTATAGAACATTAATTCATAATATACACATTCCTTGTAAGGATTAGGATTGATGGACCCGTGGATCCATCCTCTGCGTAACTCGAGCCCACGACCCTTCTCGGGCCCTGGTCCGAGTATGAATGAGGCCCGAATACGAACCATGGACTTATCAGTAGCCCCAAGGTAGATCTTCAGAACTTAGAGTGCTCCATCTCGAAGGTTGAAAGAGAGGCTTGCTTCTTGAGGGAAAATCAATAACTCGAGGGAGGATGTCTCGGGGTGTTAAGCTCGGGGCGTCCTTCAAGGACTATCCCCTCGGGCTTAACCTTCTGAATATCTAGTTTCAAATTCTTTCGTATTTCATCTAAATATACGGACGGCTGAGATTAGCTTCCTGTGAAATCCAGATGGTAGATACACGTGTCGTGCGTTTATTGGCAAATAGAGGCGGTCTGTCCCCCGTCTCTCCAATTGCTTGCATCGGAACCAAAATTGAGATAATTACTCGTCAGAAATGTTGTCCGGGTTTGGGTTAAATCTCCCAAATCATTGCTCTTGTCTTCCTTATTCAAAAATTTCTCTTTCCAAGTTCCAAAAGCGTATCAGTGCTTTATCAAATCTCTGAAGCCCCAAATTCTGCTTTCACAATCATCAGTAAGTGCTATTCTTTCTTCATTGTTTTATTGTGTCTGCTTTTTTCCTTTTCCTCTGTGTGCATTTCCCCCCCATACTCTCTGTGATCATAAATGATAGTAGCGAAACGATTTCCGTCCCCCATCATGATGAGGGAGAGTATGCATGTACTCAGACCGAGGAGAATAGCTCCCGTATTCTTCATAGAGCCGAGGTAGCGAGTGGGAAAAAGCTTTTAGTTTTGAAGAAGAAAGCCTCTGTAGAAGAGAAGAGATTAATGACCATGGCCAGGAGGGCTCAGATAGAGGAGAATAGCCCCATTGTAATGCATGCGGCTGTAGGTATACCATTCATGAATGGTGAAGGTAGTAGCGAAAGGTCGATGAAGGAGGATAAAGTCTGTGCTGATGCTGCTATCTTTGTTGAAAACTGTCCCTTTTCGATTCCCCCTGATGCTGATCTCATGTATTTCGGGGAGGATAAGTCTGCGTCCGAGTTAATAACTCCAACCCAGGGGGTCATATATGGGAGATTTTTGCAGCATGGGATAGTGTTTCTTTTTCCCCCATTGCTAAGTAGGTTTCTTCAGTGGTATAAGGTGCATCCAGGGCAACTGCACGTTGATTTGATAATAATCATAATGGCTCTGATGACCTGGTGTGCTCGTAAGGGTTATAAATCCAGTCTTGCTCTGCTGCAGACCTTATATAAGGTGTCTATTGTTAAAAAATCTGTAACTTTGACTGTTCGAGATACTTCCCTAGGTCGAGCCATTGTTCTTCCTCGGCAAAGTGGGGAATGGGACAAAGTGAAACTATCATTTGACCGGACCAATTATGAGGTACCCCATTGGAATAAGAATCTCCAAAAATGAAGATTGGGATGATGTTGACACCTCTCATAGAGTTGATGGATATAACAGAGGAGTTGGTGAAGGAGAAGATCAAACTTAGAGATGGCAAGTTTATGTCAGGAGATCCCCAGATGGGTTGGCAGTGGCCTGTCGAGACATATCGGTGGTTATACCAAATGTCTGGCCGAACTCTTCAAAATGACAGCTATTTGAGGTTGTCTTATTTCAACCAGCCAAAGGGTGTAGAAAATGAATGGTGTGAAATCATTCTATCCATGGAGCGGGCTCCCATTGGTTCAGCTAGGGTGCTTCGGGCCTCTAGAGCAATAGAAGAGAGGGTCGTTCGAGAAGAGATGTCTGAGAGCCACGTTCCTGTGGATTGGGAAGTTTCTGGACTGATGCCTGATGCTCGGCGTCAGTTCAAAAGATTGGTCCGAGAACCTAAGAATGCTCGATCGGAGGCTAAGGTCCTTAATGAGACGGAGTATCCATTTGTACCTGTTGCCCGAGATCTGTCAGATGAAGAGGAGGATAAGGGATTAGCCCTAGTTAGGTGTCCAAGGAGGGAGGTATCTCGGAATTTTGGTTCTCCGCCAAACATATCCGGTAGGGCCGAGAATGAAGAATCTTTAACTTCAGTAGTAGTCTCTGATATGTTGCATGAGGGTATTTCTTCGCTGTTATGTATGACATATTCATCCATATTGTATCTTTTTTTTCTGATGCTAACTCCATTCCTTTTGTATGCAGTGGGTGCTTCCAAGACCGAGAAGGCGGCAAATAAGCTGGCTCAAATATTCGAGTCCAGGAAGAGGGATGAAGAAGCCTCAGGAAATTCCACGGATGCCCCCAACAAGTCTCCAAAGAGGGCTAGACTTGAGCTCGGACCGTTAGGGAAGTTCGAGAAGTATGTGCTACCTCCCCCTCCAGAGGCTAGGACCGAGATGTTCCCGGAATGTCCTGAGATAAACCAGGTATGATTAACTAGGCTCTTGACGGGAATGAAGATTTAATCCCTCTAGCTGTCTTATTTTCTTTCACAGTCTCTGAATCATATGAAGCATATGTATGGTTCTATCAAGACATTGTATGGTCGCTGCCAAGAACAGGCGGCTGAGCTTGAGCTGTTGAAGTCGGAGATGGCCAAGAAATCTAACGAGCCTTCTGAAGTGGTGAAGCATCTCCAAGACAGAATGGCCTAGGAGAAGACTAAAAGAGAGGCTCTGGAAGATGAAGTCAGGACCTTAAAGAATGAGAAGAGACTGATGGATAGTTCCTTCCAAGAGCTGAAGAGGAAGATGGCCATGGTGGAAGTTGAGAAGAACCGATATGCTGATCCTGATTGCCAGAGGCGGCTGGTTCGGTTGATAATATATTTCTGCTTGAATTGTCCCGAGATGGAGGCCCATCGCCAAGAATATGGCGAATTCTATCATAAGTCTGAGCTTCCGAACATGTGGGTCTATCTTCAAAAGGTCCTTAGTGAGGATAGCCAAGAATGGTTGGCTAGAGCTTATAATTGGCCAAGTGTGGTAGGAGATTTGGAGAAGTTCCGGGAGAAGTTCCGCCAGATTGGGGGGTTCGAGACTAGCTTATTAGCTAGTCTGGAGTCCCTGGAGAAGGCTTTGACTCTGGAGGAGTTTCAGGAGAAACTTTGTAGTCTGTATCCTGAGTTGTCTTTCTTAGTGGAGAAGCCAGCTGGAGGAGCTTTAACTGGGAGCCAGGAAGCTCAGGATGGGGAGCCCGAGATTGTAATTCCTTAGAGCCTTTACTCCCTATTTAGGAATCTTTTTCTTCTATCCAACTTTTGGCAACCATGTACTCCGAATAATATATCTTTTTCATGAATATAATAATTCTCTGTCTTCCTTTATGTCCAGTGTTGCGTAGCAACCTGTGCTGAATTGCAGGTCAAGTATGAGGCTGCTCTTCGGAAAAATAAGAAACTGAAGGAAAGGTTGGATGACTCCAAGGGCTTTTTTAGCCTAGTCCGAGAAGATTGTGATAGTCTTCATGGTCAGCAAGTTATAAGTCTGGAGCGAAGAGCTGAGCTGAACAAGCAGTTGAGTGATCTTCATCATAAACACAAGACTCTCGAGGATAATTATGGCAAAGCTCTGACTGCCAATAAGAAGTATGATCAAGATCTGAGGAAGGCCAGGAAGGAGTTGATTGAACTCAAGTACGAGGGTCATAAGAAAGATTCACGTATATCCTTTCTTGAGCACGAAAATATTGATGTAAATCATAAGATCGTTACTCTTATTGATGATTCAAGGGTACTTGAGGCCGAGCTGAATGCTTGCAAGATCCAAAGAAAGGAACTTGATTCACAAGGTGTGTATAGCACGCATTCAGTGTCTTCGAGGAGAGAGATAGGGGACTCTTCTTCAGCTCCGAACTCAGGACGAGTGATGGTGCCTCCTGCTCGAGGTGGTGTGCCTCGGGGGATGGTGAACTCTCCAGCAGGATTTTCACGTGGAAGAAGAAGAGGGGCATCACCTATTCTAGGAGCTCAGGGCTTGCGTGGCTCTCTTTCTCGACCTGCACCTATAGGAAGTAGGGGGAATCTCCTACATCCTCTCAGTTAATGAGGATGGCAGAAGAGAGTAATTGGGGTCGAGGCCTTTATAGTGGTCGAGGTCGTGCCTCTATTCTTTCTCGTGGTCGAGAACGTACCCCTGCTTTTGAAAACCTTCACGAGGTGTAGGAATTTTTATAGTGTAATGACACTTTTGATTTTGCCTTTATAAAGGTCTTTATATATCAATCCTTGGGGAGATTTATTGCTAGGCTTATCAATAGCCCAGATAAATACTGGCATGTACCTTAATAGGTGTACCATATGAAGAGTCGAGTTTCAAACTTTGTGAGTTTGTGTGACCCATATTATGTTGGTCTTTGACCATATACTTTGGTAAGTATATTATTTTATTTTAGCCTAAGGTGATTGTGGTTTGGTCACGTAGTCCCAACAGCTCATATTAGATAAGCATCAATCACAAGCTTATAAGCGTATAAATATTAGGCAACAGTCTTTACTTATGCTTTGTAAGGCATAGTGTCTCTTTGTATTAGAGGGATGTTGATTGCTTTAAACTAAATAGAAGATACATATTGAAAAGAAATTGTATTCCTCGAACTAGGGAGTTTGGCAAAATTATAAAAGACAACCCCGAGTTTGGGAGCTCGGGTATGAAAAATGAAAAGATGAAAAGAAAAGAAGCTTGGCCCTTAGGCCTTATTGAAGTAGTTTCTCCTTATTTGGAGAAGGTCTACTTGATTTTAGCTCCGAGGTACCTGGGTAGGAAGGGCGCCATAATGACCGGATCCAAGTGCTCTCCTCCACGAGTTTGCAAGAGGTAAAATCCACCAGATTGTGATGTGGAGACTTTGTATGGTCCTTTTTTCATTGACTTCAGCGCTCCTTCTAGCTTGTTAGTGCACCACGGGCCTACTGGCATTACCAGTTCTCCTACTTGAAAGGTTTGGTGACGCCTTTTGTGCCAAAGTGTAGTCATCTCGTCATAGGCCTCTTCCTCAAAGTGGAATACCAGGGGTTGTTCGAGATCAGGATCGGGTACCAGATCTCCTAGGACAGTGTTGATGGCCGAGATGTTGCTCACTTTTCTGGCGTCACGGATGGCCGTGATCATGCAGGAACGCGCCACTCCTTTGTCTCCTTTGATGGAAACTACCCCTTGTGGTGTTGGAAACTTTAGCATCAGATGGTAAGGATACCATACAGCCTTGGCTTGTCACATCCAAGGTCTGCCCGGGATAATGTTGAAGGGTGTGATGGTGTCGACCACCATAAATGTGCAGTAAAGGGTTAGGCTTTTCGCTCCTTCTGCTACTGTGATTGGGAGTGTGATCTCTCCGAGAGGTATGACTGGATTTCCGGTGAACCCCGAGATTGGGCCCATAGGTTTAAGGTCATCTTTGGTAAATCCTAGCTTTTGGAAGCAGTCCTGAAACATCACATCCACTCCACTCCCGTCGTCCACAAAGACTCTCTTCACCAGGGAGTCATGTATCGTTGCCGAAATGATAAGAGGGTCAGAGTGTTGCATCTGGTTTGGCACGGCGTCCGAGTCCGAAAAGGTGATAGTTTCCTCGGGGTGGAGCCTCTTGTTGATTGTCTCGGTGTGGGGTATGGCCCGTACACTGTCCTTCAGCTTGGTAAGGAAATTGCCTCCCCCGTGTAGCCGTTGATACCGTTGATGACTCGGTTGGCTCCATTTGGTGGCGGCGGAGAAGGATCTTGATAATTGTTTCCCCCACCTCCTTGGTTGTTATTGTTGTTGTTGTTATTGTTTCGGGAGCCATCCTTCTTCTTCTGCCAGGGTTTCCCCCCATATTTTTTCTGGGTACCCTGGCTTTCACCAGATATTGAAAGTCCAATCTGTTGCACAATTCCATGTCAAATCAATTTCTCGATCTCGTTCTTAAGCTGATAGCACTCATCGGTGTCATGCCCCCGATCTCGGTGATATTGGCAGAATTTCGGGGATCTTTGACGCTCGGTTGAATCCTTCGTGGCGGGTGGGTCCTTTAAAAGGTGCCTGTGAATGGACAAGATCTCAGCCCGAGATCTAGTTAGAGGAGTGTAGGACTCGAAGGTAGGTTTGGGAGTGCCTTCAGTCTTCTCGACCTTCGGTACTTTCATTTTGGGCTCCTTTCCCTTATTGTCCATATAGGACTCTCAAGGTCTCTTGCCCGTTACTGTGTCCGCTTTGCTGGCGTACTTCTCCATGATGGCTTGGAGATGTTGAATGGTAGTAGGATTCTTCGTTGCCAGCTTCATCCTCAGAGTGTCATCGTCCACACTCATTTGATACATATTGATCAAGAGGATCTCATCTCGATCATAGCACTTTGTGGCAAGATCCATGTATCTGTGATAGTGTTCTATCACGGTCTCTCCTTCGAGGCGAGGCACATATCCCAAATCTCCGAGAGATTTAGTGAATTTCTTCTTCTGGAATCTCCGAGAGATTTAGTGAATTTTTTTCTTCTAGAAGAAGGCGTGGAGGAGAAATTCAGTAAAATTTCAATAATCAAATAAGCTCTCTGGTTTCGTCTGAGTAAACCAGGTATGGGCTTTTCCTAGGAGGTAACTGGGAACGATCTTGCATATCTCCAACTCGTGGAAGTTCCGGATTTCCAGGGTTTTGAAGAAGACCGAGAGGAATTCTCTAGGGTCACTGGTACCATCATATGTGGGCAGGTGTTCTGGGACCTTCTTGTTGCCATCGAAGGGGAGATTGACAATATGTCGGGAGAAGGGGGAGCGAGCAGATTGTCCTCTGGGTCCGAGGATACGCTTAATTTCCTGATCAACCTCGTATTTTCCCCGAGTGGGGCTCCATCCTTTGTGAAAGGCCGATCGGCACTGGTTTGCCACTCGCTCTGGGTTCGCTCCCTCTTTTCGCGCATGAGTTTTTCCTGGATACTGTTGATGCGCATCCTTCGTACCTCTTCTCTGCTTAGCCCTAGGCCTTCATTGTGGTGATTTGCTGGATCAGGAGGTGGTGGTAGGCTCTTCTGAGTAGTGTAGGGGGGTAGATTCCGGGATAAGTCATCCAAGAATCTTTGTTGTTGGTTGTGATCAGAGGGTGGTGCTGTTTGAGTTCCTGGGATAGATACTCGACTTTGGGCTTCATGCGTATGGGCATGAAGTTGTTGACTTGAGTTTATCAAAGATGCAACGAAGTCAGGGTACTGGGAATGTAAATCCCTCATCAGTGCTCGGACATCGTCAGGAATTCCTCTCGGTGGGGTGTCCGAAACAAGGTTGACATAGGGCGGCTCGGAGGCCGGCGGGTTATGTCGTAAGGGTTGGTTCAAGGATTCCCTGAGACGTCTCTGTCTCTCCTCCTCCTGCTGTCTTCTTGCGAGGATTTGCCGATCCCTTTGCGCTCTTTCTTCCACCGAAAAGATTGAGTCAAGTATACCCCAGCCTATTCTCTTGGTCGAGGCCTTCTAAATTGTTGACTTGCTCGCTATAATTTATGTCAGTCTGGATCGAGATCCTTGGATCTAAGCTCGGTACTTCAGATCGAACAGGGTTTGATCCAGAAGGTGGTACTATGGATGCAGCAGGATTTAGACCGGAGGAGTTCGGAACGCTGGAGTTTCCGGCCCCCACGGTAGAAGTTGGTGGTGGTTCTGAGGTAGAACGTGCTCGAGATCCTTGGGGTCGACCGCGTCCGCGTCCTCGGGGAGGCTGCTCTGCTTTTGGATTCTCCTCCGGATTTTGCCCGGGCGCTTCGCTTGGGTTGCTTGTCTTCAGACACAGCATGAAAACTTGTTGAACAAGCGCAAAAGATCAGATCAGATACAAAATTCGGCGACGTCGTCAATACACTACTAGAATATCAAGTCATCTAAGGCGGTTCATCCTTCATGTGTTAAGGCAGAAAAAAAATGCCTTGGGTGGGTGTACTTAAATGAGAAAAATCATCTAAGGCGGTTCCTCTTCCGCCTTAGATGTTTTCAGTGTTAAGGCGTTTATTTCCGCCTTAAATCACAGGTTTTCCGCCTTAAACGTAACTTGCGAGTTCGCAAGAAAGCTTGTTTGAAGAAAAAACCCTAGCAAGCGGAACAGCTTGCGAAGTCTCAAGTCAATTCTATTATAGCAAGCTGGACAGCTTGCGATGTCTTAAGTCATTCTCCTCGGTAAAAAAAATGAGCTCTCTGATCCATTTTCTGTAAACATGACAGCATCACTTTTTTTAACCATTCACTAATTCAAATGATCAAACAATTCTTGTGAACGAAACAAACTACATAACATTGAAATTCCAAGGATCAAACTATGTTCCTTTAAAGTTCAGTACTTCTACAAAATTGAAAGTTCCACTCTATATATAAAGCATAATTGTGGCTAAAACGATCGATTGTCCAATGTACCATACAAGCAACACCATTGTCCACTCTATCAATTGCGATAATCAGATGCATCCTGAAGAGCTGCTTCATGTTATACAATGCAACTGATCCAAAATGACACAACAACATTTCAGCACATAAGACTAGTAAATGCAGTTTTACACAGAAAAACACACACATACACACACAAGAACTGAATAATAGCTTCAGTTTCTCAACCATCATATTGCTTGAATTCAGAAAAGAAAACTAACATCGAACTTCATGCAATGATTTGAGCAGTGATGGAGCAGTGATTTGGTGAGAAATTTACAGGTAGAGAAGAGAAGAAACCCCACCAAACCTGGTATTAACAAGGTCCACAGTTTACAACTTGCTAGGAGAAATTAGTTTTCAAACACATGAGGAAACAAGAGATTATCTCTCAGACTTATATAAAAAACTTAACAAAACTCATCTTAAATCAAAGTCCCCCATTATTTTTCTTTCCTTGTAAAATATCACAATATAACACCCTAGTTCCACATAAATCATTGACTCACAGTTCATAAAGCACCCACGGATATTAAGCAGATTCGCAAACTTATACCATATAGTTCGCAGTACTTCAGTCATTCAAACACCTTTTATCTTTTTCATTTCTAAATCAAATTAGCATATATTTGACTCTAAATCATATTTCCTATTTTAAAGATAACAATAGTTCAGAAATCAGTCAAAAAGGAGTTATGCTCATCAAGTTATGAACTTTTAAAGTAGCAATTAGATTGCTGCCAGAAAAGAGTAAAATGCAGATCTTTAAAACTCTGTTTCTTGCCCAATTCTAAACCAAATGAATCCATTCTTATTTCTAAATCGTAGCTCATTGTTCTAAAATTACTAAAGTGCAAAACTTGGCCAAAAACGATGCCTGGTTGCTAAGTTATGAAATTTTTAAATAAGTTCCAGCTGCTGCCAAGAACAGCACAAGTGCAGAGTTTTAAAAACCATTTTCTTGGCCATTTCTTTATCAAAATATTTCATTGTTGGTTCTAAATCATGGTTCAAGTTTCCAAGATTACCTCTGTATAGAAATTAATCAAACCAAAAAAGCTACGAGTAAAAACTTATGATCATTAGAAGTAGGTCTAACCAGAAACTAACAATCAAATATAGCATTCTGGAAAAAAATTGGTGGGAGGCTAGTACATCTAAATGACCATTCACGAACACATTTCACTACTAAGAATGACCGCAAAAACTTCAAGAGACTGGTATAAACAACCATATAACAATGCAAACACTCAAGTAAGGAACAAACGAAGGAACCAATCTTTTTCACCTAAGCTAACTGTCTGTAATTCATGAAAATGCAATGAAGATATAGTTACCTTGATCACACGAGGAACAATTGAAACATCCCGATCCTGCCATGAAAAATTAATGTGAACACCATGTGTATCAAGTTCCCAGAGGATAGAAATCAAGAAAAATATGATTTTTGGAAACTCAAATTCTTACATCAACATCGTAGACTACGATTTCTCCAGCTCTTATAGGATCTTTGCTCATCATTCCTAAGAAAAATTTGTCTCCTCTCTTAAAACCAATGCTCCATGCTTCCAGAAATAACCACCACCATAGGAGACTCAGAGTCACACAAATGGTCACCTTCCATATCATTAACGCAACATTGATCAACATTTCTGGACCCACAAAAACCCAGATATGAGCATTATCAAACACCAGAATACAAGTTCTATGATATATATATATATATATATATGAACATATATATATATATGAACATATATATATATATATGAACTGATGAACATAATCAAGAAAATTAATGCAGAAAATTGAAGATGATATACTCTGTGCGGGATTCCAATCAAGTAGTAGCAATGCAGACTGATAACAGCTACTCCAACAATCATCCGAGGATTCCTTCTCCTCACATGTTTTTTTCTTAAAATATCACAGGGCACTTCTTTTCTAGGCACATACTTCTGAGAATAAAATTGTTGAAATATCTCCTCAGAATCAACGAAATATACCTCAGACGAAGAACGAGCCTCCGAGACCTTCCGGTTGCCCATTAGAATCAAGGAAAGAGTGAAGTCATACCCATTTTCTGTAAAGCTTCTTCCAACCTAGGATGCAGATACACAGTTCACAACTAATCGCAAGCAGTTAGATTTTCCATGCCGGTTCTCTGTTATATAGAAGTTGAGATGATAAAACATTCGACATGTGTGTGGAACTAATACAAATCATGAGTGAAGGTGGACCAGATATAACATGATTACAGCGGAAACAAGCTGAATACCCAACTTCCTAAACTATCATAATCTATAGAACTTTTACTTAAACTATCATTTAAAGACACGTGTAGAAAGCTATTTTCAGCACATAATTTATAGTAAAATAAATATTTCGAAACATTGAACACAAGCAAACAATGTCGAAAGAAAACATCTTTGTAGTAGTAGATTTGCACCAGCTACACTCGAATATTAGCTAGAACATGATTACAGACTTCCTTCAAGCTATCAAATTTTGAATCAATAAGTTACAGGTAGCCAATAAACAAGACATTGATTTGAAACAAGGAATTGACCTGGAGTCGAGAAAAGGGACGAGAGTGAGAGAGCATCCGTTGTAATTTGATGCAAGAAGGCCTTCTGTCCCGCCATGGTTTCGCCAGTCTTCGGTCTCCTATCTCGATTTGACGCCTCTTCGTTGCCTCACTGAATCCGAGCTATTCTTGGATGTCCCGAAACTGGTCGTTGAGATCCAGCTGGAGCACGAACAGGAAATCGAAGGTAAAACAAAGTGGAAAAGGGGCAGAGTAAGAATCGAAAGTGTTTCAAGGGTGGTGTTAGTTTTAGGTTGCGGTGCTGAATTGCGGCCGATTATCGGTGTGGGTCGACTGGTGATGCCGTCAAGGGATGAATTTGGGCGGCGGAAACGTTGGGGTTTGAGGTTGTTGAGACTACTCGAGGTGGAGGCGGCTAGTCCAGAGGATCGGAGCAGGTGGTGGTAATTGGGGTGGAGATAGCGATGGTGTTGCAGATAGAAAGATAGAACTGAAGATATTGTTTAAGGGGAAAGAATTTTTTGTGTGTGTGCTTTTATTGTTTCGAAACCGCTTGCGAGTTCGGAACTAAGATTTATTTTAACTGGGATAACTTACGATTTCATAAGTGCATTGTATTTACGGCATTAATTTCAAATGCCTTAAAAAAAATTTAAACGCCTTAAAATTTTTTATAGGAACGAACTAAGGAATCTTGCGAGTTCGCAACTAAGTTGGAAGGCGGAAAAAAACCAAACAAGCACAAACGCCTTGAATAAGTGTCTTAAATGAAGGTGTTTATAGTAGTGATAGATGTGTGGTCCCACCGGGCGTGCCACTTGATGTATGGCGGACACCAGTACTTCGACGACGAACCTAGCACACTAACTGACCTGCAAAACAAAGCCTCGGGTGTCCCGAGGGTAGACACTCCGACACTCAAGTTAGTATGAGGCGTAAGGCGTATTGTACGTAATATGAGATAGAAAGGTTTACCAGACCTTCAGTATTTATACGGTTACAATCCGTAGATCACCAAAATATGTATTTATGGTAGGAATACAACTCTTATGGGAATAGTAGTTGTATTACCATGTATAGAGAAAGTGTATTTCGGTCATGGTTGTATTACCATGTTTAGGAGGATGTATATTCCTTGTAGAACATTCATAATATACGCATTCCTTGTAAGGATTAGGATTGATGGACCCGTGGATCCATCCTCCGCGTAACTCGAGCCCACGACCCTTCTCGGACCCTGGTCCGAATATGAATGAGACCCGAATACGAATCATGGACTTATCAAAAACAATTGAACTATAAAATAGCCTTGATATCAGTTTTTTGAAGCAACACAAATCCTATATTCATGGTTTCATTCTTATAGTTGATCAGAAATGTCTTTTCCGCTCTATTATCTAAATTTTCCAAACACAGATACACAAAGTTTAATAGTTTGAGAGAAGGTGATCAAGTTTAGATGACCGATCGAGACCGTAAGAAGCCTGGTTCATAGCTTATCGGAAGCAAGAGGATCTTGTAATTCCACAAATAAAACATAGACAAGTTAATAACACCTAGATCTCTGTTGTACAATATTTTCTTACATATTAATTGAATGTTTCTCACGAGTAAACCACTATAAATATATATGTTAATCCCTAATTTTACGAAGAATTAGGTATGAATGATCATAAGACTGCTTTTACACGAGTATTTCTCAAAGTAAAAATCATGTATTAATATTGTGAAGGGAATTATTCTACCCACGTAAGTAGGCCTGTCAATTTTACTCGTTACCCGCAGGTAAAACAGGTAATTTATTTTTTATTCACGTGGGTACGGGTAAAATACGGGTACGGGTAAAAATGGGTAATTAAAAATACGGGTCAAAACGGATTGGGTCAGTAGACTTAAACGGGTACAAGTCCACGTGTCTAACCCGCAAGTTTACCTGTTTTGATATAACATTTACCTGTTTTTCCCGCGGGTTGTACCCGACCCGTTTTTCACCCTACCCGTATTTCACTCAACCCATTTTTACCCGTTTTGAAACGAGTAAAAAACGGGTCATATCCGTATTTTCATATTACTCATTTTATTCGACCCATATTTTACTCTTTTACTTATTTGCCAGCCCTAAATATATCTAAGAATAAGGTGACACATATCCTACGCTATGATTTTTTTAAGGACATACCCTACGCTATGATCAATTATATATCCGGTAACACATGACAATATTTAATTTTTTAAATGTATGATTTCACTAAGATTATTGTACAAGTACGTTTACACGTTTGTTATTCTTTGTTAAGGTAACTTTGTGCCAATTGAGGTATGTTAAAATGCTACAGAAAAAACGTGAAAATACACATCAACCAATGTGTACATTTATATCATTCCATTAAGATTAAAATTGCCTTTCTAAAGTCATGTTGTGTTTAACTTATAAATAGTGATACAGTGTGCATCATAATCCAAACTCATATCATATAAAATATATACATAGAGGCATAAATGGCAAGCGTAGTCAATATTCTCTTTGTTTTGTTGTTTGTTACTCTAGTAACGAAAGGTATGAACTTTTCTGATTTTCAGATGTGTATACTCTATTGTTGCAGATATCAGGAAAATATCAAATTCTTCTTTTGCTTCAGTTAAAGCAGTAAAAGTAGCTAGATCATTACTTGATCAAGAGCATTACAGAGTTACAAATCTTTGTAAACTTTATTGTTCTACTTTATATTAATGAAAGGTTTTAGTTATCAAAAAAAAAAGGTGTGTATACTCTGAATATTGCTATATTGAATCAAAATTAAATTTTAAACTTTGGTCGGTGAATTTATTACTAGCATTTATCATTAGAAAGGTTATCAAAGCCAAAATTATGCTTCTTTGATTTGTTTATTTTTTTTAAAGTTCAATATAACTTCAGTGGCAAATATGTATTATTTTTTTAATTAATCATTCTTAACAATGTATCATGTAACCTTGTAGTCTCGATAGTATAAAGATCAATCAGACTATAATCAGTCAAACCATTGAAACGGCAGAGGGTGGAGGTGGAAGTGTACAATAAATGCATTTGTACTCAAAGTCAAATCAAAATTTCATGCAATGAAGAGTTTATTGGTGGATATAATAAAAATATTGATTTAACACCAGTAAGTGAAGAAAAAAATGGGAATATAGTGTATCTTTTCAACAACGGGAATCCATTGTATGGGTTGAAAGATCCTGTAAAGTTTAAGTACATAGCGGAGTTTCCTTACCAATTTAAACATGTTGCTAGCCAGATTGCTTGCTCTTGATCATGTAATCAAACTCAAAAGCATATTTAAATTAATAAGATATTCTCAAATTTATTGATAATAGTGTTTTCAAAGTTTTTGTTAACTATCAGTTTCGATTGACGACTTAGGGACTATAAACATAAAGCCAACCAAAATGATTTCGGGTCATAATATTAACCTATTTGACATTGTGAATATACATGTGGATATGATCAAACACGCTAATGGTAAGAAAATAAATCTAACCTAAAGCAAATTAAAAATTAAAACATGAACCAAGTGGGCCCATTTGGCCAAAGGCCATGTCATAAGGCCTTGGCTAGGCAGGAGGTCCAGGGTTCAAACCCTAACTCCCCCGCCCCTGTGACTTTCTCCTGGTCTGAGAAATCTCCAGTCCCGCAGAGGCGTGCTCATCTCAAAACAGTGAGTAACGAGGAGCCATCAGCTGGCGCGTGAACTGCGAAGAACCGAAGTGCTCATCTCAAAGCAGTGAGTAACGAGGAGCCATCAGCTGGCGCATGAAGTGCGAAGAAGCGAAGTGCTCATCTCAAAGCAGTGAGTAATGAAGAGCCATCAGCTGGCGCATGAAGTGCGAAGAAGCGAAGTGCTCATCTCAAAGCAGTGAGTAATGAGGAGCCATCAGGTGGCGCATGAAGTGCGAAGAAGCGAAGTGCATCAGATGGTGTAAAGTGGGACTTCACCCCACTCAAAGCATCAGTGAAGGACCGAGTAGAGGATCAGTAGATTAGGATAGATTAGGCTAGATTAGGCTAGATTAGGATAGTTTATAGGAGATCCTTATACTTGTACTCAAAAAATAATAATTTCAAACATGGATAACAAACAACAAGCATCAACCGATTCTTTATAAGTGGTTAAAATTTCAGAAAATATGTCTTTACCTAGTATAAGAACCAAAATCAAAAGTCATAACATAAATCTCTTTTTACTGTAATGAAAATTTTAAAGTATTGAATAAAATATTTCTTATGTCAGAAATTAAGCATGCATATTCGGCTTATTGCGCTGACGTTCAAAAATATAATAATTCTAGATATCAAAAGTTATAATATATAATCTGTCAAAATAATTGTTATTTAATATGATTGATGATGAGTTAAATTTAAGATTATAATATAATATTTATTTTAAAATATTAATTCATTTAGTTTAATTCAATTTACCACCAAATCAATATATTTTAAAAGTTTTATTTCATTCTTAAACGATGAATAAAATATTATATCAATTGACTTTGTATCAATTTACGATAAGTGGCGTATCAAATATATTTTTTATAAAAGTTTAGGAAATTAAACAGATAAATATTTATTTGTTTATTTATATATAAAGTTAAGAAAATTGTATATGATATTTATATGGGAATATATATATATATATATATATATATATATTTATTTATTTAAAAAAGTTAAGAAAATTATTAATGATTACTAGCATAATGGCGGTATGTTAGAAAGTTTTTGAATATTTTAAAGTGTACTATTATGTCTAAATTAAAAATTAGAGTTTTTATGACTTTTTCAGATAGATCAAAACTATTCATTTTTCCCAAAAAATATATATAAATTAAATAATCAAAGGTGGTAAATATGACAAGAATTTAATTAAAATCCTAAAGCCTTGTATATGTATTATGTTGAATCAAAATAATTTTGCAACGTAGTCCTGATAACCAATTGTCAAAGATGAAAGAAAATATTTCATAATATTTTTAAAGAAATTAATAGCATTAAAACTAATAAATGATGTAAAACCTTCTCAATTTTGTTATTATATTAATAGAAAGTGAATTTATTTGTCATAAAAATAATAAAATAATGGATATCAAATTTTTTTTGGAAATAATGTAAAACGAAACAGATGCATTGTGACTTAAAAATGAACGATATTAAATGAAATGATAAGTAGGAAAGAATGTGTATGTAAGTATTTTGTCTAAATAAAACAAACATAATAGAATTATAATATATTAAATCAAACAGAATATTTATATACTAATTTTAGTTTATATAGCAAATTAGCAATTAATAATACACCATCATATACTCTCTCATTACGACAAAATATTATAAATTTAAGTTATCTCCTGTGGCTACATTCCATTTATAAAAATAAAATGTTAGGTGTAAAAAAGAAAGTATCAATGATGTAAATATTGCTTGAATAGTGGAAGTTATATCTACCTGATTTTTTTCTCAATGAAGATCAGGGATTTTTTTAAAAAAATGAATTAAATCTTTCCTAACTTTTAAATTTTATAATTTGATACTGAGGATATTTAAGAGAACTTTAACATATGTGAAACTAAAAAATCAATTTATTAAAAGATCATGTTAATGTTTATTGAAAATCGATTACCATATCAAATTATTTTTTCGAATAAAAAACATCTTATTAATATCACCACTAATTTTAAATTACTCTATTCAAAGCAATAATTTTGTTTGTATATCGAAAGAAATACATCAATCATATCCTTTTACACCGCTACCAGGATTTATAGAAATAAAAATACTTGAGTTTAATAAATGTGACCAGTTTATGAAACAATTCTTTATCAACTCTTTAAATATATCTTTGATACAAAGTTTTGGGTGAGACCGTCCTACCATAAAGGTTATGGTAGGACGTACAATTTCTCATATGTATATTAGATTAATTTGTATGTTTGTAACTTTTATTTGTCGTTCTAACTCAATTAATTCATTTACAATATTTGAATAGGTTAAAAAAAATTTAGTAAACGAAAAAAATGCTACAAATATAAACTAATGAAAGAAACACTTGAACAAAATGTATATTCGTATTTACAACATTTGAATGAATTTTCTTTAAATCTGCTTATGAGCAGCTGAGACCAAAAAGAGCAACAGCTATCTCCCTCCCAAAATTATGGAATACTAGAATCCAGAAAAAGGTATATGTATTTATGTGGAAGGTTCTCAACTCTTTGCTGTCTTTTGATAATGTTCTAGTTTACTATGGCTTCAAGATAGTGTCTAAATGCTGTTTTTGCAAAAATTCAGATAGTTTAGACCATATTTTTAATAAGTGCCAGTTTGCTGATTTGATATGGAAAGGGGTAGATAGTTTCATAGGGGTTAGGACCCCTAATTTCACTACTATCTGGGCAAGAATCTGTTATTACCTATCCAGACCAGGAATTTCTGCAATTCAGACCATTCTTATCATAAACATTGCCTTAATCTCCTGTTGGACTTTGTGGAAGGCAAGGAATAATTTTCTTTATGAAAATATTATTCCCAGCCACACTAAAGTCCTACATGATATCAAGTCAATGATTTACGATTCTTTTGCAGCCAAGCCATTTTACATACACAAACCCTGTGATCTGGAACTTGCCTCCAACAGATATTTCCCCCTCATTTTGAGACCTCCACTTCCTCCCATATCCAAAGTACTCTGGTCCAAGCCTGCCTCCCAATTTAAAATGAACACTGATGCTAACAGGAGAGCTCTAGACTCAGTTACAGGGATTGGAATTATCATTAGAAACCCTGAGGGTGAATTTGTTCATGCACAAAGTCTATACACTAAGGCTCAATCTCCCTTGCATGCTGAACTTTTAGCACTTGGTTTTGGTCTGTCCATTTCACTCAATCTAAATTGCACATGTTCATTTGAGACAGACTGTAAAAGGGCAATTGCTATGATTAGAGAGCCAAATTTAGCTCCATGGAAACTCTTCTCTTTGGTTGATGAACTACATGTTGCTTTGAAAGAAAAAATCATCACTCATACATTTAGAGAATGTAACCAGGTTGCTGACTCTTTATCTACTCAGGCTATGCAATCAAAAAATTCATCTGTTTACTATCATTCTCAGGACTTGCCTGAGACTGCAAAGGGCCTTTATATCCTGGATAAATGTGGATTACCAACTCTTAGACTTCATCCACCATGAACAGTTACTACTCTCATATTCTCTCTGTTTCCCTTTTCAGATTCAAGAATGGAGAGGACAACAGAGTTTGCCAGATGCCCACTCAACTGCTCTCCCAGTTTCTGATCATTACAAGCCTGTTACTAACTCATGCTAGTGTTTCCTCATACCTTAGTCTAGTTTCTAACAGATTACTCATGACTACTTAGTATCATTTTAGTGCCGCATTGAGTTTTGCTATGCAATTCTCTAATAGGCTTTAAAATGTGTACTTAAAATCGTCTTTTTGGAATAGAGCTTGTATAGGCTTCTATTATTTTTGAAAATCATTACTATGCTTTTGGAGCTTATGCTCCCACAAACTTTGCCTGTTATTCCTGGCATTGATTGTATGTTCTATCTATTTTATAGGTTTGGGAAGCCGAATAAAATTTCCCCCACTACGGTGGTTTAATCTAAAAAAAAAAAAGAATGAATTTTCTTTTGATAAAAATAATCAAAAGTGTTGTACTAAGAATGTAATAATACAAATACATAAATTTACCCCATAAAAATATGAAATAAAGGACGGTTCTTTCATAAGTTTATGATAGGACCGTCCTACCCAAAACTCTCTATTTTTAAATACGGAATTTATAGACATAAAATTATAGTAATTAGTAAAAATAATAATACTAACAAAAATGTAAATAGTAAGTTCTAATATACTAAAACTGAATTATTGTCTGAAATAATATTTTATACCTAATGATATTTTCAAATATCTAATTGTAGAAAAAGTATATTTAACATATGTCATCATCGAGATTTAAGAAATGGATGTCATAGTAGTTTACTCATTATTTAAGTCTAGATGATAAATGAAAACAGAGTATCCATTGCTCACAGGTGGCAGATGCCAGTGTCTTGTCCATCGAAGCCCTTCCCAGAAAAAGACTGGGATCGAACCTGCCACAATGCACTCGAACATTAATCTCCTCGTTGTACCATTTCCCCCAGGCTCCAAGCAGAAGTTGGAATCGAGGTAAATTCTAGACTCTGGTGTGGTGATGGAGCATTCTGACTGCGAGGAGTCAACGGTTAAGCAAGCTCCTGCAGGGTGGCTCTTGCAATCCTCAGCCAGAAAACCTCCGAGATTGTTTTGAGAATATTTTCGGAATGCTCCCACAATGTTGAACAAGGTCGAACGAGACCTTTAAAAGAGTGAAAACTGAATCAATAAAGATTAAATCCTGTACTGATTCTGCACTTAAATTATCAATAAAGATGTGATAATTATTTTCTGCGCCAGTTCTTTGTTTCCTTTCAGCTGAGTTTCTAAGACACTCAGTTTCTCCATCAACTCTTTCGCTTCAGAATCACTCAGTGCAAATCTCGACAGCTTCTTGCAACAGCTTCTTTCTAAGACCTCAGATGCTCGAGAATGCTGCTCTGTCAACTCAGTGATTGTGTTCATGTGGCATCCTTTTCGGTTGTCGATGACTCCACCTATTCTTCTACGTACTTCGAATGTCAATTCAGTGATTCTACACTGACTCTGGCCTTAAGTTCAGCATTTGTCTCAGCTTACATCTCATTCTCAGAAATGTACTGATTACATTTACTCTCCAACTCAGAAACTCTGAAATCAATCCCAATCACCGATCGGAAGAGCCACTACAGCCATTTAACCCTTCAAGCCCGCCTGTACAATTATACAGATTAAGAACCTATTTTCACACAATGAATCAATCCCAATCACCGTTCGGAGGAGTAGAAATCTGAGGCTGCCTCATTCCCTGATCATCATCATCATATTATAATAATCGTCTCAAATCTGCACTGTTTAGAATTCTCTTACCACGTGACTTAGAACTAAATAATGATCGGTGACAAAAGCATAAGATACTTATTGCCTCTCCAATCATCTGGGTGGGGAACAGCCTCTCTCCAATCAAGATTTATATTCACCATCTCACCCCCATTTATTGCCTTTTCAACCTTTCGGCAAAGCTGTTCTCAATCAAAGCAGACGGTATGGTTATATTCTGAATGTAAGTCGCTGAAGAAACATCCTCTTCGAGTGTAGCCATGGTTATCAGAGCTTCATCAACATTATCTGCAACAAGTACCCCAGAAGCACCAGCCTATATTGCACCAAAACGGGTACCGGTACGTATACGGGTACGGGTACGGGTACGGCAAACGGCAAAATTAAAAAATTGGAGGTACAGGTACGGCAAGGGTACGGCTAAAATATATAAATAATATATATATATATTATAACAATATGTATATTATGAAAATAATAATATGAAATCAATGTATCAAATCAAACCATTTCATAAGTTTCAAGAAACATAAATATAGCAATCCAAACTTTGTTTGTCCAAAAAAAAAAAGAAATCCAAACTCATAATGTTCAAATAAAAGCAAAATAAAATGAACTACTTGGGATTTCATGATATCAATTCATCTTCCAATTCTGGCTCATCAAGTGAGAGATTTGCAAACTCCAGATATCCCACGTTATCAAAAGAATCAAATGCATCTCCTCCAACATCCCACATTTTGGTCTTCTCATCATCATATTGCTGGGAGGTCCTCGATAAAAGACGGAGGTTGTTATGGATGAAAACCAATTCTTCAGCACGAGTGGGATTCAACTTGTTCCTCTTGAGTGAGTGAATGAAACTGTATGTGCTCCAATTTCGTTCACAACATGAAGAGGATGAAGGTTGACCAAGTAATTTAAAAGCCAATGATTGAAGCAAGGGAGTTTGTGCACCAAAACTAGTCCACCATTTCCTGGGTTCAAGAGAGTACCTCTTTGCAATCGAAGTTATATCCTCATAAGGACCTTGGAGGAGTGAGAATTCAGCAAATTCATCAATAACTTGATCAAAGTCCTCGTTACTTGAAAACAACCTACGAAAGGCCCTATTCCTCTCCCGAGATACTTCACCATCCTTGTGAGGGGCAAGCCTACTAGAATCCTCAAGAAGCCATTCTTGACTATAAAACCTTCACAAAAATAGTTTCAAAACAAATCACATATAAGAGGATGAAATAAAAATAAATTAATTGAAAGACAGTATCGTACATATTACATACCTTGGGTTCAATGAGTGTGCAACACAATGCAAAGGAGTGTAGCTCTTAGTCCAACGAGCAATAAGGATATCATGAACAACATTATGAAAGGAACTAAATTGAGACAATGATTTTTTCTCTTTCTTGTAAATTTCCAACTTCACCTTTTCAATCATTGAGTCCCACATCTCGTAAACCAAGTGAAGACATGGTTTATCAGTATCACAAAACCTAGTCATGTCGTAGATTGGTCTTGTGAAATCAATGATATAGTCCACATTATCCCACCAAGCATCACTCACAAGTTTCACCTTCACAAATTCTGCCTTTACCACATCATCCTCTCTATATGAACTCCATTCATCACTCATGACCATTAATTCAAGACCCCGCCTAATCAGTTTAAACCTCTTAAACACAACGACAATAGATGCAAATCGAGTTTCAGCAACCGAGAGCAACTTAAGAGAACAAAACCTGTTAAACATGGCGACCCTCATGTTGTGATTCACAATGAAGTTCTTAATCTGCACGGCATCTCCATAAACTTCACTAATCCACTTGCACAATTCATATGTTAACTCATTGGTAACCGTTTCCTTAGGAGTACAAATATTCTTCAAAGCAAGATTAAGAGTGTGGACAACACATGGGGTCCAAAAGATATGAGGATACAAACTCTCAATAAGCTCACCAGCCGCTTTACAATTAGCGGCATTATCTGTAATCACCTGCACCACATTCTCATGACCCACCTCAGCAATCACTTCTTTCATCAAATCTGCAATGAAGAATTTGTCTTTATGCTCACCAAAGCAATTAGCAGCTTTGAGGAACATAGGACCTTTGCCACTTGTAGCCATAAAATTAATCAGCGGCTTCCTTCCAGGATCGCTCCAGCCATCACTACAAATTGACACCCCTTTATCCCTCCAAGTTCCTTTCAGTGGTTCCAGCAGTCTGTTAACATGAGCTTTCTCTTGTTGAAGCAACGAAGTCCGCAACTTGTTATAACCAGGAGGAATATATCCAGGTATGTTATGTGTAGAAGAAAAAACATATGATCTCACATAATCTGGATTTCTTGCAAAGTTAAATGACAAACCGCCTGTATAAAACATCCTTGCAATCATTTGATCCAACTGAACTCGGGCAGACATATCCAGTGCTCTGACAATTGGATTCTCTGTTCTTTTTCTCTTAGAAGAAAAATGATCATCATCTTCCACTTCAGGCACAGAAGAAGCATCTGCTGGCAATGGAACAGGTTTGGGTGGTGCATTTTTCTCTTCAAACTTCTTGTCCTCCTCCAAAAACTTTTGCGCCTGCGAAGAACTCACTTTCGGACAAGGTCGGATACCCTGTCCTTTCTTGTGACACAAATGTGCCTTCACCCTAGAGTAAGTGCCTGATCTTTCCACAGAACAAAAGTTACAAGAAAATTTCCAAGTTCCTCCTTTTCCCTTTTGGATCTTGGTCATATATGCCCACAAAGGACCGGCATCATTATCAATATCTTCTGTCACTGGAGGTGGATTGGAGCCGCTTGCACCCCCACTTTGTGATTCCATGATCTATATGGACACAATTTAAAAAAATTTAATCAAATGATTGATGACCCCTAAGACCTACGTATAAACAATTTAAATGCCTTCAGATATAATCAATATTCAATACAAACATCGAAATATACAATATATCATAATATCAATACAAGATTTCACTTTTCATATAAATATAAACTAATCATGAATTATCTATGTATATCACAATATCACATGAATTCAAAAACACAATTATCAACCATGAACACATAAATCATTAATCATACGTGACACGAATTCTACATATTGTTTGCTTTGCGTTCAGAAAGATCAAATACTGTAAATTAAAAAAAAGCACAACATAATCGAAAAAGATATAATCTGATTACTTACTAGTTACGGCGGTGAATCGGTAGAAAACAAGAAAACAAGAAAACTGCAGTTCGGCCAAGAATACGCACAAGAATTGTGCGTGCAAGGTTTCTGTAAATTTGGTATTGGAGTAAGTAGGCCAGGCCTGTAGGTCATATATATATATATATATATATATATATAAATTAATTAACAAATTAAAAGAAAGGAAAAGTAAATATCTTCAATCTCTTCACCTTCCCAAATCATAACTGCGGGATAATTACCCATGAAAACGGGACTCTTCCCCCCTCTCCCGTACCAGGTACGTACCGGATGTTGGTCAACTCTTGATCGGGGACGGTCAGTCGTACCCATCAGTTTGGGGACGCCAGGGAGACGTCTCCGACGCGTACCCGTGGGCGTCCCCGTCTCCGAGACGGTTCCGGGACGGGTACTCGGCCTACCCGCCGTACCCGTGCAACATAGGCACCAGCATTCTGCGCATTGCAAACCTTCTGAGTGAAATAACACAAGTTTAAAACTGAATTTCAAATTCATAAAACTTAAATTCGGAATTCCAACCACAATCTTAAATTTAAACAACAAACCTCGGGTTCAATGATCTTGATACCTCAAAGACAAATTCTTACCTTCAAACCAACCAAATTTTCCCGTAGTACTCAGAAGGCGGTATAGGTTTTTGGTTGGATGTCAGAGTTCTAGGGTTTATATAACACTAAAAAAAAGTCTATGGTTTATATAAATCAAAAACATATTCGGACAGTTAATTATAATATAATAATACCATAATCATATTATATTGTAATCCATACCAAACACATTTACAGTATTAATTAAAGAAATCAAAAAGGAACATACGAATAAGGTAGCAAATTTAAAAAAATAAAAAAAGAATATATAAAAGATGTAGCCGCCGGAATATGGTGATCTTGTGATGGTTATCCGTTGGTTTTAATCAAAACTACGTAGTTTAATTTTTTTTTTATTAATTTATATTTACCGGAGCAATAATTCTTCTACTTCCCTTTATTAGGATAAATAGAAATTGAGAGGCCATAATTAACGAAGATATATCAAAATTGAGTGAAATTGAATGGACTAAAATTACAAAATGAATTAAATCAATTGAAAAGCAGAGAAAATCACAAAAAAAAATTCACTCCATTCCCAATCAAAATGACATATAATGACGAATGAAATTAAAGTATGGACTTTGGCCATTTCTGTAGTCTCGGATTTATAAAAACTCTTGGAGTCGGGTTAATTATCTGATTTTCACTATTAGCAGATGTTGGAACTACATACAGAAAATTAATTGTAAGATAAAACAAAATTAATTATCATGCACAATAAATCCAAAAATCAAATAATCAGATATATTCACAGATGGAGTCGTGGCAGATCACTGCCCTGGAAACGAAATTGGCCCGGTAAAGCCTTCGTCCCCCAGGGTAAAACCATCAAGGTACTCGCCTACTAAACAGTAGCAGTACCTCGTACTCGCACTTTGCCCAATGGCTATCTATCACATAATCACAGAAAAAAGGCTTGAAACAAAGTCGGACCTTTTAGACTGAGGAGGGAGAGAGGTTGAGACTTCAGGACTTGTCAACTGAAGAATGGGATGAATAATTCTGAACCTAGAGGGTTCTATTTATAGGCACTAGACACCCTATCAGAATCAGAAAGTGATAAGTCTGATGATTATGAAATAATTATCTTCCATAATTAATTTATAATCACCGGTAAGTAAATATGTTGAGATCACAATCTCCCATAATTTTACTATTACTGGTAAGTAAATATGTTGGAATGTTCTTAGATAATCAGAAAATATTCGAATTGATCTTCTATTATCTGAACAAACTCGAATTTATCTCAACAACTTGTATTTATCAGCTGAAAATTCGAATTTAATATTAGGCCCAACTATGGAAAATAATTGAATTCATATTCTGAAAATTAGGCCCAAGTTTGGCCCAATTCGTCAAATATTTCCAGTCCAAGAGATCAACTTTGAGCATCGATATCTCATTCACCGTTGATCCGATTTGAGTGTTTAAATAGTCGATTTTGTAGTACTCACAGAGGAGAATCCAAAACCACCAAGAACAGAATCTAAATCACATTGGAAGCCACTCAAAATTGAGGCCTAAAAGTCGAGTAAAACCCAACTCAAAAAACCAATTTTCCAACAATCCCCCACATGAATCAGATATTGATGCGGGCATCAGACAATCACGACAGACACGGAGTATGACTATGTGATAGATACGTTATTGACGACATAGATGCTGCATAGGATAAGTAGGTGTTACCCTTTGAACTTTCCCTTGAGAGAGTACACTTAGCCCACTGGTAGGAAGTAGAACGCGATGTCTTTGAACTTCCCCAACCATTTTGTGTGAACGACAATGCACTTCCCACATCCATCTGTCCTAGCCTCAACGCTTTCCTCGGTTGTGTTCGTTAATAAGGCCATGAACACCGCCCTGGTTCTGTAAGTGTTTTATGAAATAGCGTCCCAACTATTCCCTTTTGAAGCGGCCACACTTCTCGCTTACATAGGTGATTCTCTACTAAGGAACGAATCCTTAAACCTTGAATTCTGAAAGTAGACCAAAGATCTGGAATTATCAATCTCCGAATCGAAATTCAGGAAATTCGACCATAAATTTGGGATTATCGACTAACAGAATTACTTGTGAATCATTAAAAGCACACAAAGGCTTATCCTCACAAACCATTAAACGCAATTAATGCTTAACAATAAAAGCGTTTAATCTTTCACTGTTTCTCATCAGGAATAGGATAGGAGGTATAAAACCCCCACAGTGAACGTCGATGGGTCTTTGCAGTTTAGTTGTCCCTTTGAACCTAGACCATGGGATCTCCAATCGCATAGGTTGGGTGTCCACATACGTAACCACATCATTTAATGGACTTTAGTCCCATTCCTCTTGATGATGTTTCAACTACCTCTCGATTCAACCCTTTCGTTAAGGGATCAGCTATGTTGTCCCTTGACCGAACATAGTCTATCGTGATCACTCCAGTTGAGAGTAGTTGTCTAATAGAACTGTGTCTACGTCTGATATGACGAGACTTTTTCTTATTATATATCGCGGATTGAGCTATATCTATAGCAGATGTGCTATCACAGTGGATACTAAACGCAGATATGGGTCTCGGCCATCTCGGGATATCCTCAACAAACTGACGAAGCCATTCTGCCTCTTCACCAGCCTTATCTAAGGCAACAAACTCCGATTCCATAGTGGATCGAGTTATAACAGTTTGTTTTGTAGATTTCCAAGAAATTGCTCCACCACCTAGTAGAAATACATAACCACTAGTGGATTTCAAATCCTTGATATCATGTATCCAGTTGGCATCAGTATATCCCTCAAGTACTGATGGATAACTCGTGTACTGTATACCGTAGTTACGAGTAAAATGAAGGTATCTCAACAACCTCGTTATAGCCTTCCAGTGAGTCTCACTTGGATTACTCATATATCTACTCAATCTGCTGACAGCATAAGCAATGTCTGGTCTGGTACAATTCATTAAGTACATCAGACTTCCCATGACTCTCGAATACCCCAACTGGTTAACAGCGTCAGATTTATTCTTGAATAGATGCATATTAGGATCTATTGGAGTAGGCGACGTTTGAGAGTTATCTTTGTTGAATTTATCCAAGATTTTATCAACATAATGAGATTGGGTCAAGGTAATACCTTCAGAACTACGAATGATCTTGATCCCTAGGATCACATCCGCCAATCCCATATCTTTCATGTCAAATCGAGAATTCAACATTGCTTTGGTAGATTTGATCATTACATCATTACTACCCACAATGAGCAAGTCATCTACATACAGACAAAGAATCACATATCCTTTGTCAGTGTCTTTCACGTAGACGCACTAATCGCACTCATTGATTCTAAAACCATTGGCTAAAACAACACTATCAAATTTCTCATGTCATTGCTTTGGTGCTTGTTTTAAGCCATATAATGATTTTACCAATTTGCAGACTTTCCCTTTTTTGGCCAGGAGCACTGAAACCCTCAGGTTGCTCCATGTAGATTTCTTCTTCTAAATCTCCATTCAAAAAGGTAGTCTTTACATCCATTTGATGAATCTCAAGCTTTCGCAATGCAGCGATCGCTAGTATCATCCTGATGGAACATATTCTCGTAACAGGAGAATAGGTATCAAAATAGTCTAGACCTTTCTTTTGTCTATAGCCCTTAATGACAAGTCTCGCTTTATACTTGTCAATGGTTTCATCAGTCTTTATCTTCCTTTTGAAGACCCACTTGTAGCCTAGAGGTTTACAACCTGGAGGTAAATCCACTAGCTCCCAAGTATGATTATGTAGAATAGAATCGATTTCACTCTTAATCGCTTCTTTCCACATTGTTCCCTCAGGCGAGCTCACAGCCTCTTTATAGCTTTGAGGTTCAGACTCAAGCATGTATGTTATGTAATCAGGATCATAAGACTTATCGGTCCTAACTCTTTTGCTTCGCCTGAGTTCATCCACATGTTCCTCTTGACCCTCAAGATCTTCAAGAATCTCCACACCATCATCTACAGACTCGCGAGTCCGTTTTGACGAATCCACCCTACCCTTCGCGAGGAACACATCTTCAAAGAAAGAAGCATTTCTTGATTCCATGATTGTGTTCTTATGAATCTCTGGATGATAAGACTTATGTACTAAGAAGCGATAAGCATTGCTCTCATGTGCATATCCAATAAAGATACAGTCAACCGTTTTAGGTCCGATCTTTAACTTCTTAGGAGGTGGTATCATAACCTTTGCAAGGCACCCCCACATTCTTAAGTATTTGAAAGATGGTTTCACACCTTTCCATACCTCTTGTGGAGTCTTGCTTTCATCTTTTCGTGGGATCTTATTTAAAAGATAATTGGATGTCAAAATAGCCTCCCCCCACATGTTCTGTGGTAACCCTGAACTTATGAGCATCGCATTCATCATCTCCTTAAGAGTGTGATTCTTCCGTTCAGCTACACCATTTGATTGTGGTGAATAAGGAGCAATGATTTCGTGAATAATGCCCTTTTCAGCACAATATTGCCCAAATGGTTCAACATATTCACCTCCACGGTCACTTCTAATCACCTTGATCTTTTTATCAAGTTGATTTTCAACCTCAGTTTTGTAGAGAATGAATTTCTCCAACGCCTCATCTTTGCTTTTCAGCAAATACACATAACAATATTTCGTACTATCATCCACGAAGATGATGAAATACTTGTTATTTCCTCTAGTTTGAACAAACTTGAGATCACAAATGTCGCTATGAACAAGTTCCAGCGGTTTAGTATTTCTCTTAACTTGTTTGAACGAAGTTCTAGTCATTTTCGCCTCAACACAAGTTTCACATTTGTGACTTTGATCGATTTTTAAATATGGAATGTTTTTCATGTTCATCAATCATCAGATTGAGTCATAATTCACGTGTCCTAATCTGCCATGCCATAAATTGGAAGATTCAATCAAGTAAGCAGAAGAAGAAGCTTTCATTTCATTATTGTTGGAAGGTACAACCATAGTGTTCAATTTGAACATGCCGTCAAGCACATAGCCACGGCCAATGAACACATTATTCTTAGATAAGACCACTTTACCAGACTCAATCACTTGTTTAAAGCCATGTTTATCTAACAGAGAACCGGACACAAGGTTCTTGCGAATGTCAGGCACATACAGGACATTCTTCGAGGTAAGCTCCTTCTCGGACGTCATCTTCAGCACCACAGTGCCACGTCCCTTAACCACAGAGGTTGCTGAGTTGCCCATGTAAACTGGCTCGCCGTTTTCCACGGCTTGGAAGCTTGAAAAGCCCCCCCCCCCCCCCTGACACAGGTGAAATGCTTTGTGGCCCCTGTGTCAATCCACCACTCCTTGGGGTTGGAGTCCGCCAAATTCATTTTGCTGATCACAGCGCACAGGTCCATGTAGTCCAAATCTGGGCGGGATTTACGACCACATTTTCCTGGTTCTTCTTTGGCTTCTTGCAGTCCGTTGACTTGTGTCCAACGGTGCCGCACTTATAGCATTTCTCGGTAAATTTCGTCTTCTTCAAGATTCCACCTCTTGCTATCAGTTTTTCGCCTTTCTTGGCGTTGTGAGACTTGTCTGACTTGAAGCCGCTACAAGCTTCAACAACATTCGTCTTCGCCGCAAGCATGGTAGTCTTGATTAAGCCCTTCTCTTCTTTATGAAGACGTAGCTATCAAGACCCTGAGTGCTCAGCATGAAGAACATCTTCAGCCGCCACAGTTTTGAAGTTCATTCTATTCTTGAACTTCTCGGATCGTTCAATATGGTTAAATGGCACCAGCAGTAGCCCATTACCATCACATCCAGCAACAAAATTGTTGTTCGTGGACATAGTTCTCGTTGTAAAAAACAACATAGCGAATCATTATTGTTCGCAGACATGGTTCCGTTGTACGAAACAACAAACCAAATCAGTTTTGGTGGTTATACGTGTGTTGGAAAAATCCGTACAAATATAAAAATATTGACGGAGATTTCACACGAAACAAGCATATAACAATCACGCACGTTACATGAAAATAATGAACATACATGTATCAATAATCAAAAAATCATGCATATTATAGATACAGAAGTTCGGAAAAAATAATCATGCATATTAGCATACATCACACATATTAGTATATATCACATCTTTCATGCCAGACTAATAATATGCGTGCATGTATAAAGAAACTTGTAAACCATTAATATACATGTAAACAAGAGACTTGCAACAATTAATATACATTATACATGCATTAAAACAATTAATACACGTGCATGTTAATTGACAATTAAAAAAATATTCATGTTAATCATGTAGCTTGATTTCGAAAACATCAAGCACATATATTTACAAAAAACTCGTACAGTATAAACATATATTAATTAACATGACCGTATATATAATTTAATTGATTTTTGGAAATTCTCAATCCATAATATAGTTCAAAAAAATTCGTTTCCAGACTGTCGGAACTACATACAGAAAATTAATTGTAAGATAATACAAAATTAATTATCATGCACAATAAATCCAAAAATCAAATAATCAGATATATACACAGATGGAGTCGTGACAGGTCACTGCCCTAGAAACGAAATTGGCCGGTAAAGCCTTCGTCCCCCAGGGTATAACCATTAAGGTACTCGCCTACTAAACAGTAGCAGTACCTCGTACTCGCACTTTGCCAAATGGCTATCTATCACATAATCACAGAAAAAAGGCTTGAAACAAAGTCGGACCTTTTAAACTGAGGAGGGAGGGAGGGAGGGAGGGAGAGAGAGAGAGAGAGAGAGAGAGAGAGAGAGAGAGAGAGAGAGAGAGGTTGAGACTTCAGGACTTGTCAACTGAAGAATGAGATGAATAATTCTGAACCTAGAGGGTTCTATTTATAGGCACTAAACACCATATCAGAATCAGAAAGTGATAAGTCTGATGATTATGAAATAATTTTCTTCCATAATTAATTTACTATCACCGGTAAGTAAATATGTTGAGATCACAATCTCCCATAATTTTACTATTACTGGTAAGTAAATATGTTGGAATGTTCTTAGATAATCAGAAAATATTCGAATTGATCTTCTATTATCTGAACAAACTCGAATTTATCTCAACAGCTTGTATTTATCAGCTGAAAATTTGAATATAATATTAGGCCCAACTATGGAAAATAATTGAATTCATATATCATGATTGGGCCTAGAATGGAGGGGCAAATTAGTACTTTACTTTCCTAGCTAGTTGCACAGACTAAAACAGTGACTCAGTTAGTCTGTTAGCTAAGTAGTTAGTTGGTTAGTTAGCTGAGCAGTTGGTTAGTGGAGAGTGGGTAGAAATAGCAAGTTGCAGGGTGGAGAGATTGATCAGATTAGCTGTGATCTTGATCAATTCATGTTCTCTCTCATCTCTTCTGTAAACTCTCTCATCTCATGAAGGGTATTATCCTCTTTTCTTTTTGATAATTCAGTACAAATTACTGTTTTAGATCTTGTACAATTTGTGTTTGTGACAGTTGGTATCAGAGTTTCGCTCCTCCGACCATGGCGAGGCGAACAGTGGATTCATTGGCTAATCAGTTAGAGCTGGCGGAGATCCGAATGGGAGATCTGCGGATTGCTACGGATCAGACTGCAATGAAGGTAACAGAATTGGCAGCAGAGCTTGGGAATTTGAATACTGGATTCACTAGTCGATTGGAAACAATGTCCGATCAGATTGATTGCCGGATGCGCGAGAATGCACAGGAATTGGAGAAACAGTTGGATGAATGGAAGAAGAGCAGCTCACAGGACCTTGATAAACGGTTTGACAGCATTATGTTGTTTCTGAATGCAAAATTAGGAGCTCAATCTTTGAATCATCCAGAAAGTTCCTTGTCTTCTCCCTTACCAGCTGAAACTGCTCAGAAAGACAAGGTAAATGCACAACCTCCTCTTTTGAGTACACCTCCAGTGATGAATGATATCAGGCCTGTTCAGAGAGAAAATTCCTCAGTTGTATTGAATCCTAGGGTTATGTTGACTGAAATTCCTATCTCTAATGCTATAATTGTGGGTAATATGCATCATTGGAGTAATTTGAATGTAAATGGAGAAATGTTGCATGCAAACTGGAAGGGACTGGTTGATAGAAATGCTAGTAAATTGGAATTGCCTAAATTCTATGGAAATAAACCTGAAGAATGGCTCAGAAAATGTGACAAATACTTTGAATTTAATGGAATTGGAAGTGAACAAAGGATGAGTATAATTGAAATTTATCTGGAAGGAAAGGCTGAAATTTGGTACAATAACAAGAAGAATTTGAAGCTGTCTTGGAGTGAATTTTGTGCTGCTTTGATTAGGAGGTTTTCTTGTATGAAAGATAGAGATGTGGTGGAGGAATTTAGCAAAATAGTACATAAAGGTGCTGTGATGGAATATGTAGAAGCTTTTGAAGAACTGAGAGCATTAGTGGAAGGATTAGATTCCAGATTGTCTGAAAACTATCTAATGTCAGTTATTCTGAGTGGATTAAAAGAGGAAGTAAGGGCAGGAGTTAGAAGGTTGAGGCCTAAGTGTTTGGAAGATGTTATTGAGTTGGCTAAAATGGAGGAAAAATACTTAGATGTGTTGCAAAAGAGATGGAAACCTACTACAAGCTCTAGTCAAAATTTCAATAAGTTGGGAGGTGATAGGAGTAGCTGGAGACCACAAGCTAATGTGGAGAGAGTTAAAAAACCATCTTATATTGTGCCAGAAGGATATAAGAAACTTTCACCTCAAGAATTGCAACATAGAAGGAACAATGGTCTGTGTTTTAAGTGTGGAGAGAAGTATGGAGTAGGTCATAATTGCAAATATCAGCAGGTGCATCTGATAACTGAATGTGTTACTGAAGAAGAAGAAGAAGAAGTGTGGGTAATGGAGAAGGAAGGTGAAAATTTTAAACAGTTGGAGGATGAAGAATGTGATGAGCTGGTGTCTAGAGCATTGAGCAGTGAGGACAATGAAGATCTTATTTCTTTGTTGGGAACTATAAAAGGTTATAAGGTGCAATTCTTGCTTGACACAGGAAGTTCTGGAAGTTTCATCAGTCCAAGATTGGTTAAACAATTAAATCTTAAAGTAGTGGCTACCAAGAAGTTCACTGTTTCTGTAGCCAATGGACAGACAGCTGGAGGTAATACTTTTAGTCCCAGTGTTGAGTGGAGTGTGCAGAATTCCAAATTTGATTTTGATCTAAGGATTATGGAAATGGGAGAAGTTGATATAATTATGGGAGTTGATTGGATGAAATGGTTTAGTCCTATAGCTTTTGACTATAATATACAAGATGTGTGGTTACATTTTGGAAGCAAATTCTGGCATTTCAAGGGTAACTTTGAAGAAGCTAATTTTTCCAGAATGAAGGGGCCTGAGGCTAAGGAATTGTTTTTATATAGGAAAAGAAAAGCACAAGAAATGGAAGGTTTGAAGTTACATTACAATAACAGTGTTCCTCAGAAGTTGAAGCACACAGAAGGGCAATATGAATTTGTTACTGGGAAGAGCTGTCATGTGATGACTTTGCAGGAGAAAGAAATGGATTCAGAAAAGATGGTGATGCAGAAGGAGATAAACAGCAAAGGAAAATTACCAACCATCATTCAACAGGTTCTCTCTAAATTTTCTGATGTGTTTACAACACCTACTTCTCTGCCACCTCATAGAAATGTTGATCATCAAATAAATTTGAAACCATGCTCAAAATCAAGCCATATAGATATGCACATGCTCAAAAGGATGAAATTGAACACCGAGTAGAAGATTTGCTCCAGCAGAAGACCATAAGATCAAGTACAAGTCCATTTTCTTCACCAGTATTGTTGGTAAAGAAGAAAGATGGAAGTTGGAGACTTTGTATAGATTACGGAAACTTGAATAAGCAAACTGTAAAGGATACTTTTCCAATACCAGTTATAGATGAACTTTTGGATGAATTGTTTGGAGCTGTGTACTTTTCTAAATTGGATTTGAGAGCTGGCTATCATCAAATTAGAGTAAAAGACAGTGATATCCATAAAACTGCCTTTCAAACACACAGTGGCCATTATGAGTTTTTGGTCATGCCTTTTGGGCTAACTAATGCCCCAGCCACATTTCAGAGTTTGATGAACCAAATATTTCAGAAATTGTTAAGGAAATGTGTTCTAGTATTTTTTGATGATATTTTGATTTACAGTAAGACTTTGTCTGATCATGCTTCACATCTGACAGAAGTTTTGACACTGATGAGAAAAAATCAACTTTTTGCTAAGGAATTTAAGTGTACCTTTGCACAACAGAAGGTGGAGCATCTAGGTCATGTGATTTCATGGAATGGAGTGGAAATGGATGGATCTAAAGTTGACTGTATTGTTAAATGGCCAGTTCCTAAAACAGTAAAAGAGCTTAGGGGGTTTCTTGGTTTAGCTGGGTATTATAGAAGATTTATACAAGATTTTGGTTCCATTTGTAGGCCATTGCATGACCAATTAAAGAAGGAAGGGTTTCATTGGGGTGAGCAGGCAGACAAGGCATTTCAGAAATTAAAATTGGCTATGACAACAGCTCCTGTTCTGAAAATGCCAGAGTTTGATAAAGTGTTTATCATAGAGACTGATGCTTGTGATGTGGGAATGGGAGCAGTACTAATGCAAGACAAGAAGCCTATTGCTTATTTAAGCAAGTCATTTTGTGAAAAAAAACAAAGGTTTATCTACTTATGAAAAGGAGTTGTTGGCATTAGTTATGGCTGTTAACAAATGGAAACATTATTTGATGGGAAGTCATTTCATCATCAAAACTGAT
Source organism: Sherardia arvensis (assembly GCA_948330725.1). NCBI lineage: Eukaryota > Viridiplantae > Streptophyta > Magnoliopsida > Gentianales > Rubiaceae > Sherardia > Sherardia arvensis. Next base: position 31,579,560 of record OX415240.1, read on the forward strand.
CATCAATCTCTCAAATATTTGATTGAGCAGAAATTGACTAATGCATTACAACACAAGTGGATTACTAAATTACTGGGGTTGAGTTTTGAAATACAATATAAAAAAGGAGTTGAGAATAAAGCTACAGATGCCTTGTCATGAAGACCTTTGGAAGAATCAAAAGTGAGCACAGAACAGCAATTAGCTAAAAGCTCTAGAGTTCAGAAGTTGGTGGAAATAAGGGAATCTGATTCTGTGTTAGATGAAAATGATGAGAAGAAACCAATTGACACAGTGATTTGGGACCAAGAAAGTGAGGGCTCAGAAGCAAACATTGGAGATTGGCAAAGAATAGCTGGTTTTATAACTTCAGGACCACTATCTGTTCAAGGGGACCACATATTGGATCAGAATGATGTTAACACAAAATTAGCTTGTTCTAAAGTAAGCACTACTACATCATTGGTTCCAGATTGGATGCAACAGATAGAGAGCAGTTATGAGAATGATAAAAAGGCTCATGAAATTTTGGCAGCAGTTGCTTTGACTCCTACACAAGTGCCTCAGTATACCATTGTGAGTGGAGTAATCAGACAACAAGGAAAGATTTATATTGGTGAGGCAAATAATGTAGGGCAGTTGATAATGGAAGCTCTCCACTCTTCTCCTTTGGGAGGACATTCAGGCCAGCAAGCTACTCTTAAAAGGGTACAAGTTACTTTTGTCTGGCCTAGTATCAGACAAGATATTAATGAGTTTGTTAGAAGTTGTGGAGTTTGCTAGAAAACAAAAACTGAACATTGTCATGCTCCTGGACTTCTTCAGCCTTTGCCTATTCCCAGTATTCCATGGACTCATATTTCCATGGATTTTATTGAGAAATTACCAAACTCCAATGGATGGGATACTATATTAGTTGTGGTGGACAGGCTCACCAAGTATATCCATTTTATGGCTTTAAAACATCCCTTTTCAGCCAGTCAAGTAGTTGATACTTACTTCAGAGATGTTTGCAAATTGCATGGATTTCCTGAGTGCATTGTGAGTGATAGGGATAAGGTGTTTACTAGCCATTTTTGGAGGGAATTATTACAAAAATTGGGAGTTAAATTGCATTACAGCACTGCTTATCATCCTCAGACTGATGGCCAGACTGAAAGAGTGAATCAGGTATTAGGGAATTTCTTGAGGAGTTTTTGCTGTGACAAGCCTGGAACTTGGAGTGAATGGTTAAGTCTTGCTGAATGGTGGTACAACACTTCTTTTCACACCAGTTTACAAATGAAACCATATGAGGCTTTGTATGGTATTACACCATTGTCTTTGCTATTAGGTGATTTGAGTGACACTGTTGTCCCTGCTGCTCAGAATTGGTTGCAACAAAGAGAGGAGGTGAGGAAGCTTATACAGACACATTTGACACAAGCACAGACAAGGATGAAGTACTTTGCTGATTTGAAAAGGACTGACAGAATTCTGCAAGTGGGAGATTGGGCATATCTCAGAGTTCAGAAGTATAGACAGTTGTCCTTGCAAGCCAATAATTCCAGACTTTCTGCTAGGTATTATGGCCCTTATCTTGTATTGGAAAGAATAGGGGAGGTGACTTATAAGTTGCAGTTAACTACCACTAGCAGAATTCACCCAGTTTTTCATATATCTTTACTGAAGAAGCATATAGGAGTTGCACCGGTTCAAGTAACTGAAATACCTTCTGAACTCATACTTGAGATTCCTTATTTAGTGCCTACAAGAGTGCTAGATAGGAGGCTGGTGACAATAGATGAAGATAACAAGACACGGTGGTTGATTGAGTGGCAAGGGTTGGCAATTGAAGATGCTTCTTGGGAGTTAGCTGACTTCATCACTACACAATTTCCTTCATTTCAAGCTTGAGGACAAGCTGTGTTTAAGGAGTGAGGATTGTTATGATTGGGCCTAGAATGGAGAGGCAAATTAGTACTTTACTTTCCTACCTAGTTGCACAGACTAAAACTGTGACTCAGTTAGTCTGTTAGCTAAGTAGTTAGTTGGTTAGTTAGCTGAGCAGTTGGTTAGTGGAGAGTGGGTAGAAATAACAAGTTGCAGGGTGGAGAGATTGATCAGATTAGCTGTGATCTTGATCAATACATGTTCTCTCTCATCTCTTCTGTAAATTCTCTCATCTCATGAAGGGGATTATCCTCTTTTCTTTTTGATAATTCAGTACAAATTACTGTTTTAGATCTCCTACAATTTGTGTTTGTGACATCATATTCTGAAAATTAGGCCCATGTTTGGCCCAATTCGTCAAATATTTCCAGTCCAAGGGATCAGCTTTGAGCATTGATATCTCATTCACTGTTGATCCGGTTTGAGTGTTTAAATAGTCGATTTTGTAGTACTCACAGATTTGAATCCAAAACCACCAAGAACAGAATCCAAATCACATTGGAAGCCACTCAAAATCGAGGCCCAAAAGTCGAGTAAAACCCAACTCAAAAAACCAATTTTCCAACAGCAGGCTAGGTTATATTTCGCTCAGTTTACTTTCTCATATATATGCAAGCGAATTCGTGTAAGTCAGTAATCTTTCTGCATCTCAACTCTCAACTCGTGTGTTTAGATTGCTTAATTCTTGTGGCTGCCAAGTCTGATGATCTTCTTGGACTTGGATTTCAAGAGAGATTTCTAAAATGTAGCTTCTGCGAGCTCTTATTAAACACGTTTTTTTTTTTTGCAGAGTTCAAAGTTGCAGCGGTACCCAGGATACAAAGCATCTGAACTGAACTGAAGGAATGTATCATTTTCCCTCACAGTATAGTACTGAATGCAAAAGGTGATAAAGCTGTGCAGGCAGTGAGAGATGGTACCGTAAATTTGCTGCATTTCAACATCAAATACTGTCACGAATCCTTTAACTGGTTTCTTGGTATTGATTGCTAAAATTGTCTGTATCTGACCTGGATAACTTTCCCAAACAGTACAAATGCGTTGCAGCACTATGTCCCCGGGTAGGGATTCCAGGCAATTACTTTGAGGTGGTGAGTGAATAAGCAGCATCTCCAAGAACTTTGATTGGTTCCTGGATTTGGGTGGATTTGATGCTTGCTTGATATGCAACTCCGGAAGGAAGAGTTGTGCAAAATGCAAGGAACAATGTTCAAGGATGCCGAACAACTCGTATAAATATAAGTATCATCAAAGACAACAGTGGCGTAGCTAGAATTTCACGGTTGGGGTGGCAATTTATGTTAAAAAAAAAATTCCATACTTACAATAATTAAAAAAAATTGCATACTAACCATAATTCTTGTAAAAAACAAGATATAACAGGGAAGGGTTGGAGAATTTGTGTTTTATATTTGAGATTTTTGTAATTTATAAGATTTGGAATTAATGAAAATTATTAAAAATTTTATGAACACTATAATAATTTCCAAGAAGTAATGAGACAATATTTATAATTTTTAAAATTTAACCATATAAGCTGGAAAAAAAATTCAGGGTGACAGTTGCCACCCTTTACACTTATGTTGGCTCCGCCCCTGATCAAAGGTTACTCGCTATCTAAAGATTATGAATATTGTTGAATCTCAACAGTGGGAGATAATCAACTCCAAAGGAGTGAATTTGCAGAAAAAGAATGAAGGGGAAAAATGAAATTATTATTCTGTAAACAAGAATTACATGGAGGAAGGTGCTTCATAGAAGTAGCACGGCTCCAACTGATCTGCAACAGAAAAGATTCCATCACAGGTTTAGAACTGATCTTAGCGAACTATCTAGGTAACTTACTAATAGTAAAGCAGTTAATGAAGGTAAAAGTCAAAGTCAGTTTGACAAGTCAAAATTTAATGTAACTAACTAGTTTGACTGATCTATGCTAGCTAAAATACTAAGCTCAGATGAACTGATCACTGTCCAAAACTATAACTAACTGATCACAGTTACAACTAATTTCGACACTCCCCCTTCAGAAATGGAATTGGCAGAGAGGACAATTCCAGCTTGCTGATAAAATGAGTAAAACTGGGAGCAGCTAAAACTTTGGTGAAAACATCTGCAATTTGTAGCTGAGTAGGCAAACATTGAGGATCCAAGAAACCAGAAAGAAACTGATTTCTTACTACATGGAAGTCAACCTCTATATATTTTGTCCTCTGATGGAAGACAGAGTTAGAGGTAATATGTAGTGCTGCTTTATTTTCACAAAATAAAGGATTTGACCAGCAAAATTCTCATATCAGAAATAAAGTAGGACAACCACTGAAGCTCCCTTATGAGAGAGGCCATGCAGCCCATGCTTCTACACTCAGCCTCAGCAGAGCTACAAGACAAAGTAGATTGCTTCTTTGTTTTCCAAGATACTAAGGAGTGACCAAGAAACACACAGAAGCCAGTAAGAGACTTTCTTGTAGTTCTACAAGCTGCCCAATCTGCATTAGAGAAGCTGCATATGTCATCAACTTTATCTGCTTCAGCATAGCTGAAACATTAAAAGAGGCTCCAGCTACATAGAAAAGACCAAGGGATGAACAGCCAGACAAATATTTGAGCACATGAATGGCTTCTCTAAAATGAGCCTCTGTTGGGGAGTGAACAAACTGATTGAAATGTTGCACAACAAAATTTATGTTAGGCCTTGTAAAATTGAGATAAAGAAGTTTTCCAATGAATCTCCTGGCTTGGATCAGCCAACAATGGAATTTTATCTTCTGATACTTGAGTACCAGGGGACAAAGGAGTGGCCACAGATTTAGTATCAGCAAGACCTGCTTGATGCAGCAGATCCATGGTGTACTTATGCTGGTGCAGAAGTATACCAGAAGAAGTTCTGGAAAGCTCAATGCCAAGAAAGAACTTGGCAAGTCCCAAGTCCTTAATAGATAATTGTTGATGCAATAAGAGAAGAAGAGATTCCAATCAGTAAAACATCATCCACATAAACCACTAAGACCAGAAACTTTTCAACTTTTTTGAAAGTGAAAAGACAAGGTCATGTGGAGATTGTGTGAATCCAAAAGAACAAAGCTTGGCAGTAAAAACTTGATTCCATTGTCTATTGGCCTGTTTAAGACCATATGAATTTTTTTTTTAAACAACCAATTATGTTGTGGAGAGGTGGTGAGTGTCGTTTAACTCACACAATAATTCATGCAAGCACAATGGTAAGCGGTGTCGAATCCAACAGAGAACGGAGTAATCAAATTTAATTTTCTAAGATCAAATTTGGTGTAGTCACCACACTTTATACTTATTGAAGATTGATTTCTAACACTAAGAAATAATATAAACTATATTAACTACTATATAAAATCAAATAATATAAATTATATTAACTACTAAAATAACCACACGAAAGACATTCGGTTTCGAATAATTCCTCACTAGTTATTATGATCAATCATTGATTCAGAAATAAATTAACAGTCATGAATCTATTAGTTATAAGACAGCAAGTATTTGCTATATCATCCCAATCCTTCCTTACATTCTCGATAGCAGGCAAGTATTTGCTGAACCCACTATTGAGATGTCCCCATAAAGTATTCGCTAAACCAGATACACATCTCAACAGCATGAATCACTAAAAGGACCCAATATAAACAAGCACCCAAATATTTGCAAGTAATGTCTTGTTCACTTAATTGTTCCACATCCCTGTGATTATATAGTCTGTATCAGTTATCTATTGTATAGACAGGAATTTTGCTACTTTAATTAGCTATAATCTAATAGTATTCAAATTGATTAGACTCAAAACATCAGTTATAAATTCATACAAAAACAATCAAGAATTCATGAATATCATTATAAACACATTTAGATCTCACAAATCATAAAACTAGCAATTAATTATTCTACGCAGAACAAACAATTAGCTAAACATAATAATAAAATAAAATAGAAATTGAATTCTTAACTAGCCTATATACTTGGCCTTGCATAGTATACGGACTGCAAATAAGCAAAATACGGACTGCATCCAGCAGGTTAGTATTCTTATCTCCAATTTCTCATCATCGTCACCCAACATCTAATCTGAAATCTATCAACTACGATTGTTAAAATTCAGAACATCCTCGTGAATTCATCCTCTCCCGACGAATGTATAATGCCGGAAAACTATTATCTGCGATGGAGAGATTGATGAAGTGCCAGACATATGGCCACTCAGAGATATCACATGGCAGCCGTTAGGTTTGCATATGGGACAACAAGAGCAGAAGAATGAGAAGTGTCCGCTATAAGAGTTTGTGGAGATGGAAAATAGTAAAAAAAAAAATGGTATGTGTTCACATCTGACTTGGCAATTTTTACTTGTTATCCGCGGTAAAATGAGTAATTTTTTAACCCACGTATGATAAAAAAACGGATATGGATAATATGGGTAAGGTAAAATGGGTAGTTAAATAAAAATTGTTTTGGATGGATTGGGTACGGGTTAACCCGTATGTAAGATCTGTTTCTCTCTTTTCACTCTGACGACTTTCATTACCCTTCTTATTTCTTTATTTTCAGGTAGACTAAATTTCAAAAAATGACCCTAACATTGGTAGAAATATCAATTTTAGGACCCAACATTCAAAAGTGTCAATATTTGGTACCCAACATTCTGAAAATATCAATTTTGGGACCCAACATTCAAAATGGTCAATATTTGATACCCAACATTCTGAAAATGTCAATTTTTGGACTTTCATAAAATTCACCTATTAGATCTATTAATTTCAAGGGCATTTTGGTAATTTTCATAATAAATAAAAGATTAAAATTTATAAATCCACCAAAATCACCCATCTCATCTTCCCCAAAAATCCCAATTGACATTTTCGACTAACTCTCTTTGTAATTCCACTGCTTGCCATGTGCCCGCATTACCTCGTCACTACCGGAGCCTAGTAACAGTATCATTTTTTTACCCACATCTTTATCCTATCCATCAAGACGAAAATGAAATGTTTCCCATAAATTCAAATCTATGAATTCAGGTCTCGTCTAACTATAAGATGCGCCAATGGTGGTATACATTTTGGACATCGATATACTCCTGGATATTTTAGTAGAGGAAAATGACAAAAATGCCCTTGAAATTAATAGATCTAACATGTGAATTTTATGAAAGTCCAAAAATTTACATTTTTAGAATGTTGGGTACCAAATATTGACCATTTTGAATGTTGGGTCCTAAAATTGACATTCTCAGAATGTTGGGTACCAAATATTGACGCTTTTGAATGTTGGGTCCTAAAATTGACATTTCTACCAATGTTAGGGTCATTTTTTGGAATTTAGTCTTTTCAGGTACATCAGATACCCTTTTTCCGATTTTCTTGTATGTATCGTCCATCTATTTGAATTCGTGGTGGAATTAAGTATTTTGATTGTGTTGGTTCCTAAAATTTTTGTTCGAAATGATTTGGAATTCATTCATTTCATTTTCCATGTCCATTTTTAACCTTCAATTTTTAGAAACTTAACTAGTGAAATCAAAATGATTAAATTTCCATATTTAACTTCTAATCAACATAAAATCACAATCTTAACCGGTAATTAAATCTGAAATCATGCCTCAAATACATAGGATGTGTTTTGTTCGCAAGATTTTTGAGAGTATGGATTTTGTTTTGGAATTTTGAGAGTTTGGGTTTTTGTTTGGGATTTTGAGAGTCTGATTTTGCAAAATCCTTATTTGGTTGGGTTGGATTTTGTGAGTATGAAATAAAATCTTTGATTGGTTTTTAGGATTTTGCAAATCTGGATTTTGGGAAACTTTGTGAACCAAACAAGATTTTACAAAACTGTCAGGAATTGGAATTATGAGAAAGGGCAGAAGGGTAATTTACTGGAAGCTGGGAAAGAGCTAGGAAAGAGCTAAGTAACTGCCAAGAATATGCTAAATTCCATGGCACAGAATCATAGATAGATTCCCTAGAAATGGTACTATAAGTATAGTACTAATTAGTCATTAACGACATCAATTATTGTACATTGATCATTTGGAGAGGATTATATTTTAATTTGTTTTTACTGTATTCAATATTCAGAAAATACCAAAAATATCTCTTTTATGATTTGAAAGTCTGACAATTGGTATCAGAGCAATTACGATCGCTCGGAATCCATGGCTAACAAACAAGCAGAGAAACAGCAACTGGCCGAGTTGTTGGCGGCGAAAGCCGGAACGGAAGAGAAATTGTCCCAACTGGAGATCACACTGGCGGAGATGCGACGTGAGTCTGAGGAGCAGCTCAAGCAACTAAAAATGGAGGCTGATCAGAGGGCGGAGAAACAGCAGACTGACGTGGAAAGGATTCAGGCTAGTTTGGAGACACTGATGACTCAATTGGCCTTACAATCAGGGAAGGATACCTCCATTCCGATTGGGAGCTTCGATCTGTCACTCCAATCACCGATTCCTAACGCCGGGAAGGGAGCTGACACGGTTAACAGCGCGACGGCTCAATGGATAGGATCGGAGCATCAAGGAGTACCAATTGCCCAAGCTCAAGCTATGAGGAACCACCCAATGCCACCAACAACACTATTTCAAGCAAATCCATCGCACACAGTGATAGGGAATGCTGGAGCACCACCAACAATCTACTCGATCGGAGAGTCAACTCCTCCAAAGCTTAATGCTGGAAAACGGCCGATTGAGGTACCATCTGAGATTCCCCTATTTGATTATAGGAATGCTGCTCAGTACACTCAATTCTCTAGTTATCCTAAGTCTGTGATGCATGAGGCCAACCCTGTAGTCAATTGGCCAAAACAGGTTGATTCTGTACCTAAAGACTGCAATCAAACTGGGATGAATGTAGAACCTTGGAAAATGGCATTAGATAATCAGTTTGGGGGCAGGACACTAAGGATAGATCTACCTAGTTTTTGTGGCATTAACCCTAGAGATTGGCTAGAGAGATGTGAAAAGTTTTTTGAGTATTTTGAGCTACCTGAAAACAAGAAGCTGAGTACTATTGAAATGGTATTAGAAGGGAGAGCATTGAGATGGTTTAAATCAGTAAAGGCAATCAAGCCTTTTGAAGATTGGACTGCATTTGCATTAGCTGCTAACAAGAGGTTCTCTGATTCAGGCACCAAGGACATGTTTGAGGAGCTAACCAAGCTCATGCAGAAACACACTGTGAGAGAATATGAAGAGGAATTTGAGGATCTTAGGGCTGTGGTAGTAAGTAGTTACCCCCAACTACCAGAACATTTCTTTGTAGGGACTTTTGTGAGTGGCTTGAAACAAGACTTGCAAGTATTGGTTAAACCTTACAAACCAGAGTTTTTGCATGAAGCCATTGAGGTAGCTCTCTACCAAGAGACAGTGTTGGACATGTATACAAAAAGGGCTAGAGGAACTACCCACACTCAGTCTAATCACTCAACTGGTACTGTAGTGAGTAAGACTCCATTCTACAAACAATCTCCACTCAGAGCTCAAGGAGGAGATAAATGGAAAGCTGGAGGGGTCAATGAGAAGAAAGGAGAAGCTGGAGAGAAGAAGCCAAATGATGAAGGGTTCAAGAGAGTTAGTCCTCAAGTTTTACAGTACAGAAGAGAAAAATAGGTTGTGCTTCAAATGTGGAGAGAAATTTCATCAAGGTCACATTTGCAGGCTGAGAGAAGTGCACTGCATCACTAAACCTGAGGATTTTGAAGAAGGAGAAATCATGGTGGCAGCTTGGGACTGTGAGGAGCTGAAACAGCTAGAGGATGAAGAACCAGAGGATTTAACAATGCATTTCATGGAAGATAGATTCCATTTTGCCAACACTATCAAACTGGTTGGTTATATTGGAGATCAGCAGGTGAGGATGTTATTAGACACTGGCAGCTCCTACACATTTATCAACCCTGAGATGGTCAAGAAACTGAACTTGGAAAGTGTGGCCATAAAACCATTTGTAGTGTCCATTGCAGATGGGAACAGAATGGGAGGCAATACATATATACCAAATGTAGAATGGAGGGTACAAGACCACCATTTTAACTATGGTATGAGGATTCTGAAAATAGGAGGAGGCTTGGATTTAGTGGTAGGAGTGGACTGGATGAAAGTTTTCAGTCCCATTGCTTTTGATTTCAATAATGAGGATGTGTACATCAGCTACCAAGGGACACAATATCTCTTACATGGAAACACAGACAGTACCAGATTCCATATTCTGAAAGACAAGGAAGCTCAGGAATGGTCAAGGTTGAGGAAAAGAAGAGCAATGTATGAAACATTGAAGCAAGAGAACAAAGATTGGGGACCAAGAGCAAACAAGGGCAACCAGAGCACTAAAGAAGGATATGATCAACAATTCTATGAACCTGAGGAACATTATGAACCACAGCACTTTGGAGGTTATGGTACTGAAGAAGATTATGAGCTGCCAGGACATGGAAAGTTGGAGAAGGAACAGCAGATATGGGAAAGTTATGGAACTGAAGGAAGAGATCTGAGGGAGAGGATCAAGTTTGGGAGAAAGAGGTTCAGAGGAGCAAGAGTGTGCAACCTAGTGGAGATTGAGGATGGAGAAGTAGATCAGAAGAAAGGCAAGGAGGTTATGAGCAGGGGAACTAAAGAGAAGAACATTGGAGGTATAGAGGGTATGAACACAGAGAACATCCCAACAGGTTTGGCCACTATACTATCTGAATTTGCAGACTAGATCCCTGCCACCAATTAGGGATATTGATCACAGAATTGTATTGAAAAATGGGCTGAACCTTTTAAGTCTAAACCATACAGGTACCCCCATCACCATAAGACAGAAATAGAGAGACAAGTGCAGGAAATGCTGGAAAATAAGGTAATTCAGGACAGTGTCAGTCCTTTCTCCTCTCCTGTTTTATTAGTTAAAAAGAAAGATGGCTCTTGGCGCATGTGCATTGATTACAGAAAACTCAATGATTTAACTATTAAGGATAAGTTTCCAATTCCAATTATAGATGAGTTGTTAGATGAACTCCATGGCTCTACTGTTTTCACTAAACTGGATTTAAGGTCTGGCTACCACCAAATTAGGGTTGCTAAAGAGGATGTTTCAAAAACAGCTTTTCAAACACACAGTGGGCATTTTGAATTTCTTGTCATGCCATTTGGTTTAACCATTGCACCTGCCACTTTTCAAGCTTTGATGAATAAAGTTTTCCAAAATCATCTCAGAAAGTGTGTGTTAGTTTTCTTTGATGATATACTCATATACAGTCCTAACATGGAAGAACACTGCCTTCATGTTAAGATGGTACTGAGTGTCATGAGAGAGCAAAACTGTATGCTAAATGGTCAAAATGTGTCTTTGCCCAAAGTAAAGTAGAATATTTGGGACATGTCATCTCAGTCCAGGGTGTAGAAATGGATGAACATAAGGTTGCTGCCATAGTGAATTGGCCTATTCCAAAAAGTTTGAAAGAACTCAGAGGATTTTTAGGTCTTGCTGGTTACTATAGGAGATTTATAGCAGGATTTGGAGTGATTTGCAGACCTCTGCATGATTTATTGAAGAAGAATGCTTTTATCTGGAACCCTAATGCTACTGAAGCTTTTGGTAAATTGAAAAGGGCTATCACATTTGCTCCTGTACTGAAAAATGCCAGATTTTGAGAAGCAATTCATTGTGGAGACTGATGCCAGTGACAAGGGAATGGGAGCAGTGCTACTACAAGATGGAAGACCTATTGCATTTCTGAGTAAGTGTTTCTGCCCTAGAAACAAAGGCTTGTCAACTTATGAGAAAGAGCTCCTTGCTTTAGTGCTAGCTGTGGATAAATGGAGGCATTATCTAGTAGGAGGCACATTCATCATAAGAACTGACCATCAAAGCCTCAGATTTTTGCTAGAACAAAAGTTGCATACTGCCATCCAGCACAAATGGATAACCAAATTATTGGGGCTCTCATTTGAAATTCAGTACAGACCTGGCAAATCAAATGTGGTGGCTGATGCCTTGTCAAGGAAAGAACACCAAGAGGAGTTGCAGAATAGCACAAATCCAGAACTCTTCATTCAGTGGGATGAGAGTGAAGAGAAGGAAGAAGGTGATAGTGGGGACAGGGACTTACAGCAAGGTTGGGTCAAATAGAGAATAATTGCAGCTGAACATTCAGAAGTAGTCTCCAAGGGAAAGGGAGAAGCTCAACTGAGCAATGAAGGAAAAGAAGCTCAACTGAGCAGTGAGGACAGAAAAGCTCAACTGAGCAGTGAAGAAAAAGAAGCTCAACTGAGCAGTGAAGAAAAAGAAGCTCAACTAAGCAGTGAAGAAAAAGAAGCTCAACTGAGCAGGGAAGAAAGAGGAAAACAGTTGAGCAATGAAGAAAAGAAGATCTGGGAGATAAAAGAGAGCATTTGTTTCAGAAAAGAACACGGCACCTCTACAGTTATCCCAACTTGGATGCAACAACTGGAAAGAAGCTATGAAGGGGACACAGACTCTCAGGCATTGATTGCAAAAGTTGTACTGAATCCAGACAATGAAGAGAAACTATGCTTCACCAATGGCATACTGAAGAAGGAAAACAAGATTTATGTGGGGAAAGAGGGAAAGACAAGAGAAGAAATATTAGCATCTATGCATTCATCAGCCCTTGGGGGACATTCTGGCCAAAATGCCACAATCAAGAGGGTTTTAATGATTTTCACCTGGCCTGGAATCAAGGATGATGTGATAGCATATATACAGTCATGTGAGATTTGCCAAAGAAACAAGACAGAACACTGCCCTTACCCAGGCTTACTGCAACCTATTCCCATCCCTAGCCAAGCATGGAGTCAGATTTCAATGGATTTTGTGGAGAAGTTACCACTATCAAAAGGATTTGACACTGTAATGGTGGTTGTGGACAGGTACACTAAATATGCTCACTTTTTGGCTTTATCTCACCCCTTCACAGCTAAGCAGGTAGCCATTGTCTTCTTGGAAGAAATTTTTAAGTTACATGGAATTCCAGAAGCCATCATCACTGACAGGGATAAAATATTTACCAGTACATTTTGGAAGGAGCTCTTTACTGGTTTAGGAGTGCAGTTGAAATTTAGCACATCATATCATCCACAAACTGATGGACAAACTGAAAGAGTCAATCAGGTATTGGAGAGCTACCTAAGGTGTTTTTGTGGAGATCATCCCAATGGTTGGAGAGATTGGCTCAGTCTAGCTGAGAGGTGGTATAATTCATGTCATCACATGAGCATAAATATGTCTCCTCATGAAGTTTTATATGGAGTTAAACCCCTACACCTACCATTTGGAATTAGGAATGATTCCATGCTACCAGCTGCCAATGATGTCATCACAAGAAGGGCTGAAATTCAACAGAAGCTACAGCACCATCTGAAGAGAGCACAGGAAAGGATGAAGTTCTTTGCTGATCAAAAAAGGTGTGACAGAAGCTTCAAGGAAGGAGAATGGGTATACTTGAGAATACATAAGTACAGGCAGCAATCTCTACAAAACAACTCCAGTGAGAAGTTTGCTCCTAAGTATTGTGGTCCATTTCAGATAACTTAAAAAATAGGAGCAATGGCATATAAACTGAAGTTGCCTGCAAGCAGTAAAGTCCACCCAGTCTTCCATGTGTCACTTTTGAAAAAATTCATAGGGACTGAGCCTTCACAGATATCCCCTCTTCCATTAACTGCTGATGGAGAAATCATTCCCCTATTTCCTGCCAAAGTTCTGCATAGAAGACTCTTCAGTGCAGGTACCACTCAGATAGTGCAATGGTTTATATTGTGGAAGAACTTGCCTTCTGAAGAAGCATCTTGGGAAAATGCAACAGTGATCCAACACTTGTTTTCTTCACTCAAATGTTGAAGTTACTGAAGGATATTATACTTGTGGACAAGTATAAACATAGGAGGAGGGATTGTCAGGAATTGGAATTATGAGAAAGGGCAGAAGGGTAATTTACTGGAAGCTGGGAAAGAGCTAGGAAAGAGTTAAGTAACTGCTAAGAATATGCTAAATTCCGTGGCACAGAATCATAGATAGATTCCCTGGAAATGGTACTATAAGTATAGTACTAATCAGCCATTAACGGCATCAATTATTGTACATTGATCATTTGGAGAGGATTATATTTTAATTTGTTTTTACTGTATTCAATATTCAGAAAATACCAAAAATATCTCTTTTATGATTTGAAAGCCTGACAAAAACTTGACTTGGATAGTCCAAATTTTGCAAAAACTTGCCCAACCAAACACACCCATGCTTACCATATACGAAAGTCAAATTAGGCCTGAAAGCTAAACCCTAGATTGAGGTGGCGCGGGAAACTCACTTTCGAAACAAGAAACTTGGCGGCATCCCGCCCAATCATTTCACACCTCTTATTTTATTCCTGCAATTTCCCATTTCTTTTCCAGTCTTCTTCTTCTCTCTCTCAAATCGCAAAATCCCAACACACACACAGTCTTCTCCGGCGGTGTTTGGATTAATTCTGACCTGTCGACAGCGCCGCGCTGCCGCGAAATGAACGCCACCCCGTCGAAGCGACCCGCCGCCACGGCTGCCTCTCCGCAGAGGCCGGAGAAAAGGAGGGCCGCCTTGGGCGAACTCACAAACATCATCGGCCCAGCCTCCGATCTCAGACCTAAACCGAAACCCGCACCGAAAGTAACGGATTCGCTCAAGGCGGCCGCGGATCTCCATAAAGACGGCAGCGATTTCGATCGTTCGCGTGAGCGCGCCGTCGATGCTCCGCTTCTGTACCACCATCTCCGCTGCCTGGAGGTAATTAATGGCATTTTGATTTTGGATTGCTTTTCTCTTATTTAAATTTATTTGATCAAATTAGGGATTTTTTTAGGTTTTAGATTGGGGAATTTTTGTGCTTAGAATGTGTGATTTGTGGAATAGGCCGAGAAGGAGAAGCGACCTTTGCCCGGTTACATGGAGACAGTTCAAAAAAGGGTAAAGCCGGATATGCGAGAAGTTCTAGTGGATTGGTTGGTTGAGGTTGCTGATGGATTCAAACTCGTGAACGATACGATACATCTGACTGTCAACTTCATCGATAGATACCTGTCTTCACACTGTATTATTGAGGATAAGCTTCAGCTTGTTGGTATCACCTGCCTGCTTGTAGCATCGTATGTACCCATCCAAACTGCTGTTACATGTCAAATCATGTTGGTTTTTGTTTAACGGAATCTTTTTGCCTGATTCATTGCAGAAAAGCTGAAGAGGTCACCCCTCCTTCTGTTGAGGATTGTTGTTACATTGCAGATAATGCATACAGAAAGGAAGAGGTAATTCCCACATCCTTTGAGTTTACACATCTGTCATACAACAACAAAAAATTATTTCTACTAAAGAACTGGAACCCTTATTGAATTTGCTACGTTCTTGGTTCTCTCTTGCAGCTTCTTGCTATGGAGAGCAGTTTACTCAAGCTCTTGAACTCCAGTACATATACTCCGACAGCAAAAACTTTTATCAGGTGAGACAACAAGTTGAATATGTCCTGAGTTACCTTTCAGTATTCATATTAAGTCTTGAAAATGGAAGGCTGTGATCTGGATTTAGAATAGACTGTCTAACCAAAAACTCTCTTGGGCTTGCAGAATCTTCACAGAGGCTGTAGAAATGAAGAAGGTGCGACTCAGTCTCTCTACTCATTGCTGATCTTTTATGCAAACTATTGTGCTATACATATACTGATAATCAACTTGTTTCTGTCCTTTCTTACAGAAACAGGAGTTTAATTTCCTTGTTTCTTACATGGCGGAGCTGAGCTTGACTAGCTATACGTTTGTGAAGTTCTTGCCATCGGTAGTTGCTGCTTCAGCAATCTTTCTTGCTTGTTTTACACTCCTACCAACCATGCATCCATGGGTAAATTATTATCCTCATCTTTAGAAACTCTTCAGATACTATTTAACGTGGTGATCTTCAGTAATTTTCAGTTCAAGTGCCAACATCTAGTGTGGTAATTTTCTAGAGGAAAGCACTGTTAGTGACCATATTCACTTATATTTTCTGCAGAGTTTAAAGTTGCAGAGGTACACAGGTTACAAAGCATCTGAACTGAAGGAATGTGTCATTTTTCTTCATAGTTTAGTACTACTGAATGCAAAGGGTGATAGAGCTGTGCAGGCAGTGAGAGATAAGTACATGGCTCGCAAGGTATGTGTATTTCTTGCATTCCATTGCAAACTAGTTTCTTGGTATTGATTGCTAAAATTGTCTGTATCTGACGTGGATAATTTTCCGAAACAGTACAAATGTGTTGCAGCATTATGTCCCCGGGTAGGAATTCCAGACAATTATTTTGAGGTGGTGAGTGAATAAGCAGCATCTTCATCAGTTTTTTGGCTGATATGGATTAGGGTCACCTCCAAGAATTTTGATTGACGCCTGGATTTAGGTGGAATTGATGCTTGCTTGATTGCAACTTGGGTGGAAGAGTAGTGCAAAATGCAAAGAAATATAGAAGTATAGAAATAATAGAATCAAAGCTAATGATGTATAAGCAACTCTTGTAGTCAGGTTACATTTCTGGTTATATTTCATCATCCCAGTCAGAGTAATATGCTCACAGAATTTTTTTTAACTTCTTCTTTTGAGCAAGATCTCATAGAATTGCAATTTGCAAGCATGTCCTTGATGAGGGAGGACATGATGAAGATTCTAAAACCTTTTTTGTAAGCAATTTGCAAACACTTTTAGGGATAAGGGCATTTCGGGAAATATTTGATAATTTCTGACTCACAGAATTTACACCTGTTTGCAAAGCATGAAAGGCCAAAATGTAGCTGTACCTTTAAGTATTATCAAGTGTAGCTATATATATTATCAAAAGGTATTATCAAGTGTAGCTATATATATTATATTCCAGGATGCCGAACAGCTCGTATAAATGCAAGTATTATCAACTGTTACTCAATATCAAAAGATTAGTAATGATTATTATAAAAATTTTAAAATAAACTAAAGAGAATAACATTCATCCAATGATCTGATATACTATCAGGCACCAATAAGATAAAAATTGTAATGTTTTAATTGGTTAAGATATTTTTAGTAAAGTTCTAAAACTCTAATTTAGAATGTTTAAACCCGTCTGGGTAATGATTGAACACGTGGCACAATCATAAATTAGTTAAAGATGATGTGTCATTATTTAATTGGTGTCTGATATTCCAATATCAGAATGATCCTGATATATATTATACTGTAAACTAAATTGATAAAGATAATCAAATGTTCTCTACATCGATTCCATACACAAGTAAGAAATGAAAATCTCCTTGGATGTTCAAATCAAACTAATTTAGATCCAACAAAATTATATTGAACTAAACCAAAATTTATTGGGTCTATTTTTGATTAAATGAAATGAATTGAGTTGCCATCGATGCAGAGAAGTTTTAATTAGTTTACATGTTTAGAAAATTTATAGTTATCACTCGTATAAAGTATGTTGGAGCCTTATAGATACACCTAGCAGGTAGCGTTAGACTATCCTTCTAATTTCACAAAGTGCCTCCAATTTAAAGAATATTTCTATTGTTCGGTACTTTATAAGGTGTGACGATCCCATATATTTCGATCCCCATAGTGTGGTTTAAAAATGATATCAATTTAGTTCAGCAAGAAATAAGTCCAAAAACATGTCAAAGCCTTTAAATTTCCTTTTTTTTAACCTAATATTGCTCAAAATATTAATTTTTGTACCTAATATTCAAAGTGTTCAAAATGTGTAGCTAACATTACAATATTGTTCAATTTTTGTACCCAACATTGAAAGTGTTCAAAATGTGTACATAACATTCCAACATTGCTCAAATGTTTTCCTCACGTTAATTTAAAATTGAAGTTGTTGTTTTACTGTTTTCCTATGATATTTTGGTAATTTTAGCCCAAATTTATTTAGTTAAAATAATTTATTTTAAAAAACCAGTTTAATAGAATTTAACATAAATAAAAATGTATACATACTTAAATCTTTTAATGCTGATTTTAATTTTAAAAATTAAAATCATTTAAACTGAAGTTTGAAAATTTATTTTTGTGATTTTACCAAAATACCCTTGGTAACGGTTAAAATAGTAAATTCATCTTTAAATTAATGCTAGTTGCAGAAATTGAGCAAAATATAACTATTAGGTATACATTTTGAACACTTGAATGTTCGGTACAAGATTTGAGCAATATTAAAATATTAGGTACACATTTTGCACTTTAAATGTTAGGTACACACAATAATATTTTGAACAATATTAGAGGTACATAAAATGAAATTTAGTCTTTAATTTATTTGACTTAGAATAATATTCCATTTGTTTTTGTTGAATTGAACTAAAGTAGAAATTGATGTGTTGAAAATAGTAGTTGTAAGACTTAACTAAGCATGAATCTATCAATTCCTTTTATCAAAACTATACTAAACTGAAAAATATTTAGAAAAATTGGAAGCGGACATGATCTACACATAATTTTTTATTTTCTCATTGTGACTAGATCATTCCTTATCAAACGCATTTATAAAATTACAATAGTACGTAATAATTATTCAGCATTACGTTGCACGCGTTCGAAATTATTCCAGATAACTCTTCACCGCTTATCGTCCAAATCTTTTCGATCACTATCTAAATATAGCAACTCGGATTAATTTTGCTTACCAATCTTTTCTATATATACACTTCAACATGTACCAAATGGACACAAATTTATGTGCTTCAACGACTTCTTGATCTTGTGCCATGGACATTACCAGGCACAACGACACTAGAGTAGAAAATCAGCATCTTGTCCATAGCCAAGTGGAGAAGATAAAGCAAGAATCACAAAAAAATGGTGCAGAGCGGTCGCCTCCATGGTCACCAGAATTAAAGAGGAGCATCGTTGTTGGACGAGAGGCATCCGCGAGGCAGCACTCCCGGTCGCCACTAGGCAACGTTAGCGATAATGAAAGCGACCGATCCATCATAGGGTGAAGTCACACCATTGTGGTTGTGTTTGTTCACATATGTTTGCCTTTTTAACTATGTGTTAGACTCCATTAGTACTAAATGGTGTTCATTTTCTTCTCTGAATAACATTTCCGTGTTTTGAACAAATTATGATTCATTGTTAACTTATTTTTCTCACCTCTGTGAGTCTGAATATCATAATCAAACTCAAGTGCATTATTTACTTATTTATATTTTAATTAAACCACCAAAATGTGGGGAATTTTGTCGGTCTCCCCATACTTTTAAAATAGGCTTTTCAGCCCTGAATAATAATTTTACTGGCAATGTATTTGTTACAAGAGAGAATAAAACTCATGAAACTTGGGTTTACCCACTATTGATTACGTACAATTCGTGCATCTTCATAGCACACGCGATGACAATTTGTTTGGGGTTGGTTGCGTCTAAGTAGTGCATCTCGATACTAATGCATAGTGACATTTTGATAGGAATATATGAAAACAATTATGATGTCAAATATGTTTGAGTTTGATCTTTTTATGACCAATATGATCGGCACCCTTCAATTTAGATATAGACATCATAATAACAGAATGACCCAACACCTCAACTGTTTCAATCAAATTCGGCAATGATGTTCACTTTAATCCAATCTAACAACAAAAATATCAAATCAAACAAGATAAAAAATTAATAAGACAAATTACTCTTGTACCCCCACATTCAAGTAAGTGACATGATATTCTCGATTTTTTGAAATGTGCAATCAATGCGTTGTTAAGTTATAGAATACCAAACCCACTGCAATTTTGATAGGAGATTGTTGCAATTCACCCTTGAGAAAAATCGTTTTACCCTTCAAAAAAGTGTTGCTTTTAGGGGGATGGCATATGGATTTCATGAAAGCACTAAATTTGGAACTAAATTGAAGTTTGAGTATGTAAAATGAAGCAAAAATAATTTAGGTAACTTAGATGAGATTTTTATAGTTTGGGTATTTAAGCTAAAGCAAAAATGAATGAGATACTTTAGATGAGACTTTTGGATAATTTAAACACATATTTTGGAATTCACTCTTTGTTTTTTGATTGTTGATTTGTCGACAAGTTTGCCTAAAAACTATTTATAATATTTAGAAAATGCACATTAAGAAGAATTTTCAAATATGACAACACTGATTATATTATTACTCATACGCTATTTCAAATGTATGGTCAAATTTACCACAAAAACTATGATGAAATGTTTATAAAATTTGGTAAAATGTTTTTTTGAGGCTCTACATTAAAATAATTTGAAAATGTACTCTATATCTTTACCACAATCACCGGTAGTATCAAAAGACGAGTAATCAAACACGTACGTACACCGGTGAAGTAGATTTTGTCATGCACGTCGCCGTCCAAAAAAAGATATTCCCGGAGTAGTAACATTTCGTTTCAGAGAAAATTATGAATTTTAAAAAACCAAAAATAGAAACCCGTCTATAAAAAATAATTAATTACAATATCGATAATTTTTTCCGCGAAGAAGAAAAGAGGGGAAAACACAGCTGAATAAATCTCCGCCTCTTGGTTCAACGGCGGCCACAACCACCACCACCGCCGCCCAGACCCGAGCATAAGCCCGAAACCTGTGGCTTCATCCCAAAACTAATACTATGCAGCCCACCACTGCTGTATCCAACGCAAAGCCGTTACTGTATTATGCTCCGGCGGCTCACGGCGGCTCTTCCCCGTCGTCTTCTTCATTGCTGAATGTTCATAATTTCAACTGGACGCAGCACCGGAAGAAAGGCGGCGTCAGTTTGCGAGCTGACAGACATCGCAGACATAGCACCAAGGTGTTTATTATATTCTCATAATCACTATTATTGTGATTATCCTGTTTGGTGTTTTTCTTTTTGGATACTTAATTAGCTTATTTATGAGCTCAGTTATTGAAGGGATTAGGCTTTGAAGGGTGTGTTTTGTGTGTGTAGTTTAGGTGGAGCTAAACTGTCTACTTTTTACTTAATTTCAATTTTACTAGTAATACTCTACCGAGTTATTAATTTGATAGTGAAATTAATATGTTTTCCCCTCTTGGTGTAGAGTGCTCGGAAGATTTGTCCTTCTGAGGTGGCGAGCTTCGCTGATGGGCGTAAACAAGTCTCTTGCTTCCATTATCCTAGACAGAAAGGGGTGCATGCATATAGATTCAGAACTGGAGCGTTCTTTGAAAAATCTGTATTTCGTGTGTTGAGCCAGAAGGTGGAAGATAGCGATCCAACTGAGGTACTGGAACAATCTAACAGAATAATTATATGAGTCATGCTTCGTTTTTATTATTTGAAATGGAGTTCTTCATAGTTTAGTGAGAAGTTTTTTTGGTTTTTTCCTGGATTGGACTGCATTTCTTAACATCAAAAATGTTATCTGAATAGTTATGAATTTTATCGCTGCTTAAAAAAGTGGAAACAATATGGGGACTGCTCAGTGTTTTAGAAAGTTAAGATCTTTGCATTTGAGCGGTGTTATATAATCGTTTAATCTGATCACTTATGGGGTCTGCAGCTTAATAGATTTTTCTGGGCTATTACCTTGTACCCCCAGGGAAAAGTTATATATTTGTGGTGGTTGTTCTTTTGTATAGATGACATATACGTGTTTCAATTTGGTTAAACAGCATTATGTTACCCGTGCAACTGTTGGTCCAGAAGAGCCACACGCAGCTAGCACAACATGGCCAGATGGAATTCTAGAAAAACAGGAGCTTGAATCTTATGATCCTGAGCTCGAAAGATTTGATTTTGAACGTTTTTTGGATTCAGAATTACCAACTCACCCAAAACTTCACCGAGGTCAACTTAAAAATGGTCTCCGCTACTTGATTCTGCCCAACAAAGTTCCTCCTAACAGGTTTGCATCTGTCTCCCACTTCAGTTAAGATGCTTAAATTTTATTCAAAAAGTTATTATACATATTGAATGAGTGATTAACCTGAAAGATTGCCGTTCGTGAAAACTTGCAAAGACTCAGTTTATTGCTTACATTAGGAGTCTGTCACGTGTTTTTTTTTTCACATAACAAAATTATTGCCTTGGGGTTTTTCCAGTGCACAAGACACTCCTATCTGTGCTAGTGTGATGCAGTGATGAGCTCTAATTTGATCGGTGGTGCACTTAAACCATTAACATTAGTTAGGATAATTCTATCAGATATATCTTGATTATAATTAGTACTTCTTCCATCCCATAATTAGAGTTCTGTTCTATTGAGATATTTAACAAATGAAACTCTAATTAGTTTGGGAATGCAGTGGTGAAAATGTTTTTTTCCACTGTTATAATTTTGACATTTGGGAGGTCAACTTTAGAATGTCAAGGTACAGCAAAGAACCTCATTGAGACTTTAGTTAGATACTGAATTTTATCGGTAAGATGTTATGAATGTTTTCTTATCAAAATCCCTCACCGGTCTTTAATTCTGTTTTCCCATGCATAGTATCCCTTTATTGGGAAAGCTGCATGTTCTTTTAATAAGCGTTCTTCACTCAAGAGCTATGATTTCCTTCTGCATGTCTGACCACTAGATTATCTATCTATTGGGAGTTTGATACATATTGGTTTTATGTGGAGTTGCTGCATGTAATGACGTAATTTGTACTTTTTAGTAAACATTATCTTTACATGTTCATTTTATTGTAGTCATCTATCTGATGGTTATCGTTAGCTTTTAAATAATTGGACAAAATTGAAATCACTCAAAAAGAATTATAATTTATTTAAGAAGAATTTTAGTATTATATTTGTCAAATTAGTGAAGTCGTATGCTGTTATTATCTGAAATTTCTACAGTATACAACTCTAAACCTTAACCCACTAATGTTCGCTTTTGAGATGGCTGTTATGCTTCCTTATTATTATATGCATATACTGATTTTTGTGAATTTTGTCATTTGAATTTAGTGATAATGATATAATGCTTGACGTATAGGTTTGAAGCACATATGGAAGTTCACGTAGGGTCAATTGATGAGGAGGAAGATGAACAAGGAATTGCGCATATGATTGAACATGTGGCATTTCTTGGAAGTAAGAAGAGAGAGAAACTTCTTGGAACAGGGGCAAGATCAAATGCTTATACTGATTTCCATCATACTGTGTTTCATATCCATTCACCTACTACAATAAAGGTAGGTATTTGAATTAGTAACATGTTTTTTTGCTTGTAGTTTCTATACTATATCTTTTAACATTATTTGACAATGCTATATTTACAGGATTCTGAGGAAGAGTTGCTACCAGTTGTGTTTGATGCTCTCAATGAGGTAAACTATTACATTGTTTTTCTGACTGTTGTTATTTACAGTTTCCAGATATGATTTTATACACGAGTTTGGTTGTGTTCTTTTTTGTAAGTGGGGTTTGGTTAAGAGGAATCTGATTAAGATGAAATTTTGTCCAATATAGATTGCTTTTCACCCAAAGTTCTTAGCTTCTCGTGTTGAAAAAGAAAGGCGAGCAATACTGTCAGAACTGCAAATGATGAATACTATTGAGTACCGTGTTGATTGTCAGGTAATTATAATTGTTTGTTTGTGTGTTGCTACATATCTTTGTACCCTATTGCCCTGACAACAGTTATTAACTCTTTTTTTTTGTTGTTGTCATAGCTATTGCAACATTTGCATTCTGAGAACAAGCTCAGTAAAAGATTTCCAATTGGACTGGAAGATCAGATCAAGAAATGGGATGCAGACAAGATAAGAAAGTTCCATGAGCGTTGGTACTTTCCTGCAAATGCCACATTATATGTTGTGGGGGATATCGATAACATTCCAAAGACGGTACACCATATCGAAGTACGTTCTTTATCTATTATTACAGAACCAATGTTTTGTCCATATTTCAATACAAGGGTGCATGATTAGAATATTTCCTTTTCGGCTTGTAAGGCTGCTGTATTTTCTTTTCTGCCCCTCAGCTCTTGATTAATACGAACTTCATAATGTTCATACAGAATGTTTTCGGTCAGACTGGGCTAGAAAGTGAGACAGCTACCATCCCTGTAACAAAAACAAGTGCTTTTGGTGCAATGGCCAGCTTCCTTGTTCCTAAGCTTACTGTTGGTTTAGGTGGCAATTTGAACCAGCCATCTGGCTCCACTGAGCAAGCAAGAATCTTCAAAAAGGAAAGGCATGCTGTTCGTCCTCCTGTTCAGCATTATTGGTCCCTTCCTGGCAGTAATGATGCTGTGAAGCCTCCTCAGATTTTTCAGCATGAGTTGCTTCAGAATTTTGCTTTAAATATGTTTTGCAAGGTAGGACAATCGCAATATTAATTATCTTACATTTAGTTGAACCATTTACATGGTCATGAAACTCGTTACCCATATATTGAAAATATGTGCTTAATATTCTTTCTGATATGCACTGAATGTTAATAATTGAAATTAGGTTAAAAGAAGTTAAAAAGAGCATGTTTATTAATGAGAGGAAATTTTGTGAAAATAATGTTGAATTGCTGCTCATCTCTAAGATTTTCACACTTTGTTGACAGCTAATGTTTCCATTAGCTCAAGTAAGGCTTCTTGGTTAGTGTTGTTATGATGCGGTCTCTCATTAATGTTAAATAACACCCCAATGTAAATTAGCAGTGTTGATTATAATATTCTTTGTTCAATTTTTTCCCCTTACAAATAATGTGGCCCACTTGCAGATTCCTGTGAACAAGGTCAAGACTTTCAGTGATTTGCGTAATGTGCTGATGAAGAGGATCTTTCTTTCCGCTCTGCATTTCCGTATTAATACTAGATACAAGGTGTGATTTACATGCCTAGACTTCTCATTTATCGGATTTGTTTAGGGGTGGGTCCTATGTGCATGAACTGTGAGTGAAACCAATATGATAGGCCAAAGTTATCCAATTGTGCTAGTCATTCTGCTTGTGTCATGTGAATGAACACTTTGTTTGCTTCTATTTTAGTTGTAAATTAAGAGATAAGGAGACCTTTTCTTCTAGTTGTGAAAGCCCATGCTGACCTAATGTATTTGAAGAAGTAATCTTTGGTAGGAGAATTATAGGCTCGTCTCATCCTAATGTGAAATAAATTACTGTCCATTATGCTGTGAATGCCCAAGACACTCAACTGCATTCGAGTTCCTTTAAAAAAAAACAATTGACAAAAACCCTGTGGCTGTTGATTTTTCATTTCTAATCGTATACATTCAGTGTTTTTTTCCCCTGAGTGAATGTTTAGAAGGAAATGTACTCACAATTAACTTTTGAACTATTACAGAGTTCAGATCCACCATTCACCTCGGTGGAGCTGGATCATAGTGATTCTGGAAGGGAAGGTTGTACTGTAACCACTCTTACTGTGACTGCTGAACCAAGAAATTGGCATGGTGCCATTAAAATTGCTGTCCAAGAGGTTTGTTGCTTTTGCTTTCTACTATATCTGTGGTATCTGCTCTTCCTTTGTTTCTCCCTATCTTGCTTAGTCTAGTGAACATGTATTTCATATAATACAGGTTCGTAGACTTAAAGAATTTGGTGTGACAAAAGGTGAACTTACACGCTATATGGATGCACTGCTAAAAGATAGCGAACAACTGGCCGCTATGATTGACAATGTCTCATCTGTGGATAATCTGGATTTCATTATGGAGAGTGATGCTCTTGGCCACACAGTCATGGATCAAAGCCAAGGACATGAGAGTTTGATTGCCATTGCCGGAACTGTCACTTTAGAGGAAGTAAGTCTTTTTTTTTTCCTTTTTAAAATTATAGTTTATGGGGAAAAAAAGTCAGTTTAAGAATGTACAATCCACTATTGTGAAGCATTTTGCATTTCTCAGTTTCATCGAACTTTCTAAAATACATTAAATTTATCTGAGTTGTAGGTTAATGCTGTTGGTGCAAAAGTACTGGAATTCGTTTCAGATTTTGGGAAGCCAAATGCACCTCTTCCTGCAGCAATTGTTGCTTGTGTTCCAAGGAAAGTACATGTGGATGGAATGGGTGAAACTGAGTTTGAGATCACACCGGAGGAGATTACTGCTGCTATTGAAGCAGGTTTAAAGCAACCTATAGAGGCTGAGCCAGAGGTTCCCCCTTTTTAAACTTTGATTGCTTTGTTAGTTTTATGTGTGATGCGCTTCAGTAAAATTAAACATATTGCACTACTCTATGCTCTAGTCCCCAGTGTTCATATGCCAGTATTACTTACGGACACCATCTAAGTGTAAATAAAGCAAGTGGATGTTACATCGCTTACCAACATAAGAAATTGGAGGCTTGGATCTGACATGCTTATTTATATTGCAGCTTGAGGTGCCTAAAGAATTGATTACCAGAATGCAGCTTCAAGAGTTGAGGTCCCTACATGTGCCTTCATTTGTTCCTATGGGACCTGAATCAAGGGAGACTAAAGTCTTTGACAAGGAAACAGGAATTACCCAGCGCAGGCTTTCCAATGGACTTCCTGTCAATTACAAGGTAAAGTTTAATTCTAAAACCTATAGCACATTAAGTTTGATCTCTTACACATTATTCTTGCCTCTGTCAATTTCTGAAGTGGGATGGGTGCACTTATTTGTTGAATGCAATAAATCTGAATCACATAAGTGTGGGTGGTAATTATGTTGAGACGATCTTTATTTGCCTGGTCTATCATCTTGATCCCACGCTTTGCTCAACTGGTCTATTTGCTGCATGTCACAAGTACCGACTTTTTTTTTTTTCTTCTTGATTTGTGTTGCTTATTTAGGAACATGAAGTGTTGAGGTTCACAGTGTTCTTTTTTAATCATTTTGGAAGTGATAGTCATCATCTACTTTTATGTCTATTTTTATATCATGTGTCAATTAGGACCTCTGACATTCACTTTTCCCTGTTGACATACCATATTTGGAACAGATATCAAGTAGCGAAGCAAAATGTGGTGTTATGAGGCTCATAGTTGGTGGAGGACGAGCTGCTGAAGACTTGGAGTCAAAGGGAGCCGTCATAGTGGGAGTTCGTACACTGAGTGAGGGTGGCCGTGTAGGTGGTTTCTCACGAGAACAGGTAAAGATGTACAATGTTGTGGTTGAAAGCTACTGTATCTTGTCTAAATGCACGTGCAGTGAACAAAAATGTGATCACCATCAGCTTATTATTATGAATAATTATATCTTCAGCCTTGAATTTATGTACAAACTAACTTTTATGTATAATCAATATGATGGGGAGAACTGGCCTGCAAAGCCATAGTGGCTTTCCTTTTTTCAGTCCATTGCTTTTTCTTGTCTATTCCGAGGTTTACTTCATATTGTCAACTTCACATTTTGCCCGATCTGACTGAAAACTGCCACCAGTGATATCAGCTGTACTCGGAGACTATTAACTATCCTAAACCTTATGTCTATAAATATTTAGGAATCCAGTTATACTGAAATGCTTGTATAACAGTGCCAACTTGCGAGAAAGAAATTGATTAAAGTGGAAACTGTGGATCATATGGAATTGTGTCAAATTTTCCTGCTCGCAAACTAAGTTCTTCCGTCCATCTTGAGAAATTACACTAAGTTCCTCCTTCGATCTTCCTTATGAGATAACATTCTCTCAAATTTTGCTTGGTATCCTAGTTTGTTGTGTCCATGTTACAATCTATATGATCCTGTTTCACTCTGTGGTTTTAGGCTCTTGTAATGAACACATATTGGATATTAGAATAAATTAATGAGTAGTCCTTGTGCTGTTTCATGTTTCATCCATGACATCTCTATTAACCTTTCAACTAAAGGTTTTTTAATGCATTTATGCTTCTTTAGGTGGAACTATTCTGTGTGAACCATCTTATAAACTGCTCATTAGAGTCAACCGAGGAATTTCTGTGTATGGAGTTCCGTTTCACTTTACGAGACGATGGGATGCGTGCAGCTTTCCAGTTGCTCCATATGGTGCTTGAGGTATGTTTTTTTTCTTTTGACCTGTCTTGTCTGATTATATCACGTGCTGAGACTTTCTTACGTTGTGTCTATTTTATAATGCTTAATAATTGATATTTCAATGGTATGCGATGGTTACACACAATGTTCTTGTAAACAGAATAGTGTTTGGCTAGAAGATGCATTTGATAGAGCAAGACAATTATATTTGTCATATTTTCGGTCGATTCCAAAGAGCTTGGAACGTTCAACTGCCCACAAACTAATGTTGGCCATGCTTAATGGAGATGAACGCTTTGTTGAGCCAACTCCAGATTCACTGAAGAACTTGACACTGGAACGTGTAAAAGATGCAGTGATGAGTCAATTTGTTTGTGACAACATGGAGGTAAGAATTTTGTCCCGTGTCTTGTATTTGTTTAATCAGAATCAATTATGTTATTAATCAGGATTGATGAGACACAATTTTAAGTTTGTTCAAATTGTTATGTCATCAGGTGAGTATTGTTGGTGACTTTTCAGAGGATGAGATTGAATCTTGCATCCTTGATTACCTGGGTACAGTTGAAGCAAGCAGTGGTTTTGAGAGAGCACAGAAGTACAGGCCCATTGTATTCAGACCCTTCACTGCTGAATTACAACACCAGCAAGTAAGTAGTCTTTTGGCATGACAGTGCTTTTCCATACTCTCATTCTCTTCCCTGTTTTAGTTTTTTTTGCTTTGGTCTTGTTCGTCTCTAGAACTGAATCCTTCTTGCTTTCTCAAATTTTTGCTTATCAGGTATTTCTAAAGGATACAGATGAGAGGGCATGTGCATATCTTGCAGGACCTGCCCCAAACCGCTGGGGTTATTCTTGTGATGGGCAAGATCTTTTTAAAGCTATTGCTAGCATGCCAACATATGAAGGTGAATCTTGATTTTTTGGGACTGAAAACTATATGTGATTCCTGTCAATTACAAGTAGGATACTATCTATTTATTTATTTTAAGTAGAATTTCGTACTTGCGCAGGTGAACGATCAGAACTTGAGGATCAGCCTGCAGAGAAAATGATACGAGATTTTCGCAGTCACAGGCTGTTTTTTGCCATTACAATGTCCCTTTTGGCTGAGGTTATAAATTCTAGGTACTAATATCATAGTTCAATATATTGTACTGAGAAAACCCTCTTTCCTCCATCCTCTTACTCATTGTTAAAGGCGTTGTTGCTGCATCTATGAATGCTCCTTTCAATTTTCATTTCAGAAGCACAATAATTTTAGGCTTGTGCAAATCTAAATCTTTCTTTGTTTTTTTTTTTTATTCAGACTTTTCACGACAGTCAGGGACTCCCTTGGTTTGACTTATGATGTGTCGTTTGAATTTAACCTGTTTGACCGCCTTAAGCTTGGCTGGTATGTAGTTTCAGTTACATCAACTCCTGAAAAGGTTTGTCCCTGACTACGACTGTGATAATTTTGGTTGAAATTGTTGATCTGTTTGTCTCACAATACTAAAAACTACAGGTTCATAAAGCAGTTGATGCTTGTAAAAGTGTCTTGAGAGGTTTGC
Source organism: Sherardia arvensis (assembly GCA_948330725.1). Lineage (NCBI taxonomy): Eukaryota > Viridiplantae > Streptophyta > Magnoliopsida > Gentianales > Rubiaceae > Sherardia > Sherardia arvensis. The sequence continues at coordinate 31,608,915 of OX415240.1, forward strand.
ATACCAACAGGATTACTCCAAGAGAGTTGGACCGTGTAAGTATCTCTTTTCAATCATTGACTCTTTTATAGTATGAACTGTGTACATCGGGGAATTTATTTTCTAAGGTGCAGAATATTAAAGCTTAAAAGGCATATATTAGGCTCATTAAGTTCACCTCCCAACTTTTGAAGAGAAATTTTGAGATTACTTTCATGCATGACTGAAGAGATGTAGATAGATTGTAAGGATAGCTGTAGACAATTATAACTGTTGTTGCTGATGAGAAAGTATGTGCAATTTTACAAGCTTTTACCACTTTCTCGAATACGTTTCTCTTAGTCTCTCAAACCTCATATGTTGATAGGCAAGGCGGACTCTGATAATGAGACACGAAGCTGATATCAAGTCAAATGCGTACTGGCTTGGGCTGTTGTCCCACTTGCAATCTAATTCTGTCCCAAGAAAGGTGAGGCATGAATTGATGTCAAGTATACTTCTCAAAGAGCCAGGAAAACCTATTTTGTCAGAAGAACTAAACTGCTGCCCTTTTCTATTAGGACATCTCTTGTATTAAGGATCTCACATCCTTATATGAAGCTGCCAGGATTGAAGACGTGTACGTGGCTTACGAGCAATTGAAGACCGATGAAAATTCGCTATACTCTTGCATTGGCGTTGCCGGTGCCAAGGCTGGAGAAGAAGTTCCAGGTGATATATAATTACTAATCTAAGTTATTTCTGGCAATTGATTGGGACTATCATGGTTGATATATCCTATAGCCGTGAATTGTTTGCTACACGATCCATCTGGAGTATTATAATGTTACTGTTTCATGCTTTGCTGTTAGAAATTATGCTTCCATGAGTGCAGGCATGATAGCAAGTTCTGTCGAGTCTCTTTTGCTCACCGCACTATCCTCTTTTTTTGCTACAGATTCATTTCTAGTGGAAGTTGAGGACTCTGTCGAGGGTCTTCCTAGTATAATACCCGTGGGGCGTGGCTCGTCGACAATGACCAGGCCAACGACTTAAAAAACTTGATAGAGGAATTTTTAGTGGTCAACCATAGAATATAGATAAATACACAAGGCAAATTTTGTCCGTGTAAATTGAGATCAAGTGTCTCATTGTAATATTGTACAGCTCTATTTTCATCACTTCGTATACAGCTGTTGCTGCCCTAAGTAAAATTAAATTGGGTTTTTGGTAGCAATCTAGGATCTCTTTCAATTATTTGATCACTAATACATTTGTAGGGATGAGAGTTATGAATTTTTGTGGACAGACAAACAAGAAATTAGGAACTTCTTGACTTTACAGATGGGAAAATGGTTTAATTTAATGTTAATTTTTTTAAAAAATTAGAAACCATCATAGAGGGAGGGATATTTATTAGGTTCCCCAAACTTTCATTAATCTCCTCAAAGGGAGGCAATTTGAAAGATTACAAAATAAGTTGAGAACCTAAACTGTATCTAGAGCGCGGTTACACTTTGTTCCTAAAACTAAAAAGTGTAGTGAAATACATCTGAATATCCTAAAGTCTAATGCCCAAAAGCATGTAACTATTTGGCAGGTAAACCATCAATAACTTGCACCAATCCCAACACTAAAGTCAGAATCGACCAAGTCTACCAACTATTCTCAGAAACGCTAAAAGTAAGTTGTCAAAACTACTTTGATTTGGATTTCTCCTACACTGATCATAGAAATAGACTAGAAGCCGAGGGGATTTTCCATAGCGCGGCTAATCCGTTTACAAGGAAAACAACAGATAGACATCAAATACTCGATAAATTAGTCCAGATAACTACGCAAAAAGACCCAAGTGGAGCACATATTTCACCTAACATGGAAATAAAGAAAAAAAAAGAACATACCCAAAAATCTGGATCTACCAATTTCTGGAGGCAATCAACGCTCGACTGGTGGTGCGTGTGTCCACGCGCGGGGTAGTTGCGTCCTGATGGCGGCGCGTGTGGTCGACGAAGCGCGTTAGCGCGATGGTACGCCGAGTAGTTCACGCCATGACGGCCCCCGGCGTGTGTGACATCGCGTGTTAGTCGGAGTCGATCGGATCCGATCAGATCTGGTAGAGAAACTTAACTTTTCCGGTGAATCAGCGCCTCCCCTGCACCCTGAGTGACGGCACGAGCTCGGATTTCCTCCGGTAAGTCCAGCGGCGAGTGAACATGCTTTCCATCGTCGTCGGATTGCGACATGTTTTTCATTAATTTAATGTTAATGAATTTGAGGACCATACTCCATCCAATAGTTGAGGAAATACTTTAAAATCCTGAGTGAATGTGGTAGTTTGGATGTAAATTTATGTAATTCGATATTTTATTCTTATAATTCAAATATTTATTATGTTTGTTAGAAAATTAGAAATATTTAGAGATGATATTATAATTTCAATGATATTTTTAATGATATTTTGAACAATGTTGAGTTAAATATAGCATTTCAGCGGATAAACTCTGGAGTGCCTTTTACTTTTGAAGCTTTTGCGTGAAAGCTTTAGCTTTTGACGCATCTTTTATACAAAAAGTCGCAGTGGAATTACGTACCTAGACCGGCAAATCTTTCTAGTTTAGTTCAAAGTCGATACCCATAACCCGTAAGCAGTGGAGAGAATAATCTTAGTTTCCTTTTTTATTTCTTTGACAAATCTTGGATCTATAATTTGTCATTCTTTGGGAGAGTTGCTGGTAATGGGACAGTAATGATAACAAACTTGCACCAAGGAATATTGGACAAAATTATCAAAATAACTCAAAAAATGTTAAAATTACAAAAATAGTTCTGAAATAATTAGGACCAAATTTACGGAAATTATTTGTTAGATTAACATTTTTATATGTACTACATTTGTCTCAGTTTAATCTGAATAGTTGTCTTTTCATACTATCCAAACACACATTTTTTACCAATAATATTTTTATTTACTTATCTTTTTGGAAGATAAATTTTGATATTTAAATATAATTTATATTACGATTAATTTAACGATATCAGATATGATAATATTTATGTATCTATTTAATAATAAATAGTGTTAAAAGTGTAGAGTGGAGATTAACGTGACACGGAATATAACAGTACATAGATAATATATAACGTTTCATGGGTTTCACACGGCATTGGGCGAATCACGTAGAAATGATGAAAAGAATGTTGAGTTATTAATTTGAATTCCATGGCCAGTGGTTTTGAGACCGGTGGTTTAGAAAGGTGGGAGAGAACTAAATTCATAGTTTCAAGAAAAATAATAATTCAATTATGTGCGCCACTCGAAAAGAATCCCATAAAAAACTAACCCGTATGCAGTTCAACTTATTTGGTGCTGTACTGTGCTGATGAGTGCTGAGCTGTGCTGTTCAGTGCTGTGCTGTACTGATCTTGTGCTGAATAGTGTTGAAAGTATTGAATAATATTTATTTGAGTTGAAAAAAAAATACAATGTTTATTAATTAAGAACTAAAAAGTTTACTTCATTAATATTATTTTTACAAAATATAAAAATAGTGTCCATTTAGTGATTAAATGCATTGAGTTGAACATGTGATGTGCTGACAGTGCTATGCTCTGTGCTGACCAGTGGTGCAATAAATTGAACTGGACCGGGGTAAACCATGTTCATACAAAGTCGGGTGTCCATTAGATTACAACCCGGACTTTCAAATTTAAGGCTTTGAAGTCGTCGGTGGTGGACTTTTGTTACAATGGTATCAAATGGTTTAAAATTCATACATATTGAATGAAACAATCTTTTCATCTTTTGTAAAAGATACATAAAGTATTCTTGTGCCATATAGTCAAAGTAAAGCCACACTTAAAATTTCAGCTTGCATTTAGTTCACTAGTTTTTTGAAAAACCGAACTTTCCAAGTTCAGCTTTTGAAATTTATGTTTGGTTAGTCTAATCTTTTAAAGTCCATATTTTCCACTCTCAAGTTTGGTTTTTATTTTTCTAAATCCAAAGTTACAAGTTTTGATTTTATACTTATAATTTTGATTTTAGACTTGCAAAATCCCGACAAATCAAACAAAATTTTTATTTCAGACTTACAAAATCTCAGTCCAACCAAACAAGATTTTTGCAAAACGCAGACTTTCAAAATCCCAAACAAAAACTCAAAAACTCTCAGAAATTCAAAATAAAAACCAGTCTCTCAAAATCCTATTGAACCAAATAAACTCTATGTTGAATGTGTTGGAGGTGACGAGGGATTTTTCCACTTGAATTATGTCCGAATTGTCGAATTAAATGACATAAATTCTCCAATTTGTAAACATTTCAAACATAATTATTGAAGTTTTTACGAAGACAAAAAGGTAAAAATATAAAATAAATTTATATTGGTCAAGTTTATTTTTCAAATGTAATGAATATATTGTTATATTGTGCATATTGTGTATCACAAGCATGGGTGAGTTTCCTAATTGCAAATTTTGAAACTCGAAATGGTGAGATTACTAGTACATGAATCAGATAATTGATAATTAGTGAAAAAATAACTGACACATTAATGAAATTTAAAAGAATTACGATTCTTTTTAAGTATAGGAGGAAAAATGTGTTGGGAAGGATGTTTGACAATGAAGAGATAAACTCACTTTACAACTAATGTAATAAATTATGCTTATTATTATGTTTGCTAAAAGTATTAACCAATCACAATCCATAATAATTTGTGGTATTTCTGATTTATTAACAATTATTAGTGGTGTAAAGAAATATTTGGTGTACCAAAAGACTTGATAGATGGTTGGTCAAGGACAGTGATGCAATACTAAACACCAACCATGCATGAATAAAAATGATTGGTGACCTTCCACAAATTATCTTTAGAATCCAATTAGGTGCAAATATTTAATAGTATTGTCTATTCTATTTTGAAAGATTCAATCACACATCGTATTCTGAATATTCACTTGCATCAATAAGAAAGAATATATTGAATGAACTCGTAAAAAAGAAACATATATATTATTAATAAATACTCCAATAGAGTAAAATAAAGGTGACGTGGTCATATGAACAACCAAATACCAATTCAAACCTGACCTTAGAACTACATAACGCCTCTGCTTCATATGCAGGGCATTTTGATCATTCCAAGAACATGAAGACAGCAAATATGAAAAAGCAGGCACGAGTACAATCATTCCAAGAATGCAAATAACCTATGACGATTTCATGATGCACACCATAGATGGCCGTGGTTTGTTGGTCTAGAGAAGGGTAGTTTCTGCGATCATTGCAGTCACCACGTAGGGATCCATGTTTGAAGCCGGCCTTCTGTCTTCAAAGTAACCCTTTCCGTCCTTCTCAGTGTCCCGACCAACCCTCACAGAGGCTCCGCGATTTGCTACACCCTGAGAGTCGCACACATATGATGCAGAGGAGTATAAGCACATTGCAAATTATGAGAGTTCATATTATATGATCACGAGTTAAGAAATGTTACCCATGAGAAGGTATTGATGTCTGCTGTTTCATGCTTTCCGGTGAGGCGCCTCTCATTGCCTTCTCCATAGGCAGCAATGTGCTCCTTGTGCTTCAGTTTGAGCTTATCGATGGCCTTCTTGATCACTTCAAATCCTCCATCGCTCCTCATTGACTTGGTGCTGAATAACAGATTTCAGATGGGAGTAAGATTTTGTTTCGCAAGTACAATAGAAATGGACATCAAAATTTAGTACCTGTAGTTTGTGTGAGCACCAGCGCCGTTCCAGTCACCCTGCAGAACGAAACATAAAAGATCAACAACTGTTCTACGGAGATCAAGTTCAACAACAATGAGGCTTAAACAGACTGAACCATAATCTTACATCGATAGGTTTTGGGTCGAAGGTGAGGACTACTCCAGCAACTTCAGTTATCCTCTGAAAGTAAACAAGCATTAAAATCAGTAACAGCTCATTTCATAAGAAATCATAGCGATTTTCAAAAAATAACTGAAAACATGAACTACCTCAAGGATGTAACGAGCCATCCAAAGCTCGTCACCAGCTGAAATGCCAACAGACGGTCCAACTTGGAACTCCCACTGTGAAAAGAGAATAAATGTTTTCGGTGCCATGAGTTATAAACTTAACTAACTTAACTGACATTAAATCGACTCCTATCATATACTAAATTCACAATCATACTAATCATAAGGTATATGTCCTTGAGATTTACCTGGCCAGGCATAACCTCGCCATTGATTCCACTGATGTTGATGCCTGCATACAAGCAGGCCTTGTAATGGGCATCAACTATGTCACGGCCGAATGCCTTATCAGCACCCGCAGCACAGTAGTATGGCCCCTGTAAATTACGACAGATTTAGAAAAATTAATATGTTCCTAAACAGATAAAGTAGGATTAACAATGAAGAACAGCAAATCGAAAAATCAGAGAGCAACCAACCAGAAACTGAGAAAGATGGGGAAAAATAAATAAATGATGGAAACAAGACAAGTTACCTGTGGTCCTGGAAATCCTCCAATAGGCCATCCGATGGGCCACTTCACATCCTTCTGCAACAATGTATACTCTTGCTCAATACCATACCTGCAATTTCACATCATGAATCTTTCTACATACCAACCCCAATAATACATATAGAAAATAAACCACTAAAGCAAACTTCATGAATCATTTGAGTGGGGCCTACACACAATTATTGTTTTTAAATCATTTTGGTGGTAGGTTTGGAGAAAAGAACTACAGGATTCATGAGAACACATACCATGGCTCCTCCTTAACAACATCAGCATTGCTGAATATTTTTGCAGCAGCGTGCCTCTTGTTTGTGGGAATAGGCTCTCCAGCAGGGGTATAGGCATCACACATGACCTAAACAGTGAAAAAACACTACTAGTAAGAATAAGAATCATCTTAAAAAGGGTAAAAGTGCAGAAAAGCCCTCACAAGAATATTTTCGCCTCTCCTGAATGGATCCTTGAATATTGCCTGAGGACTACAACATCAAAAAAAGGCCAGATTATTAGATCCAGTTAGTCAAAATCCAAGGAAAACAAGAATCAAGGATCAAGGATCCATACTATAGGATGACTTCGCTGTCTTGGCCGGGGGCTTGACCAGTGCTGGAACCATCATAGTTCCACTTGGGAAGCTTAGTAGGATCACTCACAGGTGCAGGAAGAGTCTATATTTCCATAACAAAAACAAAATCAATCAGCTTTACGGATCATATCTCGCGATCGTGTTTCAGTCAAGACAAACAGAATCAACAACAATATTCTTGAATAATGAACTCAGACAGTAGAGAAAATTACCCTGGCTTTGCTTCTAAGGTCCATGCCAGATCCACCGATCCTGTTCAACAGTAAACACAAAGACACTAAAATCAGAAAAAAGACCCAAAAATCAAAACTTGGGAGGCGTGCTTGCCTAACACTAACACATAAAGCTACATCAAAAGTAAAATACAACAGCATCCATAAAAATACAATTTTTATGGAAAAAACGAGTAATATCATAACAAGCTCCATAACACTCCTAATCCAGAAAAAAAACAGCCAAAACCCACGAATCTAAGCGCAAAAGGGACCACAGCCATGCAGTAAAAGTGCAGAAAAGTGTAGCAGAATCAAGAGGATAATCTGAAAATGGCAAAACCGAAGGAAAACAAAGAAAAAATGTAATTACCAGACATATTCAGCGATGATTTTCTTGGTGGAATCAGAGAGATTCAAGTTGATGAGATCCGATAGCTGAGACATGTTCAAACGCAGTAACAATCTCGAAAGACCGGAGAAGAGAGATTAATGGAGGTGAGGAATATGATCCGGAGAGACTGGGGACTCTGTTTATATAATGGCAGGAGGAGTGCGAATTTTAAAGGGAGGAGATAACAAGCACTGTAGTACTACTACTTGGTTTCTAAATAAAATATAATTTATTTTAATTTTAGTTTATGGAAAGAAAATGGAATCTTTTGATAAAAATAATGTAAAAGTCAGGATTATGACGCCGGATACCTACCTTATTTTAATCAAATTAAATTTTGATTCGGTGAGAAAACCAATTTCTATTGGAATCTTCAAAATTAAATATTCTTTCTTTCTTCTTACAAGGCAATTGCAATTACAACTCATCATCCATTTCTAAATTGGCTTAGAATTTAGTGTGAAAACCTTATATTCACTAATTTTATTTGATTCTGATTCTGATTCTGTTTTGATTCACATTTCATTTAATTTTAATATTTATTACATTATATATATTTCCTAAGTTTCAGATCTATAAATGTTAGCCTTGACTCGTGTACGTTACGGTAAAGTACCGAACCTAAATTGATGATTTTTGTTGATTTAGTCAACATTTATCGTATCTATCAGTTTTAGTGATTGTTTCGAATCGGGCTAGAAACCCAATTTTTTAAATTATGTAATTTGACTTTTTTATATATATAATTTGCCTCGGAATCAATCATTTTATAAATAAATTTAAACTGCCGAAAGGCCGAGGACGTGTGTTCTGCCCAGTTCAACTTCTTGCAAACAGTTTTAACCGCTAGCAGTTTCAAGCTGGTAAGCAGTTCCAAGCTGTTCAAGTAGTTCCAAGCAGTTCAAGTAGTTTTAACAGTTTTACCAGCTTACTTCATCCGATTTGATTTTTGTAAAAAGAAATAAAATATTTTAAAATTTAGATAGTAAAAGGTTATTTTAATTATTGCCAATGAAATACGGTTTATTTTAACTTGTATAATTACATTTAAGCCTCATATAAATATTCTTTCATAAATAATAAAATAATTCAAACAGTTCCAAACAGTTTCAAACATATCATGGAGTTTTAGCAGCTCAACAGGACAGAGTCATATCCAACATTGGTCATTTTATTTTATCTTTAAAAACAATTATATGGCTATATGTTTACGTTGCCATATTTGATGCCACACACACAAAATAATTATGTGTGCAAATAATTTTGGCCGAATGTATTTTTTTGTTCTTAAGCATTTTATCTTTTACAATTTTTAGTAACGGGATAGTCGGATAATGATCCAATTTTTTAATGAAACGCATCAGACCATTAATTTTATTGAAGATAATGCATTTATTTTATTTTTACGATAAGGATAAAGTTTAACCCAATTTTTTTAAAAACAAATATGATAGTACTTTGATTCCCCGAATTTCTAGATGATAGTTTCGGTGTTAGAAAAATATGGTAGGTGTTCACTGTTGACCAAGACAGTATTGGCTTGCCTTTCTAGAAGTTTTTTACAATTGGAGTAAGTACTTACTTGCTTTCTGGTTGTTTTTTTTTAAAATTTTATACATGTTGTTTCTGAAAAACTATCCATACCAATTACAATGAAATTGACAATAAATTTATGTGTATAAAAGTAAGATTAAAATGTAAAAAAAATATACCTAATATTCTTTAAAATATTCAGGGTATTTATGGTTCACTTGATTTCTGAAAAACTGAACTTTCAAAGTCCAGTTTTGGAAAATGTTATTTGGTTCATATGAATTTAGAAAGTTCAGATTTTCCCACTCCAAAGTCTGATTTTTATTCTTTCAAATTCATACTTAGGTCCTGTCCAGTTCAACTTATTTGGTGTTGTGCTGTGCTGATCAGTGTTGTGTTGTGTTGATGAGTGCTGAGCTGTGCTGATCAGTGTTGTGTTGTGCTGATCTTGTGCTGAATAGTGGTGAAAGTGTTGAATAGTGTTCATTTGAGTTGAAGAAAAAACACAATGTTTATTACTTACGAACTAAAAAGTTTACTTGATTAATATTATTTTTACAAAACATAAGAATAGTGTCCGTTTAGACCTTAAATGGATTGAGCGGAAAAGTGTTGTGCTGATTAGTGTTGTGCTGTGCTGACCAGTGTTGTGCTATGCTGAAATGTGCTGCAATAAATTGAACTGGACAGGGCCTTACAATTTTTGATTTTACCTTTATAAATAGACTTGCAAAATTCTGACAGACTAAACAAAAATTTTGTTTCAAACTTACAAAATCTCAACCCAACCAAACAAGGTTTTTGCAAAACCAGACTTTCAAAATCTCAATAAAAACCAAAATTCACAAAATTTCAAAACAAAATCCGAACTCTCAAATACAGCCGGTGTATTTGGAGAGAATTTTGAGAGTGTCGATTTTGTTTTGAGATTTTGAGAGTCTGAGATTTTGTTTGAGATTTTGTAAGTTGGGATTTGCTAAAACCTTGTTTGGTTGGTTTGGTATTTTGTAAGTTTGAAACAAAAATCTTATTTGGTTGGAGTGAATTTTGGAAGTTTGTAACAAAAAAAATTGTTTGGACTTTGTCTTTTACGAAAACTAGACTTTATAAAATAAAATTTGAATTTTGAAAGACAAAACCTGAATTTTACAGAATAATGAACCAAACAAGATTTTATAAAATTGAATTTGGACAGTTTAAATTTTGCAAAATTTTCCCCAACCAAATGTACCCTAAGTCTTTAGACTGATGATCAAACATGGAATATAAAATTGTTCAAAAGTAAATAGATATAAATAAATATTGTAATGAAGTGCCCAAAAACGTGTGTATTTATCACTTTAATTGAATATGAGAAAGTCTCGTCAAAGTCCAACTTTCCTGATTTTCCATAAGAGTTTTTATACGTTTTAACTTATACAGTGTACTTTTTAATTTGAATTGTAAAATTTGTTATTTGAATTTTATTAATGTTTTAATGTAAATTCATGAATTTTTGCATTAAAACATGTTTTATTATATGTTCACTTTGATACTATCAATGTTTTAACACAAAATAGTATCACTTGATCTTAAATATATAGTGGTAGTTCCATAACACTTAGGAAAGTCGGACTTTCTAGAGATTTTGCGAGAAAGTCTCTTGAAAGTCCAACTTTCCTGACTTTCCATAAGAGTCTTTATACGTTTTAACTTATACAGTGTACTTTTTAATTTGAACTGTAAAATTTGTTATTTGAATTTTATTAATGTTTTAATGTAAATTCATGAATTTTTGCATTAAAACATGTTTTATTATATGTTCACTTTGATACTATCAATGTTTTTACACAAAATAGTATCACTTGACCTTAAATATATAATGGTAGTTCCATAACACTTAGAAAAGTCGGACTTTCTAGAGAATTTGCATTTAAAATTACGTCCCATTATTGTATTCCTGGCTGTGTCGGTTGGTGTAGTGTGTATCTCTTTTATTTATTTTTTTCTCTTTTTTTTTTTTTTTTTTTTTTTTTGTCAAAGTGTGCTATATAATTCCAACAAACGGTTGGTGCCTAATTTAGCAATATACAGAAATGTTTTGGTGTTGCTATGTATAAATTCAGTGTATTATGATAAAATGTGAATTTAAATTATTTTAGTTAATTATATTTATGGAGGAAATTTAGTAATATATAAGAGCGATATAACTTTTTATTTTAAACTACGTCAATTTAAATGAAAATATTTATATAAAGCAGACTTATGATAAGACAATCATCTAATTTTTCATGTTTTGAACTCAATTTAAAAATGAAGCCCATTTTTAGATATACAACTGATTATTATTTTACAATAAGTCCGTGTTATTTAAGTTAAGGTTTTTAGGCTATTGGATTAGGTCTAAAAAATGAAGTGCCAAGGGAGTATACAGTCCAACCCTAATAGAAACATAAAGTGCTATAAGCAATTTAAGAGTTTATCCAGTGTAGTCCAATATATCAATGAAATGACATTTTTATTTCCCTGTAAGTTGTTTAGTTTTAAAAAAATTAAATAAGTTGAGAATATATTTGTAATTTTACATCTTATTTTGATATTTTAAATTATAAGCGTAAAATATTGGATTGCGTATAGTGACATCCATTATAATCGGCCAGTGCAAACAAAGAGTCGGAAGATTCAAGATAACTTAATTAAAACAATAACAGCTTTATGAACAAGATAAATAAATACTCGTATTGCCCAATGCTTATATAATAATTCATCCACATAGCTGGATTTTTTTTTATCAGACATAGCTGGACTTGATGTACAACTACAAGGGCTCAAAACAATGACTGTTAGCTGTGAATGTTAATTTATAATAAATAAAATAATTATTAATAAAATAATAGTTTTTGAGAGTGACACATATATGATATATCACCGTTGTTACTTTGGATCATTATTCATGTTCCCAATTTTGATTGAGATGTTGACACCTTTGTTTCTTGGCTGGTGATGTTGATCCAGATAGTTGAATCCAATGCATTTTCCCAGTGTCCGCTTTTTTACAGTAGATTGCAATATCCTATGTTGCATTGTGCATCATCACCACCACTCACTCACTCACCAAAGCGAAACCATATGACAAACGTGTTTGAATATATTTGTTTGTAATTTGTAAAGTAGGTTAGGTGTAATTATTATATCAACAAATTCCAATGACATCCATGAATATTTTAATGTCCTAAGATTTGAATTAACCTGAACTAACATGGCTTCTTCTTTTTTCCTGAAAAATAACTTCATTTTATTTTGTTAAATAACGTTTAGAAACTTTTGGGTGAATTTTACTTCATTTTACTTATTTCACAGTGAATTTTTTGGGTGATAGATAGTGATGTCAAAAGGCTCCCAACTGAAGTGTTTGAGTACCCTGCAACTAACATCGATATCACTAAACGCTTCAACCCCAAAGGTTTTGGTGCGGTGGTAAGTTTTCTGATTTTCGTACAGATTCATTTAGTTGTGTACTAAAACGTGTTTATCATGTTTCTTAAATATATAAATTATTTTTTGTATTTTGAAGATTCCAAAGAAGGATATTGGACATTTGGCACGGAGTTCTTTCCAAGCATCGAGATTTTATGCTACAGTTGTGCCATCAACGGTGAACAGCATAGTTCATCAGCTGGCTGCCAAAGCATGGCCATTCAAGAATTTAGTCCTTCGTAGGATGGTTCGCGTATGATTGGGTTGAAGAGAAGATATATGTTTAACTTAATATTTTATTTGTGTTGGCCTAGTATTATGCCCTAGATCCTCCTATGAGTTATGATGATGAAAGACTTTAATTTAGTTATAATATTAAAGCCTTCATCTTCAATTTCAAGTGAATTCCATTTTCTCATTTTGCTTATATATATAATCTGAAAGCATGTCTAAAGTCTTTTGAGCAAATTTGCATCAAGGCGTGCTAAGGATGTCGTTCAGTGAGTATGGATGTATCTATTCATTGAATTGCAGGATTCTATTTTACCAGATTCAGTAAGGAGTTTGCAGACAAGTTATGAAGAAAAATGCATCAAATGGTTATAATGACAAAAATTATGCAAACATTGTTTCCCAAATCTAGTCGGAACCGGTGAACAAGAAACCTTTTCTTTCCAAACAAGCTAGTGGTAGTAGAGTAAAAAAACTTAAATGCAGCATACCAGAAAATACAGTCATCTGATCCGAAATCTGTTACATTTTAGAATCCAAACTGAAGATTGTACTGATGACAATAATAGCACAGAGCGCCAAGCATTGGCTGATGAGTTGCAGGATTCACCAAAAGTTGTATGCGAGGAAATCATCATCAAACATATTAAAGTAGGGCCAGTTTTTCAGGCTATATTCATTCTCACATGACTGCTCCTCTAAGACTTCACCATTAACAAATGGATAACCTGTTCAAAACAGGTGAGCCAATTTTCATACATGAATTTCGAAGACATTAAGAATCCAAGTGTATATACACTGACCTCCATAGTCCTCGTTGTCGGGGTGGAGATAAGAGTCTGCTATGACCAATCTGTCGTAGGGCATGGCTACCAAAGACAAGGCAGAGGACACGGTCAGTCTATTACCATAACAAACACAGATGACAAGTAAATGGAGCAACTATTACTTCTAAGTCTTCGGGATAGTTCCTGGGAAATCTCAGCGCCGAAACCATGGTGGACCGCGCGGAAACCATTGGGTTCTGGAAAAGAGAAGATGTTGTAAATCTTCTTCTTTGCCTCTTCTTCACTTCCAACAACGGTGGCTAGGGTTTTGACAGAGAGCTTAGCTATGTCCTTGGGGGAAGGTGGAGGGCGCGGAGGGAGGCGCAGCGTGTGATTGCCCAGTGCTTGTAGTCACACCCGTACTCTATTGCCACTTCCGGCGGCTTCGTCAGGCCGATCTTGCCTGATCCGGTGCACAATGGGGCCCACTTGAAGAGGCGGGGACGTGATGGCGACGACAACACCGTTGCTAAGCCTCGTCGGACGGTGGAAAGGGCCATCAAGTATTTTGTTTCTATCTCTTCTATGCTAGATCAATTTAGGGTTCAGGGTTTAGTTCAACTATTATAGATTTGCTTAAAATATCCCAGTGAATGTCCACCGGTGTATTTTGATTATTTATTAAAAAATCAATTTAAATTGAATCGGTCTCCTGAGTTACCGTCTATATCATAGCAATGATATAGACCAGGGACCACGCTGCAAATATAGTAAATATAAGCAAATTCTCGCGGGTCAAAAGGTGGATTCGAATCGGGTTATAACAAACGCGTCCCATTTGCCCCATTTTCGGCCACAAAGGCGTCCAATTTACCCATTCTGCCACAGAAGCAGCAATTTTCCTCAAAAACCAAAAACCCCGCAAGATAAAAAACGTGATCGTCTACCTTGATTTCACAGATCAGAACGCAAACGCGAGGCATAGGTTTGAGGCAAAAATACTGGATTTCACTGTGGTTTAAGCTACGGGCATGGAGATCCAAAGCAAGGTGAGTTCCCGATTGAATTTAGTTTCGATCAATTTTGATGTATAAAATCATCAATCCGATGCATAGAATCCTTGCTAATTGTTGTTTTTTAATTTAGGGAAAATATTGATTAAGGGCGGTATAAGTTTCATAATTTGAAAGTGGGGTGTAACTTTTACATAATTTCTAAAAAGGGCGGTGATTTATTAGCATATATTCTTTTAATTTAATTCTTATATGAAAGACATTTATACCCCTGTTTTGAAGTTACAATTCAATTCATTTTTATTTAATTCTATTCAATTCAGTTTGGTTTTATCTCACTAACTTACTCTAATTCAATTAAGATTATATTCAGCAACATCTAAATATTTTAGATTAAATTCAGTTCAGTTCAATTTCATTGAATTTTGTAAAGTTAAATTAAATTAAATTTATTTTGTATAATTTTAGTTTCGTTAAGTTTTTTCAAATTCAATTTTAAAAATTCAAATATTATTTTAGTGAATTTAAATCAGAATTTTGCAAACTTAATAAAACTGAACAAAATTATTAAAATTGTGATGGAACACTCAATTTGATTTAAGTTAACCAACATTTTAATAAAATGAACTTCATGGAATTTAGAAAAATTAAACTGAATTGAATTCTTTCAATGTAAACTAAATTGAAATTCAACTAAATTGGAATTCAACAAATATTATAAGTTATAGCCAGGGATGAATTACTTTTTAATCAAGTTTAGAATCTACAAAAATGAGTTAAATTTATAATAAAATTTAGATTACAAAACAGGGTATAAATGTCTTTCATACAAGAATTAAATTAAATGAATATAGGCTAATAAATCACCGCCCTTTTTAGAAATTATGTAAAAGTTACACCCCACTTTCAAATTATGAAACTTATACCGCCCTTAATCAATATTTTCCCTTTAATTTATTAACCACAACTTTCAATCAGTGGCGAAGAAGGTGTAGATTCTGCTGTTACAGATCTAGGTTCATGCATAGATGACAAGGAAGATCGATCTTCATTAGCAATAGGTAAATACTGGATATTTGTTTGATACTGGATGTTTGTTATAGTTTTCAGTTTGTAAATACTGGATATCTGTGAAAAGTGGACATTTTAGGTTAGGATCTGATGTATTTAGTGTGAAAACTTGATTTGTAATTGTAAACTCCATGGATATGATCTGTTGAAATGCATGTGATGTGAAAAGTGGCCTGTTTAGGTTGGAATCTGATGTGTTTAGTACGAAAACTTGATTTGAAATTGTGAACTCCATGGATATCTGTTGAAAATGCATGTCTGTGAAAAATGGCATGTTTAGGTTGAAATCTGATGTGTTTAATATGAAAACTTGTTTTGAAATTGTGAACTCCATGGATATCTGTTGACATGCATATATGTCTGTGAAAAGTGGCCTGTTTAGGTTGGAATATGATGTGTTTAGTATGAAAACTTGATTATTTGTCTACTACGTAATAATGCTGATCTGCCTGATTTGGAGGACGTTGATCTTAGGGAGAGTTTTGATGGACTCAGTGCTAGAACCCTTGAAGAGTTAGAAGCACTTTACAAACTGCATGCTAAAGCAATTGGTTTTTGCTATAGAAAATCAACAAGTAGGAGAAATCATGAAGGCATTCACTACGAACAATGTTTCAGTTGCTCTTGTGGAGGAAAGCCTAAAAAAGAAACCACCCAAACACCGCCTACCCCAGTCCTAGTATTAGATGAACCTGAAAGTTCAACATCAAATAAAAAAAGAAAGCAGAAAGAGTATCCGATAACCAAGACAAAGTGCAAAGCTTCACTTCGTGTGAAGCTGGTTGATGGAATTTTCCATGTTAAACATCATATCCTGACGCATAATCATGCTTTGATTAGGACAAAATGGATACAGTTTGCAAGAAGTGAGCGCCGAATCACTCCAGCAATAGCCAGGGTAAAAATAGGATTATTTCAACCTAAAATGTTAAGCACAGATTGCTATTTTTTAAAACTGTGTGAGGTTGTGTTTGTTTCAGGTCATAATGGGGATGGAAGATGCTGGAATGAAACCAACTGATGGATATAACTATCTCACATATTTAGCGGGAGGAGATGAGGCAGTGGGTCATGAACTCAGGGATCAAATTAATTTTGTTGGAAGACTCAGAATGAAAGAGATTGAACAGGGTGACGCAAAAACATTAATAGCAACTCTAGAGGAAAAGAATAAGAAGCTAGAAGGATTTTTCTACAGAGCTTTGAAAACGGAAGATCAAAACAGGTTGAAAAGCTGCATTTTGGAGAGATTCTATGATGCATGAAGATTACAACATTTATGGAGACTGTGTAATACTGGACACTACCTTTAAAACAAACAGGTAAAATTGAAAACTGATGTCTTTAGGTTAGAAACTGGAGTGTTTATGTAGAAAACTGTTGTGTTTGCAACTAGTGAAAAACTAACATGTGTAGTATTGACTGTTTAGAAACTGGTGTGCTTATATTATAAACAGGTGTTTTTACATTGAAAACTATAGTCTTTACAGAAATTTTTATAAAATAGGTTTAAATTAGACTAATATATTTAAATTATACATATATTAATTAGTCTTGGAAGTGACGGTCACTATAGTGACGGGGTTTATACGCAAAGAAGTTTGGGACGGGGGTTTTCTGCAATTTATGCAAATTGCATTCACGCGCGGGGGTTTTTCCTGCAATTTATGCAAATTGCATTCAGCATGCTTGAATTTCTCACTTGAATGCTTGTTTTTTTAGACCAAACAGGTTCTTTTTTAGAACATGCTTACATTTTACACTTAACAGGTTGTTTTTTAGAGAATGCTTGCATTTCACAGTTAACAGGTTGTTTTTTAGAGTTCATGTATTTTGAAGCAAAAATAGATGGTTTAAAAGAAAATGCTTGAATTTCACCATTGAATACTTGTTATTTAGACCAAACGGGTAGTTTTTTAGAACAATCTTGTATTTCACGCTTAACGGGTTTAGAGAATAAAATGCTTGTTTTTTACACTGTGTGGATATGTTTGCTAACGTCTATTTTTAGACTAAAATGCTTGTTTTTTAGACTGAGTGAACAGTGCGGGTGAGTGAATAGTGCATTTTTGTCAAAATTGCAAATAAGGATCTCCTTCTTTTCATATTCCAATATAGTTCTTCGTCACTATATAGTGACCGTCACTCAAGAGACCAACTCTATATAAATACATAACATATGAATAATAGTATAAAATTTATGAAGAAGTTTAATTGTGATGGTGTATAATGAGATCTTGTAACATATTTAAATTCTATTAATTTTGATTGTAACTTACTATTAATATTTTACTGATAAAGTGAATAAAAAGAATATTGATGGTATTTTTGTTAAAATATTTTTTATTTTCTTATGTAATTAATTATTTTCCTTAAATAATCAATCATCGTAAAACCAACTATAAAACTACAACAACACCGCTACAAAACTACGTAATTTTAGTTAATCCTAAAGGGAACTAGAAGAGTTATTGCTCCGGTCAAAAAATAAATTAATAAAAAGCATTAAACTACGTAGTTTTGATTAAAACCACCACAAGACCACCACAAGACCACCGTATTCCGAAGCCTACAATTTTCATATATTTCTTTTTTATTTATTTCATCCGATAAACACATATGAAAGCAAAGACGAGCCACAAAATTACCGGTAGCAAAATATTTTAGCAAAGGTTTGTGTTTCCATATTATTCCTCCGCAAACAACACCATATATACATATTTCTCTATATATTTTTTGCATATATATATATATATATATATATATATAAATCTTTTGACAAAGTTTTTGTTTCCTGTTGATCCCTTTGCAAACAAAATCATATACAATATTTCTCTTTATTTTATTTTTGTGTAAATATGTATATAAGGTAGTTTTCTGTATTTTGTTCCTTTTATTACACACAACACACACAACATGACATTTATATATATATATTTATTTTCCTTCATGTATACCTCTATGATCTATCACATACTTTGTTTGGTTTCATATATTCTGTATATGTATATATGGCACTTGATATATATTACAGTTCAAATACTGATGTATTTAAGTTATATCATATTATGTTTATGATTTCTTTCCTTAGATGTTAGTAATACATAGTTGGAATGCCAACAACGAAGTTGTCTTTGACTAATATATATAAAACCCTCACATCCTGCATTGGTTCCAAGATTCACGCTCAACATGTTCGAGGTGGTGCCATGGTGATGGTGGTTCAACGAGGAGGGCTCCAAACCTGGCGAGTCATCGTCTTCCTCTTCGCAACCGCATATCCACTTGATCTTGATGTGAACATCGAGCACAGCGGTAAGGTGTGAACATCGAGCGCAGTTGTAAGGTGGTTTTGCTCAACACTACGAACATTGAGCGCAGCTGTAAGGTGGTTTTGCTCAACACGAAGAACCTACCATGGAATCCGAAGCTCTAAAGGTGGATGAGAAATGTGAAGATGCTTGGTGAACTTGAGTTGAAGTTGGTGATCAATGGTTAAAAGCAAAAGAAAGTTTTCTTGCAGCTAAAGACATGTCAAGTCGAGATAGAGATGACTCTTATGCTTCTCTTTGTCTGGGAAACTGGAATTGCTTTGCTAATCATAGCGAGAAAACAGCCTCACATGCTTAATTCTATTTACCAAGTTTCTGCACCAGCACAAAACCAATCTATCTATTTGCTGCTAATGGTACTGGAATTGTATCAGCTGAAAATGGTAAGTATTCCAAAGAGCTTTTCACTCAGCAAGAAACTGCTACTGAGATGCCAGACACGTCGATACAATTGAACTTATGATGAACTTGAATTCCGTTAACAATAACACCTGACTCTCCACTGGATTCCATAATTTCAAAATGTCAGCCCTGCCTATTGCAATCTCAATCTGAAGCTTCATACCATCAGCCTGAGTCACAGGAACTATATCTTGGTTGTTCTTACTATGAGCGCAGTGAGAGAGACTGTAATCAACAACAGATTCAGGGAAAAAGCAATGACCGGCTTCATCCATCCAGGCAATGGGCAGCTTCAGACCAGTATCCAAGTCCACTTGCAGCATCTGCAAGAAGTCTAGCAGAAAGTGAGATTCATTTATTTGAATCTTAGCAGTTGTCCTCTTTAATTGAGAAATTTTTCACTCTCTTGTATTGTTTCAACTTCATTTTAGCCACGCTCTTCTCACTCTGCAGCCACAGGATCATCGCCATTGATTCCTCCGCAGCAATGGCAGCAAAATTCCGCTCCCTCTCGAACTCCAGCAGCGTAGAATCAGCCCCAAGCCTCTCCTTCTTCACCATTTCTCTCAGCGTCATTACATCGAACACCTTATCTTCATCGAACGGTTGGCTGCTACTTTCACCATCAATGGTTTCTGAGCAAATCCCATCTCCAAAAACACCAGATTTAGCCGCGGGCATGCGCGGAAATCAAAACCAAGTGAAATTCATAACATTCAACCCAAATCCAAACAGCAGAAACACGCCCAGTAATTCAGATATCCTTTAAAGCGACCTAACATCGGATTATAGTTATTATAATTCCCACTCAAATGCTTCAAAAAACGAACTAATTATGCAAGTAACATAATCCAGAACTAAAAGGGGGAAACGCAGATATTCACATGAAGGTTGAAAAAGATGATCGGGTCAATCCCGAGAAAAGATGTGTGACTAATGACTGTGTGTGCGTAGGAGATATCAGAAGATTCAGAAAAGCAATTTGAGGTTCATTTAATTATTAATCCGTACTATTTTAAGATTTTATTACAACTTTTGGTCACCTTCTTACGATTTCGGTGATGTCAAATACTCTTTTACCTCCCACAATTATTTTTTCAACTTAATTGATAAAGTCCAATTTTTATAATAACGTAATATTCAATCTCAATTTAAAGTTCTATACTGTAATATTCATTACCAATATTTTATAACAAGAGGAGTTTTGATTAGTAAGATATGGTCTTTTAAAGATAGTAATATTATATTCAATTGATTTCTTCAAGTATATATTCAAGTATATTTATTGGAGATTATTTTATATTTTAAAATAAGCAAATCAAGCATTTTCTTATTAAAAATTTATAATTAACTAATATCACTATTCAATATGTTCAAATGTACAATTAACTGTTTTATTAATTATTCACAGGTGTTTCTCCATAGAGAATTACTTATACTCTATTACGCTAATTATTTTTAAAAAACTTATTTCAAGGTATTTCAAATAAATTCAACTAAATTAATGGCAGTCTAACATAAACTTATTTGGTTAGAATTTTCCAGTTATCCTATTCAATTCATTATTTAAGTATGGTTAGTGTTTGAGCAACAACACCTTTACATTTTTTTTTCTAAGGGCATCTCCAATGGAACTCTTTATCATCACTTTTTTAATTAATTTTTTACCAATACTGATTTTTAAAAAGCAATACCCATTTAGAGCATCTCTAATGGTAATAGATTAAGAAATACTTTTTAAATTTAATATCATTAAATTTGATGAAATTTAAGTAAGGAGCAATCATCAACAATAGTAAGATTCTTTATTTTCACACATCATTAATTTTATACAAGAAAAATAAATTTCAAATATGCCGTATTATATTAGGTGCTAGCTCCACTGGAAATACTTGAGTTCATCGCGCGTTGCGCGATGATATCTATCTAGTATATATAAATAAATATTAAACTTGATGCCTGAATTGTGATATTCAATATATATACTAAAAGATGATTAAGAATTTGGGTTCTAATTTTATAAGTTTATTTCTTACTTAACTGAATCAAACTAAAATAAGTAAAATCAAATGTCGATTTTAAACATGTCATAATTTACTTAATTTTGTCACACTATCAATTTAAACACCTCAAATGTCGGGCATTAATTCATTGTTAAGCATATCCACTTAATACATAAGTAAATAGGCATGTTACCATTTTGCAAGAACTAATAGGTACAAACAACACAAGTGTTATTTATAGACCGGAAAGCGACTATTTTCACCGGGGGATTAACTCATTATTTGAATTCAGAGAAAATTAAAAAATAATAATTAAAAAAAAATGGAATTCAGAGAAAATTATTGTTATTTCTCGTGCTTTATTGTTTCGTGGTGTTCGGAGGGTTTTGATAACCAGAAACCAACCAACAAAAGGTTTTTTCTTAATACTAAGACTTCAGTTTTTCAAATTCATGTTTTTTTTTTGCTAATGGTTGTATTTTTCTTCGATGCAGGCAAAAACATTTGTACGCAGCAAAATGATTTTAAAAAAAGGAAGTTAACGAGGGTAAATATCTCATATAAGTACGTGACAATAGAAGAAAATCAGATTAGAGTTTTGTTTGTATTTATTGTATATTGCAGTTATATCCTTAAGGTTTAAATAGTTTTCTTAATTAGACCCTTGTATGTACTATAAATACTTATGTAAATCCTAATGGAAATCAGTTTGCGAAATAGTATTACATGGTATCAGTCTTTTACCGATCCTCTCTCTTTTTTCTCTAGGGTTTGCGCAAAACCTCTTCTCCCTCCTTCTAGCCGCCGCCGTTGACTCATCCCTTTCCTCATCAAAATCTTTGTTTTTTGTATTTTTCCTGCTCTACGATGACTTCTTATGGATGCCATGAGAAGTTCTCCATCAATACAATGATCCATATGCTTAACACTAAACTTGATGCTACTACGTATCTACAGTGGAAGCAACATGTTCAGTATGTTCTTCGCCCTCAAGGTTTGTTTGGCCATCTTGATGGCTCCTCTCCCTGCCCTGAGCTTCCGGTGCCTGTGCCACCGTCCTCCTCCACCGTTCCTCCGGATGATGCTGCTAAGTTGAAGGCCAAGGAGGCCTATGATGCTGCCAAGGTGGCATATGATGTCTGGATGGATGATGATCAGGCAATTTGTGGTGTTTTGTACTCCTCGCTTACTCCAGAAGCGAAGAATGAAGCCTCCCAGTGTCACACTGCCAAGGCGATGTGGGATGCTTTTGCGAAGGCCTTCCAACATGGATTTGCGGTTGCCAAGTTCAGCCTCCGCCAACATGCTGCCTCACTCAATAAATCAGGTACCGTTCATGAGCTACATCTTTCTTTTATGTTAATTTTTGAAAAGTTGAATGCTATGGGTGATCCAGTTGATAACCGTGAGAAGTTGATTTGGTTTTTGAATGGTATGGGACTTGATTTTAGTTCCTTTAGCGCCCCTATTGCCTCTAGAGATCCTGCTCCCTTGTATCAGCAGGTTGTTGATGAGGCACAAGCACATGAAGCGTTTTTGGCCAATTTGCGGGGTTCTACTGTCCAGACCTCTGCCCCTGTAGCGATTTTGACAGGTTCTCAGCACAAGGAGCATCCTGCCGACGCTGCAGAACCAGTAGTAGGCGGCGTGTGGCCATACGCGCCGGCCGATGACGCGCGTGGGGTGGCAGGTGGGCCCCACGCGCCACTGGTTCTGGCCGGTCCGGCCAGCGGTGTTCGGCAGGTGGATAATGTTGAAGGGTGTGACGGTATCGACACCACAAATATGCAGTAAAGGTTAGGCTTTTTGCTCCTTCTACTACTGTAACGGGGAGTGTGATCTCTCCAAGAGGTATGACTGGATATCCGGTGAACCCCGAGATTGGGCCCGTAGGCTTGAGGTCAGAGGCGGAGGAAGGGGGGATCGGGTGGGGCCCGGCCCCCCTCAACTAGGAAAATATCCCTAAATATATGTATTATAGTTAGTGTTTTATTTGGTGTGTTAGGTTATGTGGCCCCTCACATGATATTATTAACTAAAAATATGGAGGATTTTTTTTAGTATACGTAAAAGGAGAGAATTAATTATAAGAAGAATGAGACCATAGTCAAACAACACACTAAAAATAGGATTCTTTATATAGTAATAATAAAATTAATTTGTAATTTTTTTTCAAATCCTAATTGATTACTATAGGCAATATTTTCTTTGAAAAAAAAAGTAATCAGTGTATGAATCCATATAGGAATAAATTCATTTATTTATTTAATTTTACTTTATTTTTAAACGAATAAGTTAGTTGCATATATTTAATAATGCAATATTATATTAGAATCTGAATCGCGTTTTAATTTTATCAAATTATTAATCCAATTATGAGTTGGATTTTATCAACAAAAAAGTATAAATAGATTTTATAACCTAGTGACTGCCTAAAAGAAGATCGCCGAGACAATCAGTATTGATTCGATCATCGATACTTTCAGTGAGCTTTCAGAGAGAAATGTGCGACTTCAATAGTGATTCACGTATATGATGCTAAAAGCATAAATTTATCTAGCAAAGTTTATCTTTATTGTATTAATTCAATTTTTTCAAATTTCAATGAATTGCCGTATTTTACATTATTTTAATAGCTAATTCAAATTATTAAGTTCCCGCCCCCACATACTAAATTCCTAGCTCCGCCCCTGCTTGAGGTCGTCCTTGGTAAATCCTAACTTTTGGAAACAGTTTTGGAACATCACTTCTACTCCACTCCCGTCATCGACAAAGACTCTCTTCACCAAGGAATCCTATATCGTTGTGGAGATGATAAGAGGGTCAGAGTGAGGCATCTGGTTTGGCACGGCGTCCGCGTCCGAGAAGGTGATTGTTTCTTCGGGCCGGAGCCTCTTGTTGATTGGTTCTGTGTGGGGTATGGCCCGCACGCTATCTTTCAGCTTGGTAAGGGAAATTGCTTCTCCTGTGTAGCCGCTGATACCGTTGATGACTCGATTGGCTCCATTTGGTGGCGGTGGAGGAGGATCTTGAGCATTGTTGCCCCCACCCCCTTGGTTGTTATTGTTATTGTTGTTGTTGTTCTGTGGGCCATCCTTCTTCTGCTGCCAGGGTTTTCCCCCATACCTTTTCTGGGTACCCTGGCTGTCGCCGGTTATTGAAGGTGTAATCTGTTGTACAATTTCTTGTCGAATCAGCTTCTCGATCTCGTTCTTAAGCTGATAACACTCCTCAGTGTCATGGCCCCTGGTGATATGGGCCTCAGCCCATATCCTGGCCCAGCGGATATACTGGTAGAAGAAAAGAGAGGGTTAAGCCCACCAGTGGTCCTCCCATGACATCAGCTATCTTGGACGCACCCGGGGTTGCGGCAAGAGGAGGACCACTTAGCCTAAGACCTCTCTGATCCTCACCATTATAAATAGAGGAGTGACCAACAGTAATAGGTATGTTTTATCAAACTTAAATACTCTCTGTATTTCTTCATATTATCTCTCCTCTGCAAAAAGCCCTATCTTCATCATCACGCCGGAGCGTCTACCCTCGGGTGACCCCGGGGGCTTTGTTTTGCAGGATCTAGGTGAGAGATTGGCCGCGGGCTAGGATTCCAGCTCTCCCCGGATTACCCTGTACCGGAGCTGGTATCCCGGAGCTTACTGGTAGCATCAGTTGGCACGCCCAGTGGGATCTTGCTTCGTCATGCCCCGCGGCAGACCTAAAAAGACAGGGGAAGAACCCCCTTCCAAAGCTAATCAGGCAGAAGGTGGTCCTAAGACCAAAAGGGCCGCGGCTGCCCAGGCGGCGCGGAAGGAGACTGCCCGTGTGGCCGCCGAGAAGCGCCAAGGAAAGAAGAAGGTGCCGGAACGTACCCTCAGGGAGATGCAGAAGGAGCGGAGGGATGAGGCCCGACAAGAAAATGAGAGACAGGACCAGGAGGCGTTCGGAGAAGGTGGTGAATCCGAACCGGAGTACTTCGATTCCGGGGAAGAGGACCCGGAGAGCAGAGATCCAGAAACAATTCATACCAACGCAGAGGAATTCGGAGAATTTTGAGCATGGAAAGCAGCTAAGGCAGCAGCCCCTAACAAGGCACCCGAAGTAGTGGACTTGGAAAAGGATGGGAGAGGGGGTCCTGGATATCAGCAGATGCCCCCGGGTCAGCAGATGGCTCCAGGTCAGCAGATTTTTCCGGGACAGCAATAGTACCCTGATCAGCAGTTTCCATGAGGTTTAAACCCGCAAGCTCAACCATTTTATGGTGGATACAACACCCCGTTTAACAACGGGTCCATTGAAAATCGGTTGACCAGGCTTATTGGTAGGCGGGGGATGGTTCCTCATTCCCCGTGGGTTCCAGAGGTGCTAAACTACAAATGGCCGGTAGGTACCAAAGCGCCTGATGGAGTTCCGACATAAAATGGGGACGGGGACCTAGAGGAGTTTGTTCACACCTTCCTCAGTGTCATGGGTGCCCGGGACATTGATGAGCCGTTGCAGTGCAAGTTGTTGCCTTCCTATCTCCGGGGCAACTGCTTGAGTTGGTTCAAAAGTCTTCCACAAGGCTCCTTGAAGACTTTCTGGGATTTTGCTACGGTCCTGGTCCACAGATATGCAGCAATGAAGACCAACTTTGTCAACCTAGCCACGGTCTTGGCTATGCGGCAGTTGGAGACGGAGACTACTTGGCAATATTATGTCCGGTATATTGCCGAGTCTATGAAGGTCCAGGATAGGCACCTGCATGAGAAGGCCCTGATCGGCAACTTTGTGAATGGGTTGAGAGACGAGATGTTCTACATTGAGTTGATGAAGAATATGCCAGGAACTTTCTACCATCTCCAGTTGACAGTTGAAATGCATTGCACTGTGCATGAAGCTAACCATACCCGGATGAACACGGTCGGTTTCTTTGAGCAGCGGGTGATTACGGCCACCGCAACCCAAACAACTACACTCCGGGCCACTCCTCACCAGGGGGCCCGCCCGGAGGCAGCAAGACGCCCCCGGCCCAGGGAGAAGCACCCGCACCGGGGGGCAGACGTTGGTGGTCAGACCGACATATACTCCACTCTCCAAGACAAAAACGGAGATTTTGGCCATTCACCGGGGTCTCTTCACGGACCCCCTAGTTATACAAGGGGTCCCGGCCCCGGCCAATGCCCAAAAATGGTGTGAGTTTCACAAGTCCTATGGTCACACTACAGAAGGCTGCCGTGTCTTACGCACGGATATTCAGAAGTTGGTGGAGCAGGGTCAGCTCCGGGACTGTGTGGCGGGTGAAGCACACCCGGCGGCTGCTCCGGCAGGACAGGGGAGGAAACGGAACTGGAGAAACAACCGAGGTCAAGGCGGCAATCGCCCTGCGGAAACCAACGTTGCTCCTAACCCCGCCTCGCAAGCACCTAGACAGGGAGTTCCGGGACCCGGAGCACCCCAGATGATAAACGTGATCAACGGGATAGTGGGTGATGGAGCGCAAACACTGTCGGCGGTGAAGGCCAAGAGTAGGTATGTTCCCCCGGGGGAGATTCAGGGAAAGAGGTTTAAACATGACGAGACGATCACTTTTTCAGAGAAGGATGCAGTTCCGGCCCAAGTGCCTCACTCTGACCCGATGATGATCTCTGCTGAGGTAGAAGGTGTGGTGATAAAGCGAGTTTTTGTGGATGATGGGAGCAGCGTAGAGATTATGTTTGCTGATTGTTTCGATCAATTGAACATTGGTCGACATAATTTGAAGCCATGCCTGTCCCCGATATCAGGCTTTACGGGTCGGACAGTCCACCCGCTAGGTGTTATAGCACTACGGGTGACCCTTGTTGATCATCTTGATATTAACAAAAGGTGCACTGTCCTGTGTAACTTTGCGGTCATAAATGCTTCTTCCCCGTACAACATGATCATAGGTCGTCCCTGGTTGACGCAGGCTCGGGCGATATGCTCACCCTACCATCTAACCATGAAGTTCCCGACGGATCAAGGAATTGCTTCGGTTATCGGCAATCAAACGACCGCCCGCAGCTGCATGCTCACCGCGATAAAGGAGGCCAAGAATGGAGGTTCAGAAAGAACAAACGCATCGGAGCCCGGGGAATGTTCCGGGAAGAATAGCACAGTGGGAGCCGTGCATGGTGATCCGGCTTCTTTTGAAGTGGAGGATATGGAGGTAGGATCCCGGGGGAAGGTGAGTGTTGGAAAGCACCTCCCGGTGAATGTGAAGGATGAGCTCCGGAAATTGCTGAAGGAGTATGAAGATGTATTCTCGTGGGGAACAGAAGACTTGACGGGGATACCAGAAGAGTTCGCCATACACCGGTTGAATGTCTACCCGGATTTGAAGCCTATAAGGCAAAAGAAAAGAGCCTTGGCAGCATATCGGGTAGAATTCGTCCGGGCGGAGGTGAGGAGGATGCTGGACGCGGGAATGGTAGAAGAGATCACTTACCCGGAGTGGATTGCCAACCCGGTCCTGGTGAAAAAGCATGACGGATCCTGAAGGATGTGTATCGATTTTACAGATTTAAACAAGTGCTGCCCTAAAGACAGTTACCCATTGCCCTCCATTGACCAGCTGGTGGAAGTTATAACAGGCTACCAGCTTCTAGCCTTTTTCGACGCGCACCGGGGATATCACCAGATCGTCATGGCCCCGGAGGATCGGCCAAAAACCTCTTTTATCACTGACTTTGGTACTTTTTGTTACAGGAAAATGCCGTTCGGTCTTAAAAATGCAGGAGCAACATACCAGCGCATGGTGGACCGGGTGTTCAAGAACCAGCTGGGAAGAATCATGGAGGTCTATGTGGACGATATGGTGATCAAAAGCAGGACACGTGACACTTTTTTGGATGATCTCCGGGAGCTTTTTGTTGTGTTAAGAGAGGTAAATCTGAAGTTGAGCCCGGAGAAGAGTACCATCGGAGTGGTGGCCGGCAAGTTTTTAGGGTATATGGTGTCAAACCGGGGCATCGATGTGAACCCGGAAAAGGTTAAAGCAATCCTGAGCATGCCTTCCCCGAATAAGGTGAAAGATGTACAGCGCTTAACCGGGTCCCTGGCGGCGTTAAGCGCGTTCCTGTCCCGGGGAGCAGAGAAGCAGCTGCCTTTTTTCAACATTTTGAGGCGAGCAAAGAAGTTCGAGTGAACTCCCGAGTGTGAGCAAGCTTTCAAGGAGTTGAAGGAGCACCTGGGAAAACTCCCAACCCTGTCCAAGCCAGTCCCGGGGAGGAGTTGTTCTTGTATCTGGCAGCCACGGATCAGGCAATAAGTGCGGCTTTGGTTCGAGGGTCCGGGAGAGCGCAGAGCCCGGTGTATTTTGTAAGTAGGGCTCTCCAAGGACCGGAGACGCGTTATTCTTCACTAGAACGTTTGCTGCTGGCACTAGTGCATGCGTCCCGGAGACTTCGCCCATACTTTCAAGGTCACCCTATCACGGTTCTCACAAATCACCCACTTAGGCAAGTCATGATGAAACCAGAAGCATCTGGCCGGATGATGAAGTGGGCGATCGAGTTGGGAGAGCACGAGATTACTTATCAGGCGAGGAAGTCTATCAAAGGGCAGGCTTTGGCTGACTTTCTAGTTGAGATGGCTGACAATGCCGTTAAAGACCCGGGGGAAGGTGAACCAGAGTGGAAGTTACACGTGGATGGCTCCTCCCATGCCGGGGGAAGCGGGGCCGGGGTCGTGCTGGTCAGTCCCGGTGGCAAGGAATATCGGTATGCGTTACAGTTTAAGTTTAAAACAACCAACAATGAAGCCGAGTATGAGGCCCTTCTTGCCGGGTTACGCTTGGCCCGGGAGACGGGTGCCAAAGTTGTACAAGCTTATAGCGACTCGGCCATCGTGGTCCAACAAGTTAACGGGGAGTATGAGGCCAAGGAAAGGAGTTTGCAGAAATATTTGGAGGCAGTAAAACTAATGGTGCAAGGTTTCCTCCGGGTAACGTTGACACAGATACCCCAGGAGGAAAATTGCAAGGCGGACGCGCTGAGTAAGTTGGCTTCGTCAGAACTCAAGCCGGATGAAGACCGGAACCTTTACATGGAGATGATAACCACCCGGGGATATGAGCAACCCAACCAAGTTGCGGCGGTGCGAGAAGCCGAATCTTGGATCACATCCCTCCTTGAGTACTTGGAGAATGGAACGCTGCCGGATGATAAGGTTAAAGCCCGGAAAATCCGGGTCAAAGCACCCCGGTATGCCGTCTTGGACGGGGAGTTAATCCGAAGGGGATATCTTCAACCTTGGCTGAAGTGTGTGGATGGAGAGGAAGCGCGCCACCTTTTGAAAGAGGTGCACGAGGGTCCCAACGGAAGTCATCAAGGGGCCCGGACTGTGGCTCGGAAGATTATGTGCACGGGGTATTACTGGCCAACGCTGTTTGAGAATGCCCAAAAAGCAGTCCGCTCCTGTGAGCAGTGCAAGAAATTTGCACCCCTGATCCATGTGCCGCAGGGGGAGATGATCGGGATATCTGGAACTTGGCCTTTCATCCGCTGGGGCTTGGACCTGGTAGGCCCCTTTCCGACCGCTCCCGGAGGTTTCAAGTATTTGATAGTAGCAGTTGACTATTTCAGCAAATGGGTAGAAGCTGCTCCCCTGACAAACATTAGGGGAAGTACTTGCGTAAAATTCTGCTGGAAGAACATAATTTGTCGCTACGGGATTCCCCGGTTCATAGTGGCAGATAACGGGGCACAGTTTGAGAATGATCCTTTCAAATCCTGGTGCAAGGAGTACGGGATTGAACAGAAATTGACATCGGTCTACCACCCACAGGCTAACGCGCAAGTTGAAGTGACCAACAGGACCCTCGTCAACGGGATCAAGACACGGCTCCAAGGGGCAAGAGGAAACTGGGTTGATGAACTCCCAAGTGTCTTATGGGCAAGCAGAACGACGGAGAGCTCTGCCACGGGCGAGTCCCCCTATAGCTTGGTTTATGGGGCGGAGGCGGTCATCCCGGCTGAATTTGGAGTTCCCAGTCTCCGATCGAAGTTCCCGGATGAACAGGCAAACCAGAACGACCGCCTCCTGGATTTGGACTTACTGGAGGAGAAACGAGAAAAAGCAGCCCTGCATGAGGCCCGGGTGAAGGAACGGGTCAAGAAATACCACGACAGAAGGGTGCGCAAGGAACATTTTATCCCGGGGGAGTGGGTGATGCGCCGGAACGATAAAAGCCAGCAGGTTGCAAGCGGGAAGTTAGCTCCCAACTGGGAAGGGCCTTACAAGGTGATAGCAGCCCACCCCGGTGGAAGTTATGAATTGCAAGACAAGGCCGAGAAGAAGGTCCCGAGGCACTGGAACATTGCAAACTTACGTAGGTACTATGCCTAGATTATTTTATGTATTCACCCTCTGGCATGGATTATGCCTAGGATGGTAGCATGAAAGCGGCACGGGAACCTCTGGCCATAATTGAGCTTAGGTTGTCCCGTGGCCCGCAGTTGCATTTTCTTATTTTGCTTATGGAGATTATTTTGCGAGTTAACATTTTCTCATAAGTATAGTCGATCCGGGGCCGCTTGAACAAGCGCCCGGGGGGCTAGGGCAAGAACATACGGGACGCTTGAACAAGCACCCGGAAGACAACCTGGGCACGCTTGAATAAGCGACCCGAGGGAACGGTTGGAATAAATATTTGAACAAGTATAAAGGAACAATATAACACACATATCATTAAGTTATGATTGGTGATTACAAAATTTACAACTTTGAAACTTGCATAATCTAAACTAAGCTAACAAAGGAAAGGAGGACCATCCCAGCTAATAGGGGAGTCCGGATCATCCTGAGTGCCAGGGTGACTCGGTTGATTGTTAGTAACAGGAGGACTTGGTGGGTTGGCAGTAGCAGTATCCCCCGGGACATTGGGCTCCGCAGCCGGACGAGAATCGGATGGACCAGCCCCCGAGGGACCAGCCCCCGAAGGACCAGCTTCGGCGTATGGATCAAAGTCATCGTCTGAGGATGAAACCTCAGGAGATGGTGTTCTACGGGGAGCTCCGATAATAACGGGTCCCTGAGGACGGGGAGACTTCTTCCTCTTCGTGGCAACAACTTTACTTTTCCCTTTACCTCTTTCCCGGGCCAAACGCCTTTCTTCTTTAGCGGCGTCTTCGGCAGCAATAAAAGCCCGGATTCTGGCAGCATCTTCGCGGAGTCTAGACACTCTCCGGGCAGATTCCTCCGGATCAACCGAAACACGGAATCCGAGATATCTTTCAACAGTAAAATCAAGGGAAATCCGACTCGGAAGGAGTACCAAAGACGGGGGGAGATATTGCCCTTCCCTTTGACGCTGCCACCAAGCGGCGGTTTCCTCGAAAGCAGGCCGATATCGAGATGCGGGGTCATTCCAGCCCATGCGAAACATACGTACTAGCAATGCCCCGATCTCACGAGGAAAGTTAGTGTAAAGCGGGGGAGAAACCCGGCCCAAGCGCAACCCGGTCAAGTGATAGGTGAGTTGTAGGGTGACCAAGTTCTCCCGGAGGGTGAGGTTCCGGGCCGCCAGCTCCCGGTTCTCCTTTTCCAGCATTAAATTCCTCCTGAGGGGATCGCCCCTTCTCTCCAACCATTTAAGCTTGTCGCAATAGAATGGAAGTTCGATAGAAACGGTCTGGTATGCATCCAAAACGGCGTTCACCCGGTCTCGAGCTAGGGATTGACACCGGGAAAGGGATCCAAATTGGTTCGATATTTCCCTAAGTTTTGTTACCAGCGAAGTGACGTCCGGGAACTCATCGATCACTGACCCAATCCCGGATTGAACAAGGAGATATCGGGTCTGAATACCGTCTAGTTGCCAGCGACTCAATTTTTCTTCTAACTCCTCACACCGGGGGCACGGTTTTTCATTATCTGAAGCCGCCCCAGAGGGAACTGTACCTGGAGGATTATCCCGGGGCTACATAAGTAAAAAGATTGAGGTTTGAAGTTAAAATAAGGCATAAAATTGAGTAAGTTATGACAAAACGATAAACACAGAAAAGAGATGAAAATACCAAATAAAGAGATAATGTTATGATTACAAAAGAAAGGAGAGAGACTCTTACATCATTGGAGTCATCGCTTTCATCCCCGGAGCTACTTTCTCCTCCCTGAATTACAAAAGGGAACGGTTCAGGGAAGGAGCCCGGGGGAAATTAAAAACGGAATTGAAAGATAAAAGTAGAATGAGAGGACTAAGTATCTATGTTTACTTCATGATCAGTGTCCTCATCATCCTCATTCCCGGGAGACTGCTCTTCTTCTTGAGCCTTGCCTTTCCCCGGGGACAGCTCCTCCTCCTCCTCCTCATTCGCCTGCACCGGCTTGAACTCTTGCTCCGGGATTGGGGACTTAACATTTTCATCATCAGAGTCCCCACCCTCGTCCTCCGAGGTCACCGGGGTCTCGATGGAAGCAAGATTGGCCAGGTCGTCTGGCCCGGGGTCTGCCCTATCCTCAGCAAGTTTTGCGGCATCACCGGCATGGGCAATGATGTCCTGGGGATCGACACTTCGAGCCCCCTCAAAGACTTCGAGCACTCCGGGAACAATCCCGTCGAGGCCTTCTTTCATCAGCCGGTCCGCCGCGTAGTTGAAACGATCATCTGCTTTAGGGCGATACCAGGAGTCTCTGAATGCCGCCCGGTTCTCCCGGGGGATGTACTCCCGGACAGCTGAATAGGCGGCGTGCAAGGCGGCTTCATTGGATACATCACAAAGGGACATCATCTTCGCCTCGAAGGAGCGGCTCTTGAGGACCCGGTTGGTGAAAGCCCGGCAAAGAGCCTCTTGCACCCGGGCCATGCTGCGCTTGCTGTCCTTTTTCACCCGGGACAACTCTTTGTGAGCTTCGGACAACTCCTTGTAGAGAGAGGCTTTTTCCGACCTCAACTGGTCGACCTCCCGGGACAGATTCTCAGATAAAGAGTCGCAAGCCTGGTTAACCAGTTCTCGCAACCCGGGGAACTCTAACAGTTTGGAGGCATTGTCCTACGAAAATATAAACACTTAGAATGAAAATGACAAAGAATTGAAATATTAAAGGTGGGAAGACACATACCTGTGAGCCATCCAGTATCAGGGGCTGGGATGAGGAGTCGTCCGGAATCTCCTTTATAGGTTGGAGGCGGCTATCGGCAGTAGAGTTCTCCTCCTTCCAGGGAATCCGGGACGAGCCTTCGGAGTGAGGCTCGGTCTTCTTCTTCTTGTGTGGGTGACCCCCGGAAGGAGGAATGGTGAATGCTAGCCGACGGTTGCCGACCGGAGGGACCCCCGTTGAGCCGACGACATTGGAAGCCCCGGTTTCCTTCTCCCCTGACCTCCCCTCCCCGGACTTCCTCTTCTTTTTTCCTTGACCGCTTTCTCGGTCTCAGACTTGCTTTTCTTTGGCCTCTCAGTGCCTTTATCATTCCCGTCGCCGGACTTCGACCCTACTGGGGCTATCGCTGGCTGGGGAGATATGGCTGAAACAAGAAAAGCAATAAACTTAGCAAAAAATCAGAAAAATCAACACAAGTAATAAGATAAAGGAAGATTACCGAGGCTCCGCTTGGCATATAGGCGGCGGCAGGTGAACACCTCTGCAGGATACGCCTCCCGGGGGAATTCGTAACCTCCCGGCCTCTGGTAATTCTTCAGCTTAACGAAGAATTTGGCAATCTTATCATGATCCTCGGATACCTGCCGAAACTGGGCCGGGGGCAGAGCCGCCTTGGTTTCAGCAACCCTCTGCTGATTCCATGCTGGGACTGAGTACTTCTCCTCATTGAAGGTGAAGTAGTTGTTCATCCAGTCGATGGTCTTCACGGATTCCAGCCTCCCGGAGCAGATGACCGGGGTCTTATTCCGGCGCAGAGCATTAAAGACTCCCGGGACAGAGGTTGCGGCCAGGTAGTAGAAACTGCGGAATATCTCCACAGTCCCGGTAATCCCGGCCCGTTTGCAAGACAGGAGAAAGGTGATCATCACACTAACAGCGTTCGGATGTACCTGGGCCGGGGAGATGTTGTAGTACTTCAAGAAGGCGGTGTAAAGCAGAGGGAGAGGAAAGGTGAGCCCGTGCAGAAAATGGTACCGGGGGATGCACACCCGGGTCTGCATATTGCCGGAGAATGGCTCAAGTCCCGCGTCATATGATAGCGGCACGTACATCTTCTTCACCAATTCTTCGACCGCTTCGCTCACCGGGGTCATACCGGGATCTTTTGGGTCGACAGGTTCCGGGGCGCCATACTCCACTTTAGCTCTGGACGTCATTAGTCCTTTTCCGCCGGATGGAGGAGGGAGAGGAGAATCGTCAACGTCCAAGGAATGGTCGTCTGCCGGGTTAAGAATCTTGCTGCTCATATCAGATGGGTAGAGGAGAAAAAGGGGTAAACGAAAGCAAAAAAGAACAAAGAGGGAGAAAGCGACAGCGCTCAGTTGATGAAAAATGAAAGTGAAATTTGTTGATGAGATATTTATAGGGAAGGATACAAGGAATTTCTCGAAGTTGGGAAAAGTAAGCCCAGCACTCGAGAAAAGTAATAATGAGCATTTATTGGGGCGCGAACGGCGAAGAGGCGCGCATAATGAAAACACACGCTTGGCGCGTGATGATACCGCCCCGTGCAAGCTGCGACCCGCTGGTTTCCTTTTAGAGACCCAGCTTACCGGGCCAAGCCCCGGAAGCCAGGGTCTCGGGGGGCTAGTGGTGATATGGGCCTCAGCCCATATCCTAGCCCAGCGGATATACTGGTAGAAGAAAAGAGAGGGTTAAGCCCACCAGTGGTCCTCCCATGACATCAGCTATCTTGGACGCACCCGGGGTTGCGGCAAGAGGAGGACCACTTAGCCTAAACCCTCTCTGATCCTCACCATTATAAATAGAGGAGTGACCAACAGTAATAGGTGTTTTATCAGACTTAAATACTCTCTGTATTTCTTCATATTCTCTCTCCTCTGCAAAAAGCCCTATCTTCATCATCACGCCGGAGCGTCTACCCTCGGGTGACCCCGGGGGCTTTGTTTTGCAGGTGCTAGGTGAGAGATTGGTCGCGGGCTAGGATTCCAGCTCTCCCCGGATTACCCTGTACCGGAGCTGGTATCCCGGAGTTTACCGATCTCGGTGATATTGGTAGAATTTCAGAGACTTTTGACGCTCGGCTGAATCCTTCATGGCGGGTGGGTCCTTCAAAAGATGCATGTGAATGGATAAGATCTCAGCTCGGGATCTAGCTAGAGGAGTGTAGGACCAGGGGCGGAGCCACTTAGGAGCATGGGGTAACATGTGTTACCCATGGTAAAAAAAAGTTACCTAGTATTAGTATATATGTTATCCCATATAAAAATATTACCTTTTCATTTTTTAGAAAAAAATCAATAGAAAAGAAGAGTTAATTAATTTAACAAAAATAACTCAATATTAATAAAGACATGCAGAAAGAAAAACAAAAACCAAAACACAAAAATGACACACAACATTTTACTAGTAGAAATGAAAAAGCATTTTTCAAATCTAAATCAAAGCAACGTAGGTTCTTTTCTCAACAAATTTTGTCAGTTCTTCCTCAATAAATTAATACTCTGCTTCTCTATCTGGTCCGGCAAGTCGGCAACCTCCACTGATTTGTATAAGTATATTGTCTATAAATCTAATTTAGGGTTGAATTAGGGATTTATGTTTTAAATTCTAAAAGAGTTTCATGAATTTTGTGATTTTTAAAAGAGTTTCATGAATTTTAAAAGAGATTATGAATTCTCGTCGACATTATGTGTCGAAAAAAGGGCTGTAATAAGACATTATTTAATTTAGTAAATTACCGTTACTTTTATATCTAATGTTGTTACCCCATAAAAATATTTCTGAATTCGCATCTGGTTATATAACTGATCGAGTTTATCACCTTGCTGATCACTTTATCTATGCTAAGTGGTTATCATGACAGATTTCATGCTAAAACCAAAATACTTGAGTTTGCGTTTTTCAACGATTTCATGGCTAATACATGATATTATCAATTCAATATTACTCCATTCTATCGTTTTTGAGGTTTTAATTTATTAGTAGCTTTTATTAGATCTCATGTCTACAGATCAAGATCTTTAGCTCCGTTGAATCTGGGATGTACCAGATCCTGCCAGATCTTTGCTTACTATTAGTTGAGTAACGACTTCTTCCAGCTCAGGCAGCTAAAAATATAACGATCGATCAGAGTATAATGAATCTTAGCACTCATTTGTTTCTTCGAGCAAAATTATCGACAACATGCTATGAATCAGAGGTCTCCAAAAACGAGTTAGAAAATATTGCACTCGAAAATTTCTCATAAAAACAACACAGTCATCAGAAGATCCACATGATTAATTACGAGAAAAATGCAACACACTTTCATTCAACATCTAGGGAATTTTCATGATATTCACAGTCAAACATGATCTGATATGAAAATCATGTAAAATTTACTGTCTATGATTTGGTTTGCATGGATAGTATATATGTAGAGCCTAGCTATAACTTGCCAAATTAGGTCAAATTTAAATGGTAGGTTAAAAAAGTACTGTTAAAAATTTTAAACAAATTAGTTATTAAATTTGAGCACGACAAGGTTGGTCAAAATAGCTAATTGAATAGATTCAAACGTAGAAAATATTAAAATTAATGACAGGAATATAAATCAAACTCAGTCATTTCTTATTTTT
The DNA here is from genome assembly GCA_948330725.1 of Sherardia arvensis. Taxonomy (NCBI): domain Eukaryota; kingdom Viridiplantae; phylum Streptophyta; class Magnoliopsida; order Gentianales; family Rubiaceae; genus Sherardia; species Sherardia arvensis. The sequence goes on from OX415240.1 coordinate 31,646,072, forward strand.
GTAAAGGAAATACTTTATAAAAGATGAAGCTCGGCGCACAGAGCATGCACAAATCAAACTCTCTCATTTGATTATACGAATATTAATTATATTAATTATGCTTCTGTGATGTGAGCAAGAGAGAGAGGGAAAGATAATTAATTGCCCGTACAATCCAAGCGTACTCTTTTCCTGCACAGGCCATGCACATTTGTGAAATCATATTTACGAAATATTTACGTACTATTTGCATATTATTAATTACATCAAATAATTAACCTTAATTTGCATTAACTATTTATTTACATTTCCATCTGTAAATATTTACTTTCTTCCCCACCCGCTAGCTCTACCTTCAAAACCAGTCCAAAATGTTTCAACCCTGCGGTGAACAAAACGGGAATGACACATCCTGTCATGGTTGTCACATTTCCCTGCAGGATTGAATCCATAAAAGTAGTAACTCTAAAATTACGTGTGGTTTTTTGGAATTATAGATTTAGGCCCTTTTTTCTAGAGGTTATAAGTGTAGATCAGTTTAGTCCAGTTTAATTCGATCCACGTCAGTTCATTTCAATTTAATTCATTTCAATTCAATTAATTTAGTTTAGTTCAGCAAAAATATAATTCGATTATTCTTAATGCATCGCTGGATTCTGGCGACGACCATGGCCCTTCATGCCGTCATTCCAATGAGCCTGCGGGGAAAGAAGGTGAAAAACCACAGCTTGAACAGAAATCTGGATGCAGCTCTTGTTTCCAAAGTTGCGAGTCCGGAGAGAAAGCTCTTTTATCAATGTATCAAGAGGAAAACGTAAAGACATAATTTATAATTTATCAGAAAAAGTTTTTATCAAATTTCATACGGAGTATGTGAGTTTATATTTGCATGCATGCATGCATGTTTCATTCGTGCGTGAGATGTATGTGCAGTTGTGCAAGACATGTACTCCATTAATATTATCACCAGGGCTGCACTTGAGAAGAGGCTAGCTTCGGGTAGTAGCTCCCAGAACCGGGAAAAAACCCGCTCTTCCGACGGCGGAGTCTATGACGGCCGCTGCTTCTTACCGGAACCGCCAGAGGACAGCGGTGGCGCCTTGGCCTTCGGGCCTATGAGGGGAGATTTCTGCAAGCCTATCGCCACGTTCATCTTGACTGCCACAATGGTTTAAGCTTCAGTTTTTGCAGAGGAGAAGGAAGCGCGCAGATCATCAAGATGGCGTGACTGACAAACTGTTGGAAAATTGGTTTTTTGAGTTGGGTTTTACTCGACTTTTGGGCCTCGATTTTGAGTGGCTTCCAATGTGATTTGGATTCTTTTCTTGGTGGTTTTGGATTTTCCTCTGTGAGTACTACAAAATCGACTATTTAAACACTCAAATATCAACGGTGAATGAGATATCGATGCTCAAAGTTGATCTCTTGGACTGGAAATATTTGACGAATTGGGCCAAACTTGGGCCTAATTTTCAGAATATGAATTCAATTATTTTCCATAGTTGGGCCTAATATTAAATTCGAATTTTCAGCTGATAAATACGAGCTGTTGAGATAAATTCGAGTTTGTTCAGATAATAGAAGATCAATTCGAATATTTTCTGATTATCTAAGAACATTCCAACATATTTAGTTACCAGTAATAGTAAATCAATTATGGGAGATTGTGATCTCAACATATTTACTTACCAGTGATAGTAAATTAATTATGGAAGATAATTATCTCATGATCATCAGACTTATCACTTTCTGATTCTGATAGGGTGTCTAGTGCCTATAAATAGAACCCTCTAGATTCAGAATTTTTCATCCCATTCTTCAGTTGACAAGTCCTGGAGTCTCAATCTCTCTCTCTCCCTACTCAGTCTAAAAGGTCCGACTTTGTTTCAAACCTTTTTCCTGTGATTATGTGATAGATAGCCATTGGGCAAAGTGCGAGTACGAGATACTACTACTCTTTAGTAGGCGAGTACCTTGATGGTTTTACCCTGGGGGACGAAGGCTTTACCGGGCCAATTTCGTTTCCAGGGCAGTGACCTGTCACGACTTTATCTATGTATATATCTGATTATTTAATTTTTGAATTTATTGTGCATGATAATTAATTTTGTATTATCTTACAATTAATTTTGTGTACGTAGTTCCAACACAAACAACAATTAAGTGGGTGCGGGGAAGAGACATAGGCCGGAGATGCAAATGGTGATTGATTTATGTTGAATTTTTTGGTCGCTGATCATGAGACTATGTAGGTGTACTGGTGTAGCCTATTTGCCCATTCTATGTAGCAAGTGACTGTGTTCGTATGGTAAGTCAAAAATTAAAATGAAAATGGCTGAATAAATAACTAATACAAAATAAATATAATTTGTGTAACGCGCGTGTACACACGTGCATAATCCCTCCATGATTTTAATAAGTTCGAATTATACGGAATTTAAAATATTAATGAGCAAATAATTTTTTTTGGTCAAAGTAGGTAAATTAAGTTTAAATATTAAACTTAACATCTAAAACCCTAAAATTGGTGAGTTTTTAGAAGCATTTGGTGCACACATGGCAAACGATTTTTGTGAAGATGATGAAAATTTTTGAATTAGTACGGCACCTCAATATTAAAACCATAATGTCGAGAATGGGGATTTCATTGAATCAAATTTATTTGAATTGAAATTAAATCAATTCGGAATTTCAGATAAGTTAGAGGGACAAGCCATATTTTCTAAGCAGTAATTATAAATCGCCCTAATCACAAAATATTTCTTGCATGCATTATTGAAAATTTTACCCTTGCATAATTGATTAGATAGAGAATGATATACAGTGGTTATTGAAAATAATGTAGAACTTCTACAAGTTTCGGAGGACCGTGAAGAGTATAGGGTGGACCAAACTAAATTTGACCGTGTATTTGGATTCATAACTTTTAGGGTGTGTTTGGTTCCTCAAATTTTTGAGAGTCTGATTTTTATTTTTGTTTTTTGGGAGTTTGGGTTTTTGTTTGGGTTTTGAGAGTCTGGTTTTGCAAAACCCTCGTTTGGTTGGATTAGATTTTGTGAGTTGAAACAAAATTTTTGATTGGTTTTTAAGATTTTGCAAGTCTGGATTTTGGGAAACTTGGTGAACCAAACAACATTTTACAAAACTGGACTTGGATAATCCAAGTTTTGCAAAATTTGCCCAACCAAACACACCCTTATACTTCAACCAACGATTTACTTTGAGACTTGGATAAATTAAATTCAACTGAAACTAAAATTATACGGAGCTGAAATATTTTTAAATAAATTATCTTGAACCTAAACTTAACTAAGTTGAATCTAATTGAATAATAATGAACTAAATTTAAACTAAAACATAGGGGTAAAAGTGTATCTAGCTAGTTCAATAATTAAATTATATAAATAAATATAAAATGAATCATTTACTGATTTTTTTAAGAGTAATGCAAAAGTTACACCTACATTCCAAATATAAAGTTCCATGATCCCTAATCAACACAATCCCTTCAAAACAAAGAATCTCTAACATATTTTTACTCAGGGTATGTTTAATATGGATGAAATGAACGGAACTGAATAATACATAACTGAACTGAATTAAACTAAAAAATATTGAACTGAATTGAACAATAATTCATTTATATTATAAAATGTTTATATTCCGAATTAATATTACAAAATAAACCATTGAAATATATTGAATTGAACTTAACTGACAACAGAACAGCTACCGTTACAAACGCTTTCTCTCTCTTCTTATTTTTCTCCCCCTTCTCTCTAACTCCCACCACCGAGCACAAACTCCCATGTCAAAACTGACCGTAATATTAACGTTATAACCGCATCTCCGCCGCAACGGTCTGATAACAACTTAACTATGGGGGCAACCCCACCCCCTTCCGCCAGGACAGCTGATCGGAAAACCTACATCCAAGCTCTATCTGATAAATCCCCACCACTATCATCCCATCTCCCATCGAACCCAGAAATTAAACCAACTACCACTTTGAACGGGAAAGCTGCGTGTATGTATGACAAACACTCAGTACAGATCATGTCATCTCACTATCAGAACGCTTTGATAGGGAAATTTTAGAGAACAAAGCCCACCATGGTTTACCTTCAGGCGGCCTTCCAAAAAATTGTATTCAAGGGCAAGTTCCATTTAGGATATTTAGACTACAAGCATGTGTTGATAAGATTTCAGAAATTGAAGATTATCAACATTGCTGGTTGAGACCCTTCTGGAACTTGGCCGGAGCTGCTATGAAAATCCTTAAATGGATGAACGCCCGAGTTTTCATCGGAATACGAATCTCCGGTGGTCCCAATATGGGCCACTGTGAGAGACGTCCCTCTATATTACTATAACAATTCTCTTCTTGCAGATGTTGGAATCAACTAGGGAAGTTCATCAAAGCCGACGTAGCTACAACTTCAATCACCAGACCCTCGTTAATCACACTTTGTGTAGAGGTGGATTTGACTACTGAGCTGCTCCAATCAATACAGATTGGTTTCAGAAGACTACAAGGATTGTGAGGTGGAATATCATAACCTTCCTTTGTATTGCAGACTTTGCAGGATGTTGGGCCACCAGGACTCCAACTGCATGATGCAACATCCACAACTCAGAAAAACATGGAAGAAGAGGGAGCCTGCTGCACCAAAAGAGAAAGCTTAGTCCTCGGGCCTCACCCTAAATGAGAAGAAGCATGGCAACTCTACCTTCCAGCCACAAAAATGGACCAAGGTTACATCAGACTCTCAGCACAATATGGAGGTGGTTAATTCTGATACAAGAATGATACCATACCAGCCAAGAATGGATGTAATTCATCCTAATCCCACCTTCAAGCTTGATGATTTCAAGCAAACACAAAAGAAATATGTATCCTTTGCTCCTGATGATTTAGATCTAACTGCTACCAAAAATTTTCTCAAAAACAAAACACAATCACACACACAGCCACACAGAAGTAAGGAATTAGCAATAATCCCTTATCAAAGAGTGGAACTGTTCAACTCTTTCGCTATATTGCAGGAAGATATGGATCAATCAAGCTCAGATGAGTCTTTTGATGATGCACTTAATGAAATGAGCACTCAAGAGGATCAAATGGCTCAGACTCAACAAAATGACTTAGAACAGCAAGCTGGAGAGGCAGGTAAGTTTTCTAACCCTAAGCATTAAGGTAAAGGCAAAAACAGTACTCTATCTGATAGTATTAGTAGAGTGCCGAGACCAAAACCAAAAGTAAACTATAGTTTCTAATGTCACACAAACTCATAGAAAATATATTAGTTTGGAACATTAGAGGTTATGGAACATCAATGGACAGACTTAGGTCACTAATCACCATGTATCACATTTCTATACTATGCATAATTGAACCTATGCATGATATAAATGAAATACATAATCTGCAGCATCAACTAGGTTTCCAACATAGTATTGCTGCCACAAATGTAAAAAATTGGATTTTTATAAAGACAATTTCACCATAGATATTGTTTCTCAATCTAACCAATTCATACAAGCTATGATCATAGATAACTCTTCAGGTACAAAATGGGAGCACTTGTTCATATATGCACAGGTAACAAGGACTCCAAGGAAAGAATTATGTCAGGATCTCAAGGCATTGAGCAAAAGTGCAACAGTATACATACGAGACTTGAACACCATTGCCTCAGTTGATGAACACAAAGGAAGACACTCCCCCCCCCCCCCCCCCCCCCAATAGGAAGCATGAGGGATTTCAGGGAATTCATGGATAGCTTGCAGCTCCAGGAAATACAGACAGTGGGGAATCACTATACTTGGACTAATAACAGGATGAAGGAAGAAAGACTATTATAGAGGCTGGATAGGGGGTATCTGCAACAGTGACTGGCTAGCTCAATTCCCACATTCATCCATTCAAGTCTTGAACATGTGCTCCTCAGATCATAACCCTTTATTACTATCAATTCAAGACTCAACAGAAAGCTTACCCAGACCTTTTAGATTTCAGAGTATGTGGCTCCACAGGGCTGAATTTGGGCTGATGGTAGAAGAAAAGTGGAGACTGGAGACTGGATTCAAAGGAATGTACAATTTGGCATACAAGCTCAAGAGGCTAAAGATTTTGCTGAAGGCATGCAACAGGGATAGCTTTGGAAATGTCCACCAGAATTTATTGGATGTAGAAGATAGGGTCATTGAATTGGAGGTAACATACCAAGCTAGTGGCAGTGATGATGGCTTGATCATATTGAATGAAGGAAGGGCACTACTTGTAAGAGCTAAAAAAGAAACTACAGCATTTTGGAGACAAAAGTCAAGCCTCAAATGGTTAAAGGAAGGAGATGCAAACTCATCCTTTTTCCATAACTCTGTCAGAGAAAAAAGGAGCAAGGGGAGGATATCTAAAATCAAAACAGAAGCAGAATAATGGATTTCTAAACCTGGATTGATCAGAGAAGAGGGAGTCAGATTTTATGAAGATTTGCTGAATGAAAACACACAAGATATCTCTAGAAAGTACATAGAGCACTTCAAGGTTGTGATACCAACATTAATCACAGAAGAGGACAATCATGAGCTGCTAAAAGAATTGACTATGGAGGAGCTGGAATCTGCTACTTTTGGGCTCAACAAGGAAGGAGCCCCAGGCGCAGATGGTTTTTCTAGCACTTTCTACACTGCATGCTGGGACACTATTAAATCTGACCTTCTGGAATCAGCAAGAGAATTTATGCATGGAAAAATGCTTCCAAAGGCTATATCCAGCACCTGGCTAGCACTAATACCAAAAAAGCCCAACCCCTCAAACTTTGGAGATTACAGACCAATTAGCCTCTCCAATTTTCTGAACAAAATCTACTCAAAGGTGCTTATGGAGAAAGTAAAGCCACTGATGCAGAAAATCATCTGAGAGGAGTAGTCTGGTTTCATGGAAGGCAAAGATATTGCTGATAACATAATACAAATGATGGAAATGGCTAGACTGGTCAACAACCAACAAGGGGACAACAACCTTATTGTGAAATTGGATATGCAAAAGGCATTTGATAGAGTGCCTTGGAGCTTTCTAAACACAGTCATGATCAAGTTTCGATTTGATGAATCTTTTGTCAAACTGGTTATTCAGAATATAGTTGCTGCCCATTTTTCAGTGATAATCAATGGGAGTGCCTCTGGATTTTTTGCAAGCAATAGAGGTATCAAGCAAGGAGATCCACTGTCTCCTTACTTGTACAATATTGTATCTGAAGGCTTCACAAGAGGATTAAAAGCTCTATTCAGACTAGGTTACTTAGAGCATTTCACAATGCCAGCAAATGTTTTCCCTCTCTCTCATTTGATGTATGCTTATGATACTGCAGTTTTCCTCACATACTGAAAAAGAAATCTGAAGAAATTTAGGCATTTTCTGAGAGTCTATGAAGGAGTTTCTGGACAGAAGACAAATTACTCAAATTCTGACTTTTTTGTGTACAAGAACACTTCAGTCCATAACAAGAGGAGGATCAAAAGGATTTTGGGCATGAAGAAAGGACAGATGCCATTTAATTACCCCGGAGTGCCTATTTTAAGTGGAAGAAATTTGATCATATATTATCAACCACCGGTAGAGAGAATGGAAAAACCAATCCTGAATTGGAAGAACAAATGATTGACCAGTGCTGGAAAGCTTATACTGATCAATCATGTATTAATGTCTATGCCTACTCACATTTTCTCAGTTCTACAGCCACCACAAATGGTTGTTAAGAAAATGGAGAGGATTGCCTCAAAATTTTTATGGGGAGAAACAGACCAGGGACAGAGAAAGAGTTGGAGAAAATGGACTAGGATGTCAATGCCAACAGAGGAAAATGGGCTGGGATTTAGGGACCTCATAGCAGTGGTTGGAGCTTTTTCTTGCAAAATCTGGTGGAAGTTGCAGTTGAACCAGACTATTTGGTCAAGATATATGTGGAGCCTACCAGCAGCCTATAAAAATTCTCTTACATGGAAAAAGATCTGCAAAATCACTGAATTTGCAAACTCACAGACTCAGATCTTGATTGGACAAGGAGGGAGCTCATTCTGGAATTCCAATTGGCTAAGGGTTGGAGCGTTATACTACCATTGGCCAGCAACTGTTAAAATGCCTTTCCCAAACATAAGTGTAGCTCAATTTTTCGATTTTTTTTTATTTTGCATTAACAAACTGGAGCCTCATTTAGCTACCACACACATTTTCTTGTTGCAGGGAGTACAAAAGGTTTACACACACAATGACAGGATGGTATGGAAGCCAGGAATTGATGGAAACTTTTCCATAAAAGCAGCTTATCAAAGTTTGAGAAGCAAAGGTACAAGAGATACATTGCTAAAAAAAGGTTTGGACTCTATCATTGTCACCTAAGATTCATGTATTTATATGGAGACTCACAACAAACTTTTACCATTTGATGATATCCTGGCAAAGTTTGGTTTTCACTTACCTTCTAAATGTGTGCACTGTGATAGTATGGATTCCATTGAGCATATCTTAATAAATGTTCTTACAATCAGGAATTGTGGAATCATATGCTTGCAATTTTGCTTATACATGCCCCTTCTTTTTTAACAGTTAGAGCTAGAATACATTTTTATTTGACATTTGCTGGCCTCTCCAAAATTCATACTATAATTCTAAGGATAACCTGTATGGTTACACTCTGGAATTTATGGACTAAGAGAAAATGGTTTATGATAATAAATGTATGTCTTCTAGGGATCTGGTTGCTAAGACTAAAAAAGAAGTAATTCTAATTTGCACAGTCCAGCCATTGACTGGAAATACAAATAGGAATAATTTTATAATTTTAGCAGGCTTGACTCCTTTCTTTAAACAGAAAAGACAAAAAATGATTAAGATTATAAAATGGCAACCACCTGATCAAGGCTGCAAAGCTAATGTAGATGCCTCCTATAACAATGGAAGGTGTGGGATAGGAATTATCTTTAGGAATGCAGCAGGTTACTCAATACTACTCAGAACTATGCATATGAACTGTGACTCACCCCTTCATGCTGAGTTGTTGGCTATAAAGCAAGGGTATGTTGCAGCACAGGAGATGGGATTACAACACTACCAAATTGAATCAGACTGTTTACAGGCAGTCAGATGCATCACAAATCCCACACAATCAACATGGCATGTGTACTCAGTCTGCACTGAACTGCACACCCTTCATTGCACAAACCCTGTTAAACACATCTATAGAGAAGCATATAAAGCTGCTAATTTTGGCAAGGAGGGGACTCAGCAACAATTTGTCAGAATCCTTCACAGATCAAAACATACAAGGAATGCTTTCTTGTACAATCACACTTGACATGTATGGAACTCCCTTTATCAGGACCTCAAGACATGAACAGGTATTTTGACAGTTTGCTGATGTGCGGATGAACCAAAGATGGGAGAAAGAAGATCCAACTCATCACAGGCACTCATCAATTACACAGACTAACTTTTGAGCCAACTTAGGTTGTAAATGTATATGCACTGATGTACTGGTTGATGATCTCTCTCTATAGACCAAGCTAATGGGTGGTTAAGTTGTGCTTTGTTATTTGTTTACTCGATCACTAAACTGCTCCATATTTAAGCCTTGGCTATAAGAGAAAAACTTTCAGATTCCAGTAAATCTAATTATCTATTCATTCATTTTTGAGAAGTTTAGATGCTTCTAAGAGCAGTGCTCTTTTTTGATGTAACACAACTCTAGGCTTTGCCTAATTTTATGGTTTGGGGTGCCAAATAAATACCCTCCACCAATGGTGGTTTAAATTAAAAAAAAAAAGAATTGAACTTAACTGAACAGAACTGAATTGTAGAAACAAATCACTTTATTGATATAACTAAATTAGCAAAATTTTATAAAACTATACTTCATCAAAAAATAAAATGATCCTACTAAACAAAATTGAGCTGAAGTAAAAAAAACTGAACTTTATTGAGCTGAATTAAAGAAAAAATCAATGTATTGATGTAACCAAATAACGCTATATTTTATCAAATCGTATTTTATCATCACCAAACTTAATAAATCGAACCTAGCTTAATAAATTGAAATAAACTGAAGCTTGTTGAATTGAACTAAACCGAACTTAATTGAGCTGAACTAACAAGTGTATGCATTGATATTATTAAATTAGAAAATTTTTATCATATCATATTTCATCAATACTGAACTTAAAGTGGACCAGCTTATTAAACTGAATCATACTGAACTAGACTTAATTGAACTGAATTGAAGAAATGCCAATGCATTAATATAACTAAATGAAACTGTATTTGGTCAGAACAAACTTAATAAACTTAACCTAGTTTAATAAATTGAAGTGTATTGAACTGAATTTAATTGAACAAAAAGAATTGAAAAAAAAATCATTGCATTTTTTGAAATCGAATTGATATTGCAACCAAATCAAGTGGTTATAGAATCAAGAATTTGACAATCTCTACCTAATGGTACAAAAACTGAAACTCAATAATAGAAAATAGAACTGAATCAAACTACAATTAACTGAAATGAACTGAGTTTTCAATAGAAAGTTAAAATCATTAAGTTTATTAAACTAGGTTATCCAAGATAGTTGTGAGCACCATGCTATATGGGTCATCCAAGATCGTTTTAAGCCTCGAAAATGCCTTTTAATATTTTTAGATATATAATTTCTACTTTAATTAGGTTTATTTTTATATTAGGGTTTAAAAATATTATTTAAGCATTTCTTGTAGCAGTCGCGAGAAATCGGATTCATTATATTATATTCTAAGAGTTTTTCTCTTCTTCTCTGGTTTTGAGATTTACATGTAACAGGAGGTTGTCACCTAATACTCTCTAGAGCACTAGAACCTCGTTCACACAGTGAGGAATGAGGATGAGATCATGAGAGGAGTCGGGTAGACTTGCCGCTATTGTGGCAACAAATTTGAGCCTCAGGCTCTAATGTTGAGCTACATGGATACATGTCCATTTTGCGGCTTCTAGTTTTCAAGCCATGTTCTAGTGAGTCTATGATGTTTTCAGTCGATTATCCCACGATGGCTCCCATGTCGATTGAAAACATAGACTGAAGCCATAATGTCAACCTCTGATGTTAGTATAGACATGAACTTTCTAGATTTACTAAAATAGGCACACTCAAACTCACATCCATGTCTAAATGAGCTTACAATATCATCCAAACCCTTAGTTCTTCCTAGGAAAGCAAGTTGATCAGCCATAAAATTCCCACCTTGCCCTGTGTGAGAAATTGTAAAATCCCACATCCTCATACACTCTAGAATTTCAGCATAAATGCTAAAATGAAAATCATGGATATGTCTATGCCCTATCAGAATATCAGCAATATTCCTCTTGTCAACATAGACTAGATGGGGTGGGTTTTTATGAAATGGTGGACATTTTAAAGCCATCCAACAGCTTTACTCAACTCACTCATCTCAAAGAAACTGAGATCGCATTGCTTATATCATACTCTCTCCTCAAACCCAAATATGATCCTACACCATTCTCCCATGGAGCAGGTACAACAAGTCTACCAAAAGTATAGCTAAAATTCATATACATCTCTCCATCAACCCAAAATGACGCCCCCGAACTTGCCCTTCTAACATAAGTGATCTACTCTCAATTAGTTTATACATAGATGCATCCACACTCAATATCATTGAGTATGTGGTAAGCGAGGTGAAATTCTAGTAAGAGGATCGTCCACAAGTGTTATCCACTGATCAGATTGGGCCACCTTGTACGTGATGAGGTACTCAAATAGGTAAGGACTGTGCGTAATAGGGGACTTGTACACTGTTTCCATGTATACCCTCCAAGAAACATGGTTCAAGATGAACATATTGTTCAAATCCATAAATGAGATCAGTTCTTGGTTTCTTGCCTTAGAAAAGACAAGTGAATATCCTCGAACTGCCGTCTCATCAGCTGCTCAATCGCGGGTACCAATCTAAATCTAATGTGGACATAAATAGTTTTATTTGTATCATGATGGATGTCTACGACCCGCGCTTGATCACGAACCCAGCTCACGAACTGATCTGCAAAACAAAACCTCGGGTGTCCCGAGGATATACACTCCGACGCTCAAGTTAGTATGATGCGTAAAGCGTATCGTGTGTAAGATAATAGATAGAGAGGTTTACCAAACCTTCGGTATTTATATGGCTACAATCCGTAGATCACCAAGATATGTAATTATGGTATGAATACAACTCTTATGGAAATAGTAGTTGTATTACCATGTATAGAAGAAGTGTATTTCGGTCATGGTTGTATTACCATGTGTAGGAGGACGTATATTCCTTGTAGAACATTTATAATATACGCATTCCTTATAAGAATTAGGATTGATGGACCTGTGCATTCCTCCGCGTAACTCGAGCCCATGACCCTTCTCGGGCCTTGGTCCGAGACTGAATGAGGCCCGGAATACAAACTATGGACTTATCAGTAGCCCCAAGGTAAATCTTCAGAATCTGGAGTGCTCCATCTTGAAGACTGGAGGAGAGGCTTGCTTCTCGAGGGAAGACCAATAACTCGAGGGAGAGTAACTCGGGGTGTTAAGCTCGGGGTGGGGATGTTCATTGGGTCAAATAGGCGTGGATACCAGTATATCCATGCCCATACCCATATAAAATTTTAAGATCCATCCTCACCCACGAACCCATGATGGATCTCATTTTGAGATCCATACCCATCAACCTGGATATCCATCCCCACCTGGATATCCATCCCCATCTGGATTCCCATCCGCTCATTTAAAATAAATCGATATATACTTATTAATAATAATAAAAAGTAAAATATATTAAAAGTTATTATTTGTAAGAAAGAAAATCATGAAATATTTAGCACACAAATTTATAAAATTCTCTTAAATTAGATGCGTAAATATATGTTTTAAAGCAAATGAACTGTGGGATTGAAACATTTTCACTTCATATATTAATAGGTATTATTTTACAAAAGTAAATAATTAATAAATTCAATAAAGTTATAGTAATATATTTTATATATTATATTATAGTGAACATTATACGGGTATTACGGATGGGTATGGAGCGGGTGGGTATGGGGTGGGTTTTTAAAAAATATCCATACCCGCCCCATACCCACCATGGGTTTAAAAATCATATTCATACCTGCCCCATCTAATGAATTCAATGATCCATATCCAACTAAATGGGGCGAATCTGGGGTGGGTATCCACATAAACCCGCTCCATTGCCATCCCTACTCGGGAGTGTCCGCTTGAGACTAACCTCTCGGGCTAAACCTTCTGAATATCCAGCTTCAAGTTCTTTCGTATCCCATCAAGACACGTGAACGGTTGGATTTGAATCTGTCTTCTTGAATTCTGAGGGGACTGACACGTGGCCTTTGTTCATTGTATCTTCTGGCGATGAGGAAGACCAACCTTCCAATTGCCTACATCGTTTCGCGAGTCGAGGTAATTACTCCGCTTAAATGCATGCTAATTACTGACTAAATAACCAAGTAATTTCTCCCTGTGTTTATCATCAATCTTTATCCAAGTAATTCACATTTCCAATCTCAGAAAAAGTTCTTCAAAAAGAAATTGTCTTCTTTCCTTCATATATATTCTCTTCCCCTCATTCTCTATATTGCCATGTCGTCAACAAACTCTAGCGTTCCCCTGGAAATGGAGAGAATGTTGCTGAAGAAAGAGACCCAACTGCTCGTGATTTGAGTACCTTGTTCTTGGAGGTTGAATCTGGGGAGCTGATGAAGGTGGATGATGGTGCATCTGGGTCGGATGTGGACCCAAATATGGAGCCCCAAGTTGATAAACGGGTTCCGGTTGCCGGTGATGCAGGTGGCATCACCAAGGTGGTTGATTAAAAGACGCTGCGGTATCTACGGTCATGCAGGCTGTCGTATCCCCTCGATGCTGGCTTGAAACTCGAGGATGAGGAGGTCCCAATTGAAAACCCGGTGAGCCCCACTCGGGGGGTAATTTATGGGAGGTTTTTGCAGCAGGGGATAAGCTTTCCTTTTCCTCCTCTATTTCATGAGTCCCTGCAGCATCATCAGCTGCATCAGAGCCAAGTTCACTCCAACGTGGCGGTGTAGATCATGGCTGTGATATCCTGGTGTGCTCAGAAGAATTATGAACCAAGCCTGGATTTATTTAGGATTTTGTACAAGTTATTCTCTTTCGAGAAATATGAGTACATCACCCTCACTCCGAGGAAGACCAAGCCCATCGTGTTCCCTGACAACAGTGGCGTGTGGGAGGCTGACCGCTTCACTTTTGACCGAAGTAAGTACGAGGTCCCTGATTTAAATCCCAAGTCGAAGGACGCTATAGCTCGTGACAGGGTCTTCAATATTCCCGTTCACTTAATGGGCATCATCGAGGAGCTCTTGAAGGAGGATATTGCCCTTCAAAGAGGGGATTTTATGCTGGGCGCTCATGGCTCTGTTTGGCAATGGCCCTCTATCACTTATTCATACCTGCTGGACGTTCCTCGGTCGAAATCCACATCTAGCTTTTTGAAGCCTAACCCGAATTGGGCCCTCCCTTATAAAATCCAGGGAGAAAAGAAGAAGGCCAGAAAGCGGGATACGAGGAAGTCACCCAGGAACCACATTGAATCCTCCTCGAGCCGGTCTTCTTCGGGCAACTCCTTGATTATCATATTGTGGTTATGTAGTATGTTTCTTCTGTTTCATATATTGATGTTCTTTTTTCTGTACATAACATCTACCCCAAGAAGAAATCTAAGAAAGGGAAAACTATCCTTGAGGCTGTAGAGGAGGAGGCGGAAGAAGTGCAGTCTGAGGAGGTGGAACTGGAGGTTGGGGAGTCCTCGGATGATACTGATTCCGAGCTCGGGTTGGTGATCCTTTAAGATACTCCTTTGAAGAAGTTACGGTATTATCTGAATCGTCTTGAGGAAGAGGATGATCAGGCTTCTCGGAGGGCTTTCAAGAAGTATCCCTTCGCTTCCAATGTAGTGATTTTCTTTGTCATGTTATGTGAATTTTCGACTGTCAAGTATCAGGTCTTCATATGACTTCTGTTTTACAGTTGATGACGGATCTGTCTATGCTGGGTGACCGGCCCAATGGTGAGATCAAGTATCTGTATGATTCCGTGAAGGAGTTACATGCTAGGTGCCGAGCTCTCAAGGCCCAAAAAGGGGAGATGGAGGCTGCTATTGCAGCTTTGACAACTGAGTCAGCCACACCTTCTCCATTTGTCCAAGCTCCATTGGATGTGACTCAGCTGGAGGATAGGGTGAAGCAGCTCGAGGCCGAAAATAAGGCCCTACTGCTGGCAAGGGAGTCCCAAGAAGGTGAGCTGAGGGTTTATCAGGACACCGTGACCGAGTTGGCGCAGACACTGGCTTCAGAGAAGGACTCGGAGGAGATGAAACGGCTACTTAGGCTTTGGGGTGCCTTCATCGCTTGTAGCCCCGAGTTTAAGAGTCACAGGGAGGAGTATGGGGATTTATTCCATGACTCCGAGAAGCACAAGGTTTTAGATGAAATCTTGCGATTGTGTCAGTCTGATGAGGAGGTAAACGTGATGAAGTCTATCTTCTCTCATCCGGATGCTGCTGATAAGCTCTCTGCTTTGACTGCTAACCGCTAGGTTCCTGGGGCCGAGTTTTTTGATGCATTGGGTCCCTCCGAGAAGATAATCACATCAGGAGATCTATTGAGGCTTATTAAAGCTAAGTATCCTGAGTTATCTTCCCTTGGCGAGGTGCTTTCTAATTCCTCCATTGATAAGGCAGATTAGTCTCGGCAGGTTTGCTACCTTACTTGCTGGCATCTCCTCATCAGCTTTGAGGTTTGAAATCCTTTGCACATGAACCTCGGTCTCATGGTTTACTGGAAAGGAGCTTCTGTCTCATTGACGAAGTTGAGATACTCAGTGATCAGGTCTTCGCAGTTGTCCATGAAGAACACTCTGCGAGTCTGATATTGTTTGGCTTCTTCTTGGGAATTTTTTGATAAGGCCTTTAATGTCATAACATGCAGAAAAGTTGACAATAGCCCATCTCTCAAGTGCCACTTCTGGTGAAGTCCTAGATGACCCTATTGGGCGTATTTAGAAGTATCATATTCTGATGTAATAACATCTTTTTCATGACCTTTGTATCAAATTTCGAGGTTTTCCCTCTATGTATCCCTTTGGGGTTTTTTTAGAGGTATGATATTCTGATGCAATGACACCTTTTGATATGAGTTTTTTAACTTCTGTTTTTGAGGTTTTTCCTCTTTATTGCTTGAGATGATTGATATACGAGCACGTCTGCCCTTTTAGTCTATATGTAAAGGATATTCTTTATTTTCCATTATTTTTGTATGCCTCAAAGAAATATTGAGAGATTTCTTTTCGTACCGCTTTGCTAAATCGATTATTTGTTATGTAATGAAATGGTGATGTCTCACCATGCTTAATTAATTAGACTAGCTATATCACATCTCAAATACACATAGCAACTCACAATGGTATTTTGAGTTTCGAGATATGAAGCTAAATCATATGTATGTTACCTTAAATCTATGTGGCTCAATCAATTAGAAAACTAAACGATTACCCTACAATTAGGGTTTATCACGTCTCTCTCCTCACCTTTAATCTTCGATTTAAGCAAGAGAATGCATACATATAAGAGAAGAAAATTTACCATAATGCTTTCATACTAAAGAAGAAAGCATATCTCCGTGCTACCAAATATATAGAGTGGTGATACATGCAGGTCCATATTTACTAATGCAGGTCCAAAATATAATATTTTGGATGCACTAGCACAATTCAGAGAAACGCTAATATTCTTCGATATTGTGTTTTACAGACCTGCATTTAGTAAATATGGACTTGCATGTATAATTTCTCAATATATATGTGATTGAAGTTTTGGTCCAACTATGTAGGAAAAAAGTTGTACGATGCATACTTGTTTGCAAGTCGTGGTTATCATTGATTCGGAACCACCCATTCAAGGAGTCTTATCAGAGCTATAACCCCACCAGCATAGTCAAAATTTGTTGGAAACCTTGGGATGAATTAAATACATTAGTTTTTACTTGTCAATTCAAATTAATTTAGTTCAATTAGTCTCATATAAGATTTGGGGAGCATGGCTAGCTAAAAATTCAAAACACACACAAACACTATGCTTCAATGTTAAAACTAATATGCTTCTCGTTACCCCTAGTCTAAACTAATGTGACCATAATATTTTCACACAAAAAGAAATGCTAATTAATAGTATCTAAAATGGTACTCATTATTATAATTATAAAAATAGTGAATCAATTGTGTAATAATTTTAAAGGAAACCCTTCTAATACTACTACTTAATGTGGAATTTGTGGTCAAGAAGAAATACATTATTATATGACAATAAGAGTACTGATGACAGAAATGTCATGCAAAACTCTATGAAACATGTATTTCTTTTCTTTTCTGCATTTCCACCTACTGGTTCTCTTCACAGACACAAAGATTTGATATATATGGGTCTAATCCCATATCCTAAAAAGAAGAGACACAAACTAGTCAAATAGTTTACTGGTCACCCCCAACCTTATGCCTCAAAATAAATGTCGATGCATATTTTAAAAATGGCAGGGCAGGGTTAGGGGCAGTTGTTAGAGACCATAGAGGGAATGTGATATAAATGAATATGAAAAGTATCCAATCTAATTCAGCTCTTCAAGCTGAACTGAGGCTATTGAACTAGGCTTTAAAATAGGAAGGCAGATGCTAGCAATATTTACTATGGAATCAGATAGCCTACAAGCAGTAAAAGGGATAACACATCCCTCATCTATACATTGGAGTTGTTATAGTATTTGTGTTGAGCTGAATTTAAAGGTTGTGCAAAATTATCTTTCACATACTCTTAGGCAGGGATATTGTGTTGATGATTTGCTAGCTGGATACAGTCTTTCATCTAATCAAACTGGAACTTTGAGTTTGAATGATGCATCACAACATTTGAAAGGAATTATTGCATTTGAACAGATCAATTTGCCTCATTTAAGAATTGTACTGTGAACTGCTTAGTGCTCTGTTTGTTATTTTCTCAGGTTAAAGGCCTATAAGGTTGGGAACCTTATACGTTGGCCATCCATGAAGATCTTTATGTCATGCTAAACCTGTACACTTCATGTTCATGCCAGAGGCAGTTTCCTGCTTGCTGGACATTTCACTACAAATTTTATTCCATGTTGTAATGAGTGTGCTTCTATATGATAGAAACCTTGATCCAAATCTCCTTGATTGGTAGAGTTGTGCTTCATTTTATGATCACTAAATTGCTCGTCGAGATTGAATTGGATCAAAGTTTCCTTCTTTTGTTCATATAAGAAGACACTACTTTTTCATATTTAGACATCTAAAGGCTGATAAACTTGTACTATTTTCAAAGGTAGTTTATGTATTTGTTAGGAACAGAACGTATATTTAGAAATACGAATAATGGCAAAATTAAAGAAGAGTTCAGTGAGGATAGCTCAATTAAGTCAGATTGAGGGAATCTAATTAATCAAATTCAATTGAAAAAATAGAAATAATTTATATGTGAAATGGGGGGGGGGGGTCTCAGTCGAATTAAAATTTGGAGCATGTGAAAGTTTTATCAACTTATTAAAACCAACCATTTATTATCTCAAACTTACAATGAATTTCATGATAAGAACTTTTTTTTCGACCTCATTTAAATGATTTCCCGCCCTTGGCTACTAATTTGTTCTCAGCATTATAGGAGAAGGAACGATCTGAAATGCTTCTTCAAATTTATATGAGTGTACCAGTCTACTGAGTCTAGCTAGAAATAATTTCATAGATCAGGACATTAAATAATTACAAGACTTTAAGGCTTTAAATTTGAATTTAATAAAAAGTTGAATGGTAGATTTTATAAAAGAATGGTGTTTTAATGAGTTACTTTATGGTGTAAAAAATATGAGTATCACATTCTAACAATTGAATATGTTAGTACAAGATACTCCACAAAGAAAAAAATAGTATTTAATTTTATGGATAACATAAGTTATGAATGGCATGTTTTTGTTAAATTTAAAACGGACTGCTATATTCATTTACAGACCAAATTACTATTTGAGTTAAAGTCACTATAATTTGATTCCTTCGAGTATGAAGGTCTTATATATTTCAAATCTCAATTTTTGAATATTTATGTTTACTCGACTTTATATATATGCATGATCTGATTTAGTCGATCATAAAAATATAAATAAGATATTTTCTTGAAAATTTCAGAGTGTAAATACGAGTTGAAAGTGATGTAACATCGAATTCTATTACTCATTTTGATGAAATCTTATATCTCTCCTTCTCATTCAGTTTTAGTAAAGATCTAATATCTAAATTCTCTTACTATTTTATCTTTGGGACCAACTTATAAATAAAGATCGAAATAAGAAGGCCATCAATTCAATCAAAAGTTTCATCATTTTATTAAGTGAAAATAAACTACGTGATTCCATTATATATTATGTTAGTAATACAAATCATTTGAACTTTAGCCACACACAATTGTTGAATTAAAAAGGCACACTATAGATGATTTCTATATAAGGTAAAGGAAGAAAGTTTGAGGGGAGAGAAGACGCAAGAATATAGGCCACAACATAACTATAATTAGAAATCTTCGCCTATAGTTTGTCTGCCACGTTCACATTAGAAACCTCGAGTCTCCACTGAATCGTTCCACTCAAAAATCTATATTTCATCATCATATTTATCAACAAACAGCAGCCATGTCGGCAGGCAAATGCCAAAATCAGCCAAGCCAAACGACAAACGTAACAAATCAACCCGTTTCTTGACTGCTTCACCATGATTAATACCTACAAAAATCTTGTTTCTAAACTCTCGTTTCCGAAAACCATGGAGAACTCAGTCAAAGAGATCAACAGCCCAGAAAACATGGCTGAAAAGGAGCCTCTTCTCAGCGCCACCGCTTCGCCGCCGCAGCAAGGCGGTCTCAGAGCCATGTCATTCATCATAGGTGCTAGTTTCAGTGAGGTTTGACTTTTTCTGCTTCAGGGTTTGACTTGTTGTTGTTGCAGCGAACGGGATGCTGGCGAAGGTGGCGAGCTTTGGTCTGACGCCGAACATGGCGCTGTATCTGATAGGGGAGTATCGTCTGGAGATGGCTGCTGCGTCGAATGTTCTGTTTTACTGGTCTGCTGCGACTAACTTTCTACCTGTTCTTGGAGCTGTCATGGCAGATTCTTACGTCGGGAGGTTTCGTATGATTGGCTTCGGCTCTGTTGTTAGCCTTCTGGTAATTAAAAATCTCACACTCTGTAACTTTTCATGCGTATAGTTAATGATATTTGAGAGATGACAAATGTTATGGACCTCCTTGTTTTGTTTATACGTTCATGTCTTTTCATGCTTTAGCTTTCTCTCCTTTTTCCTTGGATTCGTGTGTGTGTGTGTGTTTTCCTTGTTTTATCAAATTATTCATATGTTATTATCGTTAATTCTACTCAAATGGTCGTTTTCATGGAGAGGAGAAGGATAGTTTGTTTGCCATGCGTCAACGTCAAAGAAACGCTGATTTTTATGTATTTAAAGTTTAGCATAAACTTATCATTCTTTCTTGTTTTTTAATCATTTTCACCAAGTACATATTTTTCCATAACTTAAATTAACCTCATTGTCATTTGTCAGTCATGAATCATATATATGTTTTATGGAATTCCTATTTACTTTTTTTTTTTACTCATGCAGTCTGTATTTTAACTGGAATTGACATATTGTTCTTGTTAGTTTATTAACTTCAAATTGCAGTCCCTAACAAAAAAGCGTATTTGTCTTTTCCGAAAATAATACATGCCGCAAAAGTAAAATACAACTTGCAAACAGTATTGACATATATTTTATAATACATTGAACCAAACTCTAACTAAAAATTATTCAAATAAGTTGGAAACATTATGTGCCTAATGGAAGATTAATCGATATGCATGATAACCAACTTTTTCAGTAAATATTTCCTTTATTTCTTTATGTTATGCTCATTCTACTAACCAGTAAGTTTTGCATCTTTTAGCTATATTTCACATGGTAATTTTAACCTAGCCTATTTCTGTCTCTAGGGTATGATTCTTCTATGGTCGACAACCTTGATTCAACAAGCAAGGCCTAAACCGTGCGAAGAAACCAATGCGATCTGTCCCTCAACAACCGGTCTCCAGCTCGCCCTCTTATTCGCGTCGTTCGGCCTCATTTCCATCGGTAGTGGAGGCCTGGGTTCATCTTCCCTAGCATTTGGTGCAGATCAGCTGGAAAAGCGTGACGGCTGTATAAACCCAGGAACGTTGGAGAGATACTTCAGCTGGTACTATGCTTTATACACATGTTCCCTTCTTGTAGCCTTGACCGGTTTGGTTTATGTTCAAGACAATTTCGGGTGGAGTATTGGCTTTGGAGTTTCTGCAGTGATTATGTTGTTTTCAACTCTGCTATTTTTCCTGGCTACTCCTTTCTACATCATGGTTAAGGGTAAGGCTAGCTTGGCTGTCGAGGCGCTTCAAGTTATTGTAGCCTCTTGTAGAACTCGAGCACTCAAGTTTTCATCGACGAACCATGGTGGTGTTCTGTTCCATCAGAAGATAAGTTCACCACTGGCTTTTCCAAGTGAAAATATGAGGTACCGAATACCATGATTTAATTTGTCATACAATTTATATAAATAAGTGTTCATGTGTACTTTATGCTCAATTCCAACCAAATTTTTCAAAACTCAGTTTCACCATTTAATAACTTTGATTACACATACTAATAAGTTAATTCGCTTTCATTTAAAGTTAGACCCTATTCTGTGGAGCTTATCAGTAGAACGGTTCATTTGTGTAAAGATACTAATAAACTTACAAGAGAAAATAATTGTGGTCTATTAATTTAAATGTGTTACTGGTTCATGAAAATATCTGGTACATGCAAGAGTTTGAATTATATATTGATATAAATCTGCACTTATTTATATATATTGATAATACTACACTTATTTAGCACAGAGCTAAATATAATACTTGTAAAGATAATAATAAACATCATATATTAACCCCGAAAATATATTTAATCTTAGGACAAATACAAGAGCGAGAGATTTAGAATTTTAATCGAAGCCGAATTATACAAACAAATAGGGGGAAATGAAAATAAAAAAAAAAACTAAAAGCTACGTACTTACAAAGTTTAGGATTGTCCATATATATTGGCCTTCGAACAACATCAGTTTCACCATGTGGGTATGAGTAATACAAACTTACAAAAATATTGGGAGAATAACTATTTAATATAATAACATAGGAATTAATCATGTCTAACCATTGATACTTCAACATAGAATGCATAGCAAATCCAATAATATTTAAAATAATTATTTATTAATTAAAATTTATATTCAAAAGTTAAACCAAAGTTGTGTAGTGCATTCTAGTAAATATGATTGAAAATGTAACATCATGTATCTATTTTCAGGTTTCTGAACCAGTCTTGCATTGTGAGAGATCCTGAGCGAGATCTAACCGCGGATGGAAGAGCAAGGAACCCCTGGACTCTCTGCACGGTCGATCAAGTCGAGGATTTCAAAGCACTGGTCAAAGTCATGCCGATATGGTCAACCGGGATGCTATCCTTCATCAACATCAGTCAGGGCTCCTTTTCAGTCGTCCAAGCAAGCTCCATGAACCGCAAGATGATCGGAGATTTTGAAATTCCGGCAGGCTCTTTCGGGATATTCACAGTCGTTTCTTTGTTAATCTGGGTGGCTCTCTACGACCAAGCACTCATTCCCATCGCGTCCAAAATCAGAGGCAAGCCCTTTCACTTAACCACCCAACAACGGATGGGCATCGGGATATTCCTCTCCTTCTTAGCCATGATAGCCACTGCATCTGTAGAATTTACGCGTCGAAGTCTAGCCAATAATCGACACATAAATGTACAGATGTCTGCGCTGTGGCTACTCCCTCAGTACTGCCTGCTGGGCATGGCTGAGGGGTTCAACGCCATTGCTCAGAACGAGTTTTACATGTCGGAGCTCCCCGAGAGCATGACGAGCGTGGCTTCGACCCTCTGCGGGGTTGGCATGTCGGTGGCGAGCCTGCTAGCGAGCGCCCTGATGAGCACCATCGATGATCTCACGGGAAGAGATGGGCAGGAGAGCTGGGTTTCCAATGACATTAACAAAGGTCATTATGATTACTATTTTTGGGTTCTTTCAGGGCTAAGTGGTGTGAATATGCTCTATTTCCTCATCTGTTGCTGGAGTTATGGCCCTTGTAAAAGTCACAATCATGCAACTGTAGCAGATCTCTCTGATTCTACCACTTGTGTATGAAATTAGATGCATACGAAATGGAACAATATTATGTCTCCTACGTATATAAAGTGGAACGAGTTTTAGTGTACTTCTACTGTATGCTGCCCAATACCCATAGATTTAGTTTAAAATGACTCAAAATAACTTATGATATAATAATATTATCAAATCGGTATACTTCCTTTGCCTCATGCCTCAATTCATTGTATGCCTTTTCTAAAGTTGAAATTAGTAAGCCTTGATCAATAAATACGACCTAATATAAAACCATAAAACTATCAATATTGCTAGATTATTCGTAAATTTTATTATTCAAAAAGTATTTATTTGTTATTGTTCTACGCAGATGTATAATATTGAAATATAAGCAATGAACATTGTGAGAAAATGATAGTGTAGTTCGAACTGAAATAAAGGCCAATATATATGGACTATCTTAAAAAGTTGCACTATTAGCTATTCGAATGTGCTTCCGGCAATATTCATACTTGACTCCCCTTTCTCTCCTCTTTTTTTTCTCCCAAACCCGTTTTCTAAGGACATGTCGGAATTTTCCCAGAGGGGTGGTCTGGGCCGTTTTCGGCACCTCTTGCCGCCGCCCCGACACCTCTTCCAACACTATACCTTTAATTTCTCGTCTTTTAGCCTCCCCTATAACTACCCTCAACCTGACCACAATTTTCTGACCAAAAAATTATGCTTTCTTTCATTGTTTATGACCGTTGAGAGGAAGAGGGCGGATCCGTAGGTAGTTCTTCAGCGAAACTAACCGCCGGAGCCGCTACAGTCTGACGACGATGGAAAGCATGCCCGCTCTCCACTGGTCCAGCCGGAGGAATCCATAGCTCGTGTCGTCTTCTCATATGCAGGTTTACAACGAACAGTCGGACAAGTTAGGTTTTTTCTTATAGATCTGGTTACTCCAGAGAGGCTCTGGCAAGCACGCGCGATTAGGCGCTCCGCACGCGCCGGTAGGATCGTCGCGGCGTGAACTAACCGCCATTCCAACAGGCTCACGCGCCTCGTCGAACACACAGCCGCTTTCAAACGCAGACCAGTTGGCGCGTGATTCTACGCGCCACCAATAACCGTCGCGAGTCGCCTCCAAAAAGAGTTCTGGTAGATCTGAAAATTTGAGTTTTTTTACGTCAGATGATATATGTGCATTAGTGAGTCTTTTTGTGTAATTATCTGAACTAGTTTATCGAGTATTCTTTGCCTAACTAATATTTTCTCTTGTAACCAGACTAGCTGGGCAGCATAGAAAATGCCCTTGTCTTCCAGTCTCTACTCTATACACAATAAAGGAGAAATTTGAGTCGGAGTAGTTTAGACAATTTACTCTTGGCGATTCTGTTGTCTGGATTTAGACTGGTAGACTTGATTTGACTTGGACTTCATTGTTTGGGTTGATGCAAGTTATAGATGATTTACCTGCCAGATAGTTTAGATGCTTTTGGGCATTAGACTTTAGAATGTTCAGATGTATTTCATCGCTCTTTTAAAGTTTAGGAATTGCGTGTTTCCGTGTTTTTAGATACTACTTAATCTATAATCTCTCAAATTGCCTCCCTGTGAGGAGATAAGTTACCAAGGTTTGGGAAACCTAATAAATACCTCTTACCTTAGAAAAAAAAAGAATGTACTTGCAGTTTTGTTCGGATCATGACATGCGCCACTCTTTCATTCATAAGCTATTTGATTATTGTTACATCATTCAAGAATGGAGCATCTATGCTGCTTTTTCTAAATTTGATAGTTTACGAGTTATTTTATAATATGAGTCATCTTTATGCCATCTTTTTCCTCATATTCCTTCTATTTTTATTGATACCATTATTGAATAAGTGTACGAATTCCTATGAGTTGGTCTCTGGAGTGGCCGTCTATATTATTGCTATAACATATACCAAGGACTATATTAGAATATGGAAAGAAGGAAGTCCTTATTTGCAAAATTTGGGAAAAGTACTATTCACGGCACTATTCACGCGCACTATTCACGGCACTGTTCATGTAAAAATATGTACTCAAATCAACTAATATAATTTCTATATTTTAAACACTTGTAAACACAAAAGAATTCAGGTTAGAAAGACAAATTTCCATATTATAAACATCAGATTTTAGGTACATAGAAACTAGAGTGTTTAGGTTAAATAATGTTGTGTTAAGTATAGTCAAGTTTCACCAAAGAATTCAGTCTAAAAATTCACAATCATCACAGTTTTCAACTTAAACAATCAATTTCACAAAAACCATAGTTTTCAGCCTAAAAAATCATGTTTCTACAATCACTCTAGTTTTCAGCTAAATAATTAAGTTTTCACAATCTTCACAGTTTTCACAATAAATAATCGAATTTCTCAAACACCAAAATTTTCAACCTAAACAATCAAGTTTTCACAATAAAAACAGTTTTCAACCTAAACAATTAAGTTTTACAAACACCACAGTTTTCAGCCTAAAAAATATAGTTTCTACAATCACTGTAGTTTTCAACCTTAATAACCAAGTTTTCACAATCACAATTTTCACATTAAAAAATCAAGTTTTACAAACACCACAGTTTTCACAATAAATAATCAAGTTTCAACACAAATCAAGAAGCCTAGTTTTCAAGTTGAACACATAAAATTTCATATGCAGACAGAAACTACATTAAGCATTCTAGTTTTCAAGCTAAACACATAAAAATTCATAACAAGACAGAATCCACATTAAAATTTTCAGTTTTCAAGATAAATACATAAACTTTTACAAGCAGAAAGACATCACATTAACGAAGTCGTATATATTGCTCACGTGCATGATAGCCTGGTGCACCCCAATCCTCAGCTCAATCGCAGCCGTCGATTCCTCCTTTCCCAGGATCCCAAAGCAGCTCCACAGATCCCGCCACGCGTTGTTCACCCACGCCTTCATCTCCACAATCTTACCCTGCACCCGTGCCTCCCGATCCTCTGCATACGCACCGAAAAGGGAAATCCCGCCGGAGCTGGCCGTCGCCGCTGATTTTTCAAGCTGGCTCAGCGAGTCGTCGATCAAACTCGAGCAGGTGAAGAGTGCCGACTCGTTCCTCGACTCGGATTTGAGAATCAACGCGCGAGTCAGCAAGGTGAGTCCGGTGACCTCTCCGACGGTGAAACGGAGCGAGGCGTTGAAGATGTCATCGGGTCGGGTGAATTCGAGCACGGCGATGGAGCCCCGGCTATACTTCTGCACCTGGTTGATGATGATTGTGCCGGTGAGGAGCGCGAGGAGGATGATCAGAGAGAAGAAGACCTTGATCAGGATTTGGTTCTTTCTGATTGTCGACAAATGATGCTGCTGCGATGCAGATCGGATGAGAATGAATTGGGGGAAAAATTTGAGAGCCGATTGGGATTGGGGTTCTGGAATGAAGTGGGCCAAAAAATAAAAGAAAATAGCTATATATATTTGTGAGGTAAGTTTTGGAATTTACAGAAAAAGGACCCGCTTAAATGTAAATTGCAAATAAAGAGCCACATCCAGTTTTAATTGCAAAAAGAGACCGTCTATATTATTGCTATAATATAGACGGTCTATTCCAAGACTAATATTAATTTTTTTAATTATTTTTCAATCCATGGTGTTTTATGGTTTTGATATAACCTAGGTCCCAGTTTTTTAATCTGTAAGTCTTTGTACTATTTTTGGGAAGTCATTGTTCGTTATAAAGTAGTTTTTTACCAGAAAATGTTGTCTATTAACAAAAAGTATGTTAAGGTGGGGTTAAATAAGAGGGTGACATGTGGCCACTCTAATTTGGGGAAACAACCAAAGTTAACAGCCTCCAATCCACCATTTCGTTTCTTTTTTTTCTTCTCCACGTACTTTTTCTCCTTTTCCTTTTCTAACCCCTCTCTTTCTTCTTTTTTTGACCCCCTCTTTATTTTCATCCGCCCAACCTACGACTATGCCCACTCTTATGCGCCCAAATATTACTATTTTGTGCCGGCGAGAGAACTGAACGGATGGAAATGACCAGCGGGAGAATCGTATATTAAGATTGGAATCGTACGGACGAAGCTTCTTGTTGATACATCTGCCGCCTATAAGAACTCATATTTCCCAGAAATCGCCACCACAGAAAGCCTGTTTCTTAGAACATAAAAACTATTCCCGCCGCCAATCCAACTACAAGAACCCTTCAAATCCCAGCAACTATTTAACGAGGGAGGTAGTAGGTATAAAATGAAAGTTTTAGCTTGTTGCTGGTTTTGTACAAGTTATACCAGCCAAGTATTTTTCACCAGCTAGCTTTTGATGGGTAACGTTTTGCTGGTTCTCTTTTTCTGGGCGGAGGTGGTCTTCTTGTCTATTTAACGCCCAAATATTCAATCTGGTTCTCGGCGGTCTTCTTCTCAATTCTGCGCTCCTTTGCCGGTGAGGAGGATTAATAGTGGCAGTAAAAACATGTGTTTTGCTGGATAGTGCCAATCTCGTGCCTCCGAAAGTTTGATTTTTTTTTTTGATTCTCACTTAATATATGGTTTGTGCTTTTGTTTGTGGTTTTGAACTCTTTGTTTTGGATAATGGGGTCCTTGAGGAGTAGAAAATGTTTATGGTTCTATCAAAATTGTCCCTAAGTGATGTTTGCAAATTTCTTGATGTTTATCTTTGTTGTTTAATTTTTTTGAGGAAAATATTAAATTCATTCACTTCAAGTTTCTGGAAATCGTCCAGTATCGAATGATAAGAAACTCGGGGGGGGGGGGGGATCCCAAGAGTCATACAGTAGGGGGCTCGTTTTCGCATAGTTCGCTCGAGAATGCTCTATAAAATTTCTACCACGCGGAACCCAAAAAGGTCCTAAATAATTGCTATTCTCTTGTAAACCTTGTAACCTGGGAATGATTGATTCACAGCTCAAAATGGCACTCCATGTCTCCATGCAACATGTTGATAAGCCCAAGCGCATCGCCGACAAAACAACACTCTTGCTGCCTCAAGTCTGCCGCCAATAATAGCGCCTCCTCCAATGCTAAGCTCTCGGCTAGGTAAGAATCTTGGTAAATTTCTTGTTGTTTATCTTTGTTGTTTAATTTTTTTGAGGAAAATATTAAATTCATTCACTTCAAATTTCTGGAAATCGTCCAGTATCGAATGATAAGGAACTTGGGGGGAATCCCAAGAGTCATATAGTAGGGGGCTCATTTTCACATAGTTTGCTCGAGAATGCTCTATAAAATTTCTACCACGCGGAACCCAAAAAGGTCCTAAATAATTGTTATTCTCTTGTAAACCTCGTAACCTGGGAATGACATATTCACAGCTCAAATGGCACTCCATGTCTCCATGCAACATGTTGATAAGCCCAAGCGCATCGCCGACAAAACAACACTCTTGCTGCCTCAAGTCTGCCGCCAATAATAGCGCCTCCTCCAATGCTAAGCTCTCAGCTAGGTAAGGATCTTGGTAAGGATCTTGGACATTCGGCCATCTTCTTGATACCGCTCTCAGGAACCTGCCCAGTTCATCAAAAGCCACTGCTCCACTCCGGCTGCACCATTAAGAATGCCGGCATCGAAGAAGATCATGCATGTTCCGTTAGGCGGTCTGAGTAACGATGTAGGTAACAGTGTGTCGGAGACGGGTTCCTTCCATTCGTTTGCGTCTGTGAAGGTTCTTAAGTTCGCCACCACCGCAGCTCCCATCTATCCCGGGTTCATATGCATTTGCTCAAAGATCTGTTTGTTCCACTGGAACCACACACCATCACAAATCATTAGAGTTAACTTGGAGAACTCCTCGTCATCACTTTTAAGAACCTCTCTGAACCAAAAGTCCCCTCTAGCCTACGACATTCCAGCACTCTCCCAAGAAGCCCCACCGAGGACCATGCATCTCTAGCAAACAGGCAGTTAAAGAACAAATGTTCAGCCGTATCCCCATCCTCCATACACAATGGACAGGTAGGCTCAATCTCGATGTTTCTCCGCCTAAGGTTCGCCACCGTCGAAAGGGAGTTTGTGCATAGCCTTCAAGCAAAGTGGAGCGCTCTCTTCGGAACACGCATCTTCCAAAAACGATTCTAAAATACTGCATTCTCATCGTACTCCGGAGCCTACAATACATGGTGCAGCTCGTTCTGAGCATTTTCAAGGGCCACGTAGTACGCCGTCCTCACAGTGTAGGTGCCTGACTTCGTGTGGTGCCATATCCATTTGTCCGTGGAGTTCAAGTTCTGCAAGGGGATCTCCAGTATTCTATCAACATCATCGGCCTCGAAATGTTGGTGTAGCAAGTCCACCTCCACCAGGACGTGTCTTGGTTTATCATGTCTGCTACCTTCCCCAAGTGACTCGGAATCGACTATGCATTGCGCGCTCTGAATTCCCCGACTCTGGGTGGCCATGGATCGTGCGCGACACTCGTGTTTTGACTATTCCCGATTGATCTTCGCCCACCTAAATGTAGCAACTAGAGCGCTACGTGGATGCTCCTCCATGACCAGGAGGGTCTGCTTCCCAATGAAGCCGCGAGGATATCGACCTCCCTATAGTACTTACCTCTACCTGCGCCAACAGCGAGTTTGGCTGTGTGACTAGCCTCCAAGCCTGTTTCACTAGCAATGCCTGGTTAAAAGCGCCAAGGTCCCTGAAGCCGATGCCACCATCATTCTTTGCGCGAGCCATCTTCTTCCATGATGCCCAGTGTATCCTTCTCTCTGTAGAGGCAGCTCCCCACCAAAACTTGCTGAATAAACCATGTTCTCCTCGATCGTGTATTCAGGCAACTTGAAGTAGCTCATTGTGTAACTAGGTATCGCCTGCAATACATATTTAATAAGAATTTCCTCCCAACCTTTGACATGTTTTGCTCACTCCAACCATCGATCTTCTGTCTGATCCGATCTTTTATCGATTGGAATACCTCCCCTTTCTTGCGTCCCACCACAGTTGGCAGTCCCAGATACTTCCCATGTGACTCTACCTCAGGGATCATCAAAATTTCACAAATGCGTGGTCTAAGAGGTGTGGCCGTGTTGGGACTAAGCAGTAACGCTGACTTGTCGATATTGATTTTCTGGCCCGAGACCTCCTCGTAGAGAGACTGTGCCCAACGCATGCTCCTCGCATCCTCCTCTGATACTTCCCCAAACAGAAGAGTGTCGTCTGCGAAGAATAAATGAGAAATTTGTGGGCCTTGAGGGGAGGTGCCAACACCATGATACGACCCACGCTGGAAAGGTCAGCAACATCATGGTAAGAACCTCTGAGCAAATAATAAATAGGCAGGGAGAGAGAGGATCCCCCTGTCTGATTCCTCGGTTCGGAGTTAGCTGGCCAAACTCCTCTCCATTAAGAATGAAAGATAACTGCACTGATGATAGGCACTGATGGATTGTAGCAACAAAAGATGGCGAAAATCCCATGCGCTCTAGCGTTCTCGTCACAAATATCCACTCAATACGGTCGAATGCTTTGCTCATGTCCAACTTGATGCTCATCTCCCATTGCTTCTGGTTCCTCTTAGCCTTCATAATGTGGTGTATCTCATGTGCAACAAGAACATTATCAGTGATCAATCTGCCTGGGATGAACGCCGACTGTGATGGAGAGATAATTGTATCAATGATCGGTCTGATTCTGTTAGCCACCACCTTCGAGGCCAGCCGATAGGCTACATTGCACAGGCTGATCGGTCTGAACTGTGTAATAAGCTCCGGTTGTGCAACCTTCGGGAGCAGTACTAAGTGAGTATTTCTCGGACTCAGTTCTCTCTTATTCAAGAAGTTGAGGACAAAATCCACCACATCCTTCTTTATCACGTGCCAGAATTTTTGGTAGAAAATTGGACTCATGCCATCCGGTCATGGCACCTTAAGCGGATGTATTTGCTTTACAACTTTTGTTATCTCCAGTTTCGTGTACGGCCTTGAGATTCTGGATGTCATCTCGGGTGTAACCTTGCATGGCATGCGCTCCAGGTTTTGATTGATTCGATCTTCACTTGGCTGTGAGGAGGAAAAAAGACCGCCGAAGTAGTCAACAATGATGTTTTCCATGCCCTCCACGTCCGAACGTATAGTCTGAGCTGCATCCTTCAGGCCGGATATGTGGTTTCTACTCCTATTATTGGTCGCAAAACGGTGGAAGAATCTCGTGTTCTGATCCCGCTCCTTGTACCAATGCTGCTTAGCTCTTTGCCGCCACTTTATGCCCTCCGCCTCTTGAAAAAGATGGTACTCCTTTTTCAGCCTTGTAATCTCCTCAAGATTGCCTTCGGAGGATGTCCCATTCTCCAAGATATGTATTGCTTTCCTGAGCTGCTCGATACGCTTCGCACTTAGTGGGAACTGTCTCCTGCTCCAATCTACAAGCCGAATTGCACACTTGTCAATCTTGTCCGGTAGCGAGATATCCTCCACCTCCCAAGACTCTTTGATTGCTCGCTCGCATTCCTCCAATTTCACCCAACAAGCCTCGAAGCGAAAGCACTCCTACTTCCGGTTCTCGTGTGCCTTCGGGTCTCTTACCCCTAGCGATACAAAGACTGCCATATGGTCTAAGATGGCATCGGTACTGTTGAACTTGTCGACCACAGAAACATCTCCAGCAACTCTCGGTTGCCCGTTGCTCTGTCAAGCTTCCCGCGCTGGGTTGCTGCCATCCTCCTTGTCTTGTACCAGGTAAACTGAGATACCCCAAAACCTTCACATTGCATGTCCACGAGGCCACAATGTCTGAGTGCATCCTGAAGCACTCGATTTTCCATTCCGCCCGCGGTGCACATCCTTCAAACTCTTCCTGTGATAGAACCTTGTTGAAGTCCCCCAGGCAAAGCCAAGGAACTCCGTCCTCCCGAGCAAGGCCTTTGAACGTCTCTCAAGCCTGCCGCCACCAAGAGACAGCATGCTCACCATACACACCTGTAATACGTATTTTTTCCCAAGAATAATAAGAGAAACATCAATGTAAGAATGAGAAATAACAGTGGGTTCTACTACTACATCCTTATTCCAAAACATGGCTAAGCCACCTGACAAGCCTTGTGACTCAAAACCCACGCCTCCTAATTTTAACCTACACTTCAAACTTTCAATAACAGAAATTGAACACTTTGTCTCACAAATAAAAATAACCTGTGGTGACTTGAGGCACACAAGTGTGCGCAAATTCTGAACTGTCGGAACGTCTTTTAACCCGCCCCGGCAGTTCCAGCTTATGATACTCATTGCGCTTGGCGGGACTGGGCGTCCATGCCAGTCACCGCCTGAGAGTTGGTAGACATACCATCAAGAGAAATAACTGCGTTGCTAGCTCTTGACTTCTTGTTTCCCACAGTCGAACCATCATCCCACACCACCTTCCTTTTTGACGCACCTACCTCATCCACTAGCTCATATTCAGTCTCCGCATCATCGTCTTCACCAAACAAAATCCTCTTCGCCGGATCGGGCTTTGTTGCTATCTTTCTGCCTCTGCCCCTGCCTCTTCCCCGACTTGCAACACGACCTCCCTGGTTCCTTGCCTTCTCAAGACGAGCCCTCTGCTCCTCTAGCTTTTTAGCGGGTGTATCCATAGCTATCGGAACCGGAACTAGGAACGGACTGAGCGGGTCTACAGGTGCACTGTCAAACCGAGCAGGGGAAACTACCATTGCTGATGCCGAAAATCTCATCAAAATGACTTGGCTTCCTTCATCGACCAACGGTTGCTGCACACTAGCCTGCATGATGTCGTTGTCCGAGTCGGTAATAAGTGGTTCCACCTCTTCCACGTGCGGTGGCTGCATGGTGTCATTTGGGACCTCTTCAATTCTGATCGAGCTAGCCGTCGCACGTAGCATTCTCCTAACTTCGATATGCACACCATGGTTTGATTTGGCTAGTGTAGAGTTGTTAATCTCCTCCAACTTTTGATCCTCGTTCATTCCCATCATCCTCTTGAATTGATTGCTTTCCTGAAGCGCCTCAATCAACCAATCCGGGTTAGGTATAACCGTCTCAAAGCACTTCAGAGGAGCTGCCCTCTTCAGCTCTAGATTCACAGGTTCGTGGACCTCCATACTACTGTCCTCGACCACGGCGATAGAGTCGGTCTCCTTTTCTTGCTCGGTCACCGGTGCTTGCTGCCTAACTACTGTCCTCCTCGCCCCAGCAGTTGCTGGACTCTTGTATCCATCTGTATCCCCATCCCTCATGTGCTCCCTTGAGAACGGGGACTGGTTTGGGCCCGCCCTAAGGAACGACAGGTAGAACTCCTTGTCACGCTCAGAACGGAGCCCGCAGTCGAGCCGAGTAGTCGCCTCTGCTATGCCCTATGATACCACAATAGGAGCAGTAAAGTGGGAGCTTCTTGTTACGTATTGGGAACTGACCTGTAACTCCTTCGAGAGCCTGGGATCACTTGATCGGTTTGGTGATGTCGACCGCCACCCTGATACGCAGATATGTCCCCATTAATCTTACCCACTTGTCCTTCTCAACACCCAGAAATCGACCAATGTCATCGCCGATATCCCTCGCGGTGCCTTCCGTTTTGTATTCCCATGGAATTCCGTGGACATGGATCCGAAAAGGAGTCCACTTGAAGTCCAAATCAGAGCCAATCGTCCCAGGTTTTGGTTCACAGAATGCCACCAAGTTTCGCTCGTCCCTGTCAAAGAGCCATGGTTCTCGCTCCAAAAACCTTTCCTTATCAGCCAGATCGGCAAACTGAAACAAGGTCGTATTTTCCGCCACCGGCGAAGCCGTGACGGATCCATCAACTACCCAGATTTTTTCGAAGACCCCGTGATGTTCCCTTGGGGGATTCGTCTCGGTGCCAGAACTTTCACCACCAACATCAAACTTAGATCGTTAACGTCGTTAGGGTTCTGCGAACCAGCCGCCTTCTTCTCGTCCTCTCGCAGGGAGAGGCCCTCGTACAGCTTCATAAAATCCTCCATCGTGTGTGTGCAGGTCTCGGTGATGATATTGTGTTGGTTGTGATAGGATAATTCGTCGGAGATCGGTGGATATTGTGTTACTTGCTGCGCAAGAAATTTTTCTCTCCACCCTAGGGTTTACGAGTCTTTACTAATTCCACTTTTCTTTTTTAGTAGGATTCCGGTCTCATATAGTGCCAAGAACATATCTTTGTTGTTTAATTAATTATCTACTTGTGAAATTTCAAGGACATGTAACATAATTATCTATAACTGGTTCAATAACTAGTTAATACCCGTGCCATATGGCACTAGGGCACGTGCCGCAAAATAACTAGTTAAATTCAGGCATTATTTCCATTTTGCGGTATCTTATGCCACTACACTCATCATTGTGTGGGAGGCTTCGTATCTCAGTTTGGATAAGTTTAGGCATTAGCTCCACTTTGCTGTTATCTTAGGCCACTACACTCATCATGATAATACGTGAATTCTATCATGTGCGGGAGGCTTCGTATCTCATTTTGGATACATTTAGGCATTAGCTCCACTTTTTGGTATCTTAGACCTCTACACTCACATTGTCATTGAGATTGAATCTGTGGGTTCTAACAGTCTGAATGGTGAAAATTACCTTAGAGACATGAAAGTTGGGCACTTATGTAACTGCTTTGATTCTAGTGGAATTGTTACTAAATTCTGGTCAATATGGAAGATATAAGTAATCAAAAGAGTTGAATTTATGAGAAATCCTGGTGAAAAGTAATCACCATCTTAGGAACTTCTTGCAGTAGCACTTTTCTATTTCCCATCGCATATTGTGAGTGATCATCACTTCAGTCACTTGCGAATGCGTGAACAAATGAAGGAAAATAATGTTATGATAGTTTGAATATAAGAGTGTCAAGGGCACTTGCAGGCACAAGTGCTCATCCATCTCTCTTGCTAAACCACATTGCTTCAAAATGCTTAACTCTATAACTAACTGTAAAATTTAAATCTTTTCAAGAAATTTGTATCTTTTATGCTCTTTTCCCTTTTCTGCAGAGATTCTGCCTGTGGTCAGTTGGTGTTATAATTATATTCTTTGACACTATTCTGTGTTGAACAGATTACAATGGAAGAAGATAAACATAAAAAAGAGGTCAATTTAAGTGCAATCAATCGTAAGCATCCAAAATACGTGTCCTTCAGGCCAGAGAAAGCTGAGGTGGAATGTGAATTAGAGAAGCTTCCTTGGAATATAGCGACAAAGTATCGGATGTAGCGACGGAGTGTCGGGTGTTTCCAATAGGTCAAAATCGTAGAAGCTAAAGGCTGACTGAAAGCACCCAACATATTGGATGTAATTTATGTAATTAGTGTGTATGTGTAACAAGTACTTACAATGAATAAAGCCAAATATATTTTCACATACTGGCAGATCTTCCAATATCTTTTATAACCTTCTCAATGTTATTTTTCCCAATTAAGTATGGTGCAAAGAAATTGCTATGATACAGATTGTTTAATATATTCAATTCTTAAAAATATTCAATCTCTAAAAACATCATGACCGATATATTGTGAGATGTCTACATCATGAAATAGATGTCCGTGAATAACAATGATATATCAGAAGTTTCATGGGACCTTCACGCCATTTCAGAAATTAAGCTCCTTTGCACGAGTACACTAGTCAGCAAGAAATTGTTGGAAACTGGATGAAACTTGGGGGCCTCCACATTCCACATTTGAAAAATGAGTGCCTCGAATCCCAGTTGTAACAATGCTTGAGCATCCTTCCACTCCTAAAAATAACATCCTTCCAACTTAGAACACATTTATCAACATGATGTT
The DNA here is from genome assembly GCA_948330725.1 of Sherardia arvensis. Lineage (NCBI taxonomy): Eukaryota > Viridiplantae > Streptophyta > Magnoliopsida > Gentianales > Rubiaceae > Sherardia > Sherardia arvensis. The sequence continues at coordinate 31,682,184 of OX415240.1, forward strand.
TTGATAATATATCACCACTATTAGTAATACACATGCAAAATGTATGACAACGCAATAAATCTTTTAAGATAGTTAACTTCCTCATTACGAAAACCATAAAGCAACATTGCAGTGGGTAAAATAATAACAAATATGAACTATCTTACCTGCAATCTGAGAATTGCCGAAGCGCCACCCGCCGTGGTCGCCGTCATTCTCTTAAGAATATCCCAAATTCATTATCAGAATTCTAACACCCATACTTGAGAGAAATTGACTATGCCCTTGGAATAGTTTGGGTTCGTTACATTGGTTTTGTTGCGTGGTCCAAAAATAGTTATTAAAAAGCAACATTAAATGGAAGGGGATGAATTCATGCGTGCTTTGTCCAGTTTATTTGTTGGGCATGAAAAACAGCGTCAGAGTACTGCATCCCGACTGTTATTACCAATTATACACAAAACGGTAATTCCTCCTTCCCCATATTTTTACCCACCACAGCTTCACACATTTTCCATGTCAAACTTAAAAACACTTATTCACGTGAAATCATTGGACACGATTTGTACTTATTTACATCTTAAACTTTAGAGTTATTTTTTATAATTAATTAATTTTTGCCAATTCGATACAGTTTCATTATATTAACAAACCAAAACTTAACTAATGGAATATGATTAGTTTTGTAGTTGATTAGCTATTCTTCAGCTTTTGACCCTTTACATGTTTTTAATAAGTTGAAGAAAAAGTATAATAGAATTCTCGCTTTTCGTACTAGCAATTCTAGAATAAATATTTGAAAAGATGAGAAATCATAAAATTGAAGAAGATATTGTATGAGAATCTAATAAACAAATCAAAAATTAAGAGTTCATATTCGTTCAAAAAAAAGAATAAGAGTTCATATATAAATTTATATCTTTATTTAGTAATAAAATTTTCATTTGAGTTGTCTAAGGATAGATTTTAGACAATTTTGCTCGTTGGGCTATACTCAAATGTGGCAGACTCCAGTATTCTAGGATGTCTTTGTGTTTGGGACTTAAGTGCACAAGAAGGAAGCATTTAACATAAGAAGTAAGAATTTAACTTTTTAGCTAGTGGCCTTTTTTATTCATGTTGAAAACTTTTGTTCTATACATCTTTTGTACAACTCAAGTGTAATTGATGACTTAATTTTTCAGGCCAATTGACCAGGTTTGAATGGTTTGGGATGCCAATAAATTCCCCCACCAATGGTGGCTTTTAGTAAAAATTTTTTTTTCAATTTGTGACGATTAAAATATTGGTATAAAAATAAATACCATTAAAGATATTCCTGGAACAAACCCTCGGGGCAAGTCTAACAGCTCCCCTAAATATTGCTCTATTATAGAGAATGCAATCCAAACTTTCCTAAACTATTTTCACTACTCCAAGAGGTTCTATATTTTGGAGAACCGAGTTTTTATGAATTAATATATTTATATTAATTTATTTTTCCCCTTCTCTTCTAAAAACAAATTCTCTGCTTGTCTGCAACTCACCTTTTCTACTTTCTTCAATCAAGTCGTTGTTTTCTCAGGCACCAACTCCACTTCTAATCATCGCCGATCCTCAGAGAAACGGTGAAAACCACGATATCAAACCCAATAATCTAGCAAGCTATGATTACCCAGACAATTTTATTTTAAATTGGGTCTTCGGGTCTAAGTTTGGGTCGCCGATTGTTGTCTTCATCGGATTGTAGGAATAATATTTCAAACTGGAATCCATGGGATTCACAAAGGATTGCGCTGATTGATTTTGTTTCGGAGAAGAAAGCACGATAAGGGGGAAGGAGATGCAAAAGTATAGTAAGAGCAAGTCCAACAGTTTCTCCATTCACATTCTCTATAATAGGGAAACAAATCTCATATTCCCCATATTTTTTGGGTTGGGATCACCTGTCCAAGTATGTGTGTCCAATTGTGTCCAAGAAACAAAGAGAAAGTCTCCTGAAAGTCCAACTTTCCTGACTTTCCATAAGAGTCTTTATACGTTTTAACTTATACATTGTACCTTTTAATTTGAACTGTAAAATTTGTTATTTGAATTTTATTAATGTTTTAATGTAAATTCATGAATTTTTGCATTAAAACATGTTTTACTATATGTTCACTTTGATACTATCAATGTTTTAACACAAAATAGTATCACTTGACCTTAAATATATAGTGGTAGTTCCATAACACTTAGGAAAGTCGGACTTTCTAGAGACTTTGCAAGAAACAAAAACGGTGGCGTTTCCATGAATTCCAACGCAAGGAGTTAACCACACCCCTGCTATGGTTAACCTTTTTTCATATTTTACTAATTATTAATTATTTTCCAAATCTTATTTTTAATTATTATTATTATACCAAAAAAAAGTCTTCCGCCTGAACAAGCTCAGAAGCTCTCACGAGTCACAACGCCACCGGTTCCAACTTTGTACGGTGCTGTCAAAATCCACGGCCATCCACCGCTTTGCTCGGCCCGCTCCAATTGTGCCAGCTCCAACCACCAACGGCTCCTACTAGCACCGCAGTTGCTTAGCCCGCCATTCAAAGCACGGTTTTTCGGTTTGTTTCTCGTTTGTGTATATATGAATATGCTTAAAACCTAAATTGTTTTTCTTTGTACTTTTATCACTAACAACCACTGTCTACCATTTTGATAATGATCTGTAGGATTCTGAAAATAATTCAATATTTTCATGGCGAGTCGAAGGTTATTTGGAGATAATGGTGATGTTGGCGGTACATCAGGTGATCAGGGTAACAAGCTTTTAGACGATTTGGAAAATCATAAGAAAAGTAATTTGACAGAGGTAGCTAGAGAGCTGGTACCGGAGGTTGGTATGGAATTCCAGAGTGAAACTGATGCATACAAGTTTTACTTGGCATATGCTGGAAAGGTTGGATTTTCGGTTCGAAAGCATAAATACTACAAAGACAAAGAGAATGAGCTACTTTCTCGGATATTTTGTTGTAGTGCTGAAGGTAAGAGACCAGATGATGATGAAAGAAGTTTGTACGTAAAGAAACATCGAGCGGAAACACGATGTGGTTGTGAAGCAATGATGCGAATTTATCGTTCAGAAAGCGGAAAATTCAAGTTGACTGAATTTGTTGAGGCACACAACCACTATCTTGCTAGTCCTAACAAAGTTCATATGCTTCGAAGCCATAGAAAGATTTCTTCAGAAGCAGCATCAGAAATTGAAATGGCTAATGATGTGGGAATAGCACCAAAAGCATCACATGCTCTTTGGGCCAAACGAGTTGGTGGAAGAGAAAACGTGGGATTCATTCCTGATGATTATAAGAATTATTTACGAACGAAACGTACCATGGAGATGGAAATTGGAGACACTGGCGGAATCTTGGAATATCTGCACAAAAGACAATTAGAGGATTGTAATTTTGTGTATGCTATTCAAGTGGATAAGAATGATATGATGACCAACATTTTCTGGGCAGATGCAAAGATGAGGAATGACTACTCTAATTATGGTGATGTTGTTTGTTTAGACACCACTTTCAGAAAAAATGGAGAAGGCCGTCCACTTGCTATCTTCGTAGGGGTGAACAATCACAAGCAGACTGTAGTTTTTGGTATAGCATTGTTGTATGACGAAACAGCTGAGACCTTTAAGTGGTTATTTGATTCGTTTTCTAAAGCCATGTTTGGAGGACAGCCCAAAACTATTCTTACGGATGAAGATGCAGCAATGGCTAAGGCACTAGCTTCTGAGTGGCCTAATACCAATCATAGGTTGTGCATTTGGCACATTTACCAAAATGCTGCAAAACGTTTGAGCAGCGTTTTCTCTCATTTTAAAGAGTTTTCTCGAGATTTCAGCTCTTGTGTGTGTGATTTTGAAGAGGAAGAAGATTTTCTGGAAGCCTGGAATGTAATGTTGGAAAAATATAATCTACAAGATAATGACTGGTTGAAAAAAAAGTTTGAAAAGAAGGAAAAATGGGCATTGGTGTATGGCCGGTCCATGTTTTGTGAGGATATGACAACAACTCAAAGGAGTGAGAGTATGAATAGCATTGTAAAAAGGTATGTGAGCTATCAACATAACTTTCGGCAATTTTTTAATCACTTTGACAGGCTAATTGATGATCGTCGGTATAATGAGTTAAGAGCTGATTTGAAGGCTAATGTGAGTACCCCAGTGTTAGCATCGCCTGTCGCTATATTAAAACATGCTGCTAGTGTATATACACCTGAGGTTTTTAAGAGTTTTCAGATTGAATGGAATAAGTCCCATGATCCTGGTTTTGATATCCATGTTGAAAGTGATACAATCACAAGATATGACATCAAACCTTTGAAGAAGAACTACTTTCATTCAGTCACGTATGATTCAAGTGTTGCTGAAGTCCACTGTAGCTGCAGAAAGTTTGAATTTGCTGGCATTTTATGCTCTCATATACTAAAGGTTTTTAGCTTAAGAAATATTCTGGACATACCAAGCAAGTATATACTAAAACGGTGGACACGAAAAGCCAAAACAGGATATTCTGCTGCAAAATATACCGAAAATTGATGAAGGTCAGGTGGAAAAACAATATTTATATGGTATGCGGTATAAAAATCTGTGTGCACTATCCACTAGATTGATTTCCAGAGCAGCTGAACGAGGAGATAGTTATAAGATTGTTGAAGGAGATCTTTTCAAACTATTGGAAAAAATTGATGAGATGCTACAAAATGAGGAAAGCGTGGAACGTGTTCCGATATCACATAATGTTGAGGTAAATGAATGCTCATTACCCGATGAAAATACCGTCGTTGAGGTAAATGAGTGCTCATTACCTGCTGCGAATGTCGTTGAAGGAAACAAGAATATTACCCTTGATGGAAACAAGAATATTACCATCGATGAAAGTAGTATTAAAGGTGTAAAGAAGAAAGTAAAACCCGTGTCAGGTAAAAGATTAGAAGGTGTTCTAGAAAAAAATACAAGAAAGAAGAGTAAGAAATCAACTCTCCAACCAAGTTCAATATCTACTGTGTCTTCTAATGTTCAGGTATATCTATGTTTACTAATTGTTCCTTTTATATTCTATGTTTTCGTTCAGTTTTTCGTGTAAAAATAGGAGGTATGCGTAGTTACTAAGGGCTCCCAGTAACATTCATCCTTTGATCACATTTTTTATGCTTCTTGTTTCAGTCATATATTTTTTTAATCTATTTTTATTTATGAATTCACAGAACCATGACACTGCAAGCAGGGGTGTTCAAAAATACCCGGCCCGACCTACCCGTCCCGTTGATCCGGTGACCCGGCATAAAATAACCGGGTACTTTCTTATATTTTACGGACGGGTACCCGGCCCGTTAATTTCGTAAATTACCGGGACCGGGTCCGGGTCACATAAATGTCATTTTCCGGGTACCCGGAAACCCGGTATAATATGTATTTTTTTAATTAATTATAATTTTAATTATAATTTTACTTTTTAATATTGACATTTTTAAAAATTAAATACCAATTCATCTTAACTAGATTCAATCTCTTAAGTTTCCAATCCACCTCTCCAACCATTTAGTCTTTTGCTTTGATATTGCTACTTTTTCTTCAACACAAGCGCACAACCACATCCCACAGGACCCACACTGCATTGGAGTACATCCACTAATTTTCCTCGAATGATAATTATTCATAATTTTATTGATATTTTCACATTAAATAATATTTAATTAGTTTTGTACTTTTATATTGATAAAGTATATTTATTATTAAATAATTAAATGTATTTTGTAACACTTTTTATAAGTAATAAAATAAAATAGGGTACCCGGTTACCCGGCCCGTATAATTGGGGTACCCGGTTGTACGGGTACCCGGTTGTACGGGTACCCGGTTGTACGGGTACCCGGTATTTCCGGGACGGGTCACGGGCCGCATTTTCAACTACCCGCATGTACGGGTACCCGGTTGTACGGGTACCCGGAAGTACGGGTACCCGGTGTTTGAACACCCCTAACTGCAAGCATGGTTCCAGACCATTATATCAGTGGCGATTATAATGTAAGATGTTATCAATTGTGATGGTGTACTCTAGTTCAAATGATTTGATAATTGTTGTGCAAGTTCAATTTAATCATGTGTTTAATTCTAGGCCTTACATGGTGTGAATGGGGATCATTATTTATCTAATGATGCACCACTGATACGAATGACTGATTTACTCCAGGTATGGTATTGAATTTTACAATTTTGTTCACGATTATCCATTTTTTATTTGAGCTTATATAGTTTTCCTGTAGGCGAAACATTTTGGTTCAACCAACATGTTTATGCAAATGCCTTCTGCTTCACAGAATTTGACTGCACAAATGTATGCTCAACCGAATGTGGTTTACAACAATTTAGGAGTGCAGACACCTTTCGCCTCTGGAAGAGCTGCAGAGCAGACTCAACAGTCTTTGCTTCGTACCAATTTTGGAGCACAACCTCCTTTGGCCTTTGGAAGAGGCGTGCAACAATCGGTACCTCATGTTTCCGGTACCTCGTCTTCTTTATACTTCAGTCGTTTCAGAACACAATCACCTATAGGTTTTGGAACACAAGGATTACTATCTATAGCTCCTGGAAACCCGAACACACAAGTATCCCTCACTAATTCTGGCATGTTTGTGTGCAATGAGCAATTTGGTTGTTCAGTATCTTGTGCCGGAGGAATGTCATGTGTTTGTTATAGACAGAAACGATGAACCTTTTGTATGCACTGAGGTTTTCATTTTTATATTATAAATAATGCACTGCTATGCTATTGGAACTCTTTGGATAATGCAAAAGTACCTTCTGTTTCTAATGCTGAAGTGTTGTCTTTTTATTTCTTATGCTCTCATTTGTTTCTTGTACATGTATGTGAAAGTCATCGTGCATCTCTATTGTATAATCAACCGAGCACACAAAAAAATCTAATACAATATGGAAAGAATGTCCCTATTTGGCTAAAGTCCTTGATCTATTGATAGAGAAAAAGTTCACATCATATATCCTTGCCCAATAGATATTTTACATAGGCAACACGTCTCATGCAAAATGGTGCCTCTGTGCAAAATGATTCTTTTAGCTCTAAAAAAATAAGTCTTCCACAATACTCTTAATCTCCAAAATGCGTTTTACATAAATTCTACAGCCATCACTCGGCACAAGTTTAGTGCAAATTCAGCACAAAAACAATGGTTACTCAAAAAGCCATTCATTTCAATCCATTATACTTCTCTCACAATATCCAAAAGTAAAAAAAATGCAAAAGCAAAGTTGAGCCAAAACATCGAAATCTGTGTATCTTTTGTTTCTCTGAGCCGCACCAATTTAGTGCAAACTCAGCACAAGAACTATGGTATGGCATCAACTGCAAATTCAGAGCTTGGCAGAGAATCTGACTTCTTGATCTGAGAAGGAGGCATCTCGTCCCATTTCAGCATCATGTTCTCCTTCTGAAACTTTAATCATGTTCCGACCTGCATTTAACTAGGATGTAAAAAATTTTGAAAGCCTTGAATCATATCAGGGAACTTCTTTGCAAGGTCTTCAATGCTAGTTCCTCCCTTGCTACATTGAAAAAATATTATGAGCCAACATGACCAGCAGATGCACGGTCGAGAATTATGGAGAAGTACATCTCATTCACAAGTGAAAGCTTTTCACACAAGTTAACCTGCAAGAAGAGAGAGAATCAATAAGAGAACCACACCAGTTTTATTTCAAACGAACAATACCACGCAACACAAAATTGTAGGCACAACAACAACAATCAAAAGACATATTAAATTTAATCATCCAAAGCCATGTCAGTTAACCTACTGCTAGTATTAATGTAGTTGCTAAAATCATAAAAGAATAATCTTTAAAAACTCTCTTTGTTCCATCTGATGAGTTCTGTTTATAGAGAATATTTGTTCCAATAGTAGAGTCCTCTGTAAAAAGATAAAGTTGATCATTACTTCAATGCTATTTGAATTAATCTTAAAATTTTCTACATTCATGTGGAGATTACTAAGATATGCAGATACTAGGAGAACAACCTAAACTTTGATACTATGAATGAGCTAAAAAAATGAAAACAGTGAATTAACATTTCATTGAATCATTACGTCGAACACTTTATGTGCAGAGTGAACAGAGAAGGTTTACCTTTCTTCCAATTTGTAAAGGTTACATCCAGAAGTTCAAACAATACACCAGATGGAATTTTTGCTTTCGTAAAGCCGACATACTTTCAAACATTACTTTCAAACCTCATTACATCCGTTATCGATTCCGAGTGCCTCGATGATTCGCGTCTCCATGAAATTCGAGCTTTCACCGTGATGGCGATGGCGAGGGCTTGTTTGATGCTTGATGAGCTGCGAGTCGGACATGCAGGTGAGGCGGGCGAGGCCAGGGGACTGCTTTACACGGAGTCTCTTGCTGCTCCTGGAAAAAGTTTCGTGAGAGTAATGGGTATTGTGTATTTGGATAATAATTAAAAATAAGATTTGGAAAATAATTTAATAATTAGTAAAATATGAAAAAAGGTTAACCATAGTAGGGGTGTGGTTAACTCCTTGCGTTGGAATTCATGAAAACGCCACCGTTTTTGTTTCTTGGACACAATTGGACACACATACTTGGACAGGTGATCCCAACCCATATTCTTTTGCCTCAACTCCAACAGTTTCTCCATTTTTCATTCCCTATAATTTATTGGCATTTATTACTACGTATTTATTCTGATGTTCTAATTTTTAACTATATATTCAATAAGTCCAAATAATGATGAAAAAACAAATAATTAACTTATAATACATGTTACAATAATATTTCATATTTGAAATTTCTTACTCCATAATATAAAATGATAAAATGTTTCATAAAAATAACACAATACGAATTACAATATTATTATTTTTGTAATGTATTATAAATAATTAGACTCATCTCTTTTCAATTATTTGTTACAAGTCATTATTTTCAACCATAAGAAATAAAATGTTTGATAAAAAAACTTTAGTTTAAACGTTATGACTTATAAAAAATGTCAAAATAAATATATTTATGGCCTTAAAATTTAGTAAATTTATATTGGAAAATAGATTATATTTGATTATTAAATATCAATAGATATATACATGTAAAAATAGTCATATGAGATCTTATTACGATCGTCTTTATGCATATTTTTATAATATGTATATTTGATAAAATTTTATTGTAATTATTTTGAGATATTATCATTTAAAATTATTGAAGAGAAACAATTTATGAATGAAATAACAAAAAACAATGCAAGTAGCATTAAATTTTGCTTCTCCAAATTTTCTTTCATTCTCCAAATTTGGGGAATCAAATATTCTCTCTCTTCAATTTCCCCATTATAGAGAATGAGATGGAAAATCTGTTGGATTTCAAAAAAGACTTAATTTCTCCATATTTGAGCAAATTTGCTATTATAGCAAAACTGTTGGACTTGCTCTCATATTTTATTCCAAACTCATTCCCTAAAATTTCTTTCTCCCTCTACAAATTTGGGGAATCTCTCTCTCTCTCTACAACTTGCAGCAACTTTTGAGGATACTCTTAGATTTCAAAATCTCTAAAATCACTCAAAATCCTCATTTTAGAGGAGCTGTTGGACTTGCCCTCATAATAAATATCTTAGGGACAATATGGTAATTTACTAGATTTGAAATTTTAGATAATTGACAGTTGAATAAGTCATACGAGGGAGCGCAACCAGCATTTGAGAATAGTTCCATTTGTGCATTTGCAACTGCAATCTGTAAGATATCCCTACATATATAGGAGTAAAAAGGTTAACTTATTAGATTTATAATCAATGCAATGTTCACTTCAACTGAACTAAATTGAAAACTGTTAAACTGAATTGAAATGTTCTGAAAGATACTTATTCTGTGAGACAATGAGATGTTGAACTAAAAGGTGTTGAAAGTACTGCCAATAAGATGAAGTAGACATGAACTAAATAATCCAACATTGTTGAACTAAAAGGTGCTGAAAGTACTGCCTATAAGGTGAAGTGGACATGACCTAAATGATCCAACATTGTTAAAGTAGTGTAGCAAGTTTGTTGATCTTAAAACATAGTATTTGTTCATCTGTACATGTATGTTTTATTTATCTCTTTCTTTTACCTTTTCCTAGAACGGTGATATTTTGCAGTGATATTTGTTTGATTTAGAAGTGATTTGTCCAAAAAATAAATGTATTTTCTTATACTATAAACTTCAGATTTTAGAACTTATATGTTGTTGTAACTTGTAAACCTTGATGAAAGCCCGTTTGGTAAAATTCTTGAAAACAAAATCTAAGAGTGAGATGACATTAATTTTTGTAATAATTATGCAATAAACGTTTACTATATGTTCTTCGCAGTGCAATCAATTTTAACATTTTGTTCTTTCAAACATGTATTATATTATAATTAAATTTTAATAAAAAATAAAGATATTATTTTATATAAATTCATGCATTAGCTCAAGTGTTATCTAGTGAAATATACAAAACCCTATTTCTTGAGAGTAGGATGCATTGAAGCATCAAACTTACTAGAATCCAACAGTCCAAACTTAACATTTCAAATTCATTGAATTAGTAATCCAATGTTGACTCCACACAACCCCATGAAACTCCAAAAACGTGAATAACAAAGTATGAACTCAATTACAGAACTACTCATCTACTTATTTATTTTATATTCAATATAAAAATATATTTTATATTGATAAAAGGAAAAAAAAACCCAAGTTCTCAAATTTGAGGCCCTACTAATTCCAAGTAATGTACCCCATAAAAAATCATAAAAAGGGAAAATAAGACAAAAAAATTCGCTTACGACTCCGTTATTACATCCTATAATAGTCAAATAATTCGACGGTGTGGATCAGGTAAATGACTTCATCGAACGGTCGAAGGTACCGCTGACGTAACGATATTTTTCCAGTGCTTGGCGGTGCATGATAGCCAATGGAACACGTCAAGCAGATAGTATTATAGAGTGATAGACCGCCCCCCTCTATCATCTTCTTCTCCAGTATCCTCCCCCTTCATCCATTTCTCTGTGTATCAATTAGGAGGATTGGTTCGGCCTTTCCAGGTAAATTTCTCTAGCTTGGTGTGATTTCTGTTGGTATTTGGGGAATCGAGCGAGGGTTTCGTTGAATTTGTGGACTTTGAGGTCTGGATTTTACTTGCTTTGCTTGATATTTGTTGGTTTAGGGCTCTAGAATGATGGGTTTCGTTTAATTCGTGGATGTTTTTTGTGGGTTTTACTTGGATGTGTGTTCACGGTATAAAGATTCAAACTTTGCGTTGATGGGTATGGTTTACTCGACTGCTTTGATTGCTTTGTTTTATTGATGACTGTTGTGCTGTTCTGATGTGTGCGTTGTTGGACGTTGCTCTTACTTTTGAATATCTATCGTTTTAGCTAAATTTACATCTGAAAGCAGAATTCTTTAATGAATTTTGTGGCTAGGTATTTAGAAGGAATTGGTTTAGTTAATTAGTTATGCTGATTATGGTGATACTCTTATACGACTGCATATTAAGCTGTGACTGATTTTCTACCTGTTGTGGTAGGTGTGCTTTAACTTGTTTTGTTATGATAATGCAGGAAAAGAAGTAGTTATGGCGAGGGTTTTAGTTCAGTCAACAAATGTTACTTCTTTGGCTCCTGTTTCAAAAGTTGCTCAAGCCAAAGGATCTGGCAAAAGCAGAAGATCAGTTAAAATGCTCTGCATGGCACGTACTGCACCTTTGCGGCTGAATGGTTTTTCAGGGTTGCGTCCAGCCAATGCTCTTGATAATGTGGTTAGATCTAGCAGTTTGTTTTCAAAAGTGGGGATGAATACCAGTGGTCGGCGAGGAAGGGGTAATCGAATTGCTCCAAGAGCTATGTTTGAGCGCTTCACAGAGAAGGCTATCAAAGTGATTATGCTTGCTCAAGAGGAAGCAAGACGGCTAGGCCATAATTTTGTTGGCACTGAGCAGATCTTGTTGGGTCTCATCGGTGAAGGAACTGGTATTGCTGCCAAGGTCCTGAAATCTATGGGTATTAACTTGAAAGATGCTCGTGTAGAAGTAGAAAAGATCATTGGAAGGGGCAGTGGATTTGTGGCTGTGGAGATTCCCTTTACTCCACGTGCAAAGAGAGTTTTGGAACTTTCACTTGAGGAGGCTCGCCAGCTTGGTAAGTTTTGTCAAGTCAACATTTTCAAAATCTCAGTTTCCATGTGCTTATATCAATTTTTTTCGCCTCATGCACACTTGATTGGAGTAATTAGCACCAAAATTTTATCCACCACAGTTACATTATATATGTGCTACCAGTAAATTACAAATACTAATTTTGTTGATTTGTATTCCCTTTGTTTTAGGTCACAATTATATTGGGTCTGAGCATCTGTTGTTGGGGTTACTTCGTGAGGGTGAAGGTGTTGCTGCTCGTGTCCTTGAGAATTTAGGTGCTGACCCTAGTAACATTCGAACACAGGTACTTTCTGCAAAATTTTCATTTCCAGAGTCTATTTTGTGTATATTCATTAACATTCTGCAATTTTTATTGGTCTCAGGTGATTAGAATGGTGGGTGAGAGTACAGAAGCTGTTACGCCTGGTGCGGGTCCCTCCAGCAACAAGATGCCTACACTTGAGGAGTACGGTACAAATTTGACAAAGCTTGCTGAGGAGGTATGATAATTTATTTTATCTGTTGGATTAATTTTCTTCTTACATTTAGTGTGACCCTGCTCTTGTGTGTTTTAGGGCAAGTTGGATCCTGTAGTGGGAAGACAGGAACAGATTGAGCGGGTTACTCAAATATTGGGGCGAAGAACAAAGAACAATCCTTGCCTTATCGGAGAGCCCGGTGTTGGAAAAACGGCCATTGCTGAAGGGCTTGCACAACGAATTGCCCAGGGTGATGTGCCCGAGACAATTGAGGGAAAGAAGGTAACTCAAATCCTGAAATAGAGTTGTATCACCTCTAGATTTCACTTTTGTTTATCTCGAAGATAAAGCCTTGAGTGGTTTTGATTCAGGTAATAACATTAGACATGGGTCTCCTGGTTGCTGGTACAAAATACCGTGGTGAATTTGAGGAACGGTTGAAAAAGTTGATGGAAGAGATTAAACAAAGTGATGAAATCATTCTATTCATTGACGAAGTGCACACTTTGATTGGAGCTGGAGCCGCAGAGGGGGCAATTGATGCCGCAAACATTTTGAAGCCTGCTCTTGCTCGTGGTGAACTACAGGTGAATGTTAATACTTATTTAAATAATCAAATATTTCTCTCTCCTAAACACTGATGGCTTTGTTGCATGTCAATGATATGAACTTTTTTAATAATGAGAATTTCACTTACAGTGGGCTGACTATACACTTCACTTCTCCTAAAATTTTTGTGCTTGTTCATATATACTGTAACTAGATATTACCAAATTTCTGAAATGCTAGTCTCACACATACTGAAAGATAATTTATGTCTTGTTCTGATAATGAATGCAGTGTATTGGAGCTACCACCCTAGATGAATACAGGAAGCACATTGAGAAAGATCCAGCACTAGAAAGGCGTTTCCAGCCAGTTAAAGTGCCTGAACCTAGCGTGGATGAAACCATTCAAATTCTGAAAGGGCTTCGCGAACGATATGAGCTCCATCACAAACTGCGTTACACTGATGACTCTTTGGTTGCTGCTGCCCAGCTCTCATACCAATATATCAGGTTAGTTTTTGCTATATGCTTCTATGTACCAACCCCTGAATATATATGGTGAACTTTTGGTTGGCCCAGCTTCAAATTGTTTGTTTCCCAAACCCCCTGCTCAGCAATATGAATCCCCTTGCATGTAAATCTTTTGTCGCCAAAATAGCACACATTGGTGAATTTTTAAGTATGTGAAGCTTATTTAGCAAACATGTAGCATAGTTTCGTTTAGTGATCTTGTAGCAATATTTATTCATGCCTGCAGCAACATAGCTCCGTAATGAACTTCGATGTGAATATTTTGTTGCAAGCAGAGCAGTTGCAGTTACTGATATATAACTTATGTAATTGTATGCCTTGAATCTTTTGTTGCAATTTTACTTCTATCTCTTGTAATGGTCTCTAAATGATAATACTGTAGGTTCTAAATATCTTTAGGTAGCCTTGTAAATGTATTGTTGATTCCGGTTTCTTGAAGTTCTCGCTTTTGTGATTGCTGTCTGAAATCTTTATCTTGTGATCCAGTGACCGCTTCTTGCCTGATAAAGCTATTGACTTGATTGATGAAGCTGGTTCTCGTGTGCGACTTCGTCATGCTCAGGTTTAGACTGTTCTTCCCTTCTTCCTTTTCCCAATTGCCTGCTGTTAGTTGGCTAACCTCCTCTTTTCCATGTACAGCTTCCAGAGGAAGCTAGGGAGTTGGAGAAGGAACTCAGACAGATCACCAAGGAGAAGGACGAGTCTGTCCGTGGCCAAGACTTTGAAAAGGTATGTGTTTAGGTTTTATTGTCAATTTCTTAGAAATTTTGTGAGTGTATAAACTAAGATTCCATTCCTTGTGTGTTTTATGCTGGTTTGGTAACTGTAACATTTTGGTCTGAATTTCCTTGAAGGCTGGAGAGCTCCGTGACAGGGAAATGGATCTCAAGGCTCAAATCTCTGCTCTCATTGAGAAGAACAAAGAGATGAGCAAGGCAGAAACTGAGGCTGGAGATACTGGCCCTCTTGTGACTGAAGTGGACATTCAGCACATTGTCTCTTCATGGACTGGAATTCCTGTGGACAAGGTGTCAGCTGATGAGTCGGACCGCCTGCTCAAGATGGAAGAAACGCTGCACACACGAGTCATTGGACAAGATGAAGCAGTGAAGGCCATCAGTCGTGCTATTCGCCGCGCTCGTGTTGGGCTGAAGAACCCCAACAGACCAATTGCCAGCTTCATTTTCTCAGGCCCAACTGGAGTTGGAAAGTCTGAGTTAGCGAAAGCACTGGCTGCATATTATTTCGGATCTGAGGAAGCCATGATCAGACTTGATATGAGTGAGTTCATGGAGAGGCACACAGTCTCAAAGCTCATTGGTTCTCCTCCTGGTTATGTAGGGTACACTGAAGGCGGTCAGCTGACTGAAGCTGTTCGTCGCCGCCCTTACACTGTGGTGCTTTTTGATGAAATCGAGAAGGCTCATCCCGATGTCTTTAACATGATGCTTCAGATTCTTGAGGATGGGCGGCTGACAGACAGTAAAGGCAGGACTGTTGACTTCAAGAACACGCTTCTGATCATGACATCAAACGTTGGTAGCAGCGTAATTGAAAAAGGTGGCAGAAGGATTGGATTTGACTTGGATTATGATGAGAAGGACAGCAGTTACAACAGGATCAAAAGCTTGGTGACGGAGGAACTCAAGCAATACTTCAGGCCAGAATTCTTGAACAGACTGGATGAGATGATTGTGTTCAGGCAACTAACTAAGCTGGAGGTGAAGGAGATTGCTGATATCATGTTGAAGGAAGTCTTTGAGAGGCTGAAGAAGAAGGAGATCGAGCTTCAGGTTACAGAGAGGTTCAGAGACAGAGTTGTAGATGAGGGCTACAACCCAAGCTATGGTGCCAGGCCACTGAGAAGAGCCATCATGAGGCTGTTGGAGGACAGCCTAGCAGAGAAGATGCTGGCGAGGGAGATTAAGGAAGGCGACTCTGTGATTGTTGATGTTGACTCTGACGGCAAGGTAACCGTTCTCAATGGCAGCGGTGGCACTCTACCTGAATCTTTGGCCGAACCAATTCCCGTCTAAGCTATGGAGAGAAGGGGTTGGATAATTAGATTGTATTTCAGAGCTCTGTTACAAAGTACAGTTATAGCCTTTTTTTCTTTTTGGAACTATTTTTTTAAAGACTACATGTAGTGATAATAGTATTAGGTAGATTTGTTGCTGTTTCTCAAGTTTACGAACCTACTGTCCTCTTTACTGGCTGATTATTCTCTTCAGTTCATATAAAACCCCATTTCCGATATGTTTGAAAAACAACCTATTCTTCCAAAAAAAAAGTTGTGTTGTTTGTTCCTATTAATTCTTGCAAAATGGTGACATGCCTATTTTACCTTCCGTTTTAAGTGGACGTATGTTTAACAATGAGTTAGATTCCGTTCTCTCAATCTTAGTAATATATCGGTTCAGTTGAATTTAGTCAGATTAAGGCCTGAAAATCGACATTTGAGGTGTTTAAAATTGATAGCGTGACAAAATTAAGTAAATTATGCATGTTTAAAATCAATATTTGATTCTACTTACTTTAGTTCAATTTAGTGAAGTAAGAAATAACCTTAATCATATCAAATTTATAATAATTGAATTGAACTGAATTGATCTAAAGTAGAAAAGACTCTTAGGCTACTATATAAAGAAGAGAGGAAACAAACGGAAGGGAATATGCGATGGCCCTTTCCACCGCCCGGCAAAGCCTAGCAACGGCGCCATCACGTCCCCGCCTCTTAAACCTTGAATACCGGGCCCCATTGTTATTAGAGAATATTTAGATTGATCATTATTGGTTATTATTAATTGTATATGAGTTGTAGTATATTTTGTTTAGTCATAGAATATTTGATTTCTCTATATTATGGGAATTCCATTTGTATTACTATTAGGACATTCTTGTATATAAATAGGAGTCTTGAGTCAATGAAAGATCAACCTTTGCAGTAATCTCTTCTCTGCAATATTTATATGGTATCAGTTTAGCACGCGGTGTTTACCGATGACCTCCTCTACGTCTTCCGCTTCATCGCAATCATCTGCGTCTTCAGTTTCAGCGCAGAATCTCCTCATGACTGCTGGCGGAACCACCACGACCCTCCAGCTTCCCACTCTTTCCATTCGCCTATACCACAGTAATTACTATCTGTGGAAAGGTACTGTGCGCTCGAGGAGAAGGTGATCATCAAGGTCGAAGGCTTCAATAGCCGAGCGCACAGTACCTTTCCACAGATAGTAATTACTGTGGTCTAGGCGAATGGAAAGAGTGGGAAGCTGGAGGGTGGTGGTGGTTCCGCCAGCAGCCATGAGGAGATTCTGCGCTGAAACTGAAGACACAGATGATTGCGATGAAGCGGAAGACGTAGAGGAGGTCATCGGTAAGGACAGCGTGCTAAGCTGATACCATATAAACAATGCTTTTCTGAATGGGGATCTTTCCGAGACTGTGTTCATGCAACAACCGCCAGAGTTTGTTTCTTCTTCACATCCGAACTATGTGTGCAGATTGAAGAAGTCTCTGTATGGTCTCAAATAGGCTCCAAGAGTTTGGTTTCAGAAGCTCAGTCATGCTCTGCTCCAACACGGCTTCAAGCAGTGTGTTTCAGATACTTCCCTCTACATCAAGTCTCATGATGGTCATGTCATTTATGTGTTGGTTTATGTTGATGATCTGATTATCATTGGTTCTCAATCCAAGTTCATTGATGAGTTCGTTCTCTCTCTGAACTCAGTTTTCTCTCTGAAGGATCTTGGTCGTCTTAATTTTTTCCTTGGCATTGAAGTGCACCATCTTTCCTCAGGTTTAAATCTGTCTCAAAGGAAGTACATTTTGGATCTCTTGGATCGTAGCAACATGACTGGTGCTAAGCCAATTTCTTCTCCAGCTACTCCTGGCTCGCGGCTCCAGACTTCCGGTGATCCTTTTTCAGATCAGCAAACCAACAACTGAACACTGGCTTGCTGTCAAACACATATTTTTCTATCTCAAAGGCACTATCAATGCTGGACTTTATTTCCGTCCGATTTCGGATTCTCGCCTTGTTTGCTATACTGATGCTGGATGGATTTCAGATCCTGATGATTGTCGTTCTCAGCATGGATTTTGCTTGTATTACAGTGGCAATTTGGTGAGTTGGGCATCCAAGAAACAAGGTACTATTGCTCGCTCCAGTACTGAAGCCGAATATCGTGCCATTGCGTTTGCTGCTGCTGAATTAATCTGGTTGCAACAGCTTCTCAAGGAAATGAATATTGCTCTTTCTGGCCCTCCGACAGTTCTTTGTGATAATTTGAGTGCAACTTTTCTCACACTTAATCTTGTTCTTCATCACCGTTCGAAGCACATCAAACTAGATTTTCACTTTGTTCGTGAACAAGTCTGTGACGGTTCCCTTGTGGTTCGACATGTTAGCTCAGTTAATCAAGTTGCTGATGTGTTTACTAAAGCCGTTGGGGGAGGGTATTAGAGAATATTTAGATTGATCATTATTGGTTACTATTAATTGTATATGAGTTGTAGTATATTTTGTTTTAGTCATAGAATATTTGATTTCCCTGTATTATGGGAATTCCATTTGTATTACTATTAGGACATCCTTGCATATAAATAGGAGTCTTGAGTTAATGAAAGATCAACCTTTACAGTAATCTCTTCTCTGCAATATTTATAATTATGCACCAGATCAGGCAAGTTCGACCCGACGAAGCCGCCGGAAGTGGCAATAGAGTACGGGTGCACTGGGCAATCACACTGCGCCTCCCTCCGCCATGGATATAGCTAACCTCTCGATCAAAACCCTAGCCACCGTTGTTGGAAGTGAAGAAGATTTACAGCATCTTCTCTTTTCCAGACCGCGGGACTACTGGCGGTGTCCACCAAAAGAGATATTAAAAAATTAATTATTGTCCAAAAAAGAGTTTCCAAGTCTATTACACACTATAGCACATGGTGCGTTTAGTTGCAGGGGTACTCAAAAGAGTTTCCAATGGTGTGAGGCCGTAGCAGGGCGAGACAGAGAATCAAGGCTGGCTCCATAATCGATTAGCAGTTGAGCAGTCACCAGCTTCGCCCCTTATAATGGCTTCAGCGCAATCAAGGCTTCGTTAACCAGCTGTTGGGCATTCTTCTCTTGCAAAACACTCAATAACTCTGATATACATGTAATAAATATGATTAGCTAGAGAGAATCAGAATGAGACTGCCTTTGAGTAGGGCTGACGCTTCCACCTCGACTGATCTTCAAGGCATCGAGCGCCTTCTGTATCTCCATTGTCATGGCACTGTCCACACTCCCAGAAGACAGTTTCTTGTGGGACTTCTGCAGGTGGAGCTTCAACGAGCTACTGCTCAAACCTGCATTCTTCCCACATATCGGGCACACCTTCATTGTCGGCTTTCTCTGCTGCCACTCCATTGAAATCTTCCCCTGCAGCTTCAGGTCCAGCTCCAGCAGAATCTTGGCAAATCCATCGTTCGGCTGGGCCCTCCTGTGAACTCGCTTTAGCGTGTTCCAAGCATCCACCAACGTGTACTTTCTGCATTTCCCGACACATCTCCCATTACTCTAGTAGTCTATGGATTATATCGAATTCGTGAGGTGAAACACTTACTTCCTGATCATAAGGTATGCAAGAACCACGGTTGCGCTTCGACTCCTGCCTTCAAAGCAGTGAACCAGAACCTTTCCGCCTATTTGTTCAACGTGGTCTATGAAGTCGTGTGCATCTTCAAAAATATCGCTGATGACTGCATCTTCATTGTCGTTGACCTGAAAACAGGCTGCCGATTAGCATAGCACAGAAGAGAGAACGGCGAAAATAAGGTAGAAATACACTTACACAAAAGTTCTTGTATTTGAATAATGCCGGGAACTGGGAATCTGACTGCCCAATTTCATTAGCACACAAGCATAGGACGTGAGTGATTCCTAAATGTTGCAGAGTGTACACAGATCTTGCACCGAGTGCTCCACCTATGAACAAGCTGCTTGAAATCATCGAGGGTTTTTCCGTGTTAGCAGCATCAGATATTAGAGCTATTCTCTCGAGTATGTGCTCAAGCCTGACCTATTATTCACCACAGTAAATATTTGATTTAGCACCAACCTATGTATAACCAACTCATAAATATCCTCAAAGACAATAAATACCTTCAGCTCATATGCATCGACCACACAGGCGTTGTCACTACCCTCGAAGAATCCAGTGGTAAAATTGTTCTCCTGGCACAATTTTACTGCCTCATTCCTAAGTGTTTCATGCCACTGTTCTAACTCTTTATTTAATTCCATGTCTACCTGAAACCAAGGGCCAAAGAATTATCAGTCAGATTTGCATCTGATGATGCAAAAGCCTCCATGTTAGAAATCCCAAGCTCAACAAAGCTTACTATATTTAGTTGTTAGAGGAGATATTAGCTGACTATATTTAGTTGTTATTACTAACCTTAGCGAATTTGTGGAAATCGCGGAGCCTGGATGTCAAACGCTGGCTGTGTAAGGGTTCCGATGTCCCTTTACAGGACTTTCCATGCGAACTATCAAAGCTATCCCTACATCCTGGAGGGGACCACCTGGTACATGAGCTCTGTGTTTCGGCCTCATTTACATCTGCATTATGCTCCTTACCAGGTGGAGGGGAAGGGTAATGGCTAGCAAGCGATGGAGACTGAGGAACCATGAGATCTTCTTGGTCTAAATCCCCGGAAACCCGACTCGTAATTGTAAGAAACATTCTCAACAGGTTCTCCAATTTTTGGTTCAAAGTAAGTAGGAAAATGTGAAACCCCTGCAAGTCTCTCAGAGCAGCCCGGAATCCACTGCGAAATCTGTGAACAACCGATTGCATGTCAGCCGATGAGATGTTGCTCTTCATTTCTGAACCAACTGGTGGAGAACCGAGCTTCCCGGATGATATTTCATACAAGAGTTCTGATGCGTATTCAGAGCTGTTAATTAGGAGTTCCACTAACTTAGGGTAGCTTTCTTGGTCATTTCCACGTTTTCCAGCTGGTGGTCTACGAGGAACCCCAGAGTCTATTGCCACAATGTGGAAATCAAGACCTGGTGATTCATTTGAGCTTTGACTTCTGACACTCAAATTGCTGGAATTAGGGGATTCCATGATGTCAGACAAATCAGACCTCTGGGAAACTAGTACAGGACTTGGAGGGGCTAATCTACTATCAACAGAATTCGCCCTTCGTTCTTTTTGAAGGGCTCGAATGACTTTGGGACGATATCTGTTGATGGCTGAATCAAAGGCAGCCTCGAGTGCATCCATATTTGCTGCAGCCATTTTGTCAGCCAACAACAAGTTTGCAGGATTTCCACGCCACCAGAGATGGCGACAGGGAAGCCGGTCTTCATTTCTTATAACAAGATCCAACATCAGAACCCTGCCTAGGGCAGCAGCAGTTTTCTCTGCAGCTTCCCGAGTCTCAAATGCAGTCAAGCTTTCTATTAAAGGGGAGCCATGTATGTAACTGCATTAATAAAAAATCATTAATGATCAAGCATGAAAACAAGAAGTAAAATCCTTCACTTTTCATGCAAGAAAAGAAAGAAATTAAGATTTATGTATTTTCACACACTTCATCAGTAATAGACACCGGCTGAGTTCAAGAGCTTCCAGAAGTTCTGAACATGTCATTTCACCGGCTTCATCTCCTTCATCGATAGCAGCCTCTTTTGCCTTTTCTGCAGCTTCCTTGATCTGCAGCCACTCTGGACAGCTTTGGTGAATTACTCTGGCCTGCAAAGTTTGCGTGGAAGAAAAGGTCACACTTCAGTCACGGACAATGAAAAGAAATGACAGCTCAAGTCAGAGTAACAACTTGTGGAGTTCGAACACCTAGCCACTTTGCATATTCATAACCAAGACGCTCTGATTGGGTAGCCATTCTAGAAGAGGTTATCTTTATAACAGCTGCAGCCTCTCTGGGAGGAGCTTCATCATTTTCAGGTTGGTTGAACAGCGCAAAAAAGACAACGCCTCCAGAATTAACTGTGACCTGTATTGAACATGAAGAAGAATTATTTGTAACAATAGAATGCCATCAAAAAGGAAAAAAAGAAGAGTTTCATAACATAGTGAGCATGAAATCTTGAATATAGGATGTGTAACTTGGTTTATCAACAACAATAGGAAATCAATAGCTTCATTTAATTAGGATATTTTCTATGCTGTCTATTCCAGGAAAGAACACCAAACACCAGCATTATACACAAGATGTCCAAACGATATCATATAAGTTCATCCATTTTTAGCTCAACTTTAAATGGAAACTGATGCCTGCTGAATAGTAATTGAGCCTCACATACCTCAACGGCTTTATTCATATCATCCTCAGACTGTTCAGCAGTACTGCTACTATGTTCAGTGTGATGAAGCGATGAAAGCTTGTTCCAGGAAAATGAGCTTGATTCAATATCCAACATTGTGGCTTTGCCAAGTCTTTCCCACAGACTACCTTCTGTAAGCTGCTCGGGAGGGGAAATTTTGACATCAACACTTGTCTCATCTGGACTGTACTCATGAATATTAAACAAGATATCAGACAGGAATATACAGAGAATTGAGAAGGATGCAATCTAGCCTTCAATCTGTTGAACAACAATAATGCATGCCAGATTTGTAAACCAAAACCAAGTGAACAAATACCACATGTGAACTTGTAAAAGACAATATAAATATTGTCTTCTTTATAATATTCTCAAGTACTTTGTACATATACCACATTTATTTATCACACTTATTGCTAGGGAAAATCATTAGATTTAACTCTGAGAAATGGTAATCACAAGTTCTCATATAGTCTGAAGCTCATTAAAACTAAGCAAATATATAACAGGAATTAAAATTTCCAGATAAAGAACAGCCGATAAAAACAATGGACAACTTTCTGCAGCACAGCCACATAAATTCCTAAAAAAGGTTGTCATCCCAAATTGACACTTAAAATTTTGCAGTAAACAATCAAGAGCACTGAATCATAACAATGTGTTAATTTTTTTAAACAGTGAAATGAAATATGATCAACCTCGAGTGCATGCTAGTGGTTCTGTGAGGTCGGTGAGGGAACCCGGAGGATCGATACTTGCCACTTCGCTTACGAACAAGCTCAAGCCATTGCGCGAAACGGTATGCAGGCCCTGCAGTAATATCTCCCAACATGTACAACACCTGCGAGAGTCTTCCATCAACAACCATTGCTAAACAACTCCATTACACTTAAAAAGACCACTGAATCAATTATCATTAAGCTATAGGACAAAAAGACATACCCTGGAAGTGACAGTGAGGGGCAAGGGGGCATCAGGCTCCTCAGATCCCAAATCAAATTCCTTCTCCTCCTCTTCTGCTTCTTTCTGCATAGACCCCTTATACATAAATCCAGGTAAACAAAACAGAAAAAAAAAACTACACTCTGAGGAAAATGAGGACAGCCCAGATCGGTATAATCACATCAAATCAAGAAAAGCACATAAAGCTTTGATCTTTTTGCAACAAAATCCCTCTCCATCAAGTACAAGAGGGAATGTTTTGAAATTTGAAATGTATGAACTGGAAGTAATAAAACTAAAAATGTGTCTGAAAAGGTAGGAAACAGTATAGAAATACAAATTGATGGGTTACCTGAAAAGTGCAAAGTGGCTCTCTTTTCTGGCTCTCCATTTCCTCTTCTTTTTCGGGACAAATGGAATTTTATGGCTTCCGGGTTTCGGAGGCAGACCGGATCCGTTTCTTTTGTTTTTGGATTCTTCCCGCTTTTTTCTCAAACTGTTGAGATTTGACACTGACAGAGAAAATGGTCTACGGACGTTTTCGTGTCTTTATGTAATTCCATTTTTAGGTAATCTCACAACTCAATTCATCAATTTTAAATCATTTCAAAAAAAAATTCATCAATTTTAAATTTTTAACTACTGTATCTTTAACCTCTGGGGCATGCTATATGCAGTCCGGCTTATTTTGCACTCCAAAATAAAAATACGTTTTCGATATATCTGATATGGTCAATAATTATGTATATCAAACAAATGCATCATATATATTACTTTTATTGCATACATTTGCAAATCAGAGTTATATATCATAATTATTATATATACTAGCATGGTGGACCGCGCGTTGCGCGGTATGTAAGAAGAAGGTTGAATATTTAAAATGTACTATTATGTTCTAAACTAAAAATTAAAGAATAAATATATGAATTTTCAAATATATATAAATTATTCATATTTTTCAAAAATAAATATACCAAGTAAATTAATCAAAGAAGGTAAATATGAAAAGAATTTAATTAAAATCCTAAAACCTTGTATATACATGGTGTTACTTGGAATTGAAACGTTTTTGAAACGGTGATCCTGATAATCGATCTCGTCAAAGATGAAAGAAAGTATTTCATAATCCTAATATATTTAAAGAGATTAATAGCATGAAAACTAATAAATGAAGGAATGCGTTTTCAATTTTGTTATCATATTATTAGAAAGTGATTCGCAATAAATATATTGGAAAAATAATGCATTAGATATTAAATGAAATAATAAGATGAGAATTTGGTCAGAGATTTTATTAATCAGAGTGATGGGTAAAATATTTATATTACAAAAATAGAACACGTGATCATTCAATATAAATTTACTTAGTAATACATATCAATACGTAGTACAAAATTTTAGCAATACATATATGTTCCTGTGTATTGTAATTATATTCCTATATTTCTATGATTAGTTTCATATACGCATGTTTAAGAGATAAGGAAAAATTAGATAATATTAGACATTCAAATAAAATATAGAAAAAAGTGCTGTTGTACCCCCAAGTATTTAAGAAAGTGCTAATGTACCCCTAAGTTTTTTAAAAGTGCCATTTTACCACCCTAACTTATCTCTTTCTCCTCTACTATCAACCTTATTCCTTTTTCTTTCTTTCTCTCACCAACTTTCTTCAAAACAACTCTTTTAATTGTTAAAACTTAATATTACTTTATCCATGATGAAATAGATGCAAAATACAAAAATAAGCCTGGAAAATAAACTGAAAGTGTTTATTATAAATAAGAATTAATGAGTGCATGAATATTCCTTGTTGTATATGCTACATCGATGATCAAACATAAAAAGTCGAAAGCTCAATCATAAGCAATATATCTATACATAAACATTCAACTAGTGTCGAATTTTTAATTTGACCATATGAAAAATATCCAAACAGTCAAGGAACCCTTAGATTGTGAGTGAAAAATTATATTTTTTAATCCAACAAAAATGTATGATAATAATTTCACTTCTTAACTAATAGTAATAAAGTTACTGGTCTGTAAGATACCGTCTGTATTTTGCTTATTTGCAATCCGTATTTTTGTTATATAATCATCATAAAGGGAACTAGAAGAGTTATTGCTCCGGTCAATAAATATATTAATTAAAAGAATTAAAAAGCATGAAACTACGTAGTTTTAGACTAAAACCGCCACATAACCACCACAAGTTCACCATATTCCGGCGTCTTCCATTTTTATATATTCCTTTTTGTTTCTTTCTTTTAATCTATAAACTTTTAACCGTATATATAATATGCAGTTGACTGTTTCAATATATATAATATATTATAGCATATTTTTATAGTATACTAAATAACTTCTGCAAATTAAAAAATATTTCATACTTATTAAATTAGTATCATGTAATTAATAACTTAAAGATATTGGCGTATTATGCATAATAAATTCCTAATCAATTTGTCAATTAAAGAATATACAAATTAAAGATAATGGAATATACGAATTAAAGAATATTTCATACTTATCAATTAACAATACTTATACGTCAAACTTTATAAAGAATATTTCATACTTATTAAATATTTTGGTCATCATTTAATTTACTTTATTTTATTCAAATACAACTCATTCCACTTATCCTAATTTACACGCTAATTTTAGTCCATCATGCTAATTAACACGTCTACGAAAGGAAAACATGAATGTTACATCACACAATTGACATGAATGCCGCAATTATCCATAATTAATTAAGTATGAAAATATTACATCACACACATGCCATATTAGATCAAGCATGTTAGAATGATAATTGATATAAATCGAACCAATCGTTCAGTCAGAATTGTACACGGTGATAGCTTTGAGTGATTATTGTACACGTGGGCAGAATTGCTTTATCTCTCTTGAAAGTTTTCTCAGTTGACACTCTCAGTAATTATGCGGTGCCTTCTCTTCCTCTTATGCTCCCGAATATGAACCAAAGAGCGGTGCCTTCTCTTTCTCTTATGCTCCCGACTGTCCGTTTTGCAGATTAGATAAACAGTCCTTCCCCTCTGGACCAAATCAATCCTCCGTCAGAATTGTTAGAATTGTTATCAGCATCTGTCACTATCCCTTCCCTTTATCTCTCTTGGAAGCTTACTCAGTTGGCTCCTCTTATAGTTGGTTTGACATTCTCGTATTGGTGGAGTTCTGTTTGGCACCAAGGATATCAGGCAAAGAATGGTGCCCTCTCTTTCTCTTATGCTCCCGACTCCGTTTTGCAAATTGACCATAATTGAAGATCAACATCCTTTTAAACAAAGAAGTGAAAACCATACATCCTAAGAAACAATAGTTAACTATGCAATCAAAAGAAAAACCAGCATACACAGGTATGTTTTTATCATTAATTTATGTAAACATTTGTTATAATTTGATAATGTGTGTTGTTTATCTCTGTAATTATTTGTGTGAATGTGTATTTGTGTTTTTATCTACCAATAATATAATTATTTGGTAATTTCAGTTGAGACATTTTACCGATGGATATGTGATGGTGTGCGGTCCATTGATATCTAAGAGGTTTGAAATCATGGACTGTGGAAGTGAATGATTAAAACTTAATCATGAACAAATATGTACTTTTATAAAAACTTTAAGAATCGGTGATTTTGGTTACCTGCAATGTTTTTTCAAGTCACCATCCGATATGTTGAAGAAGGTTGCTGATGGTGATGAAATTAAATTTGTGAGTTATAATAATCGACTTCTTATGTTGTTTATTATTTTATAAATAATAATATGTATTATCCGTAATGATTTCTATTTTGTTCTTTGTTCTTTGAATGCAGCATTTGCCGGTGATGTTCTCGACATTTGGTCTTTCAAATTTGCCGGTGAATGTTTTGGTTTCATATAATTTTCATATTCTGTATTTTGGTTTTCATATAATTGAAAAAATGTTAGCATCCATTTGCAAAATTCTTAAAACAAGTTCCGCCTTGATGTTTCGTTGCAAGACGAGACCGGTAACATCTCAGCAACTTCATTCGGAGACATTGCAACAGAAATATTAGGCCTAACAGCCGACCAGGCATACTGGAGGAGTAACAAAGGTATACAAAAAATCCTAAGTAATTTAATTATAAGAATTTATAAAAGGTTATCATTCTTAACTTAATACATTTGTTCTATTTTACACAAACCAGGAGCAAGTTGAAATAGCAAATATTTAACTGGAAAACACGATTTACGAGGTTGATATGAAGGTTACGAAAATTAAGGACCAACATAACAAAAATAAATATGCTATAATTATTAAAGGGATAAAGTTAAACCGTGTATGTGAAATATACGATTTGATAACAATATATATAATAGGTATTTTATAAAACAATAGACTAATTAAATCATATGGTGGTGTTTCCACAAAAATCATATACCACTTAATGTATTGAGCGTATATAATATGTACATAATCATGATGTTTATTATGATATTAATATATTTTAGGGTTAAAAGCTCATGTACCCCCAACTTTATAAGAAAGTGCCAATGTACCCCTGAGTAATTCAAAGTGCCATTAAAAAAGGATAGGATATTATGATCATGATTCGTGATTGATTACAAATTCACAATATCAAAAGAGGGGAAACAATTGCTTACATTTAGATTGAACTTAGTACGTACACAAAATTAACAAACTAAAATCATGTCACATTGCAACAGATTGAAACCTTTCCCAAGAACTAGAGTTGCTTTTTACTACTACTATATGAACTTTGCAGAAAGAGTGGTGTCACATATATAACCCCATGCGCGATTCTTCTTGCTCAAGGCTCAAGAAATACTACAGTAAATGGAAGATAAAGCTGAAGAATACAATTCCCACAAACTTTCATTAAAAGATTGCAGAAAAACAACAACTTTGAATCTCCAATTTGCTAGTATTCTCTAAGCATCCCACAAAAAATCCCCTACTTACAACAAATTTGAACCTATTTACTCTTTCCACAGCTTCCTACTCTTCAGAACACTTCTGGCAATGGCCTTCCTTGCAAGAAGGACTGGAACAGCACGAGGGATCTTTCCGGCTGCGAAAATGGAGCTTCATGAGAAGCCCCTCTTATGGTAGCAAATGATAACATATTACCATACACTTGTGTCCATCCACCAACCTATAGAACAAGGTGAAAAAAAAGACATTGAAATGATGATCCCTGTTTAGCTAGTTTCCATGTATGACCTAATGAAATGATAAACAATTCTGAAAAACACGCGTTTCTAGTTTACCTGCTGGCCTGCAAACCAAACTCGGTATGGTGTGGTGGTGTTCATTCTCATTTGCTTCGCGAGCCGATGGACAAGCGTTCGGCTCCCAGTCAGTGGAATAACAGAATCCTGATCTCCACTGTAAATCAAGTTTTTGTTCAGTATATACTTAACAATCTAGAAGGAAAATGAAACGAAGAAAAATGAAGTTACCTGTACACCAACACCTTGATACCTTCCTTCACAATGGAACCCACAATAGATATTGTAGGTATCTCCAAGTTAAGCACCTGATAATCCAATATCCTGTTCAAAGAGAACTCTTAAACTAAGCCCAACATTTTAGTACATAAATATGCATAACCAGAAATTACATTAGTATGCACAAACTGACATGGCTGAAAGGGAAAAAAATTTGAAAAGTTCAAGAATGAGAAAATTACTCGCTGCAAACGAGCCATTTGCGCAGTCCAACGAGCTTAGCGTGAAGCGCTCTCTGCACATCTTGCCGGTTCAAGTAATTCACAGTTTCATCCTCTATGCAAACATCTATGATGTCTTCATTTTTCTGATCCAAAAACCGAGTTAGAACCAATAAAAACGACACCCGAGAAGCTACAGTAAGTAAGTCAGGAAATGCAAACTAGCTTACTTGTGGTCTTGGATTAATGATCTTGGACTGGGAGAGAACTGATGAAATGCAGACATCGAGTGTAACATCATATTTGTCCACAAACCGGCTGGTTTCTATGGTGACTTGATTCATAACCCTCGAGCAAATAGGCGAAACAGAATCTCTATAGTACTCACTAACGTACCGAGAGTAGTTACAATACGAAGTGAACAATGTGTAAGTTGAATCTGATATCAATCCATGAGACCAAAAGTACTCAGCTCTGGAGTTCAAGTCTGTGGCATATTCAAGAACTGGATTTCCCAGCTGAAATGAATCAAGCATCAATTTATCAGTTCATTTTTCTTGTGCATCTCACTTTTCAACCTTAAACTATCAATCATTCTGTTATAAATATACAAACACTTACTGCAATGCCTTTCAGATTAAAGAGCTTTTCCTTTTTGTTGAATTGAATCATGAGTTGAGCAAGTTGAGGTATATAGTGACCTAATGATAGAATCAAACAAAAAAAAAAGTGAGAATTAATTAAAACCACTTTTGGCCTTTTTTAAGTTATTATAAACAAAGGTTAACACACACCTGCATAACTTTCCCCAGTTATAAACAAATTTCTGTTCCTGTACTGAGGAAATTTTAGGAACCAATGCTGCAAGAACACAAGATTGTCCCTAGCTGAACCAAAAAAATTATGCCAAAGAAAAAAGCTTTAGGATAAAGAAATGATACATTTCCAAAAGTGAAATTTTTTAAAAGCTCATAATCTTTCTGCAAAAGTAAAATCTTTATGAAAAATGCAGGTAAAACAACTCCACCTTTTGATTTCCAACATACCTGTAATTTCATCACTCACAGAATCATAGGAAGATGAATCAGTTGCATAAGAGAATCCTACCCCAACTGGAGTCTCCAAATACAGCATATTTGCCTCTGCATTCATTCATCCATTCCCATTTTCAACATGAATAAATCAAGAAAGCAAGACCACATAAGTCATGTAATAAGATCATCCAAGATCCTACCTTTATTCCAGCTATGCTGATTCCTAACAAGAACCTGCCCATTTGGCCTAAAGGGTCCATTTTCAGAAAATGCACCTACACCAAGGGAAGAACAGCCAGGTCCTAGAAAGCAACCACAAGGGTAAAATCAAAAGAAAATTCCAATGCCATAATTCAGGTTCATAAGAAAAAAAGAAAGAATGTCTCATTATACCTCCATTCAACCACAAGACCAGAGGCTTTGAAATGGGATCAAATTCTGCCTCAGCAAAGTAGTAAAAGAGGGATTTTCCTTTCTTCTCATCCACAGTAACATAGCCTGAGAAATGTTGGAACCCAACTTGAGGCTGGCCTGGAAGTTGAACTATTCTGTCAGGATGATTAGGAAATGAAGATGCAGATTCCAGACCAAAACACAGCAGAATATGCAACAAGAAGATGAACATTTTGGTACTTTCTTGCTTCTGAATCCTCAAATTCAAAAAATTGTTTTTTAAAAGATTATGAATCAAATAGTTGAAGAGAGACAAGTGGAGATGAGGGATATATAGTGCTAGTGGAAGGTATGGAGTTTAATTAGGACAATAAACAAACAGCATGCCTAAGTTGATTATTAGTAACAGTACACATTTTTTAATTAGGGTCACTAATCTTTTTTTATAAGCATGCCTAAACTTGCAAATGGGATAAAAATTGGATATGAGAGTTATTAATATCAAATTCTACACATACATATCTGGGTATTGACACTTTCTATATGTAATAATATTCAAAAGCTGAGGATTCAGAAGCAAGAATACCAAAATGTTCATAGAATCAGTAAAGGGTTGTCATCTTAACTTTTCAACATCATATTTTTACTAACATTTTTAGATTTTAGTCATATGTTGCCCTCTTTTTTATTAGATTGAACAGTGTTCTTTTCACTCAAAAATGAAAATTGTGAATTTGGGGTATTGCCAAAACAAGACAAGGTATGTTCCTCAGAAAGTGGCTTTACAGGAGGAATGCTTTTACCACAGAATGAGTAGTATGCATCATGGTGTCTTTCCAGAGAACATTTCTTCAGCTTCATTTTTCAAGGAAAAGAATGATACCAGTATGCCCCTAGTATTTCCTTTGTTTTGGCATGCAGAATCATAATACCACCACAGCCATATGACTTATTGCAGCATCTTTTTGGAAATTCATAAACTGCTTGATTGGATTTTGAGGGCAATTATAAAGCCACTCCATCCATAGTTCCATAGTCCAAACCCTTGTTGTTGCAAAAGGGAGTTTCATCATGAATGCAAAACACAAATTCAACTTCAAAAAGATCCATCTTTTATTCCTATAATCTTAATCAAAACTTCAAATGAGCCATTTTGATTTTGCATTGAAATGTATATTCATGCATATATTCCAAATGATGCTTCAATGTTATCTTGATGTCAGATAATTGAGTTTGACTAATCAAGCTATCAGATTTTCACTGTATGACAATATCTGATTTGATTACATAAATAGCATGTACACGCACGATCTTTAAACAAAATTATCAAATTACAACAGCATTGTAAAAAATTTCACTACAACACTATCTCATTTTATTATATGTGACTTACACTAATACACAAGTGGATCAAGGCATTCATAATCTAATTGTTTCCTCATCCATGTTCTTGACCTTTGTGAAGAAAGTGGCATTCCTATAATGATGAGGTTTCCACTAGCACAGGTCCACACACTCACGCACCACTGCTATATATTCACACTTTTTCTTCTTTCAACGCTCACACACACACACAGTACACACAGTAAGGAGAAGGAGAAGGAGAAGGTGAAGGAGAAGGCATGTTATCCATCATTCTGTGAGGGCCTCCACATTCTGAAACGTGGGCATCTTTACGAGAGAGGAGGGTAAATTTGTGCTGACAATCGTTTCTGTTTCCCACTACTGTGATGGACCTGCTATAAAACTTCCAAATTCAGACAGATAGATCGAAAATGATAACTCACATTTCTCCCATTATGCTTGCTTTGCCTCGAAAATGTACATTGTATAAAAGATTGGATAACACATAATTACTTGTACCAAAAGTTTTACTAGATAAGTTCACAATTACTCTTAACATCAATAAATTATCAACATATATTCTATGAAATGCTCGAAAACACAATAAATATGAAAAATATTTGTAATAATGATTTTCGTACCCGTCTTAACCTAGACATACATAGATCAAAATATATTTTCACGATTTTGTAACTACTGTTAAATATATTTATTTAGTACATATAATAACACAGAACAATTACACGCAGAACCAACAATGCTAGTAGTATTATATATTTTATATTCAAAATTACAACTAAAATTTTATAATTTTCATATGGGAGGGCCTGAATTTTGAGGCGGAGCATGAAGAGAACAATTGTAGTCTTGTGCTTAACCTTATGCATTTGCCAGCAACCCCAACTCCAGTTAATTTGTCGCTAATTTCTACCTCATGGGCTACACATTATAATAATTAATCTAAGTTTACTAACTCTTTAGTTTCTTTAATTTGTTTAATGGAGTAGTAAATTAGTTAGACAAAGTTTACTGAAAGCAGTGTTGCTTTAGTGGAAAGACACTATAGTATAATGTGGTCGTTGAGATTATGATGTTGGTTTGATCTAGATTATTATTATAATTACAAAGTCGATCCTCGAAAGATATAGTTTGTATTATATTAAGAAAAATTGCAAAAACAATGCTAGGGCTGGTGAAGTGGACTGAACACTGCAACCAAGCATGCGATTTTGCTTCATAAAAAATTGAGAGAAAAGGTCCCCCGAAATGTAGAAAATAATATTTATACTCAGTGGCGGAATCATACGAAAAAGTTGGGGGTTGCTGTAGGTTTGAGGTTGCCGGAATCAAAAATTACGCTACACATTTATCCCAATCTACATTAATATACTCTATGATATAAATTTTGGGATGCCGGCGCCATCCCGTGCACCCCTTGGTTCCGCCCTTGTTTATACTTAGGTTATAAGAGCGCGCATTTTATTTACAATCCAGATCCAATTTACATGTGCAAATCTAATTTTAATTTTAAATGTTCATGATATTACTAATGCAGGTTCGCTGATTTAGAACATGAAGGATAAATTATTTTTTTAGACATGAACAAGTAAATTGGATCTGCACCTACTAATAACCTTTAGTTACTATCTAAAGGAGAAAATCGAATCATATTTTATCAGGCCTTCTATACGCAGTCCGTATTTTGCTTATTTTCAGTCCGTATTTTTATTAATTAATCATATATACAATGATAATGATATGTAACTGATTTGCAAGTGTATGCAATAGAAGTAATATGTATGATGCATATGTCTGATATATATAATTATTGACCATATTATATATATCGAAGACGTATTTTTATTTTGAACAGCAAAATAAGTAAAATACGGACTGTGTATAACAAGTCCCAATAACCCCCTATCTTATGGTTCCCTAAACTTATATGAAACTGAATTGCAATAGAGTGTTCATAATGAATCTAAAAACTCGCATAAGCCCTAATGCAATCTGCTGCTTGATGCAACCTACATCTTAACGAAAAAATTTTAGACAAGTTTTAATCAACCAAATTACAATTATTGATTCACAAGTCGTTGTGAGCAAACTCTTGATGATTTGATCACTTTCTCACTAAAGTATGAGAGTTCTGAAGTTTCTGCAATCACACTTCGCCATGAAAAAATATGTGAATGACGAAGTGAAGTGTGAAAGTATCTACTTTATTTGTTCTTACAAAATGCCTTATTTCAATTCTCACAGAGACTGAAAAGGAGAAAAAACATGATTATAAAGTTTATAGGATCGTGAATAACAACGCATTTAAGTAGTATGACAAGATGTATCAAAAGATCTCACGGAAGATCGACGTGAAATAAATTAAAGAAGGAACGGGAAAAAATAATCAATGAACAAGCATCTTGCTAGAGTGAAAACTGAATAGAAAACGACTTAACTAAAAGTATCGATTTTTACTTGTTGCACCGGTGAAGAATAAATCTATGTGTTTAACCTTTATAATTCTTCTTTAGATGTATCATGTATGGTCAAATATTTTTTACAACTGATAAGGACTAGATAATCGCTTTTTTAAATACTTGATATTCATATTAGTTATATCACTGCCTATTGGTTTTCTATAATGTACACAATGGACAAAAAAATTGGTTAAAATTTTTATTTTTACTTTGGTAAATTACACTATGTTTTGTTGTACTATCCGATACAAAAACTAGGAGGGTATATTCTTAAGAGCTTGTGAATCGAGATAAATGTGACATTGACAACTCACTTTTGTCCATGAAGATTCATGTCGCATTTACATTGTTCCTTCCTTCATAATGGCCAAATTGTAAATAGAGAAAAACCATTTTTTATTTCTAGAAAGCTAAGAAATAAAATAAACAACACAAAGTCGAAACTCTTTCTTGCTTTTCCTTAATTACGTTATTCGGCGGGGGTTTGAATAATGAATATATATATATCTATATATATATATTTATAAACAATAAGGTTATCATTTGTCTCATTTGGAAAATACCCCTTTCCACAGATTCATACATAAAAATTACACTTTTTTCTACAATTCCCAAAGTAGCTTTTGATTTTAGTGTTAGTTTTATTGCATGCTTCATCAAATGCGCATTCTCCGGCCACTGCCTTCACCTTCAAGCTTTGCTTTTTAATCCCATTTTCCCAAAATCGCATCATAATTGACAATGTTAAAGTTGGACAAATGAAACTACTCCACCACCGACCCATTCTAATCGAATTGTTAGATTAATCCCACGACTAATCAAAGTCAGCACGAAATTTTGTTGCAAGGGGTGTGAAAAATTAGTCATTTAGGATCCAAAGCACTTAATTTTACAGTTTAAAGCATGTGTTACCCTTTTTTTTTAAAACTAAAAACCATCTTGAGAGTTGGAGCATTATTGATAACTCCTCAGTTCATAAGATGTCCGTAGACTAATGCAACACTATGTTTGAAGGTTGTTCCGGTCAGAGACCTGAAGTAATATAATGCATGAAGGCTATTCTAATCATATGATCAGAAGCAAAAAGTAAAAAAACCAATAATGGTTTACCTCGTCCGAACCTAAATAGAAAAAGGAATATATAGACATAATAGTCGTGTAACCAACGGTACCCTCAGCTAATCCGAATTTAATTAAATTGAGCACAAATCGACTACTAAATTCAATAAAAATGCACGATAACACATGCTCTACTCTAGTCTCTACGTGTCGTCACGGATTCAAATTGGATTTAACTATTGATTAAAGTGCAAAATATGGCCCCTAAAAGTTTAAAATGTATAGTTTGTGGCCCCTAAAATTAAAGTGCATGATTTATGACCCTTGAAAGTTTAATTTGTATGGTTTATGGCCCCCAAATCATTTATGCCGTTACATAACAGTTAATTCAGGGTAAAATAGTCATTTTCACGCACCCACCTCTTCTCCACCAACTCTGCCCGGTGCCACTGTTCCGACGATGCCCAGCCCGTCGAACGGAATAGGAACACTTCATGAGTTTCCGATGGATTTCTCCAATGAATGAAATCTTGACGTGTTTCTGATGGCTGCTGTTCAAAATCCTCATCCTGACATAAAAACCTCGTCTTTTACTGGGTTTTTTCTGGGAATGACAATCATAAAGCTCCAGCATCTTCAATTTATTTACCTGTCAACAAATTCTCAGCCCCTCAAGATTTCATTTTCAAGCCGCCGTCCAAAATCGCCAGCGCAAACCTTGCTGAAGGGGTGGAGAATTTTGAACACTAAATGTAAAAATAATCTTTCATCCACATTTCTTAAAACCAAGCAATTGCACGTGGAGGTTTAGTTAAGCAAGAAAACGCACTAAACAAATTGCTAGTACTGCATCGTTGATGCGACGACGTCTTTTCTTCTCCGAACAATGTCCCGCAGGCCAGCGGCTTCGGGGCAGGGATTCTGAAGCAGCTCAGCCCGCCGCCGGGGATTATGGAGCA
The DNA here is from genome assembly GCA_948330725.1 of Sherardia arvensis. Taxonomy (NCBI): domain Eukaryota; kingdom Viridiplantae; phylum Streptophyta; class Magnoliopsida; order Gentianales; family Rubiaceae; genus Sherardia; species Sherardia arvensis. The sequence goes on from OX415240.1 coordinate 31,718,182, forward strand.
CTCCGGCTGCGGCCTCTGCATCCCACTCCGGGAATGCAGTTCAGTGAGAAATCGAACCCGGGGCTCAATCTGGAGCAGTCCTGGTTGAGCCCGGGGAAGAAATTGTACGCAACCGTCAAATTCAGGAGGCTCCTAAGCTCGCAGACTAAATCCGGCAGCGTGCCGGAGAGTCTGTTGTGAGCCAGGTTCAGAACCTCGATCCCGTTCAGGCAGGCGATAGAGTCCGGAAGATGGCCCATGAGTGAGTTGAAGCTGACGTCGAGAACCTATAGGTCCGTCCACACGCCGACGCCTTCCGGGATGCAGCCGGTGAGTTGGTTGTTCAAGAACAGGATCTCCTTGATCCCGGAATAGCTGAATGGGATATCCCCGTTGATCCGGGGATTGGAGAAATAATTCAATATTTCATCCATTAGAGAAATTCATCGGAAACTCATGAAGTGTTCCTATTTCGATCGACGGGCTGGGCATCGTCGGAAGAGTGGCGCCGGGCAGAGTTGGTGGAGAAGTGGTGGATCGTGAAAATGACTATTTTACCCTTGAATTAACTGTTATGTAACGGCAGAAATGATTCGAGGGCCATAAATCATACAAATTAAACTTTCAAGGGCCATGAATCATGCACTTTAAATTTAGGGGCCACAAACTATATATTTCAAATTTTTAGGGGCCATATTTACACTTTAATCTATTGAAAAACCAATTTTGGAATTCGATACCGTCCGATTTTTGGAAATGAAAATGTTTGTTAAAATTTAAAAACAAAAGGCTATAAACTGATAAAATGTGTGAACAGCGTTTGATATTTCTTTGACCAAAAAACCTAATGAGTGCACTCAAGAATTAATCGTGTAAAAAAAAGGTCCTCATGAAAACAAAAGGAGTACCAATGGTGCGACAAGTTATAATTTGATCAACCAGCTAAAAAATTCAAGTACTAATAATAAGACAAGCTACAATGTTGTTTGGTTAAAAGTGAAAAGCAAACTTTACAACTGGAATTATAATTTGCAACTATCACTGCTTTTCAAAAGATAGATAATAAAATAATCGAATAATTTGTAACTAACTAAAATAGATGCTTTTATCTGATCTAGCATTCAAACTGCTGTCAAAACAAAAAGGTAAAAAGTAATCACAAAACTTCTTTATTGAAAGTATAAGTAATCACAAAAGTCCAAACTCTTAATTTTTTGTACAAATTCACTACCTTTCTCACTTGAACTATACCTCACCCTTTACCACCTCAACAAAAAAAAATATTACGAAAAATCCAAGAATAATCAAACAGATGTGAAATCAAAGTAGAAGAAAAACTACTCCCCGGCTACCTACAAATGGCCGGTTGATCATGAGGAATCATCGGAATCGGCACCTGACTTGCCATTAGGAACAGATGCCTCCTGCTCTATTTCCCTGCGGGATGCCTCCCACAACTGCTGCTCAATTCCCAATTTTCTAAGCTCCATTAGGCCTCGTTCAACTGCAAACACATGAAAACATTTAACTATTACCAGAAAATTTTAATGTGCTTTGATTGTGGCATCCATTGAACACACACACACACACACACACACACACACATCTATGTGGAATTCACGAATGAGAAGGGTAATCCATGTGGATGAAAATTGTAGACTGCAGCTTTAATAGTATCACGTGTTCACTTTGCATGCAGCATTCTACTAAGAGACTAAAAAACTGGAGTGGGATAAAGTAAATAAAGAGAACTACCATCAACAGCATAGTGTGAAGTTGGCGACTGTGAACTACGACTAATCCAGAACTGAAGTTTCTCCTCCGCTATGTCATCTTCTACACCATGAACTTTGGCTCTTCTCCAAAAGTATGTAAGCCAAGCCTGTTTAATGGCACAAAAGCTCAGTTAGCATCAAATGGTTACATTGTTACTTCAACATATAAATTGTAACACATCCACAAATCCTCAATGCACTGTTAAGGTCAGCGTGCACTTGTGTGTGTAGAAATATACTTGAACAATAAGAAAATATAAAACAGAACTAGTACCTCCTTAAAGTGAACATCTTCAGCTTCTTCATGACTTAATTCTGGTAACAAATAACACTGTAAGTTAATTTTGTGATAATTATCCTTCTCTTTTACCAAATAGAACTGTCTTTCCCTTAACAACGGAAAACCCTACTCCAGATATTAAGTTTCAAACAGTGTGGCCACGAGGATATTAGCAACTCAATGCAACATATTAACCATACATCTTAAAGAGGTAATGTGAAATTCACACGAAAAAAAGCACTACGTGAAACAATAACAAAAGGGGGCAGAATATATTTATACCAAATGCCTCCATATATTTCGTTTCAGCAGCTGATTTAGGGTCTGCAAGTCAAGGAAAAGAAACAAGTTAGGTGAACAATCAATTTAAGGAAAAGTCAGAATCTCATAAATGAAGTTATGAAAAGATGCAATCAGGAGAAGTACATCATCCAGCCATTAAGGGGAGGAAATTCAGTTAATATACAAGGTTTTTTTTATTAATAATTCTCAGAGCTGGTTCTACTTTCGGCTGACCTACTTGCTCTTTACTTTATTAATAAAGAGCACATAGTTTTGGATAACTAATTTCAGAAGAAAAAACAACAATATTGTTAAGCAGTGAGCCAGTGATCTACAGTACCTAATTCACCTATCAAAACAGAAAGTGTCCCATTTCTAAAAGTAGGAAATATTCACGAGAGCTGTAAATAAGAGAACAGCTGAAGTGAATGATTGAACATACCCAAGAAAGATTGCCGAAGCAAACTTGAATGTCTGCCTTGGGCCAGTGCTATCACAACGGCATCCTCAACCTTGATGACACAAGAAAAAAATGAGAACAATTTCCACACAAAGATATAGTCATTTGTATTTGCTGAAAGATTTATAAGAATAAGTAAATAATGACCTTCAGCGAAGCTAATTCTCTTAAGCCCATTTCAACTGAAAGCATACTCTCAATATTGCCTTCCCCTGTTAAATCACTCAAATCACGCACATGTTTGGTTCTTCTATCAGAATCATCTCCCCCTGATGATGTGAGAGAAAATAGAATAATGGTCATTAACAATTTAAATAGATATATGACTCAGCTACTCAAAAGTGAAGCGTGATGATGTGAGAGAAATAGATGTTAATGGTCATTAACAATTGAAATAGATATATGACTTAGCAAGATGAGAAGTGAAGCGTAAGAAATAACGGATACCAGTCCAGGACTCTTCTCTGGCCTTCTGGCCAGCAGAAATGACAACTTCAAATGGCAGGGGCGCTAAAGAGGACCAGTGCTCGTACTTTGAAGCTGCGACATCAGCACAAATACCTTCGAGACAAAGCAAATCAAAGAACGTGAGGACAGCCACTCATCAAGACCTCAGTTACAAATCACCAAGTACCAAATATATAAAACAATACAGACCAAATTGCAAGAACTGCAGATAAATATTGAATATTGAAGCCATACAAGAAAGTTTAAAGATTGCAAATTGCCAGAAGAATAGTGTCACTAAGTGAATTACCATATTTTACAGCTAAGCTCCAGTAGCGAGCCAGCCAACACCGCTTTAAAACAACCTCTTCCTGAATTTTCAAATGAACAAACTGTCAGCAAAATGAAACAGGGGAGAATGCTAGGAATCTAAGATCAGAAACCAGTAACATCAGATTTATTAGAACTACCATTTCTTCATGAGTCAATATCATTCTTTGTGTCAATACTCGCAGGGATTTAGCTTCAGACTCAGCTTCTCTCTGCTGCTCCACTGCATTATAGGTCTCCTCTTTTAAGTTCTGAACCAGCCAACCAACAGAATATATTATTTTATCTCTCCGTCAAAGCATATACTAGATGAATCTGTAATGTAGTATTTGCTAACCTCAATCTCTGCTTGAAGGGATTTCATTTCTTCATTTCTCCCATCCTTTGTTTGTTCTGCAGCTTTAAGAGCAGCCTAGAATAAATTAAAAAGGGGCATAAGATAGGAGAGAGAATATTTCCTTCTATATAGGGATCAGCAATAAACGCAATGGCATCTACAGTGCTAATGAAGAATGGCATGCAAAACAGATCATGGTATTAACATTTATTCCAGTGGGTTGTGTAGTCAAAATGTACTTCAAGAACATTGCGGCAGTAATAAATACACCCAATTACCTCTCTTTGTCGAAGAGCTGCTTCTTTCCTGAAAATAGTTGTAGACTGAATCAAATTGTCAATGTGAAGAAACACACATTTCATGTGAAACAGATATTACCTTGCCAATAACTTCGCTTCCATAGAAACCCCTTCTCCACAAATAGCAACCTGATAATTCAGAAAGCCATTTTTCAGAAACAGCATGAATAAAACCAAGAAAGGAATATTACAAGCTGAAATTATATGTAATACCTGTTTCTCTAGCTCCCGCATCCTGACTAGTACTTCTTGTAATTGTTCTTCTGCACAACGTTTCTGTAGAAATCATCAGGTCCTATATTTCAAATTATTTTTTACTTTCCCTTACCCTTTAAGGCCCGAGAAAATCTTCAGTGCGGATCATAATAGAAAGAAACAACATGAGAGAGGGGAACAGAATCTCACCTTATCCTTTAGATCATCATTTTCTTCTAGCAGCATATCGATCTGTAATAAAATTTGAATAGATTATAATCGTACATGAAGCTAGAAATAAACAGCCTTCCTATCCCTTTTTTTTTTTATCTTCACAAATCTAATCTTCAACCAAAAATATCATGTAAAATAGAGATTGGATTAGTTACTTCGTCTTTAAGAGCAGAAACTCCGTGTACATCTGATGAACCTGTCAAAGAACTTCGTCCTACATTTGGTGCGAACCTGAGTAAGCAAGAAAATAAATACAGTTGATATCATCTTTTCCAAAAGCTTATGCAGGCAGGTAGATAGTTATGCAACACCATTAACATATTTATTTTGATTTCCCGATACAGAGATTTGGACTCTTACATATAACTATATTATTATGGTATCCTTGTTCCACTAAACGATCTTGGTTTCTGTTCTTCACTAAATGCCTTTACTTATAGAAGCCTATTCCAAATTCATTCCAGAACGATTAAAAAGTGTAGATATACAACAGGAACTAAGTTTTATCCCACTCTCACTCACATTTGAGTTCAGCTGAGACTAACAGATTTGTTCATATTTAAATAAAGAAAATCTTTCTTTGCAGCCTCTTTCCAAAATAATTTTAGTCTTCCTTGTCTATTGTTTTAGTGCTTCTCTTTTTCCCGTACATCTCAATAAGTAGGAGTGGAAAGGGACAAAATGTTTACTGTCTGTTTCATACACCTCGTAGAAATTAAATATTGGAGATACATGATATTCTTTTAAGTGGATCGGAGGAAGTGATATTTTCAGAGTGGCTATGGTACGATACAAAGATGTTATAGGTAGCACCAGCACTTCTAAAATTATAAAATCAATTCTAGTGTCGGTGAAGGTGATAAATTTGCACACAGATGCCCCAAACACTATAGTTAGCTTACACCAAAGCCTAGATACTCAAAATAAACTTTACAGTCTCTTTTCAAGTTTTTAAGGTCTTACTTTAGGCTTGTTTTTACTGTTCCACATTTAAATTTTCAGTGCTTCTCTTTACACTAAACATCTCAATAAGTGGGGTATGAGAGGAAAAAAGAATAGGGACTAAAGTTTATTTTCTGTATTACAATGGAAACAGAAATTATAAATTGGAGAAACGGGATTTTTAAGTGCTTCCCTAGACACTCTATAGATTGCTTGTGGCCACAGCCTTGTATCACAAAAAACCTTTAAGCTAATCCAGTCTCATGAAGTTCGCATACATCTCATAAGAGTGGAGTTAAAAATTCCGCAAAGACATGTCAGAAAAGCAGGACTACTGATGATTTTGAAACTGACAAATTATATACAGCCTTGGATATAAAAAAACTAACGGAATTTATTTATAAATTCCACGAAATAACATGTTTGAAGATCTCACCTCCTTTCTCGGGTCCTATTACCAGCTGTTTCTACTGGTGGAATTGCTGTTGGTGTTCGTAATGTTGATCTCACATTAACTTGAGGAACGACAGAAGCTGAGTTTGCACCACGAGCAGACACTGAAGGTCTTCCAGCTGATGTCGAACGAACTGCAGGGGTGTGCTCCATAAAGTTTCGACCTAACTAAACACGATAACAATAAATTAGCAACAGCAAGCATTATTTCGTTATATTGCTCTACAATTAACTGAAAAAGATCAAGCTTGATGATTCTCACAATTCCATGTTCGATTGAATTCAGACAAATACCCTAAATTCCAACACTAAAACGATTCTGGAAAAACGAAAGACATTACCGCAGGCGAAGGAGATCTATTAGGCCTGCCAAGTGAAATCGCCGCCAATCCGTTACTGTTGCTCGACAAATTACTGACTGAACCACTCCCAGCGAACTGGAATCCAAGATCATCCTCAACCTCGTCGTCCGCAGTCGACTGAGTCGCCATCACTTGAGCCAGGCGCTGAGCGGCAGCCTTGGCAGCGACAGTCTGAGTCCGTTTGATAGTGGACATCCCCGCGGCAGCCGGCGGAAGCCTCGATCGCGGATGCGCCGGAGATCCGACCGGCGACGACGAGCCAGTGCTGCTCGATCCTCCGCTCCACTGGCGCGCGTACACGGGACTGTCCGTCCGCAGGCGATCCATCGGAATTCGGCCGTATCAGTGACTGCGGGAGTTGAGAATTATGGAGCTAGATTGGTGGAATTGTGATTCTGAGCTAGATTTTCTCTCCCAAACTCGAACAATTCGGAGAGAAAAACCGTTGAATTTGAGAGAGAGAGAGAGGAAAAATGACCTGGAATTTTGCTGAAGTTGAGACGACGTCGTCGCGGCTAAGCCTGTCGTCACACGTCTGTGTACTCGTGCTGGTTGTTGCTATACTTGCGAAGTCGGCATTTGAGAAAATGACAGTTTTGGTGCTCAGTTTATGAGGAAATGTCAATTTTAGTTCCCACTTATTGAAATGGTTCAGAAATGGTTCCCAAATTTTGATTAAATGTTCCAATTTGGTTCCCGAATCGGTTGATGACTGGCTATTGACTGTTTCCCCCCACCACTGTCTCTTCTGCACAGTCATCACCACCCCTGTATACCCCACTACCATAGAGTTGCCCTCACGCCCAGTACGGCCGCCACTAGCACAACCAGCAGTCGGAGTACCCCATTTCTACTTCTTGGGATCTATGTGTTGGGCAATGCGTTGTGATGATGTGGAACAGAGTGACGGGCTGAGCCCCAAATTCCGGCCACCCCAAATGCCGGCAAAGGCGCAACTACTGTACATATAAGAGGTGGTGAAGTCGGTGATGAGCTGAGCCGGCAGCAGAGTGACGCTCAGTCACTTAGGCCGAGAATGATCGACTCTCACTACCACGACGCCAGCCGAGATTGATCTCCGATGGGCACCACTACAGAGTCATCATCGTCGACACGACAATGACACCTACACCTGCATCTCCACCATCCTCCGTCGCCGCCATTTTTTGGATGGAGTTTAGTGTATTGGATTTTGGATGGTTTTTAAGGGATGAATGTCAGAACAAAGTGGTCATGAGCTCCCGCGTCGGGTAGTGGGCTGACCAGTGGAGAAGTTCCGACAGTGGTGGGAAACAGGTGAAAAGAGGAAGGTTTCCGTCGGTGGGCGTGAGGCGGCTCTATGGCAGTGAATACTCGGGGTGGTGATGGTTGTGCAGAGGAGGCAGTGGTGGGGGAAACCGTCGATGGCCAGTCATCAACTAATTTGGGAACCAATTTGGAACATTTCATCAAAACTTGGAACCATTTTTGAACCATTTCAAAAAGTAGGAACCAAACTTAACATTTCCTCAAAACTTGGGCACCAAAACTGTAATTTTCTCAAAGCAAATTGAACAAATTCACGCAACTGTTAAAAAAAATTACATATTATCTTCTTATTAGGTATATTAAAAAGTAGAAAGTGGTGGCATAAATATAATTAATATATTTAAGACTTACTAAAATACTATACTAAATGACATTATAACACGCGTTTAACGAAGACGCCGCCACAGCCCCGCTCACCGCCGTTCTTTTGTATATGGCAATTGTTTGTGGCTATAGTATATTAATTTTATATCAGTTTAATATATATCAGGATGATCTTGATATTGGCAATATCAGGCACCAATTAAATAACGACACGTCATCTTTAACTAATTTATGATTGGGCCACGTGTTCAATCATTATCTAACGGGTTTAGACATTCTAAATTAGGGTTTTAGAACTTTACTAAAAATATCTTAACCAATTAAAACATTATAATTGTACACATGTCATTATCTTATTGGTGTCTGATAAGGTCTATATCAGGTATATTAGTAAATCTCATGCCCTCCCAACCATCTTCGTCAAACATATTTGAAACCCTATGAAATCAAAGCTTCATTGGCAACGTAAGTCGACGGTGGCTTCAGTTCGATTCATCAAGATCTCTTCGAATTGACACTGATCACATGTGCTGATGACGACAATTCTACGATTCTCTTCCATCCTAATTAATCTCTTCTATTTTGATGAATTTGGCTTTCGAATCTGATAAATTAATTTCAATCTATTCTTGGTTTAGCCTTCAAAAGCTCTTTTATTTACATGACGCAAAAGTTTTAAGACGGCGGTTTCTCACCTGGGCTTATTTGAGTCGTGGGTTCATCCGGATTCTTCAGACATGTTTAGGATTTTAAATGAGTCTGTTCCTTAATTTAGTTATTTATGTATTACCGGGATAACAAACATAAACTTGCAGTGAATATCTGTTGTTTCCAATCACGAAAGAGTTTAGAATCGTTGCGTTAACATGAATTCTCATCTGTTTAATGTACCATTGGGAGAGACGGAGCCTAGCCGGAACTACTGATTCGTTGGAAGCTAATAATGCTCGCCAGAACTTGCCTCCTTCAAGAGCAACTGGTTGAACATTGTCACTGAAACCAACGTTCAAGTTATAATTTGTGAATATAATGTCTTGATTATTGAGAAACTTATTATGAAATATATGTCTCATAGAAAAAGTCTTATATGCATATTAATCAGACGTTTATATTTTGCATGATTAGGTTTGCTGGGAGAAGTTTGTGAACTAAGTACTGGAGCTCACTGAGGCTACTACTTAGTTTGGTTGGTTGCTCTGAGATTTCTCACTTTGAACAGGGTTTTCACTGACTTTTTCCTTAGTTTTTTTTTTCCGACTTTCTTCTTGGATTTTGTATACTGGACATATATGGTGTATTGTCTTTTATTATTTTTATCATGTATATATTATATTGAATAGAAGAGAATGACGGTAATGTGTATCTAATCAGTTATTCTGACAAGGTACTTTACTTTTAGTTTGCTGTGAATTGTTTTTGATAAGTGTCGTGAAATTATATATTGTAGTAGTGTGTGGTGTTTTTGTTATTTAATTAAACTATCTTCTGCCGTACGACAAGAATCTACCTTTTAATTGTTTTTAACCATGTTATATACTTTATTACAGGAATGTGACATAATAATAGAACTAAATATTGTAATTCCTTTCAATGTGTTATATTGAAGGCATACACCATCTTGGGTTAATTACCTACTTATATAACCCTTTCACAAAATATTGTACACTATTTTGGGTTAGTATTGTCACGTTTTTTATTGATTTCTATAGTATTTACATGGATTAAGGTAATTTTTACATGATTTTTAAGGTTATTACGTGAATTATAGTATAAATGATATCGTTACTGATTTTTTTTGTAGGAATTTATGTGAATCATGGTAAACCTTATATTGTCTCCGTTTTCTATTTATGAATTTAAACAGGATTGTGTGATATTAGTGGCCTATTTATTGATTTTTGCATTAGGGGTTTATGTGGGTTGAGGTAAACCTGATATTGTCATAGTTTTCTATTTATGGGGTTTTAGGGTTTATGTGAATTATAGGTCCCGTTGTTTTGGTTGTAAATATTTACAGGAACTTAATGGATTAAGGTAAATTGAATATAAACTGAAACTAATGGTAATGAAACTCAAACTCAAGAACAGAAAATAGAACTGAATTGAACTACATTTAACTGAAATGTACAGACTTTTCAATATAAACTTAAAATCATTAAATTATATTTTCATTGAATTGAATTAAATTATATTTACTCTGAATTATTAACATATAATTTATTTTAAAAAATATTAAAGTATAATGCACATAACTAAAATATACTGAAGTGAACTGAAGAATATTCGGATAAGTTGTACTAAACATTCCTTCAATTCAATTGATTCACTAATATCTCAGATTTAAAAATTAAAAATGAAAATTTTACAAAATCTTCTTACCAAAAAAAAAACACAGTAAAAAAAATTATTGACTAATTTATTACACAATAGCCAATCAATATTGACTACACATATTACTGTCTTATATATACTATGTATTATTTTCTCATTTCTCATCATTATCTCTAAAAAAAGTCGATATATATATAATACTATTTATATGTAATATATATATTAAATATCAATTTTTTTTAATTTGCGTGCACAAATTATAAATTAGAGAGGTTAAAAGGAATTATTATTAAGTAATCAAATCAAGATGATTACTAATGTACTAATAAATGCTGGAGTATGTATAAAATAGAGTATCTCACTACTAGAAAGAACCAAATTTATCAGCGGTACCTTTCACCGGTTTCAATGAATAACAGTTGTTATTTGGGAAAAAAACTGTTGATACCTGCCTATCAATGCTTTTAACTGTTCATGTGTTTTTGACTGAAAATTCAACGCCCCTTGACTGAAAGCTTTCAACGAAAATAGACAAAGTGTTAAAACATGTGTCTAGGTGGCAAATGCAAGAGGAAGGGATTTGAAAATTGTTGACGGGTCCTACTATACTTTCAACGCTTTTATGAAATGACGTTGAAAGTACTGATAACTGGACATTTATTCTCAAGTCAATCGTGAAAAAAGTTGACTGGACCTTATCTGAGTCCAAATATTTATGGAATAAGTCGGGGTTTTTCAATGGGTTTTAAGTTGTGTTTGTGGCCCATTGGCCCAGTCCAAACCTTTCAACGATTTATATGATCCGAATTGAAAGATGTCATAAAAGCAACTTGTGTGGCTGCGTCTATAGCCCTTTCAACGGTTTTCTCATTTCGTTGAAACCCTTTTTATTTTAGAAAATATATACATTCTGTTTTTTTATTATTGTTTTTTAAACGTGTCACGACCCTAATGATCCACGTTTGTCAAGAACAATTCACCCTATGTTGACAAGTGTTAAAGTAGTAGTGAAACACGTCTATCACTCTATCAACGATTTGTTTGTGACCGCTGAAACATATGAACTTTTCAAAAATGTCAAATATTGATCAATTTTAACTTAGTAAATTTATCATAAATTTATGATTATGATAAATTTACTATGTATGTTATACTAACCACGTACATTTAATTTAAAAGTAGTTCATTCGGAGACAAATGTAGTAAAACTTTTCAGAACTCATACAACTCTTCACTACTAATACAATAACTAGTTTTATTAAGACGTGAATTCTTTTTAATTTTGACTTTAACAAGCTTGATTGTTGTTTTTATTTAATGTATTTAAATTAGACTTAGTTTACTTGTTTTTGTGTTTTTACGCGTCTAACTCCGTAATATAACAGTAATTGTCACGGTACAAAATATATTGACATTGATATGTTTTCGCATGTTCTGAATGCTTCTTTGCTTCGGAAGTTCTCGCGAAGATGATAAGATGCAAATCAATTTTCTAGAGAAAGAAATGAAACCTAATTTAAAGAAGTATTTTCATGGAAAGGTCTCCCAATGAAGAATTATTTATCTAACGTAAATTGATTTTGTATGAGTTTCCTTTTCAGTGCAATATTAAATTATATCATTAGGATTCAATTCTGAAAAGTCCAGAACTTTAGTTGGCTATTTTGTATGTAACATCCCAACTAAAATCACATATTCATTCGGTGAGTTTAGTTAGGATGTATGCCTAGTTCGCACCAGGCTCAAGAAATGGTATACATCATAACTATAATACTGCTATTACACCTTATACTTTATATTAAAATTTAAACTAAGAGATTTTTTTTCCAACTCCAACTACGAATAGAAGTACTTCATAAGATTGTCTTTTTGTGCGTCTACGATCTGGTAGCACCTCATAGATTCACCTAGCTCTGCCATGCCACACATAATACACATAATGAGCTTGCGCCCAGTGATGTTCTCCATAAAACATAATAAACATGTCCATTTCACAGATAATATATCATTTCAGTAGTGAAACAAAACTATAAACACCTAACACTTTTATCTTCACTAACAAATCTTAAGTAAGTTAACAACAATTTATTTATATTTATTGATATTTAGATATAAACACCATCAAGAAAAGAGTGACAATTAAACAAGTTAAAACTACTCAACACAAATCATCTAACTCCTCCAGTTACATTTCAAAGTATCATTTCAGTGATTTAATTCACTAAAAGACATAATACACAACTTAAACCTAACTTACCCTAACCCTAAATCGTAGATTAATCATCAAACTTATAAACTAATCCTTCTAATATAAACAGTAACAGTTGACAATATTTTCTCTATTCAAATTTGATATGCAGATCTCATACAATTACACAACAAGGTTCCAGGAGTAAACAAAAACAAATCTTCTACCCTAGGTACTTAAGGAACAAGACGGGAAACACATACAAGAGAAAATTAGATCACACTAATATCTGATATACCTTTTTAATTACGTCACATTAAGTAATGTTCAGGTCAAGCACAAATATATGACGTTAGGCATAGACTAGTCACGTCGAATATGAACAAATCATATCAATTACAATTAAGTCATGTCAAGAATAATTAAGTCATACAGAAACGGACACATCAAGTATAGACAAGTCATATCAGATAACCACAAATGTCAAGCATAATCAAGTCAGGTCAAGCACGAACACGCTCAAGTAGTAACAAGTCACAAATCATGTCTAACACAAACACGTCACGTCAAGCTCGCTCCCGTACGTACGTAGCCCTTCATCTTTTGTACAACATTTCTCACACGGACTATTGGCCGCAACTGACCAGATCCGTGCAAGTCTAGGTCACAATATACTCCCGACTACACCAACCTCATGCCGTGTGAACGGGTAGTATATTGCTTGGTCCATCTCGCACGACTATTGGCCGCAACTGACCTAGCCGTGCGAGGCATGGTCACAAAATACTCTCACTTGCACAAAACTCCATACTCCGAGTGCAAGTAAGTGGTATTTTGCTCATGGCATCACATATATTACATATACAAATTCATACTTTTAAATCATATGTATTTAGATACCAGCCAGTCTAGTCACATTTTATACATGTTATTTAAGTTAAGAACTCAGACACTATCACGATTTTTAGCACAAGCACGTCAGAGTAAACTATAACAAATCAAAAACTGCACATTTTATTTTTCATGGCAACATATAATTATTCTAGGTACACATAATGCACACATCTTTATTTTATATTGTTCAAGTCAAGAATTTTAAACATTACCATAAGCACCACACAGAGTAACCACAAGAAGAAGAAGAGATTGACAAAGACGGTGTAAACACCGAAAGTTAGCTAACACCATGTTAAGCACTCCACAAATACTAGCTTGAAAGACAGAGAAGTATAACACACCAACAAATATCTCAAGAAAAACTTACAACCACTTAGTTTCATATATTACTTATTCATGTAGCAGGTTCAAAACATGTCCTTTATTCACTCAAAAATCATCAAAATATGTATGAAAACTAGTATAACCATGGTATGTATATACGCGAAGAACACAAGTAGCACATAGGCATGACAGCCCCAAAACTTTATAGATATATTCTACAAAGTTTTGAAGAGTGAGAACACTCACCTGATTTGATAAAATAGATCATCATATGTATTCAAGTCCCATTCCATAATCAGTGTTTTACTGAATATCAAATCTGAGAATAATGTAGTAATAAAAGAATTAGTCTTGATGTTGCATCACAGTTTCTTATTCACTATTCCTAGTTGCTCTTGCCTCTAACTTTCCTTTTCCCCAAGGCTTTAGAAATTTTAATTGCACTCTATACTTTAATTGTATAACAACTAATTAAAATGAGCAATACTGCTGCCCTCGAAAACTGAAACTTGCTCTTTCGCTTAGTTTCTCAATTCTCTGTTATCATGTTAAGTTCCAAACCCTAGAGTACCTCAGTATTTTCAAAGTATAAACACACATGTTCTTAAACTACTTTTACTGGTACGTCTCTTACTCTCACTGGAAAACATTTGCAGAAATCTTGAGGAGACATGTCCGAATTAAACCTAGTATTTTAATGTCAGTCTTAGACTCAAACTTTAGCTAACATAAGTTTGGTTTTACAAAGGTTTGTCAATTATTTGAAACATATCAACAGTGAAAAGAAGATACCTACTGCGGGTTAGACTCGAAATCATACACTACTTTTGAAAATACATCTCTCATTGATTTTATGCTAGAAAAACACTGTGTGACTGCTTAAAAACCATATCTTAAGTCTTAAAGATTACAGAAAATGTAACATCTTATATATCATAGTAAAATCTCTTTAAAATCTTAAAGTCTCAAATTCTGAAAAATGGAATTAGCGGCAGAAGTTTGACAGTCATTTTCAGTACCGGTTTCTCAACCAAATCAAAAGTTTCCTTAAGTTAAAATGAAGATCAATGTTTCATAATCACAATAAAACAAGAATCATCTAAATCGGAGTCTTGGTTGGAAATATATGGTGATTTGAAGTTAGTCCGCTAGGAATGGTTATCCTGCAGTAATTCAAATACAGTAGACTTGAAAATCAACTGATATAAGTCATTATTCAGAATATCCTGATAGTTCAAAGCTTTGTACTCTGCTCCTCATTAGAAAGATCATCACAGCATGAAAATTATTCAAAATTAAGGTACATGTTAGAAAGTATCAGGTTTTGAAAATCAAAATTTCAGCAAGAATAATAATTAAAAATGCAAAACTTTGATGCATTCTTTCTCACTCATTAGTGAGTTTGTTTTAACAGTTCAAAAGTATACTATGTAGATAACATTAGGAAGATCATTTTGGTATATATATCATTCAAAACTAAGTTCCACGCTAAGAAACAAGAGGTTTAGAAGAAAACAACTTTCAGCAAACTGTCAAGCAAGAGTACAGATTTTCAAAGCAATTTTTCTCACACGTTACCAATTCGATTCTTAAAATTTCAAATCCTATAATCTACTTTATTTCCCAAAGATTGCACAGGTACAAGAATCGACAGAATCAGAATTATAGTTTAACCAATACAAGCTTTTAAAGTCCAGTCTGCTGCAACAAAACATACACAGGGCAGAAACTTTGAAACCCTTTTTCTTACTTGTCTTTTAATCAAATAAATCCATTCTTTATATCAAATTGAAGCTCAAAATCTAAGGTTTTCAAATCACTTTTCCTCACTCAAAACAAAGTTATGGATTTAAATTTACAGACTCTTGAAAGCCAGCACTCTAGACTGGAAATTCAGATAAGTTTCAATCACATTCACAACACACCACTGAAAACCTCACTATAGTAGACTCCCCACAATTTTATACCAACACAGTTCATCCACAATTTATACCAACTCAGTTCATCCTATTCAACCACCATAAGTTTTAGATTCAACTGCAATCTAAGAGGTATTTGAATTGAAAAGAGTTTTAGTTTTACCTTGGCTATATGTAAGGATCATTTTGCTGTAAATAGTGGTACTCGGCCATGGTTCCTTAGATTGTCGATGGCCTTGTAGAGGTGGTGGTGGTGTTAGGCGATTGGTTTGGCATGGCTGTTTCCGGCGGGTGGGGGGCAGTGAAGATGTTGGTGAAGGTGATGGTGATTAGGAGGATGGTGAGTCTGGTATGCGACGGTGGTGTGTAGAAGAACAGAGAACGTTGTGGAGAGTTTTAAAATTAATCAAAATAATTATAAACTAAAAAGGACATATGTAGTGTGCACACAAAGCTAAGTAATTATTTGCTCTATCATATATATTTCATGACAATTTTCATTTCGATGAATTATGAATGCTATTATTTAGTAATTAAATAATTTACTTTACTTTCCAATACCCTTATAATTTATGTCCTATAACTCTAAAAAAATATTTCCACTAATCCATGTATGTATATGTATATATATGTGTGTATATTATTCATTTTATTCAAAAGACATTGTCGTGTCTGTGTATATAAATACGAATCTTCAAAGATTCTGTATTTCTCGTTTAACCTATGCTTAGCTATACTTATATTATATATATGAATTCTTATAACTAAATATTTTGCTCTTGTTGTTTCCTCGTAAATCTATAACCATTCTGAATATATCCCTTTTATTATCTTAACTCTTGATGAGAATATTGATAATCACTCACTTAAACTCATCTATGACCTAACTTATCATTGCTAACCTGATCGGGTGTTTGTCTGAGAGACTAGGTCTCCACATTGTAGACGTGAGGTTTAAACGTCAAGGTAGGCAGTGAGATTTAAACGTCACTCGGAAAAGTTCTTGGGATTTAGTGCGAATGAAAGTTGGCTGAATCGGTGAAGACTAATCTATTTCTAGCAACTGAAGGTTCGAGATATACTTACAGTCATCAACATCTAATCCAATATTGTATTGATCGTGGAGATATTGCATTTGAATTTAAATAATGAAGACTTAGATTAGGCATATACTTATAATTGGATAGAGATATGTATTATTCCTTTATTATACCAATCGAATTAGCTGTAATATCTTTTAGATAGAAAGGAATATTCAGCTGTGGAAGATTGAAGTAATCACGACATGGAGCTGGAGCTATAAAGAGTATGTCAAGATTGCGAAGTTATTCACCGAATTACACAACAACTATTATGCACTCATAATGACTTTATATCTGAAGCGGTCAAGTCCAGCGACATCAACAATCTTTGTTCATCAACAAAGTTCGAAATCCACAAGTCTTAATACCCCGGGAGAGGTGGTCATCAACGGCAAGGGGATCTTGGCCGACTGGCAGTGATGGGAGCTCACAAGTCCACTTTCGAGAATATCATAGATAGGTAAAAGTAAACTACTTTGTACTTGATTGATATTATAGTGGATGGATTTCGAACTGGGCAAGTCCTCGCAGATGTAGATGTTTTAACATCGAACTGCGTCATCAATTTTTGGTGTTCATGTCTTTTACTTTTCATGTTTAAACTTCATGGTTTCATGTTTAAACATCGAATATCCAGACTTTGTTAAGAACATAGAAATTGATATTAGATTGATAGAAATTTTCAATTGATATCAGAGCTGGTCACTAGCGTTTCCTTTTCAAATTTATTTTATTTCATAAAGTGACATACTTAAGAAAATGATTTGATAATGCAACTTTAAAATTCTGATTAAATATGTTGTGAAGTCGTCCCTCATGATTCAGTACGTCTAAACTCTAAGGGTGTGTTTGGTTGGACAAGTTTTTGCAAAACTTGGACTATCCAAGTTCAGTTTTTTAAAATCTTGTTTGGCTCACCAAGTTTTCCAAAATCCAGACTAGCAAAATCCTAAAAACCAATCAAAAATTTTGTTCAATACTCACAAACTCAACCCAACCAAACAAGGATTTTGCAAAACCAGACTTTCAAAATCTCAAACAAAAACCCAAACTCTCAAAAATCCAAAACAACATCCAGACTCTAAAAGGTTTTGCGAACCAAACACACCTTAAAGAACATAACTGGATGCACAAAAAATTGAAAAGGAAATGGAATCACACAAAAAAAAGAACCCAAAATCTCACTCTCTATAAATCAACACACTACAAATTAATTAAAAAGCCTCAATATTTAAATGGAAAAGAAAATTAAATAGCAATTTCAGGCCTCTCCTTTCTTCTGGACTAGTTTCTCAATCATGTCCGCTGCTTCCTGGACAGTGGTGATGCTGTCGGAGCTCTCTTCCTCCACACTTATGTCAAACTCTTCTTCAAGCCCCATCACTATCTCCACCTGCATTTCAACATCGCGGAAATTGAAATTTTCCGGCAATATTCCGATGAAAAAACGCTCAACGAATCGAAGATTGCATGTACAAAATGGAGCTTACGGTGTCAAGAGAATCAGCTCCGAGCTCGGTAAACGTGGTGGTCGAGGTGACCTGAGAATCTTCCGGCAAAGCCAGCTGCTTCTTCACAATCTCAACGACCTTGTCCACCGTCTCGGCCTTGGCCTGAACAAGAAAAAGAATGAGAAAAAAGCAGTGTGATTTCACTTTCATGAAGTTAGAGAAAAGATGAATTACTGCGCAGGAGATTTGCAAGCGTCCTGCATTTCTCAGTGAAGGAAAATTACGAAAAACCAAGTTCGTGCCATGGATTCTCTTAGTCACCTGATAATTGGAAGAAAAACAGAACCATTAGTGTCTGTAGATATATACATGATACGCATACATACATATATATATAATTAACCTGTAGATTGTTGCAGGTTAGTGAGGTTGCAGAGGTAACTGAAAGAGATGCCATGTTAGATTTGATGAAACCAAAGAAGGCAGGACTTGGAAGGTGCAATGATGATATGCAGATGTGTTGATAAGGTGGTATAGAAAGGATAGACAGTTTTGAGTGGAGAACATGAACCACAGCCAAGCTACAAAACAAAACCCTATCTCAATTTTTTTTATTTTCTATACTCCTCCATATTTACTAATCATATGCTCAATTCATATATTCAGTTTAATCTGATCCAGTTCATTTAATTTGGTTATGAACAAATGTGATTTGATGAATTTCAATTTCATTCAGTCGTATAATTACTATGTTCACCTTCAATTATAATTCGGTTCAATTAGTGTTTACTAGATGAATACAAGTTCATTATTTGTGAATACGACAAAATAGAGCAATTTTTGTACGCTAGTGGTTCTATCATATTCTGAATATTTTTTGAACCAGTTTAGTTTAATTTAATTAAAATTAAAATTAAGTCTATTTCAATCATTTACAAGTGTATATTGATCAATTTCAATTTAAAATAGTCATACTTTTATTGTCGTGAATTCATTAAACTTTACTTCAGTTTAATTCAATTTAGTTATAAGTAAATGTGATTTGATAAAGTTAGTTGCATTAAGTCATTATTTCGATACACTACACTTTATTCTGTTCCATTTCTATTCAATTATGTACAATTCAGCTCGTTTTATTTGTCAATAATTAATATTTTTACTATATTTAATTTATTCAACTCAGTTCAAATAAATGTATTTAATTTTTTTCAGTTCTGTTAAGTTCAGTATATTTATATTTTCAGTTCAACATATTTCAATTCAGTTCAGTATATTTATATTTTTTCAGTTCAGTTCAGTATTTTTAAATATTTTTCAGTCCAATCCAGTATTTTTTTATTTTTTCAGTTCAGTTCAGTTCAATAAGAAATAAACTCTACCAAACAGGGCCTAACTATCCAAGTCCTAAAATCTAAACCTTTTTTTGGATGGATGGAAATTTAAAATTTAACTCAACTATAGTTTTTTTGTCTAAACTGACAAAATTTCAAACAAAATCCCAAAAATTTAAAATTATTAATAGTTATTTACTCATAATCATTTCTAATTATTTTATTAATAAACATACATATCAACATAATTTACCCATAATCATTTCTATTATTCTTTGATACGTCTATTGATTTTATCACGATCAATTTCATGAATATTAACTTATCTAATGAGATGTATATTTATGATTATTTTAGGCCAGTGTTAGGTGCAGGGGCAATTTGATTTTGCAGGTCTGAAAATGATAAAATTACCCTCATTATTATAAATTGTGTTTTGGAAATCAAGGTTTTTATAATTATTTTCAAAGAAAATATTTTTAGGCTATATTTTGGGTAACCTAAATCCTTGGTTTTTTGTAGGACTGCATGTAGTTTAATGTTTGAAATAATTTAAAATACTTCTTATATGGTAATAAATATAATCATCATGCACACATAATCATTAATATTTACTAGTTAAATATCATGGTGCGTTGCACGATATATTTAATATTTTTTTATGTAAATATTATGAAGAAACTTACGAAGATGGTGATGAAGTGTGTTTAAAGAAAAACTCTGTAAGATAGTTAACAAAATTATAGTGGCAAATTTCAAAAGATTATGAAATTTTCAATATATATCGTAATTGCCAGATTATTCATCAAAGGTAATTATTATAAAATAATATATATTAAGATCAAAATGTAAGAAATTTATTTAATATTAAGTTAGTAGATAAATATTTTTATTAGTACACATTTTAATGAAAAAATGCTGATGTGTGTAATTTCTAAATTAATCAGACGTACTCATGCTAAAAAGATACCAAAAAGTAATATGTGAAAATTATAGGTGTCGGAATATGGTGATCTTGTAGTAATACAGAATATTTCCATGCATATTTCATATGTCGTACATTCATGTTTTCCTTTCGCAGACGTGTTAATTAGCATGATGGACTGAAATTACCGTGTAAATTAGCGTGTAAATTAGGATTTTATAGGTAGAATGAGTTGTATTTGTATAAATAAAAGGCGAAAACTATTGTATCATCATCGAAAAAATGAAATAATAAAATTAAAAGAAACAAAAAAAGAAATATATAAAAATGGTAGACACCGGAATATGGTGAACTTGCTTTGGTTATGTGGCGGATTTAGTCAAAACTACGTAGTTTCATCATTTTTAATGCTTTTTATTAATTTATTATTGACCGGATCAATAACTCTTCTAGTTCCCTTTAAGATTAATCATTATTTATAATTTTATCTAATCTATTTTAACTAAAATATTACAAAATATTAAACAAATTTCCTTAATTCTATTTTTAACAACCAAATTCAAAATGACGTAAACTTCATAAAGATATTGAACCAATTTTAAAATTAATCAATTTCCATTTTTAAAAAAGTCAACTCAAAAACCATTGGAATCAAAAAGTCGGTAATACAAGCTATACCTTGCTACTTGATGAGCTATTTTGAAATTTCTCTAAAGGTTCTTGGTGATATGGAATCAATGATATTGAATCAATGACAGAGTAGGCACGGAGACGGAGAGGAAAATCCATTGGGTGGACTGGAAAAAGGCGACGAAAGGAAAAAGTAGCGAAGGATTGAACTTCACGGATCTTAAGGCATCAAATCTGGCATTGTTGGGGAAGCATGTATGAAGTCTACTCACAGAGTCACACTCTCTTTTAGTACGTGTCTTCTCTGATAAATTTTACATGGGTTCGAAAATAATTGAGGCGTTTCCATCCACTGACATCTCATGGGCCTGGAGGAGTATATTAAAAGGGGTGGAGGTGATCCGAAAGAGTGCGCGAAAATAAATCAGGTTCGGCTTGAATACATGTGTTTGTTATGATCTATGGCTTCTGTCGAAAGGAAATTTTAGGATCTAGGACCCTGAAAAGATCTTTGGCCATATCAACTTGGTAGCCAATTTAACAGTTACAAATACACAATGGTCGAGAATGGGCCTGTTAAACCAATTTTTCAACCTAGTGGACGTGGAAAACATCCTATCATTGAAGCTCGCAAATCGAAATGGTTCGGATCACTGGTGGTGGCACTCACAGCAGATGGTAAATACTCAGTAAAAACTGTTTATCACATGCTGGTGGAGGAAGAGAATACTGAAACGCAGCACCAGTTATATACGAGGGACCATGATCGAATCTTCTAGTCTAGGTTTTTGCAACTTAGGATTACACAACATGCAAAACACTTTGCATGGAAATTTGTTGTGATAGATTTGTTGCCAACAAGCGCGAACTTAAGGGCAAAAACGTTGAATGTTCCAATAACTTGCCCGTTCTGATTAAAGATGGCTCTTCAAAGCACCTGTTTTTTAATGCAAGTTTGCAAGGAGGTTGTGGTTTTGGTATGATTTATAAGGGTGGTCGAAATGCACATTGTGATTGGGGAGCGTAGTGGATCAGGAAGCTGTTATCAGAGGCTACCATGGCTACGTCATAATTGATATTAATGCTCTACAACGCGTTATGCCTACAACGGAATAATAGAATATTTATGGACTAGAAATATGAGGTAGAGTTCATAGCCATGTCAACGAGTTCAAACCTGTGTCAGTTTCATGAGGCCGATAGCTGGACCGAATGTATGCCAGAGGAGCTGGCAGAGGATTCTTTGCTCAAGCCGCATAGCGAAGGTCCACTTATAATTTTTGACCCCGGAATTAAAGATTGTAATGTCGGTGTAGCTATTGTGGATGTGACTGGAAAAGGAACGTTAATTAGGGCGAAATCAAGACCTAGATGCAATGGATTGCTTGAGTCTAATACGGGCGGGAGCTAGAGTCTATGTTGACATTGTGCGAGAAAATAGTGCAAGCGATCAAAGGGGAAATCGGCTCCTCAGATACTAGCTTTCCATGTTGATATCACGAAATAGCGAAAACTTAGCACGTCAGTTAGATTTACATACAAAGAATAGTATAGAGCTAGAGAGAGTCTGGCCTTGTGCACCAACTTTTTTTGTCAAACGATTATGGACGTTATCCAGGGGCATGAATGAGATTTCTTTATATTGACATACTTCAGTTCTTTGCTGACATACTTCGTATAGTTCCGCATGAATGAGATTTCTTTATATGAATATATATTGACATACTTCAGTTCTTTGCTGCCATACTTCGTATAGTTCCGCATGAATGAGATTTCTTTATATATATTGACATACTTTATACAGTTCTGTATTCGTATAGTTCTTTATATATATTGACATACTTCAGTTCTTTGCTAACATACTTCGTATAGTTCCGCATGAATGAGATTTCTTTATATAAATATATATATATATATATATATATTGACATACTTCATTTCTTTGCTGCCATCTAATTAAATACTACAATTAAGAGGGTTTAAAGAGTAACATCGCGGGATCGATTTTACTTAGATACCTGATAATCGTACCAACAAAAATATCAAATCTTATAGTTACTTTTGAATTTATGGGCTTCCGTATTTGAGTTGGGATCATGTATTTGGAGATAATAATTTGTGTGGGGAAGAAAGTGGAGAGTAGTGATTCACCCCCATTCACGGTGAACTAATGGAATCATATCATAATTTATAAAATATAAGCATGACAAATACTATTGTTCATGGAAGGACTAAAACTGCTGTTCAGGGGACGAAACTACTATTCATAAGGGATCCTCCCCTTTAGGTTAGTAGATGTGTTCTTTATCACCACGTGACCACTATAATCGCCCGAATGATCCCGGATTTCTCACCAACCATCCAGGCATGCATGTTCACACTAATCATACATGCCACAATGTTTGAAAACCACCAATCGCAAAGACAAAAATGGTTTTCACGTGAGCGATGGTTGTGAGGGTGTCCAAAGCTAGCGACTAATGGTTGCGATTATGGTGGGAAGTTGGTCTGATTAGATGCTGACCCTAGGATTTAGCCATGGACTAGAGGACAAATGAATTTTTGTGGGGTGAGATGCGGCAACGTTGGAAAATGTAGATGACGTAGAGTACTAACTGAAGAATGTCGTTCAAAACCTCAAAACTCTCTTGATGACGACATAAAGTTGTTAAAGCATTTAATGCAAAAATCAATAGAAAGTTAGTTGCAGTTGATAGAGCTGATCATTAGAGGCAGATGATAGAGATGATCATTAGAGGATATGATTTAGGAGTTCAACTATTGGTCCCAATCAAAAGTCTTGAAAATGTTAGAGCATTTAATGCTAATATCAGTCTAGAAAAGTTATGTAAAATGTTGTGCTTTTACCAACCATTATCATAAGGTTTAATGTCTATATCTATGGTGTCTTCTGTTAGGAATTTCGATATCTAGAATTGACATTTGAATTGATAATGGCGATTGTTTGATAATACGAGAGCTCTTGAGAGTAGTGTGAGTACATATCCGTCATCTTAAAACCTAGTCTGGCATGTGTTGCCCACTAGTTCAATCAAAGGTTTGATGAAATTCATATAAAGAACATAGATTAGGCAAGTACTTGATCTCTTTCTCATGTTGCATCTATTTCTGATGAAGATGAGGTCAGATCATTGGAAATGGTTTTGACGGTGTACAATTTTCAACTTTTGAGTAGTGGTTGTGAGGGTAAGCAACAGTTGCGATTATGGTGGGAACTCATTCGGACCAGTTGCCGAATACTGGGTGGTTTTAGACAGGGATTGAAGGGGAAATTGATTGTGATGGAGCGATATGTGGAGGTAACATTGATTGTAGTCGATTTTTGCCTTTACGTAATTCAATATTAAGGTGACGAATATTGCAAGGTGAAAAATGTCATTCAAACCCACAAAACTCTCAAAATGAAGTCTTAAAACTTTTAAGAGCATTTAATGCTAACATAAATCTTTTTTTTGAAAGGATATCATTACTTTTCAGAGTTCTGGAAAACGTTCAGAATCGTTTGACATAAAACTAGGAGGAGAGAATGTCCAAGAATTAAATTCCAAGGCACTCGACTTAGCAAAAGTAGCAAAAGTAGCAAAAGTATGAGCAACATAATTTTGGTTTCTAGGAACCCAAAACAAACCCAAAAGAGGAGAAGCAGTAACTAAATCTTTGATGCGATGAACTGGTTCTTGGCAATCCAAAAAAGGCGCGGTATGGTTGTTAACCATATTTAGAACCATAAGTGCATCCCCAAAAATGCCTACATTGCTCAAATTGAGCTCATCTGCCAATAAAATTGCTTCCTCTAGTGCCAAAGTTTCAGCAAGGACCGAGTCATGAACATTAAAGTAGCGCCTTGAAACCGCTTTTAGAAATTCCCCATTCTCGCTCCAAGCTACCACGCCTGTTGTAGCTGCATCCTCTGTAATCCCAACATCAAAGTGTACTCGAGCAATACGGTCTGGTTGCCGTTGTAAATGACTCGAAAGAAGAGCTGGTGAATGCTTGTCTGTCCTGAACTGAGCTGACTAAAAAGACTGTAGGTTATTCACTGTTGCCACTGCATTCTCCTCCGCACGCCTGTGGGTTCCTTGAAATATAGTTTGATTGCGTTGAAACCAAATCGAATCACAAATCATTAGGAAGAGTTCAACCAACGAGGCATCATTTTGTTTAGTGATATTTCTGAAGCGAAGTTCACCCCGAGAAATACTCCCCTGTTGTTGAATGATTTGTAGTAGCCCAGTAGCCGTCCAAGCCCTCGTGGCAAACTCACACTCATAAAACAGATGAGATGTGGTATCATTAGCTGAGTTATATAAAGGACAGCCAGAACGAATAATCATAGTGCACTTTCTCAAATTTTCTGCCGTGGGGAGAGAATCTGTCGACATCCTCCATGCAAAATGAAGAACTCAGTTAGGTACCTTGAAAGCCCAAAGAAGGTTCTAATATTCCTTGCTCTCTAAAATCCTTGCATCAGCAACAGTATGGCGCATTGGAGAAACAGAGTGGTCGATAGCTAACTGATAAGCTGTCTTTACAGAATACACACCAGATTTGGCATAATGCCAGCACCATTGGTCTACCCCCGAATCATGCAATCTGGTTAAGATAATTT
Source organism: Sherardia arvensis (assembly GCA_948330725.1). Lineage (NCBI taxonomy): Eukaryota > Viridiplantae > Streptophyta > Magnoliopsida > Gentianales > Rubiaceae > Sherardia > Sherardia arvensis. The sequence goes on from OX415240.1 coordinate 31,743,897, forward strand.
TCTTTATAGTTTGAGCATCCGCTTCAGTAAAATATGCATGAAGAACAGAGAGGTTCCACCAAGAGTTATCATGATCAATAAGGTCAGAAACCTAGAAATTCATATTTAAAGGTGCAATCATGGTTCACGGTAAAAATAATTTTATTTCACTCCGCACGAAATAATTTTAGAATAAAAATAATAATTATACCGTTCTCCCTTTCTCTCATTTTCTTCATTCTAAATCGTTCTCCTTATCTACAAACTCACGGGCATACAAATCTCTTGTTGAATCAGGTTATTTTTATGTTCTTTTGTTCTAATTCGGACTGTGCAATCACATACGGACATACGAATCTGTTGCTGAACCAGGTTATTTTTATGTTACTCTGTTCTAATTCGATTAGACTGTGCAATTCAATTAGACTGTGCAATTGCATGCACAAGCATATTCACATTTTTTGTGGTTTCATTCAATCAGATGATGATAATGGAATGATGCGAGTTTGAGATTAGTGCATGTAAGGTGTTCGATAAATTGTCCAAGAGAAGACTTCTTCAAAGAGTTAGCACTTAGCACGACTGATTTGCATCTTATAAGTTTTTGCAGGTCGTGTTAAATCATCAACTGTTATTAGACTCTTTTTTAAGCTGCACATTTTTGTTAATATGGAGAGTGGCAGTCAAGGCTGATTTGTGAATCCTGAGACTACATTAGGTAGTGTTTTAATTTGTTTCTATTTACATTCTACTATTATCTTTTCCAAATTCAACGTTATCTTGAACATAGTTTTGGATGTGCAGTTGTGGTGGTCTCAGAGACATTTACAATAGCCAAGACTATGTTGAATGCTCGTACATTGAGGAAATGGATTTCTTTTGCCCTAGGGGTAAGACTTATCTAGCGTACAAAATCTAATTTAGAATTCATTGGTCACTTCTTGGTGCTGGTGTTTTTTGTTTTTTAGTTAACTCTTGTAGCTCAATGTCTTTATTGCTTCTTCTGACTTTTTGTCCAGGCATGAGGCTGTTGCTTCAGGGAAGAGTCAGGGAAGCTGGTGAGATCAACAAGAGTTTGCTTGCCCTTGGCCGGGTAATTAATGCTTTGGTTGAACACTCAGTTCAAATACCTTATAGGTAAGATGAGATCTCTTTTATTTTTTTTCAAAAGTAGAAATATGAGGGCAGAAGATTGTTGAGGGATTCTCTCGGAGGGATAACCTAGACGTGTATAATTGCTACTTACGCCGTGGAGGAATCAAATTCCAAGAGAAGGATGGCTAAAGATACTTTCTTGTAGGATTTGGAGGAGCCTCTGAATACCCGCACTTTTCAACAGTTTTTTGAAGGAATACAGTCCCTCTATTATGCCATGTAAGTCTCTTTGCTTTACTAAGATTACACATCAAACCAAATCCCACCTTGTGTGAAAATCTACTCTTTCTGTGATGATGATCAATGAACAGGTGCATAACATATAACGGATGTTTCATGTTGATGCTCTTCGCTAACTTACTTTGCTTTAGAACATGTCCGTTGTTTGAATGGGTCCTTTTCTAGGATGAAAATTAACCTTTTCTGGGTCATTAATGATTTTAAGGTGTTTGATAATTGGTGTGTCTCTCTTAGTTTCATATATGTTATTGATGCATCATGCATATGATTGTGGTTAGTGAGGAGAAGAAAATCCTCTTTATGTGTTCTGTAGGGCAATAATGTGCCCGCTTGTTTACATGATTAACATCTCGTGTTTTGTTTTCGTTCTTTCATCTTAATAAACAAGTGTCTTTCTTTATCCATATCCACTCAACCGAATTCCTTACATTTTAATTCATAAGATGTCTGTGCTTGGGAGGACCAATAATCGCGTGTGTGCTGATTCTTGTCCAGGAGGGGAACCTTTGGATCTACCTCTGGCTGTCATTTTCCACCACCACGATCACCAAATCCGTATTCATAGCATTTTAGTGTCAATATGTATGAATATTTGAAGCACTTATCAGGTATGAACTGTTTATATCTGCCAGTGCGTTATTGTGACAGATTATTGAGGAAAATTAATTTTGACCAACAAAAAAAAAACACCAGTGCATGATTCGGCGATGTGACTATCAAACCACCCTATGTGAAGAAACAGAAGGAATATGTAATACTTAAGAAATGGAGTTGGCTAGCCTGAATAGTAAGTAAACAGAAAGGGATACATACAGGAGACACCTAAATTATACTGGAACTGCACAAATATAAGAATGTAAATTATAAGTAGCATTTGTAAAACAAAGTTACTGTGGTTGTATAAAACTTACTGGATGAATAGCAACTGATTTTAATATGTGCAGCAGTACAGTGCAGTCTAGCAGTGTGGTGCTGGAGTTCAGGCATTACAACCCCGCCTTGCGATGGTTCGATGGAGATAGACGACTGTGAACCAGAAGGATCACCAGGAAGAAAGCAATGGTGCCGATGGTTTTTATGGATGAATTAGAAAGCTTCGTAATGAAGACCCTCACTAAGACAATAATGAGACCTTCACTTCCTGATGATCACGAGGAGTATCACACATTTCAATGAGAAGTACTCTATACTGGCGAGATAGCAAGAGTTTAAATCATAACACCATCTCTAAGTATTACTCATGTTTAAATATAAACAAAGCAACCAAGACGTATTTTGTTTTCTCTTTTATTCTGATCAAGTATTAGAATGTTAAAACTTGTGAATTCATTGTGTATTGTACCTGTAATCATATCTGATGTACATTACATATACATACATATATATACACACACACACACACACACACACACACACACACACATATATATATATATATTGAGAATAACATTCATCCGGATGATCCCGATGTAACCCTTATCAAACACCAATAAGATAATGACACGTGTATAACTTGACACGTATACAACTGTAATGTTTTTATTGGTTAAGATATTTTTAGTAAATTTCTAAAATGTTAACCTAGAATGCCTAAACCCGTCTGAGTAATGATTGAATACGTAGCTGAATCATAAATTAGTTAAAGATGATGTGTCGCTATTTAGTTGGTGCCTGATATTGCGTATATCAGGATGATTCTGATATATATTAAACTGATATATTTTGGCATATGTTAATGAGTTGGTCTCTGGAGTGACCGTCTATATTATAGCATAATATAGACCAAGGACTAAATTACAATATGGAAGGAATGAGGTCCTTATTTGTAAAATTTGGGAAAAGTACTATTCACGGCACTGATCACGACTCTGTTCACGGTACTGTTCACCTGCACTGTTCACGCAAAAAATATGAACTCAAATCAACTAATATTTCACATTAAAAGCTACAGTTTTCAACCTAAACAATCAAGTTTCACAAACACCACAATTTTCAGCCTAAAAAATCAAGTTTCTACAATCACTGTAGTTTTCAGCCTAATAACCAAGTTTTCAGGCTAAATAACCTAAACAAACAATGACGACAGTTTTCAAACTAAATAATTAAGTTTTCACAATCATCACAGTTTTCACAATAAATATTCAAGTTTCACAAACACCAAAGTTTTCAGTCTAAACAATCAAGTTTTCACAATCATCACAATTTTCAATCTAAACTATCAAGTTTCACAAACACCACAGTTTTCTGCCTAAAAAATCAAGTTTCTACAATCAGTGTAGTTTTCAGGCTAAATAACCAAGTTTTCAGACTAAAAAGCCTAACAAACAATCACAGCAGTTTTCGGGCTAAATAAGTAAGTTTTCACAATCATCACAGTAATTTTCACAATAAATAATCAAGTTTCACAAACACCAAAGTTTTCACCCTAAACAATCAAGTTTTCACCCTAAACAATCAAGTTTTCATCCTAAACAATCAAGTTTCCACAATCACAGCAGTTTCGAAAATTAAACACACAGTTCCAGCATCACGAGTTAAAAAGTATCGAAGATTAACGAAAAAAGGATCGGCAATTCAATATTCATCAGGTTGAACACATACAGATACACACAGAGTTCCAGCATCACTACATAAAAATTCAACAAGACTTTGAATCATGACATGAAATCACAGCAATCAGAGCATACATAGAGATCACATAATCGATCAACAGTTAAAAACAACAGATCCTAACATTCGAAGCATCGATGATCTGATCATTGAATCGAGAAGTTACCAGGTGCGGGAGCCGATCAATCAAAACGCCGATATGAACAAAACGCCGGGAGAGCGACGGGAGAACGTCGGGAGATCGACGGGAGAACGCCGGGAGATTGACAGGAGAACGCCAGGAGATCGATAGGAGAACTTCGGGAGAGCATGGAAAATTTGGGGAAAATTTGGAGGCCCGATCAGAATGGAATTGGGAATGTGATTCAACTGTATTTATATATTTATGAATTGGGAAATTGCTGAAAAAGGACCTGCCCAAAAATAATTTGCAAAAAGGGGGCCGTGCATAATTTATATTGCAGAAAGGGGGCCGTGCATAATTTATATTGCAAAAAGAGACCGTCTATATTTTATAGACGGTCTATTCCAAGACTAATATTATGTTAATTAGGTTTAAATGAAAAGATTTTATTTTTTATAGAGAAGTTTGACTTTTCAAGAGAGGCATAATCTAAATTTACTTGAAGAAACAGAGGATAATCAAATTACATATTTAAAAATATCATAATCTCCATTTTGATCACCGTAATCCAAGAACGTGAGGTTTTTTTTAATTTGGTAACGGCTGAAAATAAATAAAAATGGCCAGCGGGGTATTTGTTTGGGCACCACGCATTGGATAACTCGGGTTTGACCGGTATGTGGAGCCACCGCCTTCGGTCTCCAAGTATATTTTTATATTGTTTTTTCTTTTTCCTATAAATATTCTTGCCCTACGTTCTTCTTCCTCCAGTTTCCCCCAAATTGGACGGGACAGCTTCAAACCCCGAATCGTATCTTCGTGTTCAGAGCTCCATTTACCGATACACAGGTAATTCGTCAGCTTCTCTTCTTGTTTTCACCTTTGATGTCATCGTTTTCATGAGCTTTGTAGTTTTGAATCTGTTAATTTAGTTGTCTAGGGCATGTAGTTGTGGATTTATGTGTGTTATTAGGTTGCGGTTGCTCTCATTTGCGTTAAAATGCATACTTTAATGGCTGCCCTAATTGATTTGTTGAGAAGCATGTTTCATTGGTCTGGGTGTGATTTTGTCAGCGTACGGATTTTATGTGAATGTAGGTGTTTGTGGTGTTGGATTGCGATTGCGATGCTCGTATGGTGGAAAGGGTTCTCGGTTTTTTTGCTTTGTAGCTTTGATGTCTGCAGTTTAATTTTCTAGGGTGTGGAGTTGTCAGGAAAAACTTTACTTTACTAGTTTTGGATTGCGATTGCGATGCTCATCTAGTAGAAAGGATTCTAGGTTTTCAGTTTTTTGCTTTGTAGCTTTGATGTCTGCTAGTTTAGTTTTTTAGGGCGTGGAGCTGTAGATTTTGTCAGGATATATTTCTTTACTGTTCTGTTGTTCAATGTATGATTGATGGCTTCCATAATTGATTAATTGAGACATGTGTTTCATGGCTTTAGCGTGGTAGGTCCTATTCGTAGAATAGGGTTGAATGTAGGTGTTAGTGGCGTGAGATATCGATTGTGAAGCTCTTCTGGTGGATTGCGATTTCTTACCTTTTTTATGGATATATAATTCACTGGCTTCTCTATTTAATTAAAGAGACATGTGTTTCATGGGTCTGTCATGTTTAAAGTCTCAAGTGGATTGCAGAATAGGGTATAGCTTGTGGAGTGAATTCAGGTGTTTGTGTGTTGGATTTTGATTGCACGGATCATCTGTGGATTGGACTTTGACTTGTGAATTGCGTATGAAATTTAGGGTTAAGTGCATGCATTTTATTTCCACTTTTGTAGTTAAAAATTTAGTCTATTTTTTGACACAAGTGATTAATTAAACGAATGTTTCATGTGTCTTGTGTTTTTTTCTAAAAATAATTAAGAAGTGGATTTTTTGGTTTCCATTTTTGCAGGTAGTAGCTTGCCGATAGAATTTCGCTGTTTCTCCTTTTGGATTTTGACTGCGAAGTTCGCCTGGCGGCCAGGGACTCTAGGAATATCATATCTTTACATCAGAATATGAGCTTGCCAGTTGAGAATATTCCTAGAGAAAATAGGACGAGAAACTACCGAAGAAACCCTGTCCAAAGTGCCCGGCGCGAGTGGGTTCCGCGTGGTCCTCCTGCTCACAATTCTGTTACTCCAAACTCAGGAAATGCTGCTGCTGCTCCTCCTTACCCTGGAAATGCTGCCTCGGCTCCTTACCCCGGAAATGCTGCCTCTGCTCCTTACCCCAGAAATGCTGCCGCTGTTCCTTACCCCAGAAATGCTGCCGCTGCTCCTTACCCCAGAAATGCTGCCGCTGCTCCTTACCCTGGAAATGCTGCCGCTGCTCCTTACCCTGGAAATGCTGCCACTGCTCCTTACCCAGGAAATGCTGCCACTGCTCCTTACCCAGGAAATGCTGCCACTGCTCCTTACTCAGGAAATGCCGCCGTTGCTCCAAATGCAGGAAATGCTGCGGCCGCCACTGGTGTGAGGTCTGTGCAGTCGAATGGCAGGCCTCTCCCGCCTCCTAACAGGACACACACATACCCCGGAACACGCCCTGCAGCTAGAGGTAGCAAGGGTCAGCATCATGATAATTGGAGGAGTGAGAAAGAGAAGCGGTTGAAGGATGAGACTATGCCCTTGCTTGCCCAGGAGATTGAGGATAAGTTGAAGAGATGTGAAGTGGAGTGCATGATTTGTTATGATATGGTTAAGAGGTCTGCGCCGATATGGTCATGCTCAAGTTGTTACTCTATTTTTCACTTGAGTTGCATCAAGAAATGGGCAAGGGCTCCTACTTCAGTAGACTTGTCTTCGGAGAAGAGTCTCGGGGGATTTAACTGGAGGTGCCCTGGCTGCCAAGCTGTGCAGATCACTCCATTGAATCAAATCCGTTATGTTTGCTTTTGTGGGAACAGACGGGACCCTGTTTCAGATTCGTATTTGACTCCGCATTCTTGTGGGGATACCTGCGGAAAGCCTCTTGAGAAGGAAGCTCCTGATTCTGATATGGCAAAGGAGGATCTTTGCCCTCACATGTGTGTTTTGCAATGCCATCCTGGTCCTTGTCCTCCCTGTAAGGCTTTTGCTCCAGCACGATGGTGTCCGTGTGGAAAGAAAGAGATAACAACAAGATGCTCAGACAGGAGAGATGTTCTCACATGTGGGCAGCAGTGTGATAAGCTTCTTGATTGTGGGCGTCATCACTGTAAGCGCAAATGCCATGTTGGCACCTGTGACCCTTGTGAAGTCATGTTCAATGCCTCGTGTTTTTGCAAGAAGAAAGCTGAGGAAATACTTTGTGGATCCTTGGGTCTGAAGGGAGAAATCAAAGGCAATGAAGGTGTTTTCTCATGTGATTCTGTATGTGGGAAGAAATTGGGCTGCGGGAATCATGACTGCCATGATATTTGCCACCCTGGGCCGTGTGGTGAGTGTGAACTGTTGCCAAGTAAAGGTAATTATTGCTCCTGTGGTAAAACAAAGTTAAGTGAGGAGCGAAAGAGCTGCCTGGACCCTATCTCTACCTGTTTGCAAACCTGCAGCAAATCCCTACCATGTGGAATACACTCCTGTAAAGAGACGTGCCATAATGGAGCTTGCCCACCATGCAGTATTCTGGTATCCCAGAAATGTCGCTGTGGATCAACTTCTCGCTCTGTAGAGTGCTACAAAACGTTGGCCATAGAAGAGGGTGAAAAGTTTCACTGTGACAGACAATGTGGGCACAAAAAAAGTTGTGGGAGGCACCGTTGCAGTGAACGATGTTGTCCTCTATCAAACTCCAAGAATCCCATTGCTAGTTCCTGGGATCCTCACTTCTGCTCGATGCCTTGTGGGAAGAAGCTAAGGTGTGGCCAGCATTCGTGCCCTCTACTATGTCACAGTGGCCATTGCCCTCCTTGCCTACAGACCATTTTCACCGACTTGACCTGTGCTTGTGAAAAGACATCAATTCCACCACCACTGCCTTGTGGCACACCTCCACCTTCCTGTCAGCACCCGTGCTCCGTTCCTCAGCCATGTGGTCATCCATCCACTCACAGCTGTCACTTTGGTGACTGCCCACCTTGTACTATTCCTATATCAAAAGAGTGCATTGGTGGACACGTGGTGTTGAGGAATATCCCATGTGGCTCGAAGGATATACGGTGCAACAAACTCTGTGGCAAGACGAGGCAGTGTGGTCTGCATGCTTGTGGCAGAACTTGTCATGCCTCACCTTGTGATACCCTTACTGAAGATAATGGTGCTGGTAAGAGAACTTCTTGTGGGCAGCCTTGTGGTGCTCCTAGACGGGACTGCAGGCATACTTGCACTGCACTTTGTCACCCGTCAGCGTACTGTCCAGATGTTAGATGCGAGTTCCCTGTTTCAATTTCCTGTTCTTGTGGTCGGTTAACTGCAATTGTACCTTGTGATGCTGGCGGCAGTAATGGTGGCTACAGTGGTGATGTGTATCTGGGAGCTTCTCTGATCCAAAAGTTGCCCGCTCCCCTCCAACCAGTTGAAGGGAATGTGAAGGTACCACTAGGTCAGAGAAAACTGATGTGTGATGATGATTGTGCTAAGACTGAGCGAAAGAAGCTTCTTGCTGATGCTTTCGGTGTTGTTACTCCAAACCTGGAAGGACTTCACATTGGTGACAGTGAGGTACTTGGTGACATCCTGCGCCGGGAACCTAAATGGGCCATAGCTGTGGAGGAGCGATGCAGATATTTGGTCCTTGGAAGAGGGAGAGGCGGTAGCAGTTCCCTTAAAGTGCATGTATTCTGCCCAATGACAAAGGAGAAGAGAGATGTGCTGAGAGCAATAGCTGAGAGATGGAAACTTACAGTAAGTGCAGCTGGCTGGGAGCCTAAAAGGTTTGTCATTCTTCATGCTACACCCAAGTCCAAAGCTCCTTCTCGCTTGCTTGGTATGAAACATAGTGTAGCTAATAGCATAGTACAGCCCTCTGTGTTTGATCCATTGGTAGACATGGATCCAAGGCTTGTGGTTGCTCTGTTCGATTTACCTAGGGATGCCGATATCAGTGCTCTGGTGCTGAGGTTTGGTGGGGAATGTGAGCTGGTCTGGCTCAATGACAAGAATGCCCTTGCTGTGTTCAATGATCCAATGCGAGCAGCTACTGCAATGAGGAGATTGGATCAAGGCTCTTTATACCATGGTGCTTCTGTGGTTTCGCACAACGTAGGATCATCTGCTGCATCAAATGCTAGCAGTGCTTGGGGAGCATCATCGGCCATGCCTTCCAAGGTTGGTGGTGGAGGCAAGGATAATCCATGGAAGAAAGCTGTAATGCATGAACGCCAAGGGAGGGAGATTTCTTGGGGGACTGATGAATGGGCGGATAATCCCATTCCACAAAAGGTAATTGGAGCTCCAGTGTCTGTACCTAACAGGTGGAGCGTTCTCAACTCTGAAAGCAGCAGCAGCAGCTCAAGGACTCGCTCGACTTCTGAAGATGCTGGCAACAAACCGAGTGCTGATGTGCCTTCGAGCAGTTCAGTTTTGCCTGTGAAGCAGCTGCAAGGTGTTGGGGACGAGGACGTGGTTGATGACTGGGAGAAGGCGTTCGACTGAAGAGATCATGTCAGTTCTAACATGGTCTCCGTTTTGGTAATTGTGGCGTTAATAAAATGTGCTGTGCTATGCTGTTTGAAGTCTGTAGTAGAATTTAGTTTTGTTAAAAACTTCAAAACGAAAGCTATCATTGGGTTGGGCTTTTGTTGCGTAGGATATAAACCTAGACTTGTGCTTGACTTTAAGGCTTTAAACTGAGACCAGATTCTGGGTTTGGTATTTTGAATGTTCGCACAAAGTATCATTTGAACCATGTTTTGGTATTTGTTCGGTTTTGTGAAAATTCCAGACTTGAACAATTTGTCGAAACCTTTTCCAACAAAATATATACATTATACTTCAAAATATTTTACTTGTCATAAATCATTTATCAAAATTCTTTTTCTTTTACCTCAAAAAACAACAACTTTTTATGAAACCATTTATCATATGACCATTTATCAAAACTCATCATGCTATGCATCGAGATGGTGGTCAGACCTGAGCATAAGCCCCAAATCCGTGGCTTCATCCCAAACTAATACTATGCAGCCCACCACCGCTGTATTCAACGTGAAGCCGGTACTGTATTATGCTCCGGCGGCGGCTCACGGAGGCTCTTCCCTGTCGTCTTCTTCATTGCCGAATGTTCATAATTTCAACTGGACACATCACCGGAAGAAAGGCAGCGTCAGTTTGCGAGCTGACAGACATCGCAGACATAGCACCAAGGTGTTTATTATATTCTCATAATCACTATTATTGTGATTATCCTGTTTGGTGTTTTTCTTTTTTGATACTTAATTATCTTAGTTATGAGCTCAGTTATTGAAGGGATTAAGTTTTGAAGGGTGTGTTTTGTGTGTGTAGTTTAGGTGGAGCTAAACTGTCTACTTTTTACTTAATTTCGATTTTACTAGTAAGACTTTGCTGAGTTATTAGTTTGATAGTGAAATTAATATGCTTTCCCCTCTTGGTTTAGAGTGCTCGGAAGATTTGTCCTTCTGAGGTGGCAAGCTTCGCTGATGGGCGTAAGAAGTCTCCTGCTTCCATTATCCTAGACAGAAAGGCGTGCATGCGTATAGATTCAGAACTGGAGCGTTCTTTGACAAATCTGTATTTCGTGTGTTGAGCCAGAAGGTGGAAGATAGCGACCAAACTGAGGTACTGGAACAATCTAACATAATCATTATATCATGCCGGTCATGTGTGTGAGTCATGCTTCGTTTTTATTATTTGAAATGGAGTTCATCATAGTTTAGTGAGAGTTTTTTTTTCCCCTGGATTGGACTGCATTTCTTAACATCAAAAATGTTATCTGATTAGTTATGAATTTCATCGCTGCGTAAAAAAGTAGAAACTATATGGGGACTGCTCAGTGTTTTAGAAAGCTAAGATCTTTGCATTTGAGCGGTGTTATATGATATTGTTTAATCTGATCACTTATGGGGTCTGTAGCTTAATAGATTTTTGTGGGCTATAACCTTGTACACCCAGGGAAAAGTTATATATTTGTGGCTGTTGTTCTTTTGTATAGATGACATATATGTGTTTCAATTTGGTTAAACTGCATTATGTTACCCGTGCAACTGTTGGTCCAGAAGAGCCACATGCAGCTAGCACAACATGGCCAGATGGAATTCTAGAAAAACAGGAGCTTGAATCTTATGATCCTGAGCTCGAAAGATTTGATTTTGAACGTTTTTTGGGTTCAGAATTACCATCTCACCCAAAACTTCACCGAACAGTCTCCGCTACTTAATTCTGCCCAAAAAAGTTCCTCCTAACAGGTTTGCATCTATCTCCCACTTCGGTTAAGATGCTTAATTTTATTCAAAAAGTTAATATATATATTGGATGAGTGATTAACCTGAAAGATTGCCGTTTGTGAAAACTTGCAAAGAATGAGTGATATTGCTTACATTAGGAGTCTGTCGCGTGTTTTTTTCACATAACAAAATTATTGATTTGGGGTTTCTCCAGTGCACAAGACACTCCTATCTGTGCTAGTATGATGCAGTGATGAGCTCCAATTTTATCGGTGGTCCACTTGCACCCTTAACATTAATTAGGATAATTATATCAGAAATATCTTGATTATAATTAGTACTGCCCCTCAGTACTAATTATAATTATTTCCCCTCAATATCTAATTTTAGGTGCATGATTAGAGTATTTCCTTTCCGGCTTGTAAGGCTGCTGTCTTTTCTTTTCTGCCCCTCAGCACTTGATTAATACAAACTTCATAATGTTCATACAGAATGTTTTCGGTCAGACTGGGCTAGAAAACAAGTGCTTTTGGTGCAATGGCCAGCTTCCTTGTTCCTAAGCTTACTGTTATCTGACTCCACTGAGCAAGCAAGAATCTTCAAAAAGGAAAGGCATGCTGTTCGTCCTCCTGTTCAGCATTATTGGTCCCTTCCTGGCAGTCATGATGCTGTGAAGCCTCCTCAGATTTTCCAGCATGAGTTGCTTCAGAATTTTGCTTTAAATATGTTTTGCAAGGTAAGAAAATCGCAATATTAATTATCTTACATTTAGTTGAACCATTTACGCGGTCATTAAACTCGTTACCCATATATTGAAAATATGTGCTTAATATTCTTTCTGATATGCACTGAATATTAGTAACTGAAATTAGGTTAAAAAGAATTAAAAAGAGCATGTTTGTTAATGAGAGAAAATTTTGTGAAACTAATGTTGAATTGCTGCTTATCTCTAAGATTTTCAAACTTTGTTGACAGCTCAAGTAAGGCTTCTTGGTAAGTGTTGGTATGATGCGGTCTCTCATTAATGTTAAATAACACCCCGATGTAAACTAGCAGTGTTGACTATAATATTCTTTGTTCAATCAGCGGCTCAGTGCATATGTCTCCCCTTACAATTAATGTGGCCCACTTGCAGATTCCCGTGAACAAGGTCAAGACTTTCAGTGATTTGCGTAATGTGCTGATGAAGAGGATCTTTCTTTCAGCTCTGCATTTCCGTATTAATACTAGATACAAGGTGTGATTTACAGCCTAGACTTCTCATTTATTGGAAATGTTTGGGGGTGGGTCCCATGTGCAGGAACTGTGAGTAAAACCAATATGATAGGCCAAAGTTATCCAATTGTGCTAGTCATTCTGCTTGTGTCATGTGAATGAACACTTTGTTTGCCTATTTTATTTGTAAATTAAGAGATAAGGAGACCTTTTCTTCTAGTTGTGAAAGCCCATGTTGACCTAATGTATTTGAAGAAGTAATCTTCTGTAGGAGAATTATAGGCTCGTCTCATCCTAATGTGAATTAAATTACTGTCCATTATGCTGTGAATGCCCAAAAGACTCAACTGCCTTTGAGTCCCTTTAAAACAAAAAAAAAACAATAGACAATAACCCTGTGGCTGTTGATTTTTCATTTCTAATCATACATACAGTGTTTTTTTATTCCCTGAGTGAATGTTTAGAAGGAAGTGTACTATCAATTAACTTTTGAATTATTACAGAGTTCAGATCCACCATTCACCTCGGTGGAGCTGGATCATAGTGATTCTGGAAGGGAAGGTTGTACTGTAACCACTCTTACTGTGACTGCTGAACCAAGAAATTGGCATGGTGCCATTAAAATTGCTGTCCAAGAGGTTTGGATGCACTGCTAAAATATAGTGAACAACTGGCTGCTATGATTGACGATGTCTCCTCTGTGGATAATCTGGCTTTCATTATGGAGAGTGATGCTCTTGGCCACACAGTCATGGATCAAAGCCAAGGACATGAGAGTTTGATTGCCATTGCCGGAACTGTGACTCTAGAGGAAGTAAGTCTTTTATCTCCTTTTTAAAATTTTTAGTTTATGGAAAAAGAAGTCAGTTTAAGAATGTACAATCCACTGTTATGAAGCATTTTGCATTTCTCAGTTTCATCGAACTTTCTAAAATACATTAAATTTATCTGAGTTGTAGGTTAATGCTGTTGGTGCAAAATTACTGGAATTCGTTTCAGATTGTGGGAAGCCAAATGCACCTCTTCCCGCAGCAATTGTTGCTTGTGTTCCAAGGAAAGTACACGTGGATGGAATGGGTGAAACTGAGTTTGAGATCACACCAGAGGAGATTACTGCTGCTATTGAAGCAGGTTTAAAGCAGCCTATAGAGGCTGAGCCAGAGGTGCCCCCTTTTTTAACTTTGATTGCTTTGTTATTTGAATACGTGATGTGCCTTCAGTAGAAAAATTAAATATATTGCACTACCCTATGCTTAAGTCTCCAGTGTTATATGCTAGTATTACTTATGTACACCATCTAAGTGTAAATAAAGCAAGTGGATGTTACATCGCTTATCAACATAAGAAATTGGAGGCTTGGATCTGACATGCATATTTGTATTGCAGCTTGAGGTGCCTAAAGAGGTCAACAGAGTTAGTCACTGCATTCTCTTCAGTTCAGGGCCACAGGCCAGGTGTGCGAAGTGTTAATGCTATTGTTGATTGGCAGCAGCAATCGGGTAATTTTTGGACTTCCTTTACATGGGAAATCATAATCTAATGATTTTTCTTATGCACACAACACACTCTAGTAGTTTCTGATGGCACTTGTTTGATGTATGGACAGTTTGCTACTGGTGAAATATTGTCCATCATGGCATGGGATCTGGATAAAGAACAACTCATTAGTACTATCCCAACATATTCAGAAAGCAGCATTTCAGCTTTGGTAAGCTGTTTTAAGTTATCTTTGTATGGATGCTCGTATGCTCATGTGTTTTTATCACTTAATGGGTGACTATTGATACTTCTAACCATGAAAAAAAGACATGATTACTCTACAAATTCATGTGTTCTCTTTGAATTTTGGTTTACTTATCCTGATGATTTTATTTACTCCATGTCTGAATGTGATTGCAGGCTGCTTCTCAAGTTCACGGGGGTCAATTTGTGGCTGGTTTCACAGATGGATATCTGAGACTATTTGACATAAGGACACCTAAATCGTAAGTATTTTCAGAATATCCTGGTTTATGACACATTAACATCTTATTAAATGATAGTGATATGTTTATCCTGGCCTCTTTAAATATGTTCCACAGGCTTGTTTCTGCTACACGACCGAAATTTGAGAGAGTAGTTCGAACCAGGGAAGGTAAAGGCCACAGCTTGCAATTCCTAAATTGTTCTGCTATGTCATTGACAATGAAAGATTCTTAACTATTTTTCATGGGGTTTGGTTTCATAGATCGTGAGTGCATGTCAAGGTGGCTTTATTCAGGTCCTCGATACGAGACGGCTGACTGATGGAAGTTCCCTTAACACTCATCGAGGTTCCCTCACTGCTCTGGCTGTCCACCGGCTTGCACCCCTTATCGCAAAGCAGATGATCAAAATCATTAATATTGAAGGGGAGCAATTAGGCACCATTCGCTATTATCCATCCTTCATGGCTCTGAAGATAGGATCTGTCAGCTGCCTCAACTTCCATCCATACGAAGTCTTGCTTGCTGCCGGTGCTTCTGATGCCTGTGTTTCCATTTATGGTGATGATAATTCTCCGGCAAGGTGATTATGCTGATGAAGTGGAATATGATCCTGCTGGCTGGATACAACTGGTCCTCGAGAACCCAAACTCCGGTGATTTTTCCATTACAAAAGTTGGACAATGGTCATATATCATATATGTTATGTTATTCATTAAGTCTCTGCTCTAGAAGGCTGCCCGAAATTGGGCGAATCAGGGGATTTCCTTGGAGGCTTTGGCAAATAATCCCGATATATAGGTCGAAAGAAAGCTGTACATATGGCCCCTTTTCAGGCTTCCTTACGCTTAGAGTGTGCCCGTTGTTAACTACTAGTGTCTAAATGTTCTTTGGTGCTATTTGTTCAGTATTGTACAGATGAATTAGTATTAGTCTTATATCAATATAATTTATAGTTCGGGGTGGTACTCCTAACAATATCCAATTTTCGCTTACTCATTTCAACTCCACATTATATATCATCATTACGAACGTCTAATAAGAACAAGGTGAATCTTCCAATATCGTTACATACATTTTTATTGAAGTAACTAGATATCAAGATTATTTGGACCAACTACAAAAACAAATCTAGGAACAATTTCACCATACCCTATACAATAAATTCTCGCCAATCAATTGTTATACAAGGCATCAATCAATTGTTATATAAGGCGGTCACTAGAAAATAAAAATGCAACTACAACTACCATGTTCACTTTCATCTCCCTACTATACTCTGATTCTGAGCTCCAGACAGAGAAGATGAGTTGGTCTTCAATCACGCATCAGTCGTGTTGCCAAGACCATAAAGATTCTCAAACAGTCCCACCAGCCCCACTCTGGCCGTTACTTTCAGCCACAGGGGGAGACTGCATTTGTGAGGAAACCGGAACTATGGAAGAACTAGTTTTAGCAGGAGCATACGAATGATCAGTTTGACTCGGGTTGTTGTAGTAACCGGGAGTAGCAGCCCACGGTGGCGGGGGTATGCTGTGTACTGAGGAGCTGGTGGCTGCTGATACTGAGGTTGTGGCTGAGGTCTCTGCTGATACTGAGGTTGATATTGCTGCTGATATTGTTGCTGATACTGTTATTGATGCTGAGGTTGATACTGTTGTTGATCCTGAGGTTGGTACTGTTGTTGACTCCGAGGTTAGTATTGAGGTTGACTCTGAGGCACAACCCATAGAGCTACATAGTTGTTGTACGACTGAGGAGTTTGATGAATGTTATCTTGTCCAGCTGGCAAACTGCTGTCTTGAAAGTTGTGATTTGAGAGAGTGGGCCCATAACTCCTCAAACTAGTGAGAGTGGTACCACTTATGTTAGAAGGGTGGGTTGGGGAGCATCTTTTTGAGTTTGAGGAGAGGTGCATGGACTTATGTGCATGGATTTTATATTGTAGGAAGTTTATGAACTGTAAATTGCTGTGTTTTAAATCCAAGTTTTAGGTCTGTCTGACTTAGAGTGACCATATATTTACATTCATTACTTGGTTTTGGCTAATTTTGCATGATGGTAACCTTAGGACTCTGAACTATGATTTAGAAGCAGGAATGGACAAATTTGGTTTAGAAGCGAGTAAGTAAATGATTTTTAAACCTGCACACTTTTCCAGTTTGTGGCAGCAGTTTGAGCTGTATTTTAAAAATTCATATCTTGCTAACCGTGACTCCGTTGTGACTAATGTTGACACCACTATCATCTTTAAACTATGGACTATGATTTAGAATCAAAATTAGGTCAATTCCGTTAAGGAATAAGCACGATAAAGAACTTTGAAGTGACTGCAGTATTAATATGATGGCCAAAAATTGAAATAGGTTTATAGTTGCGTTGTGGATGTAGTTCTTTGAGTCTGATGCTGAAAGTAAGGGTTAAGGTTATGAATTCATGGTGAGACATTGATAGATGTGCAATTGACATCGCAGGTGTTATCAAAGGAGATTGTGAGCTTTAGGATTTACGGTGAGGGTTCCCTGCTTCATTTTTAAAGTAAAATAAGCCATTTCTGAAATATGTCAAGAAGATGAGGTGTTACTGAATTACATGTTTGTTCAAATTAAGCTTGATATTTTGTCTGTAATTATAAATTCTCTGAAAGTTCACCTCATAGGGCAAATCATTTTATTTTACAGTTCAAATTGATTCAACGTGTCACTGAATCCTATATTGTCTGATTATTTACTGCATATGATACATTCGATGCTTCATGATATTGTTAGTGAATATGGTTTGGTTCATTTGGTGCTCCATGAGAAAATTGATTACTGAATATGGTTTGTTTGACACTCCATGAGAGTGATTACTGATGATGGTTTGTTTGGCATTCCATGAAATTGTATACTGAATATGGTTCATTTGGTGTTCCATGATATTGATTACTAAATATGGTTTGTTTGAAATTCCATGAAATTGTATACTGAATATGATTCACTTGGTGTTCCATGAAATTGTTTACTGAATATGGTTCACTCGGTTTTCCGTGATATTGCTTACTGAATAATGTTCACTCGATGTCCCTGATGTTGATTACTGAATAGGGTTCACTCGGTGTCTCTGATGTTGCTTACTGAATAGGGTTCACTCGGTGTCCCTGATATTGCTGAGTGAATATGGTTACCTCTATGTCCCATGAGATTGTTTATATTGAATGTGGGTTTACTCAATGTTATAAATGAATATTGGTTCATTACTAGAGTAAAGATAAATTCTGAACTATAGGGGTTCACTTTTAGTGTCTCGTGAACTAATACTGAATCACTCTCTGTACCTAGGATGGAATACTGAATATTGTGGGATCATCCCAAATAATTGCTTCTTGATTTTTTTTTTGAAATGAAATAATTGCTTCTTGATCATTGGTCATAATGCAATAGTTGTGTGTACTAAACTGCATTTTATAGCTCTACATTTTATAGTCATGTTTAGTGCATGAATTTGACATTTCGTTTCATGCATAAAATTTATGTTAACATGTGCATAGATATTCCCTTAAGTGCATCATAAAATTAATTTAATTGATGCGAACCCTTTGATGTTTTTTTAAAAAAACAAATAAAAATTATCATTTCATTATCCTGGTAAACGACCAGAATCGTTTGATACAAGAAAAGATGGAATTGAGTCCCAAAAAGTAATATAAGACGCGCCATACTTTGCAAAACGTGCAAGTAGGTGTACCGAAAGATTTTCTGAATGAGGAACCCAAAAGGGGAATTGAAAACCCGCCAAATGTAATAAGTCACGAATTTCTGCCACAATATGAGACACCTCCAAGGAACATACAACATCCCCTCTAATCATTTGAATTAGCCCCAACGAATCTCTAACAAATATAGGCCGCAGTTGCAAATCACGAGTTAACAGTGCTGCTTCCTTTGCCGCTAAAACTTCTGCCATAAGGGGATCCATAACTCCATCCACACGTCTCGCAATTGCCTTTATGAAGGAGCCATTACCATTAGCGCCACCACCCCCAATCCCGCTCTGTCAATGGAAGTTCCAGCATCAAAAAGTACAGCGAACCCTTTGATATTTGTTCTTCAAGGTTACATTCCGATCATATCCCAATTCCAATTATGTGTAGCCGCATTTCTCGTTTTTACCCTTAATTGATATCACCAATCATGCCATTCTATCATTTTTGGATCTATGCTTTAGGTCCATTGGGCTTCTGAATTTAGTTTCGACCCAATTAAGTTACCATCTAAATACAAATAATCCATTCAATCCAATAAATGCA
Organism: Sherardia arvensis; assembly: GCA_948330725.1. Lineage (NCBI taxonomy): Eukaryota > Viridiplantae > Streptophyta > Magnoliopsida > Gentianales > Rubiaceae > Sherardia > Sherardia arvensis. The sequence goes on from OX415240.1 coordinate 31,762,779, forward strand.
AAAAAGATGTAATAATATTTTTTCCACATACATTTTTTTTGAATGATATTATTTTCCCACAATTTGTTGTCGAATATTTATTTTAATCTGCCAAACTAAACAAAATAATAACAATCACCAATTGAAGTTATTTGAATTCAAAAGTGATGATATTAATTATCAGTCAATTGGTTGACACTAAACAATGAAGAAATAAACCAATTAATTAATTGACTATTAACTGGCTATAACATTGAATCGCATCTGGGGAAGCTCATCATGGGAGCAGTAAGTTGACCACCGTTCTTCCTCTTCATCTTCTTCATGTTCTCAGATGCAGCTTTCAGCACTCTGCTCCATTTCTGTACAAAATTCAACAAAACCATCAAAAACAGTAGCATCAATAAATATGATCCATATTTGGGATCACAAACAGTACCTTTCTTGGAGAAGCATCACGATTTCTGATCCTCGTCTTCCTCCTCTTCAAGTTCTCAAGGTTTTCCGAAACCGCATGGGTGAACTTTCGCTTGAGATTTGCTGTGGCGTCCTTGATCCGGGTCAGCCCGGCATATTGGAGCTTCTTGGAGATGCCGGAATTGGTCATCGGAGCTGATCTGTGGATGAGAGGTGACCAAATGGAGCTCTGAGAGTAGTCGAAATCGAAGGGGGAGCTGTCGGGGAACTTGCAGAGGAGGTCTTTGGACATGGAGGTTTCCAGATACTCAACCACCTTCACCAGCGAGCTGTCGTAACTCGGCGAGAACGGATCTGAGTTCATGACTCGGTTTTTTCTGTGGGAAAAAAGGTGGAAAAGAAGGGAATGGATGGAATATTGTAGCAGGGGAGGGCTAGAAAAAGGTGAGAGGGAGGGAAAAGACCAAAAAATGTAGCCGTTGGGAGAGGTTGGAAATAGTATTATACTCGTGAGTTGCAACGGTCAAATGTTTAGCAATGGAAATAATACTTGACTAAGTTATTTAATGTTATTACATATTATTTTCTTTGTGAAAATGTTAGACTCATTCAAATATGTGGAAGAAAACATGCATAAAAATTAACATTGAAAAGGATTTTTGTAATGAGTATTGAGTAATAAATAGGGCTATTATAACAATCACTCATTCATATTCAAGTATTATTTTATTTTTCTCTATATATTCAATCTACAACTCTCATTTCACAATTTCTTAAGAAATATGTCTATTTTGATGTGACAAATTAAAGAATCAGAAGGAGTATAAACATCTAGTCTCATAGACATGTAAATAGTGTGTCTCTCAAATTGCAAACTGACAAAAATAAAAGTTTAAAATTTTACATATTACATGTTAACTAATAAAAGTTTACGATCAAAATTGTACTTGTTATTAAACTTTGAAAAATTAGAAGAAAAAAATGCTATGATTATGATGGGAGTATTTATCCCACCAATCCATGCTTCAATCGTTAAGTAAAATTTTAATGATTTTATCTCAGTTGTCACAGCTCACGATACATTTACAAATTGGAGATCGATCAGCTTCTTATAAACATTTCACAATTACACTCATTTGATTGGTTTTGGATGATGAAAAATTGTTTATAATTAAGTCCTTTAATATGATACTCACACTATAATTGCTGCATTTTATTGTTTTTTTGCACAAATTTGCATTGAAATTATACGGGGAACAAAGAAGTGATGAAATTTAATTCCCGCCATCCGACCTATTCGAACCATTTTTGCGTCAAAATGGACGATCGGGAATTTGAAATTTCGAAATACATGCTGCAAGTGAGACATTTATTTTCCATGCCGAGTAAATACTTAATCAGAAGCTCAGTTAATATTGGAACAAAAAGCGTGACAAATTCAAACTTTAAACTTTTGAATCAACCACATTTGCATTGCTCAAAATTTGAATACCCAAATCCATCACACATGTATTATGTATATAGTTATTTGTGCATGTATTTGTTTTTCTTTTCATAACTTTTGTAGCGTTTTTATTATATCAAACAATATCATTATAACCATTTTTAATCTTAATTTTCTACACTTTATCGTTGACAATTGGTCGAAATTAACCCACACCGGAAACTGCATCGCTGAAATTCAGTATATAATCTTGGTGTGTCGCTTCACATATTGTCAATTGGTCGGTTTTATGATGGGATCTCACTGAATTTGTATGGTAAATATATCTGAACCTTGTGCGGTTGTGTCTTGTTCCGCTTTGTATTTGACGGGTCTATTATTTCCCGGCAGTGTTCCTACATTATGATTGAGTCTAAATATTAACGTTCTTTAATAATTAAATGAAATTTTCTGAAAATATTAGTGATTTCAGCGAATTATCAATCTTAGATAAAAGTTACTATTTGTCTCCTGAATTAACCTGAAATATTTCTATTAAGATTTGGCATTATATGGACACTAGTTGTGGGGCAAATAGTATATAGTACGTGTGGGTGCAGTTAGTGTAATAATGTGGATGAAAGGGGAACACCAAATTAAATAAGTATGTCAATTAGCTCGTGAGATCGAATCATTGGGTTTGAATTTGATGGATGACATCGAATTTCTGTCCCGCCAGAGCTACCACCATTATTTTATGATCATTAGGTAAACATAAACTATTTACAAACTAAGAAAATCTAGTATTTATGCTTAATTTGTTTTTGTTGAGTAAGTGCATGCTAGATGCAGTCCGTATTTTGATTATTTTGCAGTACAGAATAAAAATACATTTTCGATATATTTGATATGGTCAATAATTATGTATATCAAATATATATATCATAAATATTACTCCTATTGCATACACTTGCAGATCAGTTATATATCATAATTATTGTATATATGAATATTCAATAAAAATACGGACTGCAATTAAGTAAGATACATATACGGATTGCATCTAGCAGGACAGTAAACTAAAACTATTTGCAACTATTGAGAAAATCATTTGCAAAGCATTCTTTATACTACAAGATAGATTATTCCATATGATTATATCTTCATAATGTGATGAGATTTATATTATGCCATTCCATATAATTACATTACTTCAAATATGGTCATCGTTCTTATTCTGCTTATTTGCAGTTTAAAATAAAAAATATGTCTTTAAATATATACTATAATTTATATTTATTTATATTATAAATATATATCATATATATTACTAAATTACACACAATATATTATAAATTAATTATATATCAAAATTAATGTATATATAATTATATAACATAAACATGATCACCGCAAAGAAACAAATTCTAACTACATCTAGCATGTCGGTATATACATTCATTCGCTATGCATAAAATGGTACTTGGTTATTCTACATTATTAATTCGCGTTGATGGATCGTAATTCACTCTTAACAAAAATATTTGATTAAAAAGAAAATTAGATAGTAGTAGAAATTGTGGGGCCCAAGAATTAGGGTTGTGATTGGGCGTAGGCGGTGTATGTAGAAATCACGGGTTATCCGTCCAAGCCATCTTCATCAAACAAATTCAAAGTCAATATTATTATAAGAAAGACGAAATTTCCTTTGCCCCCAGGTTAAGGTTACCGTATATTCAACACAATCCCACCGCCATTTTCTACACCAACAACCTTTTCTAATTCAACCCATCATATCCTAATTATAATGCCTAGTCCTAGCATACCATATACATATTCTTCCAGTAGCGGATCTAGTAAATTATGTTAGATGATGTATGGCAGACACCAGCACTTCGACGACGAACCTTACTCACAAATTAACCTGCAAAATAAAGTCTCGAGTGTTCCGAGAGTAGACACTCTGACGCTCAAGTTAGTATAAGGCGTATTGTATATAGTATGAGATAGAAAATGTGTACCAGACCTTTAGTGTATTTATATGGCTACAATCCGTAGATCACCAAGATATATATATATATGGTATGAATACAATTCTTATTAAAATAGTATTTGTATTACCATGTATAGAAGAAGTATATTTCCGCCATGGTTGTATTACCATGTTTTAGAGGATGTACATTCCTTGTAGAACATTCATAATATACGCATTCTTTGTAAGGATTGGGATTAATGGACCCGTGGGTCCAACCTCCGCGTATCTCGAGCCCACGACCCTTCTCGGGCCCTGGTTCGAGTATGAATGAGGCCCGAATACGAACCATGGACTTATCAGTAGCCCCAAGGTAGATCTTCAGAACTTAGAGTGCTCCATCTCGAAGGTTGAAGGAGAAGCTTGCTTCTCGAGGGAAAACCAATAACTCGAGGGAGGATGTCTCGGGGTGTTAAACTCAGGGCGTCCTTCAAGTACTATCCTTTCGAGTTTAGCCTTCTGAATATCTAACTTCAAGTTCTTTCGTATTCCATCCAAATATACAGACGGTTGAGATTAGCTTCCTTTGAAATCCAGATGGTAGATACACGTGGCATGCGTTCATTGGTAACTAGAGGCGGTCTGTCCCCCGTCTCTCCAATTGCTTGCATCGGAGCTAGAATCGAGATAATTACTCGTCATAAATGTTGTCTGGGTTTGGGTTAAATCTCCCAAATCATTCCCCTTGTCTTCCTTATTCAAAATTTCTTCTTTTCAAGTTCAGAAAGCGTATCAGTGCTTTATCAAATCCCCGAAACCCCAATTTCTGCTTTCATAATCATCAGTAAGTGCTATTCTTTCTCCGTTGTTTTATTGTCTGCTTTTTCTTTTTCCTCTGTGTGTGTATTTCCCCCCATACTCTCTGTGATCATGAGTGATAGTAGCGAAACGATTTCCGTCCCCCATCATGATGAGGGAGAGTATGCATGTACTCAGACCGAGGAGAATAGCTCCCGTGACCGTTGTAGAGCCGAGGTAGCGAGTGGGAAAAAGCCTAAGGTTCTGAAGAAGAAAGCCTCTAAAGAAGAGAAGAGGTTAATGGCCATGGCCAGGAGGGCTCATATAGAGGGGAATAGCCCCATGGTAATGCATGCGGCCGTAGGTAGACTATCCATGAATGGTGAAGGTAGTAGCAAGAGGTCGATGAGGGAGGATAAAGCTCGTGCTGATGCTGCTATCTTCATTGAAGGTTGTCCCTTTTCGATTCCCCTTGATGCTGATCTCATGTATTTCGGGGAGGATAAGTCTGCATCAGAGTTAATAACTCCAAACCGGGGGGTCATATATGGGAGATTTTTGCAGCATGGGCTAGCATTTCCTTTTCCCCCACTGTTGAGTAAATTTCTTCAGTGGTATAAGGTGCATCCAGGGCAACTGCACGCTGATGTGATAGTAATCATAATGACTTTGATAACTTGGTGTGCTCGTAAGGGTTATAAACCCAGTCTTGCTCTGTTGCGGACCTTATATAAGGTGTCTATTGTTAAGCAATCTGTAACTTTGACTGTCCGAGACACTTCCATGGGTCGAGCCTTTGTTCTTCCTCGGTAAAGTGGGGAATGGGACAAGGTGAAACTAACCTTTGACCGGACCAAGTATGAAGTACCCCATTGGAATAAGAATCTCTGTAATGAAGTCTAGGATGATGTTGATTCTTCTCATAGATTAATGGATATAGCTGAGGAGTTGGTGAGGGAGAAGATCAAACTTAGAGATGGCAAGTTTGTGTCAGGAGATCCCCAGATGGGTTGGCAGTGGCCTGTCGAGACGTATCGGTGGTTATACCAAATCCTGGCCGAACTCTTCAAAATGGCAGCTATTTGAAGTTGTCTTATTTTGACCAGCCATAGGGTGTAGAAATTGAGTGGTATGAAATCATTCTATCCATGGAACAGGATCCCATTGGTTCAGATAGGGCGCTTCGGGCCTCTAGGGCAATAGAAGAGAGGGCAGTTCGAAAAGAGATGTCCGAGAACCACGCTCCTGGGGATAGGAAGTTTCTGGATTGACGCCTGATGCTCGGCGTCGGTTCAAACGATTGGTCCAAGGACCTAAGAATACTCAATCGGAGGCTAAGGTCCCTTATGAGACAGAGTGTCTATTCGTACCTGTTGCCCGAGATCCGTCAGATGAAGAGGAGAATAAGGGTTTAGCCCTAGTCAGATGTCCGAGAAGAGAGGTGTCTCGGACTTCTGGTTCTCCGCAAACCATGTCCGGTAGGCCAAGAATGAAGAGTCTTTGACTTCTGTAGTAGTCTCTGATATGTTGCATGAGGGTATTTCTTCTTTGTTATGTATGATATTCTCGTCCATACTATATCATTTTTTCCTGATGCTAACTCCATTCTTTTTGTATACAGTGGGTGTTTCCAAGACCGAGAAGGCGGTAAATAAGCTGGCTCAGATATTCGAGTCCAGGAAGTTGAAGGACCATGAAAGTAAGAAGAGGGATGCAGAGGCCTCAGGAAATTCCGCGGATGTCTCCGATAAGTCTCCAAAGAGGGCTAGGCTTGAGCTCGAACCGTTAGGGGAGTTCGAGAAGTATGTGATGCCTCATCCTCCAGAGGCTAGGACCGAGATGGCTCCAGAATGTCCTGAGATAAGCAAGGTATGATTAACACGGCCTTTGAAGGGATTGAAGGTGTAATCATCTAATTGTCTTATTTTTCTTCATAGTCTCTGAATCATATGAAGCATATGTATGGTTCAATCAAGACATTGTATGGTCGCTGCCAAGAACAGGCGACTGAGTTGGAGCTGTTGAATGGGGAGATGGCCAAGAAATCTAGTGAGCCTTCTGAAGTGGTGAAGCATCTCCAAGACGGGATGACCCAGGAAAAGGCTAGAAGAGAGGCCCTGGAAGAGGAAGTCAGGTCCTTAAACAAGGAGAAGAGACTGACGGATAGTTCCTTCCAAGAGCTGAACAGGATGATGGCCATGGTGGAGGCGGAGAAGAACCGATATGACGATCTCGATTGCCAGAGGCGGCTGGTTCGATTGATAATAGATTTCTGCCTGAATTGTCCCCAGATGGAGGCCTATCGCCAAGAGCATGGCGAACTCTATCATAAGTTTGAGCTTCCAAGCATGTGGGTCTATCTTCAGAAGGTCCTTAGCGAGGATAGCCAGGAATGGTTGGCTTCTGCTTACAATTGGCCGGAAGTGGCAGGATATCTAGAGAAGTTTCGGGTGAAGTTCCGCCAGATTGGGGGGTTCGAGACTAGTTTACTAGCTAGTTTGAAATCATTGGAGAAGGTTTTGACTCTGAAGGAGTTTCAGGAGAAGTTTTGTGGTCTGTACCCTGAGTTGTCTTCCTTGGTGGAGAAGCCAGTTGTGGGAGCTTTAACTGGGAGTCAGGAAGTCCAAGGTGGGCAGCCAAAGATTGTAATTCTTTGGAGCCTTCGCTTCTTATTTAGGAATTTTTCCCTTTGCCCAACTTTTGGCAACCATGTACTCCGAATAATATATCTCTTTCATGAAATTAACAATTCTATATATTCCTTTATGTCCAGTGTTGCGTAGCTTCCTATGCTGAATTGCAGGTCAAGTATGAGGCTGCTCTTCAGAAAAATGAGAAACTAAAGGAAAAGTTGTATGACTCCGAGGGCTTTTGTAGCCTAGTCCGAGAAGTATGTGATAGTCTCCGTGGTCAGCAAGTGATAAGTCTAGAGTGGAGGGCTGAGTTGAATAACCAGCTAAAGGAACTTCAGCAAAAGTTTAAAGCTCTTGAAGGTGTTCATGATAAGGCTCTGGCTGCCAATAAGGAATATGACCGAGAATGGAGAGAAGCAAGAGAGAATTGATGGAACTCAAGAGCAAGAGTCATCAGAAAGACTCTCGTATATCGCTCTTCAGCATGAAAACATCAATGTAAATCATAAGATCGCCTCTGTCATTGAAGACTTGAGGATATGTTAGGCTGAGTTGAATGCTTGCAGGATCCAAATAAAGGAGCTGGATTCCCAAGGTGTGTTTGTCACGCCTCTAGTATCTTCAAGGAGAGAAGTAGGTGGATCTTCTTCAGAACCGAAGTCGGGGCGGGGAATGGGGCCCCCTGCTCGAGGTGGTATGTCTCGAGGGATGGTTAATCCCCCAATAGGGTCTTTGCGTGGAAGGGGAAGAGGAGCGTCACTTACTCCTAGAGTTCATGGTACAATTGGTTCCCAATCTCGACCTGCGTCTGTAGGAGGTAGGGGGAATCCTCTACATCTTCTCAATTAATGAGGATAGCAGAAGAGAGTAATTGGGGTCGAGGCCTCCAAGGAAACCGAGGTCGTGCCTCTCTTCCACTCGCGGTCGAGAACGTACCCCTGTTTATAAAGATCTCCATGAGGCGTGGGAAGTTTTATAGTGTAATAACACTTTTGATTTTGCCTTTATAAAGGTCTTCATATTTCAACCCCTGGGGAGATTGATTAGTAAGCTTATTAATAGCCCAAATAAGTATTAATAGCCCACCTTGGTGTACCATAAGAAGATTTGAGCTCCAAACTTTGTGAGTTTGTGTGACTCATATCATGTTGGTCTTTGACCATATACTTTTGTAAGTATATTATTTTATTTTAGCCTAAGATGACTGTGGTTCGGACACGTAGTCCAAACAGCTCATATTAGATAAGCATCAATCACACGCTTAAAAGCGTATAAATCTTAGGCAACAGTCTTTACTTATGCTTTGTAAGACATAGTGTCTCTTTGTATTAGAGGGATATTGACTCCTTTAAAATAAAATAGAAGATATATATATTGAAAAGAAATTGTATTCCTCGAACTAGGAAGTTCGGAAAAATTATAAAAGACAACCCCGAGTTTGAGAGCTCGGGTATAAAAAATAAAAGATGAAAAGAAAAGAAGCTTGGCCCGTAGGCCTTATTGAAGTAGTTTCTCCTTATTTGGAGAAGGTCTACTTGATTTAAGCTCTGAGGTACCTGCGTAGGAATGGCGCCATTATGACCGGATCCAAGTGCTCTCCTCCACGAGTTTGTAAGAGATAAAATCCACCAGATTGGGCTGTGGAGACTTTGTATGGTCATTTTGTCCTTGACTACAGCGCTCCCTCTAGCTTGTTAGTGCACCACGGGCCTACTGGCTTTACCAATTCTCATACTTGAAAGATTTGATGGCGTCTCTTGTGCCAAAGTGCAGTCATCTCGTTGTAGGCCTCTTCCTCGAAGTGGAAGACTAGGGGTTGTTCGAGGTCAGGATCGGGTACCAGATCCCCCTAGGACGGTGTTGATGGTCGAGATGTTGCTTACTTTTCTGGCATCACGGATGGTCGTGATCATGCATGAACGTGCCACTCCTTGGTCTCCTTTGATGGAGGCTACCCCTTGTGGTGTTGGAATCTTCAACATCAGATGGTAAGGAGACCATACGGCCTTAGCTTGGCACATCCAAGGTCTGCCAAAGATAATGTTGAAGGGTGTGACGGTGTCAACCACCACAAATGTGCAGTAAAGGGTTAGGTTTTTCACTCCTTCTGCTACTGTGATTGCGAGTGTGATCTCTCCGAGAGGTATGACTGGATTTCCGGTGAACCCCGAGATTGGGTCCGTAGGCTTAAGGTAATCTTTGGTAAATCCTAACTTTTGGAAGCAGTCTTGAAACATCACTTCTACTCCGCTCCCGTCGTCGACAAAGACTCTCTTCACTAGGGAGTCTTGTATCGTGGCAGAGATGATAAGAGGGTTAGAGTGGGGCATCTGGTTTGGCACGGCGTCCGCGTCCGAGAAGATGATGGTTTCCTCGGGGCGGAGCCTCTTGTTGATTGGCTCAGTGTGGGGTATGGCCCGCACACTATCCTTCATCTTGGTAAGGGAAATTGCTTCTCCCGTGTAGCCGTAAATACCGTTGATGACTCGGTTGGCTCCATTTGGCGGCGGCGGAGGAGGATCTTGAGGATTGTTTCCCCCACCCCCTTGGTTGTTATTGTTGTTATTGTTCCGGGAGTCATCCTTCTTCTTCTGCCAGGGTTTTCCCCCATACCTCTTCTGAGTACCCTGGGTGTCGCCGGCTATCGAGGGTGCAATAGGTTGTACGATTCCTTGTCGGATCAACTTCTCGATCTCGTTGTTAAGTTGATAGCACTCCTCAGTGTCATGCCCCCGATCTCGGTGATATTGGCAGAATTTCAGGGACCTTTGACGCTCGGCTGAATCTTTCATGGCGGGTGGATCTTTTAAAAGGTGCATGTGAATGGATAAGATCTCAACCCGAGATCTATTTAGAGGAGTGTAGGACTCGAATGTTAGTTTGGGAGTGCCTTCAGTCTTCTCGACTTTCGGTACCTTCATCTTGGGCTCCTTTCCCTTACTGTCCATATATGACTCTCGAGGTCTTTTACCCGTTACCGCGTCCGCTTTGCTGGCGTATTTCTCCATGATGGCTTGGAGATGTTGAATGGTAGTAGGATTCTTTGTTGCCAGCTTCATCCTCAGAGTGTCATCGTCCACACTCATTCGATACATATTGATCAAGAGGATCTCATCTCGATCATAGCACTCTGTGGCTAGATCCATGTATCTGTGATAGTGTTCTATCACAGTCTCTCCTTCGAGGCGAGGCACATATCCCAAATCTCCAAGAGATTTAGTGAATTTCTTCTTTTGGAAGAAGGCGAGAAGGAGAAATTCAGAAAAATCTCAATAATCAAATAAGCTCTCTGGTTTAGTCTGAGTAAACCAAGTTTGGGCTTTCCCTCGGAGGAAACTGGGAACAATCTTGCATATCTCCAACTCGTGGAAGTTCCGGGTCTCCAGGGTTTTGAAGAAGACCGAGAGGAATTCTCTGGGGTCGCTGGTACCATCGTATGTGGGCAAGTGCTCCGGGACCTTCTTGTTGCCATCGAAGGGGAGATTAACGATATGTCGGGAGAAGGGGGAGCGAGCAGATTGTCCTCTGGGTCCGAGGATACGCTTGATTTCTTGATCAACCTCGTATTTTCCCCGAGTAGGATAGGCTCCGTCCTGGGTGAAAGGTCGATCAGCACTAGTTTGTCACTCGCTCTGGGTTCGCTCCCTCTTCTCGCGCCAGAGTTCTTCCTGGATGCTGTTGATGCGCATCCGTCGCACCTCTTCTATGCTTAACCCTAAGCCTTCATTATGGTGATTGGCTGGTCAGGAGGTGGTTGTAGGTTCCTCTGAGTGCTGTAGGGAGGTAGATTCCGGGATAAGTCATCCAAGAATCTTCGTTGTTGGTTGTGTTCAAAAGGCGGCGCTGTTCCTGGGATAGATACTCGACTAGGGCTTCATGCGTCTGGGCATGAAGTTGTTGACTTGAGTTTATCAAAGATGCAACGAAGTCAGGGTACTGGGAATGCAAGTCCCTCATAAGTGCTCGGACATCGTCAGGAATTCCTCTCGGCGGGGTGTCCGAGACAAGATTGACATAGGGAGGCTCAGAGCCCGGCAGGTTATGTCGTATGGTTTGGTTCAAGGATTCCTTGAGACGTCTCTGTCTCTCCTCCTCCTGCTGTCTTTCTGCGAGGATTTGTCGATCCCTTTGCGCTCTTTCTTCCACATAAAAGATCGAGTCAGATCCGCTATACCCCAAACCATTCTCTCGGTCGAGGCCTTCTGGGTTATTGACGCGCTCACTGTAGTTCATGTCAGTCTGGATTGAGATCCTCGGACCTGAGTTCGGTACTTCAGATCCAACAGGGTTCGATCTAGAAGGTGGTACTCTGGATACAACATGATTTGGACCGGAGGAGTTCGAAAAGCTGGAGTTTCCGGCCCCCACGGTAGAGCTTGGTGGTGGTTCCGAGGTAGAACGTGCTCGAGATCCTCTGGGTCGACCGCGTCCGCGTCCTCGGGGTGGCTGCTCTGCTTTTGGATTCTCCTCCGGATTTTGCCCTTGCATACGGGCGCTTCGCCTGGGTTGCTCAGCTTCAGACATGGCGTGAAAAACTTGTTGAACAGGTGCACAAGATCAGATCAGATACAAAGTTCGGCGACGTCATCAATAGATGTGGGGTCCCACCGGGCGTGACAATTGATGTATGGCGGACTTTGCTCACGAACTGACCTGCAAAACAAAGTCTCGGGTGTCCTGAGGGTAGACACTCCGACGCTCAAGTTAGTATGAGGCGTAAGGCGTATTGTATGTAGTATGAGATAGAAAAGGTGTACCTGATCTTTGGTGTATTTATATGGCTACAATCCGTAGATCACCAAAATATGTATTTATGGTATGAATAAAACTCTTATGAGAATAGTAGTTGTATTACCATGTATAGAAGAAGTATATTTCGGTCATGGTTGTATTACCATGTTTAAGAGAATGTACATTCCTTGTAGAACATTCATAATATACGCATTCCTTGTAAGGATTATCATTAATGGACCCGTGGGTCCAACCTCCGCGTATCTCGAGCCCACAACCCTTCTCGGACCCTGATCCTAGTATGAATGAGGTCCAAATACGAGCCATGGATATACCATTAGACTAGACAGTATTGTAGAACGCAGTAACACAACAGTAACACGTAGTCAAAAATTACTATTTACCTTTTATTCGATGAATATGAGAGCAGATATAAACTTGTGAATAAATTCGCCACTGCACTGTTGATAGAGTAGATAATGGACAATATAAACAAGCCTAAGCTTTGGATATTTAGCAATATGTTTAAACCATAAGAATACAAATGGCACATATAAACAATGAACATATTTGAAGTAATTTTAATTGATGGGAATTAGTCACGGGATGGTAATTTTAGTTTTTCTTTTTTAATTTATACCGTCAATGACGGGCTTTTAAGGGTGTTCCCCCTTTTTCATTAAAATTAATATTAATTGTTAAAATAAGCTTACAATTTGTTGAGATTAGGAGAAGTTTCTAAGGATATAATTATTTAATTCTTCTCCGTACTCGTGGCGGTAACACCATAATCAGGACAGCATATTACAAACTAACAGATTTTTTTCTTCCTCCTAAATCTAGACACCTCACCAATGTACAGTATTTTAGGGCTCCAGAATTCACCCTCTCAGTTAACTGGGGATGGTAATTTTAGTTGATGCCTTATGACGACTACTGTAAATCAAATGAAAAGTCGTGGACAATTCGATATCGCATTCGACATTCTTTTATAGGTACGTACTTTGATGACTAAGGCAATTAAATCATTATCAACTATTAGTTATGATGACACAAGGTAATATATCTGATTTACAAGTTTAACCCTAGCTAATAATAAAGAGTCAAACTTCAACCAAAAATTATTCAAGAATATCAAATGCATCATGCTACAATATCACTACCAATGTCACAAACATGATTGTTATATTGAACTTAATTTAACTATACTAAATATGAAATTCAAATGAACTAAAGTTCATTGAATATTTTTCTCAATATCATGTAAAGGCATGTGTAAAATGATCTTTGTCATTTAATGTAAATGGAAAGACTAGAAACTACATGATAGTTTTTGAAGTAACTTATAATAATAGTATAAAAATGTTTTACTTTTTTTGCTGTAAGATTGATTCTTTTGAATTATATAAACTATGCGCCAATTTTGTAGCACATCAAGCTCAATTAACTATTCCTTGCATTTTCTTTATGAACTTTTATCATTTCATTTCATAACAAAACAAAAAAAACACATTTGTACTTATCTCTCCGGTTACTTTTACAAATCTCTTTGCTAGTTCTATGTTACATTAGTCCTGCAACTAACAACAAAAACTTTTAGATCTTATTACCTCCAAGAAAAATCATGTATGATGGATGCTCTCGAGTCTGCAATTCTTTACTTCTTGTGCTGAAAAAAATTCTTATGTTCCTTTCTCTCTAAAGAGTATATGCAGTTGTGGTTAGCAACATCAACTTCCCCTTAAACTTTTTCTCCATTGGTGTAGTCTCCTCCTCACCTCTCTAAACTTTTTTACAATCCCCAGTTCACCACACAATTGCACAGTAAACTCACAACTGGCGAACATGTGTAAGCTAGTCTCTTCCTCCTTTTTGCAAAAACACACGTAATTAGGATCTTTTAGTATCCCTAACCTCTCCAACCTATCAATTGTTGGTAGCCTATCCCTTAGTATCATCCACCAGAAGACTCTGTGTTGTAAGCAATTCACAGTATGCTTGAAGTCCAGAGTCTCCTCAGAGTAGCAACCACACCTTATCCTTGAAGAAGAGTGGATGAAGAGGAAGAGGTATCATGAAGAGTGGCTGCAGAGAGAGAGAGAGAGAGAGAGAGAGAGAGAGAGAGAGAGAGAGAGAGAGAGAGAGAGAGAGAGAGAGAGAGAGAGAGAGAGAGAGAGAGAGAGAGAGAGAGAGAGAGAGAGAGAGAGAGAGAGAGGAATTAGCAAAAGAGGAATCGGGAGCCGCTTGCAATGTAACATTTATTCAAGTGGGAAATTAAGTTAATTATAGACTTACAGTAATGATAGCATTCATGATCTGTGGAGGTCCTGCAGCTTCAGTCTTCCTAGTAAGAGTATCTGTCTCAAACAACTACCCCAAGCAGCTGAAAATGACGATGTCGAAGTGTCGAAAGTGGCAACACTATCACTTGCAAGGCGACTACCAACTAAAGAGAGGGTAGAAAAACTATGACGAATGGGTGCACAGGAAGAGGATTGAAGAAGAGTGGATGTAGAGGAAGATGAATTAGGAGGCGCTTGCATGGAACTAGAAGGGTATATTCAAGTGGGAAATTTAGTTGGTTATAAACTTATAGTAGTATACACAGTGGGCTTAACAAATTTAGGAGGTAACCCAACATGAAGATAGCATGTATTTAGCTTAGAAATACATATAGTCTCGAATAAATTAAAGTATTTAGTTTGCAGAAAGCAAAATGACCATTAGAAAAATACTTGAAACATGGTTACACCTACGAAGGAAAAAAAGTTAAAGAATAAATATAACTTCTGAGTTAACCTTAGAAATACATTTTCTTATCTCATAACTTCTATGCATTTAACCCAATCAATAAAAAAATGAAACCAAAATAAGATGATTATCTCTAAACTTTGAAAGACATCGTGGATAATCAATTCAGGCCGATTGAAAAGATCGAGTGAAGCCATAGTGCGAACCTCTCTTTAATCTAAAAAGTATAAAATGTTTTAATGTTTTGCTGAAAGATTAGTTCTTTTGAATTATTTAAACTATTTGCCAACTGTGTAGCATATCAGCTCAACCAACTATTTCTTGCTTCTTTTTACAAACTTTTTAATTTAATTTCATAACAAAAAAACACACATTTGTAGCCATCGCTCCGGCTACTATTACAAATATCTTTGCTAGTTCTATGCTACCATGGTCCTGCAACTAACAACCAAAACTTCTAAAAAAGTTTACTAAGTTTATCACTTTTTCATCCTCCAAGCAAAATCATGTAGAATGGATGCTCTCGGGTATGCAATTCCTTGCTCCTTGTGGTGAAAAATTTGAATATTCCTTTCCCTCCAAAAAGTATATGCAGTTGTGGTTAGCAACATCAACTTCCGCATAAACTTCTTCATCCTCTATTGGTGTAGTCTCCTCCTCACCTCTCTCAAAACAAAGAAAAGTCCTGGAAAAGTATAATGTATTTAGTATTGTCTAATGTATGTAAAAATTATTATTTGGCTGATTAATATAATTTAACACTGTTTTTTATCACTTGAATAGATCTAATTAGTGATGGAAGCTAGAAGATATCTACAATATTATAGAAGTGCACCAGCTAAAGTTTTGATTGAACATCATCTTTAAGAATGAAAGCGGAAATGTGATTCATACATTTGAATATCACTTGAAAAATGCTATAAAAATAGGTGTTTGCTATATGCAGGTCCTGTTTGCTTTTGCAGGTCCAAAGAAAGTGAGAAAATAGCATAATTATCCTTCATTCGTTTATTAATTTTTACGAATATATTTCTAAAACCCTAACCTTGAATGTATAAATCCGTCTATATAATGATTGAACACGTGTCCAAATTATAAATTACTTTCGTGAATTATAGTAAAAAATTAAGAGGGACATTATTGTCATTTCTGATTTAATTTGGACCTGCAGAAGTAAAGTGGACCTGCATTTAGAACCACCCTAAAAATAATGGGTCAAACGTCACCAGATATCCCAATGAAAATTATCGTTTCATATATTTTAACCCACAAGTCTTAAGAATGAGATATGCTATCACATATGTTTGATATATATCATGATATTGTTTTACAACTTTGGTACCCGAGAGGTGGTAAATTAAACTAAATCAATATTTGAAATTTGAAGAGGGCAGCTGAGGCCGAGAAGGAGGATAAGAAGTAAGGAGATAGTCACGATGATCCATGTTACTCATCAGTATTTTTCTCGCAACTTTGGTTTTGAATGTCGGTACTTAATTTGCAAATTAGCACAGCTCTATGGATGATTTTAGTTTGCTGGACCTGTTTTTGTAGTAATTTAATGACACAAGGCAAGCTTCCATTTCTAAAAATAAAAAAAAATCAATATTTGAAATTGATTGTAGATGCAAATGGTATTAATTTATGGATGTAAATGTATGCTTTAAATATATAATGTGCATGAAATACATTAGATTTTAAAATACAAGTAAACATCAATTAAATAGTTAAATGGATTGATCATTGGTAAACTACATTCTACTTAAACTGAACTGAATTTTCTTGATTGAATCAAATTTAATAGAACTATATTTAACATGATCGTTAAGTTGAATTGAATTTAACTATACTAAATATCAAATCCAAATGAACTAAAGTTCATTGAATATGTTTCCCGATATCATGTAAAGGCATGTATAGTGTAACCTTTGTTATTTGATGTTAATGGAAAGACTGAACATTACATGATAGTATTAAATGTCACTTAAAGTTTTAAAATAGTTTTTGAAGTCACTTAAAATAGTATTAAATGTTTAAATTTTTGTTGCAAGATTGGTTCTTTTGAATTATTAAAACTATTTTCCAACTGTGTAGCACATTAAGCTCAACCAACTATTTCTTGTGTTAGGGTCGGGCATCTCACCATCCTGTATGGTTCATCCCGACCCTCATCCTGCATGACGATCGGGCTGGACCCGATAGCAGACAGCAGCTTTACCGACCCTGGCAGGAGAATCTTCCCAGACCACCTAACGGCGTGGTCTGATGTGACCAGGGTCAGCTTTTCAGCACTACATATATCTCTCTATCACACTAGAGAGAGGTTAGTTGACTAAACACAACCAAACACATTCCCACTCTCCGAACAGTCTACTGACTTTAGCATCGGAGCGGAAACGGAAATTAGCCGCCCCGCCCTGACCCAGATTTCTTGATTCTTAGCAGGTTCACCTCATCTCTTCGTCAGGACGGATCATCAGGACGCAACATCGCGACTGTAACATTGGCGCCGTCTTTGGGGATATAACTCATTATCTTCACAGCCCAAGCACTGCAAATGAGCAGAGAAGGACAAGACCACGGCACCCCCCGGCCAGAGGTAGTGGTCACAGATCTGGGCGATGAGGGGGCTGGAAACCCATTCACTCCCTCAAACCCCGCAACAACGCCGATCTCGGCGACGCCTGAGCAGGCTCGGCACCCGGGCGCCTCGCCATCATTCACATCCGAAGATGGTGATGTGCTACGCCCAGATCCTGGAGTCACAGGCTACTATCAACAAGCAGCTGCATGAGCTGCGAGGTACGCCGCCGAAAACGCGGCGCCTCGAGAGTTTGGCGAAAACGGTCACTCCGACCAAGCTTTTTGACGAGCCTACCCGGGGAAAACGCAAAGCTCCCATCCTCACGGAGCTGGATGATGACGGGAACGAGATCCTGGACGATTCAGAAGAGGAATGGGAAGATCAAATGCGAAGGAAGGCAACCCCAGATCCCAACCCGGGGAATGAGCCATGACGTATGTTCACAAGCCTAGTGTCAAGCCCAGAGTGCCGGCCAAGTAGAGTTTGTCGGTGTTTTACGAGGCTCCAGATTGCCAAAAAAGAGGAAGCCATTTCTCAGAGGCGGTCACGCACTTCGTCGCCAACCCCCGTCTCGGGATCCCGCTAAATCTGGGCACGTATGATGGTCTGTCGGACCCAGCTGACCATCTGCACACGTTCATAACTAACATGTCAACATACGCCACGCCCGAGCCTGTGTGGTGCAAGGTATTTGCCACCACGCTCAAGGAGGCAGCAAGGGTGTGGTTCGCCAACCTGGACAACGGGAGCATATCCAGCTTCGCGCAGCTTGAGGAACTTTTTCTCACCAGGTTCATGCAGAAAAAGAAGTTCACCAACACGACCCAAGACCTGATGAAGATACACCATAGGGCGTCATCCGGCGAGAGCTTGATGGATTATTATGAGCACTTCATCGAGGAGAGCAACAGGGTGGTGCACCGTGGCGAGCCACGGTGGTTGATTGAAATTTTCATGCAAGGTCTGGATCACGAGACCCTGGATTCAGAGCTCACCCTCCGTGCGGTATACACGTTGGACGAGCTGCATATGGTGGTGGAGATGTTTCACCGAGCCGACGAAAACGCCAAGAAGAAGAAACTGGCAATGCAGAAGGAGGCCCGACCCTATTGGCCAAAGCAGAAGCTTATCCAGGATGGTCAACCGGCCAAAGCAGAGAAGACGTCGTCGGTGAAGGATAGGTTGGGCCCCAGACCGTTGACAAAGACGCCCAGAGAGGTTTCTTGGCAAGCCGCGACATTATCCCGCCCCCGCGCACCATGAAGATGCCCCCCAACAAGCGAAACCTGAACAAGTTTTGTGGATACCATGACGACCATGGCCACGACACAGAGGATTGCATCCACTTGAAGAAGACCATCGAGTCATGCCTGCGGAAAGGGCAACTGAAACAATTCGCTGCCACGACCAAGGCCCACAACAAGGCGACATACGCCAACAGGAATGGTGGCCAGGATCAAGGAGCCAACAACGCACATGGCAAAGGCAAGGAGGTGGCCCGCACAGAATGACCAGATGAGAAAAGAGCCAAGTACGAAAAGGATTCATCACCAGAACGAGAGCCAGCAGGGCGTGCGAGCAATGATATACTCACTATCATAGGCGGGAATGCCGGAGGAAGCTCGGATTCACAAAGGAAGGCCAGGTGCAGAATAGCCCCAGAACACACTCCGACGAATAGGAGACTGGGCAAGGATGAGCTGATCACGTTCGGCGTTGACGATCCCATCCCGGATCGCCCGGCCGGATGCGATGCGGTCATCATCACGGTCCAGATCATGGACAAAATGGTTCATCGGGCATACGTGGATGGTGGCAGCTCAGCAGAAATAATGTATTGGCATTGCTTTGAGAAGCTAGATGACAATACCAAGGCCAAGTTGGTCCCGACGAGTACGCCATTGGTGGATTTTGTTGATAGGACGGTGTGGCCGGAAGGCACAATCACACTTCCAGTTGGGCGGAGAGAGGCCGACCAGGAAAGAGGTGGACATGGAGTTCATCGTGATCAAGGCTCATAGCCCGTACAACCTCATACTGGGAAGGCCAGCGCTAGCTCAGCTCAAAGATATTGTCTCGACCCTTCATCTTCTTTTGAAGTTCCCAACCAAAGGAGGGATCGCAACCGTCCGGGGTGATCAGCAAAAGGCAATGGAATGCCACAGAATCACGCTGAAGAAACGCAAGCGCTCAGATGACGAATATCCACCTCAGCGCCCGGTCCATATGATACGGTCAGGGTGCCAGGATCCCAAGTCTTTATCAGCATCATGCATGACCATGTTCCTTGACCAAGACGGATGCAAAGGCGTCCAAGTGGGATCAGACCTGCCCGAGGCAAGTCGACAGGAAGTTCTGGAAGTCCTGATCAAGCATCAAAAGGTCTTTGCATAGAAGACAACAGACATGACGGGAGTGTCGCCCGAACTCGGCCAACACGCTCTAAGGGTAGACCCTTCACACCCGCCAGTCATGCAGAAGAGGCGACCAATGTGCCCAGAAAGGAATAAAGCAGTCAACTTACCGCCTAAACAAGGTGAGACGTTATACCTATACCTTGCCGTCGAGATGGAAGTCATCAGTGGAGCACTGGTCAGGGAGGTGAGCAAGATCCAACTCCCGGTCTATTATGTCAACCGAACGCTGCAGGGGGGCGAGTTGAGATATAGTGCCCAGGAGAAGTTAGCCATGGCACTAGTCCATGCGGCGAGACGCCTTAGATCATATTTCCAAGCACACGTCATCGTGGCTCTGACAAACGAGTCACTCAAAGCGATTCTGATGAGGCCAGAAATGTCGGGAAGGTTGGCCAAGTGGGCAGTAGAGCTAGGCGAGCACGCCATCGAGTTCAATCCGAGGAAAGCTATCAAGGGGCAGATAATGGCCGATTTCCTGTCAGAGTTTCCATCCAGGATCGAAGCAGAGGATGAGATCACCATCAATGTGCCAAACGAGCTGGCCGACAAAAAGCCACGACGCGTTGACAAGGCGGGATGGTGGAAGCTGCATGTGGATGGCGCATCCGGTGTGGAAGGATCGGGAGCCGGGTTGATAGTAACGGATCCCGATGGCATGGAGACGACGTACGCGTTGAGATTCCAGTTCCCAGCTATGAACAACGAGGCCGAATATGAAGCATTGATTGCAGGCATAGAGATAGCAAGAGCGTTGAGAGCGATAAAACTGGACGCGTATGGGGACTCGGCCTTGGTGGCAAACCAGTTCAACGGATCGTATGCAGCCAAGGAGCCATCCATGCAGAAGTACTTGGCAAAGGTGAAGAGTTTGGCGATACAGTTCGAGGGATTTGAGGTGACCCGAGTCCCCAGATCCGAAAACACAAGGGCGGAGGCCCTCAGCAAGTTGGCCTCCACAGCAAGTAGCCACCTGTCCAAGGGAGTGTTGGTGGAAACACTGCCAACAAGATCAACCGATGGCATGGCGGTCGCTGTCATTGAGGCTGAACCGCCATGTTGGTTGACACCGATGCGGGACTATCTGCTCAGCGGAGCATTACCACCCGACCAGAAAGAGGCGAGAGTTTTAGAGAGGAGGGCGCTAAATTTTGCGCTAAAAAATGGGGTGGTATACAAGAGGGGATACCTGCAGCCGTGGTTGCACTGCTTAACACCCAAACAAGCAGAAAGGATCTTGAGAGAACTCCACGAGGGAAGCGGCAGCAGCCATCAAGGAGCCCGGACACTTGCACTAAGGGCGACGCGAGCAGATTATTACTGGCCCAACATGAGGGTCGATGCCGACCATGTGGTCAAGACGTGCCATCAGTGCCAGGTACATGATCGTGTGTCATCCCAACCCGGCCAGCCCATGAAAAGTATTACAGGCCCATGGTCATTCGCGAAGTGGGGTATCGACATAGTCGGTCCCTTCCCCCAAGCCAGTGGCAAAAGAAGGTTCTTGGTGGTGGCTGTCGAATACTTCACCAAGTGGGTTGAGGTGGAGCCATTGACAATCATCACGGGCAAGAGGATGACCAGTTTCGTGTGGAGAAACATTGTCTGCAGATTCGGCCTGCCCAGGACAATCATCAGTGACAACAGACGCCAGTTTGAAGGATGAGTGTTCAGAGACTGGTGCAACCAGATGGGCATCGAGCAAAGTTTCACGTCAGTAGCCCATCCGCAAGCCAACGGCCTTACTGAGCGGACCAACGAAACAATCGTTCCAGGGCTAAAAAGAAGGCTAGATGGCGCAAAAGGGAATTGGGTGGACGAACTCCCATCAGTGCTCTGGGCATACAGGACGACACCGCGAACTGCAACAGGTGAATCACCTTACTTTCTCTGTTTCGGCAGTGAGGCCATCATCCCACCTGAGCTCATCATCCCGACGCCACGATCGGCCATCTCGGATGCTGAAGCAGACAATGAGCAGCGTTTGAGAGAAAGTTTGGAGGATCTGGAGAGAGCCAGAGAACAAGCGACGATCAAGGAGGCAGTCTACAAGTCATATGTGGAGCAACGCTACAACGCAAGGGTCCGCATAAGGAACCTCAAGCAAGGCGAATTGGCCCTCCGGAAGAACGAAGCCAGCCGGGTCGAAGGCCTAAAGAAGTTGGATGTCACGTGGGAAGGACCATATGTGATCGCATAAGTGCTGGGGAACGGCGCATACAGGCTGCGGACCATGTCGGGCGAAGCAGTCCCAAGGACGTGGAACATAGAGAACCTCCGCCGTTACTATGGTTGAGCAGAGTCAGGTCCATGAGAAAGGTACCAATTAGTTTGTACATAATGGAGAAATGCTTTTGGAAAACGGATTTCTGATCAGATCGCGACTTTTGCCCTCATGAGGGAGGCGATCTTGAGGAAATCCAGTTTTCCCGCGCAAAATTGTATCTTTTGTACTCTCCTTTGCTAATGTATTTCAAGTGTTAAGTTCAAGAACACATCATCTCTTGTTTGTTCATTCATACCTCTTTTCGAAAGTCGAATGACGTGGTCGGGATTTGTGATAATGGACGTTAAGGGTGGCAGTTCAGGCCACAACTCCGGTTAACCGGACAAGGCAGTAGAACACTCGACACATTCCACAATTAGGTTGTGAAGCATCAGAGATGCATCCTTGCCAAACGTGCCAGAAATATCATATGGAGAGGCAAGGATGCAATCAAGTGCATCTCCACACCCATGGGCAAGTCGGATGACACGATCATGATCGTGACAGCCAGATCGGGATTGAGGCTTAGCCGCCCTTTCCGAGTGCTGAACGTAGACGTGGTTTTGTTCAAATGTGAACATGCAAACAGAGCAGACCATATCCTCTTCAAACTCGGGTAGCAACCGTTTTGGAAGAAAGGTAGGTTTTTTCTTCAATGAAAACCCATGTCGGGCACGGACCGATTATCAAAGTCCATGGCTTAGCAGCTTTGGCTTTGAAGAAAAAGCAAGGATAGGACAACGCTCTCATTTCCTGGTGGCTTGGGTAGGGTTCAGCGACCTCCAAGTCCACAGACAGCCAAACATATGGCATCAAGTCATACACGGGTAACCCGACTTTGCGCCTGAATAGTTCATCAGGACAACTCATCCCCCTTCACCAAGAAGGATGATGGGTTCCCACCCTGAACAATGGTAAGTAAAATGACGAGGTATAACAAAGGTATGAGCCAAACTGGTAAAACACTAAGGCAATAGTTTATAATGCAAATGCAAAAGTTTCACAGAAGTACAGAAACAAAGGGTGTGTTTGGTTCGCAAGGTTTTTGAGAGTCTGGATTTTGTTTTGGGATTTTGAGAGTTTGAGTTTTTGTTTGGAATTTTGAGAGTCTGATTTTGTAAAATCCTTGTTTGGTTGGATTGGATTTTGTGAGTATGAAACAAAATTTTTGATTGGTTTTTAGTATTTTGCAAGTCTGGATTTTGGGAAACTTGGTGAACCAAACAAGATTTTACAAAACTGAACTTGGATAGTCCAAGTTTTGCAAAAAATTGCCCAACCAAACGAACCCAAAGAGTTCAAATTAGTCCCCATATGGGTTGTTACAAACCAATGGAATTATCCGAAAGAAAACAAGCAGAAAAGAAGGAAAAAAAGCCTGAATCAATGGTTCTGGCCAGTAACCAGAACGTTATTGCCCGCATCCTCCAGGTCCTTGACGAGTCCTTCATCCGCCACAACTTCACCGTCCACGACGACAAGCGGGACTGCAACATCTGGTTCCCAGGCAGTAAGCTCAGCGGGAGTCATCTCACCAGACAGGGTAGAGAAGTACTTAGGAAAGCCATATCCAACAAAGGCACTGGTGAGCTCAGAAAGGGCGGTGGCGTAGGCTGCAAAATCATCACACACGATGTCCAGTGCGTACGCCCGTCGCAGAAATGCAGAAGTGCGTACAACAGCCCGTTCGGAGCGAGCCACCTTGGCAAACACTTCACGCATGCCGGAGGTCATCACAGTCTGGTAGTTGATGGTGAGATTGCCTTATCCTCCAGTGCCTTCTTCAGCTGGGCCTCAGATGCAACATAGCGGGCTTGCAAAGCGGTCAGTTCATCAGATACTTTGCTCAGTTGCCCAACCTTATCGACGGCCTCATCCAGACGCTTATGCAGCTCAGTGGCAGACTTCTGTGATGTATGCAGGACACCAACACTTCGACGACGAACCAGGCTCTCGAACTAATCTGCAAGACAAAGGCCCCGGGTGTCCAGAGGATAGACACTCTGACGCTCAAGTCAGTATATTTTCTTAAGGCGCAAAGTATAAAGTATGAGATTAGATGGAGAGGTCTACCAAACCTTTAGGGTATTTATATGGCTATAATCCGTAGATCACAAATATATGTATTTATGGTATGAATACAACTCTTATGGGAATAGAGGTTGTATTATTATGTATAATAGAAGTATATTTCGGACATGGTTGTGTTACCATGTTTAGGATAGCTGTATTACCATCTTTGAGAAGATGTATATTCATCGTAGAACATTCATAATATACGCATTCCTTATAAGGATTAGGATTAATGGACCTGTGGATCCACCCTCCGCGTATCTCGAGCCCATGATCCTTCTCAGAAAGGGTCGAGTGTGAATGAGGTCCGAATACGAACCGTGGACTTATCAGTAGCTCCAAGGTAGATCTTCAAATATAGAGTACTCCATCTCGAAGGTTGAAGGAGAGGCTTGCTTCTCGAGAGAAGACCAATAACTTTGAGGGAGACTAACTCGGGGTGTTAAGCTTGGGGTGTCCTTCGGGGACTCTCTTCTCGGACTTACCCTTCTGAATATCTAGCTTCAAGTTTCTTCGTATTCCATCAGGACACGTGGACGGTTGGATCTAAATCTGACTTCTTGAATTCTGAGGAGATTGACACGTGGTCTTGATCCATTGTACCTTCTAGCGGTGAGGAAGACCAACCTTCCAATTGCCTGCATCGTTTCGCGAGTCGAGGTAATTACTCCACTTAAATGTGTGTTAATTACTGGCTCTATAACCAAATAATTTTTCCTTGTGTTTATCATCAATCTTCATCTCTGCGTTTCAAATTTCCAAAAAAAATTCTTCAAATTTATCTTTTTTTCCTCATATATTCTCTTCCCCTCATTCTCTATATTGCCATGCCTTCAACAAATTCCAGCGTTCCCCCTGGCAATGTGGAGAATGTTGTTGAAAACAGAGCCCCAACTAATCGTGACTTGATAATGGGGCCTCACCGTTGCTGGGGAGCTGATGGAAGTTACCGTTGCTTCACCGCTGCAGGCGGTAACTGTAGTGGCAGATGATGGTGCCTCTGGGTCAGAGATGGACCCTAATGTGGAGCCCCAAGTTGATAAACGGGTTCCGGCCGCCAATGGTGTGAATGATGTCACCAAAGTGGTTGACGAAAGGATGCTAAGGTATCTGCGGTCCTGCAGGCTGTCATATCCTCTTGAGGCTGGCTTGAAGCTCGAGGATGGAGAAGTTCCCATTAAAGATCTGGTGAGCCCCACTCAAGGGGTACTTTATGGGAGGTTTTTACAGCAAGGGATAAGTTTTCCCTTTCCCCCTTTATTTCATGAATTCCTGCAGCATCATCAACTGCATCCAAGCCAAATACATTCCAATGTGGTAGTGTTGATCATGGCGGTGATTTCCTGGTGCGCTCGGAAGAACTACGATCCAAGCCTGGATTTATTCAGGAGTCTGTATACGTTATTCTCTTTTGAGACTTACGAGTACATTACCCTTACACCGAGGAAGAGAAAGCCCATCACATTTCGTGATAACAGTGGTGTGTGGGAGGCATACCGTTTCACTTTCGATCGAAGCAAATACGAGGTCCCTGATTTGAATCCCCATCCGAAGGACGCTATAGCTCGTGACAGAGGTTTCATCATCCCTGATCACTTGAAGGGCATCATCAAGGAGCTCCTAAAGGAGGACATTACCCTTCAGAGAAAGGATTTTGTTCTGGGCTCACATGGCTCTGCGTGGCAGTGGTCCAGTATCACTTACTCGTACCTGTTGGATGTTCCTCGGTCGAAATATACCTCCAGCTTTTTGAAGCCTGATCAGAATTGGGCCCTCCCTGATAAAATCCAGGGAAGAAAGAAGAAGGCCAGGAAAGGGGGTCCGAGAAAGTCTCCTCGGAATCATGGTGAATCCTCTTCTGGTTGGTCTTCTTCAGGTAGCTCTTCAAGTCATATACTGTTGTCATATAATATGTTTTTCTTGTGTCATATGCTGAGGTTTATCTTTAAATATGTACAGCGTCTTCTCCGAAGAAAAAGATCAAGAAGGGGAAGGCCCCTCTCCACGCCATAGATGAGGAAACGGAGGAGTCTGAGGAGAGGGAAACTGAGGTTGGAAGGTCCTCAGATGATGGTGATGAATCTGACCTGGAGCTGGTGATCTCCGCAGATGCTTCTTTGACAAGGGTGGCATGATGCACTTTCTTTTCCTCATCACGTGCCAAGCACAAGGCGCTGAGGTCAGACAGAACGGTGAGGGTTGAGCAAGCGCCCTGACAAGCCAAATCACGAGGTTAAGATGAAAAAACAAAGAAGAAAACAGAATGCTAAAGGACCACAAGTGGGGAGGGCTTACATCAAAAACTGACGAGACCAGATTATCCGCGGCATTTTTGACCCCATGAAGGTTCAGCGTCGGGTTCTTCACCCAGCCTCTGAAATGATCAATAGGCATCACTTCCTTGAGGTACTCCAGCCGACCGACAGGCGAGTTCAGGAAGACGTTGGAAGCATTGGTTTTACCCTTATTAGTCTGAAAACCACCAGTGTGGGGCGGAGATCGACTACCATGCTGTTGGCCGGACGCGATCGGCTGAATAACCCTCGGGCTACCTTTCGAGTGACCAGACGCTTGGTGCAGGGATAAGGCATTCTCGACATCGGTGAACGCATCACGACCACCGATCCCCATCTGGAATAGCTAGTCAGGTTTCAGCAGCCCTCTTGACGATCCAGTATCTTGATACAGGACGGAGGAGACATCAACATTGTCATCCCGGTTAGTCTGGAACGATTGACCATGCGATTGAGTGGATCGATGGGGGCCGCTGCTGTCATCCAAACTCCTACGCTGGGAGGGGCGATCGAGTTTGGACACATCAATGGTCGGACGACGAGTCATGGCTGCAAGAGTCATGCGTCAAGAGAAAGGAACAGTTGATATGTCTCAAAAAAACAAAAAAAAAACAGAAATGAACAAAGGGGCTAAGCCTAGCTACATGTGTTTGTCGGTCTGACCAAGTTTCGGGACAACAGGCGGGACGATGGTCTCAGCATCCTGTGCTACGGGCTCCTCATTGTCATCATCCTGACCGGCGGCGATCTCATCCTGGATGGCAGGGAGTACGCGACGGTGAGGAAGGCCGGAATCCCGTAGCCTCTCATCCAACTTCAAGACATCCCACTTTTCCGGTTTCTCCTTCAGAGCCCTGATGGCAGTAGCCAGGCGGTTCTGAGACACGCTATCTGGAGCACGGTCGCGAGTTTCAGGATCACCCACGAATTTACGGGGGCGAGAGGCGGCGGGACCATACACCACATCTTCATCAACAAACATAAACTTCACCTTCCAGTCCCGCGTTTAAGGCATACCAGTCAGGATGTGCAGGTCAGATTTGGGGCGAATCTTGATATGGCCCCAACCATCCCCGTTGTCGCCACCATCGGTGTAAAAGAACACCCTGAACAGGGTAACAGAGGGGACAACTCCACGAGCACCACACAGCGTCTCAAAGCCAATCATATTCCGCACAGCATTCGGCGTCATCGAGTCCAGAGTCATGTCGAAATAGCACATGATAGATTGACAAAAAGGAGTAAGGGGGAACCTGACGCTGCAACGAGCCAAGTGCTCGTAGTAAACTGGAACCTTGCCCGCCAGAGCAGCGTTGATGGTGTCGCTGGGCTAAGGCCGGACAATGGACTTCGCCATATCAGCAATCTGGAGGCCTTCAATATCTCGACAGATCTGGATGAACTCGGCCACTTCATCATCGGTGATCTGGCAGAGCGCGCCGGAAACAGGGACATCCGCCATACCCAAAATCGAAGAAACACGACAAAGGCACGAACGAGAAAGCATAGAAAGAGGAAACTAAATGATAAGTGCAGAATACCTAAAGGCGAAGAGAGCGAGTTTGGGATGGAAGGAAGGAGATAAAATGAAGAGCAGTTTCAAATTTGAATCAAAAAGGGGGGAGTTATGTGAGCAGTTAAAGCAATAATGGTAGTTGCCAAAAAGTTGCACAGTTACTAAGATTAAACCATCCGCATCCCCGAGGAAAAGTGACGACATGTGGCAGACATGCAGTTAAGTCAGAAGGCCCACTATCGCACGGATTCCAAAAGCCCATTTAAAGCCACACGCCCGAATCATCATTTCGAGCTCGGACTTGGGGGACTTGTTAGGGTCGGGCATCTCACCATCCTGTATGGTTCATCCCGACCCCTCATCCTGCATGACGATCGGGTCGGACCCGACAGCAGACAGCAGCTTTACCGACCCTGGCAGGAGAATCTTCCCAGACCAACTAACAGCGTGGTCTGATGTGACCATGGTCAGCTTTTCAGCACTACATATACCTCTCTATCACACTAGAGAGAGATAAGTTGACTAAACACAACCAAACACATTCCCACTCTCCGAACAGTCTACTGACTTTAGCATCGGAGCGGAAACGGCAATTAGCCGCCCCGCCCTGACACAAATTTCTTGATTCTTAGCAGGTTCACCTCATCTCTTCGTCAGGATGGATCATCAGGACGCAACATCGCGACTGTAACACCTTGCTCCTTTTTTAATGAATTTTTTCATTTCATTTCATAACAAAACAAAACACACATTTGTAGTCATCTCTTCGGCAACTTTTACAAACCTCTTTGCCAGTTCTAAGCTACCATAGTCTTGTAACTAACAAAAACTTCTAAATCTAATTACTAAGTTTTGCACTTTTCCATCCTCCAAGTGAAATCCCGTAGAATGGATATTTTCAGGTCTGCAATTCCTTGCTCCCTGTTCCTCATGTTCCTATATCACCAAAGAGTATGTGCAGATGTAGTTAGCAATATTAACTTCCCCTTAAACTTCTTCATCCTTCATTGGTGTAGTCTCCTTCTCACCCCTCTCAATTTTTTAGGCCTTGCTAATTGCAAGACGGTTTTAGTCCTGCAGGACCAAATTCGGAGTTGAATTGACGATAATACTCTTGTAGCTTTGGAGTTATTGGTCCGGTTTCTAAATTAGCATCCAGTCCATTAACATGTTGTAATTGCAGACCAAATAACTCTAAAGTTGCAGGAGTATTATCGTCAAGGTCCGAATTTGGTACTGCGATAGCAAAGCCGTCCAGAATTAGCAAACCTGTTTTTTACAGTCCCAATTCCCTATTCACCATACAACTGCAATACACTAAGAATATTTAATAAGGTAGTACAATGGTAAGTAGGGTCAAATCTCACAGAGAACGGAGTAATCAAATTCAATTTTTAAGATCAAATTGATCTAGTCACCAGTCACCACACTTTATATTTCAAGATTGGTTGCTAACAACTAAGAAATTAAATAAAATACTAAAATAGAATCAAATACAAGAAACTAGATTAACTACTAAAATAAAATAGCAAATAATCACACGAAAGACATTCAGTTTCGAATAATTCCTTACTAGTTATTATGATCGATCATTGTTTCATAAATAAATTAACACTTGTTTTGCATGTTTTGCCTACACATTCCTTAAACTCTATAGTCCTACAGTCAATTAAAATATAGTTTTCAAAAAAATAGTCATACAGTTTTCAGTATTATGGCCATACCTCTTACATTCAGAGCACTTCAAAGGGATCCATTCAAAAAAACACCTCTTGATGAATGACAACACCATCTTCATTCGCAAAAGGTATATGCTTTGGGATGGCCCCTCCCAATTCCATTTCTACCAAAACTCTAGCATATTCAAACCTCTCATACTTTCTGGTCTCCGTTCCAATTTTAATGGCTTCCCTAAAGTACTAGTGATTCTTCCTAGTAAGTTAGGGGTCCAATAAACCATATTAAGTCCTTAGAGCCTCACCCAAACAGGGACAATTTTGGGCAAGCTAAGATCCGTTTCTTTTGACCATTTTTGCACAATTACATGTTTATTATCAAAGAGTAGCACACCCATGTCAACTATTGTGTCTCTTTTTGCTTTACATCCAAACTTAAACATAAAATAAACCTAGATTAAGGTTTATATGCTTTGGGATGGGGCCTCCCAGTTCTACTTCTACCAGAACTCTAGCATATCCAAACCTCTCATGTTGTTTGGTCTCCTTCAATTTTAATGGCTTCCCTAAAGTACTAGTGATTCAACCTAGTAAAATAGGGGTCCAATAAACCATATTGAGTACATAGAGCCTCACCCAAAGAGGGACAGTTTTGGGCAAGGTAAGATTCAATTCTTTTGACCATTTTTGCACAATTACTGGTTTATTATCAAAGAGTTGCACACCCATGTCAACTACAATCTCTCTGTCTACTTTACAGCCAAACTTAACCATAAATAAACCTATATTAAGTTGTCATACCTTTCTGATAGAGTGTGAACCCCACATTCGCCTGAAGAAAGCTTCCACCACTGGAAACAGTGGATTTCCACCCAGGAGTTTGCAAAAAACTGTAGTGTCCCCTTCTTGGATGCTCTATAGTACCTCTTCCTTTGGCAGGACCACCAGCTTGACCCCTTTGATTATCTCCGCAAAAAAAAACATTGCAGCTCCTAGTCTTTGAACAGCTGCGCAAATTCTCTGGTAGTTTGCTCCTTCTGCCCTTTCGAGACTCTAACTTTTCCTCCGGCTCAGACCCCTCATCGATCACAGTTCAAAAGTACACCCGATTGCGGTGGACTTCACTGGAACTTGATTCTTCAATGTGCTGTTACCAATTCCTCTTCCAATTCTCCTCATCATCAGTGTCACTAGTGAAAATTTGTCCTCTTCCATCTCAAATTCATCGTCCTCTCCATCAAAATAGAGATCCAGATCTTCCCTCTACTCAGTAATTGACTTCAATAGATGTTTCATTCTCTTATTCTCTGACTCCCTGTGATCTTCCAAGATCGCAGTACCCCTCGATTTCCCTTAATCGTCATCGTGACAGGCAGATTTGCTCGAAAGCATATCACCGATAAGAAAAAATGAAGGTACACATTGTTAAGGTGTTATCGCTTGCAGTAGGAGAGAGAAAGTTGCTAGTGCGCACTCATTTATACTATAGTTTCTTCCATCTAGTGTAAATGAATGTATTGTAAATAAGTCTATTTTTTAAGGAAACGCGTGTATGGCGTCAACTATGTAAGTTGACACAAACGGACTATGTGTTTTAGTTTTTGAAGACATTCGCAATTTAGAAAAGTTTTTGAAGTTAACTAATTGGTTCTTTTGAATCGTATGAACTATTAGTTACAATAGGTAAATTAAACGTTAATTATTCATGATTTAGATATTTTATACAGAGTTTAATGCAGACGCATGTACAACGTTATGATATTTGAATACGCATGTATGGTATAAGTTCTGCATTTTGGAACATGTTTGTGTGATTTAACACTATGTAATTTCTTGCAAACGGAAATGTGTTGTAGTTTCTGAAATCACTCGTAACAAAGAAAACTTCAAGTTTTTTGTCTAAGTGATTGGTTCTTTTGAATTATTCAAATCATTAACTACTACTAACTGTTCATACTTTTAGATATTTCGTATAGAATTTAATGCAAACTCGTGCATTGGGAAATTTCCGCGATTTTTGTGAAAATGCTTGTATTGCATAAATTCTGCATTTTGACGGAAATACGTGCACGACATAAAGTCTGTAATCAGACGCAAGCAGACTATCAACTGTAGATTATGTAGTTACTCGTAAGAAAGAAAAGTTCCACCTTTTCAGCTAAGTGAATTACATGCAAATTCGTGTATAGGGAAATCTCCACGATTTGTGAAAATGCACGTGATGCGTAATTTCTGCATATTGACGCAAATATGTGTCTGATATAAAGTTTGTAATATGACGCAAGCAGACCATCAACTGCAGATTCTGTAGTCACTCGTTAAAACGAAAAGTTCCAGATTTTCAGCAAGTGAATGATTCTTTTGAATTGGTCGAACTAGTAGCTACATTTTGGAATGATTCTTCATGATTTAGATATTTTTATACATAATTGAATGTAGACTCATGTATAGCATAATCTACCCAATTTGATGAAAATGCATGTATAGTAAATGTGTGTGAGTTAAGTCCTGTAAAGTTCAGCTTATTTTCTCTAAACTGCGTGGAAATTAGCTTAAATTAACTGAATGCAGCTGCAGTTAGCTGAATCACGATGTAGTTAGCTAAAACACGCTCCAATTGGCTGAAACCAGCTGCATGTTGCTGAAGTTAACTGAAACAAACTGCAATTAGTTAAAGTTGTTGTTATTATTATTATTGTTAATATTAGTTCAAATATGAAAACACACAAATAAAATTAATACTATTCAATTTCAAATTTCACGCAAATATATAATTTAAAACATTACATTGTGTGAATAATTCAATTTATTCATGAGAATTATTCATCAAAAATGACAATTAAAATAATTATTATGACGTTACTTTTATACTATTTATTTACTATAACATCTTGTTTTGACCAATAAAAGTCATTCATTTTTAGTGTATGAATAATAAAACACGGGTTTTATATATTTAGAATCGGTAGGTGGTGATGATAGTGAAATTGAACCATCAGATGATAGTGATTAGTAGTGAATGCAACTGATATGCAGTTTGGGAATATATTGACATGTTTGCAAGTGTTGCCCAAAAATATATTTGATAAAAAGTTAACTTTATTTCAAACATTTTATTGAAAATAAAAAAAAATGTAGCTTTAGCAGCTAGCTGAAACCAGTTGCAATTAGCTGAATCAAGCTGCAATTAGGTTAAACACGCTGCAATTAGCTTAAACACGTTGAAATTAGTTAAAGTGCGCCGCAGTTAGCTGAACCAAACTGCAATTAGTTGAAGTCAACTAAAATTAACTTAACTTAACTGCAATGTGCAAAAAATAAGTGGAACTTGACAGGGGCTTAAACTCTATATTTGACGTAAACAAATTTTATAAAGGTACTAATCAAAATATTATTTTTGCTGAGTGTCTACTCTTTTCGTACTAGCTCAACCTGCACATTTTGACTTTTTTAGATTGACCATAAATATTGTTGACTATCAATATCTTTCTTTGTGTGTAGTTATGTATGATGAAGTTTTGATATTATGAAAATACACGTTACAAAGAATCCAACACTGTCTCATATGATCATATTTCATTAATAATGCTACTTCATTTTGAACGTGAAAATATTCAATTTTGGCTGAATGAATATGGACATGTGCAACTTGAAAACACAGCAATTTAACAAACTAAAAAGGATGATGATGGATGATATGTGGCAGCCGATCGACGGAGAAGATAAAAATGAAGGAGCAAGTGTGTTTGTCCAATTTGATCATGGTTTTTATGCATCTAAAATTAATAAATTCCAAGAATTTAGTGCCTAATTAAACAAATGTAATGTGCTGAAACAAACATATGATCATAATTTAGGCACAGAAATCTGGAAATTTAAACATATGTAATGTGTTGAAATAGAATTATGATCATGAATTAGACACCAAAATCTTGAAAAATTATTCTAAGATTTCGGTGCCTAATTAAGCAAATATAATCTGCTGAAACAGAATTATAATCATAATTTATGACTAAAGTGCAAAAAATGGACCTTACATTAGTCAAAATACACAATTTCTAGAACCAACATTCAAAATGGTCAGTTTTTGGTAACCAGCGTTTTATAAATGTACAATTTTTATACTCTTATTAATTTTGACCGTTAGTTCAGTTAGTTTTAAGGGTATTTTTGTAATTTTACAAATAATTACAAATTGTAAAAATAAAAACAGTGGTAATTAACTGCCAAATTCACCGGCACCGACCTTCTAGAAGTCGTGGACGATCTCTGGCGAGATGATTTTGCTACCTCCGTTGTTGCCATGCACGTGAAACTTCAGAGGTAGCAGCAACTCTGAAATCGGTTTCAATTACCTATGTACCAACCAGCGACCATCCTCCACTCTCCACCACCCATAACCTCGGTCGCGTCTCCGCATCGCTGCCACATCTCCCTATACAGTATGCCGCCACTCGATTGATTGTCAATTTTCAGATCCTTCTCCGATGAAACCCCAATTTGTCTAAAGCCCTCGTCCTAAATCCAGCACAACGTCGACTTGCCCACATTTTATTATTATAAGAATTAATTTCAAATTATGTTGTTCTAAACCCCAATTCTTCAAATTCAATTATGACAACTTGCACACATCTTATTATTCTTCAAATTAATTAACATGGAATTATTATAATCTATTTTTTAGTTATTCATAAAATTACAAAATTGCACCTAAAATTAACCGAACTAACAGTCAAAATTAACAAGGATATTAAATTGTACATTTTTGAAATATTATCCATTGCTAATGATGAAATTGATATGCATATAGAAATATCCAAATTTATTAATCAATAATTTAAAATTTAAAATGTTTGATAGGTGATAGTAGTTTACTAAATTAACATATCTAGGAATCGGAACAAATTGTTATCCAATATGGAAGAGTTACTAAGGGCACGTTCTTCGACTTATTTTTTATAAATTAAGCTAAAACATAGTAAAAGTATAATTATTAAATTTTAAAAATGATAATATTCTGCTAAATTCATCTGAACCAGATATAATCAATTGCACTGAACTGAAAGTTGAGGAAAATGTTTCCTAAATTGTATTTGTTTTAATATCAATATTTTGGCGAAATAGTATTAATCTCCAAACGGGAAATCACTCCTTTATGAACACCATTCAGAACTTAGGAACTAAATATAATTTAAAAGGTTTTTCATAAATACCAAAATTCAAGAACTCTGATTGTGTTTCAGACTTTCAGTTTCCCGCTTTTTCACACAAGCAAAGCAAGACCCAAAAATTCAGTCACCTTTATCCACAGAACTAGGTTTTCTGTTTTCTTTTTCTGAGCAAATTTCTCTGTTCTTTAATAAACATGTCATCCTTTATCCATTGCTAATGATGAAATTCTCAGAAAACAACGAAGGAAAGCTGGAAATAATTGCGGTTTCTATTTATGTACCACAAGCAAGCTTCCTAAGAGATGCCATAATTTACTGCTTTTAGAAGTTACATTCTGGCTTTCTGATAATGTCGGTTTTGGCAGTACTTTGGAAGCTACCAGTGCTTGTACTTACCTGCAGAGCAGTAAAAATTGTTATTTCATTCATTATTTGGGTTTAATTTTTATCCATTTCCATGGTGAACTGTGGTTTCCTTTTTGTATAGTTCAATTTATTTTAGAATTTGAAGTGTTGCCATTAAAATAGATTTGATATTATGGTCATTGGAGGTGATGTTATGCTGTAAGAGTAATGCTAAATTTATTGAAATTGTTTGATAGTGCTTGTGAATATGAGTGAAACATAAACGTGACATTTTCACATTTTATAACTATTGTACTGAACGGATACATGTGAAGTATAAATGTGAGCTTGTATGATTCAATTATTATTGAACCTAAACAGCTGAAGTATAAACGTGATATCATATGCATAGTTATGATTATAGAGATAAGATTTTAACGCAAAAGTAAATTGGTAATTGCGTACTATCGTGATTTGTAATGTATAATATTGTAAATTATAACCACAAATTTATGAAATTATATTTTTTTTATAATAACATAATATAATGTTATGCTATAAATTATGCTTGTATGATAGATATATCTGTTACATCCATTTTCATGTTGCATTGTTGTTTCTTTTTCAATACTTTGTTAAAAATACAGTTCAATTTATTTCAAAATTTGAAATGTTGCTGTCAAATATAAATTTGATAGAATGGTCATTGCTAATCTGTAAGATAAACGTTTACTAGTAATGAACATATAAGTGAAAGATAAACGTGATAGTTAGTATTACTACGGATTATTGAACACGGTAAGTAAAAAAATGAACGTGATATCGAATCATCTACAAACGTATTCACGTGATATCACACTTATTGCTATGCATAGTTATGATTGTAATGATATGATTTGAAATCATTTTTAGCGTAAAAGCAAATCAGCAATCGCGCATTATCGTGACAAGTAATATAATCTCAGATTTATAAAAAAATGTGTGATAAAATCAAAATATAGGGTGTGAAACTGTGAATGTTATTCTATCAAAATAATGCAATAATAATGAAATGGGTATCATTTTTAAATACCAAAATTAAATTTAGAATCCCTATATAGATATGACTAATCTTATACGAAGGTAATGATTAAAAAAGCAGCCTTTTATCCCCCAAATCAAGAAACACTTTTAACTCCAAGTACATAAATGCAAATTTTGTGTGAGGCTCTTTCCTTTAGATTTTGTAACGTTCCAACACTCCTCTCACCATACTATCTCTCTCCCTTTTTTCCATATTCTCCGTTTAACCGCCTCGGTTACGCAGCCCTCTGCAACTCCGCGGCTCCTATATAAACCCCGGCACCTCCCAACCATTTCCATCACCACAAATTCGCCGACCCTTTGTCTAATCTGCTTCTTAAATCATAAGCCATGTTGTCCCGAGCTAACAGCAACAGCCTGGTCTGGATGGACGATAAGGACCAGGAAACCGCCGCCTGGGATCACCACGGCGGCGCTGCGGCGGAGAACAACCATATTCACCACCAGCAGCAGCAGCACAGCGAAATGGGCTCGCTTCCGTCCTTCAAATCGATGCTGGGAGTTGAGGACGACGAGCCGGAGTGGTACCTGAACGCCGCCGGAGCTCAGAGCAACGGCGCCGGACCAAGCATGCAAGCTCACCAGCACCAGCAACTGGACATGAGGGACATCACCTTTTCTACTGGATTCGGGTTCGGATCGGAGCACGACCAGGGCCTGATGCTGCAGACGGTGGACTCATCCGCGTCGTGCTCGCCGTCGCCGGCGGCTGCGGCGGCGCTCTTCGGCAACCACAGCTACTTCATGCCGCCCCCTCCGAAGCCTGACCTTCTTCCCCAGATGGATAACTCCACCTTCGATTTGGGGGTCGAGGCTTCATTTCTGGATAACCCCTTCGGGAGAGTTGGGTTTACCGAACTGGGCGGTGGCTCTCAGACTCAGCTCGGTAGCCCGAGTTTGAACTTGGGGACTCAATTCTCCACTGGTCATCTGCTCCAATTGCCGCAGAGCAACATTGGGTTTCACCACAATTCACTGGGGTTTGGCGATGGGAATATGAACAATGGGAATGCTGGGAATGCTGGGAATGTGAGTAACGTGAATGCGAATTCTCTCTTCTTCAACAGGTCTAAGGTGCTTCAGCCACTGGATAACTTTGCATCCACCGGAGGCCAGCCGACGCTGTTCCAGAAACGGGCGGCGCTGAGGAAGAATCTCGCCGGGGGAAGTGGTGATAAGAGCAAGGAGGTCGGTGGGAATGGGATTGGGATAGGGATTGGGAATGGAGGGCTGAAGAGGAAGTTCAGTGGGGATGATTTTGATGATGTTAGCATGGATGGCTCCCACCTGAATTATGATTCAGATGACTTCATGGAGTCTGGTGGCAAGACGATGGAGGAAGGCAGTGGCGCCGGAAAGAATGGCAGCTCCAATGCTAACAGCACCATGACTGGCGGTGGCGGGGAGGATCACAAAGGGAAGAAGAAGGGTATGCCGGCGAAGAATCTGATGGCGGAGAGGCGGCGCAGGAAGAAGCTCAATGACAGGCTTTACATGCTCAGGTCTGTGGTTCCCAAGATCAGCAAGGTGAGGAAATTATCATCAACATTCTACACAGCAATTTCTCGTGAATTTTATCTTTTCTTTTCCTACATTCAGCATGTTTTCTTTGATCCTTGTTTTATCTGCTGTTGAATTGAAATGAAATGAATTGAATCCCTTTTTCATGATTTGTTTCAAATCTTGTTGTTATTTGCTGCTTAGATTTGGATTGTGTGTTAGTACTGTTAATGCTGTTTGCTGTAGTGAAGGAAGATTTTGTCTTTACTAAGGGAGGTTTAAAGGGCTAGAAATTACAGGAATAGGACAGCATTTAATATATTCACATGCAATCTATGAACTTATTTAAAGATAAAGGCACCCTTAAGAAGGACCACCTTAAGGCCACAACCATTGGAATGCCTCCATTATTTGATGCCTACTTGTCTGACATTGAACCGTTATGAGACCCCTGTCCCCTTCACTCTTCTCTTAATTCTGCAAATTGATCATGCTTTTATAAACCATGTTTAGTTTTTCTCGTTGAAAGGCCGCGATTTCAGTCCCTTACGCATAAAACTCATACGTTGAAGATTCGTTGCCGTTGGATGTTATATGTTTGACTTATTGAACTTGTTTTGCCTACATATCTCGTATGAATGACTTACACGTGTCTTTGAGGGACAGAAACCGACAGTTTACCTTTTAGGTCATTCTTGATATTTATTTGGTCTTTGAACTTAATAGGATTTAATCTATGTTTTGGAAATGAAACTTAGGAAGATGATGGTTCTAATGCTATTTTAATCTATGTCGTTGATTGCATTGTAGCGCTGCGATTGATATGGAGGTTTTGAGATAGTTTTGATTGAACTTTGTGTATTGAAATGGAAATTGACAATGGCTTATCTTGCTTGATTTGTGTAGATGGATAGGGCTTCGATTCTTGGAGATGCCATTGAGTACTTAAAGGAGCTGCTGCAGAAGATAAACGACCTGCAAAATGAACTGGAGTCGACTCCTGCTACATCTGCACTGACTCCCACCACCCCTTTCTACCCGCTGACCCCTACAGGCTCAGCCCTACCCGGCCGAATCAAGGAAGAGTTCTGCCCAAGCGCCTTTGCCAGTCCAATCTCAAGCCCAACTGGACAGCCTGCTAGGGTTCGTATTCTAACAAATAATCTCATATCTATTATTCTTTTGGCATCGTGTAATAAACAATAATCTCATAGCATGGTAAACTCTTATTCTGAAAATTATAGATTGAAGTGAGGCTCAGGGAAGGAAGAGCTGTCAACATCCATATGTTTTGCGGGCGCAGACCAGGACTCCTCCTCTCCACAATGCGCGCAATGGATAACCTTGGACTCGACATCCAGCAAGCTGTTATCAGCTGCTTCAATGGCTTTGCTCTCGACATCTTTCGTGCTGAGGTACTTTACTATTCTACTTCTCAAATCTCAACCTACTTGTATATCATTTATGATTTTTTACATGAATTTGATTTTTATTTCTTTTGCGTGATTATATTAGCAATGCAAAGAGGGGCAAGACATCCCACCGGAGCATATCAAGGCAGTGCTGTTGGACGCAGCTGGATTCCCAGGGATGGTCTGAAAACTTGAGTTCGAGTCTGCTGTCATTCGCCATATCAGTAATCCAGTCATCTGCTGGCATTAAGTTATCATGTTAGCCGAGTTAAGCTAGTCCATTATTATCTCTTGTTGTTGTTTTCCTGGTACTGGTTTCAAAACTATAGCTTTTTTATGGTTCCTGAATTCTGCAATGATGATGAAAATATCTTTTATGGTTTCAGCATTTATCTTGGGCTCTTAATCATTATAATTGTTTCTGGTCAAAAAAATAAAATAATTGTCCTAAATATGGTGTACTAGCAGAGAGCAACCTCAGTTTGCCAGAATTGTATTATATTATGATTAACCAGAGGGCCCAAACATATGTACCCCACTGGCAATAGGCTGCCATTTTGTTATTGGGCTGAAAGAGATAAGAAAAAATCTGAGAACATTTGATTTTAGGTTTTATTTGATGAAATGTGAGACTAGAATTGTTCTTCCAGTAATTGTCACTTGTCAGTATTCATGTGCGCCGGCTGGTGATCCTCATCTTACAAAATGAAATTGACGCCTGGTAAGTGGTAGCCTTACCAGAGATGGTAAAAGGTCTTTCATCATTTCAGATACCCATAGAAAATAAAGTAAAAACTTGGATACATCTTTTTATTCCAATTTTCAATAGAAAATATGATAAAGTACTAAAATAACTTTTTCTATTGTTATAGATCAAAAATAAAATGCAACGAATTCTCTTGTCTAATCAATATTCAGTTACAAATGGCGTTGTATGTATTTTAACATCAAACTCAATTTTGAGATTTTGATGGGATTGTATTTTTTTTATCGACTTTGAAGTTACCTGAAATTGTATATTTTTTTAACATCAAATTCGATTTTGATACTTAAATGGGATTATTCTTACTCAACAATAACCACCTTGCTTCCTCATATTTTCTATATTGTTTACATCTCTAACTTTTCTATTGGAGCATGATATGTGATTGACAGGTATTAGTTTAGCATCAATTTCAAATAGATTTTATAAATACTAATTTTGATAGAAATTATGATCAGATACTACTCAAACGAATAAATATATGCCTAGTAAGAATAAAGAAATATAACCATTCAAACAAGTGATGTGTTGTTAATGTATAAGGTGAAAGCGAATTTTAACGGATTTGCTTGCCATGTTCGATTTTGAGATCACGGTGAAGTTATATTTTTATATTGTTTACATTTCTCTGCTAGTAGTATTGCATGCAAACGATACTACTTGATGATAGATACTCCCTTTGTCCTAGTCGAAGGTGCACGTGTCCCAATCAAAGGTGCACCATTTCCTTTTATGGTAATGTTACTCTAATTTCAAACACTCATTTCACCGATTTTTTTTCTTAAATTCAATCTCCACTAGAAATACAATTTTGCACCAATTTCTTAACAGATTATAAAAATAATGATTAAGCGAAAATATGCTACTACTAAGTGAACTAACGGTTAAGATGTGTGCCTGGTAAGAAAATCTCATTTCGTGTTGGTTATCTAGATGACTCGAGAGCATGGCAGCTCCCATGCCTACTCTGTCGTTGTTCCAACAACCATCCAAAGGAGTGATGGCCATAACAATATTTGAATCTTTGACAA
The DNA here is from genome assembly GCA_948330725.1 of Sherardia arvensis. NCBI lineage: Eukaryota > Viridiplantae > Streptophyta > Magnoliopsida > Gentianales > Rubiaceae > Sherardia > Sherardia arvensis. The sequence continues at coordinate 31,803,611 of OX415240.1, forward strand.
TGATAAAATCATTTCAATTCTCAAAAGGACCACATATCATATTATCATATCGGCATCATCATAACATTATAAACCCCATAACTGCGATATTCAGACGTTAATACAAGCAAAATATACATATATATATTGGACTTGTACTAATCCTACAGCTACCAAACTGGCTATATATACAGCGGGTGTCCATATCATCCTCATACAAGACCTAATAATAACCATTAACCATAATATATTGGTATACTATGTATAAATAGGAAGCCCTCATTGATATACTATAATATATAATATATCAGAGCTCCAAAAAAAGGGGTGAAATTTCGCTAAATAAAACTTAGTCCAAGGGCTACTATATGCATCTCCCTCTCCTCTTAAGACTTCAACAAAACTCCAACCTTGTCCTCCACCAACCTACATTTACTGCTAAGCTGTTAAAATAATATTCAAGAAAATTATCCGATTCACGCATAATATATGCAGGTAAATAAAATACCTCTACAAAGGAAGCACTGAGTTTTAGGCATCGTCGGGACTAGAAGCTGAAGGGTGCAGCAGATTCTTCACTTCTTTCGAGTCCAAGCCTTCTGCAACTGAGGAATGCTCATCGCCTTTGCCATTCAGTGTACCTGGATTCATCCTTTGTACTTCCTCTCTTGTGTAGATGAAGATCTTGCGAACCATCCCACAAAATTCCCTGATCATGAGAAGAAAGAATGTTTAGCTCACTTATTAGTTTACACATTTGAACCATAAGAACCAACAATTTTATTGACGAGAAAACTAGGTTCTTACTGCCATGGATCGTCCCCAACAAGCATCATATCGCCCTCGTCATCAGTATACACGACCAACCAAATCCTGCTTCTAGATTTCAGTTCGCCGTTGAAGTCAAACAACTCATCGAGTTCAGATATAAGCTCATCATAGTTGTTGAACTTGGTAAGATCCACAGACCTCCCAAGAGCAATTCCCTGCTTGTGAACCTGAAAGAGCAAATTATTGTTTGTATTAACCAATGTACTGTAAAAAATTCAGGGAAATTGCAGAAGAAAGATAGTTGAGCAAGTAAACAGGTATATATATACCTTAGTGCAGCTCCTTGTTGAAGCACCATGGGTTTTGCCTTCCCTCTCTCTTGCAACTGGATTCAATGATGGTGACTGTTTTTCAGGCTCAGCTGCAGGATTTTCAGCTGCCCTTAAACCCTTGCTATGTTCGGACCTTTGATCAGATTCAAAAGCAGACTGTTGGGATTTTGGCAAGTGGCGTGGAGATTCAGTTGCTCCACCATTTTTGTGAGATTGTTCCAATGAGCCGGGGTTACCCAAAAGGGGAATGCCAAAGATCTTACAGTTCCCTTCTTTTGGTTTTGCGACTTCATGCTGCTGCACCGTTGCATTTTTGTGGCTAGTTTCTCTGGAGTTGGGATAAAGCGGGAGATATGAAGTCACCGGTGGAGGCATTAACCAAGTAGCTTGCTGATTATCAACTCTGCCACCAGAGAGTGCAGCATAGTAATCATTATAACTACCATATCTCAAGTCCCCTCGAGGTTGATAGGACCTATCAGCAATCTGTCCATGAGATTTGACGCTAGAGTCCATCAAATTAAGCGATAAATTCGATGGCATCAAAGACCATGGATTCCCAAAGAGATCAAACTTCCCTTCATGCTCTTGCAACAGTCGTTTCCTCGTAATGTTAACTGTTTGATCAGAAGGGCTTCCATAATAATCACCCGTGGGACTAATCTGATTCCCAAAACCAGATAACAAGTCAGTAAATGAAGATTCGGGCCTTCCTGTAGGCAACCACTTATCCATCCCACATCTGCGTGAAGCTGAAACATCCATCCTATCATCATCAACCACAGATGGTACGCATATGGTAACCTTTTGTGAAGAATCCGACTCATTATCTACAACAGTGCCTCTCAAGGTTGATGGTTCTTGACCTTGCAAGACCCTTGAGAGGCCACTAGGCGGTGTAGGGTCCATGGCCATCTTAGATGATACTGCAGAAACCAGTGATGCAAGATTGAACCGGTTAATGATGTTGAACAGCAAATCACATGCAGAAGGTGATACATCTATAAAAGGGAAGACATTGAATAACTTACCCTCCCTAGTAAGAACAGAAGAGTCAGGCGATTGTGGCAGAACATTCGGTCTTGGTCTTTTTGGCCTGGGAACTGGAAGAGGATTAAGAGCAGGAGGAGAAAGCGCAGGTTCAACTTTCCATGGAGAAACACGCTCGGGCCTTGGAATCGAAGAAGTTTCATCCCACCTAACCTGTACACAAGGTAAATGTCAGAATAATGTATAGTACTTGACTGAAATGGTTTAAGGCTAACATTGAGAAGCAGGGATACTACCTTAAGGCATCTCCACTTCGAGTCTTTCCACCTTCTAGGATCAGATTCCTCAACACCTACAACAGTTCCAGTGAACCTACAACAAGTTGATGATAATTCAATTATTAACATATTCCATTGAATAAAATTATGAATAACCTCATTCATTGAGTGATGATATACTAATCAGTCGTACCTCTGTTCGGGAGCCTCTTCACCCTCAAATCGCATCTTGAACCTCATACCGATAGAGTAACTGGTTTTCACAGCTTCGTTGTACTGATCAACGGGAACTATGAATTCAGAAGGGCTTGTCCTGCAAACCACCGCAAGGGGGGAAACTGATTAGAATTCTTAACCAAAGGCAAAAATAGCATTAGTGCACAAGCTCTTATTAAAATGTACTACTATCCTACACACCTGGGCTTGTAATACACAGTGAACATTGTTTTGGTACTAATAGCATGCCAAGCAGTAGCAAGTACACCAAGATGCATGCTGTGGCTGGATATGACAGATGATGGAGCATTTCCCTGTTGCCTCATTGCTCGTCTAACTCCAACACGAAGCTCCCCATTTTCTCCTCTGTTTATATACAACAATCAATTCAATAGTAAGAAATATTATGAAATGTGATTTATTATATACACGGTAAATTACACTCTTTTACAAGTTACAGAATCACAAACCTGAGAAATATGAAAGCATCCCCTGCCACAAGCCTTTTTGAGCTAACAAACACGCTCCAACCACTCTGAAGAAGATGTCTGCGCGGTTGACCTAAAAATAGCAAAATAGAGATCAACACAAACACGACAAGATAACCAAAAAGTAAGCAATGAGGCAAGCCAGATCATTCTTTATCATCATAATGAGCAGAAAATTAAGAATTCACCCGAATACACGAAAGTTTCCAAAGTAATAAATGACAAGAACCGATAATAAAACACGACAACTGCAACCGACAAGGTCCCAAATGTATCGGAATCTTTACCGCGAAAAATATGCCTAAAGCGCCACTCGCTTCCGTGCAAGTCCTTGGCCACGAGCTCCTGTGTCGGTGGCTGCCGAGACATGTCCTGTAATCACACATAACATAATTGTCAACCAAAAAAATCCCTGAATCCAGCCTAAATCCACAAAATCCACCAAATCCAGAAAACATTTGCTCACCAGAGGGGGCAGACAATCATCAGCATGACGCCTCAGCACCGAAAATCCGCCATGAGTGCTGGTATCTGAAGCAGTAAGCGTCTTGCAGAAAGAATGCACATGAAACCTCGGCGGTGGAGGCGGTGGCGGCTCGTTCTTGATAGAATTCTCATCTTGCTGCAAGATTGCAAACACAGACCAAATGTTTAAAAATAGGCAAGCATGTGAAGAATCATTAAATTCCACAAAAAGAGGGCAACAATTCAGTCAACGACGCTTACATTTGGCTCCGGTACAAGAATAATCTGAGCATACACCTCATCCGTATCAGGCTCAGCCTGCAATTAATGAATTTCAACACGCTCAGAAAAATTCAAACAAAACTGTTCAAAAATGGTCAAACCTCAAAATCAAACAAGAAATACCTTCAACAGGACATTAGCCACACGGCAGAGAATCTTCCACGGCAGATCATACATCGGCATCGCCTGGTCAGCCGCCTGATTGGTAGACGCCTCCACCTACACCAAAAACACACACAAAAGCACACAACCATCACTTCATGCATACACACAACCAATTAAATCAAAACAAAAGGCAGATTAACAGTAATCAGCACAGGAAGGAGATGAACCTGTTCGATATGGCCTTGGGGGAAGTAGTACACAAGTTCATGTTTCCTCGGCACGGTGACGAGCGGTCCAGCACACGCGCGCCACAGCTCCTCGTAGAGAGCAGTTTCAGCATCAGCCAAGCTGCATCTCCCGGCAGCGTCGGAATTAGCCCTTCCGGCCTCCGGCGAGTCTCCGTAGCCCTTGATCGACGCCTCCGAAGCAGCCATTCCTCTCAGCAGCGGAGCAGATCACTCATCCGAAAGCGCACGAGAATTATCGCCCTGACTGAAAGTAGCAAGCTTTGAGAAAAAATCAGGGGGGAGGGAGGGAGGAGAAAGCTAGAGATAGAAAGTGATGAGAGAGAAAGAGAGAGTCGCATGTAATGTAAGTGATGTGAGACAGAGAGAGAGAGAAAGAATGAAAAGCAAGAAAGGTGAGGGGAGGAAGAGGAGGGGACCAGTGGATAACCATTGCCCTTTTAACCGCGGTTAAATTCTTGACCCGGGTTAGAAAGACTGTGTCGCAATAGGAGAAATGCCACTTTTAGTCCCTCGGTTTTTGGTTTCTTCGCACGCCAAACTACCTACTTTTTCTAGTGGTGGCTATCAAGTAATGGAATTTTAGGTAATCCCTACCTTCTACTAAACAAGGTTATGTATAACTTTGTAAAGTAAACAAATTGATATATTTTCTTTATATAATTGTGTTGATACATAAGTCAAACACATTTCGTTAAACCCATAGTGACGTGTATTTCTAATTTTCAAGTTCATAATATATCACACATTTTCAAAAATTAGGGATATCTTGAAATATTAAAAATGACAAGAACCGATATTTTTGTTTGAAATATTTCCTTTATCCCTAATCATATTCTTTTCCAATCTCAGTGTTAAGATATCTACAATACTATAATAATTTAAAGGCGGTTTTTTTGTCACAACACTATGACACCGACCATTTTTATTTAAAATGCAGCTGTTATCAACTAATATTACTTTATTTTTTGAAAACGTGATAAAGCATGTCAGGAAAGACCAATACATGTGAACCGGCTGTCTTTATTACGTGTTATTTCATCACTTCTTAACTTTTACATGGGGAAATGAAATGAAAGATAACTGAAACTGCGGTCCAATAAAAATATACGTTTGAACGCTGTCTAATTTATTTCGTGGATGTTTATAGTTAAATAGTTTTATCAAATGTCGAACTTCAACGCTATTAATACTTTATGAAACTAAATTAGATTTAGCTAAACTAAATCCTAACTTAATTGCAACGAGATTCATCCATCACATTTTATTTTTAACGAGCTTCATCCATCACATTTTTCCTTTTCAAACATCAACTATTTTGTATCACCTTCACTTTTCTATTTTGATGAATAGAGACTTATCATGTTTTTTTGTCTTTACTTTTTTTTAGTTCGATCGATCAAAATTACTCTAACTTCTCATTTTTGGACTACTGTCCAATATATAGGTGATGAAAAGACTGGTACATGAAAGTTGTCACAATATTATTTTTTGAATGTGATCTTTGTTCACCTATTTAAAATTGATAAACTAAAATTAATTCATTGATTAGAGATGTATGAATTAAATAAAATTAGGAACTGAGTAGGTAAATAAAAAATAGTTGAAGCGAGTTAAAAAGTATAGGGACTTAATTACAAGATTTATAGTTTGAGGGACATAATAATTAATTTGAGGGTGGGGGGTATGGGACTAGTGCATTGATAAATGGTTTCCGTATGGAGGGGACAAATAATAAAGGCGAGTAAAGTAACGGTGGGAGAGGGAAGTGTCGAGTTGGGATTGGGTAGGCATGTAACGGCGTTTGTCTTCACCGTTAGTGGTAAGGTTCGGTTTTTATGGGGAATTGGTGCTGTCCTCCTAGTAACGAGCAGGTTAGGGCGAGTTAGGTTCCGTCCATTTTTTTAATTTGGTCCGTTCTTCGCGACTTATTTTACTGAACTTGATTGAACTGAAATTAATTAAACTGAACTGAAATATATTCAAAAAATTAATATAAGTTTGGAAGAAGACTCTTAGAGATAGCCTTTACAACTTATTAGAGACAAATTAAATTTAAATTTACTAAGTAGTTGAGTTGAATTTCAATTGATACATCAATAATTAATATATGTGAATTTAATCGAATTTGATTTTATTTTAAAATTTCAAATAAACTGAAAGACCGGTCATATTCAATTAAAATTATTCTCATAATTTTTCAATTCAGTTCAGTATCTGTTCAGTTTTAATAGTTCAGCTCGACTAAAGTGGAGACCAAACTCTTGAACCGAGTCAAACTATGTTTAGCACGAACTGTTCACCTAAAAATATTCTCAACATCTTTTAATTGAGTTCAGTTTAGATAGTTTAGTTCAACTAAAGTGGATCGGGGAGTTTGAACCGAGTCAAACTATATGTTTATTAAGAATCATAGTACTATTATGTTAAGGTGTGCTAAACTAAAATTAAAAGATGTAAGATAAATGAGTTTTATTAGGTAAAAGACATTAAATATAGAGTAATATTTATCACATAAATATTGAGTTGAAGTGGGGATGAATGGAAGAAAAAAATCATTTTAGGTGAACTAGGGTTGGGAGGTTGAGTTAACCATGGTTACTTTATGGGTATGGTGTGGAATTCAGTCATTGTGCTTTCGTGTGCCCGGATGCCATGACACCATACGTTCCGTGCCATTTGCCTATTTCCCTATTTAATTAATTAATTAATATCCCCACTCATCATTTTCTCATCCTCCTGCTGGGATCCTTTATTTACCACGGTAGTACTTTTATTTCATTTTTTTAACTGCCCCATTTCTTTTCTTTTTTTGTTTCAACTTTCATTCAAATTTTATTAAATACTATCGATTAAGAAATTTTATAAATTTTAAATTGAAATCATTATTTGTTAACTTATTCACCAAAATCTATTAAAATTTGATGCTTAATTTTTCATAAATCATAACATAATAGTGTAATCGTTTATGGAAATCGACATTTCTTTTTAATAAAGTTAACGTGTGCAAATTGCAACTATCTTTTTAATTTATTAGGAGTACTATATATACAGTATCTTTTCTTTTCTTGTAGCATCTCTTTTCAAAAAAGTGCTTCTTTTAGAACGTAACCTTTATAATGCTTTTCCACAAAAATATTAATATCAAATCGTTAAAATTTCTGAATCTTTAGTTGAAAAGAAAAGTCTCATCTCTAATTATCAATTTAGCCATGTCCCAAAAATATTTTAAAAATAATTGATGAAAAGTGTTATATGTGCACTATCTAAATATTGTCATCTTTGTTTAAATAATCAAATTAAATATAATTTTAAATGAAGATTGTGGGTGAACAAAAAAAAAAGAACAGTCATGAACGGGGTTTTGAGGAAGTTTTGAGGATATTTTCAATTTTCATTATATCAAGAGTTGCCCAGAATAGGCTTACAAGTTACAAGTGTTGAGGTTAGGAGAAGTTTTCAACACATACATCCAAAACTACACACTCTCCATACCCATACCGGTAACACTATATAGAATGTCAGTAACAAAATATGCATGACTCTTTAGCCATGTGACAAACGTAAAAAGGTACTCAAAAAATCATAGGAACTGTACTTCGAAAGTATTGAAATTATCCAAACTTGTATAAGATATATAACTTTCAATTGCTAAAAATTTCGCCAATAGTTCATCGTAATCTACAAGTCTATTCTTTGACCCAAACTCAAATTGTTGATAGTAAATTGTCAAAACTACTACAGCTTGGTTTCTCCTCTACTATGTTTAGAGATAGACAGGAAGCCCAAGGATTTTCCCGCTATCCAACTAATTCGGGTCAGGAAAAAAACAAACAAATACGCATCAATACTCCCTAAACTGTCAAGAATTTTTCAAAAGATCTAATTCAAAAAACACAACCCATAAACTCTAAAAAATCTACTTAAAGGGAGAAAAAAATGGAGGCTGCAATGTAAGCATACATGGGTTGACCTTAACCAGGCGGCGATACTAATAGCTAATGTAGGGTACATGTATAGTGCTAGCCAGTCGACGCGTGACAACACGTCTGGACTTGACGGGTGCACGCAACGCGTAAGAATCGTATGTCCGAGCGAAAGAGCAGCGGCGCTTGGGCGCATCTTATGATGGCCATTTGATGTCTTCCATATTAGAGCCTCTCTGATCTACAACTCACCCTAACTTTTCCAACCGATGACCTATCTTTAGATATCTCTACAAGAGAAAAACTCCAACTTCCTGGCGGCTTATCGGTGGCACCTCTGTTCGGAGCCGTGCACAACTTTAAACTTTCGGGTGAATTAGACGATTGTGAACATACTGTTTGTCATGATCGTTGACACAGTAGTCGTCGATTGCGGATATGTAATCAGAAAATGGGTCTTCAAAATAAGATCGATTGGCAATCATTTCTATTGGCGGATCAATGTGTTGAAAACTATCTAAATTATATTACCTTGATGGACATATTTATCATTGATTTCTAGGAAGATGTGTTTTATCAATCACATTCTCATCTAAGATGGTTCCCATAACAATTTCTATAAAATAAACAAAAAGAACTAGACAGAACTTAGTTCTGTAATATTCTTAACCTTACAAGGCCAATCAATCCCTCAAACACCAAATATGAATTCCCTCATATCCTCTATGCTCTTCAAATGCTAAGGGCCATATTATACAATAAACAAATAGTCGTTAGCTCTGTGGATGTAAGGTAATGCTTGAAAAAAGCTCAATGGGTCATCAAAGTAGTAACCGCCATGCTTAATACACAGTAAAAAAAATCCATTGATGTCAATACCCATCATGTGCTCAAGAATACGTATAATCCGTCAAGCCGCCTCACCTGGTTCAGAGTGAGCAACATACATACTGTATAATGATTGTGGAGACGCGCCACTTCCTTATTAACATAATCGAAAGGTACCAACAGTCTACAAAATCATTTTTGAGTCTTTTCCAAGACTCATGTACACCATATCACTCCATCATCCACAAATTTGTGGTTGAATGCCTACTAGTGGGTGTTTTTTGTCTATAGAAAGCAAATACTGACAGAAACTCACCAACACCGTGTACCCTCAAAGCCCAGAATTCCACCATGTGCTAGCAATCTAGGAGTTCTGTGATACCAAAATGCTCCCATTGAGAAAACAACAATGACCATCCATCAAGTCCGTCCTCAAAATTAAAAAAAATTCTTGCAATGTTTTCCAAGAATTGATTCTTGCACTGTACATACCAATCTCTCGGTAGTGTTTCAAATGCTAACAACTTTGAAGTCATCACTTGATTCATCGTATCCAAATCCATACACCACTTTAGATCCACACCCAAAATTAGGTAATCTCTTACATTTTCAAAGTGTTAGATTTCATATAACCATATGATAAAGACCAGGAATGAAAACTAAACCTCTAAAGGAACCTACAAATGTGAGTGCAGAACCATAAAAAAGTTCCTTCTCTCTGAACTCAGTAGGATGAGGAATGTCGGTTCCAAGTGAGCGATTGACATGATCACATAATGTAGGGTAAAGAGGGGCATATCTTTAAATATACTTATAGTCCAAATCAACGTGCAAGAGCTTATGATGAGTGCGGTCTGAATCATCACAATTGTATTGCAGGCGGAATATGACGAATCCAAAACCGCTAATTAACCTATACCAGTACTTTAAAACCGTTAGTAACTTAATCGGAAGCCTGGCTAATATTTCAAAAATCGTATTTTTACCAACATTTTTTAGCTCTTGAGAAAATCCTGCTTCTCCCTCAAGCCATATGCTCGCCTAATTCATGGCATTATCCAGTGATTACTTACATCTCACTGAAAAATCATACACGAAAATTTAAGGACTCAAACAAAACATTTTCCAAGACCTTCAAATAAACATCCGGATAGTTAGCATAAACAGCAAAAGTATATTACAATAATAATATAACTTGATACATTTGGGAATTCCTACGTACCAAATCAAGGAGTCATCTCATCATGCATGAACTCCATATCAGCTCCTTTGCTGCTCAGCTTCTTCTGCTGCGATATTATCTTCGTTCCTTTTAAACTCTTCCAAGAAAGTATCACACTCTGAAAGCACGGTTTCTTCTTTAATCTTTGGAAGATAATTCTTGTATTTTCTCTTGAATTTCTTGACCAATCCCTTACTGTATTGGCGATGGGCATCATTGCCTAAATACGAAGATAGCAGATCCTTCAACTACTCGATTCTACGCAGCTCTAGATCGAATTTTCCAATGAAACTCACAATTTCAACTACACCCCATGGTAGATCTATTCCAGATGATGCCTCAAAGTTCTGGATGATTTTGGGGATATGAGCTCCATTTACATCCATGGCTACCATCATTCCAGTCAACCTTTCTACCATGTTCTGATGGCGCAATCTTTTCAAATAGATATCAATTTCCTCCTTGATATCTTGTTTGGAAAAACTCATCCCAAATTCGCTCTCCGATACAGATTTCATAAAGTGTGTGTTGTGATGCAACATAGAAGGTGTCCGACAACATTGGACCAAGAAGATCGTGCAAGTATAGCCTAGTTCGACCAGAGATCGGCATGAGTACAAAGAGCTGAGTAGATCAGATGATGCTACTGCTCAAGAGCTACCGAAAGTGATGGTATCGTGGCGACGGCGGCGGAGGCGTGGTCCGAGTGTCTATCAGCAACGCCTCCCAAAATCTCCAGCTAGTTCGGATATCTGATAAGACTCTCAATTCGGAATGACGAATAAGTTACTCTATCATTTCCGTTCAAAATATGCAAGTTTAACTTTCTATTTTGATCATTTTTAATAAGTGATTGCATTTATATTTCAAAAATAATAAGGGCAATTTTGTCACTTCAAGATAAAATATGAACGTCAAAATTACATACGGCACTTCATATATATAACCCCATGTTTTATGATTTACATAAATAGTCCTTAAATGAAATGGGTTTAACGGGTCAACGGGTTGGTATGAACCTAACCCAATTATTATTGGGTCATTCGTGCGTGACCCAATATTGACCATGCGGCCATGTCGTGTTTCAGAATGATCCAGATGCACTAGTTTTAAGTTCAAATTGAGTTGAATTTTTGTGTCGTATTTCAATTGTCATGACATATAAAATGTATCGATCTAGTCGAGTTAACATTAATAAAATTTAGTTTATTTCAATGCTTATCAATTTATATTACATTCAACATTTTTCAACACATATCAAAACTCACCTGCAAAACATCATCTCTCCTCAGCTCAACACACAACATTAATCAAATATTACCTCAACTGCATAATTTTTCATAAAGGAATTCATGAAAGATAATGAAAATCAAATGGTATATATTGATTGTCTATATTATTCTGAACTGATTTTGGAAAATGGACACCAGAGGTTGATTTCTCACTCTACGAGGAGAGTTAACTCTCTAAAGTTACATGCCAAAGTAATTTTCTTTACTTAGAGAACTGTAAACAATCTACTTCCCTTTGATGAAATTGTTAAAGATTTTGGAACAATTTTTGTTTCAAAACGTCCTTTTTGTCTTCAGGAACATACACTACCACATTTTTTCAACGATTGTGTTTTTGCTTCATTTTTGTGGTATAGAGTGCAAAACATGCTTGGACTTAATCGCCAAGGTTTTGCCAACTTATATGACAAACTCACATCATACTAGAATTTGAGAGATCTACCAAAATTACACTCCTAGTTATGCTACTCCTTCCCTCTCTAATACTCTAGGAGCTATGGAATCGAGATGTCAGTTTCTATATGAAGGAAAGGCCCAAACAATATATTTAGTCTGGCTCGGGATACTAGCAATTAACACGTTGAAATTTGTGGCTTGGCCAAATTTGATCAACCCACCCAACTGACCATTTGTGGGTACAAAGGTAACTAATCTCAAACTTGAAGTCACCCCAAACTATCATTAAAATGAGAGCCCCCTAACAAGAGTCTCAAAATCAATGTGGATGGTTCTTACACGGAAGAATCCTCCTCCGTGGGGGGGTCTAATAAGAGGTATAGATGGAGAGTTTCAAACTGCATATTGTAAACTTACAAATGGTATCTTTCATTTGCAGGTTGAGCTATTGATAGCCCTTGAAGGACTAAGACTAGGGCTATCTTTAGCAAGCACACACTTATCACTTGAGTTGGACAACATAAATGCAGTGAACATCATCAGCGGGGCAGCAGATCTTCCATGGACTTGTATACCACTTACAAGAGAAACAGAGCCCTCATGATTGCTAATACAGTCTCCTTAGGTCACATTTACATAGATTAGAATGAGCCGGCTGATTTTCTGGCTAAAAGAAACAACACTCAATGAGAATTCAAAGCCTGAAATTGGTGAAGGACAAGATAACCACATGGAGAAAGGTAAAAAAACATGTATGGCTTCTACATTCCTGAGCAGTACCCTAGAGACACTCTTAATAGATGAATAAATCAGTGAAAATCCTACTCCTAATTCAGTTTTCTCATAGAATAAACTGTAGTTTCGACTTGTCGATTCACTAACCTAGATCATGAACAGAACCGATTTATATGGAGTATCATTAATATGCTCTCCTATATTATTGTATACGCTTTGTAATGGAGATGAACAACTTTTTGATGTTTTTATTAGGCTTCACAAATCATTCTCCACGTAAAAACTTATACTTGAGTTATACTTGATCAGTGTTGAGAAACCCAATAAGGCCCTGTCCAGTTCAACTTAATTGGTGATGTGCTGTGCTGATGAGTGCTGAGTTGTGCTGATCAGTGCTGTGCTGTGCTGATCTTGTGTTGAATAGTGTTGAAAGTGTTGAATAGTGTTCATTTGAGTTGAAGAAAAAACACAATGTTTATTACTTAAGAACTAAAAAGTTCACTTAATTAGTATTATTTATACAAAACATAAAAATAGTGTCCATTTAGAGATTAAATGTGTTGAGCTGAATATGTGCTGTGCTGACCAGTGTTGTGTTGTGCTGAAATGTGCTATAATAAGTTGAACTGGACAGAGCCTAAATAACCCTCCACCTCACCTCATGGGTGCTTTCTTATTTTCTAAAAAGGGAAAATGGATACTAGAGTACAATTTTCCATCTATTAAATTTACTATTTTCAGTTGCTTAAATTTATACAATTCAATTTGAATTATGTAAATAGTAAATATGTAGATTTGAACTACAATTATTACATAACTTAACCACAATTATTATAGCATAGTAGTGTTCTTTACACGTTATCATATCGGAATATTTGTCAATTAACTTCTGTAAATTTCAGTATAGTTAAGTTTATATATAATAAAATATGATTTAATATAATTCTATTTAATTTAATTATATTATTATTATTTTCAATACATTTACTATTTTTACTTTAGTTCAATATATATCGATTCAATTCAATCCAGCTTGCTATAGAAAAATGCGTTGCACACAACCTTCACTAATTAGCTTCAATTCTAAGCTAATTAAAGATTAGCATTTCTGGAGAACGCGGCATTGCAGTGTAGAAGGTCTACGAAATCCTTTTTTAAAAGATGATGTATCGGTTGAGTGTTTTCATCAATAACCAAAACTCTCCAAAAATAGGCAAATTTAAATAGTTTAATTTGGCCAGTATTTAAGTTTTGTGTTGATGAGATATTGTTGTTTGTTCCATTATGTGACAAAAATTAGTTCATTATTTTGGTGAGATGATATTGTTGCCCAATTAACTTGCTCATTTTGCTAATTATTATTAGAATTGTCGGTTATAAGGTCTCTTAGCTTTAAACAATTATCAAGGTATATGACAGGGAGGCATCAACAAACATTTGATTTGAAAGGGTGATTAGGCAAAACATCTAATTATAAATATTATAAAAGACTATTATAATAAATTAAATGAATTTAAATGTTTATTTGAATTAATTTTCAATTAATTTAAATCAAATATACTTCTAATCTCACTAGAAAGTGGACTTGGTTCATAAAAGGAAACCAAGTTTGAAGATAATGCTGGCTGCGCGTGTTTAGTTATTCACATAATTGTGATAAAGACTGGTCACTAATTTTATTATTGGCAGCAAATGGTAGGAAATTCGCGAATAAAACATTACCATAAATAAGAGTGTATTCATTAGGTCAAGTCAATGATCGATTCATCTATTTATCGTGTTTATTTAAACAAACATATACTTTAAGCTCTAATATATTACTTTTATCTTTTGTAAAAATAATACTAATAAAGTAATAAAGATTATGTTTTTCTTCATCCCAAATGAACATTATTCAACACTTTCAGCACTATTCAGCACAAGATCAGCACATCACAACACTTAACGACACTGATCATCACAACACAGCACTGATCAACACAGCACAGTATCAAATAAATTGAACCGAACAAGACCTAAATTTCAGTAAATATGAGTTGTAGAGACATACCTTAAATCCAGAATCCTTTATAATTGAAAAAGAGTAAAGATTTACTACTTTAAAAAAATAATGGGACATTTATCTATTAAAAATATTAAAATTTTACAACTTGGAAAACAATGGGACATGCATGTACACTTAAATCTCGATAAATGAATATTATTGGGACCATCCTAAAAATATTCATTTAGCGAGATTATTCATTTATCGATATGAATATATTATTCATTTAGACAGTATTGAAGAAATTATATTAGTATTACATGAATTGTATGCATATGTGTATTAAGTACAAAATTGTACATATGTGCATTATACTTAAAACTACTAAAAAGATACATGGTATGCATTGTATGGAATATTTAGAGTTTTAGAAAATGTATCTAACCTACATTACAAACTAAGATATGTATATGGACTAAGTACATATCAAGCAATGATCACCTTACAAAACTACTTTCTAGTAATGTTCACCTTACAAAACTACTTTCTACAACACGAGTCTGAAGTTTTATTTGCGCTAGGAAAAATCAAGGATGAGATGAATTTTGGTGGGAAAAAAGAGTATAAAACTATAGACACCTTTTTGTAAGAGAATGATTTAGGGTGGTTCTAAATGCAGGTCTACTTTACTTCTGCAGGTCCAAAATAAAATTAAAATGACAATAATGTCCCTCTTAAATATGTATTATAATTCAAGAAAAAGTAATTTATAATTTGGACACGTGTTAAATCATTACATAGACGGATTTATGCATTCAAGGTTATGTTTTAGAAACATATTTGTAAGAACTAATAAATGAATGAAGGATAATTATGACATTTTCACACTTCCATTGGACCTGCAGAAGTAAACTGGACCTGCATATAATAAACACCATGATTTATTGTATGAACATTATTGATTGAAAAATATCTTTTTAATATATATATATATATATATATATATGTAACTTATGAAATTTGGTGATTATTCATTTATATTTACATAGGGTTTTTAAAGATTTATTAAAAAATTATTCATTAATGCATTTAGCGAGATTATTCATTTAACCCCTTAGTTCAAGTCGGGACCGGGAAAAATTATTCATTTAGCGAGGTTATTCATTTATCGAATATTCATTTATCGAGGTTTAACTGTACATCTTGCATCTATAACTTTTATAAGGTGTCGCTACATGCAGTTCAGTATTTTACTCTTGTAATCCAGAATAGGATATGAATTCATGAAAACATCTGCATTTAGGCCCTGTCCAGTTCAACTTATTTGGTGTTGTGTTGTGCTGATGAGTGCTGAGCTGTGCTGATGAGTGTAGTGATGTGCTGATCTTGTGCTAAATAGTGGTGAAAGTGTTGAATAGTGTTCATTTGAGTCGAAGAAAAAACACAATGTTTATTACTTACTAACTAAAAAGTTTACTTAATTAATATTATTTTTACAAAACATAAAAATAGTGTCCATTTAGAGCTTAAATGCATTGAGCTGAAAAGTGTTGTGCTGATGAGTGCTGAGCTGTGCTGATGAGTGTTGTGATGTGCTGACCAGTGACGTGCTGTGCTGAAATGTGCTGCGATAAGTTGAACTGGACAGAGTATGTTCATTGGGAAATTTAGCAATATTCAAAGAGCGATATTATCATTGATGCTACCAGTAAGCTCCGGGATACCAGCTCCGGTACGAGGTAATCCGGGGAGAAGCTGGAATCCTAGCCCGCGGCCAATCTCTCACCTAAGTCCTGCAAAACAAAGCCCCCGGGGTCTCCCGAGGGTAGACGCTCCGGCGTGATGATGAAGATAGGGCTTTTTACAGAGGAGAGAGAATATGAATCAATACAGAGAGTATTTAAGTCTGATAAAACATACCTATTACTGTTGGTCGCTCCTCTATTTATAAAGGAGAGGATCAGAGAGGGTTTTAAGCTAAGTGGTCCTTACCCCGGGTGTGTCCAAGATAGCTGATGTCATGAGAGGACCACTGCTGGGCTTAACCCTTTCTTCTCCTTTGCCAGTATATCGGCTGGACCAGGATATGGGCCTTAGCCCATATCACCACTAGCCCCTCGAGACCCTGGCTTTCGGGGCTTGGCCCGGTAGGCTGGGTCTCTGATAGGAAAATTAGCGGGTCGCGATTTGTGCGGGCCCGTATCAACACGCGCCGCGCGTGTGTTACAACGCGCGTGCTTCCTCGCTGCCTGCTCCCTAATTAATGCTCATTATTACCTTTTCTTGGATGCTGAGTTTACTTTACCCAACTTCAAGAAATTCTATGTATCCCTTCCCTATAAATACCTCTTCAAAATTTTCACTTTCATTTTTCAACCTCTAAGCGCTGTCGCTTTCTTTCTTTTCGTCCTCTTTTGCTCTCGTTTTCCATTCTCTTTTTCTCCCTCTTTAGCTTATTGATATGAGTAACAAGGTTCATACCCCGGTAGAGGAGCACTCTCTGGATATCGACGACCTCTCCCTTCCTACTCCATCAGGCGGCAAAGGTCTGATGACGACTAAAGCTAAGGTGGCTTATGGAGCCCCGGAGCCCGCCGATCCGAAAGACCCCGGGATGACCCCGGTTCATGAGGCGGTGGAGGAGGTCGTAAAGAAGATGTACGTGCCTCTGTCATACGACGCGGGGTTGGAGCCATACTCCGGCGACATGAAGGACCGGGCGTGCGTCCCCCGGCATCACCTTCTACACGGGCTCACTTTTCCCCTCCCCCCTCTATACTCCGCCTACCTGAAGTACTATAACATCTCTCCAGCGCAGTTGCATCCCAACGCTGTCAGCGTCATGATAGCCTTCCTTTTATCCTGCAACCGGGCTGGCGTAACCGGGACTGTGGATATATTTCGAAGCTTCTACTATCTCGCCGCGACCTCCGTCCCGGGAGTGTTTAATGCTCTACGCCGAAACAAGACGGCGATCATCTGCTCCGGGAGGCTCGAGTCTGTGAAGACGAGCGACTGGATGAACAGCTACTTCACTTTCGACGTGAAAAAGTATCCAGTCCCGTCATGGAACCAGCAGAGGATCGCTGAAACCAAGGCGGCACTCCCCCCGGCCCAATTCCGGCAGGTATCTGACAGTTATGACTTAATTGTCAAGCAGTTTGTTAATCTGAAGGATTTCCAGAGGGCGGGGGGCTACGAATTTCCCCGGGAGGCGTATCCAGCGGAAGTGTTCACTTGCCGCCGTTTGTATGCCACACGGAGCCTTGGTAATTTTCTCAATTCCCTTTGTTAATTTTATTGATCTGTACTGTTTCTTCTAGCTGCATTTAGCTAATTTCATTTGTTGCCTGGTGTTAGCCATATCTCCCCGGCCAGCGATAGTCCCCGTAGGGTCGAAGTCCGGCGAGGGAGAGGGTAAGGGGGCTTCCGGGAAGTCCAAGAAAAGCTACTCTGAGACCGAGAAGCCGGTCCAAGACACTAAGAAGAGAAAGTCCGGAGAGGGGAGATCCGGGGAAAAGGGCACCGGGAATTCCATTGGGTCCACTGTGGTCCCTCCGCCAGAGGGTCGACGATTAGCGTTTGCTATTCCTATTCCCGGGGGGCCTCCCCATAAGAAGAAGAAGTCTGAGCCTCATTCTGAGGGTTCATCCCGCTTTCCCCGGAAAGAGAAGGAATCAACGGCTGACAGCAGCCTTTATCGTATCCCGGAAACCCGTGATGACACCTCTTCCCAGCGCATTTTGCTAGATGACTCCCAGGTATGTGTTTTCTATCCTTAACATTTTAACCGTTCGTATTGTATTTCTATTCTAAGTGTTTGTTTTCGTGTAGGACCATGCCTCCAAACTGCTCGAGTTTCCTGGGCTTCGAGAACTGGTCAACCAAGCATGTGACTCCCTATCAGAAGATCTTTCCCGGGAGGTTGACCAGCTGAGGTCACAGAGCGCCTCTCTGTACAAGGAGTTATCCGAAGCGCACAGGGAGCTGTCCCGGGTGAAGAAGGACAGCAAGCGTGGCATGGCCCCGGCGCAAGAGGCTCTTTGCCGGGCTTTCACCGACCGGGTTTTGAAGAGCCGCTCATTCGAGAAAAAGATGATGTCCCTCTGCGACATTTCTAACGAAGCCGCCTTGCATGCCGCGTACTCTGCCGTTCGGGAATTCATCCCCCGGGAAAGCCGAGACGCATTCCGAGATGCCTGGTATCGCCCCAAAGCAAACGATCGCTTTAACTATGCGGCGGACCGGCTGATGAAGGATGGTCTCGACGGGATTGTTCCCGGGGTACTCGAAGTGTTTGAGGGGGCCCAAAGTGTTGATCCCCAGGACATCGTCGCCTATGCCGGCGACGCCGCCAAGCTTGCTGAGGACAGGGCGGATCCGGGGCCAGACGATGTGGCCAATCTTGCTGCCATCGAAACCCCAGTGACCTCGGATGGAGAGGGTGGGGATTCCGATGAAGAAAATGCTAAGTCCCCGATCCCGGAGAAAGAGTTCGAGCCGGTGCATGCGAACGAAGAGGGGGAGGAGGAACTGTCCCCGGGGAATGGCAAGGCTCAAGAGGAAGAGCAGTCTCCCGGGAATGAGGATGATGAGGATGAAGTAAACATAGACACTTAGTCTTTTCGCCCTACTTTTGCGTTTTAATTCTGTACCCTCTTTTTTTTTCTTTTGATTTCCCCCGGACTCCTTCCCTGAACTGTTCCCTTTTATAATTCAGGGGAGAAAGAGTAGCTCCGGGGACGAGAGCGATGACTCTAATGATGTAAGAGTCTCTCTCCTTTATTTTGTAACCCTTACATTGTCTATCTATTTGATATTTTCATTTCTTTTCTCTTTTACGGGTTTATCATTTTGTTATGACTTGCCCAATCTTTATGATTTGTTTCAGTTTGTAACTTCCACTTTTTTTTTTCCAAGTCATAAACTCAACCTTGTTTTATGCCTTGTTTTAATTCTAAGTCTAAAACCTTTGTGTTTTGTTTGGTTTATATAGCCCCGGGATGACCCTCCGGGTGCAGTCCCCTCCAGGGCGGCCTCGGATAACGACAAACCATGCCCCCGGTGTGAGGAGTTGGAGGAACAGTTGAGTCGCTGGCAACTGGACGGCATTCAGACCCGGTACCTTCTCGTCCACTCCGGGATAGGATCAGTGATTGATGAGTTCCCGGATGTCACTTCTCTAGTAACAAAACTTAGGGAAATATCTAATCAGTTTGGATCCCTTTCCCGGTGACAATCCCTGGCTCAAGACCGAGTGAACACCGTTCTGGATGCAGACAAGACTATTTCTATGCTGCAAGCCGAACATGACGCTTTTAAATCTCGTCTCAAGGAGGAGTTTGACCTGGTGTGGTCCGAGCTTCCATTTTACTGTGACAAGCTCAAATGGTTGGAAAGGCGAGGCGACCCCCTTAGGAGGAATTTAATGCTTGAAAGAGAGAACCGGGAACTGGCGGCCCGGAACCTCACCCTTCGGGAGAACCTGGTAACCCCACAACTGACTTATCACTTGACCGGATTACGTTTGGGTCGGGTTTCTCCTCCTCTTTACACCAACTTTCCCCGTGAGGTCTCTTCATTATTAGTGCGCATGTTTCGGATGGGCTGGAATGACCCTGAGTCTCGATACCGGCCTGCTTTCGAGGAAGCTGCTGCTTGGTGGCAACGTCAAAAAGAGGGGCAGTATCTTCCCCCGTCCTTGGTACTTCTTCCAAGCCGGATCTCCCTTGACTTCACCGTTGAGAGGTATCTCGGGTTCCGTGTTTCAGTTGATCCGGAAGAGTCTGCCCGGAGGGTGTCTAGACTCCGCGAGGACGCTGCCAGAATCCGAGCCTACATTGCCCGTGAGGACGCTGCTAAAGAAGAAAGGCGTCTGGCCCGGGAAAGGGGGAAAGGCAAAAGCAAAGTCGTTGCTACGAAAAAGAAGAGATCCCCCCGTGCCCAAGGACCCGTTATCATTGGAGCTCCCCGAAGGACGCCATCTCCCGAGGTTTCATCCTCAGACGACGACTTCGACCCGTATGCCGAAGTTACATCAGGGGCTGGTCCCTCGGGGGCTGGTCCGTCCGGTACTCGTCCCGCTGCGGCCCCCAATGTCCCGGGGAGTACTGTTACTGCCAACCCACCGAGCCCTCCTGCTGCTAATAATCGTCCAAGCCACCCCGGCGCTCAGGATGACCCGGACTCTCCTATTAGCTGGGATGGTCCTCCTTCCCTTTGTTAGTTTTGTTTAGGCTTTTCAAGTTTCAAAGTTGTAAAATTTTGTAATCTTAACTTTCAATCATAAGTTGATGATGTGTTTGTCATATTGTCCTTCCTTTGTACTTGTTCAAATATTTGTTTCAGTCACTTATTCAAGCGCGCCTGTGTTATCCTCCGGGTGCTTGTTCAAGCGTCCCGTATATTCTTGCCCTAGCCCCCCGGGCGCTTGTTCAAGCATTCCCGGATCGACTTGCCCTAGCCCCCCGGGCGCTTGTTCAAGCGGCCCCGGGTTAACTATACTTATGAGAAAATGTTAACTCGAGAGATAATCTTCATAAGCAAAATGAGAAAATGCAACTGCGGGTCACGGGACAACCCAGGCTCAATCCTGGCCAAAGGTTCCCGTGCCGCTTCTCTGCCACCATCCTAGGCATAATCCATGCCAGAGGGGTGGATACATAAGAAAAACTAGACATAATACCTACGTAAATTTGCAATATTCCAGTGCCTCGGGACCTTTTTCCCGGCCTTGTCCTGCAGTTCATCACTTCCACCGGGGTGGGCTGCTATCACCTTATAAGGCCCCTCCCAGTTGGGGGCTAGCTTCCCGCTTGCAACCTGCTGGCTTTTGTCGTTCCGACGCATTATCCACTCCCCCGGGATAAACTGCTCCTTGCGAACCCTTCTGTCATGGTATTTCTTGACCCGTTCTATCACCCGGGCCTCATGCAGGGCTGCTTTTTCTCGCTTCTCCTCCAGTAAATCTAGATCCAGGAGTCGGTCGTTCTGGTTTGTCTGCTCATCCGGGAGCTTTGATCGGAGGCTGGGAACTCCGATTTCAGCCGGGATGACCGCCTCCGCCCCATAAACCAGACTATAGGGGGACTCACCCGTGGTAGAGCTCTCTGTCGTTCTGCTTGCCCATAAGACACTTGGGAGCTCATCAACCCAGTTTCCTCTTGCCCCTTGGAGCCGCGTCTTGATCCCGTTAACAAGGGTCCTGTTGGTCACTTCAACTTGTCCGTTAGCCTGTGGGTGATAGACCGAGGTCAACTTCTGTTCAATCCCGTACTCCTTGCACCAGGATTTGAAAGGATCATTCTTGAACTGCGCCCCGTTATCTGTCACTATGAACCGGGGAATTCCGTAGCGACAAATGATGTTCTTCCAGCAGAATTTTACACACGTACTTCCCCTAATGTTTGTCAGAGGAGCAGCTTCTACCCATTTGCTGAAATAGTCAACTGCCACTATCAAATACTTGAAACCTCCCGGGGCAGTTGGAAAGGGAACTACCAGGTCCAAACCCCATCGGATGAAGGGCCAAGTTCCTGATATCCCAATCATCTCCCCCTGTGGCACATGGATCAGGGGTGCAAATTTCTGGCACTGCTAACAGGAGCGGACTGCTTTTTGAGCATCCTCAAATAGCGTTGGCCAGTAATACCCCGTGCACATGATCTTCCGAGCCACTGTCCGAGCCCCTTGATGACTTCCGTTAGGGCCCTCGTGAACTTCTTTCAAAAGGTGGCGTGCTTCCTCTCCATCCACACACTTCAGCCAAGGTTGGAGATATCCCTTCCGGATTAACTCCCCATCCATGACGGCATACCGGGGTGCTTTGACCCGGATTTTCCGGGCTTTCACCTTGTCGTCTGGCAGCGTTCCATTCTCCAAGTACTCCCGAAGAGGTGTAATCCAGGATTCGACTTCTCGCACTGCCGCAACTTGGCTTGGCTGCTCATATCCCCGGGTTGATACCATCTCCATATACAGATTCCGGTCTTGACTTGGCTTGAGCTCTGAGGAAGCCAACTTGCTTAACGCATCCGCTTGACAGTTTTCCTCCCGGGGGACCTGTGTTAGGGTCACCCGGAGGAAACCCTGTATCATCAACTTCACCGCCTCCAAATATTTCTGCAAACTTCTTTCTTTTGCTTCATACTCCCCGTTCACTTGCTGGACCACAATGGCCGAATCGCTGTAAGCTTGTATCACTTTGGCACCTGTCTCCCGGGCTAGGCGTAATCTGGCAAGGAGAGCTTCATATTCAGCTTCATTATTGGTGGTTTTAAACTCAAACTGCAACGCATACCGATACTCCTTGCCGCCAGGACTGACCAGCACTACCCCGGCACCGCTCCCCCCGGCATGGGAGGAACCATCCACATGCAACTTCCATTCCGGTTCCCCTTCACCCGGGTCCTTCACTGTGTTGTCCGCCATCTCAACCAAGAAATCAGCCAAAGCCTGGCCCTTAATAGACTTCCTGGCTTGATAAGTAATCTCGTGCTCTCCCAACTCTATCGCCCACTTCATCATTCGGCCAGATGCCTCTGGTTTCAGCATGACTTGCTTAAGTGGGTGATTTGTGAGAACTGTGATAGGATGACCCTGAAAGTATGGCCGAAGTCTCCGGGACGCGTGCACCAGTGCCAGCAGCAAACGTTCTAGCGAAGAATAACGCGTCTCCGGTCCTTGGAGAGCCCTACTCACAAAATACACCGGGCTCTGCGCTCTCCCGGACCCTCGAACCAAGGCTGCACTTATAGCCTGATCTGTGGCTGCTAGATACAAGAACAATTCTTCCCCCGGGACTGGCTTGGACAAAGTAGGGACTTTACCCAGGTGCTCCTTCAACTCCTTGAAAGCTCGCTCGCACTCGGGAGTCCATTCGAACTTCTTTGCTCGTCTCAAAATGTTGAAAAAAGGCAACTGCTTCTCTGCTCCCCGGGACAAGAACCTGCTTAACGCCGCCAGGGATCCGGTTAAGCGTTGTACATCTTTCACCTTGCTCGGGGAGGGCATGCTCAGGATTGCTTCAACCTTTTCCGGGTTCACGTCAATGCCCCGGTTTGACACCATATATCCCAAAAACTTGCCTGCCGCCACCCCGATGGTACTTTTCTCCGGGCTTAGCTTCAAGTTTACCTCTCTCAATACGACGAAAAGCTCCCGAAGATCGTCCAAAAAAGCGTCATGAGTCCTGCTTTTGATCACCATATCATCTACATAGACTTCCATGATTCTTCCTAGCTGGTTTTTGAACACTCGGTCCACCATGCGCTGGTATGTTGCTCCTGCGTTTTTAAGACCGAATGGCATCTTCCTGTAACAAAAAAGTACCAAAGTCAGTGATAAAAGAGGTTTTTGGTCGGTCTTCCGGGGCCATGACGATCTGGTGGTATCCCCGGTGTGCGTCGAAAAAGGCTAGAAGCTGGTAGCCTGTTATAGCTTCCACCAGTTGGTCGATGGAGGGCAACGGGTAACTGTCTTTTGGGCAGCACTTGTTTAAGTCTGTAAAATCGATACACATCCTCCAGGACCCGTCATGCTTTTTCACTAGGACCGGATTGGCAATCCACTCTGGATAAGTAATTTCTTCTACCATTCCCGCGTCCAGCATCCTTCTCACCTCCGCCTGGACGAATTCTACCCGATCTGCTGCCAAGGCTCTTTTCTTTTGCCTTATGGGCTTTAAATCCGGGTAGACATTCAACCGGTGGATGGCAAACTCCTCAGGTATCCCTGTCAAGTCTTCCGTTCCCCAAGAGAACACATCCTCAAATTCCTTTAACAACTTTCGGAGCTCGTCCTTCACACTCACCGGGAGGTGCTTTCCGATACTCACCTTCCCCCGGGATCCTACTTCCATGTCCTCCACTTCAAAAGAGGTCGGGTCACAATGCACGGCTCCCACCGTGCTATTCTTCCCGGAACACTCCCCGGACTCCGACACGTTTGTTCTTTCTGATCCTCCATTCTTGGCTTCCTTTATTGCGGTGAGCATGCAGCTGCGGGCGGTCGTTTGATTGCCAATGACCGACGCAATTCCTTGGTCCGTTGGGAACTTCATGGTTAGATGGTAGGGCGAGCATATCGCCCGGGCCTGCGTCAACCAGGGACGACCTATGATCATGTTGTACGGGGAAGAAGCGTTGATGACCGCAAAGTTACACAAAATAGTGCACCTCTTGTTAATATCCAGATGATCAACAAGTGTCACCCGTAGCGCTATGACACCCAGCGGGTGAACTGTGCGCCCCGTAAAGCCTGACAGCGGGGACAAGCATGGCTTCAAATTCTGTCGACCAATGTTCCATTGATCGAAACAATCAGCAAACATAACCTCTACACTGCTCCCATCATCCACAAAGACTCGCTTTATCACCACACCTTCTACCTCAGCGGAGATCACCATCGGGTCAGAGTGAGGTACTTGGGCCGGAACCGCATCCTTCTCTGAAAACGTGATTGTCTCGTCATGTTTAAACCTCTTTCCCTGGATCTCCCCCGGGGGGACATACCTACTCTTGGCTTTTACCGCCGACAGTGTTTGCGCTCCATCTCCCACTATCCCGTTGATCACGTTTATCATCCGGGGTGCTCCGGGTCCCGGAACTCCTGGTCTGGGTGCTTGTGGGGCGGGGTTAGGAGCAATGTTGGTTTTCGCGGGGCGGTTGCCGCCCTGGCCCTGGCCTCGGTTATTCCTCCAGTTACGTTTCCTTCATTGTCCTGCCGGGGCAGCCGCCGGGTGTGCTTCACATGCTACACAGTCCCGGAGCTGACCCCGCTCCACCAACTTCTGAATATCCGTACGCAAGACACGGCAGCCTTCTGTCGTGTGACCATAAGACTTGTGGAACTCACACCATTTTTGGGCATTAGCCGGGGCCGGGACCCCTTGTATAACTGGGGGATCCGTGAAAAGGCCCCGGTGAATGGCCAAAATCTCCGTTTTGGTCTTGGAGAGTGGAGTATATGTTGGCCTGACCACCAACGTCTGTCCTCCCGGTGCAGGTGCTACTTCCTGGGCCGGGGGGCGTCTTGCTGCCTCCGGGCGGGGCCCCTGGTGAGGAGTGGCCCGGAGTGTAGTTGTTTGGGTCGCTGTGGCCGTAATCACCCGCTGCTCAAAGAAACCGACCGTGTTCATCCGAGTGTGGTTAGCTTCATGCACAGTGCAATGCATTTCAACTGTCAACTGGAGATGGTAGAAAGTTCCTGGCATTTTCTTCATCAACTCAATGTAGAACATCTCGTCTCTCAGCCCATTGACAAAGTTACCAATCAGGGCCTTCTCATGCAAGTGCCTATCCTGGACCTTCATAGACTCAGCAATATACCGGACATAATATTGCCAAGTAGACTCCGTCTCCAACTGCCGTATGGCCAAGACCGTGGCCAGGTTGACAAAGTTGGTTTTCATTGCTGCATATCTGTGGACCAAGACCGTAGCAAAGTCCCAGAAAGTCTTCAATGAGCCTTGTGGAAGACTTTTGAACCAACTCAAGCAGTTGCCCCGGAGGTAAGAAGGCAACAACTTGCACTGCAACGGCTCCTCAATGTCCCGGGCCCCCATGACACTGAGGTAGGTGTGAACAAACTCCTCAGGATCCCCGTCCCCGTTGTACGTCGGAACTCCATCAGGCGCTTTAGTGCCCACCGGCCACTTATAGTTCAACACCTCTGGAACCCACGGGGAATGAGGAACCATCCCCCGCCTACCAATAAGTCTAGTCAAACGATCTTCAATAGACCCGTTGTTAAACGGGGTGTTATATCCACCATAAAATGGTTGTGCTTGCGGGTTTAAACCTCCTGGAAACTGCTGATCCGGGTACTGCTGTTGCCCCGGAAACATCTGCTGACCGAGAGGCATCTGCTGCCCCGGAGGCATCTGCTGACCCGGGGGCATCTGCTGATATCCCGGACCACCTCTCCCATCCTTCTCCAGGTCCACCACTTCGGGCACCTTGTTGGGGGCTGCTGCCTTAGCTGCCTTCCATGCTCGAAACTCCCCAAATTCCTCCGCATTGGTATGAATCGTCTCTGAATCTCTACACTCCGGGTCCTCTTCCCCGGAATCGAAATACTCCGGTTCGGATTCTCCGCCTTCTCCGAACGTCTCCTGGTCCTGTCTTTCCTTTTCTTGCCGGGCCTTCTCCCTATGCTCCTTCTGCATCTCCCTGAGAGTACGCTCCGGCACTTTCTTCTTTCATTGGCGCTTTTCAGCGGCCGCGCGGGCAGTCTCCTTGCGTGCCCGCTCCTTCTCCTCGGCCGCCTTCCGCGTCGCCTGGGCAGCCGCAGCCCTTTTGGTCTTAGGACCGCCTTCTGCCTGATTAGTTTTGGAAGAGGGTACTTCCACCGTCTTTTTAGGTCTGCCGCGGGGCATGACGAAGCGTATCCCACTGGGCGTGCCAACTGATACTACCAGTAAGCTCCGGGATACCAGCTCCGGTACGAGGTAATCCGGGGAGAAACTGGAATCCTAGCCCGCGGCCAATCTCTCACCTAAGTCCTGCAAAACAAAGCCCCCGGGGTCTCCCGAGGGTAGACGCTCCGGCGTGATGATGAAGATAGGGCTTTTTACAGAGGAGAGAGAATATGAATCAATACAGAGAGTATTTAAATCTGATAAAACATACCTATTACTGTTGGTCGCTCCTCTATTTATAATGGAGAGGATCAGAGAGGGTTTTAAGCTAAGTGGTCCTTACCCCGGGTGTGTCCAAGATAGCTGATGTCATGAGAGGACCACTGCTGGGCTTAACCCTTTCTTCTCCTTTGCCAGTATATCCGCTGGACCAGGATATGGGCCTTAGCCCATATCACCAATCATTTCAATTGTATTTTAGACTATTCGGAATAAAATACTGAATTACATATAACGCTCCAATTTTTATAAAAAGAGGTCAAACATTAATTACACCTTTTGTGAAATTATACTTGCATCACCAATAATTGATCCATATATTCACCCTCATCGTACATCTTTGCCAAACACACATGACGCACCGCTAGCGTTAGGATCATGCAAAATATGTGGGAATATATCGCAACCAACAAAATATTATTGCTACAAATAAACGGCAGTGTGATCAACGTGTCAAAATTCAGAGGAGGTTAAAATTCACTACGGGATGAAATAGATGTTGCACCAACACAGAGCTAATTTTTCGGGTGTTCTTAACTTCGGGGATATACACTTGTTTTATTCATTTAGTGAATTTTCATAATTTATTGCAGATTACATGGTGAGTGAACTGTCACTCACAAATTGCCAACAAAATTAATATGAATTTGTATATCCCACGCACACACATTCTCTCAAGGATCGGTTCTATATAGTTTATCTGTATTCTCAGTTTAACTTAGTTCGATTTAGTATTTTTAACTTAAGTTAAGTTTAGTTTAGTTTTGCTGAAATAAAGTTTGATAAAATTCAGTTTAATTTACGT
Organism: Sherardia arvensis; assembly: GCA_948330725.1. Classification (NCBI taxonomy): domain Eukaryota; kingdom Viridiplantae; phylum Streptophyta; class Magnoliopsida; order Gentianales; family Rubiaceae; genus Sherardia; species Sherardia arvensis. Next base: position 31,831,587 of record OX415240.1, read on the forward strand.
GGATTTTAGGTGCATGGACATTTTGATTTTGCAGGTCAGATATTGACTTGAAATACCCCTGGTTTGCTGATGCAGGTCTAGGTAATAGTGTAAAAATGAGGTTAATTTTATTTTTTTCAGACTTGCAAAATCAAATTGTCACTGCACCTAACACTGGCTTTAATTTAACTATTCTTTTATTACTTTCAATATATTTATATTTTATTTCAGTTCACTTTATTAACAAAAATAATTATTGACAATCCGCTTTAATTAAACTTGGATATTCTAAAAGTTTTATTTTGTACATGTTTGTTTAATCCAACTAAATGGATCGAAAAGGGTCTATAGAACACAAACGCTTTGATACCATGATATAAAGAGAAAAAAAGAATAAAGTGCAATTTATGTTCCCTTAAATTTCAAAAAGTATCATTTACGACTTCTAAAATAAAAGTGTTGAATTCATAACCCTTAAATTATAAAATACATTATTCATGACCTCTTAACCATTTTCTGCTAAATTATACATTCTGGCAGGGGTATTTAGGTAAATTTCTTAAGTACAATTTAAAAATTAAATCATTATCACCACCCTAACCCCGCCGTTCATCACCGCCCCAACCCGCCTCTCATTTACCAGCTCAACCTGACATCTCTACTTCCGGTCGACTAAATCATACCAGATCAAATTCAAATCCAAATCTGAAGAGATCAGAAAAGTTAAACCACCAAACTATCCATCTCACTAGAATCCCCTAATTATCATAATTTTTTAATCAAAATCCTCTTGGATGATTTTCTCTCTAAGTTTGAATTATCAATGTCAACTCACAAAGTTGCTGATTTGTGTAGTCTTTAGACTCATCCTAATAAAAAGACGCTTTTGAATTCCATATCCAAGAACGGCGCCGAAATCGAAGATTCGTCTAGGCTGCTGATATTGGAGAAGCATGAGCTGCTGAATGTTGGAGAAGTCGAATCGATCACATCACAGAAATATGTGATAGCCGTCGTGACAGGTGGAACCAGGGGGAATGGAGAACCAACAGTGCGGCTATTCGCCCGACAGGGCGCCATATTGCTGGTAGGAGATATCTCGACGACGAATACGATGGTGCGATGGCGGCGGTGATGGTGCTGTGGTTGACGTACATTTGAGCTTGATGTAGATGGTGATGTGATGATGTCACCATTAGTTTTTATTTTAAAAAATATATAATAAAGTATTTACTAAAATATCCCTAGCAGAAGTTAAGAATTTACCGAAAATAGAGCTTAGGGTCATGAATTATATATTTAGAATTTTAGGGGTCATTAATTTATATGGGCCATGAATTTGATACTTTTATTTTATGGGTCATAATTGATGCTTTTTGAAATTTAAGGGACAATAAAATGCGCTTTATTCGAAAAAATAGTAAATCAATTTTATAGTTGAAAAATTAATCGATCCAGAAATGTGATGGACATTCGTGAAATCCACGTGCACTAATTTCCTACTCTAACATCGCACACATTTTCGATCCAACGTGTCAATTTAACAGTTGCGAAACTGAGTCCTGCACATGTACCTCAAGTAGACAAGTGATCCATGGCCTCTCATGAACCTGGTGTTAGAGTTGCGCTCTCGGTAAATGTGGGTCTAGACTATGTGAGGAGCCGATGATCATATTTTAAGGTGGATTACCCCCTTCAGTCGAGAGTTGACTCATTGGCCACGTGATTATTATGATCCGGATACAGTTTTTCAATCAAGAGAATAAATTGCCTTTAAAACAAATTTTGAAGTGAGGGTGTCACCAGTTTTCTTCAAAATCGGCAGGAAGGAAAGAGAAAGTCACTACTATTAAGGGGGAAGCATGTTTGAGTAGAAAAAGATAATCCCATCAATATCTTGTACATGATTTACGTTTTTTGAGTGAATAGGTTTGACATTACCTTAGCAACCTCTTCCATGATTTCCGAGATGCTGTGAATGAGATTATATAACATGTGGGAGCCATTTATGAATATGAATAACTCAAACTACCAAATTGTGTAGCCCATGCATTTAATAATGTGACGCGTCTCGGTGTCCATGCCTCTAAGCACATGAAGAATCCCAATGACCTTGTCGTAGATGTAAATTTCTATATTTAACTTTGGACCTTAACTTATGTTTGACATTTTTGTTGTGCGTACTCTTCTCTTCGTTTCGTCATTCTTGCAGGGAAGAAAACTCTTTATAGGCCCATTTGTTGAGCAAGAGTCTGTGACTAACCACGAGGAGCAAAGGACTGTTTGCAGCAATGAAATTCCAGGCGTTGAAAGAAAAATCTAGTGATAATAGAGAGTATCCCAACCCCAATAATATCATATGGAACAAATTTATGCATGTATAAGGGAGTGGAACTTTGGATGAATATTGCTTATGTTATAGTCGAGTGAAATGTGATGCTTTTTCCACGGTAAGATTTATTATACTTAAATTTTTTACAATTATCATTTTAAACATTGGTTGCCCCTTTTTACTCTCCCATAAAATATTTGAGTGTACTACATTATACATAAGATTTAGGTGAATCTTCAGACTATGATATAGTCATTTTAACAAAATTAAACCATTGACGATGAAATTTAATTTGGAGGGTTTCCTACAAAACCTTTTCGATACTCATTAAACACAGTATATCAAGTAGTGCTTGAAGTCTTACATCAAGCAGGGTAAAAGGTTTACATCATGTTGCTCTAATGAAGGTATACACTGTGTTTTTTTTTTCTAATTTAGACTTCATTTTTCTCATTTGAAGAAAGTGAGCTTCTGATCATGGTTGGTTGTTACATTGACCAGAGAAGTGTTTATTTGACTGAGATTTAGTCTCGTGTTTGAAAATTTCCAAGATTTAGTTTTGTTTCTTTTTCGATACTATTCATTACTTTCGGTTTGTTGAGAATTTCTTTGCATTTTAGACAGTTATATGCATCATTGTTAGTGGTGTCTTACATTGCTGGTTCTGAACCATATCTTGATGGCATAAGGGCAGTATGTGGGATGGTTTCCGAAAGTTTTCTTAAGATGAATTGAACATGTTCTCATTCTTTTCTTTCCCTTTCTTAGTCTATAGTAACTCTTCCGCATGTTTTCTTCTATTGACTACATACATTATACTACTACTACAGTAGAACGTGTAATTTTGAGATGTTGTTCTGAGATGTGATTATTTTCCAGGTTGCTCTATCCTCTATCGCGAGGAGAAGGAAGCTTTTGAGCGATGATTTGATTATCGCGCTTGCTAAAGAATCGTGGATGCAACTGGACTTATTAGTCTCTAATATATCTGATTTGGCACTGTGCAAAATTCTCGAAATATGCCAAAAACACTAGGTAGGGAAATTAGGCTAGTTATAAATTTACAGGTGAAAGCTCTTTGTGGATCTGAAAAGCTCAGCCTAAGAAATTGTGCAGCCCGTGCATTTATTATGTGATGCACCTCGGTGTACATGCCTCTAAGCGCTGGAAGAATTCCGACAAATTTATCGCAGATGTAAGTTTCCATATTTAACTTTGGATCTTAACTTGTCATCTATTTAAGGTTTTTGTGGTGCAAAATTTCAACTGTGTACTATTCTCTTCGTTTCATCATTCGTGCAGGGAAGAAACTCTTTATAGCCGCCTTTGTTGAGCAAGAGTCCGTGACTACGATGAGGAGAAAAGGCGTGATTGCAGCAATGAATTTTCAGCCGCTGGCAGAAAAGGCCAGTGATCGTAGAGAGTATCCATCCCCTATTTAATCGCATGGAACAAATATTGGTATAGTCAAGTGAAATAGTATGTTTTTTTCATGGTGAGATTTATTGTAGAGTAATTTTCTACAACTATCATTTTAAACCTTGATTGCCCTTTTACTCTCCCATAAAGGTTTGAGTGTACTACACTATACATAAGATTTAGGTGAAACTTTTAAACTATAATATATTCATTTCAGCGAAATAAATTCATTGACGATGAAGTTTAATTTGGAGTGGAACCTGCAAAACATTTGTATTACTTATTAACACAGTATAATACTTTATCCACCCCTTCTCAATATGCATGTAATGGTTTTTAATTACACTCTCAAAGTCACAAGTTAAACTATAAATATCTCTAATGGCTACATTAATCATCATTAAGAATTTGATATCAATATACAATATGAGATGATTCCAATGAAATCACACATGATGTTTATAATTATATATTTATTTAAATACACAATCAAAATTTGATAATAAAGGATGTTAAAGCGTTACTATTTAGAATGTGGTAGTGTCAAAAGTTGATGCGCACTTGAAAAAATGAGAGTGATAGGTTAAAACCCTAAGGGTGAAAGGGGTAGGTAAATAAATGGAGTGGTAGTACTAGTAAGAAAGAAGTGGGGGAAACATGGTGTGGTGTAGAGGGAGAGCGCTGGATGGGGGTGGGGCCCCCTCGAGTTGTCAAAGAAACAACACTATATGTTGTGCCTTGTTTGGGTGTGAACAAACGGAGGAATCAGACCTCATATCCCTTTCCTCTTTCCTTCAACCCTCTCCCCTCAAGCAAAGCACCATTTCGAATGCAATAAGTCTGATGCTACGATGCTCTCCTGCGTTCATTTCTTTTTGAACTCCTCCCAAATCTCAGTCCAAACCGCAGAGAAAATGAAATTTGAAATTTGAGTGGTGAATCGTATGGTGGAAATTGAATTTAAGAAGAAAGTGAGTGAAATGAGTGGAGGAAAACGAATTAGTATTACCATAAAAGTAAAGTGTGCACCTTTAATTGGCACACCCAAAAAAAGAAAAGTGTGCACCTTTGACTAGGGCGGAGGGAGTACACTGAATTAAAGTAAAAATGAATTCATTGAGACAACATCATTAATTTATATATATTTTATTAAATTATATTTTTTTTAATGAACTAAATTAAAATAAAACAAACGAAACTACTTTACTCATGAACTCAAAAAACAAAGCCTAATAAAATAACATTATTTCAGGTTTATAAACTTTTGGTATCCAATATAAACCGCTCAAATACATGAACTAAAATTTTTTAATAAAAAAATATTTATAAGACTATTACTTATTTCTACAAAAATATATAACTTTTAGACCCTGTTTTTCTTTGATTATATTTTTATCAATACTATATTTATAAATACAATCCATATACATAAATTTATTTGAATTTCATCAAGTTATATATGTACTGAAATTAATATAATTAATATGATAATGAATTCTAAAGAAAAAGGGTATTGTTAAAAAACTTTTATAATAATGGAGTCTTATGATAAATCGAATTTATAAACATCTTTCATAATTGACATAGTTTTGGCTTATAAACATCTTTCACAATTGACATAGCTTTCAAAATGGATTTATTGACCAAATTTATACTGTTCCTTCTGTCTCAACAAAAAATTTTACTTTTATTATTCTGTTCCAACCAAAATTTTATACATTCATTTCTTTTTTGACAAAAATAATTATGAAGAGATAAATTTACTAAAAATATTATTTCAAATGAAATTTTCTAAAAATTCAATTCAAAATGAACTAAGTAACTTTAGCAATTTTGAACTAAGAAACTTTGACAGACAGGCAACTTTACTCTCGCATATTCAAGAACTCAATCGAAGAAAGATGATCAGCCACTCATATTAGTGCATATAAGTGCTCTTGTTCTATATATACACGGAACCTTACTTGATACCCTAACAAGATATGCAAGCTTTATTGTTGTTTGACATCAAAAGAAGCTGAAAAAAAACCGTGTTTATCTATTTCTGCTATATTCATTTGCACTTAGTCATGTTTATCAAAAATGGCCTTGAATTCTGGAAAGCATATGTAACTATGGAAGCTTCTACTACTAATTATAGGAAAATATGAATATTGGATAAAATTAAAGTATACTAGTGTGTTATAAAATTCATTCAGGAGAGAAGACTTTACCACTATTGACCTAATTCACAACTTTTTACACGCCTTCAAACTTCAAAGTCCAATATTTATATCACTTGGGGTAGTCCATGCCCATGCGCGTTTTTTAACGTTGATTCTGAAATTGATGAACATGGAAACAATTATATAATTCAGCGTGTTTCAGCTAAATTCAGTATGTTTCAGTTAATCTTAATTAATTTCAGTGCAGTTCAACACAGTTAAGTTGAATATAAGTTTAACTTGACGGGATCTATATATAATGAGGTTTCGATATCATGAAAATACAGATTACAACAAATTATTTTAAGACAATATTTTATTGACAATACTAGTTAAATTTAAACGTTGAAATTAGTCAGTTTTGAGTATATGACTCATGACTTGTGCATTTTAAATGGTTCCGGAAGGAGTACATGTGACGAATCCGACAATATTAGGTGTCAAAATAATTTTACTTATCCATCCATTCAAATATTCAGTCGAAATTTAGCATTTTATTGAAAAAAAATGATTCTTTGCAAATTTAGATGAGACAGGTGGTGTACATATTTTAAATAAAATTGTTAATCCATAAGGATCTGTTTGGTAGAATTTTCTATAAAGTACTTCAGTCCAGTTCATTATTAAAATAAAATATTAAACTAAATTGAAAAATATAAATAAATCGAATTGAACTAAAAATATTTGATGGTGCTAATTAGGGTTTAGCGGCCTCCGATTGATGTAATTATGCGTGATAAGTCCATGATTCGTATTCCGTACCTCATTCAGTTTCAGACCAGAGTCCGAGAAGGTTCGTGGGCTCGAGATACGCGGAGAATGGATCCACGGGTCCGTCAATCATAATCCTTATAAGGAATGCGTATATTATGAATGTTCTACAATGAATACACATCCTCCTAAACATGGTAAATACAACCATGACCGAAATACACTTCTTCTAATTCTATACATGGTAATACAACTGTTATCTCCATAAGAGTTGTATTCATACCATAATTACATATCTTGGTGATCTACAGATTGTAGCCATATAAATACCGAATGTTTGGTAAACTTCTCTATCTATTATCTTACATACAGGCCCTGTCAAGTTCAGCTTAAATTCTGCACATTTCAGTTAAGTTAAGCGGACTTCAGCAGACTTCAGCGGACTTCAGCTGGCTTCAGCGGGTTTCAGCGGATTTCAGCTGGCTTCAGCGGACTTCAGCGGACTTCAGCATACTTCAGCTACATTAAAAAAATTCCCTATTTTCACTAAATTGTTTTAAAATAAAATTTTCTACAATTCAAAAATGTCAATGAAATTCTTTTGTTTTGATTTATAAAATGAAGTTAATTGAGAAAAAATGTTTCTTCAATGTATTTTGTTTTAATTTATCAAATAAAGTTATTTTTAATAGTTCTAATTTATACTCAAAAATTAACAAATTCAACAATAAGGGCCTGTTTAGTACAACTTATCTGAATATTTTCAGTTCAGTTCATTATTTATCATTTCAGTTCATTTTAGTTCTGTTCATTTCAGTTCAGTAGTTTCAGTTCAGTACATTATACTTTAATTAAAATTAAAACAAAATACATGTTAATGATTCAGTCCAGTTCAATCCAATTCAGAGAACTTGTAATTTATTTCAATTCAGTTCCCCAAAAATATAATTTGACGATTTTAAGTTTATATTGAAAATTCAGTTCATTTTTGTTAAATGAATTTCAATTCAGTTCATTTCAATTAAATGTAGTTCAATTTAGTTAAGTGTAGTTCAATTCAGTTCTATTTTCTGTTCTTGAATTTCTGTTTCTCTACCATTAGATAGAGATTTCCATTTGATTTGGTGCAATATATATTCGATTCAGTTCAGTTCAGCTCAGTTCAGGCGTATTAAACAGGCCCTGATTACGAATATGTCCATTAACAAACAAAATAATTATTGCGAAATATTTATTATTTGATCAAATAATTACTGCGAAACAACGTATTTCATGATGCTACCAGCTTCCAGTCCCGGTCCGGATGATGACGAGTCTCCGGCCCGGATGAGGCTTTGTCCGTGCTCCGCGCGCTCTCACCTAAAGACCTGCAAAACAACGCCCCGGAGTATCCCGAGGATAGCTACTCCGGCGTGATGATGAAAGAGGGGCCTTTGAATAGGAGAGAGAATAAGGATATATTGAGAGAGTTTTTATCTGATAGAACATACCTTTCTCCACAAATCCAAGGCTGTATTTATAGGTGTGAGTGGCCAGCCTCTAGCCCAGAGGCAGTGGTCCTGTCCTTTTGTCCTTACCCGGGGACAGGTCATATTCATGTCCCATTTGTCCCCGGATAACGCCATTCTAGCTGAAGTCATATAGGCCGGACTACTCTCTGGGCCGGAGCCTAGATATGGGCCAGAGTCCATATCACCACTAGCCCCCCGAGACATGGGATTCGTCCGGAAGTGCGATCCGGAGGAGGGATCCCGTGTCTCATCACGAACGCTTTTCTTTTCTTTGTCGGATCCGCCCGGAGGCATGTAATCCGTTACGGGAGCTCAATACCTACCCAGGTGCGTCTGGGTACGCGCTCGCCGTTTGTACTTCTTGCGCGCGTGCTTTGAGGCGTGCTGCTGCACCATAAATGCGCTGTCAATTCAAAAAAGTTCTGTTTTCCTTTTCCAAATAAATTCCTTTTCCTTTTTTCCAGAGAGCAATCATGTCGCCTTGGGACTCGCTCCCCTTTTTTTATCAGCTTTATGTCTATAAATAGTGAACCCTTTCCATCACTTTCGCTTTTCACTTTTTTCATCTCCTGTTTTCCTTTGTTATTTCTGTTCATCCTCATCCTTCTGTTTTTCTTTCCTCAAAACACTTCTTTTCTTTCATTCTTTCTCTTCCTTTAATCATAATGGCTGCTGATGGTGTCGACGTTACGATAGGGATTAACCCTGAGCCAGAAATCGATGATTCGAAAGCCGGAGAGATTGTCAACATCGATACAACTGTCAAAGAGCTAGTTCGAGCTATGGTGGTTCCTCTTTCCGTCGACTCCCGTTTGACGCCGTTCAACGGGGACCATACAGCGGTCGCGGCCATTCCCCGAAGTCACTTTTTCTACGGGATCATTTTCCCCCTTCCCCAGCTGTTTTTGGACCTCTTTGAGCATTATCAGATCTCCCCTGCTCAGCTTCAGCCCAACTGTATCGCCGTCGTCCGGGCCTTCCTGCTAAACTGCTACCGGTGCGACATAACCCCGTCCCTTGACTTATTCAAGTCCTTTTATCATTTTTAAAGGTTTCATTTTTTTGCTTTTATGTTTCTGTTCATAAGTTTTGGCAGATTCTTCTGCTCTACTATCCCTACTGCTTTCGTGATTCTTATGCTCTCTATATATCATGTATGCAGTTCATTCATAATCCACATATTGTGATTGCTTGTTTGAATTTCCGTATTGGCACATATGCGGCTACATTCTCGTTCAGCTTCACCATTTATTGGCTAAAGATCCCACTTACCTCATTCCGCCTAGGAGCAGTAACATGTAAGTTAATGCCATCTGTTTGATCTTCTGATCATGAAGAAAAATACCATATGCAAGTAAAAACTACTTAGCTTTTCTTGTTGTGCAGACCAATTTGAGGAGGAGAGCAAAGTAGGGTGTGATTGAAGGGCTGCCAACAGCATGTTGCTTGACACTAGCAATGGCTATATCTCCGGACACGGATCGGGATTCGATGGGATGTGTCGCAGCCTCAAACGAGCAGAGCTCCCGTCAGAATGCAGTCCTTAAAGCCAAGCTGAACCATTTCAGATTATAGTTTGGTTTAGTTACTAACTCTTTCATTCTTGCAGTTCTTTAACCTTTTTGTGGTGTCCCCTTCTAAGTAGAATTGGATTAGGAGCATTTATACTATTAAATATCATGATCACTAGCTTTTTTTAAAGTCTATTCATTTTGATTTGTGCATTAGATGAGCACACTTTGTTGTTCATGATAATTTTCAAGTTCTTGTACATTGATTTCATGAAACTTTTTCTCTATAAAGACTTAGTTGAGTGAAATTAATTGTTCATAAAGCTCTCTGATCCATTTCGGACCGGAGAGCTCTTTCTTTTAACACAAGCGGAGCACACTTACGAGTTCTTAACTAGTTTCTCCTCGGAGCGAAATCACTTACGAGTTCTCTACCCGTTTCTTTTAGAGGCGAAACTACTTACGAGTTCTCGACTTGTTTCTCCTGGAGGCGAAACCAGTTACGAATTCGCAACTGTTTTACGGCATTTTTCTATAACCGCCGTGTAAAAAACTTTGATTTTTACGGCACAACTTGTTACGGCGCTTCCAAAATGCCGTGAATGGTACGAACGGACCGCCTAGAAACCTACATCCTTGCACTAGTGCCACCCCCTACCCAATAAAATCAAACCACCCCCTACCCAATAAAATCAAACCACCCCCTCTCTAACCCCTCTCTACCGAAACCACCCCTCTTGCTCGACAAACTACTATTCCGGTCGATCTGCCAGTCAAGGGCCATGGCCGGCCGAAGGTCAGGCTGCCAGCACAGATCCGGGCCTGGTCAGTCGGAGGGAGCGGGTCGCAACTGCTCCAAAACCGCAGATCCGACCGATAAAACTGCCGAAGACGCAGCTCCAGAAGATGCCGACGGAGACCAAGGAGGTCGAGAGTTTCAGATCCGACGGATCCGGACCCGGGCAGCCGGAAACGGCGAGTCGGCTCTCCACCGACGAGATGAGCACCTGAACACGGGAAGACGCCCACCGAAACCCCGCGCAGCACCGCCCAGGAAGCCGCCGGAACAGGAAGTGGGCCGGACAGATCCACAGATCGGTGGTCCTCTGGGCAGAAGGTCAACGCTCGGTCAGCTCGGTCGGCTCGGTCGGCTCGGGCGGCTCGGGCGGCTCGGGCGGCTCGGGTCGGTTCGGTCGGCTCGGGCCGGGCTGATCTGGACAGGTTAATACTGGAATTGGCACAATTAGAGCGAGAAGGTGGTTTTGCTTCTCTTTTTCCTTTTTAAAATTTATTTTCGGTCTTTTTGGTTTATGATCTTAGATACAGGGTTTTTGTGATTTGTTTCTCTTCTTGATGATGGACTATATTACCTCTAAAGGAGAAATCCATATGGCAATCTCTAGTTATAAGTCTAGATGAATCTTTCTTAGTTTTCATGGCTAGATGTAAGTCCGGTATGCTTATGAATTGCTCTACTGTAGCCCAAAATACAATAAGGAACTCCCTTTTACCCTAGGACTCCGCAACGTGATTGAGGGGTACAGGTAGAGGGTCTTTATTTTAATAGAACCAGTTGTCTTGGGACTGTTAACTGAGAGGGTGAATTTTTTGGAGTCCTAGAATGCTGTACATTGGTGAGGTGTCTAGATTCAGGAGGAGGAAGAAAATCTGTTAGTTTGTAATATGCTGCCCTGAGTATGGTGTTACCGCCATGAGTACGGAGAAGAATTAGATAGTTATATTCTTAGAAACTTCTCCTAATCTCAACAAATTGTAAGCCTATTTTGACAACTGGTATTGATCTTAATAAAAGGGAGAACACTTTTAAAACCCCGTCATTGACGGTTTAATTTTTTTTAAAAAAATCAATTTTACAAAGCTAGTACTTGAATGAATGAGTGGAAGGTTTTTTTATCAACCAATTGAAATAAAAATATAGGAATGTCCAAGAACAATAAATATGATATTAGGGCCGGCTGTGGGAGGTACAAATTCTATATGGCCCTAATTAAAAAATTATATATTATAAAAATATTATTTTAATTTTTTAGAAATGTTCCATGTAAATTTTTAAAAAATAATTTTAAACCACATAAATGTGGAGCGAGATTTATTAAACTCACCAAACCTATAAATTGCCAAAAATTAGCTAAATAAAAATGATGTTGTTTTATTTGTGATTCATTAATAAAACATGCAACACTTTAAAATAAAATGGCTCAGTTATGGACCTGAAGAGGACTTATGAGAACCAATCGAATGTCTGAGTGGTTGTCCAGATAAGAACTACAAGGAAAAGCTGCTGCCTTTGCCGGGAAATATTGACGTGGAGGGTGGAGGGCCACCTTGTCAGGGAATAAGTGGTTTCAATAGGTTCAGAAACTCAAAATTCTACTTAAGGACAAGAAAAACCAACAAATCACTATCTTTATGGACATTGTCGAGTTCTTTAGACATCGTTTCGTTTTGATGGAGAATGTGGTTGATCTATTTAAATTTGCCGAGGCTTATTTGGGGAGATATGCCTATGCACGGCTTGTCAACATGCAGTACCAAACACAGCTTGATATAATGGCAGCTGGGGCATATGGATCAACACAATTTTGAATGCGCGCCTTTATGTGGGCAGCTCTATCATATGAGTCCCTGCCACAGTTCTCACTTCCTACACATGATGTTGTAGTGAGGGGCAATGTTCCCAAAGAATTCGAGTACTGCTTCGTTGTGTACGAAGAGGGAAAGAAGTCAGAGTTGCAGAACAAACTTTATCTTGGCGATATTATTAATGATCTTCCGAAGGTTGGGAACAATGAGGTTAAGGATGCGATGGAGTATGATAAGGAATTGGAACCAAATACGACATTTAAGAAGATGATTAGGAAGAAAAAGGAGGATAAGCTAAGTTTATTTTAGCCGTTTAAGTGGTAACATATTCTTTGATATTGAAATGTATTCCTAATTTAAATATGGTTTATTTAATTACAATTAAGTGGTAAAAAAACATGCAACATAACTAAATTTTAACCATTTCTACTTCCGGTCGCAATTTAGGGAATCATCAAAGTGAATTCCAACCTAACTCCTAGGAGAAATCACTGTAAGGAGCTGGTTAGTAATCACAATGTGAAACAAAAATTAGCCAAGAAAATAAAAAAATAATAGTTATGTATAAAAGTCAAAACTAAGAGATAACTTTCAAAGTTAATTTCATTTCAGACTGGAACTGTGTTTTAGATGGCTGCTTCTTTTGCTTTCATCTTGGATACTCCTTTCATGTACATTTTTAAAGATATTCCATGTATATTTTTAAAGACTTCCTTGGTTTTTCAATTAAAAACTTTCATATTCTCCATTTAATTCTTATTTTAGGTTGAATCTTATTACTTACAATTATGTATAAATTTAATGTTCAAATATATATAAATATTTAAATATTATTTAAAATTAAAAGCAAAGCGTATACGATAAAGATAGGGTGCGAACGGTACCCCAGAGATTCGGTAATAAAATAGTGATTTTAATCTTACTGATTTTTATTCTATGACCCCTCCTACATAACCTAACACGTCTCTCCCACGCATAACCACTCAAAAACGTGATCACCTTTAGCACTGTCATTAAACCTACCCACGTTTCTATCAGATGAAAGAAACAGTAAACCAAATCCACACAAACTGCACTTGTTATTGACATAGAATGCAAATCAATTTCAACTTCTTTTAATCTTACTGATCGCCTTATTTTGTATTGCGTATTTTATATTCAATGTCATTGTGAAATACGGAATAGTTGAATGTGCATTTGTAACTATAATTATGTGCAGTGATGAAATTTTGTTTGTAGGGATTCGAGGGATTGTAAAACATGAAATTGCTACATGTGCAATTTTATTTAAATGAATGTGCAATTCAATGATACATTTACGGAAATTATAATACTTAAATGTGAATTTTGTATCCCAATTGCCACCCCCTACGTATGTATGATATTTAATATGAAGAAATTAGTATTAAGAAAGCCGATGAATAAGATCGCTTATTACAATTATTAATCTTAGGACTCGTTTATGTAAAAAATCATTTAATATCAAAATTATACGTCATTATTTTTAGGGTGATTCTATTTACACCACCCCAATTGCTAAATACACCCACCTGGTCCACTTTTGTCTAAATTAACGTGTATCACTTACTCAACCTATAAAATTGATATTTATTAATTGTTAACTTCTAGATATAATTGGTAAGGATTATTGGGTGAACCCTCTTTTCATTTAATATGGTATCTTCTTATTTATATCCATTTAAAAAAATCATAATATACATTTTCAGAAATATTTTAATTAGAAATAGAAATAAATAATATCTAAATTACTATTCAATTATTTAAAATATTAATTTATATCGGAATATATTATATGAAAAATATTTATTTTCACTTCAATATTAACCTGACCATCTTATTTTATAATTTAACCTTCATATTGCTGATATTTCCAATAAATTTGAGCACAAATTTCTATTTTACGTCAAATCAAACCAATCTAACCATATTTCAAAATATTGACCTAATGTTTCTATAATTTTTGATATTGAATGTGAGTTGGAGTTGGTTGGGTGATACTAACCATTTTTTTGTAATTTTTTTATCAATATAATGTTAATATATATTTTTATTAATTTTCTATATTAACGTGATTTAAAATGTGGTATCAAATAAAAAAATATAAAAAAATCTTCAAAAATACATAATTTACCTGATATAATAATAATTTACCTAATATCATAATACCCTAATCAAATATAATAAATATGACACATTTTGCTATACACGTAATAAATACTGTAGGTGCAAATAACATTTTATTCTATATACAGCATGTCGTCCATCAACTTTTTATGATATCGAGTTTATTTACACCACAAGAATGGTGTAAATAGCAACACCCTTATTTTTATTTTTATGTGGCTCGTGCATTACGAGGCATCATTAAAATGCACATTTATATAGCACGTTAGGATTGTACGTGTTATGAGAAATTGGCAATATTCCATCCACGCTGAAGTTAGGTTTAGCCCTAAAAGAAAGGGGTGCATTCTTTTAAGGACAGACATGCAGTAAGCAGTGTTACGGCCGAGGTAAATGACGTGCCCTACCAATTAAGGACCATATCATTTCCGTTTCAATTTTCATGGGCATGCTATACGCACTCCATATTTTGCTTATTTTGCAGTCTAAAATAAAAATACGCCTTCGATATATATGATATGGTCAATAATTATGTATATCGGACACATGCATCATATATACTACTTCTATTGCATACACTTGCAATTCAGTTATATATCAGAATCATTTTATATATGATTGTTTAAAAAAATACGGACTGCAAATAAGCAAAATACGGACTGCGTATAGAAGGCCTGATTTTCATCCTACCAGATCTCATCTTCCCATAAACGTAGTACGTACACACCAAATTCCACCGTTTTAATAATTCTGATGTGCTATATCTGATCCAATATTTTACTTACAAGCAGAGACGGATCTAGGAAATTATATTAGGGTGGGTTGTAGTGTAGACCGGCGGTGGTGCTACAATAATAGTTAGGCGGAAATTACTATTTTCATAGGCTTGCGTCTGGGCTACCCTGTGAATGGATCCGCCTCTGCTTACAAGTATTTTATATATTGGCGTAAGAATATTTTGATTTTATAGGTTTGATATTGACTTGAAATGTGTCCTGATTTGCTTAAGCAGGTTTAGTCCATAATTGTAATAATGAGGATAATTTTGTCTATTTTGACCCAGCAAAATCAAATTGTCCATGCATCTAATAATGATATTTACTTATTGTAGTTCAAAATATCAAATGAAATTACAATACTTTCCCTTATAAGTAGTCTAGTTTTTCGAAAATCGAACTATTTGAGAATATTTTTGTACTTTTCATATAGTGTTTTGGAATATAAAAGTAAAATGCTGGATTATATATAGCAACATTCTCATAATTACACCTCAACTACAAATTTTTGTATTTGTGTTTTAATGATTTTTCTATATGTTCATTATGCCATGAAGTTATTTTTAATTATGTGTAATATATAAAAAAAGTTTACAGTGGATACTAGAGGATCTACACAAGTAACTAGTTCAATTGAGACTTCATTTTCAGATGTATGTGAGCGCAACCACTATGGTGGATATTTAATAAATAATATTTATCATCAATATATTTTTTATATACTAGATATATAAAATAACATTTTTATTAAAATACAAGACAATTCTTCAGAAGCATCACGATTAAAACGTGTGTTGTATTGTGTCGTAAAAAGAAGTCCAAAGAGGTAAAGTGAGAACTGGGACATTGGTTTCTTGTGATACTTTTGGTGTGAACCATGCATAACGTTGATTGAAGACTCCATAAAATTGAAGAAAAAAAAATAAAAATAAAAATTGAGTTCGTGGTCGAGTGATGAGAAATAAAAGAGGAATTGAAACGTTTGATCATATGTGTGGACCAATTAATTGACCAAATGTGGACAGTAGAGAACTAGTTTTTATTTTGTATTATTTTTTATTAAAATAGAACTAACTCGTTGGTGCGGGTGAAAGATATTAATACTCAACTTTAGTTATAAATAGATTGGATTAGAACTGAATTGAGCTGAACTGTTCTACTTATAAACCTAGTCAAATATAATTTTGTGCCGTTTCTAAATTGACCATTTTCCAAATAGATTGAATTATTAAGTTTAGACATTATTATATGATGTCCAATATTTACTTATAGAGTCCATATTTATTCATGAATTAACAATAATATCTTCACTATTTATTTAAAAGTAGATATGATTCTCATAAATAAAAATATATCATATACTTTGAATATATACACGGAATGTAAAAATAATATTATATTACACCTATAGTTTATTATCATTACCAGATCACAAAACAATAATTCATAATCCATATAACCCATGTGAGGATAGAAATATATGGTGTGTTTTGGAAGTCTGGATTTTGTTTTGAAATTTTGGGAGTTTGGGTTTTTGTTTGGGATTTTGAGAGTCTGGTTTTGCAAAATCCTTATTTGGTTGGGTTGGATTTTGTGCGTATGAAACAAAATCTTTGATTGATTTTTAGGATTTTGCAAGTTTGAATTTTGAAAAATTTGGTGAACCAAACAAGATTTTACAAAACTGAACTTGAATAGTCCAAGTTTTGCAAAAAATTGCCCAACCAAACACACCCATACACGCGTCAAAAATATCATTTTGACTGATGCAGTATACTTTACGTGACAAATGTATATATACCCTCATGACTAGGGCAAGAAAATCGTAATGGAAAGCTCTAAGCTAAATACGTATTCGTAAAGATGTACACAAAATCCCTTTTTCTTCTTATATATACGTAAGAATACAGAGGTTGGTTAACGTGCAACATTTTGCAAATGATACATTTTAAGCCAATAATAATTGTTGCGATGCTAATTTGTTCATATTTGTTGAGTGCGTTGAGGTTGAAACATCATTAGTCACTGTTCCATGTTCCATGTTCCATTATTAGTCACCGCCCTTTTCCAACCATTCTTTGTTATACTTTTACATCATTGACTTCCATTCACAAACTAGGCATGGCGATGCCTAGTACCATTTCCACCATGTATGTTACCATCAACGTTTATCTCCATTCATGTTGTAACCTTATAGTTTTAGGATTATAATTTATATAATATGTATGGTTTCGATCAATATGATTTTGGCTAAAACAACATTTTAGTGTAAGACAGTCTTAAACCCTGTCCAATTCAGCTGCTAACTGCTTACTGCTACCTGCTAGAGCTGTTTGGAGCCGCGTCCAGTTCAGGTGCTAACTGCTTACTGCTACCTACTAGATCTATTTGGACCCGCTTGACCTACTTGAAATGCTTGTTTAATTTGAAAATTTATACATGATATGGCTATAAAATATAACAATATTTTGTTGACAACAATTTAAATAACTATTCTAATACATAAATTTCAAAATATTTTCTTTCCTTACAAAAATACAAGTGGCATGATGTCAGATGCTAAAAAGCTAAAACTGTTTGAACTGTTTGGAGGTGCTTGAACTATTTGGAACTGTTAGGTGCTAAAACTGTTTTTGTGATAAAACTAGCTAGACGGGATCTTACTGTAAGTCAAAATAACTAGTGTATTGATAATTTCCCCTGTTTCATACCGAACTACTTTTTTGACATTTTACTTTTACAACAATTATACTTTACTAATGCAGGTCTGAAAAACACAATATGTGGCCCCTGAATTGTGCTAGTGCACCCAAAATAGTGTATTTTTCATACCTGCATTAGTAAACATGGACATGCATATATCACCACTCTACCTTTAAAATTTGACCTTAGATTCAAATAGATATACTAACATTAACATTATTATACATGCCATCATTAATTATGTTTTATTGTAAAATATAATATTTGATTTAGGATATAGTAACAAATGTGTTTTTGTAATGTGTATTCTAGAGAATCTTTTAAATTGGACATAGTAGCCATGCAGATGTAGAAGAATTCCACCCCCGAATTGCGTTATCAATTGCAGTGTTATTCAATTCCATATTTTATATTATAATATCGAATTGTGCATCGACATTATAACACCAAATAAGTGTAACTGCATTTTTGATCAAGGTGATAAACTGATTAAATCTAGGCATACTCACGTTTCATAACAGCAGATGTATTAATAGTTATTTCAATTGAGAGTTTCAAATCGGTAGATCTCACGTTCAATTTTGTAAAGATAGCTGTAGAGGTTCGATTGTGTTTGCAATTCATGCATATCTAACGGAGAAAGTAAAACAAGGATATATTATTTACTCAATTGTTAAGAAAAAAAGATGTTTATTTTCTATTTAAATTAGTATTGTATATGAAATATAGGTTAGACTATTCTTATCTTTCTGTAATTATGTTATTGTACATTAAATCCACATCGGTAGATTGGATAGGTAGGTAGACATAACCTCCTTATATAATGTAAACTTTCTCATGAATATAAACACACAAGTTTAGCCGTTTGATATAATTTTTCAATTCTACATGGTATCGCAGTGTTCAATCCTCTAAATTTAATTTTTCTCCAAGTGGATATAATTAGAGTCTTGGCGCACGATTTCAATCAATAAATTAATATTCCTTGACGAAATAGAAAAGATGAAAATGAAAGATTGCACGAAAAGAATATGCTCCGCAGAAGTAAAGTCAATAAAGAAACCACAACAGAAAATTCACGACTTCAAATACCACGTGTTGATTTTTTTCCCACAGTGAGATCAATTATTAGTTTATTCCAGTGATAATAGAAGAAGAATCTGATTAGGGTTTTGTTTGTGTTTATTCTATTTATTGTATATTGCAGTTATATACTTAGACTTTAAATAGTTGGTGATATGGGCTAAGGCCCATATCCTGGTCCAGCGGATATACTGGCAAAGGAGAAGAAAGGGTTAAGCCCAGCAGTGGTCCTCTCATGACATCAGCTATCTTGGACACACCCGGGGTAAGGACCACTTAACTTAAAACCCTCTCTGATCCTCTCCATTATAAATAGAGGAGCGACCAACAGTAATAGGTATGTTTTATCAGACTTAAATACTCTCTATATTTATTCATATTCTCTCTCCTCTGTAAAAAGCCCTATCTTCATCATCACGCCGGAGCGTCTAGCCTCGGGAGACCCCGGGGGCTTTGTTTTGCAGGACTTAGGTGAGAGATTGGCCGCGGGCTAGGATTCCAGCTTCTCCCCGGATTACCTCGTACCGGAGCTGGTATCCCGGAACTCACTGGTAGCATCAGTTGGCACGCCCAGTGGGATACGCTTCGTCATGCCCCGCGGCAGACCTAAAAAGACGGTGGAAGAACCCTCTTCCAAAGCTAATCAGGCAGAAGGCGGTCCTAAGACCAAAAGGGCCGCGGAAGGCGGCCGAGGAGAAAGAGCGGGCACGCAAGGAGACTGCCCGCGCGGCCGCTGAGAAGCGCCAAGGAAAGAAGAAAGTGCCGGAGCGTACTCTCAGGGAGATGCAGAAGGAGCATAGGGAGAAGGCCCGGCAAGAAAAGGAAAGACAGGACCAGGAGACGTTCGGAGAAGGCGGTGAATCCGAACCAGAGTATTTCGATTCCGGGGAAGAGGACCCGGAGCGCAGAGATCCAGAGACGATTCATACCAATGCGGAGGAATTTGGGGAGTTTCGAGCATGGAAGGCAGCTAAGGCAGCAGCCCCCAACAAGGTGCCCGAAGTGGTGGACCTGGAGAAGGATGGGAGAGGTGGTCCTGGATATCAGCAGATGCCCCCGGGTCAGCAGATGCCTCCAGGGCAGCAGATGCCTCTCGGTCAGCAGATGTTTCCGGGGCAGCAGCAGTACCAGGATCAGCAGTTTCCAGGAGGTTTAAACCCGCAAGCACAACCATTTTATGGTGGATACAACACCCCGTTTAACAACGGGTCCATTGAAGATCGTTTGACTAGACTTATTGGTAGGCGGGGGATGGTTCCACATTCCCCGTGGGTTCCAGAGGTGTTGAACTATAAGTGGCCGGTGGGCACTAAAGCGCCTGATGGGGTTCCGACGTACAACGGGGACGGGGATCCAGAGGAGTTTGTTCACACCTACCTCAGTGTCATGGGGGCCCGGGACATTGAGGAGCCGTTGCAGTGCAAGTTGTTGCCTTCTTACCTCCGGGGTAACTGCTTGAGTTGGTTCAAAAGTCTTCCACAAGGCTCATTGAAGACTTTCTGGGATTTTGCTACGGTCTTGGTCCACAGATATGCAGCAATGAAAACCAACTTCGTCAACCTGGCCACGGTCTTGGCTATGCGGCAGTTGGAGACGGAGTCTACTTGGCAATATTATGTCCGGTATATTGCTGAGTCTATGAAGGTCCAGGATAGGCACTTGCATGAGAAGGCCCTGATTGGTAACTTTGTCAATGGGCTGAGGGACGAGATGTTCTACATTGAGTTGATGAAGAACATGCCAGGAACTTTCTACCATCTCCAGTTGACAGTTGAAATGCATTGCACTGTGCATGAAGCTAACCACACTCGGATGAACACGGTCGGTTTCTTTGAGCAGCGGGTGATTACGGCCACAGCGACTCAAACAACTACACTCCGGGCCACTCCTCACCAGGGGCCCCACCCGGAGGCAGCAAGACGCCCCCGGCCCAGGGAGTAGCACCTGCACCGGGAGGACAGACGTTGGTGGTCAGACCAACATATACTCCACTCCCCAAGACCAAAACGGAGATTTTGGCCATTCACCGGGGCCTTTTCACGGATCCCCCAGTTATACAAGGGATCCCGGCCCCGGCTAATGCCCAAAAATGGTGTGAGTTCCATAAGTCTTATGGTCACACGACAGAAGGCTGCCGTGTCTTGCGTACGGATATTCAGAAGTTAGTGGAGCGGGGTCAGCTTCGGGACTGTGTAGCAGGTGAAGCACACCCGGCGGCTGCCCCGGCAGGACAAGGAAGGAAACGTAACTGGAGGAATAACCGAGGCCAGGGCCAGGGCGGCAACCGCCCCGCGGAAACCAACATTGCTCCTAACCCCGCCCCACAAGCACCCAGACCAAGAGTTCCGCGACCCGGAGCACCCCGGATGATAAATGTGATCAACGGGATAGTGGGAGATGGAGCGCAAACACTGTCGGCGGTAAAAGCCAAGAGTAGGTATGTCCCCCCGGGGGAGATCCAGGGAAAGAGGTTTAAACATGACGAGACAATCACGTTTTCAGAGAAGGATGCGGTTCCGGCCCAAATACCTCACTCTGACCCGATGGTGATCTCAGCTGAGGTAGAAGGTGTGGTGATAAAGCGAGTCTTTGTGGATGATGGGAGCAGTGTAGAAGTTATGTTTGCTGATTGTTTCGATCAATTGAACATTGGTCGACAGAATTTGAAGCCATGCTTGTCCCCGCTGTCAGGCTTTACGGGGCGCACAGTTCACCCGCTGGGTGTCATAGCGCTCCGGGTGACTCTTGTTGATCATCTGGATATTAACAAGAGGTGCACTGTCCTGTGTAACTTTGCGGTCATCAACGCGTCTTCCCCGTACAACATGATCATAGGTCGTCCCTGGATGACGCAGGCCCGGGCGATATGCTCGCCCTACCATCTAACTATGAAGTTCCCAACGGACCAAGGAATTGCATCGGTCATTGGCAATCAAACGACCGCCCGCAGCTGCATGCTCACCGCAATAAAGGAAGCCAAGAATGGAGGATCGGAAAGAACAAATGTGTCGGAGCCCGGGGAGTGTTCCGGGAAGAATAGCACGGTGGGAGCCGTGCATGGTGACCCGGCCTCTTTTGAAGTGGAGGACATGGAAGTAGGATCCCGGGGGAAGGTGAGTATCGGAAAGCACCTCCCGGTGAGTGTGAAGGACGAGCTCCGGAAGTTGTTAAAGGAATATGAGGATGTGTTCTCTTGGGGAACGGAAGACTTGACAGGGATACCGGAGGAATTCGCCATCCACCGGTTGAATGTCTACCCGGATTTAAAGCCCATAAGGCAAAAGAAAAGAGCCTTGGCAGCAGACCGGGTAGAATTCGTCCGGGCGGAGGTGAGAAGGATGCTGGACGCGGGAATGGTAGAAGAAATTACTTATCCAGAGTGGATTGCCAACCCGGTCCTAGTGAAAAAACATGACGGGTCCTGGAGGATGTGTATCGATTTTACAGACTTAAACAAGTGCTGCCCAAAAGACAGTTACCCGTTGCCCTCCATCGACCAACTGGTGGAAGCTATAACAGGCTACCAGCTTCTAGCCTTTTTCGACGCACACCGGGGATACCACCAGATCGTCATGGCCCCGGAAGACTGACCAAAAACCTCTTTTATCACTGACTTTGGTACTTTTTTGTTACAGGAAGATGCCATTCGGTCTTAAAAACGCAGGAGCAACATACCAGCGCATGGTGGACCGAGTGTTCAAAAACCAGCTAGGAAGAATCATGGAAGTCTATGTAGATGATATGGTGATCAAAAGCAGGACTCATGACGCTTTTTTGGACGATCTCCGGGAGCTTTTCGTCGTGTTGAGAGAGGTAAACTTGAAGCTAAGCCCGGAGAAAAGTACCATCGGGGTGGCGGCAGGCAAGTTTTTGGGATATATGGTGTCAAACCGGGGCATTGACGTGAACCCGGAAAAGGTTGAAGCAATCCTGAGCATGCCCTCCCCGAGCAAGGTTAAAGATGTACAACGCTTAACCGGGTCCCTGGCGGCGTTAAGCAGGTTCTTGTCCCGGGGAGCAGAGAAGCAGTTGCCTTTTTTCAACATTTTGAGACGAGCAAAGAAGTTCGAGTGGACTCCCGAGTGCGAGCGAGCTTTCAAGGAGTTGAAGGAGCACCTGGGTAAACTCCCTACTTTGTCCAAGCCAGTCCCGGGGGAAGAATTGTTCTTATATCTGGCGGCCACGGATCAGGCAATAAGTGCGGCCTTGGTTCGAGGGGCCGGGAGAGCGCAGAGCCCGGTGTACTTTGTGAGTAGGGCCCTTCAAGGACCGGAGACGCGTTATTCTTCACTAGAACGTTTACTGCTGGCACTGGTGCACGCGTCCCGGAGACTTCGCCCATACTTTCAGGGTCATCCTATCACAGTTCTCACAAATCACCCACTTAAGCAAGTCATGCTGAAACCAGAGGCATCTGGCCGAATGATGAAGTGGGCGATAGAGTTGGGAGAGCACGAGATTACTTATCAAGCCAGGAAGTCTATTAAGGGCCAGGCTTTGGCTGATTTCTTGGTTGAGATGGCGGACAACACAGTGAAGGACCCGGGTGAAGGGGAACCGGAATGGAAGTTGCATGTGGATGGTTCCTCCCATGCCGGGGGGAGCGGTGCCGGGGTAGTGCTGGTCAGTCTTGGCGGCAAGGAGTATCAGTATGCGTTGCAGTTTGAGTTTAAAACCACCAATAATGAAGCTGAATATGAAGCTCTCCTTGCCAGATTACGCCTAGCCCGGATGACAGGTGCCAAAGTGATACAAGTTTACAGCGACTCGGCCATTGTGGTCCAGCAAGTAAATGGGGAGTACGAGGCAAAAGAAAGAAGCTTGCAGAAATATTTGGAGGCAGTGAAGGTGATGATACAGGGCTTCCTCCGGGTGACCCTGACACAGGTCCCCCGGGAGGAGAACTGTCAAGCGGATGCGCTGAGCAAGTTGGCTTCTTCGGAGCTCAGGCCAAGTGAAGACCGGAATCTGTATATGGAAATGTTAACAACCCGGGGATATGAGCAGCCGAGCCAAGTTGCGGCAGTGCGAGAAGCCGAATCCTGGATTACACCCCTTCTGGAGTATTTGGAGAATGGGACGCTGCCAGACGACAAGGTGAAAGCCCAAATCCGGGTCAAAGCACCCCGGTATGCCGTCCTGGACGGGGAGTTAATCCGGAGGGGATATCTCCAACCTTGGTTGAAGTGTGTGGATGGAGAGGAAGCACGCCACCTTTTGAAAGAAGTTCACGAGGGCCCTAACGGAAGTCATCAAGGGGCTCGGACAGTGACTCGGAAGATCATGTGAACGGGATACTACTGGCCAACGCTATTTGAAGATGCCCAAAAAGCAGTCCGCTCCTGTCAGCAATGCCAGAAATTCGCACCCCTGATCCATGTGCCGCAGGGGGAGATGATCGGGATATCAGGAACTTGGCCATTCATCCGATGGGGTTTGGACCTGGTAGGCCCCTTTCCAACTGCTCCGGGAGGTTTCAAGTATTTGATATTGGCAGTTGACTATTTCAGCAAATAAGTAGAAGCTGCTCCTCTGACAAACATTAGGGGAAGTACTTGTGTAAAATTCTGCTGGAAGAACATCATCTGTCGCTACGGAATTCCCCGGTTCATAGTGACAGATAACGGGGCGCAGTTCGAAAATGATCCTTTCAGATCCTGGTGCAAGGAGTACGGGATTGAACAGAAGTTGACCTCGGTCTATCACCCACAGGCTAACGGGCAAGTTGAAGTGACCAACAGGACCCTGGTTAACGGGATCAAGACGCGACTCCAGGGGGCGAGAGGAAACTGGGTTTATGAACTCCCAAGTGTCTTATGGGCAAGTAGAACGACAGAGAGCTCCGCTACAGGTGAGTCCCCCTATAGTTTGGTTTATGGGGCGGAGGCGGTCATCCCGGCTGAAATTGGAGTTCCCAGCCTCCGATCAAAGCTCCCGGACGAGCAGACAAACCAGAACGACCGACTCCTCGATTTAGAATTACTGGAGAAGAAGCGAGAAAAAGCAGCCCTGCACGAGTCCCGGGTGAAAGAACGGGTCAAGAAATACCATGACAGAAGGGTTCGCAAGGAGCAGTTTAGCCCGGGGGAGTGGGTAATGCGTCGGAATGACAAAAGCCAGCAGGTTGCAAGCGGGAAGTTAGCCCCCAACTGGGAGGGGCCTTACAAGGTGGTAGCAGCCCACCCCGGAGGAAGTTATGAACTGCAGGACAAAACCGGGAAGAAGGTCCCGAGGCACTGGAATATTGCAAATTTACGTAGGTACTATGCTTAGATTTTCCTATGTATTCACCCCTCTGGCATGGATTATGCCTAGGACGGTGGCAGAGAAGCGGCACGGGGACCCCTGGCCAGGATTGAGCCTGGGTTGTCTCGTGGCCCGCAGTTGCATTTTCTCATTTTACTTATGAAGATTATCTTTCGAGTCAATATTTTCTCTTAAGTATAGTTAACCCGGGATACCGCTTTAACAAGCGCCCGGGGGGCTAGGACAAGGCAATACGGGACGCTTGAACAAGCTCCCGGGGTTAGGACAAGTCAATACGGGACGCTTGAACAAGCTCCCGGGGCTAGGACAAGAATATACGGGACGCTTGAACAAGCACCCGGAGAATAAACTAGGCATGCTTGAATAAGAACAAATATAAAGGAAGGATAATATAACAAACAAATCATTAACGTATGATTGAAGATTACAAAATTTACAACTTTGAAACTTAGAAAAGAAAAGCCTAAAACAAAGCTAACAAAGGAAAGGAGGACCATCCCAGCTAATAGGAGAGTCCGGATCATCTTGGGTTCCGGGGTGACTCGGCAGATTATTAGCAGCAGAAGGGTTCGGTGGGTTAGCAGTAGCAGTACCCGCCGGGACATTGGGATCCGCAGCTGGATGAGTACCGGACGGACCAGCCCCCGAGGGACCAGCCCCCGAAGGACCCGCTTCGGCATAGGGGTCATAGTCGTCGTCTGAGGACGAAACCTCGGGAGATGGCGTCCTTCGGGGAGCTCCAATGATAACAGGCCCTTGGGCACGGGGGGATTTTTTCTTTTTCGTAGCAACAACTTTGCTTTTGCCCTTCCCCCTTTCCCGGGCCAAACGCCTTTCTTCTTTGGTGGCGTCTTCGCGGGCAATGTAGGCTCGGATTCTGGCAGCGTCCTCACAGAGTCTAGACACCCTCCGGGCGGATTCTTCCGGGTCAACTGAAACACGGAACCCGAGATACCTTTCAACCGTGAAATCAAGAGAGATCCGGCTTGGAAGAAGTACCAAGGACGGGGGAAGATACTGCCCCTCTCTTTGGCGTTGCCACCAAGCAGCAGCTTCCTCGAAAGCAGGCCGGTAACGAGACTCAGCCCATCCGAAACATGCGCACTAATAGTCAAGAGACCTCACGGGGAAAGTTGGTGTAAAGAGGAGGAGAAACCCGACCCAAACGTAATCCGGTCAAGTGATAAGTCAGTTGTAGGGTTACCAGGTTCTCCCGAAGGGTGAGGTTCCGGGCCGCCAGTTCCCGGTTCTCTCTTTCAAGCATTAGATTCCTCCTAAGGGGGTCGCCCCGCCTTTCCAACCATTTGAGCTTGTCACAGTAAAATGGAAGCTCGGACCACACCAGGTCAAACTCCTCCTTGAGACGAGATTTAAAAGCGTCATGTTCGGCTTGCAGCATAGAAATAGTCTTGTCTGCATCCAGAACGGCGTTCACTCGGTCTTGAGCCAGGGATTGACACCGGGAAAGGGATCCAAACTGATTAGATATTTCCCTAAGTTTCGTTACTAGAGAAGTGACATCCGGGAACTCATCAATCACTGATCCTATCCCGGAGTGAACGAGAAGGTACCGGGTCTGAATACCGTCCAGTGCCAGCGACTCAACTGTTCCTCCAACTCCTCACACCGGGGGCATGGTTTGTCGTTATCCGAGGCCGCCCTGGAGGGAACTGCACCCGGAGGGTCATCCCGGGGCTATATAAACAAAACAAAACACAAAGGTTTTAGACTTAGAATTAAAACAAGGTTGAGTTTATAACTTAGATAAAAAAGTGGAAGTTACAAACTGAAACAAATCATAAAGATTGGGCAAGTCATAACAAAATGATCAACCCGTAAAAGAGAAAAGAAATGAAAATATCAAATAGATAGACAATGTAAGGGTTACAAAATAAAGGAGAGAGACTCTTACATCATTAGAGTCATCGCTCTCGTCCCCGGAGCTACTTTTTCTCCCCTGAATTATAAAAGGGAACAGTTCAGGGAAGGAGTCCGGGGGAAATCAAAAGAAAAAAAAAAGGGGGGTACAGAATTAAAACGCAAAAGTAGGACGAAAAGACTAAGTGTCTATGTTTACTTCATCCTCATCATCCTCGTTCCCGGGAGACTGCTCTTCCTCTTGAGCCTTGCCATTCCCCGGGGACAGTTCCTCCTCCCCCTCTTCGTTCGCATGCACCGGTTCGAACTCTTT
The DNA here is from genome assembly GCA_948330725.1 of Sherardia arvensis. Classification (NCBI taxonomy): domain Eukaryota; kingdom Viridiplantae; phylum Streptophyta; class Magnoliopsida; order Gentianales; family Rubiaceae; genus Sherardia; species Sherardia arvensis. The sequence goes on from OX415240.1 coordinate 31,859,023, forward strand.
CTCCGGGATCGGGGACTTAGCATTTTCTTCATCGGAATCCCCACCCTCTCCATCCAAGGTCACTGGGGTTTCGATGGCAGCAAGATTGGCCACATCGTCTGGCCCCGGATCCGCCCTGTCCTCAGCAAGCTTGGCGGCGTCGCCGGCATAGGCGATGATGTCCTGGGGATCAACACTTCGGGCCCCCTCAAACACTTCGAGTACCCCGGGAACAATCCCTTCGAGACCATCCTTCATCAGCCGGTCCGCCGCATAGTTAAAGCGATCGTTTGCTTTGGGGCGATACCAGGCATCCCGGAATGCGTCTCGGCTTTCCCGGGGGATGAATTCCCGAACGGCAGAGTACGCGGCATGCAAGGCGGCTTCATTAGAAATGTCGCAGAGGGACATCATCTTTTTCTCGAATGTGCGGCTCTTCAAAACCCGGTCGGTGAAAGCCCGGCAAAGAGCCTCTTGCGCCGGGGCCATGCCACGCTTGCTGTCCTTCTTCACCCGGGACAGCTCCCTGTGCGCTTCGGATAACTCCTTGTATAGAGAAGCGCTCTGTGACCTCAGCTGGTCAACCTCCCGGGAAAGATCTTCTGATAGGGAGTCACATGCGTGGTTGACCAGTTCTCGAAGCCCAGGAAACTTGAGCAGTCTGGAGGCATGGTCCTACACGAAAACAAACACTTAGAATAAAAATGCAATATGAATGATTAAAATGTTAAAGATAGAAAAAAGGATAGAAAACACATACCTGGGAGTCATCTAGCAAAATGCGCTGGGAAGAGGTGTCGTCGCGAGTTTCCGGGATACGATAAAGGCTGCTGTCAGCCGTTGATTCCTTCTCCTTCCGGGGAAAGCGGGATGAACCCTCAGAATGAGGCTCAGACTTCTTCTTCTTATGGGGAGGCCCCCCGGGAATAGGAATAGCAAACGCTAATCGTCGACCCTCTGCCGGAGGGACCACAGTGGACCCAATGGATTTCCCGGTCCCCTTTTCCCCAGATCTCCCCTCTCCGGATTTTCTCTTCTTGGTGTCCTGGACCGGCTTCTCGGTCTCAGAGTTTCTCTTCTTGGACTTCCCGGAAGCCCCCTTACCCTCTCCCTCGCCGGACTTCGACCCTGCGGGGACTATCGCTGGCCGGGGAGATATGGCTAACACCAGGCAACAAATGAAATTAGCTAAATGCAGCTAGAAGAAACAGTATAGATCAATAAAATTAATAAAGGGAATTGAGAAAATTACCAAGGCTCTGTGTGGCATACAAACGGCGGCAAGTGAACACTTCCGCTGGATACGCCTCCCGGGGAAATTCATAGCCCCCCGCCCTCTGGAAATCCTTCAGATTGACAAACTGCTTGACAATTAAGTCATAACTGTCAGATACCTGCCGGAATTGGGCCGGGGGGAGTGCCGCCTTGGTTTCAGCGACCATCTGCTGGTTCCATGACGGGACTGGATACTTCTCCACGTCGAAGGTAAAGTAGCTGTTCATCCAGTCGCTCGTCTTCACAGACTCGAGCCTCCCGGAGCAGATGATCGCCGTCTTGTTTCGGCGTAGAGCATTAAACACTCCCGGGACGGAGGTCGCGGCGAGATAGTAGAAGCTTCGAAATATATCCACAGTCCCGGTTACGCCAGCCCGGTTGCAGGACAAAAGGAAGGCTATCATGACGCTGACAGCGTTGGGATGCAACTGCGTTGGAGAGATGTTATAGTACTTCAGGTAGGCGGAGTATAGAGAAGGGAGGGGAAAAGTGAGCCCGTGTAGAAGGTGATGCCGGGGGACGCACGCCCGGTCCTTCATGTCGCCGGAGTATGGCTCCAACCCCGCGTCGTATGACAGAGGCACGTACATCTTCTTTACGACCTCCTCCACCGCCTCGTGAACCGGGGTCATCCCGGGGTCTTTCGGATCGGCAGGCTCCGGGGCTCCATAAGTCACCTTAGCTTTAGTCGTCATCAGACCTTTGCCGCCTGATGGAGTAGGAAGGGAGAGGTCGTCGATATCCAGAGAGTGCTCCTCCACCGGGGTATGAACCTTGTTACTCATATCAAAAAGCTAAAGAGGGAGAAAAAGAGAATGGAAAACGAGAGCAAAAGAGGACGAAAAGAAAGAAAGCGACAGCACGTAGAGGATGAAAAATGAAAGTGAAAATTTTGAAGAGGTATTTATAGGGAAGGATACATAGAATTTCTTGAAGTTGGGTAAAGTAAACTCAGTATCCAAGAAAAGGTAATAATGAGCATTAATTAGGGAGCAGGCAGCGAGGAAGCACGCGCGTTGTGATACGAGCCCGCACAAACCGCGACCCGCTATTTTCCTATCAGAGACCCAGCCTACCGGGCCAAGCCCCGGAAGCCAGGGTCTCGGGGGGCTAGTGGTGATATGGGCTAAGGCCCATATCCTGGTCCAGCGGATATACTGGCAAAGGAGAAGAAAGGGTTAAGCCCAGCAGTGGTCCTCTCATGACATCAGCTATCTTGGACACACCCGGGGTAAGGACCACTTAGCTTAAAACCCTCTCTGATCCTCTCCATTATAAATAGAGGAGCGACCAACAGTAATAGGTATGTTTTATCAGACTTAAATACTCTCTGTATTTATTCATATTCTCTCTCCTCTGTAAAAAGCCCTATCTTCATCATCACGCCGGAGCGTCTACCCTCGGGAGACCCCGGGGGCTTTGTTTTGCAGGATTTAGGTGAGAGATTGGCCGCGGGTTAGGATTCCAGCTTCTTCCCGGATTACCTCGTACCGGAACTGATATCCCGGAGCTCACTGGTAGCATCAAAAAGGATGTATGAACATTTACCACTGTATGAGAAACTACTCATAGCCAACATGGGATATGGATGTGCTTAAAAGGGCTACGTAGGAACAATTTGGTTTTAGAGAAGCTCTCAAACCGACCCTTCCAATGTCGCTGGGTTAACCCAAGTAGTTATAATTCATAAAAAAGATGGCTAGTTTGAAGAGGTCGTTGACATATATTGTTTATTTAATGTTACACAAAATCTTATGAGGCAGTTTTTAAACTTATAGGTGCTCCACTACTAGAAATCATTGACATGATAGATGCAATGACTTATGAGGATGGCATTTTTATCAGAGAGTTTCGGAGAAGCAAAGATAAGGGAAAGCTTACAATAGTTTACTGCCTTTATATGGTATATTATGAGTAGCTGATATATGAAGCCTTTTCTTATATTTTGGTATCTATTTTTTATTAGAGGTTACCTTATATTTACTCTTTAAACTAAATAGTACCATTTTTGTACTGTTGGCACCACATCGGTAGATTCCAAAAGATTAGTATCCTCCCCTTTGTACGTAATACCTTATTTAATTAACCAAGTTTAATTTTACTGTGATGCTTGTTATTGTCTGATAAACCATCAATATATATAATCTCCATCTTTTATAAAAAAAAATATTGAATTCACTCCTGGACCAGATGAAGGCAGACACGTCCAGATCAACCAATTTGATTAATCAGTTTCATACTTTATGGCACAATATTTATAACAAATTAAATCGTAGCTTTCTTAAACCCTCTAACATCTGAAGTCGGTGAGAGAAACTGAAACAGCAGCAAATGAACAAGAAATGGTTGGCCATAAAATAAACAACTGACGCAGAATCGAACACGTAAAGATGGGCACTCATTTTTAAAACGCAGTTAGAGATAGGATCAGAGGCATTAATAATACTTAAGCTTATCTTTCATGTCACTAATAATATTAATATATCAGCTGGTCTTGTTTTTGGAGTACAGTGCAGGTATTTGAAGTTTGACCACGACGTCGTTTGAACTGGTAAAGTCCTCCAACCACCTGGTTAGTAAAATATGGTTATGCACGTAATGGTCATTAGCATGTGTAAAATGTGACACTTGTTCTTTCTTCATTCGAATGCTGACCTAGAATTAAAAGAGTTTTCCAAAGTTAAACGTAGGTTAGATGGCGAATTCCTACCCAATCACAATTGATATATTACGGAGTAATTATTAGGTTAAAAGTCCAAAACTTCAATTATTTAATGTAAGCTTTTTTTAATTTCGACATTGAATATATAAAGACAAGAACAAAAAGAATATGGAATATTTTATGCATCGGTATTAGATTAATTCGTTACTAATACGGCATAGTATATGCAGTGTATTATTTACTTATGCAGTCCGTATTTATTCATAAAGTGTCATTAATAACATCAGTACTTATTTAAAAGTAATATGCTTTTCATAAATGAAGGTATATCAAGAATTTTAAATACGAATATAAACTGCGAAAATAATATTTTGGGTTGCATCCATCCATTTCCAAAAATTAACACCGTTAATTGTGAGTACTCCATTTTATTTAGTGTAATTGTGTGTACTCCTAATGATAGCCTAAGTTTTTTTTTTGTTTAATTTAACTTTAGTTGGAATGATTGGAGTTTTTTTGCCTAAATATATACTTTCTCATACTATTTCCCAAACTAACACACTTTCAATACTATTTCCCAAACTAACACACTTCTTGCCACGTAAGAAGCCACGTAATCTTTTATTTCCACCTATACAATTATAGTTTTTTTCTTTAAAATTAGTCTTTTAAAACCTATTTACAACCTCTCTGCAGAGCCTCTACCGTCTATTATCCGTAGAGGACATACCGGCCTGCTATATACTTTCCGTCTTCCTTCCGTAGAGGACATACCGACCACGACTATATACTTTCTGTCCTGCACTCTTCTACCACAATTTGGTTCCTCTAATTGTTTCAGGTTTGGAACGGTAATCTATGCTCTTATAATTGCTTCAATGTGGTGTGTATTTCCGATAAAAAAATGGTGTGTAATATATTTCATGAAGGTGGACTGTTACAAAGCATATATGCCTATCACCAAGAATCACTGGCAACAAACTAATGTCAAACTCCATATTTTTTACAAGCTAACCACAAACTCAACTAATCTAAATGAAAAACTGGACTGGTTCCCAATTTAGCAGGAAAACACCTTCAACGGCTCAAAACAGCAACAATATATCAGCAGTAGCGGAAAACATTAACAGAAGCTCCACAGCAGCAACGGTAAAAAACAGCAGTAGCAACAGCAACAACAGAATCGAAGAAATAACAGCAGTAGCAGCAGCATCGAAGAAACAGCAGCAGCAGCATCGAAGAAACAGCAGTAGTAGCAGCAGCAGCAAAAAAACAACAGCAGCAAAGAAGCACTACAGACTAAACTGAAAAAGAAGCAACAAAGACATAAAAGAAATTAAGCTTATAAAAACAGTAGTAGCAGTAGCAGCAGCATCAAAGAAACAACAGTATCGGTTGTTTTGATATATATTCATAGTTTGCAAGAGCCATAAGAGCTTGAAAGTATGCATTGTGATCTTGCTTTTGCAGCTGTAAAGATGAATTTTAGTTGACTTATAAATGATACTCTGTGACTCCGCTGCTACTATAATAACACCATCATAAATCTCAAGTCAAAAAAATATAACCTCCTTTCATATCCAAAATGAAGGATATGGTTGTTAATTCTATTACTTATTGGACTTGCCGCTTTCATGTAAAATGTCAAAGTGAAAGCAGCGGTTACTAGAACTATCACTTATTCGGTTCACCTACATTGCAACTTTATTTGTTTGAGAGTGCACTTGGATTTGAACTGATTAAAGAAGGGGGGAAACATTGGGTTTTACTTAGTTCACACAAAGGAAGCATGAAAAAGAAAAAGAGAAACTGATCACATTCCCTGTATTTTACAACAAACTACGGACAATTTGCAGAAGATAGGAAAATCAACTGAAATTCCACCTACAAAATGACATCGCAGAAATAATCACAGGTCCAGCAAGTCTAAAATTTCAGCATAAGGCATTACCATTTTAGGGTTCTCATACGCAATCTTTCCACAAGTCATGCAGATAGCCCTCGCTTTCTCCTCTCCATCAGGCACCTCATACTTTGTCGCGCCATCACATGATTGGCAGAAATTAATTTTTCGAGAAACATCCTGCAAAATATGCTATCTTAGACATGTTGTAGACAGCACCACATATATACGATGCAACCCAATCACGCCTAATAGAACTATAACTACAAAGCACAAGTTTCAATCAAATAGTTTATGATGCACAAACAATAAACCAACAGAGAAAACAAGTCAATAGTAATAATTAATTGAAACACATGTATAGGTTGCATTGTAATCATTATCCGTAACAAAGTAAAACAAACACCTGATTATCACATTGCACATCGATGATCATCCTAGAACACAATATATGGCATATAGATACATTTAGCTATTCTCTACACAGTAAAGGGGTGAAAGTGAAGCTCACGGCTGCGGTGGATTGAATGGCGACGGAATTCGACTGAGCACGGGCGCCGGACATCCTGGAAACAAAGAACGGCCCCGGCGATTCTGAGCAAGAAAAGGGTGAGATTTTCTAGAGGATGAAACTGAGGCGGGACTTTCTGGAGATGAAAGAGAGGTTTCTTCTTCTGCAGACGCAGGTGTGGTTATAGGGTGCTGTCAATCTCTGGGAGAAAGAAACGAGGACAGGGGATGACGATGACCCAAGAATCTGTATAGCCTTGAGCATTATTGGGAATGGCTGATAAGAGTCACAACTGGAATTGAAATGATGTCGACCTATACCGAACCAGAACTCAATTGAAAATGACTGACGGAAGAGAAGCGGCGGCGGAAGTAATTCCGGTGGGGCATCGGACGGCAGGGTAAGCCACAGAGTGTTAAGACTGCGGTGGGCTTATGATACAATCGGTGTAATAAAGTAATGGGGAAATTTTTGAGAATGGAACAGGTGGAATAAATGATTACGTGGCTTCTTACATGGCAAGAAGTGTATTATTTTTGAAAATAATATTGAAAGTGTGTTAATTTGAGAAATAGTTTGAGAAAGTGTATCATTTAGGCAAAATACTCGAATGATTGTAATATATTATGTAAACAAAATCTAACTTGATTAAGCTCTTTAATTAATAAATTATTTTAGTTCAGTTTTTATAATTCTATTTTAAGTTGTGAAACCGAAGCTATATTTTTCCACTTTCAACTCGTAAGATTGCACTTTTAAACCTCGGAATCAATAACCGTTGGGTAAAAGCATAACAACCCTAGAATTTTATGGTATTTAATGCAGACCAAGAGTTTGACGGCGAAGAATCTGAGATTAAAGGACAAATTAAATGGTGAATGAGGCATGTTTGAAGTGGTAAAATCAGCCTCTCATAACTGAGAGGTTTCAGGTTCAAGTCACATCTCTGATAATAATTTGTGAATTTTAGAGCAATTATTGAAAGGGCATATACCAGTGTTAATGGGCCATTGATAACCCAAGGGACCGTGTTTGTTGGCCCCCACTGTGATCTCCCATACTGCAGGTGGTTTAAGGTAGTCCGATTGATGGTTCCGGCGTCTCAAAACTAGTTAATGGATGGAGTGCAAACTTCACTGTATTTAACGAAATTTAATGGCGGTGTCTCCTAATATAGTTATGTATTCATGTAATAGACAGGTGAGTTTAAAAAAAAAAACAAATCAAATATGTCCACGTCCCTCAAAATGAGAAAATCAAAGGTTGAATTTCTTTAACTTTGATGCCGACCATTATTCTCATGATAATGTATGTTTATTTGATCTCATAAAATTTCATTATCTTTCTTGTTCAATAATATTAATTATTATATCATCTTTTGAAAAGATAGTAGTTGCAAGCCACTTCCTAGTCTAGTAATATTGCTTTATATTTTTTAAAATCAGTTTAATATATATCAGGATCATCGTGATATTGGCAATATCAGATACCAATTAAATAACAACACATCATCTCTAACTAATTTATGATTGGGTCACGTGTTCAATCATTACTCAGACGAGTTTAGACATTCTAAATTAGGGTTTTAGAACTTTACTAAAAATATCTTAACCAATTAAAACATTACAATTGTACACGTGTCATTATCTTATTGGTGCCTGATAAGGCCTATATCAGAATCATCCGGATGAATGTTATTCTCTTTTAAAATAGGGCTTATTTTGCAGTCCAAAATAAAAATACGCCTTCGATATATATGATATGGTCAATAATTATGTATATCGGACACATGCATCATATATACTACTTCTATTGCATACACTTGCAATTCAGTTATATATCAGAATCATTGTATATATGATTATTTAAAAATAATACGGACTGCAAATAAGCAAAATACAGACTGTATATAGAAGGCCTATTTTCAAATAAGCAAAATACGGACTGCATATAGAATGTCCGTTAAAATAGCGTTAACATACGCACTTACGTTGTTCATTCTCTTTAACATCGGGTTATTTCTGAGAGAGAGAGAGTTTCAAAACCCCTATTCTATATTTATGTACATTATCAAATATTATTTGTGATCACAAAGTTTGCCGTACATTTAACATTTCACAAACAATTGTATAAGTTAACTTTATACTAATAATACACAAATCATGACGATCATTAACAAAATTATCACAATAAACTGATTTTCAAAATTTTATTGAACCAGCCATTAACTTCCTAAACTGATTTTAGAAAGTCTATAATTTTTGCAAAATAATAACTTGTAAACACAGCCGGAATATTTTGACCCTTTTATGTATTCTTTTGTTCATTACAAAACAAGCTATAAGTATAAATGTTTTAAAATTTTACAGGGATTTAGAATACAATTTTGATAATTTTTCATATGCTCTATAAAATTTGTATATAAGCATGGATTGATATTTAACATATTTTTTGCATAAACACCGTCCATCAATCTGCGATATCAAAGTTAATTTTCAATAATGTATGATAACGAGATATTAAATTTGATTATTATGTCAATCCGGAGAAGTTTGTGTTTTTAAAATTAGTAAATAATCACGTATTAGCAATCATAGGATGTTACAAACTTCGTATGTACTTTTATGCTGTTCTGATTTGATTAGTGCATATTGGATGACTAATGGAAGAAATGCAACCAATTATTTTGGGTGATTATTAATAATACTTTAATAGACAAACATTTATGTGATTAATATAACTAATGAATAGCCACCTAAACCCCCTATTCTCTTTAAACCATTATCATTGAATTTTCATTTTCTTTTCTAACAACAACTTTTTTATTATAATATTATTAAATAATTGTGATATTTTTGTATATAGTAATATTTTCTTCTTTGATTTTGTTTTTCATCTTTTGGTTAATTGATGTATTGTATTAATTTGTTATACAGCTTAAGTGGGTACTGTGTCTGTTTATTCATTTCATGGTTTAGAAAAATCTATAATTTGACTAACACAAATCAACATGTGAATTGGGATTTTATAGATATTGAAAATTCCTTTTTTAAAAGATTAAACCATCATGAGAGGGAGTTTTATTTGATTCCCCAAACCATATTAGTCCACTGAAGTGGAAGAAAAGTAGCCAATTCCCAGTCATGACTGGGAGGCATAGAGTAGTTTACACCCATGCAGCCATAAGCTACCAAAAATGAGGGACTAATGTCCCTCTATACACTTGAACAAAAACATAATCTTGCAAAGTTGGAAGCTTATTAGTGAATAGCCAACACAGAACATAAAGTAGCACCCAACTAAGAAAATCAGAAAGTGAATAACTAATTTAAACTAGCTCGAAATTGCAGAAAGACAGTATCCTGAGTGATTAAGGTGGAGATGAACTCATTCTTAATGTAGGAATGTGGGCTGCATCCATGAGCATGAGACCTTTAATGTGTGAGGGGTGGAGCTCTAGCCAAAAGTTGTGTCAGATTTCAATTGTGCAGACAGTTTTGCTAAGGCATCTGTTGGCTGATTCCCTTCTCTAAAGGTATGGCAGAGTTTGGAGCCTCCGAGAAGCTGATGAGTGTCTTCTATAAGAAAAAGGTGAGACCGGTGCTTGAAAATTCCTGATTAACGACATAATTTTTTTTGAAATGTGGTTTTTTTTTAATTAAGCAATTTTTATCATACGCTTGTAGTTATTTAATATTTTGAGGGCAATATTGCAGTTGATAGGTTCTCTAAACTGTGATTAGACAATTAGGGTTTGGAAATAATAAATTCACAATCCACTTACATACATTGAAGTTCGTTTAAGTCCACTTATTTTGATGTTCTTATGTGATCCCCGACACTTCAAAATTAACTGCAAAATTCACAATCTCAAAACTAGGGATAGGGGGAAAAGTCCAGAAGAGTCATGAATAATTAATAATATTATAATTATATTATCTCTATCTCAATTTAATTTGCACAATTGATTTTTCGCACTATCAAACAAAAAAAAATTAATTTAAAAGAGGATTATTCATGATTCTTCTCAACTGAAAATAACCAAAAGGATACAGCTTTAAACCCCATTCTCCTATTAATGATGAGACTATATGGTTGGTGAGACCAAAGGCATCTGATCACTAATACTCTAATTTTGTAATTGCTCCCCGATTTATCTCATTGAACATTATTTGCATCTCCCTTCAGAGATAATAAAAGATTTACCGGCTCGCTTTCACATCATCCAAGTATTACAGAAGTTTACCTAACACGCTACACTAGTCAAAGATTAGTTTGTGAACACTTCCCAGTCCATCTCATTAGACATTATTTGCATCTCCCCTCAAAGGCAGTAAGAGATTTTCCAATTTGTTTTCATAGATAAGCTATGACTATACAGCCCGCCTGATCTACAAATCTGATGTACGGACCCGCTAGAAGTAAGTATTTAAACTATTTTGACTCGAATTTCTCCCTGCGCACATGTGCGGACTACGGAATCGCTAGAAGTAAGTATTCAAACTACTCTGACTCGAATTTCTCCTTCATCGTCGTGCCACTAAGAATCAGATTTGAAGCCATCACAGTTTAAAACATATTCATAGGAAAAACTAGTGATGGCAGATAAGAGTCCCGAATAATATTTTATCAAACCCAATTAAGCGCTAAAGCGCATACTCAAAATTCAGCCATATACTAGAAAAAATAAAGAAAAAAGAACAAAGTTTTGTTAAACAGTGAAATACCAATATGGAGATTCACTGGCCGTCTAGCTAGGCCAATCCCTTGACTCTCTTGTCCACTAGAGGCCCAAAATAAGCCCAGTTCAACGAGCCCACTTGAATCAAGCCAAGCGAGAACCCTACCGAGCAGAGTTGATCCCATCAGAGATGGGCAGCGGGCGATGAGTCCTAACCAATCTGGCCGACGACGGACTAGAATCGAAGATCCAAATCCGGCCCCGAAATTTTCACAAATAAATTGGAGATCTGGAAATTAAAGACTCCGTTGGGTATCTTTTGGCGGCCGAATCCGCTGGTTATCCGCGGTGTTGATAAGGAGATCATATATGGAGGATCACGGTGGTGGTGGTGGAAGAGCCTTTCGGTAGCTACCCGTCTGGCTGTGTCTCGCAACAGTAGCGATCCGGCGAGATTTCCCACAAAATTATTAGAACTGCGAACCGGAAAACAAGCAAAGTGATTGTAATTGGTCAACGGTACAACAAGAGTTTTGGGTAGATATAGAAAGACGGTATGGATCTAATTTATAATTTAGAGTGGACGGCCGCCGGCCTATGACAGCACCGGCGACCTCCGATCGAAAAAGGGGTTTTCTCCAAAGGATTTTTCTCATCAAACCCACATTTTTGATCAATGCGATCTTTATGTAATTATATTATTGGAAAATAAAATTTTAATAATTGAATATAATTAATTTAACAATATCAAATATGATAGTAATAATGATTATATGATTAAATTAAATAATGCTAAATAGTCAGAGTGCGAATTAAGATTAGACGGGAATGCAGAGAAACGCAAACAAACGGTGTTATAATCTGTCTTAATTAAATTTCACAAAACATATGCTGCTATGCACACGCAGAGGGTAACATGCAGCAGCGATTTGAGTATCGGGGAACCCAAGCAATTAATGTCACACTATTATTTCAAAATAAATTAATATAATCGTCATACAATATTACAATAATGAAGGGTAGCTAGCTGATTAATTAAGTAAATTAAATCAGAGAGAAGTGCGAAAGGGAGAGAAAGATGGATTTGGTCTGCAGGTTAGGGGTCAAAAATATGTATTAGGTTGTCTAATTTGCTTTCAGCTAAGGGGGCAACCCGAGAAGGGCCCCGCCATCTCCCTCTAATGTCCGCTCTAATGTCGACAACTCATGGGTCCATAATCCACCTTCATAGTTAACCTCTCCTAATTAGACCGAGTTCTTTTTAATTTATCTAATTTAGATTTAATTTAATTATCTTTGTCAATATGAATTTAACTTTTCAAAATCAGTTTAACCCACAAGGATCTCGATAAGCATGTGAAGAAAGCGTCAGACAAACAAGACTCTCAACAACCAGAACCAGAACCAAGACAAAGCCATCTAAGGGGAAGAATCCATTTTATAAATTCTGGTAATCAGTGATAAATGTTGGTTGATTTCCAAACGTTTAGTAACGTGGATATTTTTAGTTCGTAATCTTTCTTTTTTTAGTCTAGCTGTCAAGTGACAGAAATATGTTTATTATACTCTCCAAATCTTATAAAATATTTTCATGAAAAGGAGTCGAGACGAGTGCAATATTTCCATAAAAGGAGTCAAACTGAAGAGTACATGTTAATACTGTAAAATACAATGCAATCCCTATCTCTGTCGGACATACTTACTTCCTCCTTCCGAGTATAAACATCACCAAGGCACATCATTCCAGAGCTCTCTAGAATTCACCATCCCACTTTTTTAAGACCAGAACAGAAAATTTGTTTCTATTATGACGAAGACTTCCTGCTTAAAAAAGAAATTATCTACCTGTTTGTAGTTGGTAATCGGTGTTTCTAAACCTCTTTATTTTTTTAAAATTTACACTTTCTAAAATAAAAATAAAATGGTAAACTATAGTTATACGAGAATATGTGATTTTTAAATACGCGAGAGCCCTTACAAAAACAGCAAATTAGATTGACAAAACAAGCCTAAATGGATTTATATATCCTCTACAAGCATTACTATCGCCACCATCTTTTACAGCCGCCACACAATCGAATTCAAATTTTTCCAACCATTTTCAAACTTGTGTTTGATTGTTGGCAAAGTAAATGACCAGATCCTTTGGATCCAATTGTCAATTCACTTTTTGAATGTTAACATTCAAATATATTTCGAATTAATATAATACTTACTGAATGAATGACGATAATATTAAGAATGTGTTGCACATACTTCCATCTTTTAACATAAACTTTTATGATTTGGTTCATCATTCATGTATAGCACGTAATTTCTACAAAACCGTCTAAAGAGTAAATATTGATTTTTTTTTTCACGTTGATCATAATTACTTTTAATTTTCAATATTTATATTGACGTGTAACAACGTACTTTAAATATCATAAAAAGTACACATTACAATAAAAAATAAAATATTATATGATAATATGTAAACAATAATACTTATATAATTTAAACATTAAAATTAATTAATAAATAGAAAAAAATTGAATGTTTACAGAAATTGACTGTAAATTCAATTTGGAATGGCTAGTGAGTAGACTAGAATGGGACTACATTGTTCTCTGTACTGTAATTATTATGCAGTTGGACTAATTAGATCTTAATGAGTTAGGAGTGCTATTTTATTTTATATTTCTCATGGCTTTATAAATGTAAATATTCCGTATGTTGTTTCCAGTATTAGATAGGCTGGGGATACATTATATTTATACAATATATGTCTCCATATTCTTTATTTTAACCCCTTATTTGATATATTGTATTTCTCATAACTCCTTTTACATGTAATAAGTTTGGGAAAGCTAATAAATATTTCTCAACTAAACGTTTCTATTTTATTTATTTTTTTGGAAAAGCTATGGTTCAGCCAACAACCGAAGCCCACGGTTTTATAAATTACTCAATCATTTTTAAAAAATCAGCATGTGATTATTACTGCCTTATTGTTCATGTAAAACTATTGATGAGTGTAAAGAAAATGCAACTTTTGTGCGCTTCAGAATTGTGACAATAGAGGAAAAATTTGATTAGGGTTTTGTTTGTGTTTATTCTATTTATGGTATATTGCACTTATGTCCTTAGAGTTTAGATAGTTTTGATAAGTATTATTACACTCGTGTATGTAGTATAAATACTTATGTAAATTGTAATGAAAATTTGTTTTGGAATTAGTCTTTACATAAGTATTTATACTACATATATGGGTGTAATAATAATTATCAAAACTATTGATGCTACCAGTGAGCTCCGGGATACCAGCTCCGGTACGAGGTAATCCGGGGAGAAGCTGGAATCCTATCCCGCGACCAATCTCTCACCTAAGTCCTGCAAAACAAAGCCCCCGGGGTCTCCCGAGGGTAGACGCTCCGGCGTGATGATGAAGATAGGGCTCTTTACAGAGGAGAGAGAATATGAATAAATACAGAGAGTATTTAAGTCTGATAAAACATACCTATTACTGTTGGTCGCTCCTCTATTTATAATGGAGAGGATCAGAGAGGGTTTTAAGCTAAGTGGTCCTTACCCCGGGTGTGTCCAAGATAGCTGATGTCATGAGAGGACCACTGTTGGGCTTAACCCTTTCTTCTCCTTTGCCAGTATATCCGCTGGACCAGGATATGGGCCTTAGCCCATATCACCACTTTTAAAACGAGATCTCTCGCACAAGCAATAATGTTCTTTCCTCTCAGTCCTTTCGGATACCTTTTCCACTGTTGATATAGAAATAAGATACTTATATAAGAATTAATAATTAATTTCGTTCAGGAGATAAAAATTGTATACTTAATCGATACAAGAGTAATCATAAATGAAAAAAAAAGTCTAGTAATTAGGTGGCAACGAGTTGCCTCTATTCTTTAGAATACTAAGGATGAATATGCTAGAAGTTGTAAATCAACTCTAATTTAGACTCACAAAACACTCCGGATCAGCCCTCCGTTCCCTTCTTAGGTGAATTCAAATTATGGTGGATATGTTAAAATTTTAACTTCTCGATAGTTTGCAATGTTTCATAACATTTGCCTAACCATGTTTGGTGGCATTGTACTATGTTGAAAATTCATAGTGAACGCAGTCTTCAACCAGAGGGTATAAGTTTTACCAGTCTAGGACCAATCACTTTAACATAATGTTATATGAGCACTATTTAAGAATTTAGGGATCAAATTGAGTTTTTCTTTGGTCTGATTGAGTTCATATAATTTTTGAGTTCCTGGACATATTAGTCAACAAGTGAATATGTACATAAACCTATTTCATTTCCGATTTGATTTATATGTCAATATAGGAGAAATATGAGTGAGTTTAATTTATATACCTTATTTTATCGATTTTGATAATATTGCACAAAACTTATTTTAGACTTAGGACCTGTTTAATACGCCTGAACTGAACTGCAATGAAAAATACTGAACTGAACTGAAGTGAAAAATACTGAACTGAACTGAACTGAACTGAAAAATATTGAACTGAACTGAACTGAAAAATACATTTGATTTTTTTATAACATATATGTATATTCAAAATTCTTATTATAAAACAAGTCATTGAAGTATATTGAATTGAACTTAATTGAACGAAACTGAATTGAAGAAACAAATCACTACATCGGCATTAGCTATATTTCATCAAATTTATATTTCATCATTATCCTAGAAGTTAAACATAATTGAACTGAATTATACTGAACTAAACTTTATTGAACTGGAGTATACCGAACTGAACTTTATTGAACTGAATTGATATAGCCAAATTGTGCTATATTTATCAAGTCAAATTTTATTAGCACCAAACTTAATTAAGTTGAACTTACAAAAGTATGCATTGATATGATTTAATTAGAAAATGTGTTTCAAATCATATTTCATCAATTCTAAACTGACTTGAACTGAATCATACTGAATTAAACTTAATTGGACCAATCCAGTTAAACTTAATTAAACTGAATCATACTGAGCAAACTTAATTGAACTGAATTGAAGAAAACTATCAATGCATTGATATAACTAAATGAGGTTGTATTTTATCAAGAATATAAAACAGAACTGAATTAAACTAAACTGAACTGAGTTGAACTGAATTGGACTGAGTGAACTGAATTGGACTTCACTTAACTGAAATGAACCGAGTTGAACCACACTTAACTAAAATGAACCGAATTGAACTACACTTAACTGAACTGGATTTTCCATATGAACTTAAAATATATAAATTATATTTTCTTTGAACTGAATTGAAGAAAACGATCAATGCATTGATATAACTAAATGAGGTTGTAATTTATCAAGAATAGAAATAGAACTGAATGGAACTACACTAAACTGAGTTGAACTGAATTGAACCGACTGAACTGAATTGGACTACACTTAACTGAAATGAACCCAGTTGAACCATACTTAACAAAAATGAACTGAATTGAACTACACATAACTGAAATGAACTTGATTTTCAATATGAACTTAAAATCCTTAAATTATATTTTCGTTGAACTGAATTGAAATAAATTATATTTTCTCTAAACTGGATTGAATTGTATTGAATTATTAACAATTAATATGTTGCATTTTTTTTATAAGTACAATGCACTGAACTGAAAAATACTTAACTGAACTGAACTGAACTGAAAAATACTGAATTGAACTGAAAAATATTGAACTGAAATGAAAAATACTTAACTGAACTGAACTGAAAAATATTCAGATAAGTTGTATTAATTAGGCCCTTAGAAAGCCTAGTAGTATTTAAATGATCATCTTGTGACAAGTTAGCATATGCCATGCATATTCCTTATTTTTCTAATTATTAGGAAGGATATTTTGGTAACTTAAATGGATGGGTAAATCTCCTAGTTTTGGTTAGTATTTTCAATGTTTAGAGGTTTCAAAACGAGTGGGGATGAACCATATCTTTAGAGGTTGAGTAACAATGGTTCGTTACCAATTCTCATCTAAATTATTGCATTAATTAGATGGTTTTCACAATAATTTATACTTTGATCGGTATCTCAGTATTATTATGGACAAATTTGTCACTTGGAGATATAATACAATTAGAAAAAGTAAATACGGGATGTCAAATAGACAACCCAACATAAAAATATGTAGATTCATTCGGTACGGACTAATAAAGAAAAGTCTGTTAAAATATTTGTGGCACAGATGAAGTAAAAGATTATAGGAAAATTATTAACAAAAACTATCAAATGAGGGATTTGATTAAAATTTATACGTGGAAGTCGTCTTTAACTTTTTGGAGGCTAGCTTTAAATTCCACTGCATCATATACTTTAGTTTTATAATATGGATTCTTCTCCATGTCGTTGTTGCTGCCAAATATAAAATCGTCATTGTATATGAAATCCGAATGTAGTTGCATAACTGCAGCCGCATTTGAATCTCAAGACATCACTTTATACTTTCATGTACGTTTGTGCTAGCTTATACACGGTAGAGTCCTCCACTCCGGATGTTTGTTCTTACTGATCAAAGTTCAAAGATTGGAAACAAACATCGATGGTGACAAGATACGTCAGATTTTGACACCATCTTAATAGAGCATATTTGATGCCAACATTTAATGTAAAAATTTTCTCAAACCAATCAGTCTCGAAACAAATCGAATTTTTTTTGAAGAAGTCTCCTGAAATTTTTGCCATTTCAGGAGAAAAAGCCAGTATATATTTCCTACCCAACCTCTTAGTAAGAAATAAGAATAAAAAGCACTGATTTACAGTTAACTCACAGATTGTGGAATATGAGAGATCCTATGCCCTAGTAACTCATGCTCTAAACATAACTCACTTTCCTCAACTCAAGTGCTTAAAACAAAGGCAGAGTGCATCAAATACAAGTGATCATTTTTTTGCACTGTAATCCCTTTAATCAAAAGCCCAGATTCATACAAATTTTCAAAATTTTAATGATTCTTCATAATTTAAAAAAGTATTAGTCAGTAGTTAGGTTAGTTTTGCAGTTCCTAGTATTTGAGCACTAACTCCAATCCAATATCTTTGATTGTTGTTTAGGAGGTCATTGCATAATTGAGCAGTGTAAGGATATGAGCAGTATGATGAATTGCATAGTCAGCAGGAGATCTTCCTTCTACAAATCCTAAGTGCGAGATTCTTGCATTTGGTGGAATCCTCTTTAATATAATCAATTAGATTGGTAGCCTTGGTATCTAATATGCATTGGACTTAGCCCAATATGCATTATCCAAACCCAATAAAATAGCCCTCTTACTAAAACCCTAAATAATCTTATATAAATATGAGTAGTCATACCCATATTTTAGAAGAGCCGCACTACTGAGCTGAGAGAAAGAACGAAGGATATTTGAGAGAGAACCATGGCGGCAAATAAGGTAGATTCTTTCACAATCCTATTTTTGTTATCTATTTCTTCCTAGATTCTTTCAAATCTGATGTGTTATCTATTTCCTTAGTTGATTTCCGTTTTTTTGTGCTATTTATTTATGAATTTGGTTCTAAATTCATTTATTCTAAATAATTTCTAGTTTGCTATACTTGGGGTTGGTGCGATTGGAGATTTGGAGGGAGAGGAGGCCTTTGATCGTGAGCGAGCTGTGGTAAGATATGTTTTTTGTTATATCACTAGTTGGAGCTTGTCTAAAGTAAAATTTCCGTTCTTTTACAGTGGGATAGCTAGGTAACAACTTGGCTGGTCACACAATGCATCCAGGAAAACATCTAACAGTTTATACTCTAATGATTAAGAACACGGCTTACTTTCATGTATTAAAATCAATTTTAATACATTGTGTTCCAATATGAGCACGTGGCCCTTTTAAGCACATTCATGTTCCAATATGAGCATGGACATTGCCCATTTTGGCTGTGATTAGTTTCTCATACAGTGGTAAGTGCTCATCATACATCCTTTTAAAACGAGATCTCTCGCGCAAGCAATAATGTCTTTTCTCTCAGTCCTTTCAGGTACCTTTTTCACTGTTGATATGGAAATAAGATACTTATATGAGAATTAATAATTTTGTTCAGAAGAAAAAAATTGTGTGCTTAATCGATACAAGAGTAATCATAAATGAAAAACAAAGTCTAGTAATCAGGTAGCAACGAGTAGTCTCTATTCTTTAGAATACTAACGATGAATATGCTAGAAGTTGTAAATCAATACTAATTTAGACTCACAAAACACTTCGGATCAGCCCTCCGTTCCCTTCTTAGGTGAATTCAAATTATGGTGGATATGTTAAAATTTTAACTTCTCGATAGTTTGCAATGTTTCATAAAATTTGCCTAACCATGTTTGGTGTCATTGTACTAGGTTGAAAATTCATAGTCAACGCAGTTTTCAACCAGAGGGTATAAGTTTTACCAGTTTAGGACCAATCACTTTAACATAATGTTATATGAGCACTATTTAAGAACTTAGGGATCAAATTGAGTTTTTCTAGGGTCGGACTGAGTTCATATAATTTTTGAGTTCCTTGACACATTAGTCAACAAGTAATTATGTACATAAACCTATTTCATTTCCGATTTGATTTATATGTCAATATAGGAGAAATATGAGTGAGTTTAATTTAAATACCTTACTTTATCAATTTTGATAATATTGCTCAAAATTTATTTTAGACTTAGAAAGCCAAGTAGTATTTAAATGATCATCTTGTGACAAGTTAGCATATGCCATGCATATTCCTTATTTTTCTAATTTTTAGGAAGGACATTTTGGTAATTGAAATGGATGGGTAAATCTCCTAGTTTTGGTTAGTATTTTCAATGTTTATGAGGTTTCAAAACGCGTGGGGATGAACCATATCTTTAGAGGTTGAGTAACAATGGTTCGTTACCAATTCTCATCTAAATTATTGCATTAATTAGATGGTTTTCACAATAATTTATACTTTGATCGGTATCTCAGTATTACTATGGACAAATTTGTCACTTGGAGATATAATACAATTGGAAAAAGTAAATACGGGATGTCAAATAGACAACCCAACATAAAAATATGTAGATTCATTCGGTACGGACTAATAAAGAAAAGTCTGTTAAAATATTTGTGGCACAGATGAAGTAAAAGATTATAGGAAAATTATTAACAAAAACTATCAAATGAGGGATTTGATTAAAATTTATACGTGGAAGTCGTCTTTAACTTTTTGGAGGCTAGCTTTAAATTCCACTGCATCATATACTTTAGTTTTATAATATGGATTCTTCTCCATGTCGTTGTTGCTGCCAAATATAAAATCGTCATTGTCTATGAAATCCGAATGTAGTTGCATAACTGCAGCCGCATTTGAATCTCAAGACATCACTTTATACTTTCATGTACGTTTGTGCTAGCTTATACACGGTAGAGTCCTCCACTCCGGATGTTTGTTCTTACTGATCAAAGTTCAAAGATTGGAAACAAACATCGATGGTGACAAGATACGTCAGATTTTTACACCATCACAATAGAGCATATTTGATGCTGACATTTAATGAAAAAAGTTTCTCAAACCAATCAGTCTTGAAACAAATCGATTTTTTTTTGAAGAAGTCGGGTGGCCACCACTTCCTCTCCACCAACCTGCGGCTTCCCCCAATCACCTCTTAACTCCGTAACTCTTCTCCTAACCCACACTCAACCAATACCTATATTACATTCTATTTACAAAAAATACACCAATTTTTGAGCCCTCGATTTTGCTATACATTACAATCTGATGAAAAGTCCCCACTACAATCTAATAAAAAATTTACTTTTACAGTATGACAATAGAAAAATCATATAAAATTTGTTTGAATATAAATTTGAAATATGTGTGAAATATGAGTTTTCTAAATATGTGTTTCCAATTTCCCGCAACGAAGAATCCCAAATTCCACCTTCTTTTCTTTATCAATCAACTACATTAAAAGTTAGCATTCTTCTTTGATTATTGTTTTCTTGAAAATAAATAATAAATTTCAACATCAAACCTAAATACTCTACAACATGCAGGTTAATTGATATATCAAAAACAAAAAATATAACATGTTATAATGTACTTTTGATGCATGAATTACCTAATTATTTGCATAACAAATCAGGTGATTTTAATATATTTTTTTAAATTGGATATAATGAAAGTATTTGATAGACTATCATGGGTTTTCATGTCTTAATTATTGCATAAAATTGGTCTTCATACTCAATTCATTGATAATATATGGGCAATATTAGAGTAGCAACATTTTTTGTTTTAGTAAATGGAAAAGCATATGGGTTCTTTAAAGTTTCAAGAGGAATAAAATAAGGAGATCCTTTATCTCCATTCCTGTTTATAATTCTTGTTGAGGCATTTACCAGAATCTTATGTTTTTTATTTGATAATACTAAAATAGATCATTATAACCTGCCACATACCGCTAGAAAAATCGGCAGTTTAAGTTTTGATGATGACACAGTAGTATTTCTTAAGACAAATAAGCACATCCTAAATAATCTAATGAATTTCCTTAAGAAATATTAAATGGTAACAGGATAGAGGATTAACATAGAAAAGTAAGCTTACTATATATCTGATTCCGCTCCTCTATCTTATCATAGAATGGTAAATGAGATTACATGAATGACAAAAGGTGTTTTTCCATTCAAATATTTAGGATGTTCCATCTTTATAGGAAGAAAATAAACACTCTTACATTCAACCACTCTTTGATGATATTGTTGCTAAACTAATCTCCTGGCAGAATAAATGGTTAAATCAAGTAGAGAGATTAGTATTAGCAAGGCATGTACTTTCTGCAATTCCATTGCATATACTACCAGTTATTAAGCCTACAAATTGGGTCCTTGAAAAATTATATACAATATTTGCTAAAGTTTTCTGGGGAACATCTGAATTTGGACATAATAAGGTATGGAGATCATGGGAAAATCTGAGACCCATTTATTGAAAATGGACTAGTAGTTAAGAATCTCCATACCTTAGTAAAAGCTTTCTTCATTAAAATATGGTGGAAACTCAAAAAAAGAGGTAGCTTTGTAGTCTACTTTTATGTGGTCTTTACTAGATAGAAAAAGGAAATCGAAGACCTGGAAGTGATACAGAGAAGTTGATGACATTGCTTAGGAGAACACTGCCATACATGTAAGGCAAGGTAACATATGTTTTGGGATGCTAATTGGCTTGATGTTGGTACCGAATCAATTTATGGGATGAAAATCTTGATAATTTGTACCTAGATTTGACTGTGAAACATTTTTCTATAACCAGCACCAATTAGCAACTGAATTGAACTGTGGCTTTCCTCAGAATATACAACTTCTATCAGTGAAATATTTCACAATATATGAGCTTTATGATGATAAAATGGTGTGGAAATTGGTGCCTAATGGTCTGTTCAGTATGTCATCTGCTTATGAGTTATTAAGGGAAAAAAAGATTGCTTGTGAATTCTTACAAGTTTCTCTTCATCAAATGTGCCGAAAAAACTATCAGTTTTTAACTGAAAACTAATGAACATGCTTATCCAAATGGTTGATATTCTAAGGAAAGTAGAGTGTATTTTTACATCTATTTGTGGATTTTGTGTGAATGAGTCAGATGATTTTATACATGTGTTTGTTATCCAGTCATAACTGACTTCTGGAATTATTTTCACAATCTCCTTGACCTGACACCTGAACTCTTCACTGATCTATGGAATAGATATTACTATTACTGGAATGTGCTTGTTAAAAATGACCTACACAAAACACTTGTTAGAATAATACCCTTATTCATAACATGGGTAATTTGGTGTAGTAGAAATGCTATCATTTAGGATAACATAAGACCAAGGATGCACATTATGAGGAAACATGTTCTTAACCTGTTGCAAAGCTCTTTGAAAGTTATCAAGTTAGCTTGGAGACACTCCGAGATTACATATCTTTACTCAGAGCTGGTGACATTAGCTCCTGTTATGCCTAACATGCCAATACATTTGAAGATGGTGAACTGGAAATTGCCTATAGTAAATTTTGAGTTGAACACAGATGGTTCATCTCTTGGGAACCCATATTTTGCAGGAGCAAGTCTGGTGATCAAAAAGCAATCAGGGTAAGTGGTGGTTGCAAAGGCTGTTTATTTAAAAATAAAGAACATTCTAGAGGCAGAGGCACTAGCTTTGGTTGAAGGTTTACAAGCATCTTACTATGAGGAAATTGAGGAGTGGGAAATGGAGACAGACTCCATGATCATTGATAAGTCCATGATTCGTATTCGGACCTCATTCATACTCGAACCAGGGTCCGAGAAGGATCGTGGGCTCGAGGTACGTGGAGGATGGGTCCACATGTCCATCAATCCTAATCCTTATAAGGCATGCGTATATTATGAATGTTCTACAAGAAATATACTTCCTATATACATGGTAATACAACTACTATTCCCATAAGAGTTTTATTCATACCATAAATACATATCTTGGTGATCAACGGATTGTAGCCATATAAATACCCAAAGGTTTGGTAGACCTCTCTATCTAATACTTCATACATTCCTTAAGCAAATATACTGACTTGAGCGTCGGAGTATCTACCCTCGGGACACCCGGGGCTTTGTTTTGCAGATCAGTTCGTGAGCAGGGTCCGTGATCAAGTACGGGTCGTAGACATCCATCAATTTGGCATGCCCGGTGGGACCCGCTTACTATTCTTGATCTATACGACCTTCAAACTCATGGCTGATCCAGCTAAAAACCTTCGTGGGAGTACACGAATCCGTTTTTTGGCCCCGACAGGAGCAAGAAGCATCAATGCCGACCATGACAACGACGAGATGAGCCACGCCACTAACCAGGGAGCAGGAAGGAGCATTAACGGTGTACGCCGGTTGCCCGAAGAAGCCTCTCCCTGGGAATGGGAGAGCAAAAGATCTCGCCTGGTTGGAACCGTCACGTTTTCACCTCAAGATGCGGTCCCTAACCAATTCCCTCATTCAGATCCTTTAGTAACCACAGTTGACATAAACCATAACGTGATCAGAAGAGTTCTAGTAGATGGGGGAAGTGAGGTAGAAGTCATGTTTCTCAGCTGTTATGAATAGTTGGGATTAAACAAAACCCATCTCGTACCCACAAATCTCATCTCGGGAATTGCGGGTGATCCTATAACTCCTTTAGGAGAGATTACTTTACCAATGCGAGTGAAAGATGGTCCTCGGAGTATAACCCTTCATTGCACCTTCGTGATCATCGATTCCAGAGCGCCATACAATGTAATCCTAGGACGACCTTGGATGTGCCAAGCAAAGGCCATCTGGTCCCCCTACCACTTGGCGATGAAGTTCCCCACGAACCAAGGGATAGCAACAGTCCGAGGAGATCAACAATTAGCTCGAATCTGCACAATCCAAGCTATCCAAGATCCAGAAAAGAAGGATCTTGAACCAACCAAGTACTCCGAATCCGAGCCAATGCAACTCGGAGAGTCAGGAACTATCGAGGTTGGAGCTCTCCTATCACCCGAGGTAAAGACCAAACTTCGAACTCTTCTCAACCAATATATAGATGTCTTTTCTTGTGACACCAATGACTTGGTAGGAGTATCCCCTCGATTGGCGGAACATTACCTGAATATCAATCCCTCACAAAAACCCATCAAGCAGAAATGACAAATCTTTGCACTAGATCGAGTTGAAACCATTGGAGAAGAAGTGGATAAGATGCTTAAAGCCCGCATAATCGAAGAAGTGCAGTACCCCGAATGGATAGCTAACCCAGTAATGGTCAAGAAGCCAGACGGGAAGTGGAGAATATGCATCGACTTCACCAACTTGAATGATTGTTGTCCTAAAGATAGCTATCCATTACCTTCGATTGGCCAATTAGTTGAAACGATCGCTGGATATCAAGTACTAGCCTTCTTTGATGCCTTTAAGGGATATCATCAGATCCCAATGGCAGAGCAAGATAAAGAAAAAACCTCCTTTATAACCGATAGAGTAACTTTCTGCTACAAGATGATGTCTTTCGGATTGAAAAATGCCGGGGCTACTTACCAGCGATTGGTAGACAAATTATTCAAATCTCAGATAAGGCGCAACCTCGAGATCTATGTGGATGACATGGTAGTAAAGAGCCGCAACTACGACACCTTCTTTGAAGATTTAAGGGAAACCTTCGACACGTTACGGGCATCCAACCTAAAGCTAAACCCTGCTAAGTGCACTATTGGTGTTGGAGCAGGCAAATTCCTAGGATATATGGTGTCCAATCGGGGAATTCATGTGAACCCCGAGAAGATAGAGGCTTTGCAAAACATGCAACCTCCGAAGACCGTCAAAGATGTGAAGAAGCTGACAGGATCTCTTGCAGCCCTTAGCCGATTCCTCTCCAAAGGAGCGGAAAACATCTACCTTTCTTCAATATTCTTAAGAAGGCAAGCCAGTTTGAGTGGTCTCATGAATGTGGAGAAGCCTTCCAAGCACTTAAAGACCACCTTCGACAGCTTCCGACACTGTCAAAACCAGATAAAGGAGAGACTCTCTACCTATACATATTTGCATCTCAGCTAGCCATTAGTGCTGTGTTGGTCAAGGAAAAGGAAGGATCACAACACCCGATATATTATGTGAGCAGAGCTTTGCAGGGGCCCGAGACCAGATATACATCTCTCGAGCGCTTAATATTAGCCCTTGTACATGCCTCTCGACGATTGCGACCATACTTCCAAGCACATACAATAGTCCTCCT
This sequence comes from Sherardia arvensis, assembly GCA_948330725.1. Classification (NCBI taxonomy): domain Eukaryota; kingdom Viridiplantae; phylum Streptophyta; class Magnoliopsida; order Gentianales; family Rubiaceae; genus Sherardia; species Sherardia arvensis. The sequence continues at coordinate 31,884,777 of OX415240.1, forward strand.
AACCAACTACCCGATTAGGCAAATCCTCCAGAAAGCAGACGTCTCGGGACGAATGATGAAGTGGGCCATCGAGTTAGGAGAACATGACATACAGTATAAGCCTCGGACAGCCATAAAGGGCCAGGCCCTGTCAGATTTCTTAATGGAGTCAGTTGAACCAGTGGAGATCAACCAACAAGAACCAGTTCCAGACACAGGAAAATGGCGGTTATATGTCGATGGATCCTCCAACTCGGGGGAAGCGGTGCTGGAGTTCTATTAACCAGCCCCGAGGGAAAGGACCATCCTTGTGTTCTCCATTTCGATTTCCGAGCCACCAACAATGAAGCAGAGTATGAAGCCCTCATTACTGGACTAAAATTGTCTAAAGACCTGGAAGTTAAAGACCTCGAGATCTTTAGTGACTCATAGATCGTGGTTCAGCAGGTCAAAGGCGAATACGAGACCCGAGAGTACAGCCTCCAAAAGTACCTCGAGATAGTTAAGCCTCTTCTGAATCAATTCCGACATTACGAGCTGAATCATATCCCCGAGAAGGCAACCATCCGGCTGATGCACTTAGCAAACTTGCCTCCTCGGACCTCAACATAAGATCTTCTCAAGAATTGCTGATGGAAACCTTGGCAAAGAGGAGTTATGAAGAAACTAGCATCATGGTTGTTGACATCTCAGACACATGGATGAATCCCTACATTGAATACCTCCAAACAGGAACCCTTCTCGAGGACAAACACCTGGCACGGAAGGTCCAGTTTAAAGCTCCCAAATATGTCATCCACGAAGGTATCTTATACAAAAAAGGGTACCTCCAACCTTTACTCAAGTGTGTTGGGCCTTCCGACGCCGAAAACTTAGTACAAGAAGCACATGAAAGAGTTTGTGGTAGCCACCAAGGTCCACACACCGTTACCCGAAAGCTCCGGCAGAATGGTTATTTCTGGCCTACGATGCTACAAGACGCCAAAAGATATATCAATTCTTGTCACCAGTGTCAGAGATTTTCTAAGATGGTTCATGTGCCACATGAGAATATGATTACCATCCAAGATTCCTGGCCATTTGTCCGATGGGGTATAGATCTCGTCGGACCCTGGTAACTTCAGGTACCTCATTGTGGCCATCGATTACTTCTCGAAGTGGGTGGAAGCTGAAGCCTTGATCAACATAACTGGCAAGACAGTTATCAATTTCTGCTGGAAGAATATTGTATGTCGCTATGGCATCCCGAGATACATAGTGACAGATAATGGAGCACAATTTGCTAATGACCCCTTCAAGAAATGGTGTAAGGAGTACGGCATACATCAGAAGCTCACCTCGGTATATCATCAAGAAGCCAATGGCCAAGTAGAGGTTACAAACCGAACCTTGGTAAGTGGCATCAAGAAGCGCCTCGAAGGAGCTAGAGGAAACTGGATCAAAAAACTACCAAGTGTGATCTTGACCCATAGAACCACACCAGCCACAGCAACAGGATAGACTCCTTATAGCTTAGTCTATGGGTCCGAGGCGGTCATCCCCATGGAGATTGGAGTCCCCTCTGCCCGTACTTCCCAACCAGACGATGAAGATGACACTGCCAACGAGAAAAACCTTCGTCTCGACCTTGACCTCTTAGAGGAGAAGAGAGCAAATGCTACTATCCACGAGGCCAAGGTGAAGGAAAGAATCAAGCGTTACCATGATAGAAGAGTCTGCTTGGCCACTTTCGTTAAAGGAGACCTTGTAATGAGGTTAAATGAAAAAAGCAAGAAAGAAGTGGAAGTGAAGCTAGCCCCGAACTGGGAAGGTCCATATCGAGTCCTAGAATCCCATCCAGGGGGAAGCTACCTCTTGGAAACCATGAAGGGGGAACCTATACCACGAAGATGGAATGTGATTAACCTACGAAAGTATCACGGAAGATAAAAACTCAAGAGAGAGCCTCACAAAGGTTCGAGATTATCAAGAACGTCCGAGAGCCTCATCAAGGTCCGAGACAAGCATGCTCTAGCACAAACGGGTACTCAAACTCAAACCCACTATTTACTTTACTTCTATTCTTAAAGTTATAAACTTAGATTGAAGTCATGATATTTTTATACCTATCCTTATAATAAGCAATCTTAAATTCCTTTTCTAAACAGAGGATTGTTGTCTTATGTATAACATTGATTTCTATTCAAAACAATAAACTTTATAAAGTATATGATTGGCCAACTTATGAGTTGCTTGGATCCAATATTCAACTACCAATCGTTTTGAAGGAAAGAGATAGGTTCGAGATAAAGTGCTTCAAAAAGTGCTTGATTGAGGTCTATAGACCAAAAGGGCAGACGTGCTCGAAAATCAATCATCTCAACATAAAGAGGAAAAACCTCAAAAACAGAAGTTAAAACTCATATCAAAGGTGTTATTACATCAGAATATGATACTTCTAAGCCCACAAAGGGATACATAGAGGAAAAACCTCGAACACAAATAGTTCATATCAAAGGTGTTATTACATCAGAATATGATACTTCTAAAAAAGTCACTCAAAAGGGCACATAGAGGAAAAACCTCGAATTTTGATACATTACATCAGAATATGATACTTCTAAATATGCCCAATAGGGTTTCCTAAAACTTCACCAGGAGTGGCACTTGAGAGATGGGCTATTGTCAACTTTTCTGCACGCTGTGACATTAAAGGCCTTGTCAAAAGATGCCCGAGGAATAAGCCCAATAATACCAAGCTCGTAGAGTGTTCATCATGGACAACTGCGAAGACCTGATCCCGGAGTATCTCAGCTTCAAGACAGGAGCTCCTTTCCAGTAAATCATGAGACCGAGGTTCATGTGCAAAGGATTTCAGGCTGACGAGGAGATGCCAAGATTAGTCCGCCTTATTAATGGAAGAACTAGAAATCACCTCGTCAAGAGAAGATAACTCATGATACTTAGCTTTAATAAGCCTCGGTAAATCTAATGCTGTGGTTATCTTCTCAGAAGGATCCAATGCATCCAAAAACTCGGCCCCAGGGACCCAGCGTTTAGCAGTCAGAGCAGAGAGCTTATCAGCAGCATCTGGATGAGAGAAGATTTCCTTCATCACCTCCACATCCTTCTCAGATTGACATAATTGCAGGACTTGATCCAAGATCTCGTGCTGCTCAGAGGAATGGAATAAATCCCCATACTCCTCTCTATGACTATTAAACTCGGGGCTGCTAGCAATAAAGGCACCCCAAAGCTGAAGGAGTCGTTTAGGCTCCTCCGAGTCCTTCTCCGCAGCTTGATTTTGTGACAACTCCTCCGCAATATCCCGATAAACCCTCAGCTCTTTCTCCTTAGACTTCCTCGCCAACAGCAGGTCCTTATTCTCAGCTTCCAGCTGTTTCACCCTAGCCTCCAGTTGAGTCACATCCAATGGAGCCTGAACAGGAGGAGTAGGCGCGGTAGGCTTAGTTGTCGCAGTCAAGAAGGCAGCCTCCATCTCCTCATTCTTTGCCCTAAAGGCCCGGCACTTGACATGTAATTCCATCATAGCATCAGACAAGTGCCGGATCACATCGTTAGCTCGACACCCCAGCGTGGATAGATCCACCATCAGCTGTAATGTGGAAGACATATAAAATCCTGATACCTGGGAAACCCGTATAACATAAAGGGAAAGATAATTACCTCAGCGACGAAGGGATACTTCTTAGAAGACCTTCGAGAAGCCTGACCATCCTCTTCCTTTAGGCTGTTCAGATAATACTTCAGTTTCTTCAGAGAAGTGTCTTCAGATGTCACCAGCTCAAGGTCAGATTCATCGTCATCGGAGGACTCCCTAACCTCCAGTTCCATCTCCACAGACTGCACTTCTTCGGACTCCTCCGCTTCCTCATTTATGGCCTAGAGAGTGGCCTTCCCCTTATTGACCTTTTTCTTTGGAAAAGACGCTATATATAAAGATAAATCTCAGTATATGACACAGAAAAAACATGTTACATAATCACAGCATGGGACTTGAAGAGCTACCTGAAGAAAACCGACTAGAAGAAGATTCACCCTGATTCCGAGGAGATTTTCTCGGACCCTCTTTCCTGGCCTTCTTCTTTCTTCCCTGGATTTTATCATGGAGGGCCCAATTCTGATTAGGCTTCAAAAAGCTGGAGGTAGATTTCGACCGAGGAACGTCCAACATGTACGAGTAAGTAACATCGGGCCACTGCCATACAAAGTCGTGTGCGCCCAAAACAAAATCCCCTCTTTGAAGGGTAATGTCCTCCTTTAGGAGCTCCCCGATGATGCCCTTTAAGTGATATGGAATGATGAAACCCCTGTCACGAGCTATAGCGTCCTTCGGCTTGGGATGCAAATCAGGGACCTCGTACTTGCTTCGGTCGAAAGTGAAACGGTCTACCTTCCATACACCACTATTATCAGGAAACGTGATGGGTTTCCTCTTTCTAGGAGTAAGGGTAATGTACTCGTAAGTCTCAAAAGAGAATAACTTGTACAGGCTCCTGAATAAATCCAGGGTCGGCTCGTAGTTCTTCCGAGCACACCAAGAAATTACCGCCATTATCAACACTACCACGTTGGAATGTATTTGGCTCGGATGCAGTTGATGATGTTGCAGGAATTCATGAAATAAAGGGGGAAAGGGAAAACTTATCCCTTGCTGCAAAAACCTCCCATAAAGTACCCCTCGAGTGGGGCTCACCAGATCTCCAATGGGAACTTCCCCATCCTCGAGATTCAAGCCAGCATCAAGAGGATATGATAGCCTGCATGACCGCAGATATTGTAGCGTCTTTTAATCAACCACCTTAGTGACACTCCATGCATCACCAGAAGCTGGAACCCATTTTTCAACTTGGGGCTCCATATTTGGATCCGGATTCGACCCAGAGGCGCCGTCGTCCGCCACCGCAGTCACAGCCTGCAGCGGTGTCGCCATGGTTACCTCCATGAAATTAAGTCCATGGTTCGTATTCGGACCTCATTCATACTCGAACCAAGGCCCGAGAAGGGTCGTGGGCTCGAGGTACGCGGAGGATGGGTCCACAGGTCCATCAATCCTAATCCTTATAAGGAATGCGTATATTATGAATGTTCTACAAGAAATATACTTCTTCTATATATGATAATACAACTACTATTCCCATAAGAGTTGTATTCATACCATAAATACATATCTTGGTGATCTACGGATTGTAGCCATATAAATACCCAAAGATTTGGTAGACCTCTCTATCTAATACTTCATACATTACGCCTTAAGCAAATATACTGACTTGAGCGTCGGAGTGTCTACCCTCGGGACACCCGGAGCTTTATTTTGCAGATCAGTTCGTGAGCAGGGTCCGTGATCAAGTGCGGGTCGTAGACATCCATCAATCATACTCAAACTCATTAGAAGGGACTAAAAAATATCATGGAAGATAGAGTCATACATAGAGTCATATGGAACTTATCTGGTGAGTTCTCATCTATCACTTATACTCTCACACATATAGGGAAGCAAACTCAGTTGCAGATGCTCTAGCTAAAATGGCAAGTAGGGATAAAACAAACTACAGTTTTAACCATACTACTTTGCCAAGAGGTATAAAAGGACTTGTAATCTTAGATGCAAGAGAACTTCCATATATTAGAAACTAAAAGTTTTCTTTCTCTGAATTTGTTTGCTGATATTTCCTTTGCTTTGTTACAAGGAACAAGATCTACGTGCAGCAAGTCGGAGGAGGAGTCTAAAAAAATTCAAGGGAAACAAGATTAAGCGCTTCTTACCGAGTTGACCAAGAAAAGCAGCCATGAAAAACATTTATTCTTGTTTTATTGATGAACATGTTTTGTATTATTTTAATCAAATCACCATCTTGTGGTTAAATTGTGCTTGTATAGCGATCACTAAACTACTCCAAGAAGTGAATTCTTGTGGCGGCTAAATTAAGTTTTGCATAGCAATTCCCTAAATTGCTTCTACGATTAGACATGTATTTGCTTTAAAATTCAAAACTACATCAACATTGTGTAAACATTATACTTACGGCCTTTTAATTTAAAGGGTAGGTGACCCTAATAAATCTCACCCCACTCCTAATAGTTTTAAATTTAAAAAAAGACTAAATATGAGGCAATATTTAATTGAAAATTAATACCGAGTAATTTTAACCTCTTAGAGCATCTCCAATGGTTGTATTTTGGACTTACTTGGTAATTTTTATAAATTATTAAGCACTAGCTTACCATTGTTTTACCCTACACAAGCACTAGCTTTGTCAAGCAACTAGCCTTGGCAAGCAACTAGCTTGAGTCTCATTTAGTAGACCCCACATCAATAATTCAATGTATTTGGTTGTGTATTAGAACTATGTGGGGTCATACAAGCTAATCTATACTATTGCTAACCATTGGAGAATTTTGCAACTTGCTAGCAAATTAGATTAAAATGTAAGCAACAATGTAGTGTACCTTACCGTTGAAAATGCTCTTATATTGCTTAAAATCTTAAACATCAATCTACATAAAATGTTGCTCTTTCAAAATAATTGTCCATATCCTCAAAACTTCAGTATGAATTCACACATAACAATTAATTAGATCATATTCTATGTTTATTGTAAAATTCTGCAACTAAGGTTTGCTTATTTTGAAATATGTTTAACTGCACCATTTTTTAATTGTTTAAAAATATGATAAGTACTCCATTTGTCCCTTTCTTGGGGCTAAATTTAATTAAAATAAATTATCACTAATGAAAGAGATTTTAGTAAAATTAAAATAATTGGGATCTGCAAATAGGGGATTGGGATATCCAAATAGGGCCTATGAAAAAAAATCATCTCGTATTTTACCATTTATAAGTTATGATATATAAATTGTAAAGAAACGTTGAACACTACCGTCTCAACTCAAATCGTATACTTTTATTTTCTTGCATTGACTAATAATGGTGTTTGATCATTAATATTTTTAATTGTATAAATATTATGAAACAGACAAATTTTCTTAAAATCCAACTTTCTAAAGCGCTATAAATTTAAGCTCAACATTTATATTTTTTTAAAAAAAACAAATTATTCATTCTATGTAAAACATATAGTAAAATCTGTTTCGATTTTAAAATGCTAGAAATTATACATAAAAGTTATGAAATATACGTACAGTTCGAATTGAAAGGTATACTATTTAAGTTAAAACGTATTAGTATAAAAACTTTCGGAAAAGTCGAATTTCCAAGAACAATATAATATTGAATATGCACATCATTAGTATAATAATATCATAAATGTTTAGCAACATAATCCACTAAGCGTAAAATGCTTATATGACCCTCAATTTTGGTAATAGTGCATTTATAACATTGAGTTCTTATTTAGTGCAATTATAACCCTCAGTTCTTGTTTAGTGCAATCATAACCCTCAATTGGGCTAATTGTTTTGTACATATGACCTTGAACAGATTTAGTGATTAAATTTCGCCTATTAATTAATGAAAAATGGCATATCTACTCTTTGAATATTCTATTTAGAATAATTGAAGTTTTTGAATATTCTGCTTAGAATATAAAAGACGACCACTGGCAGGAATATTTAGATTCCATGCGTGGACTTGTGCAACAACATGGAAAACGAGTCGGAGAAAGAGAGCATTAACTTCTTCCAACACACCGGAGGGAGAAGCAGCGAGATGGTCCACCCACCCCAACGGAGTACCGGTGCAAACATTGGATGAAACGGCAAAAGTCCCGACTTCGTTGACCATCGTTGCGCTGCTGAATAGTTGAGCAGCGCCGTGAACGAAACACTTCAGCAGCCTTATCGCCTATTCCGCCAGACTAGTGGGCATACAATAAAATGTCGTTTACTGGCACAATTCATCAATTGAAATGTCACTCCACCAAATGCCGCAGACCAATTCATTAGTTGTGTGGATTAATTATGTGGGCTCTGGATCGACATTTTATAGCAATTCCACCGCCGCTGATCATCAAAACTTTATGTGTTCTAGAGAGAGGGACGCTAGGAATTTGCAACGTGGTGGTGGGGTAGGATGGCCGATGACAAACGCCCAAACCATGGCCAGAACAGTCTCCCCCGATCGAACTAATGCCCCGTCCTCACCTTGATCAAATTTGTTATTAAATTTTAAAAATTTATTTTTTAAAAATCTTTTCGCTAGTTTTCAGCCAATACTTACTTAAAAAATGATTGAAAGATTAAATTGCACTAAACCAAAACTGAGGATTATATGTGCACTATTACCATAATCGAGGGTTATATGAGCTATTTTCTCTTTATTCTAAGAAGAAGATTCATAGGGTATTTATAATATTCTATATTTAATTAGTCTTGGAAGTGACGGTCACTATATAGTGACGGGGTTTATATGTAAAGAAGTTTGGGACGGGGGTTTTTCTGCAATTGCATTCACGCGCGGGGGTTTTTCCTGCAATTTATGCAAATTGCATTCAGCATGCTTGAATTTCGCACTTGAATGCTTGTTTTTTAGACCAAACAGGTTGTTTTTTAGAACATGCTTGCATTTCACACTTAACATGTTGTTTTTTAGAGAATTCTGGCATTTCACAGTTAACAGGTTGTTTTTTAGAGTTCATGTATTTTGAAGCAAAAAAAGATGGTTTCATAGAGCATGCTTGAATTTCACCCTTGAATGCTTGTTTGTTAGACCAAACATGTAATTTTTTAGAACATGCTTGTATTTCACGCTTAACGGGTTGTTTTTTAGAATAAAATGCTTGTTTTTTAGACTGTGTGGATATGTTTGCTAACGTCTATTTTAGACTAAAATGCTTGTTTTTAGACTAAGTGAACAGTGCGCGTGAGTGAATAGTGCATTTTGTCAAAATTGCAAATAAGGATCTCCTTCCTTCCATATTCCAATATAGTTTTTCGTCACTATATAGTGACCGTCACTCAAGAGACCAACTCTATTATATTCAATGATAGTCGGGATTGAATCACTAAGCCCGTTCAGGGTCATATACAAAAAGATTACCCCAATTGAAGATTATGATTGCACTAAATAAAAATTGAGAATTTGCGAGTTATGATTGTACTATTACCAAAAATGAATGTGATATAAGCATTTTACCCACCACCTAATTATGACATGTTCTAGATTTCAATGTACAAGAGCACTTCAGCCTATACCAGAATTCATTGGGCTTTTCTTTTCTTTTCTTTTCGATCCAATAATATACCAGGCTTCGTACATCAGAAACACAAAAGGAAACAAGAACCCGCTTTTTGTTTGCAAAAACAACAGACGCGCAGAGCGTGTCCATTGCCGATGAAGAGATGAAGAAGAAGCCATTGGAGGTTGGCCGAAGAAGAAAATAACCATTCTTTTCGAAGCCGAGAAGGGTCCTCAAAGATGCTGTCTTTATCTCGGAAGAAGGCATTTCGGTATCAGAAGCGCGTTCTCAAGAAAGGATCAGAGCATTTGTTGCATTCATCCGGTGAAAATGAGTTTGCAGCGGACGAAATCACGAGAGTTTTGAGGCAGAATAATTGGCAAATGGCTCTGGAGTCGTCGGCGCTGAACGCGGATGTTGTTCAATCAGTGCTCCTCAAGAACCAGCTCAGCATTCATCCTAAACGCCTTCTGGACTTCTTCTACTGGTCTGATCAGCAAATGGGTACTTCTCAGAACCTCAAATCAATCTCCATTCTGGTGCTGATTTTAATCAACTCCAATTTGTTCTCACTTGCCAATGGTTTACTGAGTAGAATGATCGAAACCCGGGCTCCCGTTTCAAGTATGCTGAGCTTGTTCCTCGAGTGTTTTAGGGAATGTGATAGGTTGAAATCCAGGTCTGTAGTTTTTGAGTTGTTGATTGATGCTTATAGGAAAAGGGGCATGCTGAATGAGGCATTTTCTGTGTTTTTGAGTGCCAAGGAGGGCGAATTTTTACCTAGCATATTGTGTTGCAATTCACTGCTGAAGGATTTGTTGAGGAGTAATAGGATGGAGTTGTTTTGGAGGGTGTTTGAGGGTATGGTCGAGAGCAAGCTCGAGCTTGATGTTTATAGTTACACTAGCTTGATCAGTGCTTATTGTAAAGTTGGGAAAGTTGGGGAAGCGAAAATGGTTCTATTTGAAATGGAGAACAAGGGGTGTAAGCCAAACTTAGTTACTTATAATGTGGTTATTAGAGGATCATGTCAAAGTGGGGATGTGGATGGAGCTCTTCAGCTAAAGAAGACAATGGCTGAAAAGGGGTTGGTGCCGGATCAGTATACTTATTCGATACTCATTGATGGTTTCTGCAAGAAAAAGAGGTCAAAAGAAGCTAAGTTAGTGATTGAAGAAATGGATAAATTGGGTCTCAGGCCTGACCAAACGGCATATACAGCTTTAATTGATGGATTCATGAAAGAGGGTAAACCAGAAGAAGCTTTCGAAGTTAAGAAATCAATGGTTTCTCGTGGGATTAAGTTGAATATAGTAGCTTATAATACCATCATTCACGGACTTTGTAAAGTTAGTCGCATGGACGAGGCCAAGAATGTCATGAATGAGATGTCAGCTCTAGGAGTCATCCCTGAATCTCAGAGTTATAATTATCTTATTGAGGCATATATTCAAGGGAGGAATCTGGATATGGCATGTGAGCTTCTTGCTGAGATGAAGGAACGAAACCTGAAACTTTCTGTGCATACTTTTGGAGTTATCATCAGTGGACTGTGTCGTACTGGAGATTACCAGCGCGCAAATCTTGTTCTGGACAGAATGTTCACTGGTGGTATTGAACCAAGTGCCAAAATCTATTTCGACATAATAAAAGGTTATCTCAATCATAGTAAGTTTGAAGAGGCAATGAGTACTTTGGAAAAAATGCGGCAGAGAGGTGGCTCACCAGATCTATATTGCTACAATGCTGTCGTACTCGCCCTTTGTAAAGCGAAAAAGATGGAAGATGCCAGAGCTTGTTTAATTTCCATGGAAATTGAAGGAGTGAAGCCAAATGCGTACACTTTTGGGGCTTTTATTTCGGGACATAGCGAGGCAGGTGAAATGCAAGTTGCAGAAAGGTATTTTAAGGAGATGATAGATAGAGGCATTGCACCCAATCTTGTTAATTATACAACTATAATGAATGGCTACTGCAAAGATGGGAATGTGAAGCAAGCCTTTTCGACATTGGAAAGTATGCTCGAAAGGGAACTACTTCCTGATTTACAACTTTATGGTGTCCTTATAAATGGCCTATCAAAGAATGTAAAATTGATGGAAGCTATGCAAGTGTTATCTGAACTGTATGAAAAGGGTTTAGTGCCGGATGTTTATATGTACACTTCCATCATTTCCGGGTTTTGCAAGCAAGGAGATATGGAAAATGCATTCATACTTCTTGATGACATGTGTAACAAGGGGGTGCCACCAAATATTGTCACTTATAATGCGTTAATAGGTGGGCTGTGCAAGTTAGGAGATATTAAGAGATCTAGGGAATTGTTTGATGGAATTCCTGGCAAGGGTTTGTCACCGAATCACGTAACTTATGCTACTATCATCGATGGTTTTTGCAAATCAGGAAATCTAACAGAAGCATTTAATCTATTCAGTGAAATGCCTTCAAGGGGAGTCCAACCAGATTCTTTCGTCTACAATTCTCTTGTCAATGGGTGCTGTAAGGAAGGGAAAATGGAGGAAGCACTGAAGATGTTCCATGAAATGGTTGAGAAAGACATGGCATCTATAGTTACTTTCAATACCATGATTGATGGATTCTGCAAGTTGGGAAAATTGACTGAAGCGATTGATTTGCTGAAAAACATGACTGAAAAGAACATAATGACGAATCATGTTACCTTTACGATCTTGATTGATTACCATTGCAAGGCGGGGATGGTGACAGAAGCCGAAGAACTTTTCTTTGAGATGCAGAAGAGGAATCTGAAGCCAACAGATGTGACTTACACAGCTCTTTTACATGGTTACCATAAAGCTGGGAACAGAGAAAAGATGCTTTCTGCATTTGAGAACTTACTTGGGATGGGTATAGAGCCTAATGGCCTAATTTACAGTATGATGGTCGAGGCACACTACAAAGATGGCAATTTGGAGAAAGCTTTTAAGCTTTGGGATGAGTTGTTGGACAAAAATTTACTGAACGGCGTAGCTAATGAGGGTATGTTAGAAGTCTGGTGTGGAAATGGAAAATTTTCTGAAATGTTGGAAATGCTAGATAAAATGGGAAAGCAAGGATATACGCCATGTCTTTTGATGTGCAGTAATTTGGTCTTTGGGCTGAATAAAGCAGGATACTTGGATGAAATGAATGCTATACTTGAACTAATGATTAGGTTTGGATGGGTTCCAAAGTCCATGAGCGTAAGCGACTTGAATAACTTAGGTGAATCAAATGTGAAATCTGAGGATAGCAGTAATGCGCCTGAGCAAGCAGCTACAGAAATTGCTTGTAAAATATGTGTTTAGATCAAGTAGTGAATCATAGTTTCTACCTACTTTCTCGGGTTGGCTATGCAAAGTGATTGCACACAGTTGAATCTCTATTAGCTGCAAACTATTCCAATGCATCGAAGCTGGAGATTAAGCTCAAACAAATGATACCTTCTGGGACAGGTAACCAAAGTAGCTTCTACTTCAGCATCCTAAAAATTAGTTCATCTCGACTCTTCTCCTATTCTTTCTAATGCATCATTTTTTATCCTATGTTTTTCTCTCTAACTCGTGATTCTTGAGTATTCTTGTAGAAAAGCCTTTTGCTGAATTTGTTCTTGTACCTTTGTGAATGTAGGTAGTTTTCATCATGTTGAGAAACAAGGATGTCTGGTCGAGCCATTCAAGGGGAATGGTGTTGTCTGTGATGCAAATGGGTCTTAATTGCTTGGATTTTTTTAATGCAAAGGATTGGATCTCCTGAAAGGTGGAAGTGTGGCATCTTCTGGAAGATTGTAGTCCCAAAGAAAGGTCATCTGAGATGAGATGTGAATTATCCATGCTCTAAAATGAATCCATATTCATTTATCAGGTGACCACTCTTATGCTCAGCTATTCTACTTTGGAAAGCTATCTGAATATGGCTGTATTAACTTTCTATAATTTTTGTTGTTTTCGTTACATTTATCAGTAACTTTTAGGCCGTGTCTCTCATTCCCTTTAGTTTGAAAAATATTTTATCATGGTTGGTGCACTTAAGTGCCGTTGTTTCTGAATTCTGAGTTGTTCAAAACATTCTGGCCATTATCATAGATTTCATACTATTGGAATTCAAAATTTCTTAAACATTTCATCATCACATCTACTTCTTTATGTGCTTGTTATCATGTATTTCTGTTATTATTATTTTTTGCTTCTTATGATATAATCTGGATGGACTGTTATCCTTATCCGTCTCATGGGCAGGGTGGACAAATTCTTGTAGAGCAGTGAGGTCTTATTCATGGCCCGTTATTTCCCGACATGTCCTATCTTTTCACCAGAATAGGTCTTATTCCATTGGCCCAGAGATGATAATCCCGCTGATCCTTGGGCATTTGTTAACCTGGAATTTATGTACGTAAACAATTCGCCACAGCCGATCTGCCATGTAGATGATTTGAAGGCTATTCCAATCTCCATTCTTGACTGTTGCTTAAATGGGAATACACTGTAAACTGCAAACAACTTTATGCAAAAATTCACTTTTATTCTGTACACCATATAGATAGATAGATGCAGACTAGCATTGTCAGAAGCAAGCTTCCTTCATTTCACTTTCATAACAAGAACTATAAATGTAATACAACTACATTCATGAGGGTTCCATGCCAGTCCTGTATATACTCAAAGTTATATACAACCAAGGAAATCATCAAATACCATATACACTAAAAAGGAGCACTCTACCAACAAAATGAACTCAAAAAGTTGACAGCAGAGGTGTCCTTCAGGAAAGACAAGCACATGCAATTTTCATGCGATTTCTGACTATTTCGCAATCACCACTTCACTCACTTTGTATGCCAAAGATACTGTGTGGTCAAAATGCAGCAACTTCAGTGTCCCGGTGCAGAAGAGGTTTTGCATATTAATGCCGTTTGAATCTTTCACAGTCTACCTCTGATTCAAAGACAGTAGCGCTATCTAATGAGACTTTTGAAGATGGAATGGATCTCAGCATCAGCTTGGCCAGATTCTTCAAAAAGCCGAAAAGGGGTATTCCCACGCTTATCAACAGCTTGTGGATTAGCTCCCCTGCCATCAAAATGGTCAGCATTCAGCAATTGATGGCTTATGATTTATAAATACATACTAAAATTATATTTCCCATTACAATTTGCACAATAGGGTGGTTTAAATTTTTGTAAGAATCCAGAGAAATTTACCTGGTGAGCAGAAGTTTGGTAATCGGATGTCTGCCTCTTACGATAGAATGATGCAATGGCGTTTGGCCCCTTAAATCACAGCAATTTACGTTTGCACCGTGTTGAAGCAGGAGCTCTATCATACAGGTGTCGGCAGTTTGGCAAGCCAGGTGAAGCAAGGAACAACCATCAAGTTCATCCATATATTGATTCTCACTCGAGCCACCTTGGTTCAAAGTACTTACAGAATCACAGTTAACTAGACCTTGCATCCTAAAAGCTCTGGCAAGCGTTAATTGTGTTCCAGATGAAGCTTTCTCGAGGACTGCATTTACATTAGCTTCATAGGTGACAATAAGGCGGTATACTGATTTCTTGTCATTCATCCGTATACTTTCCCATAGTTGCTCTGTGACTGAAGGGATGCTGTCCTTGACTTTCTGAACAAAACGCTTTTCTGCATACTAAAGAAGGAAATGAAGACATATCCTCAGTAGAAAGAATAAAGAATCATAGACAGAGAGAGTTGTATTAAAAATCATTTTACCTTTGCATGAATGAACTTCTCCTTGATTGAAATATGATCACTGTGATTGGGTTTGCTAAAAAATTGTTTGTGTTTGTCAGTTACAAAAAATCTACAATAAGTATATATAATTTTTAAGGTTTAAAGGGTAGACAAGGTAACAGATCAATATAGCACACTGTTGAATGCTTACCGTCTTGGTATCTCATCAGCCTGTAATGTTTTTCTTGCGTTCAAGAGTCCCTCCCATATCGAATTCACAAAGACGTTGCCCAGTGCCTGAAACAGAGATATGACCGATGGTTCCCAAACCTTCACATCAAGGGCTAAGGATCTAACCTGCATCAGTGATTACACAACGAGATGGAATGAATGAAATGAATCGAAACTAATATAACCAAGTATGGAATATATCTCATGGACCAACAATCAAACTTGCCTTTGATATATGTACACCCAGATTACGATGAACACCAGAACACTCTATACAAACAAGGATACCAAGATTCAAGGAAGCCCAGTCTGGTTCAGGTGCACCACAATCAGCACACAGATCATTACCAGGTACTCTTTTTAATCTATCAACTGGCTTCTCGCCTTTCATGCTATAATGCAAGTGGTGTGAACTTCTCGATGCACGGATATTCTTGGAAGAAAACTCCTTAGTAATTGCATCCTCGTCAACTGACCTCTGATCACCTTCCGAAGGGCTACCAATAGAGGTAGTTTCACTATCGGGGCTTCGAGCAAAAAGCTTTCAAAAAGAAGAAGTATTATTCATAAGCTCCAATAGGCTAGAAACATACTGATGCAGTATATATTACCTTCTCAGGATCCTGTGAACTCAGTAGGGAGGTAATTACACCCATTATTTTATCAATCCAATCCAATTGATCAGTTGCATTCTCTGCCTGATCATTGGAAAAAATAATAATTTACCAGGCAAAGTAACTAACTGTAGAGCTTATGATGCTCTGAGGATGTAACTTAATCTGGCTCATAAATTTACCTGCAGCGTGTAATTCTTAGCTGGGGATATTATCCGGAAACAGAATCTGAGATCTGACTGCTCCGCATCAGCTTTAATTGTTGAAGTCAGAAGGTTCACTGTATGACGAGCAACTGATTTTTCATCATGCACGCCACCATGATAATGAGAAGATAACCAACGGCTCAAAATTCCTGTTCCTGGCTCTGATGGAGTACTCCTATGTACAGGTAGGTGGTTACCAGATACCTGAAGCAAGGAGCTAATATTAGCAAGAGAATACTAACAAAATTGAAAGAAAAGAAACTTTGACATGTCGGTATACTTACAGCGGACCTAACCAGTTGCTTCCGATAGTAATACAACATTCCCCGGCTATCAAGTACAAAAAATCTTCTCTTCCAGTCA
This sequence comes from Sherardia arvensis, assembly GCA_948330725.1. Classification (NCBI taxonomy): domain Eukaryota; kingdom Viridiplantae; phylum Streptophyta; class Magnoliopsida; order Gentianales; family Rubiaceae; genus Sherardia; species Sherardia arvensis. The sequence continues at coordinate 31,900,994 of OX415240.1, forward strand.
GCCCTCAAATTAGAGGAACGTTTTGAAAGATATCCTTGCTTAATGATTTGCACCTAAACTATTGAAATCGTAGCTAAGGAAATGGATATCAGAACTCAAAATGAATCACACTGAAAACTGGTTACCTTTCCTTCTACAGCAGATTGCATAACAGCCTCTATCACTTTGTGAGAACTTCTAGGAGCTGGCTGTACATCCTGACATGGAGAGCCAAACGATCCATTAAAAGACCTCCTACTCTCTAAGTCAATCTGCCTTTTGTACTCCTGCATTCTTTCAATCAGAGCTGCCTGCTCATAATTTGAACTTTCTCTTGCATGTTGTGCATAACTCAAAACCTGTCACAGAATAATAAACTTGACTCAGCCAATAGATAACATGGGAAAAAATTTAATTCAAGTGGAAAGCCAATTAACTTATAATGTGCTTGCTTAATAGTTTTTTGCTAATAAAATAATCACACAATAAAAAAAGCTAAATAGTATAGTTTTATCAGAACTAAACACTTCAGTCTTTGCATGAATTATAAATGGGCAAACCTGTTTTATAAAAGGCTCCATCTGAAGTAATAGCTCATATCCCTGTAGATAACATAAGAACTTGGAATCAGCCCGTGGATCACAAGCATAAAAGAGATAAGTTGGCGCTTTTGATATTCATATTATCACCTGTCTAAAATATCGAAGATGAGCGTCCATTGCACTACCTACACTCTCAAGAAACTCGAATCGTTTCTTGGACTCGACAGAAGAGAGAGCACCAACCTTTATAAGCAAAATGATGTCATATGAATAATATTTAAAACAATTATCACTGTAAGTCAGAGATAACGACGAAGGAAGATGTTCACGAACCAAATTGAATCGAGCATGCTCAAATGACAATCTTGAGTTGTAAAGTTCCTGGAACGTCTCTCTACCAAATTAGAATTGCACAGATAATGGTTACCAATAACCAACTATCTGATCAATAAAAGAGAATGCTCAAAATTATTACACAAGAACTTTTACTTCATACCTCCTCTAAGGCAGTAGCTACATCACTCCTAGTGCTTTTCCTCAGGGACAAGTATCGATCACGGGCCTGAAGTAGGAAAAGGAGGTCAATCTTTAAAAAAAATGCAACTAAAGAATGGGAAGGACTATGATTTCATAAAACCAAATGTACACAAACTTTCTTTAACAAGTCTTTTTAAGCAAACCGTATAGAATCTTTTATAGATCAATGAGAATAGAAACAGTTTCTCAAAGTGAATACCATATAAAATGAGTAGTACCTGGTCATATGTAATGTTAGCCTTGTCAAAGCGTTTGCGAGCTTCCTGCTTTACATGAATTATTTCATTAGACGTAAATGATGCTTTATTTGTTTAGTGACAAAAGAAAAAAAGAAAAAAAGGAGGATTGAACAACATAACACTAGAGCAAAAGGAGAGCAACTGACAACATTCTTGAATTGTATTACTTATCATTTAGTCTTCAGTTTTGTTTTCATGAAAGAAAAAATTGGATCATAGAATCCAGTTGCAACTAATATCATAAATTTCTCCTAAAAGCTTAGAAAGGCATACTACCCTCATGGCAGAACAAAAGTTTAAATTTTGTCTCTTCTGCCTGATGTAATAAGCGCTTAAAAGAAAGTAACAATCAGTACCTTGACATCCAAAAGATCAACATTTGAAAACTGGATCAACTTATCATTTAGCACATGCTCCACCTTGGAAAATACCAAAGAGAATACACACTTGTCAGCAATAGAATCCAACATAAGAATGGAAATTTAGAGCTGTTAAAAACTCAAAAGTTCTTTCATAGTAATTTTAGTATTATCAGCTCTTATATCCTCTTTATTTTCCCTTTTCTTGAAGTTGTACATATTATTGTACGAAAGATAGTCCCTATAAGGTAGATCTCTCAAGAGTAAAGAGTCTACGTCTAGAAGTACAACGATAAAAGAGTAGATAAAGAGTTGTTAATATATAGCTAATTAGAAAATCTACCTGTGACCGAAGAACTTCCTTGTACATTCCTATTTCCCTCATAGCAATAGCAAACTTGGCCATATCAGGCCCTACAAAATTAACATTCCACTCATCACCAGAAATAAAAACTAGTTTGCTAGAAACAAAGAAATAGCGCTGGAGAGAAATATGCAAACACACAAGTAAATATTGCTCAGCAATTCACTCCATATATTTTTAGGGGAAAATTATGCTTTCTGATGTGTTTTCAAAAGGCTTAAAACAAAAATGAACATAAAGTCATCCAGTGAAAATACCTCCATATGAAATAGAAACTGGATCATTGTGACCCCCTCCAAATGTTTCAAGAGCAGTTGCAAAAGAAATGTCCCTGTCATATGCTTCTCCAAGACCTTCTCTGGAAATTCAATACAATAAAGATGTAATGCTTATATGATAAGAATAGAGAATGAGAAAAATCTACCATGGGAACAGTACATGGCATTTATTAAAGCAATGGTTTTCAATAAGAGGAGTTTACACACAAACTTGCAACTATTCAGTTAGATGAGAAGGACAGAAGGAATAGAAAACATAAGATTAATTTGGATGAGCAAACTGAGTGAAAAAAAAGGGATGTGAGACTTACACATACTTACGGCAACCTTTATGGAATCTCAAACCCCTTTCTCTTAGTACATCGGCTGTTTCTTCCAAAGTCTGGATCTGATACACACAAAATTACTGTGAGCTTCACTTATTTGCACAGTTTCCTTATATCATTCTGAGAGCAAACACATGTTCAACTAGTTAACAAATCTCTCATAAGCAATAAAAACTATCAAACTATTAATTAAACTGCACCACATTACATATATAGTAAAGCACCTCGATAATATTTTCATTTCATTTCTCTAATTGACAACTTGGTCTAAATTCTTTCTCTAACACAAATGGCAATATACTAGAAAAATTCTAGCAGGAGATGTTCCATTCTGACAAGTGAATATTTATGAGCTTAGCAGAACCATTAAGCATGCTCCATGACTAATTTCAGAAAAGGCAACCATTGTACTAAACAGTCAAGCAAAATGATAAAATTAAACTTCAACAGCAAAGCCTTATGTGAACAAAATGCTAGCTTTCTTCCCATTCTAGCTTATAAGCAGCTTCCTTTCTACATGCCTAACCTTAACTTTCCATTGAACCTTCAGGCTCAAAAATGAACATATTGAAAATGACTTTTCCAAGAAATTAACACAAAAGGGAACAATTCAATGATGATCAGAAACAAACAAAAACATTTCAATCAAATTCAAAGACTTCATTAGCATTTTAAACACCTGTTGGCGAAACATGGGAGAGTCATCGAGCCTTGTGAATTGCATCTTGTCCTCCTGCGTCATCTGATCATCCACCTTCATGTATTAATATAATAACTCCCCCCAGAATCCACCAAAATCGCAACTTTTTACACAACCCACAAAATTCCAACAAGAACCCACTTGGACAACATGATTCTTGACCAATTCGAGCTGTAAAAAAACAATCTTTTTGATTGGAAGCAAAACCAACTAATAAAATGTGAAAGAGGGAAAAGCCAAAAACGCAGAATGAAGGAATTGGTTGATTAAAATGGAGCGGAAATGCAGGAGACAGAATTGGGTGGTTGGAGCCATGGGGACCGATTAATGCGATGTTCCATGGTTGTCTATTGCACTAATGGAGAAATTGAAAATTAAATTAAATTTAAAAAAATAAAATAAAAAATAAAATAAGGAGCCTTCCATCTAGGGCAGTAGATCTAGTTGAAGAGTGGGGGGAGTGAGTGATTTGCAGAGCGAAATTGTATTTAAATTTTGTCTTTAGAAAGTGTAATCATTAACAACGTGAATGAAAGTAGGTTAGTGCGCGCCAAATGCCTATGTTGTTCTTTCCAACTCTAAAAGTTTGAATGTGACTACTTTTTGGCCCAGCTCACTTTTTAACTCATTTCATATTTACTCCACAGCATACTATGCAATGCATGAATTGACCATTGTTCAAGATATGAATGTTAATATACACAAATATATACTTGGGTATGTATCCGAATTAATTTATCAAAAATTTCGGCCCACCTTATTTAGTTATTTAGCGCTACACTTTATTGCGGTCTACCCATCATCTTTTTGAGATGCATTGTTCTAAAAAAAAATTTGATGAGCAATCAGTGACGTCAATTTGTGAGTTATCCGATGAATTGGTGTTTGAAATTTTGGTCCGACAATCAGAAAACTCAGTTGTACAGTGTCAATTTTTTCTTTCACCATATTCAATTCATACATGAGATTAACTCCTCCGCTTTTTCGTTAGACTGGCGAAGATGGCAGTGGAAGAAACGGAAGCAACGTTTAGCCTCTCACCAGTAAAGGTGGCATTTAGCCGCCCACCAGTAAACGTCCATGCATGAGTTTTTGCTCCGATAAGTCTCTTTAAGTCGACGGGTTGCAATCACATTTACACCGTGCGACTGACTTTCCTGGTTGTCAGACCAAAATTTTAAACACCAATTCATCGGATAACTCACGAATTGACATCGGTGGTTGCTCATCAGATGTTCTTTGACATTAATATATCTTACGAAGGCGGCGAGTAGGGCTCGGTGGAGTGTAGCCTTAAATACCAATTTGTTTAACGTGGGCCAAAATTTTTGCTAAATTATCCATATACCGGATGTGTAACTAATTTTTTTATTTTATTTTGAAATGTAAAAATATATATACATATATATATATACCAAAAAAGAATTCATTCATAATTTGTTCTCTAACTTCATTGTAGGCCAACTTGAAGTTTCCCGTTTTGGTATAGTTTCATTCATTATTTGTTTTCACTAATGTTTGATTGAAATTATAAATGAAGAATGTACAACTTAAATTAGATAATCCATATTTACTTTTCATGTGTATCAAATGAGAGATCAACACATAAGGATATTTTTGATGAGAAAGTCTTGGGTAGGACGGTCCTACCGTAAACTTATGAAAACACCATCATTTATTTCATATTTTTATGAGGTAAATTTATATATTTGTATTATTACACTCTTAGTACAATACTTTTGATTATTTTTATCAAAAGAAAATTCATTCAAATGTTGTAAATATGAATATACATTTTGTTCAAGTGTTTCTTTCATTAGTTTATATTTGTAGTTTTTTTTCGTTTACTAAATTTTGTTAACTTATTCAAGTATTGTAATTGAGTTAGAACGACTAACAAAAATTACAAACATGCAAATCAATCTAATATACGTATGAGAAATCGTACGTCCTACTATTTCACCTATCCCAAGATTATAATTACAGTATTTTTGTTATCAAATACATATATATATATATATATATATACAATATTTAGTGAGTTGATTGATTTTTTTGAAATTTATGTTTTGTGGGCCGGCTAAAATCGACCAATAACTTGGCTGGAAAAATTTGAGCTAAAAGGCTCTATCGACTCTTGAGGCATCTATGGCTATGCTATCACATTTTCTCGGGTTTGAGAAAACTATTTCGAGAAAATTGGAGACCTGGAAAATGTATATCAATCAAGTTTCATGGGCCGCTATGCAGAATAAAATCAAGCACCTTTGAATGTCTCCAAAAATACTGGTCATGTCTCTGGAGTAAGATTAGTCCTTGAAAATCGCATTACAGTCTCGAAAAACAGTTATACTATTGCAGGCAAATTACATATTTCAAAAAACCCAAAATTTTGATACTATGTGAATCATCAATGCCTGAGTAATAATCGTACAAAACAGTTCCCCTGAGGGACACTCATCCCCACAGCCGGCCAAATAATCCTTTCTTGTCCTTCTTTGTCCTAGTCTCTAAAGACGGGAAATTTATCAGATTGTATGCAATGTCGAGGACTATTGGACTTCGGGCCATAGTTGCAAATGCCGGTGGGAACTGCTGAATGTGAGCTCCTGACTTCACGTTGGGATCAACTGCTGCTTCATACACATCCAAGTTGTCCACAAGGAATTTCTCAAGCTGGACAAACGATGATCACGAAAGAAAAATGAAAAGATTAAGAATTGAACGAGGAATGTCACAATTATACCCAACTAATTTATGTGGAAAAATACAGGCTCCCAGTAATGCAGAATAATGATTGCAGTTGCTTACATTTAAGAAAAACAAAAAGGTGCAGATTTTAAATGCTGATCATAATCCTACAGATGGCCTACTCAGTTTAAAGGTGAAAAATGATGCCATTAAAAATCAAACTGCTCATGCCAACTGATGCAAGCTAAGAATTTGCCGTTATATGTATTGCATACCTTCTTATCATTTCCTTTGATTGAAATTGCAGCAATCTTCTTTGTTAATTTTTCGGGGGCCTCCTCTTCCTCCATGACAGCTAATGCATGCTCTATGCATCTATTTGCTCTGCTTTCTATGTATAACTTCTGCAGCTCTTTCACCATAACCTTAAAGCATAAATGGCGTATATTAAAACAAACAATACAAAACAGCAGATTCAAATTTATAAAACCAACACAAATTAAGAAAGCTGCTAATATATGACAAAATTGTGTTAATCTAATGAATGCTCAAATAATGAACTCTTTTAACTTAGCAAGTAATCTTACAATTAATCATGCATTTTCCAACATAAGTTTTAATCACTACTCAAGGACTTCAAACAAATGGCAGACCAAGTAAGCATCAAAAGCATATAGAGTGAAGTGATTACTACTGAAACTTGGTTCGTGAATAATAATATATGCACCTGATCGGCAGCCTTTACACCTTCCAGGTTTTTGAGAGCAGCTTCAGCTAAAGAGCCAGATCGAAGGTATAAAGCATAAGCTTCTGTTCTCTTCCCGGATAGACTATAGGACAAAGCTAAATAGAAGCATCTGAGAAACAAACACAGTTTGTCATTATTGACATAAGAACCAGACTATTAGAAAATAAATGTCAAGAGAGAACAGCAGTGCACAATCATAAATCTAATATTTCCTCCACTCCACATCATATTTCTCAAATATATATTGCGTGACAAGAAGAGGTCTATTGGAGATTATTTTCCTTCTCATGTCCTTATCATGCAGAGAAGTCTAGCTTGCAACTAGGAAACAACCAAAAAGTAAGGAAGAAAAAAGATTTAAAAAGAGGGACAAAAGGCTTGGCTTATGAAGTATATTATCACACCATTAATATATTGTACTACGGGAGAAATGACTCCTAGTTTCTGATGTGTGTGAAACTAAATCTAGGGAAATAGCTATGCCAACCAAATAAGGCTGATACAGAGTTAAATTTCCGAAACCAGAAGCCAAAAGAAGCAGAATCGACCTCATTGAATCTTAATCAACATATAGACAGTGAAGAAGTGGATCCTCAAATAGCCACATTTCAAAATTTGTTCAATTTAATGTGATAGTGCCCTTGAAAGATTGATGTCCAGCTTTATAAACATTGAAAGGAAAGGAAACAAAATTTTACACAAAAGTAGATAATATAAATCAAACGTAACAGGTGAACATAGCAGCTGGTTCAAAAGGTTATTTTCAAGCTGGGATAGCTTACCCAAAATGGCACCAGACTTTGAATAATGGTAAAAGAATGATATAATTGACCCCAATCACATACTTGACTTAGTTCTTATACGTATAAATTTATAATAGGCCAAAAGTACAAATTTAATGCACAATGTAGTGTAATGTAAAAATATTGCGTAGGGGAAGACAACCAAATCTTCAGAATCAAACTTAGCGAAGTCATGCAACAGAAGCAAGCTAGGAAAAATCACAAAATTAATAATCTTGCAACCTGCAAGTAGTAAATAATATAGATAAAATCTGATAAATGCTCTGCAGCTGGTTCCAAAAATGATTAACAGGTTAAATAAGATGGGATAGTTCAACCCAAAATAGCAAAAAATGATATAATCAACTCCCACCCAATGACTTGACATAGTTATTATATTATTCTTATGTGTCACTGTTCCAAGAAGTATAATAGGCCAAATTTCTTGCAGTGGTCTAATATAAATTTATTGCATATAAAAAGCTTAGTGAAGTCATGCAATGGAAGCAAGCTAGGAAAATTCACAAATTTAATAATCTTGTTAAACAAAAGTATATAATACAGATAAAATGTGCATGTTCTGCAGCTGTTTCAAAAGGTTAATTAAGAAATGATATAATCGACCCCACCCACATACTTGCATAAAGACTTGGTTGTTATAATATTGTAACGAGTCACTGTTCCAAGAAGGGTAATAGGCCAAAAGTACAAATAAACTTTACTATCATGCACAATCTAATCTACTGTAAAATTATTGTGCATGAGAAAGACATCTGTATCTTCAGAAATAAACATAGTGAAGTCATGCAATGGAAGCAAGCTAGGAAAATTCACTAATTTAGAATTCTTGCTATACAAAATACAGCAGCTCAAGTACATACCTCCCAGCAAGGAAAACCGAGGTCTTGCGCTTACACTCATCAGCAGCTGCCACTTCCTCCGGCTTCATATCTCTTCCAGATGTAATTAAATCAGAGAGTTCTCCAGTAACCTGCAATATAAAACAGAAGTTCCTTAATTAACTACCTATTTCCTATCCCACTAAGTTTGCTTCTACACATTATTAAATATTTCTACTCACCATTAACAACATATTGTATAGGTGGACAACTTCTTCAGGCTTTGACACTTTTTCATTCTTCTCATCATTGACCTTGCTGAGTTTGTTTATGGCAGTGCTGACCATCAATTCATAGCGTTCAATGTTTAGCTGCCCTATAATAGCACTTATAGCCTTCAAAAGACCACTAAGATTATCCTTTGCACTGTCAGAGTTACCAGCAGTACCCTAAGATAACCACAGTATTGAATGTCACTCTCAGAAATACAGAGTAAATTAACCTGACAGAAACCTGATAATTTATAGCAATTACCAGATCATGATTAATAAAGCTCCTGGCTTCCTCGTATGATGCCACAATTTTGCTAAATATGTTGACTCTTTTATCGGCCGGAATAGAGTCTGCTTTTGACCCATGAATATCCTTTTCCAGCTCTTGAGCTGATGAAATTGCATAGTATGAAGTAAGAAATATTGGAACTAAACACCAGGTTATAAACCAGCAGCTAAATTATTATTGTTTTTTTTTTTTTTTTTGCTTTTTAAACAGATAGTGAAGTCACTTTCACGTAAAATTTAAGGAGGAAAAGAAACCCTACACCTCTGTAAGGAAGCCATGTAACACACAAGATGCTTCACTTTTAAAAGGAAACTAGAAGTCTAGAACTATCAACTATACAACAAATATAATATGGTTTCCTAGTATACAACAACTTGTGGAAGGAGGATTATATTAAGGTTGATATATATGTAGGACTTTTTTACTCTTGTTATGGATGTATTAGTAACATCCTGGACTATCCAGATGGTGTAGCTAACACAACGAGCTATAACCTAAACCCATCAAAATTATTTTGCTTTTGAGATCAACCCTATTAATAAGTGCAGATGAAGATATGGTAGAGTGGAGAAAGATTCAATTTCCAAATTATTACAACCAATTTTACGAGAACATTATATGTTCTGGATAATGGAATAGCTACTACCTTTGAGAATAGCCACACGTGCTTTAGCATTTGAAACTGAAAATGTATGGCCAAGCCAGCTCAATTCTTTCATTGATGCAGCCCGCTGGGACCTCGCCTCAGCTTTTACAGCCTTTTCATCCAAAAACACACAAGTTTTCACATCAGATTTAAATCAACATTAAAATCTTCATGTACAATGTAGATTCAAACTCACCTCCATTTTTGCTCTAAACATGTCCAATGCAGGACCCTCCATTTCAGCAACGTTCTCAAGTTCAGAGGGTAGATTTGATCCGCGGATTTTAAAAATACAGTATCTAATGTTAGGCTCTATCTCTGCAACACGATCATTGCACAAATGCCGGATATCCTCATCTCCATATTTACCAAGTTCCTCATACACAGCACTATGAAAAAGTGAAAATAAAGTAAGAAAAGAGGAACTGGCATCTAAAAGTTCACCTAAAAATCCTTGGCTATAGAAGATTATACCTGGCACTTCTGAAACTCTTCAGTGCCACTTCCCAGTTTTGTTCTTGTTCAAACAGCAAAGTTCCCCTCAAAAAAGATGCATATGCCTACAGAATAGAACGTATCTAAAGATTTACTAACAGGTATATAAATCAACAGCTTAAACAGTTTGAAGGATAAAAGGGTAACATGCAATCAGCTAATATAGGTCCCAAGAGCTAAATTAACTATAGCCTACTATAGCAAGTATAACAGTTTCTCTAGCTTGTACAGGAAAACTACACCAGACAAAAGCTTGGTGCTTACTCTTGTTGTATATACAGACAACCCATAAAATAATGTAGAAAAATCAAGATCGGATAGGATAAGAAAGCAAAACAGGTGTAAACAGGGAATGCTGGAACCAACAATAATTTTAGAACTGCTTGCAGATATCACTGTATCTATTAGTTTCTTCCACCAAATAAATTGCTGGTAAAGTAAATGCAGGAGATATTTTAAGAAATAACTAAATTAAACACCCAAAGAAATTGGAGTCTATGTTATAGAGCATATGTCACCAAACATCAGTGTTACCTACCCCTAGCTAAAATTCCCCAAACAAAACAAAGTTGATTAAATCGCACAAAAAGTAAGCCAAAACTAACATTCACAACAAACACCAAACACACCTCCGCTTCCAAAGAGGTCCTAGAATTTCCTTTGATGGAGCACAACTCTTGAAACAGAGTAGCCCATTTAACAGCTTTCCGGAGCCTACCAATCAAGTAACTTCGCTGACGTGGAGTCGGTCCATCAGGGAGTGTCTTCTTCTCCATTGCATGGCTCCAAGCTCTCTCTGATGTATAAAGAAGTACATGAAGATACCTACATTGCAAACCACAAGACATAAACAACCACCCCAACTCGAGAAAGTTAAAACTAAACACAAATCAAATTCAATAACGTGCATAAGAACCATCACCTCACATCAGTGACCATAGGGGCAGTAATTGCCTTCTTATTGTATTTCCCTCGACCATGAGTCAATTTCAAGGACTTGTACAATCTCCTCAACCGAGCAGTACAGTACCTCCTGAATTACGAATTCACCAGGAAATCAATATAACATAACTAAACTTCGAAGAGGGGAAATTACAGAGCTAGGATGCAATTTTGCACCTGTATCGCGTGTAATCGCTCACGCCGGAGCGCAATCCGTGCTGCTTCTGGGCCGATTTCAACAGTTCCAGGACTGCAACATTAAGCCGGAAAAATGCGAACATCAATGAGACCTACAAGCTAACATACGCAAGAACAAATTGATTGCGAGTGAAGGAGTGATTACCGTTGATTGAGAACTTGGGGGAATCGTTTGAATTGGGATCGTCGATTTCCATGTCGTTCGCCGCCATTGAAAGGTTCGCAGAGGTCTCGTCAAATCGGAGTCGTCGTTGTGTCTCGTTTTGGAGCAAGATTTTGCTATACACTGTTTCAGGGTTTGAGCCTTGCCGGAGCTGGAGAACTTATGGGCTTTTTTCACTTCTGAATTTAGAGCTGGTATTGGGCTAGAATTGGATCATTGGTTTGTGAATCTTTTTTTAAAATTTATTATCATAATTTCCTGATTTGATGAGATAAATTGAATTGAACTAAATTAAACTTTGAAAAAAATGGATGTATCAAAAATGGAATCATAAACACAATAAAGTTACTTCCTTCAATAAAAAGAATGTCCAAAAAAGTGTGTCAACAATGAAATAAAAATAAAATTTACCGTTGAACTGAAATATATTAAATAGGGATGTGCATATAAGTTTAAAAGAACAAACACATATATTAAATTTATATTTATAAATGATATATCCGTGTTTATATTGTGTTTAGTGGAGTTTTCTTATTTTAAAGTATGAGCATCTCCAATGCAAACATATATCCCCAGATACATAGAAGACGCGTGGCGGAATATAATAGAACTTTAATATGAGATTATAGAAGTGTATGCAATAAAAGTAGTATATATGATGCATATGTTTGATATACATAATTATTGACCATATCATATATATCGAAGGCGTATTTTTATTTTGGACTGCAAAATAAGCAAAATACGGATTGCGTATAGCATGCCCCTTTGATAAAGGAGATCGATGAAGCTTTGATCTCCACTGCAAGTCTTGCAAACAAAATCTTCAATATGATATACAGTTAAATCTCGATAAATGAATACTTTTGGGATCATCATAAAAATATTCATTTAGCGAGATTATTTATTTATCGAGACATTTATCGATAAATGAAATTTTATTCATTTAGACAGTATTGAAAAAATTATATAAGTATTATATTTAAAACTACTAAGAAGATACATGGTATACATTGTATGGAATATCTAGAGTTTTATAAAATGTTTCTCATCTACATTACAAACTAAGGTATGTATATAAACTAAATACATATTAAGCAATGATCACCTTACAAAACTAGTTTCTAGCAATGATCACCTTACAAAATTATTTTCTACAACACAAGCAGAATACTCCCGAAATTTTATTTGCACTATGAAAAATCAAGGATGAAATGAATTTTGGTGGGAAAAAAGAGCAAAAAATTATAGACATTTTTTTTGTAAGAGAATGATTTATTGTAAGAGCATTATTGATTGAAAAAAAAAAAATATATATATATATATGTTATGAAATATGGTGATTATTCATTTATATTTACATAGGACCTTTAAATTTATATTTACATAGGGCCTTTAAGGATTCAAAAATAATTATTCATTAATGCATTTAGCGAGATTATTCATTTAGTCCCTTACCCCAAGTCGGGACCGTGAAAAATTATTCATTTAGCGAGGTTATTCATTTATCGAATATTCATTTATCAAGGTTTAACTGTATATCACAAATGATAACTATTTAAGATCGAAGGTACAAGATATTTTATTAATTCAGATAGCGTACCCAAATATAAGAGTAAAAATACACATCTTCCTCATAGATCGAAGCCGAGAAAGTCATAATATGCTGAATTAGCAAATATAACAGAAGAAGAAAAATCTAGATGGGGAGGAGAAGAAAGAAGAATAAGTTCCTTCCAAAACAAAACACAGCAACCCTCCCAACTCGTAAACTTGGCTCTACCTTTTATTCTTAAGCAGTGTCAGTGATGATGAATCGCGTACGCACAGGCAGTTTTGACGCTGCCACCTCAACACCCCTCCTAGCTATACTTTCTGTAACTCCACTGACTTCGTAAAGGATGCGGCCTGGTTGAACAACAGCGACATAATACGAGACAGCTCCTTTCCCTCTCCCCATACGTGTTTCAGCAGGTCTTTCTGTGACTGGCTTGTCGCAGATGGCGCGAACCCATATTTTGGCTCCACGGCCCACAATTCTGGATAATGCTCTTCGGCCTGCTTCTAGCTGTTTGGCAGTGATCCAAGAACAATCAAGCACTTGCAGAGCATAGTTACCGAAGGATATGACATTCCCTCTGTGTGATATTCCTCCCATTCTTCCTTTACGCATTTTTGCAAATTTGATCTTCTTTGTGGCACAGCTAATTCCCATTGCAAAGTAACTGTAATTATACTCAAGAACTGCATCAGCAAGTGATGACATTGCAGCAGCATAGCATTCATCCGACATCAGCAGCTCTTTAGGTACATCAGCTGGAGAGACTGATAGCTCTTCTTCTAGAAGTTCTTCTGACTACAATGCATGTGAATGAAAAGGGTAAGTGAGGGGCATTTGAACATGAGCAAGTTCCCGCAGATGCTGGGATTTCATTCTTCATATGTTTGCTATACGTAGTGAACTCAAAATTTGTTATTAATAAATTGGGTACAGCCAGAGCCATATCAAATTGCAGCCCATTTAGATGCACAAAATCTACAAAACCTATGAAAAGTGAACCAGGATTCCACAAATGAGCCAAAGCTTCACAGTACTCCCTTCAAATGGTCTTTCATCAGACACAATTAAAGATAGATCATTTTAACTAGTTGATACAATATAGAAAACTGAGATCAAAGCCAAAACTCAAATCAGCTTAAAAGATGAGAAAATATGTGATAATGTGAACGTATACCTGGTGAGGAATCATTCCGACCCTCATGCTATCCATGAAATCTTTGACAACACTACTACTGTTTCTTTGAATTGCAGAATGCAAATCGTCCTCTCTTTTTTCAGGGGTTATCTAATGCCACGAAGTCAGTTGTTTACACCACAAAGAAAAACACCATCACAATAAAGAAAGCATAGCATACCTTGAACGGCATTAGGGGATAATTCATCCCTTCGACTGGAAGCATAACAGCTCCATTAGTTGGGTTACCACAGTAAGGAGTTCTCGCAGCAGTAGGACTGGAAATTAGATGCCCTAACACCAGAAGAAGAAAAAAAATGAATCAAACATCTATCATAGTAAACAATTATATTGAGGCACCCATATAAACATCAAAACAAGCACCATGGGATTAGTCCTAAACTCGGTTATAAACACCAATTCAATTAATCAGGGTAATATACGATACAGATAACAGTTTCTCTACCCAATTCATGCATTAGAATGTAAAAACTGCTAGAAGAAGAAGTATCAGTTTCAACAGGCTAGCATGAACTTCTCTTTACCCTGAACCTTAAAGCTGCAAAACATCTCAAAATAAAAGAAAACGTGTAGGCATTCACTCCAACTCCCATCTCTAACATTTTACGATACAGAAAAACACTCCTGAAAACCAACTTTTGTATAACGCATTCATCAACAAGTTCAAAATAAAGACATTATCCATCAAATCCTCCTAGTCTAAACCAAATCCCCACAAAACGCATACTTAAACATGAATTTCGACCCCAAAACACCCCCAAACCCAACACCACTAGCATTGCTAATAACTGAATGTGCTTTCTTTCCATTGCCAGGTTGCAATACAGAACTGTAAGTAGCTACATCAAGACTCAATTTTTGACACTGAAACAACAATTCCACGCTTTCTGAAGATGACCCACCTCACAAAATCTGCAAATTGTCACATTGCATTCAGGAGAACTAAACTCCATGATACCCTTTACGGATGCGAAACCGTACAAGCTCTAATATGAAAGAACCCCATCTAAATTCTTCCCAAGTCAAATATCAATCCAATTTATCAGATAATATATACTACAAACAACCGATTTTTCCCCTGTAAACCCGAAATACACTCCATTCATGCATTTTTATCACGTAGAAACAAATCCTATAAAATCAAATCAACATTCATGAATCATTCAGAGCTCAGGAAAACGGGAACTGAAGCAAGATAATGTACCTAGATAAGGGTTTAAGAAGGGTTTTGGGGCGTAAGGAGAAGAAGCAAGGGTGGTCAAGTTCCTGAATTTGCCTAGGTTGTGCGGGTTGGACAGTTGCCGAAATATTGAGGCCGCCATAGCCCCGGGGACGCGTTTCTTCTCCAATCTGTGTTAATTGCCGACCGCCGCAGCCGCCTAGTTTTGCATTTTCACCTCCGCTCCTATTATTTTAGACGGGTTACTAGTTGGGAATTCTCCAGCCTGGGTTTCAGATCAGTAAAAATAATTTTGTTAGATTTAGTTATAGTATTGATTCTACTTTTTAGCACATTAATTTTCACTCCAATCTATTCCATTTCAATTTAGTTCAATTTAAATAGTCCATGAAACAAAATTGTAATATTAATATTTTACTATTAACCTTGTTTATATTTATATATTAAAACCAGTTATTTAAAAAGTTTCATAGTATAATCCCGAATTTTTAAATATCATTTCCAAAGGTAAAATTACCATTTCAGTGGAGGGATTTAGGTCATGTGCTACTTAATTTATTTATTACTGAATTGAAATAAAAATTTATGTATTATAGTATTTATATATTTAAATTTATTTGAATTTTATTAAATTAGATTTCTATTAATATGTACTAAAGTGAACTAATTAATTCATTAGTTGCGAAGACCTTATATTTAGCGAATTTTTTATTGTTTTGTGATAGAAAATAAAAGTGTAGAAACTAACAGGGTGATTTGTGATGGAATTCTAACAATAGGTGTTTTGCATATGAGAAATAACATTTGTTTAACATTTAACAAATGCAAAATAGGGGAAATTTACTAGATATGCAAAAGGGTTTTGACAAGATTTCTTGATTCTTCTTAAATTTCGTCCTCTTAAAATTTGGGTTCCATATGGTTTATTAGCCAAGATTAAAATGCATATATTGCTTTTACTTGGTATTCAATTTTAACTTATGATAGTGGTATGGGATTTTTGAGTACTAGTAGAGGTATCTTCCATTTTCGTTGTACAGCATTGATAATATAAGAAATATATAAAAAGGATTCTAGAAATAATATTCCCAACGCCTTAAACAGTTAGGACTAGGTGCCAGTGTTGGTACTGATAATTTATATCTTGTAACCCGTTTCAATAAATATATAAATAACATGAACTCATTAGTTCAATGACTCCTACAAAAACTTTTGTCATATTCTTTTTGAAACACAATTTTCATATACAGTGCAGTTATGGATCAATGTCATAGCCTAATTTCAGGGGAATAAAAACATCTACAATCAATCATAATAGTCAGCACTTTGTACAAAATAGAATGAGAACTCAAAAATGGTTCGCAGTCATAAGATGGTCAGTTCCTCAGTTCCTGTACTTGTTTGGACCGATTGTCGTAATTAGTTGTTCACAAAAATTGGCATTTGCATCTCCAGACCGTTGCAGCACATGCTGAACAACATAATTCCTCGGAGGTTAGCCTGCAATACCAAGCAAACGAGTTATTTAATAGCGAGCTCACAACGCAAGTTATTTAATTTTAATTACCATCAAAAGAAAATTCCGAGAAAACAAACGAGGTCAATGAATCCGGTTTCAACTTTTTGATGTTAAATTTAAATTGTGTGGAAATATTAACATATAGCCAGCATATATCTTTTACAAAATTGATATACACGAACATTGCAACTGCAACAATAATATTCCCATAATTTTATCAGTGGCGAAATCTAATCTGACCAAGCTAAGTACGGCCGAGAAACTGGATTTGCTTCATGTGGTTTCTTCATATAAGAAGACTTTTATGAGAATGTGTCTAATGTATGGTATTATTTAGTAGCGTATGCTGCTGGTTTCGGTTATGAAAGTGGATAGTCATTGTTAAAGTATTGTCTTGGTCTCCTGTGTGGTTTCTTTTGTTTCTTTTCATACTTATGACTTCCTTTGTGGTTTCCTTTGTTTCCAAGATACTGGATTTAATACTCCCGTAAGCTTTTGCGAATTTTGCTTAAGTGAATTTTGTTCAGCTATTTCTTCCATGATCTTAGTGATGGGTGAAAATAATTGTGATTAATTTGTATATACATTTCTATCATATTTACTTTAGTCTAGATACATTTTACTTGTACTCTTGTAATCCTATATATTTCATATAATACAGACACACCAAACATGGTGAATTTACATTGTTTCACGGTATCAGTCGGGTGAATCTAAAACTAGATCTATCTACCACAAATTCATCACGTTGGTTAGGTGATAAATTGTAGACCCTAACCTTAATTAGCTTTAATTAGGTGCCCACTTGAAATCCTAATCGGTTATAGCGAATCCCATAGGTTTTGATTGGCCAAACCCTAATCGGGTTTTGCTGGATATTTCTTTTCATAGGTTAAAGGACTTAATTAATATAATATAATTATTTTAACTTTATATTAAAAATTCAGTTCATTTCAGTTAAATGTAGTTTAATTCAATTCTATTTTCTATTATTGAGTTTCAGTTTCTCTATCATTAGGTAGAGATTGCCAAGTTCTTATTTTCATATTCATTTAATGGTTATAATATCCATTTTATTTCAAACAATGCATTGTTTTGTTTCTTCAATTTCTTTTTGTTCAATTAATTTCAGTTCAACATATTTCCGTTCAATTTATTTTATTAAGCTAGATTCGATTTATTATGTTTGGTTCTAGTAAAATATAATTTGATAAGATATAGCTTCGTGTAGTTATATGAATGCATTTTATAATTATTATTTTCTACTACTAAAATTACATTTAAATAAAATTACTATTTATTTAATATATAGTTTAAAATTTTGTTTGAACACGAGCATTACACTGGTATATAAAATAAAACAAAATGGAGTCGGTTGAACTTTGAATTTCTCAAATAACTTGTAACATTTTACCATGGCCTACGAAGACTATACTCCCTCTGTCCCTTTTATATTATCCTACTTTAATAATAATTCTTTTCATCTCATATTTGATCATTAATAAGTTATATGATATATATATAAATTATACATAATGATATAATATATTGTTAGATTCTTTGAATGATTTAGTTTTAGAAATGAGATAATAAAAAGGGGACGAAGGGAGTACACCATTTATTTCTCCTAACAAACAAAGAGGGATACGAATGAAAACAATCAGGCCCGCATGGGTCATTGGAACCATCACTAGAATATAAATAGAAAATAGAGGCTAATAAGAATTGGCCATATAGTAGAAGGGAGCCTCCCTTCCAAGGGAATCCTATCAAGGTACCATTTTATCCCTCTGCCCGGACCTCTCAACCTTCAAACCACCCATTATTCTTTTTGGATATATCTATCAACACTGATTCATTTTAGAGTATCAGCCTGTGTTTTTGGTTGTGTCAAGGTTCATATTTTTCATGAAACCAAATCTTTCCGTTGATTTGGAACGATTTTGTTTCATGAGGAGGTGTGATCCTTGTTTGGATGGTTGGCCTGATCCGATTCCGGCAAATCTTTCTGGTCAGATTCCGGCAAACCATGAAAGGTTGGCCGGAAACGGTCCGTCTATAGGAAAAAACGGGGAAAAGGGGGAAATTAAATATGGTAATCTTACCATATTCATCCAGATATTTACCATATCCATCCCACCATACATGTACACTAATTTTCCCTCTATATTTGGTACTTTCTTTCTAGGGCTTTCCAGATCAGCTGAGCCACATTCCATCCCGAGAGCAGCATTCCAAGAAGCTATGGAGGTGGTTGAGTCTTTCGGTTCGTTCTCCTTTATCATGCAGAGGTACCACCTTTCAGTAGCTGCGAATCCCGGTCGAAGCATTCAAGCTTTCTTCGAGACTGAGGTTAGTAATCTGGGGGTTCTAGTCTGGGGGTTCTGTGAGATTTTGTGGTGATGAATAGTGATGAAGAAAGATCTGTAATTTGGGGGTTCTAATTTGGGGTTTTGCTATGTTGAATACTGTGGTGATGAATAGTGATGAAGACTGATCTGTAATTTGGGTTTTTAATTTGAAATTTTGCTATTTTGAATATTGTGGTGATGATTACGGATGAAGACTAATCTGTAATTTGGGGTTTTGCTATTTGGGGTTGTAATCTGTATGATGAATACTGTACTAGTTGTTTGTAATCTGTGTGATAATACTATACTAGATGAATACTATACTAGCTGTTTTGTGCTATCAAGATTGGAATGTTTCTTTGTTGCCTGGAATCTTGATTGTGGTTTGAATATTATGAATACTATACATGGATTGGGTGGCTGCTCAGACTGGATCACAGGTGGATGAGCAGACTAAAGTGATTTATCACAAATTTTTGAATCCAATAAAAGTTCTATCATGGCTTTGATCTATAAAGGACATTGATTTTTAGAGTATTCTCAATCATCATTGAACTCCTCAGTACATATCAGCTACTATACATTATGCTTTTCTTTTTCTTATTTTGATACTTGACTGCTCAGACTCCTTGTTTGTTTTTTGCTACCAAGATTAGTATGTTTCTTTGTTGCCTGAAATCTGAGTTGATCTATTATTTGTTTAGACTACGTAGGATTTAAGTGTTCACTCTAGGCATTGTTAACCAAGTCTAAAATAGACGATTCATAGAGGTTAGGTGATTGCTTTTATCCCAAAAAGAGAATTGATACAAGCTGATGGGGAGAAAAGTGTTTTTCGCAAAAGAATTTTTGTATATTCAATTAATCAAGTGATGGTCAAACTACAAGGATGAAAATAGTCATTAGGGTTGACTGATGTTAGGAGTATGTTAAGAGTCAATGATTAAAGAACTTAGTTTCCCTTGATAACCATGGCTAATTAGAGGAGACAATGCAATTCTACGTCAATTTACGTAACGTAGATGGTCAATATTATATTAGGGTGAACAAGAAAGACTTTCTAATTAGTCCCGACCTCATAAATTAGGTTCTCAACATCTCGTATGATGAGGTTGATGAGGAGAACGGGGAGATAGTTGAGCAACCCCAGAAGGTTTATTTCAGGAAGGATTGGTCATCCAATGAGGAATTCCCTAAGGAGAAACTCAAAGAGTTAGCTCCTAGATATTTTGGGTAGGAAGAACTAGGGAAGTCTAACAAATATAAGCTCTCCCATCTGTCACGTGATGAGGCACTTGTGTATGCGATTGTAGCCGGAAACTTTGTGCCATGGAGGATGGATTGCTGAGCCAAATTACACAACTGCCATGATGTTCTACTATGTCATAGAGCAAGATTTGGTTAACGCAGGGTACACCATTTTCAAACACATGCCGAAAAGTGTGATAGAAGAAGGAAGGACATGCAAATAGCTGCCCTACGCCAATCTTATCACCAAATACATCTCCCACCATCATCCAAGGTTTAAGTGGGGAAGCGAGCATGTCGAGTGCACATACTACAATGAGGAACATTTAAATTAAAAGTGGGATTTGGTGGATGGTAAGTGGATTGAGCGCTCATCCAACGAAGGAAATGGTGAAAAAGAAACTTAAATTCTAACGACACTTATTTTATATTTTGATCTACATGGTTTACCAATTTTATGTTAAATGTGTGATATAACTAATTCCGTTCTGTAGTTAAATATAAGAAATATACTTCCTTAATTATAGAAATACAGTTATTATTATCATTATTAAACTAAAAAAACATCCTGATATATTTATTAAAGTGTTATTATTAAATCTTCCTAAAGGGAATTAGAAGAGTTATTTCTCCGGTCAATATATAAATTAATAAAAATAATTAAAAAGTATA
The DNA here is from genome assembly GCA_948330725.1 of Sherardia arvensis. Lineage (NCBI taxonomy): Eukaryota > Viridiplantae > Streptophyta > Magnoliopsida > Gentianales > Rubiaceae > Sherardia > Sherardia arvensis. The sequence continues at coordinate 31,922,109 of OX415240.1, forward strand.
AAACTACGTAGTTTTGATGAAAACCACCGCATAACCACCACAAGATCACTATATTCCGGAACCTACACTTTTTATATATACATATTTTCTTTTGGTTTATTTAAATTTCATTCTTTTCCATCTTTGTTCATATTGTTGCCGTGTGGTTTTCCTTTTTCTTAATCTTCCATATATTCTACATTTTTTAATTATTCTTCATTCAGGGAAGTGAAATAAATAAATATGCTATGTTTATATTTTATTTTCTATTTGTGTGGTAATATGTTTCCATCTTTTATATCAACATAAATTACACACAAATACAACTCATTCCAACTTCTATAATATCGTATACTACCATATAAAAAAATCTTATGATATCTCCATTCGGTTCTACCTATAAAATCCTATAATCTTATGAAAAGTTCTTGATCGCCTTCCGCCAAGATCATGATAGGTTTTTGGTCAGCGTCAGAAGCCAGAAACTTGTGCAATCGTTGATAAATTGGGAGGAATCTGGCCTGTACTAAAGTGGAGCAAGAATGGTAAGTATGCCAAGCTAGGGAAGAATAAGGTCTCAATTAATCAAACTGAAACATGTGCTCTAATTGAGGGGAAATCAATTCACATGGTTTTCACTCTTTGTTCAGCATGCAAGGGTAACCCTTGTGCAGATCCCGAGCAAGGAAGTACTAATGTGCAAGATTGCAAAATGTAGTGGTAGAGCAATTAAAGTGGAGCCTTACATACGCTAGATTCAAACTATTCCGGATTAGAGAGCGTGATATTCCTATCGAGGTTTTAGAAATGGAAAATAAGAACAACAAAGTCATTGCACTTTCTTGGGAGTCAAATGGCATAGATTTGCAGTTATTCATGGCCTGATGTCAGCTTCTTTTCTATGCAAAATAATAGTCAGTATTTCGCACAATCCCATATCACCACACCAATACTGACCTTATTACTTAAAATTATCAATTATGTTATGTAAAAGGGTGTTTTTTTTTATTATTTTGAACTTCAGCTCAAATATAAAAAGTCATCTTTAAACATTATACGTATAGATTAATTTATTATAAATCAATTTGTTTTTAAAGAACTTTTTAGTTTATTTCGATCAATTTAGTTCTGTTTTACTAATCAAAGGTCCCCTTTCTCTTTAAACGCTAAATTAAATTTAACTGTTAAAGGAACTTAATTTTTATAAAAATAAATAAGTAATTAAATTGACATTTTTCCTAAAGGGAACTAGAAGAGTTATTACTCCGATCAATAAATAAATTAATAAAAAGCATTAAAAAGGAGAAATTACGTAGTTTTGACTAAAGCCGCCACACAACCACCGCAAGTTCACCATATTCCGGTGCTTACCATTTTTATATATTCATTTTTTTGTTTCTTTTAATTTAAGAAACTTTTGCCTTCTATTTTTTCAAATACAACTCATTCCACCTATAAAATTCTAATTTACATGACGACTGCGAAAGGAAAACATGAATGTGTGATATATGGAATATGCATGGAAATATTCGATCTGTATTACTACAACTTCACCTTAGATTATATAAATATATACAGTGTTTCGATGGTAATTATGCATGGATCGCTAGCATTGTTTTCCTTAAAATGTGTACTTACAAAAATATTTATCTATTAACTTAATATTAAATAAATTTCTTATATATTGATCTTAATATATATTATTTTATAATAATTATCATTGATGAATAACCTGGCAATTATGATATATATTGGCAATTTCATAATCTTTTGAAATTTGCCACTATAATTTTGTTAATTATCTTAAAGAATTTTTCTTTAACACACTTCATCCTCATCTTCATAAGTTTGTTCATAATATTTACATAAAAAAGATTAAATATATCGTGCAACGCACGATGATATTTAGCTAGTATTTACAGTAATTATACATGTAGGTCCATGTTTACTAATGCAGATCTGAAAACACAATATGTGGCTCCTGAATTGTGCTAGTACACCCAAAATATCATATTTTTCAGACCTGCATTGATATACATGGACATGTATGTATCACCACTCATTATTTAATTACCTCGGAAAATACAAAAAAATATACTGATAGAAATCTTTCCCTCATACACGTTTCATAATAAGTCCACACTGTTTAGAACAATTGTTATACCATATCACGGGTGCATGTACACCCACCTTCAGTGTGTGTGTTTTAAGATAATTTAAGATAATTCATTATTGTAATATGCATTATATTAATAGTAATTTACATATACTATTTATAGAAATTATGAATAAAAAGATTGACAATGCACAATTATATACATCAAAATGCACATATATAAATATTATAATGTATTTGGGGGTACATACCCCAGGTGTATGGTATAATTTGTGCTGTTTAGAAATAGTTGAAATTAGTTAAAGATTAAGATCAATGATATTCCGAAAATATTGGAGATTGGATGAATATCTTCATCATTATTTTGAACACAGATTAGAACAAGGTCCCGTTTAACAGCAAGAGATTAAAAGAGATTTGAAAGAGAGTTTTGTTTTTTTTGTTAAAAATAGATTTTTGACTGGTCAAACAGCTACTTATGGTATTTGGTGAGATAATGAATCATTTAGATGTTTGATCCAAATCTCTCAATTTGAAAACGCTTGAAAAAACTGCGTTTCCAACTTAACTCAACAATTAATATTACAATTTTCTTTTTTATTCTTTACTCTCAGCTTTCATGCGGACGAATCGTTTCAAACATTTTTTCTACTAATTGAACAAAATATTTTTATTCCTTATTATCCTTTTAAAAATTGCAAGTTTTATTTTATCATTGTAAGAATATTAACTAAAAACATTTAAAAATATTATATATGTTAATAAAAAATATCTCAAAATAAATAAAAATACAACAATTATTAGACATGTTTTTTCATACTTTAAAAAATAATAGATCACACAAACTCAAAAAAACCTTATAATAAATTTTAATTATTTTTATTTTCTAAAACAATAAATTTTAATTATCTCTAAAAAATATAAAATATAAGTATTAAAAATATTTTCCATACTTCAAAATAAGATCACACTAAATTCATAAAACGAATGATAAATTTTATTTATCTGTGTCCATTTTTTTCATTTAGAATAACAAACAGGTATTCGCTATTTATTTTTTACCAAACACCCATTTTACAAATAGCTAATCAAAACAACTAATACAATCTGCTAACAGCTACCAGTTAGTACAATCCACTAATAGATAACTGCTAGCTCTCAAACGGGGCATTGGGTACATCAGTGAAAGGAAAAGATTGGATACATCAGTGATGGATAATATATAATTTAAGTAAAGTACCATTTGAAAGGAAAATGAGTTAATATTAGTTTTCTTAGTCTATAATCTCTAATTTTAGTCAATGAGCCCTCCTAGCTAGTAGTTTTGAACATTGTCCGGTACTGAAAATTATATAGAATTAATCTGGTATTGAATTGTTAGTAATACACGAAGACACAAATCACGAAATAAAACAATGCGATTAAATCATGTAATGTGAGAAAGGATTCGTAAAAATGAGGCATGAAATAAGAGACTGTTCGTCGACTTCGAGTTCCTGCAAATTTCACGAGCCTCAGATTCCTGCAATCCTCTTTTATATTTCTTTAATCGAAGTTTTTGATCTTCGAGTTCCCTCTTGCACGTTGCAATTAGTATTTCCCCATTGTTAAACAATAGTTTGAAATTTGTTAAGATCCGGGGTTTGAAATTCGAAAATAGTTTTGATTGGAGATCGGATCAATATCTTGAACATTTTAAAGTCGAACATTAGATAAAGATCGGATATATGATATATCAACGATGGTTTACTTGAGAAATGATTTTTTCAATATTTTGATTTTGTTGAATTAATTGCTTAATTTTAAGGTTTCTGATTCTTTGATTTTTGCAAGTAATTTAGGAGTTTAATTGTTTTAAAAAGCATTATTTGTTCTTTTAAGTGTTAAAGTAACAAATCGACCTAAATCAGGTAACAATTGATGTGAAATTTGAAAGATTCGGTCAATATCTTATCTTCAATATTTAAAATAAAAAATCAGATTAAGATCGGGTCAATATCTTCACCATTTTAAGATACGAATAATATTATTGCAGAATATATTACGTTTAATAATCAAATAACATTCTAATGAAACTCTCGATCGGTTATATATAGATTACATGTTTTGAAATTTACTATCGATCCGTTTCAAATAGTTTTTAACTATTTTTCTAAACTAACATGTATGTTTAAACACAATACAGAGTTTAAACATAAAAAGACAGAACACGCAAATTGTTTACGCAGTTCGGTGATGAACACCTACATCTGCGGGGTCTTGCCCAGTCTGAAAATCATCCACTAGATAATCAAGATACGTTACAAAGTTTCACACAACAATTAACTATCTATGACTTATCTCTCGTGATTCGTGAGATCCCCTCACTGCCGGTCAGCAACTCCTCGTTGCTGTCTTGACCACTTCCCCTGAAGTATTAAGGCTGTTGATTTCAGACTGCTGGCGATAGGCAAAGACCTATTGAACTCCCTTCAATAAGCTGCTCCAACTGTAAAGCTATTCTGATCGGCAGAATACTTTCTTGTAAGATGGATGAATGTTGATGCAACTTTCTTCTCTATTTATAGTTCGAAACTGTGCTTCCGTGTTTAGTCTTCTTGATCCTTCAATCACGGCAAGGCTGATCCTATCATCCAGCACATCACAGCAACACTTAGTCTTCTAACTATATTCTACTTCTATAGCTCTAGGATAAGAAATATATTCTTTCCTTATTTAATACAACTCACAAATATATTCTTTATCTAATTAAATCAGAACCGAATCATTCTTCAAGTATCATCTTGATTCTTTCGAATATCTTGTTTGATCGCATCTGAGTTGTACTTCACATCAAAGACTGTTTCTCAGTTTCTGATCTTCATAAGCAAGTGTTTAAACATGAGAGCATGTTTAAACACAGTCAACTTCTACAAAATTGCCAACATATTAATGCTGAGTCTTCTGGACTCTTCAATCTCCCCCTTTGGCATTTTGTGGAACCATAACCTCTGTTTTGATGCATAACTCCCCCTTTCATTTAGAAATCCAATTTTCATTCTCATGAGTATCAAGTATCAGAAACAACATGCAATATCAAATAAGCTCCCCCTACTCACCAGACGTAGATAGAGACAATCATTCATGCTACCAGTCAAACAATGTCCCAAAACTATATTGGACACATTAAAAACTTTCTTGACATCCAAAATAAATGGCCAACCAAATATCATCAAAATATTCTCCCCCTTGGGAACATAAAAGTGCCAAAGCCGGACCAAAAAATATCCCAAAAACTGAACATACACTCCCCAAAACAATGTCACAATATTCAACCGAATAAGCAGAGTGCAAACAAAAAAAACATAAAAGGTCAGAACTAATGAGAACCAATGCTCTCATCACCACTGTCATCAGATTCAACCAGAGCCATAAACTCCTCTTTCAGATCAATAATCTTGAGACGATGAGCTTTAAGCTGAGCCTTGATTTCTGCAAGTCTGACCTTGGCATAGTTTTCTTCTTCAGGGGGCAGATCAGAATCTTCTTCAACTAGTTCAGTGAGATCATTTCTCTTGGCACCAACAGTCTTATTATCCTGAGCCACTGGACAAGGAAGAATCACATCATCTACAGTCTCAATCACCCCAGCATGCCTTAAAATTCCAGTAATGAGAGCAGGATAAACCAGATACTCATCTGACTTCAGATTCTGGGCAATAAAATGAATCCTCTCATACAAGAACCAGCCCATATTGAAAGGCTTCCTGGTCCCAATGCAATAGATAAGCCCTGCCATTTCCTCAGTCACTCTGGAGACATTTTTGGACATTATCCACATATTTGCCACTACCCTGTATATGCAGAAATACTTTTGTGTAAGGGAGGATGCCAGAATGGATGGTGCATCACCCCATTCAGCCAGACTGCCACCAGAAAGTTCTAAGGCCACCACATCATAGTTCAAGGTGAAACCTTCAGGATAAGCACTAGATGGACACCTCCTTTGATCAAATCCAAGGTATAGATTGATGGTAAATGGACCAAACCTGTATAATGTGCCTCTGATATACACCTCGCGAAACCAGGAAGATTGAGGGTCACTATTCCCTTTCCTCAGATTTGAATAGAATTCAAACACCAGATCCCTATTGGCACTAACATAAGAGTTTGCAGGTTTAAACATATGAATTCTTTTCATGAATTCCACAAAAGCTGGAAGTTTAAACTGTTCAGTCAGTTTCTTTTCAACATTCAAGCTCTTTTGTACCAAGTCTGCATGCTTCTGAACTGACTTCTGACAGTAGAACTTCTCATTTAGAGCACTCAGCAGCAACAGATCAGCAACACCAAATCTGAGCTTAGACCTAATCCCACCTGTCTGCACCTTATCACAGCTCTTGGTAGAATCTGAGTGTGCAGAATCAGTTCCACTTTTCACTCCCTCATCAGTACTCTGAATTGGCTCCTCCTCTTCTATGTCTGTAACTTGCAGTTCTTCAGTAACTCCCTGCTGAACCATATCAGAATTTGTTGACCTCTTCTTCCCGAATCTTGCAGAAAATACAGGAATAACTGGTGGCAGATCATCCAAGTTTTTCTTCTTCCTTTTCTGCTGCTTTCTCTTAGCCCTCTTCTGTTTTCTCTTCTTAGACTTCAGTTCAGACAACACCACATCATCTTCATTCTCTGACTGTTCCACAGCCTCCCAAGTCCAATTGAACACATTTTGCTGAGCAGAAGAATGATTAGCAACATCCTTATTAACACTACCAGTCCCAATCTCTGCACCTTTCTTTCCCTTCCTTTTCTGATAAACTTTTGCAATAACTGGCCCTTTAAATTCCTTCTCATGACCAGATTCAGCATCTCTTCTAACAGACTCCTATACATGCACCGAGGGGGTCAACCCTAGAACTTGATTCTCATAGCTTCATTTTTCTGAGCCTCTGGATCAACAGAACTTTCTTCAATCTCAGGCCCTCCAGCATCATTCACTGAGTCTAATCTAGTATCATTCTCAGTTTCAAATTCAAAACTCTCATAAAAGAAATCCAGGTGAGGCTCACCCTCAAAAGTAACTACCACAGGAACTGTAGGATTCTGACTCTGTTCCGTCACACAGCCATCATTCTCATTTTGCATCTCATGGTCTACAGTACCCACATTAATATCAACAGTCTCAGGTTCAGCAGTTTGAGACTTAGGTTTATCATCATCACTCATATACCCTTGCAGACTTAATAGACTATCCAATACACCAAGTTCAACATCATTCACCCCCAACTCAGTCAATTCATCAGATTTAGAACTACCCATGATGATTTAAACATAAATGCAGGTTCAAACACAGTGCCAACTTCAATCTACACACACACCCCACACTCCTAATACTTCGCAAACTACAGAGGGCTTCCTAGATCACAATTATCCAATAAAAATCCAATCTTGGTCAAGAAGTGATGGTTTACCTTGGACATGCAAGTGCTTCAATGTTCAGGACATGAGGAGGATGGAGAATGTTCTGGGACCGTAACCCTGTGCCAATGATGTTGAGCTCCTTGAGACCAGCGACTAAATCAGCTTTGATCGGAGATCAGAAAGCAGAGCTGAAGTTGAACACGATCTCTACTTGCTGGAATTTGGAACGACGAAGAGCAGTAATATGCAGAAAAAAACTTCTTTTTCCCTCTTATATTTTCGACTTTTCCAAAATTCAAATCCAAGTCCAAAATAGAAATTAATTCCCTATTTATATTTCAGTCCCTCCATTCTTCAACAATTTCTGATTTCCTCTCATAAAATAAATATGAGTCCAAATCTCTTGCTTTCAGCCCAGATGAGGATATCATTCCTCTGATGTCGACCCTTTCAGCCCATTTACAAAGAGTTGACTAGTCTGGCCCAATACAGTTATTCACTTCATTTTGACTAACTCTTCAGTGTTTAAACACACTGATTCACAGTGTTTAAACATACTTGACACCGACTTTTTTTTTGTATATTTCTTTTTCAACAAATATTAAAAGACACAAAGCAGTAAACACTAATATACAACAAATAAGAGGCGATCAGAGGTACCTCAAATTCGACAAACACCTAAGTGTTGTCTTAGTGTTTCAAATGTTGAAGAATCCAGTGGGTTGGTGAATATATCTGCATACTGTTCAGCACTAGGAACAAATTCAATTGTCAGTTCCTTCTTTTCCACCAAGTCTCTGATGAAGTGATGCTTGATGTCTATGTGCTTTGTCTTCTTATGATCAACAGGATCATGGGAAAGATCAATGGCTCCCTTATTATCACATTTTATGATTAGAGTATCCTGCTTAAATCCATAGTCTTTCAACATCTGCTTCATCCATAGTAGTTGCTGGCAACAGCTTCCAGCTGCTAAATACTCAGATTCAGTGGTAGACAGTGAGATAGAATTCTGCTTCTTGCTATACCATGACACTAGGTTCCCTCCTACATAGAAGCATCCTCCAGTAGTACTTTTCCTGTCTTCTGAATTCCCAGCCCAATCGGAACCACTGTAACCAATAATCTCAGCCTGACTCCCTCTAGAATACCAGATACCATAATCAGCAGTTCCATGCACATATCTGATAATCCTCTTGACTGCAGATAAATGACACTCCTTGGGATCATATTGAAATCTTGCACATAGTCCAACACTCAAACAAATATCTGGCCTACTTGCGGTGAGATACAGTAAGCTCCCAATTATACTTCTGTATAACTTGATATCTACCTTCACTCCATACTTGTCATAAGTCAGTTTCTCTGTAGATGCCATTGGTGTTCGCATACTCTTAGAATCATCCATCCCAAATCTCTTAACCAAGTTTAAGGTGTACTTGGTTTGATTGATGAAGATACCTTCCTTGTGTTGTTTAACTTGAAGCCCTAGAAAATATGTCAGTTCACCAACCATGCTCATTTCAAACTCGCTCTTCATCATCTCTATAAAGCTATCAACCAACTTTTGCGATGTTGACCCAAAGACAATATCATCTACATAGATTTGGGCAAGTAGAATATGTTTTGCATGTTTAAACACAAAGAGCGTTCGGTCTACTCCCCCTCGTCGATAGCCTTTCTACAAAAGAAATTGGGTGAGCCGCTCATACCAAGCCCTGGGAGCTTGCTTAAGACCATATAACACCTTCTTCAGTCTGTAAACATGATCAGGAAGATACGGATCTTCAAAGCCCTTAGGTTGTTCAACATATACTTCTTCCTTGACAATGCCATTCAGGAATGCACTCTTGACATCCATCTGAAACAGCTTAAACTTCATAATACATGACATAGCAAGCAAAAAGCGAACAGATTCTAACCTTGCAACCGGAGCAAAGGTTGCGTCAAAATCAACACCTTCAACTTGAGTATATCCTTGAGCTACCAGTCTAGCCTTGTTTCTGGTGATATTTCCATCTCCATCAGACTTGTTCTTGAAAATCCACTTAGTGCCGATAACATTTACTCCTGGAGGTCGTGGAACAAGATACCATACATCACTTCTTGTGAATTGCTCCAGTTCCTCTTGCATGGCAGAAATCCAATACTCATCATTTAATGCTTCCTTATGATTCTTGGGTTCTATGGAGGAGAGAAAGCATTGCAACACATGCATTCCAGCATTCATTTTGGCGTAGTCTTTCCGTTTTGTTTGCCTCAGATTGTACATGTTGGGAGGAGGATTGACAGATGTAGCTGGATCAGATGTTGTAACTTCAGATACTAGGTTACTTTCAGGAACATCAGAAGCTGTTGTAGCATCAGGCAGTGTTATAACATCCGACAGTGTTGTAACATCAACATCTGAACTGATTAATTGCTCAGGTTCATCTTCGAGTAGGATTCCGCTACTGATATCCTTCAGATCTTTAATGACCACATTGTTGGACTCCATCATGACATTTGTGCGATTATTGAAAACCATGTATGTCCTGCTATTTGGAGAATAACCAAGGAAAATACAAACATCAGCCCGTTTATCAAACTTACCGAGAGGTTCACGATCTCTTAGAATGTAGCATGCACTCCCAAACACATGGAAGTAGGAGACGTTTGGCTTCCTCCCTTTCCACAGTTCATAGGCAGTTTTCTGAGTGAAGGGACGGAGATAAACTCTGTTTATTGTATGACATGCAGTATAAACTGCCTCAGCCCACCATTTCTTTGGAGTATCATTTTCTGCCATCATAGCCCTTGACATGTTGATGATAGTCCTGTTCTTGCGTTCAACAATACCATTTTGCTGTGGTGTGATTGGAGCAGAAAATTCATGCTTGATTCCCAGTTTTGTACAGAAATCCATCATAGTAGAGTTTGCAAACTCTCTTCCATGGTCACTCCTTACTCGAGCCACTTGAAGACCGTCATGTGATCTTTCAGTATTAACTTGTGTAATGAGCTCAATAATTACTCCCACATCATCAGATTTTTCTTTCAAGAATTTTACCCAAGTAAACCTGGAAAAATCATCTACACATACAAAGATATATTTCTTTCCCGAAATATTAGCTGGACTGATTGGCCCCATCAAATCCATATGCAATAGTTCAAGACCATGGGAAGTAGTGATTTCATGAAGTTTAGAGTGCGGGGACCTAACCTGTTTACCTTCATGACATGGTGGACAGTTCAACTCCTTTGTATAAGAGAGTAGTGGTACTCCTCTTATTGCTTCAAGCTTTGTTACCTTAGCCAGTATTTTTAGGTTTGCATGACCAAGTTTCTTGTGCCACAGAAGAGTATCATCCACACTTACTTTGAGACAACTAACCAATTCATCCAGAATATAGCAGTTATCTGATGATCTAGTGCCAATAAGAACACCCCGTTCATCCTTCCTGACTGTGCATACTTTATCATCAAATAAAACTGTTAGTTTGTTGTCACATAGATGACTAATGCTGAGAAAATTTGCCTTTAGTCCATCCACCAAAAGTACGTCTTGAAATACTGGAAAATTTTTGACTTGTAACTCCCCCTTTCCATTTATTCTACATTTCTTCCCATCTCCAAATCTGACAGTTCCAGTCCACGGAACAATATTGCTCAACAACTCAGAAGTACCTGTCATATGTCTAGAACAACCACTATCGAAGTACCAGGAGTCTCTGGCATATGAGCTATAACATGTATGAACAGCAAGACAGTGATTGATCTTTGGAACCCATACCTTTTTAGAGTACAAAGACTTTTCTGATTGTACTATGTTGTATCCTGCTCCAGTGTTGTACCTTGCACCTGTGTTATAACCTACTCCTGTGTTGTAACCTGCTCCAATTGTTGGTTCTTGCATCAGATCTCGTAGAAGGCGAAAGCAACGTCTCTTGTAATGTCCTGGACGTCGGCAATAATTGCACCTTGCCTCCCACCATGGCTGAAACATGTTTTGCTGATGATGATAGATAGGTTTATAACCTAAACCAAACTTTGAAACATTGGTAGAGTTGTTTGAAACTCTAACAGGTTGCTCTCTCCTTACTTGGCTTGAACTTGGTTGCATCACCTTCTTGTTCAACTTCCCTTTTGACTGATCATTCTTGTTAGCCACTTCTATTTCATCATACCCTAATCCATGTCGATTTCCAGCAACTTTTCCCATACCAAGAATTTCATCCAGAGCAGCTGTTCCTTTGTTCAGTTTGGTGATGGTTCCTTCTGCTACCTCTGCTCGAATGAGAGCTATCTTCAGCTCCTTTCTCATTGCCTCAATAGTTGTCTGTTGTTGCTCAATTTCTTCATTCAAACTATTGTTGTCTTTCTGTAGTGCTTTATTCTGTTCAGTCACACTGATCCAGCGTTCATGAAGTTTGTCGTAAGATTCATGAACCACCTCAGAGTCTAAACTCTCATTAACAGCACCAAACATAACACAGTTTTCTTCTCCACTTTCTTCATCGCTTTGAACAGTGATTGCTCCAAACGCTACATGATTGCTGACATGCTCTTCATCAGAATCTTCTGCATCACTAAATGTAGCATTGTAGGCTTTCCCCTTTTTGTTTGCTGATCCACTTGGACATTGTGATTGAATATGCCCGTACCCTTCGCATTCTCGACATTGAATTTTTCCAGCATGCTTAAATGCCGGCTTGGTTCTGCTTGATCATTATTTGCTCTTCTACTCATACTTGAACTCTGCTCTCTTCCTTCATTTCTCCTATTTTGAGATTTTCTCAGAACTTTTGCAAAGCTCCTTGATATGTGAGCAAGCTCATCCTCGTCCATTTCTTCATTGCTGTTTCTGGTAGAGTGTTTAGACATGGAATTATGTTTAGACACTGAGTTTTGTTCAGCTATTTTATGTGCAGCTGCAGTAAATGCCATATCACTCTGCTTTACTGTTGCTACTCCTTCATTTCAAAGGCTGAAAGTGCTCCCATGACTTCATCAACTGTCATCTCAGATGTATCATGTAATTCCTCCATTGCAATAGTTTTTCCCTTGAACCTTGGTGGAAGAGACCTCAATATCTTCTGAACAATATCATCTTCAACGAATGGTTTTCCCAACTGCTATGCTGTGTTGACAAGATCCCTGATTTTTGCATTGTAGTCAGTAATCGTCTCATTATCCTGCATAATCAAAGTATCAAATGCTGTCTTCACTGTATGCATTTTTTGTCGTTTCATTTTTGCATCTCCTTCATAGCTTGCTTTTAGTTTCTCCCATGCATCCTTAGCAGTGCAGCACGTTGAAATCAACCGAAATGCTTCTTGATCAACACACGAGTTGATGCAGTTGAGTGTTTTGCTGTTTAGTCGCTTATCCTTCCTCTCTTGAGTTGACAGCTCTTCTCTGTTTTTCAGAACACTTTCGACTGCCCCTGCTGTAGGTGGATGTCTGGCTGGTGACCACTCGTTCTCAACCCAATACCATGCTTCTTCATCTAGAGCATCAATGTAATGCCTCATCCTTGCCTTCCAATAACCGTAGTTATTTTTATCCAGTATGGGTGCACGCGTGTATATTGAACCATCCTTCTCTTGGTTCGCCATGATCGATAGGGATCTCCACTGGCCTTGTTAAAGGCACAACTTAGTGGACAAGCTCTGATACCAAATGAAATTTACTATCGATCAGTTTCAAATAGTTTTTAACTATTTTTCTAAACTAACATGTATGTTTAAACACACTACAGAGTTTAAACATAAAAAGACAGAACACGCAAATTGTTTACGCAGTTTGGTGATGAACACCTACATCTGCGGGGCCTTGCCCAGTCTGAAAATCATCCACTAGATAATCAAGATACGTTACAAAGTTTCACACAACAATTAACTATCTATGACTTATCTCTCGTATGGATTCGTGAGATCCCCTCACTGCCGGTCAGCAACTCCTCGTTGCTGTCTTGACCACTTCCCCTGAAGTATTAAGGCTGTTGATTTCAGACTGCTGGCGATAGGCAAAGACCTATTGAACTCCCTTCAATAAGCTGCTCCAACTGTAAAGCTATTCTGATCGGCAGAATACATTCTTGTAAGATGGATGAATGTTGATGCAGCTTTCTTCTCTATTTATAGTTCGAAACTGTGCTTCCGTGTTTAGTCTTCTTGATCCTTCAATCACGGCAAGGCTGATCCTATCATCCAGCACATCACAGCAACACTTAGTTTTCTAGCTATATTCTACTTCTATAGCTCTAGGATAAGAAATATATTCTTTCCTTATTTAATACAACTCACAAATATATTCTTTATCTAATTAAATCAGAACCGAATCATTCTTCAAGTATCATCTTGATTCTTTCGAATATCTTATTTGATCGCATCTGAGTTGTACTTCACATCGAAGACTGTTTCTCAGTTTCTGATCTTCATAAGCAAGTGTTTAAACATGAGAGCATGTTTAAACACAGTCAACTTCTACAAAATTGCCAACATATTAATGCTGAATCTTCTGGACTCTTCAGGTTTGTTTAAGAGGTTCATGTGAACAAATACTTCTTATAAATTAAAAATTCATCTCTAATCTGTACGATGCGGTTCTTATCTGTTTCATGGTTCATGTAATATTTAGTCGGAATCGATGCCTGCAAAAACGCTTGCTTGCTTGCTTGAGACAGAATCAATCTATAACCTCCTGGGGCCATCAGACCGAGCGGAACTTGATAGTATTCATAATTGAAATATGAAGTTCGGCTCGGTTTGATGGTCTTGGAAGGTTATAGATTGATCAATATCTCAATGGGACGTTTTTATATGGTAGCTATGAATTATGTTATTGTAAACGCAGAAAGATTGTGTTTGCAGCTATTTCGACGGTATAATTAGCGTTGTTTTAAATTTTTATCAGATTTGTGCTTTCATGATTCTTGTATATACATTAAAGCAATCATACTCTACCTTATTCTCTCTCCTCCATTTGAAGTCACTACGGCAACGTTATTATTGTGTAGAAATTTTTGTTAAGATCAATCATCTTTATTACTTACAAGAACATTGTGTTGCATACTCTTTAAAACTGAAAGATGTTCTTTGTCCTTAAATTGAAAGATAATATATATCATATATATATAAAAATAACCGATGATATCAATCCTTGTAGAAGTATATATATTTGCTGCAGAAATTAAGCGGTTGAATTTCGTGCAGATTTGTATATAAAACTCACGTGTGATTGTGTCAAAACAGAGATGCATGCAAAGAAACGTAAATTTCATGGAAGCATATAAACTGAAGTATGCACGTACGTACGTTCGTGCGCTTAATTTGATGATCACGTGCACATTGCGTACATACTGATTACTGAACGCATTGCTGAAAGGGAGAAGAATGATGTTCTCAAGGAAGCTCTCGAGAAGGCCAACACAGAGCTTGAGTCAGCCAACAAAGAGGCATTGGATAGAAAGAGTCTCACTGATCTCTATTCGCAGGAATTTAGCTCTCGAAGAAGCTCTTAGAAAGGTAAGGCATCCCCAGAACATGCAACCAACTATGAGCAAGGATGGGAGGCTGAAGTGAAGAAGAATGTGGCTCTCCAACAAGCTCTTGAAATGACCGAAACAGAAGCCGGAAGAGAGCTTCATGCTGAAAAGAAGAGGTCAGTCAATGCTCAGGAAGAAGCTGACAAGGCAAAGGAAAGTGCAGTGGCTGCGCAACAAGAGGCGAGCATTAATCTCTGTTCTCAAATCCAAGCATTATACTTGCAGTGCTGCTCTAGTCGCAACTGGTCTTGCTCTTCTTCCTCAATCCAAACTATGGGCTAGTCCAACGGATTTTGATCCCCGTGCGAAAATCAAATTTTAAACCCTTTTATAATAAAAATATAAAATAATATTATTAATTGAATAAGAATATTATATATTGGGATTCAATTAAACTTATCTAAAAGATTAAGATTAGTAAGATAAATATTTTAAATTTTAAAAGGTCCAAATTCAATGAAGATTAGATAAGAGAAATAAAAGACTCAAATTCAAAGAGAAAAATGCCCTTTGGAAAATAACTCTAATCATTACATTTTAAAAATACACATATATAATACATCTAAAATAATTTTTTGTGCGCCTTTAATTTTTGGGCCCTGTGCGGGAGCACAACCCGCACCGCACTAGGCCTACCTCTTACTTTTTGTCCACATGCATTTTCTACTGCTGTCTATCTTATCAATCGCCTCCCTACACAAACTCTTAAAAATGCTTCTCCTTTTCTCAAACTCTTAAACACTTCTCCTAATTACAAAAAATTGCAAAATTTTATGCTTGGCTTAGACCATAGGCTTCAAATTATAAGCTTGACAACCGTTCTCCTTCTTGCGTCTTTGTTGGTTATTCACCATCTCAAAGTGCCTACTATTATTTACATCTAGCTAAAATGCGCCTTTACGTCTCTCGTCATGTTAAATTTGTTGATAATGTCTTTCCCTATCCTAATATGTGTTCATGTCCTCCTCCTTTATCATCTCCAAACTTACAAGAATGGTGTACAAGTGATATTCCTATACCATTGAAGCCTTCTGTCTACACACCACCTTAACATGACTTCACACTAGTAGCATTCCGCCTTCTTCACCACCTCCATCTCCACCTCATTCACCAACTCCACCACCTCCACCACCACTACCAACTCGTACCATCACCACCAGGTTGCAAAATAATATATAAATTCCAAATATGCTCACTCTTCTATCGTACAACCTTGTGAACCTCGTACCATCACTCAGGCACTCAAGGATCCTCAATGGCGTGCTGCCATGACTGAGGAATACGCTGCCTTGACTCGTAATGCTACATGGGAGTTGGTTCCACATCTTCCCTCTCATAATGTTATGGTTTGCAAATGGGTGTATCGTATCAAATACAAGTCGGATAATAGTATTGATTGGTACAAAGCTCGACTAGTGGCTAAAGGGTTTCACCAACGCATTGTGATTGATTATTCAGAGACTTTTAGTCTGGTTGTAAACCGACTAATGTTCGTTTGATGCTCTCCCTTGCTGTTACTAATGGATGGTCTATTCGGCAACTTGACTTCAATAATGCATTTCTTCAAGGCCGGCTTACTGAGGATGTTTACATGTGTCAGCCTCCCGGATTCCTTGATAAGGATTATCCAACGCATCTGCAAGCTCAATAAGGCAATATATGGTCTGAAACAGGCACGGAGGGCCTGATATCAAGAAATATGTACCTTATTATTGTCTTATGGGTTTCCAAATACTGTAGTAGACTCCTCCCTCTTCATATACTCAACCAAGCAAGCCACTTTTTATCTGCTAGTATATGTAGATTATTCTCGTCATGTGTTCTACATCTTCCGCAATGCAAGCATTCCTCTCCAGTTTGGCTCCTCGATTATTTATTTGAAAGTCTTGGGCGAGTTATCTTATTTTCTTGGTGTTGAAGTGCTCCCTCATCAACGTGGTTTATTTTTGGGCCAGAAGAAATACATTCTTGATCTTTTGGGTCGTGCCAATATGTCTGCTGCTAAGCGTGTTCCAACACCGATGGTAACCCAGCCTCCTCTCACTCTTAGTGATGGCTCTCCTCTTGATAATACTATTGAGTACCATGCACTCGTTGGCAGTTTTCAGTATCTCTCTCACTCAACCAGATGTTGCATTCTCTGTGAATCGATTATCTCAATATATGCACAAGCCCAGTGATATACATTTTGCTGCTCTTAAGAGACTTCTTCGCTTCCATAATGGTTCAAGGACTTCTCTTGCATTGCCATTCTCTTGCACTGTTTCACCTTTTGTGATGCCGATTGGGCTTCTGATCGGGACAATTACATCTGTACGACTGGTTATGTAGTTTATCTAGGAAGAAATCCTTTGTCTTGGAGTTCAAAGAAACATACGGGCTTGGCTCGTTCTTCCACTTAAGCCGAGCTACGTGCTGTGGCATCTACCACGGGGTAAATTTTATGGCTTAAGTCTCTTCTTTTTTATTAGCTGGGTGTGCATTTGTAACAACCTCCAAGCATTTACTGTGATAATTTGGGTGCAACTCATTACTTGGCGAATCCGATCTTCCATTCTCATATGAAACATCTTGTTTTGACTTTTCATTTTGTACGTGAACATGCCCACCTTATAAGGCAAGTGCTCTTATACTACTTGCAGTGCTGCTCTTATTCTTATCTTTTGTATTTATCTTCGTACTTGTGCTTATCTCGTAATTGCGTTGTACTTCACTTTGTGTTTGTCCTGCAACTAGTTTATAGGATTTGTATAGTTATCTGTAATCTGGTGGCTGCCTATATAAAGGCCATCTCTTTACATAATATAAAAAAAAGAATTCTCCCCCATTGCTAATACTACTTGCAGTGCTGCTCTAAAGATTAGGGTTCCGATCTCAAATCCCCTCTATTTTAAAAATTGTAAACTTAGTGCTTAACAAGTATATTTTATACCTGGGAAGCTTCTATTATGTGTTTTCAGTTTTGTTGTGATGTTGTTGACTATGAACTAACAACCCAAGTGTAAGGGTAAGATTGAGTTTAGCCAAAACGATATTTTCAATTATATAATGATCAGAAAATTTTGTCTATTAACAAAATAGTATGTTAAGGTGAGGGTCAAATAAGAGTTTGACACGTGGCCACTCTAATTTGGGAAAATAGCAAGAGTTAACATGCTGTTCCGTTCCGTTTCTTCTTTTTTTCTCCCCATACACTTTTTCTTTGTTCCTTTTCCGACCCCTATATTTTTCTTTTTTTCCACCCCTCTTTCTTTTCATCGAAAACCTTTTCTCTGCACCCAATACTGATCCTGCGCAGGCATGGACGAGAGCGCCGATTTTCCTGCAACGGCGAAGGAAAATTAATCTGGGGAAAATTAACCGGTTCCTCTTTATTTACCGGAATTTCTAATCGACGGCATCGGAAACAGCCTGAGCTTCCGACTTGCTTGCTCGGATCGGAAAAGCTCTATCTTGCTTGCTCGGATCGGAAAAGTTCTGACACGTACCGGAGCTTCCGATGAGCTTGCTCGGATAAAAAATGCAGAATCCATAACCAATCCGAAGCTAGGATGTGCCGCTCGAATGCTCGCCGTGGCTAGATCGACTGAGTCCGTGGTCAATCTCTGTTGCGGGAATGTGGTTCTGTAGCTGACGTTGAGGTTTGTTTTGAAAATTCAAGCATAAAATTATCGTAAAGTATTGATTTTTAATGTATGTGTTTGTGAAAACAGTGTATTTGAAATGATGGTTCTGTGTTTTGTCAGATTATAAAGTAGAAAGATGGGAAGAATAGGAGGTTTGTATTTGTTATGATGGCTTCTGGGGAGGAAGCTCAGGCTGTTATCGTAAGTCAGTTTATTGAGTTCCTCGAGTTTTATACATTCATTTTTGCTCTTTGCTTGGTGTAGAAATTGAAGAATTGTATCAAAGATATTCGGGTAAATTTGTGTCTGTATATTCATGAGAAATTTTACATTATATAGGGATGCTATGTCTACCTAGCTATCGAATCTATCAATGTGGGTTCAATGTACAATAACATAATTACAGAAGGAAAAGGATAGTCTAACCTATATTCCATATACAATACTAATTTATATAGAAAACAAACATCTTCTTTCCTTAACACTCCTCCTCAAGATGGAGCATGAGGATCCCGAATGCCCATCTTGCCAATCAAACTCTTAAATTTATGGCGTCCAAGTGCCTTGGTAAAAAGATCAGCAGGTTGCTCAGTAGTACGAATTGATACTCGTACGGTTTTTGCGAGTCACAACGTTGTTTTCTACGAAGATTGCTTCCCGTTTGCTTCCCCGGAGTCTTCCCCGTCGACCGAACGAGTTTCTGGGCAGTCTGGGCAATTTTCGGATGTCCTGCATGGCCCAGAGAGATATGAACCGGTCCTGCCCTATTCAGACGTGCATGGACCGGGCGTGGTTGGACCGGCCAAGCATGGACCGGAAGCGGTTGGACCAGCCTTGCATGGACCGAATGTGCAAAGACCATACGTGGCTGATTTGGTCCAGCCTCACGCGCCTGGAGTTGGATCGCGGGCGCGTGCTCCTCACGCGCCTGCCTTTTCTCCGTCACCTCCCGTTCCAGCGACGTCGTCTGTCCAGCTGCCGGCCGCCGTTTCTCCCCAGACTCCCGGCGTGCCTTTACCTGCCAATCCGAATGTGTCTTCTGGTGTGCCTTTAACCGTGGTTCGGCCGCCTTCACCAGTCATGCAAGTTTCGCCGCCGCCCATGCAAGCTTCGCTTGAAACTACTTCCTCTTGGTCTCCGGCGATGGACCCTGCAATTTTGACCTTTGATTTGGATACTGACTCGCCGTCTTCTTCTTCTCCTTTGGATTCGGATGTTGACTTGATTACTTCTACTCCGCCGCCCAGATCGCCGAGCACGAGAACTCGCCAACCTTCTGTTCGACTCTGCGACAACCTCTGCACCGCCACTGCACCTTCAATAAACCCTCCTCCAACTGCTTCATCGTCCTCACCGTCCTCAAGTATTCACTATCCTATTGCTGATTACGTTTCCTGTAATAATGTTTTGGTTTCGCACTCAGTTTTTTGGCTGCAGTTACGGCTGGCTTGGATCCAACAACGTTTTCTGAGGCTTCTCGCGCTGTTCAATGGCGTCTAGCAATGGTTGTTGAGATTGATGCTCTTGAACGCAATAAGACGCGGACTTTATCTGCTCTTCCTTCTGGCAAGCGAGCTATTGGTAGAAAATGGGTGTTTCGTACGAAGTATAACTCGGATGGTTCTGTTGAACGCTACAAAGCTCGGTTGGTTGTGCTTGGGAATCGCCAGATAGAGGGGACTGACTTTACTGAGACATTTGCGCCTGTTGCTAAGATGTCTTCTGTTCACTTGTTTTTGGGTGTTGCTGTCATTAAGGGATGAGAGCTTCATCAGATGGATGTGCATAATGCATTTTTGCATGGTGATCTTGAGGAGGAGGTTTGTATGAAGCCCCCTCCAGGATATGTGTTACCTTGTCCCGGGCTTGTCTGCAAGCTTCAGAAATCACTCTATGGTCTTCGCCAAGCTCCTCGTAATTGGTTTGCCAAGTTAGCTGAGGCATCGCACAGATATGGATTTGTTCAAAGCAAAGCTGATTATTCCTTGTTCTCATATATCCGAAATGGTGTTACTCTCCATGTTTTGGTTTACGTGGATGATCTTGTAATTGCTGGTTCTTATGGAGATGTTTTGTCTGCCTTCAAGAAGTATTTGAGTTCTTGCTTTCACATGAAGGATCTTGGAGCATTGAAGTATTTTTTGGGCATTGAGATTGCACGTCGCCCTGATGGTATGTTTCCGTCTCAACGTAAATATACTTTGGATATTTTGGCTGATACAGGCTTATTGGGAGCAAATCCTGCTGCTTTTCCAATGGAGACACAACATAATCTTGCGAAAGATGAAGGTCCTATGCATGATGATCCTGCTCAGTATCGACGTCTCATTGGAAAGCTTATCTATTTGACTATTACTCATCCAGAATTGAGTTATTCGGTTCATACTTTAGCTCAGTTCATGGAGAAACCTCGAGTTGCACATTAGCAAGCTGCAATTTGAGTCTTGCATTATCTTAAGGGCCATCCAGGTCAAGGATTGTTTCTTTCAGCTCATAGTCCATTACAGCTTGTTGGTTTCTGTGACTCTGACTGGGCTGCTTGTCCTATTACTCGACGATCTTTGACTGGCTACTTTGTGACCCTTGGTGATTCTCAAGTTTCGTGGAAGACAAAGAAGCAACCTACAGTCTCTAATTCTTCTGCAGAGGCTGAGTATCGTGCTATGGCCTATGTTTGTTGTGAGCTTATTTGGTTGAAACATCTTCTTTTCTCAACACTTGGTTTTATTATGGGAAGAGTAAATGGATCAGTGTGTTTGCGTGTTGCAGATGATTTAAACTCAGTGCTTAAGAATGGTTCAGCTCCTTGTGATTGGTTCTTCTGCGATGATGATAAGAATGCCACAAGATTCTTCGTGATTCATGTAGTTTGCAAATTCCAATTAATGCTACTTGTTGTTGATGATCATGTAATACTGTTGTCTGAAGTTCTGTAATTCTGAATCAGGGATCCGAGTCAGTTACATCCTGGCAAGCGAATCTGCTTTTTGAACCTATGGAGTTAGAGTAAGAGAATGAATGATTTTTGTTGATTTAAGCTACTTTAGTATCGCTTTGTTGTGACAATGAGAATGATTGAATTGTTCTAAGCTCCTCAAGAATGGCGTTTTCGATTTAATGGACATAGGGATTTACTCTTAATGGATAAGTTTGTGGTGGTGGTTTCTATTTAAAAGGAGTTTAGGCTGTAACTAGATTGCTATGAGTTATATAAGGAGGGAGTTGAAGCTATGATGTGTTTCTTTTGATCCGATCCTATTCCAGAGGCTGCATTGTTGGTTGATATATAACAAAAATAATGTAACATGTCTTCTTAGTTAGTTTTTAGCTTTCTGGAAACAAGATATGAAGTTTCAATATGATTCTGTGTCTCTTTTCTAAGTGCTCTAGTTGGATAATTTTATCTCGTTTTATGTGCTTGAGTTGGAACGAAAGGTTTGCCAATGTTACTTGTGTTGAGAGCATGTTACACTTGGCGGGAAACTAGCTTTTCACCTGGGGTCTCAGCGTTGGCATGATGTACATGTTGAAAGCTGGGATTACTGGGATTACGAGACTGCAAAATGGTTCAAAAACTGGAAGCTGGACTTCAGTTTGGATCAACTGATGCACAAATGACAATCACAAAGTCAAGTCCTCATGATGCCAGTAAAGGTGAAGGTTATAATAGTGTAATTACAGAAGATCAGCCAATGGAGATTATGGGAATGGATCAGCTTGAAGCTGAGTGAACTAGAGAAGTTTCCTTGAAATCTAGCGACGGAGTACCGGATGTAGCGACGACGGATGTAGCAATGGAGTAATTTGTGTCTATTTGTTCATTCAACCTCTTCTCTGTAACTTAACTAGCCATAACTAGATTATTACACCTCTAGTGAATGAGTTGCAACTAAGTTTTTTTTTTTTTTTTAATGATTGAGGCATCCTTAGTAGAAGTTGTCTTTTTAAGGTATCCTCAGTAGAAGTTTGCCCCAGATAAATCCTGCTATCTATTTATTGTGCATTTTTATGATACTCACATTCATTTTTTATGCTGGAATCTGCATTATACTATACATCATGTGAGAGAATGATAATAGTATAATAATATTTGAATGATCTTCCTATCAAAACATCGGTGTTTAATATATTCAATCTCTAAAAATATTCAATCCCTAAAAACATCATGATTGAAATATTATGAGATGTCCACATCATGTAATAGATGTCTATGAATAACAATGTTATATCAGAAATTTCAGAAATTAAGCTTCTTTGCACGAGAACACTGGCCAGCAAGAAGTTGTTGGTAACTGAATGAAACTTGGGGGCCTCCGAATTCCACATTTGAAAACTGAGTGTCTTGAATCCCAGTTGTAATAATGCTCGAGCATTCTTCCAGTCCTCCTAAAAAATAACATCCTTCCGTTCATTCAACTGCTAGTTGCTAATTTTTAAACGGGATGGAAAAAATATTACAACCAGAAAATAGAGGGAAATGGTCACATGAAGCTAAAGAAACAGTGAAAGGCAGTAGCTTTATATTGACAATGGACGAGAGCAACAAAAGATGAATATACCTACTGTTTTTGGAACAACTTCACCATATAGCCCAATAACAATTCTTCCTGTAAAAAACGAGCATTAGTACATGACATTTTCAAAGCAGCAAACTCAGATATTAATCCCCCTATTCTTCCTAACAGAAAGAACTTTGGAGACTAGCAATTTCTGATTTACTGTCACAAACAAGTTCATTGGCATCTCTGGATATCAACAAGAAGAAACGCAGTTAGCTTCTAAACACAAACATAGAAGGGACAGACCCCACAGAACTCCAACATTTTCTGTATAAAACTAAGCACCAAATAAAGGAGCAGTCACAGTAAAAGACATACAGGGCAGTCAACATCACAAATACGCATGGCTTGAAACAAGAACATGAGAGTTATATTCAATGTGAGAGATGAAAAAAACAATTTAAATAATAACCAGTCATAAATTCTACCATAATAACAGTACAAAAATTGGTCGAAAACAGTTTATTGCAATTTAGGATGAAGACATCCATCCAAACTTAAATGGTGCAGTCACAAGCTTATGTTATACACAAGCTATAACTTGATGCATCCCCACAAGCTGCTGATTCATATATACAAAATAGTGATGGCTAGACCGTACATGAAAATCGGCGCTCTCGTCCATTCCTGTGCAGGATAAGTTTTGGGCGCAGAGAAAAGGTTTTCGATGAAAAGAAAGAGGGGTGGTAAAAAGGAAAAATATAGGGGTCAGAAAAGGAAAAAAGAAAAAAGTGTATGGGAAGAAAAAAAGAAGAAACGGAACAGAACGGCATGTTAACTCTTGCTATATACCCAAATTAGAGTGATCACGTGTCAAACTCTTATTTGACCCTCACCTTAACATACTATTTTGTTAATAGACAAAAGTTTCTGTGTCAAACTCTTATTTGACCCTCACCTTAACATACATTAAAAATCAATACTTTTATGCTTGAATTTTCAAAACAAACCTCAACAACAGCTACAGAACCGCATTCCCGGAACAGAGATTGACCACGGCGAGCATTCAGCAGCGCATCCTAGCTTCGGATTGGTAAGAGATTCTGCATTTTTTATCCGAGCAAGCTCGTTGGAAGCTCCGGTATGTGTCAGAACCTTTCCAATCCCAGCAAGCAAGACAGAGCTTTTCCGCGGCGAG
Organism: Sherardia arvensis; assembly: GCA_948330725.1. Classification (NCBI taxonomy): domain Eukaryota; kingdom Viridiplantae; phylum Streptophyta; class Magnoliopsida; order Gentianales; family Rubiaceae; genus Sherardia; species Sherardia arvensis. The sequence goes on from OX415240.1 coordinate 31,946,455, forward strand.
CAAGCAAGTCGGAAGCTCAGGCTGTTTCCGATGTCGGCGATTAGAAATTTCGGTAGATAAAGAGGACCGCATTAATTTTCCCCAGGTTAATAAAGCTCCTCTTCGCAGGAAAATCGGCGCAGAGGAGCTTTCCAGCGCAGGATCAGTTTGGGCGCAGGGAAGAAAAGGTTTTTGAGGAAAAATAAAAAGAGGGCAAAATAAGGAAAATATAGGGGTCATAAAAGGAAACGGAGGAAAATTATGGGAGAAAAGAAAAGGTAACGGAAAGGCATTCTTCAGTTAACTCTTGCTTTTGCCCAAATTAGAGAGTCCACATGGCAGCCTCTTATTTGACCCTCACCTTAACATACTATTTTGTTAATAGACAAAATTTTCTGTCTTAGGTTCATTATTTATCAGTTTCTCTTTTCTACTAAGATTCTATTCATAGTAAAAATCATCAGAAAACAAGGAAATATTTACTTGTACAGAATTGCAAGACACAAGATACATATATATCCTTAACGAGTCAATTACTTCATTGTTATTGTACAAAATAGAAATTTTTGTGTAGAAATTTTTGTTAAGATCAATCATCTTCATTACTTACAAGAACATTGTGTTGCATACTCTTTAAAACTGAAAGATGTTCTTTGTCCTTAAATTGAAAGATAATATATATCATATATATATATAAAAATAACCGATGATATCAATCCTTGTAGAAGTATATATATTTGCTGCAGAAATTAAGCGGTTGAATTTCGTGCAGATTTGTATATAAAACTCACGTGTGATTGTGTCAAAACAGAGATGCATGCAAAGAGACGTAAATTTCATGGAATCATATAAACTGAAGTATATATGCACGTACGTACGTACGTTCGTGCGCTTAATTTGATGATCACGTGCACATTGCGTGCATACTGATTACTGAACGTATTGGGAATTACAATGTACTCTCAAGCTAGGTGCTAGCACGAGGAGCCTGACAGCGAGTTTGCAGTAGCTCTCAATCTTTCAATCTTGCTGAGAATTATCAGCAACAATATTTAATGCTGAAAGGGAGAAAGATGATGTTCTCAAGGAAGCTCTGGAGACGACCAACACAGCGAGTCAGCCAACAAAGAGGCATTGGATAGGAAGAGTCTCACTGATCTCTAATCGCAGGAATTCAACTCTCGAAGAAGCTCTTAGAGAGGCAAAAGAAGAGGCTGAGGCATCCAGAGAACATGCAACCAACTATGAGCAAGGATGGGAGGCTGAAGTGAAGAAGAATGTGGCTCTCCAGCAAGCTCTTGAAATGACCGAAACAGAAGCCGGAAGAGAGCTTCATGCTGAAAAGAAGAGCCCAGTTAATGCTCAGGAAGAAGCTGACAAGGCAAAGGAAAGTGCAGTGGCTGCGCAACAAGAGGCGAGCAATCTCTGTTCTCAAATCCAAGCATTATACTTGCAGTGCTTCTCTAGTCGCAACTGGTCTTGCTCTTCTTTCTCGATCCAAACTATTGGCTAGTCCAACGTATTTTGAGTTTTATTATTCTTTCGCACGTATGTTGTGCGAAAATCTAATTCTAAACCCTTTTATAATAAAAATATATAACAATATTATTAATTGATTAAGAATATTATATATTGGGATTCAATTAATCTTAATTATCTAAAAGATTAAAATTAGTAAGATAAATGTTTTAAATTTTAAAGGTCCAAATTCAATGAAGAAAAGACCCTTTAAGAGAAATAAAAGGCTCAAATTCAAAGAGAAAAATGCCCTTTAGAAAATAACTCCAATCATTACATTTTTTAAAATTTTAAAATACACATATATAATACAGCTAAAATAATTTTTTTTGCGCCTTGAATTTTCGGTCCCTGTGCGGGAGCACAACCCGCACTGCACCATACATACCTCTTACTTTTTGTCCACATGCATTTTCTACTGCTGTCTATCTTATCAATCGCCTCCCTACACAAACTCTTAAAAATGCTTCTCCTTTTCTCAAACTCTTGAACACTTTCTCCTAATTACAAAAAATTGTAAAATTTTATGCTTGGCTTAGACCATATGCTTCACATAAACCTTGACAACCGTTCTCTTTCTTACGTCTTTGTTGGTTATTCACCATCTCAAAGTGCCTACTATTGTTTATATCTAGCTACAATGCGCCTTTACATCTCTCGTCATGTTTAATTTGTTGATAATGTCTTTCCCTATCCTAATATGTGTTCATCTCCTCCTCCTTTATCATCTCCAAACTTACAAGAATGGTGTACAATTAATTAATCTCACTATTTTAAAAAATGTTAAATCATTATAAAACTTATTAATAATAATCATTATATTCTGATTTATTAAAAAAATTAGTAAAAAGTAATAAATATTTTATCAAATTTAAAATGATATAATACAATTATAATTCATAAATATTTAAATTTCTAAAACCAAACAAAGTTTAAATGATTTTAATACAATTACAATCACAAATAATAAATTTTTTAACAAAAGTATAAAATTATTTAAATACAATTACAATCATAAATAATTAAATATATAAATTTTGTAACAAACCAAAGAATGACCATGAGAAACAATGTTACATGTGTGGCCACGTGTGTCCAAATAAAACAAATGACTCTATTTGGTTCGTCCAACTCATAAAAATCATGTACTTCTCTCTCCTAGATTTTTAAAAAACTCAACTAAAAGTTTACCACATTGAGTAGATATTGGTCTTTTTATCATAAAACCTCCTCAAAAAACTCCCAAGGCAAGTGCTCTTATACTACTTGCAGTGCCGCTCTTATACTTATCTTTTGTATTTATCTTTGTACTTGTGCTTATCTTGTAATTGTGTTGTATTTCACTTTGTGTTTATCCTGCAACTAGTTTATAGAATTTGTATAGTTATCTGTAATCTGGTGGCTGCCTATATAAAGGCCATCTCTTTACATCATATAAAAAAGAGTTCTCCCTCATTGCTTATACTACTTGCATGCTGCTCTAAAGATCAGGGTTCCGACCTCAAATCCCCTCTATTTTAAAAATTGTAAACTCAGTGCGTAACAAGTGTATTTATACATGGGAAGCTTTTGTTATGTGTTTTCAAAATGTTGTGACAGAAGCTTATGTTATTTGTAAACTTAGTTCTTATACATTAAATATACTTGTAAAATGATGACTACACGGGAAGCTTCTGTTATGTTATGTGTAAACTTGGTTCACTGTTTTGTTGTGATGTTGTTGACTATGAACTAACAGCCACTACTAGAATATCAAGTCATCTAAGGCAGTTCATCCTTCATGTGTTAAGGCAGAAAACAAATGCCTTCCCTGGTAGTGACTTGAATGAGAAAAATCATCTAAGGCGGTTCCTCTTCCGCCTTAGATGTTTTTGGGTTTAAGGCGTTTGTTTCCGCCTTGGATGAAGGCTTATACGCCTTGCTAAAAGCTTACAAAATCGCTAGCGTGAAAGTCTGAATGATATGAATTGGCTCGTTGCGATACCGTAACTAGCAAACGCTAGTCCCAAACAAATGGTTGATTGTTATGTTACGACAGCAGCTTACGGATCGCCAGATGAAATACTAACGAGTTCGCTACATTGAAAAACCCAGACTGTTATGAATGTGTACGAGAATGGTTACGACTTTCACCGTGCAGATCGCTAATAGTAGTTACGATCTCGTAAGTGTTCCTAGTTTGTCATATATTTATCTAGCTGACGAGACTGGTTACGACAAATAGAGGCGAATCGCTCGGTTATAGGTAGCGAACTCGTTACAACCCAAATTAAACAATTTCGGTTAATCAAAACGAGCCAGGTTACGACAGCCACTAGCTACTCGCTAGCAACACCGTAGCGAGGTCGCAACCGAACAATTGTTTTTCATAAAAATGTAAAAATTGTGAAAATGATATTATAAAAATACAATAAAAGTTGTTGGTTCGAGAGAGTTAACGATATCGTAAGTAATATCGCTTATGTGTGTAGTAACGAATTCGCTACTAATCTCGCTTACGTTAAACAACGTCGTTTTAGCACTGGGTGAGCGAGAAAAAAAAATGACGTTACGAGTAAGCTAGACATTCGCCTGGCATTGGCGTGTATGGTTACGAGCTCGACAGAGATCAGATTGGAGAGGCAGAGAAGAACGAGCGATTGGGTAGCGATGGCGCAAAAACTAAGCTCAGAACCAATAAACGACGACGTTTTACCACCGGGTGAGCGAGAAAAAAAAATGACGTTACGAGTAAGCTAGACATTCACTTGGTTTTGGCGTGTATTGTTACGAACTCGACAGAGATCAGATTGGAGAGGCAGAAAAGAACGAGCGATTGGGTAGCGAATGCGCAAAAACTAAGATCAGAAATATAATCCTGGCGATTAAAGTAGCGATAGTACAAGATGATCGCAAATATTTTAATGTTACGGGCGAGAGAAGTTACGAACTCGCAGGTAATTCGTAAGTGTCACAAAATTATAGGATTTGAGCCATTTCCACCCATTTCCACTAAAATTGGGTTTCATTTTAATTGTCTAAGCTGTCAATTGCAAGATGCATGGTATCTAAGCACAAAACATGAACATGAAACACTATCAAGCCACAATTTATAAACTAATGCAAGTAATGGAACTCAAAAGTATATGCATCCATTTGACAAAAAAAGAAACTAGCTTTTATTGGGAATGTGAGGCCTAGAGATGTACCGAGATCTAATAAGGACCAAGTGTCTAGCCAATGCATCTCTACCATCCTCCAACTCCTTCTTGGTGTACGGTGCATGATTTTCCTCGATAATCTAAGAATATGAAATGTGTTTTTAATACTATTGAATGCAACGTAGATAGTAATAGGTACAATAAGTAGGTTATAAGAATGCTTTCGCGATGTAATTCCAGATTATCTTGAACAAGGCCAGCTACGCACTCGCTTGCGTACAACATCATATAGTAACCGCACTCCCAATTTGACAATTGCTTTCGGTGCTGAAAGTGAAGAAGTATAACAAATGATTTGAAATGAAATCATAGTGGAAATAAATGAGCATTGGATTTGTACTGTCACCTGAATCTGTATAAGGTTGAAGGGAAGTAGTGTGTCGTCATGTGCACTATGCATAGCAACCTCTAATAAATCTGCAAATTTTGTAGATGGACCTAAGTGTAGCGGGTCCATCCAATACACTCGCTTCAACGATGGTATCATAGCTACAAAACTCCAATGGCCGCTACATATTTTAAGAAATGAAAATGTAAGAACCCGTCTCGAAGATTATAATGTTTACGAAGTGCAAATATCCAATTGTAACAAAGAAAACTAACCCCTCTAAATATGGGCCTATGTAAATTGTCTTGGTCTTGTCACTAAGGATCTTAGAGAGATAAGCAAGTCGTGATTGATTACTTTCATTCATTTCTTGCAAGCATATTGGGTGCAAAAACCCAATGAAAGTCTTTGCATTTAGAGCAAGGCATTGCATGTACCTAAATAAACAATAGATGGGATATGAACGTATAATAGTGCACAAGTACATGAAAATTCGTAACTTGCAACACGATAGAAGAGATGAGATCAAGTAGCTTACATTTGATGTAGTATAAGGATTGTTTCGGGAAGGGTTTTATAGTGCCAGAAAAGGGCAAAGTCTTCCCATGGAACGACTAATTCCCTCGCTTCGCCGAACACCTGTTTATTGGAGTAGAAATAGTAAACAGAATCCCGACTATGGTGGCCCACCAGATCATAAAACGTTCGAAGGAATCCCGGGAGTGATTTTATGAATCCAACTTCTCCCACCGACATCGGTTTCTTAGCTACCGGAAAATCTAGCGGGTCTACGACGGGTGAAGGTGTGTTTCTATTAATTGGGATGGAATTAGAATTCACATCAACTACCAACCATTTGGGCCACACAAAAAAACGGCCCAAACCTTTACCCACTGTCGTGCACTCTTGATCCGCGACCGGTACCAACGCATCCTCGACTAACACATGTAGTATAGAAACCCTAACGAAACCAATAGGTACTTTGGCTTCATGATGTAGTGCCATGTCAGGATATGAATTTCCCATTGCAACGTGGCGGGGTTGAGAATTCATCCCACATTCAGCGTACAACTTGCAAGAAGGGGAGTTCTAATATACAAATAAGGCATGTTTAATTAGGTCGAATTAGACATATTTAAAAAATATCAATAATCATGAGTTGTGTAGAATTATTCATTTGATTGAGGTGCAAGTAATTAAACGTACCTTTGGTTTGGGATCGGATGGTTGTATGTGAACTTGCTCTTTGATAGGGGCCGAAGGTGTGCATATTTCCTTGTTGGGTTCAACAATAGGTTGGTCAAAAATAGGTTGGTCAAAAATAGGTTGGTCAACCTCATGTTGTGGTGGGGAAGGATGTGAACCTCTAGACGAGGGTCCATTGATTGGATCGGTGTCACAAAAATCGGATGGAAGAGGATACTTTATAAAAGAACATATATTGGCCAACATTGTTTCCAATTTCTTGACCTCTTGGTCGGATTTTTTGGCTTGGTTCAATGCTATTTGGAGTTTGGATGGTTTAGGGTCTTTCCCACTACGTTTGATACCAAACGCCTCTATTTGAGTAACATAACCACCAATTCCCTTAGCTCTTCCCGGATGCTCGGCCTTCCCAAGTGCCCTACGTAGCACATCGTGTTTACCGACAGGGATGAACAAGCCTTCTTCAACTTCACGCTCGACCTCGTCCTAAAAAGGTAGTATAGTAAATGAAAAGTTATTATCGTCATCATTTGTTGTGTTTGATGGTGTGATTGTAGATACTAAAATGGAACATGGTATGGCGTAGTAGGTAAAGCGTACCACTCGATTAGCCACCCTTTTTGCCTCATCACTTGAGTAAGTTCCGTCTTTTTTAATTCTACCCAAGACGAATAATTGTTGTCTACTATATGTTGTAGGGTCCTTCGGCAATGACTAGCTTGTTCGCCTCTTCCGCGTCCATGCCCCCATCCACAAGCTCTTTCACCTCGGTTTCATGTTTTTTTTTTGAGGTCTTCCTCCCCACACCCAAGTACCCCGCCCTACCCCCGGTGTAAGGCATAACATTATCAGCAGTGGCTTTGCGCTTCCTATCCCCCAAACCCTTTTAAAAATTCTATGTTATTTTAGGAATAAAGCACTAACCGAAACAAAAATATTTGGCTAATTCGCATGAAACTATTATTGCAAGATGTAGTAAGTAAACTAACCTTTGCGTCATTTTCTAACCATCGTTTCTTGAATGCCTCCCAAGTAAGGGTTACAATGTGATTGTAACGCGTACTTGGATCTTGCCCAAACCTCGTGCCCTTCGGTTTGATATAATCCTTGGCAAGGGTATATTTGTGTTCTCGATGAGCTTTTGATGCGATTTGAAGAGCCTTCTTTTTCACTTGATCATAGGATGTTGCCTCGATAATAAAGGGGCGCTACAAATGTGATCATAAAAATAGTCACACTCACAATTTTCAATTGAAATTAAAAATAACAAGTACCACACTAACCTTGCATTCCTTCCATATATCCTTTTTGATGTCGATGCTTAGTAGCCTCCAATCCGTTGTGTCTAATGGTGTGCGTATCCTACCCGTCTTAGCACACCAACTCGACCATCGCGTGGCATCATCTACGGGTGAAATAGCAACACCAATGTCATTAAACTTGACATGTGTTAGTATTTTGTTATCGATCCTAATCTCTAATTCGCGACAGTGTGTGAGGAGTTGAGCTTCTTTCGATGCGCGAGTCACTTCTCGTTGTCTTCTAACCTCACTTGAACCGCCAACAACATTTTCCCCCCCACTTGAGTCGGAGTTAACGGAACTTGAAGGGCTCTCCATTAAGCTTTCCTTTGTATATTGAATTTAGTTAATGACTAACACAATACTAATAAATCAAAGTTGTACTTTGTAGTAAAAACATTATATTTCATAATCCTAAAATTTAGGGCTAAGCTAGCTACGGATAATTTTAAACGAAAATCTTGATTTTCGTTCAGGACATGCTTCTGACATGATATTTAGTAATAACATGATAAATGGAGGCACTATATACAAGAAAATCAAATTTTTAGCATATAAGAATGAAAAAAATCGTACCTTTGGTATATGACAAAGTTGTGTCGGTGGAATTGATTATTTTGGTTGGGGATGGTCTACCTTGTTTGTCCCTCTCCTACCCATAACAAAGGATGTTACCAAATTGAACAAGAACAAATAAAGATTGACATTAATTGCAAAAACTATAGGCAAAAATGTGGTTGAGAATTTATTGCAAAACTTACCAATCTTTTGGATGCAATTAGTGGCTAGTTCCACTTTGTTTTGACACAATTGATGTGTCCAACATGTATGGGATGGGTAATGGAGATCTTCCCTTGAGAAAGTTGAGGAGATTTGAGAAGATGTGCAAAAGTTTGAACTTTTGGAGATGAAACCCGTAAGAAGTGATGGATAAGATGCCAAAACTGTAGGGTTTTTCTGTTCTATAACGTGTTTACTTCATTCTAGCTTACCTTGTTGCGAAATCGGAACTCTCTCGTTACGCCTGACGTGGCTATTTACAAAGTCGTTACGTGCTCATGTGATTGCCTTTTATGCTCTACTTTATCCTTCTAGCGACATCGTAACTGAGAAGCTGACATAAAGTATGTTACTAGGATGTTGCGAGCTCGCTACAAATGCTCGCTAGAACCCTACTTAAGATTTTTCTTTGTTTTTTTAATGCACTCATACATTTTTAAATAACGATTTAAACGAAATGATGGTATAAGACACTAATCATTCTATTTTAAGAATAATTTTCATTTGTTCCGTCGTATGCTCATGTAGAACGGGATAGGGATTTGGTCACTTAATCTGCAATTACATAATTTGAAAGAGTTTTAAGAAACTTAGTCTTTAATTGTAAGACAATAAGAAACTCTACACATCATGTGTACGCTTGAAAACGCTATCTATCGCTTACCTTTAGAGACAGCAGCATAGTAGAGCTTCACACATGAACTACATATATATATATATACGCAGTTCAAGTGCATTTCATTAGAGATACTTAGTTTATTACAACTCATTTATGTGATTACAAGCACGATTATTGAATTAAACAAAGTATCATGCACACGTTCACTCACCAACTGTCATCACTCATCATACTACCGAGTATCGCTTAATAACATTGCATGCTGATGTACTAACATGTACTCTGTTTGACATAATGTGATGTTCGATATATTCCAAATTGAGTATTATACTGTTTAGATATAAAATGTACATATTTAAGAATATGATATTGCGTTTAAAAATTTAAACCGAATTATTGATGTTGTACATAGAGTTATGTCATACTGCTTATGTACAAAGATGTACTCTACCTGAGTGAATATCATGATGGATATTTAACAAATAGAGTATTGTACTGCATCTATATAAAATATATATATGTTAGAATGTGAAAATTGCTAATAAAAAATTAAAAAGTTTGATTTTTTAGTTACAATCTAATTAGCTTGTGTAGTAGCGATATCGCTAGTATACACGTTACCACAGTTAAACCCTAAACCCTAAACCCACAAACCCGCAGACCCACAAACCCACATAACCCAGAAAACCAGTTGGCGACGGGGTTGCGATAGTGCTAGTTAGTAGTTCAATTAAAAAAAGGCTTTTTGGGTTACGAACTCGCTACTAATTAGAATGATTCTTCCGTAGCGAGTTCGCTACATGATAAGAACCCATCAAAAAATGGTTTTTGGGTTTGGGTCTATATTGGGCGTATAAGTGTTGGGCATTAGCTTGTGTAAGTATTGGGCCATAGCCTATGTAAGTATTGGGCCTCAGCCTTGATGTTTCATGTTCAGTTTGCGCTGGTCGGCGACTTATCGAACCCTTGTAAAATGTAAGTGTATATAAACTGAAAAATCACCTTCTAATCAGCCGATGTGGGACAAATGTTGGCGATCTTTCTTACGAAGTCGCTACCTGTGTAACTTATAGTAGCGAACTCGCAACAAGTCGTACTCAGTCGACAGAGCCTGTTGTGAGATACTCTAGCGATTTCGTAACAACAAAAGCTTCACACAATTGTTAGGCTTGAAGATTAGCGATATCGCTACAGTCCACGGACCCATCAGTAAAAACCTTTGAAATTCTATCAGTAATTATTTTGTTAGGGGGTGTGAATGTGGTCAATGAAAAGGTGTGACTGCCTTTACATTTTTCTTCTTTTAATACAACAATTACTAATTTCAGTCTAGGAACTCTCACATGTTTTTGACCAATGTAGAACCTCACCCCTATAAAACTCAGCCCCTTCTCCCTTTAGAGCCCCATCAGAGCCTTCATTCTCACATTCCCTTCAATCTTCTCCTATTCTTTGCCATCTTATTCCCATGGATTTGACACTTTTCAGCGCCCTCCCAGATGACATGATTCATCTTATAATGATTCGTGTTACGTTCAGACACGTTCTTCGTCGGTATGTGAGCTTCCAAGCGACCGATTGGGCTCGACAATGGCTCACCGACGCTTCTGTAATAGGCCACAGAGAGTCGGCCTATGCCTTGGCTATATTTGCAATCTGCGAAGGTCATGATGCTCAAAGAGGCATGGATGTCATCACCGAGATGAAGAGAACCGACAAGAAAGGCCTCAAGGAAGTTTGGGATCGCGTGCAACTCGAATTGGCTTACGCCTGGGGCAATGCGTACTACAGGGGGTACCTCGATGTAGTAGTGCCTCGGCCTAGATGCTGCCAGGAACATGCTCACCTCAATGACGGCTTCAGGTACAGACGCTACACGAGGGTTGATCCAGCGGACATCGAATGTGATGCATGCACTTGCGAGCAGGAAGTGCTTCACATCCTTCTAACCCCTCCGCCACTTTGGATGTTGTAGTGTAGTTTCTTTCTTATTTTATTCCGTTGTTTTTTATGTAAAATTTGTTAGGATTGTAATAAGTTTATGTCTGCCGTATTGACACATTAATTTAATTATTGAAAATCTTTTCTTGTTTTGAAACCTTGTCCCTTACATTTTACTTTTTCATCGTAACGGTTATTTTTTCAGCTAAATTGCTCGCTAAATCACTAGCTTCATCGCAAAATCAGTTACTGTTGCTATTGTGCGTGTTCCTAGCGATATCGTAAGTATAACATTTATTAGATGAATCAACACAAGCGAACTCGTCACATACTCGCTTATATGTTACGTGGTACTAACGATATCGCAACAGCTCGTATTCAGTCAACAGAGCCTAGCTGGCGATTATCTAGCGATATCGCAAGGAGATAAGGGCTTTTGGTAGTATATTTGCTGTAAGTATTGGGCTTTGTTTGACCTGTGACATCAGTAAAAACCTTTGAAATTCCATCAGTAATTAATTTATTTTGGGGGTTTGCATGGGGTGTCCATGGAAAGGTGAGAATACCTTTACATTTTCCTTCCATTAATACCATAGTGACTGCTTTTTGTCTAGGAACTCTGACATATTTTTGAATAATGGAGCACCTCAACCCTTTAAATATCAACCCCTTCTCTATTTAGAACCTCATTAGACCCTTCATTCACACATTCCCTTCTGCCTTCTCATATTCCTTGCCTTCTGCTTCCAATGGATGTGTCTCTATTCAGCGCCCTACCAGATGACATGATAAATCTGGTATTGATTCGTGCTGAGTTCGATTGGGTTCTTCGTCGCTACATGAGTGGAAGAGCGACCGAGTGGGCTCGACAGTGGCTCACCGAAGCTTCTGCAGTAGGTCACACACCGTCGACCTATGTGTTGGCTGTTTTTGCAATCTGCGAAGGTGACATTCAAAGAGGCATGAATGTCATCACAACCATGAAGAGAACCGACAAACAGGGCCTCCGTCTAGCTCGGCAACGCGTCAAAAGAGGTCTGAGATACGCTTGGGGTTGGAGACACTACCTCAGGTACTTCTCAGAAGTAGCAGTTAGGCCTAGGCCGATCTGCTGCATTCCGCATGCTGGCCTCAATAAGTTTGAGAGGTACGATCCTTGGGCACCCCTTGATCCGGCGGACATCACCTGTGATGCATGCACTTGCGATCAGGAACTGCTTCATGTCCTCGGTGAACGAACGATCTACTAGTATTAGTTGTTTGTTCTTCACTATGTATTTTTGTATCACCAGTTTGTTACTATTGTAATGAACTTGTGTTTTCCATTTTGGCACATGCACATGTATTTTTTTCTTGTTTTGATATATTGTCCCTTACATTTTATTTATTCATCCTAAGAGACAATATCGTATCAGAAAAATCATTCACTTTTTGTATAGTGCGTGGTCCTAGCGAAATCGTCACTGTCACGTTTCATGATGATTTATTATGAACAGAACACCCAGCGATATCGCAACTAACTAGCACATGTTTACGAGGAACTTCCGATATCGCAACAAGCCGTATTCAGTCAACAGAGCCTAGTTAGAGAATCTGTAGCGATATCGCAGCGTACGTTGTCTACCCTTGCGAATTCGTAACAACAAAGATTGACACATAGAACAACAAAACTTAAATTGCATGTTACACGGTGTCGTTTAGTTTTGTGCGTAAATCTGTTACGAAATCGTAACCAACCTGAATATAAGCTGTCTTGGCAGTGACGATATCGCAAGACGCGAAGCTTTAAATATCAAATTCGGGGATCTTCTGATTTCAAACATCGATCGAACGTCTCAGAGCTTAGAAAAAATAAACAAACCAAAATCTCACATACCCATCCGACAAGAGCAATGGCAAGGACGAAGAATTTGGCACCCAATCCGTTTGTGCAGGGTGCCCGACGTGATGAAGGTCGGGCTTCGGGATCTCAGCCACGGGCGACGGGATCTCAGCCACGGGCGACGGCGGGAACAAGTTCAACCAAATATGATAAGCAAAGATTTGTAAGTTTTGATGCATCCCAAGCCTATTCTAATTACATGGAGCATAGTCAATTGCTAGATTGTTATGTTGTTGATTTTGATCAGATAGAAGAACTAGGTTTGGGGAATGTGTTAAAGATATTTCAATTTCATGAGTTGGGTGACTTGTTAGGTTTAAATTATCCGGCACATAAGGATGAGACGTGCCAATTTTATGCTAATTTTCACCAGTTGATTGAGGAAGAAAAGGAGATGGGTAGGTGGTTCACCAGGGTTAATAAGAGGAACTACGAGATTGGGGAGGAGTTTTTTAACAAGGCATTGAACGTGTCCTATGCTGTTAACGAGGACGATGAGGACTATAGCAACCAACCCCCTCCGGGGTTTTACATTAGAGAACAATGGCCTGAGTATGGGGTTTTGGATCGAGCTCAAGTTGTAGAGTATGCTAAGAAGTACTTTGATAGAGATGCTGACGATTTAGGGGTGCCTAGATCTTATAAGTTGGATAAACTTAGTGGTGAGGAGAGGAATGTTTATGAGATGGTCGCTAAGAGTGTCGTGCCTAAGGGTGGTTGGATCACCGAGATGAACTATACTACTGTGAGCATATTTTACTGCGTCATGGAGGAGATACAGTTGAACCCGGGCCATGTCATTTTCGAGCACATGAGACAAAGTGTGGTCGAAAATAATAGGACAGTCAAGAAGCTCCCTTACGGTAATTTCATAACCATGTTTCTTACCTCAGTGCATCCCAAGATAAAATTATCTCCAATAGCCCAGGAGTGTTGCTTCTATACGATGTCATATTTTGAGAGGAAAGGTAAGTTTGAGTTGATTGATGGTGTGTGGCAGAAAGTAGCGGATGGACCCAAGAAACCGCTACAGTTTAATCCTGAAGATGTCAGAGAGAACGTCGAAGGTTAGCCAAACTAAACCCCTACAGTTTATTTTCTGTTTTATACAATTTATTTGCTATACTCACCCTTTTTTTGTTTCACTTACATGAACAGGTGTACCCTCAGAGGCATACTACAAGGGTGTAGAAGAGACAATCGACCTTTTCAGGGATAAAGTGGCCAAAATCAATCACGAAAACTGGTTAACGGAGAAGGTGATACGTGGCATTGAAAGGGCTAGTGCGAGGAAAAAATCGAAGGGGGATCCACCAGCACCATCACAGACACCACCTCCTAGCAATGATGATTAGATTTGCATTCGTTAATGTTGGCTAGTACTTGTACTAAAATCCAAACAATTTCATTTTCAATTTGTTTTTATCAGTTTCTCTAACAACATTGCAAAGAATATTTGAATTTGAATGTCATCTATTTTATTATGTATATTTGATTATTTAAACTTCCATTATTTATTTAGTGTGGCTAAATTTTCAATTTATAACACCACTTTACTAAGGAGTTAAATCTAATTTTTTGGTATGTGGCTTTATACTAGCGATTTCGCCAGTATCAAGTTACTCACCTGGCGAGATACTAGCGAATTCGCTAGTTGCTAGTTAATCAAATTTATACAAATTTGATCCCATAAAGCGAGATCGTAACCTGTCAGACTCAAGAGACAGAAACTTATCTGCGAATTTCAGCTTTTTGTTGCGAAAGCGTAACCGGTTCGCCAATGTTGCGGACTCGCAACGCAACAAGTTAACATGCATTGGTTTCTAGCGTGTTTCGTTACGGTATCGCCACGTCTACAACAGTGTACAAATGTTTTTAAGAATTAGAAGATTTAGTGTACTAACATTAATTAAATCAAAATTTAACTACATGAACCATGAAATACATACTTAAATAGCTACTTTTGTTTTTTACTCTTCTTCTTCTTTGATTGCCTCCCCTTCCTCTTTGTAGTTTTCCCCGCAGAATTAATCCACATGCCTTCCTCATGATCCATTCCGCACACCGACGCGCAAACAAGGTCATCATCCTCCTCAAGAGTTTTGTACACCGAGGGCGGAATGGTGTCGGTAGAAATAGTGGAGTCATCGTCGAACAAGCCGTCACCATAGATGAATGTTTTCTTACCATCAACAACGATCTCCCATCGAGCATCAGTTGGATCTTCCACATAGAATACCTGATGAGCTTGAGCCGCCATGATGAATGGATCATCCCTAGACCCGAGAATTTCTCTATTAACTAGAGTCATGCCTAAATCCTCTGTGCGCACCCCTTCACCTTGATCTACCCATTCACATTTAAACAATGCGATTCGGACATGAACAAAGTCCATTTCCCATATATCAGTAATGGTACCAAAAAAACCATTATCACCCTCTCCAGGTACTGATACCCCACTATTTTGGGTTGCAGACCTATCATCACTCCACTTAGTACCAAACGTGTATCCATTAATGTCATACCCGCTAAACGACGTAACTGTGCCTAGGGGTCTCTTGGCAACCCATTTTACAACGTCGGGGTGTTGACCGCCATTCTGCACATGTATTTTCAGCTAACTAGTAAAGTCTCTGCAATGAGCTTCTAAAACTCTAGGTTCCGACCAGCTCGGGTGTGCTGACCTAATATCATTAAGGTGAACATCAACATAAGGACTCATTGAATGATGGTTGCGCAGAATGTACAGATGTGCTGTAGATATTTCATCGGAAGAAGGACTAAATTTAGACTTATGGCGTAGTCCGACACCATCCAATCTACCATCGTGTCTGGAGACTGGCAGTCCTATAGTAGGTACATCCTGTAAATAGTTGGTACAGAATTCTATTACCTCTTCTGCGACATATCGCTGCACTATACTGGCATCCGGTCGATAACGATTCTTAACAAAATGCTTGAAAATGCTCATGTACCTCTCAAATGGGTACATCCATCTCAAGTACACCGGTCCACACAGCTTCACCTCCCGCACCAAATGAACTATCAAATGAATCATTATGTCAAAAAATGAAGGGGGAAAATACATCTCTAGCCTACACAGTACTTCAACTACCATATCCTGCAATTCATCCAACTTACGACGGCTTACTCTCTTGCGGCATATTTGTTTAAAAAAATAACAAAGCCTTGCAACTGCGTCTCCAACGTGAGAAGGCAAGCAACCTCTCAGAGCAATGACATTCAAATCCTGCATCAGGTTGTGGCAATCGTGCGACTTCATTCTCACTAATTTCAACTCGGCGGTAGATACACAACTACTAATATTCGAACCATATTTAGAAGGCACCTTTACTGATTTTAGAGTTCTACAAAAACTCTCCTTCTCCTCAGATGACAAGGAATAACAAGCAGGTGGTAAGTATGTCGTACCTGCTTTTTCTTGAACGGGAGCAAGTGACGTCCTTATGCCAAGATTGACTAAATCCTTTCTACTTTTCAATCCATCCTTACTCTTGCCCGGTGTATTCAATAGCGTCCCAACCAAAGTTTCGCATACATTCTTCTCTATGTGCATGACATCTAGACAGTGGCGCACATCCAAGTGCTCCCAATATTCGAGCTTGAAAAAAATCGAACATTTCTTCCAAATCGTAGTTTGAGCGCTTTTCTTTTTTCCCTTTCCCAACACAAACTCCATGCCCGCTACCTTTTCCAATATTTCAGTACCTGATAGTGGGACTGGGGCAAAACCATGCTCTTCCTGACCGTTAAACCACTTCTTTGCACTCCTCCACGTATGGCTTCTAGGTAGAAATCGTCTATGACCTAGATAAACAGGCTTACCACCGTGCTTTAATTGACAATGACTAGTATGGCTCTCACAAACGGGACATGCAAAATGCCCTTTCACAGAACACCCTCCAAGGTTACCCAAAGCAGGGAAATCATTGATGCTCCACATCAACATGGCTTTAAGTTGGAATGTCGCGTCCCCTCGACTTCCGTCAGGAATATGAATCCCATGCTTAAACAAGGATTCCAACTCCTCAACGAGAGGTGCTAGATATACATCAATGTCATTGCCAGGTTTCCTAGGCCCCGAGATCATAGTGTTCAAAAGCACATACTTTCGTTTCATCATCAACCATGAAGGTAGATTATAAATAACAAGCATCACTGGCCATGAACTGTGGGTGCTGGACATGTTCCCGAAAGGGTTCATTCCGTCAGTAGATAGTAGTCCTAAGCGCACGTGTCTAGGTTTGTCAGCAAATTCTGGGTACATAGCATCCATCTTCTTCCACTGATCACCATCAGAAGCGTGAGATATAATATCATCATCTTCCTCTTGAACCCTATCGGCATGCCATGTTAACAATTTTGCATCAACTGGATTGGCATACAAACGCGTCAATCTCGGTTTCAAGGGCATGTACCGCATCACCTTAGCAGGACCTTGCTTTATCGATGTTGTCACTGTTTCTCCACATACCTCGACCTTTCCCTCCTTCTTTTTCCATCTAGACT
Organism: Sherardia arvensis; assembly: GCA_948330725.1. Lineage (NCBI taxonomy): Eukaryota > Viridiplantae > Streptophyta > Magnoliopsida > Gentianales > Rubiaceae > Sherardia > Sherardia arvensis. The sequence goes on from OX415240.1 coordinate 31,963,739, forward strand.
CACCGCATACCTTGCAATCATCCCTCAAGGAATCAACAATCCCCCTATACAACATACAATCATTCGGGCATGCGTGAATCTTGGTAAACTCCATGCCCATAGGACACAATATCTTCCGCGCAGCATAAACCCTGTCAGGACATAAGTTGTCCTGAGGAAGTAACTCTTTAACCAACTCTAACAATTCCGTCATTCCTTTATCAGAAAGACCATGCCTTGCCTTTAGGTTCATTAACAACAATGTTGCTCCCAGTCTAGAATGCTTAGCCCCAACATATAAGCTTGTCTTTTTATCGTCATACATTGCCTCCAGCATACTTTTCTTCCCAACAAACTCCATAACAACATCGTCGCACATGTCTGAAAGCTGTTCATTATACTGCAGGATTTCCTCGGGGCTTCCCTCCTCCATCTCCACCTGGTCACTTCCATAATGGCCTTCCCCATGCCAAACCCATTCTGTGTAGGATTTGTCAAAACCTTTACAGATTAAATGTTCACGCACGACAGCAATATCTTCAAATATGGCGTTGTTTCTACACTTGTTGCATGGACATCTAACCCCTCCTATGCTGTTCTGTCTACAATGTCGCAACCCAACATCTAAGAACTGTTCAACCAAATCTAAGTACTTCTTCGATAATCGAGCATTCTCCTTCATTATTCGTTCGCGGTCCATAATTCACAAATCAGACAAATAGCTACACAACTACTAACCCACTGACTTTAGATGATCAACACATAAACTACACACTGCATTAACAAAACAACCAAGATAAACCAAAATGCAACCAAAAATTATGCATAAAATCAACCAAAATCAAGAGACAAGCCAGTACATTACGCAAGTTAAACCTTACCTACACCAACACGGGAACAATGAGACCTCCGAGAACACTTCAACTGATCACCCTTCAATACCCACCTGTTTAGACCCTTTTAAAGTTTTTGTTTTTGGAGTTAGAACGGCCAGTTCAACTTAAATGTGTGACCCATACAGAGTCTGTTGCGAACTCGCTACGACCTTGCTCACACATTTGAGTAGCCAGCGACCTCGTAACATTTCAATCACCCTCACATGCACTGTACATTGAGCAATGACAAATTTGACCTTTTAAGAAGCGATACCGTAACAGCAAACGCAATAAACTACCGTCCCAGTTACGACATCTCCCATATCCTCGCCTGCTAATTTTAGGGTTTAGCAAAGCTTACGATATCGCAACGAACAAACCTACGACTACCGAGCTAAGCTACGAAATCGCTACAGACACGTTTATATTACTACAAAGGTTACGAGATCGCAACAACCAATTCAATTTAAGGCGGATACATTTTTTCCGCCTGCCTCTTTCCGTCTTGAATGTAATTTTTTTTTGCTAGCTTGAAGAGGTAGCGAACTCGCTACTGTCAATCAAGGCGTAAAAAAACGCGCCCCCATCAAACGCCTTAAATATGTGCCTTGCATCCACCCCTTTGTAGTAGTGAGCCCTAGTGTAAGGGTAAGATTGAATTTGAGAAAGTCTCCTGAAAGTCCAACTTTCCTGACTTTCCATAAGAGTCTTTATACGTTTTAACTTATACAGTGTACCTTTTAATTTGAACTGTAAAATTTGTTATTTGAATTTATTAATGTTTTAATGTAAATTCATGAATTTTTGCATTAAACCATATTTTACTATATGTTCACTTTGATACTATCAATGTTTTAAACACAAAATAGTATCACTTGACCTTAAATATATAGTGGTAGTTCCATAACACTTAGGAAAGTCGGACTTTCTAGAGAATTTGCAATTGAATTTAGCCAAAACGATATTTTCAATAATATAATGATAACGTCTTAGGTTCATGATTTATCAGTTTCTCTTTTCTACTAAGATTCTATTCATAGTAAAAATCATCAGAAAACAAGGAAATATTACTTGTACAGAATTGCAAGACATAAGATACATATATATCTTTAATTAGTCAATTACTTCATTGTTATTGCACAAAATAGAAGGTCATTGTTATTGCTCAAAATAGAGGGGATCTGAGATAAATTCTCTAATCTTTGGAGCAGCATTCCAAGTATAAGGCACGTATGCGAGACTGGAGACTGCTCGCCTCTTGTTTTGCAGCTACAGAACTTTTGTTTTCAGCATCAAGCTCTTTCTTAGCCGTTTGAAGTGAGCTTTCGAGTTCCAAATTCGCCTCGAATTTTTGCCTATAAAAGTGCCTATAAGTCGATGCCTCTTTGCGAGCTTCCCCAAGCTCTCTTTTGGCTGTTTGAAGATCTTCTTTAAGAGCCACACTCTTCTTCCAATCTGGATGCCTCTCTTTTGGACTTCTCAAGAGCTTCTTGGAGAACCCGATTTTTCTCCACTTCAGCATTCAGTCCTTGCTGATATTTCTCAGCAAGTTTGAGTGCTTCAACGAGCTCGCTGTCAACATCCTTGTACCCAAACTTGACCTAAAAATGTGCACTCAGTTAAGTACTTATCATCTAACTAAGGTGACTAAATTTACCTGAATTTAATGTCAATACCTGTTCGAGTGCTGCAAACGCTAACTCAACTGCTGCAATGCGCTCTTCACTTGTGGATGGAGGAAGACTAGCACTAAACTCAACAGATTTTTTTGGAGTGGCTGATTGAGGAAGACTCTCTTGTGGTGGACTTTTTGCAATGATGGTGGCGAGGAATTCATCATCATCATCCTCTTCCTTAATCATACTGTCAGACAATTTTGCTCTCTTGGATGGTGTATCACTGCCACCAAGAGTTTTCCTCATCATTCCATCTTTTCCATTGGATTCAACATTAGAATTTCCACGAAGGAAATCCACAGCTGATATCACTGCAACAGTGCCAAGCTAAGTTACAAATTCAAAGTAAAATGAGGGTTTCTATAAGTAATCATCATCGACACAAGCTTAAACATATCCATGTCCAATTAACAAATTAGACCTTTTCATAAAAAATGAAAGAATTGACAAATGCATCTTTGATAATCTTCCAACTACTAAACTGCAGACAATAAAGTGCTGATCATATGGAGCAAAATTTGAAAGCACAATAACTATAAAAGCATAAGAATAGGTAAATGAAAAAAGAGAGAGAGGGATAGTACGTACCATTGCCATTCTTGCCATGGAACTTCACCGGGAGAGGGCCGGAATAGATATTAGGCATTTTAGCTGTAAGAAGCATCTCTTCACTCACCAAAACAGACCAATCTACACCAAAAGCCGACAGTACGCGCATTTCATCCAACAGCGCTTTCCTTTTAAATCACTCTTGGGATAGTGATTTTCACTCCTCTTCCAGCTCATCTCCTTCGGGAACATCTCATCTCCTACGAACACAAATTTTTTCTTCCAAACCAAGCAATCCGGGAGATTGAGAATCAACTTGGGACTCGGCTTATGCCTGGATCTTATGCTATACCAATGGAGAAGACTTCTAATAGGATGAAAAAAGTAGCCAAATAGATCTATAGATGGCTCCACATTAGCCACCCTACACAAAAGCTCGAATCCAACTATACATTTAACTGAGTTGGGTGTCAGTTGGGTTATGGAAACTCCATAATAGATCAGACATTTGCAACCATTCCAATCCAATCGGTCTTTCGAAAATTGTATGATCCGAGGAAGGCCTCACAACCTTTGCATCATCTGGAACACCGTATGAACGGAAGCGATCCATATCCTTGGATGTTGTGGAGCAATTTGTCTTAAATCCCATTACACAGAGGACTAAGGCAATATATGAAACAAAAATATTGATTAACACGGTGAAAAACTACAATGAAACCAGGGAAAAACAATTCATACAACTATCAGATCCAATTTACTTGTGCAGGTCTGGATTTTTACTTAAATGCCCATACTTTTTATTAATGCAGGTCCGCTAATTTGAAATAAGTAGGATAATATTGTCTTTTTTGAACCTGCACAAGTAAATTGGATCTGCACCTAGTATTGGGCTAAATGTATCAGTCCAGCGGTCTGTTAAAGTAGAGGTAAATTAATCTAGAGAACGTAAAATGAATATTGAGAATGTAAAAAGTTATAATTAAATACGTTTCCAGAAATTTTAACAATTTCAAGAATGTTTATAGGTATTTCTGATCAGCTGTATTATTTATTTAACGAGCTAGCAGCCGAACCGCCATCTTTCAAAAAATGTAGGAAAATTAAGATCTTTCAAATCGATCGGCGGTGTTAATTTATGCTCACCCTTTCTGACCTAACAAGTTCTCCGTTTGTTTTTTCTCTTAATCTTGTTTAATAAACAGTTGAGAACATGTTTTTCACTATCAATAATTGATGACCCTGAGCATGCACCATGGCCTTTGTACAATCTTATGTACGATATTCATACTGTTGCTAAGAATTTCACAGTTGTGCATGTACATAGAGAAGCTAATATGGTAACAGATTCATTAGCAAAATTTGCATGTCAATCAAAATCTTCCTCTATCCTTACATGTGCAAATGATATGCCATATACTACAAGAGGATTGTATATTCTAGACAAAACTAACTGAAATATGTTCTTTGTCCTTAAATTGAAAGATAATATATATCATATATAAAAATTAGCGATGATATCAATCCTTGTAGAAGTATATATATTTGCTGCAGAAATTAAGCGGTTGAGTTTCGTGCAGATTTGTATATAAAACTCACGTGTTGTTGTGTCAAAACAGAGATGCATGCAAAGAGACGTAAATTTCATGGAAGCAAGTATGCACGCACGTACGTTCGTGCGCTTAATTTGATGATCACGTGCACATTGCGTACATACTGATTATTGAACGTATTTCTGAAAGGGAGAAGAATGATGTTCTCAAGGAAGCTCTCGAGAAGGCCAACACAGAGCTTGAGTCAGCCAACAAAGAGGCATTGGATAGAAAGAGTCTCACTGATCTCTATTCGCAGGAATTTAGCTCTCGAAGAAGCTCTTAGAAAGGTAAGGCATCCCCAGAACATGCAACCAACTATGAGCAAGGATGGGAGGCTGAAGTGAAGAAGAATCGGGCTTTCCAGCAAGCTCTTGAAATGTCCAAAAGAGAAGCCGAAAGAGAGCTTCATGCTGAAAAGAAGAGGTCAGTCAATGCTCAGGAAGAAGCTGACAAGGCAAAGGAAAGTGCAGTGGCTGCGCAACAAGAGGCGAGCAATCTCTGTTCTCAAATCCAAGCATTATACTTGCAGTGCTTCTCTAGTCGTAACTGGTCTTGCTCTTCTTTCTCAGTCCAAACCTACCAAGACCGGTCCAACGTATTTTGAGATCCGGTACGTAACCAAATTCTAAACCCCTTTATAATAAAAATATATAATAATAATATCATTAATTGATTAAGAATATTATATATTGGGATTCAATTGGTCTTATCCAAAAGATTAAAATTAGTAAGATAAAAATTTTAAATTTTAAAATGTCCAAATTCAATGAAGAAAAGGCCATTCAAGAGAAATAAAAAGTCCGAATTCAAAGAGAAAAATGCACTTTAGAAAATAATTTCAATCGTTACATTTTTAAAATTTTAAAAATACACACATATAATACACCTTAAATATTTTCTTGGACCCCTTGAATTTTCAGGCCCTGTGCGGAAGCACAATCCGCACTGCACCAATCTCAGCCCTGCAAACTACCTCTTTTTGTCCACATGCATTTCCTACTGTTGTCTATCTTATGAATCGCCTCCCTATACCAACTCTTAAAAGTGCTTCTCCGTTTCTCAAACTTTTTAACATTTCTCCTAATTACAGACAAAATTGCAAAATTTTGGATGTATTTGCTATCTTGGCTTAAGACCATAGGCTTCAAATTATAAGCTTGACAACCGTTCACTCCCTTGCGTCTTTGTTGGTTATTCACCATCTTAAAGTGCCTACTATTATTTACATCCAGCTACAATCCATCTTTAAGTCTTTAGGTTTGATTGAAGATTCGATCAATATCTTATCTTCAATTTTAAAATAAAAAATCATATTAAGATCGGGTCAATATCTTCACCATTTTAAGATACGAATAATATTATTGCGTAATATATTACGTATAATAATCAAATAGCATTCAAATGGAACTCGATCTCGATCTGTTATATATAGACTATAAGTTTGTTTAAGAGGTTCATGTGAACAAATACTTCTTAGAAATTAAAATTCATCTTTAATCTCGGTAAGTTTTCTTGGGTCAAAGGAGGCTTTGTGGTTGCAGAAACATAACATTGAAAGCATGGAGCTTTCCACCAATCGAGAGAATGGGCTTGAAATAATTAATTTAGATTAGATTGAATAACATGTACATAATTGTAAAATGGTTTTTATACGCTTCATGGTTCATGTAATATTTAGTCGGAATAGATGCCTGCAAAAACCTTGAGACACATGGATCAATCTATAAGCTCCTGCAGCCATCAGATCGAGCGGAACTTGATATTATTCATAATTGAAATATGAAGTTTGGATCGGTTTGTTGGCCGTAGAAGCTGATAGATTGATCAATATCTCAACATGATGTTTTTTGTTGATAGCTATGAATTAGGTGATAGTAAACGCAGAAAAAATTGTGTCTGCAGCTATTTTGACAGTAAGTGTTGTATTATTTTTTATCAGATTTGTGTTTTCATGATTCTTGTATTATTTTTTATCAGATTTGTGTTTTCATGATTCTTGTATATACTCATGTCTTTTATTGTGTGACTGAAAACAGATTTATTTTCGTTTGCCATTCACTGTCAAAGCCTCGAAGATCTAACATAAAAATAAAATATTTTAATTGTCAAAGGCTAGTTGTATCTATATGAGTAGGTAATTGATTTCGATTGTTGAGCGATTAATTTAGATTTAGATTTGGTTCACTAAGTAAAGATCATCAGTACTGAACTGCTGCAACAATTTGATAAAATTAAGAATGTTAAAGCTCCATTGGTAAATTCCTCCTCCAAACCCAAACGTTAAAGCATTAAACACACTCTACCTTATTCTCTCTCCTCCATTTGAAGTCACTACGGCAACGTTATTATTGTAGAGGTTTTTGTTAAGATCAATCATCTTCATTACAAGAACATGTTGGATGATATCTAATTTTTATTTTATATTTGTAATTACATTCAGCATTTGGTATTCATGTTAACTATACCATCTGTACAAATATTGCACAAAAACCTGCACGTGATTATTGTGCTTTTTTACGTGCATGCATTTCAGCGTTGTACGTATATGGAAAGGTAAATATATAATGAGGAAAATGATGCTCGATAATCATAAAAATAAATTTCAATGAAATTAAATTAGGGCATCAGTTGCGTTACCATCTTCTTGTCTGTAATTGAACAGTAAAATCATTGCAAGAAATAGTCCCGTTTAGACTTTGTCGGTTAAAGGACAAAAATGATATATCAAAAGGTGAATGAATAACTTTATAACCAAACATGTGTATATGATCAAACTTACTTAATAAATTTCAACAAACAAGTCATACAAACATCAATTTCATCAGTTCCCAGCTTCATTCATTTTGTATTTGTGAAATTACCCAAATAGGGAGCAAAATTGCACGATTTTCACTCTTCTTGCTCTGTATTCTTATGTTTTTTCATCATCAAGCAATTACAATCCACTCTCCATCTCTCTCAAACTATTTATTCTCGCACCGTAGGTTTATGAAGAGCTCGTCTTATAATACATGGCTTAAGATCATCACAAACAATCAAGTTAGAACTCAAAGAAGCTGGAGAAATAGGATGCATTTTTCATATGAACGTAATTATTCGAGTTATTGTGTATAATGATTGTGTCAAAAATAGAGATGCGTGCAAACTGAAGCATGCACGTACGTACGTGCGTATGTTCGTGCACTTTAATGATCACGTGCACGAAATAGTACAAGGTCATAATTTAACCTAAATTCACTAAGGAAATCAAGATAGTTGGAGAGTACGAGGCTTCTCAGCTTTACACTCCCGATGGAGCTCGGAAGATCGCCGGAAAGATCGTTGTCGCCGAGCTCAAGGATGCACAAAGCTTTAGCAAATTATCTGACAGATTTGATCGCATTTACTTCTAATTCTTAAGCCATATTCTCATGAATTTATTTCTTATTGAACTGAACTGGATCGCTTATGACTAACTTGAACAGTAAATAAAATTGGCGTGTGTGAAAATTGAATAACTATAACTTGATTAAATTCATGTAAATTTAATAGTCGTTTACATCAACATTTTCACTTAGAAACAGTGTGATACAACTGGATTGGAAATACTCTTCAATTAAATTGAGAAGTAAACTAGTAAATTGAAAAATACTAACAGTACAAATGAACTGAAAAAACTGAATTGAATCGAGTATATTCAAATAATTAAGTTGAACAGATCAGGCACTACTGTATCAATATAATTTTGATCCGGATTGAGTGGTGTATATTATTCACTGAAAATTTTGACGAAAATGTATCTAACTCAGATATATGAACTGATAATAAACATATCAGAAAGTTTACCAGAAATATGTTAGTTTTTGTTTTTTGGAATAAAAACACATAGATAATTAGTAATTATACTTGCAACATTTTCACAAGTTTAAACACGCAAACTTAACGGAACAGAAAACCATGAAAATGTAATCAACACAAATTCATAAACATTTGAAACGTATTGGCAAATCTAACATCAACTTCATTAGTATTCTGAATAATAAGACAGCGAAAAAACGAAATGTAATTAGGAATACTGAGCTAAATAATGATGCACTTAACAGACGATGGTACACGCGTTTCTGCACTCATAATCATATTCCTTTGATCATACATCCCATTATATGGTTCGATTGGCAAATCATCTCGTACATGATGAGGATTAATGATGATTCTCTCAACAGGCGCTTTAACATGTCCGAAGAAAAACTCCACAATTTCATCCTCATGCGAACCACTGTAACAACCACGAACCTCAACTTGTCTGAGATACTGCAGAGAAAATGTCGAAAAATCCGAGTACTTTCGCTTTCTCTTTCTGATGCTCTTCCTCGCTTTCCTATCCAGTTTAGCAAACTCCAACACAAGCCTCTCCAACTTGGGAGATGACTTTGGAAGAAGAGTTATATGATGAGGAGTATCTTCCATAACCGGATCAAGAATTAAGGTTAGATTACTCAGCTCTCTTAAATCAGGCAACCCGTGAATAACCTGAATCAAACAAAAGATTCACTATCATGAGAGAGAGAGAGAGAGAGAGAGAGAGAGAGAGAGAGAGAGAGAGAGGCTAACCTGATCATGATAAATATGATACTCGACATTTAAGATTAGGACCTCCAATCTCAATGTGCAGTTCAAAAGATCTTTAAGAACTGTACCAGTACCAGTTTCCTTGATCAGTGCAGAACATACATATGCAAGATCTCTGTTATTCTTTAGTGTCAACTGTTTCCACCATGAATCATTGATTATTACATACTCCAACTGTTTTAGCATCAGAGATGAACCGCAAACACTGAATCCACTCAATGCGATTGCATCGCGCAATTTCAGATGTTCAAGGAAACGAAAATGACTCAAGATATACTGAATGCTATCCTCGTCCATGATTACACCAGATAAACTCAATGACTTCAGGCAAGAAAAACCGGTTTCAGCACCAAGATTTTGAGGGAAACCGTAAGAACAGGTGAATCTACTCTCCTTTCTAATATTACACAGAGACAGATCTAACTCTAAACTCTTCACCTTTCTTGAAAATGCATAATTGAGCCATTCACTGATATCCTTATGACATATAAAATGAAATGGCAGTTGATATTTTATTCTGAACTTATCAAGAACCAAGACTTCCTCATTAATCATATGAGAACCCAGCACCTTATTCACCCAAGCAACATACTTCCTCATTAATCCTTGATTGATACCATAATTATACCTGTCATTATTTTTGCAGGCATATTGCATTGTTGTATGGCTGATCACTTGAGAATCATCAAAATCTAACACCTCACAGAATGACCAGAGCCTTTTCCAGTTTTTGGCGAGAGCACACAGTCTTTCAGCGGTAGCATTGACAAGATAGAATGAAGAATGTTTTTCGGAAGATGACTGAGGCGATCCTCTTCTGCATGCTTTAAACCCTACAGTTTCATTTAACAACAATTAAAACTACGATTCAAACAATGACACACAAATTTGAAATGTCAATCAACAATTACACCATCCTCTATGTGCAAAAATATTCACATTAACCATATTTATTGACAAAAAATGTTTACCAAATCATTCTAACAAATATTAGCCACATCATATAAGTAGAAGATTTCCTCAGAAAAGTATAGTTTAAGATAAATCTAAAGATTGATTGCTTACCTTGTTGCTAGGTGAATCCTCTATTATTTCCTGCAAAAATCCAAACAACAATAATTTATAGTTAGTTCAAATGAAGATGCATAACAAGGTTTCAAGTTGGTCTAATGAGATTGAATCGAAATACATAAAACAAAATCGAAACTTTCACATCCTATATGTATAAATGTGTAAGATTGATTGCTTACCTTGTTCTTACGTAAATCCTCCATTATTTCCTTCAAAAATCCAGAAAAAGAAGAAGATAATTAATAGTTAGTTCAGATGAAGAAGCATACGATAAGAAAAACAAAATTAGAAGTTGGTATATTGAATTGAATGCAAAATACATATATACCACAAAATTGAAACTTTTCAATCGAAAAGACAAAGCTTGTAAAATTTCTCTCTATGTTTTCAGAGCATCGGCTAATTAAATAGAAAGTTTCGAGTGAAAACTGTGAGATGATTTGCCACTCACAAATAAGCTATTTTTATAAGAGCCTCTATAACCATATGCAAATAAGTCGGTTAATAATGTGAACGTCGGGATTTGATCGATCTTTTTCATGTATATGGGATTTAATAAATCCTTTCCATATTTAACGTAAATTGTATGAGAACAAGGTCACGTGCAGTTACACTTATATGACAGCTGATCACCATCAATTAACATTAATGCATGATCATGACCAATTTGAGCATTCTTAATTTTGCCAAATAATATAATATGATTATTTTTGGCTATTATCGGGAAGAGTCGTAAATAATATTCGATCCGGATTCAGTGTGATTCCGGTGTACCGTATATATGTAAAACGATACATGATTAAATTCATATTCAATTTTCTATCCAAACCTAACATTTGACTGAAGCAACTTTTTAATGACAAAATTTGTGCCTTTTATATCGCAATCACGTTCATTTCCAATATTAACTGATGGCGTAATTTTTTATCTAAACATATTTGACAAATTTGATCACATTTACTTCCAACTCACTGAAATTAATAGTCACTATATTTCAATATCATTTTCATTTACTACATTTTTTCGTAATACAAATTTGAATGAGACACGGTGACGTTAATATCATTTTCACTTACAAACAAGAGAGAATAACATTCATCCGGATGATCCCGATATAATCCTTATCAGACACCAATAAAATAATGACACGTGTAAGTAATGTTTTAACTGGTTGAGATATTTTTAGTAAATTTCTAAAACCCTAACCTAAAATGCCTAAACCCGTCTGAGTAATGATTGAATATGTGGCTCAATCATAAATTAGTTAAAGATTATGTGTCGCCATTTAATTGGTGCCTAGCCTATATCAGGATGATCCTGATATATATTTGTGAATGTGAAATTCAGAATGATTTCATTGATATAATACAAGAGATGTAAACTAGTCTACTCTAAAATAGGAATTGATATATTCAACAACAATACAAGAATATCTCTAAATTAATTAAGATATTCTATCATCCTCCCTCAAGCGAAGCGTCGGACTCGAGGAGACGCAAAGCTTGGAACGGAACAGATCGAAAAGTGGACGAGACAGGCCTTTGGTGAAGACATCAGCCACTTGAAGAGCAGACGGAACATGACTAACATGAAACATTTTAGAGGAAACAAGTTCACGAACAAAGTGATAGTCAATGTCAATATGCTTGGCCCGCTTATGAGCAATCAGATTTTGAGCCAAGAAGATCGTGCTACTGTTATCACAAAGCAGAAGTGGAGTGGAGGACCGAGGACCCGAAGTTCACGGAATAGTTGACACAGCCAAGCAAGTTCAGCAGCAGTGTTCGCCATAGCACGATATTCAAATTCACAGCTGGAATGGGATACAGTAGGCTGCTTCTTAGCACTCCAAGAAACAAGATTGCCACAAAGGAAAATAGCATAGCCATAGGTGGAGCGGCGAGTTTCAAGACATCAAGCCCAATCAGCATCGGAGTAGCCAAGAACGGGAAAACCAACAGGCGAAGGACGAAACATCAGTCCATAGTGATGTATCCCACGAACATAGCGCAAAATGTGAGTAACAGCCTGGAAATGATCTTCAGTGGGAGACTGCAGAAACTGACTGACCGAATTAACCGCATAAAGCAAATCAGGGCGGGAAATCGTCAAGTACTGCAGCGCACCAACAAGGGAACGATAGAGTTTGGGATTTGAAAAAACAGGACCGGAAGAGCTGACAAGCTGCGAACCCGGAATAAACGGAGTAGAGACAGAAGCAGCATCAGTCATACCAGCTCGCTGAAGAACCTCCATAGCAAACTTAGCCTATCCCAAAAACAGCCCTGCCGGAGAGCGAGCAACCTCAATTCCCAAAAAATAATGAAGAGAACCAAGATCTTTAACAGCAAACTCAGCATCAACATGAGCAACAAACTTGCGAATAAGAGCAAGATCATTGCCGGTAAGGATAATATCGTCAACATACACCAACAGGTAGAGCACAGTCGATCCATGAGAGAACACAAATAAGGAAGTGTTTGTTAAGCAGCACTTAAACCCCAAAAGCACAAGAAAGGAGCTAAACCGCTGAAACCAAGCCCGATGAGCCTGCTTAAACCCATAAATGGCTTTTTGAAGACGACAGAATTCAGATGAACATGATCAGAATAACCAGATGGTTGTTCCATGTAGATAGGCTCATCCAGAACGCCATTGAGAAACGCATTTTTAACATCCAGCTAATGGAGCGGCCACGAAAACGTCACAGCCAGAGCAAGAATGATGCGAACAGTTGAAGTTTTGACGACATGACTAAAGGTATGAGTGAAGTCAAACCCAGGGAGCTGAGTAAACCCTTGAGCCACAAGGCGAGCCTTGTATCTATCAACAGAACCATCGTGACGATTCTTGATCCTATAAACCCATTCAGAGCCAATAACGTTCGCATCAGTAGGACGCGGGATAAGATCCCAAGTGTGTTGATGGATCTGTTTCTTGAGGACTAGGATGAATCATAACAAAACAAGCTAAAACAAGCTATGGTGTCTAAAATTACTGGGGTGGTAGAAATCAATAACACAGAGTTGGGAATTTACGGTTCGTAAGCTAGCATTAACAATTATAATCAAATCATTGAGGCAGTAACACATAATTACAGCAGCAATGCTCTTATATTCTTTCGATATTTTGTTGAAATTATTAAAACACTAAAAAAGAAATGTCCCTGAAGGATACGGCTCATATGTATGGATTTAAAATAGGATACGGCTAACCAGATTTTTATTTGCATTCAAAGTAGAAATATCAGACTGTATGGTGTAATTGTTTGGATAAGTTACGGTTCACTTATAAACTGGTAATCAATTTCATGATCTAAAAGCTACAACGATGAATGACTTAATTAATTTTTTTGGACTTCGTAACATTTTTGGTGCATCACTTTTACACATGTTTGGTTGATGTTATCCATTGCAAAATTGTATCGGCATATCATTATGTATTACTAGTTCCTTGTTCCCCAGCTTTGCTTAAATCTATGTTTGGTTTATGTTAACATAGTTGAAACTTGAAAGTTGAAAACAATATATCACTAGTGGATGGACTTAGGTTTCTAGGCGGTTCATTCGTACCATTCACGGCATTTTGGAAATGCCGTAATGGGTTGTGCCGTAAAATGGCACTTCTTCTGGGCGGTTAACAAAACGCCTTAAACATGCATGCTGCGCACGGCGGTTCAAAACGCCGTGTGCAGCGTTTAAAAAACGCCCTGTATACCTGTTACGAATTCGCCACCTCAGGTCGCCTGTGTCTGTAAATGTGAGTGTTACGATATCGCCGCCAGTGATCGCCTGTTAAGGCGAACTCGCTTGTGTTGGTCGCTTGTTTCTAATAATACACAAGCAAAATCGTAACCAGACTCGCTAGGGTGAAGCAGGCGAGACCGCTGGCGTATTCGCCAGAATATATGGGAATATTAAATTTGAAAAAAGACTCAATGGTCATGGTGTTACGGTGTCGTGTATCATCTCGCTTGTGGTCGAAAAAGAAAAGCGAGTTCGCCTTCTGGAGGTGGCGAAACTATAAAGCGAACTCGCCACCTGAAAATGTAGCCAGACCAGATGGGCACAAGCGGAGTGGGATACGACACCGCCAGAAGAGGCGAATATTAGGCGACGTCGTGCACATATTTGTTGTAGGGAATGTGGTTGGCGAATTCGCCTTTTGAATTCGTCTATGGAGGCGAATATTGGAGGCGAAATCGTTTGAGGCACGCCAGGGGCAACAGAGTCTAGCAAGCGATTAGCCAGGCGACGTCGCTTTTGTGGGCGAATGTATAGGCGAAATCGTTTGAGGCACGCCAGGGGCAACAGAGTCTAGCAAGCGATTAGCCAGGCGACGTCGCTTCTGTGGGCGAATGTATAGGCGAGGCCGTGTGTATGACCGCTTGTTATATTGTAGTAGAAGGCGTGCCAGGTAGCGATCTAGCTTCTGGATTCGACAAGAAGCGAATAAGGAAGCGAATTCGTTTGCGTGCAAGACAGAATTGTGTAATTATTTGTTAAAATTGACCCGTTTCTTTCGAAACATGAATCGGGATACCCGACTCAACATAAACCTGTCAAATTCAAATCCAACGCCCCTATACTAATGCTAAAGATGCATAACCTAAGCGCTCAAGTGCGATACTAATGTCAAGCCCCTACCAAAAAGAGAGACAATACTTTTTCATGCCTTGGGGAGGTTAGGGACCTGTGGCCTTGCAATGGTAAACGCACGGTTGTGGACCAGATATTTAGCCATTTGGTCTCTTCCGTCGTTAAGTTCTTGCAAGGAGAAAGGAGTGATATCATCCTTGAATACCTATGATTGAAAATAACGCTTATTAGGAAATCTCGACGAATATAAATGAGATTAGACGCGTGTAGCGTACCTTTAGAAGATCTAGCATGTCTTTTTGAACACCATCCACCACCATCAAACCAAATATCATTGTGTAATAGCCACATTCATAGTTCGATGATTGCTTCCTAGACTACAAAAGTGTTTAAAACATAAAACATTACTATACTTATGGTACTTTAAACGCAAATGTTGATTTTTGAAAGGACGTGATAGCATGAGCACAACATCTTACCCGAATGTTTATAAGGTGGAAGTCGAGAAGTGTTTTGTCGTTCACTTGAAGAATTGCATTATCAAGGAGATCGGCGAATGTTCGTGATGGAGGGCGGTGGAGTGGGTCTATCCAATATACTTGCTTTAAAGCGGGTATTATTGCAACAAAGCTCCAATGATCACTACAAATCACATGAAAGCATAATGGTCATAAAAAAAGAATGCAGTAGAGCAAATACAATATATTTAGCATGAGTAATAGAGCAAATTGTAAGGTATACCTCTCGAGATATGGTCCGATCCATATTTTCTTTGATTTGTCGGAGAGAGTAGAATTCAAGTAATTAAGTCTTTGCCTATTGCTCTCCATACTAGCTTGCAAATGCATTGGATGCAAAAATCCAATGAAATGCTTGCTCCGGTGATAGGCATGGTGATGCAAGAACCTGTGAATGTAGTAGACAATCATGACGAGGATGTAATCATATATGGTTTGATAATTGAGTATTCTCATGAAACACATACAAATGGCTTACATTTGATTGAGGCAAAGAATGGTGGCGGGAAGTTCATTGAAATTCCAGAAATATTCAAAATCCTCCCATGGTACGTGGATGTCCTTTGTCATGGTAAAGCACCTTTCATTTCCGAGAAAGGCATAGCATGCATTCTTGTCGTGCGAGGATATCAAATCATAAAAGACTCGGACGAAGGGTGGAAGGGCTTTCATAAACTCCACGAGCATGGGGTCTAATGTTTGTCTAGCTATAGGCAAGGCATGCACGGGTATTTGTGGATTTTGTGGAGTTTGTGGTTTCCTACGGGGTATGGAGGTGGATTTTTCATCAAGCACCAACCATTTTGGCCATAGAACAAGGAAACCTTTAGCCTCCCCAACTCTCACCATCGGTGACTCCTTCACAGGTAGCATTTCTTGTTCTATCAAAACATCGGTAATGCGAACACTAAAAAATCCTGCGGGGATGTCAACACGATTGTGTTTCACCGCACTTGGGTCGCATGTGCCATTGGCGACATGGAGTGGTTTTGATTTGGTACCTTGCGAAACATATAGCTTGCAAGGGGGGTTCTATCATAAATGAAAGCACAAGAGAAATCATCATCCAACTATTTTTAGAAAGAGATTAGAAACCAACGATGTTCTAAATTAGCAAAATTTGTACTAACCTTATCAACTTGAATGGAATGCGCCGCATTCAACTTGATGGGTGATGAAGGTGGAGTAGGAGGCACTAGTTCCTCCTCCATTTCCACATTCTCACCTTCATCCTCCACAATTTGAGGTGATGCTTGAGAACCCTTTGATGATGGTGGAAGATGTGGTTGTGTACCTCCTAACCTCTCGATGTGGGGATAGTTGGTGTGTTGTGCTATGTCTTTCATCACCTCCCTCAAATCCTTCATTTCCGCCTTTGTCGCCGCCACCTCGCTCAAAGCTCGTTGTAGTTGTGATGGTTTAGGATTGCCCCAACCTTGCTTAATCCCAAAAACCTCTTCTTGTGTCGCGTAACCTCCAACACCTAATGCTCTTCCCGGGTGTTCCTTTTTCTTCCCAAGAGAAAAAGCCTCATTCAAGACATCCTTCTTCCCACACGGGATAAAGGTACCCTCCTCCTTTTGGCGCTCAAGAAGTTCCTATTATCAAATGAAGTTGTACTAGGTGAAAGTGGTTGTGAAGAATATTTGAAAGCAACAACAAAAATAAATAAGACTACAATAGATAGTAAGATAATGTAAGATAGATAGACTAACCACCCTCTTTGCACATTTTTCGGCATCCTCCGAAGTGAACTTACCATCCGAGTCTCTAATTCGACCCAACACGAAGAGTTTTTGTCTAGTATAATCCTCGGCGTCCTTTTCCACTATGACATACCGAGCTTCCGCCTCGTCCATCCCCCCTAATACCAACTCCTTCACTAGTTCCTCCTTCTCCCTAAGCCCCTCCTTCTCACCTACACCCAAATACCCCGACCTACCACCGTTGTACGGCATTGTTATTGATTTCGCCGATGTGACCTTCTTGTCCCATTTCCCCTTTGCACAAGAAGATACCGTATCACATGTCATCATTAATGTAATAGATAAGAGGAGGTTATGTCACCGAAGTTATAGTTTGTGACTCACCGAAGTCTTATTTTCAAGCGATGCTTGCTTGAAGGCCTCCCACGCATCGGTTGTAATATGATTGTATCGGTCCCTTGGATCTTGACCTAGCCTCTTTCCCTTCTCATACAAGTAGTCTTTTCTTAGAGCATGCTTGTGCTCGCGAAAAGCTTTGGAGACGATGTTGAATGCCTTCTTTCTCACCACTTCCATGTCATTAGATTCTATTTCAAAAGGTCGCTACGCCAAAATATGTAGCATGTATTATGTCTATATATTATGAAGGTGTATAATATTGAGTAGAAAGATCATTGAAAGGTTAAATGTTACTTACTTGGCATTCTACCCAAACTTCCTCCTTCTTTTTTGATGGGACGGTTCTCCAATTATCCTCCGTTATCTCAATAAACGTTCTTCCAACTCGGCCACACCAACTTGACCATTTTGAACGTTCTTTTTTTGGTCGGTTGCATACACCCTTAGCATTAAATCCTATGTGTGTTAGTTCTCCTCTTCTCATTCTTCTTTGTAGAACTCGACAATGTGAGCGGACTTGTAGGCCTTTCTTCGAGTTGCTACCTCGCTTCTTTGGTTGGGCACTTGAAGTGGTTGAAGTGGTCACCATTGCTATCTAAGGATGGATAGAAATAGAATCTTAACTAATTAGCACTATTATGACTAGGTAAAACAACAACAAAACCATGTTGAATGAGTTGTAGAAGTAAAATAACACAAGCATGACTAGTTAAAACAAGGAAAAAACGGATTTGTTGAATTGTATAACCAAAGTGAACCTAAGGTAGGCTAACATGTTAGAATGCCACATGAAAGTAACAAATAAAGGGAGCTATGGCTTCTAAATTTGATTTTAACATAGTCATGAAACACATATGTTATGGATAGGGACTAAGCATGGATAATGTCTACTCAAGCATGCCATTCAACCAATATATCTCAAAAAGTAACTAAATAAGATGTGCTTTGAATAATACTTCAAATTTGAGTCTCATACCTTAATTGTAGAAGAAGATATTAGTTGTTTGTTGCTCTTAGACACACAAAGTAGCGAGATTTGTAATATTCAACCAAAGTTGAAGGAGATTTTGGGGTTTTTGGTCGGTTACAAGCTTTATAGGGTTTAGTTCTTCACACAAAATATATGTGCTAGATTTGAGGGTGAGTTTGTGGTTGGTTTTGATGAGATTTCACCAAGAAATGAGGCAAGAATGGATTTGGAATGCAAGGATTTGAGATGGAAGTTGAGGGGGGGATAAGGTGAGAGAGAAGGAGGGGTAGATGGGAATGAATGGTGAAAATGCTGAAGAGGTTAGCAAAATCCGGGATAAAAGATATATATAGTATGGTAAAGTTGGACAAAACATGCCTGAATAGTATATTTGGTCGGTTACTGTTTAGCCAGGTTACGATACCGCAACCTGCATCGGCTAGAGGCGAATACCCCTTGCGGTATCGCTAGCTAGCAAGTTGATGAACTCATAATAATTATTTTCTGAATATTTGCTACTTTGTTATGCAATTAATATTAACATTGTGTGTTTCATGAGATGATGTATATTAAAATTTAATATGAAAACTTATAAATGAAATCAGATTTTATCTGCACATAATATTACTTGAGTTGGTTGCAACGATGACGTCTGTTATGAAAGAGAATTGTTGTGACATGTTGTATATAGTCGTATGAAGAGGTATCTGAAATTGTTAACTGTAATCCATATCCATGGTTATTGTAAAGCATTTGGCATAAACTGTTTAGATACGTATATGATGGGACTACGGGTTAATACCATTAGTTCGTTAATTTTCACACATCGGTGGAGCAGGGTCCAACTGATCAGTTTAAATATGTGACCAAAACTAAATGGTTCGATAAGTCGCCGACCCGCGCAAACTGCCCATGAAACACCATGCATGATATACACATATACTATACATATACTATACAGTGATGAGCAATCAGAGTGTTGAGTGCATCTATCAGATCCCTGGCCCAAAGGCCTATAATTTTTAACAAAGAAGCGAACTCGCCTGCCAGCTCGCCTGTAGGCGAGTTACAAGCGAATTCGGAACAAGATTGAATTGATATAATATCAAACAAGCGAACTCGCCTCGGAAATCGCCTGTAGGCGAGTGTTGAGCGAACTCGTAACTGTGACAAACATAAATAGTCAACTGCTGGGCCCTGTCGATCAAAACTCAGATCCCCAATTTTTCCCCCAAACTCACGCAAAATCGCTGCTTCCTCTGCTCACCCACCGCCGACCAGCCACCGTCAAGCCGGAAATTTGCTCCCCCACTGCCATATTCCATACATCTGGTAAGTTCCTGTCCCGTTTGATCTTACTCATTGATTTTCCATTTTCCATGTTTTCAAATTTTTAAGTTCATCAGTATTTTAGCTTTCTGTTGATTTTCTTTGTTGAAACTGGGGTTCAATCATAGGAATAGGATTGATGTTAGGTATTCTTGATAGGTACTTTGGTTAATTAGAAACATGGCTCCGAGGGGAAAGAAGAAGGTTGAACAATCGAGCGAGGTTATTGTTTTTGATAAAACTAAGTTTGTCAGTGAATCTGCTTACCTCAAGTATAGGAGTTTTGAGGATGCTAAGTCGCAGTTGAACACCTTACTTGTGGTGGATGAGAGTAAGGTTGAAGAGCTAGGCTTGAAAGAGGTGTGGGGCTTGCTAAATTATTCGGGTGCGGACACATTGATGAAGGTGAAGGACCCGGGTTATCTAGAGGAGACAATGCAATTCTACGCTAACTTCCGACAGGTGGCTGATAAGTGAAAGACCAAGGTCAACAAGAAGGAGTTTGAAATCAGTCCTGAACTGTTCAATGCAGCCCTCAAGAACACGTACGAGGACGAAGATGAACCAGTGGACCTTTACGTAAGGGGTGACTGGCCAAGTGAGTCGATCTTTCCAGCCGCGAATTTGCAGAAATTGGGGTTGGATCACTTCGGCCGCCAGTTAGGTCCGCTTGGAAGGCCAAAGGAGTACAAGCTTGGACAGCTTACACCCGAGCGAAGGATCTTGTATGAGATGGTGGCTACCAATATTGTGCCCAAAGGGGGTTACCTCCAAGAGCCAAACTTCACCACTTTGGTCACTTACTACTTGTTGGCCTCGGAAGTGATGATAAATCTCGGGTACACCATGTTTCAACACATGAAGGACAGCGTGGTTGAGAACAATACGGTGGCTAAGAAGTTTCCCTACGCAAACTTCATAACAATGTTCCTCCGGTCCAAGCATCCAAAGTTGAAATTCTCCAACACCGCCAAGCCGTGTGAGTACTACACCAAGGAGTACTTTGAGAAGAAAAAGTGGTCATTGGTTGGGGGGACTTGGCAGCCAAACGGAGAGAAGGCCGTGGAGCCGGAACCTGAGCAAATCGGAGGTAAGGGGATACAAATTATATTTAAGTTCCATTATATTGTGTTCAATATCTAAATTTAACATTTTCAATGTTCTCCATTTACTAGTGAGTGCGGAAGCATATTATAAGGGGCTTGAGGAGTCGAACTTCGCGATGAGGACAGAGCTTGCTAATCTCCGCAAGACGGGGTGGAAGAACAGCCACTTGCTTCGTGGTTTTCTAAGAGCATATGCCCGAAAAAATCCTTCGGCGGCCACTCCTGACAATGAAGACCACGAAGGCGGAGACAACTCTTCCTAGACATGTGGATGTAGTCTAGGGACGTTTTTTCAAATTATATTGCTACAATTTAACGATTTTTTCGTTTTGATTGCATTATTCAATAAAATTTGGTGCTTACAGTTCATATGCGCTTATTTTTTAAATTACATATAATTGTTCATGTGTTAAACCGGTGTCGATATAGTCTTTTATAGTGTTGCTAGTACTAAAATACTATTTATGTCAAGTCAGAAACGAATTCGCAACAAAATTCGCTTGTGGGTTATAACTGAAGCGAGTTCGCTTCTAATCTCGCCTATTTCAACAGAGTCTAACAGACGACTCAAGAAGCGAACTCGCCAGTAACAGGCGAGACGGCTTACGGAACCGCCACCACCTAAATGCCAAGGTATAAAGTAAAACTACAAAAACGACGTAGTTTCAAGGTTGGCGAATAGAGATACGATATCGCCTCTAGTAACGCTTACAGGCGATTTATACAAGAGAAGTCGTCTTTATTCACGCCTATGCTATGAGTGAAACACGTTTCAAGCATACATGAATACTAATTCAGTCCATACCAAATGTATATGTTGAAAACTTAAGGTTTTTCCAATTACATACTAATGTTTACATATTCTTTGGTTGATTCCTCTTTCGCTTCGTTGGTTTTCCAGCATTGGTGATCCAAATGCCCTCCGTGTGATTGTTCCGCGCAAAATACCTTTTCAAACTCGCCTCGTCTTTAGTTAAGGTTTCGTTAGGCTCTAAATCCAGAAGGTCCCCGATATCTGTACCAAAGCTGCGATCCTCGTCATTGTCATTGTGAAAAAGCACCTGCTTACCGTTCACCGCAATCTCCCACCGGTTATCCTGTGGATCCGCCACATAAAACACTTGGTGCGCCTGAGACGCCATGATAAACGAATCACCTTCAGAGCCAAGAACACTGCGATTCACCAGGGTTGTGCCGTAATCCTCTTTCCGCACCCCGCCACATTCTTTCACCCACTCACACTTGAACACTGGAATTGTGGCACTGATAAAGTCAATCTCCCAGATGTCGGTGATCGTCCCGTAGTATGCTTCGCATCCATGAACTGCCTCACCTGGTACTACCACACCACTGTTTTGGTTAGTTGACCTCTCATCCGACCATTTGGTTCCAAAAGTATAACCGTTTATGTCGTACCCACCAAATGAGGAAACAGTGCCGAGGGGTCTTCTACATAACAGCTTGACAATATCAGGATGGTCCCCTTGCTGAATGTGAGCTTGAAGCCACCGAACGAAATTGGCACAATGCTTTTCCAGGATCCTCACAGCACCGACAGTCCATGCATTTGACACTCTAATCTGATCCATGTGTATGTCAACATAAGGGGTCACCGCCTCGTGATTTCTGAGGATATATAAATGGACAGCATCCATGTCGGCGGCGGTAGGACTAAACAAACTATGATGCTTGAGCCCGTGCCCGTCCACTCTACCATCGTGCCTAGCATTTGGGATCCCCACTGTGGCAACATCTTTCATATAGTTGGTACAAAACTCAATAACCTCTTCTGCGACATAACGTTGAACTATACTAGCATCAGGCCTATATCTGTTCTTCACGAAATGCTTAAAAATCGACATGTACCGCTCAAATGGATACATCCATCTCAAGTAAACTGGGCCACATAATTTTACCTCCCTCACCAAATGGACAATCACGTGGATCATTATGTCAAAAAAGGCCGGGGGAAAGTACATCTCCATCCTACACAAAACTTCCACCACCATTTCCTGCAACTCATCCAGCTTCTTCCTGCTCACTCGCTTACGACATATGCACTTAAAAAAGTAACATAGCTTCGATATCGCCTTCTTCACGTGACGAGGCAATGATCCTCGTAGAGCGATAACATTCAGCTCCTGCATAAGATTATGACAGTCGTGTGACTTCAATCCCGCCAGCTTCAGTTCTTTGGTATTAACACAATTACGGATGTTCGAAGAGTAACCTGTTGGAACCTTAACAGACTTCAAAGCATTACAGTAACGCTTCTTCTCCTCGGTCGACATAGTGTAACAAGCTGGAGGTAAATAAGATTTACCTTCTTCCTCTACAGGGGCTAGAGACGATCGGATACCAAGCTGTACAAGATCTTTCCGCGCTTTTAAGCCATCCTTTGTCTTTCCAGGGGTATTCATCAGCGTACCTACAAGTGCTTCACATACGTTCTTCTCAATATGCATCACATCGAGACAGTGACGTACGTCCAAATGCTTCCAGTAATCTAGTTTGAAGAAGATCGAACACTTCTTCCAACTGCTATTCGACGCCTTCTTCTTCTTTCCCTTACCAAATTTATAATCCATCCCAGTAACCTTTTCTAGAACCTCCTCTCCAGTTAAAGGGATTGGGGAGGGATCATGCTCTTCTCTCCCGTTGAACCAATTCTTTGCTCGCCTCCAAGGATGTCCCGTCGGAAGAAATCTTCTGTGCCCGAGATACACCGGCTTACCACCGTGTTTCAATTGACAATAACTAGTCTTGCTCTCACATATGGGACATGCAAAGTGACCTTTCACTGAATAACCCCCCAAGTTACCTAATGCAGGAAAGTCATTTATACTCCACAACAACATTCCTTGCAGTTTAAACTCCTCATCACCTCGACTGCCATCAGGTATCCGAACACCAACATCGAATAATTTCTGCAAATCTTCGATCAAAGGCGCTAGGTACACGTCAATATCGTTACCCGGTTGCTTAGGACCAAATATCATCATGGACAATAACACATACTTACGTTTCATCATCAACCACGATGGCAGATTATAAATCACAACCATAACTGGCCAAGAACTATGGGTGCTAGACATGTTACCAAAGGGGTTCATGCCATCAGTGGATAAGCCTAACCTCACATTCCTGGGCTCAGCAGCAAATTCGGGGTACCGCTCATCCATTTTCTTCCACTGATCTCCATCTGAGGCATGTGAAATAATGTCATCGTCCTCCCTAGCCCTATCTGCATGCCATGTTAGCAACTTTGCATCCTCAGGATTTGCAAACAACCTCTTCAGTCGAGGAATCAGCGGAAGGTAATACACTACTTTAGCCGGCGTTTTACATCTAGACGGCGTCACACTCTCGCCGCATACCTCTACGGTCCCCACCTTTGACTTGTACCGAGGTTCATTGCAGACTCGGCATGTATCTCTATCCTTGTCATCTTCCCTGTACAACAAACAATCGTTAGGGCATGCATGAATCTTCTGCATCTCCATTCCCATAGGACATAATATCTTCTTAGCAGCATATACTCGATCAGGACACAAGTTGTCAGTGGGTAGCAACTCTTTCACCAACTCTAACAATTCAGTCATCCCCTTGTCAGATATTCCATGGCGCGCCTTTAAATTCATCAACAACAACGTAGAACCAAGAACGGAATGTTTGCAACCCTTGTACAATGGTGTCTCTTTATCATTATACATCGCCGCTAACATGCTCGGCTTTCCTACCCAATCCATTGCCACGTCTTCCGCCATTTCATCAAGACAACCATCATAACGCAATCCATCAGCCCCAAGCTTAACATCAAACTCTGCATCATTATGACTTGCACCTTCTCCATGCCAAACCCATGTTGTATATGTAGGATCAAAACCTCTACAAACCAAATGTTCGCGCACAACGTCTACATCCTCATAAATCGCGTTGTTAAGGCAATCTATGCAAGGACATCTTAGCCCACCCATTCTCTTTTCTACACAATCCTTCCAACCAACATCAATAAACTCTTGAATCAAATCCGTATAACCTTGTGAGAGACGCTGATTCTCCAACATGATTTCACTACGACCCATGCTTAACAAGATACTATCAACAACGGTTTTGCTACAATCACTCACACATTCCACAAATTTAGCACCCTAAGAACTCTACAAATCCATATAAACAAGCACATACACTAATCAAAAACAGTTTGCCCATTCCACAACCAATCAACAAAAAAATCAAAACCTCATACCTTTGTGTTCTTGGGCAAAATCAAGGCCTGAAAATGTGAGCAAAACTTGAGACAAAACAAAAGGAGAGTTCTTTTATCTACTTCTTTTATTTTTATTCCCGCAAAAAATCAGCTTTTATACACCCAGCTACGACACTGTTACGAATTCGCCACCAAATTCGCCCGCTACATTTTAATACAGGCGAAATCGTAAACCGAAACGCCTCTGGTCATAATTATAGGCGAACTCGCTTCTTCAGTAACGCCTGCTAGCGTCAATACAAGGCGATTTCGCAAATACAACGCGTTTTAGCATGTATGGGCGAACAACTATTCTTATTTCAGGCGGGTAATACTGGCGAATTCGTCACTTTACTCGCCTAAAGGCGAACACGGTTCAGAGTTCGCCTAGTATTAACATTTTTAATACACTTTGGAAAACGCCTTGTTTTAATTGTGAAACGCCGTGGTTTTTTTTTTTGCCCTAGGCGAACGGCAGGTTACGAGTTCGTAACCCAGTTACTCGGCGGTTCCACCAAAATCTGGCCAAAACGCCGTGAAATGTGTGCCGAGAAACCTATGCTTGTGCACTAGTGTATGCTAACCAATACATTAATCCAAATTAAGGTTGTTTTCAATACATAAAAAACACCCCAACTCTTGAGAAACAATTAGATAAGGCTGCCTTACCGTAAGGCAGCCTTCATAATAATGGGCGGAGCCTATAATAGGACTTTTAATAAATACGGGCCCTTCTGTGTAATAAATGAAAAATATCTCTCCCTTTATATACCTCTCATTACATTCTCTCTCCCCATTCTCTTCAGAAAACCGCTCCGGTGACGTTATCGCGATTTAGGATTTTGAAAGCTGTCTTCCAGCGGCGGTTTCCGGCGCCGTTTCCTGGCTATTAAAGGTACGATCAACTCTATTTCCGTGATTAATTGTTCGATCTCAATCTCCATCTTGTTCTATTTCATCTGCGTTTTTCGTCCTAGGGTTCTCACAAATCGGTTGCGGCTGCGGATCCGGCGAATGCAGGTAGTATAACTCAATTTGATTGAGGATTTACATGATCTCAATTCATTGATGATTGATTTCGTTTTTCTGTGTTTTCTCATCAGATCGGAATTGAGCAAACACAGGCCGACCGAAACCGCCGACGAAACTCCGGTCAACGGAGACTGAAGTTCCTGCCAAAACTCAAGGTTTATAATGTTCTTTGTTGTTGTTGACGATTTTCTGTTGTTTATTTGTGAATTGATGAATTATTTGTTGTTATTGATGATCTAGTCATATGTATTGATGTCTAGTGCTGTTTTTAGTTGATTTTATTTTATTTTATTTGTGTTTTGATGAATTACTTGTTATTGTTTATGATTTAGGTCTAGTTGTTGACGTCCAGAGCCATCTTAGTTGATTTTTATTTTGTGTTTTGATGAATTATTTGTTGTTGTTGATGATCTAGTCCTATATGTTGATGTCTAGTGTTATCTTAGTTGATTTTATTTGTGTTTTTGATGAATTAGTTATTGCTTTTGATGATCTAGGTCTAATTATTGATATCCAGTGTCACTACTACAAAAATGACCTATTACTTCTACTTCTGGGGTACAATTAACTTCGCCAAGGTGGCATAGTGAAAAGAGGAGTAGTTGAAAGTATTTCTTTTACTTCGGTGAAGTGAAAAGATTTTTAACCGATAGCGGTAGGCTTTCGACTTGGATTTTAGTTATTAAAAAATTGAGCCAAAAACAACATAGATCAAACCGATCTCGACAACTAGATCTCAAGTCGATACCGGAATGAAGAATAGTATATCGTCAGCTCTACATTTTGCATCTCTGATCACCCCGATATCGATTCATGAAATTTAATGATGATTTTCGATCAGTTATCGTCTTGCAAATTTTACATCTCTAACCACAACGATATCGGGTCGTGAAATATGATGATATTTCGATCAATTATCGATTTGCAAATTGCGCATCTCTAAGCAAAGAGATATTAGTTCGACAAATTTGATAATATTTACGATTCGATATCGACTTGTGAATTATACAACTCTGACCAAAGCGATATCAATTGGAGAAAAACTAATATGTCTGAAATCCGATATCTGCTTGCAAGTTTACTCCAAGTGTCCACCTCGATATCGATTTGGTAATAACGGAGCCGATATCGAATTGCTTTAGGTATGATCTCAATTATGTGATGTAAAGATCACGTCATTCTACAAATTTCGTTCGTTAAGCTAATCGATACCCACTCAAATATTTGCAGTATGCTACCGGTTCGACTTCTCTTTCCTGTCTCAGATTGGACCAGAGACCATGTCGATATTGATTCAAAGACGGTTGTTTGTAAGACAAACGGCTAACGATACCCACTCAAACAAGCTGTAGGTTTTGCAGTCCGCTACCCGTTCGACTTCTGTTTCCTGTCTGACATTGGATCATAGACCATGTCGATATCGATTCAAATACAGTTGTGTGTAACACAAACCGTTAACGATAGGCACTCAAATAAACTATCGATTTTGCAGTCCGCTGCCGGTTCGACTTCTCTTTCCTGTCTCAGATTGGATCAGAGACCATGTCGATATCGATTCAAAGACGGTTGTTTGTAACAAAAACCGTTAGCGGTCGGAGATCGGTTTAACAGATCCGTGTCCGATAACGGCATGAATTCCCTAATCCAAAACCATGTCGATAGCGGTCGGAGATCGGTTTAACAGATCCGTGTCCGATAACGGCATGAATTCCCTAATCCAAAACCATGTCGATATCAAATTGTAATAGTCAATGACATGAATAGCAAAAACAGGCCGATTCGATATAGGTAACATAAAATATTTGCACCGTCAAAGAATGCAAATACGTCCAATATATAAAACCAAATGAAAAGGACCAATTCCAATACAAAACTATAATTCTTGAATGCAAACCACATTCAACCAAACCAATCAAAAACTAGTGTTTCTGAATCCATGTTAACTACCAAGTTGGACTGGGTTAAAAAATGCCTCCATGTTCAACACCGTCATACACCTCCCCCAATTCTCACAAGCTTCCTTTAATTGATCCAAAGTGTATGAACTTGTATCTCTTGGAAAATACTGAGTAATCAACAAACAAAATAAATTCAGCAATTTCAAAACTAGAATTTCTTACTTAACATAGAGATAGTATTGCGTACCTCTTCTAGTCGAGGGTTTTGCTCATTTACATCTGAGACACATTCATTCATGAAGTAAGAGCAATAGTATCCGCACTCCCATATGCCCTTTTGTTTTTTGTGCTAGCATAGATGAAAGGAAAACAAGTAACCACGGTTACGATTCATTGCCTTGTCTACCTTAGGCCACGATTCATTCGTGAATATATCAACTTTTGTACGGGCTAAAAGTCCAACATAACTACTCCACCACGCACAACGAAGTCCCATCGGATTGCCAACATTGTCAAACGTCCACTACTAGGAAAGACCAGTATTAAAACCGGTCATTTTGCCATGTTATACCGGTCAGGTCGCCAAAACGACCGGTTTGTATAAGGGGGGTTGCTACGTGTTGTAGTTGCACCGGTCCGTGGGTCCCCGGTGGGGCCAACATGCCATGTGGCGAACTGATCACATGAATCCTGAGAATAAAATATGTTATAATCGTTGCACCGGTTTACTGGGCCAGGCTTTAGTTTGTTGGGCTTTTATACTAAGGCCCAAATAGTAACGGGCCGTTGGCATGTGGGCCGGTAATGTGAATGGGCCTTCAGATGGGCTTGTTTACTCGGTGCTATATGTTACTGAGAACTGGACCGGTTTAACGCATTTGGGCTTCTGTAGGCCCAGATATGTTGGATCGCAAGAGTTCTGGTGTATATCAGTGGGCCTTAACCCGGTGTTACAAATGTGGGCCGTATATATATCACCGGTGCAATATGTTGAGCATGCCCAGTTAAATTAATGGGCTTGTAACCGGTTTACGTGTTTGGGCCCGTGAAATTATGACCGGTGTAATAGTTTTGTAATGGACCATTTGATCCAGTAAAAGTTGCCGGTGTTAAGACTTATCAGTGAGACGATGCAACGGCAGGCACCAAAGCCCAATCCAAAGCCCAGTCACTGTAGGTTTTGGGCCTTGAATGCTGGTATTTGAATTTACGCACGAAAGTTTAGCAAATGTAAGAGGCGGTGCAACAATTAAAATGCGGTGCAATATTTAATATAATTGTTTGAAATAGAGACTTTGTTCAGACCTAAATCCACTGCAATTTTTGCAGTTCAAACGCACCAACATGGTGGTCAAAAAACTACACTACCAGGGCAACATCCATAGGGCAAAAGAGAAAGAAAGTAGTACAAAGGTTTAGTAGGTCCTAAGTGTAGCGACAAGCCACAAAAGTAGTTCATTAAGGTTTCGTGGGAGGTGTCTGTCCCGTGGTTCCAAACCTCTTTTTCCTTGCATTGTTCTGGCGAATGCAATCATCAGAAAGCAGGTCCATGGCGTAACGGCAGAAGGAGTCGACGAGTCCTTCATTTAAGCGCGCAGGGTAAGCCGATACATCTGGTTGAAAGACCTGAAACGCGATAGAACAAAACAAAGTGAATGGTTGAAACAGCAAGAGTAATGTCATACATAATGAGTGAAGACCTGAATTTTAAACTAACCTGCTCAACATTCACGCCAGAAGTCATCAACACCATCTTCTCCATGTAGAGCATAGTATAATAGCCGCATTCCCATAGGAAGGGCTGACGTTTATGCTGCAAAACCATCAGATGGTGAATATAAATGCCTCATATAAAAGTATGATACATTGGGTTTATATATGAAAGTATGATACAATGCTTACCACTAGATTCACAATCTTCCATTCCAGTGGGCAGTGGTCGTAATTTCTCCCAGGCCTTAATGTGGCATCATAGTCAGCCCCCAAGCTACAGAGATAGGAAAATTAGTGTAAGAATGAATGAAAAGTCAAAATATTTACGCATCATATACTGCGAACAAAGTATACCTCATGAGCATTTCATATTTAAATGGTTTTTCAGTGGGAGTAATGCCTCCATATGCCGAGTCAAGACAGTATATGATGCTTAATTCTGGTAAGATGAAGAGTGTCCTCCAGTGGTCCCTACAAGACAGTTTTTGAAATTTATCAACTTTACGAAGCAAAAGTAGTATTAGATTGGACAAATAAAATTTAATTGGACATACTCGCGATGAAATGGAGCAACATATAGGCGTGCTGGTCTGTTCTCCATGAGGGCATGCATCCTAGACAAAAATGTCTGCCTCCCTTGCGCTGGATCAGTGTTTGCGCTGTAGCTTGAGCCGGTGTTCACGAACTTCACACGTCCGTTATCTTCTGGCTTCAACTGGGTGTGTAAGAAGCTGTACAAACAAAAAAATGAGTATTAAATATGTATATTCTGTAGTAATGAAAATGCTTGTTAACGAAACATGAAAAAAATGCAGGCAGGACCTACCTCATCCACATGTCCATTTGCCAATTGTGAATCCAGTCCTTCCTCCCGGTATTGCAGCTGATCAACCATTTGAGTGCCTCATCGATGTCCATGGTAGTGGTGTGAAACACCGGACCAAATACCTCAAGGCCAACATCAAATTTAAAACTTGTACGCCCATTTGCATCCTTCCGCAGTCGAGTCAAGAAGTTCATGAAGGTGCTTCTGATTTTTGGGTCCAGCACATGGTGTTCAAACTCCTGCAACCAAAATTTAGACATGTCAGTAGGGGGGAAAAACATGATCAGCAGCGGCGATGCTACAATTTTAAAAAACTCACCCATTGTAAAATAGGATGTTCCTCCTTCATGCGTTCAGGTTGATCCGACTCTGATGTGTCATCATCATCGTCATTTTTTTCTAAGCCCTCATCGCTTTCAGTATCTTCATCAGAACTGTACTCATCATCATCACCTTCGTCACTCTCGACTACTTGTTTCTTCTGTGGCTTCTGGGGTTTCTCTGGCTTGTTGGTCTGCTCCGGCTTCTCGGGATTCTCGGGCTTCTGCTGGTAAGGAGGAGTATGTTATCAGTGCTTTATGAAAGCTAACAAATTGTTGATGGAAACAGCAGTTAGTAAAATAGCAGTTCTGGCTAATGAAGATGTTCAACTAACCTTGGGATCTTCTGGTTTAGTTTCATCTTCATACTCAATCAGGATGTCTGGCCAGTTAACATTACCCCCGACAGCCGATCCAACAGTTTTATAATGGGCATCGAAAAATGACAGTGGTGCTTTAGGGAGCAGCAGAGGAGGTCTAACCTGTACAAACTGGCTCGCGTGCTGGTAGGGAGCATTCTCTGGTTGTTTGAGTACGAGTCCAGACGCGGCTCTTCTAATGTTGCCTTTCAAGTCCATTATGTTGAGGTGGCATGGTGTAGATTCCTACATATGGGGATAAAAATTAGTACACATATAGTATATGAAAGTTGTGTGAATAAGTTAGGTCTAAAAACAGTATTGAGCAGCGAACCTCATCATCAGAATCTGGAGGCGAAGAATGTTTAGCTGCTGCCTCCTCTGCCTCTTTCAAGTGTTTCTTGTGCAAGTAAAATTCCTCAAGCGATGTTTCTGTGCCACTGCCGCTGGTTGCCTGTTCCTTCACCCACTCCGTGTACTCTGAAAAGGTACCACGGTCCAGCTTCACAAGATCTTCATCTCCATCTGAAGACTGAGATGGTTTCCTCCTTTCCCGTCTCTTTTGCATCTTCCGGGCGTGATATTCTAGCATTGCTTGTTTGGTTCTAGCCGTGCCTGGGCAGCCTCGATAGCGACCAGAGTGGTCCTTCTTCCCGGTTAGTGTTGTCAAAATGTCCTCCTTCCCTTCGAACACCCGAGTACCATCTCTCACTTCCTTTTCCATTTTCAGCTGTATATTAAACCAAGATGAAGGAAGTAAATATAAGACAATGTAATTCAGCGAAAGAAAGAAGGGTTAATTGATGAGAAGTGAAATGTATAATAATCTTACTATTTGAGGTTCAAGGACCCTCACCCATTCTTGTGCAATCTCGCCAGTTTCCTTGCAGCGGTTTCCCTCGACAAGAACTACCACTCTGTTAATGTGGATAGTTGTTTTGCAAGCCTCCTCTTTTGCCTTTTCTCTTGGAACTCCTTTATTGACTTGCTTGTTTTCTATCTCCTGCATTCTCTCATCTGTCTTGTCGAGGATTATCTTCCTGTAGCCTCCACTGCCACCATGGAAAAAATACTCCTTGAATGCTGCACTAGTTTCCCCAGCCTTGCTCAAAACCTGGACATTAAACAAAATTATTATGACATGATGCAATATAGCACAGTTTTAATTAATGGGGACATGCAGTTGAAATGTCACAGCAACAATAAACAACATATACTCACATCAAATTCTGCTGAAGACCTGTACTCAACGAACAAGTCCCATTCCTTTGGATCTAACCATTTATACTTAAGAGTTGGGTGCCCTAGCTTGCAGTCCTCCTTTCGCTTCCTTACGTACCTCCCGAACACCTGCGTCCTCCAGTTGCGCATCCTATCACCCGCGTATGAGGTCCATACGCGCTTCAGTTCCGCGTGCTCTTCAGCGGTCAAGGCAGTCCTGAAGTCCCAGCTAGACTGAAAGAATAAGTTGACATGTTTTAATAATGTGATCCAGCAATTATAAGTGAAGAAAGGCTTAGTGCAGAGGAACTGTAAAAAACAGGCCTGGTGACTTACCAAAATGTCAAGCCAAGCCTCATCCTTCACGTTGTCAGGGACATCGGGCCAGGTTCTCCAAGTTCCGATTAAGATGCGCCTTCTAAAGGTGTACGCTACGTATCCACACCACTTGCCCTGCATCACTCTTGGGCACATATGAATGTCAAACCACATCGGGAGCGGCCTGTTGTGCTTCATAACTAGTACAGAGTTGCAAGCTGCACCACCTCTTCTGCGGACATGAGCCTGGATATCAAAGGAATCAAAATTCTCACCTTCCCTCTTTGCTCCGAGGTCGACAAGATTGAAGTCGTGGTCTGTCGGCTGGTCGATGTCTCTAGGGTGAGGAGTTCTTGGATTTGATAAGAGCAGACGCTGTGTGATGGGAAGTAGATTTGGGTCTATGCACTGCCTGTTTGGTTGTTGTTCATCTCCTGAGTCTTCATTAATAGGCTTTGACCTTTTCTTTTTAGGGGCCATCTGCAAAATAAGACAGAACACACATTACATTGCAAGTCCATTTATAGAAAATTGCTGTGTCTAAAGGAATGTTGAAGACAAGCAAATCAGGTATGAAAAACAGAGGTAGCTTTCATTTTGTATAACAAAATTGGATCTTTTACACAAGCATCGGCATAATATATCAACAAAGAACTAAACAGTGACTAAAAAATCCGGTAAAAACTGATGTTTAAAACCACAAAAATCTAGGATTTGTACATGCATGTCATGGAAGGAAGCCTACTATCAACCAATCAAATAGGGTTTAATGAATCCGAAGAGGCACTATATTAATCAATTAAAGGCCGGATTTTTAGCATTGGGAAAGAGTTACATATAGCATATCTGACCTGTGATTGGAGATGAGTTGAAGTTTGTGTCTTTTCGTTCTTGTTCGGACAGGGAGGCACTGCAATATGAGCAGTCACCGGAGTTGGATGGTCGAGGTGTCAGGCGCCGTTTGGTGTTGATGCTGAAGACAGATCTGAGTTTCTGAATGGTGGTGGTGTGGTTGCGGCAAGGGGTTTGGGGTATTTGGGGGGCAGACGGCAGAGAGAGGAGATAGGGAAACAGAATC
This sequence comes from Sherardia arvensis, assembly GCA_948330725.1. Classification (NCBI taxonomy): domain Eukaryota; kingdom Viridiplantae; phylum Streptophyta; class Magnoliopsida; order Gentianales; family Rubiaceae; genus Sherardia; species Sherardia arvensis. The sequence goes on from OX415240.1 coordinate 31,997,732, forward strand.
AGTGGGTGATTTGTTAGTTTTGATGAATGAGAGTTGAAGGAAAAAAAAATTTCCTTATATATTTTCCCGTGAGGTTGTTGTGAATTAGTGCGTGACAGAATATTAATAGCTTATTTTATATAACACCGGCACGATGACGGTGTAATAATCATTGACGCAACAACAAACAGTAACTTTGACTTCTTAGGAAATAAAAAATTAATACTCGTTACTTATCAAAGTCACCACGCGTTGTTGCCCATAGTTGCGCTCATGAAATTTAGGATGAAAATGCTAAGTATATTGCACCGGTCCTTCAGAAGCGGTGCAAATATGAAAACGAAAATTTCAAAACTCCCGCACAAATGAGACATTTCCCGGGCCCAATTTTTATTGTATCTATTTTGGCCCATCAAGTGTTGCCATTATTATATGTTTGCCCATTGCTATTTCTTTTCCTATCAATTGTACCCCTGATCTTAAAAAAAATAGTATTACATAAATTTTGATTTATATTAGTCATTTTGAATACATTATACCCGATTAGTATAAGTTTTGAATACATTATACCCGATTAGTATAAGTACCCCTTAAAAGTTCCCATGTGTCGCTCAAATGGATACATCCAATGCATATTCACAGGACCACAAAGCCTAATTTCCCTAACAATGTGCCCAACTAGATGCACCATTATGTCAAAAAAATGTGGGGGAAAATACAACTCCAATTCAGACAGTATTTCATATGCCTCCACCTCCATTTGTTCCAATTCACCACGATCTATATTCTTACGACAAATTGAGTGAAAAAGGAAACAAAGACGTGTAACACAATTGCGTACCTTTTCATCTAGCACACCACGAAGAGCCACTGGCAAGAGTTGTTGCATCAAAACGTGACAGTCATGTGACTTAAGACCAGACATTTTTTCATCGTTAGTCACACATCTACTAATGTTAGAGGAGTATCCAATAGGCACCTTAAGACCTTTCAAGCTGTCGCACACCGATTTCTTTTCAACTTTAGACAGGCTGCAGGGCCCTGGAGGCAAGTACACCTTTTTCCCCTTCTGCTCGGGAGCCAATTCCGTTCGAATCCCCATCTCAACCATATCTTTTCTTGCATTCAAATGATCCTTTGTTTTGCCTTGAATGTTAAGTAAAGTGCCTATCAAACTCTCACACACATTTTTTTCAATGTGCATGACATCAAGACAGTGACGCACATCAAGATCAACCCAATAAGGCAGATTGAAAAAAATTGACCTTTTCTTCCAAGGAGACTTTGCATCGCTTGACTTTCTTTTGAATTTCTTACCAAGGATCACGTGCAACTTCTCTTGTTTTGCAAGAATCTCTCTACCAGATAAAATCTTTGGTGCTACCCTCTTCTCCACAACCCCAAACACACCATCTTTCCGATATCTATGGTTCCTTTTCAAGAATTTACGATGCCCAAGGTATACAGTTTTTTTCCCATACTTTAACTGCTTGAAATCTGTCCCTTCCTCACATATAGGGCAAGCAAGGTGGCCCTTGACAACATATCCAGACAAATTTCCCAATGCTGGAAAATCACTAATGGTACAAAATAGCATTCCCCTTAATTTGAACTCGTCACCCCTATATGCATCTTTAACCCACAATCCTTCCCTCCATAATTTCTCCAAGTCCTCGATCAAGGGTGCCAAATACACATCAATATCATTCCCAGGCTGTCTCGGACCTGAAATCAACAAAGGCATCAACATATACTTCCTCTTCATACACAAGTATGGCGGCAAATTGTATATCACCAACATTACTGGCCATGAACTATGTTTAGATGACATATTTCCAAAAGGATTCATTCCATCGGTACTCAGCGCCATCCTCAGATTCCTACTTTCTTTTCCAAAAGTAGGATGCAATCTATCTATTTTTTTCCATTGATCGCCATCAGAAGGGTGCCTAATCACATTATCATTAGGTCTTTCTCGATCACTATGCCATGTCATGTTCTTAGCATCTTCAACATTTCCAAACAACCTTTCTAACCTAGGAAATATTGGAAGGTACCAAACACATTTTGCAGGGACCTTTGAATTAGGGCTAATCACTTCGCCTACTAATCCGCCTCCTTCTCTATTTATTTTTTTCTTATCCCACCTCGAGGCATTGCAAATAGGACATTTTTCCTCATGTTCATATTTTCCCCGATACAAAATACAATCATTTGGACAAGCATGGATCTTTTCATATTCCAATTCAAAGGGACACAACACCTTCTTTGCATCATAGAGACTCTTTGGCACGTCATTTCCATCGGGTAGAATCCTACCCAATAATTTCAACAATGCATCTACACTAACATCACTCCAACCACAAGCCGCTTTGATGTTAAAAACTTCCATTAAACATGATATTACTGTTAATCCATCCTTACATCCAGGATACAAAGGCCTATCATGTTCTCCTAAAATAGATGCGAGTACCTCAGGGTGCCCTTCAAAGTCCCTAACCACATTTTCATAAAAAATTTCCATTCTAGATTTTTCCACAAAACCACTAGCATGTCTACTTCTACTCTCTCCATGGAAGTTCCACACATCATAACCCTCATCAAAACCACTCATAAGCAAGTGCCATCTTATGCCACCACGATTATTATTTCTCTCACGATTTTTACATTTCTTACAAGGACACAACACACTTTCTTCTCTACCAAATGCAACATCGAGAAAATAATCAACAAATGCAATGTACTCATCACTCAACAACTTCTTATCTTCAATTATCTTCCGGCGATACGCTACATCATTGTAATCAACCTTAGCACCTAACAATTAGGGAGCAAACACAAAATTTCAACATCATTACTCCACATTTAGTAATGTGAACAAAAACTCTTTCAAATGAAACATATGATAAACCACATATAACTAACAATAACAAGGAACTTGTGACATCACATCTACACAATTTAAATCACATATTTCACCAAAATTACAAAAATTGGAGCCAAACTAAATTAAATACAAACATACCTTCCATGGCTTAGGTATTGTACCACTTAATAGCCCTTTGCCTATCTAGTTCATTAATGCACAACCCAGCTCAAATTTAATGGAGGAAAGTTTTCTCCACAAATTTTGAAAACAACTGCAACAACCCGACGCTGTGGATCGGGTTCTGCATTAATGTATTCTCATTGCACCGGTTATTAAAAATTCCGGTGCAACATATTACTATTCTCCGAGTTTTTTTTGAATTACAACAGTACAACCTGTGGGGTCTACCAAAGTTTGGGCTGAAATGTGGCCCAAAGTAAATTTACATCGACCCGATTACCGGTGTTATAATACGTGGCATTGTTTAATTCATTTTAAACCACGTGGCATATATTCTCCAATACTGGGCCCATATAGTATAAAGGGTCTTACAAAAATGCACCGCTTTTCCATCCGGTGTTACATAATTTATAATAAAATATTGGTTGTGGTCAACACATCCTTATTCTTCTCTGGGGGACCCATTATCTTGCACCGCCTTTACCGGTGTTACTATTACAGTCAAGAAGTCAACAACATCTTGTACCGGTGCTACGTTAAAAAACCGGTTAAAAAGTGCATTGACTTGGTCAAAATGCGTTTATTACACCGGAATTTGCTAAAAACCGGTAGTACGGATCGGTGCTACGATCGAGCTTCCTAGTAGTGGTCATGGGAGTTTTGATGCCCTTGCCTACCAACTCCAACAGCTCCCTACATGTTGATTGTCCTCTACCCTTCTTCTTTTCTTTCGGATTAGGTTTGCCATCTTTTGCTCCATCTTTCACAATCTTTCTACTCTTATCACCATCCATTCTCCTAATCACATCACATAAACAATAAAAATATGTAAGAACAAACCCAGGGTTTAACTATGTTCAAACAATCGATACTTACAATAGACAAGTATATTCACATGGTAATTAAGCTAAAACAAACCATCAATTCTAATATGAAACGGAATCATTCTTCAATATACGAAAATATAGTGTGTGTGTGTATATCTATATATATATATGATATTCAAGCGGCAATGACCTGGAAAAACATCGTTAAACTTCTCAAATAATTAACATCACTTCAAACTAGAAGATGCAATTTTTATGATTGCCTATATACTATGAAACCCAAACCATCTGAGATTTATAACCACATATGTAATGAACTCATATTATAGCAACTGTATACCTCATATTGTAATTACAAAAATATGTAAAATATATGAAGAAAAAACTTTACCTTTGATGGTTGGCCGAGAGATGATTTGTTGGCCGAGAGATGATTTGTTGGATGGTTGGTCGAGAGATGGGAAAGAATCACACCAGTCCCTGGGCGGTTAGCATCATATTGGGGGATTAGGCGGCAGTTCGAAAGAGCTGCTCGAAAGCTTGACGAACGATGAAATAAAACTCTGCGATGGATAAGAGAATAGAATAACAGAAAATAACTTTTATATTGGGGCAGCTGGTTAGGGTTTTATTTAGTTGGGTAATTTGGTCATTAACAGATAGCAAACAGTTTTCTGTGAGTTATCAAACCTTAATCCAGTGTTCATTGGGCCTTAAACCCACTCTCAATTTTCAGTCCGATATGTAACTATTTCTTGGAGGGAAAATTCCCTCCAACTAAATATCAAAGAGGGAAAATTCCCTCCAACCAAATTTTAGATAAATTTTACTCTTATTTTATTTTACTAAAATTAATTGAATTAAGGCCATGTTATTTTTATCTTATTTTCTATGGAAATCAATTTAAAGCTGTGTTATTTTTATATTATTTTCTATGAAAATTAATTGAATTAAATTGAAATACATTTAAATATATTGAACTAAAAGAAAAATACATAAATATGTTTAATGTATGGAATTTAACTGAAATTATATATAGATATATGTATAATATATATATATATGTAATGTGTTCAAAAGAGTGTTCATCTATATAAGCTCAACTGATCACTAAAAAGTTCAAACAATTTCAATTTAAGTTAGTTTCCACAAATCACATATACACAATGAGCTAATGAAATTTCACAATCTAGTTAATATCTACATATGAAGTAATCAAAACTACTTTCTTTTCACATGGTTAAAATGCAGTTAAGTTAATGTTTGTATAAGAATTCGTTTAGAATATGACTTCATATGAACATTTTAAAATTAAATATAAGGGGTTTAGGCATGCCTAACTAGTCACTCAAATACTGTTAGTCGAATGGAGAAAGTATCAAACCAATTCAGTTAGTATATAACTATGTATAAAGTCAATTTGAAGATGACTTTTGTAAATATTAAACATAATTTAGTTACTAGTGATCATTTATAATGATTGCATCTCTTGACTACCTAAGTCAAGTGCTTGTATATAAGGTCAAATAATGTTCCTCTTTAAAACTGAGTGGTGATACATGCATGCAGGTTCATGCTTACTAATTCAGGTTCAAAATATAATATTTTAGTGCACTAGCACAATTCAGGGCCACATATTGTGTTTTTCAGATCTGCATTAATTAAATATAGATATGCATGTATAATTACTGTTAAAAATTAATATATGGTCAGTGTTTGTGAAATCAGCTGTTCTACAAGCAGTTAAACACAATTAAACTACTAGTATTTGTTATAAGTGTAAGTCAAGACACCTCTAAATAGCCAAAACTATACTTATTATTTAATATATATATATATATATATATATATATATACATATATATAACTTTGTTAGTATTGCCTTTGATTAATTTAACATAATCATGTAGTTATTTATTTTATGTCATGGTAATTTAGTTGTTTATTTTATTTTAGTTAACATAATTATAACTTTGACTACTTAAAAATATTTAGTTTAAAAGGGGGAGAGACGGGCTTATATAATTTCATGGAACTATAGGGTTTAAATTTTCGCCAAATCCGGTATCGGCTTGAAATCGTTTCGCCTTCGGTTTTCAAAAACTGAGTCGACCCCGATTCGATATTTGATTTGATTTTTAATTCGTTTAAAATCCTAACAGGTATCGAATTAGAGCTCACTGATCCGACATCGTTTTGATATCAGTATATTTAAACTCAAACCGTTATCGGAATGATACAAATGAAATTGATATTTTATCGCCTTCTCTTCGCTTTTTATTCAATACGACTTTTCTCATCCAACATCGTTTTGATATCGGTACATTTAAACTAAAACCGATACTGGAATGACATCTATGAAATTGATATTTTCTCGCCTTCTATTCGCTTTTTATTCAATATGATGTTTCGAGTTATCACTCATCCGACATCGTTTTGATATTGGTACATTTAAACTCAAACCGTTATCGGAGTGACATCAATAAAATTGATATTTTCTCGGTTTCTCGTTGCTTTTTATTCGATACGATATTTTGAGTCATCATTCATCCGACATCGTTTTGATATCGGTGCATTTAAACTCTAACCGTTTTCGGAATGACATCAATGAAATTGATATTTTCTCGCATTCTCTTCGCTTTTTATTCAATACGAATTTTCGAGTCATCGGTGATTCGACATCGTTTAGATATCAGTACATTTAAAATCACACCGGTATCGGAATGACATCAATGAAATTGATATTTTCTTGCATTCTCTTCGCTTTTTATTCAATACGACTTTTCGAGTCATCACTCATCCGACATCGTTTTGATATCGGTATATTTAAACTAAAACCGTTATCGGAATGACATCAATGAATTGATATATTCTCGCCTTCTCTTCGCTTTTTATTCAATATGATGTTTCGAGTCATCACTCATCCGACATCGTTTTGATATCGGTGCATTTAAACTTGAACCGTTATCGGAATGACATCAATGATTTTGATATCTTCTCGCCTTCTCTTTGTTTTTTATTCAATATGATGTTTCGAGTCATCACTCATCCGACATCGTTTTGATATCGGTGCATTTAAACTTGAACCGTTATCGGAATGACATCAATGATTTTGATATCTTCTCGCCTTCTCTTTGTTTTTTATTCAATATGATGTTTCGAGTCATCACTCATCCGACATCGTTTTGATATCGGTGCATTTAAACTTGAACCGTTATCGGAATGACATCAATGATATTGATATTTTCTTGCATTCTCTTCGCTTTTTATTCAATATGATGTTTCGAGTCATCACTCATCCGACATCGTTTTGATATCGGTGCATTTAAACTTGAACCGTTATCGGAATGACATCAATGATATTGATATCTTCTCGCCTTCTCTTCGCTTTTTATTCAATATGATGTTTCGAGTCATCACTCATCCGACATCGTTTTGATATCGGTGCATTTAAACTTGAACCGTTATCGGAATGATATCAATGATATTGATACCTTCTCGCCTTCTCTTTGTTTTTATTCAATACGATGTTTCGAGTCATCACTATCAGATATCGTTTCGATGTCACGTTCGATATTAGTACATTTATACTCAAACTGTTATCGAAATGACATTAATGAAATTGATATCTTCTCGCCTTCCCTTCGCTTAAAATGATATGGCGTCATGTGTAAATATAGAATCGAAAACGGTCCGATATGTATATGATTTCGATACATTTACGCTCAAACCGCTAACAGTTATCATCATTCATTTACATCGGTACGAAGTAAAAAAATATACTTTTTACTTCAATTTCATGAAATTGGAAGTAAAAGTTTTTTTATTACTTCAAATTACATGAAAATCGAAGTAAAAAATACTTTTTACTTCGAATTTCATTAAAGCGAAGTAAATAGGGTGAAGTAAAAAGGCATTTCTGTAATGAGCTTAGTTTTGACGATTTAGTCTTATCTGTTGATGTGCAGTTTTGTTTTGACTTGAGTTTTGATGATATTTTTCTATTTTAGGTTGAGTTGTTCATGATCTTTGTCTAGTTGTTGATGTCATGTGCTATATGTGTTGGGTTTTGATGATCTAGGTCTAGTTGTTGATGCCAGTGCCATATATCTTAGTCGATTTTATTTGTGTTTTTGATGAATTAGTTGTTGTTTTTGATGATTTAGGTCTAATTCTTGATATCCAGTGCTATATGAACTTAGTTTTGATGATCTAGTCTTATTTGTAGATGTGCAGTTTTATTTTGAATTGAGTTTTGATGATATTATTCTATTTTGGGTTGAGTTGTTGATGATATTTGTATACTTGTTGATGTCATGTGCTATATGTGTTGAGTTTTGATGATCTAGGTCTAGTTGTTGATGTCCAGTGTTATCTTAGTTGATTTTATTTGTGCTTTTCATGAATTATTTGTTGTTTGATGATATATGTCTAGTTCTTGATATCAAGTGCTCTATGAGCTTAATTATGATGATCTAGTCTTATATGTCGATGTGCAATATTATTTTGAGTTGATTTCATTTGTGTTTTGATGAATTATTTATTGTTTTTGTTGATTTAGGTCTAGTTTTTTATATTTAGTGCTATATTAGTTGAGTTCTGATGATCTAGTCCTATCTGTTGATGTGCAGTTCTATTTTGAGTTGAGTTTTGATGTTATTGTTCTATTACTGGGTTGAGCTGTTGATGGTCTAGGTCTACTTGTTGATGTGCCGTTTTTGCTGATCTAGTCCTATCTGTTGATGTCCAGTGCTATTTGAGTTGATTTTATTTGCGTCGATGAATTCTTTGTTGTCTTTCATAATATAGGTCTAGTTGTTGATCCTAGAGCTTGATGTAGCAAGAAAGGCGACGATGAAGTCAATTTCAGCTGTCAGTGCTTCTCCATCTTTTTCTCTTGGAATTGAAGCTTTGGATGATTCAAACTTTGGTCCATATGTTCAGCCAGCAGTATACGTTTTGAAGAAGAATGACAAGAAGAAGCGCTGCAACAAATAGATGCATGTTTTTTAGTATTTGACTAGATATTTGTAGTATTTGACTGGATTTTTTTGAAGTGCTTCAGAGTTCAGACTCTGTAGATGTTTTGCTCTTTTTGGTCCCTGAGTTGATGTTTCATTGTTTTGAATGGATATTTGAAGCACTTGCAGATTCAGTAGATATTTAGGTCTTTTGAATTGGTGTTCTAGGAATTTGACTGGATGCTTTTGAAGTGTTTCAGACACTTTAGATGTTAGGCATTTTTGGCCCTGAATTGATGTTTCATGGTTTAAAATGGATGTTTAAAGTATTTGCAGATTCATTAGATTTTTAGTGCTTTTGAATTAATTTTTCAAGGGATTTTACTGGATATTTTAAGCACTTGCATAACATTAAGATGTTGAAGTTCTTTGAATTCATATTCCAAGTCTTCTGACTTCATTTTAAGGGAAATAGTGTGTTAACTCCTCAAAAATTATAAAGTCCTTTCAACTCCTTGAATATCCTAGAATTCGATCGATCTTACAAAGCTCTAACTAACTAAAAATTGTTCAAGTTCAGCTTTGAATTGAAAACATGAGTTGATTTTTTTGTTTAATTGTATTGGTGTTTCAAGATTCAGTACATCATCACCCCTATTTGATTGATCATCAACTTCAATAGATAAAACAAGATCATCACACAAACATATATCATCATCACTCCCACTCAGCAACATCAAAAACATCAATAACAATGTGATATATCATCAAATCAGAACAAGCGTCAGAACTTTATTATAATAAGTCATCTAAATGAAACTAACAAAAAATCAATCTTCATTTTTCTTCCATTCTCTGAACATTTCTATCAACTTCTGAGCATCTTCAATGTCCACTTGCTTATTTCTATACCTGTTTACAAAATAAATTTAACATCAATAAATATCAATAGATCATCAAGCACTGCTCAGTATGAACTAGAAAATTCAAAAATAATCAATAGATTACCAAGCATTTCTTAGTGTGGACTGAACATCAAGGAAAAACATCGATTTCTTGTATTTCGTCTTTTCACCTGCTGAAAGAAACGACAGAACATCAATTAAAAGTTACAACAAATCACGCCAATTGAAAATAACACAATTATCATCAAGTAGTTCACAACTTCAACTTATTTTAACATAAAATCATTCAAAACAGATGGACCGTCAAGTACTTCACATCCTGGTATGATCCCATCTGAACCAACACGTGATCAGGTTTTCTGATTTTAAATACAAATCATTCCAAAATTACACAACATCAATCCACATACACTGATCATCAATTATTGCTTTATTTCATCAGTATTTCATTCTAAACAGAAATTTCATCAACTACTGCACGTCAAAACAGAAGCTAACATATCATCAACTCATTATATAAACAGCATCAATCCAGATACGCTGATAATCAATTATCAATTTATTTGAACAGTTCGTCAATTAAAACAGAGAGTTCATCATTCACTGCACATCATCTCCTCAGTCTAACAAAAAAAGCTTTTAAAAAACACAATATCATCGTTTTTTTACCTTTCACCCTCATCAAATGATTAATTTGGGTGTGCTTGACTAGTGATTCGGCCGAAATATCCATTGTCTAGATTCTCTTTTGACGCTTCATTGATGATTAGCAGATCCAAAACGAATCCAACGTGTTCATAACTTCCATGAGTTTTGATGAATTCGATTTGATGAACTCGCTTTGATATTCATGGACGATTAGCTAATGCAAAATCGAATCTAGCGTGTCCATATCTTCCATGATGAATTCGATCTGATGAATTTGCTCTGATGAATCTGGGTGTGAATCAGGCTGTGATGAATTGGGGAAATTAGGGGGTTTGATGAATTGGGGGAGTTAGGGGGTTTGATGAATTGTGTGGGCTGAAATTGGGGATAAAGGGACGTAATTGGGAAAAGTTGTGTGAGTTTTGCACATTAGTCCCTCATATTTTTCGGTAATTTCACTATTACGCCGAATCTATAATATTAATGTTTCTGACCCAAAACTAGTAGAAAGGGGGTTTGGATAGTCCCTAGCCTTATGGTAAGGCTGCCTTACCAGAGACTTTCTCCCAACTCTTTGCAACTACTTATTCAACTGCATTAATCCTCCTAATATAATAGAAAAAGCCAACCCAGAGATATATAAGTATAGCCTTATTCAACGTAATATTTAACTCATAATGATGTATCCAAAGAAGAAAACTCTACGGGATCTGTGAATTCGATTAATACCAATATAATAGCTCTTTCAAAATTTTAATCAGAGTTTAAACTCTAGAACATACCTCATCTTCCGGTTTCGATTCCTTACCTTCACTTGTGATTTGAGGGAAAGTCATTTGAGGGAGGGCATCTGTGCCGATGACGAGATAGTTTCGACCTTGACGATACAGAAAGGATTTGGAAGGAGAGATGTTTATTTCGCGAGATTAAAGAATATAAAAGGGAAAATAAAAAATATTTTTAATTGGAATTTGTGAAGCCGAGCCGAGAGCCGTGTAATTAGAGGATTTAATTGGGGCAGATTTAATGAGATCAATGGTCAGAATTTTGATTTTAAAAGTGAGTGAAAATAAGAGAGTGAATGGAACTCCTCCCATTAAACAGATTTTTTTTCAATCAATTATGTTCATAAAATAAATTATTCTCTTACAAAAAAAAGGTCTCTATAGTTTTTTTCTCTTTTTTCCCACCAAAATTCATCGCATCCTCGATTTTTCCTAGCGCAAACAAAATTTCGAGAGTATTCTGCTCAGGTTGTTGAAAGTAGTTTTGTTAGGTGATCATTGCTTGATATGTTCTTAGTCCATATACATACCTTAGTTTGTAATGTAGAGGTTAGATACATTTTCTAAAACTCTAGATATTCCATACAATCCATACCATGTATCCTTTTACTAGTTTTAAATATAATGCACGTATGTACATTTTTTAACTTAGTACACATATGCATACAATTCATGTAATACTAATATAATTTCTTCAATACTATCTTATTCATTTATCGATAAATGAATTTATCTATAAATGAATATATTATTCATTTATCGATAAATGAATAAACTCGCTAAATGAATATTTTTATGATGGTCCCAAGAGTATTCATTTATCGAGGTTTAACTGTACTGCCCAAAATTATTCTATTTCCCCAAATGACATTTTAGCCCTCAGCCCTGACCTCTCAACCTTCAAAACCACCCATCATTCTTTACTGGATATATCTATCAACACTGATCCATTTTAGAGTATCAGTCTATGTTTTTGGTTGCGTCAAGGTTCATATTTTTCATGAAACCAAATCTTTCCGTTGATTTGAAAAGATTTTGTTTCATGAGGAGGTGTGATCCTTGTTTGGATGGTTGGCCTGATCCGATTCCGGCAAACCTTTCTGGTCAGACTCCGGCAAACCATGAAAGGTTGGTCGGAAACGGTCCGGCTATAGGGAAAGCAGGGAAAAGGGGGAATTTAAATATGGTATAATAGTAAGATTCACCTTAAATTTACCTTATTCATCCAGATATTTACCATATCCATCCCACCCTACACGTACACTAATTTTCCCTATATATTTGGTACTTTCCTTCTAGGGTTTTCCAGATTAGCTCAACCACATTCTATCTAGAGAGCACATTCCATCCTGAGAGCAGCATTCCAAGAAACTATGGCGGTGGTTGAGTCTTTCGGTTCGTTCTCCTATTTCATGCAGAGGTATCGCCTTTCAGCAGCCGCGAATCCCGGTCGAAGCGTCCAAGCTTTCTTCAAGACTGAGGTTAGTAATCTGGGGGTTCTATGGGATTCTGTGGTGCTGAATAGTGATGAAGACGGATCTGTAATTTGGGGGTTTTAATTTGGGGTTTTGCTATGTTCAATACTGTGGTGATGAATAGTGATGAAGATGGATTGTAATTTGGGGGTTTTAATTGGGGTTTTGCTATGTTGAATACTGTGGTGATGAATAGTGATGAAGACTGATCTGTAATTTGGGGTCTTACTATTTGGGATTGTAATGTGTATGATGAATAGTGATGAAGACGGATCTGTAATTTGGGGGATTTTAATTGGGGTTTTGCTATGTTGAATATTGTGGTGATGAATAGTGATGAAGACTGATATGTAATTTGGGGGTTGTAATTTGGGGTTTTGCTATGTTTAATTTGGTGTTTTGATATTTGGGGTTGTAATCTGTATGATGAATATTGTACTAGCTATACTATATGAATACTATACTAGCTGTTTTGTGCTATCAAGATTAGTATGTTTCTTTGTTGCCTGAAATCTGGATTGTGATTTTAATATGATAATATTGTACTAGATGAATACTATACTAGTTGTTTTGTGCTATCAAGATTAGTATGTTTCTTTGTTGCCTGAAATCTGGATTGTGGTTTTAATATGATAATACTGTACTAGATGAATAATATACTAGCTTTTTTGTGCTATCAAGATTAGTATGTTTCTTTGTTGCCTGAAATCTGGATTGTGGTTTTAATATGATAATATTGTATTAGATGAATACTATACTAGCTGTTTTGTGTTATCAAGATTAGAATGTGTCTTTGTTGCCTGAAATCTGGATTGTGGTTTTAATATGATAATACTATACTGAATGTGTGATGTTTTTAGTACGAAGGCGTCTTGCATGGGGAACTCGCTGCGAGGTTTGTGGATGAGACTGTCCAGGTTGTGTTGTTGAAGTGCGTGGATGAGGTTGAGAATATTGAGAAGCAGTTGAGGTTTGAAACTGCCTTAATATCTGATTTTGACCTCTTTGATCTCTACAAGGGAATGTGCTCTACTTTCGGCGAGACTCGTCATCGGGCTAAGAGCAAGTCCAACAAATTTGGTAAAATAGAGAATATGGCTATTTTTAGACTTATTTTTGAGTATTATACCTCCAACAAATTTGCTATATTGTTCTGGATGAGAGAGGTGTGGATCTCTATATATAGCGAACAAGTTTGGATCTCTATTCATGCCACGTTTCATGAATTTGGACAAAATTTATTCTATTTATAGTAAATTCAGCATCCATGATTGTAGACATTGATTTAAAAAAATAAAAATGATAGAAAAACTAGGAAAACAAGTGGTAGAGAAATAGGTGGAATGCTAAACTAGAAAATAAGTTAGAAAGAGTGAAAAAAATTATAGAGAATATACCATTTTATTCTCTATTTTAGAGAAAAACATAACACATTTGTTGGACTTGCCCTAAGTTCTTCTTTCTCTATGAATCTGAGTATAACATCTACAAGATCTTGGAAAAGGTACTAATACTTAATGTTTAGAAGATAGTTGTCCAAGTTTCTGATATATTGAAGGTGTACTTACGTTTGTTTTTTGTTAATTGTTTGATAAGCAGGACTGGGCCAACGTATTTTGAGGCCCTGTGTGAGAATGTAATTCTAGACCCCTTTATAATAAAAAAATATAATAATGATATTAATTGATTAAGAATAATATATATTGGGGATTGTGTATGTTTGATGGAAGACTGGGGGAACAACTGTGGGAATGTGTATGTTTGATGGAGTAGTAGTAGACAGATCTATAAGATTGTTGAAAACTGAGAAAAGTCTCATCAGACATATCAATATGAGGAAAGTTATCTGGAGTAGATGTATGAGCTAGAGTATGGTTACATGTGTTTTCATGGCTTTCTGTGGTGTAGAAAGGAGGTATGTATGTATCTAGATCTGTAGATGGAATCGGCAGAGGTGGCTGTTGTGTAGCTGTATGTGTAGGGGAGTATGGAAATATTGTTTCATGGAAATTGGTATCTCTGGACACTACTACCTTTTGATGAGTAATATCAAAAAACTTGTAGCCCCTCTTATCTGGTGGATAACCATCATAATGCAAGGACTGGCTTTAGGTTGGAACTTATTATTGTGTGGAGTGGTATCTGTGGAAAACCATAAGCAACCAAAGGTTTTAAGAGTGGTGTAATCAGCTGGTTTAAGCATCAAAACTTCATATGGTGATTTCCAGGAAAGGTTGGCTGCTGGAGTTCTGTTAATAGTATAAATGCCAATTTAGTCACCCCAAAACCTCTTTGGAGCAGAAAACTGAATCATAAAAGCCCTAACTACAATTAGCAAGTGCCGATGCTTTCTCTAATTCTCTCTACTATCCCATTCTGTTGGGGAGTGTATGAGCAAGTTTTCTGATGGAAAATCCCTACTTTATTCAGGATATCCAACAATGTAGCATTTACAAACTCAGTTCCATTATCAGTTTTAATAGCCTTTACATTTTTCCGAAACTGATTTTTGATAAGTGTCTGCTGGTTGATTATGCTATGTCTCACTGCATGCTTAATTTCATTTATAGCAAACTTATTTGAATGAATTGATAAAATTACTCTTTAGTAATACTTCACGTTATAAAAAAGATGATGACATTATAAAAATACATTCATGACATGTTATCATTATTTACCTTCAATATATTACACTGTTCCGTTCTTGCTAAACATATTTTTTCAAGGTGAAACCAACGTTCAAGGAGGGAACTTATTGAATACCCGAATCGGTCAATTAAAATAATAACATCTGAAGCCATAGAAAAGGCTCAATTTGTATAAGAAGCATCTTAGTGGATGTCAGATGGAAAGCTGCGAAGCTATGAGCAAACATGCTTGCTCCCAAAAGAATATGACTGAGAATGAAATCAGAGTCATAGATAGCCATAGTCAAACAAGTTCCAGACTGATAAAAACACAGTTTATCATCAAATTATAATGAAGTGTTTGGTTAAACTACATTTTATCTGGATTTATGAAAAGTTCAGTACCAACTAAAATATTTCTGCAATACTTTGAAAAATCAAACGAATTATCTTCAAACAAAAGATATTCTATCCAGTGTACATGTAGCACTGATAAACAGATATTCTCAGTTTTGTTTTGTTCACCAAGTAAAACATTAGTGCCAATGGAGAAACATCAATCCATGCATCCCTGACTGATTGAACAATCAACTGAAACGATACAACTATGGAGAAAAGAATGTTCTAAATTCCTCCTCCAAACCGCTAAACATAGAAAGCAGAAACTAGAGCAAACATTCTAACCTATCCAACTGACAAGTACACGATATCCACTTATTCCCACTCTTCCATTTATAGTCACTGCAGCAACTTTATTATTGTAGCACACCATCAAATCAGTTAGTAGAAATTCTTGAGATTATTACCCTTTTACCTACAGCCGACACGAAATTTTCAATACATGATCAAAACTTGCTTCAGGAACATAACAGAACTACAGAACAGCAAGTTAAATTACCGAGAAGTGGTGGCCAACTTCTTCCCAAATTCAACTATGAACGTGCGGATTTCCATTGGACCGAGTTGAACTGTTAGTCCGATTGGGTCAACCGGGCCCCCTCTGAATGGCTTCGGTGTTGCATCATTGGAAGGATCAGCTTTCCAAAGTAATCTTTTCTTCTCCATGTCTTCTCTCTTTTGGTTTGCAGACAACCCCATTTCAGTGATTCTGTTTATCTGAAAAAGAGATTTGAAGTAATGCTTACTTCGTCGAGTTCAAGAAAAGGCTTAAAGATGAAGGAAAAACAAGGTCTTCCAAGCCAACCTTTTTATTAGGAAATAACTTTTTCAATTCTACACTCGCTGGCACTGAGAGATGTTTGTCTTCTCCAACCTAGCGTGAGACAAAAAAAAACCAGTTGGTGATGAAATATTAGTAACGCACGCTCATGTGTAGGTGAAAAAGTATTTCTCAAACCTCGTATAGATGAGCCAAACGGAGCAAGACTGTGCCATCTTCGAGTTCCTGCCATTTCACGACCAGAAATTCAGCTAATGGATTCATAAAAGTGGTAGCCAAGAGTTGATATTTCCAATTCTGAAAAAACATACCTGAAGAGTTATCAACGCCACGTTATAAGGAAGGCTATATGAAGGATCAATTCCAGTAAAGGTTGGAACTTGTATATTGTTCCAACTGCCACCATCCTGTGTTACACGAACTGTGTATGAGATAAAAACATCAAATACGGGGTATCAAAATAACTTGAGCTCTTTCCCCTTACCTGCTCAGTGAAAGCTAAGAGAAGCGGAGAGTATAACTCCTGTCCAAATGATCTGCGCCATTTAGCACCCTCTCCAAGTGGATCAAACTTGAAATAGTACTTGCCTTGAATCTGGTAATGTCACAATACAACTCCATTTTTCAAATAATAAAAAGGCAGGTGAAAGAATGTGATTTAAAGAAAAGATTTCGCAGAATTAAACTGAAAGTGGTGTGTATAGTGCTTACAATCATTCCTTGGCATATGTTGGGAATACATGTCGTTTCATTAATTGCCTCACCAACACCTCTACCATCATCATGAAGAAGCCTCCTATTTGTCACAGATATAAATACAAATCAGTTTGTTGGTTTGGTTATGTGCACCAGGAGGAGGTCGAAATAGAAAACTGGTCCAAGATGAGTTGAGTAAATAATAAAGACAAAACCTGTGAACCATGAGCTCTATTTCCCCATCAGTCATGCTGGATCCTCCCACGGCTCTATCAACCAAGACTGAGAACTCAGAATCATCGTCTTGCATGTAGATTCCATGATTTATCTAGGAGACAAATAAGGCTCTCTCACATACCAATGTAAAAACTAAATACAAGATGCACAACCCATCATCCAGAAGAAGAAAAAAGTGAAAACACAAATGTATGCTCACTTTCACACCTGATTGAACTTTTCCATCGTTAAAATTTAATGCATAACCATTGAATGGCCTAATGAAACAAAAATAAAAACCCTATAGGATAGATCAAGACCACATTTTTCGATGAGGCCGGGCATTTAGCCAATAAATGTGAGTTGTCAAGACTCAAATGTACATACTGGATAATAGTTCCCTGCAACAGGTTGATTCACTTGAAGTTCCCAGTCAGACCTGTAATCCCGTATCTATAAATCAAGAAAACAAAGTAGGTAATTGTCAATATATGTTGATCAGCAAAAACATTGACCAGACATAATAAGCAGCACAATATTTAAGAAAAACGAAAAGGCAATAAATAAGTTAAAGTTCACTGAAGTTACCCTTTTGAGGTAATCACGTCCATTTGAATCTGTATAAAATGTTTTGCTGCTCTTGATGCCAGTTCCAATTTTTGTTACAACTTCTTTACCAAATCCATCATCAATTGGTATGGGGCCAACCTGAGATTTAAACAGCCCAAAATGTTAGGAGCCTCAATGTTGAAATTGGATATAAAATAAGGTAAAAACCCGTTAAATATATGTAAAAGTTAACGAATGTCACTTACAATGAACTCAACTTCTGCATGCAGCTTTTCCTTAAAAACTCTTGTGATCTGTAGATTCACCATTTGCGAAAAGATCTTGATAAGTTTAACAGTTTGAAAGTTTTTGAGTTTATTATAATCAGCAGGGACAGAGGCTCGGAGCAATGACAAATGTGGTTCAATTTTTTCTATATCATTCACCATGTTATCTTATCATCCTAAAGGTCAACCTAAAGGAGCTTATCATCTTTGAATATGATGTTAGTCGAGTGAGTAATCTGAAGGAGAAGATAAATAATGAGGAAATTAATGTGGTACTTAAGAATAAGATAAACAGTAATTGCATTCCAACCTGATATATCCATGGACTTATGCTCTGATGAGCTTCATCATACAGTGGTCCCCTGAAAATTGTAAGTGGACTCTGCAGAAACAGCAATGACATCATTGGTCATTATGTTCTTTGAGAAACAGGATGATGATATTGTCAACAGAGCTTTCTACATCATACAGATTGTTACCTTTTTGTGAGCTTGGATGGGAATTGTGGTATTGGGGCGAAAAACGTATGCTCCAGAAGCCTTACAGAGTTAGAAAAATCTTTGTTCAGCTTCACATGTAGTTTTGGTTAAAGAAAATATGGAAACCAAGCGAATGGCTTGAAAGATAAACTTTTTTCTTTGGCCACAAACACAAAAATAATCCATAAGACTAAGAAAAGAGAACTACAGAAAATTAAGATTTGTCACCTGGAGCTGTTCGGAAGGATCCTTAGAACCATCATCTCCAATATAATAACTGTACGATTGATCAACAGAGAACTTGGCCTTTGCAGGAGAAATGATTCAGGTGAGGAATGATTCAGCAGGAGAAATGATTCAGGTGAGGAATGATTCAGAGAACGTACGTTGGTTACAGTTACATACCACTCAGAAACAAATGAATAAGGATGGGAAAAGAGTTCACGAAAAATTGAAACAGATTTATAACTGATTTGCATTGTCAATGCATAGTGTTTTTCTAAGTGGAAATCACGGCCCTTTGCAAAATAGGAAAGTAAAAATGGAATGGAGTAGAGCAGATGTTGTGCAACACATAGTTTAAAATGTCTAAATGAACTGGTAATCTCCACCAGTAAAAAAAATTACCATGTTTGTTTTGCTTTTTATATTGCCTTGGATATACTCAGTAAGCTTTCCACTCTTTCTAGAATATACAAGCTTCAAATCTCCAGGGCCTACTTCCACATCATTGTTGTGATTCCCGTCAATTCCGTAAGGTGTCTCCTCCCTTACTGAAGCAACAGCTGCACATGCAACATGTGAAACTCAAACTATGCCAACAAACACCTGGAAGAAACAAATAAAATGATCATTGGGCAAACCTGTTTTTTTACTACTGGTGGTGACAGTGTATGAGCTAAAACCAAGAGGAGGAACTTCTGCTTTAAAAGCGAGCCAATACATGGGGCACTCAGCAGGGGGCTTTCCCACGTTTGCAGTTGCATAAAATCTTCTCAGGGCCATTGCGGCATCAACGACAGGAATAATCTGTGATACAATATCCTTTCCAGCAGAATTTTGAACAGCCACATCTGCACTTGTTACCTGGGTGATAGTCAGAAAATGAGAAATACAGAAACAACAAAATATATACAAGTATTATCATGCAATGGTCAAATTACTAGGGCTCCAAAATCATGAAATAACAATCAGAAGGTGTACATGCAGCAATTAGTAAAAATATTAGGAACTTCAGTCTCTTAAAGAACACTTTTGATTCAGTTAATTCACAAATGAAAAATATATCTTAGAAAACCTTCAGTAGAACAACATCTAGAACAAGTGAAGTAAAAGCCAACAAAAGGATTAAATTTGTGTTCATAACATCAGATGGCATAATTTTACGGAAGAAACTTGGAAAATATTTTGAATGAAGTAAAGGTGCTCTTTTTTAGCACAAAATTGGGTTTCCCCACCTCTGAAGCAAGATAGACTTCAGAAGTGCACTTGATACTTAAAAAAAGTAATGACGAATGCTAAGAAGATACAAGGTAGACTATATACTCACAGGTATTTTGACGATGTCGTCTCTTTTCCACCCCAGGGAGTTATATATCACAACCACCTGCAGACCGAAATTATCTTTTGGATGAAAAAATGGTGGGCCATATTTTGATTGCGGCAACAAAGACAGTAAGCTTAAATTATATGTGTAACGAAGTTATCAATACTTACTAATTTTTTCCCAGGTGACAACTTTGCTTCTGTATGAGGACAATAAGTTATGTTCATAAGAGGACACTGCAAAAAAAACAGGAGAGCTTTGTTAAAGAAATCTAAACTGGAGAAGTAAATAGCTCAAAGTAGATGCAAACACAATAGTCAACTACAGAACCAGTGGAGAAGTAAGACATTAAATTGTTTAAAAGACAATCCCTTATCCAAAGTAGAGGATGCTCCATTACTAAGGGAGGGAGGGATGGAGGGAGGGAGGGAGGGAGCAAATAAGCAATTAAAAATTGCTATCAAACTGTAAAAACTAACTAGATCAATGGGCTAATCACATTTACAGAAAGTAATGGGAAGAAAGAGAAGCTTTGCGGTACCTGTTTAAAATTTGTGTCTGAAGCTTTATGTCCAGATTTCAGTGATGATGCTGTCAGAAAAGCAAGTGACTCTGAAATTACATTTGCAGACTGAAATGACAAATAGGATCAATCAATTGGAGAAGCAATTATCAAAAAATCCCAACATGAAGAAGGGTGTGTTAAGAAACTGCACCTCCTTGTAACCAATTGTCAAACGTTTGGAATAATCATTAGCAACATGTTGCTGTGACGTGCCACTAACACCGTCATGGTGTTGAGCAATTGCCAGAGCATCGGCCAGTGAGTCGGTGGTCGGCCCTGCTTCATTTCTTCCTTTGAAAAACTCCAGCTGCCTAGCAGCCTTAACAGATGTAGAAGTTCGGTCAGAAACAATGGTAGCCCACTAGTTATCGAGTAAAGATAACAAGACCAACCAGATAATATCCACTAAGTTCTCTAACATAGCGTTTTAGGGCAGGTCTACTGGTAAAATATCCAGTCCAGTATGCATTTATCCGGTCAGCATATCTGAGGCACATAATCATTAGATCGCCAAATAGGATGAAAGCTATTCAACAACAACAACAAATTCTTAATCTAAGACTCACGGAAAATAGTCATCCGTCTTAAGAGGCCAAGAGTGATTTGAAGCATATTTTGCATCAGTGTAAATTGATGGTGTGGAATATAACGCATTGACACGTCCATCCTGTTCACAAGTACAGAAAAGATAAGAGCAACATTCAATGAATTCACATGTTCAGGATAAGAACTTGAGCCGTTGACTGGCAGAAAGGAAATACTAACTTGATTGACATAATGAATCAGCTTATCCATGTTCCGAAACCAAGTATGAGCATACTGATACTTGAAATCTGTTCCCATTGTCCACATTACATGATTATTTCGAGTGATATTAGCCTGCAATAGAAAAATGCAATTACTATCAACAGATACAAGCCATAAAAACGATTATTCCACGGACCAAGATTCTCATTCCAGGTTTTGATAGAATGTTTGGATTCAGGGAACTACACATAACTCATCTCTAAGAATATCTTGAACAAAAGGCAACTGATATAGTTTGTACGAGCAAATCTTATAGCTGACAGTCACACACACCAAGCATTTTTTTATTAGGGGAAAGGTAACAAACATGTGTTTCAACAAGAAAGAAACTTGCGAGTTAGGGCTAGAATATCTTGCCTGTTTATAAGCAGCAGCTACAAAATCATTCACACGGTCTTGAACATTGTAGTCAAATAGACTCATATCATCCTGCAGTTAACATACAAAGTTATTATTATCAACATCTACTAAGTAGAACTAAATTATTCTTGCTCAGTAGTTTCATTCTGTGTATACCTGCACGATGGGAGAATCATCATTGACCTCAAAGTAAAAACTACTCGGGGGTTCATAATTCTCAGGAAATGCACCAGCAAATATCTGAAGAGAGATGTTCAGGATCAGCCAAACTAGACAGGACAGTGACAGTTTGACAAAAATCTTCAGTGATTGAAAAAAAATATAACACTGAACATGAATAACCTGTGAAGAAGAACCCAAACTTTTAGAACCTTGCCAAATAACCTCAAGAGTCTTCTCATCTTTCCTCTTCATTCTGTCTTGGTAGTCAATTCGTCCGAAAAATAGAGAGTCAAATCCAACCTAAAACAGAAACCTAAGTCAGCTTTATAATGATCATCATTCTTAGAAAGTGGCATTCAAGAAGTATATATAATTAAGGCTCACAAAGAAATAAATGCACAAATATTACCTCAGCTCCGAGCAGATATGCCTGTATTGCAGAATGCCCAAAAGGATCGATCTGCCAACCAATTCTCGGGGTCACATTGAACTGTGCTTTAATATACCGGTGGCCAAGGGTTGTTTGATCTATCATATCGATATAATGTGTAGCTGCCTCATCATGCATACACCACCCACCATTTCTACCATGACAAGAGACAAAACATAAGCCAGAAAATTGACACAAAACAGCGAAATAATGCAGCAAGATGCAAGTTTTGTGGCAGCATTCAATCATTTCACACTATAAATATGGAATTCCAAAGAAGTAAATAAAATGGTACTACATACATGAACTCGAGTCGCCCCTCGTGGACAAGCCCCCTAACAGTTTCCTGCATTGCAGGACTCTGATTCCTCCACCATCGCTGGAAGAACGCCTGTGAGCAATCAAACACTATCATCAACTTCACACACAGAAACAAACTCACACAGCCACACACATATCCCAAAGTACCACTGGACCTGTTCAACATAGATGAACTTCCTATTCTTATCAGCTAAGAGAGCCGGAACCATAGAATCCAGCACATTCTGCACGCAAGCACCCTGCACAACAAACAAATTCACAAACGATCAAACTCTAATCCAATCCAAACTCACAACAATCAGTTAAAACTCATACCTGAATCGAATTATTTGAGCCAACATAATACTGATCCACAGTCTTCAGCCACCCGACATCGTCATGAGTGTGAGCGACCAGATGAACGTTGAGCTTCCCAGGGACAATCTTAGCATCAGTATTGTACACCATATACTTGGACTCCGCCCTCTGAACCAACCCCACAGCAGCAACAACCAGCACCGCCGCCGCCGCCACCAACCACCGCCGCAGCTCGGAGTTCCTCCCCATCGGAAAACAAAACTATATCAAACAGTACTCCTCAGTCCTCACAGCAAACAGCAACTAAATAGGCATTGCAGAGGCACGAGGGATTTAAATAAAGTCGGAATCTTTCGAAAATTGTGAAAACTGTGATCTCCGAATCGAGTGATAATGTAGAAAAATCGGGGTTTCAGTTGGAATTGCGTTAAAGAAATGGAGTCGTTGTCAGGCGTTTGTTTTCGTGTAAGCTATTGACTTTACTGTTGGAGGTAGCTCCCGGAACTTCTCGCAGTATTCTATGGGGAAGCTTATCCAAATAAAGTAATCTCCAGAAATCCAGATGAACGATTTTACAGTTTGTTTTCGCGGCAATTCTGTCTCTACTGTTGTTCATACGGACTTCTAGTACTTGCTCCATTCATTATCATGATCACACGTAATAATACTACATCTCTCAGAGTCAAATCAGTACAATTGACTTTTCACACTATCCAACACACATATTTGACCAACTGTATTTTATTTATTTATATTATCAAAAATTAAAAATTTGATATTTAAATACTCTATATCGCGATTAATTTAACGATACCAAATATAATAATATTTATAATTATATATCTATTTAAATAAGCGGTCAAAGTTTAAAAGTAAATAGTATCCAAAAGTCAGAGTGCACATCAGTCTGAGAAAAAAGGGAGTATTAAAATTATTTCTTATCAATTTAAAACATTTTCACACATTTAAATTTATATAAAAATACAATCAATATATGGAAATGATGAAAAAAATGTAGAAGTTATTTAGAAAACTTCTTCTCAGGTAGTTATTTATGTTACATTGATTATTTCGTTTAATTTTAATAATAATTACTCATTTTATATGTTTCATAATTTTATCTACACATGTTCCTCTAGTTATTTTCTACCACGTAATATAATACTAGAACATGTGCATTAGATATTTAAATACTAGAACATTTATATATGTAATTAATATTAGTAAAACATATTTTTTGGGATAAATCTATAGCGACATATTATGTGACAATAGTGTTACGTGTGAATTAATAAGACTTAGAGTGGGAGATATGTGCACATTTTAATTTCAAAAATTTATTCACACTTCTCATTTGGATAAATATAATTATTTTCATTCACTATTTCTACATTTGTTTAAGAATTTAGTTCCTTTTCCATTACTATATATAATTTTATTCATAAAACACCTACAAAGTTTATTGAAATTAAGCGATTCTACATTTTCTCAGTTTTGATCACATTCTTTTACATTCATTCAGTAAAACAGATTGGTGTAAAAGGTATATTTCATTAAAATCATCAACAAGTATGAAATAATAGCTATCAGCCTAAACAAATACTACGTAAGTGAAATATATACAAATAACAAAAACTATTAACTTAGGAAAAAATTATCTACTAATTTCATGGAAGGTGCCTGTTTATATATATGTTTTTTTGTGAAATAAAATTATACCTTAATAATATAAAGCAGACGAAAAGATTAATTAATATCAACTTCTTGCTTAAAAAGTTTTTAAAAGTATTCTCCATCGTGCTTCGCAGATAATTTGGGTGCTACGTCGTGTCAGCCATCACCATTGTATTTGTCTAATAAGTATTTTTATATCCTTTTTAAAAGAAAAATAAGTATTTTTATATCACACTAAAGATAATATTATCCTAAATTTATTTCATGAACGCCTTGTTCTTTTTTTGATGTTGCCACAAATAGATTTATCGATTACCTATTTGTCACCAAATTCATGATGTATATACTACATAATAATTTGTTACTTGTAATTATCAATTCAGAACCGAGCGCAGTCATTTTATTTACAAATATCTTAGGTGAAATCAAAGTAATTACTAATTATAATGTTTAATAATTTTTATAAGGAAAATTTTCTAATAAAAACTTTAATTTGGTTTTAGAAATAAATAAAGTATTAACAAAAATGACAACTAATAGTATGGAAGTTCGACTTTCAAGTAGTATGGGATTGCCATATCTATCTTATGTTTATTAATAGAAATACTGTTATTTATTTTATATGTGACTCATGCTCATGAAACAAGGTAGCGTTAATCACCAATGTATCGGTGGCCATTGAAGCAATGCTCAAGTACAAGCTTGAAAGACATTGTCCAACACACATGAAATACTTCTCCCGTTCTTCACTACAAATGACATGAAAAGTGATTTTTTATATAATAACATACAAATGAATTTTCAGTAGTAACATGTAGATCATTCTCCAAAGAGAAATTCCATTTAAAATTTTAAATGTTTAAATTATGTCACGGTTTCGATTACAAAACTTGGAAGGTGCAACTACATCTATAAATTATGGCGATCTCTAATCGGATCCCCTTAATTATCTCGTATTTATTGGAGTCGCTACCCCTGCAACTTCCATTCTTACTACTTTCCTCTTATTAGCCGGCGACTTGAGGTGACAAGCAAGAGTTCAAATGATTGCACGAGCTTAATGTCGATGACTATCACCGGGAGTGTCAATTGATTAAAGGTCTTTATATGTTTGGAGTTTAGGTGCGGGGAATCTACGTCTATACCGAAGATGCAATGAGGATTCCAGAATCCTTGCCACACGGTATTGGTAAGTTCCATGTCATTTCATTCTGTCACTAGCATTGGTAGGTCGCAAAAGGTGCGACCATGACCTAATATATAGATAATTAAATTTTTTTAATTAGTTGTCAATTTTTTGACTCATTGTTTTTGCAAGAATAAGAGAAGCGTCAATTTTTTATCCTAATTATAGTAGTTGAACAAAAAGGAAGTTGCCATCACACACCATTTCGTTTTACCATCTTGCCCCACATGCCTCCACTTGACGCTAGATATTTGCGATCAACACCTCTGCTTCCCCACAAATTCTCTGAACTGTTTCCATTCTCTTGTTTGGTATATAGATGCTTTACTTTTCCTTTGATTGGTTTGATTTGTTACATGTGATATATTACTTATTAATTCAAGCTTTTACCGCATCTGTGATGATTTCTTATTCATAACAATCATCTAAACAACTTTATTACGAGTACCGAGTGTTTGATGAAATGTTTGTTAGAATAATGCATATTCTCTCTCAAAACGTTTTCTCAGTTTACACGAACTCCGACCTTTAAATCTTTTAATTTCAAATTTCCTCTCTACAAATTTGTACAGTATTGAATTTGTTGCTCAACTCTAAGCAATGAAACAGATTAATAACATGTTCTATCTTAATATTGAAACAGAGATAGTAACTAATAATGGTTTTCATTCAAAAAGCAATCCGACTGCTTCAATGAGTATAGAAAAAGAAAGCCATTTCAGAATGGAATGTAATCTCTAATATGTTGCTAGAGTGGCACCACTCAGAGACTAAATGCAAGTTTTGAGTATTTACTAAATTTCTTGAAGTCAAAATATACTACTTCAAGAGATCAGAAAAGCAAAATCCAGCAAATCCAGCCCAGTCCTCTCTCCCCTTCTTTTTGTAAGAAATTCCATCATAGGGTCCTCTATGCTTGTTGATGCGTGGTGGTGCAAAGGACGGTGCATATGTGATAGTGGTTGAACCAGCTGAGTCATAATTAATGATGACCTACACATCATGTAAAATAGAATCATTCCATCTCCGAAGTATATAGCATTCTGTGACATTACAAAATATTCAATTACAACATACCGTGTTCTTTGTTTTCACATTAATCTATCTTCTTGCCTCCTCGACTAACATTTTTTCCACATTCGCAACCTCCTCTTTCAACACTACATTAGCTTCAACTTCATTCTCACCCTCACGCTCACCCGCTACCACCTCAGCCTCGATCATTGCCTCGCTACGAACATCTTTTGTTGCAATTTACAGAGCCTCATGAACAAGTGACAGTCCCTATTCATGTCACAGTGCAATATGCATTAATATAAATCAGGATTAAGCATCCATTCATGTTACATTAAGGCTGCAGGGTTCTGATTGACATGGTTTATTAAAAGCTTCCTTTTGATGTGGGTTAAGCTTCCTTTTAAGGGGCCATTTCATATTGATAGGAGGAACAAGATATTGGAGGAAGAAATCCTTTTTGAAAATTTTGTTGACAAATTTCACCGATTTAATAAATACTGTCCCATCATCCTTATTTGAGATTGTTTTCTTGCTAAAGTTTCTTCAACAAAAGACCAAATACCTATTTTTTCATCAAGAAGAACATGTCGATCATCTCCCATTACAGGCCTGAAAACCGCACAATGAAACATTATTTTCCTAAATTATCATTTGTTTCTCAACATTTCTATGTGGCTCCTCCTCCTCAGGGAGAACGTAATACCGTCCAGCAACCCTAGTTATGTAGAACCACTCTTTGTCTATATGGATGATGTGGTGCATGTTTTTGAGTTAGTGTTTGCTGGCTAACAGCAAAATGACTAACAACACAATGTAAATGCTATAATTTATGGCATTCAGTTATTTGTGGTTTGATAGCATTCGAATGGCTCCTTAGTTATCCATTCTTTGTCCATCTATTCATTGTTGAAACACTTACATTCATTGCCTTTTCAAAGCGTCTTTGAGTGCATATGTGGTGTAATGGTTTAGCCATGTGTCGCAGTATCTTTGTCCAAAAATATCTTGTTTGATCATGCCTCCCTTTAGCTTTCGATTTCATATCAATGACTTCTCGATCATGTTGTTGTTGTCTTTGCTTCTTAGAAATGCGGTTAATTCTTCTTACTTGCAGTCCCCAACGAGTAAAAGCTTCCATCATAGCCAATTTCACATTCTTGTCTTTGAACTGGTGTTGGAGTAGGAAAGCACCAAGTCGAGCTTTATCCTCAACAGATAAACGCGGTGCAATTTGCAGCAGGGGTGAGAAAGTACGGGGGCATGCTCGTTGGCTTTTGTGTTAAAAACAGAGATCTATGGCTACAGAAAGAAGCCTGCAAATTAAGTGTGGAAATTAGAGACAACAACCCAATACAGAGTGGGAGCAAACAGATGTAGTCTCCATGTAGAATTTAAAGGCATTGTTGAAAATAGTGGAGTAGGATTATTTGAAAAATTGAATGAAATTTGAAGGGGAAAGTGAAAGGATTTAAAGAGAAGAATGAGATTGCATTTTAGTGAGATAGCTAGAAAAATTTTGTGATGCCTGTTCTTGAGCAGACTGTTTAGGATTATTTAACATGCTGGAATCAGCATATTTGAAGATAGCTGCATTATTTGTAAATTTAAAATTTATTTCAATTTTCAAATTGTGAAGAATTCTCTCTACTTTGGCTAATTGGAGGATCAACGAAAATATTAGGAAGCAGACAAACTAGGTACCAGATAAGGCCATGTGCAGCCTCCTTTCTCGCTGCCACATAATACATAGGGTATTGGGCTAATGACTAATTTCCATTTACACAGAACAAATAGAGTAAGTTTTTTGACAGTCTTTCTAATCAAATCACTAATTCAATCTGTAATTTGATTGAGACTTTTTGGATATCTTAACAAGTTCATGTTTTGGATGTAAAAAATTAACCATCACCTATTTAAACATAATTTAAGAATCAATTTTTAATATTTAATAATTTAACTATCATGTTAATAAACATAATTTATATTAAGTGACAAATATGTGTGGGTTAATCAGAATGTGAAAATGAGTATTTGGGAGTGGTATTTATGACTTTATAAATAATGGTAACTTTCATATCGTTATTTTAAAAAAGTAATGAATATATTGATCAAATCTTGATCTAATTTGACTCAACGCATTGAAGATATCGATCGATCAAATAAACGCACGCTCTACGTGCGATGAACATGAACTAAAATCTGGGTTTCAAAACCTGAACTTGAAATGCAGATCCAAACTTTAAAATCTGCACGAGTTATATATATATTGCACGCATGGATCAACTGATCATGCATATATTGTGCGCCTAGCTCTAGAAATATATTGCAGTAAATTAATTATTTTAACCATCCTTCCAAAATTCATAGAATGCTATTTCACTTGTGCGCCTAGCTCTAGAAATATACTAGAGTAAATTATGTTAACCATCCATCCAAAACTCTTCATAAAATTTTGAAAAATATATTTAATTTCTCATGCATTAGTCACACCTTTTGTATCGATATTTGAGAATCGCCCCCATCAGCACCATAAACGGGAAAAATGGCATCTTCCTGAGGATGCCGAACTCTATCTTCTTGTCATCTTCTTTCCTTGGATGAGTAACAATTAGTTGACATAAAAGACTGGCACTTGATCTGCATTTTGGACAAAGAATTTCAAACCAATTAAATGTAGAGGAACATGCCTGACCAATTAAAGGCCAACTATCGAACGATGAAAACATGTCTCTAAAAATTTTTCGACATGAGAAGATTCTGAAGAAAGTTAATAAAAGAAATTGATGAATTACCCGCTGCTCTTGATTTGTCACAAATTGATGAATCTATCCAATGCACTGCAAAACATCAAGATGCAGTAAAAAGAAAAGTCCAAAAATCTTGAATAACAGAAACCAATTGAGTATGGGCACAGCAAAAATGCTACACAAACACATGGCTAAGAAAATTTTCATATATGAACTAATACATACATGAAGTAGTAAAAACACTGACTCGAAAAAAAACATGTAGGCAATGATGGTAAGCATCCAATAACCTCCTATCTATATCATGACACCAAGAATTTGGAGCAACATCAACTTACCTAGTCTAAAGTAGCTGGTCATTTGCAGGACACGGGATAAGACTTCCTAGCTTCCTTTCATGGTGATTATATATGAGAGATGTAGTTTGACACTTTATCTCAATCGGTGAAGAACGGACACGTACTTCAGGTTTCAGACTTTGGTGTTCTTTCAGTTCTGAATTATGAGTACACCAACAATCAGTTTCCAAAATGTATACAAGTTACTACTCGTGACATCTCATTTCTAATTGCAAATCTATATGCATAAGATACCATGAATTACCTATTTTTCTCTTGGCTTGTGTAATCTGTTCATCAGCATTTCTTTCAGGAATTGCTCTAGAAGAGCTCTCCACTTTTACTTTAACAAGGTCATTACCATTGGCTGGACTAGATTTATTGGGATGTGAAGCAGTATTGCTTGAATCTTTCAATCCAGATTCTTTTATCTTCATAGGTTGAGATACTTGAGTGCTAATTGCGAGAATCAAAAGCTTCAGTATATCTTGAGATTGGATAATAGAATACTTTTGAAGGTTCAGAGATGGAACCGCTGATCCACTCTCAGGGCTGATCCGCTGATCCGATTTGCAGACCACACTCGGTCCATCTCCGGCGAACTTTGCCGCTTCAAGCTATCTTCTTCTTAAAGTGCTCCGGAGATTCATGGCATCTTCCTCAACAAATTCGAGCTCCGATAGTCCGACGGAGGATTCCCGGAATCGGTGTTAAAACCTATGTGATTCTACAATAAACTGCGATTTGCGGCAGTCGACGATATATCCGATTCGCGGCGGTCTAAAAACTTGCGGTGTCCCAAGTCGGCGTCTCCAAATCACCGTTGTTTCGGTCTGGAGAAGAGAAGGCCATGAATTGGGGACGATGAGTCAGGTCTCCCTACATTTTTCTCGTGTTTTGCAATTTAGACACTGTAATTTAATGTTTATTTTACAAAATACCTGAATAAATTAAGACCTCAATTTGATGTTGCCTTATTAAAAATTAACCCCAATAATAATATTGGTACTTCACATTAAACTTGTAGGTACTTCTTATTTAGCCTTAAAGTAGTTTTAAATAACTTGAAGAATTTATGATTACATTTAAATAACTTTAAATATTTTTTCCAAAAATTATTGGTACTATGTAATATATGTAATTCTTAAAAATACTTCCAATAAACCTTGTGCGTACTTAACATAAATATTTTAAATAGTATAAAAATTTATCCATATTATTTATATGTATGTTACTAGTACTACAAATTAGACTTGAAAGTACTTCCAATATAGTTAGAAAGTGTTTCCCATACATTTTAAAGATAGCTTAATTTAATATAATTAAATCATATTAAAATAAATGGTACTACAAATTAAATTTAATAGTAAATTAATGTTGAAAGTATATGTAAAACTTGCAGTCATGTCATGTTCTTCGTATTCAATTGTTGTTGAACAAAATTTGTTTATTTCATAGAGCTAGTTTTGTATGTATTTTGAATGATACGTAATTAATATACAACGCGCATTCGAAGGGTGATAATGAACGTCAAAGTCATCAAAATTTAGCGCAAAAAAGGCCATGTTTTATTCAAATTGTCGTTACGATGAATAATTTAAAAAATAAATTACGAAACAAAATCAAAATCCACGCAAACCAAACAAGTTTTAAATTTTATAATTATAAAATTTAAATCAACCCAAATATGATTTTTGTTTTGGACTTGCAAAATCCTGACGAACGAAACAAGATTTTTGTTTCAGACTTACAAAATCCTAACCCAACCAAACAAGGTTTTTGGAAAACCAGACTCTCAAAATCCCAAACAAAATCCCAAACTCTCAAAATTTCAAAACAAAATCCAGACTCTCAAAATTCTCGCGAACCAAAGACACCCTAATGTACGAGCATATTTGAGATTGACTTTGGGTTTGACGAGTGCTTATGATATAAGCAATACGGTTTCCCATTATTTTGAGCTGAGAGCGCTGAAAAAAGTTGTTGGATGGCTTTCAGAATTCTACCCTTTCGTACAAACCCGCCCCATCCATGTTTATGTTGACAAGAAGGATATTACTGATATTCTGATGGGGCATTAATAGATCCATGATAAACATTTCGAAACTTATGCTGAAATTTTGAAGTGTATGAGGACATGGGATTTTAAGATTTCTCACATTGGGCGAGGTGGGAATATTTTGGCTGATAAGCTCGCTTACCTAGGAAGAACCAGTATTTCGAATGAATTTGGTGATGATAGTGTAATCTCAATTAGACATGGATGTGAGCATGTGTGTGTCTTTTTTACTGAATTGGTAAAGTTCAAAGAGTTCTTAGGTACACTGATGGTAGAGGTTGGCACTATAGCTTCACTCGATGTTTTCAATCGGACTGGATTGATTATCCCCACGATGGCTTCCAGGAAATCATCTTATTCCCACCTCCGACACTTCGACATCCTCATTTCCAGCTGATCGGGGTGAGTTGTTTGAGATAGAAACTCTTATTGGGAAGACTGAAGGTGCATGACCTCCACATATCATGAATGCTATCATTGCTATGGTAAGAACTCACTCCACTATTTTTTCTTCTCAAAGCCTACTTCACGTAAATTTATTTTCCTATTTGAGGGTTTACATGTTGCAGGATGTGGATGTAAATGCAAGCGATGCAAATTCTGAGCCAAAAGAGAATATTCACAAAGATTTGTTTACTTGTCCTGTTGTTTGTTATGTTGGATCTAATCTAAGTCGAACTGGATCAAAGAGAATAGAGAATGAAAATAGTACCCCCACGAGCATGCCTCAGGATTGTCTAGTTAGGAACAAAACCTATTTTTTTATTAATCTTACTATAATCACTTATATTGGTAGTTGGGACTTGAAATGGAAAGATGGGAGGCTCTTCCTCCTGAACAGGTTCAACTAAACTAATGTTGGTAATTACCCGCAAATACTTGTATGGTCCGATCTTGTAGTTTGGGTTAGCTAACGAATCAGATGCATTCAAGATGTGGTATCTCTTGCATGGAAGAAGAAGACCGTTGAAATAACGAATATCGTTATGAAAGACAGTCGCAGAGACTCTTGTGCTCTGTGATACATAATTACATTTAATAAAAACCACTGATGAAACTTCATGGCGACTAAACATATGCTTTTAGTTATACATTTGTGAGAATTCACGTTATTGAAAAATTGAACGACAATGTACCTTGGAATTTGCGAACACAATCCTCCTTATTTGTTTTTCCTTGGATGAACTCAGCTGCTAGATGTGTGAAACTGAATGTGAAAGCGAGAAGGTTTTGAAGGCTGCAGAGAATTTGAACATGCGGCTGAGAATAATGAAAGAAGGAGAATAAGAATCGAATGAGAAATTGTGGAAGGCGATAAGGCTGAGAAAATAGGGGTTTAAGAAAACTGGTTAAGGCAATGTAAAAATTAAGGTAGGAAATTAAATGAGTGGGATAAAATATTACGTGGATCTGAGTTGGCAACTGAGATGGCATGCCACGTATCAAGCAGGGAGGATGGTTTTACTAAAAATGGATGTGTTCTTATATATGGTAGATATCCCATATAAGTTTCGATTCGTAAGTAGCATATAAAATTGATATTCAACGCCCATATAAATATGAAATTTCTGAATCCCACATAATGACCCTGCAACCTTTTAGGATAGTGTCGGCATGGAGAAAGCTTGATTCGATAGTCAACCTACATGAGTGTTTATAGGGCAGTTAAAACTTCTCCTCCAAAGAATAATCCCACATAATTGGTACATGTTTTTCTTCTTTGATTTTGCTCCCTTATGCTCTGATGGCTGTGTTGGATTTGTATCTTTTTGCATAGAGGTATTAAATTCCAGTTTTTCATACTATCTGATACGTGAAATGTGATTTCCGGTGATTTTACTTGATATATCGGCTACCTTAGTACATATGCCTATTTTTTAGGCGACCTGAGTACATCAGACTTCAGCTCGACAAAATAGTAGCCATTTCTTTTTTTACTTTATTTAAAATAACTACAATTTTTTGGTAGTGTAAAGCAAAAAAGTCACGGCGCCTTTTACGGCGCAACGCTCACCAAATGCCATGATGATTAGTCGTTATGGTATTTATTTTGCCGTTTTCATGGCGTTTTACACGTAAAAGCAACATATATATAATATTTAAAATTAGAATACATTCTATATAAATTCTTAAAATCCAAATACAATATTTAATCTTATAAACTCCAAAATTTGAATTCTACATAACAAATATTTATGAATTATCACTAATTCAGCTCACAAATCTTCCGAAAATAGAGAAATTCTTTTCTATTTTTCTGGGTTTCGAATCCTGATCCAATCCGGAAGTTAAAAGATTTTATTTTTAATTCTTTTTTTTCTTTTATTAAAAAATTGTTTATTAATTGTTTTTTTAAAATCTGACCCGTTTTTATTATATGGGTCGTGTTATAAGATTTACGTGGTTCTGGCGGAGTTCGGCGTCCATTCGCGGGTTTTCGGCGGGTTTTTGGACGCCTGGACGACCAGTCGGCCGCCGTACGCGCCAAATCAACTTTCCGACAAGTCAAGCTGTTACAGCGGAACCTCTAAAGCACCGGAACAACTAGTCGTGTCCAAATGAACGACTTTTCAATGCAGTGATTTACTTGGCGCAAAGGAAACTACATCCATGTGAAAATGAGACTTTAATGTAGTTGCTAAAAAAACAAATTCTTACTCCATTTGCTTGAAATTTCTGTAAGGCATGTTAGTATGAGTTGCACTTGTTCCCCAACTCCAAGCTCGAATAGTACATATATATGGTTGTATGATTACAATTTTATTGTTCAAATAACTTCAAGTCGCATGTTTAATTTTTGTGAAACTATGAGTTTGTTTATTTATTTTCCGAGCTAATTTTGATTATTTGGATGAACAGCAGTGTAGTTTTTTTACTCTCTGAGTTTTGAAACCTTTCTGCTGAACATCAAGAAATGTTCGATTTCATCCAACTTGAGATTGCTAAATACACTCTCATCGAAGTCATTTTCCATGAGGCTACATACTATGTCCGAATCTGGATGTATAATTATTTTGTGCTAATGGATAGATCATATAACATATTAAAGTTATGTACATTAAATTTGTATTAAATTAGTAACCAGGTCCTACAAGCGGGTGACTGGCGCCAAATCACATCCATTTGCCATTTGGCGGATTACGTTCATTATCATCATCATCTTCTTCTTCTTCTTCACTCTTTCGCAGCATTTCCCCAATTGCATTCCCGCCAGCTAAATTCCGACGACGCAATGTCGGTCTCCTCATCCCTGTTCTCTCCCATGACTTTCACCGCCAACCCCACCACCAGGTCCAACCGGAAAAAGCCCTTCACCGTCGCCGCCGCCATCCCGCCGCTCTCCACCGCCACCGACGTCGTTTCGCTGGCCTCCACCCTCGACGGGACCACCGCAGCCGTGATCGGCGGTGGCTCGGTGGCCGCGCTGGCGGCGGTGCTCTCCCTGACCGACCCGGAGCGACGTCGGAAATTGCAGGCGGAGGAGGTGGGCGGCGGCGACAAGGAGGTCGTGAGGGAGTACTTCAACAACAACGGGTTTCAGAGGTGGAAGAAGATTTACGGGGATACTGATGATGTGAATAGGGTTCAGCTGGACATTCGAATTGGGCATGCTAAGACGGTGGAGAACACTCTCATGATGCTGACTGATGAGGGGTCTCTCCAGGGCGTGACTGTGTGCGATGCAGGTTGTGGGACTGGGTTGCTGGCGATTCCGTTGGCTAAGGAAGGTGCCGTTGTTTACGCTAGCGATATCTCGGCTGCCATGGTTGCTGAAGCTCAGCAGAAGGTCAGTCTTTCTTTGAAGCTACTGTATCAGTATTTATTAATGCTGCATTTTGTTGATTGTCTGTTGAAATGGTAGCTCATTGTACATTTTGCTGACTTAGGAATTTTCAGAGTTCTGATGGAAAACATTTGATAATTTGATGAGAATCATCCCTCTTTATGCAGTGATTCTTTGGATAAAAGTATTATATGATGCTCTTGAATGAACTCTGAACTTCCCATAGTAAGATTCGACCTAATTATGATTTCTGGGATTGCACGAGGTGGGACTTAATCACTAGCTTTAGTATAATGAGTGCTCAATCTGCCAAAAAAATTGAACCTTGCATTTGTTGTTCGTGGAGCTATGAAGTGACGATGATGAACAGATTTAGTTTTCTGCTTACAACCCCACATTGTTTAGAGTGTGGAGAAGACAATCATGGTTCTCTTCACATGTTTATTCTGTTCTTTTGCAGGCTCAAGAAGAGTTGCTGAAAGGCAAGGATGCTAGCTCGCCATCTCCAGTTATACCGAAGTTTGACGTGAAGGATTTAGAGAGCTTAACCGGGAAGTACCACACTGTGATATGCTTAGATGTGCTGATACACTACCCACAAAACAAGGCAGATGCTATGATTGCACATCTAGCATCGCTGGCTGAGAATCGGCTGATCTTGAGCTTTGCACCCAAGACACTCTACTATAATGTGTTGAAGAGAATCGGGGAGCTGTTCCCTGGACCTTCAAAGGCCACGAGGGCATATCTTCATGCAGAGGCTGATGTCGAGAGTGCTTTGAGGAAAGTCGGGTGGAAGATAAGGAAGAGGGGTACGATCACAACACAGTTCTACTTTGCGAATCTGATCGAGGCTGTTCCTGTCTAGACCATCTTGTTGAAGGTAATTTTTGTGAGCAATGGAGATAGACCTTCTTGTATATTAGAAAATAGATGACCAAAATCTGGTGGAACTTTTACCTTGTAGTTAGTGTTACACATGTTGACCGGATGACAGTGATTAGGCTGTGTGCAGGGTGTATACATAATACATCTTTGCTTTCTTGTGTGATTTGTATCCTAAGCATCTCCTTGTTCATTGAAGATGTTGAATCGGTATCACTTCTGTCTTCATTCTCTTCTCTCATTGTCACTTCTGTCTTCATTCTCCTCCTCCGCTTCAGAAGTCGTATTCTGTGCATACCAACTGTACCAGTACTCTTGTACAATATTGCTCTTTGGTCGGTTCAATCCAAGAGTACAATTGTTGCAGAAATGACGTGTAATTAAGGTCTTTCCCGTCAAAATATATTGGAGAAAGTCTGATATGATTTATTTCTTTATATTAAAATAAATCCCATTCTTCTCATAAAATTTTGAAAAATATATATTATTTTGCATGCGTTTATTCACGCATTTTGTAGTATTTTGTAGCGAAAGATGATGTTTCACTTAAGAAAAACATGTACTCTCCTAAATTATTCAAACATACCCACTTAGAAATGGATTCAGATTCATCAAATCTGATGGAGTAATTGAAATGACACTTCTCACTTGAGCAATATTAACATACACGATTCAAGAGAAAAAGTTCGTGCTTCTTTACGTGCTACAATTTGTGCGTTAATAAAGCAAACCCTTTTATAAACGTAAATGATCAACATAAATAGACATACAAAAATGTCAATGAATAACAAATTGTTCGGATATTTCTGAATAATCAATCTGACTTGAGAAACAAGTAAGAAACTTCCCTAGCTTGCTTTATGGTTTTAAGACATATATATCGATCAATGTATATATAGAAACATTTATGAATACATCAGTAGTAATGAATACATTCTCAACCGATCTTTACTGAAATACATTCTCAAACCATTACGGGCCATTCAACAATCAAACTCGTCACTATGACTTCCGAGTCAGCTTCCTTAGTAATTCACTTTCAAAATTTGCACTTGTGGCGTTATTATACATGTTTATTGCTGTAATTTGTTTGCATCAGTAGTAGTAATGTATTCATAAAATTTATATATCAGCAGTAATGAAACATTTAATAAAAAATTATGAATACATCAGTAATAATGAATATATTCTCAATTTAGGAATAATTGATAGTAATGAACACTTGTGGCCTTATTATACCTATTTATTAAAATTTTTGGTTTAGAATTTGTGAATACATTCTCAATTAAAAATGAGTAATGAATCTAATTTGACTCAATACAATGAAAATATCGATCCATCTAATAAACGCACGTTTGGCGCACGTTTTAATTATGATGAACTTGAACTAAAATCTGGGTTTCAAAACCTGAACAATTGAAACGCAGATGATCCGAACTTCAAAATCTACACGAGTTATATATATATATATATATATATATATATATATATATATATATATATATATATTGCACGCACGGATCAACTGATCGTGCATACTTCGTGCGTCTAGCTCTAGAAATATATCGCAGTAAATTATTTTAATCATCTATCCGAAATTCGAACATGAGTGAGATTATTAAGATCCATAAGATCGATACATTGAACAAAATGAATTAAATTAAAAACAAGAAATTAGAAAAAGTTTACATTGAATTGGAGAATCGCGATTGGAATGCGATTGAAAGAGATTGGAGTTACTGGACTGAACGCATGCATTTTCTGCGCCATTCCATCTGGAAAAAAAAAGCTGGAACCTTGACGCATTCTTGAGTTCGTGCTGTAAAATTCATGGGTGCAACAATGATTTGATTGAAAATCGAGTCGGTGGAGAAATATGGTGCCCGCCCAACGAGCAATATATTATATTACACAATGTATATGTACGTTGGAGTTGTTGCAGCTGCTTCTTTTTCTTCCGCTGCTGCTGTTTTCACAATGTACATGTATATCTGATGGACATATATATATTGTCGTTGTTCTTTATTGATTTTCAAGATCAATGCAATATAGCTAAACGCATGAATTAAGCAATCCAAAGCAAATTTATTTCAATACTGGTGAATACATGATCATGAGTGTGCATCATTTTTACACCAAGATTTTATTTATTAAAATCTTTTACACAGAATTAGGGCTGATAGGTGATATACGTGCGATCGCACGTGCCCTAAATTCAAGAGGCCTCAAATATTTTATATTTTATATATACCTCGTTATAAATGAAGTATAATTAGAGATAATTTGTAGAAATTTCAAAAAGAATCTAGAATAAAATTGAACTAGAAAAGAATTGAAGGGTCCAAAAATTTTATATTATGTATATATTTTGTTATAGTTGGAAATATAATCCGAAAGATTTAAAGAAATTTAAGAAAATCGAGAAAAAATTGCACCATAAAAATATGAAAGACCACACAGATGTTTTTTACGTTAGGCCCCAAACATGACGGGACGACCTTGCACAGGACAACACATAAATGACTTATCCCAATCTTGCACTAAATACAACGTGAACTATAAATCAATATTTGGAATAACCATGAAGTTTTTTATATAAGTTCTTAAAAACAAAAGGGGATCAGTATTCGTTTCAATTTAAATTTTCTAAATCTACATTCGTGTATCTAAATGTCTCAAACGAAACTTAATCTCAACGTCAAAACCACATGTTACATCGTACGCGCATTTAAATGATCATGTTTATACCATTTATCATTCGACTTTTCATGCATGCATGGGTGATAAAGTCTCATTTTTCATGAATCAAGCGTTTTGGTCCAGCGCTAATGAGTGGAGACTCGGTGGCGGAACCAGACCAGAATTCGTGGATATGTCCAAGCACAAGAAGCATTTTTCACCGGATGATGAGCCACCGGCAGCAACGGCGTGCTTGTCTAAATAGTCCACTCGGCTAAACTTGCTTCCGATGGATTCGGCCATACTTCATTTGACCTTTATGATGAATCCAATGATATAATTTAATTCGTTATAACCAACAGGATTATGACGGCATGGAGTTGATATTCACAATGCTTTTAGGAGTATTGTGCCCCATCAAAAACAATGATGGTCGATTTATCTGGTATGCTTAATCTTCTTTCTACTTATCATCTTTAATAACCAACAATTAGAAGACTACAAAATTTTGAGAAAATAATGTTCCATCGCAATTGTTATGCAAGTGGTAGTAGTTAGCTAAATGCCGCGTATAGTAGTATAATAACAATTAAACGTATTATTTTGTTCAAATTTTGACACGATAATATACAAAAAAGTTGTGTTAATTTAAAATATCAACATATAAAACAAATTTTATTAAAAAATTTAAATCAAATTTGTCTCAAATTCTTTTCAAATACGAAGTCAATATTTTTAAAAGATAAATCATCCTACTGTGTAAAGCATAAACACCAATACCCTTTTTTCTACGTCTTCCAGTCAACCACTCGAACCTGAATTTATCCTATATAATCACAGCATAAAGCAAAAAGACAAATGTGCATTTTTCTCCATTAAATGAATTGGTTTCTAAAGCATTGCGTCGGTCAAAAAGGCCCGAAGGCATTAAAGCCCCAAACTCCAAATCTTCTAAATCTGTGAGGAGTAATGCATGGGACGGTGGCAGAGATTGATATGGTAGACGAACCTATTGCTTTAACACATTTGAAGAAGCTAAATATAAAGAGTTGCAAAATAAAATTGATGAAAACAAGGGGAAGATATCACCTTGTGAGTCACAAGCGTCTAGAGAAGAGAGTCAAACCAATAGTGGAGGCTCGATATTATGACTTTTGTTGGAGAAATATGCAAATAAAGAAGTTATTGATAAGTGACATCGTCGTTACCTTCATAAAGAAAATATATCGGATATAGCTAACTCCATCAAGTGGTGTAAGGATGGTTTAGATCAAAGTAAACAAGACAAGTGGCACTTAAAAGGGCACAAGTTGATGGTATTATGTTCAAGTTGGGTAATTATGCATATGACCTAGCGTAATATGTCTAACTAGATTTCACTTGCATGATTACAAATATATTCAGAGGGGCGAACAACATCAAGTATTTCTGAGTTCGGTGGTTATATCGCCCCGAGATGCAACCATCCCGGATATGTATATAGACCTAGTTAGAGATCATAAAAGAGGTATTTCTATTGAAATAGAACATGATATTAGTTTGGACTGTCTTAGGAAAAAACTTGACATTGTACGTGTTCCATTAAATATGGACGATGCTCTAAAGAAGAATCTTATGGAGCAGTCATATATTTACTATTACCAAATCTATGAGAGTCCAAACTGCTCCTTAGGGATCTCTTATTTAAAGGCATCAGATGTTGCCACTATCACTGACCTCATTTGTGTGATACTCTTTGAACTTTGTCCAGCTTTTTGCCACTTCTCCGTTGACTTTGTACTGTATTGGATTTGTTGCTCAACTCTAAGCAATGAAACAGATTAATAACATGTTCTATCTTAATATTGAAACAGAGATAGTAACTAATAATGTCTTTCATTCAAAAAGCAACCCGATTGTAATTCACATCTGAGTAAGATTCAATGAGTATAGAAAAAGAAAGCCATTTCGGAATGGAATGTAATCTCTAATCTGTTGCTAGAGTGGAACAACTCAGAGACTAAATACAAGTTTTGAGTATTTACTAAGTTTCTTGAATTCAAAATATACTACTTCAAGAGATCTAAAGAGCAAAATCCAACAAATCCCGCCCAGTCCTCTCTCCCTTTCTTTTTGTATGAAATTCCACCATAGGGTCCTCTATGCTTGTTGATGCGTGGTGGTGCAAAGGACGGTGCATCAGTGATAGTGGTTGAACAAGCCGAGTCATGATTAATGATGACCTACACATCATGTAAAATAGAATTATTCCATCTCCGAAGTATACAACATTCAGTGACATTACAAAATATTCAATTACAACATACCGTGTTCTTTGTTTTCACATGAATCTATCTTCTTGCCTCCTCGACTAGCATTGTTTCCACATTCGCAACCTCCTCTTTACCCACTACATTATCTTCAGCTCCATTCTCACCCGCTACCACCTCAGCCTCGATCATCGCCTCGCTACAAACAACTTTTGTTGCAATTTCCAGAGCCTCATGAACAAGTGACAGTCCCTATTCTTGTCACAATGTAATATGCATTAATGTAAATCAGGATTAAGCATTCATTCATGTTACATTAAGGCTGCAGGGTTCTGATTCATATGGTTTATTATAAGTTTCCTTATGACGTGGGTTAAGCTTCCTTTTAAGGGGCCATTTCATATTGATAGGAAGAACAAGATATTGGAGGAAGAACTCCTTTTGACAATTTTGTTGACAAATTTCACCGATTTAATAAGTACTGTCCCATCATCCTTATTTGAGATTGTTTTCTTGCTAAAGTTTCTTCAACAAAAGACCAAATACCTATTTTTCATCAAGAAGAACCTGTCAATCATCTCCCATTACAGGCCTGAAAACCACACAATGAAACATTATTTTCCTAAATTATCATTTGTTTCTCAACTTTTCTATGTGGCTCCTCCTCCTCAGGGAGAATGTAATACCGTTCAGCAACCCTAGTTATGTAGAACCACTTTTTGTCTATATGGATGATGTGATGCATATTTTTGAATTAGTGTTTGCAGGCTAACAACAAAATGACTAACAACACAATGTAAATGCTGTAATTTATGGCATTCAGTTATCTGTGGTTTGATAGCATTCGAATGGCTCCTTAGTTATCCATTCTTTATCCATCTATTCATTGTTGAAACACTTACATTCATTGCCTTTTCAAAGCGTCTTTGAGTGCATATGTTGTGTAATGGTTTAGCCATGTGTCGCAGTATCTTTTTCCAAAATTATCTTGTTTGATCATGCCTCCCTTTTGCTTTTGATTTCATATCAATGACTTCTCGATCACGTTGTTGTTGTTGTTGTTGTTGTCTTTGCTTCTTAGAAATGCGGCTAATTCTTCTTACTAGCAATCCCCAACGAGTAAAATCTTCCATCATAGCCAATTTCACAGTCTTGTCTTTGAACTGGTGTTGGAATAGGAAAGCACCAAGTCGAGCTTTATCCATATCAGATACACGCGGTGCAATTTGCAGCAGGGGTGAGAAAGTACGGGGGCATGCTCGTTGACTTTTGTGTTAAAAACAGAGATCTATGGCTACAGAAAGAAGCATGCAAATTAAGTGTGGAAATTAGAGACAACAACCCAATACAGAGTGGGAGCAAACAGATGTAGTCTCCATGTAGAATTTAAAGGCATTGTTGAAAATAGAGGAGTATAATTATTTGAATTATTGAATGAAATTTGAAGGGGAAAGTGAAAGGATTTGAAGAGAAGAATGAGATTGCATTTTAGTGGGATAGCTAGAGAAATTTTGTGATGTCTGTTCTTGAGCAGACTGTTTAGGATTATTTTACATGCTGGAATCAGCATCTTTGAATATAGCTGCATTATTTGTAAATTTAAAATTTATTTCAATTTTTAAATTGTGAAGAATTCTCTCTACTTTGGCTAACTGGAGGATCAGCGAAAATATTAGGAAGCAGACAAACTAGGTACCAGATAAGGCCATGTGCAGCCTCCTTTCTCGCTGCCACATAATACATAGGGTATTGGGCTAATGACTAATTTCCATTTACAAGAACAAATAGAGTAAGTTTTTTGACAGTCTTTCTAATCAAATCACTGATTCAATCTGTAATTTGAATGAGACTTTTTAGATATCTTAACAAGTTCTTGTTTTTGGATGTAAAAAAAAATTAACCATCACCTATTTAAACATAATTTAAGAATCAAATTTCAATATTCAATAATTTAACTATCATTTTAATAAACATAATTGATATTAAGTGACAAATATGTGTGGGTTAATCAGAATGTCAAAATGAGTATTTAGGAGTGATATTTATGACTTTTTAAATAATGGCGACTTTCATATCGTTATTTAAAAAAAGTGATAAATATATTGATCAAATGTTGATCTAATTTTACTCAAGCCATTAAAGATATCGATCTATCAAATAATCTGAGAACATTTGATTTTAGGTTTTATTTGATGAAATGTGAGACTAGAATTGTTCTTCCAGTAATTGTCACTTGTCAGTATTCATGTGCGCCGGCTGGTGATCCTCATCTTACAAAATGAAATTGACGCCTGGTAAGTGGTAGCCTTACCAGAGATGGTAAAAGGTCTTTCATCATTTCAGATACCCATAGAAAATAAAATAAAAACTTGGATACATCTTTTTATTCCAATTTTCAATAGAAAATATGATAAAGTACTAAATTGACTTTTTCTATTGTTATAGATCAAAAATAAAATGCAACGAATTCTCTTGTCTAATCAATATTCAGTTACAAATGGGGTTGTATGTATTTATACATCAAACTCAATTTTGATATTTTGATGGGATTGTTTTTTTTTTATCGACTTTGAAGTTACCTGAAATTGTATATTTTTTTAACATCAAATTTGATTTTGATACTTAAATGGGATTGTTTTTACTCAACAATAACCACCTTGCTTCTCATCTTTTCCATATTGTTTACATCTCTAACTTTTCTATTGGAGCATGATATGTGATTGACATGTATTAGTTTAGCATCAATTTTAAATAGATTTTATAAATAC
This sequence comes from Sherardia arvensis, assembly GCA_948330725.1. Taxonomy (NCBI): domain Eukaryota; kingdom Viridiplantae; phylum Streptophyta; class Magnoliopsida; order Gentianales; family Rubiaceae; genus Sherardia; species Sherardia arvensis. Next base: position 32,042,269 of record OX415240.1, read on the forward strand.
TAATTTTGATAGAAATTATGATCAAATACTACTCAAACGATTAAAATATATGCCTAGTAAGAATTAAGAAATATAACTATTCAAATAAGTGATGTGTTGTTCATGTATAAGGTAAAAGCGATATGTAACAGATTTGTTTGCCATGTTCAATTTTAAAGTCACGGTGAAGTTATATTTTATATTATTTACATTTCTCTGCTAGTAGTATTGTATGCAAACGATACTACTTGATGATAGACACTTTTCTTTTTCAGGTGTCCCAATCAAAGGTGCACCATTTCCCATTATGGTAATGTTACTTCGATTTTATCTACTCATTTCACCTACTTTTTTCTTAAATTCAATCTCCACCAAGGCAGGGAGGATATAATTCACCAATTTCTTAACAGATTTTTAAAATAATGATTAAGCGAAAAGATGCTACTACTAACGGTTAAGATGTGTGCCTGGTAAGAAAATCTCATTTCGTGTTGGTTATCTAGATGACTCGAGAACATGGCTGCTCCCATGCTACTCTGTCGTTGTTGCAATAACCATCCAAAGGAGTGATGGCCATAACAATCTTTGAATATTTCAAAATGATAAAATCATTTCAATTAACAAAAGGACCATATCATACTAACATATCGGCATCATCATAACATCATAAACCCCATAACTGCGATATTCATAGACGTTAATACAAGCAAAATATACAAATGTAATATATATTGGACTTGTACTTATCCTACAGCTACCAAACTGGCTATATATACAACGGGTGACCATATCATCCTCATACAAGACCTAATAATGACCATTTAACCATAATATTGGTATACTATGCAGTGGCGGATTTAGGAAATATTTTGAGGGCAGGCTAGCGATGGCGTGACAGACGTGATGAATAGTAAGACTGTGAAAAAAAAATAAACGTCCATTGAGTGCGTTAAAACAACGTCGTTTCTCTGTTTGGCCAATCATTTATACAATATGTATTCAAATTATTTAAAAAATTTCAATCCTACATCAAAATAACGATTTTTCACCAAAAGTTTTTTTTGATAAAAAATTAAAACAATATTGTTTATTAAAAACCTCCGATCATATTTTTTGGTGCTTATATAGTTTTTGGGGGTTTATAGGCATGTTAGCAGTATTGTTCTCAAAGAGTTCAACAATAATGTATAGTGTTTGGAAACTTTAATTTCTATTTGATAATTTGATTAAAAAATGTCTTAAACAATCGTGTAAAATGCGTCATATATATTATAGATACGTTCCTTTATCAAAGTTTGATAATTATATATTTAGACATAGAGAAACTATATAACTTTAAATACATTGTAAAATAAAAATGTGATTTTAAAGAGAATGATAATTTAAAAGGGAAGAATAAAAAATGAATACACAAAATATAAGAATATATCTTTTTTCCATAAATAGAATTATAGAAAAATATTTCCACTTAATAAGAGAAAAAATGGAGCACATAGGTTAATTATTAGAGTCCTACAAGAAGGAAGTCTACAAAATTACAAGGAAAGAAAAATAAAAAGTAGACCACTAGCAGGATGGAAATAAGTAAGAAATAAATGAAGAAGAGTCCTAAGGTACAACGACGTCGTATAAGCACACATAATTAAAGAAATAAAAAGAAAACATTAAATTAAAAGGAATCTGCTCCGCCTTTTCCCTTCTTCTTCCGGAACTTCTCAGCGCTCAGTGAGGACTATTTGTAGTAGTCCTCCATTTGATCTGTTCATTTTTAGAATAAAGATGTGGACATCAGGAAGTGTCCTTATTCAGAATTATTTCAAATTCTGTACAATATTATCTCAGTATCTTTTTTATGGGGTATTCTGTCGTAATGATGTCATTGGTATAACTCAACCTAGACGTGTGGCTGCAGTTTCTGTTGCAAAACGTGTTGCTGAGGAACGTGGTGTTTCTTGAAACTTTTTTTCCCCTTTCTTTGTGGTAGTTGAAAATTTTCATCAAATTCTCAGCGACAGCATTGTGATGAAACTTCACAAAGACATTGTGATTAAACTGCAATTTTTCTTTAAATTATTAAGTGATTTATGCCGGACACCAACACTTCGACGACGAACCTTGCTCACGAACTGATCTGCAAAACAAAGCTTCATGTGTCCTGAGGGTAGACACTCCGACGCTCAAGTTAGTATGAGGCGTAAGGCGTATTGTATGTAGTATGAGATAGAGAGATTTACCAGACCTTCGGTATTTATATGGATACAATCCGTAGATCACCAAAATATGTATTTATGATAGGAATACAACTCTTATAAGAATAGTAGCTGTATTACCAAGTATAGAGGAAGTGTATTTCGGTCATGGTTGTATTAGCATGTTTAGGATGGCTGTGTTACCATCTTTGAGAGGATGTATATTCATTGTAGAACATTCATAATATACGCATTCCTTGTAAGGATTAGGATTGATGGACCTGTGGATCCATCCTCCGCGTATCTCGAGCCCACGACCCTTCTCGGGCCCTGGTCCGAGTATGAATGAGGTCCGAATACCAACCCTGGACTTATCAGTAGCCCCAAGATAGATCTTCAGAACTTAGAGTGCTCCATCTCGAAGGTTGAAAGAGAGGCTTTCTTCTCGAGGGAAAACCAATAACTCGAGGGAGGATGTCTCGGGGTGTTAAGTCCGGGGCGTCCTTCAAGGACTATCCTTTCGGGCTTAACCTTCTGAATATCTAGTTTCAAGTTCTTTCGTATTCCATCCAAATATACGGACGGCTGAGATTAGCTTCCTCTGAAATCCAGATGTGAGATACACGTGGCGTGCAATCATTGGTAAGTAGAGGCGGTATGTCCCCCGTCTCTCCATTTGCTTGCATCGGAACCAGAGTCGAGATAATTACTCGTCATAAATGCTGTGTGGGTTAAATCTCCCAAATTATTCCCATTGTCTTTATTCAAAATTTCTTCTTTCCAAGTTCAGAAAACGCATCAGTATTTCATAAAATCTCTGAAGCCCCAATCTCTGCTTTCTCAATCATCAGTAAGTGCTATCTTCTTTCTTCGTTTGTTTGTCTGTTTTTTTCCTTTTCCTCTGTGTGTATTCTCCCCCCATACTCTCTGTGATCATGAGTAATAGTAGTGAAATGATTTCCGCCCCCGATCATGATCAGGGAGAGTATGTAAGTACTCAGGCCGAGGAGAGTAGCTCCCGTGTCCGCCATAGAGCCGAGGTAGCGAGTGGGAAAAAACCTGTAGTTTTGAAGAAGAAAACCTCTGAAGAAGAGAAGAGATTAATAGCTATGGCTAGGAGGGCTCAGATAGAGGGGAATAACCCCATGGTAATGCATGCGGCCGTAGGTAGACCATCCATGAATGGTGAAGGTAGTAGCAATAGGTTGATCAATGATGATAAAGCTCATGCTACTATCTTTGTTGAAGGTTGTCCCTTTTCACTTCCCCCTGATGCTGATCTCATGTATTTCGGAGGGGATAAGTCTGCAGCAGAGTTAGTAACTCCAACCTGAGGGGTTATATATGGGAGTTTTTTGCAGCATGGGCTAGCATTTCCGTTTCCCCCACTGTTGAGTATATTTCTTCAGTGGTATAAGGTGCATCCAGGGCAACTACATGTTGATGCAATAATAATCACAATGGCACTGATAACCTGGTGTGCTCGTAAGGGTTATAAGCCCAGGCTTGCTCTGTTGCAGACCCTATATAAGGTGTCTATTGTTAAACAGCTTGTAACCTTATCTGTCCGAGATAAGACCATGGGTCGGGCTTTTGATCTTCCTCGACAGAATGTGGGATGAGACAAGGTGAAACTAATCTTTGACCAAACCAAGTATGAATTACCTCTTTGGAACGATGACCTACAAAATGAAAACTGGGAAGATGTTATGACCTCGGACAGGTTGATGGATATAGATGAGGAATTAATAAGGGAGAGGATCAAACTTAGGAATGACAAGTTTGTGTCAGGAGATCCTCAGATGGGATGGCAGTGTCCTGTTGAGACGTATCAGTGGCTATATCAAATGCCTGGCCGAACTCTTCAAAATGGCAGCTATTTGAAGTTGGCATGCTTCGATTCTCCAAAAGGTGTTGAAATTGAATGGTATGAGGCCAATATTTCTATGGAGCAAGATCCCATTGGTTCAACTAGGGCGCTTCGTTCCTCTAGAGCAATAGAAGAGAGGACCGCTCGGGAAGAGATGTCCGAGAGAGATGTGGATAGGGAAATTTCTGGATTTATGTCCGATGCTCGTCATCGGTTTAAAATATTGGTCCAAGGACCTAGGAATATTCAAGTAGAAACTGAGGGTCAGCATGAGACAGAGTGTCCATTCGTACAAGTTGTCCGAGATCCATCAGATGAAGAGGAGGATAGGAGTTTAGCCCTAGTAAGGTGTCCGAGAAGGAAGATATCTCGGACTTCTGTATCTTCGCTCACCATGTCTAGTAGGATTGAGAATGAAGAATCTTTAACTTCTGTAGTAGTCTCTGATACACTGTCTGAGGGTATTTCTTCTATGTTGTGTATGACATTTTCTTTCATATTATATCATATTTTTTGATGCTAACTCCATTCCTTGTATGTGTAGTGGGTGTGTCCAAGACCGAGAAGGCGTTGGATAAGCTGGCTCAGATGGTCGAGTCGAGGAAGCGGAAAGATCGTGTCGTCAAGAAGAGGGACGGTGAAGCCTCCGGGAATTCCACAGATGCTTCCACCAAGTCTCCCAAAAGGGCTAGGGTTGAGCTCGAACCGTTGGGGGGGTTCGAGAAGTATGTTATGCCTCCTCCTCCAGAAGCCAGGACCGAGATTACTCCAGAATCTCCTGAAGTAAACCAGGTATGCTTAACTTAGATCATAACTTGATAACATATGTCATTGTCTAACTGTCTTGCTCTTCTCCACAGTCTTTGAATCATATGAAACACTTGTATGGTTCTGTTAAAGTGTTGTACTGTCGTTGTCAAGAGCGGGAGGCTGAGTTGGAGCTGTTGAAGGAGCACATGGCCAGAAAAATTAGTGGGCCTTCCAAAATGATGAAGCGTCTCCAAGATGAGATGGCCCAAGAGAAGGCGAAGAGAGAGGCCTTTGAAGCGGAAGTTATGTCCTTGAAGAAGGAGAAAAGGTTAACGGATAACTCCTTTCAAGAACTGAAGAGGAAGATGGCCGCAGTGGAGGCAGAGAAGAACCGATATACTAATCCCGATTACCAGAGGCAGCTGGTTCGGTTGATAATGGACTTCTGCTTGAACTGCCCTGAAATGGAGGTCCATCGCCAAGAGTATGACAAGTTTTATCATAAATATGAGCTTCCGAAAATGTGGGTCTATCTTCAAGAAGTTCTTAGTGAGGAAGGTCAGGGATTGTTGGCTCCTGCTTATACTTGGCAAGAGGTATCAGAAAACCTGGAGGAGTTTCCGGCGAAGTTTCGCCGGATTGGGGGGTTCGAGACTAGTTTATTAATTAGTTTGGAATCTTTGGAGAAGGCTTTAACTTTGGAAGAGTTTCAGGAGAAGCTGTGTAGTCTATATCCTGAGCTGTCATTCCTGGTGGAGAAGTCGGCTGCAGAGACTTCAACTAAGGACGATAAAAACCCCAATGAAGAGCCATGAACTGTAATTCCTTAGAGTCTTCACTCTTATTTAGGATTCTCTTCTTGCTGCCAAACTTTGGCGCTAATGTATTCTGAATATCATGCCTTTATTATGAAATGAATCAGTCTTTCATCTTCTTTTCTCTCCAGTGTTGCATTGTCGCCTGTGCTGAATTGCAGGTTAAGTATGAAGCTGTCCTTCAGAAGAGCAAGAATCTGGAGGAAGATTTAGGTGATTCCAAGGGCTGTTTTAGCCTCGTGCAAGAAGAGTGTGATAGTCTTCGTGGTGGGCTCAAGATAGCTTTGGAGCGGAGAGCTGAACTGAACAAGCAGTTGAGTGACCTTCAAGCAAGGTATAAGAGTCTAGAAGAAGAGCACAGTAAAGTCTTGGCCGCCAATAAGGACTATGACCGTGAATGGAGAAAAGTCATGAGTGACCTGACAAAGATTAAGGGTGAAGGTCATGAGAAAGATCTTCGTATTTCTACCCTTCAGAATGAAAATATCGACGTGAATCATAAGATTGTCACTGTCATAGATGATTTGAGGATATGCCAGGCCGAGTTGAATGCTTGCAGATTCCAGATAAAGGAACTAGAAGCTCAAGATGTGTTTGTCATGCCTTCGGTATCTTCAAGGAGAGAGATAGGTGGGCCCTCTTCAACTCCGAATTCAGGTCCGTTGGTGAGGCCTTGTGTCTGAGGTGGCACATCTCGGGGGATGGTGAACTCTCCAGAAGGAACTTCGTTCAGAAGAGGACGAGGGGCACCACCTATATCTGGGGCTCATAGCTTATCAGGCTCTCCTTTTCGACCTGCAATTATAGGAAATATGGAAGGATATCCTACACATTCTCAATTAATGAGGGTGGCAGAAGAAAGTAATTGGGGTCGTGGCCTTCATAGTAGTCGAGGTCGTGTCTCTACTTCTTCTCGCGGTCGGGGACGTATCCCTGTTTTCAAAGACCTTCACGAGATGTAAGAAGTTTTTAGTGTAATAACACTTTTTTTTATTTTGCCTTTATAAAGGTCTTTATATCGCAATCCTTGAAAAGATTGATTCTCAGGCTTATGAATAGCCCGAATAAATGGTGGCATGTACCTTAATAGGTGTACCATACTGAGAGTTGAGTTCCAAAATTTGTGAGTTTGTGTGACTCGTATCATGTTAGTCTTTGACCATATACTTTTTATAAGTATATTATTTTATCTTGGCCTAAGGTGATTGTAGTTCAGACACATAGTCCAAACAGCCCATGTTAGATAAGCATCAATCACATGCTTATAAGCGTATAAATCTTAGACAGTAGTCTTTACTTATGCTTTATAAGGCATAGTGTCTCTTTGTATTAGAGGGTGTTGACTGTTTCAAAATAAAATAGAAGATATATATTGAAAAGAAATTGTATTCTTCGAACTTGAGAGTTCGGCAAAATTATAAAAGACAATCCCGAGTTTGGGAGCTCGGGTATGAAAAAATAAAAAGATGAAAAGAAAAGAAACTTGGCCCTTAGGCCTTATTAAAGTAGTTTCTCCTTATTTGTAGAAGATCTACTTTGTTTTAGCTCCGAGGTACCTGCGTAGGAAAGGCGCCATGATGACAGGATCCAGGTGTTCTCCTTCGCGAGTTTCCAAGAGGTAGAATCCTCCAGATTCTGCGGTGGAAACTTTGTATGGTCCTTTAGTCCTCGGCTCCAGCGCTCCTTCTAGCTTGTTAGTGCACCACGGGCAAACTGGCATTAGTAGTTCTCCCACTTGGAAGGTTTGGTGGCGTCTTTTGTGCCATAGTGCAGTCATCTCGTTGTAGGCCTATTCCTCGAAGTGAAACACCAAGGGTTGTTCGAGATCATGATCGGGGACCAGATCTCCTAGATTAGTGTTGATGGCCGAGATGTTGCTCACTTTTCTGGCGTCACGGATAGCCGTGATCATGCAAGAACGCGCCACTCCTTGTCTCTTTTGATGGAAGCTACTCCTTGTGGTGTTGGGAACTTTAGCATCAGATGATAAGGAGACCATACAACTTTAGCTTGGCAGATCCAAGGTCTGCCAAGAATAATGTTAAAGGGTGTAACGGTGTCGACCACCACAAATGTGCAGTAAAGGGTTAAGCTTTTTGCTCCTTCTGCCACTGTGACTGGAAGTGTGATTTATCCAAGGGGTATGACTGGATTTCCGGTGAACCCCGAGATTGGGCCTGTAGGCTTGAGGTCGTCCTTGATAAATCCTAACTTTTGGAAACAATCCTGGAACATCACTTCTACTCCACTTCCGTCTCGACAAAGATTCTCTTCACCAGAGAATCCTGTATTGTTGCAGAGATAATAAGTGGGTCAGAATGGGGCATCTGGTTTGGCATGGCATCCGCGTCCGAGATGGTGATGGTTTCTTCGGGGCGGAGCCTCTTGTTGACTGGCTCGATGTGGGGTATGGTCCGCACACTATCCTTCAGTTTGGTAAGGGAAATTACTTCTCCCGTGTAGCCGTTGATGCCGTTGATAACTCGGTTAGCTCCATTTGGCGGCGGTGGTGGAGGATCTTGAGGATTGTTGCCTCCATGACCTTGGTTGTTATTGTTGTTGTTGTTGTTGTTGTTGTTGTTGTTTCGGGAGCCATCCTTTTTCTTCTGCCAGGGCTTTCCCCCATATCTCTTCTGGGTGCCCTGACTGTCACCAGCTATTGAAGGTGCAATCTGTTGCATGATTCCTTGTCGGATCAGTTTCTCGAGAAACTTGTTGAACAGGTGCGCAAGATCAGATCAGACACAAAGTTTGGCGACTTCGTCAATAGATGTGGGGTCCCACTGGGCATGCCAAATTGATGTATGCCGGACACCAACACTTCGACGATGAACCTTGCTCACGAACTGATCTGCAAAACAAAACCTCGGATGTCCGACGCTCAAGTTAGTATGAGGCGTAAGGCGTATTGTATGTAGTATGAGATAGAGAGGTTTACCAGACCTTCTGTATTTATATGGTTACAATCCGTAGATCACCAAAATATGTATTTATGGTAGGAATACAACTCTTATGGGAATAGTAGTTGTATTACCAAGTATAGAGGAAGTGTAATTCGGTCATGGTTGTATTACCATGTTTAAGATGGTTGTGTTACCATCTTTTAGAGGATGTATATTCCTTGTAGAACATTCATAATATACGCATTCCTTGTAAGGATTAGGATTGATGGACCTGTGGATCCATCTTCCGCGTATCTCGAGCCCACGACCCTTCTCGGACCCTGGTCCGAGTATGAATGAGGTCCGAATACGAACCTTGGAATTATCATTAAGGTGGACAAAATCTGAGTGGAAATCTTTTGATCATTGATACTGTGTAAGTCATTGAATGTTGAGTTGAGTTGAGTTTAAGAACTGTTGCTTATGTACTATAGATCCCACGCTCAATTCCAAGAACTTTTGCTTGTTTATTAGTGATAAAAATGAGCTCATATATACGCCTGTTCACTTCCATATTAATATAATTATATATGAAATTGATATTTCAACGAGGTCGTCTTTGAAAGAGCAGCTTGCATATATTGCACATATTTAACAGTGAAGTAAGGAAATTCTGAACTTGAGTTGCCAGTTTTTATGCTTATTTCTAGATTCTGGAGCATCTGTCTAATACCATCAAAACACCCAATAATGAATTAATGGAGATCATGACCAATAATATAAATGATAGCTGGTGTTTTGATCAGGCATGGTTACAGGGTTATTGAAGTTTCTTTCAAAAGTTTATTTATATGAAAAGTATGTGATATAGCAATAGACATAGCTTGAAAAATTTTGTGGCATGGTAAACTTAATTCTTTTGATGTGCCTTTCTTAATTTATACTTCAATTCTGTATTTTTTTATGCAGAAGTTTATGTTGTGAGGCTTTTCTTATAGTATTATGTTAAGAGGAAGGTTCTTATGGTTGTCCAATGAGTGACGACTGATAGTGCTTACACAATGAAGTAAGTCTTATTTAATCTGAAAATTAAATGCATCAGTACCTGTTTTTCGTGTTTGTAATGCATCACTACCTGGATCCCTCATTTGATGTAGTCGGTTATTGTTGTTGTTTTTGTTGTATATGTGCGTTGAGTTTTCTTTAAAATGCAGAGTTTTTTCCTGTTCAGCAGTTTCTTTATCTGTTAGAAGACTGTTAGAAGAAGACTGTATAAGTTGGTGACATTTATGGTCATGAGGGAGGCTGACACCATCTGAATCTTTAGAGCTTGAATTCCTGGATGAGAAGCTATAAAGGCTTTGTTGAGATCACGTTTTTGCGGCTGCAGCCTAAACCAATATCCCCAACATACATGATATAAATGTAATTGTCAATGACCATCTTGGTGCTGATTGACCTTTGCTCTACTTTGCACTAATCTACTGCTCTTTGAATGATGATATGATCATTTTTTCTACAGAGATTCAGACACTTAGTGCGAGAACTGCAAGGGTCCAACATCCAGAGGATTTACGATGATTTCTGAAACTTCTTGACTGATTTCAGGAACTCGAAATTTATCATTTACATCCAATGTTTGGGAGAGTTATTTCCTCGTGATCTGTGTGCATTCTGTAAGCATAAACATACAAACAACATTGCTTTAAAGTCATTTTTCATAATTTTAAAGAACTATTTGAAGACAAATGACTAACCGGGAAAGATGATGATGCATCAGGCTCATCATTTCTGTTTGATCATTTCAGAGGAGGGAGTTTTTTCAACAGCACCATCTCGAGAGCTTCTTACACTGATGTCAAAACGTTCTTCCTCATGCCTAATATCCCAGCTTCTGGTTTTACAGTCTGCCTGAAAACTGAATCATGTAATGTTTTACTGATCATAGAAACCTGCATGAAGGTATCAGCTGAATTATCAACACGCTCCTTCTCGGGTATAGAAGGAATCTGAATTGAAGGGAAAACAGGAGTTTCAACTCCTTCAATTATCCAATCCTTGTAATAGACTGCAAACATGCAAGTGCCGAACCCATTATCTCATTAACCACTACCATTTCCAAATTTCTTTCGCTTGCGGATGCTATCTTTTTGTTGCAGGTCATAAATGTTCTTAGCTCATATAGTCTTCTAAATTTTATTAGTTGCAGGTCATAAATGTTCTTAGCTCATGTAGTCTTCCAAATTTTATTAGGTTTCTGAACTTGTACTTTTGGAGTTGATTATAATCATGAGTAAGTCAAAGTTTGGTAGATGTAAATGTTTGGTTATCAAGCGTGACATATCTGATGTATTTGTTTCCTATTGATATGAAAATGGCTGACATCCTTCAAAAGTCTGAAAGTATGCATATAAAGAGGCCCAATGCCTTCTTTTAGTTTCCTACACTTTTCTCTACTTATGGAGATGATAAACATGTAATTTTGATTTATATTTACTTATATTTTTAGTGAATATCATATGCAAATACATCATTTATGGTGCCACATCATTAATTAATGTTCCTCCAAATTACCAATAGAATAAAATATGGGTTTGTGATGCGAGATAAAATGCCAAGGTTTGAAGGATTGGACTTGTGATGCGAGATATGGGTTACAGAGACTTCCAGCTAGCAACAAGCCGACAACTGATAGAGAGTTGAGAGGATTGTAAATTAATTTAACTTTTTAAGGACTTGATTGCAAATATGTTGGTCCAATGGATGAAGTTCTAACTTGATAAAACTATGAAGGTTAATATAGGAAATCCAACATCAAATACGGATTGCATAATTAAAATTAAACCTGCAAATAGGAATTCCGTATAAATAGTGCTACCTAGCACATTTCCATTACTCGCACTAGTGAATTCCCCTTTTCTCTCCAAGGATCCGTCTTTCATCATTACTGGAGGGTCTATCCTCTGGTACCCCCGAAACTCTGTCTTGCAGGACCAGAATACTGGAGTAGGAGAAAGGAACCCTACGGGCATACCAGACGGGCAGCATCAGGGCTAATGACTAAAGTGCCATTTATGCAGAACAAATAGAGTAAGTTTTTTTGATAATGTTTCTAATCGAATCACTGACGACTCAATCTGTAATTTGATTGACATTTTTTAGATTCGCCATCTTAACAAGATCAGGTTTTTGGATGTAAAAATTAACCATCACCTATTTAAACATAATTAAAGAATCACTATTTAATATTTATAATATTTTAACTATCATTTTAATAAACATAATTGATATTAGGTTAATTAAAATGTAGTGATATTTATGACTTTATAAATAATGGTAACTTCATATCATTATTTTATAAAATAAAGTATTTAGAAAGGGGTTCACTGCAGATGCTTTTAAACAGTTAGTAGTTGTGATGAACTCAGCTAAGATCTGGGTTTGAGACCTGAACTTCAAAATTTGCATGAATTTTATAGATTACATGATGAGTGCTATTCACGTAGATTCAATTTTTGGAGCAAGAGGAATGTTTAGTGCATGGTATTAAATATTCCATTCGATTCAGTAGAGAATGTATAAATAGAGAAAAAAATGAAAATGACTAGGATAAAAATAAATTTTAATAATTGGAAAAAGAGTTGAAAGATCTCGCTTTTTTGGATAATGAAATATAATTACATCGTATCACACACAGTATGTGCACTTATAATTCAAACCATTTTATAAACGTAAAATGATCAATCAAAATAGACATACAAAAATGTCAATGATCAACAAATTAGACTATAATTGTTCAGATATTTCTGAATAATCAAACTGACTTGAGAAAAAAGTGAAAAAATTCTCTTGCTTTATGAATTTAAGATATATATAGATAGACATAGAACTGTATACGCATGCATGAAAAACTTACTTCGGCGGTGGTCGTAGACAAATGTTTAGAGCAAATCGCGAACTCGTTGTTTAATTTGATAACTAACATTACTCACCGTATATATAGTCTAAGGCTCACGTTTCATGCTTTATTTTGTGAAAATGAAGAATATGAATTCCATAAATAGATATTATGTTATTGTCTAGATATCATATTGTGTAGTAATTAATATGATTTGTAATTTGGTTTAAAAATTTATGAATACATTCTCAATTACAAAAAAAAAAGAGTAATGAATATATTGATCAATTCTTGATCTAATTTGACTCAACACATTGAAGATATCGATCCATCTAATAAATGCACGTTTGGTGCACGTCTTAATTGTGATGAACATGAACTAAAATCTGGGTTTCAAAACCTGAACTTGAAACGCAGATCCGAACTTCAAAATCAGCACGAGTTATATATATTGCACGCACGGATCAACTAATCGTGCATACATCGTGCGCCTAGCTCTAGAAATATATCACAGTAAATAATTATTTTTATCATCCATCCGAACTTCGAACATAAGTGAGATTATTAAGATCCAGAAGATCGATACAGTGAAGAAAATTAATGAAATTAAAAACAAGAAACTAGAAGAAGTTTACTTTGAATTGGAGAATTGGAATGCGATTGAAAGATATTGGAGTTACTGGCCACTGAACGCATGCGTTCTCTGCCACCTACAGATGAATCCCAGGAGAGATCTCTTCTTGAGCTCCTCCAAAGCCTCCTGGACGGATTTCTGGTATGAATCGTAATCAGAAAACTCGTCGTACATCTCAGCGAAATGCTCCTCAAATGGGAGAAGGCGGGCCGGCTTGATCCAGCCGTGGCTTCACCATTATAGGCTTCACCACGGCTTGATCCAGCCGTGGCTTCACCATTATTTGATGCTAAAGTATTAGGTATGGCTGATGTATTTGGCTTCTTTTGTCATTTCAAGACTGATGTTTCACCATTATAGTTGTTTCAGTTGTTCTGTGATCAAATTCTTGTGCATTAGAATGAAATTCAGTGTCTAAGTACATTGTAGTGCTGCTTCGATCATGCTAACGTAGATTTATGATTACGAGTGCATCATTTTTGCACAAAGATTTTATTTATTTAAATTTTTTCGCACAGGATCAGGGCCGTTCTTTGACGGGTGATATACGTGCGATCGCACCGTGCCCTAAATTCGAGAGGCCCAAAATATTTTATATTTTATATATATCTGGTTATAAATAAGGTATAATTGGAGATAATTTGTAGAAATTTAAAAATGAATCTAGAATGAAATTGAACTAGAAAAGAATTGAGGGGTCCAAATTTCTGATGTTATGGTTCAAAGTATAATCCGAAAAATTTGAAGAAATTTAAGAAAATCGAAAAAAAATTGTACTATAAAAATATGAAAGGCCACACAAATGTTTTTTACATTAAGCCCCAAATATTACGGAACGAGTTTGCAAAGAACAACACATAAATGACTTATCCCAATCTTGCACTAAATATCGCGTGAACAATAAACCAATATTTGGGATGAACATGAATTTCTTTATATAAGTTCTTAAAAACAAAGGGGACAACATTCGTTTCAATTTAAAATTTTTAAATCTACATTCGTGTGCTAGATGTCTCAAACGAATCTTAATCTCAACGTCAAAACCACATGTTACATCATACGCGCATTTAAATGATAATGTTTATATAACTTTTCATTCGACTTTCATGCATGCATGGGTGATAAAGTCTCATTTTTCATGAATCATGCGTTTTGGTCCAGCGCATCCATGAGTGGGGATTCGGTGGCGGAACCAGAACATAATTCGGGGATATATCCAAGCACAAGAAGCATTTTTTATCGGATGATGAGCCACCGGCAGCGGCGACGTGCTTGTCTGAATAGTCCACCCGGCTAAACTTGTTTCTGATAGATTCGGCCATACAATTAGAAGATTACAAAATTTTGAGAAAATAATGTTCCATCGCAATTGTTACGCAAGTGGTAGTGGTCAGCTAAATGCCGCGTATAGTAATATAATAACAATTAAACGTATTCTTTTGTTCAAATTTTGACACGATAATATACAAAAAAGTGTTAATTTAAAATATCAACAAATAAAACAAATTTTATTAAAAAATTTAAACCAATTTTGTCTCAAATTCTTTTCAAATACGAAATCAATTTTTTAAAAGATAAATCATCCTACTGTGTAAAGTATAAACACCAAGACCATTTTTTCTACTTCTCCCAGTCAACCACTCGAACCTGAATTTATCCTATATAATCACGGCGTACAAGCAAAAAGACAAAGGTGCATTTTTCCCCATTAAATGAATTGGTTTCTAAAGCATTGCGTCGGTCAAAACGGTCCGAAGGCATTAAAGCCCCAAACTCCAAATCTTCTAAATGTTTGAGGAGTAATGGGACGGTGGCAGAGATTGAAATGGTAGACGAACCTATTGCTTTAACACATTTGAAGAAGCTAAATATAAAGAGTTGCAAAATAAAATTGATGAAGACAAGGGGAAGATATCACCATGTGAGTCACAAGCGTAGAGAGAAGAGAGTCAAACCAATAGTGGAGGCTTGATATTATGACTTTTGTTGGAGAAATATGCAAATAAAGAAGTTATTGATAAGTGGCATCGTCGTTGCCATCATAAAGAAAATATGTCGGATATAGCTAACTCCATCAAGTGGTGTACGGATGGTTTAGATCAAAGTAAACAAGACAAGTGGCACTTAAAAGGGCACAAGTTGATGGTATTGTCTAGGAGTTGGGTAATTATGCATATGACCTAGCGTAATATGTCTATCTAGATTTCACTTGCATGATTACAAAAATATTCAGAGGGGCGAACAACATCAAGAATTTCTGAGTTCGGTGGTTATATCGCCCCGAGATGCAACCATCTCGGATATGTATATAGACCTAGTTAGAGATCATAAAAGAGGGATTTCTATTGAAATAGAACATGATATTAGTTTGGACTGTCTTAGGAAAAAACTTGACATTGTACGTGTTCCACTAAATATGGACGATGCTCTAAAGAAGAACCTTATGGAGCAGTCATATATTTACTATTACCAAATCTATGAGAGTCCAAGCTGCTCCTTAGGGATCTCTTATTTAAAGGCATCAGATGTCGTCACTATCACTGACTTCATTTGTTGGATACTCTTTGAACTTTGTCCAGCTTTTTGCCGCTTCTCCGTTGACTTTGTACAGTATTGAATCTGTTGCTCAACTCTATGTAATGAAACAGATTAATAACATGTTCTATCTTAATATTGAAACAAAGATAGTAACTAATAATGGCTTTCATTCAAAAAACAATCCGACTGTAGTTCACATCTGAGTAAGATTCAATGAGTATAGAAAAAGAAAGCCATTTCGGAATGGTGTGTAATCTCTAATCTGTTGTTAGAGTGGCACAACTCAGAGACTAAATGCAAGTTTTGAGTATTTACTAAGTTTCTTGAATTCAAAATATACTACTTCAAGAGATCTGAAGAATAAAATCCAGCAAATCTAGCAAATCCAGCCCAGTCCTCTCTCCCCTTCTTTTTGTAAAAAATTGCACCATAAGGTCCTCTATGCTTGTTGATGCGTGGTGGTGAAAAGGACGGTGTATCAGTGATAGTGGTTGAACCAACCGAGTCATGATTAATGATGACCTACATATCATGTAAAATAGAATCATTCCATCTCCGAAGTATACATCATTCAGTGACATTACAAAATATTCAATTACAACATACAGTGTTCTTCGTTTTCACATGAATCTATCTTCTTGCCTCCTCGACTAGCATTGTTTCCACATTCGCAACCTCCTCTTTCACCACTACATTAACTTCAGCTTCATTCTCACCCTCACGCTCACCCGCTACCACCTCAGCCTCGATCATTGCCTCGCTACGAACAACTTTTGTTGCAATTTCCAGAGCCTCATGAACAAGTGACAGTCCCTATTAATGTCACAATGCAATATGCATTAATGTAAAGCAGGATTAAGCATTCATTCATGTTACATTAAGGCTGCAGGGTTCTGATTGATATGGTTTATTATAAGTTTTCTTATGATGTGGGTTAAGCTTCCTTTTAAGGGGAGATTTCATATTGATAGGAAGAACAAGATATTGGAGGAAGAACTTCTTTTGACAATTTTGTTGACAAGTTTCACTGATTTAATAAGTACTGTCCCATCATCCTTATTTGAGATTGTTTTCTTGCTAAAATTTCTTCAACAAAAGACCAAATACCTATTTTTTCATCAAGAAGAACCTGTCAATCATCTCCCATTACAGGCCTGAAAACCACACAATGAAACATTATTTTCCTAAATTATCATTTGTTTCTTAACTTTTCTATGTGGCTCCTCCTCCTCAGGGAGAATGTAATACCAATCAGCAACCCTAGTTATGTAGAATCACTTTTTGTCTATATGGATGATGTGATGCATATTTTTGAATTAGTGTTTGCAGGCTAACAGCAAAATGACTAACAACACAATGTAAATGTTGTAATTTATGGCATTCAGTTATCTGTGGTTTGATAGCATACGAATGGCTCCTTAGTTTTCCATTGTTTATCCATCTATTCATTGTTGAAACACTTACATTCATTACCTTTTCAAAGCGTCTTTGATTGCATATGTTGTGTAATGGTTTAGCCATGTGTCGTAGTATCTTTGTCCAAAAATATCTTGTTTGATCATGCCTCCCATTTGCCTTCGATTTCATATCAATGACTTCTCGATCACGATGTTGTTGTCTTTGCTTCTTAGAAATGCGGCTAATTCTTCTTACTAGCAATCCCCAACGAGTAAAATCTTCCATCATAGCCAATTTCACAGTCTTTTCTTTGAACTGGTGTTGGAATAGGAAAGCACCAAGTCGAGCTTTATCCATATCAGATACACGCGGTGCAATTTGCAGCAGGGGTGAGAAAGTACGGGGGCATGCTCGTTGACTTTTGTGTTAAAAACAGAGATCTATGGCTACAGAAAGAAACCTGCAAATTAAGTGTGGAAATTAGAGACAACAACCCAATACAGAGTGGGAGCAAGCAGATGTAGTCTCCATGTAGAATTTAAAGGCATTGTTGAAAATAGAGGAGTAGGATTATTTGAATAATTGAATGAAATTTGAAGGGGAAAGTGAAAGGATTTGAATAGAAGAATGAGATTGCATTTTAGTGAGATAGCTAGAGAAATTTTGTGATGTCTGTTCTTGAGCAGACTGTTTAGGATTATTTAACATGTTGGAATCAGCATCTTTGAAGATAGCTGAATTATTTGTATATTTAAAATTTATTTCAATTTTCAAATTGTGAACAATTCTCTCTACTTTGGCTAATTGGAGGATCAGTGAAAATATTAGGAAGCAGACAAACTAGGTACCAGATAAGGCCATGTGCAGCCTCCTTTCTCGCTGCCACATAATACATAGGGTATTGGGCAAATGACTAATTTCCATTTACACAGAACAAATTGAGTAAGTTTTTTGACAGTCTTTCTAATAAAATCACTGATTCAATAGGTAATTTGATTGAGACTTTTTAGATATCTTAACAAGTTCATGTTTTTGGATGTAAAAAAATTTAACCATCACCTATTGAAACATAATTTAAGAATCAATTTTTAATATTTAATAATTTAACTATCATTTTAATAAACATAATTGATATTAAGTGACAAATATGTGTGGGTTAATCAGAATGTCAAAATGAGTATTTAGGAGTGGTATTTATGACTTTATAAATAATGGCGACTCTCATATCTTTATTTAAAAAAGTAATGAATATATTGATCAAATCTTGATCTAATTTTACTCAAGCCATTGAAGATACCGATCGATCAAATAAATGCATGTTTTGCGCACGTTCTTATTGTGATGAACATGAACTAAAATCCGGGTTTCAAAACCTTAACTTGACGCACGTTCTAATTATATATATATATATACACATGTATATATTGCACGCACAGATCAACTGATCGTGCATACATTGTGCGCCTAGCTCTAGAAATATATTACAGTAAATTATTTTAAACATCCATCCAAAACTTTTCATAGAATTTTAAAAAATATATCGTATTTCTCATGCATTAGTCACACCTTTTGTATCGAAAGATGATATTTCACTTAGGAAAAACACGTATTCTTCTAAATCATCCATATGTTCCCACTTAGGAATAAATTCGGATTCATCCAACTTAAGAATTGAAATAACACTTCCTATTTGAGCAATATGAACATTAATATGTACAAGTTCTAGATCTTTTTGAAAAGAAAGCTTTCTTACCTGAGAGAACGCGGTTTAGAAAAGTAAGAAAAAAAATTGGAAAATAGGGAGAAAAGAATATATACGCATAAGGAGTTTTAGGTGAGGTATGAGAGAATGACGGATTGGAAAAGATGTATACGTATGAAACACAAACACTAGCACCAGAACGACATTAATTTGTATATACTACTGTTAGTCAACAATATTATTTGTCTTTTTTGTCTAAGTATACTATATTGATATGAATAATTATAAATATTCTTAAATTAAAAGATTTTGATAAGGGAGTCGCAAAGAAAATTATTAAGTTTCTAGAAAGTCCAACTTTCCTAAATGCTATGGAATTATCACTATATATTTAAACTCAAATGATAAAATTTTGTGTTAAAACATTGATCATGTTAAAGTAAACATGTAATTAAACATGTTATAATACGAAAATTCAAGAAATTTTATATAAAAATTAAAAAATTTCAACTAACAAAATATGCAGTTCAAATTAAAACATACACTGTACGTATTAGGTGAAACGTATAAAGATTTTTACGGAAAGTCAGGAAAGTTGGGAGTTCAGGAGATTTTCTCGAAGAAAATTAATCAAACTCTTTTGATCGTAAACTTCTATTTTCGTTTGTGATCCGATGAGCTTCTGGCTGTGTTATTTTTATTTATCTATCAAATTATATGGTTATCAAAATTAAAAAGTTCATTGTCTTGTGATTTTTATTATAAGCCACAGAAAGTTTAATATACACCCTTCACGACAGTAAGTTAATTAAATAAATTAGATGCGAGCAATAAAATATATTCATATATTATGAGTTAGCTACAAATGAAAGCATATATATTAATGTATATTTTATGTATAGAATTCGATTGGATTTATTATATTGGTTATCTTGGAATACGTATATGTATACCTTTTGCATATACATCTGCTCATGCATACGGCAGTTAGGGGTGATATTGAATCCAGAAAATAAAAAACAATGGATTGCAGACTCATAAAACACTGCATAGAATAAAGAACTAAAACCTATAAAATATGAAATTTTGGTTTCGTGTCACCGTACGAAAAGGTGTGCGGGCGAGTGCAGAATAGGTTTATGCAAAGATTGATTTTTTCATTGATCTATGACTTCTATACATATAAGGATTGACTAATTATAGACCTATAATATCTCTAACTTGATATTTATGAATTTTTACGTATCAGAAAAGATTTTCTACGTATATTTTGTACAACTGAAAATATCTAGACTAAGTCAGAGACTAACAAAAAAAGAAGTCAATGGTAAATAAGATTTACACGTTAATAAAACCCCATAAGTTTCACCAGATGGCTCACAATTAACAATCAGACCCGGCATGTCACGTACGCAGGTTACTCATTTTTTCTTTAAAAATTGGGCCTCTTTTTTTAGAATGTTATAGTGTAAAAGTATAGATATTTTGTATTTATGCTATTTGTATTGATATTAATTCCGAATTTAAATATTTAAGTTTGGAAATATGATATATTAACATGTTTTTAGCTTACAAACAAATAATATACATAAATAAATGTGATAATATTTAAACATAATAATTTAACATATATTAAAATTTTAAGGGCCTCAATTTTTAAAATTTTGCTTTAGACCACATAATTCCTAGGACCGGCACTGTTATCAATATAGGCACATTTTTAGAGAGGCAAATCAGCCTGCTGATCTGCTCTCAAAATTTTGTAACAATAATGGTGTTTCTCAGATGTTTAATTGGAACTCCTTGCCTCCTGATGTTAAAAGTCTCATATTACTTGATGAGGAACAGATTCCTGCTATCAGGATCTCTGGGGTAATTAACTGATACTGCTAATGTATTTCTTTCTTCACTTGCAGATGCTGATGATCAATGGAAACTTACAAGGTTGTGCAATCAAGCCAGGTCCTTTGATGGTCCTCAGGCACATTCATAATTAAGTGGCTGGTGCTTTCATTTCTACACTTTATCAATCCTGGAACTACTGGTGTTAGATTTTGTATTCAGGTTTACTACTGATTTCATGCCAAGGTCGCCTTGTGTTTTGTTATACAATTCACTAATAGATTTGGGGATGAAATTAGAGATCCTTGCAGTCATTAGCAATTTTTGGAGGCATGGTATTTGTCTCTAGGGGCTTTTGTTCCTTGTGCCTAGGTACTATGTATATCTATGACATTGTTGATCTTTTGGTTCGGGAAGGCTATATATTTTCCCCCATCTCATGATGGTTTTAATTAAAAATAAAATAGGACCGGCACTGTTAACAATCACAAAGAATAAATGAAACGCACAACCTATCGCAGAGAATAGCAATTACTATGAAAACAACACAACAAACAAAACCATGAGCATCAATAAATACTACCAGGAGCATTAGAATGTCGCAGATAAGTAGTACCTGAACTCAGACGCATTAAAACACCGTAGCGCGGAACAAGAACACCGCAAGTTTGCCAAGTTATGAAACACACAAACTATCGCATATGATAACCTAAAGACTGGGTCGAGCGAGCTCAGGCGCGTAAATACAACACGCAAGTTTGCAATTACAGAGAAGACATCGCTCGCAATTGACGCGTAAAACATTGTAGAGCGGAACAAGAACACCACACAATTTTGCAATTACAGAGAAGACATTGCTCCCAATTGACGCCTAAAACATTGTAGCGCAATACAAGAACACCGCATGTTTGCAATTATAGAGAAGACATCGCTCGCAATTGACAGTCGGAAAAAAAGAAGTGAAACACACAAACTATTGCATATGATAACGAAGAGAGAGGATCGAGCAAGCTCAGATGCATAAAAACACCACACAAGTTTGCAATTACAGAGAAGACATTGCTTGCAATTGACGCATAAAACATTGTAGAGCGGAATAAGAATACTACGCAAGTTTGCAATTACAGAGAAGACATCGCTCGCAATTGACGCATAAAACATTGTTGCGCGGAACAAGAACACTACCCAAGTTTGTAATTACAGAGAAGACATTGCTCGCAATTGACAGTCAGAAGAAGAAAAAGAAATGAAACACACAAACTATGGCATATGATAATGAAGAGACATGATCGAGCGAGCTTACCGCTGGAGAGGACGCCGGAAAAGAAGTAGAGCGATTGCCGGAAATGAAGAACGCACGGACGAAGACACAGGCCCGCCGTGAATGACGAACGCCAAAACATGGGAATTGCTGAGGAACTGTGCGGCTGGGTCGCCGGAAACGCATATATGCCAGAGATGTGGAAGCGATCGCCAGAAGCGCTGAACTTCTGGCTCAACTGATTTCAGTTAGCTATTCTGATCAGCTTCGATTGTGTGCTTTTCCGGTGGTTCTCTCAATAGTATTACGGTTAGGTAGAGCTTTCTTTTTCCCTCTCTAGATTAGTTATCTTTATATATAGTCTAGAATCCTCTCTTTGTATACTACATGATTGAATAAAGAAGAACTGATTTTTCCCTCTTTTGTCTAGTGTTCTTTTGCATTCCGTTCTTCGATTCACTAGGTTGAACGGCTATAAGTTATAAGTTTAGGCTATAAAGGTCATGGGGGTGATAACGAGCCGATCCGATCACGATCATCACTAGGTTCATGATCGGATCATTTAAAATTTGAGGTGATCACGATCGAAATAATTCATGATCGCGATCGGCTCGTTTAAAAATTACGATAATCGTGATCGACTTGTTATAGATAATCGATCAAATGATCAATGATCGATAATGATTGGTTCGATCAATGATCAATGATCAACTTAAAAGTTAATTAAAAAGAAGTAAAAAATACATAAATTATCAAATTAATAAAAGTGCACAACAAACTACAGGCATACATATTAAAATAAACATATTTCCCCATATTATTAATGTATATAATTTTATTACTTTATTATTTTCAATCGATCTCGATCATCTTATCGATCTATTCGTGATCATGATCGAGCTTTTATATTTATGATCGTTGATCGTTCACTTAATAAACGATCATAAAATTGTGATCATGATTGGTTTATTTATTAAATGAATGATATCAATCTGATTTTTAACCGATATGATCTTGATCTATTTGACGAACGCTCGTGATCATTCTCACCCCTTTAAGGTAATTTTCTCCTAGTTTTGGCACCATAAAAGAATTTAGTTATTTTATAGACTACATGGCACTACAAATGATATATACAGTACCAATTCTTTTCACTTGCACTAATGATAGGGATAAACATAGAGGCCAACCATAGAAAACTTGCACTAATGTTCCAATTAATGGACGGCAAAGTTCTCTCAATCTTCCATTTAGGTTTTAAACAAACTAAGCTCAGACCAGTGTCCACTTCTCTTAAAGTTTGGCAGTAGCTCTCCTTCTGTCCCTAAACCTTTTCGGTTTATTAACACCTGGTTCAAGAAGAAGGAGTTCCTAGATTTTATTCATCTTCGTTGGAATTCTCCCTCTACAGGTCAAGGTATGCTAAAGTTATTCCGAAAACTTAGTATCCTAAAAAAAGAACTTAAAAAATGGAAATGAGAGGTTTTTGGGATTATTAATGATAATATCATTATGGCGGAGGAACACCTTTAACTCTAGGGAATAGGCTATGATCTTGACAGCTCAACGGATGAACTGACAAAGTTTAAAAAGGTTAAACCTCTTCTAGTTAAATGATCGCTAAATCAAAATGAGCAGAACCATTTCTGGATATACAAAGCAAAAATTAAATGGTTTAAGGAGGGTGATGAGACCACTAATTCTTTTAATAATTACGGAAAAGTTGAGCATAAGTTGTTAGACTCAACTTATGCTTATTCATAGACCTCACCCTGACCAAGGAATCTTTGATTCCCATTTCCTCTCACAAATCCCCAAATTAATCAATTTTAAATAAAATGAAGAACACATTAAGCCTGTTAATTTAGATGAATTTAAGCGAGTCGTTTTCAACCTTAATAAAATAGCAGGCCAGGCCAGAGGGCTACACATTAAAGTTTTTTATTAAGGCGTGCACCATGACTTGCACAAATCTTTTAGAGGATTCAAACAATTTTTTGCAAGGTCTAGTTTGTATTAAACAAGCTCCACATATATTATATGTGTGTCTCTCTTTAGCCATTATGTGGCAAATCTTGAAAGCTATTATCTGTTAGGTTTTTGAGCAAAAATGTGTGGAGATGCATAGGGTCTGTTCGGGGTGGTGTTTTTGCTGCTTCGCTTATAAGAGAAGTCTTAGTTTCCATTTTTTAAGGAAAATAAAAGCCTCTTTTAGTAAAAGCATAAGTTGTTTTAAGCTGAAAAAAGAACAATTTCTCCTTCTATTGAAAGCAGTTACGTGCCTCTCCTTTTATATATTTATTGTTTAACCCCATCGATATTCTTCTGATCTCATAAGCATTCTTTTCTCTGTCGAATCCTATACAATTTCACCCATAGATGTAGTCGCTGCCGAGCACCGCCAGAACTCCGAACGGCAGCCAGGGTTTCGATGGGGATGCGGAGGAGGCGAGGGTGAGGTGGGAGACTGAGGTGATTTGGGATGTGCGGCCTTAAGACGGAGGAAATATTCTCCGGCGGTGGGAGGAAGTGGGTGGGAAATGGGAGGATGGAGGCGAGGGAGAAAGAGATTGAAGCTATGGGGAGTGACGGAGGAGGAACGACAATGGCGAGCTCTTTTGAGGGAGTTTTTTGGTCCTCTGCGGGGTTTCTGCCATTGTTGTCCATCTTCGAGGTTTGGTGCATTGGGGGATTGGTGAAATTATCTCTTAAATTGTCATTTAAAAAGTCAAAATCACCTTTATTTTTCACTTTACCAAACACTTTCATCAGCTTTATTACACTGATAAGCTAATTTATCAAACACTAAAAGTGTTTAGCCTGGCAGCTGCTTTAGAAGCTAGTTTTATTTAGAAGCACACATGTGCCAAACAGGGCCATATACTGGCACTACTAGAATATCAAGCCATTTAAGGCGGTTCATCCTTGATGTGTTAAGGCAGAAAACAAATGCCTTGGGTGGTTGTGACTTAAATGAGAAAAATCATCTAAGACAGTTCCTCTTCCGCCTTAGATGATTTTGGATTTAAGGCATATATTTCCGCCTTGGATGATGGGGCAAACGCCTGAACTTGGGAACTCGCAAGTAGTAACGTAACTATGATTTTCATTTGCTTCTTGCGACATCGTAACTAGTAAATGCAAATACCAAAAACCTGGTATATTATTTAGTTACGACAGCCTCTTGCGGATCGCTAGTTCATATAGTTGCGAATTCGCTACATTGGAAAATTAATATGGCCGAGACTGGTTGCGACAACAAACGTACGGATCGCTAGAAATCTGTTACGATACCGCAGTGTAACAAGATCCTCATTTATTTCTATTGTAACGAGACTGGTTACGACATATTTTGGCGATTCGCTAGGTTGTAACTAGCGAGATCGCTACAAGCAAAATTACACATTCAGGTTGTAACTTGTCGTATTCAGTCAATAGAGCCTAGTTGGCGATTCACTAGCAAACTCGCAACGGGTGTAAGTGATACTTACGAGCTCGCTACATGTCGTATTGGTTCAACATAGCCTAGCTGGCGATTCTCTAGAGAACTCGCAACGGGTTTGCTTTACCTTGGCGAGATCGTAACAACAAAGCTTGACACAATTCAGAAACTAAACTTTGACGTGGCTGGTAGCGATGTCGCTACATGATAAGAACCCATCTAAAAAGGGTTTTTGGGTTTGGGTCTATATTGGGCTGTAGTAGTAGTGATAGTATAAGTATTGGGCCTTAGCCAGTGTAAGTATTGGGCCTCAGCCATGGTGTTTCATGTTCAGTTTGCGCCGGTCGGCCACTTGTCGAACCTTTCTAAAATGTAAGTGCATATAAACTGAACAATCACCTTCAGTTGATGTGGGAAGAATGTTGGCGTGCATGGTTACGAGATCGCTACAGCCTATATCATCACATGCACCTAACAAAACTATTTACTTAGATAGTAGCGATTTCGCTAGTAGTACTGCTGAGAATTTAATTAATATGAATTAATTAACTTCCGAACTCGCTAGTATTGCCGCTGAGAGTTAAACCCTAGCAGTTTTTAAAACGGCGTCGTTTACATTTGTGCGTGTCAATTTACGATTTCGCAACCAACTAGTATATAAGCTGTCGTCATACTTACGATTTCGCAACAATCAAACCTATAAATATCAAATTTGGGGATTTTCTGATTCCAAACCACGATTAACCGTCTCAGAGCTTAGAAAAAACAAAACCAAACACAAACCCAACATACCCATCCGACTAGAGCAATGGCAAGGACAAAGAATTGGGCGCCCAATCCGTTTGTGCAGGGAGGCCGGCGGGATGAAGCTCAGGCATCAGGATATCAGCAACGGGCGACGGCGGGGACAAGTTCAGCCAGTTCATCCAAATACGACAAGGCAAAATTTGTAAGTTTGGATGCGTCCGAGGCCTATTCTAATTACATGGAACATTCTGAATTATTGGATTGTTATGTCATCGATTTTAATCAGATTACGATTTTAATCATTGGATAATGTGTTAAAGATTTTTCAATTTCATGAGTTGGGTGAGTTGTTAGGTTTGAACTATCCGGGACATAAGGATGATACGTGCCAATTCTATGCTAATTTTCACCAGTTAATTGAGGAGGAAAAGGAGACGGGTAGGTGGTTCACTAGGGTTAACAAGAAGGAGTATGAGATTGGGGAGGATTTCTTTAACAAGGCGTTGAACGTGTCATATGCTCGTGCAGATAACTTTAGCAACCAGCCCCCTCCGGGGTTTTACATTAGAGAAAAATGGCCTGAGTTTGGGGTAGTTTTGGATCGAGAGAAGGTGGAAAAGTTTGCAAAGAAGTATTTTGATAGGGATGCCAAAGATTTAGAGGTGCCTAGGTCTTATAAGATTGATCAACAGAGTGCGGAGGAGAGGAATGTTTATGAGATTGTTGCTAGGAGTGTCGTGCCTAAGGGTGGTTGGATCACCGAGATGAACTATACAACTTTGTGCATATTTTACTGCATCATGGAGCAGACAGAGTTGAACCCGGGCTATGTCATTTTTGAGCACATGAAACAAAGTGTGGTCGAGAATAATAGGGCAGTCAAGAAGTTCCCATAGGGTAATTTCATTACCATGTTTCTAACCTCCGAAAATGCCAAGATCAAATTATCTGCGACTGCCGATGATTGTTGGTTCTATACGATGCAATATTTTGAGAGAAAAAGTAAGTTTGAGTTGGTTAATGGCGAGTGGCAGAAGGCAGCGGATGGACCCAAAAAACCGCTACAGTTTAATCCTGAGGAAGTCAGAGAGAACGTTGAAGGTTAGCCACACTAAACCCCCTACATTTTAATTTCTGTTTTATACAATTCATTTACTAAACTCACCATATTTTTGTTTGACTTACATGAACAAGTGTACCCTCAGAGTCATACTACAAGGGTGTAGAAGACACGGTCGACCTTTTCAGGGATAAGATGGCCAAAATCAATCATGCAAACTTGTTAACGGAGAAGGTGATACGTGGCATCGAAAGGGCTAATGTGAGGAAAAAAGCGAAGGGGGATCCACCAGCACCATCACAGACACAACCTCCTAGCAATGATGATTAGATTTGCATTCGTTCATGTTGGCTAGTAGTTGTACTCAAATCCAAACAATTTCAATTTCAATTTGTATTTGTCAGTTTCTCAAACAATATTGCAAAGAATATTTCTATTTGAATGTCATCTATTTTATTATGTATATTTGAATATTTAAACTTCCATTAGTTATGCTGTTTATTGTGCGGTTCAAAATATAACACCACTTAACAAAAGAGTTAAATTTAAATTCTTGGTATGTTGCTTTATACTAGCGAGCTCGCCAGTGCCAAGTTACTCACGTGGTGAACTACTAGTGAACTCGCTAGTATCAAGTTAAGCAAATATATACAACAACATACACATCAAGCGAGATCGTAACCTGTCAGACTCAAGAGACAGAAGCTCATCTGCGATTTTCAGCCTTTTGTTGCGATTTCGTAACTATTTTGCCAATGTTACGAGCTCGCTACGTAGTAAGTTAATATGCATTGGTTTTGTGCGTGTTTAGTTACGGTATCGCCACTGCTATAGCAGTGTACAATTTTTTTAGAATTAGAAGGTTTAGTGTACTAAAATTAATTAAAATTTAACTACACTTGTAATTACCAACCATGAAGTACAGCATAATATTAACTAGCACACCAGATATACCACATGATAATAACTAGTAACAGTCTAGCTATTCTCATCTGAGATAGAGTCAAGCCCTGCAAATTCCAGTAATAATAAATAACATACCACAATGAATGTGAGTTGTGGAAAGAAATATCACAGTGTTCACAAACTGATCTCCATATCCCTTGAACCTGAGTACAATTGTTAAAACTGTGATGAATATCATCCCAGTATGATAAGCAAAAAACACAGATTGATGGTTGGTGTAAGCTCAAGTCCTCTAACACATCTGCGGTGGAGATTAATCTGTTAGTTAATCTCCAATCAATAAAGGAGAACTTTGCTAGGATTTGAGAGGACAAAGGATACTTAAAAGACGGTATCACCAATTTCTTAGGCCTGAGAGTTTCATATGCAGAGGAAATGGAAAAGAACCCACTAACACTGGGTTTCCAAATCATAGTATCAACATCATCATCAAAATTAGGAAAATCAACTGAGATCAGTTCAAAGATAACACTATTAAAACCATGTAACATCTGAGCAAGGTAGTGTTCTTGATGGATACAAAATTCTCTGACAGTAAGTTCACGGAAAGGGATTTCCAGTGATTCATCCCATAAATCAAGCAGAGCCTCATTTCCAGTCCAATTGGCATTCCATAAAGAAACTTCCCCCCTCCCAATTAGGAATTTAGTGTATTGTGATGCTACAGTCTCAACGTCTTTGATTCTTCTCCAAGTTTTAGATTTTTTCAAATAATCAGGTAAAGACCACATGAACTTGGCCCACGGAAAGTTCCCAGTTTGGATCTTCCACCAGAGTTTCATAGAGAAACATCTGGTTTTTAAATGGAGATCCTTTACTCCCAGCCCATTTTCATTGAATGGATGGCATACAATCTTCCATGACTTCCACACTCTCTTTTGACCCAAATCAGATGACCCCCAAAGAAATTTAGAGAACAGGACATGTAACTTGTCTATAACCCCTTTAGTAGGTTTTATCATAGTTAAAATATGTATAGGGATTGCAGAGAGGACATGCTTAATAAGGATCAATCGACCAGCCTGCTTTAGCCATTTATTTTTCCATAGAGACAATCTAGAAGCTATTTTATCATATATTGACCGGAAGTAAGAGTGTTTAGTTCTGCCACTGTAAATTGGACTCCCCAAGTATGTGAACGATAAGGGAATGATAGATAACAAAGCTAGAGGTTAAAATAAAGGCTTACAGATTTCTTCCTTTAGGAAGAATAGGCATGACTTACTTGCATGACATAAAATTAAGTTTATAAATAAAGGCTTAAACTAATAAAACTAATGTTGCAAATAAATAAAGTCTAACACTCACTTCTGAACAAGTTAAAGTTGTTTCATAATCATCAATCAATTATAAAAAGTGGCTGATCCCCTCGATTTAGAATTTTGAAACACTATACACAATTACACAATCCATATAGGGCCACCCGGGTTTCGGACATGAACTTCCAACGAAGACTGAGATCATAGGCTTTTCCATTTTATATATTCAATTCATAACAAATAAGTGGTTGTAATATTAAAAAGAGCTAATCACGATTAATATATATATATATAGTTCGGTAAAATGTAAATATAACCCTCAGTTTTAAGAAAGTGCTATATAGACTTAGATTGGCATTGAATTGTAAAGTCATAACCCTCTGACGATTGACTATACCGTCCGGTACTTGATTCACCTAAAATGACAAATACACCCTCGACACAGACTGCAACGCGTGCTGGTACATCGTCGTCGACTGAGCGATCTCGAACAGCCGGCCAAAATCCAGATCAACAAAAGACCTCGTCACGCTATTCCCGGAGCCCTGCCGGATTACATCGACGAACTCGTAGTTTATGGCGGTGAGCCCGCCGGAGCCTTTCCAAGTTGTCTTACAAACAGGAGTATTGTACCCCAGATTCCTCGACATCACGCTCCGGCGCAGCTACCCTGGCGCCACCGCCGGTCCGTGTGTATTGGGGAGACAAGCGGTGAAGAGGTGAGAGGGAAGAAGAAAATTAATAATTTTAATTTTAATTTTAAAAACAAAGGGCTATTTAGTAATTTTATATTTTGACGGAAACTAACCAGCTGAAATTGATCGGAAATTCAAAATAGGGTCATAATAGCACTAAATAAGAATTGAGGGTCATGTGTACTTAACTAAGAACTGAGAGTCATATAAGCACTTTTCTCTATATAGTTATACCGCCGTAAATATGTTTGGAACAAAGGGAAGCAGATTAACCACATTAACTTTCGGGGTTCAAAATGGGTAATATTAAGTTGTAAAATTTATTGTGCGTACACGAATGTCACAAATTTGACGATGCATGAACCCCGTGATACGCGCCACCCTATATATAGTATGCAAGAGTGATTTACAATTTTGCTTGCATGATTGTTTTGATTGAGGATTAAAGTGGAGTCTAGCTTTTAGCATCTCAGACCTGGTATGGGCTTCTCATATTTATTTTTCTTTTTCTGTACATATGTAACCACATATGTTCACTGTCAGGAAAAATATAATTAGGAAATAATCAATAACTGCCTACCAAAACTACAGCTAAAATGCAATGAAAGCAAAAAATGCTGAAAAGACTTGTCAAAACAATAAAGCAAACACATTCGCTTAAACTTTTATACAAACCAGAAAACAACAAACAAGCTTAATGAAAGTAATTATAGGCCAATGGAAAAGTTGCAAAACCTGGTGGTTTGCTTGATCAAACTAATAAGATGAAAGCCTCGTTGTTCGTTTCAAAGAATGGAAAGTGGGCAAATCAATGAACGTTGTTACATGTGTTAATTAAGTCCTTAAAACTGAACACCAGCCCATCGGCTTTAGAGGCAACCACCTCCCAGTGTTGAACACCGGCATAACAGATAAACATTTCAGCACCTCCTGGTTGGCGAGCCTATATATGATGAGACAGGAGAGAGGAAGAGAGAAGTGTAAGTCATTATTTCATCAATAAAAAAGCTAGAGTAAGATTACCATGATATCTACATACTGGGGGTGGCTGTCTTAAGATGACATTAATTCATAATACACAATAAAGAGGAAGTTTCTTTGTTAGTAACATACTGTATGCAACTATGAAGACTTCGAACGAAATGATCTAATATACTATGTTCAACTTATTGGCTTGTATTTGTCTGCAGAGATTTCACAAAGCACAATGGAAGGTTGATTGTTAGTATGCCCTATTATTAGTAGAGTTTGTAATACTACTTTAGTTCAACAAAAGAAGCTCCGGGGAGAGTTGTTTTAAGGTAAAATCCAGAAGCACGGTCAATAAATAAACAGAGAGGTGTATCTAACCTCCAGATCAGTTTCACCATCTCCAATTATGACCAATGATTTGAATCCTTTGGCCTAAAAAGAAATGAAGAAGTATTTATAAGTTTACTACTCCAAAGATGACTTCACTAGCAGAAGACTAATCACCATACACAGCGAATTTTTTTTAACAACTATCTCACCTTTTTAAGTTGCTGAACATCAATAGCTTTTCCTCCAATCCTGGAAGTCGGCTCTTTTATGTCAAACCCCAAGAACTCACCAGATCTTCCAAAGAGAAGTTGATTGGCATATAGAGTAGGAGTGGGAGCAAATAGATGCAGTCTCCATGTAGAATTTAAAGGTACGGTTGAAAATAGAGTAGGATTATTTGAATAATTGAATGAAATTTGAAGGGGAAAGTGAAAAGATTTGTAGAGAAAAATGAGATTGCATTTTAGTGAGATATCTAGTTTGTGGTGTCTGTCCTTGAGCAGACTATTAGGATTATTTTACATGTTGGAATCAGCATCTTTGAAGATAGCTAGCTGCATTATTTGTAAATTTAAAATTTATTTCAATTTTCAAATTGTGAAGAATTCCCTTTATTTTGGCTAATTGGAGTGAAGTGTTAAGCTGTTTAGCGAAAATATTAGGAAGCAGACAAGCTAGATAAGGCCATGTGCAGACTACTTTCTCATTGCCAAGTAATACATTGGGTATTGGGCTAATGGATTTTTAAAAAAAGTGTAATTGGCTTGGTGATACCAAGCTCAGACCCAATACTTAAATGGTAGTATGAATCAGGTCCAGAATGAGGTAAGCTAATATAGAATTACCCAGAGCGGGACCACTCGGATAGAGATGACTGAATGATAAGTCACACTCAGGATAGACCACCCGGAGACATGGGGACAAGTATAAATAGGGTCATGCTATTTGCAGGTCGTATATTACTTTCGCAGTCCGTATAATTTCCTTAAAAGATAAATACGCCCTTAGTATAATTGTGAGAAGATAGTCTATATAATTGAATTGTCTTATGTGGACTTGGTTTGCAGATTGTAAACTTTACACAAAATATTTCCATCTTTGCATATTTCCCTCGTGAATTAACTCACAAAATATTTTCCTCATGAATTAACTCCCTTGCTTATCTAAAGATTACCGTTGCCATTATTAAATATTTCCCTCACTACTATCCATTACCGCTGCTGCAGATGGTTGCCGGAGCTTCCCAATCCTAAACGAGCCGTCAGGATATGAAGTGCATGAACCAATCATTCCCAGAACATTATCAGGAAGAACTCAAATGGACGTTGACTCAGGTCAAATTTCAGGCACCGCCGCCGTCACAGTGGGCAAAATTGGCCCTCACTTCTCGCCCGATAGGTGCCGGAACAATTCGTCGGAAATATCCGGCGTCACCACCATCGTTGCTCCAGACCCGTATGGAGATAAGAAAAATAAGAGAGCCATCGGCGCGAACGATAAAAGGAAAAAGCTATGCCAAGGTTTGAAGGATTGGACTTGTGATGCGAGATATGGGTTACAGAGACTTCCAGCTAGCAACAAGCTAACAACTGATAGGGAGTTGAGAGGATTGTAAATTAATTTAACTTTTTAAGGACTTGATTGCAAATGTGTTGGTCCAATGGATGAAGTTCTAACTTGATAAAACTATGAAGGTTAATATAGGAAATCCAACATCAAATATGGATTGCATAATTAATATTAAACTTGCAAATAGGAATTCCGTATAAATAGTGCTACCTAGCACTATCTCAAGTAAGCACATTTCCATTACTCGCACTAGTGAATTCCCCTTTTCTCTCCAAGGATCCGTCTTTCATCATTACTGGAGGGTCTACCCTCTGGTACCCCCGAAACTCTGTCTTGCAGGGCCAGAATACTGGAGTAGGAGAAAGGAACCCTACGGGCATACCAGACGGGCAGCATCAGGGCTAATGACTAAAGTGCCATTTATGCAGAACAAATAGAGAAAGTTTTTTTGATAATGTTTCTAATCGAATCACTGACGACTCAATCTGTAATTTGATTGAGATTTTTTAGATTCGCCATCTTAACAAGATCATGTTTTTGGATGTAAAAATTAACCATCACCTATTTAAACATAATTAAAGAATCACTATTTAATATTTATAATATTTTAACTATCATTTTAATAAACATAATTGATATTAGGTTAATTAAAATGTAGTGATATTTATGACTTTATAAATAATGGTGACTTCATATCGTTATTTTATAAAATAAAGTATTTAGAAAGGGGTTCACTGCATATGCTTTTAAAGAGTTAGTAGTTGTGATGAACTCAGCTAAGATCTGGGTTTGAGACCTGAACTTCAAAATTTGCATGAATTTTATAGAATACATGATGAGTGCTATTTTCGTAGATTCAATTTTCGGAGCAAGAGGAATGTTTAGTGCATGGTATTAAATATTCCATTCGATTCAGTAGAGAATGTATAAATAGAGAAAAAAATGAAATGACTAGGATAAAAATGAATTTTAATAATTGGAAAAAAGTTGAAAGATCTCACTTTTTTGGATAATGAAATATAATTACATCGTATCACACACAGTATGTGCACTTATAATTCAAACTATTTTATAAACGTAAAATGATCAATCAAAATAGACATACAAAAATGTCAATGATCAACAACTTAGACTACAATTGTTCGGATATTTCTGAATAATCAAACTGACTTGAGAAAAAAGTGAAAAAATTCTCTTGCTTTATGGTTTTAAGATATATATAGATAGAAATAGAACTATATACGCATGCATGAAAAACTTACTTCGGCGGTGGTCGTAGACAAATGTTTAGAGCAAATCGCGAACTCGTTGTTTAATTTGATAACTAACATTACTCACCGTATATATAGTCTAAGGCTCACGTTTCATGCTTTATTTTGTGAAAATGAAGAATATGAATTCCATAAATAGATATTATGTTATTGTCTAGATATCATATTGTGTAGTAATTAATATGATTTGTAATTTGGTTTAAAAATTTATGAATACATTCTCAATTACAAAAAAAAAAAGAGTAATGAATATATTGATCAATTCTTGATCTAATTTGACTCAACACATTGAAGATATCGATCCATCTAATAAATGCACGTTTGGTGCACGTCTTAATTGTGATGAACATGAACTAAAATCTGAGTTATATATATTGCACGCACGGATCAACTAATCGTGCATACATCGTGCGCCTAGCTCTAGAAATATATCACAGTAAATAATTATTTTTATCATCCATCCGAAATTCGAACATAAGTGAGATTATTAAGATCCAGAAGATCGATACAGTGAAGAAAATTAATGAAATTAAAAACAAGAAACTAGAAGAAGTTTACTTTGAATTGGAGAATTGGAATGCGATTGAAAGATATTGGAGTTACTGGCCACTGAACGCATGCGTTCTCTGCCACCTGCAGATGAATCCCAGGAGAGATCTCTTCTTGAGCTCCTCCAAAGCCTCCTGGACGGATTTCTGGTATGAATCGTAATCAGAAAACTCGTCGTACATCTCAGCGAAATGCTCCTCAAATGGGAGAAGGCGGGCCGGCTTGATCCAGCCGTGGCTTCACCATTAGAGGCTTCACCACGGCTTGATCCAGCCGTGGCTTCACCATTATTTGATGCTAAAGTATTAGGTATGGCTGATGTATTTGGCTTCTTTTGTCATTTCAAGACTGATGTTTCACCATTATAGTTGTTTCAGTTGTTCTGTGATCAAATTCTTGTGCATTAGAATGAAATTCAGTGTCTAAGTACATTGTAGTGCTGCTTCGATCATGCTAACGTAGATTTATGATTACGAGTGCATCATTTTTGCACAAAGATTTTATTTATTAAAATTTTTAGCACAGGATCAGGGCCGTTCTTTGACGGGTGATATACGTGCGATCGCACCGTGCCCTAAATTCGAGAGGCCCAAAATATTTTATATTTTATATATATCTGGTTATAAATGAGGTATAATTGGAGATAATTTGTAGAAATTTAAAAATGAATCTAGAATGAAATTGAACTAGAAAAGAATTGAGGGGTCCAAATTTCTTATGTTATGGTTCAAAGTATAATCCGAAAAATTTGAAGAAATTTAAGAAAATCGAAAAAAAATTGTACTATAAAAATATGAAAGGCCACACAAATGTTTTTTACATTAAGCCCCAAATATTACGGAACGAGTTTGCAAAGAACAACACATAAATGACTTATCCCAATCTTGCACAAAATATCGCGTGAACAATAAACCAATATTTGGGATGAACATGAATTTCTTTATATAAGTTCTTAAAAACAAAGGGGACAACATTCGTTTCAATTTAAAATTTTTAAATCTACATTCGTGTGCTAGATGTCTCAAACGAATCTTAATCTCAACGTCAAAACCACATGTTACATCATACGCGCATTTAAATGATAATGTTTATATAACTTTTCATTCGACTTTCATGCATGCATGGGTGATAAAGTCTCATTTTTCATGAATCATGCGTTTTGTTCCAGCGCATCCATGAGTGGGGATTCGGTGGCGGAACCAGAACATAATTCGGGGATATATCCAAGCACAAGAAGCATTTTTTATCGGATGATGAGCCACCGGCAGCGGCGACGTGCTTGTCTGAATAGTCCACCCGGCTAAACTTGTTTCTGATAGATTCGGCCATACAATTAGAAGATTACAAAATTTTGAGAAAATAATGTTCCATCGCAATTGTTATGCAAGTGGTAGTGGTCAGCTAAATGCCGCGTATAGTAATATAATAACAATTAAACGTATTCTTTTGTTCAAATTTTGACACGATAATATACAAAAAAGTTGTGTTAATTTAAAATATCAACAAATAAAACAAATTTTATTAAAAAATTTAAACCAATTTTGTCTCAAATTCTTTTCAAATACGAAATCAATTTTTTAAAAGATAAATCATCCTACTGTGTAAAGCATAAACACCAAGACCATTTTTTCTACGTCTCCCAGTCAACCACTCGAACCTGAATTTATCCTATATAATCACGGCGTACAAGCAAAAAGACAAAGGTGCATTTTTCCCCATTAAATGAATTGGTTTCTAAAGCATTGCGTCGGTCAAAACGGTCCGAAGGCATTAAAGCCCCAAACTCCAAATCTTCTAAATGTTTGAGGAGTAATGGGACGGTGGCAGAGATTGAAATGGTAGACGAACCTATTGCTTTAACACATTTGAAGAAGCTAAATATAAAGAGTTGCAAAATAAAATTGATGAAGACAAGGGGAAGATATCACCATGTGAGTCACAAGCGTAGAGAGAAGAGAGTCAAACCAATAGTGGAGGCTTGATATTATGACTTTTGTTGGAGAAATATGCAAATAAAGAAGTTATTGATAAGTGGCATCGTCGTTGCCATCATAAAGAAAATATGTCGGATATAGCTAACTCCATCAAGTGGTGTACGGATGGTTTAGATCAAAGTAAACAAGACAAGTGGTACTTAAAAGGGCACAAGTTGATGGTATTGTCTAGGAGTTGGGTAATTATGCATATGACCTAGCGTAATATGTCTATCTAGATTTCACTTGCATGATTACAAAAATATTCAGAGGGGCGAACAACATCAAGAATTTCTGAGTTCGGTGGTTATATCGCCCCGAGATGCAACCATCTCGGATATGTATATAGACCTAGTTAGAGATCATAAAAGAGGGATTTCTATTGAAATAGAACATGATATTAGTTTGGACTGTCTTAGGAAAAAACTTGACATTGTACGTGTTCCACTAAATATGGACGATGCTCTAAAGAAGAACCTTATGGAGCAGTCATATATTTACTATTACCAAATCTATGAGAGTCCAAGCTGCTCCTTAGGGATCTCCTATTTAAAGGCATCAGATGTCGTCACTATCACTGACTTCATTTGTTGGATACTCTTTGAACTTTGTCCAGCTTTTTGCCGCTTCTCCGTTGACTTTGTACAATATTGAATCTGTTGCTCAACTCTATGTAATGAAACAGATTAATAACATGTTCTATCTTAATATTGAAACAAAGATAGTAACTAATAATGGCTTTCATTCAAAAAACAATCCGACTGTAGTTCACATCTGAGTAAGATTCAATGAGTATAGAAAAATAAAGCCATTTCGGAATGGTGTGTAATCTCTAATCTGTTGTTAGAGTGGCACAACTCAGAGACTAAATGCAAGTTTTGAGTATTTACTAAGTTTCTTGAATTCAAAATATACTACTTCAAGAGATCTGAAGAATAAAATCCAGCAAATCTAGCAAATCCAGCCCAGTCCTCTCTCCCCTTCTTTTTGTAAAAAATTCCACCATAGGGTCCTCTATGCTTGTTGATGCGTGGTGGTGAAAAGGACGGTGCATCAGTGATAATGGTTGAACCAACCGAGTCATGATTAATGATGACCTACATATCATGTAAAATAGAATCATTCCATCTCCGAAGTATACATCATTCAGTGACATTACAAAATATTCAATTACAACATACAGTGTTCTTCGTTTTCACATGAATCTATCTTCTTGCCTCCTCGACTAGCATTGTTTCCACATTCGCAACCTCCACTTTCACCACTACATTAACTTCAGCTTCATTCTCACCCTCACGCTCACCCGCTACCACCTCAGCCTCGATCATTGCCTCGCTACGAACAACTTTTGTTGCAATTTCCAGAGCCTCATGAACAAGTGACAGTCCCTATTAATGTCACAATGCAATATGCATTAATGTAAATCAGGATTAAGCATTCATTCATGTTACATTAAGGCTGCAGGGTTCTGATTGATATGGTTTATTATAAGTTTCCTTATGATGTGGGTTAAGCTTCCTTTTAAGGGGTCATTTCATATTGATAGGAAGAACAAGATATTTGAGGAAGAACTTCTTTTGACAATTTTGTTGACAAGTTTCACTGATTTAATAAGTACTGTCCCATCATCCTTATTTGAGATTGTTTTCTTGCTAAAGTTTCTTCAACAAAAGACCAAATACCTATTTTTTCATCAAGAAGAACCTGTCAATCATCTCCCATTACAGGCCTGAAAACCACACAATGAAACATTATTTTCCTAAATTATCATTTGTTTCTCAACTTTTCTATGTGGCTCCTCCTCCTCAGGGAGAATGTAATACAGTTCAGCAACCCTAGTTATGTAGAATAACTTTTTGTCTATATGGATGATGTGATGCATATTTTTGAATTAGTGTATGCAGGCTAACAACAAAATGACTAACACCACAATGTAAATGCTGTAATTTATGGCATTCAGTTATCTGTGGTTTGATAGCATTCGAATGGCTCCTTAGTTATCCATTCTTTATCCATCTATTCATTGTTGAAACACTTACATTCATTGCCTTTTCAAAGCGTCTTTTAGTGCATATGTTGTGTAATGGTTTAGCCATGTGTCGAAGTATCTTTATCCAAAAATATCTTGTTTGATCATGCCTCCCTTTTGCTTTCGATTTCATATCAATGACTTCTCGATCACGTTGTTGTTGTCTTTGCTTCTTAGAAATGCGGCTAATTATTCTTACAAGCAATCCCTTACGAGTAAAATCTTCCATCATAGCCAATTTCACAGTCTTGTCTTTGAACTTGTGTTGGAATAGGAAAGCACCAAGTCGAGCCTTATCCATATCAGATACACGCAGTGCAATTTGCAGCAGGGGTGAGAAAGTACGGGGGCATGCTCGTTGGCTTTTGTGTTAAAAACAGAGATCTATGGCTACAAAAAGAAGCCTGCAAATTAAGTGTGGAAATTAGAGACAACAACCCAATACAGAGTGGGAGCAAACATATGTAGTCTCCATGTAGAATTTAAAGGCATTGTTGAAAATAGAGGAGTAGGATTATTTGAATAATTGAATGAAATTTGAAGGGGAAAGTGAAAGGATTTGAAGAGAAGAATGAGATTGCATTTTAGTGAGATAGCTAGAGAAATTTTGTGATGTCTGTACTTGAGCAGACTGTTTAGGATTATTTAACATGCTGGAATCAGCATCTTTGAAGATAGCTGAATTATTTGTATATTTAAAATTTATTTCAATTTTCAAATTGTGAAGAATTCTCTCTACTTTGGCTAATTGGAGGATCAGTGAAAATATTAGGAAGCAGACAAATTAGGTGTCAGATAAGGCCATGTGCAGCCTCCTTTCTCGCTGCCACATAATACATAGGGTATTGGGCTAATAACTAATTTCCATTTACAAAGAACAAATAGAGTAAGTTTTTTGACAGTCTTTCTAATCAAATCACTGATTCAATCGTTAATTTGATTGAGACTTTTTAGATATCTTAACAAGTTCATGTTTTTGGATGTAAAAAAAATTAACCATCACCTATTGAAACATAATTTAAGAATCAATTTTTAATATTTAATATTTTAACTATCATTTTAATAAATATAATTGATATTAAGTGACAAATATGTGTGGGTTAATCAGAATGTCAAAATGAGTATTTAGGAGTGGTATTTATGACTTTATAAATAATGGCGACTCTCATATCGTTATTTAAAAAAGTAATGTATATGTTTATCAAATCTTGATCTAATTTTACTCAAGCCATTGAAGATACCGATCGATCAAATAAATGCACGTTTTGCGCACGTTCTTATTGTGATGAACATGAACTAAAATCCGGGTTTCATAACCTGAAGTTGGCGCACGTTCTAATTATATATATATATATATATATATATATATATATATACACACACACACACACCTTTTGTGTCGAAAGATGATATTTCACATAGGAAAAACACGTATGCTTCTAAATCATCCATATGTTCCCACTTAGGGATAAATTCGGATTCATCCAACCTAAGAATTGAAATAACACTTCCCATTTGAGCAATATGAACATTAATATGTACAAGCTCTAGATCTTTTTGAAAAGAAAGCTTTCTTACATGAGAGAACGCCGTTTAGGTAACTAAGAAAAAAAATTGGAAAAAAGGGAGAAAAGAATATATACGCATAAGGAGGTTTAGGTGAGGTATGAGAAAATGACGGATTGGAAAAGATGTATACGTATGAAATACAAACACTAGCACCAGAACAACATTAATTTGTAAATACTACTGTTAGTCAACAATATTATTTGTCTTTTTTGTCTAAGTATACTATATTGATATGAATAATTATAAATATTCTTAAATTAAAAGATACTGACAAGGGAGTCGCAATGAAAATTAATCAAACTATTTTGATCGTAAACTTCTATTTTCGTTTGTGATCCGATGAGATTCTGGCTGTGTTATTTTTATTTATCTATCAAATTATATGGTTATCAAAATTAAAAAGTTCATCGTCTTATGATTTTTATTATAAGCCACAGAAAGTTTAATATACATCCTTCACGACAGTAAGTTAATTAAATAAATTAGATGCGAGCAATAAAATATATTCATATATTATGAGTTAGCTACAAACGAAAGCATATATATTAATGTATAGAATTCGATTGGATTTATTATATTGGTTATCTTGGAATACGTATATGTATACCTTTTGCATATACATCTGCTCATGCATATGGCAGTTAGGGGTGATATTGAATCCAGAAAATAAAAAACAATGGATTGCAGACTCATAAACCACTGCATAGAATAAAGAACTAAAACCTATAAAATATAAAATTTTGGTTTCGTGTCACCGTACGAAAAGGTGTGCGGGCGAGTGCAGAATAGGTTTACTGCAAACGTTGATTTTCTCATTGATCTATGACTTCTATACATACAAGGATTGACTAATTATAAACCTATAATATCTCTGACTTGATATTTATGAATTTTTACGTATCAGAAAAGATTTTCTACGTATATTTTGTACAACTGAAAAATATCTAGACTAAGTCAGAGACTAATAAAAAAAAGAAGTCAATGGTAAATAAGATTTACACGTTAATAAAACCCCATAAGTTTCACCAGATGGCTCACAATTAACAATCAGACCCGGTATGCCACGTACGCAGATTACCTGCTTTCGCGAGCCCTCATTTTTTCTTTAAAAATTGGGCCTCTTTTTTTAGAATGTTATAGTGTAAAAGTATGGATATTTTGTATTTATGCTATTTGTATTGATATTAATTCCGAATTTAAATATTTAAGTTTGGAAATATGATATACTAACATGTTTTTAGCTTACAAACAAATAATATACATAAATAAATGTGATAATATTTGAAAATAATAATTTAACATATATTAAAATTTGGTGTTTGCTATATGCAGGTCCTGTTTGCTTTTGCAGGTCCAAAGAAAGTGGGAAAATACCATAATTACCCTTCATTCGTTTATTAATTTTTACAAATATATTTCTAAAACCCTAATCTTGAATGCATAAACCCGTCTGTGTAATGATTGAACACGTGTCCAAATTATAAATTACTTTTCGTGAATTAAAGTAAAAAATTATGAGGGACATTATTGTCATTTCTGATTTAATTTGGACCTGCAGAAGTAAAGTGGGCCTGCATTTAGAACCACCCTAAAATTTTAAGGGCCTCAATTTTTAAAATTTTGCTTTAGACCACATAATTCCTAGGACCGGCACTGATCTGCCCTCAAAATTTTGTAACAATAATGGTGTTTCTCAGATGTTCAATTGGAACTCCTTGCCTCCTGATGTTAAAAGTCTCATATTGCTTGATGAGGAACAGATTCCTGCTATCAGGATCTCTGGGGTAATTAACTGATACTGCTAATGTATTTCTTTCTTAACTTGCAGATGCTGATGATCAATGGAAACTTACAAGGTTGTGCAATCAAGCCAGGTCCTTTGATGGTCCTCAGGCACATTCATAATTAACTGGCTGGTGCTTTCATTTCTACACTTTATCAATCCTGGAACTACTGGTGTTAGATTTTGTTTTCAGTTTTACTACTGATTTCATGCCTAGGTCGCCTTGTGTTTTGTTAAACAATTCACTAATAGATTTGGGGATGAAATTAGAGATCCTTGTAGTCGTTAGCAATTTTGAGAGGCATGGTATATGTATCTAGGGGCTTTTGTTCCTTGTGCCTAGGCACTATATATATCTATGACATTGTTGATCTTTTGGTTCGGGAAGCCTATATATTTTCCCCCATCTCATGATGGTTTTAATTAAAAAATAAAATAGGACCGGCACTTTTAACAATCACAAAGAATAAATGAAACGCACAACCTATCGCAGAGAATAGCAATTACTATGAATAACAACACAACAAACAAAACCACGAGCATCAATAAATACTACCAGGAGCATTAGAATGTCGCGGATAAGTAGTAACTGAACTCAGACGCATTAAAACACCGTAGCGCGGAACAAGAACACCGCAAGTTTGCCAAGTTATGAAACACACAAAATATCGCATATGATAACCTAAAGACGGGGTCGAGCGAGCTTAGGCGCGTAAATACAACACGCAAGTTTGCAATTACAGAGAAGACATCGCTCGCAATTGACGCATAAAACATTGTAGAGCGGAACAAGAACACCACGCAATTGTTCAATTACAGAGAAGACATTGCTCCCAATTGACGCATAAAACATTGTAGAGCAAAACAAGAACACTGCAAGTTTGAAATTATAGAGAAGACATCGCTCGCAATTGACAGTCGGAAGAAAAAGAAGTGAAACACACAAACTATTGCATATGATAACGAAGAGACGGGATCGAGCAAGCTCAGATGCGTAAAAACACCACACAAGTTTGCAATTACAGAGAAGATATTGCTCGCAATTGGCGCATAAAACATTGTAGAGCGGAATAAGAATACCACGCAAGTTTTCAATTACAGAGAAGACATCGCTCGCAATTGACGCATAAAACATTGTAGCGCAAAACAAGGACACTGCAAGTTTGAAATTATAGAGAAGACATCACTCGCAATTGACAGTCGGAAGAAAACGAAGTGAAACACACAAACTATTGCATATTATAACGAAGAGACGGGATCGAGCAAGCTCAGATGCGTAAAAACACCACACAAGTTTGCAATTACAGAGAAGACATTGCTCGCAATTGACGCATAAAACATTGTAGAGCGGAATAAGAATACCACGCAAGTTTGCAATTACAGAGAAGACATCGCTCGCAATTGACGCATAAAACATTGTAGCGCAGAACAAGAACACTACACAAGTTTGCAATTACAGAGAAGACATTGCTCGCAACTGACAGTCAGAAGAAGAAAAAGAAATGAAACACACAAACTATGGCATATGATAATGAAGAGACATGATCGAGAAATCTTACCGCTGCAGAGGACGCCAGAAAAGAAGTAGAGCGATTGCTGGAAATGAAGAACGCACGGACGAAGACACAGGCCCGCCGTGAATGACGAACGCTAAAACATGGGGATTGCTGAGGAACTGTGCGGCTGGGTCGCCAGAAACACATATACGCCAGAGATGTGGAAGTGATCGCCAGAAGCGCTGAACTTCTGGCTCAACTGATTTCAGTTATCTATTCTGATCAGCTTCGATTGTGTGCTTTTCCGGTGGTTCTCTCAATCGTATTACGGTTAGGTAGAGCTTTATTTTTCCCTTTCTAGATTAGCTATCTTTATATATAGTCTAGAATCCTCTCTTTGTATACTTCATGATTGAATAATGAAGAAGTGATTTTCCCCTCTTTTGTCTAGTGTTCTTTTGCATTCCGTTCTTCGATTCACTAGGTTGAACGGCTATAAGTTATAAGTTTAGGCTATAAAGGTTATGGGGGTGATAACGAGCCGATCCGATCACGATCATCACTAGGTTCATGATCGGATCATTTAAAATTTGAGGTGATCACGATCGATCGCGATCAAAATAATTCATGATCGCGATCGTCTCGTTTAAAAATTACGATAATCGTGATCGACTTGTTATAGATAATCGATCAAATGATCAATGATCGATAATGATTGGTTCGATCAATGATCTATGATCAACTTAAAAGTTAATTAAAAAGAAGTGAAAAATATATAAATTATCAAATTAATAAAAGTGCACAACAAACTACAGGCATACATATTAAAATAATCATATTTCCCCATTATTATTAATGTATATAATTATATTAATTTATTATTTTCGATCGATCTCGATCATCTTATCGATCTATTCGCGATCATGATCGAGCTTTTATATTTATGATCGTTGATCGTTCACTTAATAAATGATCATAAAATTTTGATCATGATTGGTTCATTTATTAAATGAACGATATCAATCTGATTTTTAACCGATATGATCTTGATATTTTTGACGAATGCTCGTGATCATTCTCACCCCTTTAAGGTCATTTTCTCCTAGTTTAGGCAGCATAAAAGAATTTGGTTATTTTATAGACCACATGGCACTGGAAATGATAAATACAGTACCAATTCTTTTCACTTGCACTAATGATAGGGATAAACATAGAGGCCAACCATAGAAAACTTGCACTAATGTTCCAATTAATGGACGGCAAAGTTCTCTCAATCTTCCATTTAGGTTTTAAACAAACTAAGCTCAGACCACTGTCCACTTCTCTTAAAGTTTGGCAGTAGCTCTCCTTCTGTC
This sequence comes from Sherardia arvensis, assembly GCA_948330725.1. Taxonomy (NCBI): domain Eukaryota; kingdom Viridiplantae; phylum Streptophyta; class Magnoliopsida; order Gentianales; family Rubiaceae; genus Sherardia; species Sherardia arvensis. The sequence goes on from OX415240.1 coordinate 32,087,092, forward strand.
CCTAAACCTTTTCGGTTTATTAACACCTGGTTCAAGAAGAAGGAGTTCCTAGATTTTATTCATCTTCGTTGGAATTCTCCCTCTCCAGGTCATGGTATGCTAAAGTTATTCCGAAAACTTAGTATCCTAAAAAAAGAACTAAAAAAATGGAAATGAGAGGTTTTTGGGATTATTAATGATAATATCATTATGGCGGAGGAACACCTTTAACTCTAGGGAATAGGTTATGATCTTGACAGCTCAACGGATGAACTGACAAGTTTAAAAAGGTTAAACCTCTTCTAGTTAAATGACCGCTAAATCAAAATGAGCAGAACCATTTCTGGATATACAAAGCAAAAATTAAATGGTTTAAGGAGGGTGATGAGACCACTAATTCTTTTAATAATTACGGAAAAGTTGAGCATAAGTTGTTAGACTCAACTTATGCTTATTCATAGAACTCACCCTGACCAAGGATTCTTTGATTCCCATTTCCTCTCACAAATCCCCAAGTTAATCAATTTTAAATAAAATGAAGAACACATCAAGCCTGTTAATTTAGATGAACTTAAGCGAGTCGTTTTCAACCTTAATAAAATAGCAGGCCAGGCCAGAGGGCTACACATCAAAGTTTTTTATTAAGGCGTGCACCATGACTTGCACAAATCTTTTAGAGGATTCAAACGATTTTTTGCAAGGTCTAGTTTGTATTAAACAAGCTCCACATATATTATATGTGTGTCTCGTTTTAGCCATTACGTGGCAAATCTTGAAAGCTATTAGCTGTTAGATTTTTGAGCAAAAATGTGTGGAGATGCATATATAGGGTCTGTTTGGGGTGGTTTTTTTGCTGCTTCACTTATAAGAGAAGTCTTATTTTCCATTTTTTAAGGAAAATAAAAGCCGCTTTTAGTAAAAGCATAAGTTGTTTTAAGCTGAAAACGGAACAATTTCTCCTTCTATTGAAAGCAGTTACGTGCCTCTCCTGAGGTGGGTGAGGTGATTTGGGTGTGCGGGCTTAAGATGGAGGAAATATTCTCCGGCGGTGGGTGGAAGTGGGTGGGAAATGGGAGGATGGAGGCGAGGGAGAAAGAGATTGAAGCTATGGGGAGTGACGGAGGAGGAAAGACAATGGCGAGCTCTTTTGAGGGAGTTTTTTGGTCCTCTGCGGGGTTTCTGCCATTGTTGTCCATCTTCGAGGTTTGGTGGATTGGGGGATTGGTGAAATTATCTCTTAAATTATCATTTAAAAAGTCAAAATCACTTTTATTTTTCACTTTACCAAACACTTTCATCAGCTTTATTACACTGATAAGCTAATTTATCAAACACTAAAAAGTGTTTAGCCTGGCTGCTGCTTTAGAAGCTAGTTTTTTTTAGAAGCACACATGTGCCAAACAGGGCCATGTACTGGCACTACTAGAATATCAAGCCATTTAAGGCGGTTCATCCTTCATGTGTTAAGGTAGAAAATAAATGCCTTGGGTGGTTGTGACTTAAATGAGAAAAATCATCTAAGGCGGTTTCTCTTCCGCCTTAGATGATTTTGGGTTTAAGGCGTATATTTCCGCCTTTGATGATGGGGCACACGCCTGAACTTGCGAACTCGCAAGTAGTAACGTAACAATGATTTTCATTTGCTTCTTGCGACATCGTAACAAGTAAACGCAAATACCAAAAACCTGGTATATTATTTAGTTACGACAGCCTCTTGCGGATCGCTAGTTCATATAGTTGCGAATTCGCTACATTGGAAAATTAATGTGGCCGAGACTGGTTGCGACAACAAACGTGCGGATCGCTAGAAATCTGTAACGATACCGCAGTTTAACAAGCTCCTCATTTATTTCTATTGTAACGAGACTGGTTACGACATATTTTGGCGATTCGCTAGGTTGTAACTAGCGAGATCGCTACAAGCAAAATTACACATTCAGGTTGTAACTTGTCGTATTCAATCAATAGAGCCTAGTTGGAGATTCACTAGCGAACTCGCAACGGGTGTAAGTGATACTTACGAGCTTGCTACATGTCGTGTTGGTTCAACAGAGCCTAGCTGGCGATTCTCTAGAGAACTCGCAACGGGTTTCCTTTACCTTGGCGAGATCGTAACAACAAAGCTTGACACAATTCAGAAACTAAACATTGACGTGGCTAGTAGCGATGTCGCTACATGATAAGAACCCATCAAAAAAGGGTTTGGGTCTATATTGGGCTGTAGTAGTAGTAGTGATAGTATAAGTATTGGGCTTTTTCTGACCTGTGACATCAGTAAAAACCTTTGAAATTCCATCAATAGTTAATTTTTTTGGGGGGTTTGCATGGGGTGATCAGGAAAAGGTTAGAATGCCTTTACATTTTCCTTCAATTAATACCATAATTAATAATTTTTGTCTAGGAACTCTCACATATTTTTGACAAATGGAGCACCTCAGCCCTATAAATATCAGCCCCTTCTCCCTTTAGAGCCCCATCAGAGCCTTCATTCCCACATTCCCTTCTCCCTTCTCCTATTCTTTGCCTTCTGCTTCCCAGTTGTTTTCTTCAACTGGGTTCTTCGTCGGTATGTGAGTGGAAGAGCGACCGAATGGGCTCGACAGTGGCTCACCAAGGCTTCTGCAATAGGTCCCAAAGAGTCGACCTATGTCTTGGCTATATTTTAATCTACGAAGGTGATATTCAGAGAGGCATGAATGTGATCACCACCATGAAGAGAACTGACAAGAACGGCCTCCGGCGAGCTCGGGTACGCGTCAAAGCTGATTTGACTTACGCTTGGGGTTGGACGCACTTCTACAGGTTCCTCAGAGATGGAGCAGTCGCGCCTAGGCCGATCTGCTGCGAGGAACATGCTGACCTCAATCGCAGCGTGAGGTACGATCGCTGGGAGAGGCTTGATCCAGCGGACATCTCCTGTGATGCATGCACCTGCGATCAGGAAATTCTTCACGTCCTCGGTTCTCGTAGAGCCTAAATGTTGTAGTTTGTTTGTTCTTTGATTCTGTAATTTTTTATCCCAACTTTGTTAGGATTGTAATAAACTAGTGTTTGCCATTTTGGCACATTTAATTATTGAATATCTTTTCTTGTTTTGATACGTTGTCCCTTACATTTTATTTTTACATCGTAAGAGCCCATATCTTATCAGCAAAATCATGTACTTTTGGTATAGTGCGTGGTCCTAGCGATCTCGTCACTTTCACGTTTCATGATGATTGATTAGTAGCAGAACACCAAGCGAACTCGCTACTTACTCGCTCCTGTTTACGTGGTACTTACGATCTCGCAGCATGTCGTATTCAGTCAACAGAGCCTAGCTGGAGATTCTCTAGCGATCTCGTAGCGGGCTTGCTTTACCTTGGTTTGATCGTAACAACAAAGCTTGACACAATTAAAAAACTAAACTTTGACGTGGCTGGTAGCGAGTTTTCTACATGATAAGAACCCATCAAAAAAGGGTTTTTGGGTTTGGGTCTATATTGGGCTGTAGTAGTAGTGATAGTATAAGTATTGGGCCTTAGCCAGTGTAAGTATTGGGCCTCAGCCATGGTGTTTCATGTTCAGTTTGCGCTGGTCGGCCACTTGTTGAACCTTTCTAAAATGTAAGTGCATATAAACTGAACAATCACCTTCGTGGGAAGAATGTTGGCGTGCATGGTTACGAGATCGCTACAGCCTATATCATCACATGCACCTAACAAAACTATTGACTTAGATAGTAGCGTTTTCGCTAGTAGTACTGCTGAGAATTTAATTAATATGAATTAATTAACTTGCGAACTCGCTAGTATTGCCGCTGAGAGTTAAACCCTATCAGTATTTAAAACGGCGTCGTTTACATTTGTGCGTGTCAATTTACGATTTCGAAACCAACTAGAATATAAGCTGGCGTCATACTTACGATTTCGCAACAATCAAACCTATAAATATCAAATTTGGGGATCTTCTGATTCCACCACGATTAACTGTCTCAGAGCTTAGAAAAAACAAAACCAAACACAAACCCAACATACCCATCCGACATGAGCAATGGCAAGGACAAAGAATTTAGCGCCCAATCCGTTTGTGCAGGGAGGCCTGCGGGATGAAGCTCATGCATCAGGATCTCAGCAACGGGCGACGGCGGGGACAAGCTCAGCCAGTTCATCCAAATACGACAAGGCAAAATTTGTAAGTTTGGATGCGTCCCAGGCGTATTCTAATTACATGGAACATTCTGAATTACGGGATTGTTATGTTATCGATTTTAATCAGATTACGGAACTAGGGTTGGATAATGTGTTAAATATTTTTCAATTTCATGAGTTGGGTGAGTTGTTAGGTTTGAACTATCCGACACATAAGGATGAGACGTGTCAATTCTATGCTAATTTTCACCAGTTAATTGAGGAGGAAAAGGAGACGGGTAGGTGGTTCACTAGGGTTAACAAGAAGGAGTATGAGATTGGGGAGGATTTTTTTAACAAGGCGTTGAATGTGTCATATGCTCGTGAAGATAACTTTAGCAACCAACCCCCTCCGGGGTTTTACATTAGAGAAAAATGGCCTGAGTTTGGGGTAGTTTTGGATCGAGAGAAGGTGGAAAAGTTTACAAAGAAGTATTTTGATAGGGATGCCAAAGATTTAGGGGTTCCTAGGTCTTATAAGATTGATCAACTGAGTGTGGAGGAGAGGAATGTTTATGAGATTGTTGCTAGGAGTGTCGTGCCCAAGGGTGGTTGGATCACCGAGATGAACTATACAACTTTGTGCATATTTTACTGCGTCATGGAGCAGATAAAGTTGAACCCGGGCTATGTCATTTTCGAGCACATGAAACAAAGTTTGGTCGAGAATAATAGGGCAGTCAAGAAGCTCCCATATGGTAATTTCATTACCATGTTTCAAACCTCCAAAATAGCCAAGATCAAATTATCTGCGACTGCCGAGGATTGTTGCTTCTATACGATGCAATACTTTGAGAGGAAAGGTAAGTTTGAGTTGTTTAATGGCGAGTGGCAGAAGGCAGCGGATGGACCCAAAAAACCGCTACAGTTTAATCCTGAGGAAGTCAGAGAGAACGTCGAAGGTTAGCCACACTAAACCCCCTACATTTTAATTTCTGTTTTATATAATTCATTTGCTAAACTCACCATATTTTTGTTTTACTTACATGAACAGGTGTACCTTCAGAGGCATACTACAAGGGTGTAGAAGACACGGTCGACCTTTTCAGGGATAAGATGGCCAAAATCAATCACGGAAACTGGTTAACGGAGAAGGTGATGCGTGGCATCGAAAGGGCTAATGTGAGGAAAAAAGCGAAGGGGGATCCACCAGCACCATAACAGACACCACCTCCTAGCAATGATGATTAGATTTGTATTCGTTCATGTTGCCTAGTAGTTGTACTCAAATCCAAACAATTTCAGTTTCAATTTGTATTTGTCAGTTTCTCAAACAATATTGCAAAGAATATTTGTATTTGAATGTAATCTATTTTATTATGTATATTTGAATATTTAAACTTCCATTAGTTATGCTGTTTATTGTGCGGTTCAAAATATAACACCACTTTACAAAGGAGTTAAATTTAAATTCTTGGTATGTGGCTTTATACTAGCGAGCTCGCAGTGCCAAGTTACTCACGTGGTGAGCTACTAGCGAACTCGCTAGTATCAAGTTAAGGAAATATATACAACAACATACACATCAAGCGAGATCGTAACCTGTCAGACTCAAGAGATAGAAGCTCATCTGCGATTTTCAGCCTTTTGTTGCGATTTCGTAACTATTTTGCCAATGTTACGAGCTCGCAACATAGTAAGTTAATATGCATTGGTTTTGAGCGTGTTTAGTTACGGTATCGCCACTGCTACAGCAGTGTACAATTGTTTTAGAATTAGAATATTTAGTGTACTAAAATTAATTAAAATTTAACTACACTTGTAATTACCGACCATGAAGTACAGCATAATATTCAAAAACAATGGTTATCAAATAGCTACTTATGTTTTTTACTCTTTTTAGTCTTCTTCTTCTTTGGTTGCCTCCCCTTCCTCTTTGTAGTTTTCCCCACGGGATTAATCCACATGCCTTCCTCATGATCCATTCTGCACACCGATGCACAAACAATGTCGTCATCCTCCTCTAGAGTTTCATACACCGAGGGCGGAATGGTGTCTGTAGAAATACTGCAGTCATCGTCGAACAAGCCGTCACCATAGATGAATGTTTTCTTACCATCAACAACGATCTCCCATCGAGCATCAATTGGATCTTCCACATAAAATACCTCGTGAGCTTTAGCCGCCATGATGAATGGATCTTCCCTACACCCAAGAATTCCTCTATTAACTAGAGTAATGCCTAAACCCTCTGAGCACACCCCTTCACCTTCATCTACCCATTCACATTTAAACAATGCGATCCAGACATGAACAAAGTCCATTTCCCATATATCAGTAATGGTACCAAAAAAATCATTATCACCTCTCCAGGTACTGACACGCCACTATTTTGGGTTGCAGATCTGTCATCACTCCACTTAGTACCAAACGTGTATCCATTGATGTCATACCCGCTAAATGACGTTACTGTGCCGAGGGGTCTCTTGGTCACCCATTTTACAATATCGAGGTGTTCACCGCCATTCTGCACATGTATTTTGACCCATCGAACTATCAAATGAATCATTATGTCAAAAAAGAAAGGGGGAAAATACTTCTCTAGCCTGCACAATACCTCAACTACCATATCCTGCAATTCATCCAACTTACACCGACTTTCATTCTTGCGACATATCTGTTTAAAAAAACAACAAAGCCTGGCAACCGCGTCTCCAACGTGAGAAGGCAAGCAACTTCTCAGAGCAATGACATTCAAGTCCTGCATCTGATTGTGGCAATCAGGCGATATCATTCCCACCAATTTCAGCTCGGCAGTTGATACACAACTGCTAATGTTTGAACCATATTTAGAAGGCACCTTCACTGATTTCAAAGTCCTACAAAAACTCTCCTTCTCCTCAGATGACAAGGTATAACAAGAAGGTGGTAAGTATGTCGTACCTACTTCTTTTTGCACGGGAGCAAGTGACGTCCGTATTCCAAGATTGACTAAATCCTTTATAGTTTTCAATCCATCCTTACTCTTTCCCGGTGTATTCAAGAGCGTCCCAACCAAAGTTTCACATACATTTTTCTATATATCCATGACATCTAGACAGTGGCGCACATCCAAGTGCTCCCAATAACCGAGTTTGAAAAATATTGAACATTGTTTCTTCCAAATTGTAGTTTGAGTGCTTTTCTTCTTTCCCTTATCCAGCACGTTCTCCATGCCCGATACTTTTTCAAATATTCCAGAACCTGATAATGGGACAGGGGCAACACCATGCTCTTCCTGACCGTTAAACCACTTCTTAGCACTCCTACACGGATGACTGCTAGGCAGGAATCGTCTATGACCTAGATACACAGGCTTACCACCGTGCTTTAATTAACAATGACTGGTATTGCTCTCACATATTGGACATGAAAAATGACCTTTCACAAAACACCCTCCAAGGTTACCCAGCGCAGGGAAATCATTGATGCTCCACATCAGCATGGCTTTAAGTTTGAATTTCGCGTCCCCTCGACTTCCGTCTGGAACATGAATCCCATGCTTAAATAAGGATTCCAACTCCTCAACAAGAGGCGCTAGATATACATCAATGTCATTACCAGGTTGCCTAGGCCCCGAGATCATAGTGTTCAAAAGCACATACTTTCGTTTCATCATCAACCATGAAGGTAGATTATAAATAACAACCATCACTGGCCATGAACTGTGGGTGTTGGACATGTTCCCGAAAGGGTTCATTCCGTCAATAGATAGTCCTAAGCGCACGTGTCTAGGTTCGTCATCAAATTGGGTACATAGCATCCATCTTCTTCCACTGATCACCATCAGAAGCGTGAGATATAATATCATCATCTTCCTCTCGAATCCTATCGGCATGCCATGTTAACAATTTTTCATCAACTGGATTGGCATACAAACGCGTCAATCTCGGTTTCAAGGGCATGTACCACATCACCTTAGCTGGACCTTGCTTTGTCGATGTTGTCACTTTTTCTCCACATACCTCGACCTTTTAGTCATTCTTATTCCATCTAGACTCACCGCATACCTTGCAATCATCCCTCAGAGAATCAACAATCCCCCTATACAACATACTATCATTCGGGCATGCGTGAATCTTAGTAAACTCCATGCCCATAGGACACAGTATCTTCCGCGCAGCATAAACCCTGTCAGGACATAAGTTGTCCTGAGGAAGTAACTCTTTAACCAACTCTAGCAATTCCGTCATTCCTTTATCAGAAATACCATGCCTTGCCTTTAGGTTCATTAACAACAATGTTGCTCCCGGTCTAGAATGGCTAGCCCCAACATATAAGCTTGTCTGTTTATCGTCATACATTGCCTCCAACATACTTTTCTTCCCAACAAACTCCATAACAACATCGTCACACATATCTGAAAGCTGTTCATTACACTGCAGGATTTCCTCGGCGCTTCCCTCCTCCACCTCAACCTGGTCACTTCCATAATGGCCTTCCCCATGCCAAACCCATTTTGTGTAGGATTTGTCAAAACCTTTACAAATTAAATGTTCACGCACTACAGCAATATCTTCAAATATGGCGTTATTTCTACACTTGTTGCATGGACATCTAACCCCTCATATGCTATTCTGTCTAGAATGTCGCAACCCAACATCTAAGAAATGTTCAACCAAATCTAAATACTCCTTCGATAATCGAGCATTCTCCTTCATTATTTTTTCGCGTTCCATACTTCACAAATCAGACAAACAGCTACACAATACTACTAACCCACTGACTTGAGATGATCAACACATAAACTACACACTGCATTAACAAAAAAAACCAAAATAAACCAAAATGCTAGCAAAAAGTATGCATAAAATCAACCAAAATCAAGAGACTAGCCAGTACATTACGCAAGTTAAACCTTACCTACACCAACACGGGAACAATGACACCTCCCAACAAACTAGAACTGATCATCCTTCAATACCCACTTGTTTAAACCCTTTTAACTTTTTCTTTTTTTGGTGTTTGAACGGCCATTTCAGATTTTATGGGTGACCCATACTGACTCAGTTGCGATTTCACTACTTCCTAGTTAACCAACTAGAGTAACTAGCGAACTCGTTACAACTCAATCACCCTCACATGCACTGTACTTAAAAATTTCAAATTTGACGTGCACAGAAGCGATACCGTAACATAAAACGCCACATCCTAGCGTCCCAGTTACGACATGTTCCATATTCTCGCCTGCAGAAATTAGGGTTTAGCAAAGCTTACGAGATCGCAACACACAAAGTACATACTAACGAGCTAACCTACGAATTCGCTACAGACACGTTTATATTACTACAGAGGTTATGAGGTCGTAACAACCCATTCAATTTAAGGCGGATATTCCGCCTTGGTCATGTATTTTTTACGTCAAAACCCATTTCTGCCTTTAACTGCTTCTTTCCGTCTTAAATTTAATTTTTTTTGCTAGCTTGAAGAGGTAGAGAACTCGCTACTTTCAATCAAGGCGTAAAAAAACGCGCTAGGGTCACACGCCTCAAATATGTGTCTTGCATCTACCCCTTTGTAGTAGTGTGGTTAGGTAAGTTCAACAAGAGTTTTATTTCATGGATAGTAGAACCAAGCATCTTGATTGTGAATCAGAGCAAAGAGTAAGAGAAACCAAAAATGATGTTGAGATATGTTAATTAGAATTCGAACATTTTTTAGTAGCCTATTCTTTTCTTTTTTTTTCGATTAAAACCACTTTATAAGTGGAGTGAAATTTATTAGGCTCACTACACCATAAAAGGCCTATATAGGCAAGTATCTTACAATTAAATTATTGAAAGAAGAAACATCTATGAGAGATCCTTAACCGCATCCATGTCAAAATTCACAAGCATGTTAGATCACACCGGAGAGATTCCCAAATCTGCCGATGAAATGACACATTACTTGAAAGAATATTAGGGTTTGCTGTGAAATACCCAACTCCGCCGACAAGCACGGGGTTTGAGAAAAGGATCCCATTCCTTATACTTTTCCCATGTCAATTTTCACAAAAAGGTTAGGGCACGCCAAGGCGATTTCTAATTTTGCCGATGAAAAGACTCGTAACTCGCAAGCATATTAGGGCTCGCTAAGCGAACCCAACTCTACCGATGAGTACGGGGAAAAAATAAGAAATGAGTACTCTATTGCATAAATGATACAAAGAGAATGATAGACTAGATTACTATTCAAAACATAATCAAACATTTCTATAGATGATTCATTATGTATTTGTTTTAGCTCAACTTTGTAGGTTCTGTCCAACCTATTGCACCAACTCCAGCCACCCCTTTCCAGCTCCATTCTCTTGCTCCAGTTCCAGTTCCACACTAGAGTATCTGCTCCACTGATTATCTTCAAGTCCATGGTCCATCCAGTGGCATCCAATGTCATCTGCACAACATAAAACAAAATGCAGAAGTATCCAATATCTATAAATTTATCTAGCAATAACATAGGAATATTCTCTACTATCCATGGCTACAAGACCTTTAATAGATAAAGGTAAACTTTGGTCATTAAAAATCAATACTTGAATAGGTTCTGTAACCAGTTTAGACAGAGCATCAGCGACATCGTTAGCTTCTCTTAAAGTATGAGAATAGGAAGCAGAGAAATCACCTGCTAATGCCCATTTATTTCGTATTGTATTCAGCAGCTTCCATGGTACTTTATATTCCCTCCGAATGATCTTCAATAAAATGAGTGAATCTGTTTCCATCCTAACCCTCTGATAGCCATGGAAATATGCAGCTTCCATTCCCAGGGCCATTGCAATAGTCTCAGCTTCCAAGCAATCTTGAGCTTGCAATGTGCATGCCTTTGCATATAATACCTTCCCAGTGTGATCCCTGCAAACCAAACCAGCTCCACTTTTTCCATTTCTGAGAAATGACCCATCAATGTTAATCTTAATACAATCCATCTCAGGTAAGTTCCATTGAATTATTCTTCTTTGCAAACCAGTAGCTCCCATATTGGATTTAACCCAAGATCTACCATATACTCTTTGAATATCATTAAGCATATCCTTCACCTTGTTAACAATCACTTGTTTATGGGGAGTTTTATTGTCATATAGATATGCAACTCTAGCACACCAGATATACCACATGATAATAACTAGTAACAGTCTAGCTATTCTCATCTGAGATAGAGTCAAGCCCTGCAAATTCCAGTAATAATAAATAACATCCCACAATGAATGTGAGCTGTGGAATGCAATATCACCAATTTCTTAGGCCTGAGAGTTTCATATGCAGAGGAAATGGAAAAGAACCCACTAACACTGGGTTTCCAAATCATAGTATCAACATCATCATCAAAATTAGGAAAATCAACCGAGATCAGTTCAAAGATAGCACTATTAAAACCATGTAACATCTGAGCAAGGTAGTGTTCTTGATGGATACAAAATTCTCTGACAGTAAGTTCAGGGAAAAGGATTTCCAGTGATTCATCCCATAAATCAAGCAGAGCCTCATTTCCAGTCCAATTGGCATTCCATAAAGAAACTTCCCCCCTCCCAATTAGGACTTTAGTGTATTGTGATGCTACAGTCTCAACGACTTTGATTCTTCTCCAAGTTTTAGATTTTTTCAAATAATCAGGTAAAGACCACATGAACTTGGCCCACAGACAGTTCCCAGTTTGGATCTTCCACCAGAGTTTCATAGAGAAACATCTAGTTGTTAAATGGAGATCCTTTACTCCCAGCCCATTTTCATTGAATGGATGACATACAATCTTCCATGACTTCCACACTCTTTTTTGACCCAAATCAGATGACCCCCAAAGAAATTTAGAGAACAGGACATGTAACTTGTCTATAACCCCTTTAGTAGGTTTTATCACAGTTAAAATATGTATAGGGATTGCAGAGAGGACATGCTTAATAAGGATCAATCTACCAGCCTGCTTTAGCCATTTATTTTTCCATAGAGACAATCTAGAAGCTATTTTATCATATATTGACCGGAAGTAAGAGTGTTTAGTTCTGCCACTGTAAATTGGACACCCCAAATATGTGAACGATAAGGGAATGATAGATAACAAAGCTAGAGATTAAAATAAAGGCTTACAGATTTCTTCATTTAGGAAGAATAGGCATGACTTACTTGCATGACATAAAATTAAGTTTATAAATAAAGGATTAAACTAATAAAACTAATGTTGCAAATAAATTAAAGTCTAACACTCACTTCTGAACAAGTTAAAGTTGTTTCATAATCATCAATCAATTGTAAAAAGTGGCTGATCCACTCGATTTAGATTTTTGAAACACTATACACAATTACACACTCCATCTCAGGCCACCTGAGTTTCGGACATGAACTTCCAACAAAGACTGAGATCAGAGGCTTTTCCATTTTATATATTCAATTCATAACAAATAAGTGGTTGTAATATTAAAAAGAGCTAATCACGATTAATATATATATATATATATATAGTTCGGTAAAATGTAAATATAACCCTCAGTTTTAAGAAAGTGCTATTATAGACTTAGATTGACATTGACTCGAAAGTACTTTATTCACCTAAAATGACAAATATACCCTCGACACAGACTGCAACGCGTGCTGGTACATCGTCGTCGACTGAGCGATCTCGAACACACGGCCAAAATCCAGATCAACAAAATACCTCGTCACGCTATTCCCGGAGCCCTGCCGGATAACGTCGACGAACTCGTAGTTTATGGCGGTGAGCCCGCCGAAGCCTTTCCAAGTTGTCTTACAAACAGGAGTATTGTACCCCAGATTCCTCGCCATCACGCTCCGGCGCAGCTACCCTAGCGCCACCGCCGGTCCGTGTGTATTGGGGAGACAAGCGGTGAAGAGGTGAGAGGGAAGAAGAAAATTAAAAATATTAATTTTACATTTAAAAACAAAGGGCTATTTAATAATTTTATATTTTGACGAGAACTAACCGGCTTAAGTTGATCGGAAATTCAAAATAGGGTCATAATAGCACTAAATAAGAAGTGAGGGTCATATGTGTACTTAACCAAGAACTGAGAGTCATATAAGAGCATCTCCAATGGTTGTTTTTTTGGACTTGCTTGCAATTTTTCTAAATAATTAAGCTAGTTGCTTACCACTGTTTTTTGCCACGTCATTAGTCTTCTCAAGGAAGGGCTGCCTTCACAAGCAACTAGCTTGTGTGGGTCATACATCACTAATTCAATAGAATTAGGTAGATATTGTGCATTTGTGGGACCATAATAGCCAATATTCAAGCTAGCTTACCACTAATTGAAACACTACCTTGACAAGCCACTTGCTTGAAAATATGACATGGCAAGTCAAGCTACACCATCATCTTGCTTACCACTGAAGATGCTATAAGCACTTTTCACTATATAGTTATACCGCCGTAAATATGTTTGGAACAAAGGGAAGCAGATTAACCACATTAACTTTCGGGGTTCAAAATGGGTAATATTAAGTTGTAAAATTTATTGTGCGTACACGAAGGTCACATATTTGACGATGCATGAACCCCGTGATACGCGCCACCCTATATATAGTATGCAAGAGTGATTTACAATTTTGCTTGCATGATTGTTTTGATTGAGGATTAAAGTGGAGTCTAGCTTTTAGTATCTCAGACCTGGTATGGGCTTCTCATATTTATTTTTCTTTTTCTGAACATATGTAACCACATATGTTCACTGTCAGGAAAAATATAATTAGGATATAATCAATAACTGCGTACCGAAACTACAGCAAAAATGCAGTGAAAGCAAAAAATGCTGAAAAGACTTGTCAAAACAATAAAGCAAACACATTCGCTTAAACTTTTATACAAACCAGAAAACAACAAACAAGCTTAATTAAAGTAATTATAGGCCAATGGAAAAGTTGCAAAACCTGGTGGTTTGCTTGATCAAACTAATAAGATGAAAGCCTCGTTGTTTGTTTCAAAGAATGGAAAGTGGGCTAATCAATGAACGTTGTTACAATGTGTTAATTAAGTCCTTAAAACTGAACACCAGCCAATCAGCTTTAGAGGCAACCACCTCCCAGTGTTGAACACCGGTATAACAGATAAACATTTCAGCACCTCCTGGTTGGCGAGCCTATATATGATGAGACAGGAAAGAAGAAGAGAGAAGTTTAAGTCATTATTTCATCAATAAAAAAGCTTGAGTAAGATTACCATGATATCTACATACTGGGGGTGGCTGTCTTAAGATGACATTACTTCATAATAAACAATAAAGAGGAAGTTTCTTTGTTAGTAACATACTGTATGCAACTATGAAGACTTCGAACGAAATGATCTAATAATGTTCAACTTATTGGCTTTTATTTGTCTGCAGAGATTTCACAAAGCACAATGGAAGGTTGATTGTTAGTATGCCCTATTATTAGTAGAGTTTGTAATACTACTTTAGTTCAACAAAAGAAGCTCCAGGGAGAGTTGTTTTAAGGTAAAATCCAGAAGCACAGTCAATAAATAAACAAAGAGGTCTATCTAACCTCCAAATCAGTTGCACCATCTCCAATTATGATCAATGATTTGAATCCTTTGGCCTAAAAAGAAACGAAGAAGTATATATAAGTTTACTACTCCAAAGATGACTTCACTAGCAGAAGACTAATCACCATACACAGCGAAAAATCTTTAACAACTATCTCACCTTTTTAAGTTGCTGAACAGCAATAGCTTTTCCTCCAATCCTGGAAGTCGGCTCTTTTATGTCAAACCCCAAGAACTCACCAGATCTTCCAAAGAGAAGAAGATTGGCATATAGAGTAGGAGTGAGAGTAAACAGATGCAGTCTCAATGTAGAATTTAAAGGTACTGTTTAAAATAGAGTAGGATTATTTGAATAATTGAATGATAGGTGCCGTCACGGTGGGAAAAATTGGCCCTCACTTCTCGCCCGATAGGTGCCGGAACAATTCGTCGGAAATATCCGGCATCACCACCATCGTTGCTCCAGACCCGTATGGAGATAAGAAAAATAAGAGAGACATCGGCGCGAACGATAACAGGAAAAAGCTATGCCAAGGTTTGAAGGATTGGACTTGTTATGCGAGATATGGGTTACAGAGACTTCCAGCTAGCAACAAGCCGACAACTGATAGAGAGTTGAGAGGATTTTAAATTAATTTAACTTTTTAAGGACTTGATTGCAAATATGTTGGTCCAATGGATGAAGTTCTAACTTGATAAAACTATGAAGGTTAATATAGGAAATCCAACATCAAATACGGATTGCATAATTAAAATTAAACCTGCAAATATGAATTCCGTATAAATAGTGCTACTTAGCACTATCTCAAGTAAGCACATTTCCATTACTCGCACTAGTGAATTCCCCTTTCCTCCCTAAGGATCCGTCTTTCATCATTACTGGAGGATCTACCCTATGGTACCCCCGAGACTCTGTCTTGCAGGGCCAGAATACGGGAGTAGGAGAAAGGAACCCTACGGGCATACCAGACGGGCAGCATCAGGGCTAATGAATAAAGTGCCATTTATGCAGAACAAATAGAGTAAGTTTTTTTTGATAATGTTTCTAATCGAATCACTGACGACTCAATCTGTAATATGATTGAGATTTTTTAGATTCGCCATCTTAACAAGATCATGTTTTTGGATGTAAAAGTTAACCATCACCTATTTAAACATAATTAAAGAATCACTTTTTAATATTTATAATATTTTAACTATCATTTTAATAAACATAATTGATATTAGGTTAATTAAAATGTAGTGATATTTATGACTTCATAAATAATGGTGAATTCATATCGTTATTTTATAAAATAAAGTATTTAGAAAGGGGTTCACTGCAGATGCTTTTAAAGAGCTAGTAGTTGTGATGAACTCATCTAAGATCTGGGTTTGAGACCTGAACATCAAAATTTGCATGAATTTTATAGAATACATGATGAGTGCTATTTACGTAGATTCAATTTTCGGAGCAAGAGGAATGTTTAGTGCATGGTATTAAATATTCCATTCGATTCAGTAGAGAATGTATAAATAGAGAAAAAAATGAAATGACTAGGAAAAAATAAATTTTAATAATTGGGAAAAGAGTTGAAAGATCTCGCTTTTTTGGATAATGAAATATAATTACATCGTATCACACACAGTATGTGCACTTATAATTCAAACCATTTTATAAACGTAAAATGATCAATCAAAATAGACATACAAAAATGTCAATGATAAACAAATTAGACTACAATTGTTTGGATATTTCTGAATAATCAAACTGACTTGAGAAAAAAGCGAAAAAATTCTCTTGCTTTATGGTTTTAAGATATATATATAGATAGACATAGAACTGTATACGCATGCATGAAAAAATTACTTCGGCTGTGGTCGTAGACAAATGTTTAGAGCAAATCGCGAACTCGTTGTTTAATTGGATAACTAACATTACTCACCGTATATATAGTCTAAGGCTCACGTTTCATGCTTTATTTTGTGAAAATGAAGAATATGAATTCCATAAATGGATATTATGTTATTGTCTAGATATCCTATTGTGTAGTAATTAATATGATTTGTAATTTGGTTTAAAAATTTATGAATACATTCTCAATTACAAAAAAAAAGAGTAAAGAATATATTGATCAAATCTTGATCTAATTTGACTCAACACATTGAAGATATCGATCCATCTAATAATGCACGTTTGGTGCACGTCTTAATTGTGATGAACATGAACTAAAATCTGGTTTTCAAAACCTGAACTTGAAACGCAGATCCGAACTTCAAAATCAGCACGAGTTATATATATTGCACGCACGGATCAACTAATCGTGCATATATCGTGCGCCTAACTCTAGAAATATATCACAGTAAATAATTATTTTAATCATCCATCCGAAATTCGAACATAAGTTAGATTATTAAGATCCATAAGATCGATACAGTGAAGAAAATTAATAAAATTAAAAACAAGAAACTAGAACAAGTTTACTTTGAATTGGAGAATTGGAATGCGATTAAAAGATATTGGAGTTACTGGCCACTGAACGCATGCGTTCTCTGCCACCTGCAGATGAATCCCAGGAGAGATCTCTTCTTGAGCTCCTCCAAAGCCTCCTGGACGGATTTCTAGTTTGAATCGTAATCAGAAAACTCGTCATACATCTCAGCGAAATGCTCTTCAAATGGGAGAAGGCGGGCCGGCTTGATCCAGCCGTGAGTGCTGTCACCGTACAGAAACACAGCCAAACAGCTCTGATGTTTCTTGGCGCTGAGAGCGTCTGGAGATGCGTGGGCCTCGTCGTAAATCATGGTGCCTTTGTGATTTGATTAAAGGAGGATTCATTGGCTTCGTATTCAGTAGTCATGTGTTCATTATAAATTCAGTACAAGCATGAATTTAATTTATAATGAACACATGAATTTAAATATTTGAATTTAATTAAACTAAGCATTGAATTTAAGCATTAATTTTTGATGCTAAAGTATTAGGTATGGCTGATGTATTTGGCTTCTTTTGTCATTTCAAGACTGATGTTTCACCATTATAGTTGTTTTAGTTGTTCGGTCATCAAATTCTTGTGTATTAGAATGAAATTCAGTGTCTAAGTACATTGTCTAGTGCTGCTTCCATCATGCTAACGTAGATTTATGATTATGAGTGCATCATTTTCGCACAAAGATTTTATTTATTTAAATTTTTTAACACAGAATCAGGGCCGTTCTTTGACGGGTGATATACGTGCGATCGCACCGTGCCCTAAATTCGAGAGGCCCAAAATATGTTATATTTTATATATATCTAGTTATAAATGAGGTATAATTGGAGATAATTTGTAGAAATTTAAAAAAGAATCTAGAATGAAATTGAACTAGAAAAGAATTGAGGGGTCCAAATTTCTTATGTTATGTATATATATTGTTCTGGTTCAAAGTATAATCCGAAAAATTTGAAGAAATTTAAGAAAATCGAAAAAAAATTGTACTATAAAAATATGAAAGGCCACACAAATATTTTTTACATTAAGCCCCAAATATTACGGAACGAGTTTGCAAAGACCAACTTATAAATGACTTATTCCAATCTTGCACTAAATATCGCGTGAACAATAAACCAATATTTGGGATGAACATGAAGTTCTTTATATAAGTTCTTAAAAACAAAGGGGACAATATTCGTTTCAATTTAAAATTTTTAAATCTACATTCGTGTGCAAGATGTCTCAAACGAATCTTAATCTCAACATCAAAACCACATGTTACATCATACGCGCAGTTAAATGATAATGTTTATATAATTTTTCATTCGACTTTCATGCATGCATGGGTGATAAAGTCTCATTTTTCATGAATCATGCGTTTTAGTCCAGCGCATCCATGAGTGGGGATTCGGTGGCGGAACCAGAACAGAATTCGTGGATATATTCAAGCACAAGAAGCATTTTTTATCGGATGATGAGCCACCGGCAGCGGCGACGTGCTTGTCCTAAATAGTCCACCCGGCTAAACTTGCTTCTGATAGATTCGGCCATACAATTAGAAGATTACAAAATTTTGAGAAAATAATGTTCCATCGCAATTGTTACGCAAGTGGTAGTGGTCAGCTAAATGCCGCGTATCGTAATATAATAACAATTAAACGTATTCTTTTGTTCAAATTTTGACACGATAATATAAAAAAAAGTTGTGTTAAGTTAAAATATCAACAAATAAAACAAATTTTATTAAAAAATTTAAACCAATTTTGTCTCAAATTCTTTTCAAATACGAAATCAATTTATTTAAAATATAAATCATCCTACCGTGTAAAGCATAAACACCAAAACCCTTTTTTCTACGTCTCCCAGTCAACCACTCGAACCTTAATTTATCCTATATAATCACGGCGTACAAGCAAAAAGACAAAGGTGCATTTTTCTCCATTAAATGAATTGGTTTCTAAAGCATTGCGTCGGTCAAAACGGCCCGAAGGCATTAAAGCCCCAAACTCCAAATCTTCTAAATCTTTATGGAGTAATGGGATGGTGGCAGAGATTGAAATGGTAGACAAACATATTGCTTTAACACATTTGAAGAAGCTAAATATAAAGAGTTGCAAAATAAAATTGATGAAGACAAGGGGAAGATATCACCTTGTGAGTCACAAGCGTAGAGAGAAGAGAGTCAAACCAATAGTGGAGGCTCGATATTATGACTTTTGTTGGAGAAATATGCAAATAAAGAAGTTATTGATAAGTGACATCGTCGTTACCTTCATAAAGAAAATATATCGGATATAGCTAACTCCATCAAGTGGTGTACAGATGGTTTAGATCAAAGTAAACAAGACAAGTGGCACTTAAAAGGGCACAAGTTGATGGTATTTTCTACGAGTTGGGTAATTATGCATATGACCTAGCGTAATATGTCTAACTAGATTTCACTTGCATGATTACAAAAATATTCAGAGGGGCGAACAACATCAAGTATTTCTGAGTTCGGTGGTTATATCGCCCCGAGATGCAACCATCTCGGATATGTATGTAGCCCTAGTTAGAGATCATAAAAGAGACATTTCAATTGAAATAGAACATGATATTAGTTTGGACTGTCTTAGGAAAAAACTTGACATTGTACGTGTTCCACTAAATATGGACGATGCTCTAAAGAAGAACCTTATGGAGCAATCTTATATTTACTATTACCAAATCTATGAGAGTCCAAACTGCTCCTTAGGGATCTCTTATTTAAAGGCATCAGATGTCGTCACTATCACTGACTTCATTTGTTGGATACTCTTTGAACTTTGTCCAGCTTTTTGCCGCTTCTCCGTTGACTTTGTACAGTATTGAATTTGTTGCTCAACTATATGTAATGAAACAGATTAATAAAATGTTCTATCTTAATATTGAAACAAAGATAGTAACTAATAATGGGTTTCATTCAAAAAACAATCCGACTGTAATTCACATCTGAGTAAGATTCAATGAGTATAGAAAAAGATAGCCATTTCAGAATGGTGTGTAATCTCTAATCTGTTGCTAGAGTGGCACAACTCAGAGACTAAATGCAAGTTTTGAGTATTTACTATGTTTCTTGAATTCAAAATATACTACTTCAAGAGATCTGAAGAGCAAAATCCAGCAAATCCAGCAAATCCAGCCCAGTCCTCTCTCCCCTTCTTTTTGTTAGAAATTCCACAATATGTATTAATGTAAATCAGGATTAAGCATTCATTCATGTTACATTAATGCTGCAGGGTTTTGATTGATATGGTTTATTATAAGTTTCCTTATGATGTGGGTTAAGCTTTCTTTTAAGGGGTCATTTCATATTGATAGGAAGAACAAGATATTGGAGGAAGAACTCCTTTTGACAATTTTGTTGACAAATTTCACCGATTTAATAAGTACTGTCCCATCATCCTTATTTGAGATTGTTTTCTTGCTAATGTTTCTTCAACAAAAGACCAAATACCTATTTTTTCATCAAGAAGAACATGTCAATCATCTCCCATTACAGGCCTGAAAACCACACAATGAAACATTATTTTCCTATATTATCATTTGTTTATCAACTTTTCTATGTGGCTCCTCCTCCTCAGGGAGAATGTAATACCGTTAGCAAACCTAGTTATGTAGAACCACTTTTTGTCTATATGGATGATGTGATGCATATTTTTGAATTAGTGTTTGCAGGCTAACAGCAAAATGACTAACAACACACATGCTGTAATTTATGGCATTCAGTTATCTGTGGTTTGATAGCATTCGAATGGCTCCTTAGTTATCCATTCTTTATCCATCTATTCATTGTTGAAACACTTACATTCATTGCCTTTTCAAAGCGTCTTTGATTGCATAGGTTGTGTAATGGTTTAGCCATGTGTCACAGTATCTTTGTCCAAAAATATATTGTTTGATCATGCCTCCCATTTGCTTTCGATTTCATATCAATGACTTCTCGATCACATTGTTATTGTCTTTGCTTCTTAGAAATGCGGCTAATTATTCTTACTAGTAATCCTCAACGATTAAAATCTTCCATCATAGCCAATTTCACAGTCTTGTCTTTGAACTGGTGTTGGAATAGGAAAGCACCAAGTCGAGCTTTATCCATATCAGATACACGCAGTGCAATTTGCAGCAGGGGTGAGAAAGTACGGGGGCATGCTCGTTGGCTTTTGTGTTAAAAACAGAGATCTATGGCTACAGAAAGAAGCCTGCAAATTAACTGTGGAAATTAGAGACAACAACCCAATACAGAGTGGGAGCAAACAGATGTAGTCTCCATGTAGAATTTAAAGGCATTGTTGAAAATAGAGGAGTAGGATTATTTGAATAATTGAATGAAATTTGAAGGGGAAAGTGAAAGGATTTGAAGAGAAGAATGAGATTGCATTTTAGTGAGATAGCTAGAGAAATTTTGTGATGTCTGTTCTTCAGCAAACTGTTTAGGATTATTTAACATGCTGGAATCAGCATCTTTGAAGATAGCTTCATTATTTGTAAATTTAAAATTTAATTTTCAAATTGTGAAGAATTCTCTCTACTTTGGCTAATTGGAGGATCAGTTAAAATATTAGGAAGCAGACAAACTAGGTACCAGATAAGGCCATGTGCAGCCTCCTTTCTTGCTGCCACATAATACATAGGGTATTGGGCTAATGACTAATTTCCATTTACACAGAACAAATAGAGTAAGTTTTTTGACAGTTTTTCTAATCAAATCACTGATTAAATCTTTAATTTGATTGAGACTTTTTAGATATCTTAAAAAGTTCATGTTTTTGGATGTAAAAAAAATTAACAATCACCTGTTGAAATATAATTTAAGGATCAATTTTTAATATTTAATAATTTAACTATCATTTTAATAAACATAATTGATATTAAGTGACAAATATGTGTGGGTTAATCAAAATGTCAAAATGAGTATTTAGGAGTGGAATTTATGACTTTATAAATAATGGCGACTCTCATATCGTTATTTAAAAAAGTAATGTATATGTTGATCAAATCTTGATCTAATTTTACTAAAGCCATTGAAGATACCGATCGATCAAATAAATGCACGTTTTGCGCACGTTCTTATTGTGATGAACATGAACTAAAATCCGGGTTTCAAAACCTGAAGTTGGCGCACGTTCTATATATATATATATATATATATATATATATATATATATATATATATATGGGGAGCCCTATTTGCAGAGCCACATTCCCTATTTGCAGAGCCCAAATCCAACAAAAATACAAAATTGTCCTTAATAAATAATAGTACATTATCTTTAATTTTGACCCACTTGTTCCACTTAATTCCATTTGGGTGAAAATTAGCTGTGCAGACTGTTGCACAACAAGATCCACTACTACAAAGGGGTGGATGCAAGGCACATATTTAAGGCGTTTGATGGGGGCGCGTTTGTTTACGCCTTGATTGATAGTAGCGAGGTCGCTACCTCGTCAAGCTTAGCAAAAAAAATTACATTCATGACGGAAAGAGGCAGTTAAAGGCGGAAATGGGATTTGACGTTAAAAAATACTTGACCAAGGCGGAAAAAATGTATCCGCCTTAAATTGAATTGGTTGTTGCGATCTCGTAACCTTTGTAGTAATATGAACGTGTCTGTAGCGATTTCGTAGGTTAGCTCAGTAGTCGTAGGTTTGTTCGTTGCGATATCGTAAGCTTTGCTAAACCCTAATTTTAGCAGGCGAGGATATGGGAGATGTCGTAACTGGGACGGTAGTATATTGCGTTTGCTGTTACGGCATCGCTTCTTAAAAGGTCAAATATGTCATTGCTCAATGTACAGTGCATGTGAGGGTGATTGAAATGTTACGAGAACGCTGGCTACTCAAAGGTGTGAGCGAGGGCGTCGCGAGTTCGCAACTGACTCTGTATGGGTCACAGATTTAAGCGGAACTGGCCGTTCTAAATCCAAAAACAAAAACTTTAAAAGGGTCTAAACAGGTGGGTATTGAAGGGTGATCAGTTGAAGTGTTCTCGGAGGTCTCATTGTTCCCGTGTTGGTGTAGGTAAGGTTTAACTTGCGTAATGTACTGGCTTGTCTCTTGATTTTGGTTGATTTTATGCATAATTTTTGGTTGCATTTTGGTTTATCTTGGTTGTTTTGTTAATGCAGTGTGTAGTTTATGTGTTGATCATCTAAAGTCAGTGGGTTAGTAGTATTGTGTAGCTGTTTGTCTGATTTGTGAATTATGGACCGCGAACGAATAATGAAGGAGAATGCTCGATTATCGAAGGAGTACTTAGATTTGGTTGAACAGTTTTTAGATGTTGGGTTGCGACATTGTAGACAGAACAGCATAGGAGGGGTTAGATGTCCATGCAACAAGTGTAGAAACAACGCCATATTTGAAGATATTGCTGTCGTGCGTGAACATTTAATTTGTAAAGGTTTTGACAAATCCTACACAGAATGGGTTTGGCATGGGGAAGGCCATTATGGAAGTGACCAGGTGGAGATGGAGGAGGGAAGCGCCGAGGAAATCCTGCAGTATAATGAACAGCTTTCAGACATGTGCGACGATGTTGTTATGGAGTTTGTTGGGAAGAAAAGTATGCTGGAGGCAATGTATGACGATCAAAAGACAAGCTTATATGTTGGGGCTAAGCATTCTAGACTGGGAGCAACATTGTTGTTAATGAACCTAAAGGCAAGGCATGGTCTTTCTGATAAAGGAATGACGGAATTGTTAGAGTTGGTTAAAGAGTTACTTCCTCAGGACAACTTGTGTCCTGACAGGGTTTATGCTGCGCGGAAGATATTGTGTCCTACGGGCATGGAGTTTACCAAGATTCACGCATGCCCGAATGATTGTATGTTGTATAGGGGGATTGTTGATTCCTTGAGGGATGATTGCAAGGTATGCGGTGAGTCTAGATGGAAAAAGAAGGAGGGAAAGGTCGAGGTATGTGGAGAAACAGTGACAACATCGACAAAGCAAGGTCCTGCTAAGGTGATGTGGTACATGCCCTTGAAACCGAGATTGACGCGTTTATATGCCAATCCGGTTGATGCAAAATTGTTAACATGGCATGCCGATAGGGTTCGAGACGAAGATGATGATATTATATCTCACGCTTCTGATGGTGATCAGTGGAAGAAGATGGATGCTATATACCCAGAATTTGCTGACGAACCTAGACACGTGCGCTTAGGACTATGTACTGACGGAATGAACCCTTTCAGGAACATGTCCAGCACCCACAGTTCATGGCCAGTGATGCTTGTTATTTATAATCTACCTTCATGGTTGATGATGAAACGAAAGTATGTGCTTTTGAACACTATGATCTCGGGGCCTAGGCAACCTGGCAATGACATTGATGTATATCTAGCACCTCTTGTTGAGGAGTTGGAATCCTTGTTTAAGCATGGGATTCATATTCCTGACGGAAGTCGAGGGGACGCGACATTCCAACTTAAAGCCATGTTGATGTGGAGCATCAATGATTTCCCTGCTTTGGGTAACCTTGGAGGGTGTTCTGTGAAAGGGCATTTTGCATGTCCCGTTTGTGAGAGCCATACTAGTCATTGTCAATTAAAGCACGGTGGTAAGCCTGTTTATCTAGGTAATAGACGATTTCTACCTAGAAGCCATCCGTGGAGGAGTGCAAAGAAGTGGTTTAACGGTCAGGAAGAGCATTGTTTTGCCCCTGTCCCACTATCAGGTACTGAAATATTGGAAAAGGTAGCGGGCATGGAGTTTGTGTTGGGAAAGGGAAAAAAGAAAAGCGCTCAAACTACGATTTGGAAGAAATGTTCGATTTTTTTCAAGCTCGATTATTGGGAGCACTTGGATGTGCGCCACTGTCTATATGTCATGCACATAGAGAAGAATGTATGCGAAGCTTTGATTGGGACGCTATTGAATACACCGGGCAAGAGTAAGGATGGATTGAAAAGTAGAAAGGATTTAGTCAATCTTGGCATAAGGACGTCACTTGCTCCCGTTAAAGAAGAAGCAGGTACGACATACTTACCACCTGCTTGTTATTCCTTGTCATCTGAGGAGAAGGAGAGTTTTTGTAGAACTCTAAAATTAGTAAAGGTGCCTTATAAATATGGTTCGAACATTAGTAGTTGTGTATCTACCGCCGAGTTGAAATTAGTGGGAATGAAGTCGCACGATTGCCACAACCTGATGCAGGATTTGAATGTCATTGCTCTGAGAGGTTGCTTGCCTTCTCACGTTGGAGATGCAGTTGCAAGGCTTTGTTATTTTTTTAAACAAATATGCCGCAATAGAGTAAGCCGTCGTAAGTTGGATGAATTGCAGGATATGGTAGTTGAAGTACTGTGCAGGCTAGAGATGTATTTTCCCCCTTCATTTTTTGACATAATGATCATTTGATAGTTCATTTGGTGCGGGAGGTGAAGCTGTGTGGACCGGTGTACTTGAGATGGATGTAACCATTTGAGAGGTACATGAGCATTTTCAAGCATTTTGTTAAGAATCGTTATCGACCGGATGCCAGTATAGTGCAACGATATGTCGCGGAAGAGGTAATAGAATTCTGTACCAACTATTTACAGGATGTACCTACTATAGGACTACCAGTCTCCAGACACGATGGTAGATTGGATGTGTCGGACTACGCCATAAGTCTAAATTTAGTCCTTCTTCCGATGAAATATCTACAGCACATCTGTACATTCTGCGCAACCATCATTCAGTGAGTCCTTATGTTGATGTTCACCTTAATGATATTAGGTCAGCACACCCTAGCTGGTCGGAACCTAGAGTTCTAGAAGCTCATTGCAGAGACTTTACTAGTTGGCTGAAAATACATGTGCAGAATGGCGGTCAACACCCCGACGTTGTAAAATGGGTTGCCAAGAGACCCCTAGGCACAGTTAAGTCGTTTAGCTGGTATTACATCAATGGATACACGTTTGGTACTAACTGAAGTGATGATAGGTCTGCAACCCAAAATAGTGGGGTATCAGTACCTGGAGAGGGTGATAATGGTTTTTTTGGTACCATTACTGATATATGGGAAATGGACTTTGTCCATGTCCGAATCGCATTGTTTAAATGTGAATGGGTAGATCAAGGTGAAGGGGTGCGCACAGAGGATTTAGGTAACACTCTAGTTAATAGAGGAATTCTCGGGTCTTGGGATGATCCATTCATCATGGCGGCTCAAGCTCATCAGGTATTCTATTTGGAAGATCCAACTGATGCTCGATGGGAGATCGTTGTTGATGGTAAGAAAACATTAATCTATGGTGACGGTTTGTTCGACGATGACTCCACTGTTTCTACCGACACCATTCCGCCCTCGGTGTACGAAACTCTGGAGGAGGATGATGACATTGTTTGCGCGTCGGTGTGCAGAATGGATCATGAGGAAGGCATGTGGATTAATCCTGCGGGGAAAACTACAAAGAGGAAGGGGAGGCAACCAAAGAAGAAGAAGAGTAAAAACAGTAAAAAACAAAAGTAGCTATTTGATAACCATTGTTTTTGAATATTATGCTGTATTTCATGGTTCATGTAGTTAAATTTTGATTTAATTAATGTTAGTACACTAAATCTTCTAATTCTTAAAAGAATTTGTACACTGCTGTAGACGTGGCGATACCGTAACAAAACACGCTCGAAACCAATGCATGTTAACTTGTTGCGTTGCGAGTTCGCAACATTGGCGAACCGGTTACGCTTTCGCAAGAAAAAGCTGCAATTCACAGATAAGCTTCTGTCTCTTGAGTCTGACAGGTTACGATCTCACTTGATGGGATCAAATTTGTGTAAAAGCCACATCGGCTGATTAGAAGGTGATTTTTCAGTTTATATACACTTATATTTTACAAGGGTTCGATAAGTCGCCGACCAGCGCAAACTAACATGAAACACCAAGGCTGAGGCCCAATACTTACATAGGCTATGGCCCAATACTTACACAAGCTAATGCCCAACACTTATACGCCCAATATAGACCCAAACCCAAAAACCATTTTTTGATGGGTTCTTATCATGTAGCGAACTCGCTACGGAAGAATCATTCTAATTAGTAGCGAGGTCGTAACCCAAAAAGCATTTTTTAATTGAACTACTAACTAGCGCTATCGCAACCCCGTCGCCAACTGGTTTTCTGGGATATGTGGGTTTGTGGGTTTAGGGTTTAGGGTTTAACTGTGGTAACGTGTATACTAGCGATATCGCTACTACACAAACTTTTTAATTTATTATTAGCAATTTTCACATTCTAACATATATATATATATATTTTATATAGATGCAGTACAATACTCTATTTGTTAAATATCCATCATGATATTCACTCAGATAGAGTACATCTTTGTACATAAGCAGTATGACACAACTCTATGTAAAACATCAATAATTCGGTTTAAATTTTTAAACATAATATCATATTCTTAAATATGTACATTTTATATCTAAACAGTATAATACTCAATTTGGAATATATCGAACATCACATTATGTCAAACAGAGTACATGTTAGTACATCATCATGCAATGTTATTAAGCAATACTCGGTAGTATGATGAGTGATGACAGTTGGTGAGTGAACGTGTGCATGATAATTTGTTTAATTCAAGAATCGTGCTTGTAATCACATAAAAGAGTTGTAATAAACTAAGTATCTCTAATGAAATGCACTTGAACTGCGCATATATATATATATATATATGTAGTTCATGTGTGAAGCTCTACTATGCTGTTGTCTTTAAAGGTAAGCGATGGATAGCATTGTCAAGCGTACACATGATGTGTACAGTTTCTTATTGTCTTACAATTAAAGACTAAGTTTCTTAAAACTCTTTCAAATTATGTAATTGCAGATTAAGTGACCAAATCCCTATCCCGTTCTACATGAGCATACGACTATTCAAATGAAAAATAATCTTAAAATAGAATGATTAGGGTCTTATACCATCATTTCGTTTAAATCGTGATTTAAAAATGTATGAGTGCATTTAAAAAAAAAATCTTAAGGGGGGTTCTAGCGAGCATTTGTAGTAAATTCGCAACATCCTAGGAACATACTTTACGTCAGCTTTTCAGTTACGATGTCGCTAGAAGGATAAAGTAGAGCATAAAAGGCAATCACATGAGCACGCAACGACTTCGTAAATAGCCACGTCAGGCGTAACGAGAGAGTTCCGAGTTCGCAACAAGGTAAGCTAGAATAAATTAAACACGTTATAGAACAGAAAAACCCTACACTTTTGGCATCTTATCCATCACTTCTTACGGGTTTCATCTCCAAAAGTTCAAACTTTTGCACATCTTCTCAAATCTCCTCAACTTTCTTCACATCAAATCTCCATTACCCATCCCATACATGTTGGACACATCAATTGTGTCAAAACAAAGTGGAACTAGCAACTAATTGCATCCAAAAGATTGGTATGTTTTGCAATAAATTCTCAACCACATTTTTGCCTATAGTTTTTGCAATTAATGTCAATCTTTATTTGTTCTTGTTCAATTTGGTAACATCCTTTTTTATGAGTAGGAGAGGGACAAACAAGGTAGACCATTCCCAACCAAAATAATCAATTCCACCGACACAACTTTGTCATATACCAAAGGTACGATTTTTTTCATTCTTATATGCTAAAAATTTGATTTTCTTGTACATAGTGCCTCCATTTATCATGTTATTACTAAACATCATGTCAGAAGCATGTCCTGAACGAAAATCAAAATTTTCGTTTAAAATTATCCGTAGCTAGCTTAGCCCTAAATTTTAGGATTATGAAATATAATGTTTTTACTACAAAGTACAACTTTGATTTATTAGTATTGTGTTAGTCATTAACTAAATTCAATATACAAAGGAAAGCTTAATGGAGAGCCCTTCAAGTTCCGTTAACTCCGACTCAAGTGGGGGGGAAAATGTTGTTGGCGGTTCAAGTGAGGTTAGAAGACAACGAGAAGTGACTCGCGCATCGAAAGAAGCTCAACTCCTCACACATTGTCGCGAATTAGAGATTAGGATCGATAACAAAATACTAACACTTGTCAAGTTTAATGACATTGGTGTTGCTATTTCACCAGACGATGATGCCGCGTGATGGTCGAGTTGGTGTGCTAAGACGGGTAGGATACGCACACCATTAGACACAACGGATTGGAGGCTACTAAACATCGACATCAAAAAGGATATATGGAAGGAATGCAAGGTTAGTGTGGTACTTGTTATTTTTAATTTCAATTGAAAATTGTGAGTGTGACTATTTTTATGATCACATTTGTAACGCCCCTTTATTATCGAGGCAAAATCCTATGATCAAGTGAAGAAGAAGGCTCTTCAAATCGCATCAAAAACTCATCGAGAACACAACTATACCCTTGCCAAGGATTATATCAAACCAAAGGGCACGATGTTTGGGCAAGATCCAAGTACGCGTTACAATCACATTGTACCCCTTACTTGGGAGGCATTCAAGAAACGATGGTTAGAAAATGACGCAAAGGTTAGTTTACTTACTACATCTTGCAATAATAGTTTCATGCGAATTAGCCAAATATTTTTGTTTCGGTTAGTGCTTTATTCCTAAAATAACATAGAATTTTTAAAAGGGTTTGGGGGATAGGAAGCGCAAAGCCACTGCTGATAATGTTATGCCTTACACCGGGGGTAGGGCGGGGTACTTGGGTGTGGGGAGGAAGACCTCAAAAAAAAACATTAAACCGAGGTGAAAGAGCTTGTGGATGGGGGCATGGACGCGGAAGAGGCGAACAAGCTAGTCATTGCCTAAGACCCTACAACATATAGTAGACAACAATTATTCGTCTTGGGTAGAATTAAAAAAGACGGGACTTACTCAAGTGATGAGGCAAAAAGGGTGGCTAATCGAGTGGTACGCTTTACCTACTACGCCATACCATGTTCCATTTTAGTATCTACAATCACACCATCAAACACAACAAATGATGACGATAATAACTTTTCATTTACTATACTACCTTTTTAGGACGAGGTCGAGCGTGAAGTTGAAGAAGGCTTGTTCATCCATGTCGGTAAACACGATGTGCTACGTAGGGCACTTGGGAAGGCCGAGCATCCGGGAAGAGCTAAGGGAATTGGTGGTTATGTTACTCAAATAGAGGCGTTTGGTATCAAACATAGTGGGAAAGACCCTAAACCATCCAAACTCCAAATAGCATTGAACCAAGCCAAAAAATCCGACCAAGAGGTCAAGAAATTGAAAACAATGTTGGCCAATATATGTTCTTTTATAAAGTATCCTCTTCCATCCGATTTTTGTGACACCGATCCAATCAATGGACCCTCGTCTAGAGGTTCACATCCTTCCCCACCACAACATGAGGTTGACCAACCTATTTTTGACCAACCTATTTTTGACCAACCTATTGTTGAACCCAACAAGGAAATATGCACACCTTCGGCCCCTATCAAAGAGCAAGTTCACATACAACCATCCGATCCCAAACCAAAGGTACGTTTAATTACTTGCACCTCAATCAAATGAATAATTCTACACAACTCATGATTATTGATATTTTTTAAATATACTCATCTTGCATATGTCTAATTCGACCTAATTAAACATGCCTTATTTGTATATTAGAACTCCCCTTCTTGCAAGTTGTACGCTGAATGTGGGATGAATTCTCAACCCCGCCACGTTGCAATGGGAAATTCATATCCTGACATGGCACTACATCATGAAGCCAAGGTACCTATTGGTTTCGTTAGGGTTTCTATACTACATGTGTTAGTCGAGGATGCGTTGGTACCGGTCGCGGATCAAGAGTGCACGACAGTGGGTAAAGGTTTGGGCCGTTTTTTTTGTGTGGCCCAAATGGTTGGTAGTTGATGTGAATTCTAATTCTATTCCAATTAATAAAAACACACCTTCACCCGTCGTAGACCCGCTAGATTTTCCGGTAGCTAAGAAACCGATGTCGGTGGGAGAAGTTGGATTCATAAAATCACTCCCGGGATTCCTTCGCACGTTTTATGATCTGGTGGGCCACCATAGTCGGGATTCTGTTTACTATTTCTACTCCAATAAACAGGTGTTCGGCGAAGCGAGGGAATTAGTCGTTCCATGGGAAGACTTTGCCCTTTTCTGGCACTATAAAACCCTTCCCGAAACAATCCTTATACTACATCAAATGTAAGCTAATTGATCTCATCTCTTCTATCGTATTGCAAGTTACGAATTTTCATGTACTTGTGCACTATTATACGTTAATATCCCATCTATTGTTTATTTAGGTACATGCAATGTCTTGCTCTAAATGCAAAGACTTTCATTGGGTTTTTGCACCCAATATGCTTGCAAGAAATGAATGAAAGTAATCAATCACGACTTTCCACTAGTGGAATAATAGGCGAAATACGGCGGTTCCCCGAAGGTTGGACGGCGGTTTTGACCGCCGTCCATGGTGGCGCCGTGCAATTGGCGCCACCGATGCACGGCGGTCATAACCGCCGTGTATTGTTCCGGCTAAGTTTCCGAGTTCGGAAATCTATCCGGATGTTTATAAATCCGGCTAAGTTTACGAATTCGGAAAGTTAGCCGGATAGAACAAAAAAAAACGCCGGCCGAATTGGCCGGCGAAATCAAAACCAACATAAAAACAGTTTCATCCCCAAACCATGGGTACTTGTGGATCGAATAGATCGTACCCGGAAATCCCAAAAACACAAACTATCATACTAATCTATTGATTTTCAGACTAAATCATATGAAAAACACATAATTTAAAGTCAACCTTTTGTTAGAAGAAGGAGAAGGAGGGAGAGAGGGAGAGGGAGAGGGAGAAGAGGGAAAGGGAAAAGAAGGAGAGGGAGAAGGAGAAGGAGAAGGAGAAGAAGGAGAGGGAGAGGGAGAAGAGAGGGAGAGGGAGAGGGAGAGGGAGATGGAGAAGGAGAAGGAGAAGAAGGAGAGGGAGAGGGAGAGGGAGAAAGAGAATAAGGAGAAGAAGAAGAGGGAGAGGTGGAGAATGAGTGGGAGAAGGAGAAGAAGGAGAGGGAGAGGGAGAAGAGAGGGAGAGGGAGAAAGAGAATAAGGAGAAGAAGAAGAGGGAGAGGTGGAGAATGAGTGGGAGAAGGAGAAGAAGGAGAGAGGAAGAAGATGGAGAGGAAGAAGGAGATTATAACTTGCAAGGGGAGATCTGTTTGATAACAACCATCCGGCTAAGTTTCCGAGTTCGGAAACTTAGCGGGATGGTTGTAAAATGGCGGTTTCTTAAAAAGTCACGCGGAACCGCCGTGTAAACCATCCGGCTAAGTTTCCGAACTCGGAAACTTAGCCGGATGGTTTACACGGCGGTTCCCTTAAATTCACGCGGAACCGCCGTCTAACGGCGCCGTGTTCCGGCCTGATTCTACTAGTGCTTATCTCTCTAAGATCCTTAGTGACAAGACCAAGACAATTTACATAGGCCCATATCTAGAGGGGTTAGTTTTCTTTGTTACAATTGGATATTTGCACTTCGTAAATATTATAATCTTCGAGACGGGTTCTTTCATTTTCATTTCTTAAAATATGTAGCGGCCATTGGAGTTTTGTAGCTATGATACCATCGTTGAAGCGAGTGTATTGGATGGACCCGCTACACTTAGGTCCATCTACAAAATTTGCAGATTTATTAGAGGTTGCTATGCATAGTGCACATGACGACACACTACTTCCCTTCAACCTTATACAGATTCAGGTGACAGTACAAATCCAATGCTCATTTATTTCCACTATGATTTCATTTCAAATCATTTGTTATACTTCTTCACTTTCAGCACCGAAAGCAATTGTAAAATTAGGAGTGCGGTTACTATATGATGTTGCACGCAAGCGAGTGTGTAGCTGGCTTTGTTCAAGATAATTTGGAATTACATCGCGTAAGCATTCTTATAACCTACTTATTGTACCTATTACTATCTACGTTGCATTCAATAGTATTAAAAACACACTTCATATTCTTAGATTATCGAGGAAAATCATGCACCGTACACCAAGAAGGAGTTGAAGGATGGTAGAGATGCATTGGCTAGACACTTGGTCCTTATTAGATCTCGGTACATCTCTAGGCCTCCCATTCCCAATAAATGCTAGTTTCTTTTTTTGTCAAATGGATGCATATACTTTTGAATTCCATTACTTGCATTAGTTTATAAAGTGTGGCTTGATAGTGTTTCATGTTCATGTTTTGTGCTTAGATACCATGCATCTTGCAATTGACAGCTTAGACAATTAAAATGAAACCCAATTTTAGTGGAAATGGATGGAAATGGCTCAAATCCTATAATTTTGTGACACTTACGACTTACCTACGAGATCGTAACTTCTCTCGCCCGTAACATTAAAATATCTGCGATCATCTTATACTATCGCTACTTCAATCGCCAGGATTATATTTCTGAGTTTAGTTTTTGCGCACTCGCTACCCAATCGCTCGTTCTTTTCTGCCTCTCCAATCTGATCTCTGTCGAGATCGTTACAATACACGCCAAAATCAGGCGAATGTCTAGCTTACTCGTAACGTCATTTTTTTTTCTCGCTCACCCGGTGGTAAAACGTCGTCGTTTATTGGTTCTGAGCTTATTTTTGCGCCATCGCTACCCAATCGCTCGTTCTTCTCTGCCTCTCCAATCTGATCTCTGTTGAGATCGTAACCATACACGCCAAAGCCAGGCGAATGTCTAGCTTACTCGTAACGTCATTTTTTTTTCTCGCTCACCCGGAGCTAAAACGACGTCGTTTAACGGTAGCGAGATTAGTAGCGAATTCGTTACTACACACATAAGCGATTTTACTTACGATATCGTTAACTCTCTCGAACCAACAACTTTTATTATATTTTTATAATATCATTTTCACAATTTTTACATTTTTATGAAAAACAATTGTTCGGTTGCGACCTCGCTACGGTGTTGCGAGCGAGTAGCTAGTGGCTATCGTAACTTGGCTCGTTTTGATTAACCGGAATTGTTTAATTTGGCTTGTAACGAGATCGCTACCTATGACCGAGCGATTCGCCTCTGTTTGTCGTAACCAGTCTCGTCAGCAGATAAATATATGACAAACTAGGTTCACTTACGTGCTCGTAACTACTGGTAGCGACCCGCAAGGTGGAAGTCGTAACCAGTCTCGTACACATTCATAACAGTCTAGGCTTTTCAATGTAGCGATCTCGTTAGTATTTCATCTGGCGATCCGTAAGCTGCTGTCGTAACATAACAATCAACTATTTGTTTGGGACAGGCGTTTGCTTGTTACGGTATCGCAACGAGCCAATTAATATCATACAGACTTTCATGCTAGCGAGTTCGTAAGCGTTTAGCAAGGCGTATAAGCCTACATCCAAGGCGGAAACAAACGCCTTAAACCCAAAATCATCTAAGGCGGAAGAGGAACCGCCTTAGATGATTTTTCTCATTCAAGTCACTACCAGGGAAGGTATTTGTTTTCTGCCTTAACACATGAAGAATGAACTGCCTTAGATGGCTTGATATTCTAGTAGTGAGACATATCTTTAGCTTAATTACTTATTTTCCCCTCTACTGCTTCTCGCTGACTTTTGGATTAAAAAATAAATAATAAAAGTTACCGCGGCACCAATCATGCTCCGCCCGAAGCCCTGCCACCTACCACCGACACCAACCACCTCCATACAACAAACATATCTTAACAACCCCACGTGCTAATTTCACTTTAATTCCAGCTCCGCCTTCCTCCGCCTCTGCGCCGCCGCTTCTTTCCAATGGCGTCTTCCCTCTGCGCCAAGACCGCCCTTTCCCTCTCATTTCCGCCCAACCATCAAATCCTCCCAAACTCTTTCCTGAAACCAACCCCACGCGAATTCCACGTTTGGCAGTTGCTTCAGTCGCCGGCGCATAATCTACAATCGAGGACCGCGGCGGCGAGGTTAAGGCTGACTGCCAGCTCAGCAACACCGGTGATGGATCAATCCAGCTCCAGCACGACCGCCTCCGCCGCGCCCACCATAGTTGACGTTGATTTGGGTTCCCGGAGCCACCCGATTTACATCGGGTCGGGCCTTCTCGACCAACCTGACCTTCTCCAAAGGTACTTTCTCTTTCTTCTTCTCTATGATGATTATAGTTTGATATATAAGTGAATACATCGACTGATAAGCAGGCATACATGCTAAAAGAAGACCTTTTATGGTTAAATTATTGCACTGGACACTGTCAGAAGAAAATTAGGATGTTTATGCAATCTGGGTGTGCTTGGTAGTTGTAGTCATGGTGGCTGTTTGCGCCGCCGTATGGCTGCTCCGGGTAGCCGCCGAAGTCGGTGCGGCGTCTGGTTTCGAACAGGGGATATGGGTTTCGCTGCCGAGGATGCGGGGAACCCGAATCTGTCCTCGGCCGGAGCCGAATCGCCGCCGAACGGCGGTGGCGGCGATGGTTGACTTTTTCGGTCGAATTTTGATTCACCCGATCGGCGGCCAAATTCGTCGGATTTCGATGATTTTTTCGGGGAATCTGGGGTTATGGGGTGCGGGCTTTCATATCCCTAGGTACCCATAACGTGAATCAGAGCAGAGGATGGTGTTCTTGAGCATTTAGGTATTTTCGGGTTTTTTGCAAAATTTGCTGAAAATTTCTCCCAAATGAAATTAAGTGGAACAAGTGGGTCAAAATTAAAGAAATTGCACTATTATTAATTGAGGATAATTTTGTATTTTTGTTGGATTTGGGCTCTGCAAATAGGGAATATGCCTCTGCAAATAGGGCATGTGATATATATATATATATACACACACACCTTTTGTATCGAAAGATGATATTTCAATTAGGAAAAACACGTATGCTTCTAAATCATCCATATGTTCCCACTTAGGAATAAATTCGGATTCATCCAACCTAAGAATTGAAATAACACTTCCCATTTTAGCAATATGAACATTAATATGTACAAGCTCTAGATCTTTTTGAAAAGAAAGCTTCCTTACCTGAGAGAACGCCGTTTAGGTAACTAAGAAAAAAAATTGGAAAAGAGGGAGAAAAGAATATATACGCATAAGGAGGTTTAGGTGAGGTATGAGAAAATGACGGATTGGAAAAGATGTATACGTATGAAATACAAACACTAGCACCAGAACAACATTAATTTGTACATACTACTGTTAGTCAACAATATTATTTGTCTTTTTTGTCTAAGTATACTATATTGATATGAATAATTATAAATATTCTTAAATTAAAAGAAACTGACAAGGGAGTCGCAAAGAAAATTAATCAAACTATTTTGATCGTAAACTTCTATTTTCGTCTGTGATCCGATGAGATTCTGGCTGTGTTATTTTTATTTATCTATCAAATTATATGGTTATCAAAATTAAAAAGTTCATCGTCTTATGATTTTTATTATAAGCCACAGAAAGTTAAATATACACCCTTCACGACAGTAAGTTAATTAAATAAATTAGATGCGAGCAATAAAATATATTCATATATTATGAGTTAGCTACAAACGAAAGCATATATATTAATGTATAGAATTCGATTGGATTTATTATATTGGTTATCTTGGAATACGTATATGTATACCTTTTGCATATACATCTGCTCATGCATATTGGCAGTTAGGGGTGATATTGAATCCAGAAAATAAAAAACAATGGATTGCAGACTCATAAAACACTGCATAGAATAAAGAACTAAAACCTATAAAATATAAAATTTTGGTTTCGTGTCACCGTACGGAAAAGGTGTGCGGGCGAGTGTAGAATAGGTTTAATGCAAAGGTTGATTTTCTCATTGATCTATAATTTCTATACATACAAGGATTGACTAATTATAAACCTATAATATCTCTAACTTGATATTTATGAATTTTTACGTATCAGAAAAGATTTTCTACGTATATTTTGTACAACTGAAAATATCTAGACTAAGTCAGAGACTAACAAAAAAAGAAGTCAATGGTAAATAAGATTTACACGTTAATAAAACCCCATAAGTTTCACCAGATGGCTCACAATTAACAATCAGACCCGGCATGTCACGTACGCAGGTTACCTGCTTTCGTGAGCCCTCATTTTTTCTTTAAAAATTGGGCCTCTTTTTTTAGAATATTATAGTGTAAAAGTATGGATATTTTGTATTTATACTATTTGTATTCATAATAATTCCGAATTTAAATATTTAAGTTTGGAAATATGATATATTAACATGTTTTTAGCTTACAAACAAATAATATACATAAATAAATGTGATAATATTTAAACATAATAATTTAACATATATTAAAATTTTAAGGGCCTCAATTTTTAAAATTTTGCTTTAGACCACATAATTCTAAGGACCGGCATTGTTATCAATATAGGCACATTTTTAGAGTGGCAAATCAGCCTGCTGATCTGCTCTCAAATTTTTGTAACAATAATGGTGTTTCTCAGATGTTTAATTGGAACTCCTTGCCTCCTGATGTTAAAAGTCTCATATTGCTTGATGAGGAACAGATTACTGCTATCAAGATCTCTGGGGTAATTAACTGATACTGCTAATGTATTTCTTTCTTCACTTGCAGATGCTGATGATCAATGGAAACTTACAAGGTTGTGCAATCAAGCCAGGTCCTTTGATGGTCCTCAGGCACATTCATAATTAAGTGGCTGGTGCTTTCATTTCTACACTTTATCAATCCTGGAACTACTGGTGTTAGATTTTGTTTTCAGGTTTACTACTGATTTCATGTCTAGGTCGCCTTGTGTTTTGTTATACAATTCCCTAATAGATTTGGGGATGAAATTAGAGATCCTTGTAGTCGTTAGCAATTTTGAGAGGCATGGTATATGTCTCTAGGGGCTTTTGTTCCTTGTGCCGAGGCACTATGTATATCTATGACATTGTTGATCTTTTGATTCGGGAAGCCTATATATTTTCCCCCATCTCATGATGGTTTTAATTAAAAAAAAATAGGACCGACACTGTTAACAATCACAAAGAATAAATGAAACGCACAACCTATCGCAGAGAATAGCAATTACTATGAAAACAGCACAACAAACAAAACCATGAGCATCAATAAATACTACCAGGAGCATTAGAATGTCGCAGATAAGTAGTAACGGAACTCAGACGCATTAAAACACCGTAGCGCGGAACAAGAACACTGCAAGTTTCACTACTACAATATCAAGCCATTTAAGGCAGTTCATCCTTCATGTGTTAAGGCAGAAAACAAATGCCTTCTCTGGTAGTGACTTGAATGATAAAAATCATCTAAGGCGGTTCCTCTTCCGCCTTAGATGTTTTTGGGTTTAAGACGTTTGTTTCCGCCTTGGATGAAGGCTTATACGCCTTGCTAAGGGCTTACGAACTCGCTAGCGTGAACGTCTGTATGATATGAATTGGCTCGTTGCGAAACCGCAACTAGCAAACGCTAGTCCCAAACAAATCGTTGATTGTTATGTTACGACAGCAGCTTACGGATTGCCAGATGGAATACTAACGAGTTCGCTACATTGAAAAGCCTAGACTGTTATGAATGTGTACGAGACTGGTTACGACTTCCACCGTGCGGATAGCTAATAGTAGTTACGATCTCGTAAGAGTTCCTAGTTTGTCATATATTTATCTGCTGACGAGACAGTTACGAACAATAGAGGCGAATCGCTCGGTTATAGGTAGCGAACTCGTTACAACCCAAATTAAACAATTCCGGTTAATCAAAACGAGCCAGGTTACGACAGCCACTAGCTACTCGCTAGCAACACCGTAGCGAGGTTGCAACCGAACAATTGTTTTTCATAAAAATGTAAAAATTGTGAAAATGATATTATAAAAATATAATAAAAGTTGTTGGTTCGAGAGAGTTAACGATATCGTAAGTAATATCGCTTATTTGTGTAGTAGCAAATTCGCTACTAATCTCGCTTAGGTTAACCGACGTCGTTTTAGCACCGGGTGAGCGAGAAAAAAAAATGACATTACGAGTAAGCTAGACATTCGCCTGATTTTGGCGTGTATGGTTACGAGCTCGACAAAGATCAGATTGGAGAGGCAGAGAAGAACGAGCGATTGGGTAGCGATGGCGCAAAAACTAAGATCAGAAATATAATCCTGGCGATTAAAGTAGCGATAGTACAAGATGATCGCAAATATTTTAATGTTACGGGCGAGAGATGTTACGAACCCGCAGGTAATTCGTAAGTGTCACAAAATTATAGGATTTGAGCCATTTTCACCCATTTCCACTAAAATTGGGTTTCATTTTAATTGTCTAAGCTGTCAATTGCAAGATGCATGGTATCTAAGCACAAAACATGAACATGAAACACTATCAAGCCACAATTTATAAACTAATGCAAGTAATGGAACTCAAAAGTATATGCATCCATTTGACAAAAAAAGAAACTAGCTTTTATTGGGATTGTGAGGCCTAGAGATGTACCGAGATCTAATAAGGACCAA
Organism: Sherardia arvensis; assembly: GCA_948330725.1. Classification (NCBI taxonomy): domain Eukaryota; kingdom Viridiplantae; phylum Streptophyta; class Magnoliopsida; order Gentianales; family Rubiaceae; genus Sherardia; species Sherardia arvensis. The sequence goes on from OX415240.1 coordinate 32,126,571, forward strand.
GTGTCTAGCCAATGCATCTCTACCATCCTCCAACTCCTTCTTGGTGTACGGTGCATGATTTTCCTCAATAATCTAAGAATATGAAATGTGTTTTTAATACTATTGAATGAAACGTAGATAGTAATAGGTACAATAAGTAGGTTATAAGAATGCTTACGCGATGTAATTCCAGATTATCTTGAACAAGGCCAGCTACACACTCGCTTGCGTACAACATCATATAGTAACCGCACTCCCAATTTGACAATTGCTTTCGGTGCTGATATTGAAGAAGTATAACAAATGATTTGAAATGAAATCATAGTGGAAATAAATGAGCATTGGATTTGTACTGTCACCTGAATCTGTATAAGGTTGAAGGGAAGTAGTGTGTCGTCATGTGCACTATGCATAACAACCTCTAATAAATCTGTAAATTTTGTAGATGGACCTAAGTGTAGCGGGTCCATCCAATAAACTCGCTTCAACGATGGTATCATAGCTACAAAACTCCAATGGCCGCTACATATTTTAAGAAATGAAAATGTAAGAACCCGTCTCGAAGATTATAATGTTTACGAAGTGCAAATATCCAATTGTAACAAAGAAAACTAACCCCTCTAGATATGGGCCTATGTAAATAGTCTTGGTCATAGGATGTTGCCTTCTTTTTCACTTTTTCACTTTGTCTTGGTACTTCTTTGGCAATGGTATATTTGTGTTCTTGATGAGCTTTTGATGCGATTTGAAGAGTCTTCTTCTTCACTTGATCATAGGATGTTGCCTCGATAATAAAGGGGCGCTACAAATGTGATCATAAAAATAGTCACACTCACAATTTTTAATTGAAATTAAAAATAACAAGTACCACACTAACCTTGCATTCCTTCCATATATCCATTTTGATGTCGATGCTTAGTAGCCTCCAATCCGTTGTGTCTAATGGTGTGCGTATCCTACCCGTCTTAGCACACCAACTCGACCATCGCGCGGCATCATCTACGGGTGAAATAGCAACACCAATGTCATTAAACTTGACATGTGTTAGTATTTTGTTATCGATCCTAATCTCTAATTCGCGACAATGTGTGAGGAGTTGAGCTTCTTTCGATGCGCGAGTCACTTCTCGTTGTCTTCTAACCTCACTTGAACCGCCAACAACATTTTCCCCCCCACTTGAGTCGGAGTTAACGGAACTTGAAGGGCTCTCCATTAAGCTTTCCTTTGTATATTGAATTTAGTTAATGACTAACACAATACTAATAAATCAAAGTTGTACTTTGTAGTAAAAACATTATATTTCATAATCCTAAAATTTAGGGCTAAGCTAGCTACGGATAATTTTAAACGAAAATCTTGATTTTCGTTCAGGACATGCTTCTGACACGATATTTAGTAATAACATGATAAATGGAGGCACTATGTACAAGAAAATCAAATTTTTAGCATATAAGAATGAAACAAATCGTACCTTTGGTATATGACAAAGTTGTGTCGGTGGAATTGATTATTTTGGTTGGGGATGGTCTACCTTGTTTTTCCCTCTCCTACCCATAACAAAGGATGTTACCAAATTGAACAAGAACAAATAAAGATTGACATTAATTGCAAAAACTATAGGCAAAAATGTGGTTGAGAATTTATTGCAAAACTTACCAATCTTTTGGATGCAATTAGTGGCTAGTTCCACTTTGTTTTGACACAATTGATGTGTCCAACAAGTATGGGATGGGTAATGGAGATTTGATGTGAAGAAAGTTGAGGAGATTTGAGAAGATGTGCAAAAGTTTGAACTTTTGGAGATGAAACCCGTAAGAAGTGATGGATAAGATGCCAAAAGTGTAGGGTTTTTCTGTTCTATAACGTGTTTACTTTATTCTAGCTTACCTCGTTGCGAATTCGGAACTCTCTCGTTACGCCTGACATGGCTATTTACGAAGTCGTTACGTGCTCATGTGATTGCCTTTTATGCTCTACTTTATCCTTCTAGCGACATCGTAACTGAGAAGTTGACATAAAGCATCGTAACTAGGATGTTGCGAGTTCGCTACAAATGCTCGCTAGAACCCTACTTAAGATTTTTCTTTGTTTTTTTAATGCACTCATACATTTTTAAATAACGATTTAAACGAAATGATGATATAAGACACTAATCATTCTATTTTAAGAATAATTTTCATTTGTTCCGTCATATGCTCATGTAGAACGGGATAGGGATTTGGTCACTTAATCTGCAATTACATGATTTGAAAGAGATTTAAGAAACTTAGTCTTTAATTGTAAGACAATAAGAAACTCTACACATCATGTGTACGCTTGAAAACGCTATCCATCGCTTACCTTTAGAGACAACAGCATAGTAGAGCTTCACACATGAACTACATATATGTATATATATATATATATATATATATATACATATATGCGCAGTTCAAGTGCATTTCATTAGAGAAACTTAGTTTATTACAACTCATTTATGTGATTACAAGCACGATTATTGAATTAAACAAAGTATCATGCACACGTTCACTCACCAACTGTCATCACTCATCATACTACCGAGTATCGCTTAATAACATTGCATGCTGATGTACTAAGATGTACTCTGCCTGACATAATGTGATGTTCGATATTTTCCATATTGAGTATTATACTGTTTCGATATAAAATGTACATATTTAAGAATATGATATTGCGTTTAAAAATTTAAACCGAATTATTGATGTTTTACATAGAGTTATGTCATACTGCTTATGTACAAAGATGTACTCTACCTGAGTGAATATCATGATGGATATTTAACAAATAGAGTATTGTACTGCATCTATATAAAATATATATATGTTAGAATGTGAAAATTGCTAATAAAAAATTAAAAAGTTTGATTTTTTAGTTACAATCTAATTAGCTTGTGTGGTAGCGATATCGCTAGTATACACGTTACCACAGTTAAACCCTATGTCATACTGCTTATGTACAAAGATGTACTCTACCTGAGTGAATATCATGATGGATATTTAACAAATAGAGTATTGTACTGCATCTATATAAAATATATATATGTTAGAATGTGAAAATTGCTAATAAAAAATTAAAAAGTTTGATTTTTTAGTTACAATCTAATTAGCTTGTGTGGTAGCGATATCGCTAGTATACACGTTACCACAGTTAAACCCTAAGCCCTAAACCCACAAACCCGCAGACCCACAAACCCACATAACCCAGAAAACCAGTTGGCGACGGGGTTGCGATAGTGCTAGTTAGTAGTTTAATTAAAAAAAAGGCTTTTTGGGTTACGAACTCGCTACTAATTTGAATGATTCTTCCGTAGCGAGTTCGCTACATGATAAGAACCCATCAAAAAATGGTTTTTGGGTTTGGGTCTATATTGGGCGTATAAGTGTTGGGCATTAGCTTGTGCAAGTATTGGGCCATAGCCTATGTAAGTATTGGGCCTCAGCCTTGGTGTTTCATGTTCAGTTTGCGCTGGTCGGCGACTTATCGAACCCTTGTAAAATGTAAGTGTATATAAACTGAAAAATCACCTTCTAATCAGCCGATGTGGGACAAATGTTGGCGATCTTTCTTACGAGATCGCTACCTGTGTAACTTATAGTAGCGATCTCGCAACAAGTCGTACTCAGTCGACAGAGCCTGTTGTGAGATACTCTAGCGAATTCGTAACAACAAAAGCTTCACACAATTGTCACGCAACGAGATAAGGGCTTTTGGTTGTATATTGGGCTGTAAGTATTGGGCTTTGTCTGACCTGTGACATCAGTAAAAACCTTCTAAATTCCATCAGTAATTAATTTATTTTGGGGGTTTGCATGGGGTGTCCATGGAAAGGTGAGAATGTCTTTACATTTTCCTTCCATTAATACCATAGTGACTGCTTTTTGTCTAGGAACTCTGACATATTTTTGAATAATGGAGCACCTCAACCCTTTAAATATCAACCCCTACTCTATTTAGAACCTCATTAGACCCTTCATTCACACATTCCCTTCTGCCTTATCATATTCCTTGCCTTCTGCTTCCAATGGATGTGTCTCTATTCAGCGCCCTACCAGATGACATGATAAATCTGGTATTGATTCGTGCTGAGTTCGACTGGGTTCTTCGTCGCTACGTGAGCGGAAGAGCGACCGAGTGGGCTCGACAGTGGCTCACCGAAGCTTCTGCAGTAGGTCACACACCGTCGACCAATGTGTTGGCTGTTTTTGCAATCTGCGAAGGTGACATTCAAAGAGGCATGAATGTCATTACAACCATGAAGAGAACCGACAAACAGGGCCTCCGTCTAGCTCGGCAACGCGTCAAAAGAGGTCTGAGATACGCTTGGGGTTGGAGACACTACCTCAGGTACTTCTCAGAAGTAGCAGTTAGGCCTAGGCTGATCTGCTGCATTCCGCATGCTGGCCTCAATAAGTTTGAGAGGTACAATCCTTGGGCACCCCTTGATCCAGCGGACATCACCTGTGATGCATGCACTTGCGATCAGGAACTGCTTCATGTCCTCGGTGAACGAACGATCTACTAGTATTAGTTGTTTGTTCTTCACTATGTATTTTTGTATCACTAGTTTGTTTCTATTGTAATGAACTTGTGTTTTACATTTTGGCACATGTACATGTATTTTTTTCTTGTTTTGATATATTGTCCCTTACATTTTATTTATTCATCCTAAGAGACAATATGGTATCAGAAAAATCATTCACTTTTTGTATAGTGCGTGGTCCTAGCGAGATCGTCACTGTCACGTTTCATGATGATTTATTATGAACAGAACACCCAGCGATAGCGCAACTAACTAGCACACGTTTACGAGGAACATCCGACATCGCAACAAGCCGTATTCAGTCAACAGAGCCTAGTTAGAGACTCTGTAGCGATATCGCAGCGTACGTTGTCTACCCTTGCGGGTTCGTAACAACAAAGATTGCACTACGAACAACAAAAATTAAATAGCATGTTACACGGCGTCGTTTAGTTTTGTGCGTAAATCTGTTACGAAATCGTAACCAACCTGAATATAAGCTGTCTTGGCAGTGACGATATCGCAAGACGCGAAGCTTTAAATATCAAATTTGGGGATCTTCTGATTTCTAACATCGATCGAACGTCTCAGAGCTTAGAAAAAATAAACAAACCAAAATCTCACAAACCCATCCGACAAGAGCAATGGCAAGGACTAAGAATTTGGCACCCAATCCGTTTGTGCATGGTGCCCGACGTGATGAAGGTCGGGCTTCGGGATCTCAGCCACGGGCGACGGGATCTCAGCCCCGGGCGACGGCGGGAACAAGTTCAACCAAGTATGATAAGCAAAGATTTGTAAGTTTTGATGCATCCCAAGCCTATTCTAATTACATGGAGCATTAGTCAATTGCTAGATTGTTATGTTGTTGATTTTGATCAGATAGAAGAACTAGGTTTGGGGAATGTGTTAAAGATATTTCAATTTCATGAGTTGGGTGACTTGTTAGGTTTGAATTATCCGGCACATAAGGATGAGACGTGCCAATTTTATGCTAATTTTCACCAGTTGATTGAGGAAGAAAAGGAGACGGGTAGGTGGTTCACCAGGGTTAATAAGAAGGAATACGAGATTGGGGAGGAGTTTTTTAACAAGGCATTGAACGTGTCCTATGCTGTTAACGAGAACGATGAGGACTATAGCAACCAACCCCCTCCGGGGTTTTACATTAGAGAACAATGGCCTGAGTGTGGGGTTTTGGATCGAGCCCAAGTTGTAGAGTATGCTAAGAAGTACTTTGATAGAGATGCTGACGATTTAGGGGTGCCTAGATCTTATAAGTTGGATAAACTTAGTGGTGAGGAGAGTAATGTTTATGAGATGGTCGCTAGGAGTGTCGTGCCTAAGGGTGGTTGGATCACCGAGATGAACTATACTACTGTGAGCATATTTTACTGCGTCATGGAGGAGATACAGTTGAACCCGGGCCATGTCATTTTCGAGCACATGAGACAAAGTGTGGTCGAAAATAATAGGACATTCAAGAAGCTCCCTTACGGTAATTTCATAACCATGTTTCTCACCTCAGTGCATCCCAAGATAAAATTATCTCCAATAGCCCAGGAGTGTTGCTTCTATACGATGTCATATTTTGAGAGGTAAGGTAAGTTTGAGTTGATTGATGGTGTGTGGCAGAAAGTAGCGGATGGACCCAAGAAACCGCTACAGTTGAATCCTGAAGAAGTCAGAGAGAACGTCGAAGGTTAGCCAAACTAAACCCCTACAGTTTATTTTCTGTTTTATACAATTTATTTTCTATACTCACCCTTTTTTTGTTTCACTTACATGAACAGGTGTACCCTCAGAGGCACACTACAAGGGTGTAGAAGAGACAATCGACCTTTTCAGGGATAAAGTGGCCAAAATCAATCACGAAAACTGGTTAACGGAGAAGGTGATACGTGGCATTGAAAGGGCTAGTGCAAGGAAAAAATCGAAGGGGGATCCACCAGCACCATCACAGACACCACCTCCTAGCAATGATGATTAGATTTGCATTTGTTCATGTTGGCTAGTACTTGTACTCAAATCCAAACAATTTCATTTTCAATTTGTTTTTATCAGTTTGTCTAACAACATTGCAAAGAATATTTGAATTTGAATGTCATCTATTTTATTATGTATATTTGATTATTTAAACTTCCATTATTTATTTAGTGTGGCTAAATTTTCAAAATATAACACCACTTTACTAAGGAGTTAAATATAATTTTTTGGTATGTGGCTTTATACTAGCGATCTCGCCAGTATCAAGTTTCTCACCTGGCGAGCTACTAGCGAATTCGCTAGCTCTAGTTAATCAAATTTACACAAATTTGATTAAATCAAGCGAGATCGTAACCTGTCAGACTCAAGAGACCGAAGCTTATCTGCGAATTGCAGCTTTTTTTTGCGAAATCGTAACCGGTTCGCCAATGTTGCGAACTCGCAACGCAACAAGTTAACATGCATTGGTTTCTAGCGTGTTTCGTTACGGTATCGCCACGTCTACAGCAGTGTACAAATTTTTTTAAGAATTAGAAGATTTAGTGTACTAACATTAATTAAATCAAAATTTAACTACATGAACCATGAAATACAGCATAATATTCAAAAACAATGGTTATCAAATAGCTACTTTTGTTTTTTACTCTTTTTACTCTTCTTCTTCTCTGATTGCCTCCCCTTCCTCTTTGTAGTTTTCCCCGCAAGATTAATCCACATGCCTTCCTCATGATCCATTCTGCACACCGACGCGCAAACAATGTCATCATCCTCCTCCAGAGTTTCGTACACCGAGGGCGGAATGGTGTCGGTAGAAACAGTGGAGTCATCGTCGAACAAGCCGTCACCATAGATGAATGTTTTCTTACTATCAACAACGATCTCCCATCGAGCATCAGTTGGATCTTCCACATAGAATACCTGATGAGCTTGAGCCGCCATGATGAATGGATCATCCCTAGACCCGAGAATTCCTCTATTAACTAGAGTCATGCCTAAATCCTCTATGCGCACCCCTTCACCTTGATCTACCCATTCACATTTAAATAATGCGATTCGGACATGAACAAAGTCCATTTCCCATATATCAGTAATGGTACCAAAAAAACCATTATCACCCTCTCCAGGTACTGATACCCCACTATTTTGGGTTGCAGACCTATCATCACTCCACTTAGTACCAAACGTGTATCCATTAATGTCATACCCGCTAAATGACGTAACTGTGCCTAGGGGTCTCTTGGCAACCCATTTTACAACGTCGGGGTGTTGACTGCCATTCTGCACATGTATTTTCAGCCAACTAGTAAAGTCTCTGCAATGAGCTTCTAGAACTCTAGGTTCCGACCAGCTCGGGTGTGCTGACCTAATATCATTAAGGTGAACATCAACATAAGGACTCACTGAATGATGGTTGCGCAGAATGTACAAATGTGCTGTAGATATTTCATCGGAAGAAGGACTAAATTTAGACTTATGGTGTAGTCCGACACCATCCAATCTACCATCGTGTCTGGAGACTGGCAGTCCTATAGTAGGTACATCCTGTAAATAGTTGGTACAGAATTCTATTACCTCTTCCGCGACATATCGCTGCACTATACTGGCATCCGGTCGATAACGATTCTTAACAAAATGCTTGAAAATGCTCATGTACCTCTCAAATGGGTATATCCATCTCAAGTACACCGGTCCACACAGCTTCACCTCCCGCACCAAATGAACTATCAAATGAATCATTATGTCAAAAAATGAAGGGGGAAAATACATCTCTAGCCTGCACAGTACTTCAACTACCATATCCTGCAATTCATCCAACTTACGACGGCTTACTCTCTTGCGGCATATTTGTTTAAAAAAATAACAAAGCCTTGCAACTGCGTCTCCAACGTGAGAAGGCAAGCAACCTCTCAGAGCAATGACATTCAAATCCTGCATCAGGTTGTGGCAATCGTGCGACTTCATTCCCACTAATTTCAACTCGGCGGTAGATACACAACTACTAATGTTAGAACCATATTTAGAAGGCACCTTTACTGATTTTAGAGTTCTACAAAAACTCTCCTTCTCCTCAGATGACAAGGAATAAAAAGCAGGTGGTAAGTATGTCGTACCTGCTTCTTCTTGAACGGGAGCAAGTGACGTCCTTATGCCAAGATTGACTAAATCCTTTCTACTTTTCAATCCATCCTTACTCTTGCCCGGTGTATTCAATAGCGTCCCAACCAAAGCTTCGCATACATTCTTCTCTATGTGCATGACATCTAGACAGTGGCGCACATCCAAGTGCACCCAATATTCGAGCTTGAAAAAAATCGAACATTTCTTCCAAATCGTAATTTGAGCGCTTTTCCTTTTTCCGTTTCCCAACACAAACTCCATGCCCGCTACCTTTTCCAATATTTCAGTACCTGATAGTGGGACTGGGGCAAAACCATGCTCTTCCTGACCGTTAAACCACTTCTTTGCACTCCTCCACGGATGGCTTCTAGGTAGAAGTCGTCTATGACCTAGATAAACAGGCTTACAACCGTGCTTTAATTGACAATGACTAGTATGGCTCTGACAAACGGGACATGCAAAATGCCCTTTCACAGAACACCCCCAAGGTTACCCAAAGCAGGGAAATCATTGATGCTCCATATCAACATGGCTTTAAGTTGGAATGTCGCGTCCCCTTGACTTCTGCCAGGAATATGAATCCCATGCTTAAACAAAGATTCCAACTCCTCAACGAGAGGTGCTAGATATACATCAATGTCATTGCCAGGTTGCCTAGGCCCCGAGATCATAGTGTTCAAAAGCACATACTTTCGTTTCATCATCAACCATGAAGGTAGATTATAAATAACAAGCATCACTGGCCATGAACTGTGGGTGCTGGACATGTTCCCGAAAGGGTTCATTCCGTCAGTAGATAGTCCTAAGCGCACGTGTCTAGGTTCGTCAGCAAATTCTGGGTACATAGCATCCATCTTCTTCCACTGATCACCATCAGAAGCGTGAGATATAATATCATCATCTTCCTCTCGAACCCTATCGGCATGCCATGTTAACAATTTTGCATCAACTGGATTGGCATACAAACGCGTCAATCTCGGTTTCAAGGGCATGTACCACATGACCTTAGCAGGACCTTGCTTTGTCGATGTTGTCACTGTTTCTCCACATACCTCGACCTTTCCCTCCTTTTTCCATCTAGACTCACCGCATACCTTGCAATCATCCCTCAAGGAATCAACAACCCCCCTATACAACATACAATCATTCGGGCATGCGTGAATCTTGGTAAACTCCATGCCCATAGGACACAATATCTTCCGCGCTGCATAAACCCTGTCAGGACATAAGTTGTCCTGAGGAAGTAACTCTTTAACCAACTCTAACAATTCCGTCATTCCTTTATCAGAAAGACCATGCCTTGCCTTTAGGTTCATTAACAACAATGTTGCTCCCAGTCTAGAATGCTTAGCCCCAACATATAAGCTTGTCTTTTTATCGTCATACATTGCCTCCAGCATACTTTTCTTCCCAACAAACTCCATAACAACATCGTCGCACATGTCTGAAAGCTGTTCATTATACTGCAGGATTTCCTCGGGGCTTCCCTCCTCCATCTCCACCTGGTCACTTCCATAATGGCCTTCCCCATGCCAAACCCATTCGGTGTAGGATTTGTCAAAACCTTTACAGATTAAATGTTCACGCACGACAGCAATATCTTCAAATATGGCGTTGTTTCTACACTTGTTGCATGGACATCTAACCCCTCCTATGCTGTTCTGTCTACAATGTCGCAACCCAACATCTAAGAACTGTTCAACCAAATCTAAGTACTCCTTCGATAATCGAGCATTCTCCTTTATTATTCGTTCGCGGTCCATAATTCACAAATCAGAAAAACAGCTACACAATACTACTAACCCACTGACTTTAGATGATCAACACATAAACTACACACTGCATTAACAAAACAACCAAGATAAACCAAAATGCAACCAAAAATTATGCATAAAATCAACCAAAATCAAGAGACAAGCCAGTACATTACGCAAGTTAAACCTTACCTACACCAACACGGGAACAATGAGACCTCCGAGAACACTTCAACTGATAACCCTTCAATACCCACCTGTTTAGACCCTTTTAAAGTTTTTGTTTTTGGAGTTAGAACGGCCAGTTCAACTTAAATCTGTGACCCATACAGAGTCTGTTGCGAACTCGCTACGATCTTGCTCACACATTTGAGTAGCCAGCCACCTCGTAACATTTCAATCACCCTCACATGCACTGTACATTGAGCAATGACAAATTTGACCTTTTAGGAAGCGATACCGTAACATCAAACGCAATATACTACCGTCCCAGTTACGACATCTCCCATATCCTCGCCTCCTAAAATTAGGGTTTAGCAAAGCTTACGATATCGCAACGAACAAATCTACGACTACCGACCTAAGCTACGAAATCGCTACAGACACGTTTATATTACTACAAAGGTTACGAGATCGCAACAACCAATTCAATTAAAGGCGGATACATTTTTTCCGCCTTGGTCAAGTATCTTTTAACGTCAAATCCCAGTTCCGCCTTTAACTGCCTCTTTCCGTCTTGAATGTAATTTTTTTTTGCTAGCTTGAAGAGGTAGCGAACTCGCTACTGTCAATCAAGGCGTAAAAAAACGCGCCCCCATCAAACGCCTTAAATATGTGCCTTGCATCCACCTCTTTGTAGTAGTGTTTGCCAAGTTATGAAACACACAAAATATCGCATATGATAACCTAAAGACGGGGTCGAGCGAGCTCAGGCGCGTAAATACAACACGCAAGTTTGCAATTACAGAGAAGACATCGCTCGCAATTGACGCGTAAAACATTGTAGAGCGGAACAAGAACACCACGCAATTTTGCAATTACAGAGAAGACATTGCTCCCAATTGACGCATAAAACATTGTAGCGCAAAACAAGAACACTGCAAGTTTGCAATTATAGAGAAGACATCGCTCGCAATTGACAGTCGGAAGAAAAAGAAGTGAAGCACACAAACTATTGCATATGATAACGAAGAGACGGGATCGAGCAAGCTCAGATGCGTAAAAACACCACACAAATTTGCAATTACAGAGAAGACATTGCTCGCAATTGACGCATAAAACATTGTAGAGCGGAATAAGAATACCACGCAAGTTTGCAATTACAGAGAAGACATCGATCGCAATTGACGCATAAAACATTGTAGCGCGGAACAAGAACACTACACAAGTTTGCAATTACAGAGAAGACATTGCTCGCAACTGACAGTCAGAAGAAGAAAAAGAAATGAAACACACAAACTATGGCATATGATAATGAAGAGACATGATCGAGCGAGCTTACCACTGGAGAGGACGCCGGAAAAGAAGTAGAGCGATTGCTGGAAATGAAGAACGCACGGACGAAGACACAGGCCCGTGAATGACGAACGCCAAAACATGGGGATTGCTGAGAAACTGTGCGGCTGGGTTGCCAGAAACACATATACGCCAGAGATGTGGAAGTGATCGCCAGAAGCGCTGAACTTCTGGCTCAACTAATTTCAGTTAGCTATTATGATCAGCTTCGATTGTGTGCTTTTCCGGTGGTTCTCTCAATCGTATTACGGTTAGGTAGAGCTTTATTTTTCCCTCTCTAGATTAGCTATCTTTATATATACTCTAGAATCCTCTCTTTGTAAACTACATGATTGAATAATGAAGAAGTGATTTTCCCCTCTTTTGTCTAGTGTTCTTTTGCATTCCGTTCTTCGATTCACTAGGTTGAACGGCTATAAGTTATAAGTTTAGGCTATAAAGGTTATGGGGGTGATAACGAGCCGATCCGATCACGATCATCACTAGGTTCATGATCGGATCATTTAAAAATTTGAGGTGATCACGATCGATCGCGATCAAAATAATTCATGATCGCGATCGGCTCGTTTAAAAATTACGATAATCGTGATCGACTTGTTATAGATAATCGATCAAATGATCAATGATCGATAATGATTGGTTCGATCAATGATCAATGATCAACTTAAAAGTTAATTAAAAAGAAGTGAAAAATACATTGATTATCAAATTAATAAAAGTGCACAACAAACTACAGGCATACATATTAAAATAAACATATTTCCCCATTATTATTAATGTTTATTATTTTCGATCGATCTCGATCATCTTATCGATCTATTCGCGATCATTATCGAGCTTTTATATTTATGATCGTTGATCGTTCACTTAATAAACGATCATAAAATTTTGATCATGATTGGTTCATTTATTAAATGAACGATATCAATCAGATTTTTAACCGATATGATCTTGATATTTTTGACGAATGCTCGTGATCATTCTCACCCCTTTAAGGTCATTTTCTCCTAGTTTAGGCAGCATAAAAGAATTTAGTTATTTTATATACCACATGGCACTGCCAATGATAAATACAGTACCAATTCTTTTCACTTGCACTAATGATAGGGATAAACATAGAGGCCAACCATAGAAAACTTGCACTAATGTTCCAATTAATGGACGGCAAAGTTCTCTCAATCTTCCATTTAGGTTTTAAACAAACTAAGCTCAGACCACTGTCCACTTCTCTTAAAGTGTGGCAGTAGCTCTCCTTCTGTCCCTAAACCTTTTCGGTTTATTAACACATAGTTCAAGAAGAAGGAGTTCCTAGATTTTATTCATCTTCGCTGGAATTCTCCATCTCCAAGTCATGGTATGCTAAAGTTATTCCGAAAACTTAGTATCCTAAAAAAAGAAATTAAAAAATGGAAATGAGTGGTTTTTGGGAATATTAATGATAATATCATTAGGGCGGAGGAACACCTTTAACTCTAGGGAATAGCCTATGATCTTGAAAGCTCAACGGATGAACTGATAAAGATTAAAAAGGTTAAACCTCTTCTAGTTAAATGATCGCTAAATCAAAATGAGCAGAACCATTTCTGGATATACAAAGCAAAAATTAAATGGTTTGAGGAGGGTGATGAGACCACTAATTCTTTTAATAATTACGGAAAAGTTGAGCATAAGTCGTTAGACTCTACTTATGCTTATCGATAGACCTCACCCTGACCAAGGATTCTTTGATTCCCATTTCCTCTCACAAATCCCCAAGTTAATCAATTTTAAATAAAATGAAGAACACATCAAGCCTGTTAATTTAGATGAATTTAAGCGAGTCGTTTTCAACCTTAATAAAATAGCAGGCCAGGCCAGAGGGCTACACATCATAGTTTTTTATTAAGGCGTGCACCATTATTTGCACAAATCTTTTTTAGGATTCAAACGATTTTTTGCAAGGTCTAGTTTGTATTAAACAAGCTCCACATATATTAGATGTGTGTCTCTCTTTAGCCATTACGTGGCACATCTTGAAAGCTATTATCTGTTAGGTTTTTGAGCAAAAATGTGTGGAGATGCATATATAGGGTCTGTTTGGGGTGGTTTTTTTACTGCTTTGCTTATAAGAGAAGTCTTATTTTCCATTTTTTAAAGGAAAATAAAAGCCGCTTTTAGTAAAAGCATAAGTTGTTTTAAGCTGAAAACGGAACAATTTCTCCTTCTATTGAAAGCAGTTACGTGCCTCTCCTTTTATATATTTATTGTTTAACCCCATCGATATTCTTCTAATCTCATAAGCATTCTTTTCTCCTTCGAATCCTATACAATTTCACCCATAGATGTAGTCGCTGCCAAGCACCGCCAGAACTCCGAACGGCAGCCAGGGTTTTGATGGGGATGCGGAGGAGGCGAGGGTGAGGTGGGAGACTGAGGTGATTTGGGATGTGCGGGCTTAAGATGGAGGAAATATTCTCCGGCGGTGGGAGGAAGTGGGTGGGAAATGGGAGGATGGAGGCGAGGGAGAAAGAGATTGAAGCTACGGGGAGTGACGGAGGAGGAACGACAATGGAGAGCTCTTTTGAGGGAGTTTTTTGGTCCTCTGCGGGTTTTCTGCCATTGTTGTCCATCTTCGAGGTTTGGTGGATTGGGGGATTGGTGAAATTATCTCTTAAATTGTCATTTAAAAAGTCAAAATCACATTTATTTTTCACTTTACCAAACACTTTCATCAGCTTTATTACACTGATAAGCTAATTTATCAAACACTAAAAAGTGTTTAGCCTGGCAGCTGCTTTAGAAGCTAGTATTTTTTAGAAGCACACATGTGCTAAACAGGGCCATATACTGGCACTACTAGAATATCAAGCCATTTAAGGCGGTTCATCCTTCATGTGTTAAGGCAGAAAACAAATGACTTGGGTGGTTGTGACTTAAATGAGAAAAATCATCTAAGGCGGTTCCTCTTCCACCTTAGATGATTTTGGGTTTAAGGCGTATATTTCCGCCTTGGATGATGGGGCATACGCCTGAACTTGCGAACTCGCAAGTAGTAACGTAACTATGATTTTCACTTGCTTCTTGCGACATCGTAACCAGTAAACGTAAATACCAAAAACCTGGTATATTATTTAGTTACGACAGCCTCTTGCGGATAGCTAGTTCATATAGTTGCGAATTTGCTACATTGGAAAATTAATGTGGTTGAGACTGGTTGAGACAACAAACGTGCGGATCGCTAGAAAACTGTTACGATACCGCAGTGTAACAAGCTCCTCATTCATTTCTATTGTAACGAGACTGGTTACGACATATTTTGGCGATTCGCTAGGTTGTAACTAGCGAGATCGCTACAAGCAAAATTACACATTCAGGTTGTAACTTGTCGTATTCAATCAATAGAGCCTAGTTGGAGATTCACTAGCGAACTCGCAACGGGTGTAAGTGATACTTACGAGCTCGCTACATGTCGTATCGGTTCAACAGAGCCTAGCTGGCGATTCTCTAGAGAACTCGCAACGGGTTTCCTTTACCTTGGCGAGATCGTAACAACAAAGCTTGACACAATTCAGAAACTAAACTTTGACGTGGCTGGTAGCGATGTCGCTACATGATAAGAACCCATCAAAAAAGGGTTTTTGGGTTTGGGTCTATATTGTGCTGTAGTAGTAGTAGTTATAGTATAAGTATTGGGCTTTCTCTGACCCGTGACATCAGTAAAAACCTTTGTAATTCCATCAATAATTAATTTTTTTGGGGGGTTTGCATGGGGTGATCAGGAAAAGGTGAGAATGCCTTTACATTTTCCTTCAATTAATACCATAATTAATAATTTTTGTCTAGGAACTCTCACATATTTTTGACAAATGGAGCACCTCAGCCCTATAAATATCAGCCTCTTCTCCCTTTAGAGCCCCATCAGAGCCTTCATTCCCACATTCCCTTCTCCCTTCTCCTATTCTTTGCCTTCTGCTTCCCATGGATTTGTCTCGTTTCAACGCCCTCCCAAATGACATGATAAATGAAATAATGATTCGTGTTTTCTTCAACTGGGTTCTTCATCGGTATGTGAGTGGAAGAGCGACCGAATGGGCTCGACAGTGGCTCACCGAGGCTTCTGCAATAGGTCACAAAGAGTCGACCTATGTCTTGGATATACTTGCAATCTACGAAGGTGATATTCAGAGAGGCATGAATGTGATCACCACCATGAAGAGAACCGACAAGAACGGCTTCCGGCGAGCTCGGGTATGAGTCAAAGACGGTTTGACTTACGCTTGGGGTTGGACGCACTTCTACAGGTTCCTCAGAGATGGAGCAGTCGCGCCTAGGCCGATCTGCTGCGAGGAACATGTTGACCTCAATCGCAGCGTGAGGTACGATCGGTGGGAGAGGCTTGATCCAGTGGACATCTCCTGTGATGCATGCACCTGCGATCAGGAAATGCTTCACGTCTTCGGTTCTCGTAGAGCCTAAATATTGTAGTTTGTTTGTTCTTTGATTCTGTAATTTTTTATCCCAACTTTGTTAGGATTGTAATAAACTAGTGTTTGCCATTTTGGCACATTTAATTATTGAATAGTTTTTCTTGTTTTGATACGTTGTCCCTTACATTTTATTTTTACATCGTAAGAGCCCATATCTTATAAGCAAAATCATGTACTTTTGGTATAGTGCGTGGTCCTAGCGATCTCGTCACTGTCACATTTTATGATGATTGATTAGTAGCAGAACACCAAGCGAACTCGCTACTTACTCGCTCCTGTTTACGTGGTACTTACGATCTCGCAATATATCGTATTCAGTCAAAAGAGCCTAGCTGGATATTCTCTAGCGATCTCGCAGCGGGCTTGCTTTACCTTGGCGTGATCGTAACAACAAAGCTAGACACAATTAAAAAACTAAACTTTGACGTGGCTGGTAGCGAGTTCGCCACTGTTTACAATTGTTACAGCAGTGTACAATTGTTTTAGAATTAGAAGATTTAGTGTACTAAAATTAATTAAAATTTAACTACATAATATTCAAAAACAATTGTTATCAAAAACAATGGCCATGAACTGTGGGTGCTGGACATGTTCCCGAAAGGGTTCATTCCGTCAATAGATAGTCCTAAGCGCACGTGTCTAGGTTCGTCATCAAATTCTGGATACATAGCATCCATCTTCTTCCACTGATCACCATCAGAAGCGTGAGATATAATATCATCATCTTCCACTCGAACCCTATCGGCATGCCATGTTTACAATTTTTGATCAACTGGATTGGCATACAAACGCGTCAATCTCGGTTTCAAGGGCATGTACCACATCACCTTAGCATCACCTTGCTTTGTCGATGTTGTCACTGTTTCTCCACATACCTCGACCTTTCCCTCCTTCTTTTTCCATCTAGACTCACCGCATACCTTGCAATCATCCCTCAAGGAATAAACAATCCCCCTATTCAACATACAATCATTCGGGCATGCGTGAATCTTAGTAAACTCCATGCCCATAGGACACAGTATCTTCCGCGCAGCATAAACCCTGTCAGGACATAAGTTGTCCTGAGGAAATAACTCTTTAACCATCTCTAGCAATTCCGTCATTCCTTTATCAGAAATACCATGCCTTGCCTTTAATTTCATTAACAACAATGTTGCTCCAAGTCTAGAATGGCTAGCCCCAACATATAAGCTTGTCTGTTTATCGTCATACATTGCCTCCAACATACTTTTCTTCCCAACAAACTCCATAACAACATCGTCACACATATCTGAAAGATGTTCATTACACTGCAGGATTTCCTCAGCGCTACCCTCCTCCATCTCAACCTGGTCACTTCCATAATGGCCTTCCCCATGCCAAACCCATTCTGTGTAGGATTTGTCGAAACCTTTACAAATTAAATGTTCACGCACTACAGCAATATCTTCAAATATGGCGCTGTTTCTACACTTATTTCATGGCCCTCCTCCTATGCTTTTATGTCTAGAATGTCGCAACCCAACATCTATGAAATGTTCAACCAAATCTAAATACTCCTTCGATAATCGAGCATTCTTCTTCATTATTCTTTCGCGTTCCATAATTCACAAATCAGACAAACAGCTACACAATACTACTAACCCACTGACTTGAGATGATCAACACATAAACTACACACTGCATTAACAATAAAACCAAATTAAACCAAAATGCTAGCGAAAATTATGCATAAAATCAACCAAACTCAAGAGACTAGCCAGTACATTATGCAAGTTAAACCTTACCTACACAGACACGGGAACAATGAGACCTCCCAGCAAACTAGAACTGATCATCCTTCAATACCCACCTATTTAAACCCTTTTAAATTTTTCTTTTTTTGGTGTTAGAACGGCCAGTTCAGATTTTATGGGTGACCCATACTGATTCACTTGCAATTTCGCTACTTCCTAGTTAACAAACTAGAGTAACTAGCGAACTCGTTACAACTCAATCACCCTCACATGAACTGTACATTTAAAAATGTCAAATTGGACGTGCACAGAAGCGATACCGTAACATCAAACGCAACATCCTAGCGTCCCACTTACGACATGTCCCATATTCTCGCCTGCTGAAATTAGGGTTTAGCAAAGCTTACGAGATCGCAACGAACAAAGTACATACTAACGAGCTAACCTACGAATTCGCTACAGACACGTTTATATTACTACAGAGGTTACGAGGTCGTAACAACCCATTCAATTTATATTACTACACCGGAGCGATTCCCAAATCTGCCGATGAAATGACTCAATACTTGCAAGCATATTAGGGTTTGCTGTGAAATACCCAACTCTGCCTACAAGCACGGGGTTTGAGAAAATGATCCCCTTCCTTATACTTTTCCCATGTCAATTTTCACAAACAGGTTAGGGCACGCCAAGGCGATTTCCAATATTGCCGATGAAAAGACTCGTAACTCGCAAGCATATTAGGTCTCGCTAGCGAACCCAACTCTGCCAACGAGTACGGGGAAAAAATAAGAAATGAGTACTGTATTGCATAAATGATACAAAGAGAATGATAGACTAGATTACTATTCAAGACATAATCAAACATTTCTACAGAAGATTCATTATGTATTTGTTTTAGCTCAACTTTGTAGGTTCTGTCCATCCTATTGCACCAACTCCAGCCACCCTTGTCCAGCTCCATTCTCTTGCTCCAGTTCCAGTTCCACACTAGAGTATCTGCTCCACTGATTATCTTCAAGTCCATGGTCCATCCAGTGGCATCCAATGTCATCTGCACAATATAAAACAAAATGCAGAAGTATCCAATATCTATAAATTTATCTAGAAATAACATAGGAATATTCTCAACTATCCATGGCTACAAGACCTTTAATAGATAAAGGTAAACTTTGGTCATTAAAAATCAAGCCTTGATTAGGTTCTGTAACCAGTTTAGACAAAGCATCAGCGACAGCATTAGCTTCTCTTAAAGTATGAGAATAGGAAACAGAGAAATCACCTGCTAATGCCCATATATTTCGTATTGTATTCAGCAACTTCCATGGTACTTTATATTCCCTCCGAATGATCTTCAATAAAATGAGTGAATCTGTTTCCATCCCAACCCTCTGATAGCCATGGAAATATGCAGCTTCCATTCCCAGGGCCATTGCAACAGTCTTAGCTTCCAAGCAATCTTGAGCTTGCAATGTGCATGCCTTTGCATATAATACCTTCCCAGTGTGATCCCTGCAAACCAAACCAGCTCCACTTTTGCCATTTCTGAGAAATGACCCATCAGTGTTAATCTTAATACAATCCATCTCAGGTAAGTTCCATTGAATTATTCTTCTTTGCAAACCAGTAGTTCCCATATTGGATTTAACCCAAGATCTACCATATACTCTTTGAATATCATTAAGCATATCCTTCACCTGGTTAACAATCACTTGTTTATGGGGAGTTTGATTGTCATATAGATATGCAACTCTAGCACACCAGATATACCACATGATAATAACTAGTAACAGTCTAGCTATTCTCATCTGATATAGAGTCAAGCCCTGCAAATTCCAGTAATAATAAATAACATCCCACAATGAATGTGAGCTGTGGAAAGCAATATCACAGTGTTCACAAAATGATCTCCATATCCCTTGAACCTGAGTACAATTGTTAAAACTGTGATGAATATCATCCCAGTATGATAAGCAAAAAACATAGATTGATGGTTGGTGTAAGCTCAAGTCCTCTACCACATCTGCGGTGGAGATTAATATGTTAGTTAATCTCCAACAAAAAAAGGAGAACTTTGCTGGGATTTGAGAGGACAAAAGATACTTAAAAGATGGTATCACCAATTTCTTAGGCCTGAGAGTTTCATATGCAGAGGAAATGGAAAAGAACCCACTAACATTGGGTTTCCAAATCATAGTATCAACATCATCATCAAAATTAGGAAAATCAACCGAGATCAGTTCAAAGATAGCACTATTAAAACCATGTAACATCTGAGCAAGGTAGTGTTCTTGATGGATACAAAATTCTCTGACAGTAAGTTCAGGGAAAGGGATTTTCAGTGATTCATCCCATAAATCAAGCAGAGCCTCATTTCCAGTCCAATTGGCATTCCATAAAGAAACTTCCCCCCTCCCAATTAGGACTTTAGTGTATTGTGATGCTACAGTCTCAACGTCTTTGATTCTTCTCCAAGTTTTAGATTTTTTCAAATAAACAGGTAAAGACCACATGAACTTGGCACACAGACAGTTCCCAGTTTGGATCTTCCACCAGAGTTTCATAGAGAAACATCTAGTTGTTAAATGGAGATCCTTTACTCCCAGCCGATTTTCATTGAATGGATGGCATACAATCTTCCATGACTTCCACACTCTTTTTTAACCCAAATCAGATGACCCCCAAAGAAATTTAGGAACAAGACATGTAACTTGTCTATAACCCCTTTAGTAGGTTTTATCACAATTAAAATATGTATAGGGATTGCAGAGAGGACATGCTTAATAAGGATCAATCTACCAGCCTGCTTTAGCCATTTATTTTTCCATAGAGACAATCTAGAAGCTATTTTATCATATATTGACTGGAAGTAAGGGTGTACAGTTCTGCCACTGTAAATTGGACACCCCAAGTATGTGAACGATAAGGGAATGATAGATAACAAAGCTAGAGATTAAAATAAAGGCTTACAGATTTCTTCCTTTAGGAAGAATAGGCATGAGTTACTTGCATGACATAAAATTAAGTTTATAAATAAAGGCTTAAACTAATAAAACTAATGTTGCAAATAAATTAAAGTCTAACACTCGCTTCTGAACAAGTTAAAGTTGTTTCATAATCATCAATCAATTGTAAAAAGTGGCTGATCCACTCGATTTAGAATTTTGAAACACTATACACAATTACACATTCCATCTCAGGCCACCTGGGTTTCGGACAAGAACTTCCAACGAAGACTGAGATCAGAGGCTTTTCCATTTTATATATTCAATTCGTAACAAATAAGTGGTTGTAATATTAAAAAGAGCTAATTACGATTAATATATATATATAGTTCGGTAAAATGTAAATATAATCCTCAGTTTTAAGAAAGTGCTATTATAAACTAAGATTGGCATTGACTTGAAAAGTGATAACCCTCTGACGATTGACTATACAGTCCGGTACATTATTCACCTAAAATGACAAATATACCCTCGACACAGACTGCAACGCGTGCTGGTACATCATCGTCGACTGAGCGATCTCGAACACCCGGCCAAAATCCAGATCAACAAAATACCTCGTCACGCTATTCCCGGAGCCCTGCCGGATAACGTCGACGAAATCGTTGTTTATGGCGGTGAGCCCGCCGGAGCCTTTCCAAGTTGTCTTACCAACAGGAGTATTGTACCCCAGATTCCTCGCCATCACGCTCCGGCGCAGATACCCTGGCGCCACCGCCGGTCCGTGTGTATTGGGGAGACAAGCGGTGAAGAGGTGAGAGGGAAGAAGAAAATTAAAAATTTTAATTTTACTTTTAAAACCAAAGGGCTATTTAGTAATTTTATATTTTGAAGGAAACTAACCGGCTGAAATTGATCGGAAATTCAAAATAGGGTCATAATAGCACTATATAAGAATTGAGGGTCATATGTGTACTTAACCAAGAATTGAGAGTCATGTTTAGAGCAAATCGCGAACTCGTTGTTTAATTTGATAACTAACATTACTCACCATATATATAGTCTAAGGCTCACGTTTCATGCTTTATTTTGTGAAATAGAAGAATATGAATTCCATAAATGGATATTATGTTATTGTCTAGATATCATATTGTGTAGTAATTAATATGATTTGTATTTTGGTTTAAAATTTTATGAATACATTCTCAATTACAAAAAAAAAGAGTAATGAATATATTGATCAAATCTTGATCTAATTTGACTCAACACATTGAAGATATCGATCCAACTAATAAATGCACGTTTGGTGCACGTCTTAATTGTGATGAACATGAACTAAAATCTTGGTTTCAAAACCTGAACTTGAAACGCAGATCCGAACTTCAAAATCAGCACGAGTTATATGTATTGCACGCACGGATCAACTAATCGTGCATACATCGTGCGCCTAGCTCTTGAAATATATCACAGTAAGTAATTATTTTAATCATCCATCCGAAATTCGAACATAAGTGAGATTATTAAGATACATAAGATCGATACAGTGAAGAAAATTAATGAAATTAAAAACAAGAAACTAGAAGAAGTTTACTTTGAATTGGAGAATTGGAATGCGATGGAAAGATATTGGAGATACTGGCCACTGAACGCATGCGTTCTCTGCCACCTGCAGATGAATCCCAGGAGAGATCTCTTCTTGAGCTCCTCCAAAGCCTCCTGGACGGATTTCTAGTATTAATCGTAATCAGAAAACTCGTCGTACATCTCAGCGAAATGCTCCTCAAATGGGAGAAGGCGGGCCGGCTTGATCCAGCCGTGAGTGCTGTCTCCGTACAGAAACACAGCCAAACAGCTCTGATGTTTCTTGGCGCTGAGAGCGTCTGGAGATGCGTGGGCCTCGTCGTAAATCATGGTGCCTTTGTGATTTGATTAAAGGAGGATTCATTGGCTTCGTATTCAGTAGTCATGTGTTCATTATAAATTCAGTACAAGCATGAATTTAATTTATAATGAACACATGAATTTAAATTTTTGAATTTAATTAAACTAAGCATTGGATTTAAGCATTAATTTTTGATGCTAAAGTATTAGGTATGGCTGATGTATTTGGCTTCTTTTGTCATTTCAAGACTGATGTTTCACCATTATAGTTGTTTCAGTTGTTCTGTGATCAAATTCTGGTGCATTAGAATGAAATTCAGTGTTTAAGTACATTGTCTAGTGCTGCTTCGGTCATGCTAACGTAGATTTATGATTATGATGTGCATCATTTTTGCACAAAGATTTTATTTATTTAAATTTTTTAACACAGAATCAGGGCCGTTCTTTGACGAGTGATATACGTGCGATCACACCGTGCCCTAAATTCGAGAGGCCCAAAATATTTTACATTTTATATATATCTGGTTATAAATGAGGTATAATTGGATATAATTTGTAGAAATTTAAAAAAGAATCTAGAATGAAATTGAACTAGAAAAGAATTGAGGGGTCCAAATTTCTTATGTTATGTATATATTTTGTTATGGTTCAAAGTATAATCCGAAAAATTTGAAGAAATTTAAGAAAACCGAAAAACAATTGTACTATAAAAATATAAAAGGCCACACAAATGTTTTTTACATTAAGCCCCAAATATTACGGAACGAGTTTGCAAAGACCAACACATAAATGACTTATTCCAATCTTGCACTAAATACCGCGTGAACAATAAACCAATATTTGGGATGAACATGAAGTTCTTTATATAAGTTCTTAAAAACAAAGGGGACAATATTAGTTTCAATTTAAAATTTTTAAATCTACATTCGTGTGCTAGATGTCTCAAACGAATCTTAATCTCAACATCAAAACCACATGTTACATCATACGCGCATTTAAATGATAATGTTTATATAATTTTTCATTTGACTTTCATGCATGCATGGGTGATAAAGTCTCATTTTTCATGAATCATGCGTTTTAGTCCAGCGCATCCATGAGTGGGGATTCGATGGCGGAACCAGAACAGAATTCGTGGATATATTCAAGCACAAGAAGCATTTTTTATCGGATGATGAGCCACCGGCAGCGGCGACGTGCTTGTCTAAATAGTCCACCCGGCTAAACTTGCTTCTGATAGATTCGGCCATACAATTAGAAGATTACAAAATTTTTAGAAAATAATGTTCCATCGCAATTGTTACGCAAGTGGTAGTGGTCAGCTAAATGCCGCGTATAGTAATATAATAACAATTAAACGTATTCTTTTGTTCAAATTTTGACACGATAATATACAAAAAAGTTGTGTTAAGTTAAAATATCAACAAATAAAACAAATTTTATTAAAAAATTTAAACCAATTTTGTTTCAAATTCTTTTCAAATACGAAATCAATTTTTTTAAAAGATAAATCATACTACCGTGTAAAGCATAAACACCAAAACCCTTTTTTCTACGTCTCCCAGTCAACCACTCGAACCTGAATTTATCCTATATAATCACGGCGTACAAGCAAAAAGACAAAGGTGCATTTTTCTCCATTAAATGAATTGGTTTCTAAAGCATTGCGTCGGTCAAAACGGCCCGAAGGCATTAAAGCCCCAAACTCCAAATCTTCTAAATCTTTGTGGAGTAATGGGATGGTGGCAGAGATTGAAATGGTAGAAAAACCTGTTGCTTTAATACATTTGAAGAAGCTAAATATAAAGAGTTGCAAAATAAAATTGATGAAGACAAGGGAAGATATCACCTTGTGAGTCACAAGCGTAGAGAGAAGAGTGGGTCAAACCAATTGTGGAGGCTCGATATTATGACTTTTGTTGGAGAAATGTGCAAATAAAGAAGTTATTGATAAGTGACATCGTCGTTACCTTCATAAAGAAAATATATCGGATATAGTTAACTCCATCAAGTGGTGTACGGATGGTTTAGATCAAAGTAAACAAGACAAGTGGCACTTAAAAGGGCACAAGTTGATGGTATTTTCTACGAGTTGGGTAATTATGCATATGACCTAGCGTAATATGTCTAACTAGATTTCACTTGCATTATTACAAAAATATTCAGAGGGGCGAACAACATCAAGTATTTCTGAGTTCGGTGGTTATATCGCCCCGAGATGCAACCATCTCGGATATGTATATAGCCCTAGTTAGAGATCATAAAAGAGACATTTCTATTGAAATAGAACATGATATTAGTTTGGACTGTCTTAGGAAAAAACTTGACATTGTACGTGTTCCACTAAATATGGACGATGCTCTAAAGAAGAACCTTATGGAGCAATCTTATATTTACTATTACCAAATCTATGATAGTCCAAACTGCTCCTTAGGGATCTCTTATTTAAAGGCATCAGATGTCGTCACTATCACTGACTTTATTTGTTGGATACTCTTTGAATTTTGTCCAGCTTTTTGCCGCTTCTCCGTTGACTTTGTACAGTATTGAATTTGTTGCTCAACTCTATGTAATGAAACAGATTAATAACATGTTCTATCTTAATATTGAAACAAAGATAGTAACTAATAATGAGTTTCATTCAAAAAACAATCCGACTGTAATTCACACATGAGTAAGATTCAATGAGTATAGAAAAAGAAAGCCATTTCAGAATGGTGTGTAATCTCTAATCTGTTGCTAGAGTGGCACAACTCAGTGACTAAATGCAAGTTTTGAGTATTTACTAAGTTTCTTGAATTCAAAATATACTACTTCAAGAGATCTGAAGAGCAAAATCCAGCAAATCCAGCCCAGTCCTCTCTCCCCTTCATTTTGTAAGAAATTCCACCATAGGGTCCTCTATGCTTGTTGATGCGTGGTGGTGAAAAGGACGGTGCATCAGTGATAGTGGTTGAACCAACCGAGTAATGATTAATGATGACCTACATACCATGTAAAATAGAATCATTCCATCTCCGAAGTATACAGCATTCAGTGACATTACAAAATATTCAATTACAACATACCATGTTCTTTCTTTTCACATGAATCTATCTTCTTGCCTCCTCGACTAGCATTGTTTCCACATTCGGAACCTCCTCTTTCACCACTACATTAACTCCAACTTCATTCTCACCCTCACGCTCACCCGCTACCACCTCAGCCTCGATCATTGCCTCACAACGAACAACTTTTATTGCAATTTCCAGAGCCTCATGAACAAGTGACAGTCCCTATTAATGTCACAATGCAATATACATTAATGTAAATCAGGATTAAGCATTCATTCATGTTACATTAAGGCTGCAGGGTTCTGATTGATATTGTTTATCATAAGTTTCCTTATGATGTGGGTTAAGCTTACTTTTAAGGGGTCATTTCATATTGATAGGAAGAACAAGATATTGGAGGAAGAACTCCTTTTGACAATTTTGTTGACAAATTTCACCGATTTAATAAGTACTGTCCCATCATCCTTATTTGAGATTGTTTTCTTGCTAAAATTTCTTCAACAAAAGACCAAATATCTATTTTTTCATCAAGAAGAACATGTCAATCATCTCCCATTACAGGCCTGAAAACCACACAATGAAACATTATTTTCCTAAATTATCATTTGTTTCTCAACTTTTCTATGTGGCTCCTCCTCCTCAGGGAGAATGTAATACCGTTCAGCAAACCTAGTTATGTAGAACCACTTTTTGTCTATATGGATGATGTGATCCATATTTTTGAATTAGTGTTTGCAGGCTAACAGCAAAATGACTAACAACACAATGTAAATGCTGTAATTTATGGCATTCAGTTATCTGTGGTTTGATAGCATTCGAATGGCTCCTTAGTTATCCATTCTTTATCCATCCATTCATTGTTGAAACACTTACATTCATTGCCTTTTCAAAGCATCTTTGATTGCATAGGTTGTGTAATGGTTTAGCCATGTGTCGCAGTATCTTTGTCCAAAAATATCTTGTTTGATCATGCCTCCCATTTGCTTTCGATTTCATATCAATGACTTCTCGATCACATTGTTGTTGTCACTACTACAAAGGAGTGGATGCAAGGCACATATTTAAGGCGTTTGATGGGGGCGCGTTTTTTTACGCCTTGATTGAACGTAGCGAGTTCGCTACCTCTTCAAGATAGCAAAAAAAAATTACATTCAAGACGGAAAGAGGCTGTTAAAGGCGGAAATGGGATTTGACGTTAAAAAATACTTGAGCAAGGCGGAAAAAATGTATCCGCCTTAAATTTAATTGGTTGTTGCGATCTCGTAACCTTTGTAGTAATATAAACGTGTCTGTAGCGATATCGTAGGTTAGCTCGTTAGTTGTAGGTTTGTGCGTTGCGATCTCGTAAGCTTTGCTAAACCCTATTTTTAGCAGGCGAGGATGTGGGAGATGTCGTAACTGGGACGGTAGTGTATTGCATTTGTTGTTACGGTATCGCTTCTGCGCACGTCAAATTTGTCATTGTTCAATGTACAGTGCATGTGAGTGTGATTGAAATGTAACGAGTTCGCAGGCTATCCAAAGGTGTTAGCGACGTAGTAGCGATATCGCAAGCGCGTCTTTATGGGTCACAGGTTTAAGCTGAACTGGCCGTTCTAACTCCAAAAACAAAAACTTTAAAAGGGTCTAAACAGGTGGGTATTGAAGGGTGATCAGTTGAAGTGTTCTCGGAGGTCTCATTGTTCCCGTGTTTGTGTAGGTAAGGTTTAACTTGCGTAATTGTACTGGCTTGTCTCTTGATTTTGGTTGATTTTATGCATAATTTTTGGTTGCATTTTGGTTTATCTTGGTTGTTTTGTTAATGCAGTGTGTAGTTTATGTGTTGATCATCTAAAGTCAGTGGGTTAGTAGTATTGTGTAGTTGTTTGTCTGATTTGTGAATTATGGACCGCGAACGAATAATGAAGGAGAATGCTCGATTATCGAAGGAGTACTTAGATTTGGTTGAACATTTCTTAAATGTTGGGTTGCGACATTGTAGACAGAACAGCATAGGAGGGGTTAGATGTCCATGCAACAAGTGTAGAAACAACGCCATATTTGAAGATATTGCTGTCGTGCGTGAACATTTAATTTGTAAAGGTTTTGACAAATCCTACACAGAATGGGTTTGGCATGGGGAAGGCTATTATGGAAGTGACCAGGTGGAGATGGAGGAGGGAAGCGCCGAGGAAATCCTGCAGTATAATGAACAGCTTTCAGACATGTGCGACGATGTTGTTATGGAGTTTGTTGGGAAGAAAAGTATGCTGGAGGCAATGTATGACGATAAAAAGACAAGCTTATATGTTGGGGCTAAGCATTCTAGATTGGGAGCAACATTGTTGTTAATGAACCTAAAGGCAAGGCATGGTATTTCTGATAAAGGAATGACGGAATTGCTAGAGTTGGTTAAAGAGTTACTTCCTCAGGACAACTTATGTCCTGACAGGGTTTATGCTGCGCGGAAGATATTGTGTCCGATGGGCATGGAGTTTACTAAGATTCACGCATGCCCGAATGATTGTATGTTGTATAGGGGGATTGTTGATTCCTTGAGGGATGATTGCAAGGTATGCGGTGAGTCTAGATGGTAAAAGAAGGAGGGAAAGGTCGAGGTGTGTGGAGAAACAGTGACAACATCGACAAAGCAAGGTCCTGCTAAGGTGATGTGGTACAAGCCCTTGAAACCGAGATTGACGCGTTTGTATGCCAATCCGGTTGATGCAAAATAGTTAACATGGCATGCCGATAGGGTTCGAGAGGAAGATGATTATATTATATCTCACGCTTCTGATGGTGATCAGTGGAAGAAGATGGATGCTATGTACCCAGAATTTGCTGACGAACCTAGACACGTGCGCTTAGGACTATCTACTGACGGAATGAACCCTTTCGGGAACATGTCCAGCACCCACAGTTCATGGCCAGTGATGCTTGTTATTTATAATCTACCTTCATTGTTGATGATGAAACGAAAGTATGTGCTTTTGAACACTATGATCTCGGGGCCTGGGCAACCTGGCAATGACATTGATGTATATCTAGCACCTCTTGTTGAGGAGTTGGAATCCTTGTTTAAGCATGGGATTCATATTCCTAATGGAAGTCGAGGGGACGCGACATCCCAACTTAAAGCCATGTTGATATGGAGCATCAATGATTTCCCTGCTTTGGGTAACCTTGGAGGGTGTTCTGTGAAAGGGAATTTTGCATGTCCCGTTTGTGAGAGCCATACTAGTCATTGTCAATTAAAGCACGGTGGTAAGCCTGTTTATCTAGGTCATGGACGATTTCTACCTAGAAGCCATCCGTGGAGGAGTGCAAAGAAGTGGTTTAACGGTCAGGAAGAGCATGGTTTTGCCCCAGTCCCACTATCAGGTACTGAAATATTGGAAAAGGTAGCGGGCATGGAGTTTGTGTTGGGAAAGGGAAAAAAGAAAAGCGCTCAAACTACGATTTGAAAGAAATGTTCGATTATTTTCAAGCTCGATTATTGGGAGCACTTGGATGTGCGCCACTGTCTAGATGTCATGCACATAGAGAAGAATGTATGCGAAGATTTGGTTGGGACGCTATTGAATACACCGGGAAAGAGTAATGATGGATTGAAAAGTAGAAAGGATTTAGTCAATCTTGGCATAAGGACGTCGCTTGCTCCCGTTCAAGAAGAAGCAGGTACGACATACTTACCACCTGCTTTTTATTCCTTGTCATCTGAGGAGAAGGAGAGTTTTTGTAGAACTCTAAAATCAGTAAAGGTGCCTTCTAAATATGGTTCTAACATTAGTAGTTGTGTATCTACCGCCGAGTTGAAATTAGTGGGAATGAAGTCGCACGATTGCCACAACCTGATGCAGGATTTGAATGTCATTGCTCTAAGAGGTTGCTTGCCTTTTCACGTTGGAGATGCAGTTGCAAGGCTTTGTTATTTTTTTAAACAAATATGCCGCAAGAGAGTAAGCTGTCGTAAGTTGGATGAATTGCAGGATATGGTAGTTGAAGTACTGTGCAGGCTAGAGATGTATTTTCCCCCTTCATTTTTTGACATAATGATTCATTTGATAGTTCATTTGGTGCGGGAGGTGAAGCTGTGTGGACCGGTGTACTTGAGATGGATGTACCCATTTGAGAGGTACATGAGCATTTTCAAGCATTTTGTTAAGAATCGTTATCGACCGGATGCCAGTATAGTGCAGCGATATGTCGCGGAAGTGGTAATAGAATTCTGTACCAACTATTTACAGGATGTACCTACTATAGGACTGCCAGTCTCCAGACACGATGGTAGATTGGATGGTGTCGGACTACGCCATAAGTCTAAATTTAGTCCTTCTTCCGATGAAATATCTACAGCACATCTGTACATTCTGCGCAACCATCATTCAGTGAGTCCTTATGTTGATGTTCACCTTAATGATATTAGGTCAGCACACCCGAGCTGGTCGGAATCTAGAGTTCTAGAAGCTCATTGCAGAGACTTTACTAGTTGGCTGAAAATACATGTGCAGAATGGCGGTCAACACCCCGACATTGTAAAATGGGTTGCCAAGAGACCCCTAGGCACAGTTACGTCGTTTAGCGGGTATGACATCAATGGATACACGTTTGGTACTAAGTGGAGTGATGATAGGTCTGCAACCCAAAATAGTGGGGTATCAGTACCTGGAGAGGGTGATAATGGTTTTTTTGGTACCATTACTGATATATGGGAAATGGACTTTGTCCATGTCCGAATCGCATTGTTTAAATGTGAATGGGTAGATCAAGGTGAAGGGGTGCGCACAGAGGATTTAGGCATCACTCTAGTTAATAGAGGAATTCTCGGGTCTAGGGATGATCCATTCATAATGGCGGCTCAAGCTCATCAGGTATTCTATGTGGAAGATCCAACTGATGCTCGATGGGAGATCGTTGTTGATGGTAAGATAACATTCATCTATGGTGACGGTTTGTTCGACGATGACTCCACTGTTTCTACCGACACCATTCCGCCCTCGGTGTACGAAACTCTGGAGGAGGATGATGACATTGTTTGCGCGTCGGTGTGCAGAATGGATCATGAGGAAGGCATGTGGATTAATCCTGCGGGGAAAACTACAAAGAGGAAGGGGAGGCAACCAAAGAAGAAGAAGAGTAAAAAGAGTAAAAAACAAAAGTAGCTATTTGATAACCATTGTTTTTGAATATTATGCTGTATTTCATGGTTCATGTAGTTAAATTTTGATTTAATTAATGTTAGTACACTAAATCTTCTAATTCTTAAAATAATTTGTACACTGCTGTAGACGTGGCGATACCGTAACGAAACACGCTAGAAACCAATGCATGTTAACTTGTTGCGTTGCGAGTTCGCAACATTGGCGAACCGGTTACGCTTTCGCAAGAAAAAGCTGCAATTCGCAGATAAGCTTCTGTCTCTTGAGTCTGACAGGTTACGATCTCGCTTGATGGGATCAAATTTGTATAAATTTGATTAACTAGAAACTAGCGAATTCGCTAGTATCTCGCCAGGTGAGAAACTTGATACCGGCGAGATCGCTAGTATAAAGCCACATACCAAAAAATTAGATTTAACTCCTTAGTAAAGTGGTGTTATATTTTGAAAATTTAGCCGCACTAAATAAATAATGGAAGTTTAAATAATCAAATATACATAATAAAATAGATGACATTCAAATTCAAATATTCTTTGCAATGTTGTTAGAGAAACTGATAAAAACAATTTGAAAATGAAATTGTTTGGATTTGAGTACAAGTACTAGCCAACATGAACGAATGCAAATCTAATCATCATTGCTAGGAGGTGGTGTCTGTGATGGTGCTGGTGGATCCCCCTTCGATTTTTTCCTCGCACTAGCCCTTTCAATGCCACGTATCACCTTCTCCGTTAACCAGTTTTCGTGATTGATTTTGGCCACTTTATCCCTGAAAAGGTCGATTGTCTCTTCTAAACCTTTGTAGTATGCCTCTGAGGGTACACCTGTTCATGTAAGTGAAACAAAAAAAGGCTATGTATAGCAAATAAATTGTATAAAATAGAAAATAAACTGTAGGGGTTTAGTTTGGATAACCTTCGACGTTCTCTCTGACTTCTTCAGGATTAAACTGTAGCGGTTTCTTGGGTCCATCCGCTACTTTCTGCCACACACCATCAATCAACTCAAACTTACCTTTCCTCTCAAAATATGACATCGTATAGAAACAACACTCCTGGGCTATTGGAGATAATTTTATCTTGGGATGCACTGAGGTAAGAAACATGGTTATGAAATTACCGTAAGGGAGCTGCTTGACTGTCCTATTATTTTCGAACACATTTTGTCTCATGTGCTCGAAAATGACATGGCCCGGGTTCAACCGTATCTCCTCCATGACGCAATAAAATATGCTCACAGTAGTATAGTTAATCTCGGTGATCCAACCACCCTTAGGCACGACACTCCTAGCGACCATCTCATAAACATTCCTCTCCTCACCACTATGTTTATCCAACTTATAAGATCTAGGCACCCCTAAATCGTCAGCATCTCTATCAAAGTACTTCTTAGCATACTCTACAACTTGATCTCGATCCAAGACCCCATACTCAGGCCATTGTTCTCTAATGTAAAACCCCGGAGGGGGTTTGTTGCTATAGTCCTCGTTAACAGCATAGGACACGTTCAATGCCTTGTTAAAAAACTCCTCCCCAATCTCGTAGTCCTTCTTATTAACCCTTGTGAACCACCTACCCGTCTCCTTTTCTTCCTCAATCAATTGGTGAAAATTAGCATAGAATTGGCACGTCTCATCCTTATGTGCCGGATAATTTAAACCTAACAAGTCACCCAACTCATGAAATTGAAATATCTTTAACACATTCCCCAAACCTAGTTCTTCTATCTGATCAAAATCAACAACATAACAATCTAGCAATTGACTATGCTCCATGTAATTAGAATAGGCTTGGGATGCATCAAAACTTACAAATCTTTGCTTATCATACTTGGTTGAACTTGTTCCCGCCGTCGCCCGTGGCTGAGATCCCGTCGCCCGTGGCTGAGATCCCGAAGCCCAACCTTCATCACGTCGGACACCCTGCACAAACGGATTGGGTGCCAAATTCTTTGTCCTTGCCATTGCTGTTGTCAGATGGGTATGTGAGATTTTGGTTTGTTTATTTTTTCTAAGCTCTGAGACGTTCGATCGATGTTTGAAATCAGAAGATCCCCAAATTTGATATTTAAAGGTTCGCGTCTTGCGATCTCGTAACTGCCAAGACAGCTTATATTCAGGTTGGTTACGATATCGTAACTATACACGCACAAAAGTAAACGACGCCGTGTAACATGCCATTTAAGTTTTGTTGTTCTATGTGTCAATCTTTGTTGTTACGAATTCGCAAGGGTAGACAACGTACGCTGCGATATCGCTACAGATTCTCTAACTAGGCTCTGTTGACTGAATGCGACTTGTTGCGATATCGGAGGTCCCTCGTAAACATGTGCTAGTTAGTTGCGATATCGCTGGGTGTTCTATTCATAATAAATCATCATGAAACGTGACAGTGACGATTTCGCTAGGACCACGCACTATACAAAAAGTGAATGATTTTGCTGATACGATATTGTCTCTTAGGATGAATAAATAAAATGTAAGGGACAATATATCAAAACAAGAAAAAATTAATTGTACATGTGCCAAAATGGAAAACACAAGTTCATTACAATAGAAACAAACTGGTGATACAAAAATACATAGTGAAGAACAAACAACTAATACTAGTAGATCGTTCGTTCACCGAGGACATGAAGCAGTTCCTGATCGCAAGTGCATGCATCACAGGTGATGTCCGCTGGATCAAGGGGTGCCCAAGGATCATACCTCTCAAACTTATTGAGGCCAGCATGCGGAATGCAGCAGATCGGCCTAGGCCTAACTGCTATTTCTGAGAAGTACCTGAGGTAGTGTCTCCAACCCCAAGCGTATCTCAGACCTCTTTTGACGCGTTGTCGAGCTTGACGGAGGCCCTGTTTGACGGCTCTCTTCATGGTTGTGATGACATTCATGCCTCTTTGAATGTCACCTTCGCAGATTGCAAATACAACCAACAAATAGGTCGACGGTGTGTGACCTACTGCAGAAGCTTCGGTGAGCCACTGTCGAGCCCACTCGGTCGCTCTTCCACTCACGTAGCGACGAAGAACCCAGTCGAACTCAGCACGAATCAATACCAGATTTATCATGTCATCTGGTAGGGCGCTGAATAGAGACACATCTATTGGAAGCAGAAGGCAAGGAATATGAGAAGGCAGAAGGGAATGTGGGAATGAAGGGTCTAATGAGGTTCTAAATGGAGATGGGGTTGATATTTAAAGGGTTGAGGTGCTCTATTATTTAAAAAAATGTCAGATTTCCTAGACAAAAAGCAGTCATTATGGTATTAATGGAAGGAAAATGTATCAAAACATTCTCACCTTTCCATGGACACCCCATGCAAACCCCTAAAATAAATTAATTACTGATGGAATTTCAAAGGTTTTTACTGATGTCACAGGTCAGACAAAGCCCAATACTTACAGCCCAATATACTACCAAAAGCCCTTATCTCGTTGCGATATCGCTAGAGAATCTCCAGCTAGGCTCTGTTGACTGAATACGAGCTGTTGCGATATCGTTAGTACCACGTAACATATAAGCGAGGACGTGACGAGTTCGCTTGTGTTGATTCATCTAATAAACGTGCCACTTACGATATCGATAGGAACATGCACAATAGCAACAATAACTGATTTTGTGATGAAGCTAGTGATTTAGCGAGCGATTTAGCTGAAAAAATAACTGTTACGATGAAAAAGTAAAATGTAAGGGACAAGGTTTCAAAACAAGAAAAGCTTTTCAATAATTCAATTAATGTGCCAATACGGCAGACATAAACTTATTACAATCCTAACAAATTTTACATAAAAAACAACAGAATAAAATAAGAAAGAAACTACACTACAACATCCAAAGTGGCGGAGGGGTTAGAAGGATGTGAAGCACTTCCTGCTCGCAAGTGCATGCATCACATTCGATGTCCGCTGGATCAACCCTCGTGTAGCGTCGGTACCTGAAGCCGTCATTGAGGTCAGCATGTTCCTGGCAACATCTAGGCTGATCCACTACTACATCGAGGTACCCCCTGTAGTGCGCATTGCCCCAGGCGTAAGCCAATTCGAGTTGCACGCGATCCCGAACTTCCTTGAGGCCTTTCTTGTCAGTTCTCTTCATCTCGGTGATGACATCCATGCCTCTTTGAGCATCATGACCTTCGCAGATTGCAAATATAGCCAAGGCATAGGCTGACTCTCTGTGGCCTATTACAAAAGCCTCGGTGAGCCATTGTCGAGCCCAATCGGTCGCTTGGAAGCTCACATACCGACGAAGAACGTGTCTGAACGTAACACGAATCATTATAAGATGAATCATGTCATCTGGGAGGGCGCTGAAAAGTGTCAAATCCATGGGAATAAGATGGCAAAGAATAGGAGAAGATTGAAGGGAATGTGAGAATGAAGGCTCTGATGGGGCTCTAAAGGGTGAAGGGGCTGAGTTTAATAGGGGTGAGGTTCTACATTGGTCATAACATGTGAGAGTTCCTAGACTGAAATTAGTAATTGCTGTATTAAAAGAAGAAAAATGTAAAGGCAGTCACACCTTTTCATTGACCACATTCGCACCCCCTAAGAAAATAATTACTGATGGAATTTCAAAGGTTTTTACTGATGGGTCCGTGGACTGTAGCGATATCGCTAATCTTCAAGCCTAACAATTGTGTGAAGCTTTTGTTGTTACGAACTCGCTAGAGTATCTCACAAAAGGCTCTGTCGACTGAGTACGACTTGTTGCGAGTTCGCTACTATAAGTTACACAGGTAGCGACATCGCTAGAGAGGAGCCTCGCTACTATGCCATTCATAAGTTTTGTTGTTCTATGTGATCATGTGCAGTAGCGAGCTCGTAAGAAAGATCGCCAACATTTGTCCCACATCGGCTGATTAGAAGGTGATTTTTCAGTTTATAAACACTTACAATTTACAAGGGTTCGATAAGTCGCCGACCAGCGCAAACTGAACATGAAACACCAAGGCTGAGGCCCAATACTTAAATAGGCTATGGCCCAATACTTACACAAGCTAATGCCCAACACTTATACGCCCAATATAGACCCAAACCCAAAAACCATTTTTTGATGGGTTCTTATCATGTAGCGAGCTCGCTACGGAAGAATCATTCTAATTAGTAGCGAGGTCGTAACCCAAAAAGCATTTTTTTAATTGAACTACTAACTAGCGCTATCGCAACCTCGTCGCCAACTGGTTTTCTGGGATATGTGGGTTTGTGGGTTTGCGGGTTTGTGGGTTTAGGGTTCAGGGTTTAACTGTTGTGACGTGTATACTAGCGATATCGCTACTACACAAGCTAATTAGATTGTAACTAAAAAATCAAATTTTTTTATTTTTTATTAGCAATTTTCACATTCTAACATATATATATTTTATATAGATGCAGTACAATACTCTATTTGTTAAATATCCATCATGATATTCACTCAGGTAGAGTACATCTTTGTACATAAGCAGTATGACATAACTCTATGTAAAACATCAATAATTCAGTTTAAATTTTTAAACGCAATATCATATTCTTATATATGTACATTTTATATCTAAACAGTATAATACTCAATTTGGAATATATCGAACATCACATTATGTCAAACAGAGTACATGTTAGTACATCAGCATGCAATGTTATTAAGCGATACTCGGTAGTATGATGAGTGATGACAGTTGGTGAGTGAACGTGTGCATGATACTTTGTTTAATTCAAGAATCGTGCTTGTAATCACATAAAAGAGTTGTAATAAACTAAGTATCTCTAATGAAATGCACTTGAACTGCGCATATATATATATATGTAGTTCATGTGTGAAGCTCTACTATGCTGTTGTCTCTAAAGGTAAGCGATGGATAGCGTTTTCAAGCGTACACATGATGTGTACAGTTTCTTATTGTCTTACAATTAAAGACTAAGTTTCTTAAAACTCTTTCAAATTATGTAATTGCAGATTAAGTGACCAAATCCCTATCCCGTTCTACATGAGCATACGACGGAACAAATGAAAAATAATCTTAAAATAGAATGATTAGTGTCTTATACCATCATTTCGTTTAAATCGTGATTTAAAAATGTATGAGTGCATTTAAAAAACAAAAAGAAATCTTAAGGAGGGTTCTAGCGAGCATTTGTAGCGAATTCGCAACATCCTAGGAACATACTTTATGTCAGCTTCTCAGTTACGATGTCGCTAGAAGGATAAAGTAGAGCATAAAAGGCAATCACATGAGCACGTAACGACTTCGTAAATAGCCACGTCAGGCGTAACGAGAGAGTTCCGAGTTCGCAACAAGGTAAGCTAGAATAAAGTAAACACGTTATAGAACAGAAAAACCCTACACTTTTGGCATCTTATCCATCACTTCTTACGGGTTTCATCTCCAAAAGTTCAAACTTTTGCACATCTTCTCAAATCTCCTCAACTTTCTTCACATCAAATCTCCATTACCCATCCCATACATGTTGGACACATCAATTGTGTCAAAACAAAGTGGAACTAGCCACTAATTGCATCCAAAAGATTGGTAAGTTTTGCAATAAATTCTCAACCACATTTTTGCCTATAGTTTTTGCAATTAATGTCCATCTTTATTTGTTCTTGTTCAATTTGGTAACATCCTTTGTTATGGGTAGGAGAGGGACAAACAAGGTAGACCATCCCCAACCAAAATAATCAATTCCACCGACACAACTTTGTCATATACCAAATGTACGATTTTTTTCATTCTTATATGCTAAAAATTTGATTTTCTTGTACATAGTGCCTCCATTTATCATGTTATTACTAAATATCATGTCAGAAGCATGTCCTGAACGAAAATCAAGATTTTCGTTTAAAATTATCCGTAGCTAGCTTAGCCCTAAATTTTAGGATTATGAAATATAATGTTTTTACTACAAAGTACAACTTTGATTTATTAGTATTGTGTTAGTCATTAACTAAATTCAATATACAAAGGAAAGCTTAATGGAGAGCCCTTCAAGTTCCTTTAACTCCGACTCAAGTGGGGGGGAAAATGTTGTTGGCGGTTCAAGTGAGGTTAGAAGACAACGAGAAGTGACTCGCGCATCGAAAGGAGATCAACTCCTCACACATTGTCGCGAATTAGAGATTAGGATCGATAAAAAAATACTAACACATGTCAAGTTTAATGACATTGGTGTTGCTATTTCACCCGACGATGATGCCGAGCGATGGTCGAGTTGGTGTGCTAAGACGGGTAGGATACGCACACCATTAGACACAACGGATTGGAGGCTACTAAGCATCGACATCAAAAAGGATATATGGAAGGAATGCAAGGTTAGTGTGGTACTTGTTATTTTTAATTTCAATTGAAAATTGTGAGTGTGACTATTTTTATGATCACATTTGTAGCGCCCCTTTATTATCGAGGCAACATCCTATGATCAAGTGAAGAAGAAGGCTCTTCAAATCGCATCAAAAGCTCATCGAGAACACAAATATACCCTTGCCAAGGATTATATCAAACTGAATGGCACGAGGTTTGGGCAAGATCCAAGTACGCGTTACAATCACATTGTAACCCTTACTTGGGAGGCATTCAAGAAACGATGGTTAGAAAATGACGCAAAGGTTAGTTTACTTACTACATCTTGCAATAATAGTTTCATGCGAATTAGCCAAATATTTTTGTTTCGGTTAGTGCTTTATTCCTAAAATAACATAGAATTTTTAAAAGGGTTTGAGGGATAGGAAGCGCAAAGCCACTGCTGATAATGTTATGCCTTACACCGGGGGTAGGGCGGGGTACTTGGGGTTGGGGAGGAAGACCTCAAAAAATAAACATGAAACCGAGGTGAAAGAGCTTGTGGATGGGGGCATGGACGCGGAAGAGGCGAACAAGCTAGTCATTGCCGAAGACCCTACAACATATAGTAGACAACAATTATTCGTCTTTGGTAGAATTAAAAAAGACGGGACTTACTCAAGTGATGAGGCAAAAAGGGTGGCTAATCGAGTGGTACGCTTTACCTACTACGCCATACCATGTTCCATTTTAGTATCTACAATCACACCATCAAACACAACAAATGATGACGATAATAACTTTTCATTTACTATACTACCTTTTTAGGACGAGGTCGACCGTGAAGTTGAAGAAGGCTTGTTCATCCCTGTCGGTAAACACGATGTGCTACGTAGGGCACTTGGGAAGGCCGAGCATCCGGGAAGAGCTAAGGGAATTGGTGGTTATGTTACTCAAATAGAGGCGTTTGGTATCAAACGTAGTGGGAAAGACCCTAAACCATCCAAACTCCAAATAGCATTGAACCAAGTCAAAAAATCCGACCAAGAGGTCAAGAAATTGAAAACAATGTTGGCCAATATATGTTCTTTTATAAAGTATCCTCTTCCATCCGATTTTTGTGACACCGATCCAATCAATGGACCCTCGTCTAGAGGTTCACATCCTTCCCCACCACAACATGAGGTTGACCAACCTATTTTTGACCAACCTATTTTTGACCAACCTATTGTTGAACCCAACAAGGAAATATGCACACCTTCGGCCCCTATCAAAGAGCAAGTTCACATACAACCATCCGATCCCAAACCAAAGTTACGTTTAATTACTTGCACCTCAATCAAATGAATAATTCTACACAACTCATGATTATTGATATTTTTTAAATATACTCATCCTGCATATGTCTAATTCGACCTAATTAAACATGCCTTATTTGTATATTAGAACTCCCCTTCTTGCAAGTTGTACGCTGAATGTGGGATGAATTCTCAACCCCGCCACGTTGCAATGGGAAATTCATATCCTGACATTGCACTACATCATGAAGCCAAGGTACCTATTGGTTTCGTTAGGGTTTCTATACTACATGTGTTAGTCGAGGATCCGTTGGTACCGGTCGCGGATCAAGAGTGCACGACAGTGGGTAAAGGTTTGGGCCTTTTTTTGTGTGGACCAAATGGTTGGTAGTTGATGTGAATTCTAATTCTATCCCAATTAATAAAAGCACACCTTCACCCGTCGTAGACCCGCTAGATTTTCCGGTAGCTAAGAAACCGATGTCGGTGGGAGAAGTTGGATTCATAAAATCACTCCCGGGATTCCTTCGCACGTTTTATGATCTGGTGGGCCACCATAGTCGGGATTTTGTTTACTATTTCTACTCCAATAAACAGGTGTTCGGCGAAGCGAGGGAATTAGTCGTTCCATGGGAAGACTTTGCCCTTTTCTGGCACTATAAAACCCTTCCCGAAATAATCCTTATACTACATCAAATGTAAACTACTTGATCTCATCTCTTCTATCGTATTGCAAGTTACGAATTTCATGTACTTGTGCACTATTATACGTTCATATCCCATCTATTTTTTATTTAGGTACATGCAATGCCTTGCTCTAAATGCAAAGACTTTCATTGGGTTTTTGCACCCAATATGCTTGCAAGAAATGAATGAAAGTAATCAATCACGACTTGCTTATCACTCTAAGATCCTTATTGACAAGACCAAGACAATTTACATAGGCCCATATCTAGAGGGGTTAGTTTTCTTTGTTACAATTGGATATTTGCACTTCGTAAACATTATAATCTTCGAGACGGGTTCTTACATTTTCATTTCTTAAAATATGTAGCGGCCATTGGAGTTTTGTAGCTATGATACCATCGTTGAAGCAAGTGTATTGGATGGACCCGCTACACTTTGGTCCATCTACAAAATTTTCAGATTTATTAGAGGTTGCTATGCATAGTGCACATGACGACACACTACTTCCCTTCAACCTTATACAGATTCAGGTGACAGTACAAATCCAATGCTCATTTATTTCCACTATGATTTAATTTCAAATCATTTGTTATACTTCTTCACTTTCAGCACCGAAAGCAATTGTCAAATTGGGAGTGCGGTTACTATATGATGTTGTACGCAAGCGAGTGTGTAGCTGGGCTTGTTCAAGATAATCTGGAATAACATCGCGTAAGCATTCTTATAACCTACTTATTGTACCTATTACTATCTACGTTGCATTAGTTTATAAAGTGTGGCTTGATAGTGTTTCATGTTCATGTTTTGTGCTTAGATACCATGCATCTTGCAATTGATAGCTTAGACAATTAAAATGAAACCAAATTTTAGTGGAAATGGGTGGAAATGGCTCAAATCCTATAATTTTGTGACACTTACGAATTACCTGCGAGTTCGTAACTTCTCTCTCCCGTAACATTAAAATATTTGCGATCATCTTGTACTATCGCTACTTCAATCGCCAGGATTATATTTCTGAGCTTAGTTTTCGCGCACTCGCTACCCAATCGCTCGTTCTTTTCTGCCTCTCCAATCAGATCTCTGTCGATATCGTAACAATACACGCCAAAACCAGGCGAATGTCTAGCTTACTCGTAACGTCATTTTTTTTTCTCGCTCACCCGGTGGTAAAACATTGTCGTTTATTGGTTCTGAGCTTAGTTTTTGCGCCATCGCTACCCAATCGCTCGTTCTTCTCTGCCTCTCCAATCTGATCACTGTCGAGCTTGTAACCATACACGCCAAAGCCAGGCGAATGTCTAGCTTACTCGTAACGTCATTTTTTTTTCTCGCTCACCCAGTGCTAAAACGACGTCGTTTAACGTTAGCGAGATTAGTAGCGAATTCGTTACTACACACATAAGCGATTTTACTTATGATATCGTTAACACTCTAGAACCTACAACTTTTATTATATTTTTATAATATCATTTTCACAATTTTTACATTTTTATGAAAAACAATTGTTCGGTTGCGACCTCGCTACGGTGTTGCTAGCGAGTAGCTAGTGGCTGTCGTAACCTGGCTCGTTTTGATTAACCGGAATTGTTTAATTTGGCTTGTAACGAGATCGCTACCTATGACCGAGCGATTCGCCTCTGTTTGTCGTAACTAGTCTCGTCAGCAGATAATTATATGACAAACTAGGTTCACTTACGAGATCGTAACTACTGGTAGCGATCCGCACGGTGGAAGTCGTAACCAGTCTCGTACACATTCATAACAGTCTAGGCTTTTCAATGTAGCGAACTCGTTAGTATTTCATCTGGCGATCCGTAAGCTGTTGTCGTAACATAACAATCAACTATTTGTTTGGGACAGGCGTTTGCTAGTTAGGTATCGCAACGAGCCAATTAATATCATACAGACTTTTACGCTAGCGAGTTCGTAAGCTTTTAGCAAGGCGTATAAGCCTACATCCAAGGCGGAAACAAACGCCTTAAACCCAAAAACATCTAAGGCGGAAGAGGAACCGCCTTAGATGATTTTTCTCATTCAAGTCACTACCAGGGATGAACTGCCTTAGATGGCTTGATATTCTAGTAGTGTGTCTTTGCTTCTTAGAAATGCGGCTAATTATTCTTACTAGTAATCCCCAACGAGTAAAATCTTCCATCATAGCAAATTTCACAGTCTTGTCTTTGAACTGGTGTTGGAATAGGAAAGCACCAAGTCGAGCTTTATCCATATCAGATACACGCAGTGCAATTTGCAGCAGGGGTGAGAAAGTACGGGGGCATGCTCGTTGGCTTTTGTATTAAAAACAGAGATCTATGGCTACAGAAAGAAGCCTGCAAATTAACTGTGGAAATTAGAGACAACAACCCAATACAGAGTGGGAGCATACAGATGTAGTCTCCATGTAGAATTTAAAGGCATTGTTGAAAATAGAGTAGTAGGATTATTTGAATAATTTAATGAAATTTGAAGGGGAAAGTGAAAGGATTTGAAGAGAAGAATGAGATTGCATTTTAGTGAGATAGCTAGAGAAATTTTGTGATGTCTGTTCTTCAGCAAACTGTTTAGGATTATTTAACATGCTGGAATCAGCATCTTTGAAGATAGCTTCATTATTTGTAAATTTAAAATTTAATTTTCAAATTGTGAAGAATTCTCTCTACTTTGGCTAATTGGAGGATCAGTTAAAATATTAGGAAGCAGACAAACTAGGTACCAGATAAGGCCATGTGCAGCCTCCTTTCTTGCTGCCACATAATACATAGGGTATTGGGCTAATGACTAATTTCCATTTACACAGAACAAATAGAGTAAGTTTTTTGACAGTCTTTCTAATCAAATCACTGATTCAATTTGTAATTTGATTGAGACTTTTTAGATATCTTAACAAGTTCATGTTTTCCTAAAGGGAACTAGAAGAGTTATTGCTCCGGTCAATAAATAAATTAATAAAAAGCATTAAAAAGAATGAAACTACGTAGTTTTGACTAAAGCCGCCACACAACCACCACAAGTCACCATATTCCGGTGCCTACCATTTTTATATATTTCTTTTTTTTTCTTTCTTTTAATTTTATTGTTTAATTCTTCATTGATGATGATGATACAATAACTTCCGCTTTTTTTTTTCTTCAAATACAACTCATTCCACCTATAAAATCCTACTTTACACGGTAATTTCAGTCCACCATGCTAATTAACAAGTCTGTGAAAGGAAAACATGAATGTGCGATATATAAAATATGATTCTGTATTACTACAAATACAGCAAAAAAAGACACTAGGGTTAATAAATATATATTTTATGCTTCTTTTTCTTTACTGGAGACATCTCACACACACGGCATATTATATTATTTACCATAATATCATATAAGTATGGTGTTAATATATTATAGTTACCTCAGTATAATATAATTATTGTACTAATATATTGTAGTTTGATAGCAAAACAACTTCGTATAAACTTATTAAATAGTCTCGGTTTCTTAGACGATGGTGTCACGCAATAATTCCATTACCTCTCATTCTCAATTTTTCTGATTGATTTTTGAAGAATTTTTAGATGATGATGATATGATATGTTATTACTCATGCAAGAGTGTGTGCTTGAAACGATGATATTATTCAATCTGGTTATGCCATGGGACAAGCAATCCATTCTGGTACATGAAGATTGACAATTGTGTGATTATTTTGTTTTGAAAGCCCTTAAACAATCCCTAACGTGCAATAGTTTTTACTCTCAGAATCGGATTTTTTTATGTAGGTTTTTGAAGGCAATAACCAACA
Organism: Sherardia arvensis; assembly: GCA_948330725.1. Classification (NCBI taxonomy): domain Eukaryota; kingdom Viridiplantae; phylum Streptophyta; class Magnoliopsida; order Gentianales; family Rubiaceae; genus Sherardia; species Sherardia arvensis. The sequence goes on from OX415240.1 coordinate 32,170,691, forward strand.
CAAGGTTTTGATCCATGTATAAGCATCCGAAATCACTCATCATACAAACTTCATTTAAACTTGAGAGAATGAACTTTGCAGACTATTTGATCAATTGATTTGTTCTATCAGAAGTCCCGGAAAGATTTCCATCTTAAAGGAAGGATTCATGGCGATTTCTTGCACACCACAGCCGTACCGCGCCACCATCTTTGACCACCAGCCTTTTTTCGTCGCCTACAGCCTCGGCACCGGAAGATTCACATTATTCGCATCAAGATCTTCAAAGAACAAAAAGGGAACCTGTAAATATGCTGATCAGAAGGGGCTCTTTTATTAATTAAAACTGAATCTAATTCTTTGATATTGTTTTTTATGCTTTTGATAGCAGGTCGATGAAGAAGATGGAGCTCACATCGTTCATATTGCCAAGTGTTTCTTACCTAAAAGCATCAAGATCTGCTGCAAATCTCTTCTTTATAACCAAGGTTGTCATTACAATTTTGTGCCTTGTGATATCACTATTTATTGAGTATATTGTAATTTAGATTGCTAAATTTTATTCGGTTTTGAGTAGGATTATTGCCATATTCATAAGCATTTAGGAATCATTATCAAGGTTTTTGTAATGCAGATGACTTTATTTGTTTATTTGCATGTATTTTAATGCTCTATATCCTTTGAAATCATGTTCATTCATGTCTACATCAGTGTGCCGGTGCTCTTTAACTTACGAATTTACTCAAAAATGGTAGCAGTTTACTTTTTCCGTTATATATGTTCTAAGTTTATTGTGGATTAGTTAAGGAATCTCGAAGCATAAATTGAAATATTTTGTATCAGGTTAGATAAAGATTTTTGCATTTCGAAAAAAAAGAGTAGATAAGGTTAGATTTAAGTTTGAATCGGCTGTATTTCCCAAGCTGGATTGTACATGTGTTTTTATGCTGCTTTCATCTACATGATATAAAAGTACGAGAAAGTCTCCTGAGAGTCCAACTTTCCTGACTTTCCATAAGAGTTTTTATACGTTTTAACTTATACAGTGTACATTTTAATTTGAACTGTAAAATTTGTTATTTGAAATTTATTAATGTTTTAATGTAAATTCATGATTTTTGCATTAAAACATGTTTTACTATATGTTCACTTTGATACTATCAATGTTTTAACACAAAATAGTATCACTTGACCTTAAATATATAGTGGTAGTTCCATAACACTTAGGAAAGTCGGACTTTCTAGAGAATTTGCCTAAAAGTACTTGCATAAACATGGTTTGCATTTGGAATGGTTTATATTAAAACGCAGTTGCTCAAATAGGGCATGATTTTGGATTTTTTAGTATTTTCTCATAGCTATAGAACACTGTCTGTCTTTTGTTTCCTCCAAGTTCAACTTCATAAAATTTTCCTCAAGATTCAACCTTCATGTTTTACAATCAATGTTTTGCTTTTTCATTAGTTTTTAGGTATGGGAAATATTCTGACTCATTGAGATTGATCTCGAGAAATCTCAAGATTATATAACATATTTCTTAAGTGTCAGTGTTTAATATTCTGTACTCCTAATTCACCATAGATTATATTTATATATTAGACTATAAATATAGATTATAATGTTTCTATGTTAATTATGCATGGATCGCTAGCATTTTTTCCTTAAAATGTGTACTTCTAAAAATATTTATCTATTAACTTAATATTACATAAATTTCTTACATTTTGATCTTAATATTTATTATTTTATAATAATTACCTTTGATGAATAACCTGGCAATTACGAAATATATTGACAATTTCATAATATTTTGAAATTTGCACTATAATTTTGTTAATTATCTTAAAGAGTTTTTCTTTAAACACACTTCATCCTCATCTTCATAAGTTTGTTCATAATATTTACATAAAAAAAGATTAAATATATCGTGCAACGCACGATGATATTTAGCTAGTTGGATGTAAAAAAAATTAACCATCACCTATTGAAACATAATTTAAGAATCAATTTTTAATATTTAATAATTTAACTATCATTTTAATAAACCTAATTGATATTATGTGACAAATATGTGTGGGTTAATCAGAATGTCAAAATGAGTATTTAGGAGTGGTATTTATGACTTTATAAATAATGGCGACTCTCATATCGTTATTTAAAAAAGTAATGTATATGTTGATCAAATCTTGATCTAATTTTACTCAAGCCATTGAAGATACCGATCGATCAAATAAATGCACGTTTTGCGCACGTTCTTATTGTGATGAACATGAACTAAAATCCGGGTTTCAAAACCTGAAGTTGCTGCACGTTCTAATTATATATATATATATATATATATATATATATATAAATACACACACACCTTTTGTATCGAAAGATGATATTTCACTTAGGAAAAACACGTATGCTTCTAAATCATCCATATGTTCCCACTTAGGAATAAATTCGGATTCATCCAACCTAAGAATTGAAATAACACTTCCCATTTGAGCAATATAAACATTAATATGTACAAGCTCTAGATCTTTTTGAAAAGAAAGCTTCCCGTTTAGGTAACTAAGAAAAAAAATTGGAAAAGAGGGAGAAAAGAATATATACGCACTAGTGGATGGACTTAGGTTTCTAGGCGGTTCATTCGTACCATTCACGGCATTTTGGAAATGCCGTAATGGGTTGTGCCGTAAAATGGCACTTCTTCTGGGCGGTTAACAAAACGCCTTAAAAATGCATGCTGCGCATGGCGGTTCAAAACGCCGTGTGCAGCGTTTAAAAAACGCCCTGTATACCTGTTACGAATTCGCCACCTCAGGTCGCCTGTGTCTGTAAATGTGAGTGACACGATATCGCCGCCATTGATCGCCTGTTAAGGCGAACTCGCTTGGGTTGGCCGCTTGTTTCTAATAATACACAAGCGAGATCGTAACCAGACTCGCTAGGGTGAAGCAGGCGAGACCGCTGGCGTATTCGCCGGAATATATGGGAATATTAAATTTGAAAAAAGACTCAATGGTCATGGTGTTACGGTATCGTCTATCATCTCGCTTGTGGTCGAAAAAGAAAAGCGAGTTCGCCTTCTGGAGGTGGCGAAACTAAAAAGCGAACTCGCCACCTGAAAATGTAGCCAGACCAGATGGACACAAGCGGAGTGGGATACGACACCGCCAGAAGAGGCGAATATTAGGCGACGTCGTGCACATATTTGTTGTAGGGAATGTGGTTGGCGAATTCGCCTATTGAATTCGTCTATGGAGGCGAATATTTGAGGCGAAATCGTTTGAGGCACGCCAGGGGCAACAGAGTCTAGCAAGCGAGTAGCCAGGCGACGTCGCTTTTGTGGGCGAATATTTGAGGCGAAATCGTTTGAGGCACGCCCGGGGCAACAGAGTCTAGCAAGCGAGTAGCCAGGCGACGTCGCTTTTGTGGGCGAATGTATAGGCGAGGCCGTGTGTATGACCGCTTGTTATATTGTAGTAGAAGGCGTGCCAGGTAGCGATTTAGCTTCTGGATTCGACATGAAGCGAATAAGGAAGCGAATTCGTTTGCTTGCAAGACAGAATTGTGTAATTATTTGTTAAAATTGACCCGTTTCTTTCGAAACATGAATCGGGATACCCGACTCAACATAAACCTGTCAAATTCAAATCCAACGCCCCTATACTAATACTAAAGATGCATAACCTAAGCACACAAGTGCGATACCAATGTCAAGCCCCTACCAAAAAGAGAGACAATACTTTTTCATGGCTTGGGGAGGTTAGGGACCTGTGGCCTTGCAATGGTAAACGCTCGGTTGTGGACCAGATATTTAGCCATTTGGTCTCTTCCATCGTTAAGTTCTTGCAAGGAGAAAGGAGTGATATCATCCACGAATACCTATGATTGAAAATAACGCTTATTAGGAAATCTCGACGAATATAAATGAGATTAGACGCGTGTAGCGTACCTTTAGAAGATCTAGCATGTCTTTTTGAAAACCATCCACCACCATCAAACCAAACATCATTGTGTAATAGCAACATTCATAGTTCGATGATTGCTTCCTAGAATACAAAAGTGTTTAAAACATAAAACATTACTATACTTATGGTACTTTAAACGCAAATGTTGATTTTTGAAAGGACGTGATAGCATGAGCACAACATCTTACCCGAATGTTTATAAGGTGGAAGTCGAGGAGTGTTTTGTCGTTCACTTGAAGAATTGCATTATCAAGGAGATCGGCAAATGTTCGTAATGGAGGGCGGTGGAGTGGGTCTATCCAATATACTTGCTTTAAAGCGGGTATTATTGCAACAAAGCTCCAATGATCACTACAAATCACATGAAAGCATAATGGTCATAAATAAAAAATGCAGTAGAGCAAATACAATATATTTAGCATGAGTAATAGAGCAAATTGTAAGGTATACCTCTCGAGATATGGTCCGATCCATATTTTCTTTGATTTGTCGGAGAGAGTAGAATTCAAGTAATCAAGTCTTTGCCTATTGCTCTCCATACTAGCTTGCAAATGCATTGGATGCAAAAATCCAATGAAATGCTTGCTCCGGTGATAGGCATGGTGATGCAAGAACCTGTGAATGTAGTAGACAATCATGACGAGGATGTAATCATATATGGTTTGATAATTGAGTATTCTCATGAAACACATACAAATGGCTTACATTTGATTGAGGCAAAGAATGGTGGCGGGAAATTCATTGAAATTCCAGAAATATTCAAAATCCCCCCATGGTACGTGGATGTCCTTTGTCATGGTAAAGCACCTTTCATTTCCGAGAAAGGCATAGCATGCATTCTTGTCGTGCGAGGATATCAAATCATAAAAGACTCGGACGAAGGGTGGAAGGGCTTTCATAAACTCCACGAGCATGGGGTCTAATGTTTGTCTAGCTATAGGCAAGGCATGCACGGGTATTTGTGGATTTTGTGGAGTTTGTGGTTTCCTACGGGGTATGGAGGTGGATTTTTCATCAAGCACCAACCATTTTGGCCATAGAACAAGGAAACCTTTAGCCTCCCCAACTCTCACCATCGGTGACTCCTTCACAGGTAGCATTTGTTGTTCTATCAAAACATCGGTAATGCGAACACTAAAAAATCCTGCGGGGATGTCAACACGATTGTGTTTCACCGCACTTGGGTCGCATGTGCCATTGGCGACATGGAGTGGTTTTGATTTGGTACCTTGCGAAACATATAGCTTGCAAGGGGGGTTCTATCATAAATGAAAGCACAAGACAAATCATCATCCAACTATTTTTAGAAAGAGATTAGAAACCAACGATGTTCTAAATTAGCAAAATTTGTACTAACCTTATCAACTTGAATGGAATGCGCCGCATTCAACTTGATGGGTGATGAAGGTGGAGTAGGAGGCACTAGTTCCTCCTCCATTTCCACATTCTCACCTTCATCCTCCACAATTTGAGGTGATGCTTGAGAACCCTTTGATGATGGTGGAAGATGTGGTTGTGTACCTCCTAACCTCTCGATGTGGGGATAGTTGATGTGTTGTGCTATGTCTTTCATCACCTCCCTCAAATCCTTCATTTCCTCCTTTGTCGCCACCACCTCGCTCAAAGCTCGTTGTAGTTGTGATGGTTTAGGATTGCCCCAACCTTGCTTAATCCCAAAAACCTCTTCTTGTGTCGCGTAACCTCCAACACCTAATGCTCTTCCCGGGTGTTCCTTTTTCTTCCCAAGAGCAAAAGCCTCATTCAAGACATCCTTCTTCCCACACGGGATAAAGGTACCCTCCTCCTTTTGGCGCTCAAGAAGTTCCTATTATCAAATATGTTGTACTAGGTGAAAGTGGTTGTGAAGAATATCTGAAAGCAACAACAAAAATAAATAAGACTACAATAGATAGTAAGATAATGTAAGATAGATAGACTAACCACCCTCTTTGCACATTTTTCGGCATCCTCCGAAGTGAACTTACCATCCGAGTCTCTAATTCGACCCAACACGAAGAGTTTTTGTCTAGTATAATCCTCGGCGTCCTTTTCCACTACGACATACCGAGCTTCCGCCTCGTCCATCCCCCCTAATACCAACTCCTTCACTAGTTCCTCCTTCTCCCTAAGCCCCTCCTTCTCACCTACACCCAAATACCCCGACCTACCACCGGTGTATGGCATTGTTATTGATTTCGCCGATGTGACCTTCTTGTCCCATTTCCCCTTTGCACAAGAAGATACCGTATCACATGTCATCATTAATGTAATAGATAAGAGGAGGTTATGTCACCGAAGTTATAGTTTGTGACTCACCGAAGTCTTATTTTCAAGCGATGCTTGCTTGAAGGCCTCCCACGCATCGGTTGTAATATGATTGTATCGGTCCCTTGGATCTTGACCTAGCCTCTTTCCCTTCATACAAGTAGTCTTTTCTTAGAGCATGCTTGTGCTCGCGAAAAGCTTTGGAGACGATGTTGAATGCCTTCTTTCTCACCACTTCCATGTCATTAGATTCTATTTCAAAAGGTCGCTACGCCAAAATATGTAGCATGTATTATGTCTATATATTATGAAGATGTATAATATTGATTAGATAGATCATTGAAAGGTTAAATGTTACTTACTTGGCATTCTACCCAAACTTCCTCCTTCTTTTTTGATGGGACGGTTCTCCAATTATCCTCCGTTATCTCAATAAACGTTCTTCCAACTCGGCCACACCAACTTGACCATTTTGAACGTTCTTTTTTTGGTCGGTTGCATACACCCTTAGCATTAAATCCTATGTGTGTTAGTTCTCCTCTTCTCATTCTTCTTTGTAGAACTTGACAATGTGAGCGGACTTGTAGGCCTTTCTTCGAGTTGCTACCTCGCTTCTTTGGTTGGGCACTTGAAGTGGTTGAAGTGGTCACCATTGCTATCTAAGGATGGATAGAAATAGAATCTTAACTAATTAGCACTATTATGACTAGGTAAAACAACAACAAAACCATGTTGAATGAGTTGTAGAAGTAAAATAACACAAGCATGACTAGTTAAAACAAGGAAAAAACGGATTTGTTGAATTGTATAACCAAAGTGAACCTAAGGTAGGCTAACATGTTAGAATGCCACATGAAAGTAACAAATAAAGGGAGCTATGGCTTCTAAATTTGATTTTAACATAGTCATGAAACACATATGTTATGGATAGGGACTAAGCATGGATAATGTCTACTCAAGCATGCCATTCAACCAATATATCTCAAAAAGTAACTAAATAAGATGTGCTTTGAATAATACTTCAAATTTGAGTCTCATACCTTAATTGTAGAAGAAGATATTAGTTGTTTGTTGCTCTTAGACACACAAAGTAGCGAGATTTGTAATATTCAACCAAAGTTGAAGGAGATTTTGGGGTTTTTGGTGGGTTACAAGCTTATAGGGTTTAGTTCTTCACACAAAATATATGTGCTAGATTTGAGGGTGAGTTTGTGGTTGGTTTTGATGAGATTTCACCAAGAAATGAGGCAAGAATGGATTTGGAATGCAAGGATTTGAGATGGAAGTTGAGGGGGGGATAAGGTGAGAGAGAAGGAGGGGTAGATGGGAATGAATGGTGAAAATGGTGAAGAGGTTAGCAAAATCCGGGATAAAAGATATATATAGTATGGTAAAGTTGGACAAAACATGTCTGAATAGTATATTTGGTCGGTTACTGTTTAACTAGGTTACGATACCGCAACCTGCATCGGCTAGAGGCGAATACCCCTTGCGGTATCGCTAGCTAGCAAGTTGATGAACCCATAATAATTATTTTCTGAATATTTGCTACTTTGTTATGCAATTAATATTAACATTGTGTGTTTCATGAGATGATGTATATTAAAATTTAATATGAAAACTTATAAATGAAATCAGATTTTATCTGCACATAATATTACTTGAGTTGGTTGCAACGATGACGTCTGTTATGAAAGAGAATTGTTGTGACATGTTATATATAGTCCTATGAAGAGGTATCTGAAATTGTTAACTCTAATCCATATCCATGTTTATTGTAAAGCATTTGGCATAAACTGTTTAGATACGTATATGATGGGACTACGGGTTAATACCATTAGTTCGTTAACCTAATGTTACACTAGTGCAGACACGAGCAATAGGACTTTCTACATTAGCCACGTGTTGAACGAAAAGTATCCAGTTTTAGATGAGAATAGGGGTGGTAATTGAGTCAACACGCGAGTAATTCGAGATCGACTCGGTCAAAACTCGGACTAAACACGACTCGATCTAGCTCGACTTGAAAAACTCGTGCGTAACTCGGTAAGTATAATCAGTTGCAAGTTTATAATATTATTAGGTTATACTATATTAGTTCAATCATCTAATCTAGCTAGTTTTCTGTTACTACTCAATATTGAATAAACTAATTAATTGCATTGGTATTTACATTAATAATTTCTAAGGATGCTAATAATTTCAATATTGAACAGGTATTTAAACGCACATATATATAATTAGAAATTTTCATAGTATAGAAGTAGTAAAAATTTTATTTGAAAAGAGAAAAAAACAATTCGAGTTCGAACTCGCAAGTAGTGTCGATACTCGATAAATAATAACGAGTTCAAGTTGAGTATTATTAACTCGCTAGTTCTCGAGTCGACTCGAACATGGTTAATATAGTTCTCGAGTCTAGACGAGTTACGCACTACTCGCTTGATTGAAGGTTGTCATTCCCAATCTCGATGATAAATGGGTTTGGTTTTTATCGTGTGGGTTGCCGGGCATTGGTTCAGGGTTTAGGGTTAAGGGTTTGATGATTGTACAGAAGCGAAATCGCTACAACGTTCGCCTACAAACAAAATTGTGGCGAGTTCGCCAGTTGGTTGAAATTATAGGCGAACACACAGGCGAGTTCGTTTCATAGTGAAATCCACGCGCGACGTTCCTGACACGATTTCGTAACCAATTTCGCCTACAGGCGAATGGAAGAGGCGAGTTCGCCAGCGTATTTTAATTTTAAAAAAAATACAAAAACAAGTTTTGCGGGTGGCGATTTCAGAACCCCCCAACTTCCACCCGCAAAACCCTAAATCCCCAAATCGGAAAATCCCTGCAACACCATGGGCCGGAGCAAATCAGCCGGTAAAACCCTCACCCCACCAGCCCCACAGCGCCGGAAGACCACCCCCACTGCTCAACCCGAAGCGGAGCCGGCCGGAATGCGTGAAGAGACACTCGCCGACCTTCAACCTCGCCGGAGACGCGATCGCCCGGCCGGTGGATCTACAGGCGGCGGCGGCGGCGAACTCGCTTCTGGAACCTCCCATCACCGCAAACCCGCCACCAGTCTGTCGCCGCACCGCCACACCGCCACCAGTCCGTCGCCGCACCGCCACCAGGAACCCGCCTGAAACTGGCGGCCATACTTCTGGAACCTCCCATCACCGCCAACCCGCCACCAGTCCGTCGCCGCACCGCCACACTGCCACCAGTCCGTCGCCGCACCGCCACCAGGAACCCGCCTGAAACTGGTGGGCCAGCCGAGAATCCGGCGGGTAACCCTGCGACTGAGAAGGATGAGGAGACGTCTCTGTTCGTCAGCACAAAGGCCGAGACTAGGTACGAACAATTTTCTCGTCGCTTCTTGTTGAATGCTAGGGTTTTTGATGAAGATCGGATAGAGTCGTTAGGGTTTGGTAAAATTGTAGACTATTTTAAGGCGACGCATCTAGAAGGGATGTTGATGTCGAGAGAGCCGGTGCATAAGGATGAGTGTTTACAGTTTTATGCAAATATTACTTTTGCAAAGGACGCCGAAGAGGGGGAGACAATGGTTAGGGGAGTAAGGTTTAAGGTTGATAAGTATTTGATTAATGAGGTGATAGGTTGCCCGTATGTGTCGGTTGACCACTTAAGGCCGTTAGATCCAAACGGTCCTTACGAGTGTTACCACACCCAAAACTTCCCATCTTTGTCTAGTTTGAACCCCCTAGAACCCGTTGCTATGCGTAGAAAATACTTTAAGTCGCGTAGCAAGGTGGAAGGTACTCCAAAGAAGTACAATATTGGCGTTCTCACTCAGGAACAGAGGTTGGTGTTCGAGTTGATATGCTCGAATGTCATGCCATCGGGTGGTCACCCTTGCGAGCCTACTATTGCCAATTTGATGTTGTTCTATTACATCATGGAGGGATTGAAGATCAATCCAGGGTACGCGATTGTGAAGTACATGCTGAAGCGTGCCAAGGACAAATCTGATGAAACGATCCCATATGGCCAGCTTATCACGGCGATGATAAAGAAGAAGGGTATTAGACTGGTTAGTCGGCCAGAGCCAGTTATGCACTACACCGAGAAATGGCTGCGTAGCAAGGGATTGGCACTTGGCGCCGATGGGGTCATAAAGAAGAAGAAGGATGGTGCTTCGAGTTCAAGTGCGCGTGGTGTTTTGAGTCCGGGTAAGTCGATTCTACCCAAACTTGATATTTTATTAGATTTATTTGTTTGCGCCTATACAATATTCTAATGGATTTGATGTGTTTTGGCAGGATGGGAACTTCAGTGGCGTGAGCGAATGGTCGTGATGATGGGACAGCTTTCAGCGGAAATAGAACAGGTGAAGTTGGAACAAGCCAAGGAAACGGAGATGATATTGGAGTTTGGCAGGATGCTAGACTTGGAACCTGAGCTTAGCGACGAGGAAGGGATGCCAGACTTTTCCGTTCAGCCTTTGCCACCAATGAACGCGGAGGCGGATGACCCTGAAAGTGAAGCGGAACCAGAAGAGGAGGATCCAGAAGAGGAGGAAGCACAACAGCTTGACGAGCCCGAAGGTGCTAAGGATGGAGAAGATCCCGTTGGTTCAGATGGTGGCCCGTTTTCTCCGGACGAAGATAATGACGAAATGTTCAAGGTTGTCTTCAGAAACGAACAAAGCCAAAATGAGGATGCGCTAGAGTCGTCGGAAGAGGAAGTACAACAGCCGTCCGAAAAGGAAGTACAAGAGTCGTCGGAAGAAGAAGATGACGAAGACGGGGGCAAAGAGGAGGGTGGTCATGACGACGGTGATAGTGAAGAGGGCGACAGTGATGACGCTTAGCATATTTCACCGTTCGTTGATTTTGTACTTAAACTCGCAACATCGTTTAGTTGCATTCTTTTGAGACTACTATTATTGTTAGCCAATCAAATATATTTCAACTTAATTAACTTCAATCTTGACAAATAAGACAACTAACCTTGATAAAACATGAAAATTCGTATGAAAACAATATTTCATAATATTACCAAGCGAACCTGGAAGCGAATTCGCTTCACATATTTCCACAAAGCGATAGAAGGCAGCGATATCACAGTGATGATGGTCGTGTTATTGTGATGAGTGAGTTCCAAGTGTGATCGGCCAAAGGCCAAATTATATACCGAATTGATATATTAACCATATACCGAATTATATATATATATATATATATATAATGTAAAAGCTCGAGTCGACTGCGCCACATATTCGAACGAGTTCGAGCTCGAGATCTAGCTTGGTCAAACCGTGAGCGATTAAAAGAAATTTGACATGAAAGTGTATACTACATCCAGAATTCGACCTACCAAGTTCATAGTTGATCGCAAATGTGTACAAAAAAACAATTTGAAATTACATAAAGATTCATATATACTCCTATTTCAATATTAGTTATAAAATTTATTTTGTTTTAAAACTGGCGAACTCGCCTATTCAATTCGCTTGGGGGCGAGTGGCCAAGCGAACTCGCCTCCACGTCACATCAATTTTCCCACATCGGTGGAGTAGCGTCCAACTGATCAGTTTAAATATGTGACCAAAACTAAATGGTTCGATAAGTCGCCGACCCGCGCAAACTGCCCATGAAACACCATGCATGATATACACATATACTATACATACACTATACATATACAATACAGTGATGAGCGATCAGAGTGTTGAGTGCATCTATCAGATCCCTGGCCCAAAGGCCTATAGTTTTTAACAATGAAGCGAACTCGCCTCCCAGCTCGCCTGTAGGCGAGTTACAAGCGAATTCGAAACAAGATTGAATTGATATAATAACAAACCAGCGAACTCGCCTCGTTAATCGCCTGTAGGCGAGTTACCAGCGAACTCGTAACCTTGACAAACATAAATAGTCAACTGCTGGGCCCTGTCGATCAAAACTCAGATCCCCAATTTTTCCCCCAAACTCACGCAAAATCGCTGCTTCCTCTGCTCACCCACCGCCGACCAGCCACCGTCAAGCCAGAAATTTGCTCCCCCACTGCCATATTCCTTACATCTGGTAAGTTCCTGACCCGTTTCATCTTACTCATTGTTAATCTGGATGCCATGTTTTCAAATTTTTAAGTTCATCAGTATTTTAGCTTTCTGTTGATTTTCTTTGTTGAAACTGGGGTTCAATCATAGGAATAGGATTGATGTTAGGTATTCTTGATAGGTACTTTGGTTAATTAGAAACATGGCTCCGAGGGGAAAGAAGAAGGTTGAACAATCGAGCGAGGTTATTGTTTTTGATAAAACTAAGTTTGTCAGTGAATCTACTTACCTCAAGTATAGGAGTTTTGAGGATGCTAAGTCGCAGTTGAACACCTTACTTGTGGTGGATGAGAGTAAGATTGAAGAGCTAGGCTTGAAAGGGGTGTGGGGCTTGCTACATTATTCGGGTGCGGACACATTGATGAAGGTGAAGGACCCGGGTTATCTAGATGAGACAATGCAATTCTACGCTAATTTCCGACAGGTGGCTGATAAGTGGAAGACCAAGGTCAACAAGAAGGAGTTCGAAATCAGTCCTGAACTGTTCAATGCGGCCCTCAAGAACACGTACGAGGACGAAGATGAACCAGTGGACCTTTACATAAGGGGTGACTGGCCAAGTGAGTCGATCTTTCCAGCCGCGAATTTGCAGAAATTGGGGTTGGACCACTTCGGCCGCCAGTTAGGTCCGCTTGGAAGGCCAAAGGAGTACAAGCTGGGACAGCTTACACCCGAGCGAAGGATCTTGTATGAGATGGTGGCTACCAATATTGTGCCCAAAGGGGGTTACCTCCAAGGCCGTCCCTGTGATATTTGGGGCCTAGTGCAAAAAAAATAATCGTAGCTCTTAATTTTTTTCTAGTTCAAATTTTCTCGATTTTTTTAAACTTTTATAAAAAATCCGATTATAATTCAGTTTAACGAAGTATATACATAATATAAAGAATTTAGTTATCTCAATTCTTCTCCAATTTAATTTATTTCTCAATTCTACTTAAATTTTTATAATTATTTTCCGATTAAACGTCAAATTTATGATGAAATATAGAGAAATATAATAAAATAGGGCCCCTCAAGTTTGGGGGCCCGGTGCGACCGCCCGCATGGCACGGGCTGAGGGACGGCTCTGGTTACCTCCAAGAGCCAAACTTCACCACTTTGGTCACTTACTACTTGTTGGCCTCGGAAGTGATGATAAACCTCGGGTACACCATGTTTCAACACATGAAGGACAGCGTGGTTGAGAACAATACGGTGGCTAAGAAGTTGCCCTATGCAAACTTCATAACAATGTTCCTCCGGTCCAAGCATCCGAAGTTGAAATTCTCCAACACCGCCAAGCCGTGTGAGTACTACACCAAGGAATACTTTGAGAAGAAAAAGTGGTCATTGGTTGGGGGGACTTGGCAGCCAAACGGAGAGAAGGCCGTGGAGCCGGAACCTGAGCAAATCGGAGGTAAGGGGATACAAATTATATTTAAGTTCCATTATATTGTGTTCAATATCTAAATTTAACATTTTCAATGTTCTCCATTTACTAGTGAGTGCGTAAGCATATTATAAGGGGCTTGAGGAGTCGAACTTTGCGATGAGGACAGAGCTTGCTAATCTCCGCAAGACGGGGTGGAAGAACAGCCACTTGCTTCGTGGTTTTCTAAGAGCATATGCCCGAAAAAATCCTTCGGCGGCCACTCCTGACAATGAAGACCAGGAAGGCGGAGACAACTCTTCCTAGACATGTGGATGTAGTCTAGGGACGTTTTTTCAAATTGTATTGCTACAATTTAACGATTTTTTCGTTTTGATTGCATTATTCAATAAAATTTGGTGCTTACAGTTCATATGCGCTTATTGTTTAAATTACATATAATTGTTCATGTGTTAAACCGGTGTCGATATAGTCTTTTATAGTGTTGCTAGTACTAAAATACTATTTATGTAAAGTCAGAAACGAACTCGCAACCAAATTCGCTTGTGGTGTTATAACTGAGGCGAGTTCGCTTCTAATCTCGCCTGTTTCAACAGAGTCTAACAGACGACTCAAGAAGCGAACTCGCCAGTAACAGGCGAGACGGCTTACGGAACCGCCACCACCTAAATGCCAAGGCATAAAGTAAAACTACAAAAATGACGTAGTTTCAAGGTTGGCGAATAGAGATACGATATCGCCTCTAGTAACGCTTACAGGCGATTTGTACAAGAGAAGTCGTCTTTATTTACGCCTATGCTATGAGTGAAACACGTTTCAAGCATACATGAATACTAATTCAGTCCATACCAAATGTATATGCTGAAAACTTAAGGTTTTTCCAATTACATACTAATGTTTACATATTCTTTGGTTGATTCCTCTTCCGCTTCGTTGGTTTTCCAGCATTGGTGATCCAAATGCCCTCCGTGTGATCGTTCCGCGCAAAATACCTTTTCAAACTCGCCTCGTCTTCAGTTAAGGTTTCGTTAGGCTCTAAACCTAGAAGGTCCCCGATATCTGTTCCAAAGCTGCGATCCTCGTCATTGCCATTGTGAAGAAGCGCCTGCTTACCATTCACCGCAATCTCCCACCGGTTATCCTGTGGATCCGTCACATAAAACACTTGGTGCGCCTGAGACGCCATGATAAACGAATCACCTTCAGAGCCAAGAACACTGCGATTCACCAGGGTTGTGCCGTAATCCTCTTTCCGCACCCCGCCACATTCTTTCACCCACTCACACTTGAACACTGGAATTGTGGCACTGATAAAGTCAATCTCCCAGATGTCGGTGATCGTCCCGTAGTATGCTTCGCATCCATGAACTGCCTCACCTGGTACTACCACACCACTGTTTTGGTTAGTTGACCTCTCATCCGACCATTTGGTTCCAAAAGTATAACCGTTTATGTCGTACCCACCAAAAGAGGAAACAGTGCCGAGGGGTCTTCTACATAACAGCTTGACAATATCAGGATGGTCCCCTTGCTGAATGTGAGCTTGCAGCCACCGAACGAAATTGGCACAATGCTTTTCAAGGATCCTCACATCACCGACAGTCCATGCATTTGTCACTCTAATCTGATCCATGTGTATGTCAACATAAGGGGTCACCGCCTCGTGATTTCTGAGGATATATAAATGGACAGCATCCATGTCGGCGGCGGTAGGACTAAACAAACTATGATGCTTGAGCCCGTGCCCGTCCACTCTACCATCGTGCCTAGCATTTGGGATCCCCACTGTGGCAACATCTTTCATATAGTTGGTACAAAACTCAATAACCTCTTCTGCGACATAACGTTGAACTATACTAGCATCAGGCCTATATCTGTTCTTCATGAAATGCTTAAAAATCGACATGTACCGCTCAAATGGATACATCCATCTCAAGTAAACTGGGCCACATAATTTTACCTCCCTCACCAAATGGACAATCACGTGGATCATTATGTCAAAAAAGGCCGGGGGAAAGTACATCTCCATCCTACACAAAACTTCCACCACCATTTCCTGCAACTCATCCAGCTTCTGCCTGCTCACTCGCTTACGACCTATGCACTTAAAAAAGTAACATAGCTTCAATATCGCCTTCCTCACGTGACGAGGCAATGATCCTCGTAGAGCGATAACATTCAGCTCCTGCATAAGATTATGACAGTCGTGTGACTTCAATCCCGCCAACTTCAGTTCTTTGGTATTAACACAATTACGGATGTTCGAAGAGTAACCTGTTGGAACCTTAACAGACTTCAAAGCATTACATTAACGCTTCTTCTCCTCGGTCGACATAGTGTAACAAGCTGGAGGTAAATAAGATTTACCTTCTTCCTCTACAGGGGCTAGAGACGATCGGATACCAAGCTGTACAAGATCTTTCCGCGCTTTTAAGCCATCCTTTGTCTTTCCAGGGGTATTCATCAGCGTACCTACAAGTTCTTCACATACGTTCTTCTCAATATGCATCACATCGAGACAGTGACGTACGTCCAAATGCTTCCAGTAATCTAGTTTGAAGAAGATCGAACACTTCTTCCAACTGCTATTCGACGCCTTCTTCTTCTTTCCCTTACCAAATTCATGATCCATCCCAGTAACCTTTTCTAGAACCTCCTCTCCAGTTAAAGGGATTGGGAGGGATCATGCTCTTCTCTCCCGTTGAACCAATTCTTTGCTCGCCTCCAAGGATGTCCCGTCGGAAGAAATCTTCTGTGCCCGAGATACACCGGCTTACCACCGTGTTTCAATTGACAATAACTAGTCTTGCTCTCACATATGGGACATGCAAAGTGACCTTTCACTGAATAACCCCCCAAGTTACCTAATGCAGGAAAGTCATTTATACTCCACAACAACATTCCTTGCAGTTTAAAATCCTCATCACCTCGACTGCCATCAGGTATCCGAACACCCACATCGAATAATTTCTGCAAATCTTCGATCAAAGGCGCTAGGTACACGTCAATATCGTTACCCGGTTGCTTAGGACCAGATATCATCATGGACAATAACACATACTTACGTTTCATCATCAACCACGATGGCAGATTGTAAATCACAACCATAACTGGCCAAGAACTATGGGTGCTAGACATGTTACCAAAGGGGTTCATGCCATCAGTGGATAAGCCTAGCCTCACATTCCTGGGCTCAGCAGCAAATTCAGGGTACCGCTCATCCATTTTCTTCCACTGATCTCCATCTGAGGCATGTGAAATAATGTCATCGTCCTCCCTAGCCCTATCTGCATGCCATGTTAGCAACTTTGCATCCTCAGGATTTGCAAACAACCTCTTCAGTCGAGGAATCAGCGGAAGGTAATACACTACTTTAGCCGGCGTTTTACATCTAGACGGCGTCACACTCTCGCCGCATACCTCTACGGTCCCCACCATTGACTTGTACCGAGGTTAATTGCAGACTCGGCATGTATCTCTATCCTTGTCATCTTCCCTGTACAACAAACAATCGTTAGGGCATGCATGAATCTTCTGCATCTCCATTCCCATAGGACATAATATCTTCTTAGCAGCATATACTCGATCAGGACACAAGTTGTCAGTGGGTAGCAACTCTTTCACCAACTCTAACAATTCAGTCATCCCCTTGTCAGATATTCCATGGCGCGCCTTTAAATTCATCAACAACAACGTAGAACCAAGAACGGAATGTTTGCAACCATTGTACAATGGTGTCTCTTTATCATTATACATCGCCGCTAACATGCTCGGCTTTCCTACCCAATCCATTGCCACGTCTTCCGCCATTTCATCAAGACAACCATCATAACGCAATCCATCTGCCCCAAGCTTAACATCAAACTCTGCATCATTATGACTTGCACCTTCTCCATGCCAAACCCATGTTGTATATGTAGGATCAAAACCTCTACAAACCAAATGTTCGCGCACAACGTCTACATCCTCATAAATCGCGTTGTTAAGGCAATCTATGCAAGGACATCTTAGCCCACCCATTCTCTTTTCTACACAATCCTTCCAACCAACATCAATAAACTCTTGAATCAAATCCGTATAACCTTGTGAGAGACGATGATTCTCCAACATGATTTCACTACGACCCATGCTTAACAAGATACTATCAACAACGGTTTTGCTACAATCACTCAAACATTCCACAAATTTAGCACCCTAAGAACTCTACAAATCCATATAAACAAGCACATACACTAATCAAAAACAGTTTGCCCATTCCACAACCAATCAACAAAAAAATCAAAACCTCATACCTTTGTGTTCTTGGGCAAAATAAAGGCCTGAAAATGTGAGCAAAACTTGAGACAAAACAAAAGGAGAGTTCTTTTATCTACTTCTTTTATTTTCATTCCCGCAAAAAATCAGCTTTTATACACCCAGCTACGACACTGTTACGAATTCGCCACCAAATTCGCCCGCTACATTTTAATACAAGCGAAATCGTAAACTGAAACGCCTCTGGTCATAACTATAGGCGAACTCGCTTCTTCAGTAACGCCTGCCGGCGTCAATACAAGGCGATTTCGCAACTACAACGCGTCTTAGCATGTATGGGCGAACAACTATTCTTATTTCAGGCGGGTAATGCTGGCGAATTCGTCACTCTACTCGCCTATAAGCGAACACGGTTCAGAGTTCGCCTAGTATTGACATTTTTAATACACTTTGGAAAACGCCTTGTTTTAATTGTGAAACGCCGTGTTTTTTTTTTTTGCCCTAGGCGAACGGAAGGTTACGAGTTCGTAACCCAGTTACTCGGCGGTTCCGCCAAAATCTGGCCAAAACGCCGTGAAATGTGTGCCGAGAAACCTATGCTTGTGCACTAGTGACGCATAAGGAGGTTTAGGTGAGGTATGAGAAAATGACGGATTGGAAAAGATGTATACGATGAAATACAAACACTAGCACCAGAACAACATTAATTTGTATATACTACTGTTAGTCAACAATATTATTTGTCTTTTTTGTCTAAGTATACTATATTGATATGAATAATTATAAATATTCTTAAATTAAAAGATACTGACAAGGGAGTCGCAAAGAAAATTAATCAAACTATTTTGATCGTAAACTTCTATTTTCGTTTGTGATCCGATGAGATTCTGGCTGTGTTATTTTTATTTATCTATCAAATTATATGGTTATCAAAATTAAAAAGTTCATCGTCTTATGATTTTTATTATAAGCCACAGAATGTTTAATATACACCCTTCACGACAGTAAGTTAATTAAATAAATTAGATGCGAGCAATAAAATATATTCATATATTATGAGTTAGCTACAAACGAAAGCATATATATTAATGTATAGAATTCGATTGGATTTATTATATTGGTTATCTTGGAATACGTATATGTATACCTTTTGCATATACATCTGCTCATGCATATGGCAGTTAGGGGTGATATTGAATCCAGAAAATAAAAAACAATGGATTGCAGACTCATAAAACACTGCATAGAATAAAGAACTAAAACCTATAAAATATAAAATTTTGGTTTCGTGTCACCGTACGAAAAGGTGTGCGGGCGAGTGCAGAATAAGTTTACTGCAAAGGTTGATTTTCTCATTGATCTATGACTTCTATACATACAAGGATTGACTAATTATAAACCTATAATATCTCTAACTTGATATTTATGAATTTTTACGTATCAGAAAAGATTTTCTACGTATATTTTGTACAACTGAAAATATCTAGACTAAGTCAGAGACTAACAAAAAAAGAAGTCAATGGTAAATAAGATTTACACGTTAATAAAACCCCATAAGTTTCACCAGATGGCTCACAATTAACAATCAGACCCGGCATGTCACGTACGCAGGTTACCTGCTTTCGTGAGCCCTCATTTTTTCTTTAAAAATTGGGCCTCTTTTTTTAGAATATTATAGTGTAAAAGTATGGATATTTTGTATTTATACTATTTGTATTCATATTAATTCCGAATTTAAATATTTAAGTTTGGAAATATGATATATTAACATGTTTTTAGCTTACAAACAAATAATATACATAAATAAATGTGATAATATTTTAAAATAATAATTAAACATATATTAAAATTTTAAGGGCCTACATTTTTAAAAATTTTCTTTAGACCACATAATTCCTAGGACCGGCACTGTTATAAATGCTATAAAATTTTGTAACAATAATGATGTTTCTCAGATGTTTAATTGGAACTCCTTTCCTCATGATGTTAAAAGTCTCATATTGCTTGATGAGGAACAGATTCCTGGTATCAAGATCTCTGGGGTAATTAACTGATACTGCTAATGTATTTCTTTCTTCACTTGCAGATGCTGATGTCAATGGAAACTTACAAGGTTGTGCAATCAAGGCAGGTCCTTTGATGGTCCTCAGGAACATTCATAATTAAGTGGCTGGTGCTTTCATTTCTACACTTTATCAATCCTGGAACTACTGGTGTTAGATTTTGTTTTCAGGTTTACTATTGATTTCATGCCTAGGTCGCCTTGTGTTTTGTTATACAATTCACTAATAGATTTGGGGATGAAATTAGAGATCCTTGTAGTCGTTAGCAATTTTGGGAGGCATGGTATATGTCTCTAGGGGCTTTTGTTCCTTGTGCCTAGGTACTATGTATATCTATGACATTGTTGATCTTATGGTTCGGGAAGGCTATTTATTTTCCCCCATCTCATGATGGTTTTAATTAAAAAAATAGGACCGGCACTGTTAACAATCACAAAGAATAAATGAAACGCACAACCTATCGCAGAGAATAGAAATTACTATGAAAACAGCACAACAAACAAAACCATGAGCATCAATAAATATTACCAGGAGCATTAGAATGTCGCAGATAAGTAGTAACTGAACTCAGACGCATTAAAACACCGTAGCGCGGAACAAGAAAACCGCAAGTTTTCCAAGTTATGAAACACACAAACTATCGCATATGATAACCTAAAGACGGGGTCGAGCGAGCTCAGGCGCGTAAATACAACACGCAAGTTTGCAATTACAGAGAAGACATCGCTCGCAATTGACGCGTAAAACATTGTAGAGCGGAACAAGAACACCACGCAATTTTGCAATTACAGAGAAGACATTGCTCCCAAATGACGCATAAAACATTGTAGCGCAAAACAAGAACACTGCAAGTTTGCAATTATGGAGAAGAAATCGCTCGCAATTGACAGTCGGAAGAAAAAAAGTGAAACACACAAACTATGGCATATGATAACGAAGAGACGGGATCGAGCAAGCTCAGATGCATAAAAACACCACACAAGTTTGCAATTACAGAGAAGACATTGCTCGCAATTGACGCATAAAACATTGTAGAGCGGAATAAGAATACCACGTAAGTTTGCAATTACAGAGAAGACATCGCTCGCAATTGACACATAAAACATTGTAGCGCGGAACAAGAACACTACACAAGTTTGCAATTACAGAGAAGACATTGCTCGCAATTGATGCATAAAACATTGTAGCGCGGAACAAGAACACTACACAAGTTTGCAATTACAGAGAAGACATTACTCGCAATTGACAGTCAGAAGAAGAAAAAGAAATGAAACACACAAACTATGGCATATGATAATGAAGAGACATGATCGAGCGAGCTTACCGCTGGAGAGGACGCCGGAAATGAAGTAGAGCGATTGTTGGAAATGAAGAACGCACGGACAAAGACACAGACCCGCCGTGAATGACGAACGCCAAAACATGGGGATTGCTGAGGAACTGTGCGGCTGAGTCGCCAGAAACGCATATACGCCAGAGATGTGGAAGCGATCGCCAGAAGCGCTGAACTTCTGGCTCAACTGATTTCATTTAGCTATTCTGATCAACTTCGATTGTGTGCTTTTCTGGTTGTCCTCTCAATCGTATTACAGTTAGGTAGAGCTTTCTTTTTCCCTCTCTAGATTAGCTATCTTTATATATAATCTAGAATCCTCTCTTTGTAAACTACATGATTGAATAATGAAGAAGTGATTTTCCCCTCTTTTGTCTAGTGTTCTTTTGCATTCCGTTATTCGATTCACTAGGTTGAACGGCTATAAGTTATAAGTTTAGGCTATAAAGGCCATGGGAGTGATAACTAGCCGATCCGATCACGATCATCACTAGGTTCATGATCGGATCATTTAAAATTTGAGGTGATCACGATCGAAATAATTCATAATCGCGATAGGATCGTTTAAAAATTACGATAATCGATATCGACTTGTTATAGATAATCGATCAAATGATCAATGATCGATAATGATTGGTTCGATCAATGATCAATGATCAACTTAAAAGTTAATTAAAAAGAAGTAAAAAATACATAAATTACCAAATTAATAAAAGTACACAACAAACTACAGGCATACATATTAAAATAAACATATTTCCCCATTATTATTAATGTATATAATTGTATTACTTTATTATTTTAGATCGATCTCGATCATCTTATCGATCTATTCGTGATCATGATCGAGCTTTTCTATGATCGTTGATCGTTCACTTAATAAACGATCATAAAATTTTGATCATGATTGGTTCATTTATTAAATGAACGATTTCAATCTGATTTTTAACCGATATGATCTTGATCTTTTTGACAATTGCTCGTGATCATTCTCACCACTTTAAGGTCATTTTCTCCAAGTTTTGGCAGCATTAAAGAATTTAGTTATTTTATAGACCACATGGCACTGCAAATGATAAATACAGTACCAATTCTTTTCACTTGCACTAATGATAGGGATAAACATAGAGGCCAACCATAGAAAACTTGCACTAATGTTCCAATTAATGGACGGCAAAGTTCTCTCAATCTTCCATTTAGGTTTTAAACAAACTAAGCTCAGACCACTGTCCACTTCTCTTAAAGTTTGGCAGTAGCTCTCCTTCTGTCCCTAAACCTTTTCGGTTTATTAACACCTGGTTCAAGAAGAAGGAGTTCCTAGATTTTATTCATCTTCGTTGCAATTCTCCCTCTCCAGGTCATGGTATGCTAAAGTTATTCCGAAAACTTAGTATCCTAAAAAAAGAAATTAAAAAATGGAAATGAGAGGTTTTTAGGAATATTAATGATAATATCATTAGGGCGGAAGAACACCTTTAACTCTAGGGAATAGCCTATGATCTTGACAGCTCAACGGATGAACTGATAAAGTTTAAAAAGGTTAAACCTCTTCTAGTTAAATGATCGCTAAATAAAAATGAGCAGAACCATTTCTGGATATACAAAGCAAAAATTAAATGGTTTAAGGAGGGTGATGAGACCACTAATTCTTTTAATAATTACGGAAAAGTTGAGCATAAGTTGTTAGACTCAACTTATGCTTATTGATAGACCTCACCCTGACCAAGGATTCTTTGATTCTCATTTCCTCTCACAAATCCCCAAGTTAATCAATTTTAAAAAAATTAAGAACACATCAAGCCTGTTAATTTAGATTAACTTAAGCGAGTCGTTTTCAACCTTAATAAAATAGCAGGCCAGGTCAGAGGGATACACATCATAGTTTTTTATTAAGGCGTGCACCATTATTTGCACAAATCTTTTAGAGGATTCAAGCGATTTTTTGCAAGGTCTAGTTTGTATTAAACAAGCTCCACATATATTAGATGTGTGTCTCTCTTTAGCCATTACGTGACACATCTTGAAAGCTATTATCTGTTAGGTTTTTGAGCAAAAATGTGTGGAGATGCATATATAGGGTCTGTTTGGGGTGTTTTTTTTTGCTGCTTCGCTTATAAGAGAAGTCTTATTTTCCATTTTTTAAGGAAAATAAAAGCCGCTTTTAGTAAAAGCATAAGTTGTTTTAAGCTGAAAACGGAACAATTTCTCCTTCTATTGAAAGCAGTTACGTGCCTCTCCTTTTATATATTAATTGTTTAACCCCATCGATATTCTTCTGATCTCATAAGCATTCTTTTCTCCGTCGAATCCTATACAATTTCACCCATAGATGTAGTCGCTGCCGAGCACCGCCAGAACTCCGAACGGCAGCCAGGATTTCGATGGGGATGCGGAGAAGGCGAGGGTGAGATGGGAGACTGAGGTGATTTGGGATGTGCGGGCTTAAGATGGAGGAAATATTCTCCGGCGGTGGGAGGAAGTGGGTGGGAAATGAGAGGATGGAGGCGAGGGAGAAAGAGATTCAAGCTATGGGGAGTGACGGAGGAGGAACGACAATGGCGAGCTCTTTTGAGGGAGTTTTTTGGTCCTCTGCGGGGTTTCTGCCATTGTTGTCCATCTTCGAGGTTTGGTGGATTGGGGGACTGGTGAAATTATATTTTAAATTGTCATTTAAAAAGTCAAAATCACTTTTATTTTTCACTTTACCAAACACTTTCATCAGCTTTATTACACTGATAAGCTAATTTATCAAACACTAAAAAGTGTTTAGCCTGGCAGCTGCTTTAGAAGCTAGTTTTTTTAGAAGCACACATGTGCCAAACAGGGCCATATACTGGCACTACTAGAATATCAAGCCATTTAAGGCGGTTCTTCCTTCATGTGTTAAGGCAGAAAACAAATGCTTTGGGTGGTTGTGACTTAAATGAGAAAAATCATCTAAGGCGGTTCTCTTCCGCCTTAGATGATTTTGGGTTTAGGGTGTATATTTCCGCCTTGGATGATGGGGCATACGCCTGAAATTGCGAACTCGCAAGTAGTAACGTAACTATGATTTTCATTTGCTTCTTGTGCCATCATAACCAGTAAACGCAAATACCAAAAACCTGGTATATTAGTTAGTTACGACAGCCTCTTGCGGATCGCTAGTTCATATAGTTGCGAATTCGCTACATTGGAAAATTAATATGGCCGAGACTGGTTGCGACAAAAACGTGCGGATCACTAGAAATCTGTTACGATACCGTAGTGTAACAAGCTCCTCATTTATTTCTATTTTAACGAGACTGGTTACGGCATATTTTGGCGATTCGCTAGGTTGTAACTAGCGAGATCGCTACAGGCAAAATTACACATTCAGGTTGTAACTTGTCGTATTCAGTCAATAGAGCCTAGTTGGCGATTCACTAGTGAACTCTCAACGGGTGTAAGTGATACTTACGAGCTCGCTACATGTCGTATCGGTTCAACAGAGCCTAGCTGGCGATTCTCTAGAGAACTCGCAACGGGTTTGATTTACCTTGGCGAGATCGTAACAACAAAGCTTGACACAATTCAGAAACTAAACTTTGACGTGGCTGGTAGCGATGTCGCTACATTATAAGAACCCATCAAAAAAGGGTTTTTGGGTTTGGGTCTATATTGGGTTGTAGTAGTAGTGATAGTATAAGTATTGGGCTTTCTCTGACCTGTGACATCAGTAAAAACCTTTGAAATTCCATCAGTAATTAATTTTTTTGGGGGGTTTGCATGGTGTAATCATGAAAAGGTGAGAATGCCTTTAAATTTTCCTTCAATTAATACCATTATTAATAATTTTTGTCTAGGAACTCTCACATATTTTTGACAAATGGAGCACCTCAGCCCTATAAATATCAGCCCCTTCTCCTTTTAGAGCCCCATCAGAGCCTTCATTCCCACATTCCCTTCTCCCTTCTCCTATTCTTTGCCTTCTGCTTCCCATGGATTTGTCTCGTTTCAACGCCCTCCCAAATGACAAGATAAATGAAATAATGATTCGTGTTTTCTTCAACTAGGTTCTTCATTGGTATGTGAGCGGAAGAGCGACCGAATAGGCTCGACAGTGGCTCACCGAGGCTTTTGCAATAGGTCATAAAGAGTCGACCTATGTCTTGTCTATATTTGCAATCTGCAAAGGTGATATTCAGAGAGGCATGAATGTGATCACCACCATGAAAAGAACCGACAAGAATGGCCTCCGGCGAGCTCGGGTACGCGTCAAAGCCGGTTTGACTTACGCTTGGGGTTGGACGCACTTCTACAGGTTCCTCAGAGATGGAGTAGTCGCGCCTAGGCCGATCTGCTGCGAGGAACATGCTGACCTCAATCGCAGCGTGAGATATGATCACTATGAGAGGCTTGATCCAGCGGACATCTCCTGTGATGCATGCACCTGCGATCAGGAAATGCTTCACGTCTTCGGTTCTCGTAGAGCCTAAATGTTGTAGTTTGTTTGTTCTTTGATTCTGTAATTTTTTATCCTAACTTTGTTAGGATTGTAATAAACTAGTGTTTGCCATTTTGGCACATATAATTATTGAATAGCTTTTCTTGTTTTGATACGTTGTCCATTACATTTTATTTTTACATCATATGAGCCCATATCTTATCAGCAAAATCATGTACTTTTGGTATAGTGCGTGGTCCTAGCGATCTCGTCACTGTCACGTATCATGATGATTGATTAGTAGCAGAACACCAAGTGAACTCGCTACTTACTCGCTCCTGTTTACGTAGTACTTACGATCTCGCAACATTTCGTATTCAGTCAACAGAGCCTAACTGGAGATTCTCTAGCGATCTCGCAGCGGGCTTGCTTTACCTTGGCGTGATCGTAACAACAAAGCTTGACACAATTAAAAAACTAAACTTTGACGTGGCTGGTAGCGAGTTCGCTACATGGTAAGAACCAATCAAAAAAGGGTTTTTGGGTTTGGGTCTATATTGGGCTGTAGTAGTAGTGATAGTATAAGTATTGGGCCTTAGCCAGTGTAAGTATTGGGCCTCAGCCATGGTGTTCCATGTTCAGTTTGCGCTGGTCGGCCACTTGTCGAACCTTTCTAAAATGTAAGTGCATATAAACTGAACAATCACCTTCTAATCAGCCGATGTGGGAAGAATGTTGGCGTGCATGGTTACGAGATCGCTACAGCCTATATCATCACATGCACCTAACAAAACTATTGACTTAGATAGTAGCGATTTCACTAATAGTACTGCTGAGAACTTAATTAATATGAATTAATTAACTTGCGAACTCGCAAGTATTGCCGATGAGAGTTAAACCCTAGCAGTATTTAAACTGGCGTCGTTTACATTTGTGCGTGTCAATTTACGATTTCGCAACCAACTAGAATATAAGCTGGCGTCATACTTACGATTTCGCAACAATCAAACCTATAAATATCAAATTTGGGGATCTTCTGATTCCAAACCACGATTAACCGTCTCAGAGCTTAGAAAAAACAAAAATAAACACAAACCCAACATACTCATCCGACATGAGCAATGACAAGGACAAAGAATTTGGCGCCCAATCCGTTTGTGCAGGGTGGTCGGCGGGATGAAGCTCAGGCATCAGGATCTCAGCAACGGGCGATAGCGGGGACAAGCTCAGCCAATTCATCCAAATACGACAAGGCAAAATTTGTAAGTTTGGATGCGTTCGAAGCCTATTCAAATTACATGGAACATTCTGAATTACTGGATTGTTATGTCATCGATTTTATTCAGTTTACGGAACTAGGGTTGGATAATGTGTTAAAGATTTTTCAATTTCATGAGTTGGGTGAGTTGTTAGGTTTGAACTATCCGACACATAAGGATGAGACGTGCCAATTCTATGCTAATTTTCACCAGTTAATTGAGGAGGAAAAGGAGACGGGTAGGTGGTTCACTAGGGTTAACAAGAAGGAGTATGAAATTGGGGAGGATTGTTTTAACAAGGCGTTGAACGTGTAATAAGCTCGTGAAGATAAATTTAGGAAACAACCCCCTCAGGGGTTTTACATTAGAGAAAAATGGCATGAGTTTGGGGTACTTTTGGATCGAGAGAAGGTGGAAAAGTTTGCAAAGAAGTATTTTGATAGGGATGCCAAAGATTTAGGGGTGCCTAGGTCTTATAAGATTGATCAACTGAGTGCGGAGGAGAGGAATGTTTATGAGATTGTTGCTAGGAGTGTCGTGCCTAAGGGTGGTTGGATCACCAAGATGAACTATACAACTTTGTGCATATTTTACTGCGTCATGGAGCAGATAAAGTTGAACCCGGGCTATGTCATTTTCGAGCACATGAAACAAAGTGTGGTCGAGAATAATAGGGCAGTCAAGAAGCTCCCATATGGTAATTTCATTACCATGTTTCTAACCTCCAAAATAGCCAAGATCAAATTATCTGCGACTGCCGAGGATTGTTGCTTCTATACGATGCAATACTTTGAGAGAAAAAGTAAGTTTGAGTTGGTTAATGGCGAGTGGCAGAAGGCAGCGGATGGACCCAAAAAACCGCTACAGTTTAATCCTGAGGAAGTCAGAGAGAACGTCAAAGGTTAGCCACACTAAACCCCCTACATTTTAATTTCTGTTTTATATAATTCATTTGCTAAATTCACCATATTTTTGTTTGACTTACATGAACAGGTGTACCCTCAGAGGCATACTACAAGGGTGTAGAAGACACGGTCGACCTTTTCAGGGATAAGATGGCCAGAATCAATCACGCAAACTGGTTAATGGAGAAGGTGATACGTGGCATCGAAAGGGCTAATGCGAGGAAAAAAACGAAGGGGGATCCACCAGCACCATCACAAACACCACCTCCTAGCAATGATGATTAGATTTGCATTCGTTCATGTTGGCTAGTTTCTCAAACAATATTGCAAAGAATATTTCTATTTGAATGTCATCTATTTTATTATGTATATTTGAATATTTAAACTTCCATTAGTTATGTTGTTTATTGTGCGGTTAAAAATATAACAACACTTTACAAAGGAGTTATATTTAAATTCTTGGTATGTGGCTTTATACTAGCGAGCTCGCAGTGCCAAGTTACTCACGTGGTGAGCTACTAGCGAACTCGCTAGTATCAAGTTAAGCAAATATATACAACAACATACACATCAAGCGAGATCGTAACCTGTCAGACTCAAGAGACAGAAGATCATATGCGATTTTCAGCCTTTTGTTGCGATTTCGGAACTATTTCGCCAATGTTACGAGCTCGCTACGTAGTAAGTTAATATGCATTGGTTTTGAGCGTGTTTAGTTACAGTATCGCCACTGCTACAGCAGTGTACAATTATTTTTAGAATTAGAAGATTTAGTGTACTAAAATTAATTAAAGTTTAACTACACTTGTAATTACCAGCCATGAAGTACAACATAATATTCAAAAACAATGGTTATCAAATAGCTACTTATGTTTTTTACTCTTTTTAGTCTTCTTCTTCTTTGGTTGCCTCCCTTTCCTCTTTGTAGGTTTCCCGACGGGATTAATCCACATGCCTTCCTCATGATCCATTCTGCACACCGACGCACAAACAATGTCGTCATCCTCCTCCAGAGTTTCATACACCGAGGACGGAATGGTGACTGTAGAAATACTGCAGTCATCGTCGAACAAGCCGTCACCATAGATGAATGTTTTCTTACCATCAACAACGATCTCCCATCGAGCATCAATTGGATCTTCAACATAAAATACCTGATGAGCTTGAGCCGCCATGATGAATAGATCTTCCCTAGACCCAAGAATTCCTCTATTAACTAGAGTAATGCCTAAACCCTCTGAACGCACCCCTTCACCTTCATCTACCCATTCACATTTAAACAATGCGATCCAGACATGAACAAAGTCCATTTCCCATATATCAGTAATGGTACCAAAAAAATCATTATCACCTCTCCAGGTACTGACACGCCACTATTTTGGGTTGCAGATCTGTCATCACTCCACTTAGTACCAAACGTGTATCCATTGATGTCATACCCACTAAACGACGTAACTGTGCCGAGGGGTCTCTTGGTCACCCATTTTACAATATCGGGGTGTTCACCGCCATTCTGCACATGTATTTTGAGCCAACTAGTAAAGTCTCTGCAACGAGCTTCTACAATCCTAGGTTCCGACCAGCTCGGTTGAGTTGACCTATTCTCATTAAGGTGAACATCGATATAAGGACTCACTGCATGATGGCTGCGCATAATGTACAGATGGGCTATAGATATCTCATTGGAAGAAGGGCTAAATTTAGACTTATGGCGTAGTCCGACAACATCCAATCTACCGTCATGTCTGGAGACCGGCAGTCCTATAGTAGGTATATCCTGTAAATAGTTGGTACAGACGTCTATTACCTCTTCCGTGACATATCGCTGCACTATACGGGCGTCTAGTCGATAACGATTCTTAACAAAATGCTTGAAAATGCTCATGTACCGCTCGAATGGATACATCCATCTCAAGTATACCGGTCCGCACAGCTTCACTTCCCGCACCAAATGACCTATCAAATGAATCATTATGTCAAAAAAGGAAGGGGGAAAATACATCTCTAGCCTGCACAATACCTCAACTACCATATCCTGCAATTCATCCAACTTACGCCGACTTACTTTCTTGCGACATATCTTTTTTAAAAAATATAAAGCCTGGCAACCGCGTCTCCAACGTGAGAAGGCAAGTAACCTCTCAGAGCAATGACATTCAAGTCCTGCATCTTATTGTGGTAATCGGGCGACTTCATTCCCACCAATTTCAGCTCGGCAGTGGATACACAACTGCTAATGTTCGAACCATATTTAGAAGGCACCTTCACTGATTTCAAAGTCCTAAAAAAACTCTCCTTCTCCTCAGATGACTAGGAATAACAAGCAGGTGGTAAGTATGTCGTACCTACTTCTTCTTGCACGGGAGCAAGTGACGTCCATATTCCAAGATTGACTAAATCCTTTATAGTTTTCAATCGATCCTTACTCTTTCCCGGTGTATTCAATAGCGTCCCAACCAAAGCTTCACATACATTCTTCTCTATATGCATGACATCTAAACAGTGGCGCACATCCAAGTGCTCCCAATAACCGAATTTGAAAAATATTGAACATTTCTTCCAAATCGTAGTTTGAGTGCTTTTCTTTTTTCCCTTACCCAGCTCGTTCTCTATGTCCGATACTTTTTCAAATATTTCAGAACCTGATAATGGGACGGGGGCAACACCATGCTCTTCCTGACCGTTAAACCACTTCTTAGCACTCCTCCACGGATGACTGCTAGGCAGGAATCGTCTATGACCTAGATACACAGGCTTACCACCGTGCTTTAATTGACAATGGCTGGTATTGCTCTCACATGTTGGACATGCAAAATGACCTTTCACAAAACACTCTCCAAGGTTACCCAGCGCAGGGAAATCATTGATGCTCCACATCAGCATGGCTTTAAGTTTGAATTTCGCGTCCCCTCGACTTCCGTCTGGAATATGAATCCCATGCTTAAATAAGGATTCCAACTCCTCAACAAGAGGCGCTAGATATACATCAATGTCATTACCAGGTTGCCTAGGCCCCGAGATCATAGTGTTCAAAAAAGCACATACTTTTGTCTCATCATCAACCATGAAGGTATATTATAAATAACAAGCATCACTGGCCATGAACTGTGGGTGCTGGACATGTTCCCGAAAGGGTTCATTCCGTCAGTAGATAGTCCTAAGCACACGTGTCTAGGTTCGTCATCAAATTCTGGGTACATAGCATCCATCTTCTTCCACTGATCACCATCAGAAGCGTGAGATATAACATCATCATCTTCCTCTCGAATCCTATCGGCATTGCCATGTTAACAATTTTTCATCAACAGGAATGGCATACAAACGCGTCAATCTCGGTTTCAAGGGCATGTACCACATCACCTTAGCATCACCTTGCTTTGTCGATGTTGTCACTGTTTCTCCACATACCTCGACCTTTCACTCCTTCTTTTTCCATCTAGACTCACCGCATACCTTGCAATCATCCCTCAGAGAATCAACACTCCCCCTATATAACATACTATCATTTGGGCATGCGTGAATCTTAGTAAACTCCATGCCCATAAGACACAGTATCTTCCGCGCAGCATAAACCCTGTCATGACATAAGTTGTCCTGAGTAAGTAACTCTTTAACCAACTCTAGCAATTCCGTCATTCCTTTATCAAAAATACCATGCCTTGCCTTTAGGTTCATTAACAACAATGTTGCTCCCGGTCTAGAATGGCTAGCCCCAACATATAAGCTTGTCTGTTTATCGTCATACATTGCCTCCAACATACTTTTCTTCCCAACAAACTCCATAACAACATCGTCACACATATCTGAAAGCTGTTCATTACAGTGCAGGATTTCCTCGGCGCTTCCCTCCTCCATCTCAACCTGGTCACTTCCATAATGGCCTTCCCCATGCCAAACCCATTCTATGTAGGATTTGTCAAAACCTTTACAAATTAAATGTTCACGCACTACAGCAATATCTTCAAATATGGCGTTGTTTCTACACTTGTTGCATGGACATCTAACCCCTCCTATGCTATTCTGTCTAGAATTTTGCAACCAAACATCTAAGAAATGTTCAACCAAATCTAAATACTCCTTCGATAATTGAGCATTCTCCTTCATTATACTTTCGCGTTCCATAATTAACAAATCAGACAAACAGCTACACAATACTACTAACCCACTGACTTGAGATGATCAACACATAAACTACACACTGCATTAACAAAAAAACCAAATTAAACCAAAATGCTAGCGAAAATTATGCATAAAATCAACCAAAATCAAGAGACTGGCCAGTACATTACGAAGTTAAACCTTACCTACACCAACACGGGAACAATGAGACCTCCCAGCAAACTAGAACTGATCATCCTTCAATACCCACCTGTTTAAACCCTTTTAAATTTTTCTGTTTTTGGTGTTAGAACGGCCAGTTCAGATTTTATGGGTGACCCATACTGACTCACTTGCGATTTCACTACTTCCAAGTTAACCAACTAGAGTAACTAGCGAAATCGTTAAAACTCAATCACCCTCACATGCACTGTACATTTAAAAATGTCAAATTTGACGTGCACAGAAGCGATACCGTAATATCAAACGCCACATCCTAGCGTCCCAGTTACGACATGTCCCATATTCTCGCCTACTGAAATTAGGGTTTAGCAAAGCTTACGAGATCGCAACGAACAAAGTACATACTAACGAGCTAACCTACGAATTCGCTACAGACACGTTTATATTACTACAGAGGTTACGAGGTCGTAACAACCCATTCAATTTATATTACTACACCGGAGCGATTCCCAAATCTGCCGATGAAATGACTCAATATTTGCAAGCATATTAGGGTTTGCTGTGAAATACCCAACTCTGCCTACAAGCACGGGGTTTGAGAAAAAGATCCCCTTCCTTATACTTTTCCCATGTCAATTTTCACAAACAGGTTAGGGCACGCCAAGGCGATTTCCAATTTTGCCGATGAAAAGACTCGTAACTCGCAAGCATATTAGGGCTCGCTAAGCGAACCCAACTCTGCCAACGAGTACGGGGAAAAAATAAGAAATGAGTACTCTATTGCATAAATGATACAAAGAGAATGATAGACTAGATTACTATTCAAGACATAATCAAACATTTCTATAGAAGATTCATTATGTATTTGTTTTAGCTCAACTTTGTAGGTTCTGTCCATTCTATTGCACCAACTCGAGCCACCCTTGTCCAGCTCCATTCTCTTGCTCCAGTTCCAGTTTCACACTAGAGTATCTGCTCCACTAATTATCTTCAAGTCCATGGTCCATCCAGTGGCATCCAATGTCATCTGCACAACATAAAACAAAATGCAGAAGTATCCAATATCTATAAATTTATCTAGCAATAACATAGAGGAATATTCTCAACTATCCATGGCTACAAGACCTTTAATAGATAAAGGTAAACTTTTGTCATTAAAAATCAAGACTTGATTAGGTTCTGTAACCAGTTTAGACAAAGCATCAACGACAGCGTTAGCTTCTCTTAAAGTATGAGAATAGCAAACAGAGAAATCACCTGCTAATGCCCATATATTTCGTATTGTATTCAGCAGCTTCCATGGTACTTTATATTCCCTCCGAATGATCTTCAATAAAATGAGTGAATCTGTCTCCATCCTAACCCTCTGATAGCCATGGAAATATGCAGCTTCCATTCCCAGGGCCATTGCAACAGTCTCAGCTTCCAAGCAATCTTGAGCTTGCAATGTGCATGCCTTTGCATATAATACCTTCCCAGTGTGATCCCTGCAAACCAAACCAGCTCCACTTTTGCCATTTCTGTGAAATGACCCATCAGTGTTAATCTTAATACAATCCATCTCAGGTAAGTTCCATTGAATTATTCTTCTTTGCAAACCAGTAGCTCCCATATTAGATTTAACCCAAGATCTACCATATACTCTTTGAATATCATTAAGCATATCCTTCACCTGGTTAACAATCACTTGTTTATGGGGAGTTTTATTGTCATATAGACATGCAACTCTAGCACACAAGATATACCACCGGATAATAACTAGTAACAGTCTAGCTATTCTCATCTGAGATAGAGTCAAGCCCTGCAAATTCCACCAGAGTTTCATAGAGAAACATCTGGTTGTTAAATGGAGATCCTTTACTCCCAGCCCATTTTCATTGAATGGATGGCATACAATCTTCCAAGACTTCCACACTCTTTTTTGACCCAAATCAGATGACCCCCAAAGAAATTTAGAGAACATGACATGTAACTTGTCTATAACCCCTTTAGTAGGTTTTATCACAGTTAAAATATGTATAGGGATTGCAGAGAGGACATGCTTAATAAGGATCAATCTACCAGCCTGCTTTAGCCATTTATTTTTCCATAGAGACAATCAAGAAGCTATTTTATCATATATTGACCGGAAGTAAGAGTGTTTAGTTCTGCCATTGTAAATTGGACACCCCAAGTATGTGAACGATAAGGGAATTATAGATAACAAAGCTAGAGATTAAAATAAAGGCTTACAGATTTCTTCCTTTAGGATGAATAGGCATGACTTACTTGCATGACATAAAATTAAGTTTATTAATAAAGGCTTAAACTAATAAAACTAATGTTGCAAATAAATTAAAGTCTAACACTCACTTCTGAACAAGTTAAAGTTGTTTCATAATCATCAATCAATTGTAAAAAGTGGCTGAACCACTCGATTTAGAATTTTGAAACACTATACACAATTACACACTCCATCTCATGCCACCTGGGTTTCGGACATGAACTTCCAACGAAGACTGAGATCAGAGGCTTTTCCATTTTATATATTCAATTCGTAACAAATAAGTGGTTGTAATATTAAAAAGAGCTAATTACGAATAATATATATATATATATATATATATATATATAGTTCGGTAAAATGTAAATATAACCCTCAGTTTTAAGAAAGTGCTATTATAGACTTAGATTGAAATTGACTTGAAAAGTGATAACCCTCTGACGATTGACTATATAGTCCGGTACTTTATTCACCTTAAATGACAAATATACCCTCGACACAAACTGCACCGCATGCTGGTACATCATCGTCGACTGAGCGATCTCGAACACCCGTCCAAAATCCAGATCAACAAAATACCTCGTCACGCTATTCCTGGAGCCCTACCGGATAACGTCGACGAACTCGTAGTTTATGGCGGTGAGCCCGCCGGAGCATTTCCAAGTTGTCTTACAAACAGGAGTATTGTACCCCAGATTCCTCGCCATCACGCTCCGGCGCAGTTACCCTGGCGCCACCGCCGGTCCCTGTGTATTGGGGAGACAAGCGGTAAAGAGGTGAGAGGGAAGAAGAAAATTAAAAATTTTAATTTTACTTTTAAAAACAAAGGGCTATTTAGTAATTTTATATTTTGACGGAAACTAACCGGCTGAAATTGATCGGAAATTCAAAATAGGGTCATAATAGCACTAAATAAGAATTGAGGGTCATATGTGTACTTAACCAAGAACTGAGAGTCATATAAGCACTTTTCTCTATATAGTTATACCGCCGTTAATATGTTTGGAACAAAGGGAAGCAGATTAACCACATTAACTTTCGGGGTTCAAAATGGGTAATATTAAGTTGTAAAATTTATTGTGCGTACACGAAGGTCACATATTTGACGATGCATGAACCCCGTGATATGCGCCACCCTATATATAGTATGCAAGAGTGATTTACAATTTTGCTTGCATGATTGTTTTGATTAAGGATTAAAGTGGAGTCTTGCTTGATCAAACTAATAAGATGAAAGCCTCGTTGTTTGTTTCAAAGAATGGAAAGTGGGAAAATCAATGAGCGTTGTTACAATGTGTTAATTAAGTCCTTAAAACTGAACACCAGCCAATCGGCTTTAGAGGCAACCACCTCCCAATGTTGAACACCGGCATAACAGATAAACATTTCATCACCTCCTGGTTGGCGAGCCTATATATAATGAGACAAGAGAGAAGAAGAGAGAAGTGTAAGTCATTATTTCATCAATAAAAAAGCTAGAGAAAGATTACCATGATATCTACATATTGGGGGTGGCTGTCTTAAGATGACATTAATTCATAATAAACAATAAAGAGGAAGTTTCTTTGTTAGTAACATACTGTATGCAACTATGAAGACTTCGAACGAAATGATCTAATAATGTTCAACTTATTGGCTTGTATTTGTCTGCAGAGATTTCACAAAGCACAATGGAAGGTTGATTGTTAGTATACACTATTATTAGTAGAGTTTGTAATACTACTTTAGTTCAACAAAAGAAGCTCCAGGGAGAGTTGTTTTAAGGTAAAATCCAGAAGCACAGTCAATAAATAAACAGAGAAGTGTATCTAACCTCCAGATCAGTTGCACCATCTCCAATTATGACCAATGATTTGAATCCTTTGGCCTAAAAAGAAACGAAGAAGTATATATAAGTTTACTACTCCAAAGATGACTTCACTGGTAGAAGACTAATCACCATACACAGCGAAAAATCTTTAACAACTATCTCACCTTTTTAAGTTGCTGAACATCAATAGCTTTTCCTTCAATCCTGGAAGTCGGCTCTTTTATGTCAAACCCCAAGAACTCACCAGATCTTCCAAAGAGAAGTTGATTGGCATATAGAGTAGGAGTGAGAGCAAACAGATGCAGTCTCCATGTAGAATTTAAAGGTACTGTTGAAAATAGAGTAGGATTATTTGAATAATTGAATGAAATTTGAAGGGGAAAGTGAAAAGATTTGTAGAGAAAAATGAGATTGCATTTTAGTGAGATATCTAGTTTGTGGTGTCTGTCCTTGAGCAGGCTATTAGGATTCTTTTACATGTTGGAATCAGCATCTTTAAAGATAGCTAGCTGCATTATTTGTAAATTTAAAATTTATTTCAATTTTCAAATTGTGAAGAATTCCCTTTATTTTGGCTAATTGGAGTGAAGTGTTAAGCTGTTTAGCGAAAATATTAGGAAGCAGACAAGCTAGATAAGGCCATGTGCAGACTACTTTCTCATTGCCAAGTAATACATAGGGTACTGGGCTAATGGATTTTTGAAAAAAAGTGTAATTGGCTTGGTGATACCAAGCTCAGACCCAATACCTAAGTGGTAGTATGAATCTGGTCCAGAATTAGGTAAGCTAATGTAGAATTACCCAGAGCGGGACCACTCGGATAGAGATGACTGGATGATAAGTCACACTCAGGATGGACCACCCGGAGACATGGGGACAAGTATAAATAGGGTCATGCTATTTGCAGGTCGTATATTACTTTCGCAGTCCGTATAATTTCTGTAAAAGATAAATACGCCCTTAGTTTAATTGTGAGAAGATAGTCTATATCATTGAATTGTCTTATGTGGACTTGGTTTGCAGATTGCAAACTTTACACAAAATATTTCCATCTTTGCATATTTCCCTCGTGAATTAACTCACAAAATATTTTCCTCATGAATTAACTCCCTTGCTTATCTAAAGATTACCGTTGCCATTATTAAATATTTCCCTCACTACTATCCATTACCGCTGCTGCAGATGGTCGCCGGAGCTTCCCAATCCTAAACGAGCCGTCAGGATATGAAGTGCATGAACCAATCATTCCCAGAATATTATCAGGAAGAACTCAAATGGACGTTGACTCAGGTCAAATTTCAGGCGCCGCCGCCGTCACGGTGGGCAAAATTGGCCCTCACTTCTCGCCCGATAGGTGCCGGAACAATTCATCGGAAATATCCGGCGTCACCACCATCATTGCTCCAGACCCGTATGGAGATAAGAAAAATAAGAGAGCCATCGGCGCGAACGATAACAGGAAAAAGCTTTGCCAAGGTTTGAAGGATTGGACTTGTGATTCGAGATATGGGTTACAGAGACTTCCAGCTAGCAACAAGCCGACAACTGATAGGGAGTTGAGAGGATTGTAAATTAATTTAACTTTTTAAGGACTTGATTGCAAATATGTTGGTCTAATGGATGAAGTTCTAACTTGATAAAACTATGAAGGTTAATATAGGAAATCCAACATCAAATACGGATTGCATAATTAAAATTAAACCTGCAAATAGGAACTCCGTATAAATAGTGCTACCTAGCACTATCTCAAGTAAGCACATTTCCATTACTCGCACTAGTGAATTCCCCTTTTCTCTCCAAGGATCCGTCTTTCATCATTACTGGAGGGTCTACCCTCTGGTACCCCCGAAACTCTGTCTTGCAGGGCCAGAATACTGGAGTAGGAGAAAGGAACCCTACGGGCATACCAGACGGGCAGCATCAGGGCTAATGACTAAAGTGCCATTTATGCAGAACAAATAGAGTAAGGTTTTTTGATAATGTTTCTAATCGAATCACTGACGACTCAATCTGTAATTTGATTGAGATGTTTTAGATTCGCCATCTTTACAAGATCATGTTTTTGGATGTAAAAATTAACCATCACCTATTTAAACATAATTAAAGAATCACTATTTAATATTTATAATATTTTAACTATCATTTTAATAAACATAATTGATATTAGGTTAATTAAAATGTAGTGATATTTATGACTTTATAAATAATGGTGACTTCATATCGTTATTTTATAAAATAAAGTATTTAGAAAGGGGTTCACTGCATATGCTTTTAAAGAGCTAGTAGTTGTGATGAACTCAGCTAAGATCTGGGTTTGAATCCTGAACTTCAAAATTTGCATGAATTTTATAGAATACATGATGAATGCTATTTACGTAGATTCAATTTTCGGAGCAAGAGGAATGTTTAGTGCATGGTATTAAATATTCCATTCGATTCAGTAGAGAATGTATAAATAGAGAAAAAAATGAAATGACTAGGATAAAAATAAATTTTAATAATTGGAAAAAGAGTTGAAAGATGTCGCTTTTTTGGATAATGAAATATAATTACATCGTATCACACACAGTATGTGCACTTATAATTCAAACCATTATATAAACGTAAAATGATAAATCAAAATAGACATACAAAAATGTCAATGATCAACAAATTAGACTACAATTGTTTGGATATTTCTGAATAATCAAACTGACTTGAGAAAAAAGTGAAAAAATTATCTTGCTTTATGGTTTTAAGATATATATAGATAGACATAGAACTGTATACGCATGCATGAAAAACTTACTTCGGCGGTGGTCGTAGACAAATGTTTAGAGCAAATCGCGAACTCGTTGTTTAATTTTATAACTAACATTACTCACCGTATATATAGTCTAAGGCTCACGTTTCATGCTTTATTTTGTGAAAATGAAGAATATGAATTCCATAAATGGATATTATGTTATTGTCTAGATATCCTATTGTGTAGTAATTAATATGATTTGTAATTTGGTTTAAAAATTTATGAATACATTCTCAATTACAAAAAAAAAGAGTAATGAATATTTTGATCAAATCTTGATCTAATTTGACCCAACACATTGAAGATATCGATCCATCTAATAAATACACGTTTGGTGCACGTCTTAATTGTGATGAACATGAACTAAAATCTGGGTTTCAAAACCTGAACTTGAAACGCAGATCCGAACTTCAAAATCAGCACGAGTTATATATATTGCACGCACGGATCAACTAATCGTGCATACATCGTGCGCCTAGCTCTAGAAATATATCACAGTAAATAATTATTTTAATCATCCATCCGAAATTCGAACATAAGTGAGATTATTAGGATCCAGAAGATCGATACAGTGAAGAAAATTAATGAAACTAAAAACAAGAAACTAGAAGAAGTTTACTTTGAATTGGAGAATTGGAATGCGATTGAAAGATATTGGAGTTACTGGCCGCTGAACGCATGCGTTCTCTGCCACCTGCAGATGAATCCCAGGAGAGATCTCTTCTTGAGCTCCTCCAAAGCCTCCTGGACGAATTTCTAGTATGAATCGTAATCAGAAAACTCGTCGTACATCTCAGCGAAATGCTCCTCAAATGGGAGAAGGCGGGCCGGCTTGATCCAGCCGTGAGTGCTGTCTCCGTACAGAAACACAGCCAAACAGCTCTGATGTTTCTTGGCGCTGAGAGCGTCTGGAGATGCGTGGGCCTCGTCGTAAATCATGGTGCCTTTGTGATTTGATTAAAGGAGGATTCATTGGCTTCGTATTCAGTAGTCATGTGTTCATTATAAATTAAGTACAAGCA
Source organism: Sherardia arvensis (assembly GCA_948330725.1). Taxonomy (NCBI): domain Eukaryota; kingdom Viridiplantae; phylum Streptophyta; class Magnoliopsida; order Gentianales; family Rubiaceae; genus Sherardia; species Sherardia arvensis. The sequence goes on from OX415240.1 coordinate 32,210,722, forward strand.
TGAATTTAATTTATAATGAACACATGAATTTAAATTTTTGAATTTAATTAAACTAAGCATTGAATTTAAGCATTAATTTTTGATGCTAAAGTATTAGGTATGGCTGATGTATTTGGCTTCTTTTGTCATTTCAAGACTGATGTTTCACCATTATAGTTTTTTTCAGTTGTTCTGTGATCAAATTCTTGTGCATTAGAATGAAATTCAGTATCTAAGTACATTGTCTAGTGCTGCTTCGATCATGCTAACGTAGATTTATGATTATGAGTGCATCATTTTTGCACAAAGATTTTATTTATTTAAATTTTTTAACACAGAATCAGGGACGTTCTTTGACGGGTGATATACGTGCGATCACACCGTTCCCTAAATTCGAGAGGCCCAAAATATTTTATATTTTATATTTTATATTTTTAAATCTACATTCGTGTGCTAGATGTCTCAAACGAATCTTAATCTCAACGTCAAAACCACATGTTACATCATACGCGCATTTAAATGATAATGTTTACATAATTTTTCATTCGACTTTCATGCATGCATGGGTGATAAAGTCTCATTTTTCATGAATCGTGCGTTTTGGTCCAGCGCATCCATGAGTGGGGATTCGGTGGCGGAACCAGAACAGAATTCGTGGATATAACCAAGCATAAGAAGCATTTTTTATCGGATGATGAGCCACCGGCAGCGGCGACGTGCTTGTCAAAATAGTCCACCCGGCTAAACTTGCTTCTTTTAGATTCGGCCATACAATTAGAAGATTACAAAATTTTGAGAAAATAATGTTCCATCGCAATTGTTATGCAACTGGTAGTGGTCAGCTAAATGCCGCGTATAGTAATATAATAACAATTAAACGTATTCTTTTGTTGACACGATAATATACAAAAAAGTTGTGTTAATTTAAAATATCAACAATTAAAACAAATTTTATTAAAAAATTTAAACCAATTTTGTCTCTAATTCTTTTCAAATACGAAATCAATTTTTTTAAAAGATAAATCATCCTACTGTGTAAAGCATAAACACCAAGACCCTTTTTTCTACGTCTCCCAGTCAACCACTCGAACCTGAATTTATCCTATATAATCACGGTGTACAATCAAAAAGACAAAGGTGCATTTTTCTCCATTAAATGAATTGGTTTCTAAAGCATTGCGTCGGTCAAAACGGCCCGAAGGCATTAAAGCCCCAAACTCCAAATCTTCTAAATCTTTGAGGAGTAATGGGACGGTGGCAGAGATTGAAATGGTAGACGAAACTATTGCTTTAACACATTTGAAGAAGCTAAATAGAACATGATATTAGTTTGGTCTGTCTTAGGAAAAAACTTGACATTGTACGTGTTCCACTAAATATGGACGATGCTCTAAAGAAGAACCTTATGGAGCAGTCATATATTTACTATTACCAAATCTATGAGAGTCCAAGCTGCTCCTTAGGGATCTCTTATTTAAAGGCATCAAATGTCGTCACTATCACTGACTTCATTTGTTGGATACTCTTTGAACTTTGTCCAGCTTTTTGCCGCTTCTCCGTTGACTTTGTACAGTATCGAATTTGTTGCTCAACTCTAAGTAATGAAACAGATTATTAACATGTTCTATCTTAATATTGAAAAAAGATAGTAACTAATAATGGCTTTAATTCAAAAAAAAATCCGACTATAATTCACATCTGAGTAAGATTCAATGAGTATAGAAAAAGAAAGCCATTTCGGAATGGTGTGTAATCTCTAATATGTTGCTAGAGTTACACAACTCAGAGACTAAATGCAAGTTTTGAGTATTTACTAAGTTTCTTGAGTTCAAAATATACTACTTCAAGAGATCTGAAGAGCAAAATCCAGCAAATCCAGCAAATCCAGCCCAGTCCTCTCTCCCCTTCTTTTTGTAAGAAATTCCACCATAGGATCCTCTATGCTTGTTGATGCTTGGTGGTGAAAAGGACGGTGCATCAGTGATAGTGGTTGAACCAACCGAGTCATGATTAGTGATGACCTACATATCATGTAAAATAGAATCATTCCATCTCTGAAGTATACAACATTCAGTGACATTACAAAATATATTCAATTACAACATACCGTGTTCTTTGTTTTCACATGAATCTATCTTCTTGTCTCCCCGAATAGCATTGTTTCCACATTCGCAACCTCCTCTTTCACCACTACATTAACTTCAGCTTCATTTTCACCCTCACGTTCACCCGCTACCACCTCAGCCTAGACCATTGCCTCGCTACAAACAACTTTTGTTGCAATTTCCAGAGCCTCATGAACAAGTGACAGTCCCTATTAATGTCACAATGCAATATGCATTAATGTAAATCAGGATTAAGCATTCATTCATGTTACATTAGGCTGCAGGGTTCTGATTGATATGGTTTATTATAAGTTTCCTTATGATGTGGGTTAAGCTTCCTTTTAAGGGGCCATTTCATATTGATAGGAAGAACAAGATATTGGAGGAAGAACTCCTTTTGACAATTTTGTTGACAAATTTCACCGATTTAATAGGTACTGTCCCATCATCCTTATTTGAGATTGTTTTCTTGCTAAAGTTTCTTCAACAAAAGACCAAATACCTATTTTTTCATCAAGAAGAACCTGTCAATCATCTCCCATTACAGGCTTGAAAACCACACAATGAAACATTATTTTCCTAAATTATCATTTGTTTCTCAACTTTTCTATGTGGCTCCTCCTCCTCAGGGAGAATGTAATACCGTTCAGCAACCCTAATTATGTAGAACCACTTTTTGTCTATATGAAGGATGTGATGCATATTTTTGAATTAGTGTTTGCAGGCTAACAGCAAAATGACTAACAACACAATGTAAATATTGTAATTTATGGCATTCAGTTATCTGTGGTTGGATAGCATTCGAATGGCTCCTTAGTTATCCATTCTTTATCCATCTATTCATTGTTGAAACACTTACATTCATTGCCTTTTCAAAGTGTCTTTGAGTGCATATGTTGTGTAATGGTTTAGCCATGTGTCGCAGTATCTTTGTCCAAAAATATCTTGTTTGATCATGCCTCCCATTTGCTTTCGATTTCATATCAATGACTTCTCGATCACGTTGTTGTTGTTGTCTTTGCTTCTTAGAAATGCGGCTAATTCTTCTTACTAGCAATCCCCAACGAGTAAAATCTTCCATCATAGCCAATTTCACAGTCTTGTCTTTGAACTGGTGTTGGAATAGGAAAGCACCAAGTCGAGCTTTATCCATATCAGATACACGCGGTGCAATTTGCAGCAGGGGTGAGAAAGTACGGGGGCATGCTCGTTGAATTTTGTGTTAAAAACAGAGATCTATGGCTACAGAAAGAAGCCTGCAAATTAAGTGTGGAAATTAGAGACAACAACCCAATACAGAGTGGGAGCAAACAGATGTAGTCTCCTTATAGAATTTAAAGGCATTGTTGAAAATAGAGGAGTAGGATAATTTGAATAATTGAATGAAATTTGAAGGGGAAAGTGAAAGGATTTGAAGAGAAGAATGAGATTGCATTTTAGTGAGATAGCTAGAGAAATTTTGTGATGTCTATTCTTGAGCAGACTGTTTAGGATTATTTAACATGTTGTAATCAGCATCTTTGAAGATAGCTGCATTATTTGTAAATTTAAAATTTATTTCAATTTTCAAATTGTGAAGAATTCTCTCTACTTTGGCTAATTGGAGTATCAGTGAAAATATTAGGAAGCAGACAAACTAGGTACCAGATAAGGCCACGTGCAGCATCCTTTCTCGCTGCCACATAATACATAGGGTATTGGGCTAATGACTAATTTCCATTTACACAGAACAAATAGAGTAAGTTTTTTGACAGTCTTTCTAATCAAATCACTGATTCAATCTGTAATTTGATTGAGACTTCTTAGACATCTTAACAAGTTCATGTTTTTGGATGTAAAAAAAATTAACCATCACCTATTTAAACATAGTTTAAGAATCAATTTTTAATATTTAATAATTTAACTATCATTTTAATAAACATAATTGATATTAAGTGACAAATATGTGTGGGTTAATCAGAATGTCAAAATGAGTATTTAGGAGTGGTATTTATGACTTTATAAATAATGGCGACTGTCATATCGTTATTTAAAAAAGTAATGAACATATATATATATATATCAAATGTTGATCTAATTTTACTCAAGCCATTGAAGATACCGATCGATCAAATAAATGCACGTTTTGCGCACGTTCTTATTGTGATGAACATGAACTAAAATCTGGGTTTCTAAACCTGAACTTGGCGCACGTTCTAATTATATATATATGTATATATATACACACATGTATATATTGCACGCACAGATCAACTGATCGTGCATACATTGTGCGCCAAGCTCTAGAAATATATTACAGTAAATTATTTTAAACATCCATCCAAAACTCTTCATAGAATTTTAAAAAATATATTGTATTTCTCATGCATTAGTCACACCTTTTGTATCGAAAGATGATATTTCACTTAGGAAAAACACGTATTCTTCTAAATCATCCATATGTTCCCACTTAGGAATAAATTCGGATTCATCCAACCTAAGAATTGAAATAACAATTCCCATTTGAGCAATATGAACATTAATATGTACATCCTCTAGATTTTTTTGAAAAGAAAGCTTCCTTACCTGAGAGAACGCTGTTTAGGTAACTAAGAAAAAAAATTGGAAAAGAGGGAGAAAAGAATATATACGCATAGGGAGGTTTAGGTGAGGTATGAAAAAATGACGGATTGGAAAAAATGTATACGTATGAAATACAAACACTAGCACCAGAACAACATTAATTTGTATATACTACTGTTAGTCAACAATATTATTTGTCTTTTTTGTCTAAGTATACTATATTGATATGAATAATTCTAAATATTCTTAAATTAAAAGATACTGACAAGGGAGTCGCAAAGAAAATTAATCAAACTATTTTGATCGTAAACTTCTATTTTCGTTTGTGATCCAATGAGATTCTGGCTGTTATATTTTTATTTATCTATCAAATTATATGGTTATCAAAATTAAAAAGTTCATTGAAAAAGTAAACTACATGATTGAATAAATAATGAAGAAGTGATTTTCCCCTCTTTTGTCTAGTGTTCTTTTGCATTCCGTTCTTCGATTCACTAGGTTGAACAGCTATAAGTTATAAGTTTAGGCTATAAAGGTCATGGGGGTGATAACGAGCCGATCCGATCACGACCATCACTAGGTTCATGATCGGATCATTTAAAATTTGAGGTGATCACGATCGAAATAATTCGTGATCGCGATCGGCTCGTTTAAAAATTACGATAATCGTGATCGACTTGTTATAGATAATCGATCAAATGATCAATGATCGATAATGATTGGTTCGATCAATGATCAATGATCAACTTAAAAGTTAATTAAAAAGAAGTCAAAAATACATAAATTATCAAATTAATAAAAGTGCACAACAAACTACATGCATACATATTAAAATAAACATATTTCCCCATTATTATTAATGTATATAATTATATTACTTTATTATTTTCGATCGATCTCGATCATCTTATCGATCTATTCGTGATCATGATCGAGCTTTTATATTTATGTTCGTTGATCGTTCACTTAATAAACGATCATAAAATTTTGATCATGATTGGTTCATTTATTAAATGAACGATATCAATCTCATTTTTAACCGATATGATCTTGATCTTTTTGACGAACGCTCGTGATCATTCTCATCCCTTTAAGATCATTTTCTCCTAGTTTTGGCAGCATAAAAGAATTTAGTTATTTTATAGACCACATGGCACTGCAAATGATAAATACAGTACCAATTTTTTTACTTGCACTAATGATAGGGATAAACATAGAGGCCAACCATAGAAAACTTGCACTAATGTTCCAATTAAAGGACGGATAAGTTCTCTCAATCTTCCATTTAGGTTTTAAACAAACTAAGCTCAGACCACTGTCCACTTCTCTTAAAGTTTGGCAGTAGCTCTCCTTCTGTCCCTAAACCTTTTCGGTTTATTAACACCTGGTTCAAGAAGAAGGAGTTCCTAGATTTTATATCTTCGTTGGAATTCTCCCTCTCCAGGTCATGGTATGCTAAAGTTACTCCGAAAACTTAGTATCCTAAGAAAAGAACTTAAAAAATGGAAATGAGAGGTTTTTGGGATTATTAATGATAATATCATTAGGGCGGAGGAACACCTTTAACTCTAGGGAATAGCCTATGATCTTGACAGCTCAACGGATGAACTGACAAAGTTTAAAAAGGTTAAACCTCTTCTAGTTAAATGATCGCTAAATCAAAATGAGCAGAACCATTTCTGGATATACAAAGCAAAAATTAAATGGTTAAAGGAGGGTGATGAGACCACTAATTCTTTTAATAATTACGGAAAAGTTGAGCATAAGTTGTTAGACTCAACTTATGCTTATTGATAGACCTCACCCTGACCAAGGATTCTTTGATTCCCATTTCCTCTCACAAATCCCCAAGTTAATAAATTTTAAATAAAATGAAGAACACATCAAGCCTGTTAATTTAGATGAACTTAAGCGAGTCGTTTTCAACCTAAATAAAATAGAAGGCCAGGCCAGAGGGCTACACATCAAAGTTTTTTATTAAGGCGTGCACCATTATTTGCACAAATCTTTTAGAGGATTCAAACGATTTTTTGCAAGGTCTAGTTTGTATTAAACAAGCTCCACATATATTAGATGTGTGTCTCTCTTTAGCCATTATGTGGCAAATTTTTGAGCAAAAATGTGTGGAGATGCATATATACAGATGCAAAAAAATGTGTTAAGGCTAAAAAAAAATGCCTTGGGTGGTTGTGACTTAAATGAGAATAATCATCTAAGGCGGTTCCTCTTCCGCCTTAGATTATTTTGGGTTTAAGGCGTATATTTCCGCCTTGGATGATGGGGCATACGCCTGAACTTGCGAACTCGCAAGTAGTAACGTAACTATGATTTTCATTTGCTTCTTGCGACATCGTAACCAGTGAACGCAAATACCAAAAACCTGGTATATTATTTAGTTACGACAGCCTCTTGCGGATTGCTAGTTCATATAGTTGCGAATTCGCTACATTGGAAAATTAATATGGCCGAGACTGGTTGCGACAACAAACGTGCGGATCGCTAGAAATCTGTTACGATACCGCAATGTAACAAGCTCCTCATTTATTTCTATTGTAAGGAGACTGGTTACGACATATTTTGGCGATTCGCTAGGTTGTAACTAGCGAGATCGCTACAAGCAAAATTACACATTCAGGTTGTAACTTGTCGTATTCAGTCAATAGAGCCTAGTTGGAGATTCACTAGCTAACTCGCAACGGGTGTAAGTGATACTTACGAGCTCGCTACATGTCGTATTGGTTTAAAATAGCCTAGCTGGCGATTCTCTAGAGAACTCGCAACGGGTTTGCTTTAGCTTGGCGAGATCGTAACAACAAAGCTTGACACAATTCAGAAACTAAACTTTGACGTGGCTGGTAGCGATGTCGCAACATGTTAAGAACCCATCAAAAAAGGGCTTTTGGGTTTGGGTCTATATTGGGCTGTAGTTGTAGTGATAGTATAAGTATTGGGTTTTCTCTGACCTGTGACATCAGTAAAAACCTTTGAAATTCCATCAGTAATTAATTTTTTTTGGGGGGTTTGCATGGGGTGATCATAAAAAGGTGAGAATGCCTTTACATTTTCCATCAATTAATACCATAATTAATAACTTTTGTCTAGGAACTCTCACATATTTTTGACAAATGGAGCACTCTGCCCTATAAATATCAGCCCTTTCTTCCTTTAGAGCCCCACCAGAACCTTCATTCCCACATTCCCTTCTCCCTTCTCCTATTCTTTGCCTTCTGCTTCCCATGTATTTGTCTCGTTTCAACACCCTCCCAAATGACATTATAAATGAAATAATGATTCGTGTTTTCTTCAACTGGGTTCTTCGTTGGTATGTGAGCGACAGTGGCTCACCGAGGCTTCTGCAATAGGTCACAAAGAGTCGACCTATGTCTTGGTTATATTTGCAATTTGTGAAGGTGATATTCAGAGAGGCATGAATGTGATCACCACCATGAAGAGAACCAACAAGAAAGGCCTCCGGCGAGCTCGGGTACGCGTCAAAGCCGGTTTGATTTACGCTTGGGGTTGGACGCACTTCTACAGGTTCCTCAGAGATGGAGCAGTCGCGCCTAGGCCGATCTGCTGCGAGGAACATGCTGACCACAATCGCAGGGTGAGGTACGATCGCTGGGAGAGGTTTGATCCAGCGGACATCTCCTGTGATGCATGCACCTGCGATCAGGAAATGCTTCACGTCCTCGGTTCTCGTAGAGCCTAAATGTTGTAGTTTATTTGTTCTTTGATTCTGTAATTTTTTATCCCAACTTTGTTAGGATTGTAATAAACTAGTGTTTGCCATTTTGGCACATTTAATTATTGAATAGCTTTTCTTGTTTTGATACCTTGTCCCTTACATTTTATTTTTTCATCGTAAGAGGCCATATCTTATCAGCAAAATCATGTACTTTTGGTATAGTGTGTGGTCCTAGCGATCTCGTCACTGTCACGTTTCATGATGATTGATTAGTAGCAGAACACCAAGCGAACTCGCTACTTACTCGCTCCTGTTTACGTGGTACTTACGATCTCGCAACATGTCGTATTCAGTCAACAGAGCCTAGCTGGAGATTCTCTAGCGATCTCGCAGCGGGCTTGCTTTACCTTGGCTTGATCGTAACAGCATAGCTTGACACAATTAAAAAACTAAACTTTGACGTGGCTGCTAGCGAGTTCGCTATATGATAAGAACCCATCAAAAAAGGGTTTTTGGGTTTGGGTCTATATTGGGCTATAGTAGTAGTGATAGTATAAGTATTGGGCCTTAGCCAGTGTAAGTATTAGGCCTCAGCCATGGTATTTCATGTTCAGTTTGCGCTGGTCGGCAACTTATCGAACCTTTCTAAAATGTAAGTGAATATAAACTGAACAATCACCTTCTAATCAGCCGATGTGGGAAGAATGTTGGCGTGCATGGTTACGAGATCGCTACAGCTTATATCATCACATGCACCTAACAAAACTATTGACTTTGATAGTAGCGATTTCGCTAGTAGTACTGCTGATAATTTAATTAATATGAATTAATTAACTTGCGAACTCGCTAGTATTGTCTCTAAGAATTAAACCCTAGCAGTATTTAAAACGGCGTTGTTTACATTTGTGCGTGTAAATTTACGATTTCGCAACAATCTAGAATATAAGCTGGCGTCATACTTACGATTTCGCAACAATCAAACCTATAAATATCAAATTTGGGGATCTTCTGATTCCAAACCACGATTAACCGTCTCAGAGCTTAGAAAAAACAAAGCCAAACACAAACCCAACATACCCATCCGACAAGAGCAATGGCAAGGACAAAGAATTTGGCGCCCAATCCGTTTGTGCAGGGAGGCCGGCGGGATGAAGCTCAGGCATCAGGATCTCAGCAACGGGCGACGGTGGGACAAGTTCAGCCAGTTCATCCAAATACGACAAGGCAAAATTTGTAAGTTTGGATGCGTCCGAGGCCTATTCTAATTACATGGAACATTCTGAATTACTAGATTGTTATGTCATCGATTTAATCAGATTACGAAACTAGGGTTGGATAATGTGTTAAAGATTTTTCAATTTCATGAGTTGGGTGAGTTGTTAGGTTTGAACTATCCGGCACATAAGGATGAGACGTGTCAATTCTATGCTAATTTTCACCAGTTAATTGAGGAGGAAAAGGAGACGGGTAGGTGGTTCACTAGGGTTAACAAGAAGGAGTATGAGATTGGGGAGGATTTTATTAACAAGGCGTTGAACGTGTCATATGCTCGTGAATATAACTTTAGCAACCAACCCCCTCCGGGGTTTTACATTAGAGAAAAATGGCCTGAGTTTGGGGTAGTTTTGGATCGAAAGAAGGTGGAAAAGTTTGCAAAGAGGTATTTTGATAGGGATGCCAAAGATTTAGGGGTGCCTAGGTCTTATAAGATTGATCAACTGAGTGCGGAGGAGAGGAATGTTTATGAGATTGTTGTTAGGAGTGTCGTGCCTAAGGGTGGTTGGATCACCAAGATGAACTATACAACTTTGTGCATATTTTACTGCATCATGGAGCAGATAGAGTTAAACCCGGGTTATGTCATTTTCGAGCACATGAAACAAAGTATGGTCGAGAATAATAGGGCAGTCAAGAAGCTCCCATATTGTAATTTCATTACCATGTTTCTAACCTCCGAAAATGCCAAGATCAAATTATCTGCGACTGCCGAAGATTGTTGCTTCTATACGATGCAATATTTTGAGAGGAAAGGTAAGTTTGAGTTGGTTAATGGCGAGTGGCAGAAGGCAGCGGATGGACCCAAAAAACCGCTACAGTTTAATCCTGAGGAAGTCAGAGAGAACGTCTAAGGTTAGCCACACTAAACCCCCTACATTTTAATTTCTGTTTTATACAATTCATTTGCTAAACTCACCATATTTTTGTTTGACTTACATGAACAGGTGTACCCTTAGAGGCATACTACAAGGGTGTAGAAGACACGGTCGACCTTTTCAGGGATAAGATGGCCAAAATCAATCACGCAAACTGGTTAACGGAGAAGGTGATACGTGGCATCGAAAGGGCTAATGCGAAGAAAAAAGCGAAGGGGGATCCACCAGCACCATCACAGACACCACCTCCTAGCAATGATGATTAGATTTGCATTAGTTCATGTTGGCTAGTAGTTGTACTCAAATCCAAACAATTTCAATTTCAATTTGTATTTGTAAGTTTCTGAAACAATATTGCAGAGAATATTTCTATTTGAATGTAATTTATTTTATTATGTATATTTGAATATTTAAACTTCCATTAGTTATGTTGTTTATTGTGCGGTTCAAAATATAACACCACTTTACAAAGGAGTTAAATTTAAATTCATGGTATGTGGCTTTATACTAGCGAGCTCGCCAGTGCCAAGTTACTCACGTGGTGAGCTACTAGCGAACTCGCTAGTATCAAGTTAAGCAAATATGTACAACAACATACACATCAAGCGAGATCGTAATCTGTCAGACTCAAGAGACAGAAGCTCATCTGCGATTTTCAGCCTTCTGTTGCGATTTCGTAACAATTTCACCAATGTTACGAGCTCGCTACGTAGTAAGTTAATAAGCATTGGTTTTGAGCGTGTTTGATTACGGTATCGCCACTGCTACAGCAGTGTACAATTTTTTTAGAATTAGAAGATTTAGTGTACTAAAATTAATTAAAATTTAACTACACTTGTAATTACCAACCATGAAGTACATCATAATATTCAAAAACAATGGTTATCAAATAGCTACTTATGTTTTTTACTCTTTTTAGTCTTCTTCTTCTTTGGTTGCCTCCCCTTCCTCCTTGTAGTTTTCCCCGCGGGATTAATCCACATACCTTCCTCATGATCCATTTTGCACACCGACGCACAAACAATGTCGTCATCCTCCTCCAGAGTTTCGTACACCGAGGGCGGAATGGTGTCTGTAGAAATACTGCAGTCATCGTCGAACAAGCCGTCACCATATATGAATATTTTCTTACCATCAACAACGATCTCCCATCGAGCATCAATTGGATCTTCCACATAAAATACCTGATGAGCTTGAGCCGCCATGATGAATGGATCTTTCCTAGACCCAAGGATTTCTCTATTAACTAGAGTAATGCCTAAACCCTCTGAGCGCACCCCTTCACCTTCATCTACCCATTCACATTTAAACAATGCGATTCAGACATGAACAAAGTCCATTTCCCATATATCAGTAATGGTACCAAAAAAATAATTATCACCTCTCCAGGTACTGACACGCCACTATTTTGGGTTGCAGATCTGTCATCACTACACTTAGTACCAAACGTGTATCCATTGATGTCATACCCGCTAAACGACGTAACTGTGCCGAGGGGTCTCTTGGTCACCCATTTTACAATATCAGGGTATTCACCGCCATTCTGCACATGTATTTTGAGCCAACTAGTAAAGTCTCTGCAATGACTTCTAGAATCCTAGATTCCGACCAGCTCGGTTGAGTTGACCTAATCTCATTAAGGTGAACATCAATATAAGGACTCACTGCATGATGGTTGCGCAGAATGTACAGATGGGCTATAGATATCTCATTGGAAGAAGGGCTGAATTTAGAGTTATGGCGTAGTCCGACACCATCCAATCTACCGTCGTGTCTGGAGACCGGCAGTCTTATAGTAGGTACATCATGTAAATAGTTGGTACAGACGTCTATTACCTCTTCCGCGACATATCGCTGCACTATACTGGCGTTTGGTCGATAACGATTCTTAACAAAATGCTTGAAAATGCTCATGTACCGCTCGAATGGATACATCCATCTCAAGTATACCGGTCCGCACAGCTTCACCTCCCGTACCAAATGAACTATCAAATGAATGATTATGTCAAAAAAGGAAGGGGAAAAATACATCTCTAGCCTGCACAATACCTCAACTACCATATCCTGCAATTCATCCAACTTACGCCGACTTACTTTCTTGCGACATATCTGTTTAAAAAAATAACAAAGCCTAGCAACCGCGTCTCCAACGTGAGAAGGCAAGCAACCTCTTAGAGCAATGACATTCAAGTCCTGCATCTTATTGTGGCAATCGAGCGACTTCATTCCCACAAATTTAAGCTCGGCAGTGGATACACAACTGCTAATGTTCGAACCATATTTAGAAGGCACATTCACTGATTTGAAAGTCCTACAAAAACTCTCCTTCTCCTCAGATGACAAGGAATAAAAAGAAGGTGGTAAGTATGTCGTACCTACTTCTTCTTGCACGGGAGCAAGTGACGTCCGTATTCCAAGATTGACTAAATCCTTTATAGTTTTCAATCCACCCTTACTCTTTCTCGGTGTATTCAAGAGCGTCCCAACCAAAGCTTCACATACATTCTTCTCTATATGCATGACATCTAGACAGTGGCGCACATCCAAGTGCTCCCAATAACCGAGTTTGAAAAATATTGAACATTTCTTCCAAATCGTAGTTTGAGTGCTTTTCTTTTTTCCCTTACCCAGCACGTTCTCCATGCCTGATACTTTTTCAAATATTTCAGAACCTGATAATGGGACAGGGGTAACACCATGCTCTTCCTGACTGTTAAACCACTTCTTAGCACTCCTCCACGGATGACTGCTAGGAAGGAATCGTCTATGACCTAGATACACAGGCTTACCTCCGTGCTTTAATTGACAATGGCTGGTATTGCTCTCACATATTGGACATGCAAACTGACCTTTCACAAAACACCCTCCAAGGTTACCCAGCGCAGGGAAATCATTGATGCTCCACATCAGCATGGCTTTAAGTTTGAATTTCGCGTCCCCTCGACTTCCGTCTGGAATATGAATCCCATGCTTAAATAAGGATTTCAACTCCTCAACAAGAGGCGCTAGATATACATCAATGTCATTACCAGGTTGCCTAGGCCCCGAGATCATAGTGTTCAAAAGCACATACTTTCGTTTCATCATCAACCATGAAGGTAGATTATAAATAACAAGCATCACTGGCCATGAACTGTGGGTGCTGGACATGTTCTCGAAAGGGTTCATTCCGTCAGTAGATAGTCCTAAGCGCACGTGTCTAGGTTCGTCATCAAATTCTGGGTACATAGCATCCATCTTCTTCCACCGATCACCATCAGAAGCGTGAGATATAATATCATTATCTTCCTCTCGAACCCTATCGGCATGCCATGTTAACAATTTTTCATCAACTGGATTGGCATACAAACGCGTCAATCTCGTTTTCAAGGGCATGTACCACATCACCTTAGCAGGACCTTGCTTTGTCAATGTTGTCACTGTTTCTCCACATACCTCGACCTTTCACTCCTTCTTTTTCCATCTAGACTCACCGCATACCTTGCAATCATCCCTCAGAGAATCAACACTCCCCCTATACAACATACTATCATTTGGGCATGCGTGAATCTTAGTAAACTCCATGCCCATAGGACACAGTATATTCCGCGCAGCATAAACCCTGTCAGGACATAAGTTGTCCTGAGGAAGTAACTCTTTAACCAACTCTAGCAATCCGTCATTCCTTTATCAGAAACACCATGCCTTGCCTTTACGTTCATTAACAACAATGTTGCTCCCAGTCTAGAATGGCTAGCCCCAACATATAAGCTTGTCTGTTTATCGTCATACATTGCCTCCAACATACTTTTCTTCCCAACAAACTCCATAACAACATCGTCACATATATCTGAAAGTTGTTCATTACACTGCGGGATTTCCTCGGCGCTTCCCTCCTCCATCTCAACCTGGTCACTTCCATAATGGCCTTCCCCATGCAAAACCCATTCTGTGTAGGATTTGTCAAAACCTTTACAAATTAAATGTTCACGAACTACATCAATATCTTTAAATATGGCGTTGTTTCTACAATTGTTGCATGGACATCTAACCCCTCCTATGTCGCAACCCAACATCTAAGAAATGTTCAACCAAATCTAAATACTCCTTCGATAATCGAGCATTCTTCTTCATTATTCTTTCGCGTTCCATAATTCACAAATCAGACAAACAACTACACAATACTACTAACCCACTGACTTGAGATGATCAACTCATAAACTACACACTGCATTAACAAAAAACCAAAATAAACCAAAATGCTAGCAAAAATTATGCATAAAATAAACCAAAATCAAGAGGCTAGCCAGTACAATACGCAAGTTAAACCTTACCTACACCAACACGGGAACAATGAGACCTCCCAGCAAACTAGAACTTATCATCCTTCAATACCCACCTGTTTAAACCCTTTTAAATTTTTCTTTTTTTGGTGTTAGAACGGCCAGTTCAGATTTTATGGGTGACTCATACTGACTCACTTGCGATTTCGCTACTTCCTATTTAACCACTAGAGTAACTAGCGAACTCGTTACAACTCAATCACCCTCACATGCACTGTACATTTAAAAATGTCAAATTTGACATGCACAGAAGCGATACCGTAACATCAAACGCCATATCCTACCGTCCCAGTTACGACATGTCCCATATTCTCGCCTGCTAAAATTAGGGTTTAGCAAAGCTTACGATATCGCAACGCACAAAGTAAATAATAACGAGCTAACCTACGAATTCGCTACAGACACGTTTATATTACTACAGAGGTTACGAGGTCATAACAACCCTTTCAATTTAAGGCGGATACTTTTTTTCCGCCTTGGTCAAGTATTTTTTTACGTCAAAACCCATTTCCGCCTTTAACTGCTTCTTTTCGTCTTAAATTTAATTTTTCTTTTGCTAGCTTGAAGAGGTAGCGAACTCGCTACATTCAATCAAGGCGTAAAAAAATGTGCCAGGGTCAAACGCCTTAAATATGTGTCTTGCATCTACCCCTTTGTAGTAGTGTGGGTACGTAAGCTCAACAAGAGTTTGATTTCATGGATAGTAGAACCAAGCATCTTGATTGTGAATAAAAGCAAAGAGTAAGAGAAACCAAAAATGATGTTGAAATATGTTAATTAGAATTCGAATATTTTTTAGTAGCCTATTCTTTTCTTTTCTTTTTGATTAAAACCACTTTATAAGTGGGGTGAAATTTTCTAGGCTCACTACACCATAAAAGGCCTATATAGGCAAGTATCTTACAATTCAATTATTGAAAGAAGAAACATCTATGAGAGATCCTTAACCGCACCGATGTCAAAATTCACAACCATGTTAGGTCACACCAGAGCGATTCCCAAATCTGCCGATGAAATGACTCAATACTTGCAAGCATATTAGGGTTTGCTGTGAAATACCCAACTCTGCCGACAAGCACGGGGTTTGAGAAAAGGATCCCCTTCCTTATACTTTTCCCATGTCAATTTCAGGTTAGGGCACGCCAAGGCGATTTCAAATTTTGCCGATGAAAAGACTCGTGACTCGCAAGCATATTAGGGCTCGCTAAGCGAACCCAACTCTGCCGACGAGTACGGGGAAAAAATAAGAAATGAGTACTCTATTGCATAAAAGATACAAAGAGAATGATAGACTAGATTACTATTCAAGACATCATCAAACATTTCTATAGAAGATTCGTTATGTATTTGTTTTAGCTCCACTTTGTAGGTTCTGTCCATCCTATTGCACAGACTCCAGCCACCCTTGTCCAGCTCCTCTTCCTCCAGTTCCAGTTCCACACTAGAGTATCTGCTCCACTGATTATCTTCAAGTCCATGGTCCATCCAGTGGCATCCAATGTCATCTGCACAACATAAAACAAAATGCAGAAGTATCCAATATCTATAAATTTATCTAGCAATAACATAGGAATATTCTCTACTATCCATGGCTACAAGACCTTTAATAGATAAAGGTAAACTTTGGTCATTAAAAATCAAGACTTGATTAGGTTCTGTAACCAGTTTAGACAGAGCATCAGCGACAGCGTTAGCTTCTCTTAAAGTATGAGAATAGGAAACAGAGAAATCACCTGCTATGCCCATATATTTCGTATTGTATTCAGCAGCTTCCATGGTACTTTATATTCCCTCCGAATGATCTTCAATAAAATAAGTGAATCTGTTTCCATCCTAACCCTCTGATAGCCATGGAAATATGCAGCTTCCATTCCCGGGGCCATTGCAACAGTCTCAGCTTCCAAGCAATCTGGAGCTTGCAATGTGCATGCCTTTGCATATAATACCTTCCAAGTGTGATCCATGCAAACCAAACCAGCTCCACTTTTGCCATTTATGAGAAATGACCCATCAGTGTTAATCTTAATACAATCCATCTCAGGTAAGTTCCATTGAATTATTCTTCTTTGCAAACCAGTAGCTCCCATATTGGATTTAACCCAAGATCTACCATATACTCTTTGAATATCATTAAGCATACCTTCACCTGGTTAACGATCACTTGTTTATGGGGAGTTTTATTGTCATATAGATATGCAACTCTAGCACACCAGATATACCACATGATAATAACTAGTAACAGTCTAGCTATTCTCATCTGAGATAGAGTCAAGCCCTGCAAATCCCACAATGAATGTGAGCTGTGGAAAGCAATATCACAGTGTTCACAAACTGATCTCCATGTCCGTTGAACCTGAGTACAATTGTTAAAACTGTGATGAATATCATCCCAGTATGATAAGCAAAAAACACAGATTGATGGTTGGTGTAAGCTCAAGTCCTCTAACACATCTGCGGTGGAGATTAATCTGTTAGTTAATCTCCAACAAAAAAAGGAGAATTTTGCTGGGATTTGAGAGGACCAAAGATACTTAAAAGATGGTATCACCAATGTCTTAGGCCTGAGAGTTTCATATGCAGAGGAAATGGAAAAGAACCCACTAACACTTGGTTTCCAAATCATAGTATCAACATCATCATCAAAATTAGGAAAATCAACTGAGATCAGTTCAAAGATAGCACTATTAAAACCATGTAACATCTGAGCAAGGTAGTGTTCTTGATGGTTACAAAATTCTCTGACAGTAAGTTCAGTGAAAGGGATTTCCAGTGAGTCATCCCATAAATCAAGCAGAGCCTCATTTCCAGTCCAATTGGCATTCCATAAAGAAACTTCCCCCCTCCCAATTAGGACTTTAGTGTATTGTGATGCTACAGTCTCAACATCTTTGATTCTTCTCCAAAGTTTTAGATTTTTTCAAATAATCAGGTAAAGACCACATGAACTTGGCCCACAGACAGTTCCCAGTTTGGATCTTCCACCAGAGTTTCATAGAGAAACATCTGGTTGTTAAATGGAGATCCTTTACTCCCAGCCCATTTTCATTGAATGGATGGCATACAAACTTCCATGACTTCCACACTCTTTTTTGACCCAAATCAGATGACCCCCAAAGAAATTTAGAGAACAGGACATGTAACTTGTCTATAACCCCTTTAGTAGGTTTTATCACAGTTAAAATATGTATAGGGATTGCAGAGAGGACATGCTTAATAAGGATCAATCTACCAGCCTGCTTTAGCCATTTATTTTTCCATAGAGACAATCAAAAAGCTATTTTATCATATATTGACCGGAAGTAAGAGTGTTTAGTTCTGCCATTGTAAATTGGACACCCCAAGTATGTGAACGATAAGGGAATTATAGATAACAAAGCTAGAGATTAAAATAAAGGCTTACAGATTTCTTCCTTTAGGATGAATAGGCATGACTTACTTGCATGACATAAAATTAAGTTTATAAATAAAGGCTTAAACTAATAAAACTACTGTTGCAAATAAATTAAAGTCTAACACTCACTTCTGAACAAGTTAAAGTTGTTTCATAATCATCAATCAATTGTAAAAAGTGGCCGATCCACTCGATTTAGAATTTTGAAACACTATACACAATTACACACTCCATCTCAGGCCACCTGGGATTCGGACAAGAACTTCCAACGAAGACTGAGATCAGTGGCTTTTCCATTTTATATATTCAATTCATAACAAATAAGTGGTTGTAATATTAAAAAGAGCTAATCACGATTAATATATATATAAATATATATATATATATAGTTCGGTAAATGTAAATATAACCCTCAGTTTTAAGAAAGTGCTATTATAGACTTAGATTGGCATTGACTTGAAAAGTGATAACCCTCTGACGATTGACTATACAGTCCGGTACTTTGTTAACCTAAAATGACAAATATACCCTCGACACAGACTGCAACGCGTGCTGGTACGTCGTCGTCGACTGAGCGATCTCGAACACCCGGCCAAAATCCAGATCAACAAAATACCTCGTCACGCTATTCCCGGAGCCCTACCAGATAACGTCGACGAACTCGTAGTTTATGGCGGTGAGCCCGCCGGAGCCTTTCCAAGTTGTCTTACAAACAGGAGTATTGTACCCCAGATTCCTCGCCATCACTCTCCGGCGCAGCTACCCTGGCGTCACCGCCGGTCCGTGTTAGGGATGGCAATTGGGTCGGGTTGGCGGGTTGGCGGGTTCGTGTCGGCGGGTTGGAAATGCTAAACCCAAACCCAACCCAATAATATTTCGGGTCACAAAACCTTGACCCAAACCCGACCCGGTAAAAATTCGGGTTACCTAAACCCAACCCACGCAACCCATTTATTAATAACGATACTGAATATGAGACTAAATTTTAAAATTTATGCAGCTCAAATGATCATGTCATATGGAAACTAAATCAAGAATTATAAAATTAACTCTAAATTTTATCATAAATTAGTAGGATAATTTCAATGGTTTTGGAATTAGAGGATTTGTTTCAATTTATAAAGGCAATTTTAATCATTTGCACAATTACACCTTAAATATATGGGTCAAACAGGTTACCCATTTAACCCACGGGTTTGACCCGAACCTAACCCATTTATTTTCGGGTCATTCGTGTCTAACCCAATATAAACCCATGCCGTGTTTCGTGTCAACCCAAACCCACTAAATTCGTGTTCGATTCAAGTCGGGTTTTCGTGTCAACCCAAACCCACTAAATTCGTGTTCGATTCAAGTCGGGTTTTCGTGTCGTGTTCCAAATAGCCAGCCCTAGTCCGTGTGTATTGGGGAGACAAGCGGTGAAGAGGTGAGAGGGAAGAAGAAAATTAAAAAATTTAATTTTCCTTTTAAGAACAAAGGGCTATTTAGTAATTTTATATTTTGACGGAAACTAACCAGCTGAAATTGATAAGAAATTCAAAATAGGGTCATAATAGCACTAAATAAGAAGTGAGGGTCATATGTGTACTTAACCAAGAACTGAGAGTCATATAAGCACTTTTCTCTATATAGTTATACCGCCGTAAATATATTTGGAAAAAAGGGAAGCAGATTAACCACATTAACTTTCGGGGTTCAAAATGGGTAATATTAAGTTGTAAAATTTATTGTGCGTACACGAAGGTCACATATTTGACGATGCATGAACCCCTTGATATGTGCCACCCTATATATAGTATGCAGGAGTGATTTACAATTTTTCTTGCATGATTGTTTTGATTAAGGATTAAAGTGTTGTCTAGCTTTTAGTATCTCAGACCTGGTATGGGCTTCTCATATTTATTTTTCTTTTTCTGTACATATGTAACCACATATGTTCACTGTCAGGAAAAATATAATTAGGAAATAATCAATAACTGCCTACCAAAACTACAGCAAAAATGCAGTGAAAGCAAAAAATGCTGAAAAGACTTGTCAAAACAATAAAGCAAACACATTCGCTTAAACTTTTATACAAACCAGAAAACAACAAACAAGCTTAATGAAAGTAATTATAGGCCAATGGAAAAGTTGCAAAACCTGGTGGTTTGCTTGATCAAACTAATAAGATGAAAGCCTCGTTGTTTGTTTCAAAGAATGGAAAGTGGGCAAATCAATGAACGTTGTTACAATGTGTTAATTAAGTCCTTAAAACTGAACACCAGCCAATCGGCTTTAGAGGCAACCACCTCCCAGTGTTGAACACCGGCATAACAGATAAACATTTCAGCACCTCCTGGTTGGCGAGCCTATATATGATGAGACAGGAGAGAAGAAGAGAGAAGTGTAAGTCATTATTTCATCAACAAAAAAGCTAGAGTAAGATTACTATGATATCTACATACTGGGGGTGGCTGTCTTAAGATGACATTAATTCATGATAAACAATAAAGAGGAAGTTTCTTTGTTAGTAACATAATGTACGCAACTATGAAGACTTCGAACGAAATGATCTAATATACTATGTTCAACTTATTGGCTTGTATTTGTCTGCAGAGATTTCACAAAGCACAATGGAAGGTTGATTGTTAGTATGCCCTATTATTAGTAGAGTTTGTAATACTACTTTAGTTCAACAAAAGAAGCTCCAGGGAGAGTTGTTTTAAGGTAAAATCCAGAAGCACAGTCAATAAATAAACAGAGAGGTGTATCTAACCTCCAGATCAGTTGCACCATCTCCAATTATGACCAATGATTTGAATCCTTTGGCCTATCAGTGAAAGCAAAAAATGCTGAAAAGACTTGTCAAAACAATAAAGCAAACACATTCGCTTAAACTTTTATACAAACCAGAAAACGACAAGCAAGCTTAATGAAAGTAATTATAGGCCAATGGAAAAGTTGCAAAACCTGGTGGTTTGCTTGATCAAACTAATAAGATGAAAGCCTCGTTGTTTGTTTCAAAGAATGGAAAGTGGGCAAATCAATGAACGTTGTTACAATGTGTTAATTAAGTCCTTAAAACTGAACACCAGCCAATCGGATTATTTGAATAATTGAATGAAATTTGAAGGGGAAAGTGAAAAGATTTGTAGAGAAAAATGAGATTTCATTTTAGTGAGATATCTAGTTTGTGGTGTCTGTCCTTGAGCAGACTATTAGGATTATTTTACATGTTGGAATCAGCATCTTTTGAAGATAGCTGCATTATTTGTAAATTTAAAATTTATTTCAATTTTCAAATTGTGAAGAATTCCCTTTATTTTGGCTAATTGGAGTGAAGTGTTAAGCTGTTTAGCGAAAATATTAGGAAGCAGACAAGCTAGATAAGGCCATGTGCAGACTACTTTCTCATTGCCAAGTAATACATAGGGTATTGGGCTAATGGATTTTTAAAAAAAGTGTAATTGGCTTGGTGATACCAAGCTCAGACCCAATACCCAAGTGGTAGTATGAATCAGGTCAAGAATGAGGTAAGCTAATATAGAATTACCCAGAGCGGGACCACTCGGATAGAGATGACTGAATGATAAGTCACACTCAGGATGGACCACCCGGAGACACGGGGACAAGTATAAATAGGGTCATGCTATTTGCAGGTCGTATATTACTTTCGCAGTCCGTATAATTTCTCTAAAAGATAAATACGCCCTTAGTATAATTGTGAGAAGATAGTCTATATCATTGAATTGTCTTATGTGGACTTGGTTTGCAGATTGCAAACTTTACACAAAATATTTCCATCTTTGCATATTTCCCTCGTGAATTAACTCACAAAATATTTTCCTCATGAATTAACTCCCTTGCTTATCTAAAGATTACCGTTGCCATTATTAAATATTCCCTCACTACTATCCATTACCGCTGCTGCAGATGGTCGCCGGAGCTTCCCAATCCTAAACGAGCCGTCGGGATATGAAGTGCATGAACCAATCATTCTCAGAACATTATCAGGAAGAACTCAAACGGACGTTGACTCAGGTCAAATTTCAGGCGCCGCCGCCGTCACGGTGGGCAAAATTGGCCCTCACTTCTCGCCCGATATGTACCGGAACAATTCGTCGGAAATATCCGGCGTCACCACCATCGTTGCTCCAGACCCGTATGGAGATAAGAAAAATAAGAGAGCCATCGGCGCGAATGATAACAGGAATAAAGCTATGCCAAGGTTTGAAGGATTGGACTTGTGATGCGAGATATGGGTTACAGAGACTTCCAGCTAGCAACAAGCCGACAACTGATAGGGAGTTGAGAGGATTTTAAATTAATTTAACTTTTTAAGGACTTGATTGCAAATATGTTGGTCCAATGGATGAAGTTCTAACTTGATAAAACTATGAAGGTTAATATAGGAAGTCCAACATCAAATACGGATTGCATAATTAAAATTAAACCTGCAAATAGGAATTCCGTATAAATAGTGCTACCTAGCACTATCTCAAGTAAGCACATTTCCATTACTCGCACTAGTGAATTCCCCTTTTCTCTCCAAGGATCCGTCTTTCATCATTACTGGAGGGTCTACCCTCTGGTACCCCCGAGACTCTGTCTTGCAGGGCCAGAATACTGGAGTAGGAGAAAGGAACCCTACGGGCATACCAGACGGGTAGCATCAGGGCTAATGACTAAAGTGACATTTATGCAGAACAAATATAGTAAGTTTTTTTGATAATCACTACTAGAATATCAAGCCATCTAAGGCAGTTCATCCTTCATGTGTTAAGGCAGAAAACAAATGCCTTCTCTGGTAGTGACTTGAATGAGAAAAATCATCTAAGGCGGTTCCTCTTCCGCCTTAGATGTTTTTGGGTTTAAGACGTTTGTTTCCGCCTTGGATGAAGGCTTATACGCCTTGCTAAAGGCTTACGAACTCGCTAGCGTGAACGTCTGTATGATATGAATTGGCTCGTTGCGAAACCGTAACTAGCAAACGCTAGTCCCAAACAAATGGTTGATTGTTATGTTACGACAACAGCTTACGGATCGCCAGATGGAATACTAACGAGTTCGCTACATTGAAAAGCCTAGACTGTTATGAATGTGGACGAGACTGGTTACGACTTCCACCGTGCGGATCGCTAATAGTAGTTACGATCTCGTAATAGTTCCTAGTTTGTCATATATTTATCTGCTGACGAGACAGTTACGAATAATAGAGGCGAATCGCTCGGTTATAGGTAGCGAACTCGTTACAACCCAAATTAAACAATTCCGGTTAATCAAAACGAGCCAGGTTACGACAGCCACTAGCTACTCGCTAGCAACACCGTAGCGAGATCACCGAACAATTGTTTTTCATAAAAATATAAAAATTGTGAAAATGATATTATAAAAATATAATAAAAGTTGTTGGTTCGAGAGAGTTAACGATATCGCATATTTGTGTAGTAACGAATTCGCTACTAATCTCGCATAGGTTAAACGACGTCGTTTTAGCACTGGGTGAGCGAGAAAAAAAAATGACGTTACGAGTAAGCTAGACATTCGCCTGGCATTGGCGTGTATGGTTACGAGCTCGACAGAGATCAGATTGGAGAGGCAGAGAAGAACGAGCGATTGGGTAGCGATGGCGCAAAAACTAAGATCAGAAATATAATCCTGGCGATTAAAGTAGCGATAGTACAAGATGATCGCAAATATTTTAATGTTACGGGCGAGAGATGTTACGAACTCGCAGGTAATTCGTAAGTGTCACAAAATTATAGGATTTGAGCCATTTCCACCCATTTCCACTAAAATTGGGTTTCATTTTAATTGTCTAAGCTGTCAATTGCAAGATGCATGGTATCTAAGCACAAAACATGAACATGAAACACTATCAAGCCACAATTTATAAACTAATGCAAGTAATAGAACTCAAAAGTATATGCATCCATTTGACAAAAAAAGAAACTAGCTTTTATTGGGATTGTGAGGCCTAGAGATGTACCGAGATCTAATAAGGACCAAGTGTCTAGCCAATGCATCTCTACCATCCTCCAACTCCTTCTTGGTGTACGGTGCGTGATTTTCCTCGATAATCTAAGAATATGAAATGTGTTTTTAATACTATTGAATGCAACGTAGATAGTAATAGGTACAATAAGTAGGTTATAAGAATGCTTACGCGATGTAATTCCAGATTATCTTGAACAAGGCCAGCTACACACTCGCTTGCGTACAACATCATATAGTAACCGCACTCCCAATTTGACAATTGCCTTCGGTGCTGAAAGTGAAGAAGTATAACAAATGATTTGAAATGAAATCATAGTGGAAATAAATGAGCATTGGATTTGTACTGTTACCTGAATCTGTATAAGGTTGAAGGGAAGTAGTGTGTCGTTATGTGCACTATGCATAGCAACCTCTAATAAATCTGCAAATTTTGTAGATGGACCTAAGTGTAGCGGGTCCATCCAATACACTCGCTTCAACGATGGTATCATAGCTACAAAACTCCAATGGCCGCTACATATTTTAAGAAATGAAAATGAAAGAACCCGTCTCGAAGATTATAATGTTTACGAAGTGCAAATATCCAATTGTAACAAAGAAAACTAACCCCTCTAGATATGGGCCTATGTAAATTGTCTTGGTCATAGGATGTTGCCTTCTTTTTCACTTTTTCACTTTGTCTTGGTACTTCTTTGGCAAGGGTATATTTGTGTTCTCGATGAGCTTTTGATGCGATTTGAAGAGTCTTCTTCTTCACTTGATCATTGGATGTTGCCTCGATAATAAAGGAGCGCTACAAATGTGATCATAAAAATAGTCACACTCACAATTTTCAATTGAAATTAAAAATAACAAGTACCACACTAACCTTGCATTCCTTCCATATATCCTTTTTGATGTCGATGCTTAATAGCCTCCAATCCGTTGTGTCTAATGGTGTGCGTATCCTACCCGTTTTAGCACACCAACTCGACCATCGCGCGGCATCATCTACGGGTGAAATAGCAACACCAATGTCATTAAACTTGACATGTGTTAGTATTTTGTTATCGATCCTAATCTCTAATTCGCGACATTGTGTGAGGAGTTGAGCTTTTTTCGATGCGCGAGTCACTTCTCGTTGTCTTCTAACCTCACTTGAACCGCCAACAACATTTTCCCCCCCACTTGAGTCGGAGTTAACGGAACTTGAAGGGCTCTCCATTAAGCTTTCCTTTGTATATTGAATTTAGTTAATGACTAACACAATACTAAGCATGGATAATCTTGATTTAGGGCTAATTTAGGGCTACGGATAATTTTAAACGAAAATCTTGATTTTCGTTCAGGACATGCTTCTGACATGATATTTAGTAATAACATGATAAATGGAGGCACTATGTACAAGATAATCAAATTTTTAGCATATAAAAATGAAAAAAATCGTACCTTTGGTATATGACAAAGTTGTGTCGGTGGAATTGATTATTTTGGTTGGGGATGGTCTACCTTGTTTGTCCCTCTCCTACCCATAACAAAGGATGTTACCAAATTGAACAAGAACAAATAAAGATTGACATTAATTGCAAAAACTATAGGCAAAAATGTGGTTGAGAATTTATTGCAAAACTTACCAATCTTTTGGATGCAATTAGTGGCTAGTTCCACTTTGTTTTGACACAATTGATGTGTCCAACATGTATGGGATGGGTAATGGAGATTTGATGTGAAGAAAGTTGAGTAGATTTGAGAAGATGTGCAAAAGTTTGAACTTTTGGAGATGAAACCCGTAAGAAGTGATGGATAAGATGCCAAAAGTTAAGGGTTTTTCTGTTCTATAACGTGTTTACTTTATTCTAGCTTACCTCGTTGCGAATTCGGAACTCTCTCGTTACGCCTGACGTGGCTATTTACGAAGTCATTACGTGCTCATGTGATTGCCTTTTATGCTCTACTTTATCCTTCTAGCGACATCGTAACTGAGAAGCTGACATAAAGCATCGTAACTAGGATGTTGCGAGTTCGCTACAAATGCTCGCTAGAACCCTACTTAAGATTTTTCTTTGTTTTTTTAATGCACTCATACATTTTTAAATAACGATTTAAACGAAATGATGATATAAGACACTAATCATTCTATTTTAAGAATAATTTTCATTTGTTCCGTCGTATGCTCATGTAGAACGGGATAGGGATTTGGTCACTTA
This sequence comes from Sherardia arvensis, assembly GCA_948330725.1. Taxonomy (NCBI): domain Eukaryota; kingdom Viridiplantae; phylum Streptophyta; class Magnoliopsida; order Gentianales; family Rubiaceae; genus Sherardia; species Sherardia arvensis. The sequence goes on from OX415240.1 coordinate 32,237,084, forward strand.
ATCTGCAATTACATAATTTGAAAGAGTTTTAAGAAACTTAGTCTTTAATTGTAAGACAATAAGAAACTCTACACATCATGTGTACACTTGAAAACGCTATCCATCGCTTACCTTTAGAGACAACAGCATAGTAGAGCTTCACACACACACATGAACTACACATATACATACATATATATATATATATATATATATATATATATATATATATATATATATGCGCAGTTCAAGTGCATTTCATTAGATGTACTTAGTTTATTACAACTCATTTATGTGATTACAAGCACGATTATTGAATTAAACAAAGTATCATGCACACGTTCACTCACCAGCTTTCATCACTCATCATACTACCGAGTATCGCTTAATAACATTGCATGCTGATGTACTAAGATGTACTCTGCTTGACGTAATGTGATGTTCGATATTTTCCATATTGAGTATTATACTGTTTCGATATAAAATGTACATATTTAAGAATATGATATTGCGTTTAAAAATTTAAACCGAATTATTGATGTTTTACATAGAGTTATGTCATACTGCTTATGTACAAAGATGTACTGTACCTGAGTGAATATCATGATGGATATTTAACAAATAGAGTATTGTACTGCATCTATATAAAATATATATATGTTAGAATATGAAAATTGCAAATAAAAAATTTAAAAGTTTGATTTTTTAGTTACAATCTAATTAGCTTGTGTGGTAGCGATATCGCTAGTATACACGTTACAACAGTTAAACCCTAAGCCCCAAACCCACAAACCCGCAGACCCACAAACCCACATAACCCAGAAAACCAGTTGGCGACGGGGTTGCGATAGTGCTAGTTAGTAGTTCAATTAAAAAAAAGGCTTTTTGGGTTACGAACTCGATACTAATTTGAATGATTCTTCCGTAGCGAGTTCGCTACATGATAAGAACCCATCAAAAAATGGTTTTTGGTTTTGGGTCTATATTGGGCGTATAAGTGTTGGGCATTAGCTTGTGCAAGTATTGGGCCATAGCCTATGTAAGTATTGGGCCTCAGCCTTGGTGTTTCATGTTCAGTTTGCGCTGGTCGGCGACTTATCGAACCCTTGTAAAATGTAAGTGTATATAAACTGAAAAATCACCTTCTAATCAGCCGATGTGGGACAAATGTTGGCGATCTTTCTTACGAGATCGCTACCTGTGTAACTTATAGTAGCGATCTCGCAACAAGTCGTACTCAGTCGACAGAGCCTGTTGTGAGATACTCTAGCGAATTCGTAACAACAAAAGCTTCACACAATTGTCACGCAACGAGATAAGGGCTTTTGGTTGTATATTGGGCTGTAAGTATTGGGCTTTGTCTTACCTGTGACATCAGTAAAAACCTTCTAAATTCCATCAGTAATTAATTTATTTTGGGGGTTTGCATGGGGTGTCCATGGAAAGGTGAGAATGCCTTTACATTTTCCTTCCATTAATACCATAGTGACTGCTTTTTGTCTAGGAACTCTGACATATTTTTGAATAATGGAGCACCTCAACCCTTTAAATATCAACCCCTTCTCTATTTAGAACCTCATTAGACCCTTCATTCACACATTCCCTTCTGCCTTATCATATTCCTTGCCTTCTGCTTCCAATGGATGTGTCTCTATTCAGCGCCCTACCAGATGACATGATAAATCTGGTATTGATTCATGCTGAGTTCGACTGGGTTCTTCGTCGCTACGTGAGCGGAAGAGTGACCGAGTGGGCTCGACAGTGGCTCACCGAAGCTTCTGCAGTAGGTCACACACCGTCGACCTATGTGTTGGCTGTTTTTGCAATCTGCGAAGGTGACATTCAAAGAGGCATGAATGTCATTACAACCATGAAGAGAACCGACAAACAGGGCCTCCGTCTAGCTCGGCAACGCGTCAAAAGAGGTCTGAGATACGCTTGGGGTTGGAGACACTACCTCAGGTACTTCTCAGAAGTAGCAGTTAGGCCTAGGCCGATCTGCTGCATTCCGCATGCTGGCCTCAATAAGTTTGAGAGGTACGATCCTTGGGCACCCCTTGATCCAGCGGACATCACCTGTGATGCATGCACTTGCGATCAGGAACTGCTTCATGTCCTCGGTGAACGATCTACTAGTATTAGTTGTTTGTTCTTCACTATGTATTTTTGTATCACCAGTTTGTTTCTATTGTAATGAACTTGTGTTTTACATTTTGGCACATGTACATGTATTTTTTTCTTGTTTTGATATATTGTCCCTTACATTTTGTTATTCATCCTAAGAGACAATATGGTATAAGAAAAATCATTCACTTTTTGTATAGTGCGTGGTCCTAGCGAGATCGTCACTGTCACGTTTCATGATGATTTATTATGAACAGAACACCCAGCGATAGCGCAACTAACTAGCACACGTTTACGAGGAACATCCGACATCGCAACAAGCCGTATTCAGTCAACAGAGCCTAGTTAGAGACTCTGTAGCGATATCGCAGCGTACGTTGTCTACCCTTGCGGGTTCGTAACAACAAAGATTGCACTACGAACAACAAAAATTAAATAGCATGTTACACGGCGTCGTTTAGTTTTGTGCGTAAATCTGTTACGAAATCGTAACCAACCTGAATATAAGCTGTCTTGGCAGTGACGATATCGCAAGACGCGAAGCTTTAAATATCAAATTTGGGGATCTTCTGATTTCTAACATCGATCGAACGTCTCAGAGCTTAGAAAAAATAAACAAACCAAAATCTCACAAACCCATCCGACAAGAGCAATGGCAAGGACTAAGAATTTGGCACCCAATCCGTTTGTGCATGGTGCCCGACGTGATGAAGGTCGGGCTTCGGGATCTCAGCCACGGGCGACGGGATCTCAGCCCCGGGCGACGGCGGGAACAAGTTCAACCAAGTATGATAAGCAAAGATTTGTAAGTTTTGATGCATCCCAAGCCTATTCCAATTACATGGAGCATAGTCAATTGCTAGATTGTTATGTTGTTGATTTTGATCAGATAGAAGAACTAGGTTTGGGGAATGTGTTAAAGATATTTCAATTTCATGAGTTGGGTGACTTGTTAGGTTTGAATTATCCGGCACATAAGGATGAGACGTGCCAATTTTATGCTAATTTTCACCAGTTGATTGAGGAAGAAAAGGAGACGGGTAGGTGGTTCACCAGGGTTAATAAGAAGGACTACGAGATTGGGGAGGAGTTTTTTAACAAGGCATTGAACGTGTTCTATGCTGTTAACGAGAACGATGAGGACTATAGCAACCAACCCCCTCCGGGGTTTTACATTAGAGAAAAATGGCCTGAGTGTGGGGTTTTGGATCGAGCCCAAGTTGTAGAGTATGCTAAGAAGTACTTTGATAGAGATGCTGACGATTTAGGGGTGCCTAGATCTTATAAGTTGGATAAACTTAGTGGTGAGGAGAGGAATGTTTATGAGATGGTCGCTAGGAGTGTCGTGCCTAAGGGTGGTTGGATCACCGAGATGAACTATACTACTGTGAGCATATTTTACTGCGTCATGGAGGAGATACAGTTGAACCCGGGCCATGTCATTTTCGAGCACATGAGACAAAGTGTGGTCGAAAATAATAGGACAGTCAAGAAGCTCCCTTACGGTAATTTCATTACCATGTTTCTCACCTCAGTGCATCCCAAGATAAAATTATCTCCAATAGCCCAGGAGTGTTGCTTCTATACGATGTCATATTTTGAGAGGAAAGGTAAGTTTGAGTTGATTGATGGTGTGTGGCAGAAAGTAGCGGATGGACCCAAGAAACCGCTACAGTTGAATCCTGAAGAAGTCAGAGAGAACGTCGAAGGTTAGCCAAACTAAACCCCTACAGTTTATTTTCTGTTTTATACAATTTATTTGCTATACTCACCCTTTTTTGTTTCACTTACATGAACAGGTGTACCCTCAGAGGCATACTACAAGGGTGTAGAAGAGACAATCGACCTTTTCAGGGATAAAGTGGCCAAAATCAATCACGAAAACTGGTTAACGGAGAAGGTGATACGTGGCATTGAAAGGGCTAGTGCGAGGAAAAAATCGAAGGGTGCTCCACCAGCACCATCACAGACACCACCTCCTAGCAATGATGATTAGATTTGCATTTGTTCATGTTGGCTAGTACTTGTACTTAAATCCAAACAATTTCATTTTCAATTTGATTTTATCAGTTTGTCTAACAACATTGCAAAGAATATTTGAATTTGAATGTCATCTATTTTATTATGTATATTTGATTATTTAAACTTCCATTCTTTATTTAGTGTGGCTAAATTTTCAAAATATAACACCACTTTACGAAGGAGTTAAATCTAATTTTTTGGTATGTGGCTTTATACTAGCGATCTCGCCAGTATCAAGTTTCTCACCTGGCGAGCCACTAGCGAATTCGCTAGTTCTAGTTAATCAAATTCATACAAATGTGATTAAACCAAGCGAGATCGTAACCTGTCAGACTCAAGAGACAGAAGCTTATCTGCGAATTGCAGCTTTTTGTTGCGAAATCGTAACCGGTTCGCCAATGTTGTGAACTCGCAACGCAACAAGTTAACATGCATTGGTTTCTAGCGTGTTTCGTTACGGTATCGCCACGTCTACAGCAGTGTACAAATTTTTTTAAGAATTAGAAGATTTAGTGTACTAACATTAATTAAATCAAAATTTAACTACATGAACCATGAAATACAGCATAATATTCAAAAACAATGGTTATCAAATAGCTACTTTTGTTTTTTACTCTTTTTACTCTTCTTCTTCTTTGATTGCCTCCCCTTCCTCTTTGTAGTTTTCCCCGCAGGATTAATCCACATGCCTTCCTCATGATCCATTCTGCACACCGACGCGCAAACAATGTCATCATCCTCCTCCAGAGTTTCGTACACCGAGGGCGGAATGGTGTCGGTAGAAACAGTGGAGTCATCGTCGAACAAGCCGTCACCATAGATGAATGTTTTCTTACCATCAACAACGATCTCCCATCGAGCATCAGTTGGATCTTCCACATAGAATACCTGATGAGCTTGAGCCGCCATGATGAATGGATCATCCCTAGACCCGAGAATTCCTCTATTAACTAGAGTCATGCCTAAATCCTCTGTGCGCACCCCTTCACCTTTATCTACCCATTCACATTTAAATAATGCGATTCGGACATGAACAAAGTCCATTTCCCATATATCAGTAATGGTACCAAAAAAACCATTATCACCCTCTCCAGGTACTGATACCCCACTATTTTGGGTTGCAGACCTATCATCACTCCACTTAGTACCAAACGTGTATCCATTAATGTCATACCCGCTAAACGACGTAACTGTGCCTAGGGGTCTCTTGGCAACCCATTTTACAACGTCGGGGTGTTGACCGCCATTCTGCACATGTATTTTCAGCCAACTAGTAAAGTCTCTGCAATGAGCTTCTAGAACTCTAGGTTCCGACCAGCTCGGGTGTGCTGACCTAATATCATTAAGGTGAACATCAACATAAGGACTCACTGAATGATGGTTGCGCAGAATGTACAGATGTGCTGTAGATATTTCATCGGAAGAAGGACTAAATTTAGACTTATGGCGTAGTCCGACACCATCCAATCTACCATCGTGTCTGAGACTGGCAGTCCTATAGTAGGTACATCCTGTAAATAGTTGGTACAGAATTCTATTACCTCTTCCGCGACATATCGCTGCACTATACTGGCATCCGGTCGATAACGATTCTTAACAAAATGCTTGAAAATGCTCATGTACCTCTCAAATGGGTACATCCATCTCAAGTACACCGGTCCACACAGCTTCACCTCCCGCACCAAATGAACTATTAAATGAATCATTATGTCAAAAAATGAAGGGGGAAAATACATCTCTAGCCTACACAGTACTTCAACTACCATATCCTGCAATTCATCCAACTTACGACGGCTTACTCTCTTGTGGCATATTTGTTTAAAAAAATAACAAAGCCTTGCAACTGCGTCTCCAACGTGAGAAGGCAAGCAACCTCTCAGAGCAATGACATTCAAATCCTGCATCAGGTTGTGGCAATCGTGCGACTTCATTCCAACTAATTTCAACTCGGCGGTAGATACACAACTACTAATGTTCGAACCATATTTAGAAGGCACCTTTACTGATTTTAGAGTTCTACAAAAACTCTCCTTCTCCTCAGATGACAAGGAATAACAAGCAGGTGGTAAGTATGTCGTACCTGCTTCTTCTTGAACGGGAGCAAGTGACGTCCTTATGCCAAGATTGACTAAATCCTTTCTACTTTTCAATCCATCCTTAATCTTGCCCGGTGTATTCAATAGAGTCCCAACCAAAGCTTCGCATACATTCTTCTCTATGTGCATGACATCTAGACAGTGGCGCACATCCAAGTGCTCCCAATATTCGAGCTTGAAAAAAATCGAACATTTCTTCCAAATCGTAGTTTGAGCGCTTTTCTTTTTTCCCTTTCCCAACACAAACTCTATGCCCGCTACCTTTTCCAATATTTCAGTACCTGATAGTGGGACTGGGGCAAAACCATGCTCTTCCTGACCGTTAAACCACTTCTTTGCACTCCTCCACGGATGGCTTCTAGGTAGAAATCGTCTATGACCTAGATAAACAGGCTTACCACCGTGCTTTAATTGACAATGACTAGTATGGCTCTCACAAACGGGACATGCAAAATGCCCTTTCACAGAACACCCTCCAAGGTTACCCAAAGCAGGGAAATCATTGATGCTCCACATCAACATGGCTTTAAGTTGGAATGTCGCGTCCCCTCGACTTCCGCCAGGAATATGAATCCCATGCTTAAACAATGATTCCAACTCCTCAACGAGAGGTGCTAGATATACATCAATGTCATTGCCAGGTTGCCTAGGCCCCGAGATCATAGTGTTCAAAAGCACATACTTTCGTTTCATCATCAACCATGAAGGTAGATTATAAATAACAAGCATCACTGGCCATGAACTGTGGGTGCTGGACATGTTCCCGAAAGGGTTCATTCCGTCAGTAGATAGTCCTAAGCGCACGTGTCTAGGTTCGTCGGCAAATTCTGGGTACATAGCATCCATCTTCTTCCACTGATCACCATCAGAAGCGTGAGATATAATATCATCATCTTCCTCTCGAACCCTATCGGCATGCCATGTTAACAATTTTGCATCAACTGGATTGGCATACAAACGCGTCAATCTCGGTTTCAAGGGCATGTACCACATCACCTTAGCAGGACCTTGCTTTGTCGATGTTGTCACTGTTTCTCCACATACCTTGACCTTTCCCTCCTTCTTTTTCCATCTAGACTCACCGCATACCTTGCAATCATCCCTCAAGGAATCAACAACCCCCCTATACAACATACAATCATTCGGGCATGCGTGAATCTTGGTAAACTCCATGCCCATAGGACACAATATCTTCCGCGCTGCATAAACCCTGTCAGGACATAAGTTGTCCTGAGGAAGTAACTCTTTAACCAACTCTAACAATTCCGTCATTCCTTTATCAGAAAGACCATGCCTTGCCTTTAAGTTCATTAACAACAATGTTGCTCCCAGTCTAGAATGCTTAGCCCCAACATATAAGCTTGTCTTTTGATCGTCATACATTGCCTCCAGCATACTTTTCTTCCCAACAAACTCCATAACAACATCGTCGCACATGTCTGAAAGCTGTTCATTATACTGCAGGATTTCCTCGGGGCTTCCCTCCTCCATCTCCACCTGGTCACTTCCATAATGGCCTTCCCCATGCCAAACCCCTCCTATGTTGTTCTGTCTACAATGTCGCAACCCAACATCTAAGAACTGTTCAACCAAATCTAAGTACTCCTTCGATAATCGAGCATTCTCCTTCATTATTCGTTCGCGGTCCATAATTCACAAATCAGACAAACAGCCACACAATACTACTAACCTACTGACTTTAGATGATCAACACATAAACTACACACTGCATTAACAAAACAACCAAGATAAACCAAAATGCAACCAAAAATTATGCATAAAATCAACCAAAATCAAGAGACAAGCCAGTACATTACGCAAGTTAAAGCTTACCTACACCAACACGGGAACAATGAGACCTCCGAGAACACTTCAACTGATCACCCTTCAATACCCACCTGTTTAGACCCTTTTAAAGTTTTTGTTTTTGGAGTTAGAACGGCCGGTTAAACTTAAATCTGTGACCCATACAGAGTCTGTTGCGAACTCGCTACGACCTCGCTCAAACATTTGAGTAGCCAGCGACCTCGTAACATTTCAATCACCCTCACATGCACTGTACATTGAGCAATGACAAATTTGACCTTTTAAGAAGCGATACCGTAACAGAAAACGCAATATACTACCGTCCCAGTTACGACATCTCCCATATCCTCGCCTTCTAAAATTAGGGTTTAGCAAAGCTTACGATATCGCAACGAACAAACCTACGACTACCGAGCTATGCTACGAAATCGCTACAGACACGTTTATATTACTACAAAGGTTACGAGATCGCAACAACCAATTCAATTTAAGGCGGATACATTTTTTCCGCCTTGGTCAAGTATCTTTTAACGTCAAATCCCAGTTCCGCCTTTAACTGCCTCTTTCCGTCTTGAATGTAATTATTTTTTCCTAGCTTGAAGAGGTAGCGAACTCGCTACTGTCAGTCAAGGCGTAAAAAAACGCGCCCCCATCAAACGCCTTATATATGTGCCTTGCATCCACCCCTTTGTAGTAGTGAATGTTTCTAATCGAATCACTGACGACTCAATCTGTAATTTGATTGAGATTTTTTAGATTCGCCATCTTAACAAGATCATGTTTTTGGATGTAAAAATTAACCATCGCCTATTTAAACATAATTAAAGAATCACTATTTAAAATTTATAATATTTTAACTATCATTTTAATAAACATAATTGATATTAGGTTAATTAAAATGTAGTGATATTTATGACTTTATAAATAATGGTCACTTCATATCGTTATTTTATAAAATAAAGTATTTAGAAAGGGGTTCACTGCAGATGCTTTTAAAGAGCTAGTAGTTGTGATGAACTCAGCTAAGATCTGGGTTTGAGACCTGAACTTCAAAATTTGCATGAATTTTATAGAATACATGATGGGTGCTATTTACGTAGATTCAATTTTCGGAGCAAGAGGAATGTTTAGTGCATGGTATTAAATATTCCATTCGATTCAGTAGAGAACATATAAATAGAGAAAAAATGAAATGACTAGGATAAAAATAAATTTTAATAATTGGAAAAAGAGTTGAAAGATCTCGCTTTTTTGGATAATGAAATATAATTACATCGTATCACACACAGTATGTGCACTTATAATTCAAACCATTTAATAAACGTAAAATGATCAATCAAAATAGACATACAAAAATGTCAATGATCAACAAATTAGACTACAATTGTTCGGATATTTCTGAATAATCAAACTGACTTGAGAAAAAAGTGAAAAATTCTCTTACTTTATGGTTTTAAGGTATATATAGATCACAGGCGTCCCTATTTGCAGGTCCCAAATTCAGTAAAATTACTAAACTGCCCTCAATTTAGTAATAATTTAATTTATTTAATTTTGGTCCACTTGTTCCGGTTAATATCATATTCCCTCAAAATCATTTCACTGTCAGCGCCATGGGAACGCCGCCACCGAAACTCCGTCAATCTCGCAGACCGCCTCCGACGGGAGAAAGTTTGGGATCGTGCCGAATCGGATGTTCTCCGGCAAGGGATCGCCGGAGCTGAGTAAGCCGTGCCATTCTTCGGTAACAACGAAGGTGATCGTGAGGGATGTTCTCCGGCTAGAGGCTAGGAGCTTGCAAAAGTTGAGCATGGGGTTTATGTGGCCTCTGCCTGGGTAAGGGATAACGATTATGTTGCATTTTTTGGCAACGTCATCACCGCAACGCAAATCAAACAAAAATACACGCAGATCAATCCCACCTCAAACCCAAATCCAAATCCCAATTATCAAACAAACCCACCAATTCGTGGCCTTCGTGGTGCGGTCGGCATGAATTTGATGCGGCCGTCGTTTCTTCAACGACAGCGAGGTGGGTCATCGGAAAGGCTAATATTGGTTCACCTGCGAGCACACAGCTGGGCTGGGTGCGAAGGGGACGAGGGTGGGATCGGAATTTGAGAAAATCTGGAGCATTCCGAGGAGCCCAAAAACAGAGACCATAAACTTGAGCTTTGAACAAATATAAAAGGGTCTAAATTTAATTAAGATAACTTATCATTAATGAAGGATAATTTAGTAAATTTTTAAAAATTAGGCTCTGCAAATAGGGAATTAGGATCTGCAAATAGAACTGTATACGCATGCATGAAAAACTTACTTCGGCGGTGGTCGTAGACAAATGTTTAGAGCAAATCGCGAACTCGTTGTTCAATTTGATAACTAATATTACTCACCGTATATATAGTTCAAGGCTCACGTTTCATGCTTTATCTTGTGAAAATGAAGAATATGAATTCCATGAATGCGTTCAGTGGCCAGTAACTCCAATATCATAAGATATTGGAGTTACTGGCCACTGAACGCATGCGTTCTCTGCCACCTGCAGATGAATCCCAGGAGAGATCTCTTCTTGAGCTCCTCCAAAGCCTCCTGGACGGATTTCTAGTATGAATCGTAATCAGAAAACTCATCGTACATCTCAGCGAAATGCTCCTCAAATGGGAGAAGGCGGGCCGGCTTGATCCAGCCGTGAGTGCTGTCTCCGTACAGAAACACAGCCAAACAACTCTGATGTTTCTTGGCGCTGAGAGCGTCTGGAGATGCGTGGGCCTCGTCGTAAATCATGGTGCCTTTGTGATTTGATTAAAGGAGGATTCATTGGCTTCGTATTCAGTAGTCATGTGTTCATTATAAATTAAGTACAAGCATGAATTTAATTTATAATGAACATATGAATTTAAATTTTGAATTTAATTAAACTAAGCATTGAATTTAAGCATTAATTTCTGATGCTAAAGTATTAGGTATGGCTGATGTATTTGGCTTCTTTTGTCATTTCAAGACTGATGTTTCACCATTATAGTTGTTTCAGTTGTTCTGTGATCAAATTCTTGTGCATTAGAATGAAATTCAGTGTCTAAGTACATTGTCTAGTGCTGCTTCGATCATGCAAACGTAGATTTATGATTATGAGTGATTCATTTTTGCACAAAGATTTTATTTATTTAAATATTTTAACACAGAATCAGGGCCGTTCTTTGACGGGTGATATACGTGCGATCGCACCGTGCCCTAAATTCGAGAGGCCCAAAATATTTTATATTTTATATATATCTGGTTATAAATGAGGTATAATTGGAGATAATTTGTAGAAATTTAAAAAAGAATCTAGAATGAAATTGAACTAGAAAAGAATTGAGGGGTCCAAATTTCTTATGTTATATATATATTTTGTTATGGTTCAAAGTATAATCCGAAACAGTTGAAGAAATTTAAGAAAGTCGGAAAAAAAATGTACTATAAAAATATGAAAGGCCACACATATGTTTTTTACATTAAGCCCCAAATATTACGGAACGAGTTTGCAAAGACCAACACATAAATGACTTATTCCAATCTTGCACTAAATATCGCGTGAACAATAAACCAATATTTGGGATGAACATGAAGTTCTTTATATAAGTTCTTCAAAACAAGAGGACAATATTCGTTTCAATTTAAAATTTTTAAATCTACATTGGTGTGCTAGATGTCTCAAACGAATCTTAATCTCAACGTCAAAACCACATGTTACATCATACGCGCATTTAAATGATAATGGTTATATATTTTTCATGAATCATGCGTTTTGGTCCAGCGCATCCATGAGTGGGGATTCGGTGGTGGAACCAGAACAGAATTCGTGGATATATCCAAGAATAAGAAGCATTTTTTATCGGATGATGAGCCACCGGCAGCGGCGATGTGCTTGTCTAAATAGTCCACCCGGCTAAACTTGCTTCTGATAGATTCGGCCATACAATTAGAAGATTACAAAATTTTGAGAAAATAATGTTCCATCGCAATTGTTACGCAAGTGGTAGTGGTCAGCTAAATGCCGCGTATAGTAATATAATAACAATTAAACGTATTCTTTTGTTCAAATTTTGACACGATAATATACAAAAAAGTTGTGTTAATTTAAAATATCAATAAATAAAACAAATTTTATTAAAAAATTTAAACCAATTTTGTCTCAAATTCTTTTCAAATACGAAATCAATTTTTTTAAAAGATAAATCATCCTACTGTGTAAAGCATAAACACCAAGACCCTTTTTTCTACGTCTCCCAGTCAACCACTAGAACCTGAATTTATCCTATATAATCACGGCGTACAATCAAAAAGATAAAGGTGCATTTTTCTCCATTAAATGAATTGGTTTCTAAAGCATTGCGTCGGTCAAAACGGCCCGAAGGCATTAAAGCCCCAAACTCCAAATCTTCTAAATCTTTGAAGAGTAATGGGACGGTTGCAGAGATTGAAATGGTAGACGAACCTATTGCTTTAACACATTTGAAGAAGCTAAATAGAACATGATATTAGTTTGGTCTGTCTTAGGAAAAAACTTGACATTGTACGTGTTCCACTAAATATGGACGATGCTCTAAAGAAGAACCTTATGGAGCAGTCATATATTTACTATTACCAAATCTATGAGAGTCAAAGCTGCTCCTTAGGGATCTCTTATTTAAAGGCATCAAATGTCGTCACTATCACTGACTTCATTTGTTGGATACTCTTTGAACTTTCTCCAGCTTTTTGCCGCTTCTCCGTTGACTTTGTACAGTATCGAATTTGTTGCTCAACTCTAAGTAATGAAACAAATTAATAACATGTTCTATCTTAATATTGAAACAAAGATAGTAACTAATAATGGCTTTAATTCAAAAAAACAATCCGACTGTAATTCACATCTGAGTAAGATTCAATGAGTATAGAAAAAGAAAGCCATTTCGGAATGGTGTGTAATCTCTAATATGTTGCTAGAGTGGCACAACTCAGAGACTAAATGCAAGTTTTTAGTATTTACTAAGTTTCTTGAGTTCAAAATATACTACTTCAAGAGATCTGAAGAGCAAAATCAAGCAAATCCAGCCAATCCAGCCCAGTCCTCTCTCCCATTCTTTTTGTAAGAAATTCCACCATAGGGTCCTCTATGCTTGTTGATGCGTGGTGCTGAAATGGACGGTGCATCAGTGATAGTGGTTGAACCAACCGAGTCATGATTAATGATGACCTACATATCATGTAAAATAGAATCATTCCATCTCTGAAGTATACAGCATTCAGTGACATTAAAAAATATTCAATTACAACATACCGTGTTCTTTGTTTTCACATGAATCTATCTTCTTGCCTCCTCGACTAGCATTGTTTCCACATTCGCAACCTTCTCTTTCACCACTACATTAACTTCAGCTTCATTCTCACCCTCACGCTCACCCGCTACCACCTCAGCCTCGATCATTGCCTCGCTACAAACAATTTTGTTGCAATTTCCAGAGCCTCATGAACAAGTGACAGTCCCTATTAATGTCACAATGCAATATGCATTAATGTAAATCCGGATTAAGCATTCATTCATGTTACATTAAGGCTGCAGGGTTCTGATTGATATGGTTTATTATAAGTTTCCTTATGATGTGGGTTAAGCTTCCTTTTAAGGGGCCATTTCATATTGATAGGAAGAACAAGATATTGGAGGAAGAACTCCTTTTGACAATTTTGTTGACAAATTTCACCGATTTAATAAGTACTGTCCCATCATCCTTATTTGAGATTGTTTTCTTGCTAAAGTTTCTTCAACAAAAGACCAAATACCTATTTTTTCATCAAGAAGAACCTGTCAATCATCTCTCATTACAGGCCTGAAAACCACACAATGAAACATTATTTTCCTAAATTATCATTTGTTTTTCAACTTTTCTATGTGGCTCCTCCTCCTCAGGGAGAATGTTATACCGTTCAGCAACCCTATTTATGTAGAACCACTTTTTGTCTATATGGATGATGTGATGCATATTTTTGAATTAGTGTTTGCAGGCTAACAGAAAAATGACTAACAACACAATGTAAATACTGTAATTTATGGCATTCAGTTATCTGTGGTTTGATAGCATTGTTGAAACACTTACATTCATTGCCTTTTCAAATTAAAGTGTCTTTGATTGCATATGTTTTGTAATGGTTTAGCCATGTGTCGCAGTATTTTTGTCCAAAAATATCTTGTTTGATCATGCCTCCCATTTTCTTTCGATTTCATATCAATGACTTCTCGATCACGTTGTTGTTGTTGTCTTTGCTTCTTAGAAATGCGGCTAATTCTTCTTACTAGCAATCCCCAACGAGTAAAATCTTCCATCATAGCCAATTTCACAGTCTTGTCTTTGAACTGGTGTTGGAATAGGAAAGCACCAAGTCGAGCTTTATCCATATCAGATACACGCGGTGCAATTTGCAGCAGGGGTGAGAAAGTACAGGGGCATGCTCGTTGACTTTTGTGTTAAAAACAGAGAACTATGGCTACAGAAAGAAGCATGCAAATTAAGTGTGGAAATTAGAGACAACAACCCAATACAGAGTGGGAGCAAACAGATGTAGTCTCCATGTAGAATTTAAAGGCATTGTTGAAAATAGAGGAGTAGGATTATTTGAATAATTGAATGAAATTTGAAGGGGAAAGTGAAAGGATTTGAAGAGAAGAATGAGATTGCATTTTAGTGAGATAGCTAGAGAAATTTTGTGATGTCTGTTCTTGAGCAAACTGTTTAGGATTATTTAACATGTTGTAATCACACTACTACAAAGGGGCTCATGCAAGACACATATTTAAGGCATTTGAGTGTTCCGTATTTTTTTCCGTCTTAAAAGATACTTGCGAACTCGCAACCTCAAATTCGCTTATGGTATTAAAATATTTAAGGCGGATCCATCAAATATTACGGCGTTTACAATAACTGCCTTAAATTAAATTGAGTTACGACTTCGTAACTAAATTCACTTACCCTTACTATACGGGTTACGATATCGGAAGTGTTTATCTTTTAATAAAGATAACTATACTTGTGCAAATAATCCCTCTTTTCCCATCTCTTCTTCTATTTCTTCTCCTATCATAACTCTTCCTATCTCTTCACGAACTCAATGTCGCCGCGCCTCCTCGCCTTCGCCAGTGCCCTCGATGTCGCCACCCGCCAAGGGCCGTCGGATTGGTACGCCATTGCCGGGCTGCCGTCTTCGACCACCGAACAGCTCCGATTCCGATTGGGCGGCGGAAGTAGCAGCCTTCGATGAAACAAGATCCGGCGTCGAAGGCCTCGCCGATTTCTGCATACTCAAACTCCCCTCCTTCATCCAGACTCCCTCGTCGTTTTCCTCCATCGTTGAGCTCGAGGACTCCGGCGAGAGTCCCTAAATCCCCACAGTTGACCTCGCCGGAATCGATACGAGCGCCGCCACGAGAAAGGAGGCGGTGGAAGCGATTCGCAGTGCAGCGGAGAAGTGGGGCTTCTTCAGAATGGTGGGCCACGGAGTTCCGGCCGCCGCCATGGACGGAATACTGGAAGCTAAACGGGATTCCACGAGCTTCCGGCGGAGGAGAAAAAACCGTTGTACCCCGGCGACGGACGGGAAAATCAACGCCTTTTCGGAAGAGTGTTCATTTTAGGGCAGGGAGAGGAGATCATGGGCAGGGGAAGGATCAGATTGGGGAGAAGGGTGAGGATTTAGTGGTTAAGGTTCCTCCGGGGACAGTTATAAGGGAGGCTGCTGGAGAAGGAGGGGACATTCTGTTGGAGCTGTTGCATCCGGGGCAAAGGGCGTTCAAGACGGGGATGAATAAGGCACCTAAGATCGCTGAGAATGGTGAAGAAGGGCATGAAATGTGAGTGTTCTGATAATGTGTTGTGTTGTTTTTTCTGTTGAAGTTATGATGTTCGCTTTGAGCCTTTCTTATTTGATTGACTGATCTAGTTAAGTGATAACCAAGAATTGTCATTTTAGGAGGTTTTAGGTTGATCAGATAGTTGCCTTTTACTGATTTCATCAAGTTATGATGTTTACTTTGAGCCTTTTAGTGGAATTTAGAATCTCAACTAAGAACGGTCATTTTAAAGTAGTAATTTGGGTATTGATGCTAGTGTTAATTTTGTAAACCAGGTGGATAGAGTTAGAGCTGAAGTTAGTTGCAGACGTTGGAATTATAGGAGTTCCAAATGCTGGGAAGAGCACATATCTCAGTGTTATTAGTGCTGCTAAGCCAGAAATAGCAAACTACCCGTTCACAACGCTGCTTCCCAATCTTGGTGTTGTTTCTTTCGATTACAATGCCACGATGGTAGTGGCTGATTTGCCCGGGCTTCTCGAGGGAGCCCATCGTGGCTTCGGATTGGGTCACGAGTTTCTTCGGCACACAGAAAGATGTTCAGTTCTGGTAATATTCTATTGCCACTTATGAAATTCCTCAAAGTTTTTCAGCTTACGCATATCTTTATGCTAATAAATGGTACATTTGGAATTAGGTGCATGTTGTTGATGGGTCATCTGAGCAACCAGAGTACGAGTATGATGCAGTTCGTCTTGAGTTGGAACTGTTTAATCCCGAACTTTCTGAAAAGCCTTTCATAGTCTCTTTCAATAAGATGGATCTTCCAGATGCTCGAGCCAACTGGATATCATTCAGAGACAAGCTACGCTCGGAAGGGGTTGAACCCTTTTGCGACGGGTGAGGATACTCTATCAAACTCTAATATGTCTGAGGTTGGCTACAATTATGCTTTATATATAGAGAGGAACTTTCAATTTTGTAGAAGTACTGAACTTTAAAGGAACATAGTTTGATCCTTGGAATTTCAATGTTATGTAGTTTGTTTTGTTCACAATAATTGTTTGATCATTTGAATTAGTGAATGGTTAAAACAAAAGTGATGCTGTCATGTTTACGGAGCTCTCTGATCTAAATGGATCAGAGAGCTCATTTTTTTTACCGAAGAGAGTGAGGTTAAGACATCGCAAGCTGTCCAGCTTGCTATAATAGAATGGACTTGAGACATCGCAAGCTGTCCAGCTTGCTAGGGTTTTTTTACAAACGAGCTTCCTTGCGAACTCGCAAGTTACGTTTAAGGCGGAAATAAACGCCTTAAAACTGAAAACATTTAAGGCGGAAGAGGAACCGCCTTGGATGATTTTTCTCATTTAAGACACTACCAGAGAAGGCATTTGTCTTCTGCCTTAAAACATGAAAGACCAACCGCCTTAAATGGCACAATTTTGTAGTAGTGTCAGCATCTTTGAAGATAGCTGCATTATTTGTAAATTTAAAATTTGTTTCAATTTTCAAATTGTGAAGAATTCTCTCTACTTTGGCTAATTGGAGGATCAGTGAAAATATTAGGAAGCAGACAAACTAGGTACCAGATAAGGCCATGTGCAGCCTCCTCTCTCGCTGCCACATAATACATAGGGTATTGGGCTAATGACTAATTTCCATTTACACAGAACAAATAGAGTAAGTTTTTTGACAGTCTTTCTAATCAAATCACTGATTCAATCTGTAATTTGATTGAGACTTCTTAGACATCTTAACAAGTTCATGTTTTTGGATGTAAAAAAAATTAACCATCACCTATTTAAACATAGTTTAAGAATCAATTTTTAATATTTAATAATTTAACTATCATTTTAATAAACATAATTGATATTAAGTGACAAATATGTGTGGGTTAATCAGAATGTCAAAATGAGTATTTAGGAGTGGTATTTATGACTTTATAAATAATGGCGACTCTCATATCGTTATTTAAAAAAGTAAAGAATATATTGATCAAATCTTGATCTAATTTTACTCAAGCCATTGAAGATACCGATCGATCAAATAAATGCACGTTTTGCGCACGTTCTTATTGTGATGAACATGAACTAAAATTCGGGTTTCAAAACCTGAACTTGGCTCACGTTCTAATTATATATATATATATATACATATGTATATATTGCACGCACAGATCAACTGATCGTGCATACATTGTGCGCCTAGCTCTAGAAATATATTACAGTAAATTATTTTAAACATCCATCAAAAACTCTTCATAGAATTTTAAAAAATATATCGTATTTCTCATGCATTAGTCACACCTTTTGTATCGAAAGATGATATTTCACTTAGGAAAAACACGTATTCTTCTAAATCATCCATATGTTCCCACTTAGGAATAAATTCGGATTCATCCAATCTAAGAATTGAAATAACACTTCCCATTTGAGCAATATGAACATTAATATGTACAAGCTCTAGATCTTTTTGAAAAGAAAGCTTCCTTACCTGAGAGAACACCGTTTAGGTAACTAAGAAAAAAAATTGGAAAAGAGGGAGAAAAGAATATAGGGAAAATTTTGATTAAGGGCGGTATAAGTTTCATAATTTAAAAGTGAGGTGTAACTTTTGCATAATTTCTAAAAAGGGCGGTAATTTATTAGCCTATATTCATATAATTTAAATATTGGTTTAAAGACATGCATACCCCATGTTTTGTAGTTATAATTCAGTTTATTTTTATTCAAATCTATTAAATTGAGTTTGGTTTAAACTCCCTAACTTACTCTAATTCAATTAAGTTTATTTTCAACATCTAAATATATTAGATTAAATTCAATTTAGTTCAGTTTAATTAAATTTTATGAAGTTGAAATAGATTAAAATCAATTTTGTATAATTATAATTTAGTTTAGTTTCATTAAGATTTTTCAGATTCCGTTTAAAAAATTAAATATTCTTTATGTGAATATAAATCAAAATTTTTCCAACTTAATAAAACTGAACTGAATTATCAAAATTGGGATGAAACATTAAATTTGATTTAAGTCAACCAACATTTTAATTAAATGAAGTTCGTGGAATCTAGCAAAATTGAACTGAATTGAATTCTTTCCGTGTGAATAAATTAAAATTTAACAAATATTAAATGTATTAGCCATGACTGAATTAAATTTTAATCAAATTAGAGTCCACAAAGCTAAACTAAAATTATAATATATTTTAAACTGTAAAACAGGGATATATATGTCCTTAAACCAATGTTTAAATTACATGAATACATGCTAATAAATTACCGCCCTTTTTAAAAATTATGCAAAAGTTATACCCCACTTTCAAATTATAAAACGTATACCGCCCTTAATCAAAATTTTCCCAAGAATATATACGCATAAGGAGGTTTAGGTGAGGTATGAAAAAATGACGGATTGGAAAAGATGTATACGTATGAAATACAAACACTAGCACCGTAACAACATTAATTTGTATATACTACTGTTAGTCAACAATATTATTTGTCTTTTTTGTCTAAGTATACTATATTGTTATGAATAATTATAAATATTCTTAAATTAAAAGATACTGACAAGGGAGTCGTAAAGAAAATTAATCAAACTATTTTGATCGTAAACTTCTATTTTCGTTTGTGATCCGATGAGATTTTGGCTGTTATATTTTTATTTATCTATCAAATTATATGGTTATCAAAATTAAAAAGTTCATTGAAAAAGTAAACTACATGATTGAATAATGAAGAAGTGATTTTCCCCTCTTTTGTCTAGTGTTCTTTTGCATTCCGTTCTTCGATTCACTAGGTTGAACAGCTATAAGTTATAAGTTTAGGCTATAAAGGTCATCGGGGTGATAACGAGCCGATCCGATCACGATCATCACTAGGTTCATGATCGGATCATTTAAAATTTGAGGTGATCACGATCGAAATAATTCATGATCGCGATCGGCTCGTTTAAAAATTACGATAATTGTGATCGACTTGTTATAGATAATCGATCAAATGATCAATGATCGATAATGATTGGTTCGATCAATGATCAATGATCAACTTAAAAGATAATTAAAAAGAAGTCAAAAATACATAACTTATCAAATTAATAAAAGTGCACAACAAACTACAGGCATACATATTAAAATAAACATATTTCCCCATTATTATTAATGTATATAATTATATTACTTTATTATTTTCGATCGATCTCGATCATCTTATCGATCTATTCGTGATCATGATCGAACTTTTATATTTATGATCGTTGATCGTTCACTTAATAAACGATCATAAAATTTTGATCATGATTGGTTCATTTATTAAATGAACGATATCAATATCATTTTTAACCGATATGATCTTGATCTTTTTGACGAACGCTCGTGATCATTCTCACCCCTTTAAGGTCATTTTCTCCTAGTTTTGGCAGCATAAAATAATTTAGTTATTTTATAGACCACATGGCACTGCAAATGATAAATACAGTACCAATTCTTTTCAGTTGCACATAGAGGATAAACATAGAGGCCGCCAACCATAGAAAACTTGCACTAATGTTCCAATTAATGGACGGCAAAGTTCTCTCAATCTTCCATTTAGGTTTTAAACAAACTAAGCTTAGACCACTGTCCACTTCTCTTAAAGTTTGGCAGTAGCTCTCCTTCTGTCCCTAAACCTTTTCAGTTTATTAACACCTGGTTCAAGAAGAAGGAGTTCCTAGATTTTATTCATCTTCCTTGGGATTCTCCCTCTCCAGGTCATGGTATGCTAAAGTTATTCCGAAAACTTAGTATCCTAAGAAAAGAAATTAAAAAATGGAAATGAGAGGTTTTTGGGAATATTAATGATAATATCATTAGGGCGGAGGAACACCTTTAACTCTAGGGAATAGCTTATGATCTTGACAGCTCAACGGATGAACTGACAAAGTTTAAAAAGGTTAAACCTCTTCTAGTTAAATGATCGCTAAAACAAAATGAGCAGAACCATTTCTGGATATACAAAGCAAAAATTAAATGGTTGATGAGAACACTAATTCTTTTAATAATTACGGAAAAGTTGAGCATAAGTTGTTAGACTCAACTTATGCTTATTGATAGACCTCACCCTGACCAAGGATTCTTTGATTCCCATTTCCTCTCACAAATCCCCAAGTTAATCAATTTTAAATAAAATGAAGAACACATCAAGCCTGTTAATTTAGATGAACTTAAGCGAGTCGTTTTCAACCTTAATAAAATAGCAGGCCAGGCCAGAGGGCTACACATCAAAGTTTTTTATTAAGGCGTGCACCATTATTTGCACAAATTTTTTAGAGGATTCAAACGATTTTTTGCAAGGTCTAGTTTGTATTAAACAAGCTCCACATATATTAGATGTGTGTCTCTCTTTAGCCATTATGTGGCAAATCTTGAAAACTATTATCGGTTAGGTTTTTGAGCAAAAATGTGTGGAGATGCATATATAGAGATGCAAAAATTGTGTTAAGGCTAAAAAAAAAATGCCTTGGGTGGTTGTGACTTAAATGAGAAAAATCATCTAAGACGGTTACTCTTCCGCCTTAGATGATTTTGGGTTTAAGGTGTATATTTCCGTCTTGGATGATGGGGCATACGCCGGAACTTGCGAACTCGAAAGTAGTAACGTAACTATGATTTTCATTTGAATCTTGCGACATAGTAACTAGTAAACGCAAATACCAAAAACCTGGTATATTATTTAGTTACGACAGCCTCTCGCGGATCGCTAGTTCATATAGTTGCGAATTCGTTACATTGGAAAATTAATATGGCCGAGACTGGTTGCGACAACAAACGTGCGGAGCGCTAGAAATCTGTTACGATGCCGTAGTGTAACAAGCTCCTCATTTATTTCTATTGTAACGAGACTGGTTACGACATATTTTGGCGATTCGCTAGGTTGTAACTAGCGAGATCGCTACAAGCAAAATTACACATTCAGGTTGTAACTTGTCGTATTCAGTCAATAGAGCCTAGTTGGTGATTCACTAGCTAACTCGCAACGGTGTAAGTGATACTTACGAGCTCGCTACATGTCATATTGGTTCAACAGAGCCTAGCTGGCGATTCTCTAGAGAACTCGCAACGGGTTTGCTTTACCTTGGCGAGATCGTAACAACAAAGCTTGACACAATTCAGAAACTAAACTTTGACATGGCTGGTAGCGATGTCGCAACATGTTAAGAACCCATCAAAAAAGGGCTTTTGGGTTTGGGTCTATATTGGGCTGTAGTTGTAGTGATAGTATAAGTATTGGGTTTTCTCTGACCTGTGACATCAGTAAAAACCTTTGAAATTCCATCAGTAATTAATTTTTTTGGGGGGTTTGCATGGGGTGATCATAAAAAGGTGAGAATGCCTTTACATTTTCCTTCAATTAATACCATAATTAATAACTTTTGTATAGGAACTCTCACATATTTTTGACAAATGGAGCACCTCAGCCCTATAAATATCAGCCCCTTCTCCCTTTAGAGCCCCACCAGAACCTTCATTCCCACATTCCCTTCTCCCTTCTCCTATTCTTTGCCTTCTGCTTCCCATGGATTTGTCTCGTTTCAACGCCCTCCCATATGACATTATAAATGAAATAATGATTCGTGTTTTCTTCAACTGGGTTCTTCGTCGGTATGTGAGCGACAGTGGCTCACCGAGGTTTCTGCAATAGGTCACAAAGAGTCGACCTATGTCTTGGCTATATTTGCAATTTGTGAAGGTGATATTCAGAGA
The DNA here is from genome assembly GCA_948330725.1 of Sherardia arvensis. NCBI lineage: Eukaryota > Viridiplantae > Streptophyta > Magnoliopsida > Gentianales > Rubiaceae > Sherardia > Sherardia arvensis. The sequence goes on from OX415240.1 coordinate 32,259,662, forward strand.
GGCATGAATGTGATCACCACCATGAAGAGAACCGACAAGAACGGCCTACGGCGAGCTCGGGTACGCGTCAAAGCCGGTTTGACTTACGCTTGGGGTTGGACGCACTTCTAATGGTTCCTCAGAGATGGAGCAGTCGCGCCTAGGCCGATCTGCTGCGAGGAACATGCTGACCTCAATCGCAGCGTGAGGTACGATCGCTGGGAGAGGTTTGATCCAGCGGACATCTCCTGTGATGCATGCACCTGCGATCATGAAATGCTTCACGTCCTCGGTTCTCGTAGAGCCTAAATGTTGTAGTTTGTTTGTTCTTTGATTCTGTAATTTTTTATCCCAACTTTGTTAGGATTGTAATAAACTAGTGTTTGCCATTTTGGCACATTTAATCATTGAATAGCTTTTCTTGTTTTGATACCTTGTCCCTTACATTTTGTTTTTTCATCGTAAGAGCCCATATCGTATCAGCAAAATCATGTACTTTTGGTATAGTGCGTGGTCCTAGCGATCTCGTCACTGTCACATTTCATGATGATTGATTAGTAGCAGAAGACCAAGCGAACTCGCTACTTACTCGCTCCTGTTTACGTGGTACTTACGATCTCGCAACATGTCGTATTCAGTCAACAGAGCCTAGCCGGAGATTCTCTAGCGATCTCGCAGCGGGCTTGCTTTACCTTGGCGTGATCGTAACAACAAAGCTTAACACAATTAAAAAACTAAACTTTGACGTGGCTGGTAGCGAGTTCGCTGCATGATAAAAACCCATCAAAAAAGGGTTTTTGGGTTTGGGTCTATATTGGGCTATAGTAGTAGTGATAGTATAAGTATTGGGCCTTAGCCAGTATAAGTATTAGGCCTCAGCCATGGTGTTTCATGTTCAGTTTGCGATGGTCGGCAACTTATCGAACCTTTCTAAAATGTAAGTGCATATAAACTGAACAATCACCTTCTAATCAGCCGATGTGGGAAGAATGTTGGCGTGCATGGTTACGAGATCGCTACAGCCTATATCATCACATGCGCCTAACAAAACTATTGACTTAGATAGTAGCGATTTTGCTAGTAGTACTGCTGATAATTTAATTAATATGAATTAATTAACTTGCGAACTCGCTAGTATTGCCGCTAAGAATTAAACCCTAGCAGTATTTAAAACGGCGTTGTTTACATTTGTGCGTGTCAATTTACGATTTCGCAACCAGCTAGAATATAAGCTGGCGTCATACTTACGATTTCGCAACAATCAAACCTATAAATATCAAATTTGGGGATCTTCTGATTCCAAACCACGATTAACCGTCTCAGAGCTTAGAAAAAACAAAACCAAACACAAACCCAACATACCCATCCGACAAGAGCAATGGCAAGGACAAAGAATTTGGCGCCCAATCCGTTTGTGCAGGGAGGCCGGCGGGATGAAGCTCAGGCATCAGGATCTCAGCAACGGGCGACGGCGGGGACAAGTTCAGCCAGTTCATCCAAATATGACAAGGCAAAATTTGTAAGTTTGGATGCGTCCGAGGCCTATTCTAATTACATGGAACATTCTGAATTACTAGATTGTTATGTCATCGATTTTAATCAGATTACGAAACTAGGGTTGGATAATGTGTTAAAGATTTTTCAATTTCATGAGTTGGGTGAGTTGTTAGATTTGAACTATCCGGCACATAAGGATGAGACGTGCCAATTCTATGCTAATTTTCACCAGTTAATTGAGGAGGAAAAGGAGACGGGTAGGTGGTTCACTAGGGTTAACAAGAAGGTGTATGAGATTGGGGAGGATGTTTTTAACAAGGCGTTGAACGTGTCATATTCTCGTGAATATAACTTTAGCAACCAACCCCCTCCGGGGTTTTACATTAGAGAAAAATGGCCTGAGTTTGGGGTAGTTTTGGATCGAGAGAATGTGGAAAAGTTTGCAGAGAAGTATTTTGATAGGGATGCCAAAGATTTAGGGAGATCGTAATCTGTCAGACTCAAAAGACAGAAGCTCATCTGCGATTTTCAGCCTTTTGTTGCGATTTTGTAACTATTTCGCCAATGTTACGAGCTCGCTACGTAGTAAGTTAATATGCATTGGTTTTGACCGTGTTTGATTACGGTATCGCCACTGCTACAGCAGTGTACAATTTGTTTAAAATTAGAAGATTTAGTGTACTAAAATTAATTAAAATTTAACTACACTTGTAATTACCAACCATGAAGTACATCATAATATTCAAAAACAATGGTTATCAAATAGCTACTTATGTTTTTTACTCTTTTTAGTCTTCTTCTTCTTTGGTTGCCTCCCCTTCCTTCTTATAGTTTTCCCCGCGGGATTAATCCACATGCCTTCCTCATGATCCATTCTGCACACCGACGCACAAACAATGTCGTCATCCTCCTCCAGAGTTCCGTACACCGAGGGCGGAATGGTGTCTGCAGAAATACTGCAGTCATCGTCGAACAAGCCGTCACCATGGATGAATGTTTTGTTACCATCAACAACGATCTCCCATCGAGCATCAATTGGATCTTCCACATAAAATACCTGATGAGATTGAGCCGCCATGATGAATGGATCTTCCCTATACCCAAGAATTCCTCTATTAACTAGAGTAATGCCTAAACCCTCTGAGCGCACCCCTTCACCTTCATCTACCCATTCACATTTAAACAATGTGATTCAAACATGAACAAAGTCCATTTCCCATATATCAGTAATGGTACCAAAAAAATCATTATCACCTCTCCAGGTATTGACACGCCACTATTTTGGGTTGCAGATCTGTCATCACTCCACTTAGTACCAAACGTGTATCCATTGATGTCATACCCGCTAAATGACATAACTGTGCCGAGGGGTCTCTTGGTCGCCCATTTTACAATATCGGGGTGTTCACCGCCATTCTGCACATGTATTTTGAGCCAACTAGTAAAGTCTCTGCAATGAGCTTCTAGAATCCTAGGTTCCGACCAGCTCGGTTGAGTTGACCTAATCTCATTAAGGTGAACATCAATATAAGGACTCACTGCATGAAGGTTGCGCAGAATGTGCAGATGGGCTATAGATATCTCATTGGAAGAAGGGCTGAATTTAGACTTATGCCGTAGTCCGACACCATCCAATCTACCGTCGTGTCTGGAGACCGGCAGTCTTATAGTAGGTACATCCTGTAAATAGTTGGTACAGACGTCTATTACCTCTTCCGCGACATATCGCTGCACTATACTGGCGTCTGGTCGATAACGATTCTTAACAAAATGCTTGAAAATTCTCATGTACCGCTCGAATGGATACATCCATCTCAAGTATACCGCTCCGCACAACTTCACCTCCCGTACCAAATGAACTATCAAATGAATAATTATGTCAAAAAAGGAAGGGGGAAAATACATCTCTAGCCTGCACAATACCTCAACTACCATATCCTGCAATTCATCCAACTTACGCCGACTTACTTTCTTGCGACATATCTGTTTAAAAAAATAACAAAGCCTGGCAACCGCGTCTCCAACGTGAGAAGGCAAGCAACCTCTCAGAGCAATGACATTCAAGTCCTGCATCTTATTGTGGCAATCGGGCGACTTCATTCCCACCAATTTCAGCTCGGAAGTGGATACACAACTGCTAATGTTCGAACCATATTTAGAAGGCACATTCACTGATTTCAAATTCCTACAAAAACTCACCTTCTCCTCAGATGACAAGGAATAACAAGCAGGTGGTAAGTATGTCGTACCTACTTCTTCTTGCACGGGAGCAAGTGACGTCCGTATTCCAAGATTGACTAAATCCTTTATAGTTTTCAATCCATCCTTACTCTTTCCTGGTGTATTCAAGAGCGTCCCAACCAAAGCTTCACATACATTCTTCTCTATACACTACTACAAAGGGGTAGATGCAAGACACACTATTTAAGGCATTTAAGCCTGGCGCGTTTTTTTACGCCTTGATGGTATGTAGCAAGTTCGCTACCTCTTCAAGCTAGCAAAAAAAATTACATTTAAGACGGAAAGAGGCAGTTAAAGGCGGAAATGGGTTTTGACGTTAAAAAATGCTTGACCAAGGCGGAAAAAATGTATCCGCCTTAAATTGAATTGGTTGTTGCAATCTCGTAACCTTTGTAGTAATATAAACGTGTCTGTAGCGATTTCGTAGGTTATCTCGTTAGTTGTAGGTTTGAGCGTTGCGATCTCGTAAGCTTTGCTAAACCCTAATTTTAGCAGGCGAGGATGTGGGAGATGTCGTAACTGGGACGGTAGTATATTGCGTTTGATGTTACGGTATCGCTTTTGTGCACGTCAAATTTGTCATTGTTCAATGTACAGTGCATGTGAGGGTGATTGAAATGTTACGAGTTCGCAGGCTATCCAATGGTGTTAGCAACGTTTTAGCGATATCGCAACAGCGTCTGTATGGGTCACAGATTTAGGCTGAACTGGCCGTTCTAACTCCAAAAACAAAAACTTTAAAAGGGTCTAAACAGGTGGGTATTGAAGGGTGATCAATTGTAGTGTTCTTACAATCGAAATGGAAAACTCAACTTCATTACAATCGAAACAAACTGGTGATGCAAAAATACATAGTAAATAACAAACAACTAATACTAGTAGATGATTCGTACACCGAGTACATGAAGTAGTTCCTGATCGCAAGTGCATGCATCACAGGTGATGTCCACCGGATCAAGGGGCAGCCAGGGATCGTACCTCACAAAGTCATTGAGGCCAGCATGCGGAATGCAGCAGATCGGCCTAGGCCTAACTGCTGCTTCTGAGAAGTACCTGCGGTAGTGTGTCCAACCCCAAGCGTATCTCAGACCTCTTCTGACGCGTTGCCTAGCTAGACGGAGGCCCTGTTTGTCGGTTCTCTTCATGGTTGTGATGACATTCATGCCTCTTTGAATGTCACCTTCGCAAATTGCAAAAACAGCCAACACATAGGTCGACGGTGTGTGACCTACTGCAGAAGCTTCGGTGAGCCACTATCGAGCCCACTCGGTCACTCTTCCGCTCACGTAGCGACGAAGAACCCAATCGAACTCAGCACGAATCAATACCAGATTTATCATATCATCTGGTAGGGCGCTGAATAGAGACACATCCACTGGAAGCAGAAGGCAAGGTATATGAGAAGGCAGAAGGGAATGTGGGAATGAAGGGTCTAATGAGGTTCTAAATGGAGAAGGGGTTGATATTTAAAGGGTTGAGGTGCTCTATTATTCAAAAATCTGTCAGAGTTCCTAGACAAAAAGCAGTCATTATGGTATTAATGGAAGGAAAATGTAAAGGCATTCTCACCTTTCCATGGACACCTCATGCAAACCCCCAAAATAAATTAATTACTGATGGAATTTCAAAGGTTTTTACTGATGGCATTCACACCTTTTCATTGACCAAGTTGGCATCCCCAACCAAAATAATTACTGATGGAATTTCAAAGGTTTTTCGTGATGGGTCCGTATACTGTAGCGATATTGCTACTCTCCAAGCGCTACAATTGTTTGCCAGGTGTGTCAAGCTTTGTCGTTAAGAAATCGCTAGGGAATCTCAAGCTAGGCTCTGTCTAATTAGTACGACTCGTAGCGAGTTCGCTACAATAAGTTACACAGCTAGCGAAGTCGTAACAAAGATCGCCACCATTTGTCCCACATCGGCTGATTAGAAGGTGATTTTTCAGTTTATATACACTTACATTTCACAAGGGTTCGATAAGTCGCCGACCAGCGCAAACTGAACATGAAACACCAAGGCTAAGGCCCAATACTTACATAGGCTAAGGCCCAATACTTACACAGGCTAAGGCCCAACACTTATACGCCCAATATAGACCCAAACCCAAAAACCCTTTTTTGATGGGTTCTTACCATGTAACGAACTCGCTTCATGCCACGGCAATGTTGAGTTTTTTTTTTGTCAATCTTTGTTGTTACGATCTCGCTACAGAATCTCTAGCCAGGCTCTGTTGACTGAATACGACATGTTGCGATATCGTTAGGACGTCGTACACATGCGCTAGTTAGTTGCGATTTCGCTCGGTGTTCTGTTACTAATAAATCATCATGAAACGTGACAGTGACGAAATCGCTTATTAATAAAAATTAATAAACTTACATAAAATGTAAAGGACAAGGTATCACAAAAAAAAAACTTATTAAATAATGAAATGTGCCAAAATGGCAAACAAAATGTTATTACACTCATACCAAATTTGGGCAAAAATGGTAAAAAAACATAATCAAAAATACTAGAACATTTAGCCTAAACGAGGACCGAGGACGTGAACCAATTCCTGATCGCAGGTGCATGCATCACATGAGATGTCCGCTGGATCAAGTCTCTCCCAGCGATCGTACCTCACTCTGCGATTGAGGGCAGCATGTTCCACGCAGCAGATCGGCCTGGGCGTGACTACTCCATCTCTGAGGAACCTGTAGTAGTGCGCCCAACCCCAAGCGTTACCCAAACCGGCTCTGATGACGCGTACTCGAGCTTCCCGAAGGTTTTTCTTATCGGTTCTCTTCAGGGTGGTGATGACATTCATGCCTCTCTGAATGTCACCCCCGCAACATATTGCAAATAGGGCCAAGACATAGGTCGAGTCTGTGTGACCTAGTGCAGAAGCGTCGGTGAGCCACTGTTTATGCCATTCTGTCGCTGTTGCGGTCGCGTACGCACGAAGAACCGAGTCTAAGTAAACACGAATCATGATTAGATTTATCATGTCATTTGGGAGGGCTTCGAATATAGACAAATCCATGGGAAGCAAAAGGCAAAGAATAGGAGAAGGGAGAAGGGAATGTTGGAATGAAGGAAATTTATAGGGTTCAGGTGCTCTATTTATGAAAAAGATTGTAGAGTTCCTAGTAAAAAAATAAAGGCATTTTTACCTTTTCAAGATATCCTCATGCAAACCCCAAAAAAAAGTTAATTCCTTATGGAATTTGAAAGGTTATTCTGAATTTTTTTGAATGCTATTTCATCAAATCAAACTAAACTAAATTGAAAGTATTGAATTCGTTTGTGGGTTCGTGGGTTTATGGTTAGGGTTTAACTGTGATAACGTGCAAACTAGCGATATCGCTACCATACAGGCTACTTAGCGATATCGCTATAATAAGTTACTTAGCGACTCACTAGTTACATCGGTAGCAAGTTCGCTAGTGAGGCACCAACTTGGCTCTGTTGACTGAATACGACTTGTTGCGAGATCGCTACTTTTCAGTTACACAGTTAGCGATTTCTCTAGTGAGGCGCCAACTTGGCTCTGTTGACTGAATACGACTTGTTGCGAGATCGCTATTTTTAAGTTACACAGTTAGCGAGTTCTCTAGTGAGTCGCCAACTTGGCTCTGTTGACTGAATACGACTTGTTGCGAGATCGCTACTTTTCAGTTACACAGTTAGCGAGTTCGCTAGTGAGTCGCCAACTTGGCTCTGTTGACTGAATACGACACGTAGCGATCTCGCACGTTACACGTAAATAGGAGCGAGTACCAAGCGATGTCGCTAGGAGTACGCACTATACCAAAAGTACTTGATTTTGCTGAACTGAAGTAACAACTCTAAAAATAATTGAACAACATACATCTAAAAATTGTTGAAGTTATTGACCACATTCATGTAACCAAAACGGCATCTTTGGTGACGCGTACACAAGTGATCATAATCCGAAAACTAGTTAATATTCAAAAAAGTAAATGTTTAAACCAAACTAAACTACGAAATCAGAGGCCTGCGACTAACATATCATGCAAGTCATCAACACACATCTCGTCGCTGCCTTCGGCCTTCTCCCCCGAACTGCCTTCTCCCTCTTGTTGCTTGTCTTGCTCGTTCTGGCCAGCTGGTTGAGCTTCAGTCTCGATGCAGGTGTTCTCTTCTTTGCCTTGGCCCGGTTCTACATCATCGTCGCGTTCTTCGATCAGCCTCTCTTTCCTAATCATCTCATACCTCGCCGGGTCATCTTCTGCATCAGAGTCGGTGTCATGATGATCACCATCATCACCATCATCACTATCCGCATCTGCATCACTTACATGATCAGCAACAAGCTTCCCATCGGATGGCTCCTTCCCGCTGGCTGTAGCCAAATCTTCGCTAGGACCAGCGGTGTCTTTTTGCTTGGGAAATGTGGTGCGGAAATCAGGTACCTCCTCCTCATCGCTCAGATCGCACTCCACTACCCCGCTGGATATCAGTTCGTCGAACCATTCGTTGTTAGCACATGCCCTTTTCTCGGCCATTTCAATCTCATTCAATAACAGGCCCATAGACACCACAAGCCTACCACGGGCATCAAAAACAACATCTACACAAACAAATCAAGGTTGATAAGAACCAAACATTAACAAATTAAACAACTAGAACCAACTACAGTTAATAACAAGCTAGAATCATACCTGATACTCCCATCCTACCCCTTGCCCTTCTGGCTGCCTCTTCAGCTTCTTTCTTTCTCGCGTACTTCCCATCGGCCTTCAACTCTAACCTCTTGTGCTTGAGCCACTCCTTGTCGTATTTTCCGAGCGGCATGGGACGGCCTCTTGGAAAAATACCCGCTTTCCTGATCAGAGCTACAATCAAATTGCCATACGGAAGCGCAGCATTCTTGTGTCTGGCCATCTTCATCATTTGGGTCAGAATTGTGAAGCCGGGGTTGATTGGAAGCTTCTCCATGATATAGTAGAACACCATGAGACTGCAAACTGTGGGCTCACATGCATGCCCTAGGGACGGGACCACATTACCGCAGATTAGCTCAAACACTAATCTCTGCTCCTCGGTAAGCCTGTGGATCGGGTAAAACCTAGCTGTACCTGGCCTATCAGAAGTCCTTTTAAAGCACTTCTGACCCATCTCACCGGCCTTCAACGGTTGCTTGGGGCTAACAGAAGGAAACCTCTGCTCGTAATGTACCTCGTACGGACCATCCTTTTTGGTAGGCCTCAGCTCGTTACGAGTCAGATAAGGACATTTCAGAACTTCATTGATGCTAAACTTATCGACCGTAAACTTAACACCCCGCACAATTGTAGTTATTTCCTCCACCCCTTCCTCTAAACCTAGGTTCTCATAAAATTGGAGAACCTCTTCTTGGTAAACGGGCTCAGGAAACATAAGCAATGTATCTAGATGCTGTGCCCTAAAATGGTCTAGCACGTAATCTAGTTGCAGCGAAGGCACCACACTACTATCAAACACATTATTATTCACAAGTTTCTGAGAGGAACAACGCTCATACCTAGCCTCGGTGGCGGCGTTGAAGAACTCAGGAGTGTCCTCCTCCTCACTGGAACTGCTGGGCCCTTCCCCAGCATCGGCGGCGGCAGGGACTTCCGGCGGAGGCGGGGCGACTGGAACTTCCGGCGGAGGCGGGGCGACTGGAACTTCCGGCGGAGGCGGGGCGAACCTCTTCCTCGGTCCGACGCCGTTTGTTTCCCGTCGCCGGACCACTTCCCCGTCCACTGTCTGAGCCTCTACCACCCCGTCCTCGCACATCTCCTCTGGTCTTTGGCCGCATTTTGTCGGAGAACTTACAGTTTCGTCGCCGGAGAAGGGTTTTTCAATTTGGGGCTAATTAATTTTAGCCCGATCCCCTTTTTTTTTATTTATAGTAAAAGTACTTGCGATATCGCTATCCGATACGCTTCTATATGTTGCGAGATCGCTAGTTCACACGCATCTGTATGTTGCGAAGTCGTTAATATCTCGCTCAAGCCTGAGTATCTAGTAGCGAGTCTTAAAAAGCCTCGCCAGGCAAGCGTTCGAGTAGCGAACTCGCTATAGAAGAATCATTCAAATTAGTAGCGAGGTCGTAACCCAAAAAGCCTTTTTTTATTTGAACTACTAACTAGCGCTATCGCAACCCCGTCTCCAACAGGTTTTCTGGGTTATGTGGGTTTGTGGGTTTGCGGGTTTGTGGGTTTAGGGTTCAGGGTTTAACTGTGGTAACGTGTATACTAGCGATTTCGCTACTACACAAGCTAATTAGATTGTAACTAAAAAATAAAACTTTTTAATTTTTTATTAGCAATTTTCACATTCTAACATAAATATGTTTTATATAGATGCAGTACAATAATCTATTTGTTAAATATACATCATGATATTCATTCAGGTAGAGTACATCTTTGTACATAAGCAGTATGACATAACTCTATGTAAAACATCAATAATTCGGTTTAAATTTTTAAACGCAATATCATATTCTGAAATATGTACATTTTATATCCAAACAGTATAATACTCAATATGGAAAATATCGAACATCACATTATGTCAAGCAGAGTACATCTTAGTACATCAGCATGCAATGTTATTAAGCGATACTCGGTAGTATGATGAGTGATGACAGTTGGTGAGTGAACGTGTGCATGATACTTTGTTTAATTCAATAATCATGCTTGTAATCACATAAATGAGTTGTAATAAACTAACTATCTCTAATGAAATGCACTTGAACTGCGCATATATATATATATGTAGTCATGTGTGAAGCTCTACTATGCTGTTGTCTCTAAAGGTAAGCGATGGATAGCGTTTTCAAGCGTACACATGATGTGTAGAGTTTCTTATTTTCTTACAATTAAAGACTAAGTTTCTTAAAACTCTTTAAAATCATGTAATTGCAGATTAAGTGACCAAATCCCTATCCCGTTCTACATGAGCATACGACGGAACAAATGAAAATTATTCTTAAAATAGAATGATTAGTGTCTTATACCATCATTTGTTTAAATCGTGATTTAAAAATGTATGATTGCATTAAAAAAACAAAATAAAATCTTATGTAGGGTTCTAGCGAGCAATTGTAGCGAAGTCGCAACATCCTAGTAACATACTTTATGTCAGCTTTTCAGTTACGATGTCGCTAGAAGGATAAAGTAGAGCATAAAAGGCAATCACATGAGCACGTAATGACTTCGTAAATATCCACGTCAGGAGTAACGAGAGAGTGACGATTTCGCAACAAGGTAAGCTAGAATAAAGTAAACACGTTATAGAACAGAAAAACACTACACTTTTGGCATCTTATTCTCACTTCTTACGGGTTTCATCTCCAAAAGTCCAAACTTTTGCACATCTTCTCAAATCTCCTCAACTTTCTTCACATCAAATCTCCATTACCCATCCCATACATCTTCTCACATCAATTGTGTCAAAACAAAGTGGAACGAGCCACTAATTGCATGCAAAAGATTGGTAAGTTTTGCAATAAATTCTCAACCACATTTTTAGGGTTTGGTTTTTTCAATTAATGTCAATATTTATTTGTTCTTGTTCAATTTGGTAACATCCTTTGTTATGGGTAGGAGAGGGACAAACAAGGTAGACCATCCCCAACCAAAATAATCAATTCTACCGACACAACTTTGTCATATACCAAAGGTACGATTTTTTTCATTCTTATTTGCTAAAAATTTGATTTTCTTGTACATGGTGCCTCCATTTATCATGTTATTACTAAATATCATGTCAGAAGCATGTCCTGAACGAAAATCAAGATGTTCTTTTAAAATTCTCCATAGCTTGCTTAGCCCTAAATTTTAGGATTATGAAATATAATATTTTTACTACAAAGTACAACTTTGATTTATTAGTATTGTGTTAGTCATTAACAAATTTCAATATACAAAGGAATCTTAATGGAGAGCCCTTCAAGTTCCGTTAACTCCGACTCAAGTGGGGGGGAAAATGTTGTTGGCGGTTCAAGTGAGGTTAGAAGACAACGAGAAGTGACTCGCGCATCAAAAGAAGCTCAACTCCTCAGACATTGTCGCGAATTAGAGATTAGGATCGATAACAAAATACTAACACATGTCAAGTTTAATGACATTGGTGTTGCTATTTCACCCGACGATGATGTCGCGCGATGGTCGAGTTGGTATGCTAAGACGGGTAGGATACGCACACCATTAAACACAACGGATTGGAGGCTACTAAGCATCGACATCAAAAAGGATATATGGAAGGAATGCAAGGTCAGTGTGGTACTTGTTATTTTTAATTTCAATTGAAAATTGTGAGTGTGACTATTTTTATGATCACATTTGTAGCGCCCCTTTATTATCGAGGCAACATCCTATGATCAAGTGAAGAAGAAGGCTCTTCAAATCGCATCAAAAGCTCATCGAGAACACAAATATACCCTTGCCAAGGATTATATCAAACCGAAGGGCACGAGGTTTGGGGAAGATCCAAGTACGCGTTACAATCACATTGTAACCCTTACTTGGGAGGCATTCAAGAAACGATGGTTAGAAAATGACGCAAAGGTTAGTTTACTTACTACATCTTGCAATAATAGTGTCATGCGAATTAGCCAAATATTTTTGTTTCGGTTAGTGCTTTATTCCTAAAATAACATAGAATTTTTAAAAGGGTTTGGGGGATAGGAAGCGCAAAGCCAGTGCTGATAATGTTATGCCTTACACCGGGGGTAGGGCGGGGTACTTGGGTGTGGGGAAGAAGACCTAAAAAAAAACATGAAACCGAGGTGAAAGAGCTTGTGGATGGGGGCATGGACGCAGAAGTGGCGAACAAGCTAGTCATTGCCGAAGACCCTACAACATATAGTAGACAACAATTATTCGTCTTGGGTAGAATTAAAAAAGACGGGACTTTCTCAAGTGATGAGGCAAAAAGGGTGGCTAATCGAGTGGTACGTTTAACCTACTACGCGATACCATGTTCCATTTTAGTATCTACAATCAAACAATCAAACACAACAATTGATTACGATAATAACTTTTCATTTACCATACTATCTTTTTAGGACGAGGTCGAGCGTGAAGTTGAAGAAGGCTTGTTAATCCCTGTCGGTAAACACGATGTGCTACGTAGGGCACTTGGGAAGGCCGAGCATCCGGGAAGAGCTAAGGGAATTGGTGGTTATGTTACTCAAATAGAGGCGTTTGGTATCAAACGTAGTAGCAAAGACCCTAAACCATCCAAACTCCAAATGGCACTGAACCAAGCCAAAAAATCCGACCAAGAGGTCAACCTTATACAGATTCAGGTGACAGTACAAATCCAATGCTTATTTATTTCCACTATGATTTCATTTCAAATAATTTGTTATACTTCTTCACTTTCAGCACCGAAAGCAAATGTCAAATTGGGAGTGCGGTTACTATATGATGTTGTACGCAAGCGAGTGTGTAGCTGGCCTTGTTCAAGATAATCAGGAATTACATCGCGTAAGCATTCTTATAACCTATTTATTGTACCTATTACTATCTACGTTGCATTCAATAGCATTAAAAAAAACATTTCATATTCTTAGATTATTGAGGAAAATCATGCACCGTACACCAAGAAGGAGTTGGAGGATGGTAGAGATGCATTGGCTAGACACTTGGTCCTTATTAGATCTCGGTACATCTCTAGGCCTCACATTCCCAATAAAAGCTAGTTTCTTTTTTTGTCAAATGGATGCATATATTTACTTTTGAGTTCCATTACTTCCATAAGTTTATAAAATGTGGCTTGATAGTGTTTCATGTTCATGTTTTGTGCTTAGATACCATGCATCTGTCAATTGACAGCTTAGACAATTAAAATGAAACCCAATTTTAGTGGAAATGGGTGGAAATGGCTCAAATCCTATAATTTTGTGACACTTACGAATTGCCTGCGAGATCGTTACTTCTCTCGCCCGTAACATTAAAATAGTTGCGATCATCTTGTACTATCGCTACTTCAATCGCCCGAATTATATTTCTGAGCTTAGTTTTTGCGCCCTCGCTACCCAATCGCTCGTTCTTCTCTGCCCCTCCAATCTAATCTCTGTCGAGCTCGTAACCATACACGCCAAAGCCAGGCGAATGTCTAGCTTACTCGTAACGTAAATTTTTTTTCTCGCTCACCCAGAGCAAAAACGACGTCGTTTAATTTTAGCGAGTTTAGTAGCGAACTCGTTACTACACACATAAGCGATTGTCTTATGAAATCGTTAACTCTCTCGAACCAACTACTTTTATGATATTTTTATAATATCATTTTCACAATTTTTATGAAAAACAATTGTTCGGTTGCGACCTCGCTACGGTGTTACCAACGAGTAGCTAGTGGCTGTGGTAACCTGGCTCGTTTGGTTTAACTTGGCTTGTAACGAGTTCGCTACTTATGACCGAGCAATTCGCCCCTATTTGTCGTAACCAGTCTCGTCAGCAGATAAATATATGACCAACTAGGTTCACTTACGAGATCGTAACCAATATTAGCGATCCGCACGCTGGAAGTCGTAACCAGTCTTGTAACCTGTCTAGGATTTTCAATGTAGCGAAGTCGTTAGTATTTCATCTGGCGATCCGTAAGCTGCTGTCGTAACATAACAATCAACCATTTGTTTGGGACTAGCATTTGCTTGTTACGGTCTCGCAACGAGCCAATTCATATCATACAGACGTTCACGCTAGCGAGTTCGTAATCCTTAAGCAAGGCATATAAGCCTACCTCCAAGGCGGAAACAAACGCCTTAAACTAAAAAATATCTAAGGCGGAAGAGGAACCGCCTTAGATGATTTTTCTCATTCAAGTCACTATCAGAGAAGGCATTTGTTTTCTGCCTTAACCAATGAAGGATGAACTGCCTTAGATGGCTTGATATTCAAATAGTGATATGCATGACATCTAGACAGTGGCGCACATCCAAGTGCTCCCAATAACCGAGTTTGAAAAATATTGAACATTCTTCCAAATCGTAGTTTGAGTGCTTTTCTTTTTTCCCTTACCCAGCACGTTCTCCATGCCTGATACTTTTTCAAATATTTCAGAACCTGATAATGGGACGGGGGCAACACCATGCTCTTCCTGACCGTTAAACCACTTCTTAGCACTCCTCCACGGATGACTGCTAGGCAGGAATCGTCTATGACCTAGATACACAGGCTTACCTCCGTGCTTTAATTGACAATGGCTGGTATTGCTCTCACATATTGGACATGCAAAATGACCTTTCACAAAACACCCTCCAAGGTTACCCAGCGCAGGGAAATCATTGATGCTCCACATCAGCATGGCTTTAAGTTTGAATTTCACGTCCCCTCGACTTCCGTCTGGAATATGAATCCCATGCTTAAATAAGGATTCCAACTCCTCAACAAGAGGCGCTAGATATACATCAATGTCATTACCAGGTTGCCTAGGCCCCGAGATCATAGTGTTCAAAAGCACATACTTTCGTTTCATCATCAACCATGAAGGTAGATTATAAATAACAAGCATCACTGGCCATGAACTGTGGGTGCTGGACATGTTCCCGAAAGGGTTCATTCCGTCAGTAGATAGTCCTAAGCGCACATGTCTAGGTTCGTCATCAAATTCTGGGTACATGGCATCCATCTTCTTCCACTGATCACCATCAGAAGCGTGAGATATAATATCATCATCTTCCTCTCGAACCCTATCGGCATGCCATGTTAACAATTTTTCATCAACTGGATTGGCATACAAACGCGTCAATCTCGTTTTCAAGGGCATGTACCACATCACCTTAGCGGGACCTTGCTTTGTCGATGTTGTCACTGTTTCTCCACATACCTCGACCTTTCACTCCTTCTTTTTCCATCTAGACTCACCGCATACCTTGCAATCATCCCTCAAAGAATCAACACTCCCCCTATACAACATACTATCATTCTGGCATGCGTGAATCTTAGTAAACTCCATGCCCATAGGACACAGTATCTTCCACGCAGCATAAACCATGTCAGAACATAAGTTGTCCTGAGGAAGTAACTCTTTAACCAACTCTAGCAATCCGCCATTCCTTTATCAGAAATACCATGCCTTGCCTTTACGTTCATTAACAACAATGTTGCTCCCAGTCTAGAATGGCTAGCCCCAACATATAAGCTTGTCTGTTTATCGTGATACATTGCCTCCAACATACTTTTCTTCCCAACAAACTCCATAACAACATCGTCACATATATCTGAAAGCTGTTCATTACACTGCAGGATTTCCTCGGCGCTTCCCTCCTCCATCTAAACCTGGTCACTTCCATAATGGCCTTCCCCATGCCAAACCCATTCTGTGTAGGATTTGTCAAAACCTTTACAAATTAAATGTTCACGCACTACAGCAATATCTTCAAATATGGCGTTGTTTCTACACTTGTTGTATGGACATCTAACCCCTCCTATACTATTCTGTCTAGAATGTCGCAACCCAACATCTAAGAAATGTTCAACCAAATCTAAATACTCCTTCGATAATCGAGCATTCTCCTTCATTATTCTTTCGCGTTCCATAATTCACAAATCAGACAAACAACTACACAATACTACTAACCCACTGACTTGAGATGATCAACACATAAACTACACACTGCATTAACAAAAAACAAAAATAAACAAAAATGCTAGCAAAAATTAGGCATAAAATCAACCAAAATCAAGAGACTAGCCAGTACAATACGCAAGTTAAACCTTACCTACACCAACACGGGAACAATGAGACCTCCCAGCAAACTAGAACTGATCATCCTTCAATACCTACCTGTTTAAACCCTTTTAAATTTTCTTTATTTGGTGTTAGAACGGCCAGTTCAGGTTTTATGGGTGACCCATACTGACTCACTTGCAATTTCGCTACTTTCTATTTAACCAACTAGAGTAACTAGCGATCTCGTTACAACTCAATCACCCTCACATGCACTGTACATTTAAAAATGTCAAATTTGACGTGCACAGAAGCGATACCGTAACATCAAACGCCATATCCTAGCGTCCCAGTTACGACATGTCCCATATTCTCGCCTGCTGAAATTAGGGTTTAGCAAAGCTTACGAGATCGCAACGCACAAAGTACATACTAACGAGCTAACCTACGAATTCGCTACAAACACGTTTATATTACTACAGAGGTTACGAGGTCATAACAACCCATTCAATTTAAGGCGGATACTTTTTTTCCGCCTTGGTCATGTATTTTTTTACGTCAAAACCCATTTCCGCCTTTAACTGCTTCTTTTCGTCTTAAATTTAATTTTTTTTTGCTAGCTTGAAGAGGTAGCAAACTCGCTACTTTCAATCAAGGCGTAAAAAGAATGCGCCAGGGTTACACGCCTTAACTATGTGTCTTGCATCTACCCCTTTGTAGTAGTGTTGTTAGGTAAGCTCAACAAGAGTTTGATTTCATGGATAGTAGAACCAAGCATCCTGATTGTGAATCAAAGCAAAGAGTAAGAGAAACCAAAAATGATGTTGAAATATGTTAATTAGAATTCAACCATTTTTTAGTAGCCTATTCTTTTCTTTTCTTTTTGATTAAAACCACTTTATAAGTGGAGTGAAATTTTCTAGGCTCACTGCACCATAAAAGGCCTATATAGGCAAGTATCTTACAATTCAATTATTTAAAGAAGAAACATCTATGAGAGATCCTTAACCGCACCCATGTCAAAATTCACAAGCATGTTAGGTCACACCGGAGCGATTCCCAAATCTGCCGATGAAATGACTCAATACTTGCAAGCATATTAGGGTTTGCTGTGAAATACCCAACTCTGCCGACAAGCACGGGGTTTGAGAAAAGGATCCCCTTCCTTATACTTTTCCCATGTCAATTTTCACAAGCAGGTTAGGGCACGCCAAGGCGATTTCCAATTTTGCCGATGAAAAGACTCGTGACTCGCAAGCATATTAGGGCTCGCTAAGCGAACCCAACTCTGCCGACGAGTACGGGGAAAAAAATAAGAAATGAGTACTCTATTGCATAAATGATACAAAGAGAATGATAGACTAGATTACTATTCAAGACATCATCAAACATTTCTATACAAGATTCATTATGTATTTGTTTTAGCTCCACCTTGTAGGTTCTGTCCATCCTATTGCACCAACTCCAGCCACCCTTGTGCAGCTGCAATCACTTCCACCAGTTCCAGTTCCACACTAGAGTATCTGCTCCACTGATTATCTTCAAGTCCATGGTCCATCCAGTGGCATCTAGCAATAACATAGGACTATTCTCTACTATCCATGGCTACAAGACCTTTAATAGATAAAGGTAAACTTTGGTCATTAAAAATCAAGACTTGATTAGGTTCTGTAACCAGTTTAGACAGAGCATCAGCGACAGCGTTAGCTTCTCTTAAAGTATGAGAATAGGAAACAGAGAAATCACCTGCTAATGCCCATATATTTCATATTGTATTCAGCAGCTTCCATGGTACTTTATATTCCCTCCGAATGATCTTCAATAAAATAAGTGAATCTGTTTCCATCCTAACCCTCTGATAGCCATGGAAATATGCAGCTTCCATTCCCGGGGCCATTGCAACAGTCTCAGCTTCCAAGCAATCTTGAGCTTGCAATGTGCATGCCTTTGCATATAATACCTTCCCAGTGTGATCCCTGCAAACCAAACCAGCTCCACTTTTGCCATTTCTGAGAAATGACCCATCAGTGTTAATCTTAATACAATCCATCTCAGGTAAGTTCCATTGAATTATTCTTCTTTGAAAACCAGTAGCTCCCATATTGGATTTAACCCAAGATCTACCATATACTCTTTGAATATCATTAAGCATATCCTTCACCTGGTTAACGATCACTTGTTTATGGGGAGTTTTATTGTCATATAGATATGCAACTCTAGCACACCAGATATACCACATGATAATAACTAGTAACAGTCTAGCTATTCTCATCTGAGATAGAGTCAAGCCCTGCAAATTCCAGTAATAATAAATAACATCCCACAATGAATGTGAGCTGTGGAAAGCAATATCAAAGTGTTCACAAACTGATCTCCATGTCCCTTGAACCTGAGTACAATTGTTAAAACTGGGATGAATATCATCCCAGTATGATAAGCAAAAAACACAGATTGATGGTTGGTGTAAGCTCAAGTCCTCTAACACATCTGCGGTGGAGATTAATCTGTTAGTTAATCTCCAACAAAAAAAGGAGAACTTTGCTGGGATTTGAGAGGACCAAAGATACTTAAAAGATGGTATCACCAATGTCTTAGGCCTGAGAGTTTCATATGCAGAGGAAATGGAAAAGAACCCACTAACACTGGGTTTCCAAATCATAGTATCAACATCATCATCAAAATTAGGAAAATCAACTGAGATCAGTTCAAAGATAGCACTATTAAAACCATGTAACATCTGAGCAAGGTAGTGTTCTTGATGGATACAAAATTCTCTGACAGTAAGTTCAGGGAAAGGGATTTCCAGTGAGTCATCCCATAAATCAAGCAAAGCCTCATTTCCAGTCCAATTGGCATTCCATAAAGAAACTTCCCCCTTCCAATTAGGACTTTAGTGTATTGTGATGCTACAGTCTCAACATCTTTGATTCTTCTCCAAGTTTTATATTTTTTCAAATAATCAGGTAAAGACCACAAGAACTTGGCCCACAGACAGTTCCCAGTTTTGATCTTCCACCAGAGTTTCATAGAGAAACATCTGGTTGTTAAATGGAGATCCTTTACTCCCAGCCCATTTTCATTGAATGGATGGCATACAATCTTCCATGACTTCCACACTCTTTTTTGACCCAAATCAGATGACCCCCAAAGAAATTTAGAGAACAGGACATGTAACTTGTCTATAACCCGTTTAATAGGTTTTATCACAGTTAAAATATGTATAGGGATTGCAGAGAGGACATGCTTAATAAGGATCAATCTACCAGCCTGCTTTAGCCATTTATTTTTCCATAGAGACAATCTAGAAGCTAATTTATCATATATTGACCGGAAGTAAGAGTGTTTAGTTCTGCCACTGTAAATTGGACACCCCAAGTATGTGAACGATAAGGGAATGATAGATAACAAAGCTAGAGATTAAAATAAAGGCTTACAGATTTCTTCCTTTAGGATGAATAGGCATGACTTACTTGCATGACATAAAATTAAGTTTATAAATAAAGGCTTAAACTAATAAAACTACTGTTGCAAATAAATTAAAGTCTAACACTCACTTCTGGACAAGTTAAAGTTGTTTCATAATCATCAATCAATTGTAAAAAGTGGCTGATCCACTCGATTTAGAATTTTGAAACACTATACACAATTACACATTCCATCTCAGGCCACCTGGGTTTCGGACAAGAACTTCCAACGAAGACTGAGATCAGTGGCTTTTCCATTTTATATATTCAATTCATAACAAATAAGTGGTTGTAATATTAAAAATAGCTAATCACGAATAATATATATATATATATATATATATATAGTTCGGTAAAATGTAAATGTAAGCCTCAGTTTTAAAAAAGTGCTATTATAGACTTAGAATGGCATTGACTTGAAAAGTGATAACCTTCTGACGATTGACTATACAGTCCGGTACTTTATTCACCTAAAATGACAAATATACGCTCGACACAGACTGCAACATGTGCTGGTACATCGTCGTCGACTGAGCGATCTCGAACACCCGGCCACAATCAAGATCAACAAAATACCTCGTCACGCTATTCCCGGAGCCCTACCAGATAACGTCGACGAACTCGTAGTTTATGGCGGTGAGCCCGCCGGAGCCTTTCAAAGTTGTCTTACAAACAGGAGTATTGTACCCCAGATTCCTCGCCATCACGCTCCGGCGCAGCTACCCTGGCGCCACCGCCGGTCCGTGTGTATTGGGGAGACAAGCGGTGAAGAGGTGAGAGGGAAGAAGAAAATTAAAAATTTTAATTTTACATTTAAAAACAAAGGGCTATTTAATAATTTTATATTTTGACGGAAACTAACCGGCTGAAATTGATCGGAAATTCAAAATAGGGTCATAATAGCACTAAATAAGAACTGAGGGTCATATGTGTACTTAACCAAGAACTGAGAGTCATATAAGCACTTTTCTCTATATAGTTATACCGCCGTAAATATGTTTGGAACAAAGGGAAGCAGATTAACCACATTAACTTTCGGGGTTCAAAATGGGTAATATTAAGTTGTACAATTTATTGTGCGTACACGAAGGTCACATATTTGAAGATGCATGAACCCCGTGATATGCGCCACCCTGTATATAGTATGCAAGAGTGATTTACAATTTTGCTTGCATGATTGTTTTGATTAAGGATTAAAGTGGAGTCTAGCTTTTAGTATCTCAGACCTGGTATGGGCTTCTCATATTTATTTTTCTTTTTCTGTACATATGTAACCACATACGTTCAGTGTCAGGAAAAATATAATTAGGAAATAATCAATAACTGCCTACCAAAACTACAGCAAAAATGCAGTGAAAGCAAAAAATGCTGAAAAGACTTGTCAAAACAATAAAGCAAACACATTCGCTTAAACTTCTATACAAACCAGAAAACAACAAACAAGCTTAATGAAAGTAATTATAGGCCAATGGAAAAGTTGCAAAACCTGGTGGTTTGCTTGATCAAACTAATAAGATGAAAGCCTCATTGTTTGTTTCCAAGAATGGAAAGTGGGGAAATCAATGAACGTTGTTACAATGTGTTAATTAAGTCCTTAAAACTGAACACCAGCCAATCGGCTTTAGAGGCAACCACCTCCCAGTGTTGAACACCGGGATAACAGATAAACATTTCAGCACCTCCTGGTTGGCGAGCCTATATATGATGAGACAGGAGAGAAGAAGAGAGAAGTGTAAGTCATTATTTCATCAATAAAAAAGCTAGAGTAAGATTACCATGATATCTACATACTGGGGGTGGCTGTCTTAAGATGACATTAATTCATAATAAACAATAAAGAGAAGTTTCTTTGTTAGTAACATAATGTACGCAACTATGAAGACTTCAAACGAAATGATCTAATATACTATGTTCAACTTATTGGCTTGTATTTGTCTGCAGAGATTTCACAAAGCACAATGAAAGGTTGATTGTTAGTATGCCCTATTATTAGTAGAGTTTGTAATACTACTTTAGTTCAACAAAAGAAGCTCCAGGGAGAGTTGTTTTAAGGTAAAATCCAGAAGCACAGTCAATAAATAAACAGAGAGGTGTATCTAACCTCCAGATCAGTTGCACCATCTCCAATTATGACCAATGATTTGAATCCTTTGGCCTAAAAGGAAACGAAGAAGTATATATAAGTTTACTACTCCAAAGATGACTTCACTGGCAGAAGACTAATCACCATACACAGTGAAAAATCTTTAACAACTATCTCACCTTTTTAAGTTGCTGAACAGCAATAGCTTTTCCTCCAATCCTGGAAGTCGGCTCTTTTATGTCAAACCCCAAGAACTCACCAGATCTTCCAAAGAGAAGTTGACTTGCATATAGAGTAGGAGTGGGAGCAAACAGATGCAGTCTCCATGTAGAATTTAAAGGTACTGTTGAAAATAGAGTAGGATTATTTGAATAATTGAATGAAATTTGAAGGGGAAAGTGAAAATATTTGTAGAGAAAAATGAGATTGCATTTTAGTAAGATATCTAGTTTGTGGTGTCTGTCCTTGAACAGACTATTATGATTATTTTACATGTTGGAATCAGCATCTTTGAAGATAGCTACATTATTTGTAGTTTAGCGAAAATATTAGGAAGCAGACAAGCTAGATAAGGCCATGTGCAGACTAAATTCTCATTGCCAAGTAATACATAGGGTATTGGGCTAATGGATTTTAAACAAAAGTGTAATTGGCTTGGTGATACCAAGCTCAGACCCAATACCTTAGTGGTAGTATGAATCAGGTCCAGAATGAGGTAAGCTAATATAGAATTACCCAGAGCGGGACCACTCGGATAGATATGACTGAATGATAAGTCACACTCATGATGGACCACCCGGAGACATGGGGACAAGTATAAATAGGGTCATGCTATTTGCAGGTCGTATATTACTTTCGCAGTCCGTATAATTTCTCTAAAAGATAAATACGCCCTTAGTATAATTGTGAGAAGATAGTCTATATCATTGAATTGTCTTATGTGGACTTGGTTCGCAGATTGCAAACATTACACAAAATATTTCCATCTTTGCATATTTCCCTCGTGAATTAACTCACAAAATATTTTCCTCATGAATTAACTCCCTTGCTTATCTAAAGATTACCATTGCCATTATTGAATATTTCCCTCACTACTATCCATTACCGCTGCTGCAGATGGTCGCCGGAGCTTCCCAATCCTAAACGAGCCGTCAGGATATGAAGTGCATGAACCAATCATTCTCAGAACATTATCAGGAAGAACTCAAATGGACGTTGACTCAGGTCAAATTTCAGGCGCCGCCGCCGTCACGGTGGGCAAAATTGGCCCTCACTTCTCGCCCGATAGGTGCCGGAACAATTCGTCGGAAATATCCGGCGTCACCACCATCGTTTCTCCAGACCCGTATGGAGATAAGAAAAATAAGAGAGCCATCGGCGCGAACGATAGCGGGAAAAAGCTATGCCAAGGTTTGAAGGATTGGACTTGTGATGCGAGATATGGGTTACAGAAACTTCCAGCTAGCAACAAGCCGACAACTGATAGGGAGTTGAGAGGATTGTAAATTAATTTAACTTTATAAGGACTTGATTGCAAATAGATTGGTCCAATGGATGAAGTTCTAACTTGATAAAACTATGAAGGTTAATATAGGAAATTCAACATCAAATACGGATTGCATAATTAAAATTAAACATGCAAATAGGAATTCCGTATAAATAGTGCTACCTAGCACTATCTCAAGTAAGCACATTTCCATTACTCGCACTAGTGAATTCCCCTTTTCTCTCCAAGGATCCGTCTTTCATCATTACTGGAGGGTCTACCCTCCGGTACCCCCGAGACTCTGTCTTGCAGGGCCAGAATACTGGAGTAGGAGAAAGGAACCCTACGGGCATACCAGATGGGCTAATGACTAAAGTGCCATTTATGCAGAACAAATAGAGTATGTTTTTTTGATAATGTTTCTAATCGAACCACTGACGACTCAATCTGTAATTTGATTGAGATTTTTTAGATTCGCCATCTTAATAAGATCATGTTTTTGGATGTAAAAATTAACCATCACCTATTTAAACATAATCAAAGAATCACTTTTTAATATTTATAATATTTCAACTATCATTTTAATAAACATAATTGATATTAGGTTAATTAAAATGTAGTGATATTTATGACTTTATAAATAATGGTGACTTCATATAGTTATTTTATAAAATAAATTATTTAGAAATGGGTTCACTGCAGATGCTTTTAAAGAGCTAGTAGTTGTGATGAACTCAGCTAAGATCTGGGTTTGAGACCTGAACTTCAAAATTTGCATGAATTTTATAGAATACATGATGAGTGCTATTTACGTAGATTCAATTTTCAAAGCAAGAGGAATGTTTAGTGCATGGTATTAAATATTCCATTCGATTCAGTAGAGAATGTATAAATAGAGAAAAAAATGAAATGACTAGGATAAAAATAAATTTTAATAATTGGAAAAAGAGTTGAAAGATCTCGCTTTTTTGGATAATGAAATATAATTACATCGTATCACACACAGCATGTGCACTTATAATTCAAACCATTTAATAAACGTAAAATGATCAATCAAAATAGACATACAAAAATTTCAATGATCAACAAATTAGACTACAATTTTTCGGATATTTCAGAATAATCAAACTGACTTGAGAAAAAAATGAAACAATTCTCTTACTTTATGGTTTTAAGATATATATAGATCACGTGCCCTATTTGCAGATCCTCTTTCCCTATTAACAGGTCCAAAATTCAGTAAAATTACTAAACTGCCCTCAATTTAGTAATAATTTAATTTATTTAATTTTGGTCCACTTGTTCCGGTTAATATCATATTCCCTCAGAACCATTTCACTGTCAGCGCCACGGGAACGCACCGAGACTCCGTCAATCTCGCGGACCGCCTCCGACGGGAGAAAGTTCGGGATCGTGCCGAATCGGATGTTCTCCGGCAAGGGATCGCCGGAGCTGAGTAAGCCGTGCCGTTCCTCGGTAACAACGAAGGTGATCGTGAGGGATGTTCTCCGGCGAGAGGCTAGGAGCTTGCAGAAGTTGAGCACGGGGTTTATGTGGCCTCTGCCTGGGTAAGGGATAGCGATTATGTTGCATTTTTTGGCAACGTCACCACCGCAACGCCAATCAAACAAACATACACGCAGATCAATCCCACCTCAAACCCAAATCCAAATCCCAATTATCAAACAAACCCACCAATTCGTGGCTTTCGTGGTGCGGTCGGCATGAATTTGATGCGGCCGTCGTTTCTTCAACGACAGTGAGGTGGGTCATCGGAAAGGCTAATATTGGTTCACCTGCGAGCACAGGGCAGGGCATCGGTGTCATCGGAAAGGTTGATTCTTTGTTCACCTGCGAGCACACAGCTGGGCTGGGTGCGAAGGGGACGAGGGTGGGATCGGAATTTGAGAAAATCTGGAGCATTCCGAGGAGCCCAAAAACAGAGACCATAAACTTGAGCATTGAACAAATATAAAAGGGTCTAAATTCAATTAAGATAACTTATCATTAATGAAGGATAATTTAGTAAATTTTTAAAAATTAGGCTCTGCAAATAGGGAATTAGGATCTGCAAATAGAACTGTATACGCATGCATGAAAAACTTACTTCGGCGGTGGTCGTAGACAAATGTTTAGAGCAAATCGCGAACTCGTTGTTAAATTTGATGACTAACATTAATCACCGTATATATAGTCTAAGGCTCACGTTTCATGCTTTATTTTGTGAAAATGAAGAATATGAATTCCGTAAATGGATATTCTGTTATTGTCTAGATATCATATTGTGTAGTAATTAATATGATTTGTAATTTGGTTTAAAAATTTATGAATACATTCTCAATTACAAAAAAAAGAGTAATGAATATATTGATGAAATCTTGATCTAATTTGCATCAACACATTGAAGATATCGATCCATCTAATAAATGCACGTTTGGTGCACGTCTTAATTGTGATGAACATGAACTAAAATCTGGGTTTCAAAACCTGAACTTTAAACGCAGATCCAAACTTCAAAATCAGCACGAGTTATATATATTGCACGCACGGATCAACTAATCGTGCATACATCGTGCGCCTAGCTCTAGAAATATATCACAGTAAATAATTATTTTAATCATCCATCCGAAATTCGAACATAATTGAGATTATTAAAATCCAGAAGATCGATACAGTGAAAAAAATTAATGAAACTAAAAACAAGAAACTAGAAGAAGTTTACTTTGAATTGGAGAATTGGAATGCGATTGAAAGATATTGGAGTTACTGGCCACTGAACGCATGCGTTCTCTGCCACCTGCAGATGAATCCCAGGAGAGATCTCTTCTTGAGCTCCTCCAAAGCCTCCTGGACGGATTTCTAGTATGAATCGTAATCAGAAAACTCGTCGTACATCTCAGCGAAATGCTCCTCAAATGGGAGAAGGCGGGCCGGCTTGATCCAGCCGTGAGTGCTGTCTCCGTACAGAAACACAGCCAAACAGCTCTGATGTTTCTTGGCGCTGAGAGCGTCTGGAGATGCGTGGGCCTCGTCGTAAATCATGGTTCCTTTGTGATTTGATTAAAGGAGGATTCATTGGCTTCGTATTCAGTAGTCATGTGTTCATTATAAATTCAGTACAAGCATGAATTTAATTTATATTGAACACATGAATTTAAATTTTTGAATTTAATTAAACTAAGCATTGAATTTAAGCATTGATTTTTTGATGCTAAAGTATTAGGTGTGGCTGATGTATTTGGCTTCTTTTGTCATTTCAAGACTGATGTTTCACCATTATACTTGTTTCAGTTGTTCTGTCATCAAATTCTTGTGCATTAGAATGAAATTCAGTGTCTAAGTACATTGTCTAGTGCTGCTTCGATCATGCTAACGTAGATTTATGATTATGAGTGCATCATTTTTGCACAAAGATTTTATTTATTTAAATATTTTAACACAGAATCAGGGCCGTTCTTTGACGGGTGATATACGTGCGATCGCACCGTGCCTTAAATTCGAGAGGCCCAAAATATTTTATATTTTATATATATCTGGTTATAAATGAGGTATAATTGGAGATAATTTGTAGAAATTTAAAAAAGAATCTAGAATGAAATTGAACTAGAAAAGAATTGAGGGGTCCAAATTTCTTATGTTATGTATATATTTTGTTATGGTTCAAAGTATAATCCGAAAAATTTGAAGAAATTTAAGAAAATCGAAAAAAAATTGTACTATAAAAATATGAAAGGCCACACAGTTTTTTACATTAAGCCCCAAATATTACGGAACGAGTTTGCAAAGACCAACACCTAAATGACTTATTCCAATCTTGCATTAAGTATCGCGTGAACAATAAACCAACTTTTGGGATGAACATGAAGGGGACAATATTCGTTTCAATTTAAAAATTTTAAATCTACATTCGTGAGCTAGATGTCTCAAACGAATCTTAATCTCAACGTCAAAACCACATGTTACATCATACGCGCATTTAAATGATAATGTTTATATAATTTTTCATTCGACTTTCATGCATGCATGGGTGATAAAGTCTCATTTTTCATGAATCATGCGTTTTGGTCCAGGACATCCATGAGTGGGGATTCGGTGGCGGAACCAGAACAGAATTCGTGGATATATCCAAGCATAAGAAGCATTTTTTATCGGATGATGAGCCACCGGCAGCGGCGACGTGCTTGTCTAAATAGTCCACCCGGATAAACTTGCTTCAGATAGATTCGGCCATACAATTAGAAGATTACAAAATTTTTAGAAAATAATGTTCCATCGCAATTTTTACGCAAGTGGTAGTGGTCAGCTAAATGCCGCGTATAGTAATATAATAACAATTAAACGTATTCTTTTGTTCAAATATTGACACGATAATATACAAAAAAGTTGTGTTAATTTATAATATCAACAAATAAAACAAATATTATTAAAAAATTTAAACCAATTTTGTCTCAAATTCTTTTCAAATACGAAATCAATTTTTTTAAAAGATAAATCATCCTACTGTGTAAAGCATAAACACCAAGACCCTTTTTTCTACGTCTCCCAGTCAACCACTCGAACCTGAATTAATCCTATATAATCACGGCGTACAATCAAAAAGACAAAGGTGCATTTTTCTCCATTAAATGAATTGGTTTCTAAAGCATTGCGTCGGTCAAAACGGCCCGAAGACATTAAAGCCCCAAACTCCAAATCTTCTAAATCTTTGAGGAGTAATGGGACGGTGGCAGAGATTGAAATGGTAGACGAACCTATTGCTTTAACACATTTGAAGAAGCTAAATATAAAGAGTTGCAAAATAAAATTGATGAAGACAAGGGGAAGCTATCACCTTGTGAGTCACAAGCGTAG
Source organism: Sherardia arvensis (assembly GCA_948330725.1). Classification (NCBI taxonomy): domain Eukaryota; kingdom Viridiplantae; phylum Streptophyta; class Magnoliopsida; order Gentianales; family Rubiaceae; genus Sherardia; species Sherardia arvensis. The sequence goes on from OX415240.1 coordinate 32,287,920, forward strand.
AGAGAAGAGAGTCAAACCAATAGTGCAGGCTCGATATTATGACTTTTGTTGGAGAAATATGCAAATAAAGAAGTTATTGATAAGTGACATCGTCGTTACCTTCATAAAGAAAATATATCGGATATAGCTAACTCCATCAAGTGGTGTACGGATGGTTTAGATCAAAGTAAACAAGACAAGTGGCACTTAAAAGGGCACAAGTTGATGGTATTGTCTACGAGTTGGGTAATTATGCATATGACCAAGCGTAATATGTCTAACAATATTTCACTTGCATGATTACAAAAATATTCAGAGGGGCGAACAACATCAAGTATTTCTGAGTTCGGTGGTTATATCGCCCCGAGATGCAACCATCTCGGATATGTATATAGACCTAGTTAGAGATCATAAAAGAGGCATTTCTATTGAAATAGAACATTAGATTAGTTTGGTCTGTCTTAGGAAAAAACTTGACATTGTACGTGTTCCACTAAAGGACGATGCTCTAAAGAAGAACCTTATGGAGCAGTCATATATTTACTATTACCAAATCTATGAGAGTCCAAGCTGCTCCTTAGGGATCTCTTATTTAAAGGCATCATATGTCGTCACTATCACTGACTTCATTTGTTGGATACTCTTTGAACTTTGTCCAGCTTTTTGCCGCTTCTTTGTTGACTTTGTACAGTATCGAATATGTTGCTCAACTCTAAGTAATGAAACAGATTAATAACATGTTCTATCTTAATATCGAAACAAATATAGTAACTAATAATGGCTTTAATTCAAAAAACAATCCGTCTGTAATTCACATCTGAGTAAGATTCAATGAGTATAGAAAAATAAAGCCATTTCGGAATGGTGTGTAATCTCTAATATGTTGCTAGAGTGGCACAACTCAGAGACTAAATGCAAGTTTTGAGTATTTACTAAGTTTCTTGAGTTCAAAATATACTACTTCAAGAGATCTGAAGAGCAAAATCCAGCAAATCCAGCAAATCCAGCCCAGTCCTCTCTCCCATTCTTTTTTTAAGAAATTCCACCATAGGGTCCTCTATGCTTGTTGATGCGTGGTAGTGAAAACAACGGTGCATCAGTGATAGTGGTTGAACCAACCGAGTCATGATTAATGATGACCTACATATCATGTAAAATAGAATCATTCCATCTCTGAAGTATACATCATTCAGTGACATTACAAAATATTCAATTACAACATACCGTGTTCTTTGTTTTCACATGAATCTATCTTCTTGCCTCCTCGACTAGCATTGTTTCCACATTCACAACCTCCTCTTTCACCACTACATTAACTTCAGCTTCATTCTCACCCTCACGCTCACCCGCTACCACCTCAGCCTCGATCATTGCCTCGCTACAAACAACTTTTGTTGCAATTTTCAGAGCCTCATGAACAAGTGACAGTCCCTATTAATGTCACAATGCAATATGCATTAATGTAAAGCAGGATTAAGCATTCATTCATGTTACATTAAGGCTGCAGGGTTCTGATTGATATGGTTTATTATAAGTTTTCTTATGATGTGGGTTAAGCTTCCTTTTAAGGGGAGATTTCATATTGATAGGAAGAACAAGATATTGGAGGAAGAACTTATTTTGACAATTTTGTTGACAAGTTTCACTGATTTAATAAGTACTGTCCCATCATCCTTATTTGAGATTGTTTTCTTGCTAAAGTTTCATCAACAAAAGACCAAATACCTATTTTTTCATCAAGAAGAACCTGTCAATCATCTCCCATTACAGGCCTGAAAACCACACAATGAAACATTATTTTCCTAAATTATCATTTGTTTCTTAACTTTTCTATGTGGCTCCTCCTCCTCAGGGAGAATGTAATACCAATCAGCAACCCTAGTTATGTAGAACCACTTTTTGTCTATATGGATGATGTGATGCATATTTTTGAATTAGTGTTTGCAGGCTAACAGCAAAATGACTAACAACACAATGTAAATGTTGTAATTTATGGCATTCAGTTATCTGTGGTTTGATAGCATACGAATGGCTCCTTAGTTTTCCATTGTTTATCCATCTATTCATTGTTGAAACACTTACATTCATTACCTTTTCAAAGCGTCTTTGATTGCATATGTTGTGTAATGGTTTAGCCATGTGTCGTAGTATCTTTGTCCAAAAATATCTTGTTTGATCATGCCTCCCATTTGCCTTCGATTTCATATCAATGACTTCTCGATCACGATGTTGTTGTCTTTGCTTCTTAGAAATGCGGCTAATTCTTCTTACTAGCAATCCCCAACGAGTAAAATCTTCCATCATAGCCAATTTCACAGTCTTTTCTTTGAACTGGTGTTGGAATAGGAAAGCACCAAGTCGAGCTTTATCCATATCAGATACACGCGGTGCAATTTGCAGCAGGGGTGAGAAAGTACGGGGGCATGCTCGTTGACTTTTGTGTTAAAAACAGAGATCTATGGCTACAGAAAGAAACCTGCAAATTAAGTGTGGAAATTAGAGACAACAACCCAATACAGAGTGGGAGCAAACAGATGTAGTCTCCATGTAGAATTTAAAGGCATTGTTGAAAATAGAGGAGTAGGATTATTTGAATAATTGAATGAAATTTGAAGGGGAAAGTGAAAGGATTTGAAGAGAAGAATGAGATTGCATTTTAGTGAGATAGCTAGAGAAATTTTGTGATGTCTGTTCTTGAGCAGACTGTTTAGGATTATTTAACATGTTGGAATCAGCATCTTTGAAGATAGCTGAATTATTTGTATATTTAAAATTTATTTCAATTTTCAAATTGTGAACAATTCTCTCTACTTTGGCTAATTGGAGGATCAGTGAAAATATTAGGAAGCAGACAAACTAGGTACCAGATAAGGCCATGTGCAGCCTTCTTTCTCGCTGCCACATAATACATAGGGTATTGGGCAAATGACTAATTTCCATTTACACAGAACAAATTGAGTAAGTTTTTTGACAGTCTTTCTAATAAAATCACAATGCAATATGCATTAAATCAGGATTAAGAATTCATTCATGTTACATTAAGGCTACAGGGTTCTGATTGATATGATTTATTATAAGTTTCCTTATGATGTGGGTTAAGCTTCCTTTTAAGGGGCCATTTCATATTGATAGGAAGAACAAGATATTGGAGGAAGAACTCCTTTTGACAATTTTGTTGACAAATTTCACCGATTTAATAAGTACTGTCCCATCATCCTTATTTGAGATTGTTTTCTTGCTAAAATTTCTTCAACAAAACACCAAATACCTATTTTTTCATCAAGAAGAACCTGTCAATCATCTCCCATTACAGGCCTGAAAACCACACAATGAAACATTATTTTCCTAAATTATCATTTGTTTCTCAACTTTTCAATGTGGCTCCTCCTCCTCCGGGAGAATGTAATACCGTTCAGCAAACCTAATTATGTAGAACCACTTTTTGTCTATATGGATGATGTGATGCATATTTTTGAATTAGTGTTTGCAGGCTAACAGCAAAATGACTAACAACACAATGTAAATACTGTAATTTATGGCATTCAGTTATCTGTGGTTTGATAGCATTCGAATGGCTCCTTAGTTATCCATTCTTTATCCATCTATTCATTGTTGAAACACTTACATTCATTGCATTTTCAAAGCGTCTTTGAGTGCATATGTTGTGTAATGGTTTAGCCATGTGTCGCAGTATCTTTGTCCAAAAATATCTTGTTTGATCATGCCTCCCATTTGCTTTGGATTTCATATCAATGACTTCTCGATCACATTGTTGGTGTTGTCTTTGCTTCTTAGAAATGCGGCTAATTCTTCTTACTAGCAATCCCCAACGAGTAAAATCTTCCATCATAGCCAATTTCACAGTCTTGTCTTTGAACTGGTGTTGGAATAGGAAAGCACCAAGTCGAGCTTTATCCATATCAGATACACGAGGTGCAATTTGCAGCAGGGGTGAGAAAGTACGGGGGAATGCTCGTTGACTTTTGTGTTAAAAACAGAGATCTATGGCTACAGAAAGAAGCCTGCAAATTAAGTGTGGAAATTAGAGACAACAACCCAATACAGAGTGGGAGCAAACAGATGTAGTCTCCATGTAGAATTTAAAGGCATTGTTGAAAATAGAGGAGTAGGATTATTTGAATAATTGAATGAAATTTGAAGGGGAAAGTGAAAGGATTTGAAGAGAAGAATGAGATTGCATTTTAGTGAGATAGCTAGAGAAATTTTGTGATGCCTGTTCTTGAGCAGACTGTTTAGGATTATTTAACATGCTGTAATCAGCATCTTTGAAGATAGCTGCATTATTTGTATATTTAAAATTTATTTCAATTTTCAAATTGTGAAGAATTCTCTCTACTTTGGCTAATTGGAGGATCAGTGAAAATATTAGGAAGCAGACAAACTAGGTACCAGATAAGGCCATGTGCAGCCTCCTTTCTCGCTGCCACATAATACATAGGGTATTGGGCTAATGACTAATTTCCATTTACACAGAACAAATAGAGTAAGATTTTTGACCGTCTTTCTAATCAAATCACTGATTCAATCTGTAATTTGATTGAGACTTTTTAGACATCTTAACAAGTTCATGTTTTTGGATGTAAAAAAAATTAACCATCACCTATTTAAACATAATTTAAGAATCAATTTTTAATATTTAATTATTTAACTATCATTTTAATAAACATAATTGATATTAAGTGACAAATATGTGTGGGTTAATCAGAATGTCAAAATGAGTATTTAGGAGTGGTATTTATGACTTTATAAATAATGGCGACTCTCATGTCATTATTTAAAAAAGTAATGAATATATTGATCAAATCTTGATCTAATTTTACTCAAGCCATTGAAGATACCGATCGATCAAATAAATGCACGTTTTGCGCACGTTCTTATTGTGATGAACATGAACTAAAATCCGGGTTTCAAAACCTGAACTTGGCGCACGTTTTAAATATATATATATATATATACACACACACACACACACACATGTATATATTGCACGCACAGATCAACTGATCGTGCATATATTGTGCGCCTAGCTCTAGAAATATATTACAGTAAATTATTTTAAACATCCATCCAAAACTCTTCATAGAATTTTAAAAAATATATCGTATATCTCATGCATTAGTCACACCTTTTGTATCGAAAGATGATATTTCACTTAGGAAAAACACGTATTCTTCTAAATCATCCATATGTTCCCACTTAGGAATAAATTCGGATTCATCCAACCTAAGAATTGAAATAACACTTCCCATTTGAGCAATATGAACATTAATATGTACAAGCTCTAGATCTTTTTGAAAAGAAAGCTTCCTTACCTGAGAGAACGCCGTTTAGGTAACTAAGAAAAAAAATTGGAAAAGAGGGTGAAAAGAATATATACGCATAAGGAGGTTTAGGTGAGGTATGAGAAAATGACGGATTGGAAAAGATGTATACGTATGAAATACAAACACTAGCACCAGAACAACATTAATTTGTATATACTACTGTTAGTCAACAATATTATTTGTCTTTTTTGTCTAAGCATAGTATATTGATATGAATAATTATAAATATTCTTAAATTAAAAGATACTGACAAGGGAGTCGCAAAGAAAATTAATCAAACTATTTTGATCGTAAACTTCTATTTTCGTTTGTGATCCGATGAGATTCTGGCTGTTATATTTTTATTTATCTATCAAATTATATGGTTATCAAAATTAAAAAGTTCATTGAAAAAGTAAACTACATGATTGAATAATGAAGAAGTGATTTTCCCCTCTTTTGTCTAGTGTTCTTTTGCATTCTGTTCTTCGATTCACTGGGTTGAACAGCTATAAGTTATAAGTTTAGGCTATAAAGGTCATGGGGGTGATAACGAGCCGATCCGATCACGATCATCACCAAGTTCATGATCGGATCATTTAAAATTTGAGGTGATCACCATCGAAATAATTCATGATCGCGATCGGCTCGTTTAAAAATTACGATAATTGTGATCGACTTGTTATAGATAATCAATCAAATGATCAATGATCGATAATGATTGGTTAGATCAATGATCAATGATCAACTTAAAAGTTAATTAAAAAGAAGTCAAAAATACATAACTTATCAAATTAATAAAAGTGCACAACAAACTACAGGCATACATATTAAAATAAACATAATTCCCCATTATTATTAATGTATATAATTATATTAGTTTATTATTTTCGATCGATCTCGATCATCTTATCGATCTATTCGTGATCATGATCGAGCTTTTATATTTATGATCGTTGATCGTTCACTTAATAAACGATCATAAAATTTTGATCATGATTTGTTCATTTATTAAATGAACGATATCAATCTCATTTTTAACCGATATGATCTTGATCTTTTTGACGAACGCTCGTGATCATTCTCACCCCTTTAAGGTCATTTTCTCCTAGTTTTGGCAGCATAAAAGAATTTAGTTTTTTTATAGACCACATGGCACTGCAAATGATAAATACAGTACCAATTCTTTTCACTTGCACTAATGATAGGGATAAACATAGAGGCCAACCATAGAAAACTTGCACTAATGTTCAAATTAATGGACGGCAAATTTCTCTCAATCTTTCATTTAGGTTTTAAACAAACTAAGCTCAGACCACTGTCCACTTCTCTTAAAGTTTGGCAGTAGCTCTCCTTCTGCCCTAAACCTTTTCGGTTTATTAACACCTGGTTCAAGAAGAAGGAGTTCCTAGATTTTATTCATCTTCGTTGGAATTCTCCCTCTCCAGGTCATGGTATGCTAAAGTTATTCCGAAAACTTAGTATCTTAAGAAAAGAACTTAAAAAATGGAAATGAGAGGTTTTTGGGAATATTAATGATAATATCATTAGGGCGGAGGAACACCTTTAACTCTAGGGAATAGCCTATGATCTTGACAGCTCAACGGATGAACTAACAAAATTTAAAAAGGTTAAACCTCTTCTAGTTAAATTATCGCAAAATCAAAATGAGCAGAACCATTTCTGGATATACAAAGCAAAAATTAAATGGTTAGAGGAGGGTGATGAGACCACTAATTCTTTTAATAATTACGGAAAAGTTGAGCATAAGTTGTTAGACAAACATATGCTTATTGATAGACCTCACCCTGACCAAGGATTCTTTGATTCCCATTTCCTCTCACAAATCCCCAAGTTAATCAATTTTAAATAAAATGAAGAACACATCAAGCCTGTTAATTTAGATGAACTTAAGCGAGTCGTTTTCAACCTTAATAAAATAGCAGGCCAGGCCAGAGGGCTACACATCAATGTTTTTTATTAAGGCGTGCACCATTATTTGCACAAATCTTTTAGAGGATTCAAACGATTTTTTGCAAGGTCTAGTTTGTATTAAACAAGCTCCACATATATTAGATGTGTGTCTCTCTTTAGCCATTATGTGGCAAATCTTGAAAGCTATTATCTGTTAGGTTATTGAGCAAAAATGTGTGGAGATGCATATATAGAGATGCAAAAAATGTGTTAAGGCTAAAAAAAAATGCCTTGGGAGGTTGTGACATAAATGAGAAAAATCATCTAAGACGGTTCCTCTTCCGCCTTAGATGATTTTGGGTTTAAGGCGTATACTTCCACCTTGGATGATGGGGCATACGCCTGAACTTGCGAACTCGCAAGTAGTAACGTAACTATGATTTTCATTTGCTTCTTGCAACATCGGTACCAGTAAACGCAAATACCAAAAACCTGGTATATTATTTAGTTACGACAGCCTCTTGCGGATCGCTAGTTCATATAGTTGCGAATTCGCTACATTGGAAAATTAATATGGCCGAGACTGGTTGCGACAACAAACGTGCGGAGCGCTAGAAATCTGTTACGATACCGCAGTGAACAAGCTTCTCATTTATTTCTATTGTAACGAGACTGGTTACGACATATTTTAGCGATTCGCTAGGTTGTAACTAGCGAGATCGCTACAAGCAAAATTACACATTCAGGTTGTAACTTGTCGTATTCAGTCAATAGAGCCTAGTTGGCGATTCACTAGCGAACTCGCAACTGGTGTAAGTGATACTTACGAGCTCGCTACATGTCGTATTGCTTCAACAGAGCCTAGCTGGCGATTCTCTAGAGATCTCGCAGCGGGTTTGCTTTACCTTGGCGAGATCGTAACAACAAAGCTTGACACAATTCAGAAACTAAACTTTGACGTGGCTGGTAGCGATGTCGCAACATGTTAAGAACCCATCAAAAAAGGGCTTTTGGGTTTGGGTCTATATTGGACTGTAGTTGTAGTGATAGTATAAGTATTGGGTTTTCTTTGACCTGTGACATCAGTAAAAACCTTTGAAATTCCATCAGTAATTAATTTTTTTGGGGGGTTTGCATGGGGTGATCATAAAATGGTGAGAATGTATTTACATTTTCCTTCAATTAATATCATAATTAATAACTTTTTTCTAGGAACTCTCACATATTTTTGACAAATAAAGCACCTCAGCCCTATAAATATCAGCCCCTTCTCCCTTTAGAGCCCCACCAGAACCTTCATTCCCACATTCCCTTCTCCCTTCTCCTATTCTTCGCCTTCTGTTTCCCATGGATTTGTCTCGTTTCAACGCCCTCCCAAATGACATTATAAATGAAATAATGATTCGTGTTTTCTTCAACTGGGTTCTTCGTCGGTATGTGAGCGACAGTGGCTCACCGAGGCTTCTGCAATAGGTCACAAAGAGTCGACCTATGTCTTGGCTATATTTGCAATTTGTGAAGGTGATATTCAGAGAGGCATGACTGTGATCACCACCATGAAGAGAACCGACAAGAACGGCCTCCGGCGAGCTCGGGTACGCGTCAAAGCCGGTTTGACTTACGCTTGGGGTTGGACGCACTTCTACAGAGATAGAGCAGTCGCGCCTAGGCCGATCTGCTGCGAGGAACATGCTGACCTCAATCGCAGCGTGAGGTACGATCGCTGGGAGAGGTTTGATCCAGCGGACATCTCCTTTGATGCATGCACCCACGATCAGGAAATGCTTCACGTCCTCGGTTCTCGTAGAGCCTAAATGTTGTAGTTTGTTTGTTCTTTGATTCTGTAATTTTTTATCCCAACTTTGTTAGGATTGTAATAAACTAGTGTTTGCCATTTTGGCACATTTAATTATTGAATAGCTTTTCTTGTTTTGATACCTTGTCCCTTACATTTTGGTTTTTCATCGTAAGAGCCCATATCTTATCAGCAAAATCATGTACTTTTGGTAAAGTGCGTGGTCCTAGCGATCTCGTCACTGTCACGTTTCATGGTGATTAATTAGTAGCAGAACACCAAGCGAACTCGCTACTTACTCGCTCCTGTTTACGTGGTACTTACGATCTCGTAACATGTCGTATTCAGTCAACAGAGCCTAGCTGGAGATTCTCTAGCGATCTCGCAGCGGGCTTGCTTTACCTTGGCGTGATCGTAACAACAAAGCTTGATAAAATTAAAAAACTAAACTTTGACGTGGCTGGTAGCGAGTTCGCTACATGATAAGAACCCATCAAAAAAGGGTTTTTGGGTTTGGGTCTATATTGGGCTATAGTAGTAGTGATAGTATAAGTATTGGGCCTTAGCCAGTGTAAGTATTAGGCCTCAGCCATGGTGTTTCATGTTCAGTTTGCGCTGGTCGGAAACTTATCGAACCTTTCTAAAATTTAAGTGCATATAAACTGAACAATCACCTTCTAATCAGCCGATGTGGGAAGAATGTTGGCGTGCATGGTTACGAGATCGCTACAGCCTATATCATCACATGCACCTAACAAAACTATTGACTTAGATAGTAGCGATTTAGCTAGTAGTACTGCTGATAATTTAATTAATATGAATTAATTAACTTGCGAACTCGCTAGTATTGCCGCTAAGAATTAAACCCTAGCAGTATTTAAAACGGCGTTGTTTACATTTGTGCGTGTCAATTTACGATTTCGCAACCAGCTAGAATATAAGCTGGCGTCATACTTACGATTTCGCAACAATCAAACCTATAAATATCAAATTTGGGGATCTTCTGATTCCAAACCACGATTAACCGTCTCAGAGCTTAGAAAAAACAAAACCAAACACAAACCCAACATACCCATCCGACAAGAGCAATGGCAAGGACAAAGAATTTGGCGCCCAATCCGTTTGTGCAGGGAGGCCGGCGGGATGAAGCTCAGGCATCAGGATCTCAGCAACGGGCGACGGCGGGGACAAGTTCAGCCAGTTCATCCAAATATGACAAGGCAAAATTTGTAAGTTTGGATGCGTCCGAGGCCTATTCTAATTACATGGAACATTCTGAATTACTAGATTGTTATGTCATCGATTTTAATCAGATTACGAAACTAGGGTTGGATAATGTGTTAAAGATTTTTCAATTTCATGAGCTGGGTGAGTTGTTAGGTTTGAACTATCCGACACATAAGGATGAGACGTGCCAATTCTATGCTAATTTTCACCAGTTAATTGAGGAGGAAAAGGAGACGGGTAGGTGGTTCACTAGGGTTAACAAGAAGGAGTATGAGATTGGGGTGGATTTTTTTAACAAGGCGTTGAACGTGTCATATGCTCGTGAAGATAACTTCAGCAACCAACCCCCTCTGGGGTTTTACATTAGAGAAAAATGACCCGAGTTTGGGGTAGATTTGGATCGAGAGAAGATGGAAAAGTTTGCAAAGAAGTATTTTGATAGGGATGCCAAAGATTTAGGGGTGCCTAGGTCTTATAAGATTGATCAACTGAGTGCGGAGGAGAGGAATGTTTATGAGATTGTTGCTAGGAGTGTCGTGCCTAAGGGTGGTTGGATCACCGAGATGAACTATACAACTTTGTGCATATTTTACTGCGTCATGGAGCAGATAGAGTTGAACCCGGGCTATGTCATTTTCGAGCACATGAAACAAAGTGTGGTCGAGAATAATAGGGCAGTCAAGAAGCTCCCATATGGTAATTTCATTACCATGTTTCTAACCTCCGAAAATGCCAAGATCAAATTATCTGCAACTGCCGAGGATTGTTGCTTCTATACGATGCAATATTTTGAGAGGAAAGGTAAGTTTGAGTTGGTTAATGGCGAGTGGCAGAAGGCAGCAGATGGACCCAAAAAACCGCTACAGTTTAATCCTGAGGAAGTCAGAGAGAACGTCGAAGGTTAGCCACAATAAACCCCCTACATTTTAATTTCTGTTTTATACAATTCATTTGCTAAACTCACCATATTTTTGTTTGACTTACATGAACAGGTGTACCCTCAGAGGCATACTACAAGGGTGTAGAAGACACGGTCGACCTTTTCAGGGATAAGATGGCCAAAATCAATCACGCAAACTGGTTAACGGAGAAGGTGATACGTGGCATCGAAAGGGCTAATGCGAGGAAAAAAGCGAAGGGGGATCCACCAGCACCATCACAGACACCACCTCCTAGCAATGATGATTAGATTTGCATTAGTTCATGTTGGCTAGTAGTTGTACTCAAATCCAAACAATTTCAATTTCAATTTGTATTTTTCAGTTTCTCAAACAATATTGCAAAGAATATTTCTATTTGAATGTCATCTATTTTATTATGTATATTTGAATATTTAAACTTCCATTAGTTATGTTGTTTATTGTGCGGTTCAAAATATAACACCACTTTACAAATGAGTTAAATTTAAATTCTTGGTATGTGACTTTATACTAGCGAGCTCGCCAGTGCCAAGTTACTCACGTGGTGAGCTACTAGCGAACTCCCTAGTATCAAGTTAAGCAAATATATACAACAACATACACATCAAGCGAGATCGTAATCTGTCAGACTCAAGAGACAGAAGCTCATCTGCGATTTTCAGCATTCTGTTGCGATTTTGTAACAATTTCGCCAATGTTATGAGCTCGCTACGTAGTAAGTTAATATGCATTGGTTTTGAGCGTGTTTAGTTACGGTATCGCCACTGCTACAGCAGTGTACAATTTTTTTAGAATTAGAAGATTTATTGTACTAAAATTAATTAAAATTTAACTACACTTGTATTTACCAACCATGAAGTACATCATAATATTCAAAAACAATGGTTATCAAATAGCTACTTATGTTTTTTACTCTTTTTAGTCTTCTTCTTCTTTGGTTGCCTCCCCTTTCTCCTAGTAGTTTTCCCCGCGGGATTAATCCACATGCCTTCCTCGTGATCCATTCTGCACACCGACGCACAAACAATGTCGTCATCCTCCTCCAGAGTTTCGTACACCGAGGGCGGAATGGTGTCTGTAGAAATACTGCAGTCATCGTCGAACAAGCCGTCACCATAGATGAATGTTTTCTTACCTTTAACAACGATCTCCCATCGAGCATCAATTGGATCTTCCACATAAAATACCTGATGAGCTTGAGCCGCCATGATGAATGGATCTTCCCTAGACCCAAGAATTCCTCTATTAACTAGAGTAATGGCTAAACCCTCTGAGCGCACCCCTTCACCTTCATCTACCCATTCACATTTAAACAATGCGATTCAGACATGAACAAAGTCCATTTACCATATATCAGTAATGGTACCAAAAAAATCATTATCACCTCTCCAGGTACTGACACGCCACTATTTTGGGTTGCAGATCTGTCATCACTCCACTTAGTACCAAACGTGTATCCATTGATGTCATACCCGCCAAACGACGTAACTGTGCCGAGGGTTTCTTGTTCACCCATTTTAAAATATCAGGGTGTTCACCGCCATTCTGTACATATATTTTGAGCCAACTAGTAAAGTTTCTGCAATGAGCTTCTAGAATCCTAGGTTCCGACCAGCTCGGTTGAGTTGACCTAATCTCATTAAGGTGAACATCAATATAAGGACTCACTGCATGATGATTGCGCAGAATGTACAGATGGGCTATAGATATCTCATTGGAAGAAGGGCTGAATTTAGACTTATGGCGTAGTCCGACACCATCCAATCTACCGTCGTGTCTGAAGACCGGAAGTCCTATAGTAGGTACATCCTGTGAATATTTGGTACAGACGTCTATTAACTCTTCCGCGACATATCGCTGCACTATACTGGCGTCTGGTCGATAACGATTCTTAACAAAATGCTTGAAAATGCTCATGTACCGCTCGAATGGATACATCCATCTCAAGTATACCGGTCCGCAAAGCTTCACCTCCCGTACCAAATGAACTATCAAATGAATGATTATGTCAAAAAAGGAAGGGGGAAAATACATCTCTAGCCTGCACAATACCTCAACTACCATATCCTACAATTCATCAGACTTACGCCGACTTACTTTCTTGCGACATATCTGTTTAAAAAAATAACAAAGCCTGGCAACCGCGTCTCCAACGTGAGAAGGTAAGCAACCTCTCAGAGCAATGACATTCAAGTCCTGCATCTTATTGTGGCAATCGGGCGACTTCATTCCCACCAATTTAAGCTTGGCAGTGGATACACAACTGCTAATGTTCGAACCATATTTAGAAGGCACCTTCACTAATTTCAAAGTCCTACAAAAACTCTCTTTCTCCTCAGATGACAAGGAATAACAAGCAGGTGGTAAGTATGTTGTACCTACTTCTTCTTGCACGGGAGCAAGTGACGTCCGTATTCCAAGATTGACTAAATCCTTTATAGTTTTCAATCCATCCTTACTCTTTCCCGGTGTAATCAAGAGCGTCCCAACCAAACCTTCACATACATTCTTCTCTATATGCATGACATCTAGACAGTGGCGCACATCCAAGTGCTCCCAATAACCGAGTTTGAAAAATATTGAACATTTCTTACAAATCGTAGTTTGAGTGCTTTTCTTTTTTCCCTTACCCAGCACGTTCTCCATGCCTGATACTTTTTCAAATATTTCAGAATCTGATAATGGGATGGGGGCAACACCATGCTCTTCCTGACCGTTAAACCACTTTTTAGCACTCCTCCACGGATGACTGCTAGGTAGGAATCATCTATGACCTAGATACACAGGCTTACCACCGTGCTTTAATTGACAATGGCTGGTATTGCTCTCACATATTGGACATGCAAAATGACCTTTCACAAAACACCTTCCAAGGTTACCCACCGCAGGGAAATCATTGATGCTCTATATCAGCATGGCTTTAAGTTTGAATTTCACGTCCCCTCGACTTTCGTCTGAAATATGAATCCCATGCTTAAATAAGAATTCTAACTCCTCAACAAGAGGCGCTAGATATACATCAATGTCATTACCAGGTTGCCTAGGCCCCGAGATCATAGTGTTCAAAGCACATACTTTCGTTTCATCATCAACCATGAAGGTCGATTATAAATAACAAGCATCAATGGCCATGAACTGTGGGTGCTGGACATGTTCCCGAAAGGGTTCGTTCCGTCAGTAGATAGTCCTAAGCGCACATGTCTAGGTTCGTCATCAAATTCTGGGTACATAGCATCCATCTTCTTCCACTGATCACCATCAGAAGCGTGAGATATAATATCATCATCTTCCTCTCGAACCCTATCGGTTTGCCATGTTAAAAAATTTTCATCAACTGGATTGGCATACAAACGCGTCAATCTCGTTTTCAAGGGCATGTACCACATCACCTTAGCAGGACCTTGCTTTGTCGATGCTGTCACTGTTTCTCCACATACCTCGACCTTTCACTCCTTCTTTTTCCATCTAGACTCCACCGCATACCTTGCAATCATCCCTTAGAGAATCAACACTCCCCCTATACAACATACTATCATTCGGGCATGCGTGAATCTTAGTAAACTCCATGCCCGTAGGACACAGTATCTTCCACGCAGCATAAACCCTGTCAGGACATAAGTTGTCCTGAGGAAGTAACTCTTTAACCAACTCTAGCAATCCGTCATTCCTTTATCAGAAATACCATGCCTTTCCTTTACGTTCATTAACAACAATGTTGCTCCCAGTCTAGAATGGCTAGCCCGACATATAAGCTTGTCTGATTATCGTCATACATTGCCTCCAACATACTTTTCGTCCCAACAAACTCCATAACAACATCGTCACATATATCTGAAAGCTGTTCATTACACTGCAAGAATTCCTCGGCGCTTCGGTCCTCCATCTCAACCTGGTCACTTCCATAATGGCCTTCCCCATGCCAAACCCATTCTGTGTAGGATTTGTCAAAACCTTTACAAATTAAATGTTCACGCACTACAACAATATCTTCAAATATGGCATTGTTTCTACACTTGTTGCATGGACATCTAACCCCTCCTATGCTATTCGTTCTAGAATGTTGCAACCCAACATCTAAGAAATGTTCAACCAAATCTAAATACTCCTTCGATAATCAAACATTCTCCTTCATTATTCTTTCGCGTTCCATAATTCACAAATCAGACAAACAACTACACAATACTACTAACCCACTGACTTGAGATGATCAACACATAAACTACACACTGCATTAACAAAAAAATCAAAATAAACCAAAATGCTAGCAAAAACTATGCATAAAATCAACCAAAATCAAGAGACTAGCCAGTACAATACGCAAGTTAAACCTTACCTACACCAACACGGGAACAATGAGACCTCCCAGCAAACTAGAACTGATCATCCTTCAATACCCACCTGTTTAAACCCTTTTAAATTTTTCTTTTTTTGGTGTTAGAACGGCCAGTTCAGATTTTATGGGTGACCCATACTGACTCATTTGCGATTTCGCTACTTCCTATTTAACCAACTAGAGTAACTAGCGAACTCGTTACAACTCAATCACCCTCACATGCACTTTACATTTAAATGTGTCAAATTTCAAGTGCACAAAAGCGATATCATAACATCAAATGCCATATCCTAGCGTCCCAGTTACGACATGTCCCATATTCTCGCCTGCTGAAATTAGGGTTTAGCAAAGCTTACGAGATCGCAACACACAAAGTACATACTTACGAGTTAACCTACGAATTCGCTACAGACACGTTTATATTACTACAGAGGTTACGAGGTGATAACAACCCATTCAATTTTAGGCGGATACTTTTTTTTCACATTGGTCATGTATTTTTTACGTCAAACCCCATTTCCGCCTTTAACTGCTTCTTTTCGTCTTAAATTTAATTTTATTTTGCTAGCTTGAAGAGGTAGCGAACTCGCTACTTTCAATCAAGGCGTAAAAAAAATGCGCCAGGGTCAAACGCCTTAAATATGTGTTTTGCATCTACCCCTTTGTAGTAGTGTGGTTAGGTAAGCTCAACAAGAGTTTGATTTCATGGATAGTAGAACCAAGCATCTTGATTGTGAATCAAAGCAAAGAGTAAGAGAAACCAAAAATGATGTTGAAATATGTTAATTAGAATTCAAACATTTTTTTAGTAGCCTATTCTTTTCTTTTCTTTTTGATTAAAACCACTTTATAAGTGGAGTGAAATTTTCTAGGCTCACTACACCATAAAAGGCCTATATAGGCAAGTATCTTACAATTAAATTATTGAAAGAAGAAACATCTATGAGAGATCCTTAACCGCATCCATGTCAAAATTCACAAGCATGTTAGGTCACACCGGAGCGATTCCCAAATCTGCCGATGAAATGACTCAATACTTGCAAGCATATTAGGGTTTGCTGTGAAATACCCAACTCTGCCGACAAGCACGGGGTTTGAGAAAAGGATCCCATTCCTTATACTTTTCCCATGTCAATTTTCACAAGCAGGTTAGGGCACGCCAAGGCGATTTCAAATTTTGCCGATGAAAAGACTCGTAACTCGCAAGCATATTAGGGCTCGCTAAGCGAACCCAACTCTGCCGACGAGTACGGGGAAAAAATAAGAAATTAGGACTCTATTGCATAAATGATACAAAGAGAATGATAGACTAGATTACTATTCAAGACATCATCAAACATTTCTATAGAAGATTCATTATGTATTTGTTTTAGCTCCACTTTGTAGGTTCTGTCCATCCTATTGCACCAACTCCAGCCACCCTTGTCCAGCTCCATTCTCTTCCTTCAGTTCCAGTTCCACACTAGAGTATCTGCTCCACTGATTATCTTCAAGTCCATGGTCCATCCAGTGGCATCCAATGTCATCTGCACAACATAAAACAAAATGCAGAAGTATCCAATATCTATAAATTTATCTAGCAATAACATATGAATATTCTCTACTATCCATGGCTACAAGACCTTTAATAGATAAAGGTAAACTTTGGTCATTAAAAATCAAGACTTGATTAGGTTCTGTAACCAGTTTAGACAGAGCATCAGCGACAACGTTAGCTTCTCTTAAAGTATGAGAATAGGAAACAGAGGAATCACCTGCTAATGCCCATATATTTCGTATTGTATTCAGCAGCTTCCATGGTAATTTATATTCCCTCCGAATGATCTTCAATAAAATAAGTGAATCTGTTTCCATCCTAACCCTCTGATAGCCATGGAAATATGCAGCTTCCATTCCCGAGGCCATTGCAACAGTCTCAGCTTCCAAGCAATCTTGAGCTTGCAATGTGCATGCCTTTGCATATAATACCTTCCCAGTGTGATCCCTGCAAACCAAACCAGCTCCACTTTTGCCATTTCTGAGAAATGACCCATCAGTGTTAATCTTAATACAATCCATCTCAGGTAAGTTCCATTGAATTATTCTTCTTTGAAAACCAGTAGCTCCCATATTGGATTTAACCCAAGATCTACCATATACTCTTTGAATATCATTAAGCATATCCTTCACCTGGTTAACAATCACTTGTTTATTGGGTGTTTTATTGTCATATAGATATGCAACTCTAGCACACCAGATATACCACATGATAATGACTAGTAACAGTCTAGCTATTCTCATCTGAGATAGAGTCAAGCCCTGCAAATTCCAGTAATAATAAATAACATCCCATAATGAATGTGAGCTGTGGAAAGCAATATCACAGTGTTCACAAACTGATCTCCATGTCCCTTGAACCTGAGTACAATTGTTAAAACTGTGTTGAATATCATCCCAGTATGATAAGTAAAAAACACAGATTGATGGTTGGTGTAAGCTCAAGTCCTCTAACACATCTGCGGTGGAGATTAATATGTTAGTTAATCTCCAACAAAAAAAGGAGAACTTTGCTGGGATTTGAGAGGACCAAAGATACTTAAAAGATAATATCACCAATTTCTTAGGCCTGAGAGTTTCATAAGCAGAGGAAATGGAAAATAACCCACTAACACTGGGTTTCCAAATCATAGTATCAACATCATCATCAAAATTAGGAAAATCAACTGAGATCAGTTCAAAGATAGCACTATTAAACCATGTAACATCTGAGCAATGTAGTATTCTTGATGGATACAAAATTCTCTGACAGTAAGTTCAGGGAAATGGATTTCCAGTGAGTCATCCCATAAATCAAGCAGAGCCTCATTTCCAGTCCAATTGGCATTCCATAAAGAAACTTCCCCCCTCCCAATTAGGACTTCAGTGTATTGTGATGCTACAGTCTCAACATCTTTGATTCTTCTCCAAGTTTTAGATTTTTTCAAATAATCAGGTAAAGACCACTTGAACTTGGCCCACAGACAGTTCCCAGTTTGGATCTTCCACCAGAGTTTCATAGAGAAACATCTGGTTGTTAAATGGAGATCCTTTACTCCCAGCCCATTTTCATTGAATGGATGGCATAGAATCTTCCATGACTTCCACACTCTTTTTTGACCCAAATCAGATGACCCCCAAAGAAATTTAGAGAACAGGACATGTAACTTGTCTATAACCCCTTTAGTAGGTTTTATCACAGTTAAAATATGTGTAGGGATAGCAGAGAGGACATGCTTAATAAGGATCAATCTACCAGCCTGCTTTAGCCATTTATTTTTCCATAGAGACAACCTAGAAGCTATTTTATCATATATTGACCGGAAGTAAGAGTGTTTAGTTCTGCCACTGTAAATTGGACACCCCAAGTATGTGAACGATAAGGGAATGATAGATAACAAAGCTAGAGATTAAAATAAAGGCTTACAGATTTCTTCCTTTAGGAAGAATAGGCACGACTTACTTGCATGACATAAAATTAAGTTTATAAATAAAGGCATAAACTAATAAAACTACTGTTGCAAATAAATTAAAGTCTAACACTCACTTCTGAACAAGTTAAAGTTGTTTCATAATCATCAATCAATTGTAAAAAGTGGCTGATCCACTCGATTTAGAATTTTGAAACACTATACACAATTACACACTCCATCTCAGGCCACCTGGGTTTCGGACATGAACTTCCAACGAAGACTGAGATTAGAGGCTTTTCCATTTTGTATATTCAATTCATAACAAATAAGTGGTTGTAATATTAAAAAGAGCTAATCACGATTAATATATATATATATATAGTTCGGTAAAATGTAAATATAACCCTCAGTTTTAAGAAAGTGCTATTATAGACTTAGATTGGCATTGATTTGAAAAGTGATAACCCTCTGACGATTGACTACACAGTCCGGTACTTTATTCACCTAAAATGAAAAATATACCCTCGACATAGACTGCAACGCGTGCTGGTACATCATCGTCGACTGAGCGATCTCGAACACCCGGTCAAAATCCAGATCAACAAAATACCTCGTCACGCTATTCCCGGAGCCCTGCCGGATAACGTCGACGAACTCGTAGTTTATGGCGGTGAGCCCGCCGGAGCCTTTCAAAGTTGTCTTACAAACAGGAGTATTGTACCCCAGATTCCTCGCCATCACGCTCCGGCGCAGCTACCCCGGCGCCACCGCCGGTCCGTGTGTATTGGGGAGACAAGCGGTGAAGAGGTGAGAGGGAAGAAGAAAATTAAAAATTTTAATTTTACATTTAAAAACAAAGGGCTATTTAATAATTTTATATTTTGACGGAAACTAACCGGCTGAAATTGATCGGAAATTCAAAATAGGGTCATAATAGCACTAAATAAGAACTGAGGGTCATATGTGTACTTAACCAAGAACTGAGAGTCATATAAGCACTTTTCTCTATATAGTACGTTATACCGCCGTAAATATGTTTGGAACAAAGGGAAGCAGATTAACCACATTAACTTTCGGGGTTCAAAATGGGTAAAACTAAGTTGTAAAATTTATTGTGCGTACACGAAGGCCGCATATTTGA
This sequence comes from Sherardia arvensis, assembly GCA_948330725.1. Classification (NCBI taxonomy): domain Eukaryota; kingdom Viridiplantae; phylum Streptophyta; class Magnoliopsida; order Gentianales; family Rubiaceae; genus Sherardia; species Sherardia arvensis. The sequence continues at coordinate 32,307,981 of OX415240.1, forward strand.
CGATGCATGAACCCCGTGATATGCGCCACCCTATATATAGTATGCAAGAGTGATTTACAATTTTGCTTGCACGATTGTTTTGATTAAGGATTAAAGTGGAGTCTAGCTTTTAGTATCTCAGACCTGGTATGGGCTTCTCATGTTTATTTTTCTTTTTCTGTACATATGTAACCACATATGTTCACTGTCAGGAAAAATATAATTAGGAAATAATCAATAACTGCCTACCAAAACTACAGCAAAAATGCAGTGAAAGCAAAAAATGCTGAAAAGACTTGTCAAAACAATAAAGCAAACACATTCGCTTAATCTTTTATACAAACCAGAAAACAACAAACAAGCTTAATGAAAGTAATTATAGGCCAATGGAAAAGTTGCAAAACCTGGTGGTTTGCTTGATCAAACTAATAAGATGAAAGCCTCGTTGTTTGTTTCAAAGAATGGAAAGTGGGAAAATCAATGAACGTTGTTACAATGTGTTAATTAAGTCCTTAAAACTGAACACCAGCCAATCGGCTTTAGAGGCAACCACCTCCCAGTGTTGAACACCGGCATAACAGATAAACATTTCAGCACCTCCTGGTTGGCGAGCCTATATATGATGAGACAGGAGAGAAGAAGAGAGAAGTGTAAGTCATTATTTCATCAATAAAAAAGCTAGAGTAAGATTACCATGATATCTACATACTGGGGGTGGCTGTCTTAAGATGACATTAATTCATGATAAACAATAAAGAGGAAGTTTCTTTGTTAGTAACATACTGTATGCAACTATGAAGACTTCGAACGAAATGATCTAATATAATATGTTCAACATATTGCCTTGTATTTGTCTGCAGATATTTCACAAAGCACAATGGAAGGTTGATTGTTAGTATGCCCTATTATTAGCAGAGTTTGTAATACTACTTAAGTTCAACAAAAGAAGCTCAAGGGAGAGTTGTTTTAAGGTAAAATCCAGAAGCACAGTCAATAAATAATCAGAGAGGTGTATCTAACCTCCAGATCAGTTGCACCATCTCCAATTATGACCAATGATTTGAATCCTTTGGCCTAAAAAGAAACGAAGAAGTATATATAAGTTTACTACTCCAAAGATGACTTCACTGGCAGAAGACTAATCACCATACACAGCGAAAAATCTTTAACAACTATCTCACCTTTTTAAGTTGCTGAACAGCAATAGCTTTTCCTCCAATCCTGGAAGTCGGCTCTTTAATGTCAAACCCCAAGAACTCACCAGATCTTCCAAAGAGAAGTTGATTGGCATATAGAGTAGGAGTGGGAACAAACAGATGCAGTCTCCATGTAGAATTTAAAGGTACTGTTGACAATAGAGTAGGATTATTTGAATAATTGAATGAAAATTGAAGGGCAAAGTGAAAAGATTTGTAGAGAAAAATGAGATTGCATTTTAGTGAGATATCTAGTTTGTGGTGTCTGTCCTTGAGCAGACTATTAGGATTATTTTACATGTTGGAATCATCATCTTTGAAGATAGCTGCATTATTTGTAAATTTAAAATTTATTTCAATTTTCAAATTGTGAAGAATTCCCTTTATTTTGGCTAGTTGGAGTGAAGTGAAAAGCTGTTTTGCGAAAATATTAGGAAGCAGACAAGCTAGATAAGGCCATGTGCATACTACTTTCTCATTGCCAAGTAATACATAGGGTATTGGGCTAATGGATTTTTAAAAAAAGTGTAATTGGCTTGGTGATACCAAGCTCAGACCCAATACCTAAGTGGTAGTATGAATCAGGTCCAGAATGAGGTAAGCTAATATAGAATTACCCAGAGCGGGACCACTCGGATAGAGATGACTGAATGATAAGTCACACTCAGGATGGACCACCCGAAGACATGGGGACAAGTATAAATAGGGTCATGCTATTTGCAGGTCGTATATTACTTTCGCAGTCCGTATAATTTCTGTAAAAGATAAATACGCCCTAAGTATAATTGTGAGAAGATAGTCTATATCATTGAATTGTCTTATGTGGACTTGGTTTGCAGATTGCAAACTTTACACAAAATATTTCCATCTTTGCATATTTCCCTCGTGAATTAACTCACAAAATATTTTCCTTATGAATTAACTCCCTTGCTTATCTAAAGATTACCCTTGCCATTATTAAATATTCCCTCACTACTATCCATTACCGCTGCTGCAGATGGTCGCCAGAGCTTCCCAATCCTAAACGAGCCGTCAGGATATGAAGTGCATGAACCAATCATTCCCAGAACATTATCAGGAAGAAATCAAATGGACGTTGACTCAGGTCAAATTTCAGGCGCCGCCGCCGTCACGGTGGGCAAAATTGGCCCTCACTTCTCGCCTGATAGATGCCGGAACAATTCATCGGAAATATCCGTCGTATGGAGATAATTCACGAGGGAGATAAGAAAAATAAGAGAGCCATCGGCGCGAACGATAACAGGAAAAAGCTATGCCAACGTTTGAAGGATTGGACTTGTGATGCGAGATATGGGTTACAGAGACTTCCAGCTAGCAACAAGCCGACAACTGATAGGGAGTTGAGAGGATTGTAAATTGATTTAACTTTTTAAGGACTTGATTGCAAATATGTTGGTCCAATGGATGAAGTTCTAGCTTGATAAAACTATGAAGGTTAATATAGGAAATCCAACATCAAATACGGATTGCATAATTAAAATTAAACCTGCAAACTGACTTGAGAAAAAAGTGAAAAAATTCTATAGATCACAGGCCCTATTTGCAGATCCTCATTCCCTATTTGCAGGTCCCAAATTCAGTAAAATTACTAAACTGCCCTCAATTTAGTAATAATTTAATTTATTTAATTTTGGTCCACTTGTTCCGGTTAATATCATGTTCCCTCAAAACCATTTCACTGTCAGCGCCACGGGAACGCCGCCACCGAAACTCCGTCAATCTCGCGGACCGCCTCCGACGGGAGAAAGTTCGGGATCGTGCCGAATCGGATGTTCTCCGGCAAGGGATCGCCGGAGCTGAGTAAGCCGTGCCATTCCTCGGTAACAACGAAGGTGATCGTGAGGGGATGTTCTCCGGCGAGAGGCTAGGAGCTTGCAGAAGTTGAGCACGGGGTTTATGTGGCCTCTGCCTGGGTAAGGGATAGCGATTATGTTGCATTTTTTGGCAACGTCACCACCGCAACGCCAATCAAAAAAAAATACACGCAGATCATTCCCACCTCAAACCCAAATCCAAATCCCAATTATCAAACAAACCCACCAATTCGTGGCCTTCGTGGTGCGGTCGGCATGAATTTGATGCGGCCGTCGTTTCTTCAACGACAGCGAGGTGGGTCATCGGAAAGGCTAATATTGTTTCACCTGCGAGCACAGGGCAGGGCATCGGCGTCATCGGAAAGGTTGATTCTTTGTTCACCTGCGAGCACACAGCTGGACTAGGTGCGAAGGGGACGAGGGTGGGATCGGAATTTGAGAAAATCTGGAGCATTCCGAGGAGCCCAAAAACAGAGACCATAAACTTGAGCATTGAACAAATATAAAAGGGTCTAAATTTAATTAAGATAACTTATCATTAATGAAGGATAATTTAGTAAATTTTTAAAAATTAGGCTCTGCAAATAGGGAATTAGGATCTGCAAATAGAACTGTATACGCATGCATGAAAAACTTACCTCGGTGGTGGTCGTAGACAAATGTTTAGAGCAAATCGCGAACTCGTTGTTTAATTTGATAACTAACATTACTCACCGTATATATAGTCTATAAGGCTCACGTTTCATGCTTTATTTTGTGAAAATGAAGAATATGAATTCCATGAATGGATATTCTGTTATTGTCTGGATATCATATTGTGTAGTAATTAATATGATTTGTAATTTGGTTTAAAAATTTATGAATACATTCTCAATTACAAAAAAAAAGAGTAATGAATATATTGATCAAATCTTGATCTAATTTGACTCAACACATTGAAGATATCAATCCATCTAATAAATGCACGTTTGGTGCACGTCTTAATTGTGATGAATATGAACTAAAATCTGGGTTTCAAAACCTGAACTTGAAACGCAGATCCGAACTTCAAAATCAGCACGAGTTATATATATTGCACGCACTGATCAACTAATCGTGCATACATCGTGCGTCTAGCTCTAGAAATATATCACAGTAAATAATTATTTTAATCATCCATCCGAAATTCGAACATTAGTGAGATTATTAGGATCCAGAAAATCGATACAGTGAAGAAAATTAATGAAACTAAAAACAAGAAACTAGAAGAAGTTTACTTTAAATTGGAGAATTGGAATGAGATTGAAAGATATTGGAGTTACTGGCCACTGAACGCATGCGTTCTCTGCCACCTGCAGATGAATCCCAGGAGAGTTCTCTTCTTGAGCTCCTCCAAAGCCTCCTGGACGGATTTCTAGTATGAATCGTAATCAGAAAACTCGTCGTACATCTCAGCGAAATGCTCCTCAAATGGGAGAAGGCGGGTCGGCTTGATCCAGCCGTGAGTGCTGTCTCCGTACAGAAACACAGCCAAACAGCTCTGACGTTTCTTGGCGCTGAGAGCGTCTGGAGATGCGTGGGCCTCCTCGTAAATAATGGTGCCTTTGTGATTTGATTAGAGGAGGATTCATTGGCTTCGTATTCAGTAGTCATGTGTTCATTATAAATTAAGTACAAGCATGAATTTAATTTATAATGAACACATGAATTTAAATTTTTGAATTTAATTAAACTAAGCATTGAATTTAAGCATTAATTTTTGATGCTAAAGTATTAGGTATGGCTGATGTATTTGGCTTCTTTTGTCATTTCAAGACTGATGTTTCACCATTATAGTTGTTTCAGTTGTTCTGTGATCAAATTCTTGTGCATTAGAATGAAATTCAGTGTCTAAGTACATTGTCTAGTGCGCTGCTTCGATCATGCTAACGTAGATTTATGATTATGAGTGCATCATTTTTGCACAAAGATTTTATTTATTTAAATTTTTTAACACAGAATCAGGGCCGTTCTTTGACGGGTGATATACGAGCGATCGCACCGTGCCCTAAATTCGAGAGGCCCAAAATATTTTATATTTTATATATATCTGGTTATAAATGAGGTATATAATTGGAGATAATTTGTAGAAATTTAAAAAAGAATCTAGAATGAAATTGAACTTGAAAAGAATTGAGGGGTCCAAATTTCTTATGTTATATATATATTTTGTTATGGTTCAAAGTATAATCCGAAAAATTTGAAGAAATTTAAGAAAATCGAAAAAAATTGTACTATAAAAATATGAAATGCCACACAAATGTTTTTTACATTAAGCCCCAAATATTACGGAACGAGTTTGCAAAGACCAACACATAAATGACTTATTCCAATCTTGCACTAAATATCGCATGAACAATAAACCAATATTTGGGATGAACATGAAGTTTTTTATATAAGTTCTTAAAAACAAAGGGGACAATATTCGTTTCAATTTAAAAATTTTAAATCTACATTCGTGTGCTAGATGTCTCAAACGAATCTTAATCTCAACGTCAAAACCACATGTTACATCATGCGCGCATTTAAATGATAATGTTTATATAATTTTTCATTCGACTTTCATGCATGCATGGGTGATAAAGTCTCATTTTTCATGAATCATGCGTTTTGGTCCAGCGAATCCATGAGTGGGGATTCGGTGGCGGAACCAGAACATAATTCGTGGATATATCCAAGCATAAGAAGCATTTTTTATCGGATGATGAGCCACCGGCAGCGGCGACGTGCTTGTCTAAATAGTCCACCCGGCTAAACTTGCTTCTGATAGATTCGGCCATACAATTAGAAGATGACAAAATTTTGAGAAAATAATGTTCCATCGCAATTGTTACGCAAGGGGTAGTGGTCAGCTAAATGCCGCGTGTAGTAATATAATAACAATTAAACGTATTATTTTGTTCAAATTTTGACACGATAATATACAAAAAAGTTGTGTTAATTTAAAATATCAACAAATAAAACAAATTTTATTAAAAAAATTAAACCAATTTTGTCTCAAATTCTTTTCAAATACGAAATCCATTTTTTTAAAAGATAAATCATCCTACTGTGTAAAGCATAAACACCAAGACCCTTTTTTCTACGTCTCCCAGTCAACCACTCGAACCTGAATTTATCCTATATAATCACGGCGTACAATCAAAAAGACAAAGGTGCAGTCATATATTTACTATTACCAAATCTATGAGAGTCCAAGCTGCTCCTTAGGGATCTCTTATTTAAAGGCATCATATGTCGTCACTATCACTGACTTCATTTGTTGGATACTCTTTGAACTTTCTCCAGCTTTTTGCCGCTTCTCCGTTTACTTTGTACAGTATCGAATTTGTTGCTCAACTCTAAGTAATGAAACAGATTAATAACATGTTCTATCTTAATATTGAAACAAAGATAGTAACTAATAATGGATTTAATTTAAAAAACAATCCGACTGTAATTCACATCTGAGTAAGATTCAATGTGTATAGAAAAAGAAAGCCATTTCGGAATGGTGTGTAATCTCTAATATGTTGCTAGAGTGGCACAACTCAGAGACTAAATGCAAGTTTTGAGTATTTACTAAGTTTCTTGAGTTCAAAATATACTACTTCAAGAGATCTGAAGAGCAAAATCCAGCAAATCCAGCAAATCCAGCCCAGTCCTCTCTCCCCTTCGTTTTTTAAGAAATTCCACCATAGGGTCCTCTATGCTTGTTGATGCGTGGTGGTGAAAAGAACGGTGCATCAGTGATAGTGGTTGAACCAACCGAGTCATGATTAATGATGACCTACATATCATGTAAAATAGAATCATTCCATCTCTGAAGTATACAGCATTCAGTGACATTACAAAATATTCAATTACAACATATCGTGTTCTTTGTTTTCACATTAATCTATCTTTTTGCCTCCTCGACTAGCATTGTTTCCACATTCGCAACCTCCTCTTTCACCACTACATTAACTTCAGCTTCATTCTCACCCTCACGCTCACACGCTACCACCTCAGCCTTGATCATTGCCTCGCTACAAACAACTTTTGTTGCAATTTCCAGAGCCTCATGAACAAGTGACAGTCCCTATTAATGTCATAATGCAATATGCATTAATGTAAATCAGGATTAAGCATTCTTTCATATTACATTAAGGCTGCAGGGTTCTGATTGATATGATTTATTATAAGTTTCCGTATGATGTGGGTTAAGCTTCCTTTTAAGGGGCCATTTCATATTGATAGGAAGAACAAGATATTGGAGGAAGAACTCCTTTTGACAATTTTGTTGACAAATTTCACCGATTTAATAAGTACTGTCCCATCATCCTTATTTGAGATTGTTTTCTTGCTAAAGTTTCTTCAACAAAAGACCAAATACCTATTTTTTCATCAAGAAGAACCTGTCAATCATCTCCCATTACAGGCCTGAAAACCAAACAATGAAACATTATTTTCCTAAATTATCATTTGTTTCTCAACTTTTCTATGTGGCTCCTCCTCCTCAGGGAGAATGTAATACCGTTCAACAACCCTAATTATGTAGAACCACTTTTTGTCTATATGGATGATGTGATGCATATTTTTGAATTAGTGTTTGCAGGATAACAACAAAATGACTAACCACACAATGTAAATACTGTAATTTATGGCATTCAGTTATCTGTGGTTTGATAGCATTCGAATGGCTCCTTAGTTATCCATTCTTTATCCATATATTCATTGTTGAAACACTTACATTCATTGCCTTTTCAAAACGTCTTTGAGTGCATATGTTGTGTAATGGTTTAGCCATGTATCGTAGTATCTTTGTCCAAAAATATCTTGTTTGATCATGCCTCCCATTTGCTTTCGATTTCATATCAATGACTTCTCGATCACATTGTTGTTGTTGTCTTTGCTTCTTAGAAATGCGGCTAATTCTTCTTACTAGCAATCCCCAACGAGTAAACTCTTCCATCATAGCCAATTTCACAGACTTGTCTTTGCACTGGTGTTGGAATAGGAAAGCACCAAGTCGAGCTTTATCCATATCAGATACACACGGTGCAATTTGCAGCAGGGGTGAGAAAGTATGGGGGCATGCTCGTTGACTTTTGTGTTAAAAACAGAGATCTATGGCTACAGAAAGAAGCCTGCAAATTAAGTGTGGAAATTAGAGACAACAACCCAATACAGAGTGGGAGCAAACAAATGTAGTCTCCATGTAGAATTTAAAGGCATTGTTCAAAATAGAGGAGTAGGATTATTTGAATAGTTGAATGAAATTTGAAGGGGAAAGTGAAAGGATTTGAAGAGAAGAATGAGATTGCATTTTAGTGAGATAGCTAGAGAAATTTTGTGATGTCTGTTCTTGAGCAGACTGTTTAGGATTATTTAACATGCTGTAATCAGCAGCATTGAAGATAGCTGCATTATTTGTAAATTTAAAATTTATTTCAATTTTCAAATTGTGAAGAATTCTCTCTACTTTGGCTAATTGGAGGATCAGTGAAAATATTAGGAAGCAGAAAAATTAGGTACCAGATAAGGCCATGTGCAGCCTCCTTTCTCGCTGCCACATAATACATAGGGTATTGGGCTAATGACTAATTTCCATTTACACAGAACAAATAGAGTAAGTTTTTTGACAGTCTTTCTAATCAAATCACTGATTCAATCTGTAATTTGATTGAGATTTTTTAGACATCTTAACAAGTTCATGTTTTTGGATGTAAAAAAATTTAACCATCACCTATTTAAACATAATTTAAGAATCAATTTTTAATATTTAATAATTTAACTATCATTTTAATAAACATATTTGATATTAAGTGACAAATATGTGTGGGTTAATCAGAATGTCAAATTGAGTATTTAGGAGTGGTATTTATGACTTTATAAATAATGGCGACTCTCATATCGTTATTTAAAAAAGTAATGAATATATTGATCAAATCTTGATCTAATTTTACTCAAGCCATTGAAGATACCGATCGATCAAATAAATGCACGTTTTGCGCACGTTCTTATTGTGATGAACTAAAATCCGGGTTTCAAAACCTGAACTTGGCGCACGTTCTAAATATATATATATATATATATATATACACACACACACACATGTATATATTGCACGCACAGATCAACTGATCGTGCATACATTGTGCGCCTAGCTCAAGAAATATATTACAGTAAATTATTTTAAACATCCATCCAAAACTCTTCATAGAATTTTAAAAAATATATAGTATTTCTCATGCATTAGTCACACCTTTTGTATCGAAAGATGATATTTCACTTAGGAAAAACACGTATTCTTCTAAATCATCCATATGTTCTCACTTAGGAATAAATTCGGATTCATCCAACCTAAGAATTGAAATAACACTTCCTATTTGAGCAATATGAACATTAATATGTACAAGCTCTAGATCTTTTTGAAAAGAAAGCTTCCTTACCTGAGAGAACGCCGTTTAGGTAACTAAGAAAAAAAATTGGAAAAGAGGGAGAAAAGAATATATACGCATAAGGAGGTTTAGGTGAGGCATGAGAAAATGACGGATTGGAAAAGATGTATACGTATGAAATACAAACACTAGCACCAGAACAACATTAATTTGTATATACTACTGTTAGTCAACAATATTATTTGTTTTTTTGTCTAAGTATAGTATATTGATATGAATAATTATAAATATTCTTAAATTAAAAGATACTGACAAGGGAGTCGCAATGGAAATTAATCAAACTATTTTGATCGTAAACTTCTATTTTCGTTTGTGATCCGATGAGATTCTGGCTGTTATATTTTTATTTATCTATCAAATTATATGGTTATCAAAATTAAAAAGTTCATTGAAAAAGTAAACTACATGATTGAATAATGAAGAAGTGATTTTCCCCTCTTTTGTCTAGTGTTCTTTTGCATTCTGTTCTTCAATTCACTGGGTTGAACAGCTATAAGTTATATGTTTAGGCTATAAAGGTCATGGGGGTGATAACGAGCCGATCCGATCACGATCATCACTAGGTTCATGATCGGATCATTTAAAATTTAAGGTGATCACGATCGAAATAATTCATGATCGCGATCGGCTCGTTTAAAAATTACGATAATCGTGATCGACTTGTTATAGATAATCGATCAAATGATCAATGATCGATAATGATTCGTTCGATCAATGATCAATGATCAACTTAAAAGTTAATTAAAAAGAAGTCAAAAATACATAACTTATCAAATTAATAAAAGTGCACAACAAACTACAGGCATACATATTAAAATAAACATAATTCCCCATTATTATTAATGTATATAATTAAATTAGTTTATTATTTTTGATCGATCTCGATCATCTTATCGATCTATTCGTGATCATGATCGAGCTTTTATATTAATGATCGTTGATCGTTCACTTAATAAACGATCATAAAATTTTGATCATGATTGGTTCATTTATTAAATGAACGATATCAATCTCATTTTTAACCTATATGATCTTGATCTTTTTGACGAACGCTCGTGATCATTCTCACCCCTTTAAGGTCATTTTCTCCTAGTTTTGGCAGCATAAAAGAATTTAGTTATTTTATAGACCACATGGCACTGCAAATGATAAATACAGTACCAATTCTTTTCACTTGAACTAATGATAGGGATAAACATAGAGGCCAACCATAGAAAACTTGCACTAATGTTCCAATTAATGGACGGCAAAGTTCTCTCAATCTTCCATTTAGGTTTTAAACAAACTAAGCTCAGACCACTGTCTACTTCTCTTAAAGTTTGGCAGTAGCTCTCCTTCTGCACCTAAACCTTTTCGGTTTATTAACACCTGGTTCAAGAAGAAGGAGTTCCTAGATTTTATTCATCTTCGTTGAAATTCTCCCTCTCCAGGTCATGGTATGCTAAAGTTATTCCGAAAACTTAGTATCCTAAGAAAAGAACTTAAAAAATGGAAATGAGAGGTTTTTGGGAATATTAATGATAATATCATTAGGGCGGAGGAACACCTTTAACTCTAGGGAATAGCCTATGATCTTGACAGCTCAACGGATGAACTGACAAAGTTTAAAAAGGTTAAACCTCTTCTAGTTAAATGATCGCTAATTCAAAATGAGCAGAACCATTTCTGGATATACAAAGCAAAAATTAAATGGTTAAAGGAGGGTGATGAGACCACTAATTCTTTTAATAATTACGGAAAAGTTGAGCATAAGTTGTTAGACTCAACTTATGCTTATTGATAGACCTCACCCTGACCAAGGATTCTTTGATTCCCATTTCCTCTCACAAATCCCCAAGTTAATCAATTTTAAATAAAATGAAGAACACATCAAGCCTGTTAATTTAGATGAACTTAAGCGAGTCGTTTTCAACCTTAATAAAATAGCAGGCCAGGCCAGAGGGCTACACATCAAAGTTTTTTATTAAGGCGTGCACCATTATTTGCACAAATCTTTTAGAGGATTCAAACGATTTTTTGCAAGGTCTAGTTTGTATTAAACAAGCTCCACATATATTAGATGTGTGTCTCTCTTTAGCCATTATGTGGCAAATCTTGAAAGCTATTATCTGTTAGGTTATTGAGCAAAAATGTGTGGAGATGCATATATAGAGATGCAAAAAATGTGTTAAGGCTAAAAAAAAATGCCTTGGGAGGTTGTGACTTAAATGAGAAAAATCATCTAAGACGGTTCCTCTTCCGCCTTAGATGATTTTGGGTTTAAGGTGTATACTTCCGCCTTGGATGATGGGGCATACGCCTGAACTTGCGAACTCGCAAGTAGTAACGTAACTATGATTTTCATTTGCTTCTTGCGACATCGTAACCAGTAAACGCAAAAACCAAAAACCTGGTATATTATTTAGTTACAACAGCCTCTTGCGGATCGCTAGTTCATATAGTTGCGAATTCGCTACATTGGAAAATTAATATGGCCGAGACTGGTTGCGACAACAAACGTGCGGAGCGCTAGAAATCTGTTACGATACTGCAGTGTAACAAGCTTCTCATTTATTTCTATTGTAATGAGACTGGTTACGACATATTTTAGCGATTCGCTAGGTTGTAACTAGCGAGATCGCTACAAGCAAAATTACACATTCAGGTTGTAACTTGTCGTATTCAGTCAATAGAGCCTAGTTGGCGATTCACTAGCGAACTCGCAACGGGTGTAAGTGATACTTACGAGCTCGCTACATGTCGTATTGGTTCAACAGAGCCTAGCTGGCGATTCTCTAGAGATCTCGCAGCGGGTTTGCTTTACCTTGGCGAGATCGTAACAACAAAGCTTGACACAATTCAGAAACTAAACTTTGACGTGGCTGGTAGCGATGTCGCAACATGTTATGAACCCATCAAAAAAGGCTTTTGGGTTTGGGTCTATATTGGGCTGTGGTTGTAGTGATAGTATAAGTATTGGGTTTTCTTTGACCTGTGACATCAGTAAAAACGTTTGAAATTCCATCAGTAATTAATTTTTTTGGGGGGTTTGCATGGGGTGATCATAAAAAGGTGAGAATGCCTTTACATTTTCCTTCAATTAATACCATAATTAATAACTTTTGTCTTGGAACTCTCACATATTTTTGATAAATGGAGCACCTCGGCCCTATAAATATCAGCCCCTTCTCCCTTTAGAGCCCCACCAGAACCTTCATTCCCACATTCCCTTTAGAGTCATCTATTTTATTATGTATATTTGAATATTTAAACTTCCATTAGTTATGTTGTTTATTGTGCGGTTCAAAATATAACACCACTTTACAAAGGAGTTAAATTTAAATTCTTGGTATGTGGCTTTATACTAGCGAGCTCGCCAGTGCCAAGTTACTCACGTAGTGAGCTACTAGCGAACTCGTTAGTATCAAGTTAAGCAAATATATACAACAACATACACATCAAGCGAGATCGTAATCTGTCAGACTAAAGAGACAGAAGCTCATCTGCGATTTTCAGCCGTCTGTTGCGATTTCGTAACTATTTCGCCAATGTTACGAGCTCGCTACGTAGTAAGTTAATATGCATTGGTTTTGAGCGTGTTTAGTTACGGTATCGCCACTGCTACAGCAGTGTACAATTTTTTTAGAATTAGAAGATTTATTGTACTAAAATTAATTAAAATTTAACTACACTTGTAATTACCAACCATGAAGTACATCATAATATTCAAAAACAATGGTTATCAAATAGCTACTTATGTTTTTTACTCTTTTTAGTCTTCTTCTTCTTTGGTTGCCTCCCCTTTCTCCTAGTAGTTTTCCCCGCGGGATTAATCCACATGCCTTCCTCGTGATCTATTCTGCACACCGACGCACAAACAATGTCGTCATCCTCCTCCAGAGTTTCGTACACCGAGGGCGGAATGGTGTCTGTAGAAATACTGCAGTCATCGTCGAACAAGCCGTCACCATAGATGAATGTTTTCTTACCTTTAACAACGATCTCCAATCGAGCATCAATTGGATCTTCCACATAAAATACCTGATGAGCTTGAGCCGCCATGATGAATGGATCTTCCCTAGACCCAAGAATTCCTCTATTAACTAGAGTAATGGCTAAACCCTCTGAGCGCACCCCTTCACCTTCATCTACCCATTCATATTTAAATAATGCGATTCAGACATGAACAAAGTCCATTTCCCATATATCAGTAATGGTACCAAAAAAATCATTATCACCTCTCCAGGTACTGACACGCCACTATTTTGGGTTGCAGATCTGTCATCACTCCACTTAGTACCAAACGTGTATCCATTGATGTCATACCCGCTAAACGACGTAACTGTGCCGAGGGTCTCTTATTCACCCATTTTACACTATCGGGGTGTTCACCACCATTCTGTACATGTATTTTGAGCCAACTAGTAAAGTCTCTGCAATGAGCTTCTAGAATCCTAGGTTCCGACCAGCTCGGTTGAGTTGACCTAATCTCATTAAGGTGAACATCAATATAAGGACTCACAACATGATGGTTGCGCAGAATGTACAGATGGGCTATAGATATCTCATTGGAAGAAGGGCTGAATTTAGACTTATGGCGTAGTCCGACACCATCCAATCTACCGTCGTGTCTGGAGACCGGCAGTACAGACGTCTATTACATCTGTAAATATTTGGTACAGACGTCTATTACCTCTTCCGCGACATATCGCTGCACTATACTGGCGTCTGGTCGATAACGATTCTTAACAAAATGCTTGAACATGCTCATGTACCGCTCGAATGGATACATCCATCTCAAGTATACATGTCCGCACAGCTTCACCTCCCGTACCAAATGAACTATCAAATAAATGATTATGTCAAAAAAGGAAGGGGGAAAATACATCTCTAGCCTGCACAATACCTCAACTACCATATCCTGCAATTCATCCAACTTACGCCGACTTACTTTCTTTCGACATATCTGTTTTAAAAAATATAAAGCCTGGCAACCGTGTCTCCAACGTGAGAAGGCAAGCAACCTCTCAGAGCAATGACATTCAAGTCCTGCATCTTATTGTGGTAATCGGGCGACTTCATTCCCACCAATTTCAGCTCGGCAGTGGATACACAACTGCTAATGTTCGAACCATATTTAGAAGGCACCTTCACTGATTTCAAAGTCCTACAAAAACTCTCCTTCTCCTCAGATGACAAGGAATAACAAGCAGGTGGTAAGTATGTCGTACCTACTTCTTCTTACACGGGAACAAGTGACGTCCGTATTCCAAGATTGACTAAATCCTTCATAGTTTTCAATCCATCCTTACTCTTTCCCGGTGTATTCAAGAGCGTCCCAACCAAAGCTTCACATACATTCTTCTCTATATACATGACATTTAGACAATGGCGCACATCCAAGTGCTCCCAATAACCGAGTTTGAAAAATATTGAACATTTCTTCCAAATCGTAGTTTGAGTGCTTTTCTTTTTTCCCTTACCCAGCACGTTCTCCATGCCTGATACTTTTTCAAATATTTCAGAACCTGATAATGGGACGGGGGCAACACCATGCTCTTCCTGACCGTTAAACCATTTCTTAACATTCCTCCACGGATGACTGCTAGGCAGGAATCGTCTATGACCTAGATACACAGGCTTACCACCGTGCTTTAATTGACAATGGCTGGTATTGCTCTCACATATTGGACATGCAAAATGACCTTTCACAAAACACCCTCCAAGGTTACCCAGCGCAGGGAAATCATTGATGCTCCATATCAGCATGGCTTTAAGTTTGAATTTCGCGTCCCCTTGACTTCCGTCTGAAATATGAATCCCATGCTTAAATAAGGATTCCAACTCCTCAATAAGAGGAGCTAGATATACATCAATGTCATTACCAGGTTGCCTAGGCCCCGAGATCATAGTATTCAAAGCACATACTTTCGTTTCATCATCAACCATGAAGGTAGATTATAAATAACAAGCATCACTGGCCACGTACTGTGAGTGCTGGACATGTTCCCGAAAGGATTTGTTCCGTCAGTAGATAGTCCTAAGTGCGTGTCTAGGTTCGTCATCAAATTCTGGGTACATAGCATCCATCTTCTTCCACTGATCACCATCAGAAGCGTGAGATATAATATCATCATCTTCCTCTCGAACCCTATCGGTATTTCATGTTAACAATTTTTCATCAACTGGATTGGCATACAAACGCGTCAATCTCGTTTTCAAGGGCATGTACCACATCACCTTAGCAGGACCTTGCTTTGTCGATGCTGTCACTGTTTCTCCACATACCTCGACCTTTCACTCCTTCTTTTTCCATCTAGACTCACCGCATACCTTGCAATCATCCCTCAGAGAATCAACACTCCCCCTATACAACATACTATCATTCGGGAATGCGTGAATCTTAGTAAACTCCATGCCCGTAGGACACAGTGTCTTCCGCGCAGCATAAACCCTGTCAGGACATAAGTTGTCCTGAGGAAGTAACTCTTTAACCAACTCTAGCAATCCGTCATTCCTTTATCATAAATACCATGCCTTGCCTTTACGTTCATTAACAACAATGTTGCTCCCAGTCTAGAATGGCTAGCCCGACATATAAGCTTGTCTGATTATCGTCATACATTGCCTCCAACATACTTTTCGTCCCAACAAACTCCATAACAACATCGTCACATATATCTGAAAGCTGTTCATTACACTGCAAGAATTCCTCGGCGCTTCCGTCCTCCATCTCAACCTGGTCACTTCCATAATGGCCTTCCCCATGCCAAACCCATTCTGTGTAGGATTTGTCAAAACCTTTACAAATTAAATGTTCACGCACAACAACAATATCTTCAAATATGGCATTGTTTCTACACTTGTTGCATGGACATCTAACCCCTCCTATGCTCTTCGTTCTAGAATGTTGCAACCCAACATCTAAGAAATGTTCAACCAAATCTAAATACTCCTTCGATAATCAAACATTCTCCTTCATTATTCTTTCGCGTTCCATAATTCACAAATCAGACAAACAACTACACAATACTACTAACCCACTGACTTGAGATGATCAACACATAAACTACACACTGCATTAACAAAAAAACCAAAATAAACCAAAATGCTAGCAAAAACTATGCATAAAATCAACCAAAATCAAGAGACTAGCCAGTACAATACGCAAGTTAAACCTTACCTACACCAACACGGGAACAATGAGACCTCCCAGCAAACTAGAACTGATCATCCTTCAATACCCACCTGTTTAAACCCTTTTAAATTTTTCTTTTTTTGGTGTTAGAACGACCAGTTCAGATTTTATGGGTGACCCATACTGACTCATTTGCGATTTCGCTACTTCCTCTTTAACCAACTAAAGTAACTAGCGATCTCGTTACAACTCAATCACCCTCACATGCACTTTACATTTAAAAGTGTCAAATTTCAAGTGCACAAAAGAGATATCATAACATCAAATGCCATATCCTAGCGTCCCAGTTACGACATGTCCCATATTCTCGCCTGCTGAAATTAGGGTTTAGCAAAGCTTACGAGATCGCAACGCACAAAGTACATACTAACGAGCTAACCTACGAATTCTCTACAGACACGTTTATATTACTACAGAGGTTACGAGGTCATAACAACCCATTCAATTTTAGGCGGATACTTTTTTTTCACATTGGTCATGTATTTTTTACGTCAAAACCCATTTCCACCTTTAACTGCTTCTTTTCGTCTTAAATTTAATTATTTTTGCTAGCTTGAAGAGGTAGTGAACTCACTACTTTCAATCAAGGCGTAAAATAAATGCGCCAGGGTCAAACGCCTTAAATATGTGTTTTGCATCTACCCCTTTGTAGTAGTGTGGTTAGGTAAGCTCAACAAGAGTTTGATTTCATGGATAGTAGAACCAAGCATCTTGATTGTGAATCAAAGCAAAGAGTAAGAGAAACCAAAAATGATGTTGAAATATGTTAATTAGAATTCAAACATTTTTTAGTAGCCTATTCTTTTCTTTTCTTTTTGATTAAAACCACTTTATAAGTGGAGTGAAATTTTCTAGGCTCACTACACCATAAAAGGCCTATATAGGCAAGTATCTTACAATTAAATTATTGAAAGAAGAAACATCTATGAGAGATACTTAACCGCATCCATGTCAAAATTCACAAGCATGTCAGGTCACACCGGAGCGATTCCCAAATCTGCCGATGAAATGACTCAATACTTGCAAGCATATTAGGGTTTGCTGTGAAATACCCAACTCTGCCGACAAGCACGGGGTTTGAGAAAAGGATCCCCTTCCTTATACTTTTCCCATGTCAATTTTCACAAGCAGGTTAGGGCACGCCAAGGCGATTTCCAATTTTGCCGATGAAAAGACTCGTAACTCGCAAGCATATTAGGGCTCGCTAAGCGAACCCAACTCTGCCGACGAGTACGGGGAAAAAATAAGAAATGAGTACTCTATTGCATAAATAATACAAAGAGAATGTTAGACTAGATTACTATTCAAGACATCATCAAACATTTCTATAGAAGATTCATTATGTATTTGTTTTAGCTCCACTTTGTAGGTTCTGTCCATCCTATTGCACCAACTCCAGCCACCCTTGTCAAGCTCCATTCTCTTGCTCCAGTTCCAATTCCACACTAGAGTATCTGCTCCACTGATTATCTTCAAGTCCATGGTCCATCCAGTGGCATCCAATGTCATCTGCACAACATAAAACAAAATGCAGAAGTATCCAATATCTATAAATTTATCTAGCAATAACATAGGAATATTCTCTACTATCAATGGCTACAAGACCTTAAATAGATAAAGGTAAACTTTGGTCATTAAAAATCAAGACTTGATTAGGTTCTGTAACCAGTTTAGACAGAGCATCAGCGACAGCGTTAGCTTCTCTTAAAGTATGAGAATAGGAAACAGAGAAATCACCTGCTAATGCCCATATATTTCGTATTGTATTCAGCAGCTTCCATGGTAATTTATATTCCCTTCGAATGATCTTCAATAAAATAAGTGAATCTGTTTCCATCCTAACCCTCTGATAGCCATGGAAATATGCAGCTTCCATTCTCGGGGCCATTGCAACAGTCTCAGCTTCCAAGCAGTCTTGAGCTTGCAATGTGCATGCCTTTGCATATAATACCTTCCCAGTGTGATCCCTGCAAACCAAACCAGCTCCACTTTTGCCATTTCTGAGAAATGACCCATCAGTGTTAATCTTAATACAATCCCATCTCAGGTAAGTTCCATTGAATTATTCTTCTTTGAAAACCAGTAGCTCCCATATTGGATTTAACCCAAGATCTACCATATACTCTTTGAATATCATTAAGCATATCCTTCACCTGGTTAACAATCACTTGTTTATGGGGAGTTTTATTGTCATATAGATATGCAACTCTAGCACACCAGATATACCACATGATAATGACTAGTAACAGTCTAGCTATTCTCATCTGAGATAGAGTCAAGCCCTGCAAATTCCAGTAATAATAAATAACATCCCATAATGAATGTGAGCTGTGGAAAGCAATATCACAGTGTTCACAAACTGATCTCCATGTCCCTTGAACCTGAGTACAATTGTTAAAACTGTGATGAATATCATCCAAGTATGATAAGTAAAAAACACAGATTGATGGTTGGTGTAAGCTCAAGTCCTCTAACACATCTGCGGTGGAGATTAATATGTTAGTTAATCTCCAACAAAAAAAAGAGAACTTTGCTGGGATTTGAGAGGACCAAAGATACTTAAAAGATAATATCACCAATTTCTTAGGCCTGAGAGTTTCATATGCAGAGGAAATGGAAAAGAACCCACTAACACTGGGTTTCCAAATCATAGTATCAACATCATCATCAAAATTAGGAAAATCAACTGAGATCAGTTCAAAGATAGCACTATTAAAACCATGGAACATCTGAGCAATGTAGTGTTCTTGATGGATACAAAATTCTCTGACAGTAAGTTCAGGGAAAGGGATTTCCAGTGAGTCATCCCATAAATCAAGCAGAGCCTCATTTCCAGTCCAATTGGCATTCCATAAAGAAACTTCCCCCCTCCCAATTAGGACTTTAGTGTATTGTGATGCTACAGTCTCAACATCTTTGATTCTTCTCCAAGTTTTAGATTTTTTCAAATAATCAGGTAAAGACCACTTGAACTTGGCCCACAGACATTTCCCAGTTTGGATCTTCCACCAGAGTTTCATAGAGAAACATCTGGTTGTTAAATGGAGATCCTTTACTCCCAGCCCATAGAATCTTCCATGACTTCCACACTCTTTTTTCACCCAAATCAGATGACCCCCAAAGAAATTTAGAGAACAGGACATGTAACTTGTCTATAACCCCTTTATTAGGTTTTATCACAGTTAAAATATGTGTAGGGATAGCAGAGAGGACATGCTTAATAACGATCAATCTACCAGCCTGCTTTAGCCATTTATTTTTCCATAGAGACAACCTTGAAGCTATTTTATCATATATTGACCGGAAGTAAGAGTGTTTAGTTCTGCCACTGTAAATTGGACACCCCAAGTATTGAACGATAAGGGAATGATAGATAACAAAGCTAGAGATTAAAATAAAGGCTTACAGATTTCTTCCTTTAGGAAGAATAGGCATGACTTACTTGCATGACATAAAATTAAGTTTATAAATAAAGGCTTAAACTAATAAAACTACTGTTGCAAATAAATTAAAGTCTAACACTCACTTCTGAACAAGTTAAAGTTGTTTCATAATCATCAATCAATTGTAAAAAGTGGCTGATCCACTCGATTTAGAATTTTGAAACACTATACACAATTACACACTCCATCTCAGGCCACCTGGGTTTCGGACATGAACTTCCAACGAAGACTGAGATCAGAGGCTTTTCCATTTTGTATATTCACTTCATAACAAATAAGTGGTTGTAATATTAAAAAGAGCTAATCACGATTAATATATATATAATATATAATAGATTTTAAAAAAATGTGTAATTGGCTTGGTGATACCAAGCTCAGACCCAATACCTAAGTGCTAGTATGAATCAGGTCAAGAATGAGGTAAGCTAATATAGAATTACCCAGAGCGGGACCACTCGGATAGATATGACTGAATGATAAGTCACACATAGGATGGACCACCCGGAGACATTGGGACAAGTATAAATAGGGTCATGCTATTTGCAGGTCGTATATTACTTTCGCAGTCCGTATAATTTCTGTAAAAGATAAATACGCCCTTAGTATAATTTTGAGAAGATAGTCTATATCATTGAATTGTCTTATGTGGACTTGGTTTGCAGATTGCAAACTTTACACAAAATATTTCCATCTTTGCATATTTCCCTCGTGAATTAACTCACAAAATATTTTCCTCATGAATTAACTCCCTTGATTATCTAAAGATTACCGTTGCCCATTATTAAATATTTCCCTCACTACTATCCATTACCGCTGCTGCAGATGGTCGCCGGAGCTTCCCAATCCTAAACGAGCCGTCAGGATATGAAGTGCATGAACCAATCATTCCCAGAACATTATCATGAAGAACTCAAACGGACGTTGACTCAGGTCAAATTTCAGGCGCCGCCGCCGTCACGGTGGGCAAAATTGGCCCTCACTTCTCACCCGATAGGTGCCGGAACAATTCGTCGGAAATATCCGGCGTCACCACCATCGTTTCTCCAGACCCGTATGGAGATAAGAAAAAATAAGAGAGCCATCGGCGCGAACGATAAAAGGAAAAATATACGCCAAGGTTTGAAGGATTGGACTTGTGATGCGATATATGGGTTACAGTGACTTCCAGCTAGCAACAAACCGACAGCTAATAGGTAGTTGAGAGAATTGTAAATTAATTTAACTTTTTAAGGACTTGATTGCAAATATGTTGGTCCAATGGATGAAGTTCTAACTTGATAAAACTATGAAGGTTAATATAGGAAATCCAACATCAAATACGGATTGCATAATTAAAATTAAACCTGCAAATAGGAATTCCGTATAAATAGTGCTACCTAGCACTATCTCAAGTAAGCACATTTCCATTACTCGCACTAGTGAATTCCCCTTTTCTCTCCAAGGATCCGTCTTTCATCATTACTGGAGGGTCTACCCTCTGGTACCCCCGAGACTCTGTCTTGCAGGGCCAGAATACTGGAGTAGGAGAAAGGAACCCTACGGGCATACCAGACGGGCAGCATCAGGGCTAATGACTAAAGTGCCATTTATGCAGAACAAATAGAGTAAGTTTTTTTGATAATGTTTCTAATCGAATCACTGACGACTCAATCTTTAATTTGATTGAGATTTTTTAGATTCGCCATCTTAACAAGATCATGTTTTTGGATGTAAAAATTAACCATCACCTATTTAAACATAATTAAAGAATCACTTTTTAATATTTATAATATTTTAACTATCATTTTAATAAACATAATTGATATTAGGTTAATTAAAATGTAGTGATATTTATGACTTTATAAATATTGGTGACTTCATATCGTTATTTTATAAAATAAAGTATTTAGAAAGGGGTTCACTGCATATGCTTTTAAAGAGCTAGTAGTTGTGATGAACTCAGCTAAGATCTGGGTTTGAGACCTGAAGTTCAAAATTTGCATGAATTTTATAGAATACATGATGAGTGCTATTTACGTAGATTCAATTTTCGGAGCAAGAGGAATGTTTAGTGCATGGTATTAAATATTCCATTCAATTCAGTAGAGAATGTATAAATAGAGAAGAAAATGAAATGACTAGGATAAAAATAAATTTTAATAATTGGAAAAAGAGTTGAAAGATCTCGTTTTTTTGGATAATGAAATATAATTACATCGTATCACACACAGTATGTGCACTTATAATTCAAACCATTTAATAAACGTAAAATGATCAATCAAAATAGACATACAAAAATGTCAATGATCAACAAATTAGACTACAATTGTTCGGATATTTATGAATAATCAAACTGACTTGAGAAAAAAGTGAAAAAATTCTCTTGCTTTATGGTTTTAAGATATATATAGATCACAAGCCTATTTGCAGATCCTCATTCCCTATTTGCAGGTCCCAAATTCAGTAAAATTACTAAACTGCCCTCAATTTAGTAATAATTTAATTTATTTAATTTTGCTCCACTTGTTCCGGTTAATATCATATTCCCTCAAAACCATTTCACTGTCAGCGCAACGGGAACGCCGCCACTGAAACTCCGTCAATCTCGCGGACCGCCTCCGACGGGAGAAAGTTCGGGATCGTGCCGAATCGGATGTTCTCCGGCAAGAGATCGCCGGAGCTGAGTAAGCCATGCCATTCCTCGGTAACAACGAAGGTGATCGTGAGGGATGTTCTCCGGCGAGAGGCTAGGAGCTTGCAGAAGTTGAGCACGGGGTTTATGTGGCCTCTGCCTGGGTAAGGGATAGCAATTATGTTGCATATTTTGGCAACGTCACCACCGCAACGCCAATCAAACAAAAATACAAGCAGATCAATCCCACCTCAAACCCAAATACAAATCCCAATTATCAAACAAACCCACCAATTCGTGGCCTTCGTGGTGCGGTCGGCATGAATTTGATGCGGTCGTCGTTTCTTCAACGACAGCGAGGTGGGTCATGGAAAAGGCTAATATTGGTTCACCTGCGAGCACATGCAGGGCATCGGCGTCATCGGAAAGGTTGATTCTTTGTTCACCTGCGAGCACACAGCTGGGCTGGGTGCGAAGGGGACGAGGGTGGGATCGGAATTTGAGAAAATCTGGAGCATTCCGAGGAGCCCAAAAACAGAGACCATAAACTTGAGCATTGAACAAATATAAAAGGGTCTAAATTTAATTAAGATAACTTATCATTAATGAAGGATAATTTAGTAAATTTTTAAGAATTAGGCTCTGCAAATAGAACTGTACACGCTTGCATGAAAAACTTACTTCGGCGGTGGTCGTAGACAAATGTTTAGAGCAAATCGCGAACTCGTTGTTTAAATTGATAACTAACATTACTCATCGTATATATAGTCTAAGGCTCACGTTTCATGCTTTATTTTGTGAAAATGAAGAATATGAATTCCATAAATGGATATTATGTTATTGTCTAGATATCATATTGTGTAGTAATTAATATGATTTGTAATTTGGTTGAAAAATTTATGAATACATTCTCAATTACAAAAAAAAAGATTAATGAATATATTGATCAAATCTTGATCTAATTTGACTCAACACATTGAAGATATCGATCCATCTAATAAATGCACGTTTGGTGCACGTCTTAATTGTGATGAACATGAACTAAAATTTGGGTTTCAAAACCTGAACTTGAAACGCAGATCCGAACTTCAAAATCAGCACGAGTTATATATATTGCACGCACAGATCAACTAATCGTGCATACATCGTGCGCCTAGCTCTAGAAATATATCACAGTAAATAATTATTTTAATCATCCATCCGAAATTCGAACATAAGTGAGATTATTAAGATCCAGAAGATCGATACAGTGAAGAAAATTAATGAAACTAAAAACAAGAAACTAGAAGAAGTTTACTTTAAATTGGAGAATTCGAAATGCGATTGAAAGATATTGGAGTTACTGGCCACTGAACGCATGCGTTCTCTGCCACCTGCAGATGAATCCCAGGAGAGATCTCTTCTTGAGCTCCTCCAAAGCCTCCTGGACGGATTTCTAGTATGAATCGTAATCAGAAAACTCGTCGTACATCTCAGCGAAACGCTCCTCAAATGGGAGAAGGCGGGCCGGCTTGATCTAGCCGTGAGTGCTGTCTCCGTACAGAAACACAGCCAAACAGCTCTGATGTTTCTTGGCGCTGAAAGCGTCTGGAGATGCGTGGGCCTCGTCGTAAATCATGGTGCCTTTGTGATTTGATTAAAGGAGGATTCATTGGCTTCGTATTCAGTAGTCATGTGTTCATTATAAATTCAGTACAAGCATGAATTTAATTTATATTGAACACATGAATTTAAATTTTTGAATTTAATTAAACTAAGCATTGAATTTAAGCATTAATTTTTGATGCTAAAGTATTAGGTATGGCTGATGTATTTGGCTTCTTTTGTCATTTCAAGACTGATGTTTCACCATTCTAGTTGTTTCAGTTGTATGTCATCAAATTCTGGTGCATTAGAATGAAATTCAGTGTCTAACTACATTGTCTAGTGCTGCTTCGCTCATGCTAACGTAGATTTATGATTATGAGTGCATCATTTTTACACAAAGATTTTATTTATTTATTTATTTAAATTTTTTAACACAGAATCAGGGCCGTTCTTTGACGGGTGATATACGTGCGATCGCACCGTGTCCTAAATTCGAGAGGCCCAAAATAGTTTATATTTTATATATATCTTGTTATAAATGAGGTATAATTGGAGATAATTTGTAGAAATTTAAAAAAGAATCTAGAATGAAATTGAACTAGAAAAGAATTGAGGGGTCCAAATTTCTTATGTTATGCATATATTTTGTTATGGTTCAAACTATAATCCGAAAAATTTGAAGAAATTTAAGAAAATCGAGAAAAAATTGTACTATAAAAATATGAAAGGCCACATAAATGTTTTTATTACACTATACCTTGCATAGGATAACACGTAAATGACTTATTCCAATCTTGCACTAAATATTGCGTGAACTAGGGTAACTCGTGCTTAATCTGGTATGCTTAGTCTTCTTTCGACTTTTCATCTTTAAACGTAGAGGTAGACCTTATAGGTTCCAGAACATGTGCTTACTACACCCTGACTCCGACGAGGTCGTCCGGCAACATTGGGGTGCACACTATTATGGGTGCAAGCAATACACGATGACCCGCAAGCTCTCTGACTTGAAGGCTCCACTCAAGGAGTTGGGAAAGCGGGATTATAACCACATATCTTAAAGCGGGAGCTCTTTGCGAACTTTTATAAGGGGTTATTTGGTGCTGCGAGAGATAGAGTTCGAATAGATCAAGAGGTGATCTCTTCTGGGCCTTTGTTGGACAATCATGATAGAGGAGTATTGGGACAGGCTGTGTCGCGGAATGAAGTCAAGTTGGCGCTCTTTTCGATGGCCGACAATAAAGCACCAGGACCAGACGGGTACCCGGCAGCCTTCTTAAAGAAGCAGTGGAATACGGTCGGTGGAGAGATTACATATGCAGTTTTGGAATTCTTTGAGGAGGGTAGCCTGCTTAAGAGGCTTAATCACACCACCGTGTTCCTAATACCAAAGAAGAAGGATAACCTGAAGGTGGGGGACTTCAGACCCATCTCGTGCTGTAATGTTCTCTACAAGATCGTTACTAAGATTATAGCCAATAGAGTGGAGCGCTATCTCCCTAGACTTATTGATCCTTGTCAGGGGGCCTTTGTTAAAGGCAGGAATCTGACAGATAATGTGATGCTTGCACAGGAGTTTGTCATAGGATATGGCAAGGCACGTGCTTCCCCAGGTGTATGATCATGGTTGACCTGGCAAAGGCTTTTGACACGGTCTCTTGGGAGTTTTTGCAGGATAATTTTCTTGGAATTGGCTTTCCAGACACTGTGATTAGTAGGATCATGACTTGTGTTTCTACCTCCTCGTTCTCTGTAGTAGTTAATGGAAGACTATGCGACCACTTCGATGGAAAGCGGGGTATTCGCCAGGGGGATCCTCTTTCTCCCCTACTCTTTGTTAGATGCATTGAGTACTTCTCCAGACTTCTGAAAATCCGAGCATCCTCACGTCACTTCACCTATCACCCACGATGTGATGTGTTGAAAATCACCCACCTGGCCTTCGTGGATGATCGTATGCTCTTTTCTAAGGCGAATACCGATTCAGTGCATATACTCATGAAGGCCCTGAATTACTTTGCGAGGACATCTGGCCTCACTGTTAATGTTACAAAGGCCCCATTTGGGAACTAGCTGTTAGCTGTTAGCGGAATCTATTAGCCGTTAGCTGTTAGCAGATTGTATTAGCTGTTAGCTGTTAGCGGATTCTATTAGCTGTTTTGACTAGTTGTTTTTGACTAGCGGTTTTAGATTGTTGTTTGGTAAATGATAAATATATGCTAGCTGTTTGTTATGTTAAATGACAGAAATGGACATCAACATAATTTAAATTATAAAATTTATTTTTTTGTGACATTTATTTTGAAGCATAGAAAAATATTTCTAGTACTTGTATCTATATTGTATTTCTTTGGAATGATATTCACTAACATATATAAGAGTTTATATTTATTTGTTAAATTGTACTCTAAAATTTTAAAATAATTATTTAAAAGTAGAAGTGATAGAAATAAAAATTAGTACAAATCAAAATAATTAATTATGTACGAACAAAAATGTTAGCTATTACATGATACCTTCAAACGAAAGTTTTAAAAATAAAGTTACATACAAAAAGGGAATGATAAAAGAATATTAATTAAGATAAAAGAAAGGATAAAAAGGAAAATTTGTAATATTTATCCAATTAATGACAAGAGTTTTCATCCAAAAACCTCCCTTTTCGATCGTTTTGAAAACAAGAGTTTTCATCCAAAAAGCTCAATGGAAAACGCTTCTCACCAAACAAGTAAAGTAGCTGTTTGACAAGTCAACATCTATGTTTAGCAAAAAAAAAAACAAAACTCTCCTCCAAAAAGCTATTGCCAAACGGGGCCAAAGTCTAAGTTTTTTGGAGTTGACATCAAGTAGGACCTCAGCTTTACAGGCATTCCCTGGGCATCTTTCCCGGTTCGATATCTTGGGGTACCTCTTGACTCCAGCAAGCTGAAAGTGGCGCAATTCGATGTACTACTAGATAGAGTGGACTCTGAAATTGTGAAATGGAAGGGACGCACTCTATCATATGGAGGCAAGTTGGATCTGGTGAAATTCATTGTCGGAGGCATTGCGGGATTCTGGATCCAGAACTTCATAATCCCGATGACAGTGATGGAGCGGTTTAAGAGCAAGTGCATTCCATTCCTCTAGGGTGCATCAGAGAAGAGCAAGGTAGCCTGGGAAAAGTTGTGTTTGTCGAGAGCTAACGGAGGACTAGGGATCAGGAATTTCTACACTTGGAACCAGGCAGCTATGGCACAAAAGTTGTGGGACCTCCACTCAAAGAAAGACAAAAGTTGTGGATACAGGGCACATGATTGCCACCCTCCGGAGTTGGACAGCCTCAGGGAATTTTACATCCAATGCTTATGATTTCATATACAGAAAGACCTACCCACAAGTCTACCATGAGCCAGACCAACCGAGGGAGAGACTATTTAGGGGTCTCTGGAGGGGTTTTGTACCATCCCGGTTCTCCTTCATATCATGGCTAGCTGCCCTTAGTCGACTGAATACGAAGGATAAACACAGGGAAGAGGATGATGAGGATCCCACAGATCGGATGTGCCACCTTTGTAACCTCGAAGTGGAGACTAATACACATTTGTTCTTCCAATGTGAGTTCTCACAGGTTGTCTGGGATCGGGTCAGGAGTTGGATTGGCTTAAGGAGACGTCATCTGTCCATCGCTTGTGCTGAGAAATGGATCCGAAAGCAGGTTACTGGTTCAAAGCTGAGGAAGAAACAGGGTCCTCTAGCTCTGTTCACGATGGTGTACTATTTATGGAATGAGAGAAACAAGGTGCGACAAGGTGCCAGGTGGTTGCAAGCTAATGTGACCAAGGAATTGACGGTTATGCTATGGACTAGGGATTTATCCCTAAGCCAAGCAACACATGTTGGTCTCAGGACATGCTTGTGATTTGAGACTTGTCTCTTAGCCAAGCACTACATGTTGGTACATGATGCCTTCTGTAACTTTCCTGGCTCACTAGGCGGTTGCAAGCTAATGTGACTGAAGATTTGACGGATTGCTCCGGCCTAGTGTTTACCTCTTGGCCGGGCAACACATGTTGGTCTGATGACATTCTTGAGACTTGAGACTCATCTCTTAACCAAGTATTACATGTTGGTACATGATGTCTTCTGTAACCTGCCCAACGAGGGTTGCAATCTACTGTGACCAAGGGC